>OZ010796.1:195360459-200160459 GCA_963932465.1 Maratus speciosus | reverse complement strand
CAAAGAAAATTAACAACTCTTCCACTCGGATATTGACGACTCAGATTTTGCGGGCTTCGAATAGAAACTAAAAAAAGGACTAAAGTGGATATGACGTAAAAAGTGTCATAAAAAGCGTGCTAAGTTGCGCCGACCTCTTATGCGTCCCACCCTCTGAATGGTTTTGATACCAATTGACGTCTCCTTAATTTAAAAATTACATAAAAATGTTTAAAATCAGATTTAAATATTTTAAATAAAACTCTAGAGTATTAAGTTATTAAAAGTGAGGCACCCTTACACTGTTCAGAAAAGTTTCGTTAAAGTTAGGTTAATGAGACACTGTCCACAGAAGTAGCGTTCCCACAGGTGCGGCGATTACGATATTTTAAATCTTATCCAGACCAATTTTTAGGAGTGCGGCGCTTACGACGGGTGCGCCGTTTCTTCTATAAAATACGGTAACTGGAATGCAG
The DNA here is from genome assembly GCA_963932465.1 of Maratus speciosus. Classification (NCBI taxonomy): domain Eukaryota; kingdom Metazoa; phylum Arthropoda; class Arachnida; order Araneae; family Salticidae; genus Maratus; species Maratus speciosus. The sequence goes on along the minus strand of OZ010796.1, from coordinate 200,160,004 downwards.
AAACGTGAGAATAAGGAGAAAAGGATCCTAAAAATGAAGATCGGATTAAAAGGAAGCAATTTATTAACAATTTGGGGCATAAAGTGTTAAATTTTTTTTTAATCAGTAAAAATTGTTTTTTCGTAATAAAAATGTATCTCACAATTACACTTTCTAACAAAATTAGACTGTTCTGCCCATTACTAGCTTGTCAACTTCGTGCAGACTCCGCTAAAAATATGCTGATTTGTTCTCATTTGAAAAGATTACCTGATTGCAGAAGTTTGATTCCGAAGCATTTATTTAATAAAATTTATCATTTTTTTGTACAAAAATTGACTTATTTCAGTCAAACTGAAAATTTTTGGCATGCACATTTAGAACTTTTAGTTCATTGTCTTTGTTGAACTTATAAAAGTAAATTTTCTGAAAAGTTTGAAAAGGCTACATTTATTTTTATTTTTATTTGTTTAAATGAGGAAAAAATATTTTTTTGTAATAAAATTTTATTTCACAGTTACATTTTCTAACAAAATTAGGAGGTTCTGCCCCTTCGAGCTACGTGCCCGAACCCCACTTGCAGCAGACCCCACAGTCTTTAAAAACATACTAAGTTGCTGTGTTTTAAAAAGATATTTTGATTACGAAAGATTGGGTGATAATATTAGAGGTTGCACGGGCCGACTCAGAGAAAAAAAAAATTTGACCCGGCCCGTACAAAAAAAAAAATATTGGCTCGGCCCGGTAAAAAAGTTAAAAGTTCGGCCCGAGCCCGGCCCGGCCCGGCCCGGTTAAAAAGTTAAAAGTTCGGCCCGAGCCCGACCCGGCCCGAAAAAAAGTCAAAATCTCGGCCCGAGCCCGGCCCGGCCCGAGTGAATTTCTACAAAACATTGATTTTTATGTCGATTTCGTTAAAAGTTTTTCTCGTACGAGGAGATCAAGCCAAAAATATTTATCTTAACTTTTCTTTTCATGTTTATAATCTTCATTTTTATAGAAGTGCCGCAGGGTGCGATATTTATTTTTTTAACGAATCTCTATTTCTTGTATGTAAATGTTTCAGTTATCAGTAATATTGTTAATCCATATTCCATGTATTGAAGTGTTAAATATCTGAAAAATGCTATGCAGTAAAATCTAAGACTGAATTGCAGAGGAAAAAAAAAAAATGCGTTATATACAAGATCCCTTCTTAGCAAGTGTAAATGTATTATATATTATTTTCTTACGTAGTATATTAATTTTGTTTGTTATTACTTTTTATAATTTTCTTACGTAGTATTAAGTAGTATATTAATTTTGCATGGATCAACATGTTTTTCAGTTTAAAACAAGATTCCGTCATAGACAGGTTCTTTTTCACACGTTTTACTATATTTTAATTTAACTATATTTTAATAAGTGTAGAAATCTAATACTCTTTAAAAAGAATGAATTTGAATGTTTAATTGTAGAATAATAGCGATTTAAAAATGTGTGCATTTTTTGACAAAAAAATTTGTGCCGAGCCTAATTTTACTGACCTTTGAATGGACCAGGCCATTCCAAGACAATGATTTTCATACGGGGTGGGTGAAAACTAGGAATGAAAATTTTGGGCTATGAAGATTAGGAATGAAACCAGTACCCGCGGGTGTGTGCAGAAAAAATAAGTTAAGCCCGGCCCGGCCTGAACCTTCAGGAAAAAAGTAAGGCCCGAGCCCGGCCCGTAAAGAATAGTGACTAGGCCCGGCCCGGCCCGGCCCGAGTGCCGTGAATGAAAATAGGCCCGAGCCCGGCCCGTGCAGATCTCTAGATAATATCACGATCAGTAGGCATTTTCTGTAATCGCGTTGCTCTGAAGTTCCCTTTGGCTAGGAATTTTTTTGGTTTCCAAGACCGCATCTACTGTTGTCTCAACAGCTGACGGTTGTTTTCGTGTTCGATTAAGTAAGATCTATCAGACATTTGAAAATCAGCTTGTTTAAAATTATTAAGTGAAAAATTGCCTCAATCATAAATTTTGCAAGGTACGGAGAATCAGAAATTAAACATCAGGCACTTATATATACATATATATATATATATATATGTATATTTATTTATTTAGTCTCCCTTGTTCTTCTGGGGTGCGGCTGTGGTGAGTGGGATCTACAAACTCAGAATCTCCGACGATAAAATTTTGGCAGGATGTTTCCTAAGTATATAAACATCAGATCGGATTATTATTATTATTTTAATTTGCCCTTTTCCTTCCTCCCAGGCGCGCAGGGGAGGGGGAGGGGATTACAAATATCTATGACTACCTTTCTCATAAAACTGTACAAAAAGCCATTATCATTTTATATACCCTACTACCCCCCAAATTTTATAAAAAGCTGAATATAAGACCCGAAATTTTTAAATTGGTATAACCAGTGATCAAATTGTCACAACGCCCTGAAATTTTGTGTGCGTGAGCAACGTGATATAATTTTACAGTGCAAATTGTCCGTTTCTTTTTAACCGAAGCTCCCTAAATTTTAATACAGCGCAACTATAAGGGAGCCATCGAGAACCACAAGTAACATAATTGTTTTAATGGCGGAGGGGGGAGGGCTCTGTCGAATTATTATAGAAGCCCTGTATTTTAATGTATCATAAATATAAGGTTCTGACAACTTTAAATATTCATAGCTGAAACATAAAATCAAGGGGCATAAAATCTCGGTCGAGTTCGTTAATGGGCAAAATCGGACCAAGGGTGTGGAAATAGGGAGGGGTTTTGTGAAAAACGAAACTTCTTAATTATAATACATATCGTCTCAGTTTAAATTTACTGTTACTTCTAAAATATGGGTCAAAAATTTATGTATGACAGATTTTTGATAAAACCAAAAATGTGCCCAAGGGGAGAAAAAAATAGGGATTTGGGGAAAAAAAATTCATAACTTCGCCAATTCTCAAGATATAAAATCCAATTAAATTTATTATAAATTGCCTTGACAAGTTTTTCACAGCACCAATTCTTACCGCAAAATAATAATAATAATAATAAAATAAAAACGAAAACAAAAAGGGGGAGTTGAAGAAGAAAAAAATCCATAACTGCGTCAATTCACAAGATATCAAAACCGCATGAATTTATTATATACCTTCTTAATATTATCTACAATTTTTATATTGACAAGTTTTTGATAGATCATTCTTGCAGCAAAAACAAATTAAAAATACATAGAAGTTGAAGAAAAAAATCGTATTAAGGATGTACTGAAATCCAAACTGCTTATTTTCTGACTCATTTTTAAATTCATTTTTGCTTGCAAGCGCATCCAATTGGTAGATTGTCTTATTCAGAAACTAGATAATGTGCCATAATGGAAGATTTTTTGATAGAGGCAGAATATATTTTAAAAAATTATGTCAAAGTGGGCATTTTGAACAGAATTTTTCGAAGCGATTGTGTTGGAAACGAAAAATATTGTTCTACTGAGAAAGTAATTGTTTATAAATAAAGTTATAATTAATTGAACGAAAAATAAAAACAAAGGTCGCTTATAAATCTCTTAAACAATCACGTCAGCAAGTTTCATGTTTTTCCTTTGAAAAATAAATCTGAAAATGTGTTAGAAAATTTTGATTTGTTGAACATGGAAAAATATTTTTGAATATTGCCTTAACATGATTCTGATAAAACCAGCTCTTATATAAAAACATTAAAACACATCTTCATTAAAAACTCATCAAAAGCGCCCAGATAAAATTGTTAAATTTGGTTTATCTCTAATCATGATTTAGTTTTTTTGGTGAAATTAGTACTTAATTTCGAAATCTACCTGCGCCTGTAGGCCAAGCCGGCAGGGATTTTTCTATTTTAAATAAAAATTTGCTTATAAAAGAAAATGCTTAAAATTTAATCATATATGTTTAACCCAATTGTATGGTAATAGAATTGTTGTTAGTATTATTTTGAAAATGCGTATAAAGAGGTTTTAAGATTGTAAATAATACATAGTAGTTTATTACTGTGTATTAGATTATAATTTATATACAGTGTGTCCTCGTATAACCTGGCCGACCTTTGTTTTCGCAACCGTTGGTCATAGATGCATACTTCTAGTTACAAAAATGGTCAAAATTACTTGCAGAGTTAAGATTTAAAAAAAAAATTTTTTTTGAAGCGAAAAAACAATTTAGTGAAGAATTACAGAATCTAAATTTTTATACGGTCCCCAGGTCCTATAAGTTATATTTAGTAAAATTTCCCTGTTACACTGTGAAGTAAGGCAAGAAAAGTCCCGTTATTCTACGATTAAAATTGACCGAGTTTAAAGTTGGAGTAAATTTTTTTTTGCACATTAGGGGTCATTCACAAATTTAATAGAAATCTAATTTTGTCAGATATTTTAAAGAAATGGTTGAGAATAAAATTAGGATTGCAATATAAATTTGAAATATTTAATCAATCTGATGTATTACTGCAAAATGTACAGTTTGTACTGAACATTATAAGAGGATAAAAATAACAGATTTTTTGTTAAATAAAAGGATTAAAAACAACAGCCACAATTTTTTACAAAATGATACATATTTTAAAATGCTGTTAGATAACACTGTCTTTCAAAATTTGGGTTGTGGCATGTTTCTTTGGTTTTGAAAATTGTTTCTTATGCATTTTTTAGCACTGAATCCGAAAATGGCCTTCATTTAAAACCATCACGTCAGGAATTTTCTCAAATCGTAAATTTCAAAGTTAAAAAGCTAAAAGTTAAAATTCATCCCCCCTCCCCTCCCACCCTCATCGGACTACCGAGCTGTTTAGCTGTAAGAAATCCAGTATAAGCCAAAAAATCTAATAAATTATTGAATTAAATAAAATTAAACTGAATAAAAAAGTCTTACATCTATTTTATAGTATCAGATTTTTCGTAGTTTTTTTTACCTTGAAATTTACGATTTGCGAAAAATCTTGATATAATGGTTAAAAGTGAAGATAATTTTTTGATTCAGCGTTAAAAAATCCATAAAATAGCAGCATTAGATTGAAATATCATTTTTAAAGCGAATGCATTTTATGCCCGATAAGAATTTGCTTTTTACAAACTGGTTGTACTTATTTTTTAACAAACATAATCATTTAAGCTTATGTAAATACGTATTTAAAGCATTTTTCGTTTATTCATCAGACAAAATACCAATAGAAATTTTACAAATTATTTTCATCTTAGATTTCAATGCTTTTTTACACTGTTTTAAAAATTTAGAATTAATTTAAGAAATTTAGCATTTAGATCAATCAATTACCTATTGAGTTATAAGGGATTTCGATCACGTGACAAACCCGTTTTTCGCCCGCTCTTGAGACTCTTTCTTCCTTCCTCGGAAATCCGGTTCCAAACGCCCACTTTGACATTATTTTCTGAAAGATCTATTGCATTTGCAAAAATATGGAAAAAAACAGCTCCATTACATAGTTTCTGAACAACAACACCAGCCAGTTTCATGCATTTTCGAACAAAAATAAATTAAAATTTATGTCAGAAAGTTGCCCCTTTGGATTTGAGAACACCCTTAAAAGAACAAATCGTTGTGACAATTTGATAACTGGGGGTCTTATATTAAGTTTTTTTTATCAAATTTAGTGTGTGCGTGTGTGTGTGTGTGGAGGGGGGGGGGGGCAGAAGTTATATAAAATGTTAATGGACTCTTGTACAGTTTTATGACAAAGGTAATCGTAGATTTTTGTAATCCCCCCCCCCCATCCTCCCGCCAAGTAGAAGGGAAACGCCCAAATTAAAGGAAACTCATCCAATTAGATGTTTATATACTTAGAAAACATCCTGATTTTATCCTGATCCATAATTTTATCGTCTAAAACCGTAATAGATTCGGATTTTTTAGATCCCCCCCCCCCTACACACACACAGCCGTATTCCAGAAGGATAAGGGAGACTAAATATATATATATGTATACAGTAAAACCTCCCAAAAGCGACCACGTTCCGTTCCAATAAAAATGGGTCGCTCCGAGAGTTGGCCTCTTAATGGAGGTCCTGTTTAAATCTGGATTTTAATTGTTGAAAAAAGGTAACAATTAACGTTACTAAAATTTAATTTTCACATTAGGAAAAAATATAAAACTTTAAGCATCAAAACAAAAGTTAATTACATAAGTTAATTACTGTAGAGTCTAATAAATGAATACATTGACCTTTGCTTTGATTTTACGGTTTTATATTTCATAACTTTTATTTCTTTTCGAAGTTCAGTAAATAAATGCAATGTTTTTGGACGGAAACAAATAATGACTATACACTGTTAAAAATTTTGTGGTATGTTCAACCAATTTTTGGTGCTCAAGTAACTGCCACCATAATATGGTGCAATCTTGAACCAACATTTGGAGCTAAGTTTCAATCGGAGTTCCAAATCTTGGAGTGATATTTCACCATCTTATGGTGGCAGCTACCGGAGCACCAAAAGTTGGTTCAACCTACTACAAAATTTTTAACAGTGTATCATTAATTTATCTATTTCTTTGAGAGTTTCCTGACAGAATAGGGCAAGGGAGTTTATCGACTGCCATTCCTAATTTGTCATCAGAGTTAAATTCATTGCCTAAAAAGGCACAAAGGGGTTTAAACATTTAAAGGTTACCGGAATTAAAAATAATCTAAACTTAGTTTAGAAGTTTGATGAATAATGCGCTCTCCGGAATTATTTTCTTAATAAAACCTTCTTCAAGCGACCTGGAAAAAACGGAATTTGTTTCATTTGCTTTTTAAAAAAATTGGTCGCTCATGGAGGGAGTTCAACTGGGATGGTCTCTAAATGGAGGTAAAATTAGTATTGAGCCTATGGGAATAAATTTCGTTCCATGAAAAACTGGTCGTTCAGGGAGGTGATCGCTTAATGGAGGTGGTCACACAGGGAGGTTTCACTGTATATGTAAGTACCTGATGTTTATATTCTGATTCTGCGTACCTTACAAAATTTTATCATCGAGGCAATGCAGGTTTTGAGATACCTTTTAAAGCCCCCCCCCCCCCCCCCCACCGCCTGATGAATAATGCGCTCTCCGGAATTATTTTCTTAATAAAACCTTCTTCAAGCGACCTGGAAAAAACGGAATTTCTTTCATTTTTTTTAAATTGGTCGCTCAAGGAGGGAGTTCAACTGGGATGGTCTTTGAATGGAGGTAAAATTAGTAATGAGCTTATGGGAATAAATTTCGTTCCATGAAAAAATGGTCGTTCAGGGAGGTGGTTGCTTAATGGAGGTGGTCACACAGGGAGGTTTCACTGTATATATAAGTACCTGATGTTTATATTCTGATTCTGCGTACCTTAGAAAATCTGTTTCATTTTCTTCAAAAAAAATTGGTCACTCATGGAGGGAGTTCAACTGGGATGGTCTCTGAATGGAGGTAAAATTAGTATTGAGCCTATGGGAATAAATTTCGTTCCATGAAAAAATGGTCGTTCAGGGAGGTGATCGCTTAATGGAGGTGGTCACACAGGGAGGTTTCATTGTATATATAAGTACCTGATGTTTATATTCTGATTCTGCGTACCTTAGAAAATCTGTTTCATTTTCTTAAAAAAAAATTGGTCGCTCATGGAGGGGGTTCAACTGGGATGGTCTCTGAATGGAGGTAAGATTAGTATTGAGCCTATGGGAATAAATTTCGTTCCATAAAAAAATGGCCGTTCAGGGAGTTGGTCGCTTAATGGAGGTGGTCACACAGGGAGGTTTCACTGTATATATAAGTTCCTGATGTTTATATTCTTATTCTGCATACGTTACAAAATTTTATCATCATCGAGGCAATGCAGGTTTTGAGATACCTTTTAAAGACCCCCCCCCCCCCCCCCACACACACACACAGACTCTCCGTACCTAGGGAGCAAGACGCCAGATTTCAAAAAATCATCTCAATCTGGTTTTTATATTCTGAGGTTAACCCTGTGTATTGTTATCAGACTTATTTAATATGTGATTTGTAAAAAGGTGCGCTTTTTTCCGGGGCGCTTTTTTCCGTGCGCTTTTTTCCGCCTACCGTCGTCTGGTCCGTCCGTCTGTTCGTATATAACAGCACAAAAACTACCCAACCGAATGGATTGAAATATAATATAGATAATCGTTCCAGAATTTTGTCGAGTCATTTTAAATTTTATGAAATTCGAATCAAAACTTAAAGAGATTATTAAAATTTTTCTTCGTTCTATTAAATGCTATCATATGTAAATACTTCAATGATATCCAATGATAGGTAATGATTCTAGGTTGCCACGGTGATGACGTCCTATTCAAGATGGAGTCATATTATTTCCGTATTACTGAATTAAATATATAGAATCGTAATAAATTTTGTATTCAGGCATTTTTGCATAAGAGTGCAACGACTGATGTAGCAAAATCTGAATATTTATAAAACTAGTTATAGTACGAACGCACCTCATTTGCCACATTTGACGTACAATTTCCAACTTGTTTTTCTTCTCTTGGAATATGAAAAATATTGCCAACATTTCGTTATTTATGCACCATAAAAAAAAAAAGAAAAAAAAAAGTATCAGTAATAACTTATGCGCACACAGACGTTATGTGTCTGTAAATCCATTATTCCAGAGGAAAAAGCGTAAAATTATAAAGGTGTTGGTAATTGAAAAAGTGTTCAATAAATATATCCAATTTTCGAAAACCCTATTATATATAGATTTTCACCTGAAAAAATATTTTGGACATTTTCTTGAAAATCAATCAACTTGAACACGGCCTGCAAACGACAAAACACATTCCGAAATAATGAAAGTCAACCCGACCCAGGGGCGGATCCAGAAAATCGTTTTTTTTTTTTGTGTGTGTGTGCCTGAGAGGGGGGGGGGGGGGGGGTGCGATACCGAATGACATATGATCAATGTAATCATAATTTCTGTTGGTCAAATCCTTCCTTGCAGTTAATTATTAAATGAATATGAAATAATTAATGCTATTTCAAAGTATTATAGTCTCTTATTTTCTTACGTCCGATTAACCGAAACACTTGGGGTTAAACAACAGTCATATTAAATAATATCCCGTCTCATCAAAATATGATTTGTTGTTACTTATTAGGTCTAAAAATTTAAAACGGTATAACAGAATTTATTTATTAGATGTCTTATTTTTTTTCTTTTTCTTTTTACTCATGTACTATGGTAATAATAATTATTATTATTATTATTTTTTCAGTTATAGTGAAGTTTTAACAACGTTAATAACAAAAGCCTGCAACGATTGTGTTTTTAAACTTTTGATAATTCATTTTTACGCATTTTTTAGCGCTGAACCCGAAAATGACCTTTATTTGTAACCATCCCGTCAGAATCATTCGCAAATTGTACATTTCAAAGATTAAAAGTAAAAAAATAGCGAAAATCTGCTACTATAAAATAGATGCGATGGTTGTGTTTTTTACATTTTGATAATTGATTTATATGTATTTTATACCGCTGAATCCGAAAATGACCTTCGTTTTTTAACTATCATGCCGCGATTTTCGCAAATCATAAATTTCAAAGTTAAAAAGTAAAAAAATAGCGAAAATATCTGAAAGCAATTTGTCAAAGCCTTAACAAAAGCAGGTAAATGTTTTAAATACATCTGCAATAAATTTCCCAGCCTTACCAACCTCCAAAATAAAACACCGAGATGAACCCCAAAGAGAAGATAAAAGGAAAAGCGCGAAGTAGAGCATGAGCAATTCAAAGAAACTTCCACACATGGAATAAAATTGTAAGGATTTTAAATACACAATATTTTACATGCTTAACTGTAAAAATGCATAGTATAAACAAATATATGAATAACTTATTATGAAAAAAAAGTTACGTCTACTTTATAGTAGCAGATTTGCGCACTATTTCCACTTTTTAAAAATTTGCGATTTGTGCAAAATCCTGACATAATGGTATGGTAAAAAATGAAGATCATTTTTGGATTCAGCACTAAAAAATAATAAGAACCAATTATCGAAAGCTAAAAAACATAACCATCACATCTATTTTTTAGTATCAGATTTCTGAAAGAGGATCCCCTTCAGAAATCTGAAGGGGCCTTAACAACCTTTTGAAAGTCAAATTGTGCCATCTAAGTGGTGTGTATACCTCCTCACACGGCCGAAAATAAAGGGGGGGGGAGCATGTGCCCCGTGCAGCAGAACGAAGGGTCACCAAATGAAGGATTATACCTTTGGAATGGATCATTTTCTTCTGATGGACTGGTGGCTTTCATTATTATGCAACAGCCATTATAAATGAAGTGTTAGGTGAAGATGAAAGAGCAGTCCTAAGAAGTTAGAACTCTGATTTTCTGGTCAGAATGGCAAAAAAATTGGACATAATAATAATAATAAAAAAAAAGGCATGGCCATTTTTTTTCCCATTCTGACCAGAAAATCAGAGTTCTAACTTTTTACGACTGCTCTTTCGTCTTCACCTAACACTTTACTGGAGCGTCATTTCGGTGTCAGAATTGACTATAATTGATAATTGCTGGATGTGCGTTTTTAGCTGTGAAATGCATGTTTAAACTTATCAAATTTTTAGTGTGTTACGCGGTGTGTATTAATTCTGTAGATCATATAAAGACTGAAAAAAGAATTACATTAGTATGGTCATCAGTTGCTGAAAATAAATTTTACTACATTATGAATTTTTTGAATTGTTTTTTTAGGTATCGCATATCATTGTATGAGAAACTAAAATTGAAAAAAAAAGTTTCAGAAGTTTCTTCTCAAGTTTATACTGGTTGTTGTATGTTTTCTGGATGCAAAGTTCCCGTCGCTTCACGAGCAGCAAAACTACGAAAACTCGTTGAAGAACTATATTTTTAAGGTAGTGGTAAATGTACGCTAATACAGGGTGAGTCAAAAGTTCCTGAATAATTTTGAAATTTAATATAAAATCGAGTATTTTGAGTCTCTTTTTTTTATATAGTTTATAAGTATTTTTAAATAAAACTCTAAAACTACTTGACGGAATGAGCTGTACTTTTGGTATTGCATATTTGAAGCTTCTAATATTCTATTTCTGTTAAATATTTAATAGGTTAGAGCAGGGTTGTCCAACGCGGCGCACGCGGGCGCTATAGCTCCCTTCGAAGGTTACCTTGGCGCCCTTTTGAAGGTTTCACGTTATTAGACTTTTTAGAAATAAAATTTCATTATAAAGAATGCATTCTTTAAAATCATTAATTTTTGAATCAGAGATATTTCAAAAACCACCTGAAAACACATTAAAAACCAAAAAAATACTTTGGAAATTTAATCAAGCATATTTTCACGATTTTTAGTTATTATTTGTAAAGTGTAATTAAAATGGTTAAATCTGGTAATAATTGGAAATAGCTCTTTTAACTCTTCAGAAGTTAGAGAAAAATAAACGTTTTCACTTTCCACCTACCCTTTGAAGATTTATGTGCATAGAAGTTCAGCCGTTTTTTTTTTTTTTTTTCTGTTGTCACACTGGCCCATTGACTGTTTTATACGCTGTATAATGGGGTTAATTTTTCCTTCTTAACTTTTAAAATTTTGGGGTATTTTTAAATTTACTTAGAAAAATTAATAAAGCAGTGCAAAATGATTTCCATCTATGAAAGCATTTCCAGACTATCTCTCTGGAACCGCCCATATGGATTGGTCACTGTCATGCCTGACTTTGTTTTTGTACTTCTTATAAAACTAAATTCACGCCTTTAAAATAATTCAAAGCGTATTTTCACATCCTAAAAGAAACCTAGCAATGTATCTGATTTCCACGTTTGTTTTGTTGTTCTTATTATTGTTTTTATGGGCGAGATTAAAGTTTCTGTTACCTTACCCTACAAAAATTTTTGAGAAAGACCTCTCACAGAAAAATGAAGAATTTGAAATTTAATACACGTAACTCCAGAAATGTAGGGGGTTTTTATCTACCGCTGTAAATTTCATTTGCAATATGTTAAGACGTGCGTGTATATTAAGTGAGCGGTAATATTGCCGCATGTTTTCAGTCATGTGGATAATGGCGCCCTTCAGTGAGCGCCAAGAGCTGAGGTGAGTCCCTGCTTACTGAAAGGTTGACAGGCCTAGGTTAGAGTACATATATTTTACGAATATATTTTTTAATATTTTACATATTTCTTACTTAATATTCGAAAAGAATAAATAGAATTCAGCAATTTTTTTTTTTTTTTGTCATTTTAAGATTGTGCGTTTTATTTAAACATCTCTAGAACCTTTTTATAAAAATGTTTCATGAATCCGTGAATCTTATAAAATAAATAGTTTGTATCAACTCTTTAAATATCAAAAACTAAAACTACGACTGAGATTAAACAGCACATTAACTACAAAACTAGTCTCTCTATAACTAAAAGATAATTTTAAAAAGATATATTTGCGCGAAAGTCGTATTTATTAAGCATTACTTTTAGATGGATTTATAAAGTTTTTTGTTAGTGTATGGCAACAGGCTGCTATAATTATTACATTTCCGATTTTCCCTAACGCCATTTAAATAAGTGAAAAAGATAAACTATTGAAATATTAGTTTAATTTTATATTTAAATGTTAATAATTTGTAGATAAACACTCTATTAATCTAAAAATATAATTCTTATATATGTATTTAACCATTTTTAAAACCTTTTACTATTAATAATTTAAAGGTGGAAATTCTTTTTTTTTTTTTTATAATCATTGGATTATTCCGTAAAGTTATATATGAATGTATATGCTCGTGGTGAATGACTTCTTTTCATATTTTCTGTTTTATGCTTCTGAAACAGCTTTAGTTTAATTACTCCAGGACAATTGTAACCAAAAGTTGAAGTTCTTGAAATATGGTGCTTTATTTTCTGAGACTCGGGCAAGGGCAATACACATAATTTTTTATGATTATATTACTAAATCTATATCTATTAGATAAATATTGTATGTTCGCGATTATTATATATATATATATATATATATATTAGAACAAAAAAAAATAATAAAAAGTAAGGCAACCGCATTATTTGTCTCGATTGCTAAAAGTAATGCTTAATAAATACGACTTTCGCGAAAAAATATCTTTTTAAAATTATCTTTTCGTTATAGAGAGACCAGTTTTGTAATTAATGTGCTGTTTAATTTCAGTCGTAGTTTTAGTTTTTGATATTTAAAGAGTTGATACAAACTATTTATTTTATAAAGATTCACGGATTCGTGAAACATTTTTATAAAAAGGTTCTAGAGATGTTTAAATTAAACACACAATCTTAAAATGACAAAAAAATTACTGAATTCTGTTTATTCTAGTAATTGTATTTTCTATTGTTTAATGTTCTGGGATTTTAGAAGCTATCTAAATATTGCAAAAAAACGTCCTGTGAAATAGTGCATTCATCTAAAGTTAAACGCAATTAAACAAGTAGACAAACATAGTAATGAATTTCTTTTAGTTTATAGTACATAAAAAAGTGGAAAATATTTAATTCATAAAAAAAATTCCTTACCGTCTGTACTCCTTTCCACCTTTAATATAAACAAAATTGGCCTAAAAATCTCTCCAAAATTCCCTGCTGTTTATTAACAATTTCTACGAACCAGTGTCGATGACACGTTTGAAACGAAAAAAGGAGGTTAAAAACGCAAACAAAAAACCTAAATACTGATCTTCATAGAAATGCGACGTTTCGATCCTTTTTCGGAAAAATATTCTCCCATTCAAAAACGACCTAGGTGGTCGTTAATTACAAAGACTCAAAGAGGTTCCAGGTATTGGTCATTCTCAAGGTTACACTTCTGAAACCATTAAAAGGGATTTAAGAAAAATCGTTTCCTGTTGATTATCTTTAACAGTTCAACTTGAAAACTTCCATGAAATTTTATTTTTCAGCAAGAAAGAATGTGTTCCGTTTACGTTACGAATATGCTTATAGCTTATTTTATATAAGAACTAATTTTTTTAATTTTAATGCCTGTATTTTATATGCTTCGTCTGAGATACAGAAATTGGTATAGTTTTCATAAAGAATTTGTAACAATCTTCTTTTCTAAAATAACTAAGAAATGTCTTTATCGCGCATATTTAATGCATGGATGATAATAATCATAATATAATAATAATAACTTCATAATTTCCTTATCTTAATTGCATGCTACTGATTACGTATATAAATAAAGTTTAATTTCTCAATAATTTAAAAAGTTGAAATTAAACTTGAGTTAAAAATAATATTTGTTTTAAAAGTTAGGTTAGCCAATATAATATTGGTTAGTTATTGTAATTAGTTTTCTTAATTTTTTATAAATTCAGTCAATCACTGCCTTTTAAACACTTCCATTCGTCGAATTCGCCGTGTTTCGAGTCGCAATAATAATAATAATATATTATTATTAGTATATGATTATTATTATTGCATTATTATTATTATTATATAATTATTATTATTATTACTAGTAGTAGTAGAAGTAGTAGTACTACTACTAGTAGTAGTATTTTTTAGAGATTAAACAAATATTGAAAAAAATTCTACTTAGTTTTGTGTTACTAGAATAAAAATAAAAGGGGGAAAAAAACTCTGTCAGATTTCGCTCTATTCTAAAACTAGTGTGTTGTGGCCATCACAAAGATTTCTTCTATATAAATCACGTCAATTAAATCATTTAAATAGTACAAGAAATTACATGAATTTAGCACCAATTCATATCAAAGTATATCTGAATTTGAAGTCTGATAAAAATTCGTGCATTAGTTCTTGAGATAGAGCTATAGAGGAAATTCTGAAAAATGTAGCATAGAACCGCCACCTGTTGAGCAATTTACACAAAAAATAAACAGCACTAAATGATATCAAGGTATACCTGAATCTGAAGTTTGTTGAAAATCTAAGCGTTAGTTCTTGAGATAAAGCTATTGTGGAAATCGCAAAATACAGCATAGCAGCGCCACCTGTTGAGCAATTTACACCAAAAATTAAACAGCGCTAATTTATATGTCGATTCATGTCAAGGACTAACTAAATCTGAAGTTTGATGAAAATCCGTGCAATAGTTCTTGAGATACAGCTCTTGCGAAAATCGTGAAAATGCAGCACAGCAACGCCACCTGTTGGGCGATTTACACCAAAAATTAAACAGCACTAATTTATATCAGGGACTAACTAAATCTGAAGTTTGATGAAAATTCGTGCATTTTTTCTTGAGTTAGAGCTATTGCGATAATCATAAATAATGCAGTATAGGAGCGCCACCTTTTGGGCGATTTTCACAAAAAAGTAATCAGCACCAAACTATATCCTGGAATAAGTGAATCTGAAGTTTTATGAAAATCCGTGCAGTAGTTCTTGAGATATAGCTATTGCAGAAATCGTGAAAAAGGCCGCATAGCAGCGCCACCTGTTGGGCGATATTCGCCAAAAACTAATCAGATCCAGTTTATTTCAAGGTCTAACTAAATATAAAGTTTTGTGAAATTCCGTGCATTAGTTCTTGAGATAGAGCGCCCACAACATTTTTGTTACATACAGACTCACAGAGTGACAGACAGAGTGACAGAGTGATAGACAGACTCACAGACAGACTCACAGACAGACATTTTCTAAAAACCATCAAATCGTGTTCTGGGCATTCTAAAACGTATAAATCCGTCGAAAACCGGAAGTCGAAAATTTTCACGAATCCAATACTTTCTTCTTGTAAAGATAGAAGAAAGTAAAAATATACATCGCTGGCCGCCGCCGGTGGAAATGAATTTTTTGCGACCGGAGGTCTTTCTTCGCCAATATCAAGAAAACAACTACACACAAAAATGTGAAAATTGGTAGTATTATAGAGAAATTTTTGATAAACACGCTGAAGTAGACAATTTTTAAATCGAAGAACTATTTAAAGAGATTTTTAATGTTAAAGTCGGTCAGAATAGGTCCATTAACCCCTTGAGGGGCAAGCAGTTACGTTTGTGAAATGCTGAATTCCCACCGGAAACCTTGAAATATTCTATTTCAAAATAAGTAAAAGCAAATTTACGGCTTTTTTTCCACCAAAGTTAGAAACGTAAAATTTAATAAATTTTTTCTGGTGTAAAACTTCATTAATCGTAGGTGGTATATGACATGTACCGGTGCCCCTCAAGGGGTTTTAAAGAAGTTTTTTAGTGACAAAATTATGCATACGAATTTAATATTTTTTTTCTAGGGATATACTTCTCAAGCTAAGCGGTGTGCAAACAGCGCTTTTTTTTTTAATTTCACTAATTTTATAAAGGTTTTTTTTTTCTTTTTTTTTAAATTTTCATTATTTCAAGATATATTTTTTTCATATTTAGAAAAAGGAATTTTTTATGTTGATGCCAATTTGTAAAACATTACAAAGAATTAATTATATTTCCTCACAAATAAAAAATGTATTTACACGTGACTATTAAAAACAGAAATGAAACTTTAAAATAATAAAAATGATCAATTGTTGAAAGCAGGAAGTATATGTCATACAAATTGTATTTTCACGCGAATATTAAAAAAGTAAGAATATATTAAATACTTAAATTATTACGCGCGAACCGCATTTAATGGGGACAAATACGTCATATGTAAAATACCGAAATATTAAATGTTGTCATTGAAAAATGCCTGAAATAATTAAATTATTATGCGTGAAAAACTTTTAATAGTGAAAATTAGGTCATATTTAAAAAGTTCAAACACTGATATTCTCAAACACTTAAATGGTATAATATATTTACACGTGGATATTAAAAGCGTGGGGAAATAAAAACTAATTAAATTTTTGCACGCGAAACGTATTTAATGGTGAAAATTACATCATACATTTAAAATTATTTTCTTGTGGACAATATTAACCATTTCGGGACCGGCGGCTTTTATGCAAATTTTATTCGGTTGGCACCACATTTTAAGTCTGTTCGCAAATCCAAAAGGGCAATTTTATGACATAAGTTTAAATTTATTTTTGGTCGGAAATGCATAAAGCTACAGGTGTTGTTGTTCAGAAACTACGCCATCAATCTTTTTTCTTTCTTTTTTTAACGCAGTAGATCTTTCAGAAAATAGTGTCAAAGTGATCGTTTTGAACCGAATTTCCACGCGATAGGTGAAAAACCACTCAAGAAAGGTTGAAAAAAGTCTTTGTCACGTGATCAAAATCTCTTCTTACTCAGTAGGTAATTTATGGATCCAAAAATGGAAAACACAGTTCGATTCCAAATCGCACCCATGGTCAGGCTTTCCATTTTTATATCTTTCCGCTAAAAAATGAATTTATAAATGTGTCAAAACATTTTGCGCTTGTTGAGTACAGCAGTTAAGAACAGCCTTTAAAAAATTTTACTTTTACCTAAATAAGTACATTTTATGGACTAAGGTATAGAACAATCATGATACAGCACAACCAACAGAAAATTTTAATGATAAAATAGATGATATAGTGCGTCCCAAAAGTATATGCATGGACATACGATTTTTTGAAATAATAGTTCAAAAAATGAAGCCATAATCACGAAAAAAATAATAAGCATATGTAATCATAATACAAGTTTGTTACAACAAAGAAATACAGCATAGGTTTTACAGATTTTTTGTAAAAAAATAAAAATCAAAATAGGCTGTTCCAAAAATATATGGACTTTTCGAGAATTTTGCATTTAAATTCAAATTTTCGATCCGTTCCTTTGAATTATCACGAAAACCTTATGAAGTATGGTCCAAAATAATGTTTGGAGAATGTGTGGCTGTAAAGAAACCCAATTCTGCTCTACTTGTTGCTTTAATTCCTGAATAGTAGAAAACTGACGACCATGAGCATACAAATCTCGTGCAAGTACTCCCCAAAGGTTTTCATATGGATTTAGGTCTAGGCTGTTGGATGGCCAGTCTATAACAGTCACTTGATTCTGCGTAAACCAATCTGTTGTTGAGTGGCAGGTGTGAATCGACGGATTGTTCTCTTGGGATTTTCAGTTTTCACTTCCTAAAATGTTTCTAAATGGAAGTAGATTCCTTTTAAGGACATTTTATTAATCCTCAGAGCACTGTCGACCATTAAGAAAAGCAATATCCGTTGTTCCATTGAAACAAATTTCGCCCCACCCGATGAGATCATGAAAACCCACGCTGCACGCTCTCTCCCCTCAAAGGGCAAGTTGGGTGGTGTCGGGCTGTCAAGTGAAGGAACAGGGAGCTTTCCTCTTTGGATTAACGCATTCGATTAATCTGCAGGATACATAGGGCATCCATTTTGTAGCCTGGTGAAGTATAGAATTTTAAAAAAGGTTTTTTTTTCTCTTTTTTGTTGAGAACTTTTATCAAATACTACATTTCTTTAAAAAGACTACATTATAATGGAATACAATAATTTAAAAAAGTTCTTGAAGTAAAAAAAAACTGTGTCTGTAACGTTTCGCTCATTTTTAAACATATATTTTAGCCTTTTATTTCGTTTCATTAAAACTCTGCCACAATGTTTTTACAGAAATTACGAAAAGAAGCCCCCATAGGTTTAACATTAGCTATCACTCCTTGCTGTAGTGTTTCTTAAAAACCAAGTATTTTAGCTTTTTGTTTCGTTTCATTTAAACTCTGCCACAAAGTTTTTGCAAAAATTACGATCCGCGAAGTTTTATTTTTTTGAGAACTTTTATCAAGTACATTTCTTTAAAAAGGCTTCGTTATAATGGAATATAAAAATTATATAATACAATTTTAATTAAAATATTGTTCTAAACAATCTGTGCTGATGTACATTTTTTTTTTTGGATGAAAAGGCATTTTTTCTTTTGGGAATTTATGTCATTTTCACCAACAGAATTGTCTATGCGTTTAAGATTAGTGCATCATTTCCATCAATTATTTTTAAATGTTTCAGATTTTAGTTTTATTGGTTAATTTTGATTTCAAGGGATAGAAGAAAAGAAATTTAGAAATAAACTAATAAATTTTAGGAACTTTAAATGCAAGCTAAAGTTTATTGAATATGACATTATACTGACGCAATCACACTAAATTGTTCCATATATGAAAATGATCTTTTCTTTTGAAAATGGTGTCAGTTTCATCATCCGAATTAATTTCAAATCTAAGATTATGTCAACTTTTAAGGGCTTTATCAAAGAAATATGTCCCTCCGACAACACGGAGCTTTTAAATATTTACGGACACATTTTTAAATGCAAAAGCATGACGTTTGCAGGCATGACTACTGAAGCAATTTGGCATCGAATAGTGTTTACCAATCGTTGATCAATGAGTTACTTATATATTTATAAGCGATTTTTTCCACGTGGCGACAGGTTTTCCTTTGACAGTATGTGATGAATGATCTTTTGCTTTTATAAAAAATGGAAAACACTCGATCGCATAGTATCTGCATGAAAACACCTGCCAATTTCATGTGTTACAATATTCCTTTAAATATGACTGCATTTTCATTTGTGGAAAACCCTTCAATCTACTATAAAATTTTATTTTTTGAAACAACTCAAATTACCATGTTTAACAAGGTAAACGGAAAAAAGGTGACAGGAAAAAACGGGACCGGAAAAAACGTGACAGAAAAAAGAAGAGCGGAAAAAACGGGACAAGGAAAAAACGGGACCGGAAAAAACGGGACACGGAAAAAACGGGACAAGGAAGGGTTAAATATTGAACTTGTCGATAAATAAATGTTAAAAACTAATCTAATGTTTTTCCACTGTCAGTTTCTTACAGCGTGGGGGGGGGGGGGGGGGCACAGTTAATGGGTGAGTTAAACAATTCTAAGATTTGGTCCAAGAAAACAAAATTTTAACATTTCATTGAGAGAAGTTTAACATGACTTCTACAAGGGACAAGCTGGTGCTTTCTAACTGGGGGGGGGGGGGGGGGGGATTAAGGAAATACAATTTATAGATTCTTTCAACTGCAGATTCGCGAACTCGAATCCCAAATATTTTTCGTCGATGTCTACGAATGCTAATATTGAAAAAAATTGAAAATTCGCTGACGATAATTCTAATTAACATCACTACTTGATATTTGATATTCGCGAACGGTAATACCAATATTTTCCGTTGATGTTTAAGAATGCTATTATAAAAAAAATTCCTGAATATTCGCATAAGAAAATTCACATCTACACTACTACTTAATTTGGACATTATGTGAATAAGAATGCTTTCCGTTGATAATTAGAATGCAAATATTGAAAAATGTTGTGAATGTTCGCATACGAGAATGCTCGTTTACATAACAACTTGTTTTTCGACTTACGCATGCATAATATCATATAAAATTTATTTTATTTTATTTTAATTTTAAAGAAATTAGTTATAATAGATTCGATTGGAAAGTTTTATTTTTATTATTTTTATTTTATTTAACGCTATTTGAATTTTTTGTTTATTAACATAAAATTATATTATATATATAATGACACAAAGTGTATAACGCTTCCGGGGTTGAACTCATCCGGATTCCACTTCGCTTTATCGTATTCCATTCGTCCATTTTTATTGAAAATTATTTTTTCGAATTAAACTTCATAAAAGTTACATTTTTAGAAAGATTATTCAAAATAAATTAACATTTGAGAGATGACTTACATTTAATTATGTACATATTCTGAGATAACTTCAGTTGAAATTAGTTTGGCCCTCTCCCTCCACAAGTAAACATTCATTTGTATCGCATTCATATTCATTGTGAACTTTGAGCTTTGTTGGCGCCATCTATTGTAGTTAAAATAAAAAAGAAGTTTCTTTTGAAATTCTTTGAACTCTGAAGACATTGGGGGAAAAAATGAATAGTATTTCTTATAAAATATAATTAGACTATCAGGGATACTTAATGCCGTGTAGAATATATATATATATATATCTGTACTTTGGTACAAAAAGGGCCAATGTCCATTTTCCTCAAATGGCGGGAAACCCAATTTAAGTTTGAGGAAGTTTAAGAATCTTGCTACGATTTCTGTACCATTATTTTTCAAAGTTGTACCTTTCAATTCAGTAATGTTTTTCTCACTACAATCTAATTTTACATTGATTTAGTTTTTTTTTTTTTTTTCACATTTTAAATTGGCGATTTTTACATTAACAGTAAGTAACATTGGCCTCGACAAAATATTTTGTTTTCAATGATCTAATATTGGGAGGACTTTGGCCCTTTTAACAATTACTTTATATCGCATCCTGAATTCATTCGTGCATTTAACTCAAATTTCTCAATTTTGGACATTAGCCCTTTTCGTTCCAAGGTACAGAAATATATATAACAATGGAAATAAAATTTTGCATTTTTGTATTTTGTAGAGAAAATAAATTTGTAATTTAATAAAAGAATTTGAGAAAAAAAATCTTAATGCAATTAATAGTTATACTTTACTTAAGTGATAAAGGATCATTTTTAATGATCAAAATTTATTATAGGTTTCTTTATGCATGTTTTTTAAAAAAATGAGGATTTAATCTGAGTTAAACTTTTTAAAATGTAAGTTATATAATTATTATATTGGCGTCAGCTATCGGCAATTAATTTGTGAAGGACTCTTATTTAATTTTTTGTATTATTATTATTATGATTTATAAGAAATTGAAGGTTATTGATTTTTTTAAAGCAATGAACGAAGACGAAAGTTAATTGACAATATATTTTAAAATAGCATTATTAATTCTAATTTGCATGTTTTTTGTGAAGTAGTTCTTTAAATTTTGTGAGTGAAGTTCTTTCTTGCAAATTAAGTTTCAATTATAAATGGGCTGTTTTTGTAACTTTTTTATTCCTACCTTATTTTATTAGTCAGATAAGATAAAATTTATTACTTCATAATTCTTTTTATAATGCAATGCTATATCATTCTTTTGAAAATGCAAACACGTCATTCTGACGGGCTACCTTCTAGTTAATAATAATAATAATAATATTTTTTAGACTTTCTGAATCACTTATCAATTTATAATTTTTTATGTCCCGATCAGTGGCATTAGTATTTTCAGATATTAGCAGAACAAATAAAGAAAAAATAATAATAAATAAATATCTTTGTTAAGATATGCCTAAAATTAGAAATTAGCATAGATTGTTACTTTTTTTTTTTTTTTTTTTGTTATATTAAGCAATTGATTGAAGTCAAATTTTTTGCAATTTTTGGTTTCATCATGGAATTTCCAGATATATTATTCTAAACATTTAAACTAAACAAAATAAATTAAAATAAACATTTCTATAAGATACTGGAATCACGGGAAAAAAGCGCACGTAGGAAAAAACAAATCGGATAAAAGATCACGGGAAAGTATTCTATTTATTAAGTTGTATACATAACAGAAAATATAATATGAAGTTTGTTTTTTAAGGAAATTAATATATATTTTAAAAACACAGTAAACCTTATATATTTTTTAACGACATGAAGGCCATATTTAAATAAACAATTAAAACTAAAGTGCAGTTTTTCCACTGTCAGCTTTTTACAGCGTAGGAAATGGGGGGGGGGGGGAGGTACTGAGTTAATGGGTGAGTTAGACAATTCTAAGATTTGGTCCAAGAAAACACAATTTTGACATTTCATTAAGAAGTTTAGTACGACTTCTACAACGGACAAGTTAGTGCTTTCTACGGAGGGGGGGGGGGGGGGGTATTAAGGAAATACAATTTATTGATTCTTTCAATTCGCTATTGATAGCTTATATATAAGCAAAGATGTTTTATATATTTATAAAACTTTAATCAGCAATGATTTTTGGGTACAGTGGAGGACGGAGGGGGAGGGAAAAATTACGTACACAGCTTATAAAGGGAATAAAATAAAGACGAAGAGAGGAGGCATTTTCTTTAGAGGAATTTTTTCATTATACTGCTTTTTAGCTCGCAGGCTATCAAAGCCCAAGGGCTAATGAGCTCGCAGGTTCTGTATGTATGCACTTACGTCTTATGTACGTAACGCGATAACTCTTGACAGAAACATCCGATTTGCTTCATTTTTTTTTTCAGGTTCATTCTGATAAGGCGATTCCCTAATTAGTTTTGGGGGTTATTGGTTAACAGTAAAGGGGGGCTACTCCCCCCACCTTAATTTAGATAAATGGGTTTTTCATGCAGAATTATTCGATTTGCTCCAAATTTGGTATACCGATTTATTATATTAAGGAGCTTCCATGATTAGTTTTGGAGGATCATTAGTTAAATATAAAGGGGGGAAAGGGGGCTGGACCCCCCTTAATTTAGATAAATGGGTGTTTCATGCAGAGTTATTCGATTTGCACCAAATTTAGTACACCGGTTTGTTATGCTAAGGAGCAGCCTTGATTAAATTTGGAGGTTTATTGGTTAAGTATGAAGAGGGGGGCGGGGCTAGTCCCCCCTTAATTTAAATAAATGGGTTTTTCATGCAGAATTTTTCGATTTGCTTCAAATTTGATATATCGGTTTATTCCGATATGGCGCTTCCTTCATTAGGTTTGGAGATTCGTTGGTTAAATTTATAAAAGGGGGGAAAGGGGGGCTAGTCCCCTCTTCTTAATTTAGATAAATGGATTTTCATGCAGAATTATCCAATTTATTTTATTTTTTTCTATGTTCATTCTGATAAAGCGCTTTCCTGATTAGATTTGGAGGTTCATTAGTTAAGTATAAAGCTTAATTTACCGATATGGTTTTTTCATGGAGTATTATCTGATTTGCTTCAAATTTGGTATACCGGTTTATTATGTTAAGGAGCTTCCCTGATTAGATTTGGGGGTTCATTGGTTAAGTATAAGGGGGGGGGGCGGAGGCTACCCCCCCCCTTCATTTTTTTTTGAGGTGCATATTCTTCGAAAGTTATATTTTGCAAGATTATATTATACTGTTGTATTTTACAAGATTATATTATACTGTTATATTTTACAAGAAAACCCTATTGTTCCGTTTGCTCCTATGTCCCATTAGCCCGCAGTTTCCCCTATATGTATTTTTCCTCAATATTTGTTATCTGGATTTTTTGTTATACTGATAGCATGAACTACGGGTGACATGAACAAAAATTTAATTCCCCTTGAGGTTCATGTTAACGAGGTTTGACTGTATTCACTTATCTTTATGTACCTAAACTTAATTTGGTAGGCAGAAAAAAAAAACCGCATGGGAAAATTAAGATTTATATTTCTGATCAATTCTGTGGAAACTGATCGAGAAAAAATTCTGGAAATGTTCATACATATAGGAATAAAAAATATTTCGTAATCGTATTAGCGAACGTGGAAACGGAAAATATGAAACTTAGCAATTAAATAATACATTAACCCTTTATGTGACGACAGTTCTTCAAAATACCATTAAAATAACTGTTTATAAAATTCATTTAATACATCGATTAGTAGTAGTACAGTTTAGAATGAGTTACAGACGCTTTACTCTATCATGTTCGAAAGCATTATTGGTTGCACAAAACAAAAGTATTTTTAAAATGATGATTTCTTGGCCTTTGCATCTTTTCAGCTTTCTTGATGTTGAAAGATTGGGGGGGGGGGGGGATTCTGTTGTAAGAACATGACATTTGTACATTTCCTAAATCTACAACAAGGTTAAAACAATGTGAGTTCTTAAATTATTGCCCCTCCAGTGGCCGAGAGGTTCTGCTCTCGAAGCTGGTAGACGGGAGGTGCTGGGTTTGAACCCAATCGCACCCGTCGGCCCAATCGTTCGGAGTTTTTATGGTTTGCTTCGAACCATGGATTTCCATCCGTAAATACGGGTTAGGTTCCATTAGAAAGACACCCAAGGAGGGCACCCCCACCTTTTGGGCCCATATCCCTCGTGTTGATAATTGGCCGTCATAAACACAACGAACCAATCTCTTAAATTATTATACATCAATCTGCAATAGTTAAGCAAAAAATAATTCAGTCTTTAAACTTGTGAGGTCTCTAGAAATGTAGCATATGGCACTTCAGGGAATATTTAAAAAGGATAAATACAGCTGAGTATTTGTTCCAATAATTCGGTTCAAAGTTATTCATTATACGCTATCTCAAATTGTGTGAAATATCTAAAATCAACACCATTACCTATTATTTACATGAAAATATCTCATAAAACACGATGGGTGGCACGTAAAATTTTCACAGAAGAAACAACCCTTTTATTATACATTATTCGTCTGTCAGATTAATATCATTCAACAAAAACCATTCTGGAAAACTAAGGTTTATCTTCTATCACTTTCAAATATGTATATTGAAGTGAGTTGTAAAATTCCAATGTATTTTTCGTCAACATAATACCTGTCTATCATTCTTTTAAAACTACAATCTGCAAAACGCCTGTTACAATCAAATAGAAAGCAAAATATTTTGAATGATTGTCAATCAATAATAAGAGGAACCACTCTCTTTGTTGAAGGATTAAGTATTTAACCTGGGGGGTTCCATGCTTCGAAAGCATGATTTTTCATTAAAGTTCAAAATATGGGTACATTTTTTCTTAATAGCCATATTTATTTAGCTTGAAATATTTTAATTTTATTCAATTATTTATTTTTTAGTAAGCTATAGAATTTATTTATTTTTTATTTTTATTTTTTATTTATATTTAGCCAGGTCTTTACGTTTAAAAATGAATCGGAAAATTTGTCAAAGTTTCGCATTGTTGAGTAGAGAATTTGAGAACCGCCTAAATGTATATATATTTATTTTCGGTTGTCCGATTCCATGACATTTTTAACTTAATTTCGTTATTGGTTTTTTGAACCGGAAGACGAACCAAATTTAATGCCTCCCCCTTCTACCCGGTAGCCCAGGGTATACGCCCCCTAGCTTCCCTCTTGTTTAAACCATGAGGTCATGTAAAGTTAGTTAAACAGTATTACCAAATCTTATCGTATGTAATATATTGCCCTCTCTTTAAAACGATCTAATTGTTTGATAGGAAACAAAATATTAATAAAATTAAATAAATTATAAATAACTATTAGTTATAATATTAAAACTTATGGAATTATATTAAGAGTACCTATATATTAATACTAGTTTACCCCTGTTGTCCATACCAGCCCCGCCCATTTATCAGAATGAACATAGAAAAAAATAAAATAAATTGGATAATTCGGCATGAAAATCCATTTATCTAAATTAAGAAGAGGGGACTTTCCCCCTTTCCCCCTTTTATATTCAACCAACGAATCTTCAAACCTAATGAAGGCAGCGCCATATCGGAATAAACCGATATTCAACTTGAAGCAAATCGACAAATTCTGCGTGAAAAACCCATTTATTTAAATTAAGGGGGTCTAGCCCCCGCCCCACTCTTTATACTTAACCAATAAACCTCCAAATTTAATCAAGGCAGCTCCTTAGCATAATAAACCGGTATACTAAATTTGGTGCAAATCGAATAACTCTGCATGAAAAACCCATTTATCTAAATTAAGGGGGTCTAGCCCCCTTTCTCCCGTGTATACTTAATTAATGAACCTCCAAAACTAATCATGGAAGCTCCTTAACATAATAAATCGGTATACCAATTTTGGAGCAAATCGAATAATTCTGCATGAAAAACCCATAGTAGCCCCCCTTTACTCTTAACCAACAACCCCCAAAACTAATCAGGGAAGCGCCTTATCAGAATGAACCTGGAAAAAAAAATTAAAGCAAATAGGATGTTTCTGTCAAGAGTTATCACGTTACGTACATACAGACGTAAGTGCATAAATACATACATACAGAACCTGCGTGCACATTAGCCCTTGGGCTTTGATAGCCTGTGAGCTAAATAGCAGGATAATGAAAAAATTCCTCTAAAGAAAATGCCTCCTCTCTTCGTCTTTATTTTATTCCCTTTACAAGCTGTGTACGTAATTTTTTCCCTCCCCCTCCGCCTTATAAAACATCTTTGCTCATATATAAACTATCAATAGCGAATTGAAAGAATCAATAAATTGTATTTCTTTAATACCCCCCCCCCCCCCCTCCGTAGAAAGCACTAACTTGTCCGTTGTAGAAGTCATACTAAACTTCTCTTAATGAAATGTTAAAATTGTACTTTCTTGGACCAAATCTTAGAGTTGTCTAACTCACCCATTAACTCTGCCCCCCCCCCCCCCCTACGCTGTAAGAAACTGACAATGGAAAAACTTCACTTTAGTTTTTAGCATTTATTTATCGACAAGTTCAATATTTAACACTTCCTTGTCACGTTTTTTCCGGTCACCTTTTTTCCTTGTCACGTTTTTTCCGGTCCTGTTTTTTCCTTGTCCCGTTTTTTCCGCTCTTGTTTTTTCTGTCACATTTTTTCCGGTCACGTTTTTTCCGGTCACCTTTTTTCCTAGATTCGTTTAACAATCCGGCGAGGTAGGACAGGGTTTTGAAGGCTTAGCTCGTAACGGGCACAGCCTCTAATACATAAAAAAAAAAATAAAAAAAAAATACTTTGAATTATTATTTAAGAGAAAAACTTTCTCAAAACTTGTTCAGTTAATAAAACTTTAAATTTTGTATTTTTCTCGGTGAATTAAAATAAATAAAGAAAATTCTCTTTTATTCTAAAAAAAATATATATATTTTTTTAAATCTAAGGCAACTTTTATTTTTCTAAAACCATCATTGATTTTTAAGAATGAATTCCTTCTTAGCTTTTCAAGGAGCTTATTAGAATTGGCTAGAAGGAATTACAGTTAACATTTGACAATTATTTAGTTATTTATTAGGAAGGGACCGAACCGATAGATACACACATGTTCAAATAATAACAATTGAAAAAGATATGTTTTTTTTTTTTTTTTTTTACATTTTACTCCCGTCGGCGTTTAGAGCTCTGCACGGGCCGGAATTTCCAGGCCCGGCCCGAACGAAAGCTATCTTGGCCCGGCCCGGTATAAAAATTGGAAGATTGGCCCGACTCAGTTTCTACAAAAATGTCCGTTTTTTCTCGACATACAATTAAGATTCTTTTAATGAATACCACATACATATTTATGGGAACATTTTACAGTATATTTTAGATTACTATGTGTTCGCAAAACATAAAATACATAACAATAAACATTAACGATTACTTACAGTGTTTTAGTCATCGTCTCTACTGACATTTCAAAATTAAAATAAGGATTCATTAAAAGATTAATGTAGTTCAGAATAAAGGATTAAAAACATGATAATTTTTGAAGCTGTATAATAAAAAATAGATTTGTGAAAATATTTCTCTCATTTTTAAGGCTTTTCTCAAATCCAAAGGAGCTACATTTCGACACATTTATGAATTCATTTCTTTTTGGAAACGCGTAAGATTGGCAGGTATTTTTATTCGGAAACTATGTAAATGTCGTTTTTTCTTAAATAAAAGCAATATATCTATCTGAAAATATTGCCAAAGTTACCGTTTTGAATCGAATTTCCGCAAGCGATAGCACAGGAAAAGAGAAAAACGTGGCTGTCACGTGACAAGAATCTCTGTTATCTCTATAAGTGATTTATCCAGTATGGAGAAAGCTATTCGTTTCCAAATGCCTTCAATAGTCAGACTTGTCAATTTTATGTCTTTATAGTTTAAAATGAGTCAGAAAATGTGTCTAAAAGTTTCGCATTGTTGAGCGGTGAATATGAGAACCACCTTAAGGTATATTTCCAAAGATACTGTTAAGGCTGTTCTTAACTCCTCTGCTCAACAAGCGCAAAATGTTTTGACATATATACAATTTCATTTTTTAACGGAAAGATATAAAATTGGAAAGCCTGGCCATGGAACAGACTTGGAATTGAACTGTTTTTGCCATTTTTTGATCAATCAATTACCTATTGAGTTATAAGCGAATTCGATCACGTGACAAACACGTTTTTCGTCCGCTGTTGAGTGCTCCTTCTCCCTTCGCGCTGAAATTCGGCTCAAAACGCCCACTTTGATACTCTTTTCTGAAAGATCTATTGCGTCTGCAAAAAATGGAAAAAACAGCTCAATTACATATTTTCTGAACAACAACACCAGCTTGTTTCATGCATTTTTGAGCAAAAATAAATTAAAACTTAGGTCAGAAAGTTGCCCTTTTGGATTTAAGAACACCCTTAACAGAAGTTCATTATCACTACTACTAATAATCTTACAAAACATAATGCCTATCCTAGACATCCTGAGATCGATTAAGACCACTTTCGTCCCGGCACGAGTCTGCTGAGAAAAATTAAACCCGGAGTCAGACATCTAGTAACTATACGATGCCGATCTCTACGATGGACATGTTACATTTCTGTATTGATGTTGTTAAACTCGCATCGGCTCGTGATGCACATTTATACTTCTCGAGAAAATCATATTCATTGAAAATGGCTCGTATTTTATCTGCATCACTTGAATTCTTATATCGGGCCGATAGGTCCGATTAATTCTTTTATCGACCCGGCCCGACCCTGCAGGCCCGTTCAATTTTTTTTGCCGGCCTGGCCCGGCCCGTTTATTTTGTCTGTCGGCCCGGCCCATTGAAAAAATTATCCTAATTCTGCCGCCCAGGCCCGTTTGAAAATTCGCCTTCATTCCGCCTGGCCGGGTACGAGCCAAGCCCTGGCAGAACTCTAGTCGTTTTATAAAGGACGTTTTAAAATGTGCAGGCAAGCAATATCCCTATTTTGCTTTTATTTTTAAGAATCAAGGTGTTTTTAAACTAATGCTTTTCCGGCATATTCACAGGCTTTATTTTAACGTAAAAACGTGAAACTGGGCAGGAATGCAAGTGATTTAGAATCAAATTTTATTTTTCATTTTTCGAAAAATATACTTAATCGAGTTACAGGTGTTTACTCTCTTATAACAACTTTTGTTGGTAAATTCCGTTCAAATCGCCAACTTTGACACACTTTTCTGCCACTTTGTTTGCCTTTATAAGAAAAGGAAAAACGCTGTTAGATTTCGTTTTTTTTTTTTTTTTTTTATGCAGTTTGAATTTTATACATATTAGTTGAAATTAAGGATTGACCGAAACGAGTTTTTAAGACCGAAAGAGAAACTGAAACCGAACTTTGGTAATCTTACTATTTTCGGCCTAAAACGAAAATGTTCTATTTTTTTAAAGTAATTAATACATACATAATTATTGATTAATTATATGTGTAATTAAATAAATTGAACGATTATTATGTTTTGAAATTAACAGCACAAATATAATTAAAAAGATTTACTAAAAGACGTATAATACACTTAAAAGTTAACACTTTCAAAACATTAAATACAATTCTAAAAGTCTAAAACCTACAAGTTTCACAAGTTTCAAAAGTAAACTTTTGAATTTTACAAAATAATAAGTATTTTTCTCTTTTTAACTGAAGTAAGATCCTTGATGACCCACCTTGATTTGACCCACAGGGTGGCTGAAACTTGCAAGTTTTAGAATTTTAGAATTTTATTTATTGTTTTGAAGGTGTTAACTTTTAAGTGTATTATACGTGAAATTATTATACGTGTGGCCCTAGTTGACTCTCTGTGCCTCTGGCCAAAACTTTTTATTTTCATATAAAATAAAATGTAATTAAATCAGTGTCTAATTATATGAATTTCATCTAATTAAAAAATATTTTAGGTATACATACCTCGATTTACCTTTTGTAAAGATTTTTGTAAATGATAATCTGTTATACTATAATATATTCTAATATTATTCAATAATTATTAATTAATTTAAAAAAAAATAATTAAAATTAATATTATTCCGTTATACTATATTCAAAGGGTATTCGAAACACTTCTGCGATTTCAAATCTATTACTGTTAAGTCTGCAATTTTTAATGAGCTTGTGAAAAGCGTCTTCAAAGTTTAGTCATGCATGTATTACTTGCTTTATAATTTACTTCACATGTTGAGTCAGTCATGACTGATAATTATAAACAGTGAAATACACAGCAATAAATAAAGAGTGTTTCATTTGAGCCGATACAGCTTAAATCAATGAGTTATATTGAAAATTTCCAAGGGAAGAAACGAGATATTTGGAATAAAAATAATTTCGGACGAGTTTCGGTGAGGCCGAATTTTTGGCAACATTTTTGCCGAAAACGAAACTCCGATTTTGAGCCAAAAACAAGAACGAAACCAAATTTTCGGTCGATCTCTAGTTGAAATGTTTGGTTTACACACTGAATTGTTGATTTGATCTATGAGTTTTTTTTTTTTTTTTTTTTCAAAATTTTAAGTTCTAAATTGAGTTTGAAAAAAATGCTTCGTTTTCACTTTTATCAGTTTTCGCGTGTGCTCTTAATTATTTTCATAATAATTATTTAGCATATAATGCTAAGCACTGTATTATTATGAAAATAATAAAACTTTAGCGTTATAGTTTATGTTATATTTATATGAAACAGAATATTTTAGCATTACAGTTTATGATATATTTATATGATACAGAATATTCAATTAAACTATATTCGACTAAAACGTGCTTAATCGATATATATGTTTTATTATCGCATGCTTAACAGAAGATTGCAAAAAAAAAAAAAAAAAAAAAAAAAAAAAAAAAAAAAAAAATTCGCATATTTTTAGTTTTTAAAGACGTACTTACGGTGACTAAAAAATACGTGACAAATGAATGTTGTTAATTTAGAAGAATACATGATTTATACAGATTTGTAGGTGTGTAAATTTATGTACAGATAACTGAATCAAAAATCAACGGAATCAGTTTTTTTTAATTTAAAAAATATTTCATGTATATATAGAGAAAATTAACTTCGTTTCACACTTCATTATTATATTTGGCAATTCATGCCACATTGCTGTTTTGAAGTACATTTTAAAGAAATGCATTGCTTTTTTAATTAGCCTTTTCTTGAGGTATTTAGGTTATAGATTTAAGAATTTACAGCCGGAAGTGAAATTTTTTTTCTTTTTGCTATATTCTCCAAGAAAAGCATTTGAAACCCATTGTGAGCATATAAGCCACTATTTATTAATCGCGTGTCAATAAACTAACGACAACAATATTTGCCACATTGAGAGGTTGTCTGAACAATCCGATGAATGACATGAAGTTGACATTTGCTTAAAAGTTCTTCCAGATTATTCCACTTTCAACTGAAATGCATTTTGGAAAAGAGCAAACAGCCTTTATGGTTTTAAAAGCTTAAATAGTAACAAATAATTGGCTATTGTATGATTAAAGATCTGACACCAATGAAGTCGGTGTTGTATAAAGAATCGGAACTAAAAGTCGGTGTCGTTTAAATTCTTTCAATCCTTTGCTGTGGGTTAATGTATTTTTGTACCGATTCCGGAAAAAAAAAGAAAAAAAAAGGAAAAAGAAAGAAAGAAAGAAAAGAAAACCCATTCTCATATTTTACTTATACGAGTGTTGTGATTTGTTTAAGAAAAATTTGGGTCCTTTAAAGGGTCATTCATAATTTTTTAAATATTTAGACAGGACACTTCACGCAAATTTTCATCTTAAAACAGGGCCCTTCACAAAATTCTTTGTCTTCAAAATAGACCTTTCCCTAAACTTTTCTGTCGCCAGACAAACTTTCACTAATTAATTATTTTAAAATAAAATTTAACCTGTCACAAAACAACTGAAGTCAACAAAGTATCTATTACATACTCCTTTTTTATATATATATATAAATAAATGTTTCTATGAAAAACAAACAAGAATCAATATAAATGTTTTCCATTTTTTGATAAATGTAAAGATGTTTCAGAAAATAGTATCAAAGTTGGCGTTTTGAACAAAATTTCGGATAACACGGCAAGGATGAATACCTGTCGTCAGATGAAAACAATCGCCTAAAAGAATATAAATAATTCATTTATATATATTTTTAAAAATGGTAAACATCAGTCGATTCAAAATGGTTTCAATAGTCGGGTTTGCAAGTGTAATGCCTTTTCATTTAAAAATGAGTACGCAGATGTGTTAGGAACTTTCGTGTTGTTCATAGGATAATATATATATATATATATATATATATATCAGACATACACTTATCTCATTATGAACGTAATTTTACTAATAATAATCTACATTTATATCGTTATATTGATGACATCATTTTAATTGAAACTGATCAATCTGCAATTACTCGATTTCCAGTTGATTATCCCACTAATTTGGAATTAACGGAAAACCTTTTATCTAACAATACAATTAACTTCTTAGATCTTAAAATTACAATAAAAGACAATAAAACAATCACAGATTTATATGACAAACGTAAAGAATTTAAATTCACAGTTAATACATTTACAAATTTTAAATCTTGTCTACATCATTCTGTATTTCGTAATATAATACTTAATCATTTATATAGAATAAAATGTTTATGTTCTTCTCCTCTAATTAACAATAATATTAAAAAACTAATTTATGATGCATTAAATCATGGTTTTCCAAAAAAATTCATATATTCATTAATATACAATTAGTACTTTTCTTACATGATCTATAAACACAAATTAACACATGCGTAAACAAAATTACAAAAAAATTATAAAATAATAATAAAAAAAAAATATCTATAAAAAATTAAAAATTGTAAAATAATATAAAAAAAATATTATAAGTTGGTTGGGTGGGCAGATGTTAGAGTACGGAGGAGGATGGTGTTGTCTGGATAATACGCAAAGGTTAATTATTTATATAAAAAAAAAAAGAAAAGCGGGGCTCTTGTATTGTTACTATATTTTTGTTATGTATTTTATGTGGATGTTGATTTGATATTTTATATGTAAATTGGAGATTTTCATTAATATTATAATTAGCTTAATTATTCATTAATCTAATTTACAATTATTTGTTATTAAATTTTAATTTACTAAGGACAATATCATATTAATTACTAATAGTATGCCACTCTTATAGTGAATAATATACATATAAGTAGTTTTAATATAAATAAAGTTATACTGTACGCATTAAAATTGGGTAATTATTTTTATTATTATTCCTCTATTCTTTTTAATATTTATTATCGGTTTAATGTTTTTGAATGTCCCACATTCATACATTATGGATTTTTATGGATGTCTGAAAATAATCCACATTCTATATTTGTGCTTTTTAAGTAATGGGATTTTAAGTATTATTTAACCTTCTATATACTTCCACATGTTTTTTTATTTCCTGTTCATTTTATAAATATCTTATATATAATTCATTAAAAAATAATTTTTATATTATTTTTAATAATTATTTATATTAATTATTACTGAATTTATTTTGTTTTATAGCATATAGCTATATGATATATATTATCAATGTTCTAGCATTATTTAAACTCTTTGTTTAGTTTAAATAAGTTAGCTAATAGAATATATTGTATGCTTTTAAATTTTATTAACAATAGTTTTAAATACATTGTGTGATTTATATTAGGTTTATAATTCTCTATATATAAGGATTTGTTTGGTTTTGCTGTTTAAACAGTTATTTACATTCAAAAGCTTACAAATTTTTATCTTGCGATATATGTTTAATATAAGTAATAATAGATGGCAGCACCATATTTGTCTCTTTCAGATTGCTCTAATTTTTAATTTTTATAGCTCCACTTCAGTTATAATTTTTACACCAGGGGGTTTTTTTAGCTAAATTTTGACGATATTGTTAAACTGTTATCTATTAATTTAATAGTGCATTTTAAATAATGTAATTAATATCTATTTATTTTATATTAGATTAAATTTGTTTTACAAGGTATTTCAAATTTTATTTCAAAATGTATTAACTGCATCCTTTGGTATCATTTACTGTGATTTCTTAACTGTTTTATTCACCTTAATCTTTTTGCTATACTGGTAGACATGTGCACATGGATTTTTGTAAAATACTGAAATATTAATCGGTATGGTGTTTATTATTTATATTTTATATCCTATAAATATTTAAATACGTTTTATTGATTCTTCCATTTCATATTATTTGTTTCTATTCTGCTTTCATTTTTAATCAATTCACTTGATTTTAGTGGTTGTTCGGGCACAGGGGAAAATTAATTTTAGCTTTAGCTTATTTTTCCCACAGAAAACACCCATTTTGCTTATATCATTGAATTCTGTGCCCTTGATAACGTAATTCAATGTATAAGCTTTTCAATTTTTGTCGGTGTCCACTTTTTTCTTTTTTCTTCCATAATAATTCTTATAACATTTTTTTTTTTTTTTTTTTTTAATGCTTACAGCTTTAATTCATAATAATTGACGGTGGTAGGTCATGTTTAATTAATGGTAATATATATATATATATATATATATATATATATATATATATATATATATATATATATATATGTATTAAAATGAACAAAGTGAAATTGAGCAGATAAAACTAAGCTATAATAATTACATATATATATGTATACACACACACACATATATATATAGAGAGAGAGTGTGTGTGTGATTCATAATGTTCGGAACAATAGCTTATTTCCTTAAATATTGCCCCTAGACACAAACTTCCAATTGCAAAGTTTCATAAAAATAAGTTGTAAAATTTAATTACATAAGTTGCAACCCTCTATTCAGGGATCTATTATGGATCTATATGGGATCTATTTCAGAAGGTACAAAAATTAAATTTTTATACGGCCGCAGTAGAGAAAATTTTCCAATTAGGGAATTTTCTCCTATCCGTTCATAAATTAAACACAAACAAATTCATCTCGGTATCTTCAAAACCCGTAGAGATATTAAAATCCAAAATTCGTGACTTACACTATTTACCCATGTCTCTGAGCGACGAGTTATTGACTCATTTTGAATACAAGATAGGGATTATCTACAAACTGTACGCTATTAAAAATCGATTTTGGACAGTGCCTCTCTTTTGGACATAAAATAGCCGTGTATAGATTTTATATTAAACTTGCTTTCAAAATATTCTGGAGGTCTGTATGGCCGAAAAATACAAGTCCGAATACGGACCGACCCATAGAAAAAAAATTCGGCCCGGCCTGGAAAAGGTTAAAATCTTAGCACCGGACATCATATTTCACTTTTTTTTTTTTTTTTCGTAGATTTTACCTAAGAATATCAAGTGGAAAGTCATTCGGTTTAGTAGCTTAGAAAATATGAAGGTTTTCATTTTTTCAATTCATTCATTTGTAATCATTATAAAAGAGATTGCATTGCAGGTAATTTGTTTTACGCATAACTCAAGAATTACTTGGTGCAATGATCTGTAATTATTATATAAGCATAACTCTTGTGCTTTATATTAGCAAGCTTATAGAAAGCTATTTCCGTTAAAAATCCATAGATTGCAATTCATATGTAAATCCCTTTGTTCCACAAATTTCCATTTTTCATATATTTACTGTGATTTCAGATCCATGCTGCACTTGTTATGGGGATCTGTTTCACAGACTTACTCGTCTATGATGGTTTATACATCGTTTTTTATTTTAATACAGTCGAACCTCGATTTAACGAATTGGTTGGGACCCACATATCCGTTCGTTAAATCGAAGCAATTCGTTAAATCGAATATCAAAATTTGTAAAGAGTATGGTATAAAATATCAATGCAAAATACCCTTAGATATTTAGATATGGAAAAAAGAATGATTATTGTTTACTACGAGCTTAAAAATTATAAGTTATACGTTAGGAGATCAACTTTAAAATTATCTAAATTCTTTAATATTACTTGCTTTTAAAACTTAATATATAATACATACATTTCTAGTTGAAAAGGGGAAAAGACTGTCTTTTGAATACAGCAGAAATGAGAAAACAATTTGCAACACTTGGATTAGAATGTGAAATATTAAAAATTTTAGTTTTATGTGCGAATCCGAATTTTTTTCAGCAACTGTTGTTCGTTAAATCAAAGCTAAAAATACGTTAAATCAGAGCATTTTAGCACCCTTTTTGCCGGGACAGAAAAAATATTCGCTAAATCGGAGAATTCCTTAAATCAAAATACGTTAAATCAAGGTTCGACTGTAACTTCTTTTATTATTTATACATTCACAATTGAAGAGCTGAGTGGAAGAACATGTTATAGTACATTTTCTTAAAAATTATTTTATCTTTTGGACGAAGGTGTTATCAGGTATTCTATGACATGGTAAAACTAAAATACCAAAGTTCTATTCAGCCTTGAAGATTTAAGACATTAATCATTAATATTTAATAATTTAATATTTAATAATGCAAATAATATTAATATTTTTTAATATTTAAAAATTAAATATGAATAAGTTATTTTGATAGAGTTTAGTACCACACCTGTTAATATTTTAAACACATGGTATCAAACAGAAAATAAATCATTAAAATTGACAACAAAAACTTTCACATCAAATTTCTTCAAATGTAATTTTTGTTACTTAACATGTTCTTCCACTTAGCTCTTCAATTTTTGTTGATAATTTGTAATAGTTTAGAATGTTTTTATTTATTTATTTATTTATTTATTTTATTTTTTATGTATAATGGTTTAATTTTAGAAAAAGGTTATATATACATATGTATGAGTGTGTGTATATTTATTTATGAAAATTAATTACAAATATTTTTTTCGGAAGAAATTAGGACTTATAATCTAAGTTCTTATATATATATATATATATATATATATATAATCGATTTATAAATGCTTGAAGTATGTGAATTATAAAATCACAGCTTATTCTGAAAAATAGTTCTGGATTTATGCTTGAAGAACTAACCGCATTGCAATCTGCTTTGTAACGGGGGGGGGGGGGGGGTTCAAAATTTTAAATCTCTATAAATTAGACACTACTAGCACGAATGACTCCAAGTTTGCTACTCTAAGTGGATATTTAACGAGAAAACTATTTTTTTTTTAAAGACAACATAGAAGAAAGACATATTTTCTGGACATAATTGTCTATTTCAAAAAAGGCATAACTGTCTGTTTCGTTTTTTTTTTTTTTTTTTTTTTTTTTTTTTTTTTTTTTTTTAAATTGTACAACTGGGTGATTAAAATTTATCTCTTTCCTTCTTTTTTCTTTTGTTCGACTGCACCTTAATATCTTCAGATTTATTCGATAGTGTACCATTTATTTATGAAATTTGTTTTGTCACCATATGAAAATAGATAGCAGTTAGTTAACCATTTAGCTACTGACAGTACTTATAAGTACCATTAAAATAACTTGTTATAAAATTCATTTGATACATTGATTAGTTGTAATACAGTTTAGAATGAGTTATTGATACATTACTTTCTCTTTTTCCAAAAGCATTATGTGTTACACAAAAGAAAAATATTTTTAAAAGGATGATTTCTTTTGACTTTGCATCTTTTCAGCTTTTTTGGCGTTGGGGGGAGAGATTTTTCAATTCGGAAATATTTCTATTGTAAAAACATTATATTTGTATATTTCCTAATTCTACAAAATAGTAAGAAAAATATTTAAAATAAAAGATTTGAGAGAAGTTATCAATATTGCACAAAATCCCTTAAATTCAAATTTAATGATTCCTTCTAAATCCTTCAATCTTTCTAAAATCCTTCTAAAATGTATTAAATGATTATGTAAATCTTCTAATGCAGTTTAAACAATTCACGAAAAATGCTTTAGAAGATAAAATTTTCATGAATTCATAATTCAGTACATAAAAGGGGCATATATAGTTATTTACAAAGAAAAAAGTATATAAGAAAAAAAAATCTCAGAAAGATTACAGAATAAGCCCTTTTTATTGGATAAGCCTACGTTGTACTAACAGTTGAATTGGCGAATATTTATTGTACATGTGCGCATCACTTAAATTAAAACACCCACTTCCACTCCATCCAGGCAACAAAATGGATGCTTATACGGATCACCGCTAAGGAAATCCACCATTTCAAAGAAAGGATTAGTTTTTCTCCCCATGCGAGGTCGGGTAGAATGAAGAATCGCTTTCTTATTGTTTGATTTGAACCGTGCCACGAGGGCTCGAATCGATGAGATTATCCCCTCCTTGTTGTCGACTAAAGAACACCCGAGATTTAAGTCGCAGATCATGCCGATGGTATACCCAGCCACTAGGACCATCCAAATTGGTTTTGTTTTCGTCACTGAAGAAACACTTAACAATTCATCTTCCCAAGGCGTGTGTTTTTTAGTTCAAAGAACGCGTGCATTTCTATGGTGTACTTTCAGCATAGATTCCGCGCACGTTCTGCGATATTTATGGATTTTTCATACCTGTATGCAACGGTGAACAATTGATCTCGTAATTAGGAATCGCTAAAGTCTTCGAAATTTCACGAACAAACTTCTTTTGGATTGAAACTGCTCGAAAAATCTCTCTGGCTTGTCATAGAGTTGCTTTTTTTGGTCGACCTGAACGTTGTTTTGCAATCGCATTGTCACTTTTTGATAAAATTTCATAAATTCCGTATCTGTTACTCTTTATGTGTTTAGCAATATCAGAAATTTTAAAATTTGAGTCTTTAAACGCCAAATTTTAGCTATATCGGCAGCAGAGAATTGAACGTTGCGAGGCATTTTCCACTATTCTATAATTGAAGAATGAGCAGTGATTTTACATTTCGCAGTGGGTACTTCACATGTACAGAACGCAGAAAATACAATTTCTTTTGATACGCTGGAAATAAAAGCAATTCTCTTCATTGTCCATATATTTTTGGGACAGCTTATTTTAAATTTTATTTTTTTACAAAACTTCTGTAAAACCTATACTGTATTTCGTTGTTGTAAAAAACATAAATTATGATTCCATATGCGTCAGGTTCTGAGAAACATCTGCTACTAGAACTGGGGTTCTATATTATTTTTGTCTTAATATATTATATATTGTATGGGCTGTGTACTGGAATTTTAAAATAACAGTCTTTCCTTATCTAAAACTGGATCTAAGCCGGTGAAAATGTTTAGATGGTATGAAGGGGAAAAAAGATAGTTGGAGAGGGGTGTGCTCAACCTTTTGAGATGTCTGTGGAAGATGGGAAGACAAAAGCATTCCACGAACGAAGAAAAGAGCTTGAAATGGGAGCCAGGTAGAAAACCCCAGAGGGGTTACGTTGAGAAAGAGCAAGTGGTTGCTGGAAGGCAATCTCTTCTGCTGAGATAGGCAGTTTTGAGCGTAGCGCGCAAAGTGGACGTGTGTTCCTGGGAAGAGCTCGGAGAGATAGAGCGTAGGGTTCAGTGGGAGCCGAGAGCGCCAAGCGTAGGTAGTCACTGTGTATAGCTCTTAGAGATAGAGCGTAGGCTTAGAGCACATATGTGTTTGGAGATCGAGATTGATCTCCGGAAAGCTAATTTAACGTGTGTACAGTGAGAGTGGTTTAAAGTAGTTTAACAGTACACAGCCAGCATTTACTGTATTCAATTTAATGTTGAACCGCATCACCTATATCCGAGTTTGTAAGTGTAAATAGTGTTTTGTCGTTGTGTAAATAGTGTGTAAATAAACTGTTAATTTAGTTAATTGAAAGCGTTGGTTTTCATTTAAACAATCCTCTCAGTGCGTGACCGATATCACGTAATCATATCGGTGGTGGCAGCATATAATAATAAGGATTTTCTTCGAAGTTGTGCGGACTAAGAGGAAACTCCGACAATATGCTTATTATTTTTTGCGTGATTATGGCTTCATATTTTGAGCTGTTATTTCAAAAAATCGCTTGTCCGTATACTTATGAGACGCACTATACTATGGGTGTTCAGAGCCCCCCTGAAGAAATGTATCTTTGATAAAAAATTACAAGAATAAGCAATTTATAAGAATACCATTGCATAAAATCGGGTTTAATCTGATGCTTCTAATTTCTGGAAGCTTCATAGAATCTTATATGTTCATATATCTCTCTCTAATAAAAAAACAATGACATGCAGGACATAATTATAACTTTACCTTTGTTAATGTTTAATATAAAAACCTATAATTACTAATTTATATTATAATAACTAATAGCTGTCGTTTAAAATAAATATTAGGACGCCACAGCATGCGCACAATACCTTGTTTGTGTGTGTGGGGGGGGGGGGGGGGGGGAAGGTCAATAAAAAACAATTGGACCATAAAATGGACTGTGCAGTGCAATGTTCCTGTTGTTTGGGCGCGAAAGTGGAAATTTATGGAACTTGTCTTGATCTTATTTAATTTCTCATAAAACAAGATAAGTGTCTTCTAAACTTTATTGCAATATTTTCACTTTTATAAGGTTATTAAAAGAAAGGAGAGAGAAAAAACATTTTATGGAAAAAAAAAATATATAACAAATGAAAAATTACTGAAACATTGAAATCCTAACTGGCTGCTTTCTGACATATTCACAAAGTTATTGCTAGTGCACAAAATACATTGGTGTTTATTAGTATTTGTGTGAATCAAATGTATTAGTGTGTAGTTTATGTTAATGCAAAAGTTATTCTTCATAAATTAAAAAATCGAATAGCATTTTTCATATTTTGATAAAGACAAAAACCTTTAGGAATATGCCGTCCAATTTTACGTTCTAAACCGTTTTTTTCGGGATTCTACAGCCCAGGAAAGCTTGTTTTTAGACAACAATTAATCAGAACCCAATATGATGTACAGTCATGGAAAATACAAAATGTTGTTCGATTTTAAATTATCTCAAGAGTCATGACTGATATTTCCATGTATTTATGCATAATATGGGTCGGTGACTATATCAGTTTTGAGTTGCTGAGTGGGGAAAAAAAAGAAAAACCCCTTGAGTGTTATAGTCGTGTATAAATTTTCTAATTCTAAAGCAATGCATTTCAGAAGGGAAAAAATTAGC
Source organism: Maratus speciosus (assembly GCA_963932465.1). Lineage (NCBI taxonomy): Eukaryota > Metazoa > Arthropoda > Arachnida > Araneae > Salticidae > Maratus > Maratus speciosus. The sequence continues at coordinate 200,118,384 of OZ010796.1, read as the reverse complement.
AAGTTCACGAAAATTAGAATTGTCTAATAGTAAATTAGCATAGCGCACTCAGAAAATGGCACGAAATTGTTTTGTACTAATTACGTCTAAATAAAACTCAAACTGTAATTTCTCATATAATGCGAGCATTTTTTGTATTACTTTAATATTTTGAAATACACACAAATTTTGATGTGAAGAAATCTGTTTTAAATGGAACATTTTTATTTTAATCCTATGTCTTACTTCAAGGAATAATTAATTATATGATAAGATTAAATCTTGAAAATTAATTACTTTACTATTTCGATTCATTCAAATGCGTAAATTATCGTCAAAATAAAGAGAATTTTTATCTTTTAATGACATATTACCGATATATCACTGCACGAATATCGTATGATCAAATTGTTTAACCATAATAATAGTATTGCAATATGTAATTTTTAAATAGAATTATAATCCATCATAACATTTATAAGTTTAAATCACATGCTGCTAACTATTAGAAAGTACCTCGTAATTTATGCTCCATATAAGTATTGTGTTAACTCAACTGTTTTTTTTCCTCAACCCCTTCGCCCCTTTGTTTCTTTTAAGAACAAAGGGGTATACAGTTTTTCTCCCTTGTTTTTGTAATTTAATGTTCCAAATTTTAGGATTAAAAAAATTTCTACTTTTAATACAGGCTTTTTTTCTACAATCAACAACATATATAGTGAGACTAAGGTCAAGTTTGTATGCATATAAGTATGAAAATTAGCATAAATTAATAAACATATCTGGTTCCCTAAAAAGTTTATCTCAAAACATAGTTAACGTGTATAAACACTATGCAGACTACATGATACAGTAGCGCTCAAAAGTATTTTGACAAAGATAATAATTCACTTAATTGAAAAGAATAATAAAATACAAAAATCAATCATTTATTTTATTTAACCAAATTCAATGTTTTAATTTTGATAAATTAACAATAAATATTAATAATATTAATAAAATTATATATATACTATATAGATATAGATATAGATATAGATATCTCTCTATATATATTTATATCTGAAATTTGTCATGCCGTAACTCTCGAATTTTTTAACCGATTTGGATGAAATTTTTCATATGCATAGTACACACTAATCCCTCGACGAGATCGTTGGTCAGCTTCATCCGCCATTTTGTTTCAAAATGGCGGCCACTTGAATTTTGTGAACACGTTTGGAAATTTTTAGGTTTTTTAACTTTCTCTTTAAAATGACCTATATTGTTAACTTTCACTGTGTTACTTTTTAAAATATCTTTTAATGTTTCTAAAATTCTGTTTAAAATGATATATAAGAGTTTGCATTTTGTGAAACGTAACATTTTCTATAAGTATACAGTGTTAGAAAACATAAAAATTTTTCAAAAATTGCAATGGCCGCCATTTTGAAGTAAGATGACGGATGAAGCTGGCCAACGAACTTGGTCGAGACATTAGTATGTACTATGCATAAGAAAAATTTCATCCAAATCGGTTCAAAAATTCGAGAGTTATAGCATGACAAAATTCAGATATAAAAATATAGATATATATGGATATATCTCTATAAATATCTATATATATATAGTATATATATAATTTTATTAATATTATTAATATTTATTGTTAATTTATTAAAATTAAAACATTGAATATGGTTAAATAAAATAAATGATTCATTTTTGTATTTTATTATTCTTTTCAATTAAGTGAAATATTAGCTTTGTCAAAATACTTTTGAGCGCTACTGTACAATTAACAGAAAACAAAATAGATTTAAAAAAATTTCAACATTTTGCCTAATTTTTTTTTTTTTTTTTTTTTTTTTTTAATAGGACTATTTATAACAATTAATACCATAACATGATCTTAAAGAATTTGATTATGTTATAAAAGAAAATCTCCTCGATTTATTTTTTAAGAGCTGTTATAATGTTTAAATTATAAGTAACTAGGGGGCTCAGCCCCCTGCGAGCTACGCTCGCCAATACCCCGTTCAGGCTTCGCAGCCCCTGAAAATATACTAACGTGCCCTGTTAAAAAAATATATTACCAGGTTACGGAAGATTGAATGATATCATCAGTATAACAGCGTCTATCTTCTGCAATCGCGTTGCCATGCTTTTCAGTTTGAATGGGCATTTTTCGGCTGCATGGCCTCATTCATCGCTGTCGTAATAAATGACGTATGTTTTCGGATAGATAAGATCAATTACACATTTGAAAATTGGCTTGAATAAAATGATTAGGTTAAAAATGACGCTTTCTTTCTGAGTTTCACAACGGCGCTATGGACAATATTCATCCTTTAGGTTTGATGTTAAAAAACTCCGTTTGCTTATAGACCGGAAGCCGGCAGCACAGACAATCACCTCATTGAGTTCACGGTTGAAATTCAAGAATAAATTAAAACTCGATTCGCATATTAAAACGCAATCGGTTTGCCAAGTCCTATCTTGGTAGAAAACATCTAGAAACCCGATTTTAACGGTTGCCTCGTAGGTTTACCATTGTGTTTTCTTGCTCGCAGTCTTCCATGTTTTCATACTTTTGGGTGCAGGAAAACACATTGGTAAACTTACGAGTCAACTGCTAAAATCGGGTTTTCAGGTGTTTTCCGCCAAGATATGACTTGGCAGACCGATTACGTTTAAATATGTGAATCGTGTTTTAATTAATTCTGGAATTTCAGCCGTGAACTCGATAAGTTGATTGTCTGTGCTGCCAGCTACCGGTCTATTAGGAATAGTTTCCTGATCCACGTATTGAAAAGTATTGTGTTTTGAAATTTTATGCTTATATGTTATGTCTTGATCGAGTGTTAGGCATTTCAAGAACAGGTATAGCTTATTCATGAATTCCTTTCTCCATTTTAGTACGCCATAATGAATATTTTCAAGATAAATTTAACAATTTATATTGTTTGAATGGTACTACTTGATAAACCAAAACTACTTAACGATCAAAAAACTATCGCCAAATTATAAGATTATATGCCAATAATGGATGATCGGAAATGTCGCATTTACTTCCTTATTTTCTGCTTTTAACATGTGATTATTAAATTCTTATTTTAAAAATTTCTTTCTGTTTTTAAGATCATTGATGTCATTCTCTCTTAATCTCAATATTGTTTCACTATCAATTGAAACAAATGATATAATTTCAATTATCAATCTGAAATTGACGAAAAAGAAGAAATTGATAATCCCTATAGTTTTTCTCCATAGGCGTAACTTGGGCTCTAAGACTGGAGGTGCAAAAATTTTAAGGCCATTTTTAAAAAAATATTTATAGCCTCCCTCCCTATCACCACACACATACACTTAAATTAAGACATCTTTTTTTACCGCGCAAAAACACCCAGGCTTTTACTGATTTCATAGATATTTTCATATATTTTAGTTTATAAAAATATTTATACTCGTCCGAACGTTTCGAAATTTTTGCAGGTGACGTAAATCTGGTCTATCCAAATGCTCTAAAAAATTTCTGTTAAAATACGCACGTTTAGTTACTTTTAGCATAGAAAAAATATCGTCACCGTGAGGCGCGAAGTGATCTCCGTGCCGGTATATTTGAAAGGGTTAAAATTCTTATTTTTAAAAGCCGATTATAACATCGATTAGAAGAATGTTTCACCTTTAAGAACATATTTATGGTTTGTCGGTACCTCTAAAATTGTACCCTGTGGGCGAAACCGCGACGAAACACTCAGATTTTTTATTTCCATCGAATTTTTCACATATTTTATCTTGTAAAAAATATTTTTTACCCGTTCGAACGTTTAAAAAATTTTGTAGGTTATGTATATGTGGTCTATAGAGATGCTCTAAACAGAAAAAAAAATATGGTGTGTAAAGTAAAAAGTAAAGTGTGTTAAAGTATGAACGTTTTGTTACTTTTAGGGTTAAAAAAATATCATCTCCATAAAACGCGAAGTGAACAGCTCGCCAGTGTATTTGAAAAGGTTAAAATTCATATTTTTTAAAACCATCGATTAGAAGGTTTTAGCTTTGAGAGCACACTTTTAATTTGTTGGTACCTCTAAAATTGCGTCCTCGAGGGGCGCTGCAACAGGACAGTAAAACGCTTCACGGAAAAAACGAGCCTTTTTTCGAGGAAAAAAAATCAAAGGATTAACTGTGATATTTTTTTCAATTGAGTGCGGCATTTGAGACATAAGAGTACGATCTTATAGAATATGTCATTCGTTTTTAACTCTACTAAGCAGTTTGACTGAGGTAAGTTAATAAATAATGACAAAATACTCCCGAAATTTCTTCTTTTCGAACTTCACTTTCTCTCGATGCATAAATAAGGCTTTTGCGTGAGCGTCATCACTTTGTCCTTTTTGCAAGGGCCGAGATGAGTTATTAATGAGAGTGATTTGCGAATTTTAATTAATAACTCAACTAATTATTAGAATTTTAAAATTCTGAATCTGAGGTGCATCAGAAGAGACTTAGGGCTACTTTCACAAAAATTGCTAGATTTGCTACGCTAGATTTGCTAGCCATCGCATACACACAGACAGACACACACACACACACACACACACACAAAGCGAAACTTTTTTTTATTAGTATAGATTGTCCTCAAATTGGGCGAGCTTTTTTGACATTTCCCCTTTATAATTCATTTGATAATTATTTCTTCTTTTTCATACTGATACACATTTATTAAGGGGAAAAAAACAAAATTAGTATACAGGAGAAATTTGAAAGGGATTGATTGAAAAAATAATTCGTATGCGACATCTTAATCATCGGTTAGATTTTAGAGCTGTTTAAATCTAGTAACATTAATAGTTCATTTTTTTCAACTGGCGGTAAACTGTTATAGTCACCATCACTAGTTTATAGGGAAATTCCAGATAACTCGTTTTTCCCAATCTAGTTCTTCCGAATCTAGTTTTAGATTTACTCCAGCACGTCAAGTTTGAGAGATATTTGCATATTTCAATTTATGCAAATTTAGTAAATTTTATACAATTATTTGCAAATTTAAGGTATACAGCAATATCAAATAGGGTTTTTTGTTTTATGTTATGATTACTACCTAATTTATTTCACAAAAACGTTGTTTCTGAGATTATACTGACATGAGACTGTGAAATATTGTACCTAATTTGCATATATTTCATGTTTTTCTAATAATGTTTCTTGACGTTCAAATATTTCTGCTACACGAGTACGCTAATATGTTTCTAAACCAGTATTTTGAGCTGGTTTCAAATCTTGTATCCGTTTTCTTTTATCACGTCTAGTTTTTGAAAAAAGTGAAATTTTAGTTTTGAGTCAAAAAAGCCAGAAATAGCTTTTTATGATACTTTGTATGATAAACTTCAACTAGTTAGATAGATTCTACTACTTATTTTATTTTTTTCGATTATATAAATTTTTGTTTATGTCTCTGATATGAATCTGATCCTCATCACCTTCTTGTCTATGAATTACACACCCCTAAAAAGCATCTTATATCAAATCTGTGTTAATGCCGTGCAAAAGTAGAAATTCATTTTACTCAAAAACTAGACATGACATAAGAAAACAGACTGCAGATTTTAAATTAGCATAAAAATCTAGTCTAGAAAAACATTACGTCAATTCTGTGGCAACTATTTTAAAGTTGATAATGATGCAAACATTACACCATTGAAAAATATGCAAATAAGGCTTAATAATTGATAAATAAATGTTAAGAATATGCAAATCGTGACATTTATCTAAAGCAAATAGCCAAGTAGTCATTATCTAGAAAACTTAATTAGATGTAACATATATTGTATCTAAAACTTGCATAAAATAGCACAAAAAAGCTTAAATTTGCATAAATTTAAATATGCAAATTTCTCAAAACCTGGACCACCTAGAGATAAACAGAAAGCATATTCGGAATCAGCACCAAAAATTCATCCAGAATCAACTAATTTTAGTTCTACAACAAAACCACTTGTGAGTTATATCTATTTCGCAGAAATCTTATCAGATCTTTCATATATAATAAGAGATATACAGTATACTCTCGACTATCCGGCCTCATGTGGCGGAAGGGTAGGCCGGATAACAAAAAAGCCGAATAGGCCGGAGTTCTACAAATATTTACTAATTTCGTGCCCTCCCCTCACCATGATATTAAAAACACATGTTGCACGTATTAACATAAATTTTATGCATACAGTTTCAAAATAAGCAAAACTTTAACATAAAATGTAATCCCAATTCCTAAAAAAATGAGTAAATCTTATTTTACTGATTATTAATAAATGATCGCACAAATATGAAAATTTATGCATAAGATAAAAGTCAAAACTTACAGTTTTTAGTTTTTGAAAAAGTTCTTAATAAAGGATTGCTTCTCCCTGTTAGCCCTCTTCGCGACATAATGTTCCTCCATTTATGCAAGTAGATGATATCAGGTAGGTGTCGCCGATTCTTACTAACCAATGTACTGCAGTGCTGCCTCAATCGTCTTGAACCTTTTAGAATGTGGGATGAGATTTTTCCTGCAATCCTTTTAATATTTTTCTTCTGATATTTCTCCTTAGGTCAACAGTTTTACAATATTATTTTCAATTAATTCATTAACTTCGTCGTTTGCTATCAATTCTGTAATATATTCTGCATTGACATCGTGAGAGACTGGTATATTTTTCAGCAAACATAGAAGCTTATCGGTCTCAACTCCCATTACAGTTCCCAAAACGGGTTTATGTCCACCTTTTTTGTCCAAAAGAATGTTACAAGACCTTGCAATTGCAATGATTGGAATTTCTTCCCATGCTTTTGGCACCCAGACTGCTTTAGCCGCTTGCAACATTCCTCATTTTATTTTTACTAGACCAGATAGTACGGAGGTCCGGATTAGTGATGGGCGATTTCGATTTTGTTAATCGATTTAATCGATACTATGGCCAACTCGATTTAATCGATACTATAAATTTTTTAATCGATGTCTCTAAAGGTCATATCATTTACATTTTCCTTCAAAAATTTAAGGTCAAGTAGTTGCATGTCCAATCCCAAAACTTTCTTCTGTCTCATAAATGTTAAAACTTCAAAATTCGCTATCACAGTGTCAAATTTAAATAACCTATACCCATCATGAAGATCCAAAAGTATAGGTTCGTTGAAATATGTGTATTTAAAATATATATATAAGAATCCCATTTTCCTAACAAATCATTGAATTTCGGCCCACACCCTCTTAGATGTCCGCAACGGAAAATCCCAGTTCAAAGGGCATAAAAGCGACACCTGCAGGGTAGTATACACCCAAGCCTAATAAGGATCTATTTATACGACAGTGTAACAGAATATGAAGTTTGATTAAATTCCGTGCATTAGTTTTGAGATATGGCTATCATGAATATCATGAAAAAAGCAGTATAGCAACGCAGCCTATTACATGATTAACACGAAAGACTCAGAAAAAAAAACTTACGTCAATGACTAACAGAATATTAAGTTTGATGAAATTCCGTTCATTACTTCTTGAGATGCTATCGCAAACATTGTGTAAACCCTGAAAAACAGTGTTGAATTCAGGGGCTGGTACGGGTGGACCCCCCCCCCCCCCACACACACACATTGAAATGTCCCCATGGGAGATTTGAGATTTTATGCTTAATGGACGAAAGTCCAATCCTTACCCCCTCGTAACTCTAGAATGTTCCTCGCCAGAACCATAGAAATCCCCCCCCCCCCGGAGAAAAATGTCTGAATTCAACACTGTTGATAAAAGCAGCATGGCAGCACAATTTGTTATATCATTTACACAAAACCCTAATCATGGATAACTTATGACATTGCCTAACAGAATATTAAGTTTGATGAAATTTCGTTCATTAGTTCTTGAGATATTATCCCTAAAATTGTGTAAATCCTGAAAAACGTGTTGAATTCAGGGGGTGGCCCGGGGGGATGACATTCCTCCCCCGCAACAAAGCATAAAATCTCAAACTTTCTGGGGGGCATTTGAGTGTTTCGGGGGGAGGAGAATGTCACCCCCCCGGGCCACCCCCTGAGTTCAATACGTTTTTGTACATTAAAAATTGATGAAATTTCGTTCATTAGTTCTTGAGATATTATCCCTAAAATTATTTAAATCCTGAAAAACGTGTTGAATTCAGGGGATGGACCGGGAGGGTAGCATTCCTCCCCCCCGCGCAACATTCAAATGCCCCCCAGAAAGTTTGAGATTTTATGCTTTTTGTGCATTAAAATGTACAAAAGTCCAATCCCCTCCCCCTCTGAACTGTCCCTCCCGGAGAAAAATGTCTGAATTCAACTCTGCTGATAAAATCAGCATAGCAACGCCCCCTGTTGGGCGATTTATACCGAAACCTAATAAGCAGCAATTTATGCCAACGTCTAACTGAATGTGGTTTTATGAAAATCCGTGTATTAGTTCTTGAGATAGAGCTATTGCGAAACTCGGGGAAAATGCAGCATAGCAAGCGCCACCTGCCGGTAGATTTACATCAAAACCTAATCCTCAACAACTTATGTCAACGTCAAACTGAATCTGAAGTTTGGTGAATATTCGTGCATTAGTTCTTGCGATAGCAATCTTGCGGAAATCATGAAAAATGCAGCATAGCAGCGCCACCTGTTGAGCGATTTTCACCATAAAGTAATCAGCACCAATTTATATGAAGGTCTAACTGAATCTAAAGTTTCAACAGATTCCATGCATTAGTTCTTGAAATAGACCGCTCACAATTTTTTTGTCAGAGACAAACAAATAGAAAGACTGACAGACAAAAAATTTATAAAAATATTCAAATCGTATTCCAGACAAGAAGTTCTAACACTATAAATCCTTAGAAACCGGAAGTCGAAAATTTTCACGAAAACAACACTTTATTTTTCTAAAGAGAAAAGAAAGCAAGAAAAGATGAACGCATCGATTCTGCCCTTGGATCAGAAACGGTGAATCGATTCAGTTCAGATTCGATGCCGATGTCGATCTTCAGATGCGATCTTCAGAATCGTTACTTTTTTGATTTACTTCAATTCTTTAGATGCAATGTCGAATCGTTATATTTTGATTTACTTTCAATTCTTTAGATGCAATGTCGAATCGTTATGCTTTGATTTACATCAATTTAAATCGCATCGCGGTCGATCCACGATTCGGGTTGAATCAATTCTTCCAATTTTGCTGTTTTAGTGCCAGAATTGCTGTAAAATTTTGTATAAAAGCCTTTTTTTACTTTCTAGGTTAAATCAGCGTTGAATACAGGTATTTTTCTCAGGGAGGGATTTATGCGACTCCGGTCGGGATTGGAGGGGGGGGGGGTATTTCAGAGTTCCGTAATGGGGGGGGGGTGCACATTTGTCCATTAAAAAGCATAAAATCTCAAAACTTACGGGAGGGACATTTCAATGTCCCGGGAGGGATGCCCTCCCGGGCTACCCCCTGAATTCAACACTAGGTTAAATCGTTATACTTTTGTTTAGAAGCCTAGTTATTCAGGTTACTAGTTTATTATATTGTATTTTTCAAGTTCGTCCCTTCTAATCTCTCCACCCCCCCCCCCTCTCCCCTTTTCCTCGCTAATCTTAATTTACAGGGCCGTTCAAAATTTGCATGCAATTTTTAAAATGTCCAATTCTTGTTCTATTTTATTATAAAGCCACATTTTGAAACCTTGACCAAAGATACTTTTGAGGTCGCCCCTCCGACCGTTTGGGGCTTACCTGCTCCCTCGTGGGGGGGGGGGTGATATTTTTTGTTTCTTCCAAACCATATCGTATAACATATCGTTGGAAAGCTTTTAATGTGATCTTTTATTTTCTGTCTCTAGCCTTCCTTCTTTTTGGTAAGGGTCAATCGTGCTCCAACTTTTGCATTTATATTTTTGACAGTAATTTCAAAGGAATATATATTTATTCTTTCGGATTTACTGTTTTAAAGATAGTTTATAACACATAAGAAAAAGTTTAAAAAAGAATGGTGCGAAAATTTCGGGAGGAGGGGAGGGGGGCGAAGGCCGCTAGAATTTTTTTTAAACCTTAGCGTTCCTTACCGTTTTAGGTGGGGTTTTTTGACGGAGTCCTGAGATAAATGCTACTTATTAAATATAAAAAAGTCAAAAGTTTAGTTACCACTATTTCCGAATAGTAATTTCGGCAAATAGCTTAAATTTTTGATCAAGATTGCCACACTCTTGAGTAATATATCTACTGATAGGTTGTTTAACGGAGTTTAGTTCACAGTTTTGTTAGGAATAGAGTGCGCACCCTGGTGGTGGAATCTGGAACCAACATAACGCCATTTTGTTAAAATTAGGAAATTTAACAATGCGATCTGTTTTAAGCTTTAAGATTGTTTATAATACATGATAAAAAATTATAAAAAAGAATGGCGCGTCACATTTCGGGGGGGTGGTAGAGGGGAGGGGCAGAACAAAATTAGAAAATATAACAGGGCGATTTGTTTGAAATTTTAAGATAGTTTATAACACATAATAAAAAAATTTTAAATGATGAATGTCAAAAATTGGTGGTGGGGGGGGGGGGGGGGAGGGGGAGGTGAGCGCGTTTTTCCGACCCGGTGGGCAAAGTGGGATAGGGGGGGTTAACCTATACGATGCTGTAGGCAGCGGAACCCGGTTCGCGGTTCGTCCGCTTCGAGATTTCATATTAGGCGGAACCCGCTAGTTACTAGCTATAATGTTAAAGATTTCCAAGCAATATACATGTGCGTCCACTATCCTTCTAAGACAGTAAAATTAATTGATTTTTATTTCTTCTGAGAAAACTAAATTTTCACGTCTTGCAGCGACGATTTTTTTTTTTTTTTTTTTTTTTTTTTTTTTTTTTAAATAAAAGAACTTTAATAAACTTTGCTAGTTACATTATTAAACTCAAATTGTAAGAATACTAAATCGGTTCTTATGGTAACGTGAATTATGTCCCTGAAAATTTAAATTTTAATTCAGGCTGGAAGAAAATCACAATGATTTAATTACAGGGACAGTCAAAAGTTTTCCGTTACATTACGGCCAATGGAAAAATTATTTCAAGTGCATTTTAAGGATGTTACAGACTTTCGAACAAAATGAAATTGATATGCACTTATGAAGTGCACTGTTATAGTACGAGCGCACCACATTTGCCACGTTTGACGCGCAATTTCCAACTTGTATTTAACCGAGACCTTTCTTAAAAAATAAATTTAAATAAAATCTAAATTACAATATTAGTAAAATTACATCTTAAAACTAATAATTTAAAAGTTAAAAAATTTTATTATTTGACTCAAAGGTCTGTAATAGCTTACGACTGGGCCCCTGACTCCTGTCTTTGTCTACCCTCTAAATGTGAGGTATGGGAGGTGGTCGCTACGGCTCTGCTGATTCGCTAAGTTTTGAAATTAATATTTTTGAGCTTATCTGTGCGAATCTGTGACTATCGAAATATCGATTCAAGTATCGATCCTAGAATTTGGGAATCGATTCTTATTGTGATCGATTCAGTTTTATACGATGTCGATTTTAATCGATTCCTGAATTTTCCAGAATCGCCCATCACTAGTCCGGATAGTCGCGAGCCGGATAGTCGGGAGTTTACTGTATTAAGAGAACAGAGCTTTATTTTTTTCTTTAACTGAAAGAAAAAAAAGGTATTTCATTTAATGATAAGAATTTATCATTACAAGAGTAGGAGTCAGGAATAAACTAAGTTAAAATTTAGGAATTCTGTACATCCATCAGGCGTCATTTTGACAAAATTTGAGTTTTTACCGCAATCCTTTGGCAGAAAATTGCATTTTTCGCGATCTTATGATGAAATTTCGCGTTTTCCGCGATCTTTTGACAGAAATTTGCGTTTTTTCGCGATCGTTTGACTAAATTTGTGTCCTTTCCCCGATCTTTTGACGGAATTCGTGTTTTTTCCGCGATCCTGTGACTGAAATTTGCGTTTTTTGCGGCACCCCTGGGACGAAATTCACGTTTTTACCGAGATCTTTTGACGAAATTCGTGCTTTTACAGCGATCCTTTGGCAGAAATTTGCGTTTTCGCGATCGTATGACGAAATTCCGCTTTTTTCCGCAATCCTTTTAGAGAAATTGGCGTTTTTTCGCGATTGTTTGTTTAAATTTGCTTTTCGTTTTCGCAATCGTTTGACTAAATTCGTGTTTTTTCCTCGATCCTTTGACGAAATTCAAGCTTTTTCTACGATTTTGTGACAGAAATTTGCTTTTTTCCCCGCGCCCATGGAACAAAATTCATGTTTTTTCTGGAATTTTTGGATAACATTAAAGTTTAAACAGCGATTTTTTGGCAGAAATTTACGGATTTTGGGATCTTTTAACGAAATTCCGCGTTTTTTCCCGCAATCCTTTCACAAGAATTTGCGTTTTTTTACGATCATTTGACATAAATTTGCATTTTTCCCTCAATCGTTTGATTAAATTCAGGTTCTTTCCACGATCCTTTGACTAAATTCGCGTTTTCCCGCGATCCTGTGACAGAAATTTGTATTTTTTCCGCAACCCTAGGGCGGAATTCATGTTTATGTCCAGGATCTTTTGACGAAATTTGCGTTTTTGCAGCGACCCTTTGGCTATAAATTACCGATTTTTTTGCGACCATTTGTCGAATTCACGATATTTTTTGTCAGAATTTTCGTACTTATTATTTTTTTTTTTTAAGGAAATACTTTTTATTTCAAGTTAGCAAATTTATCTGCAAGGTCCAAAATAAATCTGCGATGTACGTCACGCACTTTCTGCTACCGGGTAAAAATGTAACTCTTTTTCTTTCCGTGTCACTTGGCCTGCCGTGCAAAAAATGCAATTCTGGTTTTAATTACCAAATAATTAATTATCTTCTTTAATTCTGATTGTCGAAATTAAAAAATAACGACATATTATGAAAGAGAATGAAATTTTACGTCGGATGGCATAAAAATCATAGCTGCTCGAAAATCGATATTTAAATTTGGTTTTATATTAAAATTCTGAATTCTGAGTCTGTTTCTGACCGCAAGACCGCACCTGTTTTATATTCTCTGGTTATCGCCGAAAATTCAATTCATCAGACATCTGTCGCCTTCACAAATGAAGGAAAATAAAAGATTTTTTTTCTCGATTTTTGACGAATTTCAAAGTTTTTATGGTACGATCGAGATAATTTTTAAAATTTCTGAAAGCTGATTTTTTTCCCCGTCTTGTGGTACTAATTTCGAATTTCTGGGATGAGTAGAAAAGAAATAAAAGCGCCTTAAAGCAATCGCTAGTCCTTATCTGCCGTTAAAATGACACCTGGTTTTAATCGATGGAAGAGATAGTTTTTATAATTCGATAAAAAATGTATGCTTTTGTTGAATCAGGAATGCCTTTCAGATCTTGTATTCGTTTTTTTTTTTTTATTAAAAGCGTCCATTAATTACTACTTTTTCAAATTTTTACGATTTGTCGTTTGATGTGAGGTGTTCAGCTATAAGTATGCAAAATTTCAAGTCTCCAACATATATAGTTACGGGCACTGTGGCAGACGGACAGACGAGTGAGACGTAATAGGGTTTCGTCAGATGAAGGAAACCCTAATGACAATAGTCAGAATCAAAAGATAGTAATTAAGAGATCTATCCCACATGTGCATCTAAATAGTTCTATAAAAATAAAAAAGGAAAAATAGTTCCGCTTTTCTGAAAAATAGAGCAGAGGAAATATTCTTACTTGAGCTTTGACTACTGCATCAGAAATCACTTCTATGAAAGTGAAGACGTTAATGCTGGTTATTTTGAATTATCCAATGCTTATGCCAGTTCGTGCGCAAAATAGCATATAAATGGTTAAATTTAAAAAAAAATTGAAATACAAAGCTGGACTTTAACTACAAAACGATACAAAAACTGTAGGGGCAAAAGGTATTTGTCCTGTTCCTGAAAAACTAGGGGGTATGTGATCCCCACTTGCCCTCACCAGATTACGCCCAAGGGTACAACCGGGTACAACGCGACATGTGCAAGACTCTAGTCCCTGTATGTACGCGAGAGAACGGAATGTGTGTGCATCTGTATAATCCAGATGCCATGAGAATTTCCTCAGCTCACCAGTACTGGACTGACGCTTCGAGTATATTCAAGGAGCGGCACTATAGTCGAGAACCCTGAGGGTCAGGAAGTTCTTGTTTTGTGCTTATATTATCTTACGATAAAGGACAATGGTCAGAGTCAAGACACAGTAATCGTGATATCTATTCCCACCTCTTCCCACACGTGCACCCCCCAAAAATCATCCCTGGAAATGAAGAGGAAAATAAGTTTTCTACTTTGTACAAAAAGGAAAAAAAGGGGAGACGGAAAAAAATATCTTGAACTGTTATTATAGCAGACGGTTTTGTCAAGACATAAGAAAAATTACTTATGTCAATGTGAAAACATTAATTCTGGCTGTTTTGATTTTGCTGTATCCAATTCTGGTTCAAACCCAAGATAGTAACATAAATTATTAAACTAATGGGGTAAAAAAAAAAAGCGAAAAAGGAAATACAGAAATTTGAAAACAAGACAAAAAACTAGAAGGGCAAAATACATGTCTTGCCTTTGCTCTTAAAAAACTGGGGGGGCATATGCCCCCCTTGCCCCCGCCAGATTACGCCGATGTTTTTCCCTGTTCTCCCCTTTAAAAAAAAAAAAGGAGTAATTTTGTTGCCATTACTGATTTTCACTACAGAAGTGTAATTGAAATTAGAAAAAAAATTAATATCTCGAAAATTATTCAAATTTTGAAATTCTAATACCAGTTTAGAAATTCTCAGATCAATATGGATTTTTGTTGTTAATTTCATCGCGTAATATTTCATATTTTAGGAGAAATCACCATGAAACATAATCAGTCGTTTCATTAGGATTTTATATATATAGGGTAGATTAATAAATATATATGAAATTCATAATACGTTTTTATCGAATAGTAATTCGTAAAAAATAAATAGAAGGTATTTTGCGCTTGCATTTACCTGTATTTATGTTGCTTCAAGAGATGAAATATATAAACAAAATTTGCTAGCCGCGATATTTTTACACCGTGATTCAAAATGTGACGAAACATTGAATATATTACAAAAGAAAATTGTTTTAATGTATGGCGTAATTTTCCCCATTTAATGCGTTTCGTTTTTCTTTTAAAATTCATGTGAAAATATTTATTCAATTTAAAATTGTTTGAGAATATTTTTATTTGAGCTTTTTAAATATGACCAAATTTTAACATTAAAATTTTTCAGGTGTAATAATTTAATTATTTTAGACATTTTACATATTACGATATTATAGATATTTCTGAATTTTACATATGACATTATCGTCCGCATTAGATGTGTTTCGCGTGTAATTTTTTCGTAATTCACGTGTATATTTATCATGCAATTTTCCATATTTCTACATTTCACGCGTGATCATTTAATTAATAATTTAAAATTTTATTTCGGTTTTTAATAGTCACGTTTTTTTTTTTTTTTTTTTTTTTTTTTTTTTTGCGCAGTTTTACAAATTGGCATCAGTATAAAAGAAATTACCTTTTCTAAATATGAAAAAAATATCACCTGAAATGATGAAAAGTTTAATAAAATTTGAAAGAGAAAACTCTCAAAAATTAGTAAAATTAAAACAATAAGCGCAGTATGCACACCACTATCTTATGAAGTGTATCAATTGAAAAAAAAAAATTAAATTTCCTATGTATAGTTTTTGTTACTGTAAAAAATTTTTAATGGAACGATCTTGACCGACTTTAAGAATAAATAGGTATTAAAATAATTATTCGATTTAAAATCTGTATGCTTCAGCGTGTTTCTCACACATTTCCCTGTAATACTATCAAATTTTCATATTTTTGTATGCAGTAGTTTCCTTAATATAAGTGCAGAAAGACTTGCGGTCAGACAACGTTAGTTATTATTATTATTATTTTTTTTTAAATAGAGAGCTAAATAGGATCTCACAGATTAATCAATGAAAAAATAGCAATATACTTTCTAATTCTGTTTAAAAAGCAGATTTTTTATGCATTTTATGTTCTACTAAAAGTTCCAATTTTATTTATATTTTTATAGCTATTCTTCAATGTTCGTTTACAATAATGTAATTATTTATTTAGAAGTTTGCTGTACACTATTGACATAGTAACAATGTGTTCTTAAGGCGGTTCTCAAATCCAAAGGGTCAACTTTCTGACATAAGTTTAATTCATTTTTGTTCGGAAACGCATGAAACTAGAAGGTGTTATTATTCAGAAACTATGTCAGCGAACTGTTTTTTCCGTTCTCTTGTAAACGCAATAGATCTTTCAGAAAATGCTGTCAAAGTTGGCATTTTGAACTGAACTTCCGAACGAAAGAAGAAAATCCAGTCAGTAAGGGGAGAAAAATGCCGTGTCACGTGATAAAATCACTTATAACTCGATAGGTTTGATTGACCAAAAAATGGAAAACACAATTCGATTCCAAATCACTTCCATGGTCAGGCTTTCCAATTTTATACCTTTCCGTTGAAAAATGAATTTGTAAATGTATCAACACGTTTTGCGCTTGTTGAGCAGAGCAGTTGAGAACAGTCTTGTTTATCTTTCAATGAACATGCTTCATTTCTTCCTAAACACAGTAGCAAAGATAATAAGGAACAAGTTCAAAGCAGATTTCAATACTAAACTCTCTAATCTTCTGATTCTAAAAATAATTGTTTTTGTGTCAAATTATTAATATTAGATACTTTATTGAGAATATGAACAAAAAATCATCGAACAAAAATTAATCGAAATTAATAAAGAAAATTCTAATTTTCCATAAAATAGCTTATGCGTATTTTTCATTTGAGTTTCACTTTTTGGTTTCTATATTCAACACAAAAAATCACATGTACACATTTTCTACTGATATGATAAAAACTACTTAGTATATATACTACGAGTTTCCATGAACATTCAAACAGATTATTTTCTGACCAATATTATATCCCCTTTATACTAAAATCCTTTTGGGCAGTCTAGTATGTCCTTTAAAACCAAGTATCAAAACTAAGCAAGATACTAATTTTACATTACGCACTAAATCTCGTCTACGCATTTCTTCGAGACATTATAATAATAATGCACAGCAACAATAAAAGCTGTACATAAAAGAGAGATACATTCCAGATTTCGGATATCCAGCTCTCCACGAAAGTAAAATGTTCTAGCATTGGTGTTCCCTCTGTATCTCCTCTGCTGTGACGTGAAAATGACGTATGGGGGCAGTTATCATGGGGTCGGATATCAGGAATTATCCACAAAATAAAATGTTCTATGGAAAAGTGCCCCCATCTGCTATGACGTGAAAATGACGTATGGGGGCAGTTATCATGGGGGCGGATATCCAGCTATCGATGAAAGAAAAATTCTCAAGCAATGGAAAAGTGCCCCCTTACGTTTGGGGGCACTTATCATGGGGGCAGATTTCCAGTTTTCGACGAAAGTAAAATTTTCTAGAAGTGGAAAAGTGTCCCCATCTGTTGTGACGTCAAAATGACGTATGGGGCAACTTTTCATGGGGACGGATATCCAGCTCTTATTGAAAGAAAAATTCTCTAACACTGGAAAAGTGTCCCCTTCTGATATGGGGGCACTTATCATAGGGGCAGATTTCCAGTTTTCGAAGAAAGTAAAATTCTCTAGAAGTGGAAAAGTGCCCCCATTTGCTGTGACGTCAAAATGACGTATGGGGGCACTTTTCATGGGGGCAGTTATCAGGCGCCTCGATTTTCTTTTTCGTTCGGAAGTTCGAATCAAAATGCCAACTTTGACAGTCTTTTCTGAAAGATTTATTGAGTTTACAAGAAAACGGAAAAAAAACCAGTTCGATAACATAGTTTCTGAATAACAACACCTTCAAGTTTCATGTGTTTACGAACAAAAATGAATTAAAACTTATGTCAGAAAGTTGACCCTATGGATTTGAGAACAGCCTTAAAAAAACGAAATTCCATGACAAAAAAAAAAAAAAAGAAAGAAAGAAACAGTAAGAGTCGCTGTGTGTTTTTAATTGTTATCTACATTTCAAGCATAACAAAAATGGAACCCCAACCTACTTTTAAACCCCTAACGGTCGCATTAAATTGCGGTTTAAATATTCAAATTGCTTATTGGCACCACTTCTTTGAAAAAGAAATATTCACCTTATGAATGACAGGTAAAACGATACCATTATAAAGCCAATTACACTATTTTATAAAACTGGTGGGAATCAAACAATCTGAATAAGAGACGCAGCCAGGACCGGCCCAAGGACATTTTGACGCCCGTGCGAGCACCCATCGTGCGCCCCCCCCCCACCCCACCCAAACACAAAAAAAAATTGCTTGACTTAATGTTCTTTTCTTTTTAAAATATTCGTAATTTTTATACATACTATTATTAATTATTTAATATATTAATTTAAAGTTTTTCAAAAAGAGACAAAAGTTTCTAAATTTAATCCCATCTTTCAGTTTGTATTTCGTAAATTGTAAAATTAAGTCTCATAAAGGAAATTTTGATTTTACAGTAATTATCACTCTTAATAGGTAACATTACGATCCTAAAGTAAAGCACAGGACACAACACATGGTGTTGGACGAAAATAATAATAACAAGTTAACTAATTAAAATATAAGAAACTTTGTTAGAAGAATACTGTTTGGAATGCTTCGACAATTAAAGAAGCAAAACTACTAGTAAGTAGCAACTATGAAAGATGAAAACTGTAATCTTGTCTCGTTATTTAGTACATAAAAAGTATGAATAAATTTCATATACTTAAATATCAGTTTTTAAGGAAAAAACTATGATTGAGAATAAGAGTTGTATTTGTAATAATAAGGAATACGTTAAAAAAATGCCCCCCCCCCCAAAAAAAAAAATGCCCTTTCCTGGATTTCGTTCTACTGGTGCCCACGCTAGAACCAGACAAACCATCCCAAAGAAAGCTATATATGTTTAAGTATTGCGAATTTACGTCTTAGCGCCGCGCTGAAATTGGATAAGCAAAGGGTCATTCTAATTGTACGAATCCAGTTAAATCATAGGACATTGGTGTAGGACGTCAAGAAAAAAAATCAACACAGTTCACACTAAAGCCGAAGAAAATAAAGTTATTTAACGATAAATGTATTAAATGAAAGATTTTCTCAAGAGGATTACAAAATAAAATTTATATGCAGATAATTATTATTTTTTAAAATAGGCTCAAATAAAATAAGAGAAATCAAGATAAAGTAGTCCTACTCATTTTCTGTTTATTAGATTTGCAAATAATAAAGTGCATGCCATTGGTTGCCGGTGTGTGTGTGTATGTTGGGGGGGGGGGGGGGGGGCAAGGAAGGGCCTTTGCCCACTCTTTTGAAAAAAAAATTCGTTATCTTAAAAGATTTTTTCAAAAAGGCGAGCGGAAAAAGGTGCGATAAAATTTAGTTTTTCGCTTAATTTTAAATAATAAATCACTAAGACAAAAAGTGCGCTTATGCATATAAAAAAGCTTAGCACAATATTACCCCAAAGAAACCTTACTGCTAAGTAGATTTATTCCTTCTTCCAGTACTTAAGATTTTTCAGTACTTAAAATTATTTCACAAAATGATGACGAATCTCTGTAATATTGAAAAGAATTCCCTTTCGGTTTAGACAAAGTTTGACTCAGTATCAAGTACATAATCTGATTCCAAAAAGTCATTTTTTCCCTTAAATTTTAGTCAAATTTCTAGCAATTTTTTTAAAGTTAATAAAATTTCATTTATTTATTTACGACATTTTTTACTGGTGTTCCTTTCAGACCATATGTTTCGAAAAACTGGAGCAGTACATAAATTTAAACAACATGGCGTCGGCTGAACGAAATTCCTGAAGGTGGAAGAGTTTGGAACAAATATGTGCCTGTAATAAGAATCCAAATAGTTTAAACTTTTTTTCGTCAAGGGATCTCCGACCTCCCCCCGTTTAGGATAATAAATATTGGAATAATTAAACATCAAAAGAAAAAGAAGCTAAAGATTTGGAATGCAGTTCATTACTAGTATAGTTGCTCGAAAAATTTCCCAGGTAAGGGGGGGGGGGGGCTGCGCCGGCCATGATACATGCCTAAAAAAAAAAAAAAAAAAACACCTCACTTTTTTTTCCGACCAGAGGTCCCCACCAGTGGCCGAGAGGTTCTGCTCTCGAAGCTGGTAGACGGGAGGTGCTGGGTTCGATCCCAATCGCGCCCGTCGGCCTAATCGTTCGGAGTTTTCGTGGTTTTCTTCGAGCCTTGGTTCTCCAAGCGTTAATGCGGGTTAGGTTCCCTTAGAAAGACCTCCACGGAAGGCACTCCCCCCCCCCCTTATGGTCCCATATCCCACGTGCAGATAATTAACCGACATAAATACAACCAACCAACCAACCGACCAGAGCCTGATTATTGCAAGGCAAACGAGGCAACTGCCCAGGCTCTCAACTCTAAAATAATACCCCCCCCCCCCCAAAAAAAAAACTATTTTTAAGGGGGGGGGGTTACTTTTTTTCGGTTGAAAAAAATCGATTTTCCTTTTTTTACATTTTTCTATTTCGTATAGTCTGTAGATTATCCGTGTACAGTAATTTGGCCGAAGACCTTTCTTAGTTATTTAGAATTTTAACGCAACACGTCTGTAGCCTTACACTGTTTTAGAGCATTATAAACGCATTTTATTAGAAATGACTTTTTTCAAACTGTGCGGCATCAGAACGCAAAAACTTCTAAATCGATCTTGCTATTTTTTTTTTTTAATAAAAGGTGATTAATTTATTGGAGCTTGTACCGCTTTCAACCATTTTTATAAAAAAAATAAATATTTTTAAAACCACGCCAAAGTGTGAGAAAATGGGTCAGAAATAGATAATTTTTTCAAATCGCTGACACTTTGTCGATTTTAAACCTTTTTTATTTCAAAGTGATTGAAACTCCAAGCAATATTATCTACTTTCATAATCTTTAAGACTGCTTGTCACTCAGTTTCCAAATTCCTCTCAGTAATGTTAAGTCTATGGGTGTTTGATGCATTCTTATATTTAAAATATCTCCTCAGGATATTAATATTTATTATTTCTGTTTTCTGTGTACTCTTCTAAAAGGATGTCTCTTTTTTTCTTAGTTCTCAAAATATTTCTTAAGTCTATGCTTAATTTAATATTTTATGTGTTAAAAGTTGGCCAACTGTGAATAAGATTTTAACATTTCATATAAAATTAAGGATAGATTTTAGAAATATTTTGAGAACTAAGAAAAAAAGAGACATCCTTTAAGAAGAGCACACAGAAAAAGAAGTTAAAAATATTAAATTCCCGAGGAGATATTTTAAATATAAGAATGCATCAAATGCCCATAGGCTTAAAATTACAGGGGGGAATTCGGAAACAGTGACGAGCAGCCTTCATGGAAATTGATTGCAAGTGACTCTGGTGATTTATCAGATCCCTCCCAATTGGAAGTGCATGGCGCGAATGCTAGGGCATCCTTCTACGGAACTGGAGCCACATCATCAATTTTGTATTTTAAAAAAATTGTTAATGTTCTTCCAATGATAACAAACAAAATGCAAAGAACCCGGCACTAAAATCTTCATTCCTATTACAGGAAAAAAAAAAAAAAAAAAAAAAAAAAAAAGACTAAAAACACCTTTTTTAGGCCTTCTACAGGCAACCCCTCCCACTTTCCCTTGATGACTATCAATTCTGGCTAAAAGCATGTTAAAGAGGTTCCATCTGAATCTTTGTCCCACTTAACATCGCGTCATATCGGATTAGTCGGGCCCTAGTTCCACCGTCCTTAGTTTAGGGCGCAACGCCCTTCGTAATTTCAAGAACTGACAACGTTCAAATATTACGAGGATGCATTGTAATTTTAAATACTCTACTATGTTTCACATTCGCATGAAAATTAATCATTGAAACGAAATAAATAAATGAAGTTACTTGAAAAATCTTTGCTTTCATTCATTTCTACCTACTAAATATTCCACTTACAGCAGTTTAATAAAATAATTAGTCAACAACCGAATCGTATTGTCTCGGTACTACGGTCATTTTAATAAGAATTATTTACATACATATCTTTGGTTACATGCCCTTTTTCGTTTTTCCTTTTCGACAAAATTTCTAACACTAACACTATTGACTATTAGCAGAAGATGAGCTCATATCCAGAAGACACTGCTAGTGCTGGGAAAAAAAACTTTTTCAACGACGTCTGTCTTTCATTTTAAGATTTCTGCACCCTCAAGCTCCTAATGGCTTCTTTTTTCCGGTCATCTGGGGGCGAGTCAGAGGACTCTTGAATGCGTTTAAATAGCCGGAAGTGATAGAATTGACCATAAATCTGTTAAAGTCAAAATTAATTAGCATCCCGCAAGGGAGGCAGATTTGAATCGGGTGGTTCCTGGGGTTCGTGATTAGGTTTCTTTTCTCTTCTCAGTATGACAAAGCAATTTGAGCATTAAAAAGCTTAAAGGCAATTCCATTCAGATAAAAAAACAGAAACCGCCGTATGCATGCGAAAATTCAGTGCCCTTGAATACTTTTTAAAACACAACAAAGAATACTTTCCCAGCCTAGCTATAGAAAATGTAAAAGAAAAAAAAAACTCAGAATATAAAATAATTTTTATCGGTGCTCTTGTAGGCGCCCTTTTTCATCTAGTTGGCACCCCTCCGGCTCGGCGCCCCGTGCGATGGCACACTTCGCACACGCCTTGGGCCGGCCCTGGACGCAGCCCGTGAATATCACGGGAGCGAGAATTAAGTGATTAAAGAACAGATTACCCAAGCCATACATATAGAAAGACGCAGCGGTGCACCCCGCCGGCCGTTTCGTTTATCGACGGTGCCATGTTGTTTTTTTTGTTTAGACCAGGGCCGGGTCTTGTTGAAGTCTTGGGTGTACTATGCATAGTCTAGGGGTGCCTTTTTTCGGTTCTAACAGTTTTCTTTGATAAATTTAAAATATAAAAAAATAATTAATATTAGTTTTCTTGGATGTTATCATTCATAGAGGCGCTGTAAAAAACCTGATCCAGGGTATCTTGACTAAATAAAGTCGCCTCAGACAAAGGGGATCAATTAAAATGAAAATACGTTTTTTTAAAACAAAAATTCTATACTATTTCGTCATTTGCAATTACCAATAAATCTGAAATACCAAATTACCGGGCAACCACTCTGGTGCAAAATACTTAAAAGCAGAAAATTGTCGTTCTCTTTCGTCCATTCTCTTTTGTCTCGACGAAAGAGACTGTTGTTATAAATAAGGCTGAAATATCAAAATACTGTGCAACCACAGGGGAGCCAAACTCTAAAGGGCTGAAAATGCAAGAAATAATTAAAACTGTATTACACGGTTCGTACGGGTCCTGGAATTTCGATATCAGGAAATTCTTTTGTACCAGTATTTCTGGATAGAAAATCTCTCCTTAAATAAGTCGAAATTTCGCGCTTCTAAAGGGTCTGGTTACTCAGCTTCGGAATTCTCCTCCGTAATGTTAAGTCTATGGATTTTTGATGCATTCGTTTATTTAAAATATCTTCTCGGGAAATTCATATTTTTAACATCTTTTTTCTGTGTTCTGTTTTTTTCTGTATCCTTAAAGGATGTCTCTTTTTTTCTTAGTTTTCAAAATATTTCTAAAATCTATGCTGAATTTAATATTTTATGTGTTAAAAGCGGGCGAACTATGAGTAAGATTTTAACACTTCCTATAAAATTAAGTCTATACTTTAAAAATATTTTGAGAACTACGAAAATAAGAGACATCTTTTAGGAAGTGTACACAAAAAATAGAAGTTAAAAATATTAATTTCCCGAGATCTTTTAAATATACCAATGCATCAAATGCCCATAGACTTTACATTAATGAAGGGAAATCGGAAGCTGAGTGACCAGCCCCTTAAGGTAGATTTATTTTTCAATAAAAAAAATGATATTTCACCTGGAAAATATTCTGAAGCGTACCAACCCTTGTATTAATTTCTTTGAATGTTATCATTCATTGAGCCGCTGAAGAAATCTGGCACAGGGCGCAATGACTAGTAAAGTTGTCTCTGACAAGACGGATCAACTAAAATAAAAATCTTTTTTTTTTTTTTTTTTTTTTTTTTTAATTCTTAAACTGGCATTCGATTTTCTTTCGTCGTTTGTACTCTCAAATACGCAGCAATATCGGGCCATCACCCGGGGTGCCAAATACGCTAATTGCATGATTATCACTTAACCCTTTAATGCCTGCTGTTGCCTTTTGACAACATACTATCGTCCAATAATTTGTGGTTTGCACACCAGTAACTGTGAAGAGAAACATTCGCTTTCTTTGATGGCAGAAACTCCGCGTTAAGATCAGACAAAAATTTATATTTTGAAAAAGTAGTGTGAAATGAAATATTTCCATTTAAAGGGGAAAAAAATTCCGGCATTTAACCCTTTAGTGCGCAGGTTAGCATAAAAGCAAAGAACACTGTTTTGAATTTAATAGATTTTTTTTATTCGCATATACCTATTTCACACCAGAAAATTAAAATAGCAATATTTGCTTTTATTAAAAAACAGACATTCCTTATTTAAATAAAGCGAAATTAACCATTGAAACTTTCTGGTGTAAAGTCAGATTCTCTGAACTACGTAATTTTTAGAACGTATTCTATTATGGCATTATGGGAATTAAAGGGTTAAAGGCAGGGGTCGTACTTGTCCTAAAATTTCACGACCAGGAAATTCTTCGGCACAAGTATTTTCTTATAGAAAAATCTCTTCTTAAATAAGGCAAATTTTTGCGCGTTTACCTAGATTTAATTTTCTATAAACAAATAGAGATATTTGCTCTGAAAAAAACCCTTAAGCGTACGACCCCTGTGTGAAGGCGCCTACCTTCAGATATTAATATTAACACCTTACTCCTTTCCCCCCTTTAAAATTACATTTTATTTTAAATTCTTTAAATTTAATTATCTGTCTGCATTCGGATTCAATCTGTTTTTAGCGCTCTTTTCCCTTCATAAATTTAGCAATCATTTTCCTGTATCTGTAATATTTTAACCGCAGCGCACTGCATTTAAAAGAAAAGAAATGATTTCCTTTTCCCGCCTAACAACTGGATTCTAATTTTCATCCTTCTGCCTTAGTTTGATGATATGCAGAAATTTGTCAGACATATTACTTCTACATTTTTAACCGTTGGTCCAGATGTAAGATATATCAGTCATTTCAGTTATTAGCCCTGTCTTTATTTTACTTTAGTTTATTTACCCCTTCGGGACGGGAGCCTTTTACGAAATTTTTAATCTTTTGTCACCGTTTTTTAAAAACAGAAATTTGTGTCTTCTTGAATCGAGATAATGCGCTGATTAAATAAGGCAAATTTTACAGAAAAATTTTACTGGTGAGGAAAAACAAGGATTCTGAGCGCTTCATGCGGCACGCATACGTGCCGCTCGTCCCCAAGGGGTTAACATGCGCTTTCCGCCGTTTCAATCCCATGAGAACTGTGGCAAACCACTATAGCATGTTCTTTTGCGGTTTATGTGCTATAATTCATAAGTAATCATTTGGCGTTAAATATTTCTTATTACTCTTTTACTTCCCCCATTCAATTTCAATTACCGTACTTTGACCACATGTCTTCCTCTCTGTAATGTCGCCATATAGCATATGTATTTTGGCGAAGTTGTGTATATACTCCTGCCAATACTCGAGCATTTCGAGAAAATGTAATTGTATCACTTCCTTCTAAGATCTGATTCTGTGAACATAAAAAAAATGTAACACTTCGCTCCCTTCTCCAACACCGGCTTTCGCCGGATAATCCAGGCGTGGTTGAAAGAATCCCGGGGCATAATAAAGACCTTCAGTCATCATACCACTGAATCCACTTATTTTTAATGCTTCTTGTCTGATTACTCAAAGTAATTAAAATTTATTTCCAGCCTCCTGATGTGTGTGACGTATCAACAAAAGGAAACATCCTACCACAAGAAAACTTCGTCATACCCTGGTTAAAGGTTAAGTTTCATAAAATAAATAATTATATAAAATAAGATATTTGGATACATACACTGTAAAAAATAGTGGGAACGTTTACTATTCTAAGAGGAACATTTCTGATAGTATCGGATATGTGAGAGCTATTTCTATTTTCCGAAACAACCGGGAAGGTTCCTGGGTGCTTCAGTTTACTTTTCGTGAAACAGCGAAAGCGCGTGTACGCATGCGCTCCAAGTATTTCACCACTATTTCTTCTTACGCTGAAACCGGACCGGAAGCAATCGCCTAAAGTGAAAGTCAACTCGAGTGTATGAGATGGCGGCATAGGGAACTCTACGCTTTACCACGTGTTTTTGAATTTGAATTCGCTTTTATTGTGAAAAAAAAAACAATATTATAGCACTTTTGTTATATTTTGTGGGTATTTTTTATTGCGTTTTAAAATTATGCAAGAAATGTACCTTGGATATTATCAATGGACTTTTTCAGAGCTTTGGAAATTTAGTATTATTGAACACGGAACGATCGTAATTCTGGGTAAGTGTTTTTTTTTAATCATCTACAGTATTACTTTTACTTACTATTATTTATTATTACTTACTTCTTTATTAGTTTTCTTTGTTGCAATACACGAAAAGAAATTAATAACCTATTTATTTTTTAATATATCAGACTTTGTCTGTCTGTTTTTTTTATTATAATATATATACATGTGTGCATGCAAATAAGATAATATAGTTAAACTTGATGTTCTACTGATTGCGGTATCGTATTCTCCTTTTCACAGCGGGTTCTTAACAAATTATTAAATGCATTATAACTTAAAAGAAAATTTACGTATTATATTTTAATCAAACAAGTTGAAGGTTCATTGTCATTTTACTTCTTTATTATTGATTGCTTTTATGTAAAAATACAGTATTGTGAGTAAAAATAAACAGTAAACTATTCTTACAATTATAGAATTTATTTTTATAAATCATTATAGTAAAAAAAAACCGATTCATTTGTTTTGCTGTTTCCTAAAAAAGCTTTCAAATATTCATTTTTTATATTCATCCTTTTTCTTCTCAAATTTTGATAGAAAAATAAGAAGAATCGTTTTAAGATCATTAACTTGTTTAGTACTCAGGTTCAGATATGTAAATCCCCCCCCCCCCCCCCACACACACACACTTTTTTTTTTTTTTTTTTGTTAATGCTTCGAAAAAAGTAAACATTGCATTTTTTGCGATTTGAATTTTACTTTTTCATCTAAATGTTCTTGCTTAAAAAGGAAAATGCTTTCTTCTGATTTTGCAAGACTGAATTGTGGAAAAAAAAAAAAGATACTATTGTTGTTATTTAACTTATGCACTTTACAGTAAACAAAATTGAAAATTTCTAAATTATTAACCATCAGCTTATTTTATGAAATATAGTACACAAAATTTCTTACTTTAAGTTATAAGGCATTTTAATTTATTAATGTTATGCTGTTGAAAAGCAGAATACGATATTGAATCAACAATAACATAAATTGCAATCATATCTTATTTACATGCACTAATAATAATAAAATGTTATGTATTAAAATGTCTGTGCAACAAAGAAACGCTAATAAAGAACTAAAATAATAAGTAAAAATAATGCTATAAATGATTAAAAAAATAAATAAAACGCTTTTCGGAAGAATTCATCATTCCATTTTCAATAATAATACAGTTCAGGAACTTCAATGCTACTTGTTAATGCATGGTTAAAAAATAAATCACTGCAAAATGTTAAAACGCAATAAATTTTATCTAAATTATGAAAAAGGTATAATAATATTGATTTTTTTTTTCAGAATAAATCCAAGCAGATATACATTAAAAAAAAAAAAAAAAAAAAATCATTCAGAAATGAATTTCTATATAAGACTCTTTCATAAAAATTCATTTAATATAACTGGCTTCTTCACAAAATCCATTTTACTAAACTAAGCCCCTTTCACAAAATAATCTTCAATAATTGAATGTTTTTAAAATACTAGTGCTAATTTCAACTTGAGTAAATAATTAAAATTCATATAAAAAAGCTCAAATAAATGTACTAAAATTACTTGCAGGTGCATTGCACATAATATAAAATTATTTAAAATACATTAGAAATATCTTAAAAATACATTAAAAATGTTAATGTATTTTTGAGATTTTCTAATGTATTTTAAATGATTTTATATTATATGTATGCACCTGCAAGTAATTTTAGTACAGTTATTTGTGCTTTTTTATGCAAATTTTAAAATAATCCTCGTCTTCAGAAAGGTTCCATATACATTCAGAAACCTTTCCGATTCGTAATAAAAGGTTTCCCATACATTCAGAAACATTTCTTAGTCTTCAAAAAGATTTCATATGTATTCAGAAACCTTTCCGATCCGTAATGAAAGGTTTCCGATATATTCAGAAACCTTTCATTGCGAATCGGAAATGTTCCGTATTATAACCGAAACAGTTTTCTGGTCGAATCTGAAACCTTTCCGTTAGTATCGTGCAGCGCAGGTCTCCGTTACTTTCGGAAACGTTTCTGAAAATTTTTTACAGTGTACTTATTAAAGTATTTACTAATAGGCATTATTTTACCGTAAAACAGCCACACGACAGTAGTTTTTACTTATATTGCAGATGTGCAACAGAAGAAAAGATTGACGTATTACATGAAAAATGTATCTCTGATTTTTTTCATTATTTTTTCTGTGTTTTAAACCTTTCAGACCCTCTCCTTGTTAAATGCATGAAATTTGCCGGTTTTCTTATTCGAAAATTTAAAAAAGCATTCTCTGATAAAGGTAAAGGATCTTACAA
The DNA here is from genome assembly GCA_963932465.1 of Maratus speciosus. Lineage (NCBI taxonomy): Eukaryota > Metazoa > Arthropoda > Arachnida > Araneae > Salticidae > Maratus > Maratus speciosus. The sequence continues at coordinate 200,089,547 of OZ010796.1, read as the reverse complement.
AGAGTGCTGTCAAAGTCGAATCTTTTGGTTTCATATCATATATAATTTTTTCAAAACAAAATAAAATATCGCGCATTTAAGAGTTTAGTGTTATTATATAATCTATCTATCTATATATATATATATATTTAGAAGTTATACGTAGAGCTTAAATAAATAATAAATAAAAACTGGTATAAGACATTATGTCTACCAAAGCCACTTTTGATCGTCGGTTACTCATGTAATCTTAAAATTGTGTTATCTGATTGTCTTTGATCACACGACGTTTGCTTAAACTCATATTTTAAAAATAAAAAACACCGAAATATTTTTTTTTTAATTGTAAAAAAAACTTCAAAATTTTGCCACACAGAATACATAATTTTAGGCAAGCTTCTCTATATAAGGTTTGTTGGTGTAACTGGAACCACAGGCTATTTTATAAAAAACTGTTGGTGTTTTTTAAGTTTTAGCTTTTGTGAGCAATGCCCCTTTATGTCTACTTCCTAAAACAACGTGTATCAACTCAATCATAACTCTCACTTTGCTGTGATAGGTTGTCAAAAATTTACGTTTCTTTTTTTTTAAAACAACGTCAATATGGTTGAACTTCCTCGGATTTTTATTAAAATACTGTAAGTACTTTTATTAAACAATCTTTTTTTTTAAAGATTAGACATATAACTACATTAATATTATTAGGTATCTACACATATTTACTTCATGTTTTAAATGTAAGACCGGTGTCCCAGTTACCCCATAAATGTTTCAAGAATGGGGTAACTGGGACATGCATCCGGGGTAACTGGACCATGCTGGATCCAGTTACCCCAATAGTTATAAATAATTTTTTTGTGTTTCTCTTACTACGGGAAGTAAATTTCTCCATTGGTTTTTGCTCACAATAAAGAAAATGATAGAATACCTTATTAAAATAACGTAATGAAATTTTTCAAAAAGCATATTGAGTGGTATCAAACCAAATTTCTTGACCCCTTGAGAGGCGGTGATGCCGTTATGGCATCACTTAACCCTTAAGAGGCTACTTCAGTCAAATGAAAAGACCCGATCGCTAATGCTAATCCTATGGAAGAAATTTATAGCGATATCTCGGTAGTATTTCAATATTTTTAAATGATTTTTTTTGCATTGATAGCTGAGATCGATCTGTATGCAGGCCGTTTTTTAATTTTTCGATTTTGTTTACAGATATTTTTAATGAGGACGCTTTCATTTTCGGAACCGGTTTCGAAACTGAAAGCATGCTCATAAAAAAAATCTGTAGTCAAAATCGAAAAACTAAAAAACGGCCTGCATACAGATCGATCTCAGCTATCCAATGCAAAAAAAAAGCATTTAAAAATATTGAAATGCAACCGAGATATCGTTATAAATTTCTTCCATAGGATTAGCATTAGCGAACGGGTCTTTTCATTTGACTGAAGTAGCCTCTTAATTGCCTAGTGATGTAAATTTCCATCACCTTTTTATTTAATTTTTAATACATAAATTAAGTTCTTACAACCACTATATTTATATAGAAATATTAATCCTCTAAAAATTACAAAAATATGCTACTAAATAAAGTTAAAAATATATCTTAAGATTTTTGGTGTCTAATCCTCAATATAAAAATAAAAAACACTATTCTAAAAGAATATTTCAGGCAATTAAGGGTTAATTTTAATTCCTAATGACCACATTGGCACCTGAATTTTATAATTAAAATTTAACCTTTATTAAGTACGCGAAAATATACTTTTACACTTTTTCAGATAGATTCTCTTGTAAATATTGGTGTCCATAAATTATTTCAACATTTTACGAATGCAAGTACCTTGCCCCTGAAAGCCAGATAGCCAGACCTTGAAATTGTACTATACACAGGGGTCGCATTCTATAGGCATAGCTGCCAATTTTTACGCTTTCTTGCTACCACTAAAATTTAATAGAGATTTTCGTTTTGTTTAATCACAAGATTTCGACGATTAAATAAGACAACATTTACTATAATATTTTAGTGGTAAGAGGAAAGCGTAAAAGTTGGCAGCTATGCTATAGGGAATCTTTTATCGTCCCTACCACTATTTTGAAAATAATATCTTCATCGCACCTTTCTTTAAGGAACAATAAAATTTTCCCTCTATAATGCGACCCCTGAATAAAGATAAAGTACTTAGGTAGCCGTTTGTTCATAGATTTACCTTGCCTGTAATTTTATCATTAAAATACCCATGTGACTTTTATACTAAAGTACATAAGTACACTGTAAGAAAAAACGGAAATAAAACAATAAAAAATACTGTAAATATTTCACCAAGCACTGAAAAACAGCAGTTGCGTTAATTTACAGTGATTTTAGCGAAAGATTGAAAGCGACATCTATCGGCGTTATTGACTACATCTGAAAAAGGGGAGAACCCCCCCCCCCTAGCTTCCTCTAGAGCCCCCCTAATCATTTCACTATTTATTTATTATTTATTTGCTTTTATTTAAGTATATTTTAACTAATGTAAAAAAAAAAAAAAAAAAAAAAAAAATCTACATTTGCAAGAAAAACATTTTAGATGTTTTAACTTTCAACTGCCTTGAATCCTTGAATGCAACGAAATAAATAAAAAAAGAAAAAAAAAGAAAAAGAAAGAAAGAAAAAGAAAAAAACCCTTCTATTCAGAAGCATATCAGTTGTGTTATATTATCTTGTGGTACAATTCTCGAATTGCAAGATAATTAGGAACATTTTTTCCTCCTGAAGTCCAGATGCATAAACCGGTCCCCACATGTGTTAGTACACCTGATTCCCTCAGTGCGAACGGAAATAAGCATATATTTTTCAAACTGATCAGAATTAGTGCAGCAATGGGCAAACCGTCTTCAAACTATTCACTGAAACACGTTTTTTTTTTTTTTTTTTTTTTTTTTTTTTTTTTAATGGTTGCCTGTTGACAACATGTGTATTACTAAAGAAAAAGATTGTCAATTTATACAAGTGAGAGAAAAAAAATAATTGAACGCCGTTTCTAGCTATGGGTGTCGGCAGGAGTATAGTATTAGAAAAGCGTGGGAAAGACACATTCCTTTTTTGCTTTTGATCCCTTTTATCGATTTTTTTCTTTACATTTGATGGATGACAAAAACAATTTTTCTTTTATCTTATAATTAAACATTATACGCAAAAGTATTATGTTAAGTTGAAAGTTATGTGTATTATAGGGTTTAAACAAAAATCTCTTCGTGTAAACAGTGGCTATTGTATTTAAATCTGTTTTCATGTTTAAATCAGTTACTTTCTGACACATTTGTGGGGGAAAAAGGGAAAAAAGAATGATAAAGGCATAAAATGTACAGATATACTTATTCAAGCTCAACAAATTTTACGTTTTAGATGCTGTTTTCAAATCTAAACAAGCTACTTTCTGACATATTTGCAAAAAGTTATTTTTTAGTGATTAAATTTTAATCCAGCGAATTTCAGGAAACGAAAGACACGTAAAACGTATGCTATAGCTTTCTCACCCCCCAACCCCCTGCCTTCTGATAAAAGTATTGAAAAATATAGAAATTGGAATTATAATAGATTTTTTTTTATTATTATTATAAAATCCAGCTATGTGTTGAAAATATATAATTAATATATACATATATTTATAACGATTCATATTTTAAAGGATATAATAATATGCGGAATTTAAAATTCAATTCTCGCGAAATCTTAATTTTTATTGCGAGTGAATGTGCACATATTTTTGTAACGATTTTGGAAAAAGAAATATATAAACAAAGATAATAATTTTATTTTGGAATGTGTTTTTCTGATAGCCCTTTTCTTGAACTATCATATTACAACTTTTATCTAATGTAAAGGTTGATTTTGTTCCATTCCTCAACAATCTTCCAGAGTCCATCTAAAGTTTTAGAATGCTGCTTATAAAGAGCTTGTTATAAAAGCTCAAAAATGGGATAGTCTTAATTTCGATTTCATTTCTCATTTCTTTTTCTTTCTATAAGTATAGCAGTAGATTTATAGGTATGGCTGCTGGCTTGTAGCTTTATACTTTTGGAATTTAACTCAGTGAACAGTGTTTGGGAAAAGTGATGGAATGTCTTCTTTGAATGCAGCTGTTAAAACATATTTCTGATAGTAATCCGAGTAAATTTTGACCTTTTTTTTTCTTTTTTCCTTATTTCAAGTTTACTGTTATAAGAGAATCTAGCAGTAACCATAAAACCTATAGCAAAACTTTCTTTGTTTTCACTGAACCAACATTTTAGGTCTTTTTCTATTGCAGTCAGGTAAACATATCCATGCCTCATCAATTGTAACTGCATATTTCCATTTTTCTCCTGCCAAATAAATTTCATGGAAAAATCTCTACATAATTTTATGCTGATAAACATGATTTCGCATTAGGTGATGAACATTTTTTTTTCCTTATTAGCTCTAAATCAGATTTTATAATTTCGTTTACATTTCCTATAGAGATGTTTAAAGATTTTGTGATAGTATTTCGGCAAAGGCGTGGAGATTGGATTTTATTTTAAAACATGAGATACGACTTTAAATATAATAAGCTGTGATAAGCAAGTACCTTTGTTGGGTATGCATTTTGCACCTTTTTCCCAGCCAAACGTAAACTTTGACATTTCTCTTTTTTTATAATTAATTATGTCACCTATTTTTAGGTATAAAAAAAAATCATGATTTTTTTGAAAAAAAATAAAAAAAAATCGGATTTTGATAAAATCAGATTTTTTTTATTTAAATCGGATTTTTATGATTTTTTTTTTCCCAGCGCTCAAATACTGAATAGCTACCAAGAGTTTTAGGTTTCCAAACCAATTTAACCTCTAATTGCTAACATATTCTGTGATTTTACACTTTAATTAATAAAATTATTATTAATTAGTAATTACATAAATTATAAAAACTGCAAATTAGTAGTTTCATTAATTAGTAGCATACAATAATGTTATATACATTAACATTTTGTAATAATTATGTAAAACTGTATTAAGTACTAACTAGTGATATTTACATTTATTAAAATTATTAATAACTGTATTTACTATTAAATTGTTTAACACTAAAATAAATGATTATTAAACAAAAAATTAACTCTGTAATTAGGAACATAATATACATTTTTATGCTTTAATTACTAAAATGATCTTTAATAATTTAGTATTCATTCTAGAAAGAAAAAGGGGCAGGATGCTAGTCCCAAAAAACGGCGCTATTTCATGAGGAAATATATTAGTCGTGTGTTTAGTAATTATATAAGGGGAAAAAAGTATATAGTTTCTTAGTATAATAAAGTGTCATTAATTAATTAAGTGTCGTTAATAAAGTGTCATTAATTTTAATAATTTTTGAATTACAAATTGAAAAATACAATTAAGTAACAAGTTTTAATTTTTTTTTTTAAGAAATAAAGTTCTATCCTTTTTGCAAAGTCTTGGGCACATGGATTTAGAAATACTGTGGAATGGGGAAGTTTTTTACAAGAAATCTCTGGCTACCACTACTGGTGAATTTCACTATTTTTTAAAAAGGCAATTTCATTCTGCCAATTTCATAAAGGACAGGTTGTGGCTCCCTAAAAAAATTATCTAGAGAAAAGAGTAAATAATTACAGAATTAATAAAAACTGCAAATAAGTGATTTCATTAATTAGTAGCACAAATAGCAAAACTAACAAATATTATTTGCAGCTCATTTTTCATTTGTACTGTTAATCGCCTAAATCTAAACCTACACACATGTATGCATATGCTAATCCCAAAAAAATATGAAAATGTTTTAAACCATTCATATACACATACAGAGTAAATATAAGGAATAACCATCAAGGAATAGTTATATCTGAAATCCTCAAACCATAAACAGCAGCATTATCAGCACTCAGTGGGGACTCTCAGCATTCAGTGTTTCAAATAGTTTTGGTGCTTTTTTAATCCCCAGCAATATTTATTTGGTATATATGAGTTCAAAAATTTTAAATAACAAACATTTATTCAACCTTTATTGAAGAAGCTTTTGCTGTGCTTAATATTTTATACCAATTGCTTCTTTTTCTCTTATACATTCTTTTACAATAGCGGTTCAGCCGATATCATTCTTTAATTCTTCTTTATCTGCTATAAATTTATTGTTACAAACGTAGAATGCGAAAATGAGGTTCTGGCTATTTTATTCTTTTACTTGCAGAAATTTACTATACTCGCTATGCTTATTTTATACAAGAGAATGAATAATTTGATTACTAAAAGAAAATTATAACATTGCATTTTATATTAGATTTAAATATCATTTTAAAATAAAATCCTTTTTATTTTATGTTAGATAAAAACTAGGCTTTTTAGAAAATTACTGTTCTTAAACTTTTTTCCACAGTCTGGAATTAAGCTTAAAAACAATTATTTAAAGCTTTTTTTTTTTTTATGTATTCATAAGTCAAAAAACCTGTAGAAACTTTCCAAATTATGTTCATCTTAAATTTTATACTTTCTAATGTCATTTTAAACATTTAGAAAATTTATGATTTAAATCAATGATTTTTTTTTTAAATCAGTCGATTAAAAATGCTATATAGGTTGTACTTATTTATATGTTTTTCATTTACATTTAAATCACAGAGAAATCCAAAATCATTACAAAAATGTGCGAACCTCCTCTACATTTTAACGAAGCTTTAAACGTTATTAAGAAAGTTACTATTTATACTTTACGGAAATATTATGTAATCTGAACTATGTTTGCTTGTTACTTTTACAATGGACTGAATTAAATGCGATCAATAGCATGCACTGTAATATAATAAATTGTAAAGTACAACCTTAATCAGTATTCAATGCATGATATTTTTTTCATTTCACTTTTGTTAAGTAAGCAGTTAAAAAAAATAATAAACCAGTTAACAATTTTTACTTATTATACCAATTGTAAATTATTTTTAATCAGAAATATTTTTACTTACTAGGTTTTCTAAAATATGCTTAATAAAGTGAAAACAGTTATAAGCTATGATAATTTTATACACAATGTGCACGATTTTTCTTTATTAAAATTTGAATAAAGCTACTTTTTTTATGAGATGTTGGATGCAATCTGTTTTCCATTAAATAAAACTAGACCTGTTAATGCAAAATCACACAGAATGGGAGAAAATTCCATTTTAGATAGGTTTTCGTCTTAGCAAACGGTACAATGCCTCTAATTGTTTTGTATTTCTTTTTTCAAAGAATCATAACTTTTTTTTCGTTTAAGAAATTCGTTAGAGACAGGTTACGTTATAGACCTTTTTTTTTTTATATAGACAGGTTATGTTATAGCCGGGTTTCTTTACCGACAACCCCGTATCCACAGGTTTTACTGTGTTTAATTTAAAAAGAGATATAGATTGCTAAAAGATGTTAGCCCTCCCAAAAATTTTCAGAGCCCCCCTGACGTGCCTTGCTGGTTACGGCCCTGAATGGCCGCCATTACATGTGCGGGCTTATGCATTCACAATTAAATACAGAAATACCCACTGTTTCTTGGATTATTTTAAAGAGTAAAAGTAAGTTTTATCTTTTTGTTTTCTTATATCATTGTTTTAATAATATCAGATCATTTTTATTATATATTTGTAAGATACGAATTTAATTTTAAAACACGTGTGTATCACGAGCATAGCTTTCAGTCATTTCACTAGAATAGGCATTTTGTCATTTGATTTTTATGTAATTTATTTAGTCACTCAGATGTTATTTGCGTATAAAACACGAGTTTAAATATAGCTGGAAAACTTTATACATGCAGATTTTTTAAAAAAAGGAGATTGTTGTTTTTTTTTATTTATGCCTTATTTCGTTATTATTATTATTTTCAAATTCAGTTTATGCGTGGGCATTCGAATATAGTACTTTCTAAACAATGTATAAATATTTTACTCGCTAACATTTTTCGGTTCACGTTCGCGTTAATTTAAATATTTTTTATTTATTTAATGTATTAATGTAATTCACTAAATTTTCAAATCTTATCACCGGAGTTGAATTTCGGCGAATAATTTATTTTCGTATGTGCAATTTTTAAATCGGTTACTATGAGTAGTCTGGTCTGGATGCATTATTTTATCAATCCCAAAAATATTACAAAAGTTTGTTGAATTACATAGCATTAATTAGCAGCATCTCTCATATTTCTTTTGTCAATTATCTTTTACATTTTATGAGAACAATCTTTTCATTATTATTATTTATACTTTTTAATGACAATTAAAGATCGGTAAAAGTTGCTTGACCTCGTTTTTTTTTTTTTTTAAACGACTTTTTTTTTTTTTTTTTTTTTTTTTTTTTTTTTTCCTCGTGTTTATTTTACAGCGGCACTTAAAGGTATTTATAGAATTAAATTTTGACTTATAAAATTATCTTAGCTTTAAAAAAAAGTATTTTATCAATAAAGTTTTCGTATAAGCAAATTGCACACAGTAAAATCTTTTTATTAATTATTTGTGTTTGATACTTTAAATACCGGAACGTTTTTTACATCTGGGGAGGGGGGGGGGGGGGATGAGGCATTACGCCTAAATTGCATAAACAAAAATCTTCTAATGTATATGGAAAATAAATGTAAAACTATTGCAGATAAATATTATGTAATTTAGACTAATAGGAATTTTCAAATACAAACAAACGGATAAACAAAGTCTTGCAAGGAAATGCTTGATAATAAAGTGAATTAATTAAAAACTAGATCAAAAATAAAATCTTTTTTTGTTATGCTTTATCGAAGAACGTATTATCTCTAGGCAAATGACTGAAAATTTTGTTGGTGATGTACATGACCAAAAAACGATATTTGTATCTTGCATATATATGTCAGAATTGATTGTATGACAATAATATTAAAACAGCGATATAAGTAAACAAAAGGATAATACTTGGTGCCCAATGTCTTTAAAATACAGTTCACAATAAAATGAAACAAAATAAATAAAATATACATTACACGCTGGGGGGAGGGGGGGGGTGATAAATCAAAAATATATCAACAACAAAAAATGCTGAAAATGTACAAAACTGCTGTAAAATCTAAAAAACAAAACTGCTGTAAAATTAACAGCAAAAAATGCTGAACATCTACAAGGGAGCTGTAAAATAAAAAAAAAAACAAAATTGTTGTAAATTTACAGCAAAATTTACTGGCACCCATATTGCCAGTATTTTTTGCTGTAAAATTACTGTGATTTTTTTTTACAGTGTACTTCCTTAAGTTTTATGTTTTTGGTATAAATAAATCTAATATTTTCACTTTAGTGATTTTTTTAGACATATTGACAGCAAAGGTTTCCCTTACAACGCTGTTTATTGACATATAATTTACATGATCTGCCTGGTTTAAATTTTTTTAAGTTGTTTACACTTTTTCAAACAGGTCCTTATATCCGATATGAAAAAATATAAACGCGTGTGGAACATACACCCCTCTGGTCCAGTTACCCCATTTTTGGGGGCAACTGGACCCATGAGGAAAGAAAGATGAAATATGCATATTTTTATATTTTTAAATAATAAAATGTAATTTTGAGCATTTCTGTCTGATAGAGGGAACCCAATTGAACACATTTACAGAAGTTAAGACTTTAATTCAAATGAACATTAGCTTTTAGGTAGCTTTCTTTACAAAAAGCTACCTATTGCAGCCGTTCGGAGAAAAGCGATTTCAAAAAAATTTGGTATACTTTCATCGATCATGACCCCCAGACCCCGAAACCACCCTCCGTTCAAAATTGATATATATATATATATATATATATATATCAATATATATATATATATATATATATATATATATATATATATATATATATATATATATATATCTGACCTATGTCACACTGTAACTCTCGTATTTATGAACCGATTTGGATGTAATTCGGTGTGTACATAGTACATACCAATGTCTCAACCGAGTTCGTTGGCCAGCTTCATCCGCCATTTTGTTTCAAAATGGCGGCCATTTAAAAATTTAAAAAAAAATTAAAATTTAAAATGTGGTACCAAAAAATTAAAAATGGAAAAATATTTTTTTCTTATGTATTTGACCTTTATACAAAGACTCCGTAGCAGTTTTTGTTTCGTCTATATCTCAAAAAATGGCTGAGTTATAGCATTTTGAATTTCTAGCGAAGCTGACATTTTGAAACGTCCTGAATTTTGTCACACGATAAAAGGCGTATTTATGAACCGATTTGGATGTAACTTCGTTTATACATAGTACAGACCAATGTCTCGACCGAGTTCGTTGGCCAACTTCATCCGCCATTTTGTTTAAAAATGGCGGCCATTTAAAATTTTAAGAAAAATTTAAATTTGAAATGTGGTACCAAAAAATTGAAAATTGAAAATATATTTTTTTCTTATGTGTTTGACCTCGATAAAAAGATTCGGGAGCAGTTTTTGTTTCGTCTATATCTTAAAAAATGGCTGAGTTATAGCATTTTGAATTTCTAGCGTGGCTGACATTTTGAAACGCCCTGATTTTTGTCACGCGATAACAGGCGTATTTATGAACCGATTTGAATGTAACTTGGTCTGTACATAGTACATACCAATGTTTCGACCGAGTTTGTTGGCCAGCTTCATTCGCCCTCTTGTTTCGAAAGGGTTGCCATTTAAAAAAAAATGTAATTTAAAATTTAAAATGAGGTATTAAAAAATTGGAAAATGAAAAAGATTTTTTTTTATGTGTTTGGCCTTGATACAAAGATTCTGGAGCAGTTTTTGTTTCTGAAAATTTGTTCTTTTGTTTATATCTTAAAAAGTGGTTGAATTATAGCACTTTGAATTTCTATCATGGCTAACACTTTGAAACGATCTTGTATTTGTCTCGCGATAGCACACGTATTCGCCTATTTCGATGGAAGAAGGCATGTGGATAGTATACATCAATATCTCGACCAAGTTCGCTGGCCAGCTTCATCAGCCATCTTGTTTAAAAATGGCGGCCATTAAATTAAAAAATATGTATTTAAAGTGAGGTGCGAAAAAATTAGAAATTGAAAAAGGTTTCTTTCTTAAGTATTTGACCTTGATATAAGGATTCAGGAGCATTTTTTGTTTGTCTTTATCTTAAAAAATGGATCAGATATAGCAGTTTCAATTTCTAACGTGGGTGACATTTTGAAAAATCTGATTTTTTGCCTGCGACAGCACTCGTATGTATCAACCGATTCCGATGTGAGTGAGCATGTGCACAGCAATTACTAAGGTCTCGACCAAGTTAACTGGTTAGCCTCATCCACCATGTTGTCTTAAAATAGCAGGCACTTTAAGAAATCGCCGAATTTGGCAGCGAAATATATGTTACTTTAAATAAAAGCAGCTTGGATAAAGCTGACTAATTTTGCGAAATTCTCATTCATAGTGATTTAGTATTGATAAAAATTAGTATTGAAACATCCTACATTCGGTTTCCACTTAATTGAGCTTCGTGTGTTTGAATAATATAAGTTGGCTTTTTTAAAATAAGGAATATGAAAGCTACCTCTTCCTCCCGGCACTGGCCGGAAGGACTTTTTGAAGCTGAATTGTCAGAAGCTCCAGAGTCACATTGTAAAATCATGTCTCAGTTGCCCCAATTACCCTTATATAAAATAAGAAAAAAATCGTCTCGGGGTACACCGGGCATTTGCCTCGTTGTCCGGTGAGCAAGTACGAACCTACAACATGCGCCATTAGATGCACTGTTTTATTAACCCTTTGAGCTGTGGTAGGTGAATTTCTTCAAACTTAAATTTAATCTCTAAATATCATATTGGCAGTGGAATATTCAACCGAATTTATTTGAAAATAGGTTAATGCTTTTTTTTTTTTTTTCCCGTGTATATTATAAGACGAATCTTTTGTTTACAAAATACTGGTGCCAATATAACATTTGGGCAATTTGAAGAAATTCACCACCAGAGCTCAAAGTGTTAACCGAAGACACCCAAGGGCGTATACTGTTTCACCACAAATTTTAATTGGACATTTCGCCTTATTTAATCGAAAAAAATGTTACAACGGTTTCGAACAAAATTCCACTACTAATTTTAAAATTTTAGTTTTGTCTTAATTTATCACAGTGATTAAATATGACTAGATTCTTTTTTTTAAAAAAAAAATAGTTTATTTGGCCACAATTACTTTACGAAAATTCCGGTATTTAAATTCTTATGATTCATTGAATCTGCTGAGGCATATGAAACCTGCCAAATAATAAATAGGAAAAATGTTTTTGAACAAATTATTCCACTTTAACTACAGGAAAATTTTGATTTTTTTTTGTTTGTTTTAATTCTAAAAAAGTCCTTCCGGCCAGTGCCGGGAGGAAGAGGTAGCTTTTAAATACCTTATTTTAAAAAAGCCAACTTATATTATTCAAACACACGAAGCTCAATTTAGTGGAAACCGAATATAGGAGATTCAATACTAATTTCTATCAATACTAAATCATTATGAATGAGAATTTCACGAAATTAGTCAGCTTTATCCAAGCTGCTTTTATTTAAAGTAACTTATATTTGGCTGAGATGTTGATGTATACTATCCACATGCTTTCTCACGTGGAAATAGGCGAATACGTGTGTTATCGCGTGACAAATACAAGATCGTTTCAAAATGTTAGCCATACTAGAAATTCAAAGAGCTATAATTCAACCATTTTTTAAGATATAAACAAAAGAACACATTTTCAGAAACAAAATCTGCTTCGGAATCTTTGTATCAAGGCCAAACACATAAAAAAAGCTTTTTCATTTTCCAATTTTTTAATACCTCATTTTAAACTTTAAATTTAATTTTTTTTAATGACAACCCTTTTGAAACAAGATGGCGAATAAAGCTGGCCAACGAACTCGGTCGAGATATTGGTATGTAGTATGTACAGACCAAGTAACATCCAAATCGGTTCATAAATACGCTTGTTATCGCGTGACAAAAATCAGGTCGTTTTAAAATGTCAGCCACAATACAAATTCAAAACTCTATAACTCAGCCATTGTTTTAGATATAGACAAAACAAAAACTGTTCCGGGATCTTTGTATTAAGGTCAAACACATACAAAAAAAAATATTTTTCATTTTCTAATATTTTGGTATCTCATTTTAAATTTTAAATTTTTTTAAATGGCCGCCATTTTGAAACAAGATGGCGGATGAAGCTGGCCAACGAACTCGGTCGAGATATTTGTATGTACTATGTACACACCAAAGTACATCCAAATCGGTTCATAAATACGCCTGTTATCACGTGACAAATATCAGGACGTTTCAAAGTGTCAGCCACGCTAGAAATTCAAAATGCTATAACTCAGCCATTTTTTGAGATATAGACGAAACAAAAACTGCTCCCGAATCTTTGTATCAAGGTCAAATACATAAAAAAAAATATTTTTTCAATTTTCAATTTTTTGGTACCACATATCAAATTTAAATTTTTCTTAAAAATTTAAATGGCTGCCATTTTTAAACAAAATGGCGGATGAAGCTGCCCAACGAACTCGGTCGAGACATTGGTATGTACTATGTACAAACGAAGTTACATCTAAATCGGTTCATAAATACGCCTTTTATCGCGTGACAAAATTCAGGACGTTTCAAAATGTCAGCCACGCTAGAAATTCAAAATGCTATAACTCAGCCATTTTTTAAGATATAGACGAAACAAAAACTGCTCCGGAATCTTTGTATAAAGGTCAAATACATAAGAAAAAAATATTTTTCCATTTTCAATTCTTTGGTACTACATTTCAAATTTAAAATTTTTAAGAAAATTTTAAATGGCCGCCATTTTGAAACAAAATGGCGGATGAAGCTGGCCAACGAACTCGGTCGAGATATTGGTATGTACTATGTACATACCGAATTACATCCAAATCGGTTCATAAATTCGAGAGTTACAGTATGACAAATGTCAGATATATATATATATATATATGGATATATATATATATGTATATATATATCAACTTTTGAACGGAGGTTGGTTTCGGGGTCTGGGGGTCATGATCGATGAAAATATACCAAAATTTTTTGAAATCGCTTTCCTCCGAACGGCTGCAATAGGTAGCTTTTTGTAATGAAAGCTACCTAATTATCCGATATTAACAGAAGAATTGGAAATTTTAGAAAGTAGTTATAATAAACAAGTGAAAGAAAAACAAATTAAAAATTCGTATATTATTTGGAGGCGTCTATTTTAGAGGCTTGAGAACTAAAAACAAATATATGAAAATCGCTTTGGTGGATCCATGGAACTAGTAATAAAGAGAAACTGACATATCCTTAACCCTTTAATACGCAGCTTTGCGTATATGTAAACAACACTGTTTTGGATTTAATAGATTTATTTTAATTCGCTTATACCTAATTCACATCAGAAAATTAAAATAGCAATATTTGCTTTAGTTAAAAAACAGATATTCCGTATTTAAATAAACCGAAATTAACCATTGAAACTTTCTGGTGTAAAATCAGACTCTCTGAACTACGTAATTTCTAGAACGTATTCTATTATGGGAATTAACCCCTTGAAGGGCGCTGATGCCGTCACGGCATCACATAATTTTAATCCATAATTGCCACATTAGCACCGGAATTTTATAATGAAAAATTTACCTTTATTAAGTGCTCGAAAATATGCTTTTACTTGTTTACAAATAAATTCTCTTGTAAATACTGGTGTCATTAAATTATTTCAACTTTTTATGAATACAAGTACCTTGCCACTGAAAGGGTTAAAGGTTAAGTTTTATAAAATAAATAATTATATAAAATAAAGTATTTGGAGAGATACTTATTAAATTATTTACTAATTTGCATTATTTTAGCATAAAACAGCCACACGACAGTAGTTTTTACTTGTATTGCAGATGTGCAACAGAAGAAAAGATTGACGTATTATATGAAAAATATATCTCTGATTTTTTTTCCTGTGTGATAAACCTTTCAGGGTATCATATATAATTTTTTCGAAACAAAATAAATAATTGCGCATTTAAGGGTTAAAATATTGAAGCTTCAACTGTAACCGCTTTCGCTGAGATTGATTGCTACTGGTGCAAACTTCCACCAGTAAATTTAATTGATGGAAATTTTCTTCTTGCTTAAATGCTTTAATGATGCAAATTTCCACTCATAAATAATGGCAAAAACGTATATGAATTTTTACTGGCGGAAGTTTACTTCGACAGTAGTGAGGCCATGCGTTTCCACCATATTGTAACAACCAAAACAAACTCCTGTCAGTGTCAGTGAAAAAGATTATGATACGCGGGTAAACTGCCACCAATAACAAAATATAGAAAATTTAACCATATCTATAAGAGAGATTTTTTTTTTTTTTTTTTTTTTTTTTGTGAAAAAACCGTTAAAATAAAGCAAAATTTTCTATTTAAATTTGCTAGTGGAAGTTTGTATCGGCTCTGATCAGAAACTGTTAAGAGGCTACTTCAGTCAGGACAAAAGACCCGTTCGCTAATGCTAATCCTATGGAAGAAATTTATAAAGATATCTCGGTTGCATTTCAATATTTTTAAATGGTTTCTTTTGCTTTGGATAGTTGAGATTGATCTGTACAAAGGCCGTTGTTTACTTTTTCGATTTTGTTTACAGGTATTTCTTATGAGAACACTTTCATTTGCGGAACCGGTTTCGAAAGTAAAAGCATCCTCATAAAAAATATCTGCAGTCAAAATCGAAAAAGTAAAAAAAGGGCCTGCATACAGATCGATCTCAGCTATCCAATGCAAAAGAAACCATTTAAAAATATTGAAATGCAACCGAGATATCTTTATAAATTTTTTCCATAGGATTAGCATTAGCGAACGGGTCTTTTCGCCTGACTGAAGTAGCCTCTTAATCCGGTGTAAAAAAAATCATCCGCCATAGTGTGAAAACCTCCTCTGTTACTTCAATTGTAACCAGTAAAAAATACATTATATGTCTCCTCCCCTTTATTCATAACTCCATTGGTGGATCCAACGAGATAATGAATTGAATGGCTGAAATAAAGTACATTTTGAATAATTAAAATTCCCATTGATAATGAATTTTCAACGAACATACTGTTTTTCTCCTATCAAGCTTCCTTTGATTGTGGTGGATTGTTTTAATACAATCCCACAAACATACCTATGCAGTAGTAGAAAATTGGCGCAGAGGCGGAGCCTGTCGACACCACTAAATTTTAGTAATTTCGCGGATTATGTAATGACATAATTTCCGAGTTTTTATTAAGATGAATAATACAATAAACAATTAGCGGTGTCAGTAGGCTCCTCCTCTGCGCCAATTTTCCACCACTGCATATGGTTTAATCAAGCAAAAATTGGATTATAAAATGATTAAAACTTTACAGTGACTTTGAAAAGAAAAATAAAGAAAAAAAAAATACCTCTTCCACTTAAAATGAACTAAAATCTTAAGGGTGTTCTCAAATCCAAAAGAGCATCTTTCTGACATAAGTTTTAATTTATTTTTGTTTGGAAATGCATGAAACTAGCTGGTGTTGTTGTTCAGAAACTATGTCATTGAGCTGTTTTTAGGTGAGTTCGTAATTATATAAATACGTAGCACCGATAGTTGTCGTTCAGTCTGTCTGTCTGTCCGTCCGTCCGCATATAATAGAGCAAAAACTACCCAACCGAATGGTCTAAAATTTTAAATATATGATTGTTGTAAAATTTTGTCGAGCCATTTCAAATTTTATGAAAATCGGATGCATAGTTAAATTACAGGGACAGTCAAAAGTTTTTCTTTACATTACGGCCAATGGGAAAAATTATTGCACGTGCATTTTAATGATGTTAAAGCTTTCCGAATGGTCTCAAATTTTAAACATATAATTATTGCGACATTTTGTCGAGCAATTTCAAATTTTATGAAAATCGGAGGTATAGTTTAATTACAGGGACAGTCAAAAGTTTTTCTTTACATTAAAGCCAATGGGAAAAATTATTGCAAGTGCATTTTAATGATGTTACAGCTTTCCGAATGGGCTGAAAATTTAAATATATAATTGCTGCAAAATTTTGTCGAGCCATTTCAAATTTCATGAAAATCGGATGTATAGCTTAATTACAGGGACAGTCAAAAGTTTTCCGTTACATTAAGGGGAATGGGAAAAAATTATTGCAAGTGCATTTTAATGATGTTACAGACTATGCACTTATGAATTGCAAATAAATACACATTCAGTACAATATGGGGTGCAAAAAATAATTATAAAACTAGTTATAGTACGAACGCACCTCATTTGCCACGTTTGACGAGCAATTTCCAACTTGTTTCTATTTTTTTGCAAACGCAATAGACCTTTCAGAAAAGAGTGTCAAAGTCAGCGTTTTGAACCTAATTTCCGCGCGAAGGAAGAAAGCGCACTCAAGAGCGGGCGAAAAACGTGTTTGTCACGTGATCAAAAAGGCTTATAACTCAATATGTAATTGATTTATCAAAAATTGAAAAAAAAAAAAAAAAAAAAAAAAAAAAAAAAACAGTTCCAAATCGTTTCCATGGCCAGGCTTTCCAATTTTATACCTTTCCGTTAAAAAAAGGAATTTGTAAATGTGTCAAAACGTTTTGGGCTTGTTGAGCAGAGCAGTTAAGAACAGCCTTAAAGGAGATAACAGGACACGGTAATAAATATTCCAGAGACAGATACAGGTCACAGTTCATGGGGAGGAGTGACTATGCAAATTTTGATAAGATTATGCATACATTATAATCATGTGGATGGATATACACCCATATGTTGAACACACATCCGGTAGAGGAAAAGGAAGGTATATCTCTATTGGTTAAGAGATACAGAGTACATTTTCTGTCTACCCTTTCAAAAAAGAAAGATTTATTTTTCATCTCTCTCTCTCTCTAGCTCAGTTAACCCCTTAACAGTGCGGCCCGAACTGGATTCGGGCAAGAACACTTTGCTTGCTTCGTTATTAAAAGCATTTTGATACCACTAATTTGTAACTGTAAATTTATCTTTATTGATTGTCAGATATTTTTCGATTAAGTAAGGGAAATATTTTAGTATGGAAAAAGTGGTGTCCAGCCCCATTTTAATTTTTTTTTTTTTTTGTAAGAAAACAAATGTCACTGTTAAGGGGTTAAGAAGAAGTCATATATAGAGAACAGCATCCTTTTTTAGAAGATGCGCCTTTTAAAAATATAACGATTCTGTCGTTATATTTTTAAAGGAGAATAACTTCAAAAATATTTTAACTCCTTGAGTTTTGAATCATGATAATTAGTCTCACAGTTGAAATGGCTTGCACAGATCTGCCAAGTCTCCGGCTTTTTGGATACCAGTATTTTAATACAGAAAATATTGTTTTATTTAATTGGAACATTTGAGCGTTTTAAAAGCACAATATTTTTTCTGAAATAATAGCGGTGTGAAAAAAGCCGGAGACTTGGCAACTCTGCTTAGAGACCATGGATTAATGCCTCCTTAAAAGTGCTTTTCCTGATGGATGGATAGATGTCGTATGGGCGCTCCAGAAGATGCCGATGAGAGGGACCAGAGCTCAATCATCAACGACGTATTGGAGTATTATTCTAGCAGTTCCATTAAATAATGATAAGATTGCAATTATGCAATTTAACGAGAGAGTGAGAATAGTACGCTCCTTATCATCATTATTCAAGTATCATGTATCCAAATTTTATCCTTAATCTTAATTTTAAAATTCTGAGATATTCATTTAAACTGAAATATTCAGGATTTTTTAACTTTTGAATTTTTGTAATGTATAAATGCATATGTAAATAAACTTTTATTTATGTTAAATTTTATTTTCTTCACTTTATGCTTTGCATTTAATTAATTAATTATCATTCTGGAAATATGCGATTCTCTCACAGGGTAGGTTATAAATTACGACCGATTTATAAATTAGTTCATAACTTCTCCAGGTCACCTATAATCCTTGTGTGACTGATACAGTTCTTGTGCCTCGAAATCACACAGCGCAAATAAAATTAAATCATGCAATTTTAATTGATATACCGATACATTAATTCCAAATTGCATCACAAGCACTTAGAATCATGGTGCTTTTCACTATACAAACACATCGGGGCATGTATGCCTAATAGATTCAAAATTCCTAATTTTCTGGATGTATGCTGGATTTAAATGTTTATTTTAGTAACTTCTATCACTATTTAATTAGTGTGCACAGAACGTTCCAGAAATATTATTTGACGAACAGTTCATAAATATTTTAAGTTTCTACAATTGCCTATTTGTAAATTATACACAAAAACTTTTTGTATCTTTGTAACTTTTTGTATTTGGATGCCAAAGTTACATCGGCTAGACATACTCAAATTATATAGTTTTATATGGAAATTTTCGCTTTAACTTTACATTATGCGAATGAAACACGTCCTTTTTTTAATATTTATTGTGAAAACTTATTTTCCAGAGTTCTATTTTGAATATTCAAAGAAAGATGAATGATTTTGCTTAACGTATTAAAAAAATATTTTAGAAAATAATTGAGCTAATTAAGTAAATTTTTTTGCAATCAATTTCACTTGAGCTGAAAAAGGCTTTAATATGATATATTTAATTTCGTTTTCAAAGAAATATATTTTAATTAAAATTCAAGAAAAATTATAAGACGTCCGGAAAATGAATGAAAAAATTTAAAATTTAAAAAAAAAGTACAGCGACAGGCATAAAATTGAAAACGAGAAAGTTTTTGCTTTAAAATTTAAGCGTCTCAATTTAATCAAATTTAATGGAAATACTTGGTATCAAATTATTATTATTTTATTTTCATTCTTAATAAAATAGCTTCCCCCATCCCGTTCTCACTGATATAATAATAAATGACTTTTATGAAGCAGTTTAAATTTTTTAAATAAATCTTTTTTTTTTTTTTTTTTTTTTCACTGACCACTAGAAATTCCATTCAGAATGGATTGGAAATACATTAATTCGTAATTCTGGACAAATCTTTTTGATTTGAAATAAGTATCATTTTTGAAAACCAACGTTTGGATTTTTTTTTCTTTCAATTATTGAATTTTTAGTTTTAAAAAGGTAGATTTTACCTTCTAGTAATTCTATTTTACTTTCATAATATTTCAGATGTGTAATAATGAATAGAAGTTAATAGTAAAATTCTTCAGTCTGTGACCTGCGGGTAGTGTTGCCAAGTGTCCTGCGTAAATCAGAGCTCAAAATGCACTGAATACCCCTAATTTCTTACAGTTTATTTAGCCATTTTTAATCGCGGATAATTATTATACAGTAAAAGCACCGTTTATACGTTTCTCGTTTGTACGTCTGTTACATTTATACGTCGTTTCAGTTCGGCCCCGATTCATCTCTATGTATTTTAATGTTTCATTTATGCGACGCATAACGTTAGTTATACGTAATTTCTTTCATCCCGTAGCAGATTTTTTCAGAATTATTTTTAAGCAGCGTCGTTCTGCTAGCAATATTTGAGGAAAGATGAAAGACAAAGAACATGTGTACCAGCTACTGGGGTTATTTTAAGTTTGTGGAAACGGTAGAGGGGTGGGACAAACAGAACGGACAGTGTGTGCACTACATTGACACACTTTGAACCGTTTTTGTTTCTCATAATACGAGTGAGAAAATTTTGCAGGTACTTAACTTCCTACATGATGCTTTGCATATGTCCCAAAGGAAATCGGCACGCCAGACGATGGTTAAAGTTTGGTTTCATTAAAATTTGTCTGTACGTTAGATAATAGAATAAAAAAGGTGTATTTCTATGTGTGTAACTGATATAAGGTTCGATAATTCTCATTTTTATTTTTCAATTTTAGAAATGATTATTTATTTTTTTTTTCACTGTTTTAAGTTTTTTTCAATATATAGTGCATCTTAAACAACCGAAAATGATAGCAAAAATTAAATTTGTACGATTGCAGCATTATATTAGAACATTCAAATATTTTACACCTTAGGCGACTACAATTTCTATTGTACGCCTTTCAGCGTTGAATTCAGACACTTTTCTCCGGGAGGGATTTTTGTGGCTCCGGGGGGGGGGGGGGGCATTATAGAGTTCCGGGGGGAGGATTACACTTTTTGACCATTGAAAACACAAAATCTCAAATCTTCCGGGCGGGGACCTCATTGCTCCGGGGGGAATTTTTCCCCGGACCACCCCCTAAAACCAACACTGTGTCTCAGTTATACGTTGTTTTAAAACGGTCCTCTGAAAGACGTATAACCGGTGCTTTACTGTATTAGAGAAGGCAAAGAAAATTATTTCAAGTACTGGCGTCCAGAGCATTTGAAGCTCCAAATTACGAGGGACACTGCTACCTGCAGGCCACAAACACCAAATATTTCAGAATTGAATACTTGCCATATTTAGTTACGAACACTTTTCATTAAAAAAGGCTAAAATTCTATTTCGAAATTTTGGGGGCAATTGAATTTCAGGAAAAAAATTTAAAGACCCCACTCTAAAGAATAAATATTAGAAACATGAAGTTAGATGTCTACCAGACATTATAAATATCTTTTTTCATTCCAATATTGGCTCTAAATATTGCACTAAAAGTGTCCACAACATGAATATATATGTGAATATGTATACATAAAATAGCATACGTAAAATTAACAATTATTTTCAGCAGTGGTCTTAGCCGATGAGCACGTATACTAAATGAGTCGAAATATGTGTGTTAGCCAGAAAGTAGTGATGGGCAGAATGAATGATTTTACTATTCGAATCATGAAACTATTAATAAAGAGGAACTGACATATTCTTAACCCCTTGAAGGGCACCAGTATATTATATATACCACTTAATTTTAATTCCTAAATTGGCACCAGTATTTTAAAACTAAATTTTGAATTATTTAATGTACGTGAAGTTAAGCTTTTACTTATTTTCATATATTTTTTTCATGTAAATCCTGGTATCAATCAATCATTATGCCACATAGTGAACTTTGCTTTGACGGCTATAGACGCAAGTGTCCGTCAACGTGTTAAAATAGTGAAGCTTCAACTGTAACCGCTTTCGAAGGAGTAGATTACCGCCTGTGGAGTCTTCCACCAATAAATTTATACAGAAATTTTCTCCTTATTTAAACGCATTATTAATGCAAAATTTCTGCTATAAATAATGGAAGAAACAGATTCTTAATTTTATTGGTGGAAATTTACTTTAGCGGAAGTCAGACTCTGCGTTTTCGCCATATTGGGATAACCAGTGAAAGAAACTGGCTGTTTTACAAGGCAAACGGACACCAGCAAATGCAAATAGAAATTTTTATCATATTTGTGAAAAAATATTTCCACGAATAAGGCACTTAAATAAGACGAAGTTTCCTATTCAACTTTACTGGTGGGAAGTTTGCCCCGTCGGTAATCAGAAACTATAGATCCGACTTAAAAAATGTAGCCGCTATGTTGTGACAAATTCCTCAGTTAATTCACTCGCAACTGGTAGACAGTACACTGTCCACTGTAAAAAAAAAAAAAAAAAAAAAAAAAAAAAAAAACGACTAAAATACGGAAATACTACTGTCAATCGAGACGCAAGTACTATTTCCGTATTTTAACGGAAGTTTTCCCCCCGTAAATGCCAAAAAACGGAAATTTTTCTGTAATTTATCGGGAAAAAGTTCCGTTAAAATACGGAAATAGTACTGGCGTCTCGATTGCCTGTAGTATTTCCATATTTTAGTTCTTTTTTTTTTTTTTTTTTTTTTTTTTTTACAGTGTATGTCTCCTTCTCTTTATTCATAACTTCATTATTTGAATGAATCATTCGGAAATGCGCAAAAGCATAGCTGCCAACCTTTGATTTTTTTTAATTCAATTTCTACCAGAAATTTTGCATCGAAAAAAATGTTTCTTATTTTAATTAGAATTAATTTTAAAAAACTAAAAAACTATAAAATTGTTCTTACCTTCAAAATTTCTCAAGATGTTTCAATTAAAAAATTTCGATATTTGGCAACAATCTTTTTTTCTGGTGGCACTTGATTAAAAATATATGCAAATGTTGGAAACTATGTTTTTACGCATGCCTGAATGATTTATTCGATAGTAAAATCATTCATTCTGCCCATCACTACCTGAAAGTAAGTTCCGTTAGAGAATGAATAAAACACAAAATGCAATATATCATGATGTCAAATAATGATGCGGAGTTTGATGATAATCCAGAGTTTTTGACATCATCATCATCCTGTGTGCAAAAAGGTGCAAAAAGAGATGGAAATCAAGCTTTGATCTATAGAGTACATGTGACATCTAGAAAAAATGTCGCTCAATGCGGTAATCTTATTGTGTGTCCGTTAAAATTTCGCACGTATCTCCGTTCCAATGAGTCACTGAAGATTTGTTCGCCATGCACTTTACCAATCTGATGGTGAGTTTCAATTGCTGACACACACCGTGCATTGAAAAACTCAATTGCAGAACAGCTGTGACAAAAATTGCAACCGGAATTTACTTTCTGGATACCTCTTGTATATGAACAATTCAGAGTTCAATCTGTAATACATTCTGAAAGACATGTCTTTGCAGGAGTTTTATTAACAGTGTGATAGCGTGTTATGTCACCGGCTAAACAAAGCTGCATATATATTAAGTGCGCAAACTTAATGCTGGACTCGGGCGTAAATTAACACAGCTGCGCCATCTTGTGTACGGGGTTGATAACCCACATACGCGGGCTTTTAGTGTGACGTCATATATGACAGAACGAGGCTAACGAGGAAGTCAGGCTACCGCGGTACATTCCACATATCTTTTTTTTACAGACCGCTGGAGTCACGTGATGCTCGAATGCACCAATGAAGGTGTTCGAAAAGAGCATCACGTCACTCTAGCTGTCTGTAAAAACAGACACATGGGATGCACCGCCATAGCCTGTCTTTTTCGTTAGCCTCGTGATAGAATATCTATCACCTGCGAATATTTTCTAAATATTTATTCACTCATGAAATATGAATCTCGCTTACCAGATTTACTGCAAAACAATGGCGTAGCGAGAAAGGGGTGGGGTCCAGATGCACGTGACACACGAAGTATTCTTTGCCTTATCTAATTAGAAACTTTTCAGCTATTAATCAAGGTGAAAAAAAACTTTACAAATTTAGTGGCGTGAAGTAAGAAAACAGTTAGGCATCTTCCTGTAGTACAACCCCATCGCTACGTGGCGCGTGACCTTGATTCATGTGACCTCCTCTTTAATCTTGCGGTTACCTCTCCCATTTAAGATAGGACGCTTAATATGTATGCAGTTTTGCTGATAAATATTTTAACCTAGTACGGATAAGATTATTTTCTCAGACTTCCCCGAGGTGCGTAAGGTCTTTACTGCTGACTGCCACTATTTCCGAATAGTATTTATTGCCTTATTAACTCGTAGAATTTTTATAGCAGCACTATTCTGCTACAGTCCTCAGCAAAAGTTTAGACACTGGTGATTTTTAACCTTTAAATAACAAATACGAACACTTGGGTTATACAAATGGCTGTACTTATTTTTAAATACATTTCAAACGTTTTAGGACAGAAATAACGGTTTTAATGTAGGATATTATTTAATTTAACTGTAAAAAGTGAAATTTTCATATTTCAAATGTTTAGACACTTTTGTGATTTTTTGGCAACTGTTCACGGTAAAAGGCAAATTTCAAACTTATCACGTCACATGCATGAAGTATTTAAGTACACCTCGCGATAGTATCGGTTAGTGAAGATGCCGCGAGCTAGAAATTTTCAGGCAGAAGAAGTAATTAAAGCATGGAAGCTGAAATCGAAAGGGAAGACTGTTGCAGACATTTCCGTTACTTTGAATCGTCCAAAGAAGTCTCTCTATTAAGTACTGTTTTAGGGTGACTCTTTCAAAGCAAAACATAGACCTTGTAGGCCTCGAGTGGCCAGAAAACGAGATTATACAAGGATCCATAAACTGGCATCTAGACAAATCATGACTGCTAATCGCATTAAAAGCGAGTCAGAGCTTTCTGTGTCAACGGATCCTTTCGTAGATGAATTAAAGATGTACATTAGTTTACATGAAAATTATAAAACAACCAGCCTTGAAATCCCACAACAAATTGACCCCTTTCCATCGCGGAGTAATTCTGTTTCTAAAACTGATGAAATAATGAACTGACACTAGAATTTATAAACGAATTTATTAGAAAAAAGGAACTTTCTTATTTTCACGTACATTATAAAAGGTAAAATTTAATTTAATATTCTTGGTGCCGTTTGTCAGTTTTTGAATTAAAATTAGGCGTACTTTTTTTAAGGACACCACCTTCGAAAAGGTTAATGATTTGGACCTCACTTTGTTTTAAATCTCAAGTATCTCTGGAGTTTTTCAATGGTCCCCAAGCAGCGTAAGACTACATACATATTTAAAGCCATTTGGTGAACTTTAAGCTCTTCCAAAGTGTGTATTTGAGCAAGATAATGCGTCTATTCATGTTGCCTACAAATAAAAAAAAATGGTTTAACTATCAAAATATTACCGTTCTCGACTGCCCCGTGTGTAGCCCTGATCTGAACCCAATCGATTACTTTTGAGGCATCATATCTCCTACGGTTTATGCAATGTTTTGACAGTACCCCTCTGTAAATGAACTTCGAACTGCTATTGAACGTGTTTGGCACGAAATAGACCCCCAAGTGATGCAGGATTTAGTTTCCTCGATGGAAAGTCACATTTTTGCATTGGCCGTGTGGTTAGAGAGCCGGCAGCCAGGTCTTTATTATAGTTCCAGCAGGCTACTGCGCATGCGTAGTAAGACAGGCGGTTGCTCCAGAGAACGAATCACCATTTGAACGATTCTTATTACCGGTAGTGTTTCTGTGCAAGCAAGCGTATGATAGACTGCCGGTACCCAATAAACTATGCAGTAAATAAACAACATTAACATTGTTCTGGAAGCATCATTTTAGAGATATTAGAAGTTTTATCAATTCAAATTACTAGACATAAAAAATTTCCGAATTCTTTGTACTTTGTAACAAAACTAAATATTAATTTTTAAATTATAATTGATTTATTAATTTGTATTGTCTTAAAAATCAATAAATTCCTTTATTTACATTAATATTTTTTATATCTTATAATATTTGTTTGGTTTTCTTTTCTTCTTTTTAAGAGGTTGGGGGGGGGGGGGGGATAAAGACCGAATCTACATTTTAATTTTTAAAGAAATAATTATTGTTATTTACTGCTTATTATAAAAATACTCAACTGTGATTGTGAATACTGTAGTTTATTACAGTTTTGATGGTTAAGTTTAATAAAAAACATATTAGCTGTTGTTAATTTCCTACAGATAACTAAATAAATATTTCTACATTTATTTTAATATGATAATCCAGAATATTTCTGAATGTCACATAGTAAAAAGCATGAAAATACCAGAATGATGCTAAAAAATGAAAGAATAAATGTAGCTGAGTTTGGAAACATCAAAATTATCAATTTCTAATAATAACAAAATGTTTGTTTATCATTTTCAAATCTTGATGTTAAGGGGGGTGAATAATTCCTCCACCTCACTCTGCTTCAAAAAAAGAAAAAAAAAAAAGAAAAGAAATAAAAAAAAGAGGAGGAGGGAGGAGGGGGGTATGAAGAAATAAAAAGTTTTTTTTTTTTTTTTTTTTTTACTTTCTATGTTTATTTTTAAAATCTCCCTCATTTCATATTGAAATTCATGTAGTTTCAAAGAATTTCTATCACAATACGTTTATTTGACGTGCATCCCAATTGGTGAAAGTTCACTGATTTCATTTTTGTTTAATAATTTTGATCTATGCGGATTAGTGAATATGTTAACCCTTTCAGGGGCGCCGTTTGCAGTCTGCAAACGGTTAATTTTACTGCCTAAAATGCGAAATGACACCAGTAAATTTTTACTACAATTTCGATCTCATAATATACGTGAAAAAATGCTTTTAATTATTTTCAAATAAATTTGTTCTTAAATTGCGATGTGAATTAATTATTTGAATACTTTTGGAGCAGAAATGCTTTGCCCCTGAAAGGGTTAAAGAGGCATGATGATTTTTGATGTTTCATTTTTAAGAAATGGAAAGCATAATTTAAACTATGTATTTAGTATTTCTAAATAGTTTTCTCAAAGTATAGTCATAATTTAATTAATATGAAACTATTAAATGATAAAAGAATATATTTAAAAAATATATTGAACTCTTTAATTTATATTTTCTACTTTTCTGTATTTAAAATATTTCGTCATAGCACTTTTACTGCCAGTTGGCAAACTTTGGTGCATAATTAACTCCATTGTTTCTGTTATTTGCAAACAGTTCTAAAATAAAGAATTTTTGTTGGTTTATCTCCTGCTGTCGGCTAAAGGGAAAATGCTGTAAAATTAATTTATAATTAAGTTCTAAAAATATTGAAATGTTGTATTTTCTTCAGACACACACCAGTGTATAAAATTTTTATACTCTAGCTTTAAAACTCTAGCATATCAAGAAGTTAGTGAAAAATTGATTAAAAAATTCTATTTTTACATACAAAATACCCAATGTAGAGTATTGCATCGGATCAGGTAACCTGATTTTCCTTGCACACGACTCAATCCACCTAACCAACCTACAAATCAAGTTGGAACTGCTTTTTTTTTTTTTTTTCATTTTGCAAGTCAGGTTGAGTTTTGATTTTTACACATCAATTTGGAGTTTTTCAAAAGAAAGTTCTGAATATTTTTTCGGATTAAAAGACATATGAATGTTAATGAGTATAAGGGTTCATTAAAAAAAAAAAAAAAAAAAAAAAAAAAAAAAAAAAAAAAAAAAAAACTAAAATGGAATCTAGATGTTATTGTAGACTACTTTTCCATAATTACAATTAACATATGGATTATTTTTCGTTCACTCGTGGGTGTGGATTAAAATGTGTTAGGTTAGAGTCAACCTTCTTTTGGTCAGATTGAAATAGAATTATCGAGTATAATAACACCTGTGCATAAGTCTAATGTATAGTTGTATGCAGTCGAACCTCGTTAACACGAAATTGAAGGGAATGTGAATTTTTTCTGTGTTATCTGAGATTTTGTATTAACCATAAAAACAGTAGCGGCATCTATGATAGACATAAAAACGAAATAAATGAACCTACAAATATCTCCCTTCTCTTAAAATCATAAATTAGTAAGAAATAAAAAAATTAATATAGAAATGAAACAAATTGGTCATCATTTTAGGCAATAATAAATTTATTTACAGTAAAATATTGAAAGTAAGCCCCCCTTTAGCAGACAGGAAAGTGGAATTTAAGGTAGGCTTAGAATTGGAACTTTTGTGAAAAAGATGGGAAAATTGGAAGGGTGTGGATTATAATTGGAATTTAGGACATTTCACAGGATTTATACAATTTGCAAAATAAAATACACATTTTTTGGTTTTAAAATTTTCTTCGATAGAAGCTAAATAGTTTTCATTAATAAAAATAATAAATTAATGAAACAAATTTACATAAAATAATTAATTTAGATACGAAAGGAATATGAACAAAAATTATAATAAACTCAGTATAAATATCTATTAATTCTTAGTGCATAAAAATCAAGTAAAACATTAATAGTATTACATAGAGAACATTTGTCATTCTGATACAATGGGTACATGTAAAGAGATTACTTAAAAATAAATTGCATAATATATATTCATTTAGGAGATATGGAAAGAAAAAAAAATAATTAATTTCCGTAAAACAGAAGGATTGAAATTGTTAGAAAATAAAACTTAAAAGGGAGGGCTTATAAATGATACTTTTTCAAAAAAGGAAAAATTCTCATATATGGGGGCGGGGGAGGCTTACTTTTGGTACCTGCTAATAATTTTTTTTAAGTCTGTTATTAATTTTTGCTTCACTTTTTGCAGGTTGCTTCTTTTTATGAATATGTGGGCATGATCTAATTTGTCCAAAGCTCGGGAAGCATCCTCTTGTTTATAGGGAAACTTTGTACAGTTTTCACTGCTGTCGGTTTATTCTGTGGAGCTGTTAAAAATTAAAGATCAGCTTGTCCTTACTAAATGGCTTCTGATTAAATATATAATATTGACTGGGATGATGTCTAGATACCACAATTGGGAAAGGATTGGCGATTAAAGCCAAAGATTCTCGGTTCGAGACACTGCCTGAACTCATTTTCATTCAGTTGGAAAAAATTCTAATCCTAGTAACTTTTCATTCAAATAAAAAATATTTTCACCTTAGGCACTATTTTATGAAATTTTATATCATGTTAAACAAATGAATTAACATTAATTTTCCGACTTAACTGACGGGACCTCAATATTATTTCATGTGAAGCGATATTGTGTTAACAAGGTTTGACTGTATTAGACATTTGGCTAAAGTTTTGATTTTGGGTTAGGTTTTGACTGTTTTGTGTCGGATTCAAGTTGACCAGATATTTCATAAGAAGGTTCAGGATATTTTTTTCTGATTAAAAACTATTTATTTGAATATTAAGGAATATAATTATGTTCCTTTTTTTTACCTAAACACTGAAATTAAAATTAGAGATGTTATTGTAGACTAATTTTCCAAAATTGCATTAAAATATGAATTAATTTTCTTTCACTCTGGGTGTGGGTTAAAGTGCGTCAAGTTTGAGTCAAACATTTTTGGCGGGTTCAGACAGGGTCAAAACTCAGAGGAGACATGTGCTCTGGGTGCCAGAATGAAAGGCGAAGGCGATGCCAAATGAAGATTTTGAATGTCATTTGATACAAAAATGTGTATGGTTAACAATTATAAAAAAGTTTGACTATATCTACCCGATATATATAAAATCCTAATGAAACGAATTTATGAAACAATTTTATAAAACGACTGATTATGTTTCACAACAACTTCTCTTAAAAAAAGGAATGTTTGGTTATGAAATTGACACAAATTATCCGTAATGAGCCGTGGATGTCAAAAATGTTATTAGAATTTTTAAATTTGAATTAGTTTTCGAGATATTAATTTTTTTCTAAATTTAATGACGTTTATGTAATTATGGCAGCAAAATTACACAATTTATGTGGGAAAAGGGAGAAAATTTAAATTTAGAGATTATTAGATTTTTTCTTCATCATTTTCAAAATGAATTTGAAACTACCTTTTATTTCAATCGCAAGTGAAGAAAATATAGTGATTAAATTATGTTTTCCAGGAAAGTTGAAAAAAATAATTCATTAAATAATAATAATAAAATAAGTAATAATTTCTTATTTATTTTAATTAAATTTTAATCATTTCAAGATAAATGATTTAATTGTTTTAGAAAAGGTTATTATTTTAAATTGTTGCCATTTGTTAAAACAATGCAAAGAATAATATTTCCTTACGATTAAAAATTTATTTATATGCGAATATTAAATGTGAAAGAAAACTTAAAAATAACAAATACATTAATATGTGTTAAAAGCAGTAAATTGGAGAAATTATGTCATATTTAAAATGGCCGACTAATAATGCTGCCAAACAATTTAAATTTATATCTATGCGAGTCATTTATTTCATATTTCCATATTATATTTTTAATTAATATTTCCAATTCTAAGACACCACAGATAATAATATTTCCTTTTAACAAAAGTATTTTCATGTGAATGTTAAAAAGAGAATTAAAACTTTACTGAAAATTATTTAAAACGATACATTTAAAATGTCTGTATTGTATTTTGTTAGTCTTTTCATAACGTTGTTAAAAAATACTGGGATGGCAAAGTCTCTGTTTACTGAATTTCTTTTATTTAAGTTTATTTTCAGACCCCTCATGTGACATATCGTGACCACTTATTCATGTTATGCACTTCTGGTGACCCTCCCCCCACTTCCACTCCTGGGGGGCACTTTTTTAAATTTTGTCAACATACGTCATGTAACATATCGTTGGTAAGGCCTGTGCCCACTTATT
This sequence comes from Maratus speciosus, assembly GCA_963932465.1. Taxonomy (NCBI): domain Eukaryota; kingdom Metazoa; phylum Arthropoda; class Arachnida; order Araneae; family Salticidae; genus Maratus; species Maratus speciosus. The sequence goes on along the minus strand of OZ010796.1, from coordinate 200,058,611 downwards.
CATGTTATGCACCTTTGGTGTCCCTCTCCCAACTTCCCTCTTCCCCCTGCGGGAGGGCCCTTTTCTAAATTTTGCTGTCACCCCTCATGTGACATATCGTTGCAAAGGCCAGTGACTGCTTAATTATTTTATGCACTCCCGATGCTCCGCCTACCATTTAAACCCCTGGGGGGCACTTTTCTAAATTTTGCCGACACCTGCCATGTGACATATCGTTGGAAAGGCCTGTGACAACCTTTTCATGTTATGTACCTCCGGTGTCCCTCCCCCCATTTTGCCCCTCAGGAGAGGGCGCTTTTCTAAATTTTGCCATTGTGCCTCATGTGGCATATCGTTCGAAAAGCCTGTGACCGCTTAATCATTTTATGCACCCCCGTTGCCCCTCCTTACATTTTGTCCCTCAGGAGGGGTCAGTTCTTTAAATTTTGCCGACATTCGTCATGTGACATATTGTTGGAAAGGCCTGTGACCACTTACTCATGTTATGCACCTTCGGTGTCCCTCACCCCATTTTGCTCCCCGGGAGGGGGCACTTTTCTAAATTTTGCTTTTGCCCTTCATGTGGCTTATCGTTCAAAAAGCCTGTGACTGCTTGATCATTTTATGCACCTCCGGTGCCCCTCCTCACGGGAGGGGTCATTTTTCTAAATTTTGCCGGCACCCGTCATGTGACATATCATTGGAAAGGCCTGTGACCACTTATTTATGTTATGCATTTCCGGTGACCCTCGCCCTATTTTGCACCCTCGGAGGGGTATTCTAAATTTTTAGGGCACCACTCATGTTACATATCGTTAGAACCGCTGTGACCGCTTAATCATTTTATGTGCCTCCAGTGCCCTGCCCTCCACTTTGCCCACGGGGGTGGGGGCAGTTTTCTAAATTTTGCCGACACCTGTCATGTGACATATTGTTGGAAAGGCCTGTAACCGCTGACACTTCCGGAGCCCCTCGCCTCACTTTGCTCCCCCGAGAGTTCACTTTTCTAAATTTTGTCGACAGACCTCATGAGGCATACCTTTGTAAAGGCCTGTAACCGCTTAATAATTTTATGCACCTCCAGTGCCCTGCCCTCCATTCCCCCTGGCAGGACACTTTTCTAAACTTTTAGGACACCCCTCATGTTACATATCTTTAGCAATGCCTGTGACCGTTTAATTTTATGTGCCTCTGGTGCCCTGCCTGCCGCTGGCAGTTTTCTAAATTTTGTCGACACCCGTCATGTGACATATCGTTGGAAAGGCTCGTAACTACTTATACACGTTATGCACTTCCGGCACCCCTCGCCCCACTTTTCAAATTTTGTTGACAGACCTCATGTGGCATATCTTTGTAAAGGCCTGTAACCGCTTAATAATTTTATGCGCCTTCGGTGCCCTGCCCCCCCCCCCCAATCCTCCCATCAGGGAACTTTTCTAAATTTTTAGGACACCCCTCATGTTACATATCATTAGAAAGGTCTGCGACTGCTTAATCATTTTATGTACCTCTGGTGCCCCGCCCCTCATTTTGCCCCCTGGGGAGAACTCTTGAAAAGTTTTCCACCACCCCTCACGTGACATATCGTTGGAAAAGCCTGTGACCACTTAATCATATTATGCACCTCCCGTGCTCCACCCTCCAATCCCCTCACCCCAAGGACACTTTCTTAAATTTTGCCGACACATTTCATGTGACATATCATTCAAAAGGTCTGTGACCACATATTCATTTTATGTACCTCCGATGCCCCGCCCCTTAATTTGACCCCCCAGGGGTCACTCTTCTAATTTTTGCAGACACCTGTCATGTGACATATCGATGCACTTCCGGTGCCCCTGGCCTCACTTTTTTTCTTTTGCATCCAGATCGATTTTTAGAAGGGACGAGGTTGAGCGACTGTGGGGTATACTAAATACAAAAGGGTGAAAAATACACAAATACTTAGTAAAACTTTTTTTTTCTAGAATATATCATTGTAGGAGCACAGAAAAAAAAATCTAGACTAGGATGCCATGGCTGGTAAATGTCTTTATCCCCCTAAGTTATTTTTTTTGCCCACATTAAGATATTTTATGGTATTTAAATTCATTGTTATACCTGCAGAAAATCCCAGTTTTTGACTTAAGAATCCACACTAGTCAGTACCCATGGGAAGAAACGAAAATGCTAATGTTAAGTCTATGGAACATTATTTTCAAATATCTCGCTTGCATTTTAATATTTTTAAATGATTGTTTAGCGTAGGATAGCTGAAGACGTTCTACAAATGGGCCAGATTTTACTTTTTCGATTTTGTTTATAGTTTTTTTTTTTTTTTTTTTTAGATTAAGATATTTTCAATTTCAGAACCAGTTCCGAAAGTGGAAATAATTTTTCCAAAAAATTCTGAAACTAAAATGGAAAAAGTAAAAACTAACCCGGTTGTAGATTGGCCTCAGCTATCCTATGCAAAAAAAAAAAAAAAAAAAAAAAAAAAAAAAAATCCCTGCAAGATATTTGGAAATAACAGCCCTATATAATTAACATTAGCATTCGCGTTTCTCCATGTGACTAGTCTAGACTCTTAAGAACTTACACTAGTAACACGAAGGAACTAGCAAGCTAATGTTAAACCTATGGGAACGTTCTTTTCAAATTTCTCATTTTCGTGTTAATATTTTAAATTAGTTTTCTTAGGATAACTGAGGTTGAGCTTTAACATTTCTATTTTGTATGTTTCAGATTTTGGTTTCTTTCTTTATGAGGCTACTTTTACTTTCGAAACTGGCACCTAAAGTGAAAGCAACTTTATATATATATAAAAAAAAAAAAAATCTGCAACAAAAGTCGAAAAAGTATACTAACCAGCTTAGAATTCAACCTCAGCTATTCTAAACAAAAAAATATTGAAAAGTATTAACCCCTTGGGGACAAGCGATCAGTATTCATGCCAAGTATGTTGCTCAGAATCGGGGAAAATTCTCACCAATAAATTTTTATTGTAAATTTTGCCTTATTTAATCTGAGCATTTTCCCAATTCAATTAGGCAAAAAATTTCTTTTTAAAAAACCGATGATTAAAGATTAATAAATCTGTAAAAGACGCTCGTCCCCAAGGGGTTAAAATGCAAGTGAGAAATTTTTAAAAGAACACTCCCATAGGGTTAAGATTAGCGATCCAGTTTCAACGTATTAGTCATGCCAAAACACTTGTCCACTAACATTAAACATATCGGAGCATTCTTTTAAGAATTCTTGATTGAATTTTACTATTTTAAAATGTTTTTTCATATACCTGAGATCGATATCTAACGTTGTGCCTTTTTACTTTTGCAATTTTGGTTACTTTTTTTTATATGAGGATAATTTCAATTTCTGAAGCTGTTCCAGTTTTCCAAAAATGGAAGTGTCCGAATAAAAAAAAAAAAAAAAAAAAAAAAAAAAAAATCAATATTCTCTGTTCTGCGCCAGGTTAGAATGTGGGATGATGAAATATCTTTTGCAAGGCTCGGATTAAATGTATTAGGTTATTTTTATACCGAACAGAAATTGACACCCTGATTGGATCAGATTGGCACTAATTTTTTGTTGTTGTTGTGAGTCGGAATGAATTCTACGTTTTCACTGAAAGTTTAGTTAAATTTAATTTTTTTTATGTTGGCTTTTGACACTTGTAGATTAACTAATTTTGTTGGGTTGGCTGGATATAAAATGTTTGAGTTCAGGTCGAACTTACTGTCTTCTGTATGCATAAGAAGAAAATATTGGAATCGTGAAAACTGCTTCATTGGTCACAATGTTTTACTTCTGTTTTTTCATGGAATTTCCTAAAACGTGTAACTTTTGGGATGTCTTGGACATGATTTGACTATTGAAAAAAAAAGGTCCAATTCATGGGTTTTCATTCACGTGAAATTAATTTTTTTTTAATCTCTTGTAAATGCTCATCAATATGTGTTTAACCCTTTCAAGGGCAATGGTCACACGACAGGATCACTTAATTTTAATTCGAGACTGGTAATCGGCACCAAGTATATTTTAATAAAATTTTTCGATTGTAATGAATGTTAGATGTTTTTATTTTTTAAGAAATTCGTTTATAAATTCTGCTGATTATTATTTCAACATTTATGAACACAATTACTCAGCGCCTGAAAGGGTTAAGTTTTCAGATAAATTTTATTATTATTTTAAATAGTTATTTAAGATAAAAATAATTTCATATCAACAAATAGTAAAATAGTCATTAGAATAATTTATCTTTCTAATTATTAATGCTACAAAAACAAAATTTTAATTATGTTGACGTAGAAAATTAAAAAAATTTAATCCTACATAGATTTATGATTATCAAATTGATGAAGCAATGGGGATTTATTAAAAGTTTTTACATCTAAATCTCAAAAAATTATGGAAATGAAGGGAAAGTTTAAAATATTAAGTAATTAAAGTTCTAAGAAAAAATGCATTTTGAATTGAGGTCCTTAATCTGCAGACTTACAAGTTCGAAATATAATCATTCTTTATAGTGCTAGTTTACTTAAAAAATTATCTTCATTTGAATGAAAACTTGATAAATATTATGCATGAATAAGCTCCCCCCCCCCCCCCATATTATGCAGTTATTATTAGTAAGTATATTATAAGTGCGTACAGAAATGTTTTAACGTTGCATTTTTTTCTTTCAAAAAATAAATAATATGCTTGCAAAATGTTGTTTTATTAGATAAAAATGCATTTTCTCTAAAAATTCCAGTACAGTAGGAAAAATTTATATAGGCACCAGATCTGACAAGCTGATTGATATAAACAGAAACAAAAAATCCTTATGTGAGGGTAGAATAATGAGAATAAATCTTCTTGTTGATAGTGGTAATAATGTAATTCGATCTTCTAAAAATACAGATTAAAAGAGAATGCAATTTATAACATTGTTTTGCATTGAGAGTGAATGTCTATAAAAGGATTAAAAATTGTTAATTTGAGCCTCCTGAATTGGCTCTTTACATAAATTTTCTTCTGCATTTGTCTTTCAAAATTTGTAACATTGTGTTTCTTATATTTTATAGTACATATAATTAATAATATATACTTTTGAAAACCTAACTAAGGTTGACAAACGCTGACTTAGACAATTGCATTCTAAGTGTTAGTCGCTAATAATGGCATTATTGCAAAAGAAAATGTATTATGCGTAGTAGCAAAAAGAAAAAAATGTAATTTTTTTGTATGGAAATTAAAGTAATATTAGGGGAAAATTTTTTTATAAAAAAAATATATATTATACAGGGTTCATACTCTATTTTAATAACAAAATTCCTTGACTTTTCCAGGTGTTCCTGGCCATATTTCCTACAATTCCCTGACCAAAATTTACGACATTTTTAGAAATGCGAATTACAATTCAAGATCTTAATGATTAAACTTACATCTGAAAATTAAAATATCGTATAAAATTGAAACTAAAAATCTATATCATTTGACATTTACAATATATATATATATAAACAAGCAAAACTAAAATACAGCTCAGATGGATTCAAAGTAACTTTTTATTTACATAACTGAATTTACCCATATTAAACATTTAACACTTTTTAGACTTCTACTATCATGTCATTTATTTATGTTGTTTCAGAAGCAGTTTGTTGTGTAAAAGTTCCATTTTTTTGTCTTTTAACATTTTAACTTCAACTTCAACTACAGCATTCTTTTATTTATTTTATTTTTTTTTTTTTTTCGTCTTGCTTCATAATTTTCATTCCTTTTCTTATATAATTATTCATATCTCATTCTACCCACCTTAACAAGACTCAACATTTCTTTCGCTTAAGTACTGACTATTTAGCGACACATTTGTACAGCTAAAGCATCTTTATGTGAAAAATGTGAATATAGCAAAAATTCTCCTGTTAAGGGAAAAATCGGAATTCTTTTGCGGACGCACCGTGAACTCAGGCAAATATTGACGCCTGATAGTGCATAAAAAAAAAATCCCTGACTTTTCCAGGTTTTAGAATTTTTTTTTTTTTTTCCTGACTTTTTGAGCACTTGTCATTTTCCCTGACAATTCCCTGTTTTCCAGTCGCGTAGGAACCCTGTTATAATAACCTGTATTTTTCTTAAAAAGAAAAAAAAATGCAGATTTAAAAAATGACAAGGCACAAATAATATCTTATAAATTGCTTCTTCAACTCAGCAAATGAATTCTGTTTAAGCACAAAATAAGCTGTCAAGTCCTGTAATAAGTATAATGCACCCCCTTTCTTCATATTACATTCACAGATAGAGTATGTGTACAGAATATATATTTTGGAACTTATACAATACTATATTTATTCAAGTAAGTATAATACACCACAAAAAATAAAATTACCGTCGTAAATACCTTAGTGATCAAATCCACCAATCTGGTATTATGAATTTAATAAATGTATGCTAAGTTACAGTTTTTGCATTGTTAGTTTTTTTATACAAAATTATACCATTTTTATTATTAATTTGTATTTAATAAGATTACATCAAGCACTGGTTTGAACATGATTACCGAGTTATTTTTCTGACATGTATGTATATTTATGTACCAAAAAATGTTAATGGTAAAAAAACAGTTATCAAAATTTGATGATTTGATTTTTTTTTTTTAGCTGTAATTTTTATACTTTTTATACAGACTGACAATACCAAAAGACTATTTTTATCTTATAGTTATAAAACTAGCTTTATGGAACAATTTCGAAAAAACAAACACAACCAAAATAAAATATTTTAGAGAAAATGATTCTGTTTTGCATTTATTATTTGATTTATATCATTAGCTTATATCAGATCAATTTATAACAATATTTACAAATGTGACACAGGTTTAGCATTTTGGAATATGCACATAGATTTTTGAATTGCAAAAATGTGTTAATATTTATTAAATTATTTAAATCATTTTTTTATTATTAAATCAATTTATGAATAGCATTAAATAAACATACAAAAAAGCAAAATGATTTCTATGAATATAATACAATACATAATTTGGAACTTTCATTTTTTTTATTAAAAAATATATAGATGTCATGTCTAAGACACAATTATTGTAAATATTGTTATAAACTGATATGATAAGCTGATCATATAAATAAAATAAGAAATACTGAACAAAATCATTACAAGAAACATAATTAAAGTACTGAAAACAGCATAAATTCTTACTAACATACCTCAACTGAATATGGTTTTCCTTCAAATGTTTTATACAATACAGTCACTTTTACTTCTGCAGTTCAATGCACATCTCCTTTCTGCCAGAAAGCTTTCATTTTGAAGGCCCTTTGAAATGGAATTTAGCCGGAGCAATGTTACCAAGGAATATGCCGTGAAAATCACTCACATATCCACTCAGCAACACTTCTGCAGCCTTTGAGCCTGGATTTTGAGTAATGTACAGTCTGGCTGGGATAAGAAAGACTAAAACCGTTCTCGCCTCGGTCCTGTTGCCAAGGTAACTGGTCAGTCGACCTTATTTTAGGGAAGTCCCGCATTTTCTTTTCTTCCATTCAACCGATCATTCTGAGAATTAGCGGTCTTTTTTTATCCTATGCATGAAGTCCCCTCCCTACAAGTTTTGGAATCTTCGAAAGCAGGAAACCTACTCAGGGTTTTTCTTATCTCGGTAACACAGTAGTCCCATTCTGTCTCGGGAAAATTTCACGAATCTGAAAAGAAGATATTTTAAATACTTAAATGTCAACAGAAATTTATTAACAAATGTATATACAATAAAATATCAGTGATAGTTTCTTAAAACAGGACCTGATTTTCACAAAGGTAAACAAAGCTGCTGCCCAGGGCCCCAAAAGCAAAAAAATAAGTATTTTCCTTAAACAGACTACAAAGAATGGTTAGAATCAAATTACAGGAGACCCTAACTGGATATCCGTCCAAGGGGCCTGCTTTAAAGCGCGATTCATAAAGATCATGCATTTTATAATATAAAATACTCTAAAATCAAGCAATTTGAAAAACAATTCATTCACATTAAGCTTTAAAACTAAAGTATAAAATGGCATTAGTATTCTAGACTGTGCAGTCACTGCGAAACGAACAATAAAATCAGAAAATTATTTGCAAGAAATTGAAAAATTCAATTCATGACACTGTCCTGCAAAATATTTATTACGAGAAAACATATAAACTGACAATAGCACTGAGACAGGCAGTAAAATTAATTACGAAAACACGAAACGCTATAGTAATTCGCGTTAGGCCTAAATATGTGCATCCATCATGACGAAAATTAAAAAAAAATACAAATTTTAAATTAAAAAAAAATCATAAAACTCTACAGTAAAGTAAAGAAAAGCATTACATACCGAAGGGAGATTAATAAAATTATTCTTTATCTTTCCTAACTTTTCTTAATTTAAAATACTGGTTTATCAGCAAAATGACGACGGATGACGCTCAATGGAGAATCGTAGAAATGATTTCAAGGAGGAATCGTTCTTATGATTCGACTTGATTAATTGGTTCACTGCCGGAACCATACTATAGCTCCGGCTGCCGGAGTTCTAACCACCCCGTTTTGCATTAATAGCAGACAATGCAGGTGCAGTTCGATTTTAATTTATGCATATTTTTCTGTTACTATACAGATTGTCTATACTTTTACCACAATATTATTATTATTATTATTTTTTTGTCATTATATATTTTGTTAAGTGTATAACTTAAAATTTATTGTTTGTGTATGAAAGATAAGTCCCCAGTAATATATGACAGTTGATTTACAACAATTCGTTACATACTTCTCAGCACAGAAGCATAATAGATCATTGTCCAAAATTTTGCTGAGCACTGTATTAAATAATACGAAGATCACTACTAGGAAACAGTGGTACTTAAGCACAAATAACGTGTCACTGTGACGTCACAAATGATCACAAGTGTCACATTCACAATAGTGACAGAAATGTGATTTCTTTAATGCTTCAAAAAATTAACCTAAAATGGACATTACTTTGGGACGAAAATGTGGCGTAACCGTGGCCGATATCCTAGGCATTTGAACTTGCCACAAATTGGGACATCGACTACCCAATCACGTGGTTGCGACGCAACGTAAGATAATGACACAACCTCGCTTGACGATAATGACGATAAAAAGATTTGGGTGTTTTGCGTTATTGCACTTAAATTTTGACCATACTGGGTGAAAATTACAGTCAGGAAACACACAAATAATTTTTAAACGGATAAACATGTCAAGGACGGTAAATACGTAGTTGTGGAAAGAATACACACAATATTAGAAAAAAAAAGTAAACACCCCTGCTAACTCTGCAACTAATTATAATAGAAGAAAGTTACTGGCACCAAACAATTGGGAAAAAAGTCTATTTTTACATGAATCATATAAATTTTGCTTAGGGGGACGTCTACAAATCAAAACCAGGCCAGACTTTGTTTTTAGCAATATAACACCCTATTTTGACAATATATTCTAAATCTTTGGCTCAAACTATGCCTAGAAACGAAATTTCAAGTCATCTGGATGATAAGTTTTGAATTATAAATATTCAAAATTTAGAGCTTCTAATATTAAATTACATTTTTACATTTTTATTAATATCGCCTGAAATTATAACCCTAATGTGATAATTTTTCCGTTTGGTTATAATACTAAAAAACGCAAACATATATACATTGAATATGAAATAAATTTAAAAAAATTATAATATGAATTATGAAATTAATATTCGAAAAAAATATGAATAACAACTTACATTTTTTTTTTTTTTTTTGATGGATTTATATTTATAATGTCCTGCTTTATGGAAATTCTCAATTTCAAAATTTTCTTCCAAATAATTTTCGAATTATGAGTAAAAAACGTAAAAATGGTGGTTTAAGGGGCCGTCTATGATGTCCAGAAAAGCATAAATTGAAATATATATATATTACTCATTTTATTGAAACAGTTGGCTGGCACTAGTCGAAACATATTAAGCTAGTGAAATATGCCCATTGGCAAGAAATAATACATTAATAGAAGTGACATCGTCATGCTGTAGCATTTCAACAATCGAGTACCGAACTTCAATTTTGATACATTCCTTAAAATATGCTCAATTTAAAATAATTAATTTCTCGGAAACTAATCATAAGAATTTCGTGGAAATTTGGATTTAGGCTAATTTAAGGGTGTAGAATTTATTTATGGTGTCAAACTTGGGTATTGCTATCGGAAAAAGAACAAAGGTTGGGTTCGTCTTGATATGTTGATGGTCCCCTAAGCAAATTTTATATACATCATTTAAAAGTAGACTTTATTTCCAATTGTTTGGTACCAGTAACTTTCTTCTACTATAATTTTTTGCAGGGTTAGAAAGGGGTGTTTACTTTTTTTCCACGACTGGACCTATAATAAAGCGACTATGTACTATCATTGAGAGGGACTGCAGCGCACCTACCAAGTAGGCAGTAATACACGTGCCACTGACGATGATATACTCGTTTAGCATACCTCAGTTGGTTTTGGCATTAAAATTAATTGTAGTTGACTTACACGTTTTATTTTTTCAGTAAATGTGTGGTTGTCTTATAATGTGATAATTTCGGACGCGATTAGGCAGGTTGCACACTGAGGTAACAAGAGCCACATGATGTGCGACATAGGAGAAGATACAGGTCGAAACAAAGAAGAAAGATGTTTCAAACAAGTTTTAAACCTGTTTTCCTCCGAAGTCTAACAACATGTTGAATCAGTCGCCTCAGTGTGCGGCTGCCTTAAAGCGTGTTGAAGCTGGTGATTGGCTATTGAAAAACTAATGCTTTAAGGCTTCTAAAAATGGGGGTTTTTTTACATGGAAAGCGATCATTTAACAATAATAGAAGACGCTCTACACTTTTGTATTTGACTTATTTTCGGTATCTCTCATAGTTCTTAGATAGGACTGAAATTTTGCCTCTAGGAGCACTTAATCTCTCTAATCTCATAATCCATAGCCGTTTTACTATACTCGTTCCACAACTCTAGATAGACATTCAAAACTTATTTGAGTGCTTACTGATTTTTTTTGTGCCCTGCATGTCATTTGGTTTCTTTCTTTTCACTCTTTTCCGGTTGTTAGAGTTGAATCCGGGTGCATCTGCTTTAACCCTTTCAGGGGCAAAGAACTTCTATTCGTAAAATGGTGAAATGATTGAATGACACCAGAATTTAAAAACAAATTTATTTCAAAATAAATAAAAGCTTTTCTTCACGTTCTTAATAAAATTAAAACTTTCAACCAAAAATTCTGGTGTCAGTGTGGCATTTGGCAATTAAAATTATGTGGGATATATTATCTTCTTGACCCCCCGAAATTAACACGTTCAGTGTTGCCAGTGGGCTACTTTTTTTTAATTCAGATTTCATGATTGGCACCACTTTTTTTAAATGGTAAAATTTTCATTGTTGAATGACATATCAATTAAGGTGAAAACAAGGAGAATTTTACCCTTTCAAAAAGTGGTGCCAATCGAGAAATCTGAATTTTAAAAAAATAGCCCACTGGCAACACTGAACACGTTGAGTGCCACGGTGATGGTGTTATTGGTGTTATTTATGACGGCCGATTATCTACTCGAGGGATATAGGCCCGAGGGGGGAGTGCCCTTCATGGGGGTCTTTCTAAGGGAACCTAACCCGTATTTACGCATGGAAATCCATGGCTCCAAGAAAACCACGAAAACTCCGAACGATTAGGTCGACGGGCGCGATTGGGTTCGAACCCAGCACCTGCCGTCTACCAGCTTCGAGAGCAGAACCTCTCAGCCACTGGTGGGGCCGAGTGCCACGGTGACTGACACTGAAGCTGGAAAATTCACAATTTTTTAAGTAATTTTTAAGAAAGTATAATCCTTTAATAAATAAAAGGTAAGTAAATTTTAAATAAATTTTCAGTAATTACTTAAAACAATACATATATTTTTAGTTTTATGTCATATTTTAGACGGTCAGCCATCGATGAATGACGCGTTTTAAACGGAAAGTTCAGTGTCAGTCACCGGTGACTGACGTGGCGCTTAACGTGTTAAAATAACACTGCAAATACTCATTTATTGCTTTTGCATAAACAAATTGATACCATAGATGCCAGAAAAAGTATTTTTCTGAAATTGATGCTTTAGGAGGCTGTTAATTTGGGTTCACATATACGGATTAAAAATTACTACCCACCCCCCTTCAAAAAAAATTAATTACCAGTAACCAAAATTCACACAATAATAATAAAAAAAAGGTCTCTAAATAGTGAATAATGTACAAAACCTCAATTTTTTTTTATTGTAAAGTTTTGAAGTTAAATAATTATGAAAATTACCTACTTTCTTCCACTGCCTTGAAAGCATTTTGCAAACTCAGGTATAATTAAAATTTATTGTATGAGGAAATCACCATTAATGCTGACATTTATTAGTTTCATTTTAAGCAAAAACATTCAGCTATGTAAAAGTGGGGTCAAAACGAAAAAAAAAATCAACCAGTTTAGTTTTTATAAAGAAAAGAATCAAGATACCTATTTGGGTACTTGGACTGAAGAGATTACTAAAATTTTAGTATAGTAGATTTTAGTATACCCCACCGCCCTTCAAGGGGTTACGTTGATTTCGAACTACTTCGATCATTAGAAATCAGAAGCGCAATAAAAACTAGTACTTCTAGACAAGAAATAACGTCCTAGCCACTGTACGGCATACTTAAAATGAAAACTAGATTTTTCTCATTAGAATAACATTTAAGAAAACCACTGGCCGACGAAAATTATTTCTTTTTTGTAGTGAACTACAACGATAATTATTTTACGGAAAATGTATTTAACTACAACTACTTACATAGATGTCACCTTTCGTTTAAAAAAAATAAGACATATGTAATTTGAACCAGAAAAAGGGTCAATCCATTTCAAATCCCCCCGGTGGTGTCGCTCGACATTTTTTATTTTCTTAATCTATTAACCAAGTTTTATTCATACTTTTCTGAGTTTAGAAACGTGATTATTATTATTATTTTTTTTTATCATATAGTTTTTTTTGAGGTGGCTATTTTTAAGAAGCTACACAGCCATTTTTTTTGGCGAAAAACGTGTTTTACGAAAAATGCTGTAACTGCTTTATTTTTCTACCTATCAATATGAATCAAAAACCAAAGTATTCAGCGTACAATTGTCTACATTTTATGTAAATAAAAAGTTTCATTAGACTTAAGGATTTAGGCCAGAAACATGCTTAAAAACCGGAGAAATAAAAGGTCAAACGCTAAATTTCGCTGCCATTATGTTTTATGAAGCAGATCAGACTCACCTTAAATATTTTTTTCTTACACAGATCTCATATAGGACTACTTATTTTTTAAATTTTAATCCTGAAAATCTTTTGCTTTTTTTTTTTTTGTACAGGCTCATAAAAAACTGTGTTAAGTCTGTTTTTGGGAATTTTCCCTAATTAATATCTCTAAAGGGACTGACTAAAAAATTCTGAAAGCTTAGGATAATAAACATCATAGGTGCCAACCTCAAACTAATCTTCCTTAATACGTGCGTTAATTTAACCCTGGGGGGGGGGGGGGGGTCTTCTATCTATCTATAGAATTTTCTTGTGAATAATGTGGAAGTGGCTAGTACTAAACTTCATACATATATGTATGCATAAATTTTGTACCCGGTACTGCTCACATCTACATACAGGGTATCACAAAAAGATGGTCACAACTTTAAGACTGTTCTCAACTGTTCTGCTCAACAAGCGCAAATCGTTTTGACACATTTATAGATTCATTTTTTAACGGAAAGATATAAAATTGGAAGACCTGATTATGGAAGCGATTTAGAATCGAACTGCGTTTTCGATTTCTTGATAAATAAATTACCTATTGAATTATAAGCGATTTTGATCACGTGACAAACACGCTTTTCATCCTTTCATGAGTGATTATTCTTCTTCCTTTCGGAAATTCGGTTCAAAACGCCCACTGGCGCAGTTTGACACTACTTTCTGAAAGATCTATTGCGTTTGCAAAAAAAAAAAAAAAAAAAAAAAAAAACGGACAAAACAGCTTAATTACATAGTTTCTGAGCTACAATATGGGCTCGATTCATGCATTTCCGAACAAAAATAAGTTAAAACTTATGTCAAATTTGTCCTTTTGGATTTGAGAATAGCCTTAAGAAAAAATACTAGTCGGACAATAGTAGAAAAAATTATAAATTGGTTGACACGAATATTTGTTTGCAAACTTTTAATTTGTAATGTTATAAGATGTCTAAAAGAGAATGCCACAAATTGGTCATCATTAATGATTTAACATGCCACATTACGAGGAAAACGTTAAGAATGTTCTCAAATCCGAAATGGCAACTTTCTGACATAAGTTTTAATTTATCTTTGTTCGAAAATGCATGAAACTAGCTGGTGCTGTTGTTCAGAAACTATGTAATCGAGCTGTTTTCTTTTCTTTTTTTTTTTGGAAACGCAATACATTTTTCAGAAAATAGAGTCAAAGTGGCCGTTTTGAACCGAATTTCCGCGCGAAAGGAGAAAAAACACTCAAGAGCGGGCCAAAAACGGGTTTGTCACGTGATCAAAATAGCTTATAACTCAATAGGTAATTTATTGATAAAAAAAAAAAAAATGGAGAGTGCTTTGGTAATCCTGAAGTGGAACCAACATAATAGTCACGTGTTTATAATGGTCACGTGACTTTTACCGCCAAGGGCTAGCATATGTTTGCGAAAGGAAAATAAACAAATTACCGTCTCGTTCAATTAAAGTGAGAATCTTCTTTTACTAATTTAAAACAGATTTTAAGTTGCTTTGTTTTACTTCGTTTATATTTTTGCACTACTTCACATGCATAATGTGGATGCTGAATATTTTTATATATATATATTTTTTTCACGACCGGCAACAATTTTCAAATTGCCAAGCAAGCGATAATGAGCTAAATCTGGAAAACTTCACATGAGTAGGGCCGGTCATGTTGATGCCGCTTTTCAACGGAATTCTCTACGAAAAGCACACTCCACTCCTATCTCTTCTCTATGGTCAGACCTAACTGGTTTTTGAAACAGTTAACTAAATATACACACCCCTTCCTTTTCCTTTTTGTTTTGTTCCAGATACATAGTATTACAGGTACTTTTTGCTTAGGTACGTTAAATTGACGATAAAACAAATTTTTCGCATTATTGCTTAGTTAAATAGGGCAGTGGCACCTTTTCAAAACTTTCTGGAAGGGAGGGGAGGGGCTCTTTTGATTTTATTGTACACAGCTGAGGAGCACCTAAAACAGTTTTTTTCTGACATGGTTTTGAAATTAGCCTAAGTACTCGCTCTAAATTCCCACCAGAGATTCTGAATTGTATTTTTGCGCTTTATGTAATGCGAGTAATTGTCTCGTGATTACTTAACCTTTAAATGCGCGATTTTTTATTTTGTTTCGAAAAAATTATATATGATTCTCTGAAAGGTTTATTACACAGGAAAAATAATGAAAAAAAATCAGAGATACTTTTTTCATACAATACGGCAATCTTTTCTTGTGTTGCACATTTGCAATACAAGTAAAAACTAATGTCGTGTGGCTGTTTTACGCTAAACTATTGCGAATTAGTACATATTTTAAGAGGTATGTCTCCAAATACCTTATTTTAGATAATTATTATTTATTTTATAAAACTTAACTTTTAACCCTGTAATTCCCATGATAGAATAAGTTCTAAAAATTACGTAGTTCAGAAGGAGCTGACTTTACACCAGAAAGTTTTAATGGTTAATTTCGCTTTATTTAAATCCGGAATGTCTGTTATTAATTAAAGCAGATATTTCTATTTTAATTTTCTGGTTTGAATTAGCTAAATATGGATAAAAAAATCTATTAAATTAAAAAAAAAAAATTGTTGTTTGCATATATGCAAAGCTGCGCACTAAAGGGTTAATCTAAAAATTTCTCTT
Organism: Maratus speciosus; assembly: GCA_963932465.1. Lineage (NCBI taxonomy): Eukaryota > Metazoa > Arthropoda > Arachnida > Araneae > Salticidae > Maratus > Maratus speciosus. Next base: position 200,042,663 of record OZ010796.1, on the reverse strand, counting down.
TCGGTATTTGTATTGTGAATTCAGAATTTCCTAATTGAAACGAATTTCAAACTGGGTACCCTATTTATATCAACCATAGGAACCAAGGATTACGGAATTTGAATACTATTATAATTTTTTTAATTTTCTTCACCTTATGTAAACTCAGAAATCTACGATTATGTAACAGAAATGTTTAATCTTTTAAAATAGTGGTATGCAAAATCCGTAACTCTTGTAACCTATGCATTAAGTTATATACAAAACCAATTATAAATATTATTTCATCTGTAACATTAACTTAATATATCTGCGATATAAAGTAGCAACGGCGATTGAATTTTCACCCATAAACGAGGAGAATTTAAATTTCAATAAAGTATCAACAGAGGAATTTGATGTGATATATAGTTCATTCACGCCCAGTTTAACACTTAGAGGAAATTATGTTCGATATTAACTATAAATGATCTCATTATATCTTGCTTTATTACAATAATGTAACTTGAATGTCTGACCTACATCAATCAATTTAAAATTAAGTACTAATATTCTGCAGTAAAACCAAACTATAAAATAGAAATTATTACTTAAGACGTACCGTGTAAATCTAGTTTGCGAAAATCGGAGAACATTTCAATTTTAGTGCTATAAAAAAGGTTAATCTCAAAACTAAATCTGGATGTATAAGTAGTGATGTGTCGAATGAATGATTTTACTATTGAATGAATCATTCGTGCATGCGCAGAAACACAGTTTCCAATCTTTGTATATATATTTAATAGAGATATGAACACAGAGGAGGAGACATATAGTGTATTGTCTACCAGTTGCAATGAAGTAACTGAGGAGGTTATGACAAGATGGCGGCTGTTTCTTTAAATCGGATAAGCAGTTTCTTACTACCGCCGGGACAAACTTTCACCAGTAAATTTGAATAGAAAATTTCGTCTTATTTAAATGTTTTATTCATGCAAAATTTTTCTCACAAGTATGGTAAAAATTTCAAATTATTTTTTACTGGCGGCAGTTTGCCCAGGTATTATACTCTTTTATTACTGGTACTGACAGGAGGTTGTCTTGGTTGTCACAATATGGTGGAAACGCAGGGCTTGACTTTCGCCAAAATAAACTGCCGCCGGTAATATTAAATATCTCTTTTTGCTATAGTTTATGACTGGAATTTTAGATTAATAAGGCATTCAAATAAGCAGAAAATTTCTATTTAAAATTACTGGTGGAAGTTTGCCTCGACGGTAAACAACCCGTGCGAAAGCGGTTATAGTTGAAGCTTCACTATTTTAACCCTCTCGCTGCGTAGTTGTTTTATCAAAATAGCTTCAAAAATTGCGCATTTAATTCTTTCGGGACGAGCGACTTTTAAGAATTGTTATTCTTTTGTCACCGGTTTTTCAAAACAAAAATTTTCGTCTGATTTAATCGGGAAAAAGCTCCGATTAGATAAGGCAAAATTTACAATAAAAAGTAAGTTGTGGGAATGATCAAGGAGGGTTAATTAGACGGAAGAAATGCCTCCCCGATGAAATCTCGGGTTGCGCAAATTTTGCTACTTTTACGTTGCCCGAGAAACTCTCGGGTTGCGCAGCGAGAGGGTTAAGGATATGTCAGTTCCACTTTATTAATAGCTCCATGATATATTTAATCAAATGACATCAGAAATTTAGTAAAAAAAAAAAAAAAAAAAAAATCATGGATGCTAACCTTCGTAATTTTTTTAGTCATTTATCTTTAGAAATTTTGAAGATAAAAAGAATTTTTATATTTTTATTGGTTTCTTAAATTAATTCTAATTAAAATAAGAAAAACAATTTCGATACGAAATTTCCGGTTGAAATTGAATTAAAAAAATAAAAAGCAAAAGGTAAAAAGCTATGCTTTTGCGCATGCCCGAATGATTAATTCGAATAGTAAAATCATCCATTCTGCCTATCACTATGTCTAGGTAGGCTATGAAGCAGATTTATTGACACATATAATAAACTGATTTTCAGTAGGAGAAATGAACTGTCGATTTCTAAAAAATATACATTCCACACATTTCACATTATCACAGATAATTATCAATAATCGATAATAGTCATTCCATTCTAAAATTTTATAGTAATCATTGACTTATGTAATTATCGAATCTCTGCAATTGAAGAATTCGACTATTTCTAAAAAAAAAAAATAGTGGTATCCTGCGGGCCACAGGATAAGGTAATTGACACCGCTGGTATAGAAGTATATAGTGTGGAAATCAACAAGGGAAACCGTATCCAAAAATTACCTTTTCACCGGAAAGAGTTATCAGGGCTCCCACTTGGTCCGTTTTTTGAGCACCACTTTTTTTCAAAGTAAAATCTTATTTATAAATTTCGTAGAAACTTGCCTTGAAAGGCGTTTTTCTTGAAATGGTTGCGGAAGTATACGACTATTTTTTTTTCTTAGAAAATACTGGTTTTCAAAAAACGGACCTATGGGAGCCCTGCGCTATGATCGAGTCTATTGCTACGAATGAATAGAAATCAAATGTGTTTTTACATATTTATGACGCAATATAACCCTTTCCGACGGGGAGTAATTCTGCTTGTAAACTGATGAAATGGTGAACTGACACCAGAATTTATAAAAGAATTTATTATAAAATATGAACTTGTTTATTTTCAAGTACGTTATAAAAGGAAAAATTTAATTAAATATTCTATGTGCCAGTAAAATAAAAATTATGTGTCCTTTATAAGAACACCGCCCGCGAAAGGGTTAAACTCTCGGAAACTTATTTTTGAAAGATAAATTTTTTGAAAAAAAGAATTAAAAAGATTTATGTTGTAATAATCGACTCGTTAGTAATGAACGAAAATTCAGGCATATTATTAGGTCATTAACCACTTGAAGGGTGGTGGTTCATTTTTGGACCTATTAATTTTAATCCCTAAATGCCACATTCGCACCAGATTTTGAAATGAAAATTTTAACTTTATTAAATACGTGAAGAAAAGCTTTTATTTACTTGCAAATATATTTCTTTCTAAATTTTTGGGTCATACAATCATTTCAGCATTTTACGCATAGAAGTACTTTGCCCCTGAAAGGGTTAAGTATGAAACGTCCGATTTGAAACTGCTTTTTTATTTAGAAATTCTGAATTCTCACCAGAAAATTTTCAATAGTAATTTTTTTTTATGTTATTTCTGGAATGTGTATCTTCTTATAAGGTAAAAATAACTATTGAAACATTCTGGTGAGAATTCGGAATTCCTAAATAAAAAAATAAAGCTTCATATCGGACGTTTCGTACTTAATGACCGTAACCCTTTAGTGAGCAGTTTTGCATATATATGAAAACAACAGTGTTTTGAATTTAACAGACCTTTTTTATTCGTATGTACCTAATTCACACCAGAAAATTAAAATAGCAATATTTTCTTTAATTAATAATAGACATTCCGCATATAATAAAGCGAAATTAACCTTTGAAACTTTCTGGTGTTAAGTCAGATTATCTGAACTACTTAATATCTAGAACGTATTCTATCATGGGAATTAACCCGGGATTACACACGCAGGGTATACATAGGTGCCAAGTTACCACTAATCCTCCGTAATATGTGGGTTAACTTAGCCCTGGTTTAACACATTTTGTACCGGAATTTTTTTTTTTTCAGATATGAAATTAAATAAGTTCCACGTAGAAAACTGGAATTAAATAAATAAAGAATCATTAAATAATTTTTCTGGTTCGAAACTTTGTTAAACTGGGTTAAATTAATCCTCGCATTACGGAAGATTAGTGCGAACTTGGCACCTCTGGGTATGACATACCCAGAATGCGCACGGTTATTACATTTCTCATCGTTAATTTTCGAAAAGTAATCTTAAAATTAATTTCTGAGCAATGTCAACGATTAAATAAGATGACGATTTTTGTTTGAATTTATTGATGATAAAGTATAAATCGTACATATCCTGGATATGCGCGAGCATTCCCGGGTTAAAGGGTTAAATGTTAAGTTTTATAAAATAAATAATTACATAAAATAAGATATTTGGAGACATACTTATTACTGTTAAGTCTGCAGCTTTTAAAGAGCACTTGAAAAGAGTGAGGACTGATAATTATAAATAGTGAAGTTCATAGCGATGAATAGAGAGTGTCTCATTTGAGCCGATACAGCTCAAATCAATGAGTAATTTTGAAAATTTCCGAAGGAAGAAATAATATTTTTGGAGTACAGATAGTTTTGGTCCGGCCGAATTTTTGGCAGCATTTTCGCTAAAAACGAATTTTCGGCGAAACTCAGATTTTGAGCCGAAAACAATAACGAAACCTAATTTTCGGTCGATCTCTAATTAAAACTACTCATAAATGTCACGGAAAATAATATATTTCTCCGTGAAAAAAAAAAAAAAAAAAAAAAAAATGTGTGAATAACGCACTAAGCTCAGAATATTTATACAATTGCTAAAAGAGTGTACAATGGGAACTATACAAAATGTTTAAAATCTACATGGCACTTAAAATATGCATGACGTTTAAACACTAAAACGATGTTAAAACTTCCCAACTGTTTCAGCCAAAATACTTGGCCTTACTCAAGGGATACTAAGGATGCACTGACGAAGGCTCACCTTCCAACTCGATGATCTAGTTGAAAGCTGAACCTTCGTCAGTGCATCTTTAGTATCCCTTGAGAAAGGCCGTTTTGTTTGAAACTGTTGGGAAGTTTTTAACATCGTTTTTTTAACATCGTTTTTTTTAGTGTTTAACACTAGAACGGCGGGAAATTTTGCTCAAGTTTTATAAAAATATTTCACATCAGAATTTTTATTTAGAACTATTTAACTTATTTCTTTAAGTTATTTTTGTGCAGCCTATATTAATCTTATATTATAAAAAAAATTCTGGTTCGAATCGAAATGTATTCATTCGGCAAGGGTCAAAATGACCCCTCGCCGCCGTTCTAGTGTTAAACGTCATGCATATTTTAAGTGCCATGCAGATTTTAAACATTTTATATAGTTCCTATTGAACACTGTTTTAGCAATTGTATAAATATTCTGGGCTTTGCTCATTATTCATATAGTAATCACAGTGTAAAGTCCAGTCTTAAATATTGTGGTAATGTATTTTATCTATCAAGAAGACATCTAACTTTATATTTTAATACATAATTTCTTCAGATTCTGTGAATTGAAAAAACTGTTCTTAGTTTTTCTAAAAAATGAATTTCATGGAAACTATTTTAATAATAAAATTTTGCTTTGAGTAAGATTAAACTGAAGCATTAACAGTTTGGGAGCTGTATATTGAATGTTATTCTGAGCATTATATTAAATGAAGTTTCTAAACTGTATTTTAAAATATCTGTAGATTTTTCACAAACATTGCGTGTAAAATTGTATAATTCATAACGGTGATTTTTAAAATTATATAACTTATATTATTCATTTTTTATTTAAATAATAAATGATACATACTATCTCAATAAAAAAAATCCTTAAATAGTAATTTTTTTTTCCTTAAGACAGCCAACTTTATATTTCAATACATAATTTTTTCAGATTCATTGAATTTACGACATTGCTCGTAGTTTTCTTTTCTTTTTTTTTTAGAAAATGAGTCTCTTTTCAACAGTTTTAATAATATAATGTTACAAATTTTGTAAGCAATGCGATTTTTTTAATTACTTTACGGATAATTTTTTGTGTGTGTCGCATTATTGTGCTTTTTCCTATGTAGAAATACAGTGTCACTTCAAAAATCTGGCATTAAATCCATCTTTTGCCCTTCCCTTTTCTTTTACATCTTCAAGTTATGGTAGAAGAAAAATAGAAATTGTTTATGTATTAAAAACTTCAAGAGCGAAAGTAAAAGTGCAGAAAAATAATATTTGACATATTTTTTCATTTGTCAGAGGTGATTATTTTCTGAACAAATTTTCTAGGAGCTGCATTGTTACTCAGACAGGGCCAACCAAATTGGCATAGATGTTTCCGAAATTACACGAGAAGAAATAATCTTACTCTTTATTGGATTTTTTCTTTCTGTAACATAGAAAATATCAATTAATGTAAGTTTATTTTTATATTTAATTTTCTTTTTTTCTTACATAATTATCTCTTAATAATGAAATAAATTATGGCTAAAGGCACCATTAAGAATATAGTACTATTTTTGATATGCCTAGTTACTAATTTTGATATTATTTCAAAAGTCAGGCATAGTCTCGGTCTCGATGCTGCCGGATTTTTGAAGCTGCACTGTAAAACATTTGTGTAACGTTACTCTATACAATTGGTGGCAGCCTTGCTGCCTCCAATTTTATGGAGTACTTTAACCGATATAACCGGTGTTACGTTACACTAATGTGTAACATTACAACAGTTATATTAGTTTAAATTACACCATTATATAAGTGAAAAAAATTACTCTATAAAATTGGAGGCAGCATGCTGCCACCAATTTTATGGAGTAACGTTACATAAATTTTTATGTACTGTACCTACATTTCATCTAAATGTAGTATAACACATTGTTTTTTTGCTAATTTATAATTAAATTACCTTTCGTAAATGAGTTGATTGAGAAAATTTACAACAATGCCACTTCGTTTGAAGTTTTTCAATAGCTTCCATTACATAAAGCAAGAACCTAACTTATTGCATCCATCAGGAGGAAAGTAATTCCGGAAATTTTCGTTATGGTATTTTAATTTCCCCGATCAAGACCTATATTCCGAAAACACCCCTACGTCCAAATGTTGATTTCCATGAGTTATAATATTTATGTCATGCAATAACACTCGTATTTGTGCACAAATTTCGATTTGACTTAACATGCGTATAGGACTTACCATGATCTCGGGTCAGCTCGTAGAGCTAAGAAAAAAGGAATCTCCTTTTGGAACTCCTTGGGTCAGGTTCATCCGCCATCTTACTTCAAAATGGAGGCCAAATTAAAGATTTCAAATTTACAAAAGATTAAAGAAAAAAAGATTTCAAAAGAAAAAAAGATTTCAAATTCAAAGATATGTACAAAAAAAAAAAAAAAAAAAAAAAAAGAAAAGAAAGAAAGAAAGAAATCCTTAAATTTTTTTCCGCTAACTGCTTTGCTTCGTTACAAAGATTATTGAACTGTTTTTTGTTTTGCCACTTTCTTAAAAACTGACTGAGATATAGCAATTTAAAATTCTAGGCTGACATTTTGAAACAAGACGGCAGGATTTCCGCAGTAAACAGTGACAGAATTTTAGTGAACGTGGTTTCTCGCAAATTTCCTTTGACTGCTGTAATCATCATTGTTCTACTTCTCATATACTTAAAACTTTGAAATCATCAACATTTAAAGAGAAAGCACAACTTTATTTTAAAAATAAACAATTTCACATACATTTTCCATATACAGATTAATTGGTTGCATTCATAGGTGTTACAATAATAATGCTATATAAATTGAAAAATCGTTTTCGAAAGAAAACCACAATAAGGAAATTTTACGCTAATGAACAAAATTATCTCAAAATGTTTCATCATCTTCAAAATGCTGTATCTTTAAAATTAACTAAATTATGATAAAGATAGCTGGCTTAACACTAGAACCACCGGAAATTTTATTCAAGTGTTACAAAAATATTTTACACCAGAATTTTTATTAAAAACTATCTAACTTATTTATTTAACTTATTTGTAAGTGGTACATATTTAACTTATTTTAGAAAGAAATTTCTAGTTCGAATCGAAGTATTTTCATTTGGTAGCGGTCAAAATGACCGCTATGGCAGTTCTAGTGTTAAACCACGTTTTTGCACCATTGAATAAGCTCATGAGTAAAAATCGGAAACATTTACAAATTGATAACTCTGATCTTTAGATCAAAATAATTTTAACAAATGTGGATGAAAACATTAGAACAAATTCGAAAAAAAAAAAAAACACAGGCAAAGATAATGTAAAGAGACAAATGAAGCTTTAAATACAAAAAGCATAATTAAAAAATAGTAATTCACAAAGCATTTTCAAAGTGTTAACTCCCACCGCCAATACAAACGAAGAATTACCAATAATGCTTCTTGGTAATTCTTCGTAATATAAATATTTTGGAGTTCTTCGCAACTAGTAATATTGCAAGCATAGACTATTCTTTTCTTCAATACAAATGGTATATTATACAAACATTTCAACTCACAAATGAGAATGCGCACTTAGAAAATCCAGAATTATAGCACAATTAAAGTTCAGAAATATGAATTTATAATGCTTTCTGCTGTTACAGTAAGGCTTTGCTTTTCTACTGTAGAAAAAAAAAATATTTTATCTGTATCAATAATTTGTTTGCAAAAGTAAAATAACATATGTCACAATTTCATCGGACAATTTTGAGTTTTACAAAGTAATTTCACCTGGCTTATTAATGACACAGAAATGGAATGCATAACATTATTTGATATTAAAAGAGAAACGCAAATCCTTTGACGATCGTTTGTTCGTGTTATTGAAATAAATTTTGCTGAAATTTAGAAAATTTTACATTTTGCGTTTTACTGATGCTTCTGAAAAATACATTTCTTTGGGTTTATCGAAAAATAGTACTCTATTTGCATCTATACAAAAGAATATGAAAAAAGTTGCTGAAATATTGAATTTAAAGGAACTGTCAAATCTTTTTTACATAGTTAGATGTCATCCAATACATTACAGATTTAAAAAATCACATGTAAACTATATAATTTATTCCTAGATTAAAGTGCATTTTATTAGAAATTTTTTTGAATGAAAATTTAATCTTATAACATATCTTAGGCATTGTTTGGAATAAATATTCATATTCATTCAGAAAATATCGAAAGAATGCAATTTGTAGGGTGATATTCAGACGTTAATGATCTTCTAACTCAGGGGTGGGCAACTGTGGCACGCATGATACAACTGACATTTTACAGAAAAAGTCAGAATTTTTAATCGCAGAGATTCGATGATTAAATAAGACAATGATTGCTATAAAATTTTAGTGGTGTCAAGCGTGCCACAATTGGCCACCCCTGTTCTAACTGAATTTTTTCCTCATATGTAAATCAAACACATAATTAATTTGCTTTTAAGAATTTTTTTTTTCTTTTTTTTTTTTTTTTTTTTTTTTTTGAAAAAGAAAAGAAAACCCTCTAGACCTGATATTGTCTCAGGTTTTTTTTTTCTTGTCGTCATTCTATTTATTCAAGATGTGTGTTATTTTACATTACATCCCTATTCCATTATTTTTTTTTACAGTAATTTATCCCTCAGAGTTAATTAAGCTTAGAAAGATTCAGTCTTATATTTTTAAAATATTTCTAAAAAATGCACTTTGCATCTTACGTTTGATACAAAATAATACAATGAATTTCATTTCATGCGGTAATTAATTACAGTAAAATTAAAAAAAAAAAAAACATATACAAATTTCTATAATTATGCTAATAGCAAGTGTAAGTCTATCAGGCATTCTATGTAAACGGTGATTTAAAAAAAAATTACAACTTTAAGGGAACAGTTTACCTTTTTAACAATTTTATTTATTTTTAAAAATATGGTTCAAATTGTGAACTCGCATTTCAATGTTCAACTAAAAGTACATTTTGAAAAAAAAAAATTATTGCATATTTAATTAAAATTTTTAAAAAGTTTATAAAAATTTGAATTTTTAAAAATCCCTACTATTTTTTTTTTTTTAAATAAACAGTTTTGTACAATTTTTAAAAAAAGATTTTCAAATGTACATTACACAAGACTGTGCGTGGATTTTAAATACATCTAATATTACATCAGGCCTCCCACTCGTTCCGTTTCTGAACACCACTTTTTTTTCTAAGAAAAATCTTCTTTATAAATTTCGTTGAAACTTATCCAGACTGCCGTTTTTCTTGCTATTGTTGCAGCAACACACCACGAATTTTTCTCTGAAATAATACTGGTTTTCAAAAAACGGACCAGTAGGAGCCCTGTTACATTTATAAATTTTACTGATATAAATAGTGTAAAACGATGAAATCTAACACATCTTCATACATTTTTTTACTTTTTAAAAAATAACAAAATAGCTGAAGGCTAATTCCATGCACAGATTTATCACAAATATAATAAAGAACATGTACAAAATAGTTTAAAATTTTATCTCAAATACAAAAAAGAAAAAAAAGCTTTAGCATTTTTAAAACATGAAAGTGAAGAATATATGAACATGAAGAAAAGCCATTTAAAGTTTTAATTTGTATGTATAATAGCGCTGAGTGTATTAACAAAAGTTACAATATCTTGCGATATAATTACAGTATGGGTAAAAATGATGTGTCAAAATATTCACAATTAAACAGTCTTTTATTTAATAAAAGAAAAATCGATTTTTTTGACCAATTTTAAGGTCCCCTTAAAATGATTTATCTCAAATTGTACTTCTTTTTTAAAATTGTGCTTAAAACAACTCTTGGATTGCTTAATATTTTCAAATGAAATTTTTACAAATTGTACATTACAGTAGCGTTCCGATTATCCGAGTTACTGAAAAATAAAATTATGGCCATTTCTCCGATTCTGACAAGAGGATCGAAGTTCTAAATTTCTACGATTACTTTTTCATCTTCACCTAAGATATTACTGACATATGACATCATAAGAAAATGTCGCATTCTGAAGGTTTAAGTTCGATTAATACAACTATTGAAATACATTGAGAAGCAAGAAGAGGCTACGCCTGCAGTTATCAGGACACTAACAACGGCTGCGTCAACTCTGCAAGTTAGCATAGATACCAGAATAATGCAGACAAAATATTAAATACCTATCTTTTCGTTTAATTCAATTAATAAACGAATAAAAAATCATCTGTTCACTACATACAAATAAAGGTATGGCTTACTAATTGTATAGGCAATAGCACTAACTGCTGATATATTGGGAGGCGACCACAAAAAAAACAAACATCATAACATATATATATATTTTTCAAAAGTCAATATTGTCAGGCGTACTTAACTAACTTGAAACAGCACAACACAATTTAATTTTTTTTAAGTTAAAGTACAGAATAAAGTTAAGAATCTTAAAAAAAGTAGCATAAAAAATAACCAAAAGAAAAAATAAATATGAATCACAAAAACAGCCTAATCTTAAACAGCTGAGAGAGTTTTTTAAATTTTTGAAGGATGCGTTTTGTCATACTAGTTTTACTTACATATTATATTATATGCGAAATACATTTTCTTTCATTCATCTATTATATAAATGCAAACAATTAAATAAAAATATCGCCTGTGTCAAGGACAATGAATAGAATATTTCATTAAAGCAATTTTTAAAAATAATATATACTTAACATATATATATATGATGTTGAATTTTCTGCGATCGCTTCTAGGTAAAAATATTGTATTTTGGAAATATTTATAAAACAACATTTACTAATAGGTAACATAATATACACAAAATTAATGCCAGAGAATATATACTAAAAGCCATATTTAGAATGGCTGCATTGTTGTTGAATATTTTCAAAGAGCGACGGAGACGAAACAATTTGATAGCAATTTACATAGTGATTTTGCAATCCAAGAAAAATATTTTCAGACTGGGAAAGGGGAATGCACAAAAAAGAAAAATTATTAATATCGAATTTAAATTCCAAATACATTGTATGTATATATATATATATATATATATATATATATATATATATATATTAGAAATAAACCTAACATGGTATTTTAAATATATTACAGAACAGACAATAGAATTTATAGTCTATGCTTATACATAAAAAATCAAAAATACAAAAATCATGTTATAAAGTACAATCATAGAATTTTCTGATTAAATATGATGTTTATATTCACAAAGATGAATCTTTGAATAGTTTGACGTTTCTGCATATGTAATACCAGTGAATAAGTAAATGTTTTCAGACTAGTAAAATTGCGTCTGTGCGCAATATACAATAATATACGTGTACAAGTATATTATAAGTATATAATAAATAATAAAAGTATTAACATAACGTCTAAAGAGTGAACTTAGAATTTTAGGATTAAATATGCTGTTAATCATAGCAAAAGTTTAGCAATTTTTTTTAATTACATATTATATTTATATTAACAGAGATGAATATTTGAGCATTTAAACTTTTCAAGGAAGATATAATCTCGGCCAGTTAATATATAGAAACAATATTTAAAATTATCTGCTGATTTCCTATTTAGTTGTCTCAGATAGTCGTTAAATAGTTTGACAACTCTTTACATAGTCATTCTGCTACCCCGCTGCAATACACATTATTTGCATATTAGTAAAAGTGGTCTTGTGTACCATACACAAAGATATGTAATCATAGGTGCCAACCTCAAACTAATCTTCCGTAATACGTGCGTTAATTTGACCCTGGTTTAGTACGTTTCGAACCAGAATTTTTTTTTTAGAAATGAAATTAAATATGTTCCACCCAGAAACTTTGAATTAAATAAATAAAGTTTATTGAAATAACTTTTCTCGTTCGAAAGTGGATAACCTGGTATAAATTAATCCAGGTATTACGGAAGATTAGTGAAAGGCTGGAAGCTATGTGTAATATATAATATTATAAGCCCCCTCAAAAAAAAAAAAAGAATTTAAGCATTGCGTTTAAAAGTTAAATATAGAATTTTCTAGTTAAATGTGATGAGATTTTTACACTCACAAAGATGCATCAGTGAACATTTTGAAGATACATGAAATACATAAAATTTCTGTCAATGAATATAAAAAACAAAAAAAAACAAAAACAGATCTGGAATTTTGGTTAAATCTTGCAGTAAGTGGCAGAGTCAAAAGTGCCCTTTAACACTTTACAAAATAAGTCGGCTTTTCATTCAAACAAATTATTTTTAGACAAGGAAAAGTTCTTACACACAGCAATCACAAATTTAAATGACTTTAAGAAGAATATAACACCACCTTTTAAAGAACAGAGCTATAATAACAGTTACCAAATTTAGAAGCATGTATCAGTGAGCATTTAGGGGTTTCATGAAAACCAAAACTTCTACCACTGGCTGTATAGAAGCCAGATTTAAAGCCATTGGCAAAATTAGCGTGACATATTCTTAGAGAGCGACAGTCGCGAAACAACCTGGCCACGCTTTGCATAGTGATCCTGCTTCCACTTAAACAAATTACTTTTAAACTTGGAAATGTTTTTTCATTCACAAAATTCAGGTCTGCGTCACGAAAATTCATTTGGCAAAGGTACAATTCTTCCAAGTTCATACCGTATTTATGCAAATTCTTTAAATCCTCAACTTTAAAGCAAGAATCGGATAAATTCAAAACCTTCAAATTACGGAAAAGCCGAATTAGAGGTTCAATTCCACTTGCCACGTAAGAATGAACTAAATGAAGTTCTTTTAAATTTGGGAAAGCAGGAAGTAACCAAGGTCCTGCTCTCTTTTCATCAAAATATACAAAAGCGTAATCTAATACTTCTAGATTTGGTAACTGTTTCGCTGAACATAATCGGAATAAAAGTGGCATACTTCTTGCAGGAAAACCCCGAAAAGATAACACACGCAAGCTAGTAGGCAAGAACATAGTTGAGCTGTGACGACCGTAGGCTCCTTCATTAGAGAATTGGATATTTTCCTCCTCCATTTGTTCCACGGTAGCAGGAATAGCACCTACGAAAACACTAAAGGAACTAAGTGAGCAGCCTTTGAAATATAACTCCTTAAGGTTTGGACATCTTTCGTTAATTAAGAAAGAGATGGACGGCAGATTTATCCCTTTTACTGGATTATCCATTAATGAAATTTTCAGTCTCGTTATATATGATGGCAATTTACTTAATTCTTCAATTAGATCACTGTGAAAGATGCCCATGGCAGCAGTGTCATAAGTCCTCCAATGTGTCGACTCTTTAGCGATCTTCTGCCATCTTTTACATACACTGAAAAAAAAAAAAAGTCAAACATAAAACGATTATGAAACATGTATAATAATGTAAATAAATAAGAGAGAAAAGGTGCATTAAAAGATGTTTAAAATAGTGTGTGCGCACACACGATAAAAACTGCGATAAAACACTGTGATAACTAAGAATATACTTGGCGCAATACTAAAAAAAAAAAGAGAAAAAATCACAAAGAGAAATATTCACTCCTTATTGCAGTAGAACACATCTACAATAAAACATTCATTCAAAAGTGTTTTGCTCACCTGCATTCTTTTAGGTACTATGAATGATGAGAGAAAGAGAACTAATATTACACTCTAAAAAATAATCTGTAAAGTTACTAAAGTTTTTCTAGGAAACTGGGATTCCTAGAACTTTTTATGTAACAGACACACTTTTGCACCGAAAATCAAAAAATCTGTAAGGTTACTAAGAATTTTTTAGGAAATTGGGATGCCTAGAACTTTTCATGTACACTGTAAAAAAAAAAAAAATCTGTTGTTCTACAGATCTAAAGCTACATGCTTACTAAACTTTCATCTGTAACTGTACAAAAAAAGTTGCAAATCTACAAAACTAGTTTTTGTAAAGCTACAGAAATCTGTAACTTTACAAATGAATCAGCTAAAATTACAATATTCTTACTGAAATTTTATCTGTAACCCTGGTTGCAGTTACATGAAAAGTTCTAGGCATCCCAGTTTCCTAAATAATTCTTAGTAACCATACAGATTTTTTTATTTTCGGCTCAAACGTGTGTCTGTTACATGAATTTTTGTTGTTGCTGTTACATAAAAAGTTCTAGGAATTCCAGTTTCCAAGAAAAACTTTAGTAACTTTACAGATTTTTTTTACAGTGTAACTGCCTAGCTGTAACTCATTAACCAGGGTTACAAATAAAATTTTAGTAAGATTACTGTAATTTTAGCAGATTCATTTGTAAAGTTACAGATTTCTGTAGCTTTACAAAAACTAGTTTTGTAGAATTGCAGCTTTTTTTGTACAGTTACAGATGAAAGTTTAGTAAGCATGTAACTTTACATCTGTAGAACAACTGATTTTTTTTTTTTTTTACAGTGTAGTATAGAAAAAATACAATTCTAAAAGAACAATTCATGCATTTACTGGGTTAAATAAGTGAATGATCTACAAATTTTCAAAATTTATTATTGTAAACGGTTCAACTTAAATTATTATAAAAAAATTTCTAACTTTCTTGTACGCGTTTTGCAAATTCAGATGATAATTACGTTTATTTTATGAGTAAATAAACATCAGTGCGGCTATTTATTGATTTTCTTACGAAGCAAAAAGCATTCGACCGTATAGAAGTAAAGTAAATAAACAATTAAATTTAAAAAATCAAAAAACCCGACTGCGTAAAAAGCGAACTAATTAATTATTTCTCATCAATGTGAAACTACTTTTTTTTTCAATTCCTGCTATTAGCTCACACTCTCGCTATATATATCTTGTTCAAATTTTCAATCGTTAATAAAATACTTATTATTTATGCAATCAAACGCAAGTAATTTTTGTTAACTTGTAGTGGATGACACTTGATGTTAATCCAGTTTTTTTTCAAATATTAATTCATTCATTAAATTAAATTAATTAATTTTCAATAATCGAGAAAGCCCTCTTCTTGATCAAGGTATTTCAAGACCGAGCGAGCCCTCTTCTTGATCAAGGCTTTTTAAGCGCCACTCAACCGGAAAGAATAATGGGAGAAAAAAAATTCTCTTATTGACCTAATAGTCCAGGCAATAAAGGATTTTACCTGGCAAAATTAATGGTATTTCTGGAAATCGGCTTACTTTATGTTTTTTGGGTAGCTGAATCCGAATTTGTAACTTCCCATCGAAATTTTCCCCGGCAACCCCCACAAAATTTTGGTAAAAAGACCCCAAAAAAGGCTTTTATTAAAAAAATCAATTTTTTTATTGTTTTAGGGGAAAAGTATCTGGAAATTCCGAAAGTAGACAAACATTGCAGCAAATAAGATATATGACATTATGACGTCGGAAGAATGGGGAGAGGGGACCTTCCTCGGAACATGCGGCGGGGTACTGCGTGGACTAAGTTGCACAATTCCACTTAACTACTCGCATTGTTTACAATCGCCCTTCCGTCTCCCCTCCTAATTTTTCCCTATAAGGTTTACTTTACGTTTTTTGGGTCGCTGAATCCGAATTTTTAACTTCCCCCAAAATATCCCCCCCCCCCCCCCGCGCAACCTCCCAATATAGTTTTTTTAAATTTTTTATTGTTTTAGGGGAAAAGTATGTATAAATTCAGAAAGTAGACAAAATTTGCAACAAATAGGATATATGACATTATCACATAGGATAAATGGGGAGAGGGGGGGAGGGCTGCCTCACAACATTCACCGCGCGCTGTTCTCAAAAGCCAATTTTTTTCAAAAAATCAATTTTTGGGGGCTTTGCCGGGTGAAATTTGGGTGGGAAGTTACAAATTCGGATTCAGCGATCCAAAAAACACAAAGTGAGTCGAAATCCAAAACTAGCATTAATTTTGCCAGGTATAATCCCCTATTGCCTGGACTTACATAACTTAGTGCACGTAGCGCCGCAGTGCATGTTCAGAGGCAGCCCTCTCCCTCCCCGTTCATCCTACGTCATAATGTCATGTATCCTGTTTGTTGCACATTTTTTCTACTTTCTGAATTTCTACATACTTTTTTCTTAAAACAGTAAAAAATTTAATTTAAGAACAACTATTTTTTGGGGCGATTGCAGGCAGTGGCGTAGCCAGGATTTCGTTTCGGGGGGGGGTCCAAAATTTTTCCTTCAGGTTATATATATAATAAAACCTGTCAAGATGAAATCGTAAATATTGCTGGAAAATTCCGTATTACACAGGTTTTCGTGTTATCAGGTGTATTTGTATAGTATTCTTTTCCGTAGCACTATGGAACATTTCTGTTTAAGACAGAATTCCGTTATAGGAAGGTTCCACTTTTACAAGTTTTGTGTACTTATATAAATATACATATTTATGTCATATGAATAGAATAAAACTTGTCAAAATAGTAATTGTCTATAACAGAATCCTGTCTTTAACCGAAGCGTTACATGGTCTTAATATGAATTGCGATACAATTAAATTTGCTGAAAACCTGTCTGAAAGGGGATTTTCATCGTTCTTTAGTGAAACATAGTGAAGCCTGTGAAAGCGGAATCTTTCTATAACGGAATCCTGTCTCGAACGGAAGAGTTTCAGAATCCCTGCGAAACGAACAATAGATCTTATTGAAGTAGTGTACCTTAGAAGTATAATTAATCACACTTCTTTCTATGGAAGCCTGTCTAAAATGGAGCTTTTCACCAGTCCCTTGCAATCTTGTCTTGACTGTGTATGTATAATAGAAGTATTTCGAGTAACTTTAAGAATTTAGGTATATCCTTATTTAATTTCTTAATTTAAAAAAAAAAGCATGGATAAGAAATGTAAGGCCAATCTCTATAACTGCAACTAATAATACATTGAAGTTACATTAATATTTACCAATGAAAAATATTCACTATGATGTAAAAAGCTGAGCGCATTCTGAAGAGTTAAATTTAATTAACCCATTAGCTGTCATCCACGAGTATACTCGTGGCTTTAATTTATTAATTACTTTGTCACCACAATTTTAGAATTAAAAAATTTGCCTCATTTATTGGCAGAAATTTCACTGTATTAGTAAAGCGAAATTTACCTTTCTGAATTTGTGGTAGCAAACGACTTTTAACAAAAAATTTGAAAAGTCTTACTTTATAGTTTTGGCAGCGAATGGGTTAAATCAAGTTTCATATTACATAACATTTGCCTACAATAAAGTTAGGATCAAGTGGTTAAGTTTAAAACAGCAATTTCCATGTTTAATTTCTTGCCATTGAATTAAGAACTTTTACTGTAATAGATATTCGATAATGATTTCACATAAGTGTCATATGCATGAGCCGTTCATGCGATACGCCGCGCTGCCTATGGGAGTTTTTGAGATAACCCAGTTAGCATGAACATTAGCAGCAAAAAATTTTACCTAAAATTTGGAAAGAGATGCTATGTAATTTTAATAACAATAGTAAAAATTAATCCACTCTCGCAAATAGCCAAGATAATTTTATTTTTATTTTATGTTTTACAATGTTTTCCATTATGCATGTTGTCTCGTGATATTGTTTACCATGTTATGGTTTTGTTAAATTATATAAAAATTAATCCACGCTCGCAAATAACTAATTTAATTTTATGCTTGCAATGTTTTTCATTATGCATCATGTCTCGTGACATTGTTTACTATATTTATTGTTTTTAAATTATGTGAAAATATTTTCTATCGTGAATGATTTTGAAAATGTCGCCGTTGGTGCGACGAAACGATTGTCAATCTTAAAGATATTTTATCACTTTTTATAGCATTATTTTACTTAATCCATTAGCAGCAAATTTGATTTTTTCTGATATTATCTTGCCGTGACAAATTTGAATTGAGAAATTCGTAGCAAATCTCCCGCAAGGTATACCATCACCCACTTGCATGAGTAGTTTGTTCTGAAACTGATGCAAGACTGTCTTTACGAACGAAAGTGACAAAAGCAAAAAATTAATCTGTTGAGATAATAGACAATCATCACATACGCAGAAATTTTATTCCGTAGGCACCCCTTTTTCTAAACGCTATACTTATTAAATACCAAAAATTGCTCGAAATGAAAAGTACAAATATTACCTAAATTTGTTTATGGTGATAAAACCGTTGCATGCACCTTCTGACGGCGCTTTCGCATCAATAGACTTCATCAGGTCTATGGACCCCTTCGAAGGGATTAAACCTATAGTGGACATGGAAAGATTACTACTTTGCAGTAAGTTTGCAATATTTTTTATTACTTGTTTGTCGTTAGTTTGCAATAAATTTGATACAGTTATGAATTTAACTTGCACGACAAGTTAGCTGCAAGTTCAAAGTGTGGTGACTTCGGCGTTTGTGTTATCTTTCTGCAGTCTTGTTATGAACTTTCAGTCTTTACATGCTGAGCTTACTGCAACTTCGCAGGTTTTCAAAGCAAGACTGTTGCAAATTTTCTGCAAACTAAAAATGCTATGTGGGAAGGTTTTAACTTTAAGAAAAATATCTTGCATTTTCAGCTACAGAAACTAGTAATTTAAGAAGCAAACACATCAAATATAGTTCGGGCTGTAAAAAGCAGTTTTGTTACAATTGTCTTATTCAGCCATAATCTTTTGGGTTTCCATGTTTCATGTCTCGCCCCTTTTGACACCATATTCGATCTAATAGTTGCTTCCGATATCTGGTCGTCTTTAAGGAAGTTAAATTTTTGTAATAAGTTTATTTGTGATAGATTAGCACTTTTTTGGAAGTATTAGAATGTGTAAAAATGGTTCATGGTGATTTCTGTTTTTGTACTTCTCAGCCATTTTATTTTAGATGGTTCGAAACTGTTTTAGAACTTTCTCCAAGTTCAGCAGCAAGCTTCGGACGAGTCGGATTTATGCAGCTCTGGGAGGGACACTTAGAAGTTCCGTGGAAGGTGGTAGCTCCATTCTAAACCATTAATAATCATAAAATTCCGAATATTCCGATTGCACCCTTAAACAACTTGACAGGATGATCAAGAACTTCATCTCTGTATATTTCAGCATTCACAGTTGCACTGGTAAAAATATGTCGGTCACTGCGGCCATTCAAAATGATGTCCCTCCATACCATGATTCCACGACCTTTGTATCGATGCCTTTCACGGATGTTTCCAACCTTATTGCGTGTGATTTTCTCCCTCCATATGGTAACACATCTGCAGTAACTCTCTCAACAAAATCGGTATTCATCGGTAAAGAGAACTCGGCTCCAGTCCATGGTACCCCAATGACGATGATCTCTGCACCACTTTAACCGGGCGCATTTCGCTACCGGAGTTAGTGAGACACAAATCATGGGTTTCTTTGCATGCAGCCTGTCACTCACAGTAAACCAGGATAGTCGAGTTCTTGTTGCTGCAGCAAACTCCCTACAATCTGAATTGACGTCAATTGCCTATTTCTTTTAGCAATCGTTGGCAAATTATAGTCCTGAGAGCCTATTGTGGTGCGTTTTCTACCTTGACCTGGTTGTTTGTGGACATTATACCAGTGTCTTTAAACCGTTTCCGGATTCTTGACATGACGCTTTTGGCTATTTTTAAGTCTTTACAGAACCCTAAGAGTGTCTGTCCTGCTTCCATTCTCCCTATCGCACGCATTTTCTCAAAATCGGTCAAATATCTTCTGGACAACATATTCCACCTACTAGAAGTTAAAGTTTTACCTAATTACACGTACAATCCTTAAAAATAGACTTCAAATTACCCACGTGCGCTCCTTTTCACACGTGAACCGAAAGAACGGGCTGAGGCTGAAAAATTTGCATATATTTCTGTAGCGAATGTTAATCCCATTGGACTTCGTGATAACGTTGACATTGAGTTACCTTTCTGGAAGTTCCCTTAATAGAATTAACATAAAGCACCTTTTTATGGTTATTCTATTAATTTTTCTCGCCAGTATATTTTGAAAGTGGTAACAAATAACCAGTCCAAAAATTAAAGATACTTTTATTAATTGCAGGCAGCAGATTTAAAGTAATTGTTAATATTGTCCGCTATAAAGTGAACAAAGGCAAGGGTCACGAAACTCAACCAATGTACCGTTATTGCGTTCGTATAAACTGGTTCTTTCCCAAAAGTGTCGACAACAGAACCCCATCGAAGTCCAAGATAAAGAAGTTTTACGTTTAATCTAGTTACAGTAAATTTGTGTAAACGGAATAGCAGGTATACTTGCATAGTTATCCTTTCGTCTCGGGACAATAAAATATTTTTGTTTATGAGAGGATTCCGTGTTTTCAGAAAACCTGCCAAGAAGGATTCATAATTGGAACAAGTTTCATTTCAGATAAGGTTTCAAACGTTAGCAAGCACAAATACATAGTGTTGTTTTCGTCGAACCTTGAAATGTTTTCCTTTGAGATAGGTGATCTTCACATAGATTTATGCTCTTCAGAGGTTGTGTTATAGCAGCGATTTCCAACCTGGGGTAGCGTACCCCTGGGGGTACGTGACGGGTCTGCTGGGGGTATGTGAAAATATTATCGGTAATGGCGGAAGTCGCAAACATGTTAGGAATATCAATGTAATTTGCATCGATTTATTATATGGTTGTGATAAGAAGATTACTAATGAAAATAAGCATGTTATGTTTACGTTATCTCCTTGAGTGGAGGGGGAGGGGGCGTGTTTATGAGAAAGGGGGGTACTCCGAAATGAAAAACCTAAGAAAGGGGTACTTGAAAGAAAAATGTTTGGGAAGTGCGTACGTTTTAGCAGTTTTAAGGGATACTGTGAAAACGGAAAGTATTTATAACGGAAACCTGCCTAAAACGGAAAAGCTCATAGTCCCGAAGAAAGACATATCTTTGAATTATACCTTCTAAGACGAACACCTCTCTAAAGCGGAATTTTTATACATCCTTTGTGATTCTGTCTTAGCAGGTATCCATGATTCAGTAAACCAGGTCTACTTTCGGGGGGTCCGGACCCCCTGGACCCCCCCTTGGCTACGCCACTGATTGCAGGGGGATATTTGGGGGGAAGTTAAAAATTGGGATTCAGCTACCCAAAAAACTCAAAGTAAACCTTATAGGGAAAGCTCGAAGGGGAGACGGGAGGGAGAATATAAACGATGTGAGTGGTTAAGTGGAATTGCGCAACATAGTCCACGCAGCACCACGGCGCATGTTCCCAGGCAGATTTCCCCCCCCCCCCCCCCACACACACACACCCCATTCATCCTACATCATAATGTCATAGATCTTATTTGTTGCAAATTTTGTCTACTTTCTCATTTTCTAGAAACTTTTTACCTAAAACAATAAAAAATTTGATTTTTTAAATAAAAATCTCTTTTTTTTTTTTTTTACCAAAATTTGGGGTTGTTGCCGGGGGATATTTTGGTGGGAAGTTAAATATTAGGATTCAGCGACCCCAAAAACATATAGTAAACCTTTTTCCAGAACTACCATGAATTTTGCCAGGTAGAGCCCCTATATGGTCTCTATTGCCTGGACTATAAGTAGGAATTGACTTAAAATATTTTTTTATATATTACTTGTTTATATTACTTACCTATTTTTTATCTACTTGTATTTATGACTTTTAAGTTGTGTTTAATTGTTAGTTCCTATCTATAAACACTGTTTTGATGAGGTCTATAGATGTCTATGATGGTTAGAGTTGCAGTAAAGCTAGAGATCCTACCTACACAACTTCCAGGTTGTATAATATTTTAACGCAGCTTCTGACTGTAAAATAGTCAATGAAACATCGTCTTCATTTTGAAAGACCTATCCAATGATATGCCACTCAATAGGGTGCGTAATTTTTTTTTTTGTCTCTACCGCCATTTTGTGTTTTACGGCCGCCATTTCGAATTTATAAAAACAAAACCTAGTCTATAACCATCGGGCCGTTAAGACGAATTGATAGAGACCTCATTCATTAAAATCCATCCAGCCGTTGGGATGTTTCGAGGGAATAAAGCATGGAGGAAAGAAGACTATTTTAATATATTTTAATATTTATATATTTAATATATTTTAATATATTTTAATATTTATATATTTAATATATATATTTATTATATATTTAATATATTTTAATATTTAACATTTTAATATATTTTAATATGTATAGCTCCATGGTATAAAGAAATCCACATACACAGATACGCCTGAAACACATAACCCTTCTTTTCAGTCGGGTAAAAAAATAAACAATTTAGTTTTTATTTGGAAAAGAATAGAGGTCCATATTTGTCTACCTTAACTCTGAAAAGATTGATAAGTAAATCGCTGCTAAATTTGAAATATGGCCAATCAAATTTACTACCATAATACAAAATATCCAGGCATAATTGAAAAAAAAATTCGGCCGCGAAGGCGACGGGAAAGTGAACTGGCTACGGGTCATATAAATCATGTCCTGTCAAGAAGACTTTTGGCAGTATACATAAGAAATTCGAATAAAACTTGTGAAAAGCAGAATAGCAGCCATTTTGATCCTTGGTTACTTTCTCAAGAACCTGTGGTTTTTAAATGAGTATAATCGGAAATAGGTCAATTGCAGAATGATCGATTCGTTCTTCGAAAAGCACACAATTCCACGCGATTTTTTACTCTATTCATTAAATGGCCAGTCCCTTAAGATCCCTCTCATTGACATCTGGTCCCCAGGAACAGATATTTGTACTTCGGAAATGAGTTATCGAGTAATGTTGTATTTTGCAATATCTAACTTCATACTAAGGTTTTACAAACTATTTTTAACTGGTTTTTAAGAAGATAGAAAATAGAACAACAATCTTTGTCGTTTTCTTCTCTGATTACTTCATAATTATTCGCCGTTTAACTTGCGCTTTACTTTTTAATTTCTATTTTCTTTCTTTTCTTAGATTCTTTTTTTTTAGCGCCCGATACGGTATGCTATTTCTTTCTCCCAGCTTATTTTGTGCCGTCTCCAGAAAATAACGTTACCTTACAAAAGCTAGCTGTAAAACAAAGCAGTACGATTAAATATTCTATAGCAATTTTTTTAATTTCGAAGCATCGCACATTTTCAATTTTTATACCGTCGTATTGGGAAAAAAAAGTACTTTTAAATGCACTTTGTTTGAAAACCGTATCTCCATTTATTTTTGAAATATTAATTTTTTTGTACTTTTTAGCACGATTTGTTTAATTTTGGCAACTCAAGTAATCAATTTCTGTAGAAAGTAAAGGGAAAATAGTTAAAAATTAGCTATTATACCTTTTTGTTGCCATTTTCTCATAACAACCGAAAGAAAATGTAATTAAAATGCGTGCTAATTTGAAAAAAATTAAACGAATCATTTCTGTTAAAACAGGGAACTATTATAAACTATATTTAATTTTAAGTATCTGTATAAATGTTACAAACAAATAAAGGCCTACACTGTTAAAAATAAAGGTTTAACTTTGAACAAAAAAAAACTGGTGAAAACAAGAGGTTTCACCGAGTTTCCCGTTCAAATAAAAATGACTGGAAAAGAAAATTATATGCTGGATGCACAATAACCGAGTTTACGTTTCTACGTTTAGTTATCGTTGAGTGGCATCACATCACGATCATCCCACAAGCTAAACTTTAATGGCGGCTAACATCTTAAGCGTCAACATGAATATCGCTTATTTTGGATTTATCTCCCCGTCCCCATCAGTCCTTGAAATACAAGTAAGTACACTAGTAGCTATAGTTTATTTTACTGTTAGTACACATTGTAATGTTTTGCTGAAACTCCCTTGCACAAAATTTATATTTTACCTGTAAATATTAGATTAGCAATTTGCTTAAGCCTAAAATAGTACCGGTTCTACATTGCATCCGGAGCGAAATAAACCACTATTTTAAAGCTACTAATAACTTAAGTTTAATAATTTAGTTCAGTTCAAAGATTTATACACGCGAAATTATTTTTCGATATCAGTTATTTTTGTTTGTTGATGTTTTCAATTTATGAATGCCTCGCTATCATTAATGCTTGTCATACGCATTCAAGTCCTTACTACAACATGATATACATATATATGTTTGCAAAACTGAATTTTTTACATTACTTAAAAGAATGTTTACAGGATTTTATGTAGCTAAATTAAGTATTAAAAAAGGTTTATATGATTTTTTAAACCATTCATTTTCCAAAATTTAATGTAATCAATAAAAACTAGTGGTACTGTATTATACAATGAATATTTTGATATTTTAAAACATTAAATTAGATGAAAAATAAAAATCGTGAAATGCAAATTCTGGTTTGTGTATGAGATTATAATTTTAAATTTATAATTAGCTGTATCTTCTAAGTAAAATAATGGATATTTGCAGTTGAGGTTCCTGAAAAGTGTGTTAGAAGATACAAATTTAACATTTTAAAAATATCAAAATGTAAGAAACATAAAACCATGAAATGCAAATTTTGGTTTTTGAAAATATACTATTACAAATTTATGACATATAATTGTATAACTGTTTTTACATTGTGCATTATATATAGCTCATTCAATATTAAAAAGGTTTATATGATTTATTAAACAATTTGTTTTTTAAAAATGAAACCATAAAAACAGGTGGTCGCTTTTTTTAAAATTATGAGATTATAATTTTAAATTCATAATTAGCTGCATCTTCTAAGTAAAGTAATGGAGATCTATAGCTATAAGACCTCCAAGTCTGTTAGAAGGTACATTTTGATATTTTTAAAACTTTAAATTTAAAACTTAAAACCGTGAAATGCAAATTTTGGTTTTTGAAAATATACCATTACAAAATTATGACACATAATTGTATAACTGTTTTTTACATTGCTAAAGCATGTTTAATAATGCATTATTTGTAGCTCAATAAATATCGAAAAGGTTTCCATGATTTATTAAACAATTCGTTTTTCAAAAAAATATGAAATGCATATAATAAACAGGTGGTCGCTTTTTTAAAAAATTCTATAAGATTATACAATTTTAAATTCATTATTAACTGTATCTTCCAAGTAAAGTAATGGATATCTGCAGTTGGAGGTTTCTGAAAAGTGTGACGCATTTATATTTTAAAAATGATAAATTTGTAAAAAACTTAAAACCGTGAAAAGCAAGTTTTGGTTTTTTGTAAAAATATACCATTACAAAATTATGACATATAATTGTATAACTGTTTTTACATTGTACATTATATATAGCTCAATAAATATTAAAAAGGTTTATATAATTTATTAAACATTTTTTTTTTTTCAAAAATAAAGGAAATCCATATAATAAACAGGTGTTTTTTTTTTTAATTATGATATTATAATTTTAAAATCATAATTAGCTGTATCTTCTAAGTAAAGTAATAGAAATTTGTAGCTATTGAAATCTCCAGCTCTGTTTGAAGGTACATTTTGATATTTTTAAAATTTAAAATTTGTTTAAAACTTAAAACCGTGAAATGCCAATTTTGGTTTTTGAAAATATACCTTTACAAAATTATGACACATAATTGTATAACTGTTTTTACATTGCTAAAGTGTGTTTAATAATGCATTATATATAGCTCAATAAATATTGAAAAGGTTTATATGATTTATTAAACAATTCGTTTTTCAAAAATAAATGAAACCCATATAATAAACAGGTGGTCGCTTTTTGTTAAAAATTATGATATTATAATTTTAAATTCATAATTAGCTATATCTTCTAAGTAATGGATATCTGAAGTTAGAGGTTTCTGAAAAGTGTGTTAGAAGATACATTTTGATATTTTTAAAATGTTAAATTTGTAAAAAACTTAAAACCGTGAAACACAAATTTTGGTTTTTGAAAATATACTATTACAGAATTATGACATATATCTGTATAACTGTTTTTTTACATTGTTGAAGCATGTTTATTAATGCATTATATATAGCTCAATAAATATTAAAAACGTTCATATGATTTATTAAACAATTCGTTTTTAAAAATGAATCCATAAAAACAGGTGGTCACTTTTTTGTTAAATTATGAGATTATAATTTTAAATTCATAATCAGCTGTATCTATTAAGTAATAGATATCTGCCGCTATAGACCATTACAAAATTATGACATATAATTGTAATTAACTCGGGTGTGAAACATGTCTCCCAAGAACCGCGTTATATCGGGCTTCCACTGTATTTTAAAAATTGTAACTTCATAATACAAATTCTAATTTTGAAATAATATTCAAATATAAATTTAGCATAATTTATAGTTTTTTCTTTTAAATTGCTATAGGATTTACCGTAAAGTGTCAAACCTGCCATCTTAAGAGTACGCTGATTTAGTATGCCAGTGTTTCAAACAACGAAAGATTGTCTTTTTGATGTAAATACATTTTAGTGTTAGTTTTTGTTAATTTTATCTTTCAATAATGTTTTAATACTCGCACACATTGTTTACATAAATGTTTGACACTTTCTGTGTCATTTATTTATTTATAGCTGTAGCTGTGTAATAAGCCAATAGTAGATCTTAATGAGTGAGAAATATTATTTTACATGCATTTATGAGAGAAAAAAAGAATTTTTTTCAAGTGCAACTTCTGATATTATCGACAATTGCAATATATTTCATAGAAATTTTAACTTTCAGTTTATTACACAGTGCCAGTTTGAACCATCATTGATATAAAACAAAATTGAAATATCTTTAACAACTGTCTACTTTAAACTGCACATAAAAAAAAGTCTTAAAAAATGTAGAATGCTTAAAATTCAAAATATTGCTTGTTTGTACCCTTAAAGATTGAAATGTTGGATAAAAAAGTGTCTATTACTTAAATTATTTCTATTTTCAAGTGTATGAGTAACCTATAGTGTTCAAAAGTAAAAAAAATTGAAAGGTTTCTTAAAGCAACTTTATTTTAGTTAATTTCGCCTTTCAATGATTTATTATAGTCATACACATAATTTACATAAATCTTTGACACTTTCTGTGTTGCTTTATTCATTTATAGCTGTGAAATAAGTCAACAGAGGATCTTAATGTGGAAAAATATTATTTTACATGCATTTATATTTATAAGACAAAAATAAGAATTTTTTCAATAGCTTATCAATGTTTTAACATATTTCATAGAATTTTTAACTTTTGGCTTATAACACAGCACAACTTCAAACCATGAAGGATATAAAACAAAATTAAAATACATCTTTAAATAACTGTCTTTAAACTATTTACATAAAATAAGAGTAAAATCTTAAAAAATGCAGAAAACTTAAAATTCAAAATATTGCTTGTTTGTACCCTTAATTGATATGTTGGATAAAAAAGTGTTACATAAATTATTTCTATTTTAAAGTTTATGAATAACCTATAGTGTTCAAAAGTAAAATTTTTTAAAGATTTCTTAAAGAAACTATTTTAGTTAATTTCATCTTTCAATAATGTAGAATACTCATACACATTGTTTACATAAATGTATATGGTACTTTCTGTGTTGTTTTATTTATTTATACAGGGTGTCTACAGAATCTGGAAATCAGGGAATCATGGAAAAATCAGGGAGGTTTATCAATATGGAAATATCAGGGTACTTTGTAAAAATATTCGAAAATCAGAGAAATTTGTCTATATTATGAAAATATTTGCATATTTACCTTGCCAACGAGATTGATTCGTCTATTTTATGTACCATATTTTTTAACATGCTGATTAGTCTTTCCCAATATTTTTAAAAAGTTGCGCATGGTATGAGTTTTTGATATTTAATGCAAATTAAGGTGATCAGATGTCCTAATTTTCTGTACATCGTGCTTATATTGAAGGCAATTTACCCATTTTTAAAAATTTTAAATGATACATTAGCATAACCGGACCAGGTGGCCAGTTTAATCCAATTAGCTATCCCGTCAAATGTAGATAAGTCTTAGAATTGAATGTTTTTCAGAAAATGAGGAAATTTTCTGGTCACCCTATATCCATTGGCCACTACATGAAGTTGCATTGAATTTTGAGTTCGGATTTATAAAACTGTCAACAAATACTTAATGAATATTAGGCAATTTTTGTGTTTTTCTCTTGTTTTTTCTCGCAAAGGAGATATTAGCAGGCTGGATAAGTGTGTTATATGAGGAATCGACATACATGAAAAAATACGGTATGTGTATTGTTAATAATGGAAATCAGGGAAGTCTGATAAAGATAGTCAGAGAAATCATGGAAAAATCAGGGAACTTTTTTTTAGAATTTCTGTAGACACCCTGTTATAGTTCTGTAATAAGTCAAAAGTGGGTCTTAATGGGTAAAAAACAATATTTTACATGTATTTACAAGACCTAAAATAAGAATTTTTCAAGTGCAAATTCTGATATTGACACAGCATATTTCATAGAACTTTTGAAAATTTAGTGTTGAATCTAGAAAAAAAGTCGCCATTCAACAATTTTTAAAAAAGGGCAGAACATTCTCGAAAGTCACTCTTGTACCTTGTTATTTTTTTTTTTCAGTTGATTAGTTTAATTTTATCAATAGTATTTTGCGATTTTGCCGCAACTGATTGAATTTCTCGATCTTCCCCGCTCCCTCTCGATACGTAATGTTGACTTTAGGGCCGTGGTTCCCAACTTGGGGGGGAGGGGGGGATTTGAAATTTGTTACTCACCCGTTCGCCAGACTTGTATAAAACCAAAAACATTCTGCGCACATAAATATTGGATCAAAAACTTTCTGCAAATTAATTTAATGTTTAATAAAATAACGTGCTATACATAGCTGCCAACTCTTCCGATTTTTTCAGAATTCTTCTGAAAAATCGGCATGTTTCCGATTTTACCCGCGTAATGAGTTTTCTTCTGCTTTTCGTCCTTTTCTTCAGATTTTTGGCCTTTTTTTACGCGAGTTTCTTCAAAGGATCGCGGGAAAACCCAAAATTTCGCCGAAGGTTCACGGGAAAGACGCAAAATTTGTCAGAGGATCGCGTAAAAAACGAGAATTCCCCCAAAAGAGCACGTAAAAACACAAATTTTGTGAAAAGAAAGCGACTTTTGTCAAAAGATCAGGTAAAAAAAAGCACCGTCAAAAGATTGTGTAAAAATGCGAATTCCGTTGAAGGATCGCGAAAAAAACGCGGTGTTTCGTGAAAAGATTGTAGAAAAAACCAAATTTCACCGATGGATTGCAGAAAAAACCCAAGTTTCGCCGAACGATCGCGGGAAAGATGGGAATTTCGTCAAAAGATTGCGGAAACAATGTGTAGGGGTGATTTTTGTCCAAATTTTCCAAAAATTTAAGGCATTCATTTCCGAAAATTGAAAAAAAATCGGCCACCAATTTTGACATTTTCGGCCAAAGAAATTTATTTTGTCAATCGTTTGCAGAAAAATTGCCAATTTCGTCAAAGGATCGCGTGGAAAACGCTAATTTTGTCCAAAGATCATGAAAAAACGACAAATTTCGGCTGAAGATTGCGAATTTCGTCAAAGGGTCGCGCAAAAAAAACGCATAGCTAGTGCCGGAAGTGGACACCCCCCCCCCCCCCTTAGTTGTAACTTT
Organism: Maratus speciosus; assembly: GCA_963932465.1. Lineage (NCBI taxonomy): Eukaryota > Metazoa > Arthropoda > Arachnida > Araneae > Salticidae > Maratus > Maratus speciosus. The sequence goes on along the minus strand of OZ010796.1, from coordinate 200,012,605 downwards.
TCAGAAAATTTGCTGTGAATTTCAGAATTTTTTTTTTTTTTACTCAGAATCACCCTAAAAAAAATAAAGAGAGAAATTTAGGAGTCAGAAGTTTTAAGTGTGTCTTTTAATGTGAAAGGTAGGATATCTATGAATATTAAAAAAAAAAAAAAAAAAAAAGAATTAGTAATTTTAATATATTTAAGTTATTCTTTTTTTTCATAATATATATTGTGTAATTGCAAATTAGTGAATATTTTATTCGGGTTTCTCTTTGAAATTTGTTTGTTTATAAGGATTCAGCTGTTTTTAAATCCTTACTGAAAGCGTTATAAAACTTGAAAAATCTTCTGATTTTTCACCAAAATCTTCTGACTTCTTCTGATTTTTTGCCAATATCTTCTGAGTTTTACCGAAATTTAGTTGGCAAGTATGGCTATATGACTTTGACGGTATGAATTTTAAACAGTAGTTTTAAAATAATTACCATATAATTTAAAAATTAATTAATATTAATTACAGAATAATTATGCTGGCTAAAAAAATAATAAAGCTAAAAATCCATGATAAGAAGGGGTGAATTCTTATCAGTTATTTTGTCAATGCATTTAGAAACAGCCCAATCCTTAATATTGTGACCTCTTCTCACAAAATGCAATAATGCAATAATGGCTTCTGAAACAACTGAATGACATTTTGCAAGGAGGGGTCCATTAATAAGTATAAAAATTAAAGAGACCGATGAGTTTTTATTGTGGCCCTTTGACGAAATTCTCATTTTTTCCGCGATCATTTGGCGGAATTTTTGTTTTTTCGAGATTTTTTGACGACATTTGTGTTTTTTTTTTCGCAATTTTTGACGTAATTCGCACTTTTTTCGCAATCCTTTGACAAAATGCACTTGCTTTCTCCTGTCCTTTGGTGAAATTTACATTTTTTTCATGATCTTTTGACGAAAGTCACGTTTTTTACGCGGAGTTTTGACGAAATCCGCGCTTTTTTTTCGCGATCCATTGACGAAATTAGTTTTTTTCCGCGGTTCTTTGACGAAATTTGCATTTCTCTCTCCCCCCCCCCCCTTCCTGATCTTTTGACAAAATTCATGCTTTTTTCCGCTATGCTTTTACGAAATTCGTTTTTTTCCTGCGCTTTTTTGGACGAAATTTGCTTATTTCTGCGATTCTTTGATGAAATTAGCTTTTTTTGCGATCCTTTGATGATATTCGGGTTTTTTTCTGTGACCTTTTGAGGAAATTCATGTGTTTTTTTTTTTCGCGATCCTTTGGTAAAATGCGCTCTTTTTTTGCGGCCCTTTTGCGAAATTTGTGTTTCTTTCGCGATCCTTTAACGAAATCAGTTTTTTTCGTGATTCTTTTACGAAATTTGCGGGTTTTTTTTTCCTGATTCTTTGACAAAATTCGCGCTTTTTCCGCTATGCTTTTACGAAATTAGTTTTTTTCCTGCGCTTCTTCGACGTAATTTGCGTTTTACATACGATTCTTTGACAAAAAGTTTTTTTTCCACGATTCTTTAAAGAAATTCGCGTTTTTTCTGCGGTCATTTAACGAAATTTGCATTTTTTTTTCCCGCCATGCTTTGACAAAATTAGGTATTTTTTCTGCGAACGATTGACGGAATTAGTTTATCTTCGGCGAACATTTGTTGAAATCCGCAATATATTTCAGTGACTTTTTTATGTCTGAATTTTCTGACTGGTGGCCGATTTTTTTTTAATTTTCGGAACCGAATACCTTAAATTTTCAGAAAATTCAGAACAGAATCACCCCTAGCAAAAAGCAAACAATAAATAAATCGTACATAAAATTGGGGAACATTTTTAATTTTTTGGCATTAAAAAAAAGTACAATAACAAAAATTACTTTTTTTTTCTAAAAAATTTTCCGCAAAATTCCGAATTTTGCAGAAAAAATTCTGCAAAATTCGGAACTTTGCGGAAAATTTTTCGTGTGCGCGCATGCGTCTATATTATACAACTCTGCCGTTCGCTATCAGTTTCTTTTGGCATTTTTTTGGTTGAGATGTTGGGAAGAAAAAATGTTGTAGACAAAAAATAAACAGAATAGAAGCAAATTTTTAAAAATCAGGTTTTTTAATTGAATTTAAAAAATTTTCCCAATCGAAAGTTTAAAATAGTTTAACACCAGAATAATTGTATGAATAATCTTTTAAAATGTTTTGACATCTAATCTTAGTATTAAAAATCTGGTACTTTTTTGTTAGCCAGGTGCCAGTGTTACATATATATATATATATGTAATGTACATATATTGTATATATACACACACACATATATATGTATATATAACACTGGCGCCCGGCTAACCAAAAAGTACCAAAAATCTTTATAATTTTTCTGGTTATTTAGGTATTTTATAATATTTGGTAATGCTTTCGATTATTTATTGAATGACCGTTCAACTGCTATTCGCTTTGCTATAAATCACATGAAAAATATTTTACACATGAAACTATTTAAAAGTATATATAAATTTGATTCTCTTGAGCATATTTAACCTAAACAATATATGAAATATCTAAATGAGGTATTAACTTTATAAAATTTATAAATATTAAGTAGCATTAGAAAAGAAAATGGGTAGATAATAAATATGTGTGGCTCTCTCTACTTTAGGCTTCTTGCACAATAAATAAATTTATATGACGACACATACATTTTAAATTTTAAAATCAGATGATAATATATGGAAAACAATTCATGATATTGGGAAAAGGAAAACAGAGAAAATGTGTTCTGATGGAGAATAAATGTATACTTAAAATTGATAAAAATAAGAATCATGAAATGCTCTTGTGTATTGTGTTATCCATAAAATGAAAATTTAGTGTCCAGAGCTTTTCCACCAATCCTTAAAACATTACAAAAATGAATTATAAAATGTGTGAGTGTTATTAGTTTTAATCAGGGCTGCGGAGTTGGTGGGAAAAATGGATGACTCCGACAATGCAGACCTGCTTGTAAAATGGACAACTCTGACTCCGACAATTTTAACAGACCAAACTCAGACTCTTTCGCTCAAAAATGGGCCCAACTCCAGACCCCTGATTTTAATGCTAAATATGTCATTCTTCAGGATATTTTGAGAAGATTCAGAATGTATAATACTTTTCTTTAATTGAGGGATGTTGAAAAAGTACAATAAATGCCTTTTTGGTGCAAAAGCGAAGATGTATACAAAAAGATTCTCATTCTCAAAGAAGAGTCATTTCATTTATAGAATTATGTTAAAAACACATTTGTGACACAAGGTTCACCTTTTCAACAAGTTAAAAAAAAAAAATGTGAAATGATTAGTGATTGTAAGGTTCTTATATTGTTCCATCTTGTAATAGAGTTCACTTTTTCTGTAATAAGATACATAATTTACAGAGTGACAAGGAGGGGGGTGGCATGGTTACTTTATTAATGCTCTGGTGGGGCGTGAGCAGTAAAAGTTTAGGAAACACTGCTCTAGGGCAATTTGGCAGGGTGCAGCTCCCGTCGGCCCTTATATATAAATTACGTTATGCACCCACTGGCCCTTTTTAACTGGTGCATGCACTCGGCATCTCTTTTTAACTACTGCATGTGCCCGGCGACCCTTTTTAATTATTTTATGCACCCAGTTTCTCATGCAGCAATTTTTGATGCGCCCTTTCAATTCACTTTTTTCTGGTCGCAGAAGGAAAAGACTCACAAAATATCTACTCTTGTCCCCCCCTCCCTGTGTACACGTCTAAACAAATTAAATTATTTTCATGTATAATTTGAATTTAGATATTTATTATGCAGTTTAAATAGTCCTAAAAGCAGTTCGATGACAATGTTACATATTAAACTAGATGATTATTGATAAATTCTCGATTATGTAGGTTCGGTCTCAATTACTTTGGATAATCGAGGTTCTATTGTATATATGTCGTAGGCTAATTGAGAAATAAGGCTCTTTGCAAAGAGCCGGGCTAATTGGAGAATCGTCGCATAAAATTCTATACATTGCTACATAAAATTCTATAGAATTTTATGTAGCGGGCCAGTGATGATGTCTGCAGACCAGTAAACTCTGATGTTTACTGGTTCTTTGGACTAGTGACTTTTTTATCAATTCTACCGCTGTTTATTATTATAGGCAGTGATGCCGCTGAACTTGAAAAATCCTGGGTACCCGGGACCCAGGATTTCCAAAAATCTGGGTCCCTTTTTTACAAAAGCGGTTCCCCATCAATAATAGTTCATATTTTAAAGGAATAAATGAAACTTGTTTATTTGGAAAAGATAAATGAAATGCATTAATTATTGTTTTAATAATAATTAAATAATGAATTAAAACCAGTATTACTTGCACTCAAATAAGACATTTAAAAAGTATACTAAGAGATATTTTCTGTACTTTTTTAAAAGTAAAAATGCAAGATACAATTTTAATTGTAAAATAATGCTTATTTGAGAGTAGAAGATCACTAATGTTCGCATTTCTTTTAAAAAGGTGCAAGATGGGTTTATTGAAAAATATATTTTTGCTGAAAAAAAGAATATTTTCGTTAAGTAAAGGAGTACTTTTTGTTGAATGAATGCTTTCATTACACTTCCCATTGAATTATTTGTCAGCATACATCTGTGTTGGAATCGGACATTTTCCTTGGAAAGGAAATTCACATCTAAATCATTACTAATCATCAAATTTTAAATCTTCCGAAGGGGGGAGACAATGCAGTGAGAAGGGGGGGAGGATTTTTCACTGATTCACCCCCTGAATACATTATCAGCGTACACCGAAATCATGCTGTATTTTTAAGAATCTCATGTAAAAAATTTAAATCCCATTTTAGGAATGCTCTACCAATAAGTTGGGTTTGCACATCTTTCTTGGTTTGCACTCTTCCCCCCCCCCCCTGTTTCAATTTTTTAAGCCTAGTGCAAAGTCTGATTATGCATTGAGTTGTAGAACAACAGACAACTTAATGTAGAAGGAATCTATAATGATAAAGATGATAGAATCCGTGATCCTCTGACGAAATTCGCTATTTCTTCGCGATCCTTTGACGAAATCAGCGTTCTTTCCGCGATACTTTGGCCAAAATTTGCGCTTTTTTCGCGATCCTTTGACGAAATGCGGCTTTTTTCCTCAATTTTTTGACGAAATTCGCTATTTTTTCGCAATCCTTTGACGAAATCCGCCATTTTTTCGCTACCCTGTTATGAAAATCGCTTTTTTTCTGCGATATTTTGACGAATTACGCTACTTTTTCGTTGCCCTTTTTACGAAAATCGCGTTTTTCGTGCGATATTTTGATGAAATTTGTGCTTTTTTCGCTATCTTTTTACGAAATTCGGCATTTTCCCGCGATTTTTTAACGAAATTCACTATTTTTCGCGATCCTTTAACAAAATACGCTATTTTGTTGCGGCCCTTTTACGAAATTACGCGTCCCACGGGACGCGTAAGAGGTAATTTTTTGCGTCCCACCTCCGATTTTTCGCGTAATTTACGCGCTATAGCGCGTCCGCGGCATCACTCATAGGTATAGTTTTGAATCTGAAACAATTAGGGATGCACCAAATGTTTGGTATCCACTCGACCATGTTACCAAGTATTCGGCTTGGCCGAATAGCAAACTATTCTGTTTGGCCGAATAACGAAATATTCTACCTAACCGAATACTTAAAAAAAACTTAAAACATATTTTTAAAAACCTTATACCACTTCTACGTTTAATAGTCAATTTATAAAGATATTCAGAATAATTAGAAACATAATCATATATTTAAATAAAAGATAATGTTTTTACATTATTTATTTGCTGTTTAAGTATTTAAGAAAATTAACCAATCCCGAGGATTTTCATCGGAATTAATTATGTACAAATTCAAGTTCCTGAATATTGTCCAGTAAATAATCTGTTTCTTGCTAAGATTTTAAGAACGTTTACGATCTCTGAAAATGATCGCCCACTCCAGACACCGATCTAGGATGCATTTAAAAACTTCCTTGCTTAATCAAAGGGAGTAGAACAGTTATTCTTGCTGAGTTGCCGCCATATAAAATTTGAATAGACTATATTATTTATTTACTTTAGTCTCTTCCTGACAAACAAATAATATATGATCCTGTACAATTTTTCTTCCATTTTTCCGCAATTTCTCTTTGATTTTAAAATGATTGTTTCAGAATTTAAGAAAATTTTATTCATTTGTTTTAATTCACAGAAGAAGCCATGAAATTTAAAATTTTATTCATTAAAAAAGTTTTATAACTATCCTCTTCTTAAATAACTCAAAGCAGATTTTTTTTTTTTCAGCATAAAGTTTACTTGAAAAAGCTCTTGATTATCAAAATAAAAGTTTCTGTTTTAAATATTATGTTATGTAAAATTGTTTTAAAATTTAAAATTTTAATGCCTTTAAACTTTGAAATATAAAAGTATTCGACAAGCCGAATATTGGGCCTAGCGGTTACTATTTGGCTAGCCGAATATTCAGTATTCGGCCAAAATCAGTATTCGGTACATCCCTAAAAACAATATACTGAACTTACTTTTGAAAAATGGGTTAACCCGACCTGCAACGAAAATAATTAACATCGGGATAAGATTTCCCCACCACAGTCTGCCGTAATATTTCAGAAAATTGGCTGTGGATTTGAGAACTTTTTGTTTTACACAGAATTGCCCGTGGTGCAGTGGTCTCCACACAACACAGACATGCACAAAAACTTCTATTTTTATTATTATAGACTCCTTCCACGTTAAATTGTCTGTTGTTCTACAACTCAATGCATAATCAGACTTTGCATTAAAAAAAAAAAAAAAAAAAAAAAAAACTGAAATAAGGGGAGGAACAAAAGGTGGACTTCTCATGTGCAAACCAACCTCATAGGTAGAACATTCATAAATTGGGATTCAATTTTTTCTATGAGATTCTTAAAAATATAGAACGATTTCAGTATACTTTGATAATATATTCAAGGGGTGGACAGACTTAGATAAAATGTAAAACTGTCTGCAAACTCAAATAATTTCTTAAAAATTTTCTGCAAAAAAACGCCACGCCCCTCCAAAGTCCTATATCGCCGCTAACAGCAAAAGTGAAAAAGTCCTCTTTCCAATCCCTCACATTACCTTACATGCTCTCAACTCAGCTTGGTTGCGGTTTTCTCAGGGATGGGGAAATTTAAGTTTAATCTGTGACCCTCTGAGAGAGAGGGGAAAGTTATTGGTCCAATTGAATTTTTGGTGATTTCAGACCAGCAGACCACAAAGGATTTCGAAAGCAGGTTCATTTTTCAAATGCTGAAGCTTTTCCTTGTAAAAGAGAATTTGATTGATATGCTGTTTCATTTTTGGATTATTTTCCCTGTGTGAATTTTTATTATTATTATGTCTGCACAAAAAACAATTTTATGTCTTAAAATATTTACCCTTTCATTTAAAACAGGTGGAGAAATTAACCTGATGCTTGGAGCTGCTAATACTTGGATACTAAGCTTCAAGAATTCTTTATATTTGATGATCTCGTCATATTTATGATCCTCATTTGGGGAAGAAAGAGGCTATTTTTTAAATGAATGGTCGGACAGTACTGCACCCTCTTAAAACTGTCGGAGAGAAACTCTCTATGTAAAATGGCACTATATTTACAGTAAATATTAGTCTGACATACTATATATATGTATAGACATATAATTTAATGATTTTATAATTTGTATTTTCAATAAATGGAGCGGCATACCGCAAACCAACTTAATTGTGTTATTTTATTGTCTGTGACCATTTCTTTTTTCAGCTATTGCAAGGCTGCTGTTGGTGAATACTTTCCTTTTCTACTACTATTATTTAAAAAAATATTAAAAAATCTTCATCATAGATTATCGTTTAGGAATACTGAAAAAATACATATATAATCAATAATAATTAATCACTTTTGGCGACAATGCTGTTATTAAATTAACCATGTAAATTAAGTATTTAATATACTATGAAAACACATTGTGTATTAAAAAATAAAAAAAGCTTTAAAATTCATTTGAAGTAATATTTTGTGTTAGCTGATATTAGAGGTTAAATGAAGGATTCTGCTACTTATAGCTGTGTTTTTTTATGCTGATTATTTCAGTGTTTACGCATATGCAGTAAACTCTATGTAAGATAGAAATCTGTCTAACTGTGACAGATTTTCATGTCCCTGCGAATACACAGACATAAAGTACAATTTGTCTAAGGCGGAATATTGTCGACTACGGAAAATTGCCTCGATTCCACTTTAGACAGACTGTACTTTGATTATGTATCCGTTATGCTTGTGTTTATTTATTTATTGAAAAATGTTATATTCATTATTGAGTGTTAAACAGAAACGAATGCTGAACTTTTTGTTGTTTTATATTTAAATGAGTTAATTTTGCATAATTGAGCTGTGTGCAATATAAATTTTTAAAAGAACCGTGCTTGAAAATTAATTTAAAAACCATGAAAAATCAGTAAATTGAAATGCAGATTTAATTTAATTGCGTTTGAAATTACAATTTTTCCCCTTTTAACGACATAAAAATGAAAATTATGTGATAATTCAATTTGAGGAAAAGGGGAAATGGATTGCTTAGATTATTGTTACTGTCGATATGTGTCAGCAATAGTAGAAAAATCAAATTTTTATTTAATACTTATTTAAAAATAAATGCATTAGTAATAATTTTTCATAATTGGGATTTTGGACAGAACATGTTAGTTTTATTGTTCAAAAATAGTACTATCAAAATGTATATAACTTTTAAAATAGTGATTGGTGAAATTTTCATATGTGTAACAATTGTACCTTTATATTAATGATATGAGGAAATGTCTAAAAATATTTTTTGCTAATTGAAATATTTTATTTTTTGTTTTGTGAAAAGAAGGTAAAAATTTGAAAACACTATAATATCAAAATTTCAGCATCTGTAGATTCACAACAATATAAAAACAAAAAAATCTACAGATCATAAAAGTAGCAGCTAAGTGCATTATGGAATCAAACTTTTTTCAAACCTGTGCAAAAATTAATATTGTTTAAAGAAATCCATTTAGCATTTTTTAAAGTAATGTTTATTAAAAATATTTTTTTATTTCCTGGATTTTAAATTAAAAATATAATAAAAACAGGATATGTATTTAAATCTAAGAAAATTATGTTTAAAAAAAATCTTCATTATGAATGGTTTGTGAATAAGCAAACAACACTAAATGGATTATAAGTGTAACTGAGTGCAGAGAAATGTTCCAAAATGTACAAGGACAGAATGGTAATATTCACGGAAGAGAGAGAGAGAGAGAGAGAAAAAAGCTATTATTTTGTGAAATTAGATCAAACTGGTTTACATTTGTTTTTTTTTTAAATATATTTCAAAGCCAATAGAATCAATAATTAAAACTTTAATAATTTTCAGTTTAATGAAAACAAAAAAATTATGCTTTCGTACTGCAACATAATTTCGCATAATCTGAAATTTTGTTCATTATTACACCATAAAATGATAAATTGAAAACCAAAGTCCTGGTTAATCATTTCACTCCAAAGCGAGGGGAAAAAAAAGAAAACTAAAATCCGGTGTAACCTTTCCCCATAAAGTTGAGAGAAAAACCTGAATTGTGGTTCAACCTTTTACCAAAAAATTGGAATTGACAAAATCTTGAATCATGGTTAAACCTTTCACCAGAAAGTTTGATTTAAAAAAATGCTGATTCATGGTTAAACCTTTCACCAGAAAATTTGATTAAAAAAACCCTGATTCATGGTTCAACCTTTCACCAGAAAATCGGATTAAAAAAAACCCTTGATTCATGGTTCAACCTTTCACCAGAAAATTGGATTTTAAAAAATCCTGAATTATGGTTCAACCTTTCACCAGAAAATTGGATTTATAAAAAACCTGAATCATGGTTCAACATTTCACCAAGATAATGGTATTTGTGAAAGCGCCAATAAATTGGTGAAACATATCACCAATATCTCGGTTGCAGCTAAATTTCAGTTACTTTTAGCCATTTTCTTGGTGAAACATCCAACTTCCTTTTTAACAGTGTATGAATCATTAGATAGCCGTATTTTTTGTCGCGTTTCTTTAATGATGGCATCTTTTTGCTGCATTTGTGTATTATTTTGCGATAGTGACATCCTATGCATGCTTTACTGTAGATGTTTAAGAGTGCATCGTAAATGTGGAATTCTTAAGCGGATGAGAATGACGTCATTTTACATAAAATAAAAGTGTGTGCTTTAAGTCTTGAAATTGGAATATGTTTTGTACTATTTATATATACATTTTTTTTTTTTTTCATCGGGGGCGACACGCAATTCTGAAAAGCAGAATTCCTGATTTCTAGGGTTTTTTTTTTTTTTGAAAAGATAACACACATATATATATATATATATATATATATATATAATCTTTCAAAGATTTATTTTAGTCTAGATTTTCCATAAAATAATCATTCAGACAAAAGGGAAAGAATATTTTTTAACGATTGTGTTGAATTCGACTGACGGAAGTGACGCACATATTAGACAATAAGTTGATAACGTTTATTAATGTTTCAAAACATTTAACAAAAATAAATGCTTTCTAAATTTGTGTATGTAATTCACCTTACACTTAAGACTTTTTCTCCAAATATATGCATGTATACCTATTTCTCTATGAAATCATTTTTTAATCGCAAAATATTAATACTGGCAAGCATGAATGTAGAAGTGATTTGGAATCGAACAGGTTTTCATTTTTCGATAAATAAATTACATCTCAAGTTATAAGCGATTTTTGTCTCATGACGACTTTATTTGTTTTTATTTTATTTTATTACTTTCCCAAAAATTCGGTTCAAAGCACTAGTTTTGATAGCGTTTTCTGAAAGATCTTTTGCCTTTACCAAAAAACAGAAAAACTGCTCGACTTTAAAGCTTGTGAATAAGAGTATCTTCTAATTTCAGGCGTTTAGGATCAAAAATCAATTCAGGAATGTGTCAGAAATTATCCAGTTTGTATTTGAAAACAGCCTCAAGCCTTTTCTCGAATCCTTACTTTCTGACGCATTTATAGCTTTTAAACTATACATGACTACAATCATATTTTTCTATGCGGACACAATCCGCAGAACGGTGAATGAGGTATCATTCTAAAGGTACACAAAAGAATTCGGTTACAGTACTGGCCAAGAGCGGTAATTGTTGCAAGTGAGTTTTCACTTCTAACATACACCTTTAAGGCTCCTGCTCCTGAAGGCGAAGACGTTCGGTAAACCTATGGGGAGGTTATTTTTAAATATTTCGTTTGCATTTCGACTTTTTTAAATATATATGCATGTATATATATTTTGTATTGGAAAGCTGAGGTACATTTCTACATCGCTCCTTTTTAACTTTTTGGATTTTGGTAGGAGATATTTTTTAGAATGACACATTCATTTTCGGAACCGGTTTCGAAAGTGAAAGTATGCTGTAAAAAAAAAAAAAAAATCTGTAATGTTACTAAAATTTTTCTAGGAAATTGGGATTCCTAGAAATTTGTATGTAACAGCGACAACAAAAATTCATGTAACGGATGTACTTTTGCCCTGTAAATCAAAAAATCTGTAAGATTACTAAGAATTTTTTAGGAAACTGGGATATGCCTAGAGCTTTTTATGTGATTGAAACCCGGGTTACAGATACAATTTTAGCAAGATTACTGTAATTTTAGTAGGTTATTTCGTAAATATACATATTTTTTGTACAGTGTAAATGAACAATTTCTGTAACTTTACATATGTAGAATTACTGATTTTTTTTTTTTTCTTTTACAGCGTAACTCTATAAAAAAATATCTGCAACCAAAATCGAAAAAGTAAAAAAGGAGCAATATACAGAGGGACATCAGCTATCCAATGAAAATAAATAATAATAATAATAAATAAATAAGTAAATAAATACATAAATAATAATAATAATAATATAAATAAATAAATAAAATAAAATAAAAGTGTTGAAAAGCAAACGAGATATTAAAATATAACCTCCCCAAAGGTTTAGCTGGCCAGTGTCTTCGCCTGCAAGGACAGGAGCCTTGTATTAAAAAAAATATTATCCCACACTTAGGCTTAACAATTCGAATTTTTAGGATACGCTTTCAGACTCATTTTGAAAGTTGAAAGCATGGCACGTGATTTTTTTTGTTTCTGCATATCACAACGGTCGTTTCTACGGCATTCTATATTGTAATCAGTTTCTTTCAAGAGGCATAATTTTTATCTGAGAAAATTAACTTTATGATGTAAAACCGTTTTTTTAATCTTCTGGCATAGTCATATACGTAAAAATATGTAAATGTAGAAATAAACTTTCAAATACAGTAAATTCTGTGTAAGGCGAGCTCCATGCAAGTCAGGAATCTTTCTAGTGCGGAAACATTTTAGTCTGGCGAATTCGTAGAAAATAACATTAATTCAAACAGGGAAAACCAAAATTTTGCATGAGGCTGAAAAATGATGTCTTAAAAAGGAAAGCATTTCGTTTAGGAAATTTTAAAACTGATAGACATACGTTAAATGCTCACTATCAAATATATTTTAATTAAATCTCGTAACAAATTAATAAAGATATTTCAAAAGAACAAAAATCAATTTAAATTTTTAAGAAATACTTTTCTACTGCATTGTTTCCCATACAGATTTGCATATAAAAGTTATTATAGTAAAATGCACGTTTATGATAATATATGTATTTTTTAAAATACAATATATTATGCTTTAAGATTGTACTCAAATTCAAAGTTCCAACTTTCTCACACATTCCCGAAGTCATTTTTATTCTTCACAAAATTTGCAAGCATTTTTATTCAATCCGTATACAGAAATTTAATACGGTTTCTCATTTTCCTATTAAAGCAAAAGATCTCCCAGGATTGCCGTTTTGATGGATTTTCGAATCCGGAAAATTAAGGAGAAATCATCATCGAGATCAATTTCTTTTTACTCAAAATTTAATACATTTATCGAAAACAAAAAGCATTTCAAAATTGCCGCAATAGTCATGTTTGCTAATTTTACACTTCTGCTATATGAAATGCAAATGGGATTTTCATTCCGGCTATTTATAACTTTAGTTCTGATGAATGGATTTTCCGTTTTCCGATAAATATATTGGATTTTGAGTAACAAGGAATTGCTCTCGATGACGATCTTTCTTTAATTTTCCGAATACAAATTTCGAAAAAAAATTCTTGCAAATTTTGCGAAAGAATAAAAATGACTTCGGAAATGTATGAGAAAGTTGTCATTTTGAATTTATAAAACAGTGCAAATACAGCTGGAAAGAAGTTTTGTTTAATTTAATTTTACCCTCTTTTTTTTTTCTTTTTTTAACCATTTGGAAAAATGGTTATTGTCCTCGTCAGGGTAAGGAAATCAAACGCATATCTGAAGCTTTTTATTGGTTGAATCCGCATTTTATTCGTTTTCTGATGGGTCTATACGGTAATCTGTATTTTCCCTTTACTTTCAACATTGATGAATACTTTTGTTTCCATTATGACAAAAAAGTAATAAAAACTACAAAAAAAATAATAACTCAGAAACAAATTGAGATACAGCTTTCAAACAAATTGCATTTAAAAGTACATTTTTTTTTTCTATACGACGGTGTAGAAAGTAATATTGTGGGATGTTTAGAAGTTTAAGAATGAAATTTCATTTAAAATGGGTCGTCAGATTTCTTGGAAATCTGATGATGGAAAAGCCTTTTCCCGAACAGCCAATGAAGTGCTTGGATAATGCGTAAGTTTCAGGAAATCTGACGAGTCGCAGGCGATTTTTTTCGCTTGCAATTTTTACGTGTAATAACACTATTAATGTTTAATTCATGGCGTACGTAATGTATGATCAACTCCGTGCGAATTTTTATGTCTTAAATTTTAGTCTTTGAAAATCATTTTCCAAATGGTCGTTGTAATTTGTTAAATTGCTTTTTTTTTTTTTTTTTTTTTTTTTTTTTTTTTTTTGTCACACCTTAAATTATCGACTTTTCTTTATTTATTTTTTCTTTCCCGTGATCCATGAAAATAATGTGTTTAAAAATAACCAATGTTTAAAAAGTATTAAACATATTTAATCTGAATGTGATAAACCTCGAAATGCTTATGAAATCTGGTTTTTTTCGATACAGTGAAATCGACTATGCTCCGCACACTACAATATATAGAAAACATATTGAAATTCATCTCAGTGATCTTTTTCAAGCTCATTATATTTTAAGTATCATAATACCATTTAGACTGTTCTCAAGGGCAAACGGGCTATACTTTGACTTATTTTTAAATTCACTTTTGTTCGAAAACGCATGAAAGGTGTCAAAAACTATGTAGTCGAATGATATTTTTCATTTTTCGGTAAAGGCAAAATTTTTTTTTAGAAAGTATTGCCAAAGTTGGCGTTTTGAACCGAATTTCGAACGTGACAACGTGAGAAATGATAAAAACCTGTCGTCACGAGGCAAAAATCGCTATTACTTCGACAAGCAATTTATTTATAAAAAAAAAAATGGAAAATGCAGTTTGATTCCAAAATCGCTTCAATAGCCAGGCCTGCAAATTTTGTGCATTTACGTTTAAAAATGTGCCAGCAAATTTATTTATTGAGCAGGGAAATTTTGCGAACCGCATTACATGCATCATAATTCATAAACGGTTTTTCTCCAAGGACCATAATATAATGGACTATTTTTCTGCGTACCTGCACACGAATTATAACTGATATTTGTTTTATATTTCTGAGAAACCCTGTTTTAGTCCATCTTAGTGATGTATATCAATTTCATTATGTTTGAAGTTTGAAGTTATGTAACATTAAAAAATGCACCCCCGATATGCTATTTCTTTCGGCCAGCAATTAAAATGTCGTCTCTAAAAAATAACTTTTATTGTACAGGCCAGCCATAAAACAAAGCAGATGTATCATTGTACACTGTAAAAGAAATAATGCCAGTTTTCCGGTAGGAATCGGAAAAATAGTTGCCCTTATCGTACCGGAATAATTTCCAACCCAGCTCGGAATAAAATCCGTAAAATCGAAATAAAATCCACAAAATACCGTTTTACTGACTATTTCCTTATTTTTACGGATTTTATTCCGAGCTGGGTCGGAAATTATTCCGGTACGATAAGGGCAACTATTTTTCCGATTCCTACCGGAAAACTGGCAGCATTTTTTTTTTTTTTTTACAGTGTAAGGCTCTACTGCAATTTTTAACCCTTCTTTGCATGATTTTTTTCTTTATTGGTGAAATAAATCAAGGTGATATAATTCATGTTCAAAATTAAAGGAAAAATGGTTAAAAAAATCCTAGTATATATTTATAGTATAAATTTTACAAAAAAACTATATGATGGAAATTTCCATCATCATGCAAAGTTAGATCATTAGTTTAGTACTAAATAGAAATAAAAGAGCATATCATTGGATATTTTTTATTCTTTATGGTATTTAACAAAACAATTATTATTTTTATTTAGACAGAAATTGACTCCACATTTACTACAAGAAATTGTAGAATGCCCTTTTGATTTAGGATACTTGCACCGGAGTGACCCACCCACTGTTGGCCAATGTTCAGCACCATCTGTTTTTATATCTTTTGGAGGTAGAGGAGCTGGAGAAGCCTTTTTTTGACAACTATGTTTTTTTTTTTTTTTTTTTTTTTTTTTCTTATGCAGTGGACACAACTTGTTCTTTTATATAATTTTTGGTCATTCAATGTTATGATGGAAATTCCCATCATCATGCAAAGAAGGGTTAAACTTCTAAGCATCGCACATTTTAAATTTTTATACTGTCGTATTGGGGGGAAAAAGTACTTTTAAAAGCAATTTGTTTGAAAACTGCATCTCAAGTTATCTTTGAGACATTAATGTTTTTGTAGTTTATGACGAATTTTTTTTAATGTTGGCAACGCAAATACTCCATTTCTGTAGAAAGTAAAGGAAAAATAGTAATTGTATCTTTTTGTTGCCATTTTCCCATAACAACTGAAAAAAAATGTAACTTACGTGCTATTTTGAAAAAAAATATAAATGAAGGATTTCTGATAAAACAGGGAGCTATTATAAACTATATTTAATTTTAAGTATCTATATTAATATTACAAGCATTTTTTTTCATCGGGGTGATACTAAATTCTGAAAAAGAATTCATGTTTTCTAATGTTCGCTTGTCGCTTTTCCTTAAAGTTACAACTTTTATCCCTTATGTCGTATATAACTCGCACACGGCAGTTTAAATAAATTTTTAGTGAAATGCCTCTGTTATCCCAAGGAAAATGCAGAAATTCAAATTTTATCGGTTATACGCAGTGGTGATTAATATGAATAAGAATATTCTACGTGTAATGATTTTGATCAGATTGTTTTGTTTGACATTACATTAACATACCTATGTACGTAAATGCACCCGTATTTGTACGTGTAAATATGTTGGTTTGTTCAGTTTTTAATTCCAGAAATTAATCCCCTTTTCTGTATTTCTTCCCCTTCTCCTTATTTAACATTTAAATTCACTAAAACAAGAAAAAATTCCCACTTATTCAGTGCGCTCTATTCCTATGGAAACAATATTTTAAGTTATTGTTCTTTTTTTATCATATAAAGACCAAATACAGTTGGACCTCGTTATCCCGACACCCGGTTTTCACGTCACTCCGCTTATCAAGTCAATTTTTCAAAGTCCCGATTTTCTGAATATGATTTTAATGTAAATAAGCTTCGGATTTTACGTCGTTGAATAATTTTTAACTCCAGATATCCCGACGATTTAGGAAAATTTTCCATATTTCGTAATCCATCTTATAAGCACGTAAATTAAGCGGTAAGAAATGTCTTGGCCAAACTTTTCACAAAAGTGTCTAAAACCCCCATTGAGATAAATGAAAAATTTTACTTCAATCCTTTATCTGAATAAATAAACCCACACACCGTGAATGACCCACTTAAACTCCAGATAAACGTATCAGTCTACTAGCTGTCTTTTTGTTCTGGTCAGGCGGCGCTTTCTTGTCACGGTGTTTTTCATACGACTAAAACTGAAGCATTGCATTGCATTGAAACGATCAGAAATTATCAAATATCCATTTCTGAAACAACGAATATTGATTGCAATTCATTGTATAATATTGAAGAAAACTAATCTAGCGATAAGAAAGCCTTAATTCATCAATATTTCTTGTAACAATAAAAAAACAAGTCGTCATAAATCTGATTTTTATTCTTTTCACTCTTTTGTGTTTATTTTGTTTAATAATAATGTTTTATAGCTTAAAACTGCAAGAACAGTTATGAATTTAAAATTGTCTTAAATTAATTAAAAATACAGCTTTTATAAACATATTTTTCTCCAACTCCGGTTACCGGACACTCCGCTTATGACGACACTTTTTTCTGGTCATTAGAGTGTCGGGATAACGAGGTTCGACTGCAATTAACTTTATGTAACTATATATCTAGTATTTGGGTGTCTGTTGTGTTTAATAGTGATTTCATAATTATTGGTCAATTTCTTTTGTTCCAATGATATAATTGTACAGAAAGTTTATATATATATATATATATATATACAGTCGAACCTCGTTATCCCGACACTCTAATGTCCAGGAACATTTGTCGTCATAAGCGGAGTGTCGCGGTAACCGGAGTTGGAGAAAAAGATGTTTTTAAAAAGCTGTATTTTTGTTTAATTTAAGACAATTTTAAATTTCTAATTTTTCTTGCAGTTTTAAGCAATAAAATATTATTATTAAACAAAATGTTTTTATTGTTACATGAAATATTAAATAATTAAGGTTTGCTTATCCCCATAGATGTGCTGGCAACAATTATTTTTTCAATATTATGCATTGAATTGTAATCAATATTCGTTGTTTCAGAAATGGATGTTAGATAATTTATGATCGTTTCAATACAATGCAATGCTTCGGTTTTAGTCGGATGAAAAACGCCATGTAACACCACGAGAAAGCCCTTGGTCAGAACAAAAAAACCGCTACACTGTAAAAAAAAATCTGTGAAGTTACTAAAGTTTTTCTAGGAAACTGGGATTCCAGGATTTTTTTATGTAACGGCAACAAGAAAAATTCCTGTAACAGCGTCTGTTACAGGAATTTTTGTTGTTGCCGTTACATAAAAAGTTCCTGGAATCCCAGTTTCCTAGAAAAACTTTAGTAACTTTACAAATTTTTTTTTACAGTGTAGTAGACTGATACCTGTATCTGGAGCTTAAGTGGGTCATTCATAGTGTGTGGATTTATTTATTCCGATAAAGGATTGAAGTAAAATTTCTCATTTATCCCAATGGGTAATTTAGATACTTTTGTGAAAAGTTTGGCAAAGATATTTCTTACCACTTAATTGCCGTGCCTATAAGATGGATTATAAAAATGGACAATTTTCCTAAATCGTCGGGATATTCGGAGTGGAAAATTATTCAACGACGTAAAATCCGGAGTTTATTTACATTAAAATGATATACAGAAAATCGGGACTTTGAAAAACTGACGTGATAAGTGGAGTGACGTGAAAATCGGGTGTCGGGAAAACGAGGTCCGACTGTATAAGAAAACGGTTGATGCTGATGATGCTGATGATGATTATGCATTTCTTCAGTCCTATGTTATAATAATTTTCCTCTAATATCCTTTAAATAGCATATAAAATAATTTATTGTGTGTAGTTTTATTACGATAATATACTTAATAATTATTATATTTATATTATTAATATAATTATTCCTTTAATATACTGATTTTGAACTGTCAGAATTCACTGTTAACTGTATCTCATCCATATAACACGTGAAAGGGTATTTGCTGTGTTGGTTAGGATGCATGATTCTGTTTCAATATTGAATTTTAAGATATTATCTGTTTCTATTAATGAGTAAGTTTTTAACTTACATATTTCATTTTCATTTTTATTGTTCATGGCTTGATTCTGTCCAAATTTTACATATTTATTAATGTATTTCTTTCTTCTTTCTTTTTTTTTTTTAATTTCGGTTAATCGGGCAATGGTAGAAATATGCATTTCAGCGGTTGTTTATTATTTCTATTGCAGAAATTAACCGTATGTTACTTATAATATCGTAATATTGCCCTTGAAAACGCGTTACGAATCGTAAGTTTCATTTTTATTCATGATAGTTCTTCCTTTTTACATTCATTTTTGGTTTACTTATGGAGTTTATGTATTTTCAATTTTGAGATCCTGCATTTTGTACAATGGATTTATTGGTATGTCAATGATTCATTTTTTCTGGTCTTTTTTCATCGGTTAAAATATTTTAGTTATAAATAGCTTGACAAAATATTTCAAATATTTATGAATTCCACATATTTATCTTTATTTATTCTTTTTATACAATCACCTTCCTGTTAAAATGACCTTTAGCTAATTTTTAATGTTACAATTTTTTAATACTTCCTTTATAAGTGATTGAATCTAGTTTTTAAAAAATTCATTAGTGATTAGTTAATTTAATAATTATTGATCTAAATTTAATATGTATAATGTTTGTATCATATCTTGATATTCAATTGATAAGTTTTATTTGATATTGACGATGAATTGTAATATTCTATAATGGTTATATATATATATATATATATATATATATATATGCATAAACATATTTATTTATTGAGAAAGATTTGTATAATACTATAGTACCACAGGCTGTTTAATGTTACACTTATTTTATTAAATAAAATTTTAGTTTTAAATGCTTATTTTTTGGATTGTATGCATCTTGAAAAATTTTCAATGCATTGCATATACAATTTTTAAGTATTCAATTTGTTTTAATTACAGCTGCAATTTTCTTAAACAAATGAATAAATATATGGCTTAGTACTTGAGAAATAACAACAACAGTTTTTGTGCACAAAAAAGAAGAAACACAAATAAAATTAATGCCTATCAAAATTTTAGCAGATTATACAGTTTTCAGGAGTTTATATAAAAAAAAACATTTATAGTCGCAATAGAAGTACAACATAAGTGTTATTTGATGCAAATGGGCTATTTTAATGCAAAGTTTTAAAACCAATGTTTTCATCAAATTGTGGACGCACTAAGTCCACTTATGGTTATTCTCATTTTAGTTTCCTTAATTGAACAATATGAATCCTTTCAACATATTTAGAACACATTTTGATTCATAATGCGTTAAATTTACAGATAGTATTACTATTTAAGTAGAATGGTGTATTTTTAATTTTCTTATAAATGTGGAAACATTTTAAGTCTCAATCAATTCCATTCCGGTAGCGACCTTTCGAGACCATTGTATGGAAAATCGATTTAAAACACCAACTTTAAAGATATCTATCTATATTATAAAGGACAAACGTGTCCTGCGTAACATTGACGGCATTTTGCAATATAGCAGCAGAAGGCAATTAAATGTCGCTTTTATTGCGATTTATTTGAATTTTTTTTTTAAACTTCTAAACATCGCACATTTTTTGCATATAGCAATATAGTAGACGATCAAATTTAGTTTTTACTGATATTTCTTTTAATTTTTTAAAACTTCTAAACATCGCACATTTTCACTTTTTACACCGTCGAATAGGGAAAAAATGTACTTTCAAATGCAACTTGTTTGAAAAATATATCGCAATTTGTTTGAAAACTGTATCATAATTTGTCAATTTTTATTTTTTTTAATAACTTTCAAACATGTTTTTTTTTTCAAATATATTTGTATGGCGTGCAGACGATTACGAATGATAAACCCGTTTGCACATAAAATAAATAGCTCATCATTTGTTTCCAACTTATTTTACATAACGAAATTAAAACTTCCATTAATTAGTAAGTAAAACACTCAAACATAAAAAAACATAAATTAGAAACATGTAATCTAATTTTGCGCTTAAATTACTGAAATGAACAGAATCAAAAAAGCAGAATGTAATATGAACAGAATGTAAATAGCTACCTCTGGCGATTTCTTCGGCTGTGAAATCCTGACGCGAGACGAATATGAACATACGGCTTTTAATGCATTTCAAAACTTTATTATTTGAACGCATTATTGCTGTTTTTCATGTAAATAATATTTTTAGTATTGTTAATGGACATTTAAAAAATATATTAAGGCTGTTCCGAAATCCAAGAGGGCAACTTTATGATATAAGTTTTAATTTATCTTTGTTCGGAAATACATGAAACTAGTAGGTGTTATTGTTCAGAAACTATGTCACCGAGCTGTTTTTTCCGTTTTTTATTATTATTTTTTTTACTTATTTATTTATTTATTTATTTATTTTTTGCAAACGCAGTAGATCTTTCAGAAAATAGTGTCAAAGTGGGCGTTTTGAACAGAATTTCCGCGCGAAAGTAGAATAAATAATCAAAAAAGGGCGAAAAACATGTTTGTCACGTGATCAAAATCGCTTATAAATCAATAGGTAATTTTTGTATAAAAAAATGGAAAACACAGTTCGATTCCAAATCGCTTCCATCCAATCGCCTTTCAATTTTATATCTTTCAGTTAAAAAATGAATTTCTAAATGTGTCAAAGCATTTTGCGCTTGTTGAGCAGAGCAGTTCAGAACAGCCTTAAATGTAAAAAGTCTATTAGCGTTATCAATGAAAAAAGTAGATCCGTGCGAGGCTTTCTCATAGCAAACTTTGAGATTATTTGTTGATACGTTTTCATTAACTGCATTTTTTAAAATCAAACAACGCGTTTTAAAGATAAAAAAGTATGCTACTTCAAAAACCGCTTCCAGAGCCTTTCGAAAAATACCTCATTCCTCGCTGTGCCTTTAATATGTGTACAGAAAAAAGGATGTTGATATCAGAAATAATATATATGACTGTTTTCAGCTATTCTATTATTTTCACCGGGTTTATACCCTAGTTTTCTTAAAAAATCTGTGCTTCTATAGAAAAAAAAAGTGTTTATATACGATTCCTTGGTACTTGAGTAACAATGGAGATGTTTATAATTGCATATAACTAATTTTATAACAGTAAAAACGCTCAATTGAGAATTCTACATTTTTACAGAAAATAATCTTAATACTTCTTTATCCCACACATTTATGCATTGAATAAAACTCGACAATATACGAAAGGAAAAAAAAAGGTTCTTCTCTCCCTTTTCAGATTCTTATCATCTGTATGACCGGTCACTAATCAATCTAACAAGGAGAGGGCCAACCTTGTTAATCACAGATTTTGATTATTTTAATATATGTTGTAGGGTAGAAGTCCCTTAGTGTCAGGTTCAACGGATTTTTCCAATGCTCCTTAGTTCTGGAAAAACCGGGGGGTCTAATATTAGTACACAACTTAAATACTTACTTTGCAACAACAATGATAGGTCAGTCGTAGCTCAGTTGGTATGGTGTTTACCGTCTGATTCGTGGGCCCGGGTTCGATACCTGAATGCGCTACATTTGTTTTTCTCATTTTCTGTTTTATAAATTTACTTGTAAGTATAACTTAATAATCTCACTGTCAATTAAAATTTTTAATATTGTATATCAATTATAATTTTAACCTATTTAATTTTTTACTTTTAACTAAATAGTTGAAATAAAAGATCATAAAACTGTCATTTTTTTTTAATCACTTTTAAAATGTATTTCATATACACTGTTAAAATTTTTCGTTTATTGACAGGTTGTCTTCCGTGAATTTTGATCAGAAATTTTCCGTTTTGTTAAAAAAATGGAATCTCTCCCGTATATATGTTGTCATTTTAAGATTACAGAGTTTTAAATACGGAATTATTATTGTAAAAATCTATAATCCAATGAGACTGCAGTATTTTTATCGCCACCCATGCGCTTCAACTCCTTCGCGTTTGTATCGCGCCATTTACGGAGAGCACGGTGTCAATTTGGACAAAAAATGGAAACATTCCGGCAACATTGCTGCCAGTCCTTTTTCCGTAAATTGACGGAATTTTTTTTTACAGTGTACTCTTTATCGATGTAATGATATTGAGCAATTGTGTCAATTCGTGATTTTAAAGAAACTGCATTTACGCATTGCTATAACAAAGGAAGTCAATGCGATAATAGTATTATTCTGTTTTTAAAGTAACAAGCATAATCATATTAAAAATTAGCATCAGAATTAAATTACAACCGATTTTTTGCATATTAAAGATTTTTAAATTTGTGATAAGTATGCTTGCGCTTTCAATTATTTTGCTTTCCCCTTTATTTTTTTTCTGCTTTTATTTTTGTTTTATTTGAATATTCCTTTTTTTTTTATCATAACTAGATGGCACCACAACAGAATTTGTAATGATGTTGGAATTTTTATCGTTCAATAATAGATCCAATTTCTTTTTAAACCTCTTTAATGGATGAGAAATAACAGTTTACAAATAAGAAATGATAAATTTAAGTTTGCTAACATTATAATTAATGTATGGTGTTAAAATTTTTAATTGAAATTATTAAATTATAATTATAACTATATTTATAAAACAAAAAATGAGAAAAACAAATGTAGCGCATTCAGTTATCGAACCCGGACCCTCGGATTAGCCGGCAAACGCCACGCCAACTGAGCTACGACTAACCTGTCACTTTGGTTGCTAAGTAAGTATTTAAGTTGTGTACTAATATTAGACCACCTGGTTTTTCAAGAACTAAGGGGCATTGGATCAAATCCGTTGAACCTGACACTAAGAAGTGTCTACCCTACAACATATATTAAAATAATCAAAATCTGTGTTTAACAAGGTTGGCCCCCTCCTTGTAAGACAGGACTGTGAAGGGAGATATAGCAAGTTACTTTTAGTTGCGCGGAAATGGCAATTAAAGGAAATCTTAATGGTGTTTCATAGTAGGTGGTGCTTTTCATTTAGAGGGTAAGAAATTTTTCTCTGCATATCCAAAAATGGCGAATTACATGATTTGGTTTTTCAAGTTTTATCCCGTGCCTTTCCCACTGCCCACGTTTCTTATCAGCTTCTTTCCACATATATTTCCTTCCCCATACGTGAAATGGGTTCAAGCCCACGTAGCACTGGGTCAAATCACGCAATAAGAAAGCCATTCATCATTCGCCCCGACCTCGCATGGGGAGAAAAACTAATCCTTTCTTTGAAATGGTGCATTTCCTTAGCGATGATCCGTATAAGCATCCATTTTGTTGCCTGGACGGAGGGGAAGTGGGTGCTTTAATTTATGTATCAAGTACACCTATGAGCAAATGTACAATAAATATGCGCCAATACAACTGTTAGTACTATGTAGGCTTATCCAATAAAACGAACTTATTCTGTAATCTTTCTGAGAATTTGTTTTTTCTTATACACTTTTTTCTTTGTAAATAACTAAATATACGCTAACCCTTTATGTACTGAATTATGAATTCATGAAAATTTTATCTTCTAAAGCATTTTTCGTGAATTGTTTAAACTACATTAGAAAATTTACATAATCATTTAATACATTTTAGAAAGATTGAAGGATTTAGAAGGATTCATTAAATTTGAATTTAACGGATTTTGTGCAAAATTGATAACTTCTCTCAAATCTTTTATTTTAAATATTTTTCTAGTATTTTGAAGAATTAGGAAATATACAAATATAATGTTCTTACAATAGAAATATTTCCGAATTGAAAAATCCCCCCCCCCCCCCCCCAACACCAAAAAAGCTGAAAAGACGCAAAGTCAAAAGAAATCATCCTTTTAAAAATATATTTTTTTTTTTGTGTGTGTAATACATATTATTTTGGAAAAAGATAAAGTAACGTATCTATAACTCATTCTAAACTGTATTACAAGTAATCGATGTATCAAATGAATTTTATAACAAGTTATTTTAATGGTACTTATAAGTACTATCAGTAGATAAAGGGTTAACTAACTGTGATCTATTTTCCTACGGTGACAAATTTCAGAAATAAATGATACACTATCGAGTAAATCTGAAGATATTAAGGTGCAGTCGAACAAAAGAAAGAAAAAAGGAAAGAGATACATTTTAATCACCCCATTGTACAATTAAAAAAAAAAAAAAAAAAGAAATAGACAGTTATGTCTTTTTTGAAATAGACAATTATGTTCAGAAATTATGTCTTTCTTCAATGCATGTTGTCTTAAAAAAATAGTTTTCTCGTTAAATTTCATCTTAGAGTAGCAAACTTGGAAGTCATTCGTGCCAGTAGTGTATAATTTATAGAGATTTAAGAATGTTGAACTCTCCGTTACAAAGCAGATTGCAATGCGGTTAGTTCTTTAAGCATAAATCCAGAACTATTTTTCAGAATAAGCTGTGATTTTATAATTCTCATACTTCAAGCATTTATAAATCGATTTTTTTATATATATATATAAAAGAACTTAGATTATAAGTCCTAATTTCTGCCGAAAAAAATATTTGTAATTAATTTTCAAAAATAAATAAATATACACACATTCATATATATATATATATATATAAACTTTTTCTAAAATTAAACCATTATACATTTAAAAAAAAAAATAATTCTAAACCATTACAAATTATCAACAAAAATTGAAGAGCTAAGTGGAAGAACATGTTAAGGCTGTTCTCAAATCCAAAGGGTCAACTTTCTGACATAAGTTTTAATTCATTTTTGTTCAGAAACGCATGAAATTAGAAGGTGGTGTTATTCAGAAACTATGTCATCGAACTGTTTTTTACATTTTCTCGTAAGCGCAACAGATCTTTCTGAAAATACTGTCAAAGTTGTCATTTTGAACCGAACGAAAGAAGAAAATCCCAGTCAGTAAGGGGAGAAAAATACCGTGTCACGTAATAAAAATCGCTTATAAATCAATAGGTAATTGATTGATCAAAAAATGGAAAAAACAGTTCAATTCCAAATCGCTTCCATGGCCAGTCTTTCAAATTTTATATCTTTCCGTTAAAAAATGAAATTGTAAATATGTCAAAACGTTTTGCGCTTGTTGAGCAGAGCAGTTAAGAACAGCCTTAACAGTATCTTTGGAAATATACCTTAAGGTGGTTCTCATATTCACTGCTGAACAATGCGAAACCTTTAGACACATTTTCTGACTCATTTTTAACTATAAAGGCATAAAATTTACAAGCCTGACTATTGAAGGCATTTGGAAACGAATAGCTTTCCCCATACTCGATAAATTACTTATAGAGATAACAGATTCTTGTCCCGTGACTGTCACGGTTTTTTCTTTTCCTGTAATATCGCTTGCGGAAATTCGATTCAAAACGCTAACTTTGGCAGTATTTTCAGAAAGATATATTGCTTTTATTTATGAAAAAAAAACGACATTTACATAGTTTCTGAATAAGAATACCTGCCAATCTTACGCGTATAACGCGTTTCCAAAAAGAAATGAATTCATAAATGTGTCGAAATGTAGCTCCTTTGGATTTGAGAAAAGCCGTAAAAATGAGAGAAATATTTTCACAAATCTACTTTTTATTATACAGATTCAAAAATTGTCATGTTTTTAAACCTTTATTCTGAACTACATTAATCTTTTAATGAATCCTTATTTGAATTTTGAAATGTCAGTAGAGACGATGACTAAAACACTGTAAGTAATCGTTAATGTTTACTGTTATGTGTGTTTTCTGTTTTGGGAACACATAGTAATCTAAAATATACTCTAAAATGTTCCCATAAATATGTATGTAGTATTCATTAAAAGAACCTTAATTGTATGTCGAGAAAAAACGGACGTTTTTGTAGAAACTGAGTCGGGCCAAACTTCCAATTTTTATACCTGACTCGGCCAAGATAGCTTTCGTTCGGGCCGGGCCTGGAAATTCCGGCCCGTGCAGACCTCTAAAAACCAGCAGGAGTAAAATGTAAAAAATATATATATATCTTTTTCAATTATTATTATTTGAACATGTGTGTATCTATCGGTTCGGTCCCTTCCTAATAAATAACTAAATAATTGTCAAATGTTAACTGTAATTCCTTCTAGCCAATTCTAATAAGCTCCTTGAAAAGCTAAGAAGGAATTAATTCTTAAAAATCAATGATGGTTTTAGAAAAATAAAAATTCCCTTAGATTAAAAAAAAATGTTTTTTTTTTTTTTTTTTTTTTTTTTTTTTTTTTTTTTTTTTTTAAGAATAAAAGAAATTTTTTTTTATTTATTTTAATTCACTGAGAAAAATACAAAATTTAAAGTTTTATTAATTGAACAAGTTTTAAGAAAGTTTTTCTCTTAAATAATAATTAAAAGTATTTTTTTTTATTTTATGATTTTTATTTTTTTTAATGTACCGGAGGCTGTGCCCGTTACGAGCTAAGCACTCAAAACCCTGTCCAAACCTCGCCAAATTGTTAAGCATGGTAATTTGAGTTGTTTCAAAAAATAAAATCTGATTATAGTAGATTGAATGATATTCCACAAATGAAAATGTAGTCATATTTAAAGGAATATTGTAACATATGAAATTGGCAGGTGTTTTCATGCAGATACTATGCGATCGAGTGTTCATTTTTTAATAAAAGCAAAAGATCATTCATAAAATTCTGTCAAAGCAAAACCTGTCGTCACGTGGAAAAAATCGCTTATAAATATAACTCATTGATCAACGATTGGTAAACACTATTCGATGCCAAATCGCTTCAGTAGTCATGCCTGCAAACTTCATGCTTTTGCATTTAAAAATGTGTCCGTGAATATTTAAAAGCCCCGTGTTGTCGGAGGGACATATGTCTTTGATAAAGTCCTTAAAAGGTGACATAATCTTAGATTTCAGATTAGTTCGGAGGATGAAACTAACACCATTTTCAAAAGAAAATATCACTTTCATATATGGAACAAGTTAGTGTGATTGCGTCAGTATAATGTCATATTCAATAAACTTTAGCTTGCATTTAAAGTTCCCAAAATTTATTGGTTTATTTCTAAATTACTTTTCTTCTATCCCTTGAAATCAAAATTAACCAATAAAACTAAAATCTGAAACATTTAAAAATAATTGATGGAAATGATGCACTAATCTTAAACGCATAGACAATTCTGTTGGTGAAAATGACACAAATTCCCAAAAGAAAAAATGCCTTTTCATCCAAAAAGAATGTACATCAGCACAGATTGTTTAGAACAATATTTTAATTAAAATTGTATTATATAATTTTTATGTTCCATTATAACGAAGTCTTTTTAAAGAAATGTACTTGATAAAAATTCTTAAAAAAAAAAAAGCAATTTAACAAATTACAACGACCATTTGGAAAATGATTTTTTCGAAGACTAAATTTTAAGACATAAAAAATCGCACAGAGTTTATCCTACATTACGTACGCCATGAATTAAACATTAACATTCCTGGACCCATCATGCACAAATTTTAAACGAAATTTCAGTTTTACAATTTTCGGTACTGTAAATTTTAAACTTCTACGGAGCTTGTCATACATTACGTACGCCATGAATTAAACATTAATAGTGTTATTACACGTAAAAATTGCAAGCGACAAAAATCGCCTGCGACTCGTGAAACTTACGTATTATCCACTTGAAACTTACGTATTATCCAAGCATTTCATTGGCTGCTCGGGAAAAGGCTTTTCCATCGTCAGATTTCCAAGAAATCCGAAAACCCATTTTAAAGGAAATTTCATTCTTAAACTTCTAAACATCTCACATAATTTTACTTTTTACACCGTCGTATAGATAAAAAAATGTACTTTTAAATGCAATTTGTTTGTAAGCTGTATCTCAATTTGTTTCTGAATTATTAATAGTTCTCTGTTAGTTAATTCTCTGTTGAAAGTAAAGGCAAATTACAGATTACTGTATAGACCAATCAGAACACGAATAAAATGGGGATTCAACCAATAAAAAACTTCAGATATGCTTTTGATTTCCTACCCTGGCGAGGACAATAACCATTTTTCCAAATGGTTAAAAGACAAAAACTTCGCGGAACGTAATTTTTGCAAAAACTTTGTGGCAGAGTTTAAATGAAACGAAATAAAAAGCTAAAATATCTTTAAGGAACACTACAGCAAGGAGAGATAGTTAATGTTAAACATATGGGAGTTTCTTTTCGTAATTTCTGTAAAAACATTGTGGCAGAGTTTTAATGAAACGATATAAAAGTCTAAAATATATGTTTTAAAAAAGCGAAACATTACAGACACAGTTTTTTTACTTCAAGAACATTTTTAAATTATTGTATTCCATTATAATGTAGTCTTTTTAAAGAAATGTAGTATTTGATAAAAGTTCTCAACAAAAAAGAGAAAAAAAACCTTTTTTAAAATTCTATACTTCACCAGGCTACAAAATGGATGCCCCTATATCCCTGCAGATTAATCGAATGCGTTAACCCAAAGAGGAAATGGAACATGGAACATGAGATGTAGATATGGATTGCCTAGATGAGAGCATCTGTACATCCAGTCGAGAGGCGAAGTCGTCTATTGAGGCATGATAGGGAGCCGTGAAAGAAACTTATAAATGTGGTTAGGCCACTTAAAGTTAGTGATAATAATAGAAAAAGAGAGGCATAGTAAAATGGTAAGTAAAATACTTATAGGGTAACAATATATAAAAGAGAGAAAAAGAGAAAAATGCAAAGTTCCAATGATCCGAAAAAAGGAGACGAAAAAGCTACCGGGACGTGCCCCAGAAAACCAAAAAAAAAAGACTCTTTACAGAGACCATACATTTTAAAAGTGTAACATTATTTTGAATGCTTAAGAAGCAATGCAACAATTTTTTTATTTATTTATTTATTTTTTTAAATAAAGACAAATACAAGACAGAAAGAGAGTAAGCGCAAAAGAGCTGAAATGCGAAGCCGACATTTTCAGCTCTTTTGCACGGTCGCCTTCGGCTTGGTAGTCATTTCACGCGTGGGCTTCGCATTATCTGGCACGGGTCAACTACACAATAGAATTTTCCCCACCTCCAAACGGTCTGTCGGGGCTCAGATGAGAAGGAAATATTTTCTTCTTTGCACTGACCTGCTATTGATGCATACAGGAATCCATTTTGTTGCCTAAGTGGAAGCATAGCTACAGAATGACTATTAAAAAAAAAAAAAAAAAAAAAGATTTATGATTTATAGACGCGAGAGGAAATCCAGGACCCTCATCTTTGAGAAGTTTTGAATCATTGTTACTCAAAAAATGAACTATTCCGTTTATTGATACATGCTTATGCTTTCCTCTGCTTTGATTTTCAAACATCATATTTTTACTTTAACTCAAGGGGTTTTCTGAACATCTTATCAGTTTTTTAAACACCATGCAAAGAGGGTGCAGTTGTAACAGGTTCTAAGCTGAGAAGGGTCCCGCGATGATCAACATTTTTTATAAGCATATAGTATATACAGGATATGGCAGACGGCCCATCTCGCTTCTGCATCGGACCTCCAATTTCTGTTTGTGCCTCTAGCGAACTAATTTAAATTTAAACCATTGTTTAAGAGGAAACTTAAAAGAAAATTCTGAAAACAAAAATAATGGAGCATATTTTTATTCTCTTTAAAGTATCAAACACACTTTTTATTTCATTATACATGAGATTCGCTAAGCACAAAATTTACAAGTTGGAAATTGCTCGTCAAACGTGGCAAAAGGGGTGCGTTCGTACTATAACTATTTTTATAATTATTTTTTGCACCCCATAGTGTACTGAATGCATATTTTTTTTGCACTTCATAAGTGCATAGTCTGTAACATCATTAAAATGCACATGCAATAATTTTTTTCCCATTCCCCGTAATGAAACGGAAAACTTTTGACTGTCCCTGTAATTAAATTATACATCCGATTTTCATAAAATTTGAAATGGCTCGACAAAATTTTGCAACAATTATACATTTAAAACTTCAGACCATTCGGGAAGCTGTAACATCATTAAAATGCACTTGCAATATTTTTTCCCCATTGGCCGTAATGTAACGGAAAACTTTTGACTGTCCCTGTCATTAAACTATAGATCCGATTTTCATAAAATTTGAAATGGCTCGACGAAACTTTGCAACAATTATGCATTTAAAATTTCAGACAATTCGGAAGGCTATAACATCATTAAAATGCACCTGCAATAATTTTTACCATTGGCCGTAATGTAAAGAAAAACTTTTGGATGTCCCTGTAATTAAACTATACATCCGATTTTCATAAAATTTGAAATGGATTGACAAAATTTTGCAAAAATCATATATTTAAAATTTCTGGCCATTTGGTTGGGTAGTTTTTGCTCTGCGAACGGACAGACGGACTGAACGACAACTATATGTGCTACGTATTTATATAACTACGAACGCACCTAAAAATGATATTAAAAAATTTCCCCTTCTCCTCAAAATTTCGGGTACCTAGTCGTGTACCTATTGTACAAATGAAAAATCAAATCTTGATGGTCATGTTTACAGCTTGCATAAAAATTGAAACGTGGTGCTATTAAGCTTGCTCTTAAAGTTTCCTATAAAATTAAGATTCTTTTAATGAATACTGCATACATATTTAAAATTTTACAGTATATTTTAGATTACTGTGTGTTCGCGAATAGAATGTACACAATAGCAACATTAATGATCACTTGCATGCTTATACTTTTTAGCATTCAAATAAAGATTCATTTAATAATTAACGGAGTTTAGAATAAAAGAAAAAAAAAAGGGTTAACAACATCAAAACTTTTGAAGCTGTATAATAAAAAGTAGACTTTTGAAAATGTTTCTATGTAACTTATTAAGGCTGTTCTCAAATCCGAAAGAGCTACTTCCTAACTTTGTTTGGAAGCGCATAAAATTGCATGTGTTCTTATTAAGTAACTATGTATTCGAATAGCGTTTTCCATTTTTTCGATAAAGGCAAAAAATCGTTCAGAAAATACCGTCGAAGTTGGAGTTTTGAATCGAATTTCCTGACACGATAGCGCACGGGAAAGGAGAAAAGCCTGCTGTCATGTGACAAGAATCGCTTATATCTCGACAAGTAATTAATTTATCAAAAAATGGAAATCACTATTCGATTCCAAATCACTTCAAGTCAGGCCAATCCATTTTACGCCTTCACATCTTTGAATGAGTCAGAAAACATGTTAGAAAGTTTCGCGTTGTTGAGCAGGGAATTTGAGAACCACTTTCTAATGATTTCGTTAACAGGAATGCATTATCACTATCACTATTTTTACAAAATATATTACACGGCCGGCACATACGGGGAACAGTTAAATCCAGTTCGGGCTATGCACACTGTAAAAAAAAAAAAAAAAAAAAAAAAAAAAAAAAAAAAATCTGTAAAGTTACTAAAAATTTTTGTTGTCGCCGTTACATAAAAAGTTCTAGGAATCCCAGTTTCCTAGAAAAACTTCAGTAAATTTACAGATTTTTTTTTTTTTTTTTTTTTTTTTTTTTACAGTGTAGAGAAAAAATGTAAGCCTGATCCTGGAACGCCAGAAGTCAGACTTACAGTGCTAAAAATATTAAACCCGGACTGAGATACAATGTAACTGTTCGATACCGATCTCTGTACTTTTTATATTTCTATATTAATGTTGTGAAACACGCATCGGCTCGCTCAGAATATATATATTTGTTATTTCATTGGCTTCGTTTAAATTTTCATAACGGGCTGCTTAATTTATTGTCGGCCCGGACCGGCACGGCCAGTTTAAAAGTTTGCCCTTTATTGCAGGGCCTCGGGTACAAGCTCAGGTCCGTGCAGACCTCTACCGGAGCACATGATCATAATCCAGGACTTTGCCTATAGAAAGAGACTAATCCTCCCTTTCTCTGAAAAAATGTATTAATTCTGTATAATATTTTGCACAAAAACTGAATAAATTTAGTGGAAGGGGTAGTTTAATTATTTAATATTATTTCTTTAATATCTGATTGAAATGAACTGAAATTTTCGTTTTTTTTTTTTGTTGTTGTTTTTTATTTTTTGTTTGTTTTTTTTCGTTTGTTTGCAAATATGTCAAGGACATTGGGATTGTCAAGCATGTAAAATGTAAAATTTAATAAAAATTATTTTAAAACAAGATTTAATCAAAGTATAATATCATGTTTGTAAAGCAGAATCTAATTCGATTAGGGGGTGGTGCTGATTCAAATAAACAATAATGAACTTTGTTTAAAAAAAAAAAAAAAAAAAAAAAAAAAGAATGATTTTATTATACAGTCAATCGTATAAACTGCGTGCTTATGTACTTTTTTTGTATCACGGCAGACAATTTTTGTATAGGAAATCAGGATTGCAATTCACTTCTTATTTAATCAAAAATATAGAGTATGTCACTAAGCCGAAGTCTCATTTTTATTCCACATTTTAAAGCCTTATAGAAGAACAATTTGTAATCTTTTATCACCAATAACTTAAAATGGAAATAAATCTTCGCTTATCTTAAATGCATAAATTCTGCGGATTTCAATATTCAAAATTATTGAAAGAAAATTTAAAGATTGTACGCATTCTAAATGTCCCGTGCTATACGCAACAACTGTCGTGACGTTGTTAATAATAATGTAGCTCTTGTAAAGATAATTTAAACAAACCTACTTTATTATATATGAACTATAATAACTCGAGAAGTACTAAAAATTTCTTTGGCTTACATCCAGGCAACACTGAGCTAGTTACTCCATACTTTGGAGTCAAGAAAAAAAAAGTAGCTTGAATATTTTATTCATCTTTTAATTATACCTTTAATAGTTTCAATTCAAGAATAACATTTTCAATAATCAATTTTTCTTATGTTTTCCATATGTTATTCAAGTTAATAACTCATTATTTTTTCATTCAAGAAATTCCTTATATTTGTATAATTTTTTTTTATTATTATTATTATAAGGAATTTTTTGAATGAAAAAAATAATATG
Organism: Maratus speciosus; assembly: GCA_963932465.1. Lineage (NCBI taxonomy): Eukaryota > Metazoa > Arthropoda > Arachnida > Araneae > Salticidae > Maratus > Maratus speciosus. Next base: position 199,978,759 of record OZ010796.1, on the reverse strand, counting down.
TCATGTTTTTCATAACTTGAAAGTTGTTTTGTCCTTTGAACTATAGAGGACAAAATATAAGTATAAAATACAGGCATTACAAAAGGCAGTTATTTCTGTCGATAAAAATTATCTAAAAAAATATTCATCAGTTAAATGCAGCATTCAGTGTTATTAAACTCAAGAGAGAAAAACAAAGGCCGCGCACTTGAATTTTATGTTTTATTTTTAAGTATGCAAATTTTTTATCAGAGTTTTTGGCAAAGTCTTCAGGTAAGCAGTTTGAAGATTGTGAAATCTTTAGTGGATTAAATAGATTTTTAAATTTAAGAGAAATTTCAAAAGTTTCTAAGATTTTATATAAAGAGTATAATTCGAGACAAAAAAGATGTAGTTTTGCATCAAAATGGATGCTTTACTAACTCCGCAGTCAAATCTATTCAGACTATCTTCCTTTAATCTCCTCCTAAACCACCCATCTTGACCTTTGGGGAGGAAAACGCAGGAAAAAGTAATTAAAGCGTGCGGAGCGCTGCTCCACGGAAAAGGCTAATGTCCATACCCCAATGTGTACGAATTTGTTTAATTGAACCAGTTTAAACAGGCCCATGGAAAAGATCTATGAATCTACATTATCTTGTTTTCATCTAAATAATAATAAAAACCATTATATGTGTTTAAAAAATATACTTTTTTTTTCCTCGGTCAGGTAGGTCAAGATAGGTAGATTTGACTATATTGCCAAAGAATGTAGCTAGGGACCAAAATGCTAACTTTTACTTGTTTCCTATTACAGTAATAATGAGGCTTAAACTTAGAATCAGAATTCGTAAATATCATGTTATTTTTGAAAATATCAAAACTATCTATCGGATATTTTTTACATATACCGATATTTTCAAAATAGTCAACTTATTGATGATTATAAATATTTACAGACCTAATATAAATTAGAAACTAAACATATTGCACTTAGCATGAAAACTTAACAAAATAATATTCTAAATGTCTTTATTTTTCACTTATGTAACAAAATTGAAGATTCTCTAATTAAAAACAGACACAATTTGCTTTTTACAATCGCAAAAACAAACTATAGGATTTATTAACAAATTTCGAAAAAGTTTTATGTTTCATACAAAAAAACTGTATCAAAATAATTTTTTCATAGAAAAATTTTAACATAGATGTAAGCTTGAGTGCTTTTTCATTCTCTAACCTGTTGTGCAGTTTAAACTAAAAAAAACCAAAACCAGAAAAGATTTTAATGAAGCTGTAAGTAACTTCTCTGAATTGGATAGTTTATTTTTCAATAGCTGTTTTAAGAAAATATCGCCCCACATAATTATTGGTTCTACATTAAAAAATTAAGTTTAAAATGTAAACTTTGGATAAGATTTTTTTAGGACGGACGAGAGCTATGGGGAGGTCGGGGGGCTAAAGAAGTCACTGCCGAAGCAAAAGTTCTTATCTAAAGAATGACACAGTCAATAACGGTTAGAAAATATCATTGTACTTGTTTTGACCTAAAACATCAAAAATATCTTACACAATATTGTTAAAATAAATATCAAATGTATGAAAATATCGAAAATATCAAGCTTTCTGATATTTTGAAAATAAATATAGGATAGATATGATATAAAACACTGAATCCTGCGTACAATAAGTAATATCATGCTATTGTAAATGTTAATATATACCTTGCAGCTGTACGTAAGTCACGTGCATTCAGATGGCCAAAAATGTCAATGAGCAGTACTTCCGGAAGATTTTCGAATAAATTAGCTTTCTCAATAACCTGAAAAATAAAAATACTAGTAATTTTCTTTCTAACATAATTCGCATCACATGAACAATGGACATTCACATTTCATTTGTAGATCTTATCGCGTTAAAAGTAAATGCTAGACAAGATAAAAAGTCCTTCTGGCCAGTGCCGGGAGGAAGAGGTAGCTTTCATATTCCTTATTTTAAAAAAAGCCAACTTATATTATTCAAACACACGAAGCTCAATTTAGTGGAAACCGAATATAGGAGATTCAATACTAATTTTTATCAATACTAAATCATTATGAATGAGAATTTCGTGAAATTTTCAGCTTTATCCAAGCTGCTTTTATTTAAAGTAACTTTTATTTGGCTGCCAAATTCGGCGATTTCTTAAAGTGCCTGCCATTTTAAGACAACATGGTGGATGAGGCTAACCAGTGAACTTGGTCGACACCTTAGTAATTGCTGTGCACATGCTCACTCACATCGGAATTGGTTGATATATACATGTGCTGTCGCAGGCAAAGAATCAGATTTTTCAAAATGTCACCCACATTAGAAATTGAAACTGCTATATCTGAGCCATTTTTTAAGGTAAAGACAAACAAAAAATGCTCCTGAATCCTTATATCAAGGTCAAATACTTAAGAAAAAAACCTTTTTCAATTTCTAATTTTTTTGCACCTCACTTTAAATATAATTTTTTTTAATTTAATGGTCGCCATTTTGAAACAACATTTTGGCTGATGAAGCTGGCCAGCGAACTTGGGCGAACTTGGTCGAGGTATTGATGTATACTATCCACATGACTTCTTACATCGAAATAGGCGAATACGTGTGTTATCGCGTGACAAATACAAGATCGTTTCAAAATGTTAGCCATGCTAGAAATTCAAAGTGCTATAATTCAACCATTTTTTAAGATATAAACAAAAGAACAAATTTTCAGAAACAAAAACTGCTCCGGAATCTTTGTATCAAGGCCAAACACATTTGAAAAAAATCTTTTTCATTTTCCAATTTTTTAATACCTCATTTTGAATTTTAAATTTAATTTTTTTAATGGCAACCCTTTTGAAACAAGATGGCGAATGAAGCTGGGCAACGAACTCGGTCAAGACATTGGTATGTACTATGTACAGACCAAGTTACATCCAAATCGGTTCATAAATACGCCAGTTATCGCGTGACAAAAATCAGGTCGTTTTAAAATGTCAGCCACAATAGAAATTCAAAATGCTATAACTCAGCCATTTTTTTTAGATATAGACGAAACAAAAACATTTCCGGAATCTTTGTATTAAGGTCAAACACATACGAAAAAATTCTTTTTTCATTTTTCAATTTTTTGGTATCTCATTTTAAATTTAATTTTTTTTTAAATGGCCGCCATTTTGAAACAAAATTGCGGATGAAGCTGGCCAACGACCTCGGTCGAGATATTTGTATGTACTATGTACACACCAAGGTACATCCAAATCGGTTCATAAATACGCCTGTTATCACGTGACAAAAATCAGGACGTTTCAAAATGTCAGCCACGCTAGAAATTCAAAATGCTATAACTCAGCCACTTTTTAAGATACAGACAAAACAAAAACTGCTCCCGAATCTTTTTATCAAGGTTAAACACATAAGAAAAAAATATTTTTTCAATTTTCAATTTTTTGGTACCACATTTCAAATTTAAATTTTTCTTAAAAATTTAAATGTCCGCCATTTTTAAACGAAATGGCGGATGAAGCTGGCCAACGAACTCGGTCGAGACATTGGTATGTACTATGTATAAAGGAAGTTACATCCAAATCGGTTCATAAATACGCTTTTTATCGCGTGACAAAATTCAGGACGTTTCAAAATGTCAGACACGCTAGAAATTCAAAATGCTATAACTCGGCCATTTTTTAAGATATAGACGAAATAAAAGCTGCTCCGGAATCTTTGTATAAAGGTCAATTACATAAAAAAAGGTATTTTTTCAATTTTCAATTTTTTGGTACCACATTTCAAATTTAAATTTTTCTTAAAAATTTAAATGGCCGCCATTTTTAAACAAGAAGGGGGATGAAGCTGGCCAACAAACTCGGTCGAGACATTGGTATGTACTATGTATAAACAAAGTTACATCCCAATCGGTTCATAAATACGCCTTTTATCGCGTGACAAAATTCAGGACGTTTCAAAATGTCAGCCACGCTAAAAATTCAAAATTCTATAACTCAGCCATTTTGTAAGATATAGACGAAAAAAAAACTGCTCCGGAATCTTTGTATAAAGGTCAAGTACATAAGAAAGAAATATTTTTCCACTAGCTGCCCCGCCCGGCGTTGCCCGGGCCCGTAATGGTATTTTTAAATAAGCCTGAAATTTGTATAGCAGGTCGAAACAGAGGGGTGGGAGGGGGCTAGAGACGGTGCAAATTACCAGGGCCCGGCTCTTGTCCAGTTGGAAAGTTGTGTAAAGTCAGGGGTTAAGGTTTTGAATTTTTATTTGTCTCACACTTTAAACTCTTTTATTCAAATTTGATTGATGAATTCAATTAAAATTTAATTATGATTTCAATATTTAAAATTTTTATTTTTATCTATTAAAAATTAAATTATTATATTTTTATTTTATAAAAATTTTTATTTAAAATCTATACATTTTTCCATTTTCAATTTTTTGGTACCACTTTTCAAATTTTGAATTTTTTAAAATTTTTTAAATGGCCGCCATTTTGTTTCAAAATGGCGGATGAAGCTGGCCAACAAACTCGGTCGAGACATTGGTATGTACCATGTACACACCGAATTACATCCAAATCGGTTCATAAATACGAGAGTTACAGTGTGACAAAGGTCATATATATATATATATATATATATATATATGCCAATTTTGAACGGAGGGTGGTTTCGGGGTCTGGGGGTCATGATCGATGAAAATATACCAACATTTTTTGAAATCGCTTTCCTCCGAACGGCTGCAATAGGTAGCTTTTTGTAATGAAATCTACCCAACAGATCTTGTTGTTTATTTTTTCTTTTCTTGCATAAAATGCATAAGTCTGAAGAATATTTAAATTCTTGTAGATCCCGTTAGATAAGGCGTGCCAGTAAATACCAGGCAAACGATATCTATACTGCAGATTTACATGTTCATGTTTACATGACATGTACTGTTATGTATTGAACTGTTATTTTCCTATACTCCGTGTTTCCTTTACTCCATGTATTTATTTATTGTAACCGGCAGTAGCAACCAAACAACTAAACTTGTGATGTGTTCAGAATGCTTATATTATCAGCTGTTCCAGTGAAGAGCGCCAGTCTTTGCCAGTTATGTAGTTGTCAGGTTGTATTATTTTAACCTAGTTTTTAGCTTTGTATTTTAAATGGTTTTACAATTAAATATGTTTTATTCAATATCAGCCATCCGTTATTTACCCACGATGTCAATACATTTTAATAGCGACGAGCGGGAAGCTAGTTAGGCTTAATTTTGACGGCGCAGTGCGATGTTTTGATGAATTGTTAAAAAACTTTTCGTGCCAGTATACGAAGTATTTACGTAACCCAGCAAGTTTATTCCAGTATTTAAGAAGAATTTAGTAGTTTTTTGCTGGACACTCCGGAAATATGGCTAAATTTGGCCAGATAGAAAATTACGTTATCGGTACTTCGTGAAAGTTGTATAAGCAGAAGTTAGATTTTTATTTCAAGGCTAATGATATTGTGGAGGCTCGTAAGAAGTATATATTTTTGACAGTGTGTGGCGACACTACTTTTTCCATTGCGGATTCACTGGTTAAACCAGATACATTAGAAGCTGCTGCATATAATGATATAATTGCAAAATTAGATGAGCATTTTTCTCCTGCGCCGAATCTAATTGTGGAGCGATACCAGTTTAATAAGCGAGACCAGCGTCCGAATGAATCAATGGCTGATTATATTGCGGAATTACGGCGACTGAGCGACACCTGTAAATTTTCGGATTTGGAAGATAGGCTCCGTGACCGGATTGTGTGTGGCGTGCATGACCAAGGTTTACAACATCGTCTTTTCGAGGATGGGCCGACGTTAACTTTTAAGAAAACAGTGGATACGGCTCTCGCTAGTGAAGTGGCACAGCGAAGTGTAACGGAGATCCGAAATACATCGAGTAATGCACAGGCTTTGTACAGCGATGCAAAAAAGAACATGGCTGGTTTTCAGCATAAGAATACGCCTGATTTAAAAGGGAAGTTCAAAAAGGTACAAAGCTATCGATGTTCAGGCGCGCACACAGCAGATGTTTGTAAGTTTAAAAATGCTAAATGCAATTTTTGTTCCAAATTAGGACATCTTGAGAGAGCCTGTATAACCAAAACATATAGAAAGAAACCGGGAACGCAGCAGGGAAATAAACAAAAGTATAAGAACCAGAATTGGTTAATCAACCAGTCGGTGCCACAGTTGGATGAAGATTTATTTTATTCTTTTCCTGCGAATCGGGTGTACAGTTTGGTGGACACTGTTGAGGGTCAAGAATTGGAGATGCAAATTGATACAGGGGCAGGTCATTCAATAATTGGTGAAGATACTTATCGAAATTTTTTTTCAAATAAATGCCAGTTGTCAAATGAAGATTTAGTTTTGAGAACATGGTCAAGGCAACCACTGGTGGTATTAGGAACTTTTTCGGCCCAGGTGGAGCATGGTAATCGAAAAGTGGTTTTACCTGTATTGGTAATTAAAGGAAATGGCCCAAGTTTGATGGGAAGGAACTGGTTCGAGGCCCTGGGTATCGAGTTACACATTAATCATGTGGTGTCTGAAGATATCTTTTCTCAGTTTCCAGGACTTTTTGATGAAGGAATTGGGTCTACAATGGTCCACCAGTGAATATTCCCATACTTCCAGATGCAGCTCCAATTTTTTCAAAGGCCAGATCAGTTCCATTCTCTTTACGGGAAAAGGTGAAGAAGTAATTGCATCGTCAAGAGGCTTCTGGTATCATCGAGAGGGTTCAGTTTTCAAGTTGGGCAACTCTCATTGTTCCAGTTTTGAAAAGAAATGGCCAGATGAGATTATGTGGGGATTATTCGGCCACAGTTAACAAAGTTTTACAAAAAGTGCCTTACCCACTGCCAACGGCCAATGAGGTTTTCAGTAAACTTTCGGGTTGTACTATTTTTTCTAAATTAGACTTGTCTTACGCCTATTTGCAACTGAGGGTGTATGAACAGTCAGCTGATCTTTTGACTTTGAACACGCCTAAAGGGTTGTATAGAGTCAGAAGACTTCCTTTTGGTATAGCGGCAGCTCCGGCTATTTTTCAACGCACGATGGATGTTGTGCTGGTTGACATTCCTGGGGTTGCAACTTTGCTCGATGATGTCATTGTTGGGGGATCGAGTTCCACTGACCAGTCTAAACGTTTGTGTCAGGTGCTTGAGCGTCTTCAGAAAGCTGGATTAAAGTTGAATCGGACCAAGTGTCACATCGGAGCAAAGTCAGTTAAATTCTTGGGATTTCAAGTTGACGGATCTGGTATCCATCCAACAGATGATAAAATTTCGGCGATCAAAAATGCACCTGCTCCCCGAAATAAGAAAGAGCTACAGTCATTTTTAGGGTTATATAATTTTTATGAGAGGTTTTTGCCACAGAAGTCGACGATTTTGGAACCTTTGCACCGACTTTTGGACCAGGGCAGTGCATGGAAGTATTGTGGACCACAGGAAAAGGCATTCCAGAAGGCGAAAGATTTGCTGAGGTCCGATGCAGTTTTGGTACACTATGACCCTGGGAAGCCTTTGGTTTTGGTCTGCGATGCTTCGCCTTATGGAGTAGGAGCTGTTTTATCACACGTTATGGAGGACGGTGTGGAATTGCCGGTTGCCTACGGATCCAGAACCTTGCGAATGCCTGAGAGGAACTATGCCCAGATTGATCGAGAAGCTTTGGCGATTATATTTGGAGTGCAGAAGTTTCATCAGTTTTTGGCAGGGCTATCTTTCACTATCTAAACTGACCATAAACCTCTCTTGGGTCTTTTTAAACCAAATTCGGTCATGCCTGTGATGATTTCTCCAAGAATGTTACGGTGGAAACTTATGCTGCAGGGTTACAACTATGAGTTGCGACATCGTTCAGGCAATAAAATGGGTAACGCTGATGCACTGAGCCGCCTGCCAGTTGACGCTTCTGAGTCGGGTTTCCCAGACCCAGCTGATGTTCTGATGTTTGAAGTGCCTGAAAGAGAGAGTCTTCTGACGGCCAAGGATATTGCACGTGCAACCCAGAATGATCCAGAGTTGTCGCAGGTCAAATTTTGGATACTACATGGTTGGCCTGGTGAACGAGTCAAGTCATTTGAAGCATATAACCGCAGGCAGAACGAATTGTCAATTTTTCAGGATTGTATTCTGTGGGGATCAAGAGTGGTTGTTCCTGCTTGTTTTCGTCAAAATGTTTTATCTTTTTTGCATGCCACACACCAAGGAATTGTGTTGACCAAGGCAATCGCCCGAGGTTATGTGTGGTGGCCAGGTTTGGATAGGGATATTGAATATCTAGTGAACAAATGTCACAGATGCCAGATTACCAGAAATGAGCCGGCGAAAACAATGTCTGACGGTTGGTTTTCTACGTCTAGACCATGGTCCAGGATACATGTTGATTTTGCGGGTCCATTTCATGGCAAATTATTTTTTATCCTGGTGGATGCTTACTCAAAATTGCCTGAAATTAAAATTATCCCCAATTTGAATTATGCGACAGTGATCCACGAGCTGCGTGAAATTTTTTCTATTCATGGTATACCAGATATTTTGGTTTCTGATAATGGCCGAGCTTTTAGATCTGAGGAATTACAGCAGTTTACTTTGAGAAATGGCATTAGACACTTCTTTACTCCCCCTTATCATCCGTCTTCAAATGGACAGGTAGAAAGGCAGGTTCAAGTGATCAAGCAAAATTTACGTCGAATCTCTGAGGGTGATTGGCATACAAGACTATGTCGTATGTTGTTGGGGCTTCGTACTACTCCTCATTCAACGACAGGGATAACTCCAGCTGAGATGCTGATGAAACGCAAGTTGAAAACAGTTTTGAGTCATTTGCATCCTGCCAGTTGTGTTTCCGAAAGGCAAGGCAGAGGTGTGGTGACAAAGAAGATTTCTACAGGAGATCCAATATACATTAGAAATTATTCCCGAGGAGACAAATGGATACCAGGCACAGTGACGGCAGCTAAAGGACCTGCTACATATGAAGTTGTGTCGACAGAAGGTCAAAATCACAATCGACATGTTGATCACTGAGATTTAGAAAGACTGAAAATTTTCCAAGTTCCACAATGGCAGGTGGAGCTGCATCGGGTCCTAAAATTCCTTGTGAGTCCACGACTGAAGTAACGTCTAGTGGTTCTTCCGAAGTGGTGCCTGAAGTAATTCCCTCGACTGGATTAGAGAGTGTTCCAGGAGTGCTGCCTGAGAGTCCAACTGCTGTGGTGAGATCTCCAGCTAAATCTCCAAGAGTAGAGCCAGTGAACATTCCACCAGTGCTGCGACGGTCTGAACGTGTAAGGAGGGCACCTGACTATTTGAGGGACTATGTTTGAACTTTGGGGGGACGAACTGTTATTTTCCTATACTCCGTGTTTCCTTTACTCCATGTATTTATTTATTGTAACCGGCAGTAGCAACCAAACAACTAAACTTGTGATGTGTTCAGAATGTTTATATTATCAGCTGTTCCAGTGAAGAGGCGCCAGTCTTTGCCAGTTATGTAGTTGTCAGGTTGTATTATTTTAACCTAGTTTTTAGCTTTGTATTTTAAATGGTTTTACAATTAAATATGTTTTATTCAATATCAGCCATCCGTTATTTACCCACGATGTCAATACATTTTATGTACAAATAGTAATTATTCTTAAGTATTACTTTCCATACCTCAACAGCAATACTGCAAGAGAATGAACGTTTTAGAATCCTAGTATGGGTTCCATAAATAGGAAATGCAATCTACGCGATCGCGCATCTATCATTTTTTATTCAAAAAACCTACCAGAATTTTTAAATCGCAATCACAGATATTTCGCGTTTAAATAAAACAAAAATTATCATTCGAAAATTTTGGTAAATTTCATGAATAAAGATACGAGATTGATTAGTATGGACGTATGTATGAGTGCTTAACGCTCATGAAAACCAAGGGAAAAACAGCACTGGATGCAGCAACCTCGACCAGATAAAACTGCGCAATCAATTGACAATTTATAAGCGCTTCGCACGCATGAAAAAAAAAACATAACTGGATGTGGCAACCTCATTGTGCAGCAATCTCAAAAATGCAAGAAATTTGAGGAAGCCGCTGTCACTAATGCGTGTCTAACCGGTCGATTCTCCACCAACTTTTAACTTGCGACTCAACTCTCATTTGAGAAACCTTCGGTTGACAAATCTAACCGCCGGTTAATATTTCGAATTCATCGATAACTTTCAAGCCGCGATTAGTCGACATTAGTTAGTCAACTCTCGGTTGAAATCTGCGTAGTTGATTGGCCAAAGGAATCATGTGACCTAGTAATCCTCTCTGCGAGTTCTGTCCTTCCTTGACACCATCTTAATCTGTTTCTTTTCAATAACGAAACTAAAGGCAGTATTGAAATTGGAAATGCATACTTATCATGTTTAATTTTTAAATAAATTCTTATAAGTAAATGTGCAATTACGATTTTGATTTCATGATTTTGTTCGTTTACAGAACAAAAGTTTCAAAAAAAATTCTTAACAATAAAATTCTTAAAAAACAGTTGATTAAAAAAAAACTTGATAAAAAAAATCATTTTCTTTAATGTAAGTTTAATAAACAATTATCTGATCAAACTAGTAGTATTAATATAAAAATTTTATTGATAAAAGTAAATAATGCAATAGGTTTATTTATTTAATTTTTTACAATGGATATTAGATATGAAGATATTTTCATATAATTATTTCTAATGCATATATATTTTATTTAACAAATGTTATTCATTACAGATTTAAAATATCTTGGATAAAATAGCATGCCGGTAGCATAAAAAAAAAAAAAAAAAAAAAAAAAAAAAAAAAAAAAAAGACGAGGCCTTTTTAAAGAAAATCCTGCGTTGATTATTACACATTTTTTTTAGAGATAGTGTTTAATAACTTTTGCAGAAGGCCGAGAACATACATTAATGTTCTTAATGTATTGCGAAATTAAAAAAAAAATCTGAAAAAATGTTTCTTTAGAACAAAAATCATATTTTCAAACTTACTAAGTATGTAATAAAAAATAATTATTTATCTATTATGAACAATTGATCACATATACACAATTTGGTAGAAAATTCATGCTTTAAGCAACTATGAAACGGTACAGCGAGGGACTCTAATGGAAGAAAATTTGTTTTCTATTTTGTCATTATTATTAAGAAAGAGAGAGAGAAAGAAAGATATTTGAATAATATATCTTTACAAAATTGGTATTGAAAGAACATATTTCCATTTAGATTCGTTAGATGGCGCCACTAAAAATACTTTGTAAATCAATAAATTTTGAAGCTTCGTTTTCGACACACAAATTAGTATAATTTTGCATTCATAGAGCAAAAATATCGAAAAAAAGGGGGGAAATGTAAGTGACACATTCTTTTATAATACCATCTTTAATAATTAATGCTTCGTTTAATTAGTAAATTCCAAAAACCTTTGTTTAAAAAAAAAGAAGAATCAGTGCACAATTTAAAACGACCGCCATCTTTCTTTCTACAAGGCATGCGCGGTTCACTAACCTACCTACCAGAGCTTGGTTGAGTTAGTCAACCCCAGGTTAGTATTTACCTCGAATTTCGTCAGGTTGGGTAAACGGAGAATTGGATTTCGCATTCAACCCAGAGTTAAGCTCGAAACGCGAGGTTGAAGTTGACAGAGAATTACCGGGTAAGAGCTTTGCGTCCACGTAAAACATGAAAACATCACATACCTGGATGCAGCAATTTGGAAAATGCAGGAAATTCGTTAATGCCGCGAACACAAATGCATTTATGAGTGTTTCTCACCGTACATGAAATGAAACAAAATCGCTGGATTCAGCTAATTCGGGTATAGAAATCTCTAAATATTTGAAATTCGTTAAATTTACAATCACTATTGCCCCACCAGTGACTGAGAGGTTCTGCTCTCAAAGCTGATAGACGGGAGGTGCTGGATTCGAACCCAATCGTACCCGTCGGCCTAATCGTTCGGAGTTTTCGTGGTTTTCTTCGAATCATGGATTTCCATGCGTAAATGCGGGTTAGGTTCCCTTAGAAAGACCCCCACGAATTGCACCCCCACCCCCGGGCCCATATCCCTCGAGTTGACAATTGGCCGTCAAAAATCAACCCAATCCGCACAATCACTATTACACGTGTATGAACTGATTATACAGATAAGACATTAAATGAAGTCTTTTAAAGTCCTGATCACTAAGCATTGCAACTGTTATAACGTGTGCCTGAGCAATTTACTTAGACAAGAAACAATAAATAAAATATGGGTGCATTCATTTCTTTAGCTATGTAAGAATCTGAAAAACAAAAAAAATCGTCAATTTCATAATCTTTAAAACGTGTATCTTTCAGCACTTCGCTTCTATGAAATAAAAAAAAACAAAACAAAAAACATCGGTAGATTAATATATTTTGCTGTATAGTAATCTCAAATCCATAAATTCGTCATGCCGAGATCGTTATAACTTGGGTATGTGAAGTTTATTAACACCTCCCTGTAGTTTAACGGCTCCAAGTTACTATTTTTAATTCTAAACTAATGGTATCATTTCGTCATTATTCAATGGGCAAATAAAACAAAAGATTTGTATTACTCTAATATTAAAATAGAAAACAATTCCTTGAATCCATGAGTATATATATATAATCCTCTAAAAATACTTTCACAAACAATTTTTTGAAAAAAAAAAAAAAAAAAAGATATGTTAAAACCAATTAAATCAATCTATCTGTCTAGAATTACATCGAAAACCGAAGAATCATCTACCAAAGAATTAAAAACCGCAAATGTGTTCAACGAAAGCATCGAAGAAAACGCAATACTATCTAATTTTTCAAACTTAATCAACGTTCTAATAGCATGTAAACAGTCACAGTAAAACACATTTACATTAATTAATGACATGAATATTATACCTGGATATCTTCGTCATCATCATCTGAACTTATGACTGCTTCTTCATATATCTATAAACAAAAAACTAATAAATTTTTAAAAATCTAATTCATTTTCAATAACTTAAGCAAAAATACTTTCCTACAAATACTTATATGAATGATTAAATTCAATACCATTACATTTAGCATATTTCAGTAACATTAAATTACTCGATGTTTATAAAACACAATAAATATGAAATCATCAAATCAGCCATCCCTACAGCACGCATATAAACATTTTGCATGCCCCACAATAATAATAAATAAATAAAACTGAAATAAACAAAACTAACTCGCGAAAAAAAGGAACTAACAAGCAGGAAACAGGAATTCTGCTTTTTGAGAATTAAATGAAGTTTAAATTCAATACCATTACATTTAGCATATCTCAGTAGCATTAAATTACTCGATGTTTACAAAGCACAATAAATATGAAATCATCAAATAAGCCATCCCTACAGCACGCATATAAACGTTTTGCGTGTCCCACAATAATAATAAATAAATAAAACTTAAATAAACAAAACTAACTCGCGAAAAAAAGGAACTAAAAAGCAGGAAGCAGGAATTCTGCTATTTGAGAATTAAATAACATCCCCGATGAGCAAAAAAAAAAAAAAAAAAAAAAAGATATTTTTATTATTATTACGAGGTGGAACACCTCGAATTTCGACAGAAGAAAATGTTTAAGAAGAAACTGTTTCATTAATTTATAATAAACCTACAAAATTAGTTACAATAAAAAATGCATCTTATAATGGCTAGTCTGACTCTCAAACAAATATTATTTTAACCTAAAGATTAACCTAAACACCTCTTGTATAAACACACTCTATTTTTTTTTTTTTTTTTTTTTTTTGTAAAACTTTGCGTTTTTTTCAGTGGGTGATTTCAATTGCGTTATTTTCAAAAGTGAAGCATTTCCACCTGTGAAAAATTTCAAAGCCGCAGGAGTAAAAATGATGCACTTCTACAAAACTTATTTCAGTTTTAAATCTTAAAATACAGGCTTTTATTTTATATAAAATGACATCATTTGAATCCACTGAAGAACTCCATATTTACGATACAATCTTAAACAACATTTACAAAAAAGTATGCATATGACGTCACTATCACGGAATAATACACAAACCCAGCAAAAAGCGATCTCATAAACTCGACAAAAAAAAAAAAAAAAAAAAAAAAAAAAAAATCTGGCAACCAAATCCCCAATCTGGCAACACTGATATGAAGGTATAAAAATTGAAAGTGTGCGATGCTTAGAAATTAAAAAAATTGCAATTGAGATTATCAGTTTTAAACCGTACAATAATACATCTGCTTCGTTTTACGGCTGGCTAATGTAACGGAACGTTATTTTTCAGAGACTTTAATTGTTTCCAGAAAGAAATAGCACAACGGGGGCTAAAAATATGCAATTCGTTATAGCCACGGTCACTAATGGACCATGTTTCAAGCCCAAGGATTTAAAAAAAAAAAAAAAAAAAACAAAAAAAAACAAACAAACATCGGCCACTAAAATAAAGAAACCATCACCAGATTCAGAAATCGAAAAAATGCATGAAATTCGTTAACGCTGCGATCAGTAGCGAACGTGTGAGGATCTATTGACGTCCATAAAGACGGAAAAAATTTGAATTAAGATAAATCAGATCTCTCTAAAAATATTAAATTTGTTGATGCCACAACCACTATAACGCGTGTAATAACTGCCTGCGGTCTTTTAATCAAATTATAATAATCCCATGATTCAGATATTTTTTCTATAGAAATATGTTTTTTAAAGTCGTAATCAATAAACGTGATTTCGCTTCCATAAAATGAAATAAAAAACATCAGTGAAATAATTTATTTCCTAAAATAAAATTCTCAGAAACATAAAATTCGTTAAAGCAGCAACCGTTATAACATGTGTGAGGCCTGGAACATGCATAAAAACCACAATAACAAAAAACGCATAGCTGATACAACAATTTATTCATGTAGCAAATCTCCAAATTGTATCAAACTTTTTAAAATCATATATGAGATCTCTGCGGCCATGTAACCTGCAACGTATTGTCACAACGCTTCACTTCCATAAAAATAAATAAAACACAGGTGGCTTCCTTTATTTCGCAATATAGGAATCTGAAAAACATAAAATTCGTTAATTCCGTGCTCGTTACAGCTAAAACTGTGTCAGCGCTTCCCTTAAGTGAAAACGAGACAAGAACATCGTTAAATTCATTTATTTCGCTATATAGGAATTTCAAAAACAAATTTGTTAAGGCGTAATCTGACATGCATATGTGGAAATTCTTTAACTCTTCCGACTCACAGTGGCTCTGCCTGAACTGAAGATGTAACGAATAGTGATTTGGCTGAATACAAAATATACGATTGACGAATAATAAATATTCGAAGACCGAATAACAGATTTTTAAAAAGTATATGGGTCAATATCTGAAAACTGGACAATTTCACTCCAGAATTTTTATTTTTTTTGAATTAATGTACCAACTGCCAAATTCAATTATATACTATGATACATATTTTGTCATTTGAATCCTGTAGTGTTTTGAGATCAAGGATGTATATTTTATGTGTAGGATAAACTTTTATGAAGAAAGTGTCTGTTAACACCATAATCAGTGTCTAATAATTGGGACTGAGATAATGGGGACTGGGGTGATGTTTTTGTCTTAAAAGCTGCACAGCCATTTTGTTGATCATTTTGCCCACATGTTAATTATTAAATACGCCATGTGACATTTTTATGTTACGTAAATAAAGTTGCAATAAACTTTTTGTTTATAAATAAAAAGTTAAATAGGGGGACATGAATGACGCTATAAAAAAATACTCATCCCTCAATAGAACTTAACCTTTCAGAAAAAAAATAAATATTTCTAAATATGAAACAAAGAGAAAAACAACTTACCTTCATCCATGGTGGCTAGTTGAAATTTAGATGCTCTTGCAGTGGAAATGATTCTGCCAGCGCCACCTAGTATCTGTTAACCTAAATGTGTGTTTAGAGGGACTGAGATGATGGTCAACCTCAGGGACAAATATATTTACTACAATATTTTACTGTACAATCTATACTAAGAAATGATAATTATATTTTCCCATACTGTATATATATAGTTTCTTATTTTACATACTGGTTTCATATGTTCATTTCTAAATCATCTTTAGAACTTTATCAATTTCTTCATACATTTGTGATTTCAAATTTATTATTTCAGCATCTAATAGCATTGCTGCAAATGCGCATGTTATTAAGTATGTTATTTTTAGTTTAGTCTTACGACCTTATTCTGGCATTTTTAATGGTACTCTCTTTATCAAGTAATAGGCAATTCTAGTTTGGTAATTATTATAGCTTGGTTTTAGCTGTTCAATTTCACTTTGGTCATTTTAATTCTCTTAATACATGTATTCATAGCTGCAATAGCGCATTTTTCATGTATTATCTCCATTAGTCTTCAATTTGTTTTTCATCTTGTAGATTATGTACCATTATTGCTATCTCATTCACTTGAAATCCAAATGTATTTACTTTAGCATTAATCTTTCAGTTCACAATATTTAAATGTTTGTTTGTTGTCCCTCCCATCTAAAATTATTATCACTCTTTTTTTTTTCTCAACCTATTGTTTACTTCAAATTTAGCCTTTTATTTACGTTTTTCTTTCTTACATGTACTTGTTATTTCATCACTTTTCACCACAGTCCTGCCATATATTTTATACTATTTATTTTTATTAATTTATTCCTTTTCTTTATTTTATTTTGTATTCACTCACTACTTATTAAGTTTATTCCTATTTTTTCAATCTAGTTTAACTAAGAGTTAATCTAAGTCTTTTCTTGATTTCTTCAATAATTTTCATTCAATTTTTTTTTTTTTTTTTTTTTTTTTTTTTTGGGGGGGGGGGGGGCTTAAGATGGCAAATCTAAACATTATTGTTATTAATCCAGTTCCAATTTACATTTTTCCTTTCTCACACCAGATGGCAGCACAGTTATGGGTTTCACTCAGATGCTCAACTGTAGATCACATGTTAAAATAGTCTTAACTTTGTTTTTCCATGTTTATATGCAGTAGTTTTGACTCTCAGTATGTCACTCAGGTATTGTGCTCTAGTAATTTTTAATATCCTGTATGAGGTGTATCTTTCTTTGGATCTCTTAGCTTTTTATAATCTATTTTTGTAATGTTTGCGTTATAAGGAGCTAAATTTTGTCATTTTAGGCTTAATGCCGACAAAATTGGATGAAATAACGCATCTTCTTTGAATGAACTCACAAGCTCCTCTGATGATTCTGTGAGTCATTCATAGTTTCTTATTTTAAATACTGGTTTCATATGTTCATTTCTAAATCATCTTTAGAACTTTATCAATTTCTTCGTATATTTGTGATTTCAAATTTATTATTTCAGCATATCCGCATGTTTTTAAGTATGTTATTTTTAGTTTAGTCTTACAACCTTATTCTGGCATTTTTAATGGTACTCTCTTTATCAAGTAATAGGGAATTCTAGCTTGGTAATTATTATAGCTTGGTTTTAGCTGTTCAATTTCACTTTGTTCATTTTAATTCTCTTAATACATGTATTCATAGCTGCAATAGCGCATTTTTCATGTATTATCTCCAGTAGTCTTGAATATGTTTTTCATCTTGTAGATTATGCACCATTATTGCTATCTCATTCACTTGAAATCCAAATGTATTTACTTTAGCATTAATCTTTCAGTTCACAATATTTAAATATTTGTTTGTTGTCCCTCCCATCTAAAATTATTATCACTCTTTTGTTTTTTTTCTCAACCTATTGTTTATTTCAAATTTAGCCTTTTATTTACGTTTTTCTCTCTTACATGCACTTGTTATTTCGTCACTTTTCACCACAGACCTGCCATATATTTTATACTATTTATTTGTATTAAGTTATTCCTTTTCTTTATTTTATTTTGTATTCACTCACTACTTATTAAGTTTATTCCTATTTTTTCATTCTAGTTTAACTAAGAGTTAATCTAAGTCTTTTCCTGATTTCTTCAATCATTTTCATTCATTTTATTTTATTTTTTTATTTTAATCTTAAAATGGCAAATCAAAACATTATTGTCATTAAGCCAGTTCCAATTTACATTTTTCCTTTCTCACACCAGATGGCAGCACAGTTATGGGTTTCACTCAGATGCTCAAGTGTAGATCATATGTTAAAATAGTCTTAACTTTGTTTTTCCATGCTGATATGCAGTAGTTTTGACACTCAGTATGTCATTCAGGTATTGCGCTCTAGTAATTTTTAATATCCTGTATGAGATGTATCTTTCTTTGGATCTCTTAGCTTTTTATAATCTATTTTCTGTAATGTTTGCGTTATAAGGAGCTAAATTTTGTCATTTTAGGCTTAATGCCGACAAAATTGGATGAAATAACGCCTCTTCTATGAATGAACTCACAAGCTCCTCTGATGATTCTGTGAGTCATTCATAGTTTCTTATTTTACATACTAGTTTCATATGTTCATTTCTAAATCATCTTTAGAACTTTATCAATTTCTTTATATATTTGTGATTTCAAATTTATTATATAGGTATATATATATAATAGCAAAAGTTAATAATAATTATAGAAATGTTTACAGCATACATTTAATATTGGATATTTGTACCTGGGGACAGGGACTGAAATGATGATTTCGCTTGTTTAAAGCTTAAAACTAATTATTTATACATCATTATATGTCCATTTATCATTGGTAATTGATATAACAAATGTTACAATATATTACGTTTTTCAGTTTTTGGTTTCAAAATAATTAATGAAATATAATTGGTAGTGGACGCAAATTGTCCAATTTTCAGATATTGACCCATATGTATTTTTTTTATTGTTAAATTAAAGATAAAGTAAAATAAACGGTCAAGTGCGAGTATTACTCGCGCTCTGAGGATTCCGTGCAATAAATATATAAATTAATAACTGAATTACTAAAAAAAATTGTTGATAAAGAATAATAAGACTTTGTAAAAAACTATACAACGTAGGGTTCGGTTTAGCTACATGTACTAGAAAAGTATGAAAGGGTACACCATAAAAGTTAAGAGATATGAAGCTTAAGTAATATTAAATATTGCTATTCTGTAGAACTCTTTTTTTAATCTTATCCTAATCTGTTTATGATGAACTTAATTCTGTACTGACAATAAAAGCAGTGCATATTTAAACTTCATTTGGCATTTCATAAAACTATGTTCAGAGTAGTAATAATCTTTTCTTTTTACAGTGTAGCTAAAGCGTTCAAAGTTTAAACTTGGCATTGTCTTAAGCGAGCTTCAAAAAGAGGTCGCAAAGTTGAAATACCGCCTTGGTACGTGCCGCGTTTTTCCAGATACGTTTTAATTAAATCACGGAAGCGTATTGAGAGAACCACTCAATGCAAACTAGGCGCGAATCCCATAGTATTTATGTGATTAATTCTAGTTAAATTAGTCATTGTGATTAATTCTGGTTAATTTATTGCTTTTATATTACTACTGGGCATTACATTACACAAATACATCATTAAAAGTTGTTATCTAGGCTTTAAAATCGATAGTACACAGAGTACGCCGCCTTTGTCATTATGTATGTCCAAACCGTCCGTGTCTTTAAGGGTTGGTATCTCGGCTAATTGCCGAGGATTTTTTCGAAAATCATTATGTACCATGCTGTTACACTTCTGCTACAATAGGTACCTCCATGTGCATCTCAACACCTTTGCTGAACGCCAGGGCCATTGCTAAGACTTTTGATTCAGGGGGGGGGGGGGGGAGGACCTTAAATTGCCAAGTCAAATTTCAGTATTTGCCAACTCATTGAGAAGCAAAAATAAATAGTTTTCGACGTTTGTCAACTAGTTTTATAATTTTGCCAAGTTGCCACAGTTAGAAAATGTAATATAGATCTAATTTGTAAAAAGCTTAATAATACTCCCAATTCTATTTGTAAATTTTGCCAAGTCTATCATAAATAGAAAGAGTGTATTATAGTTTTTTTTTATTAAAGTTTTAAACAAGTTTGTCAACAAAGTTTGTAAATTTGCCAAGTGTAACAGAAATTCGCGAACGTTTGGTTAGCGAGGGACCTAAAAATCAAAATTTGTGTATAACGGAAAAATGCACTTTTCTCAAAAACTATGTGACCTAGGGTTATCGCTATAGTTTTCCTGCAAGGTTTAAATTAACATCTACTACCTCTAATTTTTTCATAATTTTAGTTTCTGAAGATTAGGAAATAGAGGGTGGGGGACATATTTTTGCACTACATTTTCGACAATATCTCTGAAAATATAATGTCTATAATTAAAAGAAATGCATTTTTGAGTTCAGCGTTACGAAAGCTTTTACACGATACCTCACACCAGAGGCGTTTTTTCTATTGGCGCACATGAGCACGTGAACCTCCAAAGAAAAAATTTAACATTAAATTAAATAATTATAAAAAAGTTTCTAATTTTTTTGTCGATCTCCGATACGAGTATAATTCATTCATGCCCCCCTTTCCACTTTTTAGGTAGTACAGTCGTGGAAAAAAAAAAGTTAACACCCCCTACTAACTCCTAAACAAGTTATCGTAGACGAAAGTTACTGATACCGAACGATTGGAAATAAAGTCTACTTTTAAATGACGTATATAAAATTTGCTTAGAGGGACATCTACATATTAAAACGAATCCAAACTTCATTTTCTTCAATGGCAATATCCAATTTTGACGAGATATTACAAATCTTTGGTTCAAATCATTTTCAAATCATTTGAATGATAAGTTTTTGTATTATAAATATTCAAAATTTAGTGCTTCTACTGTTAAATTACATTTTCATATTTTTATTTATAACTTCTGAAATTATGATCCCAATGTTTTAATTTTTTGTGTAACAATAATACTAATATACCCAAAAATAAATAAGTTGAATTTGCAATTTTTACAATTTTCTGATATGAATTATGAAATTAATATTAAAAAAATTATAAATTGCAACCTACAATTTTTTTGATGGATCCAGATTTATTAAGTCCTGCTTTCTGGAAATCCAAAATTTCACATTTTTCTTCCAAGTAGTTTTCAAATTATGCTTAAAAAACGGCAAAATGATGACTTAAGGGGTCGTCTATAAGAGAAGTGACTAAATATTTTGAAATTTCTTATGCTATCCTGTAATCTAACAGGATTAATTGACTGTTTAAGGTGCCTTGATCAAGAAGGGAGCTCTATCGGTTAACAATCGAGTACCGAACTTCAATCTGGATACAGTCCTTAAAATACTCTCGTTTTAAAATAATTAATTTCTCGGAAACTTATGGTACGAATTGCATAAAAATTTGTTTCCAGACTAATTGAAGGGTGTAGAGTTTATTTATGCTTTCAGAATTGTGTACTGCTATTAAAAAATAAAAACAAAGTTATGGTTCGTTTTAATACGTAGATGGCCCCCTAAGCAAATTTTATATACATCATTTAAAAGTAGACTTTATTTTCAATCGTTCGGTACGAGTAACTTTCTTCTACGATAATTTGTTGAGGAGTAAATAGGGGTGTTTACTTTCTCTTTTTTTCCACGACTGTACATAATAAATCGTTAATGAAGAAAATTCGAAAGTTTCAACGCCGCGTGCCCAATTTCTTTCTTGATTGCACGTGCGAGCGGATAAATGTCCCTTCAAACTCAGCCACGGTCTCCTTCAGATACGGCCAAGAAAACTCTCTCGTCAATAACGTCTTCCGTCCTAACTTTCACAAGCGACGGGTTCTTCAATACTGAAGAAAGCTTTTATAAACATTAATTTTTATCATAGAGCGTTTTCAAAACTTTAAGAAAACGCTAGACAGCCAATTTCCCATTCTAATGTATTTTAAGTAGATTAAAAAAAAAAAAAAAAAAAAAAAAAAAAAAAAAAAAAAAAAAAAACGATTTAAGATAATGATTTCCTTAATAACCCAAGATTCATAAAAAATTGGCACAATATTTACTTAACTTTGTATCTTTTTTTCATAGGCATGAACAAATTAGCGACGACAGATGATAAAATTTTGGCGATCAAAAATGCACCTGCTCCCCGAAATAAGAAAGAGCTACATTCATTTTTAGGGTTATATAATTTTTATGAGAGGTTTTTGCCACAGAAGTCGACGATTTTGGAACCTTTGCACCGACTTTTGGACCAGGGCAGTGCATGGAAGTATTGTGGACCACAGGAAAAGGCATTCCAGAAGGCGAAAGATTTGCTGAGGTCCGATGCAGTTTTGGTACACTATGACCCTGGGAAGCCTTTGGTTTTGGTCTACGATGCTTCGCCTTATGGAGTAGGAGCTGTTTTATCACACGTTATGGAGGACGGTGTGGAATTGCCGGTTGCCTACGGATCCAGAACCTTGCGAATGCCTGAGAGGAACTATGCCCAGATTGATCGAGAAGCTTTGGCGATTATATTTGGAGTGCAGAAGTTTCATCAGTTTTTGGCAGGGCTATCTTTCACTATCTAAACTGACCATAAACCTCTCTTGGGACTTTTTAAACCAAATTCGGTCATGCCTGTGATGATTTCTCCAAGAATGTTACGGTGGAAACTTATGCTGCAGGGTTACAACTATGAGTTGCGACATCGTTCAGGCAATAAAATGGGTAACGCTGATGCACTGAGCCGCCTGCCAGTTGACGCTTCTGAGTCGGGTTTCCCAGACCCAGCTGATGTTCTGATGTTTGAAGTGCCTGAAAGAGAGAGTCTTCTGACGGCCAAGGATATTGCACGTGCAACCCAGAATGATCCAGAGTTGTCGCAGGTCAAATTTTGAATACTACATGGTTGGCCTGGTGAACGAGTCAAGTCATTTGAAGCATATAACCGCAGGCAGAACGAATTGTCAATTTTTCAGGATTGTATTCTGTGGGGATCAAGAGTGGTTGTTCCTGCTTGTTTTCGTCAAAATGTTTTATCTTTTTTGCATGCCACACACCAAGGAATTGTGTTGACCAAGGCAATTGCCCGAGGTTATGTGTGGTGGCCAGGTTTGGATAGGGATATTGAATATCTAGTGAACAAATGTCACAGATGCCAGATTACCAGAAATGAGCCGGCGAAAACAATGTCTGACGGTTGGTTTTCTACGTCTAGACCATGGTCCAGGATACATGTTGATTTTGCGGGTCCATTTCATGGCAAATTATTTTTTATCCTGGTGGATGCTTACTCAAAATTGCCTGAAATTAAAATTATCCCCAATTTGAATTCTGCGACAGTGATCCACGAGCTGCGTGAAATTTTTTCTATTCATGGTATACCAGATATTTTGGTTTCTGATAATGGCCGAGCTTTTAGATCTGAGGAATTACAGCAGTTTACTTTGAGAAATGGCATTAGACACTTCTTTACTCCCCCTTATCATCCGTCTTCAAATGGACAGGTAGAAAGGCAGGTTCAAGTGATCAAGCAAAATTTACGTCGAATCTCTGAGGGTGATTGGCATACAAGACTATGTCGTATGTTGTTGGGGCTTCGTACTACTCCTCATTCAACGACAGGGATAACTCCAGCTGAGATGCTGATGAAACGCAAGTTGAAAACAGTTTTGAGTCATTTGCATCCTGCCAGTTGTGTTTCCGAAAGGCAAGGCAGAGGTGTGGTGACAAAGAAGTTTTCTACAGGAGATCCAATATACATTAGAAATTATTCCCGAGGAGACAAATGGATACCAGGCACAGTGACGGCAGCTAAAGGACCTGTTACATATGAAGTTGTGTCGACAGAAGGTCAAAATCACAATCGACATGTTGATCAGCTGAGATTTAGAAAGACTGAAAATTTTCCAAGTTCCACAATGGCAGGTGGAGCTGCATCGGGTCCTAAAATTCCTTGTGAGTCCACGACTGAAGTACCGTCTAGTGGTTCTTCCGAAGTGGTGCCTGAAGTAATTCCCTCGACTGGATTAGAGAGTGTTCCAGGAGTGCTGCCTGAGAGTCCAACTGCTGTGGTGAGATCTCCAGCTAAATCTCCAAGAGTAGAGCCAGTGAACATTCCACCAGTGCTGCGACGGTCTGAACGTGTAAGGAGGGCACCTGACTATTTGAGAGACTATGTTTGAACTTTGGGGGGACGAACTGTTATGTATTGAACTGTTATTTTCCTATACTCCGTGTTTCCTTTACTCCATGTATTTATTTATTGTAACCGGCAGTAGCAACCAAACAACTAAACTTGTGATGTGTTCAGAATGTTTATATTATCAGCTGTTCCAGTGAAGAGGCCCCAGTCTTTGCCAGTTATGTAGTTGTCAGGTTGTATTATTTTAACCTAGTTTTTAGCTTTGTATTTTAAATGGTTTTACAATTAAATATGTTTTATTCAATATCAGCCATCCGTTATTTACCCACGATGTCAATACATTTTATGTACAAATAGTAATTATTCTTAAGTATTTCTTTCCATACCTCAACAGCAATACTGCAAGAGAATGAACGTTTTAGAATCCTAGTATGGGTTCCATAAATAGGAAATGCAATCTACGCGATCGCGCATCTATCATTTTTTATTCAAAAAACCTACCAGAATTTTTAAATCGCAATCACAGATATTTCGCGTTTAAATAAAACAAAAATTATCATTCGAAAATTTTGGTAAATTTCATGAATAAAGATACGAGATTGATTAGTATGGACGTATGTATGAGTGCTTAACGCTCATGAAAACCAAGGGAAAACAGCACTGGATGCAGCAACCTCGACCAGATAAAACTGCGCAATCAATTGACAATTTATAAGCGCTTCGCACGCATGAACAAAAAAAAAACATAACTGGATGTGGCAACCTCATTGTGCAGCAATCTCAAAAATGCAAGAAATTTGAGGAAACCGCTGTCACTAATGCGTGTCTAACCGGTCGATTCTCCACCAACTTTTAACTTGCGACTCAACTCTCATTTGAGAAACCTTCGGTTGACAAATCTAACCGCCGGTTAATATTTCGAATTCATCGATAACTTTCAAGCCGCGATTAGTCGACATTAGTTAGTCAACTCTCGGTTGAAATCTGCGTAGTTGATTGGCCAAAGGAATCATGTGACCTAGTAATCCTCTCTGCGAGTTCTGTCCTTCCTTGACACCATCTTAATCTGTTTCTTTTCAATAACGAAACTAAAGGCAGTATTGAAATTGGAAATGCATACTTATCATGTTTAATTTTTAAATAAATTCTTATAAGTAAATGTGCAATTACGATTTTGATTTCATGATCTTGTTCGTTTACAGAACAAAAGTTTCAAAAAAAATTCTTAACAATAAAATTCTTAAAAAACAGTTGATTAAAAAAAAACTTGATAAAAAAAATCATTTTCTTTAATGTAAGTTTAATAAACAATTATCTGATCAAACTAGTAGTATTAATATAAAAATTTTATTGATAAAAGTAAATAATGCAATAGGTTTATTTATTTAATTTTTTACAATGGATATTAGATATGAAGATATTTTCATATAATTATTTCTAATGCATATATATTTTATTTAACAAATGTTATTCATTACAGATTTAAAATATCTTGGATAAAATAGCATGCCGGTAGCAAAAAAAAAAAAAAAAAAAAAAAAAAAAAAAAAAAAAAAGACGAGGCCTTTTTAAAGAAAATCCTGCGTTGATTATTACACATTTTTTTTAGAGGTAGTGTTTAATAACTTTTGCAGAAGGCCGAGAACATACATTAATGTTCTTAATGTATTGCGAAATTAAAAAAAAAATCTGAAAAAATGTTTCTTTAGAACAAAAATCATATTTTCAAACTTACTAAGTATGTAATAAAAAATAATTATTTATCTATTATGAACAATTGATCACATATACACAATTTGGTAGAAAATTCATGCTTTAAGCAACTATGAAACGGTACAGCGAGGGACTCTAATGGAAGAAAATTTGTTTTCTATTTTGTCATTATTATTAAGAAAGAGAGAGAGAAAGAAAGATATTTGAATAATATATCTTTACAAAATTGGTATTGAAAGAACATATTTCCATTTAGATTCGTTAGATGGCGCCACTAAAAATACTTTGTAAATCAATAAATTTTGAAGCTTCGTTTTCGACACACAAATTAGTATAATTTTGCATTCATAGAACAAAAATATCGAAAAAAAGGGGGGAAATGTAAGTGACACATTCTTTTATAATACCATCTTTAATAATTAATGCTTCGTTTAATTAGTAAATTCCAAAAACCTTTGTTTTAAAAAAAAGAAGAATCAGTGCACAATTTAAAACGACCGCCATCTTTCTTTCTACAAGGCATGCGCGGTTCACTAACCTACCTACCAGAGCTTGGTTGAGTTAGTCAACCCCAGGTTAGTATTTACCTCGAATTTCGTCAGGTTGGGTAAACGGAGAATTGGATTTCGCATTCAACCCAGAGTTAAGCTCGAAACGCGAGGTTGAAGTTGACAGAGAATTACCGGGTAAGAGCTTTGCGTCCACGTAAAACATGAAAACATCACATACCTGGATGCAGCAATTTCGAAAATGCAGGAAATTCGTTAATGCCGCGAACACAAATGCATTTATGAGTGTTTCTCACCGTACATGAAATGAAACAAAATCGCTGGATTCAGCTAATTCGGGTATAGAAATCTCTAAATATTTGAAATTCGTTAAATTTACAATCACTATTGCCCCACCAGTGACTGAGAGGTTCTGCTCTCAAAGCTGATAGACGGGAGGTGCTGGATTCGAACCCAATCGTACCCGTCGGCCTAATCGTTCGGAGTTTTCGTGGTTTTCTTCGAATCATGGATTTCCATGCGTAAATGCGGGTTAGGTTCCCTTAGAAAGACCCCCACGTATTGCACCCCCACCCCCGGGCCCATATCCCTCGAGTTGACAATTGGCCGTCAAAAATCAACCCAATCCGCACAATCACTATTACACGTGTATGAACTGATTATACAGATAAGACATTAAAAGAAGTCTTTTAAAGTCCTGATCACTAAGCATTGCAACTGTTATAACGTGTGCCTGAGCAATTTACTTAGACAAGAAACAATAAATAAAATATGGGTGCATTCATTTCTTTAGCTATGTAAGAATCTGAAAAACAAAAAAAATCGTCAATTTCATAATCTTTAAAACGTGTATCTTTCAGCACTTCGCTTCTATGAAATAAAAAAAAACAAAACAAAAAACATCGGTAGATTAATATATTTTGCTGTATAGTAATCTCAAATCCATAAATTCGTCATGCCGAGATCGTTATAACTTGGGTATGTGAAGTTTATTAACACCTCCCTGTAGTTTAACGGCTCCAAGTTACTATTTTTAATTCTAAACTAATGGTATCATTTCGTCATTATTCAATGGGCAAATAAAACAAAAGATTTGTATTACTCTAATATTAAAATAGAAAACAATTCCTTGAATCCATGAGTATATATATATAATCCTCTAAAATACTTTCACAAACAATTTTTTGAAAAAAAAAAAAAAAAAAAAAAAAAAAAAGATATGTTAAAACCAATTAAATCAATCTATCTGTCTAGAATTACATCGAAAACCGAAGAATCATCTACCAAAGAATTAAAAACCGCAAATGTGTTCAACGAAAGCATCGAAGAAAACGCAATACTATCTAATTTTTCAAACTTAATCAACGTTCTAATAGCATGTAAACAGTCACAGTAAAACACATTTACATTAATTAATGACATGAATATTATACCTGGATATCTTCGTCATCATCATCTGAACTTATGACTACTTCTTCATATATCTATAAACAAAAAACTAATAAATTTTTAAAAATCTAATTCATTTTCAATAACTTAAGCAAAAATACTTTCCTACAAATACTTATATGAATGATTAAATTCAATACCATTACATTTAGCATATTTCAGTAACATTAAATTACTCGATGTTTATAAAACACAATAAATATGAAAACATCAAATCAGCCATCCCTACAGCACGCATATAAACGTTTTGCATGCCCCACAATAATAATAAATAAATAAAACTGAAATAAACAAAACTAACTCGCGAAAAAAAGGAACTAACAAGCAGGAAACAGGAATTCTGCTTTTTGAGAATTAAATGAAGTTTAAATTCAATACCATTACATTTAGCATATCTCAGTAGCATTAAATTACTCGATGTTTACAAAGCACAATAAATATGAAATCATCAAATAAGCCATCCCTACAGCACGCATATAAACGTTTTGCGTGTCCCACAATAATAATAAATAAATAAAACTTAAATAAACAAAACTAACTCGCGAAAAAAAGGAACTAAAAAGCAGGAAGCAGGAATTCTGCTATTTGAGAATTAAATGACATCCCCGATGAGCAAAAAAAAAAAAAAAAAAAAAAAAAAAAAAGATATTTTTATTATTATTACGAGGTGGAACACCTCGAATTTCGACAAAAGAAAATGTTTAAGAAGAAACTGTTTCATTAATTTATAATAAACCTACAAAATCAGTTACAATAAAAAATGCATCTTATAATGGCTAGTCTGACTCTCAAACAAATATTATTTTAACCTAAAGATTAACCTAAACACCTCTTGTATAAACACACTCTATTTTTTTTTTTTTTTTTTTGTAAAACTTTGCGTTTTTTTCAGTGGGTGATTTCAATTGCGTTATTTTCAAAAGTGAAGCATTTCCACCTGTGAAAAATTTCAAAGCCGCTGGAGTAAAAATGATGCACTTCTACAAAACTTATTTCAGTTTTAAATCTTAAAATACAGGCTTTTATTTTATATAAAATGACATCATTTGAATCCACTGAAGAACTCCATATTTACGATACAATCTTAAACAACATTTACAAAAAAGTATGCATATGACGTCACTATCACGGAATAATACACAAACCCAGCAAAAAGCGATCTCATAAACTCGACAAAAAAAAAAAAAAAAAAAAAAAAAAAAAAAATCGGCTACCTAATAATTCATATGCCTTCATTTGTTTATAACATTAATTCGGATACTTAAAATAAATATAATAATTTATAATAATAGCCCCATGTTTTATCAGAAATCCTTCATTTATATATATTATTTTCAAAATAGCACGTAGTTTAACTGCAATTCCTTTTTTCAGTTTTTATGAGAAAATGGCAACAAAAAGATATAGTGATCTATTATTTTGAAACTATTTTCCCTTTACTTTCTACAGAAATGGAGTACTTCAGTTTCCAGCATTAAAGAAAATGCATTAAAAACTACAAAAAAATTAATATTTCAAAAATAAATTGAGATGCTGTTGTCGGACTAATTGCAGCTAAAAGTACTTTTTCTTTTCTATATGAAGCAGTCTTGTCAGATTGGGGACTATTTTGTCCCCAGATTGTTGATTGTCACCACTTTTTTTAAATAGAAATATTCGACCTATTTAAAGATAGATTTAAAATTCTGAAAAATGAGCGAATTATACTATTTTAAAAAAGTGGTGACAGTCAAATAATCTGAATTAAAAATGTCCCCAATCTGGCAACACTGATATGAAGGTATAAAAATTGAAAGTGTGCGATGCTTAGAAATTAAAAAAATTGCAATTGAGATTATCAGTTTTAAACCGTACAATAATACATCTGCTTCGTTTTACGGCTGGCTAATGTAACGGAACGTTATTTTTCAGAGACTTTAATTGTTTCCAGAAAGAAATAGCACAACGGGGGCTAAAAATATGCAATTCGTTATAGCCACGGTCACTAATGGACCATGTTTCAAGCCCAAGGATTAAAAAAAAAAAAAAAAAAAAAAAAAAACAAACAAACAAACATCGGCCACTAAAATAAAGAAACCATCACCAGATTCAGAAATCGAAAAAACGCATGAAATTCGTTAACGCTGCGATCAGTAGCGAACGTGTGAGGATCTATTGACGTCCATAAAGACGGAAAAAATTTGAATTAAGATAAATCAGATCTCTCTAAAAATATTAAATTTGTTGATGCCACAATCACTATAACGCGTGTAATAACTGCCTGCGGTCGTTTAATCAAATTATAATAATCCCATGATTCAGATACTTTTTCTATAGAAATATGTTTTTTAAAGTCGTAATCAATAAACGTGATTTCGCTTCCATAAAATGAAATAAAAAACATCAGTGAAATAATTTATTTCCTAAAATAAAATTCTCAGAAACATAAAATTCGTTAAAGCAGCAACCGTTATAACATGTGTGAGGCCTGGAACATGCATAAAAACCACAATAACAAAAAACGCATAGCTGATACAACAATTTATTCATGTAGCAAATCTCCAAATTGTATGAAACTTTTTAAAATCATATATGAGATCTTTGCGGCCATGTAACCTGCAACGTATTGTCACAACGCTTCACTTCCATAAAAATAAATAAAACACAGGTGGCTTCCTTTATTTCGCAATATAGGAATCTGAAAAACATAAAATTCGTTAATTCCGTGCTCGTTACAGCTAAAACTGTGTCAGCGCTTCCCTTAAGTGAAAACGAGACAAGAACATCGTTAAATTCATTTATTTCGCTATATAGGAATTTCAAAAACAAATTTGTTAAGGCGTACTCTGACATGCATATGTGGAAATTCTTTAACTCTTCCGACTCACAGTGCCTCTGCCTGAACTGAAGATGTAACGGATAGTGATTTGGCTGAATACAAAATATACGATTGACGAATAATGAATATTCGAATACCGAATAACAGATTTTTAAAAAGTATATGGGTCAATATCTGAAAACTGGACAATTTCACTCCAGAATTTTTATTTTTTTTGAATTAATGTACCAACTTCCAAATTCAATTATATACTATGATACATATTTTGTCCTTTGAATCCTGTAGTGTTTTGAGATCAAGGATGTATATTTTATGTGTAGGATAAACTTTTATGAAGAAAGTGTCTGTTAACACCATAATCAGTGTCTAATAATTGGGACTGAGATAATGGGGACTGGGGTGATGTTTTTGTCTTAAAAGCTGCACAGCCATTTTGTTGATCATTTTGCCCACATGTTAATTATTAAATACGCCATGTGACTTTTTTATGTTACGTAAATAAAGTTGCAATAAACTTTTTGTTTATAAATAAAAAGTTAAATAGGGGGACATGAATGACGCTATAAAAAAATACTCATCCCTCAATAGAACTTAACCTTTCAGAAAAAAAATAAATATTTCTAAATATGAAACAAAGAGAAAAACAACTTACCTTCATCCATGGTGGCTAGTTGAAATTTAGATGCTCTTGCAGTGGAAATGATTCTGCCAGCGCCACCTAGTATCTGTTAACCTAAATGTGTGTTTAGAGGGACTGAGATGATGGTCAACCTCAGGGACAAATATATTTACTACAATATTTTACTGTACAATCTATACTAAGAAATGATAATTATATTTTCCCATACTGTATATATATAGTTTCTTATTTTACATACTGGTTTCATATGTTCATTTCTAAATCATCTTTAGAACTTTATCAATTTCTTCATACATTTGTGATTTCAAATTTATTATTTCAGCATCTAATAGCATTGCTGCAAATGCGCATGTTATTAAGTATGTTATTTTTAGTTTAGTCTTACGACCTTATTCTGGCATTTTTAATGGTACTCTCTTTATCAAGTAATAGGCAATTCTAGTTTGGTAATTATTATAGCTTGGTTTTAGCTGTTCAATTTCACTTTGGTCATTTTAATTCTCTTAATACATGTATTCATAGCTGCAATAGCGCATTTTTCATGTATTATCTCCATTAGTCTTCAATTTGTTTTTCATCTTGTAGATTATGTACCATTATTGCTATCTCATTCACTTGAAATCCAAATGTATTTACTTTAGCATTAATCTTTCAGTTCACAATATTTAAATGTTTGTTTGTTGTCCCTCCCATCTAAAATTATTATCACTCTTTTTTTTTTTTTTTCTCAACCTATTGTTTACTTCAAATTTAGCCTTTTATTTACGTTTTTCTTTCATACCTTTCTTGTTATTTCATCACTTTTCACCACAGTCCTGCCATATATTTTATACTATTTATTTTTATTAATTTATTCCTTTTCTTTATTTTATTTTGTATTCACTCACTACTTATTAAGTTTATTCCTATTTTTTCATTCTAGTTTAACTAAGAGTTAATCTAAGTCTTTTCTTGATTTCTTCAATCATTTTCATTCAATTTTTTTTTTTGGGGGGGGGC
The DNA here is from genome assembly GCA_963932465.1 of Maratus speciosus. Lineage (NCBI taxonomy): Eukaryota > Metazoa > Arthropoda > Arachnida > Araneae > Salticidae > Maratus > Maratus speciosus. Next base: position 199,946,586 of record OZ010796.1, on the reverse strand, counting down.
TTAAGATGGCAAATCTAAACATTATTGTTATTAATCCAGTTCCAATTTACATTTTTCCTTTCTCACACCAGATGGCAGCACAGTTATGGGTTTCACTCAGATGCTCAACTGTAGATCACATGTTAAAATAGTCTTAACTTTGTTTTTCCATGTTTATATGCAGTAGTTTTGACTCTCAGTATGTCACTCAGGTATTGTGCTCTAGTAATTTTTAATATCCTGTATGAGGTGTATCTTTCTTTGGATCTCTTAGCTTTTTATAATCTATTTTTGTAATGTTTGCGTTATAAGGAGCTAAATTTTGTCATTTTAGGCTTAATGCCGACAAAATTGGATGAAATAACGCATCTTCTTTGAATGAACTCACAAGCTCCTCTGATGATTCTGTGAGTCATTCATAGTTTCTTATTTTAAATACTGGTTTCATATGTTCATTTCTAAATCATCTTTAGAACTTTATCAATTTCTTCATATATTTGTGATTTCAAATTTATTATTTCAGCATATGCGCATGTTTTTAAGTATGTTATTTTTAGTTTAGTCTTACAACCTTATTCTGGCATTTTTAATGGTACTCTCTTTATCAAGTAATAGGGAATTCTAGCTTGGTAATTATTATAGCTTGGTTTTAGCTGTTCAATTTCACTTTGTTCATTTTAATTCTCTTAATACATGTATTCATAGCTGCAATATCGCATTTTTCATGTATTATCTCCAGTAGTCTTGAATATGTTTTTCATCTTGTAGATTATGCACCATTATTGCTATCTCATTCACTTGAAATCCAAATGTATTTACTTTAGCAATAATCTTTCAGTTCACAATATTTAAATATTTGTTTGTTGTCCCTCCCATCTAAAATTATTATCACTCTTTTGTTTTTTTTCTCAACCTATTGTTTATTTCAAATTTAGCCTTTTATTTACGTTTTTCTTTCTTACATGCACTTGTTATTTCGTCACTTTTCACCACAGACCTGCCATATATTTTATACTATTTATTTGTATTAAGTTATTCCTTTTCTTTATTTTATTTTGTATTCACTCACTACTTATTAAGTTTATTCCTATTTTTTCATTCTAGTTTAACTAAGAGTTAATCTAAGTCTTTTCCTGATTTCTTCAATCATTTTCATTCATTTTATTTTATTTTTTTATTTTAATCTTAAAATGGCAAATCTAAACATTATTGTCATTAATCCAGTTCCAATTTACATTTTTCCTTTCTCACACCAGATGGCAGCACAGTTATGGGTTTCACTCAGATGCTCAACTGTAGATCATATGTTAAAATAGTCTTAACTTTGTTTTTCCATGCTGATATGCAGTAGTTTTGACACTCAGTATGTCATTCAGGTATTGCGCTCTAGTAATTTTTAATATCCTGTATGAGATGTATCTTTCTTTGGATCTCTTAGCTTTTTATAATCTATTTTCTGTAATGTTTGCGTTATAAGGAGCTAAATTTTGTCATTTTAGGCTTAATGCCGACAAAATTGGATGAAATAACGCCTCTTCTATGAATGAACTCACAAGCTCCTCTGATGATTCTGTGAGTCATTCATAGTTTCTTATTTTACATACTAGTTTCATATGTTCATTTCTAAATCATCTTTAGAACTTTATCAATTTCTTTATATATTTGTGATTTCAAATTTATTATATAGGTATATATATATATAATAGCAAAAGTTAATAATAATTAAAGAAATGTTTACAGCATACATTTAATATTGGATATTTGTACCTGGGGACAGGGACTGAAATGATGATTTCGCTTGTTTAAAGCTTAAAACTAATTATTTATACATCATTATATGTCCATTTATCATTGGTAATTGATATAACAAATGTTACAATATATTACGTTTTTCAGTTTTTGGTTTCAAAATAATTAATGAAATATAATTGGTAGTGGACGCAAATTGTCCAATTTTCAGATATTGACCCATATGTATTTTTTTTATTGTTAAATTAAAGATAAAGTAAAATAAACGGTCAAGTGCGAGTATTACTCGCGCTCTGAGGATTCCGTGCAATAAATATATAAATTAATAACTGAATTACTAAAAAAAATTGTTGATAAAGAATAATAAGACTTTGTAAAAAACTATACAACGTAGGGTTCGGTTTAGCTACATGTACTAGAAAAGTATGAAAGGGTACACCATAAAAGTTAAGAGATATGAAGCTTAAGTAATATTAAATATTGCTATTCTGTAGAACTCTTTTTTTAATCTTATCCTAATCTGTTTATGATGAACTTAATTCTGTACTGACAATAAAAGCAGTGCATATTTAAACTTCATTTGGCATTTCATAAAACTATGTTCAGAGTAGTAATAATCTTTTCTTTTTACAGTGTAGCTAAAGCGTTCAAATTTTAAACTTGGCATTGTCTTAAGCGAGCTTCAAAAAGAGGTCGCAAAGTTGAAATACCGCCTTGGTACGTGCCGCGTTTTTCCAGATACGTTTTAATTAAATCACGGAAGCGTATTGAGAGATCCACTCAATGCAAACTAGGCGCGAATCCCATAGTATTTATGTGATTAATTCTAGTTAAATTAGTCATTGTGATTAATTCTGGTTAATTTATTGCTTTTATATTACTACTGGGCATTACATTACACAAATACATCATTAAAAGTTGTTATCTAGGCTTTAAAATCGATAGTACATAGAGTACGCCGCCTTTGTCATTATGTATGTCCAAACCGTCCGTGTCTTTAAGGGTTGGTATCTCGGCTAATTGCCGAGGATTTTTTCGAAAATCATTATGTACCATGCTGTTACACTTCTGCTACAATAGGTACCTCCATGTGCATCTCAACACCTTTGCTGAACGCCAGGGCCATTGCTAAGACTTTTGATTCAGGGGGGGGGGGGGAGGACCTTAAATTGCCAAGTCAAATTTCAGTATTTGCCAACTCATTGAGAAGCAAAAATAAATAGTTTTCGACGTTTGTCAACCAGTTTTATAATTTTGCCAAGTTGCCACAGTTAGAAAATGTAATATAGATCTAATTTGTAAAAAGCTTAATAATACTCCCAATTGTATTTGTAAATTTTGCCAAGTCTATCATAAATAGAAAGAGTGTATTATAGTTTTTTTTATTAAAGTTTTAAACAAGTTTGTCAACAAAGTTTGTAAATTTGCCACGTGTAACAGAAATTCGCGAACGTTTGGTTAGCGAGGGACCTACAAATCAAAATTTGTGTATAACGGAAAAATGCACTTTTCTCAAAAACTATGCGACCTAGGGTTATCGCTATAGTTTTCCTGCAAGTTTTAATTAACATCTACTACCTCTAATTTTTTCATAATTTTAGTTTCTGAAGATTAGGAAATAGAGGGTGGGGGACATATTTTTGCACTACATTTTCGACAATATCTCTGAAAATATAATGTCTATAATTAAAAGAAATGCATTTTTGAGTTCAGCGTTACGAAAGCTTTTACACGATACCTCACACCAGTGGCGTTTTTTCTATTGGCGCACATGAGCACGTGAACCTCCAAAGAAAAAATTTAACATTAAATTAAATAATTATAAAAAGTTTCTAATTTTTTTGTCGATCTCCGATACGAGTATAATTCATTCATGCCCCCCTTTCCACTTTTTAGGTAGTACAGTCGTGGAAAAAAAAAAGTTAACACCCCCTACTAACTCCTAAACAAGTTATCGTAGACGAAAGTTACTGATACCGAACGATTGGAAATAAAGTCTACTTTTAAATGACGTATATAAAATTTGCTTAGAGGGACATCTACATATTAAAACGAATCCAAACTTCATTTTCTTCAATGGCAATATCCAATTTTGACGAGATATTACAAATCTTTGGTTCAAATCATTTTCAAATCATTTGAATGATAAGTTTTTGTATTATAAATATTCAAAATTTAGTGCTTCTACTGTTAAATTACATTTTCATATTTTTATTTATAACTTCTGAAATTATGATCCCAATGTTTTAATTTTTTGTGTAACAATAATACTAATATACCCAAAAATAAATAAGTTGAATTTGCAATTTTTATAATTTTCTGATATGAATTATGAAATTAATATTAAAAAAATTATAAATTGCAACCTACAATTTTTTTGATGGATCCAGATTTATTAAGTCCTGCTTTCTGGAAATTTAAAATTTCACATTTTTCTTCCAAGTAGTTTTCAAATTATGCTTAAAAAACGGCAAAATGATGACTTAAGGGGTCGTCTATAAGAGAAGTGACTAAATATTTTGAAATTTCTTATGCTATCCTGTAATCTAACAGGATTAATTGACTGTTTAAGGTGCCTTGATCAAGAAGGGAGCTCTATCGGTTAACAATCGAGTACCGAACTTCAATCTGGATACAGTCCTTAAAATACTCTCATTTTAAAATAATTAATTTCTCGGAAACTTATGGTACGAATTGCATAAAAATTTGTTTTCAGACTAATTGAAGGGTGTAGAGTTTATTTATGCTTTCAGAATTGTGTACTGCTATTAAAAAATAAAAACAAAGTTATGGTTCGTTTTAATACGTAGATGGCCCCCTAAGCAAATTTTATATACATCATTTAAAAGTAGACTTTATTTTCAATCGTTCGGTACGAGTAACTTTCTTCTACGATAATTTGTTGAGGAGTAAATAGGGGTGTTTACTTTCTCTTTTCTTCCACGACTGTACATAATAAATCGTTAATGAAGAAAATTCGAAAGTTTCAACGCCGCGTGCCCAATTTCTTTCTTGATTGCACGTGCGAGCGGATAAATGTCCCTTCAAACTCAGCCACGGTCTCCTTCAGATACGGCCAAGAAAACTCTCTCGTCAATAACGTCCTCCGTCCTAACTTTCACAAGCGACGGGTTCTTCAATATTGAAGAAAGCGTTTATAAACATTAATTTTTATCATAGAGCGTTTTCAAAACTTTAAGAAAACGCTAGACAGCCAATTTCCCATTCTAATGTATTTTAAGTAGATTAAAAAAAAAAAAAAAAAAAAAAAAAAAAAAAAAAAAAAACGATTTAAGATAATGATTTCCTTAATAACCCAAGATTCATAAAAAATTGGCACAATATTTATTTAACTTTGTATCTTTTTTTCATAGGCATGAACAAATTAGCGACGACAGATGATAAAATTTTGGCGATCAAAAATGCACCTGCTCCCCGAAATAAGAAAGAGCTACAGTCATTTTTAGGGTTATATAATTTTTATGAGAGGTTTTTGCCACAGAAGTCGACGATTTTGGAACCTTTGCACCGACTTTTGGACCAGGGCAGTGCATGGAAGTATTGTGGACCACAGGAAAAGGCATTCCAGAAGGCGAAAGATTTGCTGAGGTCCGATGCAGTTTTGGTACACTATGACCCTGGGAAGCCTTTGGTTTTGGTCTGCGATGCTTCGCCTTATGGAGTAGGAGCTGTTTTATCACACGTTATGGAGGACGGTGTGGAATTGCCGGTTGCCTACGGATCCAGAACCTTGCGAATGCCTGAGAGGAACTATGCCCAGATTGATCGAGAAGCTTTGGCGATTATATTTGGAGTGCAGAAGTTTCATCAGTTTTTGGCAGGGCTATCTTTCACTATCTAAACTGACCATAAACCTCTCTTGGGTCTTTTTAAACCAAATTCGGTCATGCCTGTGATGATTTCTCCAAGAATGTTACGGTGGAAACTTATGCTGCAGGGTTACAACTATGAGTTGCGACATCGTTCAGGCAATAAAATGGGTAACGCTGATGCACTGAGCCGCCTGCCAGTTGACGCTTCTGAGTCGGGTTTCCCAGACCCAGCTGATGTTCTGATGTTTGAAGTGCCTGAAAGAGAGAGTCTTCTGACGGCCAAGGATATTGCACGTGCAACCCAGAATGATCCAGAGTTGTCGCAGGTCAAATTTTGGATACTACATGGTTGGCCTGGTGAACGAGTCAAGTCATTTGAAGCATATAACCGCAGGCAGAACGAATTGTCAATTTTTCAGGATTGTATTCTGTGGGGATCAAGAGTGGTTGTTCCTGCTTGTTTTCGTCAAAATGTTTTATCTTTTTTGCATGCCACACACCAAGGAATTGTGTTGACCAAGGCAATTGCCCGAGGTTATGTGTGGTGGCCAGGTTTGGATAGGGATATTGAATATCTAGTGAACAAATGTCACAGATGCCAGATTACCACAAATGAGCCGGCGAAAACAATGTCTGACGGTTGGTTTTCTACGTCTAGACCATGGTCCAGGATACATGTTGATTTTGCGGGTCCATTTCATGGCAAATTATTTTTTATCCTGGTGGATGCTTACTCAAAATTGCCTGAAATTAAAATTATCCCCAATTTGAATTCTGCGACAGTGATCCACGAGCTGCGTGAAATTTTTTCTATTCATGGTATACCAGATATTTTGGTTTCTGATAATGGCCGAGCTTTTAGATCTGAGGAATTACAGCAGTTTACTTTGAGAAATGGCATTAGACACTTCTTTACTCCCCCTTATCATCCGTCTTCAAATGGACAGGTAGAAAGGCAGGTTCAAGTGATCAAGCAAAATTTACGTCGAATCTCTGAGGGTGATTGGCATACAAGACTATGTCGTATGTTGTTGGGGCTTCGTACTACTCCTCATTCAACGACAGGGATAACTCCAGCTGAGATGCTGATGAAACGCAAGTTGAAAACAGTTTTGAGTCATTTGCATCCTGCCAGTTGTGTTTCCGAAAGGCAAGGCAGAGGTGTGGTGACAAAGAAGTTTTCTACAGGAGATCCAATATACATTAGAAATTATTCCCGAGGAGACAAATGGATACCAGGCACAGTGACGGCAGCTAAAGGACCTGTTACATATGAAGTTGTGTCGACAGAAGGTCAAAATCACAATCGACATGTTGATCAGCTGAGATTTAGAAAGACTGAAAATTTTCCAAGTTCCACAATGGCAGGTGGAGCTGCATCGGGTCCTAAAATTCCTTGTGAGTCCACGACTGAAGTAACGTCTAGTGGTTCTTCCGAAGTGGTGCCTGAAGTAATTCCCTCGACTGGATTAGAGAGTGTTCCAGGAGTTCTGCCTGAGAGTCCAACTGCTGTGGTGAGATCTCCAGCTAAATCTCCAAGAGTAGAGCCAGTGAACATTCCACCAGTGCTGCGACGGTCTGAACGTGTAAGGAGGGCACCTGACTATTTGAGAGGCTATGTTTGAACTTTGGGGGGACGAACTGTTATGTATTGAACTGTTATTTTCCTATACTCCGTGTTTCCTTTACTCCATGTATTTATTTATTGTAACCGGCAGTAGCAACCAAACAACTAAACTTGTGATGTGTTCAGAATGTTTATATTATCAGCTGTTCCAGTGAAGAGGCGCCAGTCTTTGCCAGTTATGTAGTTGTCAGGTTGTATTATTTTAACCTAGTTTTTAGCTTTGTATTTTAAATGGTTTTACAATTAAATATGTTTTATTCAATATCAGCCATCCGTTATTTACCCACGATGTCAATACATTTTATGTACAAATAGTAATTATTCTTAAGTATTTCTTTCCATACCTCAACAGCAATACTGCAAGAGAATGAACGTTTTAGAATCCTAGTATGGGTTCCATAAATAGGAAATGCAATCTACGCGATCGCGCATCTATCATTTTTTATTCAAAAAACCTACCAGAATTTTTAAATCGCAATCACAGATATTTCGCGTTTAAATAAAACAGAAATTATCATTCGAAAATTTTGGTAAATTTCATGAATAAAGATACGAGATTGATTAGTATGGACGTATGTATGAGTGCTTAACGCTCATGAAAACCAAGGGAAAACAGCACTGGATGCAGCAACCTCGACCAGATAAAACTGCGCAATCAATTGACAATTTATAAGCGCTTCGCACGCATGAACAAAAAAAAACATAACTGGATGTGGCAACCTCATTGTGCAGCAATCTCAAAAATGCAAGAAATTTGAGGAAGCCGCTGTCACTAATGCGTGTCTAACCGGTCGATTCTCCACCAACTTTTAACTTGCGACTCAACTCTCATTTGAGAAACCTTCGGTTGACAAATCTAACCGCCGGTTAATATTTCGAATTCATCGATAACTTTCAAGCCGCGATTAGTCGACATTAGTTAGTCAACTCTCGGTTGAAATCTGCGTAGTTGATTGGCCAAAGGAATCATGTGACCTAGTAATCCTCTCTGCGAGTTCTGTCCTTCCTTGACACCATCTTAATCTGTTTCTTTTCAATAACGAAACTAAAGGCAGTATTGAAATTGGAAATGCATACTTATCATGTTTAATTTTTAAATAAATTCTTATAAGTAAATGTGCAATTACGATTTTGATTTCATGATTTTGTTCGTTTACAGAACAAAAGTTTAAAAAAAAAATTCTTAACAATAAAATTCTTAAAAAACAGTTGATTAAAAAAAAAACTTGATAAAAAAAATCATTTTCTTTAATGTAAGTTTAATAAACAATTATCTGATCAAACTAGTAGTATTAATATAAAAATTTTATTGATAAAAGTAAATAATGCAATAGGTTTATTTATTTAATTTTTTACAATGGATATTAGATATGAAGATATTTTCATATAATTATTTCTAATGCATATATATTTTATTTAACAAATGTTATTCATTACAGATTTAAAATATCTTGGATAAAATAGCATGCCGGTAGCAAAAAAAAAAAAAAAAAAAAAAAAAAAAAAGACGAGGCCTTTTTAAAGAAAATCCTGCGTTGATTATTACACATTTTTTTTAGAGATCGTGTTTAATAACTTTTGAAGAAGGCCGAGAACATACATTAATGTTCTTAATGTATTGCGAAATTTAAAAAAAAATCTGAAAAAATGTTTCTTTAGAACAAAAATCATATTTTCAAACTTACTAAGTATGTAATAAAAAATAATTATTTATCTATTATGAACAATTGATCACATATACACAATTTGGTAGAAAATTCATGCTTTAAGCAACTATGAAACGGTACAGCGAGGGACTCTAATGGAAGAAAATTTGTTTTCTATTTTGTCATTATTATTAAGAAAGAGAGAGAGAAAGAAAGATATTTGAATAATATATCTTTACAAAATTGGTATTGAAAGAACATATTTCCATTTAGATTCGTTAGATGGCGCCACTAAAAAATACTTTGTAAATCAATAAATTTTGAAGCTTCGTTTTCGACACACAAATTAGTATAATTTTGCATTCATAGAGCAAAAATATCGAAAAAAAGGGGGGAAATGTAAGTGACACATTCTTTTATAATACCATCTTTAATAATTAATGCTTCGTTTAATTAGTAAATTCCAAAAACCTTTGTTTTAAAAAAAAGAAGAATCAGTGCACAATTTAAAACGACCGCCATCTTTCTTTCTACAAGGCATGCGCGGTTCACTAACCTACCTACCAGAGCTTGGTTGAGTTAGTCAACCCCAGGTTAGTATTTACCTCGAATTTCGTCAGGTTGGGTAAACGGAAAATTGGATTTCGCATTCAACCCAGAATTAAGCTCGAAACGCGAGGTTGAAGTTGACAGAGAATTACCGGGTAAGAGCTTTGCGTCCACGTAAAACATGAAAACATCACATAACTGGATGCAGCAATTTCGAAAATGCAGGAAATTCGTTAATGCCGCGAACACAAATGCATTTATGAGTGTTTCTCACCGTACATGAAATGAAACAAAATCGCTGGATTCAGCTAATTCGGGTATAGAAATCTCTAAATATTTGAAATTCGTTAAATTTACAATCACTATTGCCCCACCAGTGACTGAGAGGTTCTGCTGTCAAAGCTGATAGACGGGAGGTGCTGGATTCGAACCCAATCGTACCCGTCGGCCTAATCGTTCGGAGTTTTCGTGGTTTTCTTCGAATCATGGATTTCCATGCGTAAATGCGGGTTAGGTTCCCTTAGAAATACCCCCACGAATTGCACCCCCCCCGGGCCCATATCCCTCGAGTTGACAATTGGCCGTCAAAAATCAACCCAATCCGCACAATCACTATTACACGTGTATGAACTGATTATACAGATAAGACATTAAAAGAAGTCTTTTAAAGTCCTGATCACTAAGCATTACAACTGTTATAACGTGTGCCTGAGCAATTTACTTAGACAAGAAACAATAAATAAAATATGGGTGCATTCATTTCTTTAGCTATGTAAGAATCTGGAAAACAAAAAAATCGTCAATTTCATAATCTTTAAAACGTGTATCTTTCAGCACTTCGCTTCTATGAAATAAAAAAAACAAAACAAAAAACATCGGTAGATTAATATATTTTGCTGTATAGTAATCTCAAATCCATAAATTCGTCATGCCGAGATCGTTATAACTTGGGTATGTGAAGTTTATTAACACCTCCCTGTAGTTTAACGGCTCCAAGTTACTATTTTTAATTCTAAACTAATGGTATCATTTCGTCATTATTCAATGGGCAAATAAAACAAAAGATTTGTATTACTCTAATATTAAAATAGAAAACAATTCCTTGAATCCACGAGTATATATATATAATCCTCTAAAAATACTTTCACAAACAATTTTTTGGAAAAAAAAAAAAAAAAGGTATGTTAAAACCAATTAAATCAATCTATCTGTCTAGAATTACATCGAAAACCGAAGAATCATCTACCAAAGAATTAAAAACCGCAAATGTGTTCAACGAAAGCATCGAAGAAAACGCAATACTATCTAATTTTTCAAACTTAATCAACGTTCTAATAGCATGTAAACAGTCACAGTAAAACACATTTACATTAATTAATGACATGAATATTATACCTGGATATCTTCGTCATCATCATCTGAAATTATGACTGCTTCTTGATATATCTATAAACAAAAAACTAATAAATTTTTAAAAATCTAATTCATTTTCAATAACTTAAGCAAAAATACTTTCCTACAAATACTTATATGAATGATTAAATTCAATACCATTACATTTAGCATATCTCAGTAGCAAAATTACTCGATGTTTATAAAACACAATAAATATGAAATCATCAAATCAGCCATCCCTACAGCACGCATATAAACATTTTGCATGCCCCACAATAATAATAAATAAATAAAACTGAAATAAACAAAACTAACTCGCGAAAAAAAGGAACTAAAAAGCAGGAAGCAGGAATTCTGCTATTTGAGAATTAAATGACATCCCCGATGAGCAAAAAAAAAAAAAAGATATTTTTATTATTATTACGAGGTGGAACACCTCGAATTTCGACAGAAGAAAATGTTTAAGAAGAAACTGTTTCATTAATTTATAATAAACCTACAAAATTAGTTACAATAAAAAATGCATCTTATAATGGCTAGTCTGACTCTGAAACAAATATTATTTTAACCTAAAGATCACTGCTCTTGTATAAACACACTCTATTTTTTTTTTTTTTTTTTTTTTTTTTGTAAAACTTTGCGTTTTTTTCAGTGGGTGATTTCAATTGCGTTATTTTCAAAAGTGAAGCATTTCCACCTGTGAAAAATTTCAAAGCCGCTGGAGTAAAAATGATGCACTTCTACAAAACTTATTTCAGTTTTAAATCTTAAAATACAGGCTTTTATTTTATATAAAATGACATCATTTGAATCCACTGAAGAACTCCATATTTACGATACAATCTTAAACAACATTTACAAAAAAGTATGCATATGACGTCACTATCACGGAATAATACACAAACCCAGCAAAAAGCGATCTCATAAACTCGACAAAAAAAAAAAAAAAAAAATCGGCTACCTAATAATTCATATGCCTTCATTTGTTTATAACATTAATTCGGATACTTAAAATAAATATAATAATTTATAATAATAGCCCCATGTTTTATCAGAAATCCTTCATTTATATATATTATTTTCAAAATAGCACGTAGTTTAACTGCAATTCCTTTTTTCAGTTTTTATGAGAAAATGGCAACAAAAAGATATAGTGATCTATTATTTTGAAACTATTTTCCCTTTACTTTCTACAGAAATGGAGTACTTCAGTTTCCAGCATTAAAGAAAATGCATTAAAAACTACAAAAAAATTAATATTTCAAAAATAAGTTGAGATGCTGTTGTCGGACTAATTGCAGCTAAAAGTACTTTTTCTTTTCTATATGAAGCAGTCTTGTCAGATTGGGGACTATTTTGTCCCCAGATTGTTGATTGTCACCACTTTTTTTAAATAGAAATATTCGACCTATTTAAAGATAGATTTAAAATTCTGAAAAATGAGCGAATTATACTATTTTAAAAAAGTGGTGACAGTCAAATAATCTGAATTAAAAATGTCTCCAATCTGGCAACACTGATATGAAGGTATAAAAATTGAAAGTGTGCGATGCTTAGAAATTAAAAAAATTGCAATTGAGATTATCAGTTTTAAACCGTACAATAATACATCTGCTTCGTTTTACGGCTGGCTAATGTAACGGAACGTTATTTTTCAGAGACTTTAATTGTTTCCAGAAAGAAATAGCACAACGGGGGCTAAAAATATGCAATTCGTTATAGCCACGGTCACTAATGGACCATGTTTCAAGCCCAAGGATTAAAAAAAAAAAAAAAAAAAAAAAAAACAAACAAACATCGGCCACTAAAATAAAGAAACCATCACCAGATTCAGAAATCGAAAAATTGCATGAAATTCGTTAACGCTGCGATCAGTAGCGAACGTGTGAGGATCTATTGACGTCCATAAAGACGGAAAAAATTTGAATTAAGATAAATCAGATCTCTCTAAAAATATTAAATTTGTTGATGCCACAATCACTATAACGCGTGTAATAACTGCCTGCGGTCGTTTAATCAAATTATAATAATCCCATGATTCAGATATTTTTTCTATAGGAATATGTTTTTTAAAGTCGTAATCAATAAACGTGATTTCGCTTCCATAAAATGAAATAAAAAACATCAGTGAAATAATTTATTTCCTAAAATAAAATTCTCAGAAACATAAAATTCGTTAAAGCAGCAACCGTTATAACATGTGTGAGGCCTGGAACATGCATAAAAACCACAATAACAAAAAACGCATAGCTGATACAACAATTTATTCATGTAGCAAATCTCCAAATTGTATGAAACTTTTTAAAATCATATATGAGATCTTTGCGGCCTTGTAACCTGCAACGTATTGTCACAACGCTTCACTTCCATAAAAATAAATAAAACACAGGTCGCTTCCTTTATTTCGCGATATAGGAATCTGAAAAACATAAAATTCGTTAATTCCGTGCTCGTTACAGCTAAAACTGTGTCAGCGCTTCCCTTAAGTGAAAACGAGACAAGAACATCGTTAAATTCATTTATTTCGCTATATAGGAATTTCAAAAACAAATTTGTTAAGGCGTAATCTGACATGCATATGTGGAAATTCTTTAACTCTTCCGACTCACAGTGGCTCTGCCTGAACTGAAGATGTAACGAATAGTGATTTGGCTGAATACTAAATATACGATTGACGAATAATGAATATTCGAAGACCGAATAACAGATTTTTAAAAAGTATATGGGTCAATATCTGAAAACTGGACAATTTCACTCCAGAATTTTTATTTTTTTTGAATTAATGTACCAACTTCCAAATTCAATTATATACTATGATATATATTTTGTCATTTGAATCCTGTAGTGTTTTGAGATCAAGGATGTATATTTTATGTGTAGGATAAACTTTTATGAAGAAAGTGTCTGTTAACACCATAATCAGTGTCTAATAATTGGGACTGAGATAATGGGGACTGAGGTGATGTTTTGTCTTAAAAGCTGCACAGACATTTTGTTGATCATTTTGCCCACATGTTAATTATTAAATATGCCATGTGACATTTTTATGTTACGTAAATAAAGTTGCAATAAACTTTTTGTTTATAAATAAAAAGTTAAATAGGGGGACATGAATGACGCTATAAAAAAATACTCATCCCTCAATAGAACTTAACCTTTCAGAAAAAAAAAAAATAAATATTTCTAAATATGAAACAAAGAGAAAAACAACTTACCTTCATCCATGGTGGCTAGTTGAAATTTAGATGCTCTTGCAGTGGAAATGATTCTGCCAGCGCCACCTAGTATCTGTTAACCTAAATGTGTGTTTAGAGGGACTGAGATGATGGTCAACCTCTGGGACAAATATATTTACTACAATATTTTACTGTAGAATCTATACTAAGAAATGATAATTATATTTTCCCATACTGTATATATATAGTTTCTTATTTTACATACTGGTTTCATATGTTCATTTCTAAATCATCTTTAGAACTTTATCAATTTCTTCATATATTTGTGATTTCAAATTTATTATTTCAGCATCTAATAGCATTGCTGCAAATGCGCATGTTATTAAGTATGTTATTTTTAGTTTAGTCTTACGACCTTATTCTGGCATTTTTAATGGTACTCTCTTTATCAAGTAATAGGCAATTCTAGTTTGGTAATTATTATAGCTTGGTTTTAGCTGTTCAATTTCACTTTGGTCATTTTAATTCTCTTAATACATGTATTCATAGCTGCAATAGCGCATTTTTCATGTATTATCTCCATTAGTCTTCAATTTGTTTTTCATCTTGTAGATTATGTACCATTATTGCTATCTCATTCACTTGAAATCCAAATGTATTTACTTTAGCATTAATCTTTCAGTTCACAATATTTAAATGTTTGTTTGTTGTCCCTCCCATCTAAAATTATTATCACTCTTTTTTTTTTTTTTTCTCAACCTATTGTTTACTTCAAATTTAGCCTTTTATTTACGTTTTTCTTTCTTACATGTACTTGTTATTTCATCACTTTTCACCGCAGTCCTGCCATATATTTTATACCATTTATTTTTATTAATTTATTCCTTTTCTTTATTTTATTTTGTATTCACTCACTACTTATTAAGTTTATTCCTATTTTTTCATTCTAGTTTAACTAAGAGTTAATCTAAGTCTTTTCTTGATTTCTTCAATCATTTTCATTCATTTTTATTTTTTTTTTGTGGGTGGGGGGGGGGGGCTTAAGATGGCAAATCTAAACATTATTGTTATTAATCCAGTTCCAATTTACATTTTTTCTTTCTCACACCAGATGGCAGCACAGTTATGGGTTTCACTCAGATGCTCAACTGTAGATCACATGTTAAAATAGTCTTAACTTTGTTTTTCCATGTTTATATGCAGTAGTTTTGACTCTCAGTATGTCACTCAGGTATTGTGCTCTAGTAATTTTTAATATCCTGTATGAGGTGTATCTTTCTTTGGATCTCTTAGCTTTTTATAATCTATTTTTGTAATGTTTGCGTTAAAAGGAGCTAAATTTTGTCATTTTAGGCTTAATGCCGACAAAATTGGATGAAATAACGCATCTTCTTTGAATGAACTCACAAGCTCCTCTGATGATTCTCTGAGTCATTCATAGTTTCTTATTTTAAATACTGGTTTCATATGTTCATTTCTAAATCATCTTTAGAACTTTATCAATTTCTTCATATATTTGTGATTTCAAATTTATTATTTCAGCATATGCGCATGTTATTAAGTATGTTATTTTTAGTTTAGTCTTACAACCTTATTCTGGCATTTTTAATGGTACTCTCTTTATCAAGTAATAGGCAATTCTAGCTTGGTAATTATTATAGCTTGGTTTTAGCTATTCAATTTCACTTTGTTCATTTTAATTCTCTTAATACATGTATCCATAGCTGCAATAGCGCATTTTTCATGTATTATCTCCAGTAGTCTTCAATATGTTTTTCATCTTGTAGATTATGTACCATTATTGCTATCTCATTCACTTGAAATCCAAATGTATATACTTTAGCATTAATCTTTCAGTTCACAATATTTAAATATTTGTTTGTTGTCCCTCCCATCTAAAATTATTATCACTCTTTTGTTTTTTTTCTCAACCTATTGTTTATTTCAAATTTAGCCTTTTATTTACGTTTTTCTTTCTTACATGCACTTGTTATTTCATCACTTTTCACCACAGACCTTCCATATATTTTATACTATTTATTTGTATTAAGTTATTCCTTTTCTTTATTTTATTTTGTATTCACTCACTACTTATTAAGTTTATTCCTATTTTTTCATTCTAGTTTAACTAAGAGTTAATCTAAGTCTTTTCCTGATTTCTTCAATCATTTTCATTCATTTTATTTTATTTTTTTATTTTTATCTTAAAATGGCAAATCTAAACATTATTGTCATTAATCCAGTTCCAATTTACATTTTTCCTTTCTCACACCAGATGGCAGCACAGTTATGGGTTTCACTCAGATGCTCAACTGTAGATCATATGTTAAAATAGTCTTAACTTTGTTTTTCCATGCTGATATGCAGTAGTTTTGACACTCAGTATGTCATTCAGGTATTGCTCTCTAGTAATTTTTAATATCCTGTATGAGATGCATCTTTCTTTGGATCTCTTAGCTTTTTATAATCTATTTTCTGTAATGTTTGCGTTATAAGGAGCTAAATTTTGTCATTTTAGGCTTAATGCCGACAAAATTGGATGAAATAACACCTCTTCTATGAATGAACTCACAAGCTCCTCTGATGATTCTGTGAGTCATTCATAGTTTCTTATTTTACATACTAGTTTCATATGTTCATTTCTAAATCATCTTTAGAACTTTATCAATTTCTTTATATATTTGTGATTTCAAATTTATTATATAGGTATATATATATAATAGCAAAAGTTAATAATAATTATAGAAATTTTTACAGCATACATTTAATATCCGATATTTGTACCTGGGGACAGGGACTGAAATGATGATTTCGCTTGTTTAAAGCTTAAAACTAATTATTTATACATCATTATATGTCCATTTATCATTGGTAATTGATATAACAAATGTTACAATATATTACGTTTTTCAGTTTTTGGTTTCAAAATAATTAATGAAATATAATTGGTAGTGGACGCAAATTGTCCAATTTTCAGATATTGACCCATATGTATTTTTTTTATTGTTAAATTAAAGATAAAGTAAAATAAACGGTCAAGTGCGAGTATTACTCGCGCTCTGAGGATTCCGTGCAATAAATATATCAATTAATAACTGAATTACTAAAAAAAATTGTTGATAAAGAATAATAAGACTTTGTAAAAAACTATACAACGTAGGGTTCGGTTTAGCTACATGTACTAGAAAAGTATGAAAGGGTACACCATAAAAGTTAAGAGATATGAAGCTTAAGTAATATTAAATATTGCTATTCTGTAGAACTCTTTTTTTAATCTTATCCTAATCTGTTTATGATGAACTTAATTCTGCACTGACAATAAAAACAGTGCATATTTAAACTTCATTTGGCATTTCATAAAACTATGTTCAGAGTAGTAATAATCTTTTCTTTTTACAGTGTAGCTAAAGCGTTCAAAGTTTAAACTTGGCATTGTCTTAAGCGAGCTTCAAAAAGAGGTCGCAAAGTTGAAATACTGCCTTGGTACGTGCCGCGTTTTTCCAGATACGTTTTTAATTAAATCACGGAAGCGTATTGAGAGATCCACTCAATGCAAACTAGGCGCGAATCCCATAGTATTTATGTGATTAATTCTAGTTAAATTAGTCATTGTGATTAATTCTGGTTAATTTATTGCTTTTATATTACTACTGGGCATTACATTACACAAATACATCATTAAAAGTTGTTATCTAGGCTTTAAAATCGATAGTACATAGAGTACGCCGCCTTTGTCATTATGTATGTCCAAACCGTCCGTGTCTTTAAGGGTTGGTATCTCGGCTAATTGCCGAGGATTTTTTCGAAAATCATTATGTACCATGCTGTTACACTTCTGCTACAATAGGTACCTCCATGTGCATCTCAACACCTTTGCTGAACGCCAGGGCCATTGCTAAGACTTTTGATTCAGGGGGGGGGGGAGGACCTTAAATTGCCAAGTCAAATTTCAGTATTTGCCAACTCATTGAGAAGCAAAAATAAATAGTTTTCGACGTTTGTCAACTAGTTTTATAATTTTGCCAAGTTGCCACAGTTAAAAAATGCAATATAGATCTAATTTGTAAAAAGCTTAATAATACTCCCAATTGTATTTGTAAATTTTGCCAAGTCTATCATAAATAGAAAGAGTGTATTATAGTTTTTTTTATTAAAGTTTTAAACAAGTTTGTCAACAAAGTTTGTAAATTTGCCAAGTGTAACAGAAATTCGCGAACGTTTGGTTAGCGAGGGACCTACAAATCAATATTTGTGTATAACGGAAAAATGCACTTTTCTCAAAAACTATGCGACCTAGGGTTATCGCTATAGTTTTCCTGCAAGGTTTAAATTAACATCTACTACCTCTAATTTTTTCATAATTTTAGTTTCTGAAAATTAGGAAATAGAGGGTGGGGGACATATTTTTGCACTACATTTTCGACAATATCTCTGAAAATATAATGTCTATAATTAAAAGAAATGCATTTTTGAGTTCAGCGTTACGAAAGCTTTTACACGATACCTCACACCAGTGGCGTTTTTTCTATTGGCGCACATGAGCACGTGAACCTCCAAAGAAAAAAATTAACATTAAATTAAATAATTATAAAAAAGTTTCTAATTTTTTTGTCGATCTCCGATACGAGTATAATTCATTCATGCCCCCCTTTCTACTTTTTAGATAGTACAGTCGTGGGAAAAAAAAAGTTAACACCCCCTACTGACTCCTAAACAAGTTATCGTAGACGAAAGTTACTGATACCGAACGATTGGAAAAAAAAGTCTACTTTTAAATGACGTATATAAAATTTGCTTAGGGGGACATCTACATATTAAAACGAATCCAAACTTCATTTTCTTCAATGGCAATATCCAATTTTGACGAGATATTACAAATCTTTGGTTCAAATCATTTTCAAGTCATTTGAATGATAAGTTTTTGTATTATAAATATTCAAAATTTAGTGCTTCTACTGTTAAATTACATTTTCATATGTTTATTTATAACTTCTGAAATTATGATCCCAATGTTTTAATTTTTTGTGTAACAATAATACTAATATACCCAAAAATAAATAAGTTGAATTTGCAATTTTTATAATTTTCTGATATGAATTATGAAATTAATATTAAAAAAATTATAAATTGCAACCTACAATTTTTTTGATGGATCCAGATTTATTAAGTCCTGCTTTCTGGAAATTTAAAATTTCACATTTTTCTTCCAAGTAGTTTTCAAATTATGCTTAAAAAACGGCAAAATGATGACTTAAGGGGTCGTCTATAAGAGAAGTGACTAAATATTTTGAAATTTCTTATGCTATCCTGTAATCTAACAGGATTAATTGACTGTTTAAGGTGCCTTGATCAAGAAGGGAGCTCTCTCGGTTAACAATCGAGTACCGAACTTCAATCTGGATACAGTCCTTCAAATACTCTCGTTTTAAAATAATTTCTCGGAAACTTATGGTACGAATTGCATAAAAATTTGTTTTCAGACTAATTGAAGGGTGTAGAGTTTATTTATGCTTTCAGAATTGTGTACTGCTATTAAAAAATAAAAACAAAGTTATGGTTCATTTTAATACGTAGATGGCCCCCTAAGCAAATTTTATATACATCATTTAAACGTAGACTTTATTTTCAATCGTTCGGTATGAGTAACTTTCTTCTACGATAATTTGTTGAGGAGTTAATAGGGGTGTTTACTTTCTCTTTTTTTCCACGACTGTACATAATAAATCGTTAATGAAGAAAATTCGAAAGTTTCAACGCCGCGTGCCCAATTTCTTTCTTGATTGCACGTGCGAGCGGATAAATGTCCCTTCAAACTCAGCCACGGCCTCCTTCAAATACGGCCAAGAAAACTCTCTCGTCAATAACGTCCTCCGTCCTAACTTTCACAAGCGACGGGTTCTTCAATATTGAAGAAAGCGTTTATAAACATTAATTTTTATCATAGAGCGTTTTCAAAACTTTAAGAAAACGCTAGACAGCCAATTTCCCATTCTAAAGTATTTTAAGTAGATTAAAAAAAAAAAAAAAAAAAAAAAAACGATTTAAGATAATGATTTCCTTAATAACCCAAGATTCATAAAAAATTGGCACAATATTGACTTAACTTTGTATCTTTTTTTCATAGGCATGAACAAATTAACTTAATTATAATTGCCTCGATTCGGTATTTATAAAATAATTTTATTATCCATTACGAAATCACGAAAATATGGCTTCTTAAAATTATAAAAAAATCTATACTAAATATTTACAGAGTTATATGGTACTTCTAAACAGAATAAAATTAATTTACGAATTCTGAAACATAAAAAGTGTATATATAAAATTTAGTACATTAATTATTTTTTATTGCAGTTAAAAGTTCTGCACTTCAAAAATAAAATTCGATTGTTCATTAACATTTTTGAAACTATCACAGGAATAATAAATACAAAAACTATAATAAATATAATAAGTACAGAACTTGTGTGAAAATATAAATTATTTGAAAACAACGTTTAAACACACAATAAAACAAGCAGATTTGACCATACGTATACGTTTCGTGAGTACTAGGACACCCTCAGTCACATCCTCAGTTTAAAAACTTTAAAAACAATATCCCCCCCCCCCCCCCAACTGCATGCACGGTGAAAAAAACCCAAATGTCAAAACATAATACCAAAAGACCATCAAGTTCTAACAGCCAATGAAATTAATGCAGAAGTGAAGTGTCGTGACACAACAAATCCATCCAGAAAGTTGAGATGTATGGTGTACTAGATAAATCATTAACCAAGGAGTCTTTAAATTTATGGATATGAATAGCCTTATAAAAGTCTAAATCCAGAGGAGTAATACATTTCTTGATAATGGTAGCTGAGTCAAAATTAAAATTATGTCCCTCCCCCCAGCAATGAGAGGCGATAGAGGATTTCTGTAATTCTTTTTTCTTTACATAGTTTCTGTGTTCATTGATTCTGTAACGGAGTTTTCGTTTAGTTTGTCCAATGTAGGACAAACCACATTGGCATTGAATGTTGTAAATGCCCCAATAATTATGTGGAGGAATTTGGTCCTTAAGTTGCGAAAAAGATAATTTATTAACCGGTTTAAAAACCACATTAAAATCATAATGTCTTAAGATATTAGCCATCTTAAAGCTAATGCTATTATAAAATGGTAAAATGATATGATTGGAAATGGAAACCGTAGTAACAGGAGAATCAAGATTATTAACATATTTATTAAGACTATGAGAAATTAAATTATTGATATAAGATAAACTAAAACCTCGATCAATAGCCACAGATCTAATGTAATTTAATTCTGTAATAAGTGAATTATTATCTGAACAAATTAAGCGAGCTCTATTAATCGAATCGCTCTGCCTAAAGTTAATAAAATTGGTGTTCCCCTCCGGCCTATCGTATCCAATATCGGTACTGCTTCATACCCTCTTGCTAAATATTTAGTGAAACGCTTTTCATTCCTTTCAAATTCTAATATGTACACTATTAAGAATTCTAGTTCTTTTGTTAATCGGATTAAAAACTCCCCCCCCCCCTCTTTACGCATGGTTTCATTTGATGTTACTTCTCTGTTTACCCATGTTCCAGTTCAAGGTGCACTACAAAGTCTCACTACTAGATTAAAAGAATTTCATTACACAGATTATGAAATCAACCACACTATTGAGTTATTCAGTACTTGTTTAAAACAAAATTCATTTCAAATTCCTAATCAATATTATTCTATGACGGATGGTTTAGCAATGGTAATCCCCTTAGCCCTTTTTTAGCAGATTTATATATGCATTACTTTGAGGTTAAAATATTTAACCTTATCAACTTCCCATTTTATTGTAGATATGTAGACGATTCTTTTGCACTCTTGGACCTTTCTGTATTTTCTGTTGACAATATATTAACGATTTTAAACTCAATAGATTCAGTCATTCAATTCACTTATGAAGTTGAAATAGATAATAGATTGCCATTTCTGGATGTGTTGGTTACACGTCAGCCTAATACCTTTGACACTTGCGTTTACCGTAAACCCTTTGCTGTCACACTCCCCCCCCCCCCCCATTTCAATTCATGTCACCCCCCTTCCCAAAAAGCTTCGGCTTTTCATTATTTGATTAATAGAGCTCGCTTAATTTGTTCAGATAATAATTCACTTATTACAGAATTAAATTACATTAGATCTGTGGCTATTGATCGAGGTTTTAGTTTATCTTATGTCAATAATTTAATTTCTCATAGTCTTAATAAATATGTTAATAATCTTGATTCTCCTGTTACTACGGTTTCCATTTCCAATCTTATCATTTTACCATTTTATAATAGCATTAGCTTTAAGATGGCTAATATCTTAAGACATTATGATTTTAATGTGGTTTTTAAACCGGTTAATAAATTATCTTTTTCGCAACTTAAGGACCAAATTCCTCCACATAATTATTGGGGCATTTACAACATTCAATGCCAATGTGGTTTGTCCTACATTGGACAAACTAAACGAAAACTCCGTTACAGAATCAATGAACACAGAAACTATGTAAAGAAAAAAGAATTACAGAAATCCTCTATCGCCTCTCATTGCTGGGGAGGGACAAAATTTTAATTTTGACTCAGCTACCATTATCAAGAAATGTATTACTCCTCTGGATTTAGACTTTTATGAGGCTATTCATATCCATAAATTTAAAGACTCCTTGGTTAATGATTTATCTAGTACACCATACATCTCAACTTTCTGGATGGATTTGTTGTGTCACGACACTTCACTTCCGCATTAATTTCATTGGCTGTTAGAACTTGATGGTCTTTTGGTATTATGTTTTGACATTTGGGTTTTTTTTCACCGTACATGCAGTTGGGGGGATATTGTTTTTAAAGTTTTTACACTGAGGATGTGAGTCCTAGTACTCACGAAACGTATACGTATGGTCAAATCTGCTTGTTTTATTGTGTGTTTAAACGTTGTTTTCAAATAATTTATAATAAATATACATGAATAACTTTAGTTATTTAACCAAAACATTCCCTAAATTACAAGCTACTATACCTGCAATTAAAATAATAATAATTTTAAATCTTCTACATTTTTAATTCACAAATGCAACTTAACTATGCATACGAGATTAAATACGTATACACCCAAATATAATTAAAATTAAAAACCAAATGTGAAATTTGCTGCATTATTACAAGCCTATATACAGGGTGGCCATAATTAAACTGCAAGTGTTCAAGGGGTGCTGGAGAGAAAACTACAGCGAATATTCCAGTGAAATTTTGCATCTACACCTTTCAGAACATCCGCAAGTCAAATATGCAAAAAAAAAAAAAAAAAAAACTTCATTTTCACCCGATAGATGGCGCTATACCGTGTTTCTATGCTTATCGACGGCATATATGCAAATTTTAAGCCCATCGAACAGTATAAAAACGCCAATACATTGAGTAAAGGCCGGTCATGACTCTGAATAAGAAGAAACGTGCATTGTTAGTGAAGATATTCTATCAGAATGGTAGCAATTATTCAGCTACTCTGAAAGAATACCGGCGTATGAAACGATTAAGAAGAGGTCCAATGAGTGTCAATGGATTGAAAAATATGATTTTAAAATTGGAAGAATCAGGAAAATTGGGCCTTATTCCAGGCACAAGAGGGCGACGTCCCGTAAACCCGGAAAGAGTGCAACAAATTGATGACGCCATTGCGACTACGAGTAGCAGTTCAGGAGCCAGTATGCTGCAACAAGTGAGCGCAAGAAGTGTGGCTCGGACATTATCTCTTCCCTGGTCAACTGTGCATAAAGTGTTGCTCCACATTCTTCGGCGTTATCCGTATAAAATTAAAATTCTTCAAGAATTGTAATCCCATGATGACACCCTAAGATTTGATTTTGCAAACCTTGTCCTGTCGAAAATCAGTAAAGATGACACTTGGATACAGAGAATATTGTGGACAGACGAGGCGCATTTTACACTGTGAGGTAGTGTAAATGCGCATAACAGCAGGATAGGGGGAACGAACAAACAATACGCTAAACGTGAAAAACCCCTCCACTCCAATTATGTAACTGTATGGTGTGGAATGACTTGTGATTTTCTTGTGGGCCTATATTTCTTGGAGACCCCAACTCCAAGTGGTCCCAAACGCTGTAGTGTTACAGGGACTAGCTACGGTGTGATGTTGAGACAACAATTGATTCCAGCATTGCAAGAGAGACATTGTTTAGAAACCACGATATTTATGTAGGACGGAGCACCCCCTCACATCGCTAAAGATGTTAAAAAATTGCTGCGTGATACCTTTTGTGCGGAACAACTCATAAGCAGAGGTTTCGACAACGCTTGGCCCCCACGTTCACCGGACTTTAAACCTTGCAATTTTTATCTGTGGGGACGTCTGAAAGATATGGTTTATAGAGAACGACATGCTTCTGTTGCTGAATTGAAATCTAGCGTAACGAGACACGTGAGTTGTGTTACACCACAGATTTTAAATGTGACGGTGGACCATGCTGTTTTACGTTTTCAGCATGTGGTTGCATCTGGTGGTTCACATATTGAGAACATCATGTAATAATTTCATTGAATAAATAATGGCTGGTTTTCCAAAGCATCTTTATGGATTGCTTAATTTGTGATCTTATTTACGCTAATTTTTATAACATGATACTGCAAAAATTTAATTACTGAAGCGAATTGTATGGAATATTGATAGACTGTAAATGATATTTTATATTGTTTATATGCCTCTTAGAATGCCATTATGCTCTGTCTATTGATTTTGGAGGTTGTATATGCCACCGGTGAACGTTTCAATACGGTACAGCGCCATCTACCGGGTGAAAATGGCGATTTTGATTTTTTGCATATTTGACTTGCGCATCTTCTGAAACGTGTAGATACCAAATTTCACTGGAATATACCCAGTAGTTTTCTCTCCAGCACCCCTTGAACACTTGCAGTTTAATTATGGCCACCCTGTATATTTGACTATCATAAGTAAATAGATATAAAAACTCAATGCAGTACTTTACTTGAAAAACACTTCAGTATTTACAAAACATATATTATGCACAACAACTTGCTAAACTTTAAATAAAAATTTCTATTATCAGTATGTATCATGAAAGACGGTAGTATTTCGAGTGACGCAGCCTTAAGCCTAAAATCGTATCGTATCGTATCGTATCGTTAAAATCGTATCGTATCGTATCATAGAATTCGTAGATGGCGGAACTCATATATACAGCTAACTCGACATCAAAGAAAATGCGAAAAGCCGCCTTTTAATAACTCAGCAGATATACGTCTTATTGTTCTGAATTTTCTAGAACAGTCTTATATCTGCAGTCTAATCGTATACTGAAATTTTTACATTTCTACGTGCAGTATATTTTGAGATCTAAATAGTCATTTTTAAAGTGAAAACGTTGGTATAATATCGAGGAAGTTCCTAATTTGAAAATCTTGAAAACGGTTAAAAATAATCGTTAGAACCGTTTTCAAGATTTTCAAATTAGGAACTTCCTCGATATTATACCAACGTTTTCACTTTAAAAATGACTATTTAGATCTCAAAATATACTGCACGTAGAAATGTAAAAATTTCAGTATACGATTAGACTGCAGATATAAGACTGTTCTAGAAAATTCAGAACAATAAGACGTATATCTGCTGAGTTATTAAAAGGCGGCTTTTCGCATTTTCTTTGATGTCGAGTTAGCTGTATATATGAGTTCCGCCATCTACGAATTCTATGATACGATACGATACGATTTTAACGATACGATACGATACATAATATAAATGTGATTAAGGCGAGGTGAATAACACTTTTCTTTTTTCTGGGAAAACTCTCGTTCGTTAAATAATTCGATTTTTTTTTCTCTCGAAAATGACACGGGCGATTTTTTAAAAATCAAATAAATATGTTTCAGATGAACCAAATAACAATTTACTTGTTTCCAGCAAGACTCTTGTTCGTTTTATAATGCGCATGAAAAATCGGACTATATTTCTTCGCCATTCTATGGAAATTTCACCGAAAATGCATGACACTGTATTCATACACATGCTTTCTTTTTAACCACTTTTGGGGAGAAAAATTTTGTCTTCCCACGGCTGAGTGGTTGAGGGCCATCGTCTACTGATCTTAACATATGCAGTTCGATACTCGCTGGTGCGTGTCAAGTTTTTTTTTTTTTTTAAGTCTGTTAGTTGACCATTATTCTCAGTTCCTTTGTAATTTTTTAATTGCTATTAAGTTAAATAAAATTACAATTATAATGACGCCAATTTGATGATAATTATTTCTTGGCAATTTTTCAACAATAAAAATATTACCATAAATTTTATAAATATATTTAATTTCAATCACTTTACAAAAAATATACATTAATACAGTAAACTCTGTGTAAGGCGGAATCGATCGGGACCAAGAAAATTTTCCGCAATAGACAATATTCCGCCTTAGACAAATTTTACTCTATGTCTATGGATTCGTAGGGACTTGAAATTCTTTCCGAGTTAGACAGATTTCCGTCTTACACAGAGTCCGCCTTACAGAGAGTTTACTGTAATTATTATTTGAATATAAATCACACGATCAGAAACGTAAAAAAATAATTCATTTCAGCTCTTCTTTTTATAATATCATTTTTTATTATTATGACGGTCAATCAATATATAATCACTGACATCCATAATATTATTATTATTATAATTATTATTTTCCTTGCATAAAAGCTATTGTGATGTAATAATATCTTTTATAATAAATAATTTAGTTGAAATGTTTTATTTATAAATATCAATGAAGTTTGATTACAGTTTACATAATAAGCATATCAGACTTCTGGTGTCGCCATCTTTTGACGCAATTGCGTAGTATTATAGAGAAATGTTTGATAAAAACGTCTATCCATTTATGTAACTATCCATCTATGAAACGTCATTTATGTAAGGATTTAATAATTATAAATTAACATTTTGGATTTATTAATTTAAGGATAAAGTGTTTTTAAAGGAATATCAAATGAAACCCTCTGTGCGATCTGCGATTATACTTACCCAGTTGTTTTTATATACAAACTGCTATAAGGAAAATTGTAATAAAATAGTAAAAATTAAATCTGCATTAAATTCCATAAGTATCTTTTTTTTAATCATTTTATCACTAACCTCAAAAAAGTAATGATATCAATGCAAAAACCCTTGACGGGTTAAAAGTTTCTGACGCAGCACTTTATCTTATGCTCTAAGAATTTTAAATATGGAACTTAAAAATACTGATATCAAATTTTGAGTGACGTTATGCTATTTCTTAAAAAATATATTTGTATTTATTTTATCATTTTATTTTTGTTTTATTTATAATCGCATGTGCAAAAGTTATGTTCAACATGAAAAGCTGCATAAAATTTTATTCGCTGTTGCTTTATCATTTACATCTCTCATAAATTCAAAATATGAGTTTTAAAAGATATGATATAAAATTTAAGTGACGCCTTGATGTGACTTTAAAAGGTTTGTTTTTTAAAATTCAATTTAAATTATTTTTGACTTGGTTAAAATATTTTTTTTTACATCTACACAATACTTTTAATTTTCCAATTCACTGTTAAATATATCACTTTCATTGAATCTATACTATGCATTGAAATGTATTTATTTCAATAAATTGATTTATCTTTTGTGTCACGCTATTCAAAATTGTGAGTAAGATTTATGTAAATGGTTTCTTTGCGTCATTGTGTCCAAACTACATGAAATGTATGAAAAAGGATAGTTTGACGCAAATAAACCATTTACATAAATCTTACTCACAATTTTGAATAGCGTGACACAAAAGATAAATCAATTTATTGAAATAAATACATTTCAATGCATAGTATAGATTCAATGAAAGTGATATATTTAACAGTGAATTGGAAAATTAAAAGTATTGTGTAGATGTAAAAAAAAATATTTTAACCAAGTCAAAAATAATTTAAATTGAATTTTAAAAAACAAACCTTTTAAAGTCACATCAAGGCGTCACTTAAATTTTATATCATATCTTTTAAAACTCATATTTTGAATTTATGAGAGATGTAAATGATAAAGCAACAGCGAATAAAATTTTATGCAGCTTTTCATGTTGAACATAACTTTTGCACATGCGATTATAAATAAAACAAAAATAAAATGATAAAATAAATACAAATATATTTTTTAAGAAATAGCATAACGTCACTCAAAATTTGATATCAGTATTTTTAAGTTCCATATTTAAAATTCTTAGAGCATAAGATAAAGTGCTGCGTCAGAAACTTTTAACCCGTCAAGGGTTTTTGCATTGATAAAGATATACATACATATTTTACCACACATATTTTAATACATATATATGGGGCATTCTCACACTCTTTTGACTTTTGGGGGAAAAAATCTGGCGAAATTAAACTTGCTAAAATAACATTTTAATCTGATAGACGAATGCCTTAATGATTCAAAATAAAGAAAAAATGGTCAGCAGCGAAAATTTTTTTATTTAACTGAGGTTTAGGTTAAACTTGCGAGTTTAATTTTCCTTACCATTTTACCCCTATAACTTTTTATTTTCTTCTAAATTTTTACTTATAATGAATTTGCATAGTACCCACAGGACATTCAAATAAGAAATAATACAAATGTAGTACTTTTAATACAGAATTTTTGTATAACATTGTATTAAAGCGGTGTTAAAGAAAGGACGGTAAGGTAAAAAAAGGGACGAAATGGTAAAAAAAGAGACGGTAAGGATGGAACGGTCAGGGGCGTAGCTTGAAAATTTTATTGGGGGACGAGGGCCTGACTTTGGCGCCCTTTTATAATTTTCATTTTTCGACACCCCCCCCCCCCCTTCCCAGCAACGTCGTCTCTATCCGTGCTAAGGTTCCAACAATTCACATTATAGTAGCCCTAATCCGTGCTATCATCATGTCTTTTATGTATAATTCATCTTCTGTAATGCTTTACACAATAATTATTTTGATTAATATTTTCACCTTTTCAAAACACATTTTGCACTGTTGATTGATGTATGTAGATATATCAGGGTATCACAATATATATCTACCTAATGTAGATATATTATATTGTGTGGGGATGTAAAGACTCCAAGCGGTAATATTGTTCATAATTGATTACATTTTGTATCTGTATTATTAGTTAAAAATTCAAAAATCCGGAAGAAAAGAGCTCAGAAACTAGTTTCACAGGCGATTTTTACCTTTTTCTTTCTTAAATAGAAGAAAGTATTGTAATCTAAATATTTTTTACATCTGGTTTACACGTTTTAGGGGTCAGAGATCCCAAAAAACATGTTTATAGAAAATGTCTGTCTGTCCATGTGTCGCCATTGTACCATCAAAAAGTGTACGAAGTTATGCATAGAATTGAACCTAATTTATTGTGTAATGTACTGGCTATGGCAAGCAGGTCCTCGTTGAGTTTGTAAAAAAATCTGCTTGTATGGGGCACTGCAATAGCGATTTTTGTCCCCTTTCCTTATTGTACTATCGAAAAGTGTTTAAAGTTATATATAGAATTGAACCAAATTTTTTATGTATGTTTTTGGCTGTGGCCAGCAGGTCCTCCTTCAATATGGAAATATTCTGCCGGAAGGGGGCGCTGTAATAGCGATGCCTATGTCATTTCCATTTTTTTACCATCGAAAAGTGTATGAAGTTATGCACAGAATTGAACCAAATGTTTTGTGTATATTTTTGGCTATGGCAAACAGGTCCTCCCTGAATTTAAAAATATTCCGCCAAAAAGGAGTTCTGTGATAGCGATTGTTGTATAATTTTCTTGATTTTTTGTTGTTCTATTGTCCATCGGCGGCTCATGCAGCGACGGGAACTCGCGTCCTGCTAAGCCGGCTATTCGCAAACAGCTGATGTACAAAAGGATAACGAAAAACTATTGAATTTAATAAATATCATGTTCGAGATTAACTCGTCTTGACTGCGATTGAATGAAGTACAAATTTAAGATGAAAATCAAAGTTGGTATAGCATTGAACTAATAATATTGAATTATTAACATATGTAGCTATTTTTTTTAAATTTAAGCTGTATGAGATAGAAGAAAGTTTTGGGTGTGGCA
The DNA here is from genome assembly GCA_963932465.1 of Maratus speciosus. Classification (NCBI taxonomy): domain Eukaryota; kingdom Metazoa; phylum Arthropoda; class Arachnida; order Araneae; family Salticidae; genus Maratus; species Maratus speciosus. Next base: position 199,916,498 of record OZ010796.1, on the reverse strand, counting down.
CATCTAACTAGTTTAGTAGTATATTTAGACATTCCTCATTAACTCAAAGCAGTATTGTAAATAATCTGTTATAAGGGTATAGTTGCTACGATATACCATAAATTTTGGAGAGTTTACCGCCCGCCACATTTGGCAGATATTAATCTATTTGAATACATTTATGCAGCAAATACAAAAACTTTTGAAGAAAGTTAAAAAGTGTTAAATGAGTTTTGTTCTAAAAATGTTTTTTTCTAAGAAGGATTTTTTTAGATTTTTTTTTCCCCTCTCGAAAATGCAAAAATGTTTGATGCAACACAGTTAGAATTTTGATTTCAAGTCTACATGCATCAAACTTTCAGATTTCCATATTCAAATACCGACGAACCGAGAAAACTTTCTTTTCTTTTTAAATGAGTAAAACACGCGCTGAATTGTAGCTTGATTGTTATCTGGTGATCACTTCTCTCACTATCACGAAAAGCCTGTTTAAATATCAGTTTTGATTTTTACAGAAAAAATTCCAGTGCTGTTTGATTCTTAGAGAACTGCTTAAAAATAGTCAAATTTTATATGCAACAGATTATAATAATTATACAAATGTGTCAAAAGTAATATTTTGGAAGGAATTTGAGCTTTAACTAAAGTAAACAACTGTAAATGCTTTTAAATTCTGCTCAATCATCAACAATTTAAAATAAATATAGGGGAGACTAGGGACGGTTGACCCACTTTTTACAAAATGATTTTTTATTTTTTAAATATTGAACCTAGAATAAAGATTTATATGTCGTTTTATTCGTTATACAATTAGTTATCAAAATAAAATTCCTACATAAGTATAATATATAATAAATTTGAAAAATCATTGATTTTAATCATGAGAAAATAATGGGTCAAGGCTCCCCACATATGGGAGGGTTGACCCACTATATGGGAGGCTTGACCCACTTTGTTTTATATTGAAATATTTTTGAAGAGGAATAAATGCAGTTTAAAAAAAGCAAAATAACTTTATGTTACATGCTTTAATTATTATAAAAAATATATTTTTGAAACTATGATGCTTAAACAAACCTGTTTAGAGGCAATTGCAAGTCAGAGGAGAAAAATTTTGTTTTAAACACTATTTTTTCTGAGCAGGTGTAATTGTACAGCAGGGAAAAGGAATTTTTGACATTTAAGACAGCATTCCGTTAGAGACAGGTTCCGTTAGAGACAGAACCCGTTTTCATAGGGTTTCGTGTATTATTATGACCGGATTTAGGAGCCACTGTCCCCATTTTTTGTCTCCTTATCCTACATTATGTGACAGTCGATCTAACAACTCTAGTTTTCACATAGTTTGGCTTCATCTCACTGTATTCATCCTGGTGAGATTTGTCTACAGACCTTCCTAAAGTTTTTCGAACGATGCTATGTTCTTTTGCAGCCGCATAAGCACTTAACTTATCATTAACATCTTTTAACGCTTTCAGTGGCAAAGTACTTTCAGTACTAAAATGTTGAAATAAACCACTCGCCACGGAATTTACGAACAAATTGACTAGGATATAAGAAAAAGGCTATATTTCACATACATATTAAGTGGAAAAGATTTTAGCAAAATTCTGGTGCCATTGTGGCGTTTTGGAATTACAATTAAGTGATTTCATAAACATACCACTTTTGCTGAAAGGGTTAAAACTGTTGCTTTCATACTTTCTAATTTCCAATGCTTCTATTTAACCCTCCGTCTACCAGACGGGTCCATTGGACCCGACAGGTACATACAAAATATTCATTCAAACCAGAAATTTCTTTAAAATAAACTAAGTATATAAACCAGACAAAAATAAGGTAAATAAATAAGTTAAATAGTTTTAAATAAAAATTCTGGTGTAGAACGTTTTATTAAAACTTGAATAAAATTCCCGGTAGATCTAGGGTTATCTATATTGTAAGTAATATTTAAATGGAAAAAATTTCCTATCAACTTTTCCATTTATATTTCATTAAATTATTTCTTCCACTGGATATTATAGCAATTTTACACATCTTTCTTTAATCAGTTTTAAACATTTTCTTTTCCATCACCTCATTTTATTGTAGCTTTACAGAATAAATGTACATTTTTTGTTCTTATATAACCATTTACCTTTAGTTTTACACAATGTATAATAAGAAGATTTCCAAAACCACTTAATCAAGGGAGATTTGAGCATCTGGTCAACCCTCCTTCACATTGACTGGGTCAAGCCTCCCCACATATCCCCTTTCTAAAGAATAGCATATTGTTATGTTAAGCCTAACTTACAGTACAGCCTTTATGCCTGGAATGGAAGCTCGATATTTTTGCATTATTTAAAAGCTACTTACTTAAATTTCTATGATATATTTTATCTGAAAAAAGCTTACAAAATATTTCTAAAATACACAACTTTTAGGGTAAAAACCCTTGACAATTGATTTTTTCCACGCATACTTCGATTATCTGTATGAAACAAAGACTGTTGTTTGAGCATTCTAGTAGATTTGCTTGGTACCTATCGATAAAACTCTGAAATTCTTTTAAATATGAAATCAGATGGGTGGGTCAAGCCTCCCGTATGGTCAACCCTCCGTCTCCCCTATACATTAACTTCAAGAAATACATGTCTCCAATGCTCCAAATGACCGGAATGCACTGTTGTCACATTTTGCACAAGAGGGGAATTCAAAGAATTCTAACTTTAGGTGGAGGAATTTTTTATTCAGAGGATTCTTTCATGAGAATTGCTATATGACAACCTTAAAGGTCTGAATCTGCACGGCCGGAGTCCGGTACAGAACGAAATAAAGTTAAACTTTCAAACGGGCCGGGCAAAAAAAAAAAATAAATAAATAAATAAAAAAATAAGAGGACCTGGATGTACCAAGCTTTAAAGAAATGGGCCTGTTCCTATCTCTGTAGATTTTCACGTCCAGAAGCTCTTGGTAAAGCTTCTGGTAAAGCCTTTTGGGATTAGATAATCGCTCTGCGTACTTTTGTACATCGCGCACTCTTGCTCCACCTTATCTTACTATAAAAATTTCGCATAAATATGCATGCAGCATTCTTTAAAAGAAAATCTTAATTATATGTTAAGAAAAATCGAATTTTTTTGTAAAAATTAAGCCGTTCTGGGTTTTTGATTTCTTAACCCTAGAACTACCGGAAATTTTACTCAAGTTTTATAAAAACATTCTACACCAGAATTTTTACTTAAAACTATTTAATTTGTTTATTTAACTTATTATTGTCTGATTTATACATTTAGTTTGTTTTGAAGAAATTTCTGGTTTGAATAAATATTTTGAATGTACATGTCGGGTCCAATGGACCCGTCTGGTAGACGGAAGGTTAAAGGCTCCAGGTTTAGGCTTTTAGTTTTTAAAACCAACCACGATAGCTTTGTTTTGTATCGGGGCGTGTCCGGCCTTAGAAATTTTGGCCCGTGAAGTCTTCTAGACAACATCCACCCTCTCTGAGCTGTTCTAACCCCCACCCCCCTTTAGTCATTTCAACTTTTTCCACTTTCTTTCTACTACAAGAATGACCACCAACTACTGAGATAAGGATAAAATGAACTGCTAAGGATCGAATTACACTTACTCTCTCGCAATCGACTACAATTCCTGTTTTCAGAATTATCTCTTCGGCATATATAATTTGCTTTTGTTAGGTAATAGCGGTAATAACAATTTTAAAATTAAATTTCTTACACAAATATGGTATGTTAAAAGTAACTTACTTTATAATTTACCATTTAAAGTAAAGTGCTTTTACAAATAATTGTAACTACTATTTAAATCATTTCTTTATGGATGCCTGACGGCGCCATTACCCCTTTCCGGCACACTGTGCCCGGGTCGGGATACCTAATTTTAATTCCAAACTTACGAACGGCACAAAGAATATTTTAGTAAAATTTTGCTTTAACAATGAATAGTTAAAGTAACGTGTTTTTAATTTCTGAAAAAGTCGTTTTAAAATTCCGGTGTCAGTCGATCATTTCATCATTTTACAACAAAAATTGCCCGTGCCGGAAAGGGTTAAATCTTGTGTGGCGCCCTTCTACTTGACCATATTTGTGAACCGTTCTAATCCCCTCCAGTCACTTCCATGTCTTTTCACTTTCTTTCTACTACCAACGGTGACAAACAATTCCTGAGATAAGAAGAATCGAATTACACTTACTGTCCCGCAATTCATTACAATTACTGTTTTCAGAACTTTCTCTTCTGCATGTATAAATTGATTTTGTTGGGGAATAGATGTAGTAATTTAAACCCTTTCTTTCGAGGGTGCCTGGCAACGCCCTTAAACCTTCTATAGTGCCCTACTACTTGAATATTTTGGAAAACAGTCATTATCCCCTACTGTCACTTTCAGTTGTTTCCATACCTTCTTTCTACTGCTAAAGGTGACCAATCTAGACGAGAAGGAAATAATTGTATTTATAAAGATTAAATTACGTTTACTGTCCAGCAGTTGATTACAATTCCTGTTTCCGGAATTTTTTCTTCCGCATATATATATATATTGTTTTTGTTAGGAAATAGATGTAGTAATTTAAATCCCTTTCTTGTGGGTGCCTGAGCCTGACATTAAACCTTCTGTGGCACCCTACTAAACTAAACTAATTTCTGTGGCTATACAATCCATGAAGGATCTGGGCCGACACTGCCCATCCCTGTTTTCTTGACCCTGGGCCCCCAGGTGCTATGCAGCATACATCCCGATCAGGTGGTCAGCCAAACGCGGGACCCTCGGTGTTTAATTCCCAAGCAAGCTTGGTACTCATTTCATCGACCCCAAAGGAATGAAAGGCTGAGTGAAGCTTGTCCATTCGGGAGTCGAACTCTCGACCTGCAGCGCGGCTGACAGATTCTCTGGCCACGATGCCACTGGGCTTCGTGGTGCCCTACTATTGAACATATTTGCGAACTTTTCTAATCCCTCCAGGTACTTCTTTCCACCTTATTTTTTACTGCCAAGGTTGACCAACAACTACCGAGATATGAAGGAAATAATTGTACTTCTATCCTGCAATTGATTACAATTCCTGCTTTCAATTTTTTTTTCATTCCGGATGCATAAATTTTCTTCGGGATAGGGGGGGGGGGGGTGTAGTGGAAGTAATGCTATGAAATTGAATACCTTATACAAGTTTTGTATATAAAAAGTAACTAACTTTGTAATTTTACATTTAAAATAAAATTATTTTATAATTACTTTTTACTACTGATAAACCTTTTTTTAAGGGCGGCTGATGGCGCCCTACTATTTGAACATATTGGGAGGGGAGGCTCCCCCCCCCCCCTAAAGCTACGTCCCTAAGGAAAATTACCACCTATTTTTAGGAAAATCATGTTAAGACTAAGTGATTGCCACAATTTTCATTGATTTTTAGAAACAGTTGTTAACATTGGATTAAATTAATTTTTTTTTTAAATTTACCTCGAAGAGTGCAGGAATAAACCTTGGGGACGGTAAGACTACCAATAAAGCCACGGTGCTTGAAATTGATATTTAAATGCTGATTTATATTCTGCAGTAAATTTCCTGTCAAAGAATTTTAGATATTCTTTCTCTAGCATAATTCTGCATGTGCAAAAACTTGAAAAAAATCTAAAACACAGGGACAGAGTTTAAAAAATAATATCAACCTTAAAAATGTGTGCAGGTTGATTTTTAGCTATATATTTATATAAAACAATAGTTCCAGTTTCAGAAAAAAATTACATCGAATTATGTTTATTGAAACAATTTTATCCAGAGAGCTCCAAACTTCAAAATCAGCATCAGGGACATGGGACGATAGATGAGTTTTCCATGTGTTTGGACCCCCAACATCGTCCAAAACTTATTTATCTCGTTAATATTCTTGTGCAATCATGCAATGGGATGTTCCCAAGAATATGAAATTTAAAAAAAAACACAAAAAGTGTATTAAATAAAAAATTATTATTCAGGGACATGAAAGTTAAAAGATTGTGAGAATGCCCCATATATATATATATATATATATTGTTAAGATTTTAAAAAATCTTCATTCTGTTTGTAATATAACGACATATGACTTCAAAGATCTTTTTAATAATATAGACCTATTAGATTTACATAAAATTATAAATGCATTATTTAAAAAGTATTATAAAAAACTGGAATTACCATCTTATATAGATATTGCATATTTTAAATCTTTAACTAACTTCATTATCTATAATAATTATATATTGCAAGATAATACTTTATATTTACAGCATGTCGGTATACCACAAGGCGGTTGTACTTCCAGTTTACTCTCAGACTTATACTTATCTCATTATGAACGCAATTTTACTAATAATAATCTACATTTATATCGTTATATTGATGACATCATTTTAATCGAAACTGATCAATCTGCAATTACTCGATTTCCAGTTGATTATCCCACTAATTTGGAATTAACGGAAAACCTTTTATCTAACAATACAATTAACTTCTTAGATCTTAAAATTACAATAAAAGACAATAAAACAATCACAGATTTGTATGACAAACGTAAAGAATTTAAATTCACAGTTAATACATTTACAAATTTTAAATCTTGTCTACATCATTCTGTATTTCGTAATATAATACTTAATCATTTATATAGAATAAAATGTTTATGTTCTTCTCCTCTAATTAACAATAATATTAAAAAACTAATTTATGATGCATTAAATCATGGTTTTCCAAAAAAATTCATATATTCATTAATATACAATTAGTACTTTTCTTACATGATCTATAAACACAAATTAACACATGCGTAAACAAAATTACAAAAAAATTATAAAATAAAAAAAATATCTATAAAAAATTAAAAATTGTAAAATAATATAAAAAATTATTATAGGTTGGTTGGGTGGGTAGATGTTAGAGTACGGAGGAGGGTGGTGTTGTCTGGATAATACGCAATGGTTAATTATTTATTTAAAAAAAAAAAAAAAAAAAAAAAAAAAAAAAAAAAAAGTGGGGCTCTTGTATTATTACTATTTTTTTGTTATGTATTTTATGTGGATGTTGATTTGATATATTATATGTAAGTTGGAGATTTTCATTAATATTATAATTAGCTTAATTATTCATTAATCTAATTTACAATTATTTGTTATTAAATTCTAATTTACTAAGGACAATATCATATTAATTACTAATAGTATGCCACTCTTAGTTTAATGTTTTTGAATGTCCCATATTCATACTTTCTGGATTTTTATGGATGTCTGAAAATAATCCACATTCTATATTTGTGCGTTTTAAGTAATGGGATTTTAAGTATTATTTAACCTTCTATATACTTCCACATGTTTGATATTTCCTGTTCATTTTATAAATATCTTATATATAATTCATTAAAAAATAATTTTTAGATAATTTTTAATAATTATTTATATTAATTATTACTGAATTTATTTTGTTTTATAGCATATAGATATATGCTATATATTATCAATGTTCTAACATTATTTAAACTCTTAGTTTAGTTTTAAATAATTTAGCTAATAGAACATATTGTATGCTTTTAAATTTTATTAACAATAGTTTTAAATACTTTGTGTGATTTATATTAGGTTTATAATTCTCTATATATAAGGATTTGTTTGGTTTTGCTGTTTAAACAGTTAATTACATTCAAAAGCTTGCATATTTTTATCTTGCGATAGATGTTTAATATAATTATTAATAGATGGCAGCACTAAAATTGTATCTTTCATATTGCTCTTATTTTTAATTTTTCTAGCTCCATTTTAGTTATATTTTATACACCAGGGTGTATTTTTAGCTAAATTTTGACGATATTGTTAAACTGTTATCTATTAATTTAATAGTGCATTTTAAATAATGTAATTAATTTCTATATATTTTATATTAGATTAAATTTGTTTTACAAGGAATTTTAAATATTATTTCAAATTGTATTAACTGCATCCTATGGTATCATTTACTGTGATTTCTTAACTGTTTTATTCACCTTAATCTTTTTGATATACTGGAAGACATGTGCACATGGATTTTTGTAAAATACTGAAATATTAATCGGTATGGTGTTTATTATTTCTATTTTATATCCTATAAATATTTAAATACGTTTTATTGATTCTTCCATTTCATATTATTTGTTTCCATTCTGCTTTCATTTTTAATCAATTCACTTGATTTTAGTGGTTGTTCTATAATTCTCTCTATATAAGGATTTGTTTGGTTTTGCTGTTTAAACAGTTATCTACATTCAAAAGCTTGCAAATTTTTATCTGGCGATAGATGTTTAATATAATTATTAATAGATGGCAGCACTAAAATTGTATCTTTCATATTGCTCTTATATTTAATTTTTCTAGCTCCATTTTAGTTATATTTTATACACCAGGGTGTATTTTTAGCTAAATTTTGACGATTTTGTTAAACTGTTATCTATTAATTTAATAGTGCATTTTAAATAATGTAATTAATTTCCATATATTTTATTTTAGATTAAATTTGTTTTACAAGGTATTTCAAATATTATTTCAAAATGTATTAACTGCATCCTTTGGTATCATTTACTGTGATTTCTTAACTGTTTTATTCACCTTAATCTTTTTGATATATTGGAAGACATGTGCACATGGATTTTTGTAAAATACTGAAATATTAATCGGTATGGTGTTTATTATTTCTATTTTATATCCTATAAATATTTAAATACGTTTTATTGATTCTTCCATTTCATATTATTTGTTTCTATTCTGCTTTCATTTTTAATCAATTCACTTGATTTTAGTGGTTGTTCGGGCACAGGGGAAAATTAATTTTAGCTTTAGCTTATTTCTCCCACAGAAAACAACCATTTTGCTTATATCATTGAATTCTGTGCCCTCGATAACGTAATTCAATGTATAAGCTTTTCAATTTTTGTCGGTGTCCACTTTTTTCTTTTTTCTTCCATAATAATTCTTATAATTTTTTTTTTTTTTTTTTTTTTTTTTTTTAATACTTACAGCTTTAATTCATAATAATTGACGGTGGCAGGTTATGTTTAATTAATGGTAATATATATATATATATATATATATATAAAGTTTTCTCCCTAAGTTTGTAACTTTATCAGCTTTTCAAAGTATTGATTAAAAAATATCGCGTAAACTTGAATAGCTTAATTTAAATAAAGTTTATTCTTATTTTTATTATTTTTGTTAAAGAGTACTTTATTGTCACATTCTATTTCTTTAAGTAATGTAGAATTTCATACAGTGTATTCATAAAGTATTGTGAAATTTAATTCAATAGATAGTTGTTTAATGATATGATTTATTTTCTTTTTGTTCAGATTTATTAAATTACTTTAAAATGTCATATATATATTGGTATCGTTTGAGATTCTTCAAAATAATTTGTTTTGGTGGAATTATAAAAAACGTGACTTTGAAAAGAAAGAATTTTTTTTCTTTTTACGAGTGAAGAAAGTTAAAAGTTTGTCCATGAGTAAATTTAATTGGGTAAAATAATTGAATAAAATTTAATAAAATTTAGAAAAATCAGAATAAAATTAAGAAAACTTAAAATAAAATTGAGAAATATCATTAAAATATTGGTGACATTTCAAATTATTGTAAATAACTCTCAAGGAATTTGGAAATATTAAAATAATATATATTTTTTATTCTTTGACTGTTAAACTGTGCCATAAAACTTTATATAAAAAAAGGGGGCCTTACTATTTCCTAATTTAAAGAAAATTTTAATATACTATTAGAACATTGGTGAATCACGTAATATAAAGTAAATATTATCTTACATTTGTCGAAATGAAAATGTTTGAACATTTCTTAAATTATATATATAAATACCCTATATTATACGAAATAAAATTAAAAAATACAGAAAACATTATAATAAAATGATTCAATAACGTTTTAATGAATTAAAATTGGAATTCAAGAAAACAGCCTATTGTGCCCACATGAATTAGTAATGTAATATATGTATACATGCATCTGTCTTAATTTTTAACCCTTTGGGGACTAGCGACCGGTATACGTGGCGCATAATTTGCTCGGAATCCGTGATTATTCTCATCAGCAAATTTTTATTGTAAATTTTGCCTTATTTAATCGGAGCATTTTCCCGATTCAGTTAGACAAAAATTTCTGTTTTGAAAAAACGGTAATAAAAGATTAAAAATTCTGCAAAAGACGCTCATCCCGAAGGGGTTAAAGGCTGCAAAAATAATTAAAAAAAAACTTTCAAGCATATTTGAAGCATAAAATGAATAATGAAAATAGCAACATGAAAAAGAGCATGAATTGTATGAAAACTTACTATTCCCGAGCATATGCCTGTATAATCTAAAATTAAAGAAAAAAATAGACATTGAATACAAATTCAAAACGCCTTATGTTTTTCAGTTTAAAAAAAAATTAATTTAAAATAATAAGAATAGAACTTACATATTGGGCTTGAAGTCTGACGATAAATCTGTAAAAAGTATTTATGAATCATTTAGTATAGATTAATTTTAAGAAAAGTATTTGATATATTACTTGAAGTAATTGCTAATACAAATATAAAAGACATGAAATCGTGGGTTAAATGTTTTAACTATTAAATAAAAGGATTTTAAAATAAATCTGTAGAATTGACGTTGGAGGCTCCTGACTTAATGATTTGCTACTTTCATTACTAAAATAAATGAAATTAATATTTATAGTATTCTTTTATATACAGAATAATTAAACATTGAAATCATGCAAGCCGTCATGCGTAATTTAAAAAATACTCTTAATTTGAATAAGGAGGTTTTGATCTCCACGTGTCCCTCCTTTTTCAATGCCTTTGAACAAATATTGTAAAATATGAAAGGCAGAACATAAAAATAATAATCTGGTTTTATATTAAAAATTGTATTAATTATATGAAATTAATTAAAAACAGCTATTTATATTTAAAAAAAATATTCAAGGACACGTTATGAAAAAAATACTAAAATCTTAATTTCTATTAGTTATTCTTTTTATAAATCAAAAAATTTGCAGGGTGCCCATTTATCCCATGTAAAGTGAAACACTTAAAAAATTATATGTCATAACAAAGAGTATATGATACAAATCATTATTACATTTTTGCTTTACATACATTTTAAACCTGCAAAATAATCTGCTATTTTAAAGGTTTAACATTTTTTGAGATTATATATTTTCTTTCCAATTATTATCCTTTTTTTGCCATTTTTGGTAAAAATTTGTTACACATGGCCATAGAAATATGGGTACACAATATTTACTTACCCCCTTTATACTTAATTAATGAATCTCCAAATATAATCTGGAAAGGTCCTCAATATAATAAACCGGTATACATTTCTATTTGGAGCAAATCGATTAACTCTGCATGAAAACCCATTTATCTAAATTAAAAGGGGGGAGTTCTAGCCCTCTTTCCTCCCTTTATACTTAACTAATGAACCTCCAAATCTAATCAAGGTAGTTTCTTAACATAATAAACCGGTATACAAAATTTGGAGCAAATCGAATAATTCTACATGAAAAACGCATTAATCTAAAATAAGGGGGTAGCCCCCCTTTTCCCCTTTATACTTAACTAATGAACCTCCAACTTTAATGATGGAAGCTCCTTAACATAATAAACCAGTATACCAAATTTGGAGCAAATCGAATAATTCTGTATGAAAACCCATTTATCTAAATTAAAGGGGGGGGTAGCCCCCCTTTCTACTTAACTAAGGAACCTCCAAATCTAATCAAGGCAGCTTCTTAACATAATAAACCGGTATACCAAATTTGGAGTAAATCGAATAATTCTGCATGAAAAAACCATTTATCTAAAATAAGGGGGGTAGCCCCCTTTTCCCCCTTTATACATAACTAATGAACTTTCAAATTTAATCAGGGAAACGCCTTAACATAATAAACCTTTATACCAAATTTGGAGCAAATCGAATAATTCGGCATAAAAAACCTATTTATCTAAATTAAGGGGAGGGGCTTCCCTCCTTACCCCCCCCCTTTTTATACTTAACTAATGAACTTTCAAATTTAATCAGGGAAGCTCCTTAACATAATAAACCAGTATACCAAATTTGGAGCAAATCAAATAATTCTGCATGAAAAACCCATTTATCTAATTCAAGGGGGGTAGCCCCCTTTTCCCCCCTTTATACTTAACCAATGAACCCTCAAAACTAATCAGGAAAGCGCCTTATCAAAATGAACCTAGGAAAACTCGGATGTTTCTATCAAGAGTTATCGCGTTACGTACATACATACATACATACAGAACCGGCGGGCACATTAGCTCTCAGACTTTCATAGCCTGTGAGCTAAAAAGCAGCCTATAAAATAATTATTACAGAAATATGAATGAAAATACTAAAATTAATTTAGCATAATTAGATAAAAAATAATCGTTTCAAGAAACGACTGGATTTTAAAAGAGTTGTTTAGTGATATTCAAGAACTTGTTTGTAAATTAATGACATTTACCTCAGATTGCTGTTCCTTTGAGGAATCTGGTACATCGCTGGGCGAATCAATTTCCATATTGGAGTCAATTTCCATATTTTCTATATTCCATTCAGGAGTTGTTCTGGAATCATTCATTCTGCTAATTCTACTGAAATAGACATTAATTTTTTTTTGTTTTAAAATACATTTCTATTTTGTATAACACAATGCAATTTATTTATTTATTTATCATTATCAGTTATAGCTCTTCGAAGGTGAATTAAAATTTAGACATACTTTGCGATACTCAAAAGAACTCTCCTAAGAGTTAGAATTTTTTTTTTTAACTGACATGCTAAAATCAAGATGGAATGTTACAAATTTCAAAAGATCTACAGGCTCAGGCAATAGGCCTCGGCATATTTTAAAATCCAATAAAATATTACGTTGAGTAAAAAATTTCCCGCCACAATATTTTTTATTGTAAAATGATAAATACATACGAAATGACCAAAACCAATGAGGATGATAATCTCCGTTTAAATCTACAATCGTCTGCCATCGTTTTGGCAACTTTTCAATCCCTCCTGCGAAAAATTGGGGCGTGCGCGTGTCCAGAAAGAGATCGACCTCATTTATGACCTCCTTATTTGAATCGAAAATTGCACCATCAAGATGCAGCTGCAGATAAGAAAAGAGATAGGAATTTAAAGGAGCCATGTCGGGGCTCTATGGTGGATGTTGCATTAAATCCCACTCTAGCTTGTAGAGCGTCCAACTGGTCATCGTACTAACGTGTGCCCGGACGTTATCTTGATGAAAGAGAACCACTTACCTTCCGGACTCGTTTCTTCGTTTTTCGCGAATGGCCTCGCGAACTTTGATTAGCGTGTTGCTGTATATTGCACTGTTTATAGTCTGTCCGCTTTTCAGGTACTCTTTGTACAGAATTCCGCGACAATCCCACCAGATGCAGAGAAGCACCTTCTTGTTAGTTAGGGAAAGTTTTGAAACAGATCCTGCTGATTCCCCACTTGCTGACCACCCTCCTTTGCGGCTTATATTGTTGTAGTACACTCATTTTTCATCATAGGTCACAATTCTGTCGAAAATGTTCTCTTTCCTTTGATCTCTGAGCAGAGCCAAACAACAGTTTTTTTTCTCTTGTGCTTATCTTCAGCAGTCAATTCGTGAGGCACCCAGCGGTTGAACTTAAACGTTAGATTTATATGTTCCAGAGCGTTAACTATTGTTTTCTGAGAAACTTTAAACGCTAACGCAATAGTTCATGTTGGAACATTTCTGCCTTGATCAATGATTTGCTTTAACTGTTCACAATCAACTTCAATAGGGCGGCCAGAACGTGGCTCATATTCAATGTCAAAGTTTCCAGCTTTAAACTTTCGAAACCAAACTTTGACTGCATCATAAGAAAGAGTATTGATGCCTAAACTTTCACACATTTTTCTGTGGCATTCAGTCGCACCGTGTTTGTTACGGAACTCATAGTACATAATCGTTCTGAACTGCTGAAGTGATAGCTCCATTTTAAACATTTTTATGAAGCATAAGATAATAAAATTTAACAAACAAACTGCACAGTCATATAGCTCGTATGCCCTGCTTTCGAATGCAAAAATTGGTTGGTTGAAAAACTAACAACCGCACAAATGACAGCTGTTGGCGCAAAGGTATCTCCTCTTGGCGGAAAACTTTTTACTCAACGTAATATAAAGTATTCGGTGGCGAGAGTGTGATTTATATGAAGATCAGTGGCGTGGCGTCCGGTCATCGCTGGATGCGGCGATGACCAAGAAATATTTTAAAACTGTTAATAAGCTTTTAAAACTCTACGATCCAGTTTTAGCAGAACATTTGGAGTTCATGTATAAGTGAAGGTAAGATTTAAAGTTTCTTTTTTTAACATTCAACCATTGAATTTTAGAGTTAATAATTTTTCACCACAAACTTAAATAATTGCGATGACCACCGAAAATTTTCACGCCACGCCACTGATGAAGATATGTCCCGCAAGTGTCAAAACCCAACCAGAAACAATGAATACCAATCCGATCCGAACCCGACCCGCACCGAAAAATATAGCGCCCACCGGGTTCAGGTCGGGTGCGAGTAAAAGCAGGGTAACCCGACCCGGTGGAGGTTAGTTTCCCCTTTCTGCTGCTAATTTCCTGCCTCATATAACGTGTTCACCAGCTAGATGATGAGGAGGTTTTTGTGGGGGCAAAGTGTCGGAAGTAGAGGTCTGCACGGGCCGAAATTTCCAGTCCCGGGCTCGGCCGGACTCATAGAATAAAAATTCGGTCCAGCCGATGCAAAAATTAAAAGTTTGGCCCGAGCTCGGCTCGACGCGTACAAAAAAATATTAGCCTGCAACGATAAAAAAGTTAAAAGTTCGGCCCGGCCCGGAAAGAAGTTAAAATCTCGGCCCTTAGTGAATTTCTAAAAAACATTGATTTTTACGTCGATTTGGTTAAAAATTTGTCTCGTACAAAGAGTTCAGGCCAAAATTACTTACCTTAGCTTTTTTTTTTTTTCATGTTTATCATCTTTATTTTTATAGAAGTACTGTCGACTGCGATGTTTATTTTTTGTTGTATGTAAATGTTTCAGTTATCATTAATACTGTTAATCCATATTCCATGTACTGAAAATCTGAAAAATGCTTTACAGTAAAATCTTCTAAGAAGAAATTGCATAGAAAAGAAAAAATTTCGTTATAGACAAGTTCCCTTCTTAGCAAGTGTAAATTTATTATATGTTCTTTTCTTACTTATTAGTATATTAATTTCATGGGTCAACACGTTTTTCACTTTAAAATAGCATTCCGTCCCAGGCAGGCTCTTTTTCACACGTTTTACTATATTTTAACTTAGCTATATTTTAATAAGCGTAGAAATCTACTATATTTTAAAAAGACTAAAATTTAAGGTTTAAAATTGTAGAATAATGGCGATTTAAAAATGTCTGCATTTTTTGCAAGAATGTTTGGGCCAGGCCTTATTTTACAGACCTTTGAACGGACCAGGCCACGCCAAGACAATGATTTTCATACGAGCTGGGTCAAAACAAGGAATAAAATTTTGGACCGTGAAGGTTAGGAATGAAACCAGTGCCTGCTCTGTGCAGAAAAAATAAATTAGGCCCTGCCCGAACCGCCAGAAAAAAGTATGGCCCGGCCCGAGTGCCGTGAAAGAAAATATGCCCGGCCCGCCGGGACGGGCTCGGGCGTGCAGATCTCTGGTTGGAAGAACGTGGAGACCTGCAAGAGGTGCTATTCACTAAAGCAGGGTCGGCGAACCTATGGCACGCATGCCAAAAGTGGCACGCGAAAGAATAATTTTGGCACGGCATTGCTTGTGGCTCTAAATGAAAATAAAGTGAGATTAAATAAAGTTGCCACTGATCTTTTCTGAATTCGATTAAATGGAAATTGAAAAATTTTTATTGTGGCATATTCCAATATTCCTATATTCCAATCTGATTAATTATGGTCTCAAAAAAAAAAAAAAAAAAAATCAAACAATTTGATATTTGAAAACTGTCGACAAGAATTGCTTATTAGACATTACTAAATTCTAATGATGAGTTACGGCATATTTGAATTTATTTCAAAGCTATTAATAAAAAAACTGTTGTTTACCATTTTAACAGTTTTTCTGACTATCTATGCTTTCAAGCCACTGTTTTCACGAATGAATAATATCAAAATTCATACTGAAAACACTTGTCAGTTAAATCCGGAGTTTAGTTTGCATTAAAATTAACCTGATATTAAGATGTAGCAACATAAATCAAATTACATAGCATTATTTTTTTTTATTTCTAAAATATACTTGTTGCCATAATTATTACAGTATAATAACTACATGTATGTTCCTCATATTTTTCAAATCTTAATAGAAAATTTTAATCCATTATTTTTCCACCTACTAAATTTGTTTTTTAATTGGCACGTCATGGTCACGTAAAATATTTTTTAACTAAACTTGGCACGCGGCAACAAAAAGGTTCGCCGACCCTGCACTAAAGCAATAACTGTCAAGACGCCTTGCAAAGAAGTATATCGTTACTGTGTTGTTTATAATTCCTCGTCATTCGCTCCTCTCCTGATGATTTCTGCGCCTGAATGAGATGTTGCATCACATGAGCTGTCAAAAAAGCCATTTATTGGTGATTTTCAATTTCAATGATGATTCAATGATGATCAATGATTCAAATGGATTAAATAAGACGCTAGAAATCTGTTATGATTTAAGTTATTTGTTTATTTGCGGGATTGTGTGAATCAGACGTGTTCATCAGTTTGTAGTGCTGAAATATTTTTGTATGCTTTTTTAAACATTCCATGAAAGTGTTTATTTCTGTAGAACCGGTTTTCTTTTTACAAGAGCCCAAGTACCAGGGTGGTTTGAAGGAATTAAATTAAAAAGAATGGACTTTTTTTTTATACTCCTTGCTGGCCTCTATATTTCTGAATGGGCAGATGTGGGCGCGGGTGCAAAAAATATTGGGATACTAATTTTTTTGTTACGAGTATTTAAAAAATAATAATCTCTTGATGATCTCTTGTAAGCGTGAGTAATACTACCCTTTTAAACACTACCCTACGATCTAATGTTATCGGGTCATTTTCCCTTTGACTTGTTGATTTTCGATTCCCAAGTCCCGTGTATATTTTACCGTTAAATGCTTTTCGCACAGAATAATTTAATTGTTTTAAAATTCACGTGTAAATATATTTTTGAATTGAAAAGTGTAAGGAAATATTATTTGGGCTTTTTAAAATCTGGAAACAGAAGATAAAAACGGCTATTTCAAACTATGAATTCAATCTCTATAACGGAATTTTGAGTATTTTTTTAATTAAAAAAATAGACAAATTAAAACAAAATATTGGACACTGCAAACTAAAATCTAGTCACGTATATGCTTTCAAAATATAGTTAAATTGTCATGAATAGCTTCTGATCCTGTAAAGCTTTTGTAACTGAACTATCCTTACCAATTTCAATATTAAATAATGATTAAAATAATTCTTCGATTTAAAAACTACCTACTTCAACCTAATTATTATACATTTCTCTATAAAACTACCAGTTTTCATGTTTTTACTTGCAATAGTTTTTGTAATAGGTTAACCCGTAACTGGAGACGGGAGACAGAATGACTCCGCGTTGTTCTTTGGCTCTGATTATCATGTGTTTTTTTGTCCTAGATAAAATCATTCCTCAGTACCGATAAGTAGTCCTTTTATCATTACATGATTTCCAGAATATATCGCGTTTCTAAAAAAAATTCCAATGCTGTTTACAAAAGACAAAAAAGGAAAATAACATTATATCTATGAACGCGTAAAAATTCATGTCTCCAATTACGGGTTAATAAGCCGAAAAAGTGAAAAGGCACAATAAATTCAATTATGGTACTTGCAGCGTTATTTATTTATTTATTTTTACACTAGAGAGATTTCTTGATGACAGTATATTATCCCCTGGATGATTTCAAAATTGTTTACAGCTTTACTGAACTGCACAAAAATATATCGAAATTTATCTTCATTGGACTTTATTTAATGGAGGCTATTTTAACGAAAATGTATTAATATTATTTTTTAATTCTCAACAACATTATAATCTGCTATTAAAAATTTCTCATCCCGTTTGTTTTTCTGAAATTGTTGTCGCTCTCTCTAAAATGTTCTTTACTTTTTACATACACTACTACACACAACAATATGAAAATTGGTAGTATTATAGAGAAATCCTTGATAAATTAGCGAACGGGTCTTTTAGCCTGACTGAAGTAGCCTCTTAAAATACCGCAATTTCAAAATCTAAGATAAAAGCAAACTACAATTTTCAAATATGAGGCGTATTTCAGTCAAATTATTGAGGATGAGCTCAACTGTGCCAGACAAGACCGTACCCAGAGGAAGGGGATCAAAAGCCAATTTAAATTAGATTGTCTAACATTCTTTATATCATCCATACTGTAAAAGTGAAAATTATGTTGCACAGTTATGTTTTATAACAAACTTTAAGTTGACAGAAATCTAATTTCCGAAGAAATGTCAGAGCCGATAACTGGAACAATATTCAAAGTGAGTAAAGCATTTATTTTAAATCATAGTGCAAAAACAATGCTAAAAGTATATGTTAAGCTAAACATTAAAAAAAAAAAAAAAAAAAAAAAACATAAGGGCATTTCATGTTCTTAAATTTGAGGCTTATTCCCAATTAGAAAGGCAGTTAAATATTTAATTTTAAAAGAATAACGGAATGAGTTACAATAAATATTCCAACAGAAGCCTTTTTAAAATCCTACTGCCTGAAAAAATAAATAAATAAATAAATAAAAATAAAAAATAACAGATTAACTTGAAAACTTAAAAATATGAATTGCTTCATCTCTGTTTATAAGTAACCGTCTAAAAAATTTTGTAAGATATATTGTATTTATTTAATTAGTTATTATTATTTTTAAATAATATGTCTATTTTAAAGACAAACAATGAATTTGTTACAGTAAGTATTTTCCTCTAAAAAAAACAAAACAAAAAAAACAATGAATGTTTATTTTAAAAAGTCCCTCATTTTTCACATTCATTACATTTTTCATTGAAGAAGATTTGAAGTGCAAAAATTTTTGAATTAAAGAGAGCCGTAAACCACTTCGCCCCTTTCTAAAACCAAAATAGTCGCTAGAAGAAAAAAAAATCGGGAGTATTCGGAGGTTTTTTGCAAATTAATAATAATAATCTCTGATGATGGGCTTGGGAAATTAAGCCCGAAAGTACTAAGAAGTTATAAATAAAATGTATATTTTTAATTTGTGATATCTCATTCTATTAGTCGCCTTTTAATTAAAACAGTGAGCTTTTTAAAGTTCATATTTTATATATTATGTTTGAATCATGGTGAAATATTGCATTTCGTCTTATGATTTTATTTACTCCGAATAACATTTTGTTTAATTGTTTAATAATATAATATCGTAATTATATCTTAATTTTTCTTCGGAGTACGGAGTGTATGGCAAGGTACTTATAGAGGAATCTATTACTTGGATATAGTAAGTTGAAATTAAATTTTTACTAGGAGATTTTAGTTGTAATTTTTCATTTAATTTAACAGATTTTTTAACTTAAACATTGACACATAAAAAAAAATACCACTGAAAAAAAATCCAGTCAATTCAAAATAGAAATGTTAAATGTATATTTTCACAAAGAAAATTATATATATATATATATATATATATATATATATATAACAAAAAACCAAGCTTTGTATACAAATTAGTTTGAGAAAATATTATTATGAACATCATTGCGAAAGTAAACAATGAAACTTTCAGTTCAGATGTAGAGACAAAATTACAGAATTTTTTAGTTTTATATCATCTCATGTATTTTAACATGTAATTCTCGATAATATGACTGAACTTGTGGTTTTTCATGAAGGAAGTATAAATTTATTTCTGGAAAAAAAAAAAAAAAATCAAGATATGCTGATATCACTGGTAATCATGATCATTTGCCAGATATATTTATGTATTAATCAAGCTTTTTTGGTTACTAAGACTGGCTAAATCTGAAATAAAACTACCTTACCTTATGATATTTGTGTGAAAGTTTCACTGAATAATTCAAGGAAAATGTATCTCATCTTTATTATGCATATTTAATAATACATTATTAATTATTTACTTGGCCTTTACTTTTAATAATTTAATCATTTTTTTAAAGTTATCTTACTTTTTATCATTTTAGTTCATTGCTTTACTTAATTATTTTCATATTTTATTATATTCCAAGCGTTCATTATAATGCATTATTACTTTCAAATTACTGTTTTAGGAAATGTAAACAAAGGAATGACCAGGATCTGCAAAATTCTAAAATCCGTAAAACCTCTGGTCCCAAGCTGTGTTGATTTGGGTGAGTAAACAGACAAATTTTATCTTTATTGATATTGGAATTAAGATATATATTAAATTAATCTAAAAATTTAAACCAATCCTTTTTTTTTTAAATTTGTTTTTACGCAAAATACATCATCAAAATCCAACTGTGATGTGATGTGATTTTGAATATAAGAAATGTATATAATATCTGTATGTAAAAAGTGCCTACAAATTTGTTTGGCTTATTGAATTTCGCTATTGATTTTTTATTCTGTTCTAAAATTGAAAAACACAGGTGATTTGTTGCTTAAAGGAAGTGTTGACAGATCATAAACTTTTAACACAATTATTCGAATCGATAAATAAATCATACGATCTGTCCAAAATTTTAAACTTTTTCAAAAAGTTTCATGGCCAGGATTTGAAATAGGGCTGCTTTCAACACTCACATAAAAATATCAGTTTTTAACTTAGCTTAAAAGGGTACACTTACCTTCGCGTGTCAGACGTGTCGCTAAAAATCACAATAATTTAATTTCCAAATACGTGAATGTGTTGCCATGCAGAGATAAAAACTTATTTTTGTGTGTCAGAGTAACACAAGATTCTCAATGAATTCCTGAAATTTGGCGCCTGAGATGAAAATTCTAGACTGGCGGTCTCAAAATATGACTAATCAACAGCGTTTCTTTTATACTATTTATTTCGGAGAAGGGGGGGGGGGAGGGGTAGTACATAAAGTTATTCACATGGGCGCAGCCAGAACAAAATCGAGGATGGGACAAAATTTTGGAACAGATATGAATGTGGCCAGCAGTCTTGGTCGCATTTTTTAAAATGAATATAAACATGAAATAAACTTAACAGAAAAAAAAAAAAAAATTCAAAACTTTAAGACAAATTTGAAAACATATCACCATAAGAAGTAATACAGAAAATTAACAATTAAAAAATATTAAATATTAAAAAATAAACTTCGACCAGATTTTTTCCTAGGAGCGAAATGGAAGTAGCAACTCCCCTTTTCCCCCATCTAAGATAAAATTTAAAAATATGAACGTAAACAAATGCATAAAAATTGACTTCCACAGGGGTTTCAGGATGGGAGCTGATCCTCCCCCCCCCCACACACACACACATGCTCTTCTTGTAACGAAAATCTCTTATTTGAACTAACTTTTTATTAGCCTTTAACATCAGTTAATAGTGAAGAACAAATTTTATTCCTTTTTTTTATCAAAATCATCAGAGAATAAGGAAAATTTGTATAATCAAACTTGAAAATCCAGTTAAGTAATTTCCAACGTGATTTCCTTTAAACCGAAAAAAAGAGATGGGTTTGGCCGGCACCCACATGTTTATAAATTATTAACCATTCACAAATATATTTAAGAAAACTGTAGGAGCGCTAATTAAGTTACTTGAAAATATTTTTTTTATTTATTTATCCAGCGGGATTTAATCATAGGGGTAGTAGAATTTTATTTAAACTTTGCAGGAAAACTATAGCGGTTACCCCAGATCGCATTTTTCCTTTACACACAAATTTCACTTTGTGGGCGTTCAGCGAGGGAGTTGAGGGGCACTCGAGGTATTTATTGACCTATCGTCGCGGAAGTATAAAAGGATTATTGATAATGATTTTTGAAAAACATTGTTAATAATGAGCCGAGATATTAACCTTTAAAGATATGGACGGTTTGGACATCATAAAGACACCACCGGCTTTTAAAGATTTGATAACAACTTTTAAAGATTTTATTTGTTTAAGATTATATAATGATAATTTCTAGGATATATAGCTACACAATCCTACGTTGTATAGTTTTGTACAAAGTCTTATTATTCTTTTAGTGATTTTTTGTAATATCAGTACAGTTACTAATTAATATATTTATTGTACGGAAACCTTCTGTGCGAATAGCGCGAATAATACTCGCACCTGACCGATTATTTTCTGTAACATTTTGCTTAGGCAAAACTACTGATCAATGCATTTGCTGCCATCTATCTTTAAAAACAGAAATCATAAGAAAAAGCAGGGGAGGATGGAATATAGGCATGAACTGCTCTGCTCAACAAGCGCAAAACGTTTTGACACATTTACAAATTCATTTTTAAACGGAAAGATATAAAATTGGAAAGCCCGACCAGGGAAGCGATTTGGAATCGAACTGTGTTTTCCATTTTTTGATCAATAAATTACCTATTGAGTTATAAGCGATTTTAATCACGTGACCCGGCATTTTTCTCCCTTTACTGACTGGATTTTCTTCTTTCGTTCGGAAGTTCAGTTCAAAATGCCAACTTTGACAGTATTTTCTGAAAGTTCTATTGCGTTTACAAGAAAACGGAAAAAACAATTCGATGACATAGTTTCTGAAGACCCATAATTTCTGACACCTTCTAGTTTCATGAGTTTCCGAACAAAAATTAATTAAAACTTATGTCAGAAAGTTGACCCTTTGGATTTGAGAACAGCCTTAATGCGAAGCCTACTAAATGTTAAAAGTGCAATTAGAAAAGGGATATTGTTGAAAAGCCTGCCTTAGTCTAAATTAGTAAAAATATAGTTTATAAATGATAAAATAATAAGTTGCTAATAACTAATAGAAATTAATATAGTGGTTTGTCTTATTTTTACGAGACATCAAAGTGTATAAAAACCGTGGGGTTTCAGGGCTTATTTTTAACTAGGATTATACCCATTTTCTGCATATGGAAATTTAGAAGTGACATAAAAAGCATCTACACATCAGTTTATAAACAAAATTTCATATGAGTCACGGGTGGCGTTGAATTTTCCAAGACATGGCTCTGATTGTAACAATGTGCCATAAGTTTGGCGAGAAAAAAAATCGACAGTATAATTGCTTTCTCGCCGATATCTGGCAATACCTATCACTGACAGGAGGTGAGGTTTTATTTTACACGCTTCCAGTTGAATGATATGATGAAAATCTTCAGTCATGTAAACCTCTTGAATGACACCTCAGAGAAAAGATAGGATATATTAATTGTATGCAGGCCCTGATCACGCACGGAATTTCTGAGGGCACAAAATTTTTCATAATTTCATCTAAATTTCCATTTAAAAGATCATAATTGCTAAAAAATGTGATATTTGAGATACCATAAAATAACAAAAATATATCTCAATTTCAATAAAAAATAGAGAAAATATTTTATTTTTATTCATAGAACCGTTTTTTAATCTCCTGGAAAACAAATTTTTTGAGTTGACACTTTTCAAATAAGTGTAATACGTAAAAAAAAAAAAAAAAAAAAAAAAAAAAGTATCAATAAATCAACCAATCTAAGGGGGCACGAAAAATTTAAAATGACCTGGACACAGATACTTGCTAGTTGTGCCTGCTTACATGAGAAATCTGTGATAGAGGTCTGCACGGGCCGAAATTTCCAGGCCCAGGGAACAGACGGACTCATAGAAAAAAAATCGTCTCGGCCCGGCCGCTTTTTCAGAAAGGCTCACGTTTTCAGCACCAGACTTGGCGAGTTGGCGAAAGCGAGAACGTTCAGCCAGCTCTAACGCCAATCGTCGTTTTGTGTTTTGTTTTGAACCGAAATGGCAGAAGACGAACTAGCATATTTTAGAATAACAGTCCTACCTAAATTAAAGAAATATTTTCAATTATGTGTTCTAGATGAAAAGAAATCTTCTTCGAAAGAAATTGTATTACGAATTCTTATACTCTGTTTTATCAAAGGCTTTCATTACTTTTGATGATATAGACTAAAATTTTGATTATTTGATCCCCTCAAAAATCTACATTTTCATTCAATTGAGCATTATTAATTCCATACCTGTTAAACAAAAACTCATTACCTTCATAAACCTAGATATTTGATTACATATAAAGATGGATTTATGGGGATGATGAATTAATGCAGTTTCAGCGCATTTTGATGTATATAAACACAGTTTAAAAAACAAGTGGGTAAGTGTGATCACAGATCGCACAGAGGGTTTCGTTTAATATTCCTTTCAAAACACTTTATCCTTTTGAAAAATCTGTTAGTTCCACATTTCACAACCAGGGGGCGCACTTGATTCTAAACAAACCTGTATCCGAACGAAAATCCGTTTGACATACTATCTGTTGATATATTAGTCGAGGGGATTGAGCCCATAGCACCCGAGATAAGTAGGCGCACCTGGCGGAAAAAAATGGAACTAAAATATGTAAGATTATGGTGCATAATATGAAAGAATGGTCAAAAAGGTGTCTGCAAAAGTTGGAAAATTTCTCCCCGGGTTAAAAGGGCGGAGGTTAGAAAAATTACTTAAAATACACAAGTTAGAGCCCAGAGGGGTAAATAATAAAAGACCTTTTGAAAATTTTATGATTTGTCGTGTGGTCTGAGTCATTCAGCTATACGTATGCAAAATTTCATGTCACCAACTTAATTAGGGGCTCTCTTAGAAAGAATTGCTTCAAATACCTATGTGGTAGCTCAAAGGGTTAAACATAAGACTTTTTCAAGATTTTATGATTTGTCGCCTGGCCTCAGGTGTTTTGCAATAAGTATGCAAAATTTCAAATCTCCAATTTAATTAGGGGCTCAGTTAGAAAGAATGGCTTAAAATACACAAGCTGGAGTTGAAAGGGTTAAACATAAAACTTTTTCAAAATTTATTATTTGACGTGAGATCTGAGGTGTTGAGCTATAAGTATGCAAAATTTCACGCCTCCAACCTAAATAGGGGTTCACTTAGAAAGAAATGTTTAAAATGCACATGTGGGAGCACAAAGGGTTAAATGTACGACTTTTTCAAAATTTTATGATTTGTCGTTTGATGTGAGGTGTTCAGCTATAAGTATGCAATTTTTCACGCCTCCAACATAATTAGGGGCTCACTTAGAAAGAATTGTTTAAAATACACATGTGGGACCCCAAAGAGTTAAATGTACGACTTTTCCAAAATTTTATCATTTGTCGTATGATGTGAGGTGTTCAGCTATAAGTACCCAAAATGTCATGTCTCCAACATAATTAGGAGCTCACTTAGAAAGAATAGTTTAAAATACACATGCGGGAACCCAAAGGGTTAAATGTACGATTTTTTCAAAATTTTATGATTTGTCGTATGATATGTGGTGTTCATAAGTATACAAAATTTCACGCCTCCAACCTAAATAGGGGCTCACTTAGAAATAATTGTTTAAAATACACATGCGGGAGCCCAAAGGGTTAAATGTACGACTTTTTCAAAATTTTATCATTTGTCGTATGATGAGAGGTGTTCAGCTATAAGTACCCAAAATTTCATGTCTCCAACATAATTAGGGGCTCACTTAGAAAGAATTGTTTAAAATGCACATGTGGGACCCCAAAGGGTTAAACTTACGAAATTTTCAAAATTTTATGGTTTGTCATTTGATGTGAGGTGTTCAGCTATAAGTATGCAAAATTTCACGCCTCCAAATTTATTAGGAGCTCACTTAGAAAGAATTGTTTAAAATACACATGCGGGAGCCCAAAGGGTTAAATGTACGACTTTTTCAAAATTTTATCATTTGTCGTATGATGAGAGGTGTTCAGCTATAAGTACCCAAAATTTCATGTCTCCAACATAATTAGGGGCTCACTTAGAAAGAATTGTTTAAAATGCACATGTGGGACCCCAAAGGGTTAAACTTACGAAATTTTCAAAATTTTATGGTTTGTCATTTGATGTGAGGTGTTCAGCTATAAGTATGCAAAATTTCACGCCTCCAAATTTATTAGGAGCTCACTTAGAAAGAATTGTTTAAAATACACATGCGGGAGCCCAAAGGGTTAAATGTACGACTTTTTCAAAATTTTATCATTTGTCGTATGTTGTGATGTGTTCAGCTATAAGTACCCAAAATTTCATGTCTCCAACATGTATAGTTTCTGAGAACGGGCTCTGTGACGGACAGACAGACAGACAGACAGAGGAGCAAGACGAATAGGGTTTCGTGAGATGAACGAAACCCTAAAAATACCTGTGGTAGGAAACTACTATATTTTCTGTGATGAAATTATATAATTAATTTAATACCAAATCATTCTGCAGAAATAGTACCCAAAGTCAAGTGAAAATAGGCTAAACCAGAAAAAAAAAAACCTGTCACACCCCCAACCAGAATGTTTAGAAATTGCCTTTTTAATGTGAGATGTAATTCTTAAGGGGAGGTGGGGGAGCAGGAATATTGAATGACTATATTTTGTTACTTCAAAGTAACAAATAAAATCACTAGAGAAATTTTTAAACTATGTATGATAGTGAGGGACTGTAGATTTAAATAGTTAAATTTATCAATTAACGAATAGAAAAATAAACCAAAAAATTAAAAACTTTGAATATTTAACTTCATTTTTTTTGGGGGGGGGGGGGTGAACGAAAAGAAAGCTTTTCTTTTTTTCGGGGAGGGGGGTGGGTAGAATTTGAATAATGGGTCCTTTACTTATAGTTACTTCAAAGTAATAAATAGGAATAGA
The DNA here is from genome assembly GCA_963932465.1 of Maratus speciosus. Lineage (NCBI taxonomy): Eukaryota > Metazoa > Arthropoda > Arachnida > Araneae > Salticidae > Maratus > Maratus speciosus. Next base: position 199,889,627 of record OZ010796.1, on the reverse strand, counting down.
AAATTTTTAAAAATGTAAGGAATTAAAAAAAAAATGAAAGCGTGTGCACAAAAGGTTAATCCTGATTTTTTTATTTTTTTATCTGCCATTCTGTTTCTTTCCTTTTCTTTTTTTATGGTAAATTATTTATTTGTTATTTAAAAATCAATAGATAGAACAAAACACAATATTAATTAACTTTTGTGCAAAGCAACAATGAATTTTAAATGGTCAAAAAATAGTGTGCTGGAGGAGTGGGTGGGGGGGGGGGGGGAGGAGAAGAGAAAATTCGAAATGGGAGGTTGCCTCAAACGATTGATCATTATTTTTATTGCCACTTCAACTTAATAAATAGTGCAATATGTGTGCAGAATGACGAAAAATGGAGTGTGTGTAAGGGGGGGGGGGGGAGGGATTTCATCCGAGAGAATTCAGATGATTTATTCAAATATGACGAATGGCTTTTTAAAATAACAAATAAAACAACTAGGAAGAAACAATATTTAAAAATATGGCAAAAATTTTAAAATAAAAAAACTGAAGAATTTTAAAGATTTTTAATTTTGTGCACTAGGGACAGACCAATGTTTTTTCATAAAAACTCAAATAATGATAAAGCTTTAACAGCATTAAAATGTAACAGTAATTGATTTAATTGCATGCATCAACTTGCAATTATTTTAACTGATTGATTCAATTGCAGGATTCAGCTAAATAATTTATGATTTATCGTTCAATCTAATTATAATCGAATTGATTTTAGTTTCAACTTCCTATTAACGTCTAATTGCAATTAAATTAATAACAATTAATTTTTATTGAATTGTTTCAATGAAAATATGTTTTGTTAATGCAATCAACACGTCACACAATTATGTCGCTTAATAATAATAAAAATAATAATAATTCAATAGTAATGCTAATAAAACTAAATTCAATTGTGTCATAAAAACATGATCAATAGAATTATATTTATAAAAAAAAAATCTTTACGTCTGTTTTTATTTTTCTTAAAAAATAAAATACGTTCTCAATTTCTTTGAACATAGCGATTTAATGAAATAAATGAATATTATTGAACTGAAAAACATAACTTATGTTTGACTTATATATATTGTACAATTAAAAGCATTTTAATGCGAAAAAGCTTTTTGTTTTGAAAGCAAAAAGCTCTCAGCAAAAGAATGGGGTTGCTGTTCGCTACGCGTAAGACGTCAGGAACAAGAAAGGGTGCGTAGCATTGAATTCATCCCCGCGCCAACCGTTACTCTGGCGATAAAGTGCTCAAAACGCGAGCCTTCTTGAAAAAGCAACCCGGGCTCGACTCAGAAAAACTGATGATCAGACTCAATCCGTCGCGAATCCGTGTAGGTCTCTAAATGGCATTTGAATGGGAAAAACGTTTTCTTAACGGCTGGAAGAATTTTAAATAAATTATGAAAAAAATTGAGTTTGAGTTGTAAATTTCGTTCAAACTCACGGATTTTTTGAGCTTTCGTTCAGCTCATGTTCGTTTATCAAAAAGTGAGTTAAGTTCAGTTCAAAGTTCACTGAAATTGAACTAAGTTCGTGAGTTTTCGTTCACTGAGCGCGTTCATACCCAAAACTGCTCTTATTTCATAGAATAATGCCCCTCAAAAAATAAATGAAGGGGGATTAGACCCCGTTTCTCCCCTTTATACTCAGCCAATGAACCTCCAAATCTAATCAGGGAAGCTCCTTAACATAATAAACCGGTATACCAAATTTGAAGCAAATCAGATAATTCTGCATGAAAAAAACCATATCGCTGAATTAAGGGGGGTCTAACTCCTTCCCCCCTTTACACTTAACTAATGAACCTCCAAATCTAATAGGGAAAGCTCTTTATCAGAAGGAACATAGAAAAAAAAATTAAAGTGAATTGGGTAGATCTGCATGAAAATCCATTTATCTAAATTAAGGGAGGGAATTTGCCCCCCCCCCCTTTCCCCCTTTTATACTTAACAAATGAACCTCCAAATATAATGAAGGATACACCGTTACATCAAATTTGAAGCAAATCAAATAATTCTGCATGAAAAACCCATTTACCTAAATTAAGGGGGGGGGGGGGTAGCCCACCCCCCTCCTTTATAATTAACCAATAAACCTCCAAATCTAATCAAGGCAGCTTCTTAACATAATAAACCGGTATAATAAATCTGGAGCAAATCGAATAACTCTACATGAAAAACCCATTTATCTAAATTAAGAGGGGAGGGGTCTAGCCCCTCCTTTTCCCTCTTTGTACTTAACTAATGAGCCTCCAAATCTAATCAAGGCAGCTTCTTAACATAATAAGCCGGTATACCAAATCTGGAGCAAATCGAATAATTGTGCATGAAAAACCCATTTATTTAATTTAAGAGGGGTTCTACCCTCCCTTTCCCCCTATATACTTAACTAATGAACCTCCAAATTTAATAAGTTAGCAATAACATTATGTAATATTTTGTAATAATTATAAAAACCTATAGTAAGTACTGCAGACATTTACATTTATTAAAATTATTAATAACTGCATTTAATATTAAACTGTTAATATCTTTTAAATTAATAGTTATCAAACAATTTTCTAGTTAGAACATTAAATATTTTATGTTTTGATTAATAAAATCATAATATAATTACAGAAATAATAAAAACTGCAAATAAGTAATTTAATCAGTTAACACAAATAACAAATCAAACAATAATCATAGCAAGATTTTTTGCATTTCAACTTATGAAAATTACTGTTAATAGCACAAATCAAAACTTACAAGCATGTATTTCATGCTAATCAGAACAAACACAATCATTAATTTATACGCATTAAGTAAATATAAGAATGACCAGTTATATATATCTGAAGTTATATTTGAAATCCACACAATAGCAGCATTAAATGCAAACATTACATTAAATGTAACATTTTTAAATTGAATGCCTTTTATTCCAGCTAAGCTTTTTACAAACTTGTTGTACTTAATTTTTTACAAACATAATCATTTAAGCTCATAAACACGTATTTAAAGCATTATTCATTTAGGCAAAATATCCATAGAAAATTTACAAATTATGAATGTTCACCTTGGATTTCAGTGCTTTTTTACACCGTTTTAAATGCATAATTTTTGTTTTTAATCAATGATAAATAAAATAAATGGTCAAGTGTGAGTGTTACTCGCATTCAGAGGGTTCCATACAATAAATATAAACTGAACATTGACACAATGCAACTCCTATTTTATCCCTTATATTTCCCCCTCTTAATTTTTTCGGGCTTAAACTCTACCCTGCGTTATCACAGGACCACGGTCTCAACTGGTAACGGTCAATGAAAGGCAAGCACTACCGTTAGTGAAAAGAAATATAACAAGCACATATTTGAAAAATTAATACTTTTGATAATAATTAATTACAAATGTAACAGAAAAAATATAGCAAGATGTAAAGTAATTCTGTGCCAGACAGTGACAGAGCAAAGTGATAAAAAATAAAATAAATTGCAATTAAAATTTTGACACTGATCCTTGTGCTTTTGGAATTTTTTATACTTTGGCTCTTAGGAAATTCCAGAATATAAATTAGCTTAAGCTTTCAAATACCTGATTTTGGCACTAAGAATTTAAATTAATAAAAAAGCAGCATTCGAAATCCTTGGTGGTCCACTGGTCAGAGACAACCAAAAATTCAATTGGACCACTAACTGGGAAAATTTAATGGTCCACAGTAGGGATTGACCGAAGCAGCAATTTTATACCGAATAGCAATTATACCGAAGCTTCGGTCGAAGTGTATACCGAATATTCGGTATTCGGCAACCGAATACTTGAAAATTTTTAATATACATTTGTGCATATATTAGCTTTTTTAATAAACTTTAATAGAAATTAAATTCTCAATAATTTAATTCAGTTACATTTTTATTCTTAAATCTAATTACACAAAAAAATTTAATGACTTCTTTCCACTCACAAATTCATTAACCCATCACTTATTTTTTATTATTTTATCACTAGTCGATACCCAAAAATAACCTATGAAAGTATTAAACTATACAAGGTATTATTAAGGATAAATATTGTCAGAAAAACAAAAGTTGATTCAAATAAAAAGAAACAATGTTGTCATTAAGCTGATTTACTGATTGTCTAAGTCTAATTATAAACATATTGAGTAGGAATGTTCTTAAAATACAAAAGGTATCATATCAATTTGTACATTTAACTATTTTCTGTCAAACTATTGATAGAATATGTATATTTTGATTAATATTTTAACATTGTGGTGATGAAGATAAGAAATTTGAGCGATTTTGATATAATGGTTATAAAAGCTATAGGATATGCATAGGGGTATACTTATTTGATGTATGTATTTTCTTTAATATACACCTTTGATATACAGATATGAACTCAGATATACTTATTTGATGTGTATATTAAAGAAAATACACATTAAATCAATTTAAATTTAAAAAAACTAATGTAGAAGTAATTAAAATTCAATGATAGGGGAAAGATGCGCATCTTCCTTACTTTTGGTTTTCTCTATTGTAGACAGTTGTTTTGATTTCACACCTATGTAGACTATTTTAGGAAGGAAAAAGTTTTTTTTTTAAATTAAATATGGCATTTGACTTGTTTTTTGTAGAGCAGCTGAACTCTTATCTCAGGTACATAATATTGAAACTCATTGTTTAGCCTATTCTACTGCTAAGCAAGAGAGAATTCTTCTACTTCTAAGAAAATACTTATCTACAATTATTCAACCGAAGCCGAATATTTGGTTTACACGCCGAAATACCAAATACCGAATCAACTATTCGGTATTCGGTCAGTCCCTAGTCCGCAGAACCAGTAACTTTTCCCCCCTCTCTGACAGGTAAACGTAAACTTTCCCGTCCCTGAGAAAAGCGCAACTAAACGTAAATCACATAATTTTATTTCATTAAAAAAATAAATTAAAACAAAAATGCATGAAACCTTAATCAGTTGAAATAAATAATCTAAATTGAAATATTTATATAATAATTTTATAGTTTTCCTTTATGTATTGTTTACAGGGCCGGATTAAGGGGGGGGGGCTACAGGGGCTGCAGCCCGTCTCAGGGGCCCTTGGAAATGGTTCAAGTTGTATCAAAGTTTCGTTTCAAAAAGCACATAATTTCTAAAAAAAAATTGTTTCTAAATTATTATAACAATATTCTGAAATGACGAGAAAAAGTTGTGTTTCAAGTGTCAACATCCATCACTTTTTCCTTTTTCAGTTCCAAAGATTCGCAAGTCCTATATAATGCTCTGTTGCTAAGCTGTTCTTTCAATATTTTTACCCTCTTGCCCACACCGAAAATGGAAAAAAATCCTTTATTCTAATTATCTCTTCTGCCTCACAATTTGAACAAACATGTTTTCTTAGAAACTTGCAAAGAGTCCCCCCCACCCCCCTTCACTAAATGTCAGACATGCCCAGATATCATGGATCACTTTCAACTGTACTTTGCGTAAAAACTAAGGATCATTGGCAATTATGAATCATCTTTGTATCTTGGTGTTCTGATCTTGTGAATAAAAATCTATCTAAGACAGACAAAAAATCAAAGATCCAAGGGTACATTTTTTTCATAAACTTTTAATTTAATATTATAAGAGTTTAGGAAGTGTGATTGTTTCACTTTTCCTTTATCATTATAAATGTTTTTAATCTATACCAATAAAAGAATCTGTCTGTGTGCGACGGTTAGCGAAATCTATTGCACATAGGAGTCAAAATTTAAGTGAGGATAGTCCAAGGTATCTCCTGATAAACCTGAGGATTCCGATTTTTATTTTTTTTAAAGGCTCGGCCCCCCTGGTCCCCTTTAAGTTTTTATTCCCTAAATTGTTCTAACTTGCCCATTTTTTATCCGATCTTCTTTGTGTTTGGAGACCTCTCTCCATTTATTTATCCTCGCATTTCTACTTTCCAATTAAGAGCCTGGAACTTTGAACTTTTTGTGAAACTAAATTGTTAATAAATTTCCCTTTTAATCCGATCTTCATTTTTGAAGCCCTTTTTCCATTTAGTTATTTCTCTGTTTCCAGATTCCATTTAAGACCCTGGCCCCCTAGGATCCGATCCGTGGTCCCTTGAACTTTTGGTGCAGTATGCATTTTTTCATCCTCTTTAAAGTTGAGTCTTGGACTCCTCTCTTTTGGCCAATACCCTCATATTTTTATTGGGGCCTTAGGGGCCTTTTTAAACATTGTCATCTATTTCTTGTGCATTTCCTTAAAATTTTGATTCTAATGATGTTTAATTTTGACTAATTGAAGATCTAAAGTGCTAAGTATTAGGATTTTTTAACAAGTTTTCATCTTAGTTTTCTGCTCTCAACTATCAGTTGGCCCCTTTTGGGCTCCCTATTATAGCTCTCTTAAAAATAGTCCATTCACTGGCTTTTTTCTTCTAACAATTTCTTAGGTGCTTCAGCTACTACATGAACGATAAAAAATTCTCAGACTTCAGGTACCACTAATTTTGAATATTGATTGCCTACTTGAGGCCCTTGGTGCAGTTTTTTTTTTAAAACATCCGATTCTCTTGGAATTTTCTTTAACATAGCTCTAGGGTCCTCTGGCTATTTTATAAGCTACTGAAAATTTCCTTATACCCAGCTATATTCCAATTAAGACCATGGTTCCATTGAGCCCAGTACAGGGCCTTTGAATTTTTTGTGCCCTAAATTGTTAATAAATCCCCCCCCCCCCCCTTTAATTCAATATTCATTTTTGGAGCCCTTTCCATTCAGTTATTCTCCCGTTTCTACATCTCAGTTAAGACCCTGGACCCTTAGGGTCCGATCGGGGGACCCTTTGAATATTAATCGCCTACATGAGGCCCTTGGTGCAGCTTTTTAAAAATATAATCCAATTATATTTCAGTTTTCTTTAACATAGTCCTAGGATCCTCAGGCTACTTTATAAACTACTAAAAAATTTCTTTATACTCCAGCTACCAATTTTTTCGAATATTAATCTTTTTTGGCATCAACTTACGTTTGCTCACTACAGCCATAAATAAAAAATTCCGTTACGGTTCAACGTAAATGGTTAACTTCTATCAATACGGGAGTGGTCATAATGTTTTGGATCTTCGGTGTAAATACCCCACTGTTTCAAAAAATTGATAGCTGTAATTGCCTGATATTTAGTATTTTAAACTATCCATCTAAAATAATTAAAACTCCGATCTTCTGATAATTACAATAATTGATGCAAACAGTAAATGATTATCACAAATATTTTATTAATTACTGGTATCCTAATAGTTAAATTTATTTGAAAATAACTATTTTGTTTCATTAGTATGTAATTATTAAATTCTGGTTCTAAATACAGTCATAAAAACAATTATATTTATTACTTTTCATGGGGTGTCCATTACTGGGCTTTTGATATATTTCTCTTATTTAAAATTAAATTTCAATTCATAGTGGGAAATGAGACTATAAGAATCGTTAAATATTGTTGATAGGTTAATATAATATTGAAAAAACTGGGAATAATAATTATAACTATTAATAAAAAAATAGTTTTAAAAGAAATTCCTTAAGGGTGTCCATTACTGGCACATCTACCCTATAATGTAATAAAGGGATTTTCCGTATAACTACGCTTATGAAACTGTTTGTGTAGCAAGACACACTTATGACACACCTATTAGAGGAATAAAATGCAAAATGAATTTTTGCGAGATGTGTCACTTATCTTGCGGGTGAGCAATATATATTATTATATTGCATAGAAAAAATAAAACAGGTACATTTTATGTTATTTTTCACAAGCTATGCATTTCTTTACAAAACCGCATGCTTGTATACAAAAATTTCTTTTTGTTATTTAATTTTCTAATTGAAAGCATATCCCCAAATGCTATTAGGTGAAGTTTCTTTAGAAAACTGCATAAAAATTTTTAATGAGCATTTTAATGAAAATTTAAGAACAGAATATTTCTCCGAATTTATTAGAAATGTAGGCATACAATGCTGCCAAAATGCTGAAAAATATATTAATGAAAAGCAATTGATATATTTTTTTTTTTCTAAATGTGAACACTGCATTTAAATTATATTTAGTAATACCACTTACAAATTGTGAAGCAAAAAGACTGTTTTCCAAAATTAATAAAATAATCTTTTCAAAAAAAAAAAAAAAAAAAATTAACCGACATCAAAAAAAGCACTAAAAAGAATTAAATAATTCTTTAAACTTCTCTAATGACGAAACGTTATCCATTAACTGCACATCGGACATCATGTATCGGCATAAAAACGTTAAATTTAATATATAGAATTTAATATCTACCAAACATGGATTTTCTAGAGAATATTTTTTACAAAAGATTAATTTACATATTTATGATTTAATTTACGAATGTATACATATAAAAAGTAATAAATTATTTTTTGAAGTTGGTGCTAACCTATCTTAAGTACAGTAAAATTGTTACTATATTGTAGCTATTACCACGAATAAAGTGATGATGGAATGTATTATACAAAATTTAAAAAAATGCTCTATTTCTTTAGCAAATTATTTGTTTAATCATTATCGATTTTGAATGTTTGGATTATTATTGTTTTGGATATTTATCCCCTTGTATTTATTGTAATTATCGATAGATGGCCGTCAAACGCACAGTATAGATGCGTAATGAGATTATTTTTACCTGTATATAGCGTGAATCCCATTTCGATGTTTACTTGTAGAAGTACAATCCTTAATTTGACGTAAGTGCATGATTTCACTGTCCAAAATTTTAAACACGTTACGTTTATATACTTTTCATACACTAATTACTTAATGCATGCATGATTTCGAAGTCAAAACTAAGTGTAGCGTTTCTGTAGAGTACTGTGTGTATGGTTACGCCATTCCCCTTAGCAATGGCAGGTAACTGTGATGGCCGACGTCTGCACCATGCAAAATGCGATACATGCCGCACCGCTATTCCGGTATACATGCCGCAGTTTCTTTTGTACGGGATGATTAAGTGCTATTAACTTTTCCTTTTCTTTTTGCTCAGACTAACCATGTTAGGCATGTTATCAAGTTTACTAAAACCAAAGGAGAAAAAGGGGAAAATAAAAAGTAAGAAGGGCAAGAAAGATGCAAGTCAAGATGATAATAATGAAAAATTGGATTACGCGTAACGCAGATGGTCTTTGAAAACTACTCCAAAAAAGGAGGAAGTGTAATTGGCTTCGTTGCATCATGTGTTTAAATGTAGTTACATAAAGACTGTACTTTTTCAACACTTTTTCTGCAGATTGTAGTCGAAAAAGCAGGTCTCTTAACCCGTTCGGGACCATAGGTGCATATAAGCACCTTCATAAAGAGCTTACAAAATTTGTTTCTGGCACCAGTAAAAAAGAAAAGTAATATTTGCTTTGTTTAATTAGAGAATTTTCATGATTATTTAAGTAAAGGTAACTTCTTTTAAAAAAGTGGTACCAACCGAATAAAATTTGTGTAAAAGCCACCGGTCCCGAAAGGGTTAACAAATAAATTATATAAACATAATTTTACTTTCTTTCTTTTCCCTTTCTAATACATTGATGTTACGTTGCTGCTCAAATAACAATTAAAATTTAATGTAAACTAAAAATAAGTGAATAATTTTAATAGTGAAAGTAGGCAGCAATTATTAATTGAATCTTCTAATACGTTTCATTGTACTCATTTAGTTTCATTTTGTTATTACATCTTTAATTATAGTCCAGATATGAATATTTTTTTAAAATATTTTTATTTATAACTTCATTCTGTTCTTATTACAAGTGCGGCATAACTACCGCACAAGTGCGGCGTCTCAGCCTGAATGTACGGGTGATGCGCCGCAGTGTAATGTTTTAGAAAAAAATTGTTAAAAAATATTAATAATTTGTTTTGAATTTTTTTGTCGCAGTACACGTGTTGTATATTTAACTTTAAATAGCACAGCATGATTTTTTTTATTTTATGTCCACCATGGGATTTTATACACCAATTCAAAAAAATGTGCCGCATAAATCCCGGAATTACCCTATGACGGGCACGAGAAATAATAAACGACACCTCAGCCCATGATTTTTACGGGAGTGAGAATTAAGGGGTTAATCCCTTTTTTCATAATATTTAACATCCTACAATCCGCAATTGAATTTTTTTCTGTTACATATTTATTTACAAGCATGTAAAATCGCCGAAAATTCAAATCGTTAAATTAAATACACTATTATGCAATGATATTCTGAAATTCTCATAAACTGCTTTTCTTGTGATTTTTTTGGATAAAAAAAGTACATTTCTTGAGGGTGGTCTGCCCTCCTAGACTCCTAATAGTAGTCATTAAATTTACATTCGTAATTTCGTATTGATTGTGCAAATCATTTGTAGCGTATCTTCGATTTCGATTTTCTCTGTGCTTTTATTTTGATACTCAAAAGTTAGGAAAAAGTTTTTATGGTATTCTAGATTCTAAAGAGCAATATTTACTTCTCTGACAACCACGACACACCTGCATCTGTTGAATATGTTGACTAAAATCTCATGTACGAAAGGAAATTATGGAAATATAAAATTAATCTACTAATATCTAGTTCAGAAATCTTATGTATTTACATTTTTTGTTTTGAAAAAACAATTTTGATGGTCATTCTATAATATTTAGATATAAGATATTATCTAAATACATCCTAAAATAATCGGTAGCACTAGCATATTAAAATCATCTAAAAATATACATATTTGTAGATTTTTAAATGTATTGTGTAATTATTTATAATAATCTCCACGGCCAATTTAACTAAACAACAAACGTGATTTACCGCGATAAAGTGTTTTTTGGGATAGCCTTTTAACAGTAACCGCATTCAATTTCAACCTTTATATTACTAACATCATTTATATTTCACGGAAACCCACGTTGCATTTTAGATTACGAAATATTAATGACTTTTTATTTTCTTCAGCGAGACTTTCTGCTCTCTTCTTTCGCAATCTGGATTATTTGAATGAATTGTTTATAGGCTATGAAATAAAGTTACTAAGAACTGATAAAGGAAAAAGAGAAAAAAATGAAATATGTATCATGTGTAATAAGTAAAGTTATAAAACAATATGTTTTATATTATTCGAACAAATGTATAAAATTCCATGTAATGTTATTCACCTAATTTAAAACAGCTGACAAATGTATTAACAAAATTCCCAATTAATCGGAATAATTTAAGACTCCCATTGGGAAATTTCGGCATTTCCAATTTAGCGTTTAAGAGTCATTATTTTGAAATTCAGACAAAAAAGTGATATTTTGATAGTTGTATTTTTTAATTGGCTTGATTTTTTTTTATGTTGAAGTAGATCATATTTAATGAATATTGTTCAATTTTGAAGACCTGAAAAAATTTCCTGTGTCCCGTAGAAAATGTCAAAGTTCAGCATAATGAATAAACTGTTAGTATAACACTACATGCTTAGTAAAATTTACTTAGTTGCACTGTTAATTTTGGGTACTGTATGCACTTGGGGTACTGTTAATTTTCATTGTTATGTTGCCACAAAATGCAATCAAAATGACGTTTTTTCCCGTTTTCTGCACTTATTATCTTGGTTAAGCAATAGTACCGACGAGTAGTCACGAGTACCAACGAAAAGTAAGGTGGGTCTCATGCTATTTTCAGAGGGGAAAATGACAAACGTTACAAAAAGGCAGTGTCAGTATCAGGCTTTTTTCCTATAAGAAAATGATTTATCCCGTTTCTCTTTCCCTTTCCAATGTTTTTCCCCTATGAGGAAATGGAACATCCCTTTTCTCTTTTTCCTTCTAGGGGAAAAGCTTGATTATTGAACTGCCTTTTTGTAACGTTTGTCATTTTTTTCTTCTGAAAATAGCACGAGACCCCACTTAGTTTTCGCTTCGATGTTTTTGTACATATGTCCAACTACTAGCTGATATATTTTGTTTTATTCAACTGTGATGCTGTTTTGAGATAGGACTAATTCAAAAGTTGCAGATTTTGAAACTTTTGAATATTTGACAGATTATATCTGATAACATCATCGATATCCCGGTAAAGTTCCATAGTACTTAGCTTGTCCTAATAGTAAACTTTCATATTCTATAAAAAACATTTTGGGGTACTATTGCTTAACCAAGATAATAAGCGCAGAAAACGGACAAAAACGTCATTTTCATTGCATTTTGTGGCAACATAACAATGAAAATTAGCAATGCCCCATGGAACCAAGTAAATTTTACTAAGCATGTAGTGTTACACTAACAGTTTACGACAAAAGAATTTTGGGATGTTGTTGCTTTCCAGAAATATAGCAATCCAAACATACTGACATTTCAATTTTCGTGAAAAATGGGATTCATGGTCTTGAACTTTGACATTTTCTACAGAATACAGGAAATATTTTCAGAGCTTCAAAATTGCACATTATTCATTAAATATGATCTACTTCAACATAAAACAAATCCAGCAAAACAAAAGATACAACTATCGCACTTTGTCTGATTTTCAAAATAATGCTCTTAAATCCTTTAATAAATTGCGCAATTGCATTTTACAAAGGGAAAATTTTAAAATCAACTGAATTCCCAGAGGAAAGCATTACGACATGAAAAGAAATGTTCAATATTTTCAGAACGAATGAACCAAATTTAACCAAAAACTGTACAGCTAAATTCGGGTACTTCACCAACAAACCTACCAATTATCAGACTAATCGGACGCATTTGCAGCTTTTATCCTGGAACAGACAGACAAACGGAAACCAAAAAATTTTTCTGTCTCCACAGTGAGCCTGACTAACGTTTCGGCAATAAATCACTATGATTTGGTCGTCTTTTAAAAATATTACGCTTTTTGAATAAAATACCTAAAATAAAAATTTCATTTTTTAAAGGCATTTATTTACTTTAAGGCTCAGAGGTTCATCTCATTTTTCAGCATTTTAAGCAAATTTGTTGACATACGATGTGGATAAGCTAAATCATGTTAAATTAATTGTGATATTTTCCTATATGGAACCTATATAAGGAAGGCGCAATATTTTCCGCACTCTCAGTGATATTTAATTTGTTTCTATGATGTATATTAAGCTTTTGTTAGTATTTTTTTTAAATATAAAAAAAGAAAATGTTTAAAAAATAGCTCATGAAACATTTTACAACATATTCAGAATACTGTACAAAAAAATTCAACGTTTCATATGTGAACAATTTTTTTATTAGTAAATGATTTGGAAAACGTGTAACTCAACTGAAAACCCAATTTCAGCTATTACCTCCCATAGTCGAAAAATAACCGAATTATTTTCTGCAAACCTGTATATGATAGGAAGATATATTACCATAGTGTGCAGAAATTTAGTTCAGTTAGGAAATACATAACACAGCAGAGAGTTTGTCTTTAGCAGTGTCTTTCAATAAGCGGAATGTACTCGAATAATTTTCTTCCTCGCCTGTATATGATTCATAGAATTTTTACACACCAAGTAATATTCAAAAGCTTGGTTACATTTAATAATGCATACAACAATTAAAAACACAGTTCCGCCAATTCTTGCTCACAGACAGTAATGTGCAACACAATTCTTTTCTGTTTTCTTGTAAGTGAACAAAACCATTATGCATACCCTGTTCTATAATAAGCATCTTGTAGTGCATCTCGGTGATTTATATCAATTTAAATATGCTTGAAGCAGCGTTACATAGTTAAAGTATACTGAAAACGATTTTTTCCTTCCCCTTAGACCATAGTACAACAGGATTCTTTTGAGAAAAAGATTCTTTTTTGTGCCCCCCCAGAACGAACTATATAAGCTACACACTCAATTTTCAATGCCAAACATTCCATGGTAAACCTCGAAAACATATGTCAATTACATGAGAGTTCGAGTATACTTACAAGAGTTAGAGTGTAGACGGACAGGTATACAGACAAACCGAATTCATAAATATTTTTCAACTAACTGGGAAAGTGTTCATAAGAAATTTTAAAAAGTAATATATTTAGTTGTATTGAATACCGTAAGTTTTATATGAAAAAACGCATTATGAATTATTTCCTTGATTAATTCTATTTATTACATATTAAGTAAGTTTAATGTACTGCTCTAAAGCTATTACAGTACTCTTCTATATACAGAGTGCCCCAGGGTTATTGGGAAAAACTTAAAGGGGAGGTAGAGGCCATCACAAAGATTCAGATATGCATAGCAATCTATGGTCGGAAACGCTTTACTGGCACGTTAGCGACGACACAAAGCACAAGAAAGACAGTACACGAATAAAAGGAGAAAACATATTTATTTTTCTTAATACAGCAAAAAACTAAGAAAAAAAAGATCATTAAAGAGACAACGATCGTCATCAATGTAGGCGTTCGAAATTACGACCCGTGATGCATGGAAGCTCATCTCCGGCGCATGGAAGATCTAATAGTCTCAAAAATACCGGGAGTGTCCCGGACTTCCCCAGCAGCTGCCACGATGCGTGCAACAAGTTCCTCAACACTTTCCAGCATTGTCTCGGCATTTTTTGCAGCACTAAGAATAATAAACATGTTTTCTCTCCCTGTTCGTGTCATTTCTTTCTTGCGTTATGTGTCATCACTACCGCGCCAAGAAAGCGTTTCTGACCATGTGATGCTATGCAAATCTAAATCCTTGTGTTGTCCCATACCTCCCTTTAAAGTTTGTCCCAATAATTCTGGGACAACCAGTATATTCTATATTTATATACAGCATAGTTCAGAACTGTATGTCAAAAATGTAAAAGCAGGTAGAGGGGACCTAAATAAGCAGATTTCGTATAGGAATGTGGGTGCGGAAATGCAGCGTGGAAGCAGTAAAGGACGCTGTTGAGTTTAGTGGATAAAAGCACTTCGCTGGCTTGAATAATCATTCTCCGCACGGATTTCGAGCAACATGCGTTGTTACACGAATGCGGAGCTTGCTGATATGCATTTCATGTGTGGGTCTGAGCAAGGAAATGCAGCGGCTGCTCAGAGGATGTACATGGAAGATTCCCGGGTAGGAAACTGCTAGATCGCCGAACATTTGAGCGTTTTCATGGGGAGTTGCACGCGAGTAGATCGTTTTATGCTTCGAGGCGTGATACGGGCACTGGAAGATATCGCAGAATTCTTGCTGTGAAAGAAGCAATATTACCAGGGATGTAGTTGAGGGTATACGGTGGTATACGTCGTATACCTTCTGGATTTTTTAAGGAACATCGTATACCCTCTGTTTCTCAATAAAGCTATAGTATATACACTGCAGGGTATATCCTCTGCCTTGAGCGTATACCCTCTGCTTAAAGCGTATACCCTCTTCTTTTTTACGACTACAACACTGAGTATTACGCACAGTAGAGGATAGTCCTTCAACAGGCTCAAGAGTTGTTAGACGTGCAGTGTGTGTGAGCCATTTCCTTATGCAGCCCCATATGTAAAAGGCATGTCAGCAAGCTCCGTATTGGTGTAAGGATGAATGTTGCTCGAAATCTCTGCGGGGAATGACGATTCAAGTCAGCGAAGCGCTTTCATCCACCGAACTCAACAGCGTCATCTACTGTCACAACGCTGCATTTCGCACCCACATTCCTATACAAAATTTGCTTAATTAGGTCCCCTCTATCTGCCTTTACATTTTTGACATATAGTTCTGAACCACCCTATATAATTAGGAATTATCATGCTGTTACTTCCATATATTTTCATTTAATGTGCCGTATCCTATGCAAATGATTGGCTTAAACACCAGAAAATATGGTAGTTTAAATAATAAAAAAAAAGAAAGAAAACTTCTGGTGCTCGAGTAGGTTAATATTTATGTTGTAATCTTCATTCAAGTAGTTGATTTTGTGCCGAGCTTTTTTAGTTTTCTGCATGGAAAACTTGGGGAAAAATGGGTTCTGTGTCGGGTAAACCAATTTTATACGACCATGATTCGACCCGCGGTTCGGGTTGACGCTAAAAGTTTAATAATTGCGGGTCGGGTTACTTTAAATGTTGTGGCACTGGGTCCGCTGAGTTTTGATTTTTTCTGTTCGGGTTCGGATGGACCCCGTTTCTCAAAAGAAAATCCAAATAAAGAAACTGTACATTTGAATTAAAGAAACTATATGTTTGAATTAAAGAAACTATACAGGGTGTCCGGTCTCAACGATGTCCAATGGCTAATTCCTAAACCGTTAGTCATAGACATATAGTTCCAATTACAAAAATGTTTTAAATCAGGTAAAGAAATATTTGAAAACGATTTGGGTCAATAAAAATATTTCTTAAAAACTTACGAAATTAAAATTTTTATACGGTCCCCCGGTCCTATAAGTTATATTTAGTAAAATTTTCCTTTTACGCTGACAAGTAATACAAAAAAAGTCCCGTTGTTCTACGATTAAAATTGACCGAGTAATACCTGTTTAAAGTTGGAGCATATTTTTTGCTGCAAATTGGGGGTCATTCACAAATTTAGTCGAAATTTGATTTCGTCAGATATATTAAAAATGGTTGAGAGTAAAATTAATATTGCAATATAAATTTGAAATCTTTAGTTTTTCTGACATATTAATGCAAAATTTACAATTTGTAATAAACATTTAAGAAGAAAGAAAAAAACAGAATTTTTGTTAAATAAAATGATGCTAAATCAACAGCCTCAATTCTTTACAAAATGATACGTATTTTAAAATATTATTAGATTACACTAGCCTGCAAAAGTTGGGTTATTTCATGTTTTTTAGCTTTTGATAATTGATTCTTGTGTATTCTGTACCGCTAAATCCGGAATTGACCTTCATTTTTAGCCATCACCTCAGGATTTTTCGCAAATTGTAAATTTTAAAGTTAAAAATTTCAAAGTTAAAATTTTATCTCCTCCCCCATCTCATCATACCACCCAGCTGTAAGAATCCCAAGATAAGCAAAAATATCGAATAAATTATTGAATAAAATAAAATAAAATAAGTTTTACATATGTTTTATAGTATGAGTTTTCGCTATATTTTAACTTACACATTTGCAAAAAAATTCTAACGTGATGGTTAAAAATGAAAGTCATTTTCAGATTTAGTACTAAAAAGTGCGTAAAAATCAATTTTCAAAACTTAAAAAATACAACCATCTCCTCTACTTTATAGTATCCGATTTTTGTTATTCTTTAAATACGACAATTTATGATTTGCGAAATATCCTGACATGATGGTTAAAAATTAATGCAATTTTCGGATTCAGTGCTAAAAAATACATAAAAGTTAAAAAACCCAACAATCTCCGTTTTGTATTATCTAATCTAAAACTTTTTCTTAAACTTCTTGGCGGTAATCTATCCGAAATTTTTTGTGTTATCCTGTAAAATAAGTATAAATGTTAACCACCGAAAATCATAATAACATTAGATTGTTATCGGATTTGTGCCAGTATGTAAAATGTAATTTCGATCGGATATTTGAAAGTGGATTAAATTTCGAATACAAATATTGAACTGAAAAAACATACATAAGATCGTTGAGGTAACATAAAAACTTATAAAAATAACATAATTTTATTAAAAGAAATCATAAAAGAAACAGTCTCAAATCCTGACAAAATAAAACGTATGTTATTTCAGCCAATCTGAACCTTAATAAATGTAATTTAATCGTATTACTTGTACGATTTTTTTCAAACCGCGGATACACATGAAACGAGATCTTCGAATACTTTAAGCACTTGGAATGTGACCCCTCAAAGCCAAGCCGAACTCATTTGTTTTCATAGCAGAAAAGTGGCATAAGTCATGCATTTTTAAAGTTTCATAACTCGCACAATTTTAGTGTTATATGAATGGGACTTTTTTTGTCTTACTTGTCAGTGTAATAGGAAATTTTTACTAAATATAACTTATAGGACTGGAACCGTATAAAAATTTAAATTTCGTATTTTTTAAGAAATGTTTTTATTGACCCAAATCGCTTTTAAAATATTTCTTTACCTGATTTAAAGCATTTTTCTAATTGGAACTATATGTCTATGACTAACGGTTTAGGAATTAGCCATTGGACACCGTTGAGACCGGACACCCTGTATATTTTCAATTAAAGAAACTATACATTTGAATATTAATGAGTGTGATATATGTGTTCATTTTCATTCAAAAATTTAAAATTAATATTAGAGGCATAAATGTAGTCTACTTTTCCATGATTGTAATAAAATATGGATTACATTTCTTTCACTTCGGATTCGGGTAGAGTATTTTGGGTTCGGATAGGTGTCAGGTTTCGTGTTGACTTTAAGAACAATTTTCGGGTGCAAGAAGAAAATTACAGAAGTCGAAAACTAGTTTGGAGTTCCCTGGCGGTACGGCCAACAGGCACAGGTAGATTTCAAAGTTGAGTACTAATTTCACCAGCAAAAACTAAATAAAGATTAGAGATTAACCCAATTTATCAATTTTATATGGCCTCTTTTGACGAGTTCTTAAATTTCACTTTTCTCTAAGAATTGATTTTATCAGAATCATGTTAATACGATATTTTTTTCTTTAACCCCTATTTTTTTCATCCCTTGGGAATATTTTTAGTAATATCATTCATTAGAAAAGTTTATCTTATCAAAAACTTGTTACTACAAAAGTTACAGATAAGATTAAGAAAATTTATATAATTTTAAACCGTGTGGTGATTGCTTTATTAAATAAACAACACACTATATTTTAAATTCTGACGTTCATTTTATTGAGGCACGCGCGCGTTTAAGTATTGCAACTAGGGATTAAAATCCCGAGACTAATTTCCAATCCCGGGATTTCGGAATTGCTTAGATTTAATCCTGGGATTACGAAAATTAGAATTTCTCTAATATCACAATTTTTTCAATAGCTAAGCATCGTAATCTTATAGAAAAGATAATTAAAGCAAAAATACATGTGAAAATACATGAAAATATACCCAATTACATATGAAAATATACCAATTTAAAAAACTATTAATTTAATTAATTATCAAAAAGTATAGGATAAATTACAAGAATTTAAAATTAAAATAAATATGCTGTTGATGTTTGATAATGTAACAAAAAACATGAAGTGTCTATGTTTTATATTCTAGATAATTTCTTCGATTTCTTGTTAAGTTTTTGAATGGCTAAATATTTGAAATATTAAAAAATAACTAATTCCACTAAATCAATTTTCAATTAATCTCATAACATGGTAATTAAAGATTACGATTCAAGGATATCGCAAATGCAAGATTTTCACTAGCATGAAGCTTTTTTTTCTTCAGCTGAAAGAAATTAACACACACACACATACAACAATAAAAATTACAAAAATGTATAGTTTATATTTCTGAGTAGAGACACTTGTTAAAATTCGAAAACTTTGCATAATATAAAAGATTATTACATACCACGAGGGAAAAAAATATTAGTTTGAATAGTTCACTGTTTCTAACTAATCGGTTTTCTTTGAAAATATTTCCTCTATTTTCCGCTTATTGGAAAGCAATGTACAGTCCTGGAAAAAAAAAGTAAACACCCCTACTGACTCCTCAACAAATTATCGTAGAAGAAAGTTACTGGTACCAAACGATTGGAAATAAAGTCTACTTTTAACTGATGTATATAAAATTTGCTTAGGGGTCATCTACATATTAAAACGAACCATAACTTTGTTTTTTTCAATAGCAGTACACAATTCTGACAGCATAAATGAACTCTACACCTTTCAATTAGCCTAAAAACAAATTTTTATGCAATTCGTACCAGAAGTTTCCGAGAAATTAATTATTTTGAAACGAGCGTATTTCAAGGGCTGTGTCCTAATTGAAGTTCAGTATACTGGATTGTTAACCGAGTGAACCCTCTTCTTGATCAAGGTACATTAAGCGCCACTCACGCAGTCAATGAAGCCTGCTAGATTACAGGATAGCATAAGAAATTTCAAAATATTTAGTCACTTCTATCATAGACGGCCCCTTAAACCATCATTTTGCCGTTTTTTAAGAATAATTTGAAAACTACTTGGAAGAAAAATGTGAAATTTTGGATTTCCATAAAGCAGGACTTAATAAATCTAAATCCATCCAAAAAATTGTAGGTTGCAATTCACAATTTTTTCGAATGTTAATTTCATAATTCATATCATAAAATTATAAAAATTGCAAATTCAGTGTATTTGTGTTTGTGTATATTAGTATTATTGCTACACAAAAAAATAGCACATTAGGAGCATAATTTCAGGAGATATAAATAAAAATATGAAAATGTAATTTAACCATATTCGAGGATGGAGTATCACAGTTGACGTTTATTCCAACAGAGCGAAAAATGTCCAGACCAGGAATCGAACCTGGATACTTGGCGTGCCGTGCCAATGCCTTACCTGTTAGGCTATCCGGACGATAACTGGCTGACATAATTCACTCTTATTTGTTGGACTTGGCTGCGAACTGCAGCGCTAGTTTCATTCATCCGAGCTATAACTATAGCATTTACATGATGAAAGTGTGTTTTAACACGGAAACTCCTGTATACCATGTATTAGGTCATAATGAAGGAAACGAATATTTTTTTCCAACTGGATTAAATCATATTCGAGGATGGAGTATCACAGTTGACGTTTATTCCAACAGAGCGAAAAATGTCCAGACCAGGAATCGAACCTGGATACTTGGCGTGCCGTGCCAATGCCTTACCTGTTAGGCTATCCGGACGATAACTGGCTGACATAATTCACTCTTATTTGTTGGACTTGGCTGCGAACTGCAGCGCTAGTTTCATTCATCCGAGCTATAACTATAGCATTTACATGATGAAAGTGTGTTTTAACACGGAAACTCCTGTATACCATGTATTAGGTCATAATGAAGGAAACGAATATTTTTTTCCGAATATGATTTAATCCAGTTGGAAAAAAATATTCGGTTCCTTCATTATGACCTAATACATGGTATACAGGAGTTTCCGTGTTAAAACACACTTTCATCATGTAAATGCTATAGTTATAGCTCGGATGAATGAAACTAGCGCTGCAGTTCACAGCCAAGTCCAACAAATAAGAGTGAATTATGTCAGCCAGTTATCGTCCGGATAGCCTAACAGGTAAGGCATTGGCACGGCACGCCAAGTATCCAGGTTCGATTCCTGGTCTGGACATTTTTCGCTCTGTTGGAATAAACGTCAACTGTGATACTCCATCCTCGAATATGATTTAATCCAGTTGGAAAAAAATATTCGTTTCCTTCATTATGACCTAATACATGGTATACAGGAGTTTCCGTGTTAAAACACACTTTCATCATGTAAATGCTATAGTTATAGCTCGGATGAATGAAACTAGCGCTGCAGTTCGCAGCCAAGTCCAACAAATAAGAGTGAATTATGTCAGCCAGTTATCGTCCGGATAGCCTAACAGGTAAGGCATTGGCACGGCACGCCAAGTATCCAGGTTCGATTCCTGGTCTGGACATTTTTCGCTCTGTTGGAATAAACGTCAACTGTGATACTCCATCCTCGAATATGA
Source organism: Maratus speciosus (assembly GCA_963932465.1). Classification (NCBI taxonomy): domain Eukaryota; kingdom Metazoa; phylum Arthropoda; class Arachnida; order Araneae; family Salticidae; genus Maratus; species Maratus speciosus. The sequence continues at coordinate 199,868,100 of OZ010796.1, read as the reverse complement.
TTTAATCCAGTTGGAAAAAAATATTCGTTTCCTTCATTATGTAATTTAACATTAGAAGCACTAAAATTTGAGTTTTTAATAATTCAAAAACTTATCATTCAAATAATTTGAAATTTGGTGTCTAGGCATAGTTTGAACCAAAAATTTGAAATATCTCGTCAAAATTGGGTATTGCCATTGAAAAAAATGAAGTTTGGATTCGTTTTACTATGTAGATGCCCCCCTAAGCAAATTTTATATGCGTCATTTAAAAGTAGGCTTTATTTCCGATCGTTTGGTACCAATAACTTTCGTCTACGATAATTTGTTGAGGAGTTAGTAGGGGGGGGTTACTTATTTTTTTCCACGACCGTATCTTCTTCTATGCTATCTTGATTTGTGGATGGAAGAGTGGTTGTATTAAATTCTTTCTGAACTTTAGTACCACGTTTCGTAGATAAATGTGTATGCAACCCCTTAGTCGTTCCACCTGTTTTAAGCACTAAGCTACATCTCTTACATTTAGTGCTTTTTCCATCTTTCCATCTTTAAATAGTAGTACCATACTGAACATGTATCATTATCTGTCCTATGAGCTAAAAAATCCTTAGCAGGTATCTTTAAAGCAAAATAAGTATAAACGCACGAAAAGCAAATAAGTTAGCACTTAATAATAAATATGAAACACAAATTCGACGCTTATTGTAAACTCTAATTCTAAAATGACTTACGAAGTGAAGGATATTTTTTACATACGTAGCGTAATTGAAATAAACAGAAGATTTCATTTTTCCTGACTAGCTGTGCGCGTTACATCTGTTTGCTAAGTCAAAGATTTCCACGTTAAAAGATCTAATCGCTTAGATATACAGGGTGTTTCAGTTAAACGTTTCAGAACTTCTAAGAGGGGTAGGGTACATCCTGACAACTCGAAATTATATAGCAATGTGGGGTCGGAAATGCTTTCCTGAAGCGGTGTTGTACACAGAAGCACCATAAAGAAAAGAGACCGTAAGTGAGAAATCGTTTTAATAATAATACATGAAAAGAAGCAAAAGGTACATGGATTAAAGTAAGTGTTCGAAGTTGCTTCCACGGGCTACAATGCACGCCTCACATCTCCGACGCATAGACATCCGAACATTCTGAAATACTCCAGGCGAGTTTCGAATTTCTCCGGCAGCTACTGCGATTCTTGCAACCAGCTCCTCAGCATTGTCAACAGGGGTGTCATAAACTAGCGATTTCATATGACCCCAGAAATAAAAATCAAGACATGATAGGTCGGACTATCGAGCAGGCCAATGCACGGGACCACCACGTCCGATCCACTGTAGACCAAATGTGACATCCTGGTAGTTACGAACAGCTCCGCTATAATGGGCAGGGGCTCCATCGTGCTGGAACCGCATCGTCTGTTGCGTCGATGCAGAAATCTGTTTATCTCTCGAAAATTGTGGCGATACTAGCTGCAGAAAGAGCAAGTAGTTATCTCCGGTTAGACGACACGTTAACAGGTAAGGTCCGATGAGGTGATCTCCCATAATACCGGCCCATACATTGACCGAAAATTGAATCTGTGCTGCACGATGTCGTATTGCATGCGGGTTTTCGACCGCCCAGATATGGTCGTTATGCGAGTTGAAAATTCCTTCCCTTGTGAAGGATGCCTCATCGGAAAACAACACTTCAGCAGAAAAGTAGGATTTGTAGCACATTTTCCAAGGTACCACTGTGCGAAAGCAATACGAGGTGCATAATCCTCCGGTTGCTGTGCCTGAACACTAGGGCGTATCGAAAAAATCAAAGTTTCTCAAATCTTTTAGCGGTAGTGCGGAAAATTTGTGAACTCTCTTCACTAAAAATTATGCAGAATCTTAAAGCCGTGGCTTGATATCTTCTGTCACCTCAGTGGGCCGAAAGTTCCGAAAATTTGACTAAAAATGATTAAAATACAAAAATTAATAAATAATCACAGATTTCGTTGATCGGTTTGAGGTAGTGCTTAAAGAGTGCTATGTTTGAACTTTGAACAACAACAAGCAAAAATTTTTTTTTAAATTATAGGTTAATATCTTCTGCTGTCTCATCGGCATCGAATTTTGGAAATTTTGACGCATTTTGGTACTTTTCTGCATAACGGTTTACTGCCTGCTTAATGCACAATCCAGACAGACTAGGTTTGGCACTCTGCCAAAAAAGTGGAAGACTCCTATTTTCATGCCCGGAAACAAATCAGAGAGACCAGTAAATCACCTGACCACTCTCTTTCATCCGGCTAAGCGCAGTAGGCAGGCGCTACAAGCATCTGCGAGTACCAACCTATTTTAACTCGTTTAAAGCAGTATACTTTTAATTAGTGTGCGGTGTTTATAATTGCTTGCACTGCAGTCGTTTTAAAAGGAATTTGTGTTTTTTTTTTTTTTTTTTTTGTCTTCATTTTCTAAGATGAGATATGGGTAAATATTTGATATAAGCAGATAAGCAGAAATAAACAGATAATCCATTGGACTGTTCGCTGAAGCTTCAATTCAAGCCTGCGAATTGCACCATTAGACACACCTGTGTTCACTACAGTGCCGTTATACCCGAGAACAATAAGGTTGCTAAAATAATCCATTAAAGCACCCTTTACGTATTTGTAAGTGCTATTAGATATATCAAGACTACATCCACTTTCAGGTGTATTATGTCTCATGTACGTAGAACAGATTCCGATACAATACAATAATGCGCTTCTACAATTGTTCTTTGGAACTGTTTGGCCTCGAGTGTTTCTGATGCTAAAGTTTTGTCATGCCGTCCATCAAAAGAAAGACCAGATAGAGTGGCACAATTTTCATTTTATTTTCAGACCAATTTTTTGTAAATTCTCGATTTTTCCCTTCATATTTTATTTTTGTCTGTGACAAGACTGATATATGATACCGATATTAAACCCAAATCTTGCATAAAACTCGATGCAATAGCAGCCGTGATTCTGTTGGATACACCATATCTTTTACAGACAAGAACCATCATCCGAGAAGTTATTCAGTTTTAAAAACATTTGAACGCTTCCAGTTGACTGCTGAAGAGACGTTATATAGGACCTGTGTGTCCATTTCCCCCCTATCTTCACCTCCATCATATTTCTTCTATTTTATTTTCCCTTTCATTCTCCACTGAATAGCTTAAAGCAGAAGTAAGAGACGCCTGTTTTGCAGATCGAATAGTATCCTGTTCTTTTAAAATTTGACGTTTTTAGAGCCGTATTGTTTCTGGAACATTAACAAGTCCAACGAACATTTTTGTTTCTGTTAATTGTCAATGAGGAACATCTGTTCTTTTGCAGAAACTTTGCTTTCTTTCGAAGAGATACACTTCTTAAAAATCGCACATTTACAGGCAGATATGTCAAAAGGTATTTTTGCTTTCACTTTAAAGTTTTCAATATTTTCGAGAGTAGTTTTGCTTTTTCCAAGACGTTTTATATTTTTCATAATTGGTCGACATTTTCCATGGTATCCGCGTATCATATCGCTAACACGTTTATGTAAAACTGAAGCAATGGATATATCGATGTATAAATTTTCCATCTTCAAACCAACAATTTCTGAAATAACTGAAAAACATGGTAGCATCTGCCTACTGCGCTTAGCCGGACGAAAGAGAGTGGTCAAGTGATTTACTGGTCGCTCTGATTTGTTTCGTGGCATAAAAATAGGGGTCTGCCACTTTTTTGGCAGAGTGCCAAACCCAGTCTATCTGGATTGCGCAAGTAGTAAACCGTTATGCAGAAAAGTGCCAAAATGCGTAAAATTTCCAAATTTCGATGCCGATGAGGCGGCAGAAGGTATTAACCTATAATTCTAAAAAGAATTTGGTTCTTGTTGTTCAAAAATAGTTCCTTTTAAGCACTACCTCAAACCGATCATCGAAATCTGTGATAATTTATTAATTTTTGTATTTTAATCATTTTTAGTCCAATTTTCGGAACTTTTAGGCCCAATGAGGCAACAGAAGATATCAACCCACTGCTTTAAGATTAAGCAAAATTTTTAATGAAGGGAATTCACAAATTTTCCGCACTACCGCTAAAAGATTTGAGAAATTTCGATTTTTTCGATACGGCCTACTGGACACTCTGCGCGTGAAACGGATGCATGTCTTGTTCTCGGAGAATCCTCCAGACGCTGCAAGGGGAAACCCCGACTACGTTTGCTAGACTTCATGTACTCGTTCTTGGATTCCTCTGTACATGCTGCAGCACATTCTGTTCGACGGCTGGAGTCCGTGCTGTTCTTACACTGACCCTGTCAACTCTTTCAAATGAACCTGTCTCAGCTAACCTCTGGTGCAGTCTTGCAAATAAATTATGACTGGGAATACGCCTCGTCGGATATCGTTCCGCGTACAAACGCTGTGCGACTGGCCCACTACAATTTGCAGCCCCGTACACCAAATGCATATCGGCTAATTCTGCGTTCGTGTAATCATCCATCCTACTAACTTGGCGTTCTTGTGCGAAATGAAGATTCCCTGCACGAAAGCTCGGAACTTTCGCACAACGCCATCTACCGCGTCAGGAAAGCATGTCTGACTGCCCATTGGTATATGATTTTGGTTCGTCAGGATGTACCCTACCCCTCTTAGAAGTTCTCAAACGTTTAACTGAAACACCCTGTATATGTAAAAATACTTGAGATATACTACATTTTTTTTCAATGATATATAAATTTCATAAAAATTGATTGTTTTTCCAAAAGCAAAAGTCTATAAATATATTTTTTAATTTCAGCTGAATATTGTTCCATTAAAAAACAAGTAAGAAAAATTCATGCGTCAAGCATAGATTATGAAACACTTTCCAATACATTCACAATAGTGTAACAAAACTGCACCGTTTAAAAAATTAAAATATTACGTTTTAATTCAACCATATAGAAACGCATAATACATTTCAAAACCCAATTTCAGCTGTTCCCATCCACAATCGGAAAATTATGCGAATTTTTTCAGCAGCCCTGTATATGATATATAGATTTAAATCTATTCACTCCATGCATGCCAAAATTTAGTTCACTTAAGAGATACATATACTTCAGTTGAAAATTTACCTTCAGCAATTTCCTCTAATAAGGAGAGCGGTACGTGAATACTTTTGTGCAGCTCTGTATTTGAGGTATAGAATTTATATACATCGAGTAAGATGCAAAAAAAAATAATTAAATTTAAAAGCGCATACAGAATTTTAAACCGTACACTCCAGCAATTATTACTCAAAGACAGTATTGTACTGTAACCGATTTCTTTTGTGTGTCCCTGTAAATAGCTAAAAAATGCTATGAATAGCGTGACTATTCTAACGTGATCGTAGTGAAATTCAGTGATTCATATCCGTTTGAATACAGTTGAAAGAGCGTAATGTCATTAAAATACTCTACAAATGATTTCCCCTATATAACATAATGTAATGGAATACTTTTGAGTGCCCCTGTAAATGAACGATTAATCCTACATACTTCATATACAATACCAAACATGCTTTGGTGGCCCTAAATAACCTTTATCAATTTCATGAAAATCCGAGTATATTCACGGGAATTAGAGCGTGGGCAGACGGCCAGACGGACAGACAGACAGGCAGCCAAACAAACCGAATGCATAAACACTTTTCAACTTTATTGGAAAGTGTTAAAAAGACAATCCCGAAAATACCAGGATTTGGCAGAAAAAATACCGGGATTTTCGGGATTAAAAACAATGCGGGACAACTAGATCCCGAGGTCCCGGGATTCTGCATCCATATTGTAATCACTAGTTGCAGCCCTATATACAGCATCTATGAAGGTGGTAAAAAATTTTCATCGCTCGAATGATACTTTTTTATCGCCTTAGTGGCGGATTAACGGAAATGTGATTTTTTTTCTTCTACAACACCCCCACCCCATTATTTTGTTTTTATTTTATTTATTTATTTATTTATATTTTGCTGTAAGAGTTAGTTTTATCAAAAATTTGTCAGTATAAAATCTGTAGATAATATTAAGAAGATTTATAATAAAGTTAAGCGGATTATCTTGTGAACGGACAGAGTTATGAATTTGTTTCTTCTTCACCCCACCCTCTTTTTTTATTTTACTTTTTTTTTGTTGTTAGAGTCCTATTTTTTCCTATCATAAACGCGACAATATAAAAGTTGTAGATAATATTAAGAAGATTGATAATAAATTAAGTGGATTTGGTGTCTTGAGAATTGACGAAATTATGATTTTTTTTCTTCTTAAAACCCAATTTTTTTCACCCCTTTAGACCATTTTTAAAGATATCAAAAATCTGTCATACATAAATTTTTGTTCCTTTTCCTAATCAGAATTAAGAAGTTATGGATTTTTTTCTGCTTTCACAAAAACCACCACTAATTTCCACTACCTTCGTCCGATTTTGCCCTTTAACAAACTTAACCGAGATTTTCTACCCCTTGATGTTATGTATCAGTTTGGATGAGATTTGTGCAGAATTATGGAAGTTAACGTGTCCATAAAAAGTGATATATGTAGGGGTCAGTGGCGTGGCGTGAAAATATTCGGTGGTCATCGCAATTATTTAAGTTTGTGGTGAAAAATTATTAACTCTAAAATTCAATGGTTGAATGTTCAATAAAGAAACTTTAAATCTTACCTTCACTTATACATGAACTCCAAATGTTCTGCTAAAACTGGATCGTAGAGTTTTAAAAGCTTATTAAGAGTTGTAAAATATTGCTTGGTCATCGCCGCATCCAGTGATGACCGGACGCCACGCCACTGGTAGGGGTAGATAGATCGATATGTAAACTTTTGAACTGGAGGTGATTTTGGGTTCTAGATGTTATGATCGGCGCAGGGCCGAAACTAGCCTTTTTTGCACCTGGAGTGTCAAGTTCCGAGAAACATCTGCTATTAGAACTGATGTTCTATATTATTTTTGTCTTCATATATTATATATTGTATGGACTGTGTACTGGAATTTCAAAATAACAGTCTTTCCTTATCTAAAACTGGATCTAAGCCGGTGAAAATGTATAGATGGTATGAAGGGGAAAAATATAGTTGGAGAGGGGTGTGCCCAACCTTTTGAGATGTCTGTGAAAGATGGGAAGACAAAAGAAATCCACGAACGAAGAAAAGAGCTTGAATGGGAGCCAGGTAGAAAACTCCGGAGGGGTTACGTTGAGAAGGAGCAAGGGGTGGCTGGAAGGCAGGCTCTTCTGCGGAGATAGTCAGTTTTGAGCGTAGCACGCAAAGTGGACGTGAGTTCCTTGAATAGCTCTGAGAGAGTGCGTAGGGTGGCGAGAGGCTCGGATAGCTTAGGCATAGAGACCATGTGTTGGGAGATCTAGATTGATCTCCGGAAAGCTAATTTAACGTGTGTAGAGTGAGAGTGATTTAACGTAGTTTAACAGTACACAGCCAGCATTTACTGTATTCAATTTAATGTTGAACCGGATCATCTATATCCGAGTTTGTAAGTGTAAATAGTGGTTGCTGTTGTTTAAATAGTTTGTAAATAAACTGTTAATTTAGTTAATTGAAAGCGTTGGTTTTCATTTAAACAATCCTCTCAGTGCGTGACCGATATCACGTAATCATATCGGTGGTGGCAGCATATAAATAATAAGGATTTTCTTCGAAGTTGTGCGGACTAAGAGGAAACTCCGACAAATTGATGGCAGCGACGGGATAGAATCGTCTTGGACCAGTGACCAACGAGCCGTGTTGCAGTGTGTTAGTGCCGGAGCACCCAGTCGAATCCTTGCGTGGAAATGCCGGATCGTCGAACGGAATTTTAGAGAGATAAAAACCAAGCGTCGAGCAGAAATACAGAGTGTGTGTGCTCTATCATCGTTACAGCGAACCGAACTAAAGTGTTTGTGCCCTATCATAGCTACAGTGAATCAAATTACGGTGTATTACAGCCTGAGTGTTGAATAGCATCAAAGTGACTTTAAAGTGCGAAATATTGAATTCATCGTGAAACTACGTGTGAGCAGCGGAGTATCCCAGCAGATAAAGTATAAGGTAAGGTGTTTTGATCATTTCTGTCTGCTGACATTCTCGAACCAAATGTATTTGTTGTTGTACATTTAATAGTAATTTAAGATAATTTATGTGCAATAAAGTAATTGTGTTCAGATAGGTAGGAAATATAAAGAGCCATATTTACTATTGTTTTAAGAAAAGGTCATAATAACTTGTACTAATATTGATTTTCTATTTTTTTTTTTACTAATAATGGTAGTGAACAAAATTAATGCATTATGTTAATAATAATTGGAAGGAATAATTGAATTTACTTAAACTTAAATTATTATTAAAGTAATATTTAAATGGAGCAATACTGTTTTAAGTTTGAAGAGTTGATAACAAACGAGTAATGAACATTTGCTTTGAATTTTAATTTGCTAGAAGAAAATTCCGAGGAAAAAAAAAAAAAGCCTCACAAAGAAAAAAAAAAGTGAAGGTTTTGATTGTATTAGGTTTAAGTGTGAGAACCAGTATTAAATTTGGAAATATTTTATTGAGGATAATTGTAGAAATTTATATGTGTATGTTATACAATTTTTCTTTATGTGGATGTTTCTATTGACATCAATACTTTTATTCAATTTGCAACGTATCAGTATTATTAGGTAAATTGTATGTTATTATCTAATGTATAAATTGGAATCTGTAGTGCATAGTAATCAAATCGAAATTATTGTTTTACCTTTTGTTTTATTGGAAGTAAATTGTTTGATATCAATGGTTGAGGAAAATCAGGTTATACAGTAGATTAATTTAGAAATATAATACATCGATTATCTGAAATGTATTAATTAGTATAATAAGTGGAGGTAACTGTGCTAAAGTAGAAATTTAGGAAATATTAATTTGGTAGGTTTAAATATTATTCTAGAGGAGTAATAGTAATCGGCGAAGGTATTGCTTTCTTATTGAAACTAAAAAGGGTGGATCTTCAGATGATAGCCGAAGAGTTGGGGGTTGAATTCACGGAAGATGATACCAGATTTCAGCTTAAGAAAAAGATAATGGACAGCGGTGGCTATGATGAGGGGGCTATTAAGGAATTATCTAACACTATTGTTGCGGAGCGGTTAGAGCGCGAAGAAAAACAGGAAAAATTAGAGCGCGAAAAGTTAGAAAAACAGGAAAAATTAGAGCGAGAAAAAGAAAAGAGGTCTGAAAAATTGAGGATGGAACATGAATTAGAAATGGAGAGTCTAAGGGTACAAGGATCGACAAATAACTCTAATGGGTCTAGGGAATCTAATAATGAAAGTAATATAGGAAAAATTATCAAAAGTGTTAAAACTCTGTCTATCAAAGTACCAGAAGGGACTGAGGGATGGAACTTATTTTTCAACAGTTTAGAAAGGGCATTCAAAACTAAAAATGTACCGGAAAACCAGCAGGCCGAAATTCTACTAAATATGTTAGGAGATAAAGCGGATAATTTGTTAATTTATACCACCAGGGAACAAATTGAGAGTTATGAGGAATTAAAGGAGTTAGTTCTAAGGGAACATGAGCCGACACCGAAGGCGTATTTGGAAAATTTTAAGAAGGCTAGGAGAAACCAGAATGAAACTCATGTATTATTTGTATCGCGTTTAATAGCAACATGGGAAAATTATTGTAAGATTAGGGGTGCGGATTCTTATGAAAAGGTCAATCAGTTAAGAATTACGGATAAGCTATTAAACACATTAGATGAAGAAACCGCATCATATATTGGGTTAACTCAGCAGAGTAAATGTTTAGAAGCTTCTAAAATTGCTAAAGAATGTGACAATTATTTTGACGCTAAACATAAATCTTATGCCGTTACGTATAAAAGTTTTAAGGGTAAATATATGTATGTGAACAGTGAAAAGGTGAGACTCAGGGAGGATAGTAAATTTAGTGGTAATTGGAGGCAAAAAGGAAGTAATGAGATTAATTCTTTTTCGGATAGAAAAACTGAGGTTAGGAGATATAGTCCTAGATGCTTCAAATGTGGTTTAAGAGGTCATTACCAAAGTTTTTGTAATAAAGCGGGTAATGAGGGAAATAATAATGCTAGTAAAGGGCGTGAACAGAAAGCGGGTATAAATAAGATTGTGGTGAAAGGAAATAAAGAGTTACCGAAGGGAGCTATTTTGGCGAGGATATCGGGAAAGGCCGAACAGAGAACTAATGTTATTGGTGAGAAATTAAATAAACTTGAGAAAATTGAAATTAGTGTAAATGGGCAAAAATCAAAAGGATTGGTCGATTCTGGATGTGAAATTAGTGTTATTCATAAAGATTTGGTACCGGAAGAGAAATTAAAAGGAGCGGGTAGTATTTATTTACAAGGATTATTTGGTGAAGCAGTTAAATCACCGTTGGTTAAATTACCGTTAGCTATTCCGCAATTCGGACAAACGAATATAATTCATCAGGAAGTACTTTGCGCAGTGACCGATAATATTAATAAGCAGGTGATTTTACATCCCGAGGTGATTAATGAGTTGTCAGGGATCAATCGCGAGGAGCCATTGCTAGAGTCCCAAGAATTAGAAAGTCCGGAAATTAGTATTGATAACTCGGGTGAAAAGAAAGGTATAAACAGCGATAGTTGTAATGTTTACACAATAGAAGCGAGATCGGAAAATTTACAAAGTCAGAATGCAGAAAAAACGGAAGTGGAGAAAAATAATAAAGTTATCGTTAGCAATTCAGATATGTTTAAGAAATCCCAACTGGAATGTAAAGAGTTAGAGAGAGCTTGGGAATTAGCTAAAATTGATAAAGGGGGTTATTATATTGAAAAGGACTTATTGCATCATAAAGAGAAATTTGTAGAAGAAGCTGTAGCTCAATTAGTAGTGCCTAAAGTCAAAAGAGAAGGAATCTTAAAGTCAGCGCATGTGTCTAACGAGGGAGAACATCACGCGGCAAAGAAAACCTAGAGAGAATTCGGCAATCTTTTTATTGGGAAGGTATGGCTAAAGAAACTAAAAAGATTTGTAAATCGTGTCTAGAATGTCAATTATCTAGAAAAGTGAAAGTGCGTGATAGAGTCTTAGTGGAGATGGCGGATGGTAGCAAAAAGTATGTATATCAAAATAAACGGGTATTTATTGTCAGGTGTAACATAGTCAATATTGTTTTTGAAGGTGATGAGGAATTTGGAGAAGTTGGGGAAATTCCTATTCTAAACCGGGAACAAGAGGTAGAACGGGACATAGAAAGGTTCGAAATAAAAAGGTTATCTAATAGTCAAGTCAAGGATATAAAGTCCATTTTGAGGGAGAATAAAGAGATATTTATGGGTCCTGTGCGACCAGCGGAAGTAGAGGAGCACCGTATTGATTTGAAACCGGATGTGGCAAGGAAAAAGACAAAGTTATATAGTGTACCTGTTGCTTATAAAGAGGAAGTAGATAGACAGATTCAGGAGTTATTAGAATTAAATCTAATCAAAGTATCAAATGCAGAAATTAGTCATCCAATTGTTTGCGTGGCGAAAAAAGATGCAACTTTTAGGCTTTGCATTGATTATAGAGCTTTAAATTCAGTAACGCAGGTCCCAACATTTTCTATGAAAGATTCGCAGGAAATCATGTATACTGCGGGGGCAGCTAAATATTTATCTTCGATAGATTTATTGAGGGGTTATTGGCAGATTAAAACGGCGGAGGAATGTAAACATATAACAGCTTTTACAACTCATAATGGGACTTATCAGTGGCGTACTATGCCTTTTGGTTTATGAGGGGCGGCAGCTACGTTCCAAAAAGATATGAATGAGGTTCTTCAAGGTCATCGGAGGTATGCACAAGCATATATTGATGATGTCATCATTTTCTCCGTCACCTGGGAAGAGCATTGTGAGCATGTTAGGTCTGTTATAGAAGAACTTAAAAATAGAAATTTTACGATTAGGCTGGATAAATGTAAATTTGGAGAGAAATCGACTAAGTTTTTAGGTCATGTAATTGGGGGCGGAACGCATGCACCTGATGAGGAGAAAATAGGAGCAATAAGGGACTTGAAGAGACCGAAAACTAAAAAGGAAATTAGATCTGTTTTGGGATTAATGGGATTTTACCGATCTTATATTCCAAATTATGCAGAAATTGCTATACCTTTAACGGAATTAACTAAAGGGAAGGTTAAAAATACTGTACCATGGGATGAAAGGGCAGAAGAAGCATTTAATACCCTTAAAGATGAGTTATGTAACGTGACGCGTTTGGCTACACCTACCGTAGGCCGGGAATATCAGCTTCACGCCGATGCTTCAAACCTGGCAGTAGGATGTTGTCTTACTCAAAAAGATGAAAAGGGTCAGTTTAAACCGATAGCTTTTGCCAGTCAGAAATGATCAGGGGCTCAGCGTGCTTGGCCGAGTATAGAGAAAGAGGCTTGGAGTGTTCTCTTCGGGTTGCGGAAGTTTGAAAAATGGACATATGGATCTCAAATTGAGATCATAAGGGATCATAATCCATTAAAATTCCTCACTGAAACAACCCCAAGGTCCCCCAAACTCACTAGATGGGCTCTTGCCTTGCAACGCTCGAACCTGAGTATTCCTCATTGTCCAGGAGCGCAACATTTAAATGCTGATGCAATTTCCAGGCTACATAGGAAGAGCTGGGAAGAACAGCCAATTGCTAGCGCATCGGCATCAATGACTAAATAGTGGACAAACCTTAAAGGGGTGTCATCACGTTTTATTATTTTTTTTGTGTGTGTATGTGTAATTGTATTTGAATTTTGTGTTATAGTGTTATAGTGTATTGGCATGTGTAGTTTTTCTGTAATAATAATAGTAATACACGGTTCATTAGAGATGTCAGTAGAGAATGTTCAGACACCTTGATATATATATGTAATAATAATAATGAAGAAACCTGCAAAGAGACTATTGAACTCTTCTGTGATGTTACTATATGTTTGGGGAAAATTAGTCCCTAAATGGCATATTTTCCGCAAAGGTGGGGGGTGTCAAGTTCCGAGAAACATCTGCTATTAGAACTGATGTTCTATATTATTTTTGTCTTCATATATTATATATTGTATGGGCTGTGTACTGGAATTTCAAAATAACAGTCTTTCCTTATCTAAAACAGTGTTGGGTACGCTCACAAAAAAAAAAAAAAAAAAAAAAAAAAAAAAAACGAACTAATTCAAACTCAAACTCAATTTCTCAAAAATGAGTCAAGTTCACGTTCAATTTCAAAATTTTTCAAACGAGCTCGTTCAACTCAAACTCATCTATGGAAGTGAGCGAAGTTCACTAAAAACTCGTTTTTAAAAAATATATATATTCGAACTTTATCGTCCAAATTTACAAAATTTTGTGAACTAATCTTTTGGTTATTCGATGCAAGGGTCTTCATGGTCACGGCCCAATATTCCTTCCCGACGCTTCGGTCCGAGCTTGGTTTAGAGATTACTTTTTTTTAGAGGTTCGGACCGAGATAGGCCGGGATTGGATTTATTGTCCGGCCCAACTCGTGCTGGACTGCATTCATCTTTAGGTCTAAACATGCAGAAATTTCCTGCCCCAGTTCCAACCCAGCTCATATGAAGATCATTGGACCGGCACGGCTCTTGCCTATCCAGTAAAAATATGAGTAAAATTTGGACCAGCCCAATTTTTCTTATAACTGTTGATTTCTTTTCACAATTGCATTAAAACATAATTTACTTTCCTTTCATTTCGGATTCGGGTCGGGTTGCTGGTCGCCGAAAATTATTTTGGTGCGTTCGGGTCGAGTTGCGTGTTGCGGATTGATTTCAAATAGAATTTTCGGGTTCGAGTCTAGCAGCACTCGACCCGCGCAAGGCTTTATTTCTGATGATCTGAAAAAAAAAAAAAAAAAAAAAGTAAAATTTACTCGTCGTAATGGCGCAAAAGATAAAAAAATTAAATAAACACCAAGAAAGAGAAATTTGACCCCTGAACACGCCGTGGAAGAAAATTTTTAATTATGTCTTTCTTTTTACGTTTAACCGTTTAAAATGTATCTTAAACAGGCACTTCAGGAGGGCAATAACAGTGTTGAGCGGGTCGGGTTGTATACTCGACCCGAACCTGAAATTTTCATTTGCAGTCAAGTCAAACATCAACCCGACCCGAAACCATCCCCAAAAAAATTTCGACTCGCAACCCGACAAAAAAAATTTCGATGACCCGCAACCGCACATCCGCACCTCATCCAAACGTGAGATTCTTCAACTGGCAACCCGAACCGAATCCAAAATGAAAAGGAAGCAAATCTTGTTTTACTGCAATCATTGAAAATAATCTATAATTACATGTTTAATAAAAATTTTATATTTTATATAAACAAATGTACATATCTATATTTTTTAATAGTGAAAAAACCTATGAATAAGCAAACACCTCAGGATCGTTGAATAGAGTCATGCATCGGATCGGGTTATACTTTGTTTTTTCGGGACGGGGTTACTCGAATTTTCTTTGTGTGGGTTGGGTTCCCTCTAGAATAATTCTTATGAGACAGATTTAAGTTTTTTGCTAATCGGGTTGTTGGGATTTCCTCTAAATGTTTAGAAGAATTATTTCCCAGAGGAAAATACAGATGTATATCAATATGAATGAGTATATATTCAATTACTGCCTAAGAAATAAAATGTAGATGAGAAATGCAATGGTAGATTATTCTTCCTTTGCGATACAGTTAAGAACTATTTTTTCTTATCTCGTAATATTGAAAATATTAAAATTCGTTTTTTACATACACAAAACACATATATAGTGCTTGTGATAGTTTATGCACACGTTTATATATTACATGTGTATAGATTGTAAGATGTCCAGTATTAAGCGGTAAAACCGTTACAATACAAATATGTAATTGTGTTAAAAGTTGAAAAATTTGCTAAATAGAGATGTATGCTTTTTGTATGTAGGGACGCTATTATTCGCTATGTAGGTCTTATTGCATATAGATTTTTAAACTTTATTTTCGACATTCCTTTGAAAAATCCGGTCTACCCAAACCCGACATGCAAGAAGGAAAACCCAATCTGAAACCGACCCGAACCAGAAGTCAACCTCTAAGGCCAAGGCCTCTGAAGCGGTTAGAGCCTTCTTAAGTGTTTAAAAGCAGAGCTTTCTTAACATTATACAGGCCATAAACAGTGTTGCTAAATCTGACGGATTTTTTATTCAGAAATTTCGAGTTCAAACCGTAAAATTTTAATACTAAATTTCCTTCATTTTATTCACGAAATATTTATACTTATAATAATAAAAAATAAATAACTATTAAAACTTTTTGGGAAGAATTTAGAATTTCTTAATAATAGGTTTTATAAATGACGCATAAATACATCAGCAGCCTGTGTATAGATATTTATTTTTACGTCGACATGTTTAAAATTTTGTCTTCTGGGAGTTCTGATAAATATAAAATTACTATTACAGTCTCTTTTTTCTGTTTATGATCTTCATTTAAAAAAAAAGTTTCATAGGCTACATAGTCTAAGCACGCATCCGTTTCAAAATACTAATTCTCCTATATTTCTTTCAATATATCCTATTGTAAACAATATTGATTTTTTAATGAATTTCTATTTGTACGTAAATATCTGAATTATTATTAATATCATTAACCCATTTACACGGCTTGAAGACTTAAAAATATGAAAAACTCTATACAGGAAAACCTTCTAAGACGGAATCACACACAAGAGAAAAAAAAATCGTTATACTTAGGTTTCTTTTTTAGCAAGTCCGTCGTCTCTTGCAAATGTATTATGCTTTTTCAAACAGATTATTACATCCATTAGTACATATTTTGCCGCCAATCAAGAAATTTTCCAGTTTAATTTCAGTTCTTTTTTTTTTTTTTTTTTTTTTTTAATATATACATTTTAATTCGTAATTTAAGTTATACCAAGTAATTTTAGGACTGGGAAACTGGCTTCAGAAAAAAACCCATTCTTACAAATCCGTTGATCAATGGATACACAAACTCCCCCCAATGAAATTTACTTGATCAAAGGCTAATTTAGGTCATAGCATCATTGGGTATTATGAGAAACAATAAGGATTAAACTGGGCTAATTAATATTGAATCTAACGAAGGATAACTATATTACTTAACAGTAGAAAAAGAGTATATTCTTTATAATTTTATGGAAATAATTATCCATCCCGACTTAGAGAAAGCCAATTTGATATGTTTAAGGTAAAAGGTAAAAAAAAAAAAAAAATCTAATTTTTTTTATTGAACCAAATTTCCTAAATTGAAAAAAATAATAAATTTTAAAAAGCAGATTGACAAGGATAATGATTTCCTTTTTTATACAAAATATGCATGAATTACTAGTACCTACAGTTAAAACTATGCTATTAGTAATTTAGATTTATCAAAATCCATGTTTTACTACTAGCATCTAAGTGTTTCTAATATTAACAAAGTAAATCAACCTTTTACCATTTATAAAGATTTAAAAAAAAAAAATCGATTTTAAAGCGTGTTTAGTTTTATTTCTGTTATTTATTTATTTATTTATTTATTTAATGTGTATTTAAACTAAAATTTTGATGTTCGGCCTGAAATTTGACAGAACACTGTAAAAAATATGGTAACGTTCCATGTAAAATCCAGGAACGTTTTGCCTTTTCTCAGGTTTTCAGAATAATTTAGCTCTTTCCTGTGAAATTCTGGTTTTCTTATCTGAAACGTTCCTGAACAAAAGTTGGAAACAGCAAAACGCTGCGGCCGCCATTTATTATTTTTTTGCTATAATCCGTTGCTCGTGCGCGAGTGTCGAAAACGAATTCCTTAAATGAAAGTAAAAAAATCAATATGGAATGCGAATAAATCAATAGACGGCATAATCCTTTACGTCTCTATTGTCAAGATAATTCAGATGAAAATACAATACCTCTGTGACATCGCTAAGAGATTATCTCTCGTACTTGTCTGTGGAATCTTTAACGAGCAGACTGTGTAAAAAAAATACACCTATTATTTGGATCTCCATTAACCAGGGGACCATCAAATATGATTCTCACCGATTTTGATTAATTTAAAGTATGTTTTAGAGTTCTTATCTCTAATTATTCTTGTGAAAGGATTTCTTCAAATGGGCCTTAGATTTTCAGAAATTAGATGCCGAGTTTTAGCATACGTTTCAAATACCCATTAGTTTGCAGCTTTCAACGTGTCTTTCGTGGTGTGGACGCAGAAAGCTCGCACGCCACCCGTACGGCCCGAGTTCGATGCTACCTCTGGACGTTTTTTTTCTTTTTTAATTAATTTTATATTTTAACACTTTATTACAATTTGATTTAAATTTGACATATATTTGACACTTTGAATTGCTGCAAATTTGAATTTTTTTTTTATTTTCGGAAAAAATATACAATTACGTTTAGGTTTTTTTTTTTTTTTCATGAAAATTTATATGTATTTTATCTAACTTGTAAACTAACATAATTACTGACGAAAATCCAAAATATTTTATGTCTAGATTTTTTTTCTAATTATTATTTACATTTATATATTTTTATATTTTAAGCAAAGTTCAGAAACAATATATCACATATATATTTACTTTATTGAATTTTAACTGAAAATTTATTTTTTCGTGTAAATTATAAATAATAATTTCGATGTCAATTTCAAAATATTTTTTCATTCTAACAAATAATGATAATAAAGCGAAAATTGTCAACTGGAAATGTAAAAATCGTCTGCGGATCCCGCATGCTGTGAAATGTCAGTAATGTTTTGCTGTCAACAGAAATTTTCCTGGTATTTCGCAGGAAACTTACTGGCATTTCTGTAGAAAGTTTTTAACATATACAGTAAAGTTCCAGTCATTTTCAAGAAATGTTTCTTGGAAATAATGGGCAACTCAGCTGCCCATTTTTCCCAGGAACGTTGCGGAATTTTTTTTACAGTGAATATTCATTTCCAAATCACCAATCTTTACATCCTATTAAGGATGTTCTCAAATCCAAAAGAGCAACTTTCTGACATAAGTTTTAATTTATTTTTGTTCAAAAATGCATGAAACTAGCTAGCGTTGTTGTTCAGAAACTATGTAATTCAGCTGTTTTTTTCCATTTTTTTGGAAACGCAAATAGATCTTTCAGAAAATAGTGCCAAAGTGGGCGTTTTAAACCGAATTTCCGCGCGAAGGAAGAAAGAAAACTCAAAAGCGGGCGAAAAAAGTGTTTGTCACGTGATCAAAATCGCTTCTAACTCAATAGGTAATTGATTAATCAAAAAATGGAAAAAACGGTTCAATTCCAAATCGCTTCCATGGTCAGGCTTTCCAATTTTATACCTTTCCGTTAAAAAATGAATTTGTAAATGTGTCAAAACGTTTTGCGCTTGTTGAGCAGAGTAGTTAAGAACAGACTTAAGGGCTTAGTACAATTTGGGTTAAAAATGATACTCAGATTACATTAGTCATTTTCCGAAATAACAATAACTTCTTTTTAAAAAATCCTATAAATATTATAATTTAATCATACTTAGTTATATTAAGTATGTAAAATGATATAAAAAAAGTGCTTCACATATGATATTTTTAAATATTGTTAATCATATTTTAAAAGGAAATAATTTGGAAATTATATTCTAAAATTATATATTATATATTCTTTCATATTCATATTCTCATTGATATTATTTGATTAAAGATAAGAATAGGAATGGAAATAGAAAGTTTTTACAATTGTTCTGTGATAAAACATAGTAATAATTATTTATTCTGTGGAGCCATCGAGAGCATGTGTTGACAATATCTCTCCCCTCTCCCCAGACGTAGACATTATGTTGCTGAGTAAAAAAAAAATATATCAATAAAAATTCTTATTTGTATCGAAAGACTTGTTTACAGATGTAACAACATGAGAAATTGTTTCCCATACGCAAATTCGTGGAACTGAACACCCACATAGCCACATAGCCCAGGGTCTCCTAGATAACAGCCGTTTGGCCACCTATGGTGAGTATGAAAATGTCGCTGATAAGAAAGTACAAAAGCAAGCCCTACTTTGTACAAGACGGTGACAAATATAATGAAAGACATGCCCTGATTGCAACTGTTCTTCGGTTTTTAAAAGACATTTGTTTTGTTCTTTAAAGTAAGGAAAAGATTGTAATTAAAATAAGACTTATAATGTGCAGAATTTTTCTTTTCAATTAAGTGAATCAGCGTTTTTAATAGATATTTTTTTGCATTTTACCTCATTTATTTTTTTAACTTTCTTTTTAATTACTTGCTCGTTGCTCTGTTTTGTAAAATTTCTCAAGGATATTTGAAAGAAACAGCAGTAAATAATACAAAACAATGTTAGATCTAATTGTTGTTGTAGCCAAAAATTTTAAGAACTTTATATATTAAAAAAAATCATTCTTTTCCTATAGACTATGTAAGTGAAAAAATAATACAATATAGCTTAAATTTATAATAAAAATGCTCATACTAATAAGTGTAGAAGTACATGCATTATATTCTGTAATAAAACCTCACAATCCCTATTTTTAAACATACACACACACGCACACACACACATACATATATATATATATATATATATATATATATATATACTTACATATAATTTACTTATACATAATTTATATTTATTATATTTACAGACAAAGAGACAAAGAAATGAAAACAAAAAAATTCTATGCTTGCCAACGCGAAACTTTCCATGGACGCCTTTTTAAACATAAAAACACGAAATTTGCAGGCATTGTTTTAGAAGTGATTTGTAATTCAATAGCATTTTTAAATTTTCGATAAATATATTACATTTTGGGTTATAAGGAACTGTTGTTTCCTGAAGCCCTTTGTCCGGCTGTCGCCGTCGCTTCAGGAAAGTCGATGTAAAACGCCAACTTTGACAGCATTTTCTTTGTATGATCCTTCGACTTTATCAAAAAATGGGCAAGCTGTTTGCTTTCACAGTTTCTGATAAAGAGCACCTACACAATTAAAATTACTTAGATGATATTAAAGTTAGTGTAATAAACCCCCCAAAATTCGTTTCTAAAAGTTTTAGACTAACTCAAAATCATTTATTTAAAAAAATCCCTCACTTATTCCTTAAAGCAGGGCCGAAACTAGACTTTTTTTTGTACCCGGGGCAAACATGGATTTTGGCGCCCCCTCTTTCGCAAAGTATATTTACAAAGAGAATTTTACTAATTTTCTGATAGCCGACTTATTTTTAAATTTAAAATATGTAATCATAAAATATGTAATACTGAACTACGTAATCTACAATGGCGGATCCATGGCGGAGGTCACGGGGTCATGACTCCCCCCCCCCCCTTCCTCTAAACATCAACAAATATAGTCTAAAGATCATTTTTAAAATGAAATATACAGTAGAGTCCCGATTATCCGAGTCCCACTTAACCGAGTTTCCGCTTTAACCGAGTTATTTTCTTCTGATGGACAGATGGCTTCCATTATTATGAAACAGAAAAAAAATTATGGCCATTTTTTTTCCCATTCTGACCAGAAAATCAAAGTTCTAATTTTTTACGACTGCTCTTTCATCTTCACCTAACACTTCATTTATAATGGAAGCCATCTATCCACATCAGAAGAAAATGATCCATTCCAAAGTTGTAATCCTTCATTTGGCACCCCTACGTTCTGGCGCCCGGGGCACATGCACCCCCCCCCCCTTAGTTTCGGCCCTGCCTTAAAGCACGTAAATGAGGTCTTTTTCAACGGAAAAAATGTGTAAAATGTATTCAATAATTTAAAATTTTAATAAAAATAAACATCCCAATTTTCAGTTTGAAAATTTTAAGAACAAGCGCTTTCTCTTAACCTTTTCGGGTTTGGTGTACTATTAGTAGTACATATCTTTTCATCGAGTATTATTTTGCTTTAATTACTTTTGTTACTATCTACATATAATAGTGATAGTATATGGCCATGCCGTTCTTATTATGACTTCATTTATGCTTTGACCTTTAGTATATATAACAATAATAATAAAAGTTTGCTTAATTCTCTTTGCAGCGTTGGCGATTCCTTTATTTTATATATATATTATACTCTTTAAATTTAAAATATGAGTTACTTTTCTGAACGAATCAGGTGTGAAACTCAAAAAACATTAGAAAGTTGCAATATCTGCTAAACCCTGTTGTAATACGATATTTTCCAAACCTCTACAAAAACTCTTCCTTAACCTATTATTATATAAACATGAATTGAAATAGTACACAAAATTAGTATATTCATTTGATTTCAGACAATGAGATAATAATTATACTTCAGTAAATCTATTTGGATTGCTAAGATTAACATTATTAAAGTAAAAGTAATTTTGCTATGAAAACTGAAAAAAAAAAAAAATTGGACCCGAAAGGGAACCTTGGCTTTGAAGCAGGAATGTCCAAACTTTCTGTTTCGTCCGACCACATATGTATATCTACATCTCATGTTCCATGTTCCATGAGGAAATGTTTGTTTCGAGCCTCACGTGTACAGCGTACTCTCCTGGTTTCCACCAGAGATTTTCGAGAAAATACTTAAAGAAAAAGAAAGACTTCTAAAAAAGATTTGCATCTGGACTAGTACCTTAGCCATTTACGCTTATAGCCTTCCCCCCACTCACGAGAGTTAGGACATTTTTCTATAAAAATCTAGGGCTCGAAAATGTCTCTACCACCGGGACTAATTTAAGGAGTCGGGGGTCTCATCATAAATTAATTAGTGTGGCCTGAGACAGTTTTTTCTTTGCTTCAGATTATTACACAACCAATTTAATAATTTAAAATATGTAATAAAAAAGTACGTAATACTGAATTACGTAATCAACTTTGTCAAATATTGATTCATGACCTTGAAAACGAAATCCAAAGCTAACCGAAAAAATTCCGCTTTATACAGCTTTCGATCTTAGCAGGTATAATTGTTGGTATTTTTTCTGTTGGGAACATGTAATTTTTTCATTTAAGACAGGATTCCGTTATAGACAGATTTCATTTTCACAGATTTTACGGTACTTAGTGATATGAATCACATTGTCTTAAAAGACTACATTAGTCACGTGAAGAAACCAAACTCGCAAACTAATGTTAAACCTATGGGAGCGTTCTTTTCAAATTTCTCGCTTGCATTTTAATATTTTTAAATGATTTTTTTCTGTTTGGGATAGCAGAAATTGATCCCTAACCGGATTCGTGTTTACTTTTTCGATTTTGGTTGCAGATATTTTTTTTTTATATATAAAGTTACTTATATTTTTGAAACCGGTTCCGAAAGTGAAAGTAGCCTCATAAAAAAAAAAAAAAAAAAAAAACTGCAACCAAAACCGAAAGCGTACAAACTAACGACGTTAAAAATCAACTTTGAAAATAATGCTCCCATAGATTTAACATTAGCAAGCGAGTTTCTCAGCGTGACTAGTGTAAGTTCTTAAGAACTGAAAAACCAATCTTCATTTGGCGCGCCGTTCGTTTTCCGTTCTGGCGCCCATGGCACAGTCCCCCCCCTCTAGTTTCGGACTTGGTGAGGATTCGCAAAATTCGTGGTACAGGAAAGAAATACTTTCATGGTCGATTGTTCGGAGCATTTCGGCATGGATTTCGTTATTTTTAAAAAGAGAAGGACGCATTTTGCCGATTTTAAAAAAGACAGATCGTTGCATCCTTCAAAAATGGTCTAGAGCAAACACTATCTATATTCTTTAATATACTCAAATATAGTAAAATCCCTGAATAGCAGATAGTTCGGGATCGTTGAATATTCTTGGATCGGATCGGGATGTATCTTTTTATTTTCGGGACGGGGTTACTCCAATTTCATTTTTGTAGGTTGGATTCACTCTAGAATAATTCTTATGAGACATGCACATCCTACTACTTTTCTTTCTATATGTCCCATTGTAACTATATTGATTTTTTAATGGATCTCTCTTTGTATGTAAATATCTGAATTATTATTAATGCCATTAATCCATTTACACGGCTTGGAAACTTAAAAATCTGAAAAATTCTACATCGAAAACCTTCTAAGACGGAATCACATAGGAGAGGAAAAAATCGTTATAGTTAAGTTCCTTTTTTATAAGGTCTGTCATCTCTTGCAAATGTATTATTTATTTTCAAACGGATTATTATATCCATTTTGCACCGAACAAGAATTTTTTCCGTTTAAAACAGGATTTCGTCATACACAGATTCTTATAATAGGTTTTACAGCACTGCATCCCTAACCCCTAGAAATGCATATGTACTATTATTTAAAGATAATTTTAATTTTAGAATAATGGTAATTTAAAAATCATGTATTTTCGGCAAAAATTGTTGACCCAAGGAGGTTGTTCATTAAACAGATTTTTGCACGAGTCAGACGGGGATGAGTCAATGATTTTCATACAAACAGTGTTGTGACCGGACCAGAAAATTTCGATCGCTATAGACTTCTAGGAAGAATAAAGCACACACTCAGAAATAAGTCAGGTTCGGTCCGGCCCGAGCCTCCAGAGAAAGTCAGACCCGGGCACGACCCAGAAAAACTGATGATCAGACTCGACCCATACCGACTCCGTGTAGGCTTCTAAATGGCATTTGAATGGGAAAAACGGCTGGAAATTTTTTAAATAAATTATGAAAAAAATTGAGTTTGAGTTGTAAATTTCGTTCAAACTCACAGATTTTTTGAACTTCCGTTCAGCTCACGTTCATTTATAAAAAAGTGAGTCAAGTTCAACTCAAAGTTCACAGATAGTGAACTAAGATCGTGAGTTTTCGTTCAATGAACGCGCTCATACCCAACACTGATCTAAAACTGGATCTAAGCCGGTGAAAATGTATAGATGGTATGAAGGGGAAAAAAGATAGTTGGAGAGGGGTGTGCCCAATCTTTTGAGATGTCTGTGGAAGATGGGAAGACAAAAGAATTCCACGAACGAAGAAAAGAGCTTGAATGGGAGCCAGGTAGAAAACTCCGGAGGTGTTACGTTGAGAAGGAGCAAGGGGTGGCTGGAAGGCAGGCTCTTCTGCGGAGATAGTCAGTTTTGAGCGTAGCGCGCAAAGTAGACGTGAGTTCCTTGGATAGCTCTGAGAGAGTGCGTAGGGTGGCGAGAGGCTCGGATAGCTTAGGCTTAGAGCCCATGCGTTGGGAGATCGAGATTGATCTCCGGAAAGCTAATTTAACGTGTGTAGAGTGAGAGTGATTTAACGTAGTTTAACAGTACACAGCCAGCATTTACTGTATTCAATTTAATGTTGAACCGGATCATCTATATCCGAGTTTGTAAGTGTAAATAGTGTTTGTTGTTGTGTAAATAGTGTGTAAATAAACTGTTAATTTAGTTAAATGAAAGCGTTGGTTTTCATTTAAACAATCCTCTCAGTGCGTGACCAATATCACGTAATCATATCGGTGGTGGCAGCATATAAATAATGAGGATTTTCTTCGAAGATGTGCGGGCTAAGAGGAAACTGCGACATGGAGCAAACATGGATTTTGGTGCCCCCCCCCCCCCCTCCTCTTCCACAAAGTATATTTACAAAGAGAATATTACTACTTTTCTAATAGCTGAATTATTTTAAAATTTAAAATATGTAATATTGAACTACGTAATCTACAATGGCGGATCCAAACGGCAGGTCACGGGGGGTCATGATTTCCCCCTCTGAACACCAACAAAAATGTTCTAAAGGTCATTTTTAAAATGCAATATATAGTAGAGTCCCGATTATCCGAGTCCCGCTTAACCGAGTTTCCGCTTTAACCGAGTTATTTTCTTCTGATGGACTGATATCTTCATTTATTATGAAACAGCCATTATAAATGAAGTGTTAGGTGAAGATAAAAGAGCAGCCGTAAAGATTTAGAACTCTGCTTTTCTGGTCAGAATGGGGAAAAAAATGGGCATAATTTTTTTTTTCTTTTTTTAAGTTAGAACTCTGATTTTCTTGCCAGAATGGGCAAAAAAAAAAAAAAAAAAAAAAAAAAAGAAGAAGAAAAAAATGGACATACTTTTTTTTTGAAAATTATGCCCATTTTTTTCCAATTCTTACCGGAAAATTGGAGTTCAAACTTTTTACAGCTGCTTTTTCATCTTTACCTAACACTTCATTTATAATGGCTGTTTCATAATAAATGAAGATATCAGTCCATCAGAAGAAAATGATCCATCCCAAAGGCATAATACTTCATTTGGCGCCCATTCTTTCTGGCGCCCGGGGTACATCCCCCCCCCCCCCCGTAGTTTCGGCCCTGGATCGGCGTAGATCTGCGTAGAACATTTTTCAGAAATTCCAACATAGGGGGAAATGTAATAGGTAGTATATCTTACGAAGTCTACCTAAAAAGCAAATAGATGTCGGGCAGCGATTTTCTATTTTTCAGTCGCAGATAATTCTGCCATTAGATAGCACAAAGAAAATTGCTTTAAAATACTGGTGCCTAAAGTATTTGGAGACCCGATTTTCGCGGAACACATGGCAACACTACTCGTGATTAAGGCGCATAGACATGTTCATGGTAATGTTTGTTCACATTTTCTTCTTGTTCTGTTGTTCACTGAATGGAATATATCTTACTATTGGCATTGTTTAATGTTGTTTTTGCATTAACCCCTTCGCGACGAGAGTCTTTTACAGAATTTTTAATATTTTATCACAGGTTTTTTAAAACAGAAATGTTTGCTTAATTTAATCGGGAAAATGCCCTGATTAAATAAGGCAAAATTTAGAATAAAAAATAACTGGTGGGAATAATCAAGGATTCTAAGCATCTTATGTGGCTCATATACGTGACGCTCATCTCCAAGGGATTAACCCTTTATAACCCAAATTATGAATTCATGAAAATTTCATCTTTTAAAGCATTTTTCGTTTATACAAACATTTAATAAATTTTAGAAGGATTCTGCTAATTAATATTAATTAATTAAATCTGGATTTATAGGAATTTTGTGCAATATTTATTATTCCACTCAAATCTTTTATATAAACTATTTTTTAGTAATTTATAGAATTAGGAAATGTACAAATATAATGCCTTTACAATAGAAATATAAAAATATTTCCTAACTGAATCTTTTCCTCCACAATCTTTTTACGCCAAGAAAGCTGAAAAGGTGCAACTGAAAAATAAATCATTCTTTTGTGCAACCAATAATGCTTTTGGAATAAGATAAAGTAAAGTATCTATAACTCATTCTAAACTGTAGTACTACTAATCGATGTATTTAATTAATTTTACAACAAGTTATTTTAATGGCACTTCAGTACCGTCGCGGTATAAAGGGTTGAACTACATATCCGATTCCTTAGTGAAGAAGTATTATGATAAAAATGTTCTTAAGCATCTTTTTTAAGTCATTAAAATAAAAAAGTAGAATAATTTATTTTCGGTTTCCGACATGCAGTTTTTTTTTCTTTTAATTATAGTCAAATGTTAATATACAGTAAAATGTTGAAAATTTTCAGACTACATCCGAGATAAGCCTATACATATAATTTTGGAAAATTTTGTAGATACTCTATCGTGTGATGTGGTTTCAGCTTTTCTAACAGATAAGAGTGAGACGTGCTAGGCTTGGTATCGTCTAGGTAGCTCAGCGGTAGAGCGTTGGCACGTAATGCCAATGACTATGGTTCTATTCCAGGTTACCAGATTGTTAACGTTTTTACTCTGTTGGTTTTACGTGTCTTTAGCAAGTCGAGTAAAATTTCAACTTGCATCCCAGATTATGAAAGTTTTTTATTGCTCGTTGTCAATGTCGATCCATCATTTCGCAAAAACAGTTCCCGCAAAATGGTTGATCAATAATCAAAAAATTAGAATCAATATATTTGTACAAAATTGTAACTTGTATTGTCTTTTATTTTATCTGCAATATATATATACAAAGCTTGCCATTTACCTTATGTTTAGCATCTGACAAAATATGTCCTTAAAAATTTATATTTGTGGAATTCAAAGTAAATTCATTGTATAGTGAAACGGTGTCTGATTCTTTTAGTTGTATATGTTATTTTTAAAATGACAATAAAACGGAATGATTAATTTTCAGCACTAAACAAATAAATATTTAAACAAGCATTAAATAAATATTTAAACAAGCATAAGTTATCATTCAGTAATTGTTGAGAGTAATTTTGGTTACTACTAATGATTGAGCAGTCAGTAACTCACATTTATGCTCATATTTAAATTGTTTTTAATGAATTTAAGTTTTAAAGAAATAAAATATTTTGAATGATATTAGATATTATAAGTTGGATTTTACAGTTTATAAATGTATTGAATAAATGGATTTTTTCTGCTTTTAAAATGCTTTTTACACATTTAAACATATAAATAATCTACATATAAAAAATCTATTTTATCTTTCAAGAAATAAATCAGAGTACGCGCATGCAGAAATTAATAGAAAGTCCTGAAATATGACATCTTTCTTTTTTTTTTTTTTTTATGAATTATAAACCTTTCCATTTAAAAATAAAACTCACCGAGTATCTGTGAACATATTTTGATATCATTTTATAACTATTTGTTTAAATGTTATACACATGACTGAGAATTTTTATTCGTGGAAGTCTTTAAATTTTTCATTTATATAAGTTTAATCCACTGCAATTTATTGCATATTATTGGAAAAAATAAGAATGGTTTTAATGTTGATAACTGTATCTTGCTCGAGTACGCATAAGTTTTTTCACACTTCTAAATCGATAAATAATAGATTTTTGTAATCTAATATAGAAAAAATAACGATGCGCTCCCGCATTCATTAATAGTACAGATCGACGGAAATTCGGTTTCGTATTCGGCCCCAAAACTTAATGCGGCTGAAATTCGGCCGCATCGAAACATGGCCGTAACTATGAGTATTCCAAAAATCTCGTATCTTCCTTCCGAAATTTTCAACGTTACTCATCGATAATGAGACTATTTATTGCTAAGAATTTCGTTGTTTATAATTATCAGTCATGACTGATTCAAGACGTAAATGCAAATTGTAAGGCAAGCAATGCATATACAACTAAACTTTTTCACGTCCTGATTAAAAGCTTCAAACTTAACAGCAATAGAAAATTTTTAGTTTGAAACCGCAGAAGTGTTTGGAATACTCTTTGTGAAAGTCCTAGTATAGCAGATGATCATTTACAGAAATCATTATAAAAGATATGTCGAGGTGTGCATACATGAAAATAAAATAATTTTTAACTAAATGAAATTCGTATAATTAGAAAATCTTTCTGTGTAGTTGATGAATTAATTACGTTTTATTTTATATGAAAGTGAGAAGTTTTGGGTCTAAGGCACAGAGAGCCAATTTGGGCCACACGTGTAATGAATTAATAATTATGTACATTTAATAAATATGCATAATTAATTGATAACTATGCATATTTAATAAATACGTATAATTAATTAATAATTATTTATATTTATGTATGTACTAATTACTTTAATACATACAATTTAATTACTTTTAAAAAATTAGACACTTTCGTTTTCGTTTTCGGCCGAAAATAGGAAGATCACCGAAATTCGGTCTCAGTCTTAAAAACCTATTTCGGTCGATCCTTAATTAATAGTATGGCATGTAAGATTTCTCTCCTATCTTTTCTTAATGAATTTTAAAACAAAGTATTACTGTCGAAGAGAAAACTGCACTGAGTAAACAAATTGTGTTCATATTATTTGTTAATTATTTGCCAAAAATTTGCATATGATTGAATTTGTTTTATCCTTTAAATTATTTTTCGTGTATTTAAGGCCCCACCAGTGGCCGAGAGATTCTGCTCTCGAAGCTGGTAGACGAGAGGTGCTGGGTTCGATCCCAATCGCGCCCGTCGTCTTAATCGTTCGGAGTTTTCATGGTTTTCTTCGAACCTTGGTTTTCCCAAGCGTAAATACGGGTTAGGTTCCCGTGAAAAGACCCCCATGGAGGGCACCCCTCCTCCTTAGGGCCTATGTCCCTCGTGCTGATAATTGGCCGTCATAAACACAACCAACCAATCGTGTATTTATGTTTTGAAAAACTGCAATATTTTGTATATTATTTCGAAAATAAGTCAGATTTAAAAGTTCATTGTTCTTTTTGCTTGATTAAACTTTTAAAAATCATTCTTAATAAATAAACCATGCTTAAAATGCAGCTTTTAATTTAGATTTCTCCCTTTCGCTTTATTAATGCGTAAAAAGAAATATACATAGAAATAAAAAAAAATGCAAACAAAATTTCTTTCTGCTTATTTATATGTTTTTTCTTTAATGTCGTGCGTTTTACGCGGGGCTGCGGAGTCGGAAGGAAAAATAACCGACACCAACTCCGACTCCGACTCCTGGATTTTTGAAACGATCGACTCCGACACCGACGCCAACTCCGGCATACACACAGGGTTTCTCAAAAATATTGAAATGCGCTTTAATTTTTTACTTGTTGGAGATATATAGATAATGCAAAATGAAAAAGTGTTCAAAATAAAATAGTAATTAAGATTAAGGATCGAACGAAACCGAAACAGAAACCGAATTTCGGTAATATTTCTATTTTCGGCCGAAAACGAAAATTTCCAAAAAAATGTTTAAGTAATTAACACATAACAAATATACATAGTTATTAATTAATTGTAGGTGTAATTATATCTGTGGTCCAAGTTGGCCCTCTGTGCCTCTGACCAAAACTTTATTTTCATATAAAATAAAATGCAATTAGTCATTCATCAATGACACGAAATGATTTTCTAATTATGAATTTCATCTAATTAAGAAATCTTTTACGTATACATACCTCGATTTATCTTTTAAATGAATTTTGTAAAGGATCATCTGTTCTACTAGAACTTTCTCAAAGAGTATTTGACACACTTCTGTTTCAAGAAAAAAAATTCTATTAAAGTTAAGTCTGCAGCTTTTCACGAGCAAGAGAAAAGCGTCTTCAAATTTTAGTCATATATGTATTTCTTGTTTTAGGTAGCTTTCATTACAAAAAGCTACCTATTGCAGCCGTTCGGAGGAAAGCAATTTCAAAAAATTTTGGTATATTTTCATCGAGCATGACCTCCAGACCCCGAAACCACACTCCATTCAAAATTGATATATATATATATATATTTTCTCATGTATTTGACCTTTATACAAAGATTCCGGAGCAGTTTTTGTTTTGTCTATATCTTACAAAATGGCTGAGTTATAGCATTTTGAATTTCTAGCGTGGCTGACATTTTGAAACATCCTGAATTTTGGCACGCGATAAAAGGCGTATTTATGAACCGATTTGGATGTAATTCGGTGTGTACATAGTACATACCAATGTCTCGACCGAGTTTGTTGGCCAGCTTCATCCGCCATATTGTTTAAAAATGGCGGCCATTTAAAATTTTAAGAAAATTTTTAATTTGAAATGTGGTACAAAAAAAAAAAATGAAAATTGGAAAAATATTTTTTTCTTATGTGTTTGGCCTTGATAAAAAGATTTGGCAGCAGTTTTTGTTTCGTCTATATCTTAAAAAATGGCTGAGTTATAGCATTTTGAATTTCTAGCGTGGCTGATATTTTGAAACGTCCTGATATTTGTCACGTGATAACGGGCGTATTTATGAACCGATTTGGATGTATCTTGGTGTGTACATAGTACTTACAAATATCTCGACCGAGTTCGTTGTCCAGCTTCATCCGCCATTTTGTTTCAAAATGGCGGCCATTTAAAAAATTTAAAAAAAAATTAAATTTTAAAATGTGATACCAAAAAATTGGAAAATGAAAAAGATTTTTTTCGTATGTGCTTGACCTTAATACAAAGATTCCGGAACAGTTTTTGTTTCGTCTATATCTAAAAAAATGGCTGAGTTATAGCATTTTGAATTTCTATTGTGGCAGACATTTTAAAACGACCTGATTTTTGTCACGCGATAATAGGCGTATTTATGAACCGATTTGGATGTAACTTGGTCTGTGCATAGTACATACCAATGTCTCGACCGAGTTCGTTGGCCAGCTTCATTCGCCGTCTTGTTTCAAAAGGGTTGCCATTTAAAAAAAAAGAAATTTAAAATTTAAAATGAGGTATTAAAAAATTGGAAAATGAAAAAGATTTTTTTTATGTGTGATACATCCTTGATACAAAGATTCCGGAGCAGTTTTTGTTTCTGAAAATTTGTTCTTTTGTTTATATCTTAAAAAAATGGTTGAAATATAGCACTTTGAATTTCTAGCATGGCTAACATTTTGAAAGGATCTTGTATTTGTCACGCGATAACACACGTATTCGCCTATTTCGATGTAAGAAGGTATGTGGATAGTATACATCAATATCTCGACGAAGTTCGCTCGCCAGCTTCATCAGCCATCTTGTTTCAAAATTGCGGCCATTAAATTATAAAAAAAAATTATATTTAAAGTGAGGTGCAAAAAAATTAGAAATTGAAAAAGATTTCTTTCTTAAGTATTTGACGCTTGGTATAAGGATTCAGGAGCATTTTTTGTTTATCTTTATCTTAAAAAATGGCTCAGATATAGCAATTTCAATATCTAATGTGGGTGACATTTTGAAAAATCTGATTTTTTGCCTGCGACAGCACTCGTATATATCAATCGATTCCGATGTGAGTGAGCATGTGCACAGCAATTACTAAGGTCTCGACCAAGTTCACTGGTTAGCCTCATCCACCATGTTGTCTTAAAATGGCAGGCACTTTAAGAAATCGCCGAATTTGGCAGCCAAATATAAGTTACTTTAAATAAAAGCAGCTTGGATAAAGCTGACTAATTTCGCGAAATTCTCATTCATAATGATTTAGTATTGATAAAAATTAGTATTGAATCTCCTATATTCGGTTTCACTAAATTGAGCTTCGTTTGTTTGAATAATACAAGTTGGCTTTTTTAAAAATAAGGAATATGAAAGCTACCTCTTCCTCCCGGCACTGGCCGGAAGGTCTTTTTTAATTTGCACTCACATCTTGAGTCAGTCGTGACTGATAATTATAAACAGTGAAGTTCATAGAAATAAATTAAGAGAGTCCCATATGAGTCAATACAGTTCGAATCAGTGAATCATGTTGAAAATTTCCTAAAGAAAATACGAGAATTTTGGAATACAGATAGTTTCGGTCCGACCAAATTTTCAGCAGCATTTTCGCCGAAAACGAATTTTTGGCTAAACTCAGATGTTGAGCCGAAAATGAAACCGAATTTTCAGTTGATCTCTAATTAAGATTATATTCATTAAACGTTTATATTGAGTTAGAGTAAGATTATACTGAGTTCGGCCACTAATTTTTAAAAAGCTATCCTTTTAAATAATCTTTTTATACAGTCCTGAATCCTAAAAACCCTGTTTCTAATATATATATTTTTTTTTAACCGCCGTATAACAAACGTTTATAAATTTCGATTCGGAATACGCAATACATTAAATAAAAATAGTAATTATTTTACAATTAAAAAGATTCACTTTCCTAAATATAATTTGAAGTTACAGATACGAACAAAGAATTTCTATCTTGTCAGCTGCAAATTATAACCAAATTACGCGAAAAGAACACATATGCCTGCTTAAGAAGCAAAGATATTTTCAATTTGAACTTTGAACAGAATGAGTAAAAGAAAATAGTACTTCGATCGCACTTTATGTGAAAGATTGGTAAGTTGTCGTCGCCTTTCATTCATAGACGTAAATGCTATTATCTACATCTACATTATACTAATAAAATCTTAAATAAATTAATGCCGATTTCGGTGGGTTGGGGGGGGGGGGAGGTAAAAAATCGACGAATAAGGAGTAATTATGAAAATAAGTGAGGAAATAGAAAAATTTTAAAAAACATACATTACAAAAAAAAAAAAAAAAAAGCCATCTTGAGGCATGAAATGAGTTTCTTCACTTTCCTCTTAAAATTCATGAAATAATTGTTTTTTCTACAGCAGGTTAGAATTACGGTCCTCCGTCGGATAGGATAACCAAATTTAGCCGGAACCAGATAGACTTAAAATGCTTCGGATCAGGTTTTGACACTTTTGATTTTACCTGATTTTTCATAGAAAATATGAACTGAATATTTTTCAAATGAAAAATCTATATATTTGAATATTAATGAGTGTATTTAAGTTCATTTTTATACAAAGAAGATAAAATTGTACGCTTTTTCTATAACTGTTTATTCTATAAAATATTAACTAATTTTCTTTCGTTTCGAATTAGGATCACATTGACGATTTTTTTTCCATTTTCGGATTTGGTGGACGAATTCCTTTTTGTCGGGTTTCGGGTTGACTTTCAGTAGAAATTTCAGATTCGTGTCAGGTGCAACCCGGCCCTTGGGAAAACTCTAGTTGGGGCTTAAAAATAGAAGAACGTCTAAGTTTTGAGTAAGAAATATTTAAGAAATAAACAGCAGTTTTTTGTTTTAATGAGAAAAATTCTGTATGAGTTCAGTTGTCCGATATTGTAGTGATAGCGGCATTAATCAATTTCATCACAATATTGTTTAACTTATAAGTCGAATAAGTAAATATTTATTCCTTTTCCTACACAAAAGATAAAAGTGCTGCTGGAAATGGCTATTTTTCATAATTCTAATAAAATTTTCATTTTATTTCATTTCGGAACGGGTTCAGGGTTCAGGTTTCTTTCCGGTTCGCTTCGGATTGACTTAAAATATAAATTTCAGGGCCCAACCCGAACACGGATGAACAGAGATAAAATTGAAATATCTATTTCTGTCTGAGATAGATTCCTTCATTGGGTTGGGTAGACGGACCGACATGAGGTTCGGGTTGAGTTGGACTTAATTTACAAAAGACAATAAATAAAAAAGGAAAGTGCCCAGCTAAACTGATGGCATTGAGCTCACAGGCTATTCAAACTAATTATACATTATACTCTTATTTTAAAGAATAATGCCCCTCAAAAAAATAAGTGAAGGGGGATTAGCCCCCGTTTCCCCCTTTATACTTAACCAATGAACCTCCAAGTGAACATAATAAACAGGTATACCAAATTCGGAACAAATCGAATAATTCTGCATGAAAAACACGATAATCTAAATTAAGGGGGGTGGACTACCCCCCTTTCACCCTTTATTCTTAACCAATGAAACCCCCAAAATTAATCAGGGAAGCTGCTTAACATAATAAACCGGTATACCAAATTCGGAGCAAATCGAATAATTATGTATGAAAAACCCATTTATCTGAATTAAGAGGGGTGGACTAACCCCGCTTTCCCCTTTATCCTTAATCAATGAACCCCCAAAACTAATCAGGGAAGTTCCTTAACATAATAAACCGGTATACCAAATTCGGAGCAAATCGAATAATACTGCATGAAAAAGCCATTTATCTGAATTAAGAGAAGGGTGGACTAACCCCCCTTTTCACCCCTTTATCCTTAACCAATGAACCCCCAAAACTAATCAGGGAAGATCCTTAACATAATAAACCAGTATACCAAATTCGGAGCAAATCGAATAATTCTGCATGAAAACCCATTTATTTGAATTAAGATGGATGGACTAATCCCCCTTTATCCTTAGCCAATGAACCCCCAAAACTAATCAGGGAAGTTCCTTAACATAATAAACCGGTATACAAAATTTGGAGCAAATCGAATAATTCTGCATGTAAACCCATTGATCTGAATTAAGAGGAATCGACTAACCCCCCTTTCCCCCTTTATCCTTAACCAATGAACCCCCAAAACTAATCATAGAAGTTTCTTAACATAATAAACCGGTATAACAAATTCGGAGCAAATCGAATAAATTCTGCATGAAAAACCCATTTATCTGAATTAAGAGGGGTGGACTAACCCCCCTTTTCCCCCTTTATCCTTAACCAATGAACCCCCAAAATTAATCAGGGAAGCTCCTTAACATAATAAACCGGTTTACCAAATTCGGAGCAAATCACATAATTCTGTATGAAAAACCCATTTATCTGAATTCAGAGGGGTGGACTAAATCCCTTTTCCCCCTTTATCCTTAACCAATGAACCTCCAAAACTAATCATAGAAGTTCCTTAACATAATAAAACAGGTATACCAAATTCGGAAGAAATTGAATAATTCTGCATGAAAAACACGATTATCTAAATTAAGGGGGGTGGACTAGCCCCCTTTCACCCTTTATTTTTAACCAATGAAACCCCCAAAATTAATCAGGGAAGCTCCTTAACATAATAAACCGGTTTACCAAATTCGGAGCAAATCACATAATTCTGTATGAAAAACCCATTTATCTGTATTAAGAGGGGTGGACTAAACCCCTTTTCCCCCTTTATCCTTAACCAATGAACCCCCAAAACTAATCAGGGAAGTTCCTTAACATAATAAACCGTTATACCAAATTCGGAGCAAATCGAATAATTGTGCATGAAAAACCCATTTATCTGAATTAAAGGGGTGGACTAACCCTCTTTCCCCCCCTTTATCCTTAACCAATGAACCCCCAAAACTAATCAGGGAAGCGCCTTATCAGAATGAAACTAGAAAAAAAATTTGAAGCAAATGGGATGTTTCTATCAAGAGTTATCGCGTTACGTACGTACGTACGTACACACGTACATACAGAGCCGGCGGGCACATAAGCTCTCAGGCTTTGATAGCTTGTGAGCTAAAAAACAAAGCAAAAAACTTTCAAAACTCACTTTAATTTAATTATTGTACAATAGTGTTGTCTATGACCTGAAGAAGTAAGTAAATGAATCAATTTAATGACTGATGTAGGGAAAATATCACATCCACCCTTTTGCCTTATATTTACTCATTAACGTGTCAATAAACTGAAAAATAACTAAATATTTATTAATGTATAGAGTTAAAAAATAAAATATTAATTCAGTTCATAAATTTAAAATTAAGCAGAATTGGTTTTATTTTTTATTTTACTTCAAACTGTTCAACAAAAAGTTTGGAGTCGGAGTCGAAGTCGGCATATTTTTAGCGACTCTGACTCCGACTCTTTTCACCGAAAAATCATCCCGACTCCGACTCCGACTCCGCAGCCCTGGTTTTACGCAAGATATTTCATTTTTATTCTCCAATTTAAGTTTTCGGGTAAACAGGAATCATTGCGGTTTTTCGGTTTTTAAAATCGATCTTGCCAATCGCATATCGAGAAATAAATGTTTACTGTTGTTTGGTGTAATACAATAAACTAGATCTACCGAATGTGTATGTCGTAAAATTTCAGATTGCGCTCTGGTTGCATGTACTTATTGAAATTATAGTCATTATCATATTTCACAGAATTTCAGTTCGCGAACTTGGCTGTGGCGCGTACGTGTTGAAATTATAGCCATTATGTATTTCATAGAATTTCGCCTGTGGCGCGTACGTGTTAAAAGAACAGAAACACTCTCCTGTATCTCTCCTCGACGTAAAACAGTTGCATTTACGTAAGTTTAAGTTTTCAGATTTAGTAAGTTATGTACTTTTAGTATAGTTTTATTTTATGTATGATACTGCTTTTTGAAATTTTTTTATATCTAAAAATATAATAGTTTCTTGTGCTTTTCACTTAACATATGTTAGCACCGTTAAAAAGATTTACGGTGAAATTAGTACGCGTGATTTTTGCAGGAATAAGTGGGGTCTTTGCCGAAGGGCCAAAAATTAAGTAATAATAGCAGTTCTTTTAGTAACACTTATTTTTTTTTCTTCCTTATTGGAAAAACAACCATATTCTAAAAATCATTAACACTCTGTTATTAATTTTATTTTAACCATAATGCATAGCTGCTAATTTGTACGGATTTTTCCTACCACTAAAATTTAATATAAAATTTTACCTAATTCAATCGCCGAATTGCAGTGAATTTTGATAATTAAATAAGGCAGAAATTTCTGTTAAATTTTAGTGGTAGCAAAAATCCGTACAAGTTGGCAGCTATGATAATGTCTTCAAACTTAAAAAGTCATAATTTATATTTTGATGATGTAATCATTGTTTTTGATAATGGAAAAAAAAAAAAAAAAAAAAAAAAAAACTATTTTTAACAGTAGGGATAATGCTATTTACGATGCTTGAAAAATCACTTATTTTCTTATTAATTTTTTTTTGGAAAATTATACATGAAATGCAAATGGATTTGTAGGTATTTATTATCTTTAATATCATTAGTATGTTTATATAAAATTTAAATGGTGGCGCTATTGCAGTGGCAATGCCAAAAGTGTGGCTTACAGAATAATTTTAACAATGTTTATCGGATCGACTTCAAATTTTAACCACTTCTTCTCCACACTTTTCCACGGAGAAGTACACAATTTTTTTCGACTGTTAAAATACTTTTTTTATTTTTAAATAATGTAGAAAACCTATTTTTATAAGAAAAATCTTGCCCATTTTTCAATGGCTGTCATTTTTACAACAATCAATATTTTTTAATGATCTTGAGCATTCTTCTAGAAAAAAGGGTTGAAAATATTTGGTTAAAATTTGAAAATTATCAGATGAAAATTGTTAAGTTATGCTGCAAGCCGCTTTTTTGGCCCCAGGACTACATTTTTTAAAAATAAAAATATGTAAATGATGTTAACAGGGCTCCCACTCGGTCCATTTCTTGAACACCACTTTTTTTCAAAAAAAAAAAAAAAAAAAAATCTTCCTTATAAATTTTGTAGAAACTTACCTGGAAATGTGTTTTTCTTGCAATTGTTGCGAAAACCCACCATGTGTTTACCTCGAAGCATTTATCCTTCTATTAACATCCGTTGTTTCAAATGTTGTAATCATTTTATTACTTTTTTAACTCAATAATACTGATTGGTTCCAGTGGCCTGGACATTTTTACACTCCGTTGGAAAAATGTCTATCCGTTTCATATCTTTACCAATCAGTATGATTTAGCAAAAAAATGAAAAAAAATAAAGTGTATGTACTCATTCAACGTTTAATGGAGTTCCCTTACCTACGGTACATTCTTTTGAGGTGTCTACAGGGCGGACCATATTGCCAATAAGGTTATATGAACGAGAAATGCCCGAAGGTTGTCGGCCCAGGTAACTCAATCAGAAAAGTATTGGCAATTTAAGTCAAAGGTTCAGGGTTCGAGTCTAATAAGGTTGTCTCAGTGAAATGTGTCGACCGGTTTTCGCTCTCGGTAGTTGAATTAAATTAGTTTCTCATACCAGACATCACGTGACCGTACTTAGATTCCTGCCCCTTTACATCTTTAAACATGCTTTGCTTACACTGTTAAAAATATGCAGCAATTGCTGCATACTCACTCCACCACTTTTATAGAATGCTTCTGTTTTGACCAATGAGAATGCCCTATAATATAGTCAAGTTACAGTTTCTTAAAATGCGATGGAGTGACGATGCAGCAAATGCCCCAGATTTTTAACAGTGTAAAACAAATTGATAGTATTACGCTGAAATGAAATTTTAAATATTAAAAGGCGCTTTAATGTAAAGTTTTAAGTGAATTTTATCGTATTTAATTAAGTATTTTATTTTATTAATAGAAATAAATGTAATTGTTATTATTATTAAAATTAACTTACATAGAAATGTTACATGCGTAGCATTTTAAAACCAAAGAGTAGAAAAAAACCCTGAAATAGAATATTTAAGTAAGTATTTATTTAAAAAATAAAGATAAATCTTTAATTGTTATTATCATCAAAATTTACTTTTATTAAAAATATTTCATTTATCATGAAAAATATAAAGCAACTGATAAAATATCTATATAAATAAAAATGTAAATGTTCTTTTGTACAAAATCGCTAATCTCCGAAAGTTCTTCACCGATTGCTTTGAAATTGACGGATTGAGTTGCATTCCAATACGAGCGTGTTGATATATACCTATTGTGAACATCGCTCCCCCCTCCCGCAATTTGCCTCGATTTTTTTTTTAAACCAATCATGTGATACATCATTAGAAAGCAATTTGACCACTCTTTCATATTATGCAACTCTCCTCTCTCTTCCCCGTACGTTCCCTTCGAGAGATACATTTTTATCTATATAAATAAAAATTTAAATGTTCGTTTATACAAAATTGCTAATCTCCGAACGTTCTTCACCGATTGCTTTGAAATTCACGGATTGAGTTGCATTCGAATAAGAGCGTGTTGTTATATACCTATTATGAACCTTGCTCCCACTTCCCCCAATTTATCACCCTCCACCACGGGGCGTTTTTTTAATTTTTCCGACACCTATCATGTGATATATCATTAGAAAGCCTTTGACCACTCTTTCATATTATGCAACTCCCCACCCACTCCCCGCAATTTTCCCCCGTGAAGCACATTTTCATATATAAATAAAAATGTAAATGTTCGTTTGTACATAATCTTAAAGCTCCGAAAGTTCTTCACCGATTGCTTTGAAATTCACGGAGTGCGTTGCATTTCAATGCGGGCGTGTTTTAACCCTCTCACTGACAAGCGCTGTCAGCTGAAATGCATTTAAATCCGGCCTCAGAGTAGGTGAAAAATATTACGAAAAAGAGAAGTGCCTTTTCCTTTTTCATCTTCGAAACCGGCGGGTATTTGCCAATCCCCTCCCTATCCCTACCGAACAATATACACTGGCCTCCAAGAGTTAAGGTACACGAACTAAATGCGTCGATTGCACACGTTTTGTCGAATATCTACAAAACTTATTGGCGTATTGTTCTTGAACTTCTGGGATGAAAAGAACATGTTTCATTTCATATTTCTCGGTGAAGATTTAGTCGGGGGTACAATTAGGGGGCTAATAATAAATTTAATAATAAAATAATATTTGCGATCGCGATCACCTATGTAACAGGAAAGGCTGGAAATGGTTTGTCACTGTGGTAAATGACTATTTGGGTCCTGTTCAACGTTTGTATGCATTTGTGTAAGCATAGCACTCATATTCGTGAAGATGTTAACGTTTTTGTGAAAAACTCAAACTTTTTTTTTTTTTTATAGCATACAGAGTTTTCAACCAAATTTAACACAACTTTCCAAAAACCTGACAAAGAACAGTAGAAACAGTATACTGCAATTAAAACATGAATATATTGAATATTTGATGAGATATGGGCATTTTTATGAGATAATTTTTAACTGCGCATGCGCGGCAGATTTCAAAATTTTTATTTCAGAATTTGGTAGTCAGCTATTTAGGGCAACTTATATAAAAAGTCTAGTCAAATATCACGAAAATTCACAAAGATGGGGTCGATATAGTGAGTTGCTTCCTAAAAATAGCTTTATTATAAGGGATTTAATTTTTTGGTTTATTTTTTTATTCGTTAATTGATAAATTTAACTATTTAAATCTACAGTCCCTCACTATCATACATAGTTAAAAAATTTCTCTAGTGATTTTATTTGTTACTTTGAAGTAACAAAATATAGTCATTCAATATTCCTTCTCCCCCACCTCCCCTTAAGAATTACATATCACATTAAAAATGCAATTTCTAAACATTCTGGTTGGGGGTGTGACAGGTTTTTTTTTTTTTTTTTTTTTTTTTTTTCTGGTTTAGCCTATTTTCACTCGACTTTGGGTACTGTTTCTGCAGAATGATTAGGTATTAAATTAATTATATAAGTTCATCACAGAAAATATAGTAGTTTTCTGCCACAGGTATTTTTTTTAAATCTGTGTTTATATATGTCGTAGGCTAATTAAGAAATCCGGCTCTTTGCAAACAGCCTAGGCTCTTTGCAAAGAGCCGGGCTAATTGGAGAATCCATCTCCCTTTTTCCAATTAGCCTGATATTTTTCAGGCTTATTGCAAAGAGCCTAGAAAGCGTTAGGCTAATTGAAAAATGAACACTTATTATACGATCAGGGTGATATTTTTAGCTCACAGGCTATCAAAGCCTGAGAGCTTATGTGCCCGCCGATTCAGTATGTACGTGTGTACGAACGTAACACGATAACTCTTGATAGAAATATCCGATTTGCTTCAATTTTTTTTCCTAAGTTCATTCTGATAAGGTGCTTCCCTGATTAGTTTTTGGGGTTCATTGGTTAAGGATAAAGGGGAAAAAGGGGGGCTAGTCCCCCCCCCCTTAATTTATATAAATGGGTTTTTCATGCAGAAATATTCGATTTGCTCCAAATTTGGTATACCGGTTTTTTTGTGTTAAGGAGCTTCTCTGATTAGATTTGGAAGCTCATTATTTAAGTATAAAGGGGGAAAGGGGGGCTACCCCCCTTAATTTAGATAAATCGGTTTTTCATGATGAATTATTCGATTTGCTCCAAATTTGGCATACCGGTTTATTAAGTTAAGGAGCTGCCTTGATTAGATTTGGAGGTTCATTAGTTACATATAAAGGGAGGAGAGGGGTGGGGGTATACCCCCATAATTTAGATAAATGGGTTTTTCATGCAGAAATATTCGATTTGCAATAAATTTGGTATACCGGTTAATTGTTAAGAAGCTTCGCTGATTACATTTGGAAGATCATTATTATGTATAAAGGGGGGGAAAGCGGGGACTCTCCCCTTAATTTAGATAAATGCGTTTTTCATGTAGAATTATTCGATTAGCTCAAATTTGATATACTGGTTTATTATGTTAAGGAGATGGCTTGACTAGATTTGGAGGTTCATTAGTTAAATATAAAGGGAGGAAAGGAGGGACTAGCCCCCCTCCCCTTAATTTAGGTAGATGGGTTTTTAATGCAAAATTATTCGATTTGCTCCAAATATGATATACCGGTTTATTATGTTAAGGAGCTTCCCTGATTAGATTTGGAAGTTCATTAGTTAAGTATAAAGGGAGGAAAGCGGGGCTAGACCCCTCCCCCCCCCCCTTAATTTAGATAAATGTGTTTTTCATGCAGAGTTATTCGATTTGCTCCAAATTTCGTATACCGGTTTATTATGTTAAGGAGCTTCCCTGATTAGATTTGGAGGTTTATTAGTTAAGTATAAAGGGAGGAAAGGGGGGCTAGACCACCCCCCTTAATTTAGATAAATGGGTTTTTCATGCAGAGTTATTCGATTAGCTCAAATTTGGTATACTGGTTTATTATGTTAAGGAGATGGCTTGAATAGATTTGGAGGTTCATTAGTTAAATATAAAGGGAGGAAAGGGGGAACTAGCCCCCCTCCCCTTAATTTAGGTAGATGGGTTTTTAATGCAAAATTATTCGATTTACTCCAAATATGGTATACCAGTTTATTATGTTAAGGAGCTTCCCTGATTAGATTTGGAAGTTCATTAGTTAAGTATAAAGGGAGGAAAGGGGGCTAGACCACCCCCCTTAATTTATATAAATGGGTTTTTCATGCAGAGTTATTCGATTTGCTCCTAATTTTGTATACCGGTTTATTACGATATGGCTTCCTTCATTTGATTTGGAGGTTCATTGGTTAAGTATAAAAGAGAGGAAAGGGGGCAATAGACCCTCCCCTTAATTTAGATAAATGGGTTTTCATGCAGAATTATCTGATTTAGTTTAATTTTTTTCAACTTGAAGTTTCCATTTGAAGTCAAACCGAAAACCGACCGCAACCAGGTTTCGGATTGAGTTCAGTTAGAACTTTCAGGTTCGGATCGGGTTGCCGGTGGACGGAGATATTTTTGTCTGGCTTGCATCGGGTTATAGTTCTTTGGAATATTTTTGTCGGTTAAGATTTGGTTCGAGACTAGTTTCAGGTTGACTTGGAATGGAATTTTTAGGTTCTGGTAGCGTTGCGTGTCCACGGAAACTAATTTGTCTTGTTCGGATCCGGTTATGGATCTTTGGAATATTTTTGTCGGTTATCAGATTTGGTTCGGGATTTTGCGTTTATTCAAATGGAACTCTCAGGTTCGGGTCGGGTTGCATGTAGACTGAAATTATTTTGTCTTGCTCGGATCGAGGTACGGTCTGTTGTAATTTATTTTTTGGGTTTGGGTAGGGTTATGCATTAATAAACCTAATAAAAAGAAAATTGCTCATTTAAACTGATGGCATTGAGCTCACAGGCTATTCACACTAATTGTATATTATACTCTTATTTCAAAGAATAATGACCCTCGAAAAATAAAGGAAGATATTAGTCCCCGTTGCCCCCCTTTCTACTTAACCAAAGAAACTCCAAATCTAATCAGGGAAGCTACTTAACATAATAAACTGGTATACCAAATTTGAAGCAAATCAGATAATTCTGCATGAAAAAACCATTTCACTAAATTAAGGGGGGGGTATTAGCTCCCCCATTTCTCCCTTTATGCTGAACCAATGAACTTTCAAATCTAATCAGAAAAGCCCCTTATTAGAATGAACCTAGAAAAAAAAAATAAACTAAATTAGATAATTCTGCATGAAAACACATTTATCTAAATTAAGGGGAGGGGAAATTGCCCCCCTTTCCCCTCTTTTATACTTAACAAATGAATCTCCAAATCAAATGAAGGAAGCCATATCTTAATAAACTGGTATATCAAATTTGAAGCAAATCGAATAATTCTGTATGAAAAACCCATTTATCTAAATTAAGGGGACACTAGCCCCTGTCCCTCCTTTATACTTAACCAATAAATCGCCAAATCTAATCAAGACAGCTCCTTAACATAATAAACCGGTATACGAAATTTGGAGCAAATCGAATAATTCTGCATGAAAAACCCATTTATCTAAATTAAAAGGGGGGCTAGCCCCTCCTTTTCTCCCTTTATACTTAACTAATGAACCTCCAAATCTAATCAAGCCATCTCCTTAACATAATAAACCAGTAGACCAAATTTGAGCTAATCGAATAATTCTACATGAAAAACGCATTTATCTAAATTAAGGGGAGAGGGAATTGCCCCCCTTCCCCCCCCCCCTTTATACATAATAATGATCTTCCAAATGTAATCAGGCAAGCTGTTTAACATAATTAACCGGTATACCAAATTTATAGCAAATCGCATATTTCTGTATGAAAAACCCATTTATCTAAATTACGGGGGGATAGCCCCCCTTTCCTCCCTTTATATGTAACTAATGAACCTCCAAATCTAATCGAGGCAGCTCCTTAACTTAATAAACCGGTATGCCAAATTTGGAGCAAATCGAATAATTCATCATGTAAAACCGATTTATCTAAATTAAGGGGGGTAGCCCCCCTTTCCCCCCTTTATACTTAAATAATGAGCTTCCAAATCTAATCAGGGAAGCTCCTTAACACAATAAACCGGTATACCAAATTTGGAGCAAATCGAATATTTCTACATAAAAAACACATTTATATAATTTAAGGGGGGGACTCGCCCCCCTTTATCCTTAACCAATGAACCCCAAAAAATAATCAGGGAAGCACCTTATCAGAATGAACCTAGAAAAAAAAAACTTGAAGCAAATCGGATATTTCTATCAAGAGTTATCACGTTACATACATACGTACGTACACACGTACATACAGAATCAGCGGGCACACAAGCTCTCAGGCTTTGATAGCCTGTGAGCTAAAAATATCACCCTGATCGGATAATAAGTGGTCATTTTTCAATTAGCCTAACGCTTTCTAGGCTCTTTACAATAAGCCTGAAAATATCAGGC
Organism: Maratus speciosus; assembly: GCA_963932465.1. NCBI lineage: Eukaryota > Metazoa > Arthropoda > Arachnida > Araneae > Salticidae > Maratus > Maratus speciosus. The sequence goes on along the minus strand of OZ010796.1, from coordinate 199,823,646 downwards.
TAATTGGAAAAAGGGAGATGGATTCTCCAATTAGCCCGGCTCTTTGCAAAGAGCCGGATTTCTCAATTAGCCTACGACATATACATCAAAATGCACTGAAACTGCATTAATTCATCATCCCCATAAATCCATCTTTATATGTAATAAAATATCTAGGTTTATGAAGGTAATGAGTTTTTGTTTAACAGGTATGGAATTAATAATGCTCAATTGAATGAAAATGTAGATTTTTGAGGGGATCAAATAATCAAAATTTTAGTCTATATCATCAAAAGTAATAAAAGCCTTTGATAAAACAGAGTATAAGAGTTCGTAATACTATTTCTTTCGAAGAAGATTTCTTTTCATCTAGAACACATAATTGAAAATATTTCTTTAATTTAGGTAGGACTGTTATTCTAAAATATGCTAGTTCGTCTTCTGCCATTTCGGTTCAAAACAAAACACAAAACGACGATTGGCGTTAGAGCTGGCTGAACGTTCTCGCTTTCGCCAACTCGCCAAGGCTGGTGCTGAAAACGTGAGCCTTCCTGAAAAAACGCCCGGGTTTTGCTTTCTCTGGAGGCTAACGGCCGGCCCGAACCGAGCTTATTTCGGGGCCTGTGTTTTATTCTTCCTAGACGTCTGCACCGAACGAAATTTTCTGGCATGGTCACAACCCTGCTTGTTTGAAAATCATTGACCTGTTCCTGTCGGATTCGTGCAAAAATCCGTCAAAGGAACAACCTATTTGCCAAAAATACATATATTTTTAAATTACCATTATTCTACAATTAAAATTCCCTTTAGAGAATAATACATATACATTTCTAGGGGAGGTTGGGTGATATAGAGTACTGTAAAACCTGTTATAAAAATATGTATGATGAAATCCTATTTTAAACGGGAAAATTTCTTGATCGGTGCAAAATGGATATAATAATCCGTTTGAAAATAAATAATACATTTGCAAGAGACGACAGACCTGGTAAAAAAGGGAACTTAACTATAACGATTTTTTTTTCTCTCCTGTGTGATTCCATCTTAGAAGGTTTTACGATATAGATTTTTTTAGATTTTTAAGTCTCCAAACCGTCTAAATGGATTAATGGTATTAATAATAATTCAGATATTTACATAGAAATAGAGATCCATTGCAAAAAATCAATACAGTTTACAATGGGATGTATAGAAAGAGATGTAGTAGAAGCAGTATTTTGGAACGAGGTCCCTGCACTATGCAGTCTATGGCACTTGTATTTAAAATGAATAATATAAACATGAAATAGAGACTAGTTTTTTTTTTTTTTTTTGGTCAGAACTTCTCGCACAAGACAAAATTTTAAACATATCGACGTAAAAATAAATTAAACAAAAACATAGTTTGCATAACAAATTAAAAGAAAAAACAATTTATTTCCACATTGTTTAAGACCGAGAAGGGACTCATATTAAGATATTTCATCCAGTTGCTTAACTTTAAAAAATAAAAATAAAATTCAAATAATATGGTACTTAAGTCGCCCTAAAAACTTAGATTCCGTTCAAATAAAATCAAAATAATTCTTAGCCCCACCCCCCCCCTCTTTTATTTTTTTAAGATTTGCATTTTACATATAGCTTTTCATTTTGTATAAACATAAAAAATCTGCAATACAAATATTTGTAACTTAAAAATGGAAAAAAATCTAAGATTTATTTCGATTTCATTTGAACGGAATCTCAGTTTTTAGGGCGGTTTAAGTATCATATTATTTAAATTTTATTTTTATTTTCTGGAGTTCAATTAGTTTAATCATATATCTTACAAATATTTAACGTTAAATGTAGAAGCAACTGGATGAAATATCTTAATATCAGTCCCTTCTCGGGCTTAAACGATGTTGGAAATAAATTGCTTTTTCTTTTATTTTGTTATACAAATTATGTTTTTGTTTAATATGTGAAGTTTTTTAATAAGTAATGCAATTAAACAAATTGATGTCAAATTTAACATCACCAGGGCTTGATTTATGAAGCACCGCACCACAATTTGTTATGAAAATTTGCCAAACGATTATTTAGCGGCGACTCACGTTGTTAAAACTATTCGACCGACGATTATCTAATTAAAAAATTTTTCAGTGTCATGGCTTTGGTTTTCATAACAAAAAGGGAATAGTCCTGTCTTTGAGAAATAATTTTAGATAAAAAATCGGGTACAATTTGACCCGCTCAGAACTCTACTTGGCCTACTGAAGTGCCTGTTTAAGGCTGTTCTCTAATCCAAAAGGGAAACTTTCTGACATAAGTTTAAATTCATTTTTGGTTGGAAATGCATGAAACTAAGCCGGTGTTGTTGTTCAGAAACTATATAATTGAGCTTTTTTTTTTCGTTTTTTTTACAAACGCAATAGATCTTTCAGAAAATATTGTCAAAGTTGATGTTTTGAACTGAAGTTCCCGAAGAAAGCAGAAAAACCGGTCAGCGGAGGGAGAAAACATCTTTGTCACATGATGAAAATCGCTTATAACTCAATGAGTAATTTATTTATAAAAAAATGGAAAACACAGTTCGATTCCAAATCGCTTCCCTAATCAGACCTTCCAATTTTATATATTTGTGTTAAAAATTGAATCTGTAAATGTGTCAAAACGTTTTGCACTTGTTGAGCAGAGCATTGGAGAACAGCCTTAAGATAAATTTTAAACGGTTAAACATAAAAAGAGAAATGTAATTAAATATTGTCTTCCACGGAGTGTTCAGGGCGCAAATTTCTCATTTTTGGTTTTCTTGGTGTTTTTTTTTTCCACCGCTTACGACGAGTAAATTTTACTTTTTTTTTCTTTTTTTTTTTTTTTTTTTTTTTTTTTGTCAGATCATCAGACATAGAGAGCGCGAGTCGAGAGCTCGACCCGCGCAGGGCCAAAAATTCTATTTTAAATCAACCCGCAATCCGATTCTAACCCGACAAAAAGAATAAGTTCGTTCCGCATCCCGACCCGAACGCACAGAAATAATTTTCGTCGACCAGCAACCCAACACGAAAGAAAGAAAAGAAAATTATGTTTTAATGCAATAGTGAAAAGTAACCTACATTTATATCTCTACTACCAATTTTATGTTTTTATAGAAAGAAAGGACAAGGGTTTAATATTCAAATATTCATAAATTTCCTTTTTTAATATTCAAATATAGTAAAACCTCTGACTAGTAGAGACATCGGGAGCATTGAATAGAGTCTGCCATCGGGTCAGGTTGTACATACATTTCTGTTTTCATGTTTTAATGATCTTATATTGTTCTTATAATGATCTTATACGTTCTAATATTCTTTTTGCGGGTTGGAATACCTAGAATAATTCTTGCAAGTCATAGTAAAATCTTTTGGAAGTCGGATTGTTTGCACTTTCACAAAAAGTTTGAGCACAATTATGTTTCAGATGAAAATAAATGTGTTTTTCAGTACGAATGAGTATATATTCAAATTACTGCATGAGAAACAAAATTTGTAAAAAATGTGACCATAGGTTATTCTTTATTTACGGTACAATTAAGAATTTTTTTCTTCTCTCTAAATGTGAAAAATATTGCAAAGATTTTATTTTTGATACACAGAAAAACACATGTATGATACTTGTGATAGTTTATGCATACATATACACATGTTACATGTTTGTAGATTTGGAGGTGCCCATATTTAGCGATATAAGCGTATAAATATATAAATTAGGAATTACAAAAGTGTTCGCTGACTGACTAGATATGTACTTTTCGGGAGTATCCATTATGAAGATCTTATAATATATAGATTTTTAATCTGAAAAAATGTTTTGGATATTCTTTTGAAAAATCTGTTCAACTCGAACCCGAGCTGCAAGCGTCAAAATCCAATCCGAACCCGAAAAAGGACACTGAACTCGACCTGCTGCAAAAAAGTAGAAGGTGAACTTAACCCGAACCCGACTTACAACGAAAAAATCACAACACCAACCCGATCCGAACCGTTGGTTTTGTCGGTTGCGGGTAATCCGATTCGAGGCAGAATTCTAATCAGAGGTAAATGAAATTCAATTAACGGTAACTCTATCTTTTACAAATGAGAAAGCAAAACAATTAAATTAAATCTTAATTATTATTTTTCATGTTTAAAAAATTAAATCAAAACGTACTTTCCATTGCATTGCCCCCATCCCTCTTTTTTTTTTACAGAGTCCCTCTAAGTTTTAATTGTGATAATGTAAAAGCCCGATAACCGCAAACACTTATAATTGCGATTTCAAAATTTTTGCAGCCCTCGGAAATATCTCCATGAGAAAATAAAATAGTCTTATCTTTACGATGCAAAAGTCTCTTTTGAAGAAACAGGAGAATTTGTGGAGGAGATAATATCTTTGTCCCAGATCCCAGATTATATCGTAAAAGGATAGAGAAGACATATAAAGGAAAGACCCCACATCATGTTGAATGAATGCAAAAGTCAAGTTCGCTTAGGTTACAAGCAATGCCGCGCCGATACGGCACTGTTACAAGACAACAGGACGGGGCGCCAAAGATGTTTGTTTTGTACTTTGTTGCACAGGGTATAACTAATTGTGAATTTCTTATTATATCCATTTTCAAAGCGTAGTTAAAAAAGAAAGAAAGAAGAAGCCTACGGCTGCTTTGCAGTATTATTTGGGATCATTCACAAATCATGCTTCAAACAAAATCCTGTGATACTTTTTCCCACATTAGATCAGAAAACGTATTTGACTCGGAGCGATTGCTTGTTTTCTCTTTTTTCTTTTTTCCCTTTTGACCCCACGCAGCGAATATTGCAGGAAGTTTACTGCTATTTAGTGTTTTCTAATTTAGTTTTTCTCGAATCCGGATTTCTCTGTGAATGTGAAAGCCAAATATATATTCAACATGTCGTAATCAAACGGATAAAAATCCCAAATCTATTAGACGTTTCTTAATATATATATATATATATATATATATATATATAAAAGAAATGCTTTTTTGTTGTTGTTGTTGCTATATGTATGAGTAAATTGTTAGTCAAAATATATATGCGTGAGATGCTACGTGAAGAATACCAGCGGCTTCATAAAAATGCATTGAAGAAGCTCAAGATTACAAGTTATTTGTAATATATTTTATTGAAATTCGTTTGAAAAAATTAACATATTTGGTAATCTGGGAGGAAAGAAAAATGACATTTTAAAATATTACACACAAAACATAAAAATAAACTCGTAAAAATAGTTTTTTTTCTATTAGAACAAATCATTCATTAAAATAAAAATAGCTACTCTAAAGAAACCCATAAAAAGTAATAATTTATTTTATTGGAATACATCATTCATTGAAATAAAAACAGCTACTATTTCTAAAATTAAATTTATTATTAGATAAATTTTAGCTAATATAAATTAAGAAAATCTGAAAACAGTATATTGAAATTGAAATAACATGAAGTGTTTCAGAGAAATACATACTTAAAATATATTCTATAGTACAGTTGTATATTTGACGTGAATGCATATATTGATAAAACATTAAGTATTATTAAATGAATTTTTAACTTTGTTTTGTTGATTGATCTCTAAACACTACTATTTGAGAATATAGGACAATAATAATTTAAAAAAAAACATGCATTTCGTATAGTATATGAGATATGACGCACATGTAATAATTCTAAAGATATTATATATTGTTTGCTGGCTTACGATACTTTAGTCTCCTCCAAAAAAATGTATAACTTCTTTTAATAAGTACAATCTCCAATATTTCACAATAAATTTGAGAGATTTAAAATATTTATTTTTAAGCAATGCAGCTTAAATTACTTAAGGCTGTTCTCAAATCCAAAAGGGCAACTTTGTGACGTAAGTTTTAATTTATATTTGTTTGGAAATGTATGAATCTAGCAGGGTTTGTTGTTCAGAAACTATGTAATCAAGCTGTTTTTTTTTCCCGGGTTTTTTTTTTCAAACGCAATAGATTTTTTAGAAAATAGTGTAAAAGTGGACGTTTTGAACTGAATAACCGCGCGAAAGAAGTATAACCGGTCAAGAATGGGTGGAAAACGTGCTTGTCACGTGATCAAAATCGCTTATAACTCAATAAGTAATTTATTGATCAACAAATGGAAAACACAGTTCGATTCCAAATCGCTTCCATAGTCAGGCTTTCCAATTTTATACCTTTCCGTTAAAAAATGAATTTTTAAATGTGTGAAAACGTTTTGCACTTGTTGAGCAGAGCAAGTTAAGAACAGCCTCACGCATGGAAACCTCTCTGAGTATAAAAGAGACTAGAATGAATTGCGATTCTAAGCAAACATCTATTTAAACTATTATGTATTTCTAAATATAAATATAGATATTTAAATTTATTTCCAACATTACTAGTGATTTCCGAATTTTTATTAATGACATTGTTTAATAAAATAATAAACAATTAAACTTAAACAATCAAAAAAACCCGACTGCGTATAAAGCGCACTAATTAATTATTTCTCATCAATGTGAAACTATTTTTTTTTTTTTCAATTCCTACTATTAGCTCACACTCTCGCTATATATATCTTGTTCAAATTTTCAATCGTTAATAAAATACTTATTATTCATGCAATCAAGCTCAACTAAATTTTTTAAAACTTGTAGTGGATGATACTTGATGTTAATCCATTTTTTTCAAATATTAATTCATTAATTAAATTAAATTAATTAATTTTCAATAACCGAGAGAGCCCTCTTCTTGATCAAGACATTTTAAGCGCTACTCAAGAGAAAAGAAGAATGGGAGAAAAAAAAATCTCTTATTGACCTAAGTAGGAATTGGCTCAAAATATATATATATATATATATATATATATATATATTGTGTGTGTGTGTTACATGCTTATATTACTTACCTATTTTTTTTTTATTTACTTGCATTGACGACTTTTAAGTTGTGTTTAATTGTTAGTTCCTATCTATGAACACTATTTTGATGAGGTCTATATATGTCTACGATGGTTAGAGTTGCAGTAAAGCTAGAGATTCTACATACACAACTTCCAGGTTGTATAATATTTTAACGGAACTTCTGACTGTAAAATAGTCAATGAAACATCGTCTTCATTTTGAAAGACCTATCCAATGATATGCTACTCAATAGGGTGCGTAATTTTTTTTTCGTCTCTACCGCTATTTTGTATTTTATGGTCGCCATTTTGAATTTATAAAAACAAAACCTAGTCTATAACTATCGGGCCATTAAGACGAATCGATAGAGTCCTCATTCATTAAAATCCATCCGGCCGTTGGGATGTTTCGAGGGTATAAAGAAATCCACTTACACAGATACGCGTGAAACACATAACCTTCTTTTCAGTCGGGTAAAAAGGGGGCAGCAGTTTTCTTTTATTTTAAGGCTGCGTACCCACTATCCTTCTAACTGATTTCAGTGTCGGCTTCGTTTTTTGTGGCTTTTCGGTGTCTTTGATTTTTAACGACTTTAGCAGGAAAGGGACTGATGTCCGGCAAAAGAGGAACCTTTCCTTCAAGTAGAGTCGAGCTCCTTATCTCCTGACCCATTGTTGATTCCCCTCATTCTTTTGTGAATAAACCGCAGATGATTTCAGTATAAAAGATTTTCCAAGAATACTAGAGAAGGAGGCAAAATACAAGTCAGAACGTAGCTTAAGGGGTGGGAGGATAGTAAGGACTATTATATCTTTAATGCATTCCATTTTCTCTATCAAATTAAAAAGAGACGAACTTTTAATATGAATATCTAATTATTACACAATCACCTTTTTGTATAAATGAAAAGGTATAAAAAACAAAATAATAAAAATAAATTTTTAGTACCATTGAACGATTGAAAATATATCTTCCACGCTCGTTAGATTTAAAATTTATTTTTCTTTTGTTGTATATACAATTATTTCATTAAAAAATATAATTTTTTTAAAGAAAAAACACGCCAATTTATCATGCAGATGCGATGTATAAAAAAAAATATATATATTGAATTAGAGGTATGATGCACAGGAAGAAATTTTCAGGCCGAAAGTGACCAAGACTTGGCCCAGTAAGACAGTTCTAAGTTTGGTCAGAACTGCTCCGAGAACAACTCAGGCTTTTCAAAAAAATTATTGAAAAAGAAATCCGGCATAAAAACTAAAACTTCGGACCGGCCTGCACAAAAAATTAATTGGCTCGGCTAGTCCCAACCAGGCAGAACATAGATTTTTACGCCTATAAGGTTAAAATTGTCTTGTACGAGAAGTTCTAACTAAAAATACATATTTTATCTTTTTAAAATGATGTTTATATTCTTCATAAAAAAAAAAAAAAAAAAAAAAAAAAAAAAAAAAAAAAAAATGTTTTCAGAGCTGTGGTAATTATTTTTTAAATGCATCTGATTATATGTAAGTATCACAATTACCCATTAATATCGTTAATCCCTATTCTATGGCTTGGATGGAGATTTAAAATTAAAAAAAAATCTGTACAAAAAATCTTCTGAGACTGAATTGCATAGGAAAGAAAGAAAAATCCGTTATGGGCTGGTTCCCCTATGAGCAAGTTCGTCGTCTGTTGTAAATGTATTGCATTCTTTTCACGAAAACTGTTTACCTCTTTTTACATAGATCAATATTTTTTTGTTTTGTTTTGTTTTGTCCTGATAGCAGAAAGTTTGAGACGGGAGACGGACGTCGCAGAATTTCTTTTCTCTTTTGCAGATTATTTTTCCATTGAACCATTATTTCGCTTTATATTGTGTTCAACTCTTTATTACTTAATACAAAAACTTAACATTATTATTATTAAAATTAATAAAATGCATAATAACGTCAAAGGTAAGTGATCGTTTGAATAATTAACGCTTCAATTGTAAAATATTTTACCTGCAGATTATTTTCTGCCCCTGAAGTATCTGTTGCAGACACTTCGAGAGTTTTCTGCTATTGGTTGTTTTATTAAACGTGGGAGTCCATCATAGGCAGGTTCTTTTTCTCGGGTTTTACCGTATTTCAATTTTATTGCCTAGAAATGCATCTACTCATATTAAAAAAAATAATAATAAATATATCAATTTTAATTGTGGATTAATAGCAATTTAAAAATACGTGCATTTTTTGAAGAAAAAAAATGGGCTGGGCTAAATTTTGCTGATATTTTTACCGGACAGGTCAGAGCCAGTGATTTTCTCATGAGCTGGGTTGGAACTGGGATTGAAAATTTCTGCCTGTTAATATCTCAAGAAGAATGCAGTCCAGCCCCGACTTAGGCCTGAAAATAAATCCAGTCCCGGCCCATCTCGGTCCGAACCTCTAGAAAAAAGTAATCCCCAAACCAAGCACGGACCGAGTGTCGGGAAGGAAAATTGGGTCGAGCCCAAGAAGTCCCTTACATCGAATAACCAAAAGATGAATTCACAAAATTTTCTAAATTTGGACGGTAAAATTATAATTTTACCGTCCAAATTTAGAGAATGTTTATTAATAATAATAATAATAATAATAATAATAATAATAATAATAATAATAATAATAAAAAAAAACGAGTTTTTAGTGAACTTCGTTCACTTTCATAAATGAGTTTGAGTTGATCGAGTTCGTTTGAAAATTTTTGAATTTGAGCGTGAACTTGAATCATTTTTGAGAAATTGAATTTGAGTTTGAACTAGTTCGTTTTCTTTGTGAACGTGCCCAACACTGAATAAGAGTATAATATACAGTTAGTGTGAATAGCCTGTGAGCTCAATGCCATCAGTTTAACTGGGCACATTTCTTTTTATTTTAAATTTCAGATAAGTGAAATTTAATCTACAATGGTGGAATGAAAACGGCTGAATGAAAATATATAGATATACAGGGGTCCACTTGTCCGTTTTTTGAAAACCAGTATATTTTCAGAGAAAAATTAATGGTAGGTTTTTGCAACGATTGCAACAAAAATGACCTTTGAGGTAATTTTCTACGAAAATTATAAAAAAGATTTTTCTTTGAAAAAAAGTGGTGTTCAATAAACGAATCGAGTGGGAGCCCTGATATATATGAAAAACACATTTTTGTCTACCGTAGGACTAAGAATAATCCTTTACATCCAGAGGCTATGAAACTGAAAACAGCGGGGTGAAGTAATTTATTAGCGTTATTTAAATAAATAAAAATTAACTATATAATTTTAGTCACTTGATATCGTGTTTTATACAATAAAATATATGTAAAGCGGAAACTTGGATTAAACAGAAACTTCTTTTTTCCTTGTAAAATACGTATCGTCTAAGTTGAAAGCTTGTCGGAAATGGAATGTCTTGCTTGTTCCTTTCGATTCTGTCTTACTATGTTTCAATACATTTTGAAAAACATTCGTAATTAAATCTGATAGTTTCGCGATATTCAGATAAGTACATCCCCACACATACACTGGTGGGGGGGGGGGGGGAGAGAGGCTGAATTAAATATATATATATATATTGAAAAAATTATTGTGTGGAGCCGTCATAGATTCTGAAATATAGTTTTGAAGCTCCCTCCCCCCCCCCCCCCCCCAAAGGAATAAATTGGAAGGCCGCATTAAAAACCATCTATATTTGATCTTTATTTCTGATTCACAATCTTGAAATTTTCATGACTAATGCAGGGCGGATCCAGCTGAACACTTTGAGGGGGGGGGGGGATGTATAATATTTTCTTAAAAGGTGGTCACACATATTCATAAGCAGTTTTTATATCTTAAGGCTCCTGTCCCGTCAGGTGAAGACACTCGCGAGCTAATGCTAAACCTATGGGAAGGTTTATTTCCAATTTTTCGTTTTTCATTTCGATATTTTTAAGGTTTTTGCATTGAATAGTTGAGTTCTTACATCTGCGCTTTTTTACTTTTTTGATTTAGGTTGCAGATCTTTTTTTTTTTTTTTTTTTTTTAATATAAAGTTACTCGAAAAAGTAAAAAATGACAGATGTATGGGTCGAGCTCAGCTATCAGAAAACAAATCCGAAAGTAAAAAAAAAAAAAAAAAACTACAATGAAAATCGAAAATATAAAAAAAAGGGCAGATGTAAGGATCGAGCTCAGCTATCCAATGCCAAAAAAAAAAAAAAAATATCGAAATACAAACGAAATATTAGAAAATAACCTTCCCATAGGTTTAGCATTAGATCGCGTGTGCCTTCGCCTGAAGGGACATGAGCTTTAAATTTGTCTACAACTTCAAATTGGCTGTTTAACATCACATTCAAGAAGTCATTTTTATTCGTAAATGCATAAAATTTTAAAGTGTATTAGTAAAATTATTAAATTTCCCAACTTCCATTGAGATACCAAGAAATTAAATAGATTCCATTTTCTTATGCAGACTTTTTTAGGAAACATTGTCAAAGTAAGCCAATTTTTGGGATTCATCAGTAAAGGAATGATCATCATGAGGGAACATTTTGTTATGATTAAAAATGTATCAGTATAAGAAAATGAAAGAAATTGTTTGACATTTCTAGGCTTAAAGAGAAGTTCTTGCAAATTTTATGCATTTCCGTTTTAAATTATTTCTTGATTATAAAAAATAATTGCGTTGTTACAGGGAAATTATTTTTTTATTAATTTCTAAAAACAACCTTAATGTGTATTTAAATTTAAAAATGTATCGTTGTATGGAAACTCTTTTTGTTCAGAGAGAGGGGGGGGGGTGGGGGGAGGGGTCATGACTCCCTCGACCTCTATCTTGGATCCGACGTTGCACTAATATCCTGACAAATTTTGGGATACTTTAGCAAATGGACGAATAAAAAAAATCATCCACCTCTGGTGTTTAACACTAGAACGCCCGGAAATTTTACGTAAGTTTCATAAAAATATTTCATACCTGAATTTTTATTTAAAATTATTTAACTAATTTATTTAACGCATTTCTGTACGAATATAATTTAACTTATTTTATTAAAAAATTTCTGGCTCCAATGGACATTTAACCATTTGGTCGGAGTCGAATTGACTCCTTCCGGGAGTTCTAGTGTTAAATATTTTGAACCTCGACACTACTCATAATTTAACTTTTAAAACTGTGATAGGTTTTGAAAGAAATTATTACTCACCTTCCCGCAAAACCCCACCACTTGAGGAGAAGAGGGGCAAAGTTATGGAAAATCTTACGTATGATATTGTACTGATACTGTAGGAACTATAGACTTGTAGGAACTAATACTTGAAGCAAAGAAACAGAGTTATATAAGGTTGTATAGGTTGACGTCTATAATTTTTTTTGCTGCGGGTCGAATTAACTGTCATTGTTTCGCGTTAGGATCAGTTTTGTATTTTGAATTTTGGAGGGTCGGGTTTTGATTTATCTGATTTTTCAAAACAATGTTGAAAATATTTACAATAAAACGGATCGGGCACTCCCGAAAAGCAGACAACTTTTTAGCGAAAATTTTTTCAATCCCTAACACTTATATATTATTTGTACGCTTTTATCACTGAATGAATAGTGGTAACATCCTAATCTACACGCTCGTAACATGTGTATGTGTGCATAAACTATCACAAATACAGTACATGTGTTTATTAAAAACGCAATGTTGGTAAGTAAGATAATATTTTACATGGTTTGAGCGAAGAAAAAAAGGGTTCTTAACCCATTGAGCTCCGGTGGGTGAATTTCTTCCCACTTAATTTTAATCTCCAAATGTCACATTGGTACCGGGATATTCAACCGAATATATTTGAAAATAGATCATAGCATTTTTTCGTGTATATTATAAGCCGAATCTTTTGTTTACAAAATACTGGTGCCAATGTCACATTTGGGCATTTTGAAGTAATCCCCCCCCCCCCCGCCAGAGCTCAAAGTGTTAAATGTACCGTAAAGAAAGATTAATCTATGATCGCATTTCTTATACACATTTTAGTTCTCATGCAGTAAATTCAATACATATTCATATTCAAATACATATTTATTTTTATTCGAAAGATTCTTCTATTCCATATTTTTGCGAAAATCGGGACAACCCGATTTGCAAAAAACCTAAATCTGACCCGGCAGAATTATTCTGCAATGAACCCGGCCACAGAAAGAAAATTAAAATTATCTTGACCCGAAAAAGAAAATTAGGCACAACCTGACCGGATGCAATGATCTACTCAACGATTCCGAGGTGTCTGCTGTTAGAATTTCGATTTAAATATTAAACCCTTGACTAATTTTGATCAAAATTTATACCAGAAACTTTTAATTAAATTTCAATTTTATATCTTTGGTTGAAAAAAAAGCTGTAAAATTGCTTTTCCCTATTTAGAAATAAATTTTTTCGAAAATTCCGATGTTAATTCAACATTACTAAAACATATTTACTTGCCTCTGAAAGGGTTAAAGGACATACATTAGTTAATTTTTTTATATCAAAGATAAAATTGGTATTAGATTATAATTTTAGATTATGTGTCATAATTGTATTAAAATACTAATTACTTTGCATTCATTTCGGGTTTGTTGGATCGGGTTGTAGGTTGAAGTATTTCCGGCTTGAATCGGGTTCCGTGTCGCCAAAAATTATATTATCGGTTTTGGGTCGGTTTGTGGATGTATTTCCAAAAAAAATTTCGGGTTCGTGTCACCTTCAACCTTACACTTGCAGGACTCAACTGTAACCACCGAGAACATATTATACAGAAACACACAAAAGATGGTGGCAGAACACAGAAGTAAAGACTTCACTTAACTCATATGCATTTCTCGTTTGAATTTCGATATTTATTTTTTACATAGGGTAGCATTCCGATTTCTATCTGGGCCTTTTTTTTTAACCCTTTGCACTCCAAGCTTTTTTTCCATGGCGGAACTAGCAGCTCCACGACATTTTTAAAGATAATAAAATATGGTCTTATATAGTCAAATTGAAAATCATTTTTTTATTTGAATGTTTTATATATTTTTACATGTTAGAAATATAATATTTAACCCCTTAATGGTCGCATTAAATTACGATTTAAAAATTCAACTTGCTTATTGCCACCACTTTTTTGAAAATGAAATGTTTACTTTATTTAATGACAGGTAAAATGATACCATAATAAATCCAAATACACTATTTTATAAAACTGGTGGGAATCTAACAATTTGAATAAAAGACTCAGCCCGTGAAATTCACGGGAGCGAGAATTAAGGGGTTAAATCTCATGCTCTATAGTTCTGTTGGGTGTGGTACTTTATAAAGCACTCACCAAGGTGCATTGCAGGCTTTTCGGGACAAGTGTCACAAAAGTATGTCTTTTGATGTCTCTTACCTTTTCTTGTTCCGCGATAGCAGACTCGACAATCTTTGACTCTACCTGTTAACATTACATGGAGCCCTCTATTTAATCAAACACTTGTGTTTGTATCAGTGTGTGTTGAAGCCCCACGGCTTTCTTGAAAATCTCCTTTTAATTGATTAATCAATAGTTTCCCGTATTTTAAATGACTGAGTGGACGCTAATTTATCTGCTTTTTTACAAGTTTATACTCAACAATAATAATTATTATCTATTCAAAAAGTATGTCTCCACGTGTTTTTCCTTTAAACAAAATTTATTAATTAATCAGTACGTTCTAATGCCGATTCTAATAACAAGATTATACCGAGTGAGCACCGGTTCATTTTTCTTACATTGTTATATCATTACTTTGTCAAAAGAGAGCGCATCGAATAACAGTGCCGTTTTTTATAATGCTAAATTTTGTTTATGATACATATCAGTCAGTTTTATATTCACAAGAAAATTATTATAAAATACATTTTGGATACTTCCTTTTATCACATCTGTACAGATTCCAATTAGATCATTTCATTAATGTAAATAATAAAAAAGTAAGTAAGAAACAAGATTGGAATTAACGTAAATTGTACATGTAAATTAAGATGGTGAGTGAGACTCACCATTGGAGTTAATGTAAAGAATAGCGTGGTGAGTGAGACTCATTGTTGGAGTGCAAAGGGTTAATTTTTCGTATTCGGTTGCGGATTTTTTTTTTTTTTTTTTTTTTTTTTTTTTAAGGTCTCATTCTATTTTTGAACCGATTCCAAAAGTAAATCTGATTTTTGTCTTAATTAGCTTCAGGAATTAAATAGGACAAGCAACTATATTTATGGTAGAGTTAAACTGATTGGGTATTTCACTGCCGCGAACTCAGTGCTTATGCTTGTTATAGGTTTAGCATTCGTTGCGAGAGATTCCTCCTGACTATACTTTTCTATTAGGATTTATTAAATTAACAAAATCTGCACTTACTGTTCATTGAAGCAGTTTTAAAGGGCATAGATCAACTGCACTTACCGATGGAAGGAGAACATCAATTGCACTTAGCGTTTAGAAACTAATGTTTTGCTAGGTGCCCCACGTAAATCGGGCTCCAAATGCTCTGGAAAACACTAATTTCTTACAGTTTATTTCTACATCTTTAATATAAGATAATTCTGCCATTAAATATGGCAATGAAAATTACTAAAAAATACCTGTGTCCAGAGCATTTAAAGCCCTGATTTACGCGGGACATCTGGCAACACTGTTCGAAACCCACAAACCTATACGAACTGCACTCAAGGGGTTGGGGTAAGCAATCCATTATTGTATTGAGGATTGACTTTAAGAGGTTTTTCCTAAGAAGTCTTTAGGATGCTAATTAAGCCATGGCGACAATAATCACAATACTTACAAGCACTTGCTCTGTGTTCATCTAGCAATACATGCATTAAGGCTGTTCTTAACTGCTCCGCTGAACAAGCGAAAAACGTTCTGACACATTTACAAATACATTTTTTAACGGAAAGATATAAAATTGGAAAGCCTGGCCATGGAAGCGATTTGAAATTGAACTGTTTTTTCCATTTCTTGATCCATCAGTTACCCAGTGAGGTATAAGCGATATCAATCACATGACAACCCCGTTTTTCGCCCGCTCTTGAGTGATTTTTTTCCTTGCGCGCGGAAATTCAGTTCAAAAGGTCCACTTTGGCGTTATTTTCTGAAAGATCTATTGCGTTTGCAAAAAAATGGAAAAAACAGCTCGCTGACGTAGTTTCTGAACAACAACAGCAGCTAGTTTCATGCATTTTCGAATAAAAATAAATTAAAACTTATGACAGGAAGTTGCCCTTTTGGATTTGAGAACAGCCTTAAGAAAAGAACTCCATTGATTTATATTTTTATTGTATTTATAGAAATAATATTTAGAGCAGGGGTGGCCAACTGTGGCACGCTCCACACCACTAAAATTTTACAGTATTCATTGCCTTACCTAATCATCGAATCTCCTCGATTCAAGAAGTATACTTTTTCTGTAAAATTTTAGTGGTATCTGGCGTGCCACACTTGGTCACCCCTGATTTAGAGGATGTACAAATTGATTATATTTTAGTCGATATAATAGAGGATCTATATTTTTACTTTCCTTTAATCTTGGCAAAATTAAAATCCTGTTGGATATTATATCCCTCACCAGTGGCATAAGTACACATGGAGCCATTGAAATAGCTATGGTACAGTCGTGGGGAAAAACAGTAAATATCCCCTAATAACTCTGCAACTAAATATACACTATATGGCCAAAGGTGACCGGTCACTTGCGATTTTAGACGTGTTGTTAAATATCTAGAAAAATACCTGAGGAATTAACGTGAAGCTGCAGGTATGTAAACAGTATAGTATAGGTCACATATTTCCGCGAAGATTTTTTTCCCGAAACCCCATAGGGGACCGTCAACAAATTGAAAAAGAACGAATATCTTTTGGATAACCCTGTAAAAACTAATGTAGCAAAAGCGTTCAAACTCGAGATTATTAATAAGTGGCTTATTGTAATATACTGTGTTAATTTTTATGAGGATATCATGTATACTCGTAGAGAAATTAAGGTTTTTATAAAACAGTCCCAAATTGTGCCAAGTTTTTTGCTTATAATTTGCACAGTTCTTAACATAAAAAAAGGTTCTTTATAGAAAATATGGCAAACAACATTGTGCATAATACTCTGCAATCAGAATTAAAAAATAGTAAAAATTGGATGAAAAATGAGCAGGTTTACTAAAAAAGGTTTCACTGAGCATGCGCGAATGCAATCAAAATATAATGTGCATAACGTATATAGAGCAACTTTTGTGAAAGTCTCAAAATCATAGCTTCTGAAAATTTTCGTCGATAGAATAAGCTCGAAATCCGTTGCTCCCAAAAGGAAGCAAAAAGATGAGGGGTTGTATCAAAATATAGTAGTACATGCAATATTGTGTACACTATCTTGGCACTAATCAACTGATATTTGATACAATCCCTCATCTGTTTGCTTCTTTTTGGGAACAACGGATTTCGAGCTTATTCTTTCGACGATAATTTTCAGCTATATTTCCAAGCTATAACTTTGAGACTTTCACAACTAATGCTCTATATACTTAGATAATACACTATGCATATTATATTTTGATTGCATTCGCGCATGCGCAGTGAAACATTTTTTGTAAACCTGCTCATTTTCCCTCCAATTTTTAGTATTTTTAAATTTTGATTACAGAGTATTGTGTATAATGTTGTTTGTCATATTTTCTGAGAACTTTTTTATATTAAGAACTCTGCAAATTATAAGATAAAAACTTGGTGAAATTTAAGGCTGTTTTTATCAAAACCTAAATTTCTCGACGAGTATGCATGTTATCCTCATAAAAAAGAACGCAATACAACAATTAAACAATTCAAATTCATTAAATTGCAACAATTCACTTATTATTAATCTCGAGTTTGAATGCTTTCGCTACATTAGTTTTTACAGGGATATCCAAAAGATATTCGTTCTTTTTCAATTTGTTAACGGCCCCCTATGGGGTTTGGGGAAAAATTCTTCGCGGAAATATATGACCTGTACTATACTGTTTACACACCTGCAGTTTCAGGTTAATTCCTCGTGTATTTTATCTAGATATTTAACAAAACGTCTAAAATAGCAAGTGACCGGTCACCTTTCGTCATATGGCGTAATAGAAGAAATTTACTGGTATTAAACGATTGGAAATCAAGTCTACTTTTAAATGACGTATATGAAATTTGCTTAGGTGCATCTACAAATCAAAAACAGACCAAACTTCGTTTTTTTTTTTAAAGGCAACACCCGATTTTGACACTATATTTTAAATCTTCGGTTCAAACTGTGACTAAAAACGAAATTTTATAATTTTCGGATGATAAGTTTTGAATTATAAACATTCAAAATTTAGAGCTGCCAATGTTAAATGACATTTTCATATTTTTATTATCTCCTGAAATTATAATCCTAATGTGATAGTTTTTATGTTTAATTATAATGCTAAAAATACCAAACATAAATACATTGAATTTATAATTATAAAAAATTTATAATGTGAATTACGAAATTAATATTAAAAAATATATATGAATTGCAACCTACAATTTTTTTGATAGATTTAAATTTATAATTTCCTGCTCTATGTGAGTTCTCAATTTCAAAGTTTTCTTGCAAGTAGTTTTCGAATTATGATTAAAAAACGTCAAAATGATGGTTTAAGGGGCCGTGTATCTATGATATGGAGAAAAGCATAATTGGGGAAAAAATATTTTACTCATTTTATTGAAACATTTGGCCTGACAATAGTCGAAATATATTAAGGGAGTGAAATTTTCATACTGGTAATAAATAATACATTAAAAGAAGTGACATGATCATTCTATAGCATTTGAATAATCGAGTATCGAACTTCAATTTGGATACAGCCTCTAAATTATTTTAAAATAATTAATTTATTTTAACCTAATCGTACGAATTGCATGAAAATTTGTTTTTAAGCTTATTGGAGGATGTAAAATTCATTTATGGTGTCAAACATGGATATTGCTATTAAAAAGAAAACGAAGTTTGGGTTCGTTTTGATTTGTAGATGGACCCCTAAGCAAATTTTACTTACATCATTTAACAGTAAACTTTACTTCCAATCGTTTGGTACCACTAACAGTTTTTTTACAATAATTTTTTGTCGAGTTATTAGCGCGGGGTGCTTATTTTTTTCCCCACGACTGTACGTCCCCTTGTCACTGTAAAATTTCTGATACAACGTTTTGAAATTTAAAAATTATTTACTATATTCTTTTTTCGATTTAAAACTTTATTTCTTTTTAAAAGTCAAAATATTTTAACGATGAAATATTCGACGTAATAAATATAAATAAAATCTTAAAATAAACTATATTTCAGGGCAAGAAAAATTTTATTTATAAATTTCGAAGAAACTTACTTGGAAGGGCGTTTTTCTAGCAATTGTTTCAGAAACTTACCACAAATTTGTCCCTTGAATATAACTGCTTTTCAAAAAACGGACCAGTGGGAGTCCTGATGTTTCCTTAAGGCTGTTCTTAACTGCTCTACTCAACAAGCGCAAAACGTTTTGACACATTTCCAAATTCATTTTTTAACGGAAAGGCATAAAATTGGAAAGCCTGGTCATGGAAGTGATTTGGAATTGAACTGTTTTTTCCATTTTTTGATCAATCAATTACCTATTGAGTTATAAGCCATTTTGATCACGTGACAAACACAATTTTTGCCCGCTCTTTAGTGCTCTTTCTTCCTTCGTGCGGAAATTCGGTTCAAAACACCCACTTTGTCACTATTTTCTGAAAAATCTCTTGCGTTTGCAAACAAATGGAAAAAACAGCTCAATTACATAGTTTCTGAACAACAACACTAGTAAGTTTCATGCATTTTCGAACAAAAATAAATTAAAACTTATGTCAGAAAGTTGCCCTTTTCGATGAGAACAGCCTTAAGTACAGGGTGTCAACTAATATTTGCTGCGAATTAACCCTTTCAGGGGCAAGGTATTTCTATTCGCACAATACTGAAATGAGTGAATGACAGCAGAATTTACAAGCAAATTTATTTAAAAATATGCAAACGCTTTTGTTCACGTACGTAACAAAAGGAAACTTTTCATTCCACTGGTGCCAATGTGGCATTTAGGGATTAAAATTAGGAGGTCCAAAAATTAACCACCGCCCTTGAAGGGTTTACGAGGGATTTTCAATTTAAATAGGCCCAGTGCCATTTTCTAACACAAATTTTGTTAGTATTCCAAGCAATATGAAATGCTAATAAAGAAACAGACCATTGTCAATAAATTTTTTATTTTGACTTCTAACATTTGGATAAAACGCGTTTTTCCGTTTTCAATGCCAGAAATATCTGAAAATTTATAAAATTCAAGTTATCACAACTCGATAAGTTTTGCTTAAACAAAAATAAAACTTTTAATGTTTTACTTGTTACTACATGAAGAAAGTTTTACTAAGTACTCAAGAATCGTAAAAAAAAAAAAA
Source organism: Maratus speciosus (assembly GCA_963932465.1). NCBI lineage: Eukaryota > Metazoa > Arthropoda > Arachnida > Araneae > Salticidae > Maratus > Maratus speciosus. The sequence goes on along the minus strand of OZ010796.1, from coordinate 199,803,348 downwards.
AAATCGTGACTTTTAAAAATAATTACTTTGATATAAAAGGCTTTTAATAGGATCAAGAACAAATTTAAAACATTTTTGCTATTGAAACTGTACTTCTAAAGCTGATGGTTTTGGATATTAGTCATTGGACAACCGAATTCACGACGCGGCTGCGCGAGAAAGTGGAAGACTTGTAGTCACGTGACAAGAATAGATTATAACTCTGTAAGTTATATATTTATCAGGAAATATAAATAATTCGATTCGATTCCAAATCGCTACAACAGACCTGCCAATTTTATGCTTTTACGTTTAAAAGAGAATCAGAAGATGTGTCAGAAAGTTTCGTGTTGTTGAGCAGGGAATTTGAGAAAAACCTTAAATACAGTTAAATTAGAAATTAAAGTTAAATTAAGTTAGAAATTAAATTTCTTTACTCCACTTTTGGATGCATGCTTTTCAAACGACAGCGCTATTCGTAGATTTGAATTCATAAGAAGGTAATGTTCAACTTTTTCTTATTATTATTTTCTAAATGTATGCACATATAAATCGCGTATAAGAATTTTATATGCAGTAAAAATTCAACTTAATTAAGAAACACATATTTAAGATTCAGTTATGAAACATAGTGCAACTGCTTTGGAATTTTAAAATTTACTTTAGAATTTGGGGAAAATATTAAGGGGACACAGTACCTTTTAAACTATTTGTCAGTTTTCAGTAGTATTGTAATATACTGTAATGTATGTGGTGGAATTATGTTTAATACTATAATGCAAATAAAATTTCAAAAAAAAAAAAAAAAAATCTTGCAGAAATACCTACTTAACTAAAATTTAATTTTGTTTTAATAATTTTTAACTTTTTAAAAATCCCTACTACTTTTTTAAATATGAATATTTTTGGTTCAATTCTTTTTTCCATAATCCTAAAAACTTACTACATAAAATTGTGCATGGATTTAACATTCAAGGTTATAGTTATTTTTTTTTCTTCAGCATTAAAAATAATAAATGAATGTTTTAATACCCCTAGAGTTCCAAACAGGTTGATAATAATAGTAATAGTAAAAAGTACTAATTAGCATCCGAAGAAGTATTCCAGAATATACTTGTATTTAGATTTTTTTTTTCAACATATTTCTTTTAAAATACCAGAGAGTATAAATTTTAAGATGAAAATTATTTATAGAATATATAATTGAAACAAGAAATATGTGCATACAAATGTTAATATAGCTTATGTTTAAGATTCTGGAAGAACCCTAGAATACCACATCTGAAGGCATACTCAACAAAAATATGTTTAAACCTGACAAAAATATGGTTTGCCATAAATAATTGTCACATGTTCAATATTTAAAAAATATATTTCACAATAAAAAATATTATGCTTGAAAAAAAAAAAAAAAAAAAAAGAGTTATTGGCATTATTAGCAAACAAGTGTTATTTCTTTCTAAAATTCCCCTTCTAATATAATAAAAAAAATTCTACAACATTTAAACTTCTTGTGTGGGGGAAATGCATGGGCGATTCTCCAGTAAGTTGGGAAAATTTCACTCTGTGATTTAGTGAAAAATAAAAATTAAATTTTAACACTAGAACTACCGGAAATTTTACACAAGCACTATAAAAATATTGCACAACAGAATTTTTATTTTAAACATTTTAACCTTTTTTTTTTTTGGGGGGGGGGGGGGGGTATGGTTTATATTTAACTTTATGAAGTAATTCTGCAACAAATTATTGTAGAAAAAAGTTACTGGTACCAAACGACTGAAAATAAAGTCTACTTTTAAATGATGTACATAAAATTTGTTTAGGGGGCATCTACATACCATAATGAACCCAAGTTTTGGTTCTTTCAATAGAAATACCCAAGTTTGACACCCTAAATAGATTCTACACCCTTCAATTAGCTTAAATCCAAATTTTCATGAAATTAGTTTCCGAGAAATTAATTATTTTTAAAATGAGCCTATTTTAGGGGCTGTATTCAAATTGAAGTTCAGAACTCGATTGTTGAAATGCTACAGAACGACTATGACACTTCTATTAACCCTTTGAGGGGCAAAGAAGCACTTCTATTCATAAAATGCTGAAATGACTGAATGACACCAGAATTTAAAAACAAGTTTATTTCAAAATTGGTAAACGCTTTTCTTCAGGTACTTAATAAAATTAAAAATTTCATTCCAAAATTATGTTGTCAGTGTGGCATTTCCTAATTAAAATTAAGTGGAATATATTATATGCCACCGCCCTTCAAAGGGTTAATGCATTATTTCATTCCAGTATGACTATTTCACTCGTTTAATATGTTTCGAGTATTGCCATCACAAATGTTTCATTAAAATGAGCATAATATATATATTTTTTTCGAATTATGATTTTCTGGGCGTCGCTGACGGTCAAATCACTTAAATCGTCATCTTGATGTCTTTTGCTCATAATTCGAAAACTACTTAGAAGAAAAATGTGAAATTTGCATTAAGCAAGACATAATAAACATAAATCTATTAAAAAAAAACAGTAGGTTACAATTCATTTTTTTTTTTTTTTTTTTTGGAATATTAATTTCCAAATTCAAATAACAAAATTTTTAAAATTACAAATTCAATGTATTTATATTTGGTATTTTTAGTATTATAATTAAAAGTGAAATCTATCACATTAGGATTATAAATTCTGGAGATATTAATAAAAATATGCCAATGTAATTTAACATTAGAAGCTTTAAATTTTCAGTGTTTATAATTCAAAAACTTATCATCGAAATGACTTGAAATTTCATTTATAGGCATAGCTTGAACAGGAGATTTAAAATATAGTGTCAGAATTGGGTGTTGCCATTGAAAAAAACAAACTGGTTTTGATTTATAGATGGCCCCCTAAAAAAAATTATATACATCATTTATTTTTGCTCATAATTCGAAAACAATTTAGAAGAAAAATTTGAAATTGAGAATTTGCATAAAGAAAGACATAATAAATATAAATCTATCAAAAAAATTGCAGGTTACAATTCATACATATTTTTTTGGTATATTAATTTCATAATTCATATAACAAAATTTTTAAATTTACAAATTCAATGTATTTATGTTTGGTAGTTTTAGTATTATAATTAAAAATAAAAACTATCACATTGGGATTATAATTTCTGGAGATATTAATAAAAATATGTAAATGCAATTTAACATTAGAAGCTCTAAATTTTCAGTGTTTATAATTCAAAAACTTATCATCGAAATGACTTGAAATTACATTTCAAGGCATAGCTTGAAAAGGTGATTTAAAATATAGTGTCAGAATTGGGTGTTGTCATTGAAAAAAACAAACTGCTTTGATTTGTAGATGCCCCCTAAAAAATTTATATACATAATTTATTTTTGCTCTTAATTCGAAAACTACTTAGAAGAAAAAATTGAAATTGAGAATTTGCATAAAGCAAGACATAATAAACATAAATCTATCAAAAATAAAATTATAGGTTACAATTCAAATTTTTTTTGGAATATTAATTTCATAATTCATAAAACCAAATTTTTTTAATTACAAATTTAATGTATTTATGTTTGGTACTTTTAGTACTATAATTAAAAATAAAATCTATCACATTAGGATTATAATTTCTGGAGATATTAATAAAAATATGAAAATGTAGTTTAACACTTACAGTTAATAAAATTTACTGTTCTTTTTTTGAAAATTCATTTCTAAATTGTAGAAATGCATTACAGAATACATTTTAGGCTAACGAAAATTATACAATTGAAAAAATGTAGCATATAACACCAAGGGACACAAATTACACACTTATTGGAGAATATATATATATATGGATTTTTTCTCCTCAGACCAGGGTCGTACTGGCATGACAAAGAGGGCGGTGGCAATTTGGATAAAAAGGGCGCCAAATGGTAATCAGAAGGGCGCCAACTACTATTTAAAAAATATATTAAACATTTTTTTAAGTTAAAGTAATGATTACAAGATTTAGATAATTTTATGTATTTTGAAATAAATATTTTATTTTCTTCAAATGGAATGTTCTTTATTTGGAAGTTAAATGCATTTGAAATCCAACTTAAACGGATATGGATTTATGAAAATTTAAATTTCACCGTCAAAAACCTTTTACCCCCCCCCCCCCCCCCCCGCTACCTCCATGTATAGTCTGCGCTCCAAGAAGGTTGACCATAAACTTTCTTTTTAGGTAGCTTTCTTTACAAAAAAGCTACCTATTGCAGCCGTTCGGAGGAAAGCGATTTCAAAAAATTTTGGTATATTTTCATCGATCATGACCCCCAGACCCCGAAACCACCCTCCGTTAAAAATTGATATATATATATATATATATATATATATATATATATATCTATATATATATATATATATATATCTGACCTATGTCACACTGTAACTCCCGTAATTATGAACCGATTTCAATGTAATTCGGTGTGTACATAGTACACACCAATGTCTCGACCGAGTTCGTTGGCCAGCTTCATCCGCCATTTTGTTTCAAAATGGCGGCCATTTAAAATTTTTTAAAAATTTTAAAACTTGAAATGTGGTACCAAAAAATTAAAAATGGAAAAATATTTTTTTCTTATGTATTTGACCTTTATACAAAGATTCCGGAGCAGTTTTTGTTTCGTCTATATCTTAAAAAATGGCTGAGTTATAGCATTTTGAATTTCTAGCGTGGCTGACATTTTGAAACGTCCTGAAATTTGTCACGCGATAAAAGGCGTATTTATGAACCGATTTGGATGTAATTCAGTGTGTACATAGTACATACCAATCTCTCGACCGAGTTCGTTGGCCAGCTTCATCCGCCGTTTTGTTTCAAAATGGCGGCCATTTAAAATTTTAAAAAAATTTTAAAACTTGAACTGTGGTACCAAAAAATTAAAAATGGAAAAATATTTTTTTCTTACGTATTTGACCTTTATACAAAGATTCCGGAGCAGTTTTCGTTTCGTCTATATCTTAAAAAATAGCTGAGTTATAGCATTTTGAATTTCTAGCGTGGCTGACATTTTGAAACGTCCTGAATTTTGTCACGCGATAAAAGGCGTATTTATGAACCGATTTGGATGTAATTCAGTGTGTACATAGTACATACCAATCTCTCGACCGAGTTCGTTGGCCAGCTTCATCCGCTATTTTGTTTCAAAATGGCGGCCATTTAAAATGTTTTTAAAAATTTAAAATTTGAAATGTGGTACCAAAAAATTGAAAATGGAAAAATATTTTTCTTATGTATTTGACCTTTATACAAAGATTTCGGAGCAGTTTTTGTTTCGTATATATCTTAAAAAATGGCTGAGTTATAGCATTTTGAATTTCTAGCGTGGCTGACATTTTGAAACGTCCTGAATTTTGTCACGCGATAAAAGGCGTATTTATGAACCGATTTGGATGTAATTCAGTGTGTACATAGTACATACCAATCTCTCGACCGAGTTCGTTGGCCAGCTTCATCCGCTATTTTGTTTCAAAATGGCGGCCATTTAAAATTTTTTTTTAAATTTAAAATTTGAAATGTGGTACCAAAAAATTGAAAATGGAAAAATATTTTTCTTATGTATTTGACCTTTATACAAAGATTTCGGAGCAGTTTTTGTTTCGTCTATATACATAGTACATACCAATGTCTCGACCGGGTTCGTTGGTCAGCTTCATCCGCCATCTTGTTTAAAAATGGTGGCCATTTAAAATTTTAAGAAAAATTTAAATTTGAAATGTGGTACCAAAAAATTAAAAATTGAAAAAATATTTTCTTCTTATGTGTTTGACCTTGATAAAAAGATTCGGGAGCAGTTTTTGTTTCGTCTATATCTTAAGAAATGGCTGAGTTATAGCATTTTGAATTTCTAACGTGGCTGACATTTTGAAACGTCCTGATTTTTCTCACGTAATAACAGGCGTATTTTTGAACCGACTTGGATGTACCTTGGTGTGTACATAGTACATAGAAATATCTCGACCGAGTTCGTTGGCCGGCTTCATACGCCATCTTGTTTCAAAATGGCGGCCATTTAAAAAAATAAAAAAATTTAAATGAGATACCAAAAAATTGGAAAGTGAAAAGATTTTTTTTGTATGTGTTTCACTTTAATACAAAGATTCCGGAACAGTTTTTCTTTCGTCTATATCTAAAAAAAATGGCTGAGTAATAGCATTTTGAATTTCTCTTGTGGCTGACATTTTAAAACGACCTGATTTTTGTCACGCGATAACAGGCGTAATTATGAACCTATTTGGATGTAACTTGGTCTGTACATAGTACATACCAATGTCTCGACCGAGTTCGTTGGCCAGCTTCATTCGCCATCTTGTTTCAAAAGGGTTGCCATTTAAAAAAATTAAATTTAAAATTCAAAATGAGGTATTAAACAATTGGAAAATGGAAAAGATTTTTTTATGTGTTTGGCCTTGATACAAAGATTCCGGAGCAGTTTTTGTTTCTGAAAATTTGTTCTTTTGTTTATATCTTAAAAAATGGTTGATTTATAGCACTTTGAATTTCTAGCATGGCTAACATTTTGAAACGATCTTGTATTTGTCACGCGATAACACACGTATTCGCCTATTTCGATGTAAGAAGGCATGTGGATAGTATACATCAACACCTCGACCAAGTTCGCTGGCAAGATTCATCAGCCATCTTGTTTCAAAATGGCGACCATTAAATTATAAAATATATATATATTTAAAGTGAGGTGCAAAAAAATTAGAAATTGAAAAAAGTTTCTTTCTTAAGTATTTGACCTTGATATAAGGATTCAGGAGCATTTTTTGTTTGTCTTTACCTTAAAAAATGGCTCAGATATAGCAGTTTCAATTTCTATTGTGGGTTACATTTTGAAAAATCTGATTTTTTGCATGCGACAGCACTCCTATATATTAACCGATTCCGATGTGAGTGAGCATGTGCACAGCAATTACTAAGGTCTCGACCAAGTTCACTGCTTACCCTCATCCACCATGTTGTCTTAAAATGACAGGCACTTTAAGAAATTGCCGAATTTGGCAGCCAAATATAAGTTACTTTAAAGAAAAGCAGCTTGGATAAAGCTGACTAATTTCGCGAAATTCTCATTCATTATATTGATAAAAATTAGTATTGAATCTTTTATATTCGGTTTCCACTAAATTGAGCTTCGTGTGTTTGAATGATATAATTTGGTTTTTTTAAAATAAGGATTATGAAAGCTACCTCTTCCTCCCGGCACTGGCCGGAAGGACTTTTTAATTTTCCAACTACAACTTCGTACTAATAACCATATATATGGCACAATTCTATGCGAAAGAAAGTTTGTCATTGTAATTTATTTGAAAGATATCTATACTAATAAAAGAAAAGAGTTTCTCTCTCTCTCTCTCTCTCTCTCTCTCTGCGTGTGTGTGTGCGTGTGTGCGCGCGCGCAATGGCTAGGAAATTTTACTGTACGAAAAGTCTGATAATTTGGATAAGGATAGTCCAAAGCAGGTGCTAATGCACCTGAAGTTAAATGAAATAAAATTCTTTTAAATAATTGGCCACTATATTAATTAAACCTCATAATTAAAACGGCCGACTGAGAAAACATCCAGCAGCGCCTGTGAAGGCCAAAAACCATGTTCCGAATCACGGAAGTAGAGGAAACCTGAAAGCGTCTTCTTTTAGCCCGTCTTTCGAAACGCGCATCAGTTTAACTGTTCGGAATACGGAAAAACAAAAAAACACCAAACCCCATCTACGTTCTTTAAGTTTTCTGCTTAATCAATACGTTTAAAAAAAAAAAAACGAAAGTTAATCCTTTCTTCCAGGTGTTGAATAGGTCAGAGATTGTTTTTAACCGAGGAATTCTGTTTTCTTAATAGAAGTAGAATTCTTCAAAAGTAATGCAAACGACAATAGGTTCATGAACTTGTTGGAAATCTGAGATATAAAGAAAGTAGAAACAGAACAAACATCATAAGAAATTTTTAATTAAAATTTTTGCATACTGGCATTAGTAAGGTTTTCTTATTAATACATACTTTGTCTATATTTGTTTTATTAAAATAAATTAAAGTTAAATTTGTTTGAATATAAACAGTATACTTTTCTTCGGTGCCCCTTTTTTATGCGTGTTTTTTTTTTTTTTTTTTTTTTTTTTTTTTTTTTTCTAGTGCCCTTATCCCGGAATTCCCAAATTAGTATTATATTCTTAGACAAAAACCCCTTTATCATATTAACATTGTTAACATCTTGACATACAGGCTTAATTTCGCCGATGAAGGGCTATATACCAGGCTGCTATGCGGTGTAAAATGTTTGTGTCCTAAAACTCACCTTTGACCAGTGCCCTGTTATAGCAGTTGCATATCACAGACCAATCTGATTCAAATATGCAACCATTTCTGTGTAATGAAGGACGTACGCGGTGTACGTCATGGTCTTTGATTTCTGAAATGAGAGGAGGTATGCAGCGTACGTCCTGGAGGTCAAGGGGTCAACATGATAAAAGGGTCTTGCTATAGACTTAAAAATATATATGCATATAAAAATATGCATAAAAATATTTTTAACAACAAAAAATAAAACCCTGTTGAAGGGATTTTTCCTTACCTTCGTGTTTTACGGCGATCCTATATTGTTATCCACAGTTGCACGAGTCGAATTATACTAATTCGCAAATTCTTTTTGAAGCCAAACCGAAACCTGACACACTTCAATCCCAGATTTTAATGCATTTATCTATAATTCAATGTAATTATGCAAAAATACCCTGTAATTATATTTTTATATTAGACACACACACATACACATATATATACTATGCACTCATTTATATGGAGTTCCATAGTTTAATTTTGTGGGCATTCCTTAAGAAAAGAAAAGGCCCGGGGGTATCAAAATCCATTCGCAAGAGTCAAAGCCAACCCGAAACAATTAGTGTCGAAACCCAGTCCAAAAGAATTACAGTTAATCCAAATCTCAGTGAATATATATATATAAGTTTATATATATTGCCAACCTGAACCGATCCGATCCAAACCACGGGTGTGATCGGGTAAAATCAGATTACTTGAGCTGATGCAGAGCTGTAATTCGTCATATTTTGAAATCTCATTTTTGTAAGTATCAATATAGCTTATTTTGATGCGCAGTAGATGATGATTTATTAATTTTTTAAGATGTCCCGGTAGAAAAAAAAATTAACATCACACTCTTAATTTTTCATTTAATTTATTTTCTATTTTTGATCCTTAAAATGCTTCATTGTTGCAGTTTCATAGAAATTTGGAAATTGTTGTTGAGCATTTCTTGACGTATCATTAAATACATTGTTTTTTATACTTCCATACAATTGTACGAATTATATAGAAAATATTTGTCGATTGATCACCCGTGGCGGGCTAATTGAAAAAAGTTGTAAAAGTGTTAAAATTTTGTATTCTCATCAGAACTACACGTTTGTACACATTTTTTTTTTCTTTACAATTCTAGCATTTCTGAAAGTGGATTAAAAATCGATTGCCAAATTCTTTCTTTACATACAAAAACCAGGTTGAGTTAAATAAAATAATATAAATTATACACCACAAAACGTCGACTATTTTAAAAGTGCAAAATAGTGTTGTGTGCCTTAATTTTGTTCTCAAATTCAAACTGACAACTTTCTGAGAATTACTTTTTTTTTTTTTTTCTAAACGCATGAGATTGGCAGGCGTTCTTATTCAGAAATATGTAAGTGAACATTTATTTTTCATTTTTCGATAAAGATAAAAAATATTTCAAAAAATGTGTCAAAGTTGGCGTTTTGAACAGGATTCCTGGCTCCGAGAGCGCGGGAAAGAAAGAGCAAAAATCTGCCGCCGTGGAGAACAATTGTTTATTTCTCAGGATAAAATTTATGTGCAGGAAAATTAAAAAAAAAAATTACATTACAAATCACTTCAGTAATCATGTCTACAACTGTCCAGCTTTTCCGTTTAAAAATGAGCCTCTGAAGGTATCAGAAAGATACGCATTGTTGAGCGAGGAAAAATACTTTTTTGAAAATTAATTGCCTTAACACTATATTAAAATTTCATAAAGACTGGCCAAATTTTACGAAAGTTAAAACCTATAACGTAAAAAAAAAGAGACGTGAAAACAAACAGACAAAACTATCATTTTTAAACTTAATGATATTGAAACGGGGCCATCTATGCAGAGACCCTTCAAAATAAATAAATAAATAAAATAAAACCGTCTAAGAGTTTTGCGTGGGCAGTGCACTTTTTTCGGTGCCCTTTTTATACAAAATATATGAACGTATACAGTGGTGTAGTCCTGGAAAAAAAAGGTATATGGGTACTCTTAAAAACGTGAAAATAAAGGACTTTGATACATGGGGAAAACTTAATTTTGAAACTTTTTTTTTTATCTTGAGCAAAAAATGAAAGTGATAGAAAAATTAAAGTTAACGTAATTGAAATTTATTTACCTGTAAATCATAAAGGTTACAATATAATTAAAAATTTGAGAACTTTGATGAATGACTTTTTTTTTTTTTTTTTTTTTTTTTTTAATAGAGTTTTAGAAATCTTTAGAATTTTTTTATTCAGCCACTTGTATCAATTTCACAAAGTGACTTCAAACATTTACTCTATATTGAAAATAATAATACAATTTAATTATTTTGTATAACCCTGTAAATAAACAATAAAAGCTACACAAAGTTTTCTTTCTAATGCACCACTATAATACAGATCGATTTAATTGTGTTTGAAGAGGTGTAACATAATTAAAATACACTGCAAATATTTTCCCCCCATAGTACATAATGCAACGGAATATTTTAGAATGTCTCTGTAAACGAATTACAAGCGCTAAACACCGCATTTTCATTAAGAATCCTCCTACAATAAACCACAATAATACAAATAAATGACGTGGCAATCCAAGTTTATTTACATTTACGGACAGACGAGCCGATGTCGTACACACTTTTTAACTGTATTAGAAAGTGTTAAAGTGTTATATTTTTATGTTGGTGCAAATTTTATAGAGATTATACACATATTTAAACAATATTGCTGTTACTCAGTAAAATATGTATCTTAACTAGAAAAAAAAAAATTAAAAAATGAAATAGCTTGAAAAGCTCATGTAAATTTGATTTCATCCCATGGGCGCCCACAGAACAAAATCCAAGGGGGTAAAAGATTTTGAAACAGATATGTGCTTGTAGTACGCTATCAAGACCTTCCCCCCCCCCTTTTTTTTTGCAAGAATCTCAACTAAGACAATTTTTACCAAGCATACCAACTGTGAAAAAAAATTAGAGATTAGTTACTTAGTTAATCAGTTTTTTCATCAATTTTTTTATTTTTTCCTGAACCACCATTTGAGATAAATTTTAGCGCGTAAACGTCAAAGACTAAAAATGGTCTTTTACCGGGAATTCAGGGGGGGGGGGGGGGGGAGTGGCAGACATTGACAACTCTGATGATTAATCATTGGTTCCCTTTTCTCTTACTTTTTATTTATTGTAAAACATTTGAGAGGACGAACTTACTTTTTCAATACTTTTACCATATTAGTTTTTTAAAATCACGAGGTAAAAAGGAAATTCAGTTAATTAAATTGGAAAATTCAGAGAGGGACAGTTGCCCTCTTCTGTTTGCTCCCTCCCTCCACTGCTGGCATCCATATTTCATAACTTTCTACAAAATACATAGTTTTATATCGGAAGCTTATATTGATACTAGCAAACCCCGCGGCTTTGCTCGCGTAATATTTGAAATATGCCAAGTGATATTTATATGTCTAATTTTTATTAAAAGGTACTAACTAAATATTTATTTTATTAAAAGGTACTAACTAAATTTTTATTTTATTAAAAGGTAATATTTTATTTTACTAAAAGTTTTTGTTTTATTAAAAGGTACTTATTACATTTAGGAATAATTGAAAAATTACTATTTAAAACACAGTTTGATTAAACATCATTATTACACTGCATTAGGCAGAAATGAGACTTAAATTAATAAAATGAAATAAAACTAAATAAATGATAATTTAAAAAATATTTTGAAACTTTTATGCTCAATTAATACGCTCATTTCAGTATTCATTTGAAGTTTTGAATTTTTTAGAAACCATCTTCTTACATCTTAAAATTAACCATCATGTCAAATTCCAAGTCCTACCACCTCTCTCAACATAAAGGGCTATGTTGAAACAGGAACTGTCACCATTAATTTGCCAAAACTAATTTTGATTTTCAAAACTTTTTTTTTGAAACGGTTTGTTATTTCCTAATATTCCACAGAAACGTAATTTTAAAAGCTTTTAAAGTCCTTTTTTAGAACGTTTGTTGTTCCTGTGAACCCCAGGTGGTAGAATCACCGGCATAAAATATAGCCTGCGTAGGACCAGAGACTGGTACCCTTGATTCGCAACTATTACTTTTATAATCGGTTTATATTCCCTGAAATTGCATAGAATCGTAATTTAGAACTTTTTTAGAATGCTTTTCGCACCTCCCCTTCGCTTCACCCCTTTTTAATTCGAATTTATTTTCGACGTTCCTTCGAAGGCATTTACATTTTATAAGTAACTACCATGTCATATTTAAAGTTTCTAGCCTTTTCAGTATCGCAGAATCGCAATTTAGAAAGTTTTTAGCTCCTCCAACCCTCTGGTGGTAGTCGAACAGACATAAAATATAGCTTATGTTTGAGCAGATTCTATCACCAAAATTTGTCATCATTATTTTTTAAATCGGTTTGGTAATTTATAAGTTTGCTTAAAAATTGTAATTTATAACGTTTTTCACTCACTTCATTTTTTTTAATTTGAAATTTTCTTTCGACAGCTCTTAGAAAGCAGTTGCATCTTGTAAGTAAATACCATGCCATACTTCAAAGTGTTAGACCCCTCAGTTGTGCAAAAAACGCAAATTAGAACATGTTTTGCTTTTGCAACCCTCAGCCTCAGATGATAGTGACAGCAACATAAAATATAACCTATGTTATAGCAGGGACTGTCACCATTTATTTGCAACCAGTACTTTTGAAATAGCTTTGGTATTTCCTTAGATTGAGTAGAAATCGCAATTTAGAACGTTTTTAGGACGCTTTTCGCACATTTTCATCCCTTTTTAAATTTCCAATTTTTTTCGAAACTGTTCTTAAAGATCATTTATATCTAATAAATATGTACCTTGCCTAATTTTAAGTTGATAGCCCCTACCGATCACAAAAATCGAAATTTAGAACGCTTTTTTGCTCCTACAACGTCTTGGTGATAGTGATAACGACATAAAATAGTATCTATGTTAGAGCAGAGGCTGTCAGCATCAATTTCCTACTATTACGTTTGAAATCAGATTCATTCTTCCTGAGATATTGCCGACAAATCGGCATTTAGAACGTTTTTAGAACGCTTTTCGCGCATTTTGCTCCTGCGTCTCCTCTGGGTAGTGGAAACAGAAATAAAATATAGCCTATCTTGGAGCAAGATCTGTCACCATCATTTTTACACCATTATATTTGAAATCGGTTCAGTACTTCCTGAGATTGCATAGAAATCGCAATTTAGAAAGTTTTTTACAACGCTTTTTGCGCATTTTGACCCCCTTTTAAATTTCGATTTTTTTAGGAAATGTCCTTAGAAATCATTGATATCTTATAACTAACTACCATTCCAAATTTCACGATTCTAGGCCCTTCCGTAACGCAAAAGCCGCAATTTAGAACGTTTTTCTCCTGCACCCCTTTTGTGGTAGTGACATAAAACATCGCCTATGTTGGAGCAAAGGTTGCCACCATCATTTTGCGCCATTATTTTTTAGATCGGTTTGGTATTTCCTGAGATTGTGTAGAAACCACCATTAGAACGTTTTTTAGAACGCTTTTCGCGCATTTTCACCCCTTTTAAATTTCGAATTGTTTAAGAACTGTTCTTAGAAATCCTTTATATCTAATATTTCAAATTTCATATTTCTAGGCCCTTCGGTAACGCAAAAATCGCATTTTTAGAACGTTTTTTGCTCCTGCACCCCTTTCGGGTAGTGGCACCGACATAAAACATAGCCTATGTTGGAGTAAGGGTTGTCACCGTCATTTTGACACCCTTATTTTGACACCATTATTTTTTAAATCGGTTTGGTATTTCCTGAGATTGTGTAGAAACCACCATTTAGAACGTTTTTTAGAACGATTTTCGCGCATTTTCACCCTTTTCAAATTTCGAATTGTTTAAGGACTGTTCTTAGAAATCCTTTATATCTAATAAGTAGCTAATATTTCAAATTTCATATTTCTAAGCCCTTCAGTAACACATAAATCGCATTTTTAGAACGTTTTTTGCTCCTGCACCCCCTTTGGGGTAGTGACACCGACATAAAACATAGCTTATCTTGGAGCAAGCGTTGTCACCATCATTAAGACACCAATATTTTTTAAATCGGTTTGATATTTCCCGAGATTAAGTAGAAACTACCATTTAGAACGTTTTTTAGAACGCTTTTTGTGCATTTTCACCCCTTTTAAATTTCGAATTGTTTAAGAACTGTTCTTAGACATCATTTATATCTTATAAGTAACTAATATTTGAAATTTCATATTTCTAGTCTCTTCAGTAACACAAAAACGCATTTTTAGAACGTTTTTTGCTCCTGCACCCCCTTTGGGGTAGTGACACCGACATAAAACATAGCCTATCTTGGAGCAAGCGTTGTCACCATCATTTTGACACCAATATTTTTTAAATCGGTTTGGTATTTCCTGAGATTGTGTGGAAACTACCATTTAGAACGTTTTTTAGAACGTTTTTTGTGCATTTTCACCCCTTTTAAATTTCGAATTGTTTAAGAACTGTTCTTAGACATCATTCATATCTTATAAGTAAGTAATACTCAAAATTTCATATTTCTAGGCCCTTCAGTAACGCTAAAATCGCATTTTTAGAACGTTTTTTGCTCCTACACCCCCTTTGGGGTAGTGGCACGGACATAAGATATAGCCTATGTTCTAAGTTGGACTCACACCATCATTTTGATACCATTACTTTTGGAATCGGTTCGGTAGTTCCAGAGCTTACCTCCGACAAATAAACAATTTTTTCCTCTTTATAATAGGAGTATAGATTTGGAACATATCCAACCCTTATTAACAGAAAATTCATGGCATAACATAGCATATAATTAATTACCAGCATATTATTAGTCAAAACTTAAGAATTAAAAATACTTACAAGTCTCTTGGATAGGATGTTTGATCTCCAATTGGAATTAAGAATTCCTATGTGTATGACCGCGTTTGGTAAGAATGATAAAACTTTCCAGGTTTGACTGTCGTATATCTTTTCGTTTTGTTATTGTACTCTTCAAAAAATTAAAAATCAAAATTCAGAAAGAACGAAAGAACACAGAATTGAAAAAGAAAAAAAAGATACTCCAGAGTGAAATATACTTGCTGGAATTTAAATTAATCTAATGCTTGTAGTTTTTCCTGTTTAAAAATGTTAATCCCTGGAGCCCATCAGGGAATAATTGTCAGTGTGAATGATAAATGAAAATGAAGATCTTTAGGTAGGGAAACGGAGATAACGGCCTTTAGGGTTCTTGCATACCAAGGAGTTGTCGGTCTCGATTGATGGTCTCCCCTTTTTACCCTAAAAATGTGTTTAAAACGGACCCCTTTTAATAACTTATGCCAACCATCTGTTGTTAATTGTCGTTTAAGAAAAACGTGTCCATGTGATATTTAAAGATCATTTTGGGAGGTCTTTCCTTTCATCTGGTGGCGGGAGGGGTAATATTAGTTTTCTATTACTAGAATTCCAAGTAAAACTAATGTATGCATCTGAAGAAACTAATTATCTCACTACGGGGATAACGAAACAGCAAATAAACATCACTTTTGTCTGAAATTTCTTTAAAAATTTTAAGCCTAAAATAGTTTAAAAATTCAATATATTTCTTCATAAAATTGAATTTATTAATGCGTTTGTTCTTTAAAGTATTTAATAAACTAGGAAGGTAGTTCACCCCTTTCTGTTCTCTTTGAAAACAAAAAAGTAAGAGGACACTTGAAATAAAATAAAAAAGAGGGGGGGACGCCATCCGCTCTCGACTACACTACTAGATATGTATATATATAACGAATTTCATGCCTTCTTTTGTTAAAAGTTGGTTAAAAAGTATAGAAAATATATTAAAAAAATTAATTGCAGTAAGAAAATGATTTCGTTCCATTGAAGCATTCGTAAAATGTATATTTTTAAAGATATACAAAACATTCAATAAATGACAGATACATCAAATAACGCTTAGTTGCAGAATAAATATTTTTTTTTAATCATAATTTATAAATTTCGAATGTATAAACAAGTCAGGAAGAAATTCAAAAAACATTGCACTTAAAAAAAAGAAATCTAATGCTAACCCAGTGTTGATTTTTTTTTTTTTTTTTTTTTTTTTTTGAAAGAATCTACCACTATTTTCAAATTGTTATATTCGTCTTATATAATGACAAATTAAATAAGCCGAATATTACTATTCCAAAATAGCGGTAGATTTCGGAATAAAAAAAATTCTCCAAATTGTTAAAAGAAATAAGTGTGACTAAATAATAATCAAATGCTAGTCACAGTCTAGAGGCGCCTTACTGTTTTAATATATTTTTTCAATTAATTTTATAGATAAAATGTGTAAAGGGGAACCAATTTCAGAAAAGTCTCTGGAGTGGGGCCACATGTCGTCGTGTCAGTCTTTTGACAAAAAAATAGATGGAAAACAAAAGCCAAGGGACCGATATGTCTTCAGAGGGAATTGGAGGGGAGGGGAGGCGGACGAGGCTGGGAAGCTGCCGGTAATGCTAAAAACTAAGGAACAGAAAAGATACAAAATTATTAATATTAATACATTCTTTAGAAGCCATCACCAATTGATTCAATGAAAAGATCTTCCTTGGGGTGCCGGGTACCAAAGTCGGCACTGAACTTAAGAGTAATTAAAATGGAAATATGTTTTTGACCAGGACCTGATTAATGCACGGGCCTCCGGGGCCTCGGCCCTGGGCCTCCAATTTCAGGGGCCCACAAATTTGTGTGTATTTTCTGTTTGTGTGCTGTTTTTGTGTGTGCTCTGTTTTTGACATCCCATTTCCATCCCCTTTCTTCGTTTGCACTTGTGCAGAAGGTATATGCAAAGAATATCTACTCTGTTTATTCTTCTTTATATTCTTTGGTACATAGTAAAAAAAACGTGCAACTACCGGGGCGCCAAATTCTCAAAGGCGGAAAATACAAAAAACGCTTAATATTTAACATTTGTTTCTTTAGATATCATTCGTATTAAATACTGGAAAAAATATAACTCTGGACATCATGACTGCGAAAGCCACCTTTACCAATGTGACCATTTTAAAATTAAAATCTGTTTCTCTTAAACTGACCTTCAATATTTTTTCATCGTTTGTACTAACACAAAAGGCAGAAATATCAAAATATCTGGTAATTACACAAGACGCAAAATACTTGGCAGAAAATACACAAAATATATGATTAATACTTAATATTATTTTCTTTGGAAATCATCATTCGTAGAAACGCTGAAAAAAAGTTGGTAGGGGCGCCACTAATAGGCAGACATTCCAAAATACCAGGTAACCATCCGAGGCGCCAAATACATAAAGGCAGAAAATACGCGTTTAATTCTTAATATCAGTTTTCTTTTCATTCGTTTTTTTTTTTCAGCGTAGAGGCGCTGAAAAAAAAAAAAAAAAAATTGAGGTTCTAGGGCGTAAATGACTGCCAAAGGCGCCTTTTGTCAATGGGTTGAATAAAAATGAATTTTTTTTTTTGAACTCGCATTCGATCATATTTTGTCATTTGTACTTGTACCCAATATATAGAAATACCAAAAAAGCGGGCAACAATTCGAGGCGCAGAAAATATGCTAAACACCTATTTGTTTCCTTAGAAAGTATCATTTCGCAAAGACGCAGACAAAAGAATTTTGACTCTCTGACTCATAACATATTTCTTAAAATGTTAAATAAAAATTTTTGAATTTTTTTTATCGTTCAGAATAAAACATTTTAAGAGTGCTACAAAGAAAAAAAAAAGGCGAGGGGCGCACCGGGTATTTGCCTGGTTGCCCGGTGGGCCAGTACGACCCTGCCTCAGACCCATATAGTATAAGATGTGACTTCGAGTGCAGTTCGTACATTTCTTAACAAAAGACGGGTTGACATAAGTGCAGTTAGCAGAACTTTACTTTAAACTATCAATTATTAGGGGAAACAACTATAAAATAAAGGCATGACTACCAATCTCTTACTTATCCAACGTAATACGTGGATTAATTTGACCCAAGTTAACCACGTTTCAAAGCAGAAACTTTATTTGATGGATATTTCTGTATTTAATTTCCGAGTTCTATATGGAATTGAGGGTCATTCCATGTCAAATCAACGTGGGGTCTGGACCTCAACATCTCAGATTTCCATAATTTTTGGTTTATAGTTTGTATCCATGAAGTATATGAAAAATCTAATTTTTTTTATTTTTTTCCCTAGCGGATTTGTTTTTACGGAATTTTAAAAATTGCAAAAAGTACCAAATTTAACCAAACTGTCAATCACAAAATCCTTTACAATTCTTTAACAAATTGGGCTAGAGAGTTAAGTTATATCTCATTTGAAAGCTCTTTTTGTGTGCTTTAATATGATATGCAACACTAACAATTTTGTGTATAATACATTCTTTGACAAATTTTCAAAATTTTTGAATTTAAATTTTTCAAAAACGCCATCTTTAATTTTTTTCAAAAAAATATATGTTAATATTTGACTTTTTGGCTACAAGTATGCCAAATTTCAAGATGGAGAAATGATGGGGTTTTGAACTATTAATTTTTAAATATGAGTTATACATGAAAAATTTCAAGTGTCAGGGCAAAATTAACAATTGTACAATTTCTTTCCATATATAATTCACACTTCTTTTTCATTAAAAATTTCAGAGTTTGATGCTAAGCAAATTTATTTCTAAGGCATGAAAATTTTCTAAAGCATATTTGTCAAAATATAATTATATAATTTGCCCGTAAGGGGACTCTTCATTCACTTGAAAGCACCTGATCGGTAAAGTTAATCCTATGGGCAGGTTGTTTTCGAATTTTCCGTTTAAATTTGAATATTTTAAAATGATTTTCTTTACATAGGGATAGTTGATGTCGATCATGTCTATTTGTGATATGTCTATTTTTTACTTTTTCGATTTTAATTGCAGATTTTTTAATAAAGGTACATTCACTTTCGGACCGGTTTCGAAAGTTACAGTAAATTTATTAAAAAAATCTGCAACCAAAATCGAAAAATTACAAAAATTCCCTATTAAAGATTGACCTCAGCTATCCTATGAAAAAAAAATCGTTTAAAAATATTCAAATTTAAATGAGAAATTCGAAAACAGCCTGCCCATAGGTTTAGCATTACCAAGCACATATTTCAAGTACAGTTTGCATCGACCCCTTAAATAAGTCTTATCGAAATGCAGAAGATTCTTCCCTTTCCGCACCCATCCTCTCTACTTTCATGGTTTTCACCAAGCACAATTCCTGCTAAGAAAAGTCAGAAAGCTCTGAATAATCAGATGCATTTTGAGATACCTAAGCAGATTTTCATTGGTTCATTTCAAAATCGTTTGGCACATTCCCAAATCGTTATAATTTTTTTTTTTTTTTTTACATATAGAAGGATAACTATTTAATAAACAAGCTTCATTTTACTTTAATCAAATGCTTTAACAAAGAAGTCTTGAATTACTACTATTAATGATGTCAGAAGATAAGAAAGACTGGGCATTATTTTCTGTTAAATGTTGCAATCCCTATAAAGGTTGGTTGTATTGAGTTTTATTGCACAAAATCCCTTTAGGGACATGCTGTGCCAAACAAAGAGTAAAACAAAAGTGAGTTTAAGAAAAAGACATAATTAAATGAGTTAAAATGGAAATAGAAAAGCTATATAGATGAGGTAACTCATCCAGATCAATCCCTATAAAGAAACAATTCATTCAAAATCAGGAAAACTTAGGAATGTAACAACTTGGTAGTGCAGTTTAAGATTTAATATTCAAAAGGGCATGAAAATATGTGATGGCTGTAGAATTAAACTATCAAAAGATAGAAGTGCCAGGTCTAAACACTCTTCACTTACTTGAAATATGTGCTTGGTAATGCTAAACCTATGGGCAGGCTGTTTTCGAATTTCTCATTTAAATTTGATTTATTTAAACGATTTTTTTTTTCATAGGATAGGATCAATCTTTAATAGGGAATTTTTGTAATTTTTCGATTTTGATTGCAGATTTTTTTTAATAAAGGTAATGTAACTTTCTAAACCGGCCGGAAAGTGAAAGTATCTTTATTAAAAAATCTACAACCAAAATCGAAAAAGTAAAAAATAGACATATGAGAGATCGACATGAACTATCCTATGTAAAAAAAATCATTTAAAAATATTCAAATTTAAACGGAAAATTCGAAAACAACCTGTCCATAGGATTAACTTTACCGATCAGGTGCTTTCAAGTGAATGAAGAGTCCCCTTACGGGCAAATTATATAATTATATTTTGAGAAATATGCTTTAGAAAATTTTCATGCCTTAGAAATAAATTTGCTTAGCATCAAACCCTGAAATTTTTAATGAAAAAGAAGTGTGAATTATATATGGAAAGAAATTTTACAATTGTTAATTTTGCCCTGATACTTGAAATTTTTCATGTATAACTCATATTTAAAAATTAATAGTTCAAAACCCCATCATTTCTCCATCTTGAAATTTGGCATACTTGTAGCCAAAAAGTCAAAGATTAACATATATTTTTTTGAAAAAAATTAAAGATGGTGTTTCTGAAAAATTTAAATTCAAAAATTTTGAAAATTTGTCAAAATATTTATTATACACAAAATTGTTAGTGTTGCATATCATATTAAAGCCCATAAAAAGAGCTTTCAAATGAGATATAACTTAACTCTCTAACCCAGTTTGTTAAAGAATTATAGAAGATTTTGTGGTGGAGAATTTGGTTAAATTTGGTTCTTTTGACCATTTTTAAAATTCCGTAAAAAATAAACCGCTAAGAAAAAAAAATTTAAAAATTAGATTTTTCATATACTCCATGGATACAAACTATAAACCAAAAATTATAGAAATCTGAGATGTCGAGGTCCAAAAATTGCATTTTTCTCGTTGATTTGACATGGAATGACCCTTAGATTCAATTACATAAAAAAAAAAAAAAAAAAAAAAAAGTTCTGATTTTAACGTATTAAACGTGGTTCAAATTAATCCACATATTACGAAAGATTAGTAGGATTTTGGCACCTATGCAAGTTTAAAATTTTTATTTAAATTAGACTTACCTGGATTAAAATTGCGTTTTAGCAAATTATTTTTCACTGTAAAAGGCTCCTCTTAAATACTATCGTCTTACTGCTAGTAGTTGCAGATATCTAGGGGGCTGTTTCTCACAGACTACAGACAAAGAACATAGAAACT
The DNA here is from genome assembly GCA_963932465.1 of Maratus speciosus. Lineage (NCBI taxonomy): Eukaryota > Metazoa > Arthropoda > Arachnida > Araneae > Salticidae > Maratus > Maratus speciosus. The sequence continues at coordinate 199,781,818 of OZ010796.1, read as the reverse complement.
CATAATAGTTAAAATTATTTGTTCAAAACACTCCCTTAAATGAATTTTAAATGCGTAAAACCTGCCATCTAGTTAATGCTGCCATCTAGTAATGAAGAGTGAAACTAGTCTGGCAACATAGGCGTAGCGTGACCAGAGATTTTGGGGGGGCACCAAGGTCGTGCGAAGTAAAAATGGCGCCCCGAGCGAATTTTCAATTTTGCGGCCCCCACCCCCCCACCCCCCTTCCCAAAATAAACTTTCTTTTTTGGGATAGGCGTAATAAAATTGATAAAGTGCAGAAACATAAATAAATTCTATCGAATAAATTTTTAGCGTTTATTTTGGAACTTTTAAAGTTTAATTTTAATTTAGGAATTCAGAACAGCTAAATAACATAAAAGAAAATTGCACTTATTTGTTAGAGAGTTTATGGTGTTTAGCGACAGGGGAAAAAGATGATTAAGAGAGAAAAAGAAATTCCCCGAAATATAAATAAATAAACAACACCGTGGTTTGCAGCGTAAATTTCGCGCTCGGGGAGACCGCTCCTTTAGCGCGCTCTTTGCACGGCCCTGAGGGGCACAACAGCGGTCTGCACGGACCGCAATTCCAAGGCCCAGGCCCAGCCCGGCGAGAAAATTAAATGTTCCACCCGGGTCCGGCCCGCTTATTTTTTCACAGTTTACGACCAGGCGCGGCTCGTACAAAAATCAGTGAAAACAAGCCCGGCCCGTGAAAAAATCAATTAAATCAGTCCCGGTTCGGCTCGGCACAATTTCTCAAAAAAATCCGATTCTTCTTAACATACAATTGCAGGGCTGCCACTTGTTACTAAAAGCGACTATATTCAGCATCCGGGGTCTGTGGCGACTATTTTAGGCCGAAAACCATTAAAAAGCGGCTATTTCAAGAAAAAAGGCGACTTTTTCCGGATTTCAGTGACTATTTTTACTGAAAATATTTGATCTTCTTCTTCAAAGCACCTGTAAAGTCATCTTCCCAAACACACATTTTCAACGGTTGTTTGAAGATATTCGCGATTTTTTCTTCGACGAATTCCAAAATTCTCGATTTCGCCCCCTCTCCCCTCCAATCTATTGACGAAAATACTTGATTTTTTCCGAGTTCTTTTTATACAATCGTTGAAGGAGATTTTGCGATTTTTTCCGCGATCCTTTGCCAAATGTCGCAAATTTTTCTACGTCAGATTGACGAAATTGATTTTTTTTTCCGCCACCACTTGTCCAAATTCGCGATATATATTTTCCGCGACCGATTGATGGTAGTTACTATTTTTTTCAGAGATCTTTTGACGAAATTTCCGATTCTTTTCCCAATCGTTTGTCAAAATTCGTGATTTTCTTTTCATGACCGATTTACAAAAAATTCGTGATTTTTTGCGCGATCATTTGGTTAAATTCTCAATTTTTTGACCAAATTTGCGTTTTTTGCCCCCGACCATTTGACAAAATTTGCAATTTTTTGTGATGGTTAGACAAAATTCGCAATTTTCTGTCCATTCTTTTGACGAAATTTGAGATGATTTATCCACCGAATGACGAAAATCGCCATTTGTTTCCGTGTCCTTTGGTAAAATTCAAGACATTTTTTACAGTTGTTTGAGGAGATTCGCGATTTTTTCTGCGACGAATTGCGAAATTCGCGATTTTTTCCCCAATCGATTAATGATAATAGTTATTTCTTTTCGCTATCTTTTGCTACGATCGTTGAAGAATATTTCGCAATTTTTCCTATGACCTATTGCAAATTTCTCAATTATTTGGGGGCGATCGTATCACGGAACTCATAATTTTTTTTTCCCGTGATCCTTTACCAAATTTCGCGTTTTTGTTTCGGGCGATCGCTTCACCGAATTCACGATTTTTTTTCCGCGATACTTTGCCAAAATTCGCGAATTTTTCTGCGACAAACTGGGGAAATTTTTTCTCCGCCACCACTTGTCGAAATTCGCGATATATATTTTTTCCGTGACCAATTGATGGTACTCGCTGTTTGTTTCAGATATCATTTGACGAAATTCGGGATTCTTTTCCGCGATAATTTATCGAAATTTTCTTTTCAAAACCGACTTACGAAATTCTTGATTATTTGTTTAAATTCTCAATTTTTTACGCATTATTTGAACAAAGTCGCGTCTTTTCAGGGGTGATTCTGTTCTGAATTTTTTGAAAATTTAAGGCATTCGGTTCTGAAAATTAAAAAAAAAAAATAAGTCATCAATCCTAAAATTCGGGCATAAAAAATATCGCGAATTTCGGCAAATGGTCGCCGAAAAAATCAATATCGACAATCGTTCACAGAAAAAAGTCGCCAATTTCTTCAAAGAATCGTAGAAAAAACAAATTTCGCCAAAGAATCATAGGAAAAAAACACGAATTTCGACAAGGGATCACGAAAAAACGCAAACTTCGTCTGGGAATTGCGAACAACACACACATTTCACCAAGGGATTGCATGAAACGCAATTTTTATCAAAAGAACGCGGAAAAGCGCGAATTTCGTCAAAGGATCGCGATAAAGAAACGCAAATTTTGTCGAAGGATCGCGAATTTCGCTAAAGGACAGCCAAAAAAACGCATAATTGGGGCCGGGAGATTTCCCCTCTTTCCCTCCTCTGCTGTAACTTTTCAGAAAATTTGCTGTGAATTTCAGAATATTTTTTTTTTTTTTTTTTTTTTTTACTCATAATTACGCTTGTTGTCTTTTTGTCCGCGAATATTTGACTAAATTTGCAATTTTTTTCTCTTGGTCGTTAGACGAAATTCGTAATATTTTGTGCATTCTTTTGACGAAATTTGCTATGATTTTTTTCGTGACCGAATGACGAAAAACGCCATTTGTTTCCGCAACCTTTGATAAAATTAAAGATATTTTTCCAAGGTCCTTTTAGGAGATTCGCGATTTTTTCGACGACGATTTACCCAAACTTCGCATTTTTTTCCGCCGATCGTTTTATGGAATTCACGATTTTCTTTACTCGATCCTTTGTCAAATTTCGTGAATTTTGCTATGAGCGATTGACGAAAATGATATTCGGTATTTGTTTCAGAGATTTTTTGACGAAATTCGCGATATTTTTCCACGACCTTTTATCGAAATTCGTCTTTTCTTTTGTCGACTGACTGAGGAAGTTCAAGGGTAAGGAGGCAAAAAGAAGTGAAAAGATCATTTGGGGGAGAAAGGTAGAGGCGGCTTTATTAGCCATGGCGCCCTGTGGGCGATTTTTTATTGTACCACTGCAATGCTATACTCATTTTTTTTCTTTTAAAGGGTTTTACTAAAGCATTTTACTTTGTGCGCTCCTTCCAGGGCCGAAACTAGGTATATTTTCACCCGGGCAAACATGGATTTTGGCGCCCTCCTCCTTCCTCCGCAAAGTAAATTTACAAAGCGAAATTTACGAAAGTTTCTATTAGAGGACTTATTTTAAAATTTAAAATGTGTAACAGTAAAACACATAATAATATTGAAATATATAACCACCTTTGTCAAATATTTATTCAATAAAACCTGTGAAAAAAATCGAAAGGATACGGAAATAATTCCGCTTTATACAGGTTTCCGTCTTAGCAGATATAACTGTCGTATTATTTCTGTTGGAACCATGAAGTTTTTTTCATTTAAGACAATATTCCATTACAGACATATTTCATTTTTCTAGATTTTACTGTTGTAGCATTACAAATTATTACAATTGATGTACTTTAATGTCATAGTGATATGAGTCACATTGTTTCGGGAACTAAAAAACCAGGATTTACTGTAGGCATAAAAATGAATTCCAGCACTGTAAAATATCTTCCTGTACTATCTACACCAGTTTTGTGGAATCATCACTTATATCACTTATTTATAGATTGATATGTCTACATACTTTCCTCAACTTTTCAAATTTAATTTTCAAAGCTAATTTTCAAATTTATGTGTGACTCAAAACAACAACAACAAAATTATTAAATTTTTACTTTTCATTTTGTGAATTTTCGACCGCTTGGTTTTTAACCTCGCCCCATCTAAGCCAGATATGGTGATATGCATGTAAAAAAGTAATTATAAGAAAAAGAATGGAGTTATTCATTTGCTGTCTTGTATATTGTAGGCAAATCTTTTTATCTATTCGACAATTTTAATGCACTTTACTCAGCTTTTCTTTTTGATTTTTCAGCTAAAAAATATTTTTTTACACAAATTTCACACGCACATATATAGATTGTATAAAACGGTAAACCAAATTTTCATCTGGCGCCCCCTTCGCGTGGCGCCCAGGGCACATGCTCCCTCTCCACCCCCTTAGTTTCGGCCCTGACTCCTTCTCCCGTTAATTTTTATTGTCATGGGCAGCTTGGGTGGGGCTCGTTGAGCTAAAGACAATTGGAAGGCCTCCCCACCTAGCCGAACCTGTCCCGGGCAGCCACCCGATCTCACCCATAACAAGACGGGAAAAATGAAAGCTCAACACTGCTCAGGGAGAGAGAGAAAAAAAATTGAACAGTCTTCATGGAATCTTTTCATCAGAAAAATCAGCCAAACAAAACCTTCATTTGGCGCCCCCTTTGCCTTTCAGTACACTTGGAATTAGAGAAAGAATAATGCCTAAGAGAAAAGCTCTTTTTTTTCCAATTCATTTGCAGCCTTCTATTATAGATGAATCTTTTTTATATATTTGTAAATTTCAATGCATTTGGTTCAGTTTTACTTTTGGATTTTCCGGCTGTGAGACATTTTTATGCAAATTCAATATAAATACATATATATTTTTGTATGTAAAGACAAAAAAAATCTTCATTTGGCGCCCCCTACGCTTTCTGTTCTGGCGCCCAGGATGTAGAAGGTTGGGGGGGCACATGCCCCCCCGTGCCCCCCCCGACGCTACGCCTATGTCTGGCAACACTGTTTCAGATCGCGGTAAATATTTGTATTCAATTACTGAATCAAATTTCTGGGTCCAAACATTTTTTTTTTCATTTGCCCCATGCCGTACATTAAACTTTATAAAATTGATTTCCATACTTTTTGCTGTTGGAAGTATGTTTCTATCGTCATTGGTGTAAGAGATAAACGAATTTAGGAAATTAACATTGAATATATTTTAATAAGAAAAAAATTGTAATTTATAGTAATTATTGGTCTAGTAGAAATTTAAATATAAAGTCTACCGGAAAGTTCTGGCCGATAATGTTGTTTCACGCCTACATTTTTTAAAATTCAGCTGTCTTCATTGGCGCCACTTTTTTGAAATGGTAAAATTTCCGTTGTTTTCACATTTCACATTAAGGTGAAAATAACGAGAATTTTACCATTTCAAAAAAGTGGTGCCAATGAAAAAAAAAATCTGAATTAGAAAAAAAAAAAAAAAAAAAAAAAAAAAAAAAAAAAAAAAGGCGTGAAGTAACGTTATCGGACAGACTTTCCGGTAGACCTAATATATATAAGATGTATACTTAAATAAATATTCGCTTACTCCCTCCTAAAAAACTCACAACCCTCGAAGATTATTTTATTATAAATTTTTAGTTAGTGAAGTTTACTTTGATCTTTCTCATTTGCGTCACCAACAAAAGATTCAGCGCTCATGAAACGGCACTTATAAAACTATTTCATTATCATTTATTTTTTGCGCGATTCTTGTTCTATAATAATTTCCCTCTTTTTCTGTTGCGGCATTTTGGTAAAGTAATCTTTAAATAATATTGTTTAGTACTAGGACGGCCGGAAATTTTATTCAAGTATTAAAAAAATATTTTACACCAGAATTTTAACTTAATTATTTAACTTATTTCTGCACGGTACATTTTAAACTTATTTTACTATGAATTACTGGTTCGAATCGAAATATTTTTATTTGGTACAGGTAAAAATGACCGCTATGGCCTTTCTAGTGTTAACCCTTTCCGGCTCAAAGTACTTCTGTTGCTAGAATGGTGAAATAACAGAAGGACACTAGGACTAAGGACACTAGGACAATTTATTTGAAAATAAAGTAAAATATTTTCTTCACGTACAATCTAAAAGGCAAAAATGCATTTCAAAGTATGTATATATTTACATAGGTGCCAAATTACCACTAATCCTCCGTAATATGTGGGTTGATTTAGCCCTGGTTTAACACATTTCGTACCGGGATTTTTTTTCAGATATGAAATTAAATAAGTTCCACGTAGAAAACTGGAATTAAATAAATAAAGACTCATCAAATAATTTTTCTGGTTCGAAACTTTGTTAAACTGGGTTAAATTAATCCTCGCATTACGGAAGATTAGTGCGAACTTGGCACTTCTGTATTTATATCATATTAATTTCTAATAGTACATCTTAAGAATCTTAAGTAGAATCTTAAATGAGAATAAAATGCATAATGAGTGTATTTGTTATACCTATTGCTATGACAGTATGGATTTTAATTTGGTAATTTGTTTTATTATTTTTCCTCTATCCTTTTTAATCTTGCTTCATTTTGAGCTTAATTGATGTTCAATGGTTTATTTCCCTGTTTTCTGTGTGTGGTAGTCCCAAATTCATATTCTTTAGCTTTTTTATGGCTAATATGAAGATGAAACCACACACTTTATTTATGGAACTTTAGGCATTTGGGACTTGAAGATTCTGTCTAAGTTCTACAAATATCCATTTTTCTTTTTCTGCTCATTTTATTTATGTATTTATTATTATTATTTTTTTTATGTTTGATGGTAATTTGTATTGATTTTTAACGGTCATATATATATATATATATATATATATATGTCAAGTCAGGAAACGGTATGTGTCACTGACCGATGGATGTGATGCGTTAGAAGTCATATAAACAGCTCACGCCTAACGACAAGCTGATTCTGCAGTTAATGGCGCAAACTCAGCTAAAGTTATATCAAGCACTTTTCATAACGTCGCATGACTAGCCACGTTGCACGATTCCCTTGTTAGAAAGTGGCTTGGTCAGCAGATATTTCCTGTTAAATACTGCCCAAAATCCTTTGTGGACACAGACGCCTGCTTTTTGCCAATGCATACGGTCGTGCGTTTTGCCGACCGCGTCTGTAATCTCATCAACCAACTTGTATATACTCTGTAAATACTTTATCTTATTAAACAAGTGTGCTTAAGTACGTGTACTAGCTCCTTGACATGGGGGCTCAGCCTACTGAACGTCCAGACACCCCTAGATGGATAAAGCCCAGCTGACTGAATGCCTAAGCCCTAACCGATGGGTTGCTGCCCTGCCCGATGCAAGCCCGGTTCCAGATGCCGAATTCTCCGGTTCCAGATGCCTGAATTCCCCGGTTCCAGCCAGCAGCCCCGACTGACGATTGCCCGAATTTCAAGCCTTCAGCCCTGATAATGTCGCCCTACGCCCGATGACCACAGCTCCGGTACACAGCCCTCGACGATATTTCCTGCCTTACAAATGTCCTCAGCACACGTCCCAGACGGCCTAACAATGCAAACCCGTCCCGACCTGCTCCGCTACTACAAGACTGAGCGCGAGACCCTCGCATAGAAGAGATCTTTTTTTTCCCCCTCAACATCGCAGCCCGCACGGATAATTTTCACGTCCTTTTCTCTGCACTAAGAAGAAACGATTTTCTCCAAAACAAGAAGATATAATTTGACCTACTTACCACAGGAAGATTGAAGAAAGAGAGATGAAAAAGGAAGGACTACGTATTTTTCCTAAGCTTAACTACTAAGTGCGATTTTGTTTCCACTTTCGCTCAAAATCCCAGGTCCGGCTGCAAACGAGTGAGTACCAAGACTCTCTATAAATTTTATTTTATTTTCCCCAGTCTTATTAGTTAAATTAATCATGTTTTTAGAGGATATTCCCCAGTTGAAGTCGGCGCTTAAATTCGTTAAAGCAGACAAAATTAAATTATTGCATCAATTAATTTTCGACAAAGATGAAGCAAGGTCCAATCGAAAAAATTTACGTAAATTTGAGGGTTTTTCATATGATGCAAAAAGCAGTGAATTTACGGCTAAGTTACAGGACATAACTACTAAATTTTCGAAGTTAGAATTAATAGCTGTAGCAAATTTGATGGCCATTGAAATTGGTGGGACTGAAGATGAGCTCGCAAGTCGTATTTTAACTGCATTAACAGATTTAGAAACATTCGCGAATTCCATTAAGATAGCGACAGATTCAGAATTAGAGGATGTTACACCCGATCCCCCCCGGCAACCATTTCAGCTACAAATATAAATTCAATGGCTGCAAGAACTACTGACCCGATCCCCTCGAAGCCAATAATTTCATTTACTGATTTTGAGAATTTAACCCCCCCCTTTCGCGGTTCACGCACAGAAAATATCCTTAATTGGTTTACACGTTTTGAAAATTTAGCGCAATCGTTCGCCCTGTCGGAAATTCAGAAATTTATCTTTGTTGAACGTGCTTTGAAAGATTTAGCACTTTTATTTGAACAGAGTGAACCGTACATTACCTCGTACGATAAGCTTAAAAAAGCATTAATTGCAGAGTTTTCATGTTACTCAACGCCCGCCCATATCCATAAATTACTGTCATTTCGTACGCGTAATCACAGAGAAAATTCAATACAATATTTTTTGCACATGCGAGAGATTGCGAGTAACGGCAATATTGACGACAACTCACTAATGCATTATGTGATACAGGGAATAGATGACGCACCCCAAAATAAAGCCATATTGTTCGGATGTACTGATTTAGCGCAATTTAAGGAAAAACTTTTGATATACGATGAAATTTGCCAATCCAGCCGCGAGTCACGCTCCCGTACTCAGAATTTTACAGCCAGTACACCACGCGCACCGCCGCCCAGACCCCAAAACAAAATTAACTGTCATAATTGCGGAGCTAATCACCTAGCCGTGAATTGTCCCAATAAAAATAAAGGTCCTAAGTGCTTTAAATGTAATTTGTTCGGACACGTAAGTCATAATTGCGGAGAGCGAACCTCAGAACGCAAGACGTCCACTCAAGGCACCCCTCCTCCCAAAATTCACACAGTCGAGCGCGGTCAACCGCACAAAAATATGAAAAAATTTGTAAAAATCGCAAACATTGCAGTAGAAGCCCTGATCGATACCGGTAGTGAGATTTCGGCGATGAGACACGATTTTTACCGACTAATTGGTTCCCCTCCCCTAAGCGAAGACAGTACACATGTAGAAGGGTTTGGAAAATCTAGTATAAAACCACTAGGATCTTATCAAACGAATATACACATAGATAACACCCCATTTTCGACCAAAATTTTCGTTATGGATTCGTCCCACATGTCTATTCCCGTCATTATTGGTCGAGATGTCCTGGCACAAGGTACCTTAATCTGTAATGAACACGAAATTTCCCTTGAAAAAACCGCACAAGCAACCATAAATTACATTGGCGTGAGCCACAAACAAAATTCCTCTAAGACGGATACCATTAATTTAATGTTAACCAAAAAGAATAATATGAATGTTCCTAAGCATACTGAAAAGCTTCCCGTAGTCACTAAATCCTTAGCCGAACACGAATCTAAGTTACAAAATTCTCCCCCCCTCGAAATCTGCTTAAATAAAGAAACTGATATTTCGTTATCAGAGGTTCCTGTCGAAGTGACCGAAAAAGTGAAAGCACCCGATTTAAAATCTTCCCCCTTAAATGATACTTTTCCTGCAGGAGTGAAAAGAATTATCCCCACCGATAGAGCATTTTTCTCTGAATTTTTAAGATCTATAACAGTACTAGCGATCATTACTATCTGTATATTGATGCACTCTCTCGTACGCATATCTCAAGCACAAGATGAACCCCATCGACTGACTGACCTACTTCTACAGCTTACCATAGACGCAATATTTCTTGCCCTCTATATGATAATGCCTGCTTTTAAGCGATCGCACATAGCCAGCGTCAAGAAAAAGAAAAAAAGACGTAGACAGAAAATTTGTATCTGTAAACTAGATGTTGAATCATAAGATGTATATAGCCCAATTGGACATTTTTTTTTTCTTTTTCATATCCGTTGTTTTTCAAGAATTTAAAAGTGTTACCGTGTACCAGTGTTTTTTTTAAAGTGTTCGAAGAAGAGAGCAGTGTACAGCTTGAATTTATAGTGACAAACCTCTCCAGTGATTCAACAATTTTTTTTAATATTATATGTCGATTTTCTTTTCCTCTTCACGTGCACCTTTGATATTCAGAAATTGTTTTGTGTATACATTTTACGTCGCATCTTCCAAAGTATTTTTCGGATGAAACGAAGACTTTTTTTTTTTCTTTTACCAATCCGAAATATCTGGATTTTACAGTGAAAAACCTTACGGGTTATTTTTTTCCCTTCTTCAAACAACGACGGTGTTTTCTCAACCCAAAACTGATAGTGAAGCGAGTGATTTATTTTTTTTGTCGCTCACTGATGTTATTTTCAAGTGTTCTTCTCAGCTTCATCATGTCTAATGGCATGACTCAAGACCTTTCACTCATGAGGTTGTGACTAACTTTAAGTCCATGATAAGACATTTTACGATGCAATGTGATAAGAAAGAAGAAAAAAAAAAAGACTAATTTTTTTCCTGTAGACTATATTTCATTCCAGTAGTGATCGACATTTTCAGACAGTTCAAGATTTAAGTGTACATTTTTAATTACATGATTATTTTTTGTATCAGTGTATCAGCGGTAAGTTTCCTTTTTTTTTTTCCTGATAACTATTTTTAAATGTTTCCGATAGAAGAAACAGATTATTTTTTTTCCTTGTGTACTTACTGTATGAAAGTTGTATTGTTATTTTCATTTAATTAGCCTTTTCTTTTATGCGGTAAAGAAATATTTTTTTTTAAAGAGAAAAGACTGACAGATTTTATTGATGTAAAGAATTTAACATTCGATCATTCCTTTTTAAAGACAGATAGGAAAATTAGTTTTTTTTCCCCTTATTAAGATGTAACTAGTTTTTTTTAATTGTTAAATAAGACTCTTAAGAAGTATTTTAGCTCTAGTAAGATAGTTAAACGATGTTATAGTTTCTTTTGTTGTGTTTTAAAGATGATGAAGAAAGATGCCTTAATGACTGTAGATGAATATTTTAAGATGACTATTTTAAAGTTGAATCTTTTAAAGACGTAAAAGCAGAAATTTAAGTTCACTTAAATTTGAGAAAGACGAATTTTTTTTTCAGAAGACACAGTCTTCAAAGATGTGAAAGAAAAAAAAAAAAAAAAAGAAACACAACATCAGGAAGTAAATTTTTTCTTGTTTAAATTTTGAATTTTTTGAAGAAGCACAGGTGAATATAATAAAGCTTAATGATGTTCTAATACACTTAATTTTTTTAACTTAAGGTTTTGATGAAATTTTTTTTTTAAAGTTAGACAACTCAGAAATATGAAGAATTAAGCGGTATCATTTTACTTTTTTATTTTCGTAGTATATTTTGAATTCTTAGTAGTTACTGTTTCATATATTGTTTTATATTGTGTGTAGTGTTTTGCAATTCTTATATAGTGTTAGTGTTGTTATGCGTCGCTGTTCTGCGTTACTTCTAGCGGTCAGAGGGCTAACCGCAATCAAAATGGCCGAGTGTCAAGTCAGGAAACGGTATGTGTCACTGACCGATGGATGTGATGCGTTAGAAGTCATATAAACAGCTCACGCCTAACGACAAGCTGATTCTGCAGTTAATGGCGCAAACTCAGCTAAAGTTATATCAAGCACTTTTCATAACGTCGCATGACTAGCCACGTTGCACGATTCCCTTGTTAGAAAGTGGCTTGGTCAGCAGATATTTCCTGTTAAATACTGCCCAAAATCCTTTGTGGACACAGACGCCTGCTTTTTGCCAATGCATACGGTCGTGCGTTTTGCCGACCGCGTCTGTAATCTCATCAACCAACTTGTATATACTCTGTAAATACTTTATCTTATTAAACAAGTGTGCTTAAGTACGTGTACTAGCTCCTTGACATATATATATATATATATATATATAACCATTAATTAAACATTACAGACCATCATCAAAAACCGTAATATTGTGAATGATTGACAACAAAATGCGCCACAAACCAACAATATAGAAGTGTATGTATAAAATAAAGTACCTTATACCTAATTACAAGAACTAACATGTAAGAAAAAAAGAATATGGATTCCAAAAAAAATAGAAAAACTTATATATTGAATTACGTTTTCAAGAGTACAGAATTCAATGATATAAGCAAATCGGCTGTTTTCTGTGAGAGAAAAGCTATAAGCTGAAAATTTTTTTCCCCTGTACTCAAACAACCAATATAACCAAAAGAATAGCCCCAAGATGAAAGAACATAATCAAATGACAAGAAATGAAAAAAAAAAACTACAACCCATTAAATAATTAATCTATAGCAATAGAAATCTTACAAAACATACCGAATAATTCCCAGTAGATTTTGAAAATATATTCCCGTACATGGAATCCAAAAAGCATGATAAGATTAAGGTGAATAAAACAGTTAAGTTAACACAGAAATTAAAACCCATGGAGTCAGTTAATCAATGTTGAAACACGGCGATAAATATAATTAATATAATATAAATAAAAAATAATTACATTATTTAAAACCTAAAAACATTTTAATTTGTTTAATAACAATTTTACAACATTTCCAGTATTTAGCGTTATTTACCACATGGTGTAAAAAATTAAAATTATTACTTTATTAGAAGCTTAAAAAAATTATGGTGCTGCCATCTATTACTTTATTTTAAAAACAATTATTATTATACAAATGTCACAAAAAGAAGAACCGAATACATTCTAATGAAATTAAAATATATCAACTGCATTCCTACACACATCCCAATATAAACAATACCATAAAATTTTAAATTAATTAAATGTTAATAAAATGCTTACAATATATTCTATTACCATACCATTAAATCTACACGGAGAAATTAAAAAAAAAATAAAAAAAATAAATAAACTTGATAATATATAGAATATAGCTATATGCTATAAAATAAAATAAATTATATATTATAAAAATATAAAAGTCTTAATATTTACCATTATATTTAAAAAATGAACAGGAAAGAAAAAAAAATAAATTATAAAATAAATAAATAAAAAATGTATGTTTATATAAGATTGTCAGATTCTAAAATTCCCAATAGCCTAAAGATAACAAATTTAGTGTGTGAATTATCCTTATATTAGCCATAAAAAAGCTAAAAAAATATTATTTTGACAATCAACCATATAAACCGATAATTAATCATGGAATACAAAGTTGAAAATAAAACAATATTAAATAGTATAGAGGAATAATAATATAAACTATTTACCCAATTTTAATGCATACAGTATAACATTAGTTATATCAAATAAACCTATATGCATAATAATCACTAAAAAGATGGTATACTATTATTAATTAATATGATATTGTCCTGAGTACACTAAATTAAAAATAAGTTAATATTGAATTTGATTAAATAAGTTAAATTTAATATGAAATAAAAAAGAGGAAAAGTCACCAATTACATATAAAACATCAAATCAACATCCATATAAAATACGTAATAGAAATGTAGTTATAATACAAAAGCCCCATATTTTTTTTTTAAATAAATTAACCATTGCGTATTATCCAGACAACACCACCCTCCTCCGTACTCCAACATCTACCCACCCAACCATCATATAGTAATTGTTTATTATTATTTTACATTTTTTAATTTTTTATAAATATTTTTTTTTATTTTATAAGTTTTTTTGGTAATTTTGTTTACACGTGTTAATTTTTTTTTTTTTTTTTTTTTTTTTTTTTTTTTTAAGATCATGTAAGTACTAATTGTATAGTAATGAATATATGATTTTTTTTTTTAGAAAACCATGATTTAATGCATCATAAATTAGTTTTTTAATATTATTGTTAATTAGATTAGAAGAACATAAACATTTTATTCTATATAAATGATTAAGTAGTATATTTCGATATACAGAATGATGAAGACAAGATTTAAAATTTGTAAATGTATTAACTTTGAATTTATATTCTTTACGTTTATCATATAAATCAGTTATTGTTTTGTTGTCTTTTATTGTAATTTTAAGATCTAAGAAGTTAATTGTATTGTTAGATTAGAGGTTTTCCGTTAATTCCAAATTAGTGGGATAATCAATTGGAAATTGAAAAATTTTAGATTGATCAGTGGCAATTAAAATTATGTCATCAATATAACGATATAAATGGAGATTATTATTAGTAAAAGTACGTTCATAGTGATATAAGTATAAGTCTGATAATAAACTGGATGTACAACCACCTTGTTGTATACCGACGTGGTCTAAATATAACGTGTTATCATGCAATATATAATTATTATAGATAATGAAGTTTGTTAATGATTTAAAATAAGCGATATCAATATTAGATGGTAATTCCAGTTTTTTATAATACTTTTTAAATAATGCATTTATAATATTATGTAAATCTAATAAGTCTATTTTATTAAAAAGATCTTTGAAGTCGTATGTCGTTGTATGATATACACAGTTAAGATTTTTTAAAATATTGACCAGTTGATAGCTATTTTTTAAACAATGTGTATTATCATTGTTTGTAGTAAGTATATATAATTGATTAAGAATTTTTAATAGAAGTTTATTGGCTTTATTATATATATATATATATATATATATATATATACAATATATGATTAAAAAAAATACCGTAATTTCCGGTGTATAGCCCGCAGATCAAACAATTCAGTTTGGACCTAGAAATTTTATTCAGTATTTGAAGACCAATATTTACCGTGATCTAAAAAGTTACATTTTATTTTTAAAAATTTCTGGGTCGAAACACGATTATTTGATCCGCGGGCTATACACCGGAAATTAAGGTAATAAAATAAAACTTAAACAAAAGTTAAATTTCATTGCCGAACACTATTTCTTTTTTTTTTTCTTGGACATTTAAAAATAAAACAATTTCTTTTCAAGCTCAAATATTATTTTCTACTTTTTAGTGCATTAACCCCTTGAGGGGCACCGGTATATATTATATACCACCTACTATTAATAAAGTTTTACACCATAAAAAATTTAGTAAATTTTACTTTTCTAACTTTGGTGAAAAAAAGCCGTAAAATTGCTTTTACTTATTTTGAAATAGAATTTTTCAAGGATTCTGGTGTGAGTTCAACATTACAGGAACACAATCACTTGCCCCTCAAGGAGTTAATATATATATATATATATATATATATATATATATATACATTTTTGGGAATTTTAATTGGCGTGCGATAGCTTCAGAGTTGTAGCATTTATAGAGATTAAAATTAGCAATAGAAAGACGGGAAATATTAATCAAGTTTTATAAAAGTATTTCACACCAGAATTTTTACTTAAAATTGTTTAACACGATTCGTGTAGTCTTTTTTTTTTTCCTTTGTTTGTTTTAAACTTATTTTATAAAGAAATGTCTGGTTCCAACCAAACTTTATTCATTTGGCACGGGCCTACATAGCCCCTCGCCGTCATTCTAGTGTTAAGTGGGAAAGAATTTAACTCACCACGCCGGAAAGTGTTAAAACGCTACTTCAGTGAGTCGTAAACACCCGTTCGCTAATGTTAATCCAATAGGCGAAATTTTTTAGATATCTCGCTTGAATTTCGATATTTTTAAAGGATTTATTTTCCTTGGATAGCTGAGGTCGATTTATACTTAGGCCGTTTTCACTTTTACGATTTTAAATGCAGATTTTTTTTATGAGGATAGTTTCACTTTCGAAACCGGTTTCGAAAATGAAAATGTCATCATCAAAAATACCTGTAGACAAAATCGAAAAATAAAAAACGGCCTTTGTACAGATCGATCTCACCTATCCAATGCAAAAAAAAATTATTTAAAAATATTAAAATTCAAACGAGATATCTTTATAAATTTCTTCCATAGAATTAGCATTAGCGAACGGATCTTTTCACTTGACTGAAGTGCCTCTTAAGTGGGCTGGTCACTCAGCTTCCAATTTCCCCTCAAAAATGTAAAATCTATGGGCATTTGATACATTCGTATATTTAAAATATCTCCTCGGGAAATTAAAATTTTTAACTTCTATTTTTTGTGCACACTTCCTAAAATATGTCTCTTTCCTCCTTAGTTCACCAAATATTTCTAAAGTATAGACTTAATTTTATATGAAGTGTTAAAATCTTACTCACAGTTCGTCCGCTTTTAACACATCAGGGACCGTTCAAGTACTACGTAAGCATATTTTTAGTCATTTTGTACACCTCCCCGTCTCCTGTAAGGAAAAATAAGGAGATGCTAGACCCCCTCCCCTTTTGCTTACGTAAAATTTTATAACATTCTAACATCAACGAGTGTTCGCCATAAAAAATTACAGTTAGCGATAAATTACATTATTAATCCAGCAAATTTACATAAATAGACATATAGGGCTGTGGTATCGGAGGAAAACAAATTAGGTTTAATATATTGTTACTTATTGCGTTAAACGATTCATATAATACAAAAAAGTTTTTAATATATTATTATTTATCGCATTGAACAAAAAAAGAAAAAAAAAACTTTCAGAAATACAACAGGCCCTAACTTATTTAGGCACATAACTAAAAATTTTAACAAGAATCATCGGAATATTATGTGTTTGGCGTTCACATTTCTAGACTGCAGTCCCAGATCTATGAATCCATGTTTCTGCATTGTTTATTATTACGTTTTCAATGTAATGGTGGGTTGGAATGTCCCTCATTTCCAGTCCTTGTTTACTCCATACCTTTTTCCTCAAGTCGTTCACCATCCACAGAGCATTCATCCAAATCAGGCTCTTTTGCTTTTTGTTGTTAAACTACACTTGATTCGTTGTCTAATTCTTACGCAAGAATTCTCGTGACCCCCCTCTCCCCCTTGTCAGCAAATGTAAGCAGACACTGGACACCTCCCCCCCCCCCCCCTTACTGCTTACGTCAGTGTTGCCAGTTGGCTACTTTTTTATAATTCAGATTTCATGACTGGCCCCATTTTTTTTAAACAGTAAAATTCGCCTTATTTATTGACATATTAATTAAGGCGAAAAGAAGAGGAATTTTACCATTTCAGAAAAGTGATGCCAATCAAGAAATATGAATTTTAAAAAAGTAACCCACTGGCAACACTGGCTTACGTAATATTTGAACAACCCCACGTAAAATATTAAATTCAGCATAGATTTTAGAAATATTTTGAAAACTAAGAAAAAATGAGATATCCTTTAAGAAGAGTACACAGAAAAAAGATTTTAAAAATATGAATTTCCCGAGAAGATATTTTAAGTATACGAATGCATCAAAAGTCCATAGACTTAACATTACGGAGGAGAATTTTGAAGCTGAGTAACCAGACCACAGAAATGCAAAAGCATAGCTGCCAACCTTCAATTAATCTTCCGTAATGTCTGGATTAATTTGACCCATGTTAACCACATTTTGAACCAGAAAATTTATTTCATGAATGCTTATTTATTTAATTCCAGGTTTCTACATGGGACATATTAAATTTCATTTCTTTAAAAAATTTCTGGTTCGAAACGAATTAAACCAGGGTTAAATTAACGCGAGTATTACGGAAGATGAGTTTGAGGTTGGCACCTATGCAAAAGTGATTTGTACGATTCTCTATAAAATGATATTTGTCAGTATGCAGGACTAAAGAGATAGTATCTCTATTACTCTCGGTCAATATCGATTGCACCAATAGATCAATCGATTTTCGAACCGGAAATGAGAATTTTTAACTTGTAGAAAAACAACGTAACAACTTAAAACTGTCAAAGTCGAAATTCCACAAGGGAAAGAACAAGCTGGTGAATAAACAACTGTGGATGTTCCTGTCTCAAAAAAATGAAGTACTCAAAAATGAGTATATCGATGTACTCATATCGAATTGAGTATGTTCGGATCAAAAATGAGCATATGCTTTCTCAATTTTGAAACATCACGTGTTATCAAACGCAAACAAAAGGATAATTTTGCACCCTGCAATGGTTTATTTCATTTATGGCGGCAAAAAAAAAAATGTTTATTAATGTAAATATTAAATTATGCACAGTATTTTAAAATAATTTGAAAGTGCTGCTTGCAAATAATGCTCTTGTAAGAAAAATTTTCGATTTGGGTATCTTGTTAATAATTTTGATATTTTTCTTAATAAATAATCAATAAAAATTTCTTGTTAATAACTTTGAACGGGAAATAAATGTCAGTACATTTTTACTTTAATTTGTAGGTTCAGCGGGGAGTAGTAGATATCGATACATATTTGAACACAACCATGGAATCAAAACTGAATACATGTGTTCCTCAATTTTGAGTACATTCGGATTGTAGCTATTTTGAGTAAGTAGCGTATTTAAAATTGAGTATATTTTACTCAATTTTGAATGCACATTTTTTTCAGCGTACTGTATTATAGGAGTCATATACTGTACCTACTGGTAGGTATTTTCTCAGATAAAAAGTAAAGACGCCGGGCATGTAGAAATTCCACGTCCTAGAATTCTTATTTAAAATCTACCCGCCTGGTGTTCCTTAGTCCGGTTACCTACCTGATTAGTCCCATTTTGCAGAAGATTCTTTAAAAATGTTTAAAAAAAAATTGAATTGGATTTTTTTTTAATAATAAGTCTGGCTCAACGACAAATGAACAGTCTTAAGGTTACAACAAGAACGAAAATGAATCAATAGATTATGAAACATCTTCCAACTCTATCAGAATTTTGTTAAGAAAATTCCCTCGTATTCGTTTACAGAAATGAGATATTCAAATAAACATAAAAAAGTAGTAAAATTTCATTTCAGGAATGGGTGTCCGCAGCCCTGCATATGATCTCCAAACCTCGTAATACACTTCAAATAAATTAAGTTTTAAAAGCGTATCACAGCTGAAAACGCACATCAAGCAAGAATTGCTCATAGCTAATCCAACACCCAAATTACTTGAGTGACTGTGTAAATAAACAAGAAATTCTATCAAGTCAATAGTCTATAGAAAACAGTTGTAGAACATCTCAATGTATAACAGTTTCATTCTGTTTGAAGTAGTGTAACATCATTAAAATTCCCTGCAAACGACTTTTTTTTACATATATCATAATTCTTTATAGGAATTCTTTTGGGCGTCTTTATAAAGACGAACTATAATTGCGACTTAACCATTACTCTTCAAAAAACACACTGCTTCCCTCATGAGTGAGGCATATAAATTGCATTATGTTTGAAATCGTGTAACATCATTTAAGTGCACTAAAAACGATGTTTCACCATTGACAGCAATGTAACAAAATACTTTCGAGTGTCTCTGTAAATAAACTATAATTGTTACTTATTCCATACACTTTGTCATCCATCTTAACGATGCATACCAATTTTATTATAATTGGGTTAATATAACAACATTAAAATGCACTGGAAAAGCTTTTCCATTTGTTGAAATGTTTTTGTGTGTCCCTGTAAATTAACCGAAAATAATACACGCTTCACTTTCAATGCCGAAATTAATTCATAAACTTCAAAATATAACAATTACAAGTCAATCCAAGTTGTTACTCGAGTTAGAGCACAGGAAGACAGACGGCCAGACAAACTGAATTCAAAAACACTTTTCAACTATTATTAAAAAGCAGAAAACCAATGCTTAAAAATGCACAAATAACACGATTGTATTATTTGATGAATATTATATTTATATGATGAATATTATAATTATATGATGTATTATTTGTGCATTTTAAAAAGTTGGTTTTCTGCTTTTTAATATCTTGCACAAAGGCTTAATTGCTATTTTAATTTTTCAACTATGTTAGGAAGGGTTAAAAAATAAAAATGGCATCGTGAAATCACACAGACCCTCAGAATCAACTCATCACTTTTAATTTCGACATCGTCTGATTACCCCTAGTCATTATATTAATTTAATGACTAGGGGTCATTGACCCCCCATTATTTTAATTTATTTGTAACAATTGCAATGGTTTAGAAGAAATTTCATTTAAAACATCATAATTTAAAACAAAATAAAAATATTTTAAAAAATGTGCGGGCTCAAACAAGCCGACTGCCTATACCCTCTTCGCGAACTGGCCAGTTAGTTTAAAACGTTGTTGGCCAATTCACGAAACGGCCGGCCAGTTCGCAAACTGCCCGATTCCGGGTTTTGGCCGTAACATTTATATATATATATTATTATGGTTTACTATAGAAGATTCCTTAATGAAAAGGGTAGCACTTATAGCAATTTTGATGCATTTTAATGATGTTACACTACTTCAAATATAATTATTTTGATATGCATTACTGTGGTGCGCTACGTAGTATACGGATTGAATAGCTTTTATCGCTATTTTACAGGGATACACAAAATAATTTAATTGTATTATTATTCTCAGTATAGAGTGATTGTTTGAAGTCGCTAAGTGAAATTGATAGAAGTTACGAAGTAAAAATTAATAAAACATTCTAATAAAAATTCAGCCATAAATGTTCTCAATTTTTTAATTCTGATCCAAGCTTTACGATTTACATGTCAATCACTTTCTTTTAGTTCAAGATAAAAGGAAAGTTTCAAAATCAAGTTTTTCCCGGGTATCAAAGACACGTTTCTAAGCGTCCCGCAACTTTTTTTTCCATGATTACACCACTGTATATATTCATTATTTTTTATAAAAAGGGAACCGAATGAAAGTACACTGCCTACGCAAAACTCTTGAACACATGGTTCGATTTTCATACTTTTTTTCTGGGAGAACGGGGGGGGGGGGGGGGACTGTCTCTGTGGCCCGTTTCAATATCATTAAGTTGTAAAAATGAAATTTTTATGGCTGTTTTCACATCTCTCTTATTTATTCATTCTTCTTCTTATTATTTTTTTTTACTTTCTACGCTTTAATTTTCGTAAACATTGATCATCCTTCATGAAATTTTAATATGGTGTTAACCCATTCATTACTCCCTGCTGTTGCGTTCACGCAACGGTCACATTATTGCTCATTCTTAAATTAATTACTTTGCCACTAATATTTAAGAATTAAAAATAGTATACTTTATTTATTGGCAGAAATTTTGGTATTTCAATAAAGCGAAAATTACCTTTCTGAATTTGTGGTGGCAAACGACTTTCAACAAGAATTTTGAAAATTCCTACTTTATAGTTTTGGTGGTTAAGGGTGTATTCGAAAAAATATCCCCCCCCCCCCCCTTCAACAGCTCGAAATTTTCTGAGACATTTTCAGACTCAATTTTAAAAGTAAAAATATGAAACTTGCTGAGGTGATTTTTGAAGAGATGTTGAAGAGGCCGTGTGATTTCGTTTTTCGCTCAATTCATTAGAATTTGATTTTTAATGAATTATTTCTCAGTAGGACTCTTTTCTTCATTCCCAGATCTCCCGCTTCGGAAAATTCGGTTCAAAACGCCCACTTTGACAGCATTTCTTACAATATTTTCTGCCTTTATCAAAAAATCGAGAAGCACAGCACATTATATAGTTTCTAAATAAGAGGATTTCTCGGTTTGATGCGATTGAGAGCAAAAATGAATTTAAAAATGAATCGGAAAATAAGCAGTTTGGATTGGAATACACCCTTAATGGGTTAAAGCAATTCTGAAGAAAAAAAAATATATTTTTTCTCGCTCAACAATGCGAATCTTTCTGACGAATTCACGGACTCTATTTTGAACGGAAAAGTATGACAGTTGCAGGCATGGTTATTGAAGTGATTTGTAATCGAACTTTTTTTTCTTCCGTTATGTAAATTTCCTCCTGAGTTAGAAGCGATTGTTCTCCCACAACGACAGATTTTTTCCTTTTCCCGCGCTGTCGCATCCGGGAATTCGGTTCAAAACGCCAATTTCGACACATTTTCTAAAAGATTTTCTACCTTTATCGAAAAACGGGAGAAAATGTTTACGTACATAGTTTTGAACAAGAGCGCCTGCCAATTTCAACCATATACGAACAAAAATGAATAAAGGAAAAATTGTCAGAAAAATTCAGTTTGGATTTAAGAATAAAATTGAGGCACACAGTGTTAGTTTACTTTTAAAATAGCCGTCGATTAGTGTACACACACACATATATCTATATATATATTAGGGATGCACCAAATAGTGATTTTGGCCGAATACCGAATATTCTGCCAGCCGAATAGAAACTATTCCTCCAAATACCGAATATTTGGCTCGTCGAATACTTTTATATTTCAAAATTTAAAAGCATTAAAATGTTAAATTTTACATAATATTTAAAACAGAAACTTTCATTTTGATAATCAAGAGCTTTTTTCATGTAAACTTTATGCTGAAAAAAAATCAGCTTTGAGTTATTTAAGATGAGGATGATTATAAATCTTTTTAAATTAATTAATAAGATTTTAAATTTCATGGCTTCTTCTGTGAATTAAAACAAATGAATAAAATTTTCTTAAATTCTAAAACAAACATTTTAAAATCAAGGAGAAATTGTGAAAAAATTGGAAGAAAAATTGTACAGGATAATATATGATTTGTTTGTCAGGAAGAGACTAAAGTAAAAGTAAATAAATAATACAATCTATTCAAATTTTATATGGTGGCAGCTCAGCAAGGATAACTGTTCTACTCCCTTTGATTAAGCAAGGAAGTTTTTAAGTCTGTTCTTAACTGCTCTGCTCAACAAGCGAAAAACGTTTTGACATATTTACAAATTCATTTTTTAACGGAAAGATATAAAATTGGAAAGCCTGGCCATGGAAGAGATTTGGAATGGAACTGATTTTTCCATTTTTTGATCAATCAATTACCTATTGAGTTATAAGCGAATTCGATCACGTGATAAACCCGTTTTTCGCCCGCTCTTGTATGCTCTTTCTTCCTTCGCGCGGAAATTCGGTTCAAAACGCCCATTTTGACGTTATTTTCTGAAAGATCTATTGCGTTTGCAAAAAAAAAAAAAAAGGAAAAACCTCTCAATTACATAGTTTCTGAACAACAACACTAGCTAGTTCCATGCATTTTCGAACAAAAATAAATTAAAACTTATGTCAGAAAGTTGCCCTTTTTAATTTGAAAACACCCTTAAATGCATCCGAGCTCGGAACCAGGACGTTTCGGTCCCGACACTTCGCTCCCGAGACATTTCGGTCCCGAGTCATTTCGGTCCCTAGCCATTTCAGTCCCGAGTCATTTCGGTCCCTTGCCATTTCGGTCCCTTCTCCAGCAAGCTGAAATTTTGTGTACGTGAAATATGTGACATAATTTTTTAGGGAACATTGTAGTATTTTTTTTTCTAACTGAAGGCCTTAAAATTTTAGTGTAATGCGAATATAAGGGCCCGAAAACCGCAAGCACGTATAACTCGAATCCAAACTATCACAGCCCTCACAAATTTCGTATGGTAATCGTAATCGTTTTAAAAAATAGGGGTGGGGGAATATGGGAGTTCTGTTGACTTTTCCAATATTTTAGTGTATCATAAGTATAAAATCCTGATAAATTAAAACTTTTATAACTCGATCTATAATTATCGCAAAACACTCCTATTTTGTATGGTAAACGTAATCTTTATAAAAGGAGGGACATTATCAGATTTTTTAAAAGAGCCTCCTAAATTTTAGTATAACCCTAATATAATGGCTTTAAAACGCAAACACTTATAACTTGGATTCAAATTATTACAGCTCACACAAATTGCGTATGGTAATCGTAATCGTTTTAAAAAGCAGCGCGCGGGGGGGGGGGGATTCTGTTGACTTTTTCTATATTTTAGTGTATCATAAATATAAGGTCCGGCTAAATTAAAACTTTTATAAATCGATCTATAATTATCGCAAAACACTCATATTTTGTACGCTAAACGTAATCTTTATAAAAGGAGGGACATTATTGGATTTTTTAACTGAACCCCTTACATTTTAGTATAACCCGAATATAGGGGCTCGAAAACGCGAACACTTATAACTCGTATCCAAATTATCACAGTCCACACAAATTTCGTATGATAATCGTAATCGTTTTAAAAAACAGGGGGAGGGGACACAGTTGACTTTTTTGACATTTTAGTTTATCATAAGTATAAGGTCCTGTTAAAATAAAACATTTATAACTCGAGCTATAATTAGTGTAAAACACTCATATTTTGTATGGTTAAACGTAATTTTTATAAAAGGAGGGATATTATCGGGTTTTTTAACTGAACCCTCTAAATTTCAGTATAACCCGAATATAAAGGCCCAAAACCCGCAAACGCCTATAACAAAATTGTAGCACCCCATGCAAATTTTCATTGCAGAAGTAATCGTTTTCAGGAATTGGGAAATTGGGAGTTTTGTGGATTCTTTATAAAAGCTCCTAATATTTTAGTCGATCATAAATATAAAGTCCAGACAATTTTAAAACATTTATAAGTCGATCTTTAATTTTCATATGCAAATGCTCATGCCCTGCATATATTCAGTTATTTATAATTTTCGACACTATGTGATTAATAACGAAAAAAATCTACAAATCTTTATTTCATCCATTATTTAACGGGTTTTAGAGCACTACATTTTACATATTTTTTAAAAAGGGGGTCCTTAACATAGAATTGTGATAAAGGAACACTATTTTTTAAATTCTGCAGCGGAACAAACTACAACTTTTTACTTTATTTTAATTCTTAGACAGACCTTAAAACACGCTCGTTTTAAAATAATTAATTTCTCGGAAACTTACGGTACGAATTGCATAAAAATTCGTTTTTAGGCTAATTGTAGGGTGTAGAGTTCATTTATGCTGTCAGAATTGGGTACTGCTATTGAAAAAACAAAGTTATGGTTCGTTTTAATATGTAGAATGCCCCCTAAGCAAATTTTATATACATCATTTAAAAGTAGACTTTATTTCCAATCGTTCGGTACCAGTAACTTTTTTCTACGATAATTTGTTGAGGAGTTAGTAGGGGGTGTTCACTTTTTTTTTCCACGACTGTACTTTTAAAAACATCCACAAAAATTTTAACTAACATTGTGATTCATCTGGTCCCTTGTTTGCACATTCCAAACAAACACACAGTTCTGTACATGGAATACCTGAAGACTTGCATGAGCATGAGCAATGGCCAGTAGAACATTTGATTTTTATACATTTGCACATTGCCTGGTCTAGGAGTATATTTGGAATAGGATTTTGGGTCCTCCCCACCCCCTGAATTTCACCTTCGGGGGAAGAAAGGTTCATAATATGAAAGAGTTGTCAAAGGGCTTTTCGATAATATGTCACAGGAAGAGTTCGGTAATTTTTTTTTAATTGCGCCCCGCCCACTCTCACGTCCTCGGAATTCACCCGACCCACCTTCCTCTTTGAAATCTTTATATTTAATAAATAATATTTATCAGAGGGCTCCGGGTATGTGACAGCTTGGCAGGGCTAAAATAAGAAAAACATTGAAAATTAAAGCTTCATTTCACAGATCATTGTCATGCTTATTTCTCTGTCCAGCTCACCCCTCGATATCTCATCTCGGCCCTTTTTGGCCGAGCGTGAAATGACAATAATCGAGAGTAACATTTCGAGGAAGGACGAAAACTGATTTCTCATTCTCGACAATGTCATATGAAATGTTGAACAGAGACCGAGAGCGAGAAACGAGAATGGCAATGGGAAGCGATTAGTTACAATAGGTGAGATATCTCGAAGCAAGCGAGAGGTTTGCCCTCGAGAGAGTTCTCTTCTCGAGGTAAACGAGGAGAGAAGAGCAGCAGAAAATATATCTCGAAGTGCGAGAGAGAGGGCGAGAGAAAGGAAGCTTTCAGAAGAGTCAAACTTACCGCGCTTCTGGTGTAAGTCATGATTTCCCAAAGGAGTACATGTTCTTTTCCGTTCGCTTTTGTTATTAACCGATATTGGTTAGGAGGCATAGTGGTTTAAGTTATCAGTTCGGGTTTCAGTTGTTGATATAGAAGTTTTCTAGTGAATTTGGCGGCGCCAGTTTGTCTTTGATTTTCAATGTTTCTCTTATTTTAGCCCTCCTAAGCTGTCCCATATCTCTTAATATTAGAATGCTATTGTTAAAACAAAACTGCACTGCAATTATGTGTTTTCGAGATTTTAAGTGTCGCCTCAGGAAAGAGGATTTTTCAAAATTATTTTACCCCACGCATGTAACATATTAAAATAAGGATAATCTCATAACCTTTCTAAATCTACCTTCCTTTTGTCAATCCACCGTTAATTTTAGACCCCTGGGCTTAAAATGCTCTAAAGGAATATACTTAGCAGCGGTTTTTTTCGTACTGTGGAACGGTATCTTGCACTCATAGGAAAATTATAAGACTAACATCAAATTGTGTCTAAAATCGAATAAAAAATATGGACATATGTTTCTTAATTTTAACTCCCTTCTTCGCCTCAAGAGGGCGCTTTAAAATTTTGTTTCTTCAAACGTTTAGTATACTGTTTGTCCAAAAATTATAAAATTCACAAAATAAAGTCTTTTCACTCTCCCCTATCTTCTCGTATCAATTTTATTTTTACTACCATCAGGGGACGCCGCCCAGTGAAACATTTTACTTTTAGCCTCAGGCTATTGGTATCTTTCATCTGTTTTTCATAATGTTTTGTTTCATTGTTTTTCTTCATTGTAGATACTATTCTCCAAGTTCTTGACCCATTCTGACTACTTGGGCACTCATCCTGGACCAGCTGTGGCCCATCGGGCCCCTCTTCATTTGTCTGGCTCTAATCACACGCTTCACTTGTTCTTTTACCATTTTTCTTTTCTTCAATTTTTTTCTTATTCAATGGTTTAGTTTTTTTTTTATCATTCTCAACTTCCCCTAGTCATCTCTTACATGAAGTTAACTTTCATCCTTGGTCTGCCCTGACAGTTTGGGGCCTAGTGCCCCCTTTTTTTTTGGGGGGGGGGGGGGGCGTTTCTTCTACCTTTTCCAGACCCATCATCTGATACCACGTTGGTAAGGATTGGAAAATTAACATTATCCAAAATACCAAAAATGAAGTCCATTGATGTTTTATTTTAGTTATAGAATTCCCTATTAGCGGATATATTTGTCTGTTTACTTTTCTATTTTTCGATAACACTCCTTTGTTTTCGATAAACGGAGAAATTCAACAACATTAGACACACTTTAGACATTTGGGGAACTTTCACTTGTATCAAACCTTCTGCCTTTATCGAAAAGAAGAAAATGCTAATCGATTCTAGCTAATGCGCCTAAAATAAAAAAATGAGCTAGTAAATGTGTTAGAAACTAGCTACTTTGGATTTTGATACAGACTTGAAGAGTCATGTTGGAATCCCTAGGCACTGGAAAACAATTTCCGTGTTAGACAGGTTCCCTCTTAGCAGTTATATTTGTCTAGTTGCCCTTATGTTTCTCGATAAACGGAGAAATTCCACAGCATTAGACACACTTTAGATATTTAGGGAGCTTTAACTTATATCAAACCTTCTGCCTTTATCGAAAAGAAGAAAATGCTAATCGATTCTAGCTAATGCGCCTAACATAAAAAATGAGCTAGTAAATGTGTCAGAAACTAGCTACTTTGGATTTCGATACAGACTTGAAGAATCATGTTGGAATCGGTAGGCACTGGAAAACAATTTCCGTGTTAGGCAGGTTCCCTCTCAGTAGTTATATATGTCTGGTTATTCTTACGTTTTTCGATAAAGCTGTCTTGTTTTCGATAAACGGAGAAATTCCACAGCATTTGATACACTTTAGACATTTAGGGAACTTTAATTTGTATCAAACCTTCTGCCTTTATCGAAAAGAAGAAAATGCTAATCGATTCTAGCTAATGCGTCTAAAATAAAAAATGAGTTTTTAAATGTGTCATAAATTAGCTACTTTGGATTTCGATACAGACTTAAAGAGTCATGTTGGAATCGCTAGGTACTGGAAAACAGTTTCCGTGTTAGGCAGGTTCCCTCTTGGCAGGTATCTTTATCTTACTATCCTTACGTTTTTCGAAAGAAACTTTTGTTTTCGATCAATGGAGAAATTCCACAGTATATGACATTTAGGGGAACTTTAAACTGTATCAAACTTTTTGGAGTTATCTAAACAGTAGAAAGGTTATTTGATTCATCAAATGCGCCCTAGTTACGCGATTTGGACATTGCAGTTTCATAAAGAAGAAAGGGGAATTTATTACAATGCAAAGAAAATCATTTTAAAATACTGAAATTCAAATGAGATATCTTTATAAATTTCTTCCATAAGATTAGCATTAGCGAGCAGGTCTTTTCAATTGACTGAAGTAACCCCTTAAATCTAAATCAGGAGAAAATAATTACGATAGCAGAATTATCGAGCAAACCCTATCACTACTGTGAAAATTTCGGCCAGAATAATAGCTAAGTTTTCCAACAATTGTTTTTAGCTCTCTCGTTATAATCGATTCTAAAACATCTCGATTGTAGATTCTAGGAATTAATCGATGGCTGTATCGATTGTGATTTTTTACGATGACGATTTTTCTCGATTGTCGAATTTTCAAGAATCGCCCATCACTACCATATGATCGCGATTTGGAATCACTGTGTGTCGCTCTGCTTTAGAAAAAAGAAATGTTACCTACCTGAAATTTTAATCCTGTTTTTTTCTCCTTGACTGATAATGGACGGCTTGAGGGGTGACTTATTCTTCTTTCAAGCAGAGTAGCTTGTAATGGTTAGAGCTTCATTCTTCTTTGTTCGCAACACCTCATTTCAGAAAAAAAGAATTTTAAATGCCTAAGACTATGATGCTGCCATCTAGTAGCGATGAGGCAAACTCAATCTATTTGTGGCCGAAATTTTGTTTTCTAGAACTTTTTGGCAAAATCACTTTAAAATGTTGCGAAATGAACAGGAAAAATACTAAAAAAAAAAAAAAAAAAAAAAAAAAAAAAAAATACGCTACAAATTATTTGAATTTATTTGACAAAATGTAAACGCATTAAATATGGGAATCTGCATGCTATTTGTAATAATATAATATGCATAATTATATGTTTTGTCAAAATTTATATAAAAGAAGCTTTTAAATTTTATATTATGTATCAAAATTAATATTTTTATGAACTACTAAAAAAATATTTATTT
Organism: Maratus speciosus; assembly: GCA_963932465.1. Lineage (NCBI taxonomy): Eukaryota > Metazoa > Arthropoda > Arachnida > Araneae > Salticidae > Maratus > Maratus speciosus. The sequence goes on along the minus strand of OZ010796.1, from coordinate 199,752,730 downwards.
CTTTACAGAGACTATTAACATTATAAGTATTATTAAAAGTAAACTAAGAATAATAGTACTTGAGGCTAAAAACAATTTATTTCATGATCATCTTGAAAAGGACTTTACATAAATAACTGTCCCCTAAATGGCTAATAAAGATATATACTTATTCGTGCCTAGCACCCTATATTTTGTACGCAACAAAAATGCATAAAAGTAGGCTTGAACGTACAATTTAAAAATTTAAAAAATATGTATGTCAAAAAAGTCTACAATCTAAGATTATGACTTATTTATTTGGATCCTTGATAGAAAAACACAAATAAACTTACTTTTTACATTTCGCCATCTGCAAAAATAAAAAAAATCTATAAACTCTTAAAAAAGCCTTCATTTAAGCAAATAAATATCCATCTTACGCTGTCATCTCTCGGTACCAGATAAAGAGATTTATAGATAATTATTTCATACTACTTTCATGTTATAAAGAAGATGAAAATCACACAAATTTAATAAAATTCGAAGCGTCCCAAAAATGGGACGCCAGGTACACATGGGTTAATATTTTCTGAAATGTACTGAACAACACATTTGCCTGAAACTCTATTGCTACCATTAGCAGTGGCGTAGAAAGAGGTTTAACCCTTTAGTGCGCAGCTTTGCATATATGCAAATAACAGCGTTTTGAATTTAATAGACATTTTTATTCGTATATACCTAATTCATACCAGAAAATTAAAATAGCAACATTAGCTTTAATTAATAAAAGACATTCCGTACTTAAATAAAGCAAAATTAACCATTGAAACTTTCTGGTGTAAAAACAGATTCTCTGAACTACGCAATTTTTAGAACGTATTCCATCATGGGAAATAACGGGTTAACATACGTGCCAAGCTCCCGCTTTTTTAAAATCAACAAAAATACACTTCAAACCAGAAATTTTATTTAAAAATTTCAATCAGTTATGTTTCAAATGGCTTCCACATAGAAGCAAGTAATAATAATGTAATAAATTTTCTGGTTGAGAGTCTGCTTTTTCATTTAAAAAAAAAGCGGAAGGTTGGCCAGTATGGGTTAAATATTAAGTTTTATATAATAAATAATTATGCAAAATAAGGTATTTGGAGAAATACTTATTAAAATATTTACTAATTTGCAATATTTTAGCGTAAAACAGCCACACGACAGTAGTTTTTGACTTGTTTTGCAGATGTGCAACAGAATAAAAGATTGACTATTGTACGAAAATATATCTCTGATTCTTTTCATTATTTTTCCTGTGTAATAAACCTTTCAGAGGATCATATATAATTTTTTCGAAACAAAATAAAAAATCGGCATCTAAGGGTTAAGGAAATTTAAAAGAGGATTTAACACTTTGAGCTCTGAAGGGTGAGTTTCTACTCAATTAATTTTTAATCCAAATGTCACATTGGCACCAGAATATTCAACCAAATTTATTAGAAAATAGATTAATGCCTTTTTCGTGTATATTATGAGGCGAATCTTTTTTTTTTTTTTTGCAAAATACTGGTGCCAATGGGGCATTTGGACATTTTGAAGAATTTCACCCCCAGAGGTCAATGGGTTAACACTTTCACGCCGGCCCGGTGGGTCCATGGACCTACTAATAAAAAGGAACTGACATATCCTTAAAATAGTGAAGCTTCAACTGTAACTGTTTTCGCAGAGATTGATTAAAGCCACAAGAAACTTCCGGCAGAAAATTTAAATAAAATTTTTCTGATTATTTAAACTGCTTATTCATACAGTCTGAGTCATAAATAATAGCAGAAACTGCTATTCATTTTTACTGGTGGCAGTTTACTTTGGCGGACCTGTGTTTCCGCCATATTATGACAACCTAGAGACCTTCCTCTCAGTGTCAAGGAAAAAATTATAATACGTGGATAAACTGACACCAGTAAAAAGAAATAAAATTTCTTACCAGATTTGTAAGAATAATTCCATAAATAATGTTCCTAAATAAGTAGAAATATTCTATTCAAATTTACTGGTGGGAAGTTTACCCCGGGAAATTAGAAACTGAGATCAGATTTTTGAAAAACCTGCCGCCATCTTGGGACAACCTCATCAGTTACTTCATTCGCTACTGATAGACTGTACACTATATGTCCCCTTTTCTTTATTCATAACACCATTGGTGGGTCACACTCGACTGTCTCAGAGTTAGCAAGTCTCCGGCTTTTTGCACACCACTGTTATTTTAGAAAAAATGTTTTTCTTTTAAATCGTCCATTTGTTCTAATTAAACAAAACAAAATTTTCTGTATTAAAATACTGGTAGCCAAAAAGCAGGAGACTTTGCAGCTCTGAGACAGTCGAGTGTGACCCACCGCACCGTCGTGATCGTGTTAAACCCTTTATGTACTGAATTATGAATTCATGAAAATTTTATCTTCTAAAAATTTTTTCGTGAATTGTTTAAACTACATTAGAAGATTTACATAACCATTTAATAAATTTTAGAAGGATTAATTACATTTGAATTTATAGCGATTTTGTGCAATATTTATAATCCCACTCAAACCTTTTATTTTAAATATTTTTCTTAGTATTTTGTAGAATTAGGAAATGTACAAATATAATGTTCTTACAGTAGAAATATAGAAGTATTTCCGAATTGAAATATCCCCCGCCCCCCCAAACGTCAAGAAAGCTGAAAAGATAGGCAAAGGCAAAAATAGTCTAGTTTCTGAATTTCGTAATGCTTTCCCCCTAAAACAATAATAAATTTAAGTTAAAAACAACTATTTGGGGGGGGGGGGTCGGAGGGGGGAATTTTGGGGGGAAAGTTAAAAATTCGGATTCAGCTACCCAAATATCTTAAAGTAAACCTTATAGAGAAAGTTCGGAGGGGGAGATGGGAGGGCGAATGTAAACGTGCGAGTGGTTAAGTGGAATTGCGCAACTTAGTCCACGCAGCACTGCGGCGCATGTTCCGAGGCAGATCCCTCTTCCCCTTCATCCTAAGTCATAATGTCATATATCTAATTTGTTGCAAATTTTGTCTACTTTCTGAATTTCTAGATACCTTTTCTCTAAAATAATAAAAAGATGGATTTTTTTAATAAAAACCTTTTTTGGGGGGCTTTTTACCAAAATTTGGGGAGGTTGCCGGGGGAAATTTTGGTGGGAAGTTACAAATTCGGATTCAGCGACCCGAACATTATCCAGGAAGCAGATTTTCAGTACTACCATTAATTTTGCTAGGTAAAATTCCCTATTGCCTGGGTTTTATATATTCCTGTATTTCCCATATTTACCCATGATGCTTTTGGAACAAGATAAGGTAATGTATCTATAACTCATTCTAAACTGTATTACAACTGATCGATGTATTAAATGAATTTTATAACAAGTTATTTTAATGGTACTTATAAGTACCGTCAGTAGATAAAGGATTAAACTGAATTACCTCACATATTTTGACAATAAATAAGGACTCTTGACATTTTTCTTTTGTGTGTGAATTCTTTGAAGAAATTTGGCGAATGAGGGGGGACGGGTGGGGGGGGGGTTGTATCCATAAATACCAATCGTGGATGGAGTCTCCTCACTAGGGTCCTGCACGGGTCGGATCGTACCCTACCCAAACCTGAAAATTCCACTTCACGTCAACTCGCAACCCGACCCGAACTTGACAAAATTTTTTTGGCGACTCGCGACCCGACCCGAAATGAAAGGAAAGTAATCCATGTTTTAACTCTTTGCGGCATGGTGGGTTAAATTCTGTCCCACTTAATTTTTATCCTCGATTTCTACATCGGCATCATGATTTTGAAAAAAAAATTTGTTTCTTACAATGTACGTGAAGAAAATATTTTAATTATTTAAAAAATAAAATGTCTATCTAAAATCCTGGTGTAAATCACTCTTTTCAACATTTTAGTAACAGTAGTACTTCGTGACTGAAAGGGTTAATGCAATTGTGAAGAGTAATGAGCAATTAATATCTCTAAAACCAATTTCATCTTTTATATAGAAAAATGGATAAATCTATATTCTTTAATATTCAAATATAGTACCTCTGAATAGCAGATGTCTTGAAATCGTTGAATAGAGACCTGCATCGGTTCGGGTTGTCCTTAATTTTCTTTTTTTCGGGTCGGGATGACTCTAATTTTCTGTCTGCGGAACGGATTCACCTTAGAATAATTCTTGCGGGTGATATTTAGGTTTTCTGCGAGATGCGTTGTTAGGATTTTCACAAAAAGTTTAAGCAGAACTATGTCCGATATGAAAATAAATACGCATTTGAATATGAATGAGTACACAGTATAACATCAAAAATCCGGCATCGTCAGGACCGAGGCTAAGCCGGATATTTGAAAATTTCGGATTAATGAAAGAATATCAAAAGTACTTCAGATATTCTTAATGGTGCTTTTATTCATAATTTAATTCGTAGACAAGTGATATTTATTTTAGAAAATGAGAAAATTAAATATTTAAAAAAAAATTCCTTAATCCTTAATTAATACTCTCTATATAACAAAAAATGGTCTAAGAAACAGTGAAGTCATTTCTTCTCGTGTAATTTCTAAAACATCGATGTCAATTTTCTTGATTGGATTTTTTTGGCCGCTGATTAGCAAGCTTTTCTTGTATTTTATACAAGTGAAGAATACCCATTTCAGAATTACAGGGTTGTTTCTCTAAAGCAGATATTAATTTTCCAGTTGCACCTTTTCTTCTGTCAGTAAGTTCTTCGTCCTCATTCCTCTAAGTTGTTGCCAGCGTTATTGGCGGTGTAACCGGAAAAAACGTGACAGGAAAAAAAGGGACAAAAAGAACAAGAGCGGAAAAAACGTGACAAGGGCAATACGTGATCGGAAAAAATGGTACAAGGCAAAAAACGGGACCGTTTGGTTCTACTTGTACTTTGTCCGGTATGGAGCCGTTATAACACAGCCAGGCGAATACAAATATTTGAAATCAATGTCTACAAATGGGAATTTTAAAAATGGCGTGAATATTCGCATACGAAAATGCTCGTTTACAGCTACTTGTGTTTTGACATTCGCGACTGGGAATACAAATATTTTCCGTCAATGTTTAAGAATGAAAATATTGAGAAAAGTCCTGCGTATTCGCATTTGAAAATGCACATTTGCATCACTATTTGATTTTTGATATACGCAAATTCAGAAACAGGACCGTTTAATCACGCCGTTTCGGTTCGGCATGCAATTTCGGTCCATTACCATTTCGGCCCCTAGCAGTTGTTGTTGGAAGCAGCTATATTGTTAATAAAAAAAATCTCAAAAATTAAATTGTTTTTATTATATGTATTTATTAATAAAAATTCAAAATTATTTCAATTATTAATTGTTTATATAATTAATTTATCAAATACTTGTTTAGGAAATATTACATGAACTATATAATAATTACAGGGTTATTATAACATTAACAGTTAACACTAAAATTTATGCATATATTTAATATTAACACTATAACATTAACATTTAACAGTTATTACAGGCAAATATAATTTTTTTTTTAATTTTCGGTTACTATAATGTTATTAGATGATATAAAAATGATAACGATTTTGAGGATAAATATGCTATTTATTAGTTAGTTTATAGTAATTTCTTGCTCTTTAAATATAATTAATTAATAATACTAGTTCTTTTGAAATTGCAAACTATAACTGTGCTTAAAAGAAATCCAAATCTGCACTTGGACAATAATATCACCTAACACCGTTAAAAATTATTTTTGCGTATTTGTACAATGTTACATTATTACTATTATTAATTAATAGTTTATAATAATACCATCAGTCAAAAACATATTACATTTTTGACTGATTTTTCATTTTTTTTGTGTGTGTGTGTGGGGGGGTTGATAATAAGACAAAAATTTTGAACAAAAACTTTATAAATAATTGCTATTAATTAATTATTAAAATCGTTAGTAAATTTAGTATAAAAATTAAATTAATATTTTATTAAATATATTTTTTTATTTCAATTTATTCTTAATTTATTAAATTATTAACATAAATTACAGATTTCAATAAATTACAAATTTCTACCTTAACCCTTTATCTACGACATTATGATCTACTGCAATTTTTTTCATGTAATAATTTTTTTTCAGTTACTACAATGTTAATTAAAGGATAAGCATAAAAAAAATACTCAAACGTGAGAAATTTAATTATTTAGAGGTAATTAATTAAAGTGGTACTTTAAAGTACCGTCAGTTCACTATGACTAAAACATCGTAACAGAAAACCCACAACGTATTTCAACTGGCACCAGAATATATTTTCGATTTAAAAAGTATGTGAAATATAGGCCTTTTCTTAGTTAAAAATAAATCGTTTGGCAAATTCCGGTGTCAATCATTTATTTCAACACTTTAGAATATAAAATGCTTTGCTCTTGGAAGGGTTAAAAAAAAAAAAAAAAAATTTTTTTTTTAAGGTTTTGATCTTGTTAGCAGTCCTTTAGCTATGCGACATCTATATTCCAGGAACAACATGTTCTATCGCATCTCGACATCTGCAATATCATTGAAGACGGTAGTATTCCGCGTGACGCAGCCCAAAGCCTAAAATCGTATCGTAGAATTCGTAGATGGCGGACTCATATATACGGCTAACTCGACATCAAAGAAAACGCGAAAAGCCGCCTTTTAATAACTCAGCAGATATAGGTCCTATTGTTCTGATTTTTTTAGAACAGTCTTATATCTGCAGTCTAATTCTATTCTGAAATTTTTGCATTTCTACATGCAGTATATTTTGAGATCTAAATAGCCATTTTTAAAGCGAACACGATGGAACGGTATGTAAGAAGTCCCTAATGTCAAAATCTAGAAAACGGTACGGGCGATTTTCTTTAAATTGATATATAATATTAATCTGATTAAGATGAGTTGAATAAGACATATCATTTATCTGGGAAAACTCATTTTATTTTTGGCATTTTCGTTTCCGTTAATGCCCAGTCAACCATTAATCTCTGGTAATTTTCTCCTGTGTGATTAGTGAGCGCGAGGCTAACATTAGCCTCGTAGTGAGTAGGTTTGACGTCATCACATCGTGCCAATGAGCGCGAAGGACTGTGACTTTCAGAAGATAGATAATCCATGTTTATTTGTGTAGCGAGTAGAAATTACGTTATAATGATGGATTTAGTGTTTTAAGTCGTCGTTTCCTTTTGGATTTGAAGTTAATTATTTTACATTTCCTTATTTACATTTGGTTTTTCCTGAGTGCGAAGTGCTGTCACTTTCAATTGATAGATAACACTGGGGAACAATTTTTAACTCAATTTCTGTTGACTTCAATTTTTCAGATGTTTTTAAGTCAAAAAAGCGTGCTGATTTCAAAACTGCAATTAGTTTTCTTCTATCACGTCAAGTTTTTTCTCTATAGCTTACATTAATGTGAGCACTCTACGCAGAATCGGGCGAGAGTCATAGGAAGAAAAAAGCTTCAGAACTCTTAGCATCAAATCTGCAAAAGACATTTTTGCTTGAAAAGGAAGCTAATGTATCCTACTTTCGATCAAGAGAAAGTGAATTTCTTCAGTACTTTCGAAATAACGGTGGATTTGTTTTTTTCCATATCGTACATGGTTTAATGGAGGAGTTGGGAATTTCATCCTATAACTGAATGGCGACTGTTCATCGATAGTTCAAAGAGGAGCTTTAAATGCGCACTCCTTCACAACGGAAATTTATTTGGAGCAGTCCCAATAAGCCATATTCAGTTTATTTGCGTGAAGAATATGAGGACATAAAGAGAGCCATTGATTGATTGCACTATCCACATTCACGCGTGGATCATCTGTGCTGACCTCAAAATGGTGTGCTTCTTTCTTGGCTAGCAACGTGGATATACCAAGTATCCATGTTTTTAGCTCACAGGCTATCAAAGCCTGAGAGCTAATGTGCCCGCCCGTTCTGTATGTATGTATGTATGTATGTACGTAACGCGATAACTCTTGATAGAAACATCCGATTTGCTTCAAAATTTTTTCTAGGTTCATTGTGATAAGGTGCTTCCCTGATTAGTTTTGGGAGTTCATTGGTTAAGGATAAAGGGGGAAAAACGGGGTTAGTCCACCCCCTTAATTCAGAAAAATGGGTTTTTCATGCAGAATCATTCGATTTGCTCCGAATTTGGTATACCGGTTTATTATGTTAAGGAACTTCCCTGATTAGTTTTGGGGGTTCATTGGTTAAGGGTAAAGGGGGAAAAGGGAGGATAGCCCGCCCCTCTTAATTTAGATAAATGGGTTTTTCATGCAGAAAGATTCGATTTGCTCCGAAGTTGGTATACCGTTTTATTATGTTAAGGAGCTTCCCTGATTCGTTTTGGCGATTCACTGGTTAAGGATAAAGGGGTGCTAGTCCACCCCCTTAATTTAGATAATTTTTTTTTGCAAGATTATTCGATTTGCTCCAAATTTGCTATACCGGTTTATTATGATAAGGAGCTTCCCTGATTAGATTTGGAGGTTCACTGGTTAAGTATAAAGGGGGAAACGGGGGCTAATTCCCCTTCACTTATTTTTTTGAGTGGCATTATTCTTTAAAATAAGAGTATAATATGCAATTAGTGTGAATAGTCTGTGAGCTCAATGCCATCAGTTTAGCTGGGCACTTTTCTTTTTTATTTGTGTATGTGGGACAGCAGAGCTCGTGAGAAGCATTGGTTCCTGTCGACTTGGCCTCCAAGATCTCACCTCAGACCTGGAGATCCAAATATTTTGCATCAGTCATTTGCCGACAGAAAGAACATCATATTTCCACATCTGCATATAAAACTAGATCTAATGAAACAGTTCGTGAAAGCTTTGTCAATTGAAGGAGAATGTTTCATGTATCTCATTTTGAAATTTCCAAACCTGTCTTTTGAAAAAATAAAGGCAAGTGTATTTGACGGCCCACAGATTCGTCAGCTCATTAGAGATGAACATTTCATCGGAGCAATGACAGAACTCCAAAAGAATGCTTAGTTGGCATTCAAAAACTTTGTCAAAGACTTTCTTGGAAATACACGAGTAGAAAATTACACCGAAATTGTCCAGAAACTTTTAGAGAGATTCAAAAGGCTTGGTTGGAACATGAGCATCAGACTTCATTTTCTGCATAGCCATCTTGATGACTTCCCGGAAAATCTTGGTGAAGTCAGTGATGAGCAGAGTGAGCGATTCCACCAAAATTTGAAGCTCGTGGAAGAACGGTATCAAGGCAGATGGGATGAAAATATGATGACTGACTTATTGTTGGAGCATCAAGCGAGATTGGCCACAAATTGAACACTCCAGGGAAAGCTTCAAGCGAAAATTTTTACCTTAATATGTACTTTTTCGTTTTGTAAAAGGATTTTACTACATGTATAAACGCAATGTAGTGTATAGTAAGCATACACAGCCGTTGTATGAATAATATATTTGGTATTTTTTTCTTTATTTTCCTTTGTATCCACATTAAGTATGATTTTGGGGGTATCCTGTAGTTTAAAAAGTTGACGTGATTGAAAAAAACTGCGGTCATTTTTGGATTTAGATGCCAATAATTAGAGAAAACAAGTGCCAGATCTAAGTCAACAAAATGTGTGTTCCCCAGTGTAATCTATATTTGTTTCAGGTACATTTCACCAGCCCGCACCTATGGAGTTAAGGAAATTCAATCATGTCATTCGTTAGTACTCCGTTAGTACCGGTAAGTAACGAGAGATTTTCGTTTGTACCGCTTCCGTTACGGAGTTATGGCCGATTCTTTAGTTGCGACGCGCGGGCTGGGGAAACATAGGATTTCCTATAGGAAAAAAATGAAGGTACTCCGATTTCGCTAAAATTTTGTGTGTCGTTAGTACTACGTTAGTACCGGTAAGTACCGAGAGATTTTCGTTTGTACCGCTTCCGTTACGGAGTTATGCCCGATTCTTTAGTTGCGACGCGCGGGCTGGGGAAACATAGGATTTCCTATAGGAAAAAAATGAGGTTACTCCGATTTCGCTAAAATTTTGTGTGTCGTTAGTACTACGTTAGTACCGGTAAGTACCGAGAGATTTTCGTTTGTACCGCTTCCGTTACGGAGTTATGGCCAATTCTTTAGTTGCGACGCGCGGGCTGGGGAAACATAGGATTTCCTATAGGAAAAAAATGAAGGTACTCCGATTTCGCAAAAATTTTGTGTGTCGTTAGTACTACGTTAGTACCGGAAAGTACCGAGAGAATAACGTTTGTACCGCTTCCGTTACGGAAATATGGCCGATTCTTTAGTTGCGACGCGCGGGCTGGGGAAACATAGGATTTCCTATAGGAAAAAAATGAGGGTACACCGATTTCGCTAAAATTTTGTGTGTCGTTAGTACTACGTTAGTACCGGTAAGTACCGAGAGTTTTTCGTTTGTACCGCTTCCGTTACGGAAATATGACCGATTCTTTAGTTGCGACGCGCGGGCTGGGGAAACATAGGATTTCCTATAGGAAAAAAATGAGGGTACTCGGATTTCGCTAAAATTTTGTGTGTCGTTAGTACTACGTTAGTACCGGTAAGTACCGAGAGATTTTCGTTTGTACCGCTTCCGTTACTGAGTTATGGCCGATTCTTTAGTTGCGACGCGCGGGCTGGGGAAACATAGGATTTCCTATAGGAAAAAAATGAAGGTACTCCGATTTCGCTAAAATTTTGTGTGTCGTTAGTACTACGTTAGTACCGGTAAGTACCGAGAGATTTTCGTTTGTACCGCTTCCGTTACGGAGTTATGCCCGATTCTTCAGTTGCGACGCGCGGGCTGGGGAAACATAGGATTTCCTATAGGAAAAAAATGAAGGTACACCGATTTCGCTAAAATTTTGTGTGTCGTTAGTACTACGTTAGTACCGGTAAGTACCGAGAGTTTTTCGTTTGTACCGCTTCCGTTACGGAAATATGACCGATTCTTTAGTTGCGACGCGCGGGCTGGGGAAACATAGGATTTCCAATAGGAAAAAAATGAGGGTACTCGGATTTCGCTAAAATTTTGTGTGTCGTTAGTACTACGTTAGTACCGGTAAATACCGAGAGATTTTCGTTTGTACCGCTTCCGTTACGGAGTTATGGCCGATTCTTTAGTTGCGGCGCGAGGACTGGGGAAACATAGGATTTACTAGAGGAAAAAAATGATGGTTCTTCGATTTCGCTCAAATTTTGTGTGTCGTTAGTACTACGTTAGTACCGGTAAGTACCGAGAGATTTTCGTTTGTACCGCTTCCGTTACGGAAATATGGCCGATTCTTTAGTTGCGACGAAAAAATATTTTAAGTCAATTCCTACTTAGGTCATAAGAGAATTTTTTTTCTCCCATTCTTCTTTTCTCTTGAGTGGCGCTTAAAATGCCTTGATCAAGAAGAGGGCTCTCTGGGTCTTAATATACGTACCTTGATCAAGAAGAGGGCTCCCTCGATTTTTGAAATTTAATTAATTTAATTAATGAATTAATATTTGAAAAAATCTGGATTAACATTAAGTGTCATCCACTACAGGTTTAAAAAATTTATTTGAGCTTGATTGGATGAATAATAAGTATCTATATTATAAAGGACAAACATATCTGTGCGTAACGCATACGTCATTTTGCGAATGGCAACACTTTGAAATTTAAAATAAAATTTTGGTTTTGCGATTTTCTTTACTGCAAATTTTTAAACTTCTAACCGTCGCACATTTTAAATTTTTACACCGTTGTATGAGGAAAAAAATGCTCTTTTAAATGCAATTTGTTTGAAAGCTGTATCTCAATTTGAGATATTAATTTTTTTGTAGTTTTTAATATCATTTTTCTAATCGTGGCAACAAAAGAACACCATTTCTATTGAAAGTCATTGAAAGTAAACGGAAAATAGTCGAAAATAGGAGATACTGTATATTTTGTTGTCATTTTCCCATAAAACCTGGAAAAAAAAAATTAAATTAAAATGCTTGCTATGTCAGCGATTTTTTAAACTTCTAAATATTGAGCATTTTCAATTTTTACGCCGCCAAATAGAGAAAAAAACCTACTTTCAAATGCAATTTGTTTGAAAATTGTATCTTAATTGACTGAGTTATTATTGTTTTTAAGATAACTATCCGCCCGTGGCGACCAGTTTGGTCTCCCTTAAATGTATCCTATGCATTGTATCATGTTACTTTTATTCATAATTTAATTTACTTGCTCGATCCTTTGCCAAAGAGGAAGATTCTGACAGAGAAATCAAGAACTCGGTATTTTTATGTTAGTCGGGCACAGGTGATAAATCGCCAAACATTGTACCCGTTTTTCATATTTCATGATTAAAATATAATCCTTTCACTCATTTTAATTAAAATGGATAGCTTTAATTTAAAACTGAAGCGTTTAAAATTCATGACTTTCACTTAAAATTGAACGTAAACGGAAAATAGTCGAAAATAGGAGATACTGTATATTTTGTTGTCATTTTCCCATAAAACCTGAAAAAAAAATTAAATTAAAATGCTTGCTATATCAGCGATTTTTTAAATTTCTAAATATCGCGCATTTTCAATTTTTACGCCGTCACATAGAGAAAAAAACCTACTTTCAAATGCAAATTGTTTAAAAATTGTATCATAATTGACTGAGTTATTATTGTTTTTAAAATAACTATTCGCCCTTGGCGGCCAGTTTGGTCTCCCTTAAATGCATCCTTTTGCATTGTATCATGTTACTTTTATTCATAATTTAATTAGTTGCTCGATCCTTCGCCAAAGAGGAAGATTCTGATAGAGAAATCAAGAACTCGGTATTTTTATGTTAGTCGGGCACAGGTGATAAATCGCCAAACATTGTACCCGTTTTTCATATTTCATGATTAAAATATAATCCTTTCCCTCATTTTATTTAAAATGGATAGCTTTAATTTAAAACTGAAGCGTTTAAAATTCATGACTTTCACTTAAAAATAAAATCTTTAAAAAAGAAAAAGAATAAATAATACCATAAACTATTTAATTTCAACATCAAAGCATTGTTTTAATTTACCCCTCGAAAAATAAAAAAATGTGCTGGCGAGTTAAAAAATTACATTGGCGAGAATTGCGCCTAGCTAACATTAAAGTACAAACTCTTTGTGATCATGGCAACTTTTATGTAGTTTTATTCGAAAAAAATATTTTGATTAAATAGGTTGCCAGAAAGTACGTTGCCAAATTTCTTTCCTCGCCATGGACCTTTTCTATATTTCGCCAAGTACCTATACTGGAAAAGTACCTTTATTTATTTATTTATTTATTTATTGTATTTTAAATGAGATGAAGTCGCATGTTTGTTGTTCGATAAATAAATAAATAAATAAATAAAAGACGGCACAGATGTCATATACGCACCACGTTGGCGCGATTTTTTCTGACGCCAATGTCATATACGCACCGGGATACTTAACTGGCGCCAAAGTGTCGTTATTTTGCTTGATATGGTAACCCGGATGTTGTTGTTTATTTATTAATAAATTGGTTATTTACTTTTATTTTTTTATTACATAAATTGTTTTTTCTATAGTTATTAATTAAACTTTTTTTTTATTTATTGTTATTCCCTTTTGAAAACTATTACACAATAACCAATGAGATGCGTTTCATTCGGGGGTTGCCATTAAACAATTAACAAATAATTGAGATTTCTGTGCCACGTGCGATAGCGTAATATATATATATAGAGAGAGAGAGAGAGATTTTCAAGCATGAATTATTTTTAAATGTATCTCTATCACGTGCAGCTCGATTATGAAATATTAATCCGCTTGCCTTTAAAACAATGTAAAAATGTCAGCATTTGTTTCCGTCTTATGTCCCATAACAAAATTAAAACTTCCTCTACAGAAAAATAAATAAAATAATGTAAATAAGAAACAAATTTAACAAACATGGGATTGAACCACGCGCTTAAAGCACTGAAATGATCGGAAAGACTGCCTTAAGTCGCAAAATCTTGGGCTAAGAACTCCTGGCATGTGAAAGTAACGCTTTTAATAAATTTTAAAACTTTATTTGATTGCATAATTGATATTTTTCATATAAAAATTCTTTTTTATGTTAGTGGACAATCTAAAATATATATTACATGTAAAAAATAATAATTAGAGTTAAAAAAAGAAAAAAAAGAATTGTTTTTACCTATACTCTGTAACCCGAGGAGCTCGGGTTCGATCCCCTAGTTTTATTAACGATTGAAAATTTGAACAAGATATACATAGCGAAAGTGTGTGCTAATAGTAGGAATTGGAGAAAAAAAAAGTAGTTTCACGTTGATGAGAAATAATTAATTAGTTCGCTTTTTACTCAGTCGGGATTTTTTTTTTATTTAATTGTTTATTTTCATATTATTTTTTAATTGTAAATTTTAATTAATGACTATATATACGAATTTTCTGAGTATTTTACGTATGCATTTTACGTTTTTATGCTGCATCAAAATATGATGAAATATGTAAAAAAAAACTTGCTACCCACGTTACTTTTACGCCATGTGATTTCCACACGTCACATGAGTATTGTAAATAAAAAGATAGTTTCTAATGTATCATTTTAATATTTCACCAAATTTCGTAACGTGATTTTACACGACCCAGATTCGACCCATTGTTCTATTCCGCTCAGTTTTGCGCTAATATTAATACTTTCGAGTTCGGGTAGGTTTCGGATTGGGTTTTGACTCTTTCGTGTCGGATTCGAGCTGATTCTTTTTGGCAAAGAGAACATTACTTACAAAATTCAGAAAAAAAAGTTTCACATGAAAATATATAAACAGCCGAATCTAGTTAACACGAACACGCTTAACGCGAATTATTTTAAACACGAACTCTTTCCAGTTCCCATCAAGTTGTATAGGCATTTAGTGCGATTTTAGCCCGTATAACACGCACTCGCTTAACGCGAAATACTGTTTATCACAAATTGAAAAGGATCGGTCATTGAAACATTTCTTCTCATAGTACGAACGAAGTGAGTTTTCCCAGCTTTTCGATGCAATTTTACTGAGTTCTATTTTTTTTAACTCCTAATTTTCAAAAGAATGTTATTATCGGAAGAGAAATGTCTTTTGTTTTGATAGCCGCAGACCAGCGATTGCAAAATTGTCAGGCGATGCCTTCTTCTACCCACTCAACAGATAAAATTCTATAGTAATAACTGCTTTGAGAGGTGAAAAAAAAGGACCTAACGCTAACTAAAATTGTTTACATAAGCTGATTAAACTGATATATCACTGTCGCGTTGATGAATCAATCCTCTAAAATGAATCGAGATGACTGTTCGGAACTTTGGTGATTTTCTTTGAATGTAACGTAAATACCAGCCAGTTTCCCTTGAAAAGACTTATACCGAGTTGTATCCCATGTGTTTTTCTATATTCTTGGTGGATCGATCTTAGAAAACAAACTCAATTTCAACAATGCAGTAGATTTTGAAGGTACGCATGCATATTAATTCTTGTAACATGGAATATATAATATTTTAAAGTATGGATAATTCGAACTACTTTTAACATGAACAAGAAAAGTTTCCTCATGAGTGTTAACGATGTTTAACTGTATTTGAATATTAATGAGTATACGTACATATATTAGGACGTAGGTTTCAAAAGTCGCCTTATCCAGAAAATCAAATTTTGGGAAATGGCCAAAAAATTCCAACTGCGTCCATTGGTTTTCATTATAAATCAAGATATTGCAATTCCAAAATTACAAAAAAAAAACTAATTTTTTTTTTGCAATTTCTAGTATTTTCTTCGGTGCAGGTTTACCAATAGAATAGATTGATAGAGAAAGCGGGTTTTTTTTAATATTGGAAAAGGCGAGTTTTGGAACTCACGCCCTCATTCATATATGTGCTCCTTTTTCTGCTTAAAAATTAAAATTGAAACTATCGACATAGTTTTAGACTATTTTTCTATAATTACATTAAAATATTGATTTTTTTTTCATTTTTGGTTCTGTCCGGGTTACTGGGTCGGTGATGTTTTTACTTTCTTCTATCATCAATAGAAGAAAGTATTGTAATCGAAATTTTTTTCGACTTCCGGTTTTCGACGGATTTGCATGTTTTAGGGGTCAGAGATTCCAAAAAACATGTTTATAGAACAAACCTGTTTATGTCTGTCTGTCTGTGTGTCCGTCCGTCCGTCTGTCCGTCTGTCCGTCTGTCCATTGTACCATCAAAAAGTGTATGAAGTTATGTATAGAATTAAACCAAAATTTTATTATAAGTTTTTTGGCTATGGGAAGCAGGTCCTCCCGGAATTTGGAAAAAAATCGCCGGTAGGGGGCGCTGATATAACAATTTTTGTGCGATTTTGAATATTGTACCATCCAAAAGTGTATGGAGTTATGCATAGAATTGAACCAAATTTTTATTTTAAGTTTTTGGATATGACAAGCAGGTCCTCCCTGAATTTGGAAAAAATTAGCCGGTAGGGGGCGCTGTAAATGCGATTTTTGTGCGATTTTGAATATTGTACCATCGAAAAGTGTATGAAATTATGCATAGAATTGAACAAAATTTTTATTTTAAGTTTTTGGATATGGCAAGCAGATCCTCCCCGAATTTGCAAAAAATTCGCCGTTAGGGGGCGCTGTAATAGCGATTTTTGTGCAATTTTGAATATTGCACCATCGAAAAGTGTATGAAGTTATGCATAGAATTGAACCAAAAAAAAAAAAAAAAATTAAGTTCTTGGCTATGGCAAGGAGGTCCTCCCTTAATTTGTAAAAAAATCGCTCGTAGAGGGCGCTGTAATAGCGATTTTTGTACAATTTTTGTGCCATTTTGAATATTGTACTGTCGAAAAGTGTATGAAGTTATGCATAGAATTGAACCAAATTTTATGTGTTTATTTTTGGTCATGTCACGAAGGTTCTTCCTGAATTTGGAAAAATTCTGCCGGTAGGGGGCACTATAATTGCGATGTCTGTACAATTTTCATTATTGTACCAACGAAAAGTGTATGAAGTTATCCATATAATTGAACCAAATTTTTTGTGCATGTTTCTGGCTATGGCAAACAAGTCCTCCCTGAACTTTAAAAAATTCCGAAAGAAGGGGGCGCTATAATTCCGATCTCTGTGCCATTTTCATTATTGTACCATTGAACAGCGTATAAAATTATGCATACAATTGAACCAAAATGTTTGTGGTTGTTTTGGGCTTTGGCCAACAGATCCTCCTTGAATTTGGAAATATTGCGCGGTAAAGGGGCTCCGTGTTAGCGATTTTTGTACACTTTTATGATTTTTCGTAGTTCCATAGGCGTAGAGTTATATGGGCCCGTGGGGCTCGGGCCCCTCCAATAATATTTTCAGATGGGCTATATTTTTTATGCCAACTGACATAGAAAAAAACTCAGATTTTGGAATTTCATATAATTTACAAAAGTTTTTAGCGTATAATGGATAATTGTTCTTTCTCTAAATTCGCTGTTTACTTTTATTCTTTGTAAACAAGTAAAAAACTGGAAAATTTTAGCGTGGCGTATGGGGAATAACTAAGCACTACTCTCCATGGTGGGTTTTCTTCCTTCTTTGGACACTGGGCACAGGATCACTTTCTGGGAAGAATTTCTTTTTCTGATTTGGTGTCATAGACATAGAGCATTAAATTCACATTTTTAACGGACAACAAATGGTGTCCGATATGATTTGATTAGAGCAGAGATAAGATGGTTCGCCGTTTCCCGAACCTTCAAAGAAAGTGACTCCAATTTGCGAGCTTTAAAGAACTCGGGAGGGAGGGGGGGGAGAGGATTTAAGTTTTGTTTGAAATGATGAAACTAGAAGCCGGGAAGAATCACCAGTGCCTCCAAAGCATAGAATATAAAGGGAGAAATTCTTTGTCTCTAAATCATGCATAAAGCTCACAGGGCCGTAGCGACCGCCCCCCATACCCCCCATTTGGGGGGGGGGGGTTGAGCAAAGTCAGGGGCCCAGTAGTGAGTTATTGTACCTTTCAGCCAAATGTTTTTTTTTTCTTTTAAAATTATTTTTTATGTATTTTTAATAACATTTTATTTTGTTTTATCGAAATTCCCCTTTTTTTTGGTCAAAGATCTTGATCAGATTTAGAAATAGAAAACAGATATGTGCTTTTCTTCTATATCCACCATTCTTTATAAAAGTTTTTGAAGGCAGTAAGTTCTACTTAAAAAATAAAATGGCATTTTAGTATTTTTGGGGTGCGCCTATCAATGGGCGAAAAAGGTGAAACCAAATGTTCAAAACTTCTTTAATACTATTACTTCCTCCAACCAAAACAGATATGAGCTTTTTTCTACAGCAAACATTCTTTTTAAAGGGGCCCAGATGAAAGAAATTTTGCAGGCTCTAAATTCTTTTTGAATTGTCTTTTTTAGGGGCCCCTATAAAAGTGCGGAAAAGTTGGAGCCAAAGATTCAAAACTTTTAAGCCCATTTTTTTTAGTAAAATTTTTTAAAAATATGCTTTTTAATCTCACTGAGGGACCCAATAAGTTTCAAAACTTCGTTATACTATAACTTCCTTCAACCAAATGTGCTTCCTTTCTTTAGTCATTATTCTTTTTAAAGGTGCCCAGATGAAAGAAATTTTGCACGCTCTTAATACTTTTTAAATTGTCGTTTTTGGGGTCCCCAATAAAAGTGAGAAAAAGTTGCAACTGAAGATTCGAAACTTTTAGGCCCTATCTTTGTTATTCAAATGTTTTTAAAATATGCTTTTTAATCTCGTTGGGGACCCCAACAATGTTCAAAGATTTCTTAATACTATTACTTCTTTTGACCAAAACAGATATGCGCTTCCTTTCTATAGCCAGTATTCTCTTTAAAGGTTCCTAGATGAAAGAAATTTTGCAGGCTCTAAATTCTTTTGAATTGTCTATTTTAGGGCCCCCTATAAGCGTGAGGAAAAGTTGGAGCCTAAGATTCAAAACTTTTAGGCCCATCTTTTTATTCAAATGTTTTAAAAATATGCTTTTTAATCTCGTTGGGGGCCCCAATAAGGTTCAAAGCTTCCTTAATACTATTACTTCTTTTGACCAAAACAGATATGCGCTTTCTTTCTATAGCCAGTAGTCTCTTTAAAAGTGCCCAGATGAAAGAAATTTTGCAGGCTCTAAATTCTTTTTAAACTGTCTTTTTTAGGAGCCCCTATAAACGGGAGGAAAATTTGGAGCCCAAGATTCAAAACTTTTAGGCCCCATTTTTATGATTCAAATGTTTTAAAAATATGCTTTTTAATCTCGTTGGGGGGGCCCAATAAGTTTCAAAACTTCCTTAATACTATTCCTTCCTTCAACCAAATTTGCTTTCTTTCTACAGTCACGATTCTTTTTAAAGGTGCCCAGATAAAAGAAAATTTGCAGGCTCTAAATACTTTTTTAATTGACTTTTTCGGGGCCCCCTATAAAAGTGAGGAGAAGTTGGAACTCAAGATTCAAAACTTTTAGGCCCAATTTTTATTATTAAAATGTTTTAAAAATATGCTTTTTAACCTTGTTGGTGGCCCCAATAAAGTTAAAAACTTTCTTAATACTATTACTTATTTTAACCAAACCAGACATGCCCTTTTTTTCTATAGCTACCATTCTTTTTAAAGGTGCCCAGTTGAAAGAAATTTTGCAGACTCCGAATACTTTATAAATTTTCTTTTTGGGGGCCGCTCTTAAAAGAGCAAAATTCGGAACTCGAGATTCAAAACTTTTAAGCCTAATTTTTTTTTCAAATGTTCAAAAAATATAAGCTTTTTAATTTCGTTGGGGACTCCAATAAGCGGGCGTCTATGTGCATTGCATATGTCGCCTATCCCCCTGTGTTCGACCTGTTTCGTTTTTAGCATTTCATTTCTCTTGTCTCGATAAATTACTTATGTTAACTATACATAAATTATATTGTGTATTTATTTAATCGTACTAGCAGAGCTTCGCCCGCTTCGCTGATTGTTTTTTTTTTTTTTTTAAAGAACCAATTTTTTGGAGTTCTCCATTGGGGGCCTTCACTGCCTTCCGCAGCGTAAATCTGTTCCGGATATTTACGCTTCGATCTTGAATCAAACAATCATTGAATTATTGTATTTTTTTTACGATAAAAGTGATAGTGTCCAGATAAAAATGAAATTTTCCAGCATCGTAGCTCATGTTGCTACAGGAACAAATTTGTTATTTTTCCACTTCAGCTTAATTATGACAGCAGCAAAATCTACTGGACAATTCTTCGGTTTCAGAAAAAAAAAAAATGTCAAAAAAACTCCGCAAAACGCGAAAAAAAAATGTGCAAAAATCTTATAAAAAATTGGGCAGAAATTCAAAAATCGCTGAGAGAAAATTGATTATATCGAGCCAAAAGATTGAAACTGGAATGTTAAAAAATCACCGTGAAAGACAAAAATACGCTAAAAATCACATAAAATGTTCGTAAAAAATTCAGAAACTTCTATGGATATATTTTCTATATTGAGTTAAAAGACTGAAACCTGATCTCTTTTAGGGATGTCAAAAATCCGTGCCGCAGATGGCAAAATTTTTACTATATTGGGATAAAAGATTGAAACTGGGTTCTTTTACACTCTCTCTCTCTCAAAAAAAAAAAAAAAAAAAAAAAAAAAAAAAAAAAAAAAAAAAAAAAAAAACAGTTACTTGAAGAATTTTTTCATAACTTTTTCTTTCGTTCAAACACACACAAAAAAAGCTTTGATTTGATTTGCTCATTTTCCGCGAAAATATAGAAAACTCACCAATCTAACGTAAAAATTACCTAACATCCTTACTAAATATAAAGATTCATTTTTGTCAAATCAAATCACAGGAGTGTTCCGCCAACTTTGCTACATTGTACTTTTCCCTATTAGAAACTGAACTTTTACGCATGACTTTTTTCCTTCATAACACTAAGAAGTCAGAAATCAAAGATCGAAATTTCTAGAAATTTTCCTTTCTAAAGACGAAAATTTCTTCAAATCTGCGATAAAATCTCTTCTAATCACAGGGGTCTTAAAAAAAAAAAAAAAAAAAAAAAAAAAAAAAAAAAAAAGAAAAAGAAAAACGTTCTTGAAAAATTCAAAAATCGCAAAGGACGAAATTTAGTACATCGGGCTAAAAGATCTGAAATCTGATTCCTTTTACTAATGTCATAAAATCACGTCGGAACGCGAAAGAAAGTTAAAAATCACACAAAAAATTCGCGAAATATTTAAAAATCGAAGAAGACTACTTTACTACATTCGGCTAAAATGGACAGATGGATTGAAAATAGATTCCTTTTATGAATGTAGGGAAAAAAGCACGAAACTCGAAAAAATACAAAAAATAGCGTAAAAAATTAAATGAAAAAAATTCGAATCAAAAAATTTAAAACCTCTTTCGAGGTGCATAACTTCAGGCATACAGGTAACCTTCCTGTCAAATTTTGTCCTGAACAGAAAAACATCCGGTCAGACAAAGAAAAACTCTGGATAGATAAACATCTGTCTTTATTATTATCTACTAGGAAACCCATCTTCGTTGCCCACAGAAAGGTACCTTCTATCCGAAAGTATTTTTTTTTCTTCTTAAATTTCAACTTGGGTGACAATTTTAAACTGGAGAAAACTGGAATGTATGAAAACGACATCCCAAAAGTAATTTTTTTTGAATTAGTAAATCTGTACATATATATGTATTTAATAAAAGGCAGCAATCCGAGCAGGAAAAAAATTGTTATAAGTGAATATTTTCTGCTCAAAGAAAATCTGTCTGGGCCACATGGATGGCATTGTCAAACTGAAGAGAAAATTGAAAATACGAAAACGACTTCCATATTTTTTATTTATTTATTTTGTTTATGAGCAATACTTAGCGGTTTATAACATTTGTAAAAGTAATTCAGTTTCAAACTTTTTTGCCAAATTTTGTCCTCTGCTGTTTTTAAAATTTTCGAGAATTTTTCTGTGATTTTTAGCTTTTTTTCACTTTACTAGTAGTTTTTTTAGTATTCGTAAAAAAAAAAAAAAAAAAAAAAAAAAAAAAAAAAAAAAAAAACCTGGTTTCAAACTTTTAGCCCAATATAAGTAAAGTTTGATCTCTATGAACTTCAAAATTTTTTATGCAATTTTTGGCGTTCTTTCGCGTTTTTCGGCGATTTTTTTTAAATTTTTTCTCTAAATGGAAGAATTCTCAGTTAAATTTTGCAAGTCCTTTGATTAAATTCACGTTGTAAGACTATCAAATCTGTTCCTGTAGCAATGTGAACGAAATGTTGAAAATTTGAATTTAATCTGGATCGAAATAAAAAATTTACTATAATTCAAGGTTCGTATGATTCGAGATCGGAGCGGACATAACACCTATGGGTGTACGTTGCCGAAAGCAGTGCAGCCCAACTACAAATTCGTTCAATTTGAAGTTCGTTTTGGAAAATCTGACCATCGAAAATCTGACCTCGCGTGGAAAATTAAATATAGATATTTCTCTAAAATCTTAGAGGGGGGGGGGGCTCTGAAGACCTTGCTACGGCCCTGAAAGCTCATATTTATTAAAGTAGTCCAAATCTATCAAGCGGTCTCTCTGTATAGTAAATCTCCTTAAAAAATGTTTACTTACTATGAATAACAAGGAAATAAAATACATATAATTACAAAATACTGTTCCATTTAAAAAAATCAGTCTAAGTATTTTAAAGCACATAATAAACTGTTTTTGTAGTTTAAAAAAAGATTTATTGCCAATATTCAGATTTTTAACTGTGACCTTAATCGCGCAAAACCGATGTGCAACGTTCTGTCTGCTAGCCCATAGAATAACATGTAATCCGCGATCCTAAGAAGTCCAATTTTTCATGCGGATTATATAAAAATTAAGAGTTTTCCTAGATACTAGGTTAGTGTTATCCACTTCATCAAAAATAGATTCATTTTATATATTAATGTTTTTAAAAAAATCTAGACCGTTTCGGAGAAAAAAAAAAGACAAACTTACACCATCGAAATTGCTTTCAAAATGGGTTTACAGATCTGAAAATATACTGCACGTAGAATTGTAAAAAATTCAGAATAGGATTAGACTGCAGATATAAGACTGTTTTAAAAAAATCAGAACAATAGGACCTATATTTGCTGAGTTATTAATAGGCGGCTTTTCGCCTTTTCTTTGATGTCGAGTTAGCTGTATATATGAGTTCCGCCATCTACGAATTCTACGATACGATACGATACGATTTTAGGCTTAAGGCTGCGTCACTCGGAATACTACCGTCTTCCATGATGACGATTCACCAGGATCTGGTAACAATAAACAGTACATATTCAGTTGTTCTTATTCAGGACGAGCAAGAAACCCTTTCTCAGGGACATTTTGTTTCATTAATATCAGGCTGAGTAGGGACCGGGTCTAAATTTTTTCTGTAAACCCGGGCCATTCCTACACTTCATTTTTTCCCGTGTCATTTCGGACTGACATTTGATTCGATTTTCGGGATATTTTCAAACTTTTCGATATTCATATAAAAGTATCTATCTGTACATGCGCATTCAGGGCAAACACAGCATGGCCACTTTTTCGTGCGGAACCCTGTAGTATTTATATTATGCATTTATACACTAACTAGCTGACATGCCCGGCGTCCAAGGCTTGCCCGGCGTCGTCCGGTCCGTCGAAAAATAGTACGAAACACAAAAAACTGTAAAAATCGGAAAAATTAAAAAAAAGCTGTACAAATTCCAAATAAATGTAAATGAAAAGAAAAGAAAATTTACTTTTTTGGGCTAGAGGATAACCGGATTCCTTTTACTAATTTGGAAAAATTGTAGCAAATCGCGAGAAAACTCTAAAAAGTTAAAAAAATCGCAGATGGCAAAATTTTGTTATTATGGGCTAAAAGATTAAAACGGGATTCCTTTTACGAATGTAGAAAAATCACAGCGGAATGCGAAAAATCTCTAAACAAAGCATGAAAATTCGCAAAAAATTCAAAAATTGCCCTACGAATTTCAAATAAACTTTATTGAAAATATAACAAAATTTATTATATTGGGCTAAAAGTTTGACATCCAGTTCCTTTTACGAATGTCAAAAGATAGCAGCGGAACGCTAAACATCGCATTAAAAAACGATAAAAAATGAAAAATGGCAGAGCAAAAAAATTACAACAGCGTGTTACATGTCTGGAACGAATTTCTTTTATAAATGTTAAAAAAAGGTACGGAGCGCGTAAAAACGCTAAAAATCGTGTTGAGATGGGGACATTTTTTTTCAGAAATCGCGGAAGAGAAAATTTGCTACATTAAGCTGAAAATATTATGAATGCCAATAAATCGCTACGGCTACGGAATACGAAAAAAAAAACGCAAACAAACGCAACAAAGAGCATTAAAAATTCAAAAATCGCTGAGAACACAATTCACTATAACGGACTAAAACATTAAGTGGAAATTTTTCACGAATGTCAAAAAATATCCACGGAATGCAATAAAATCGCTCAAAGTGAACAAAATTTACTACATTAGGCTAAAAGTTTAAAACCGAATTCCTTTTAGCAATTAAAAACGCTGCGAAGCACGAAATAACGCTAAAAATCACATACAAATATTTGCGAAAAATTCAAAAATCGCAGTACGAATTCCGAATAAACTTTTTTGAAAAGAGGACAAAATTTACTATATTATACGCTAAAAGATCAAAATCTGATTTATTTTAATAATTAAAAAAAAAAATCGCCTCGAATTGTGAAAAAGCGTTAAAAATTGCATTAAAAATTATATTGAAAAAGTCTATTCAAAAAGTTTGAAATCGGGCTTTGGGCTTAACATAGTCTAAACATAGTCCACACAACTAAATACATAGAGGTACCTTCATACCAAATTTTGTAGCTCTGCGAGCAGCGGTTTTTTCAGAACATGGCCGACAGACAGACAATCTTCTTTCCTTATTATATTATAAACTAGTTGACTAGCCCAGCGTTTCCCGGGCCCGTGATAATAACCTTTAATAAAGCGCAAATTTGTATGATTTTATACTTTTAATCCGATTTTGTCCGAATTTATATTTTTAAACGAAAAAATCTCCAAAAAATATTGACTATTAATGGTAAAAGCGTTCGTAAGAAGTCATTTTCTGTTTTTCACGTACGGTCGTTTCATATTATTATTATTATTATTTTTAAAATAGTTTCTTTTGGTCCGAACTCTTTAAAAATTTTATCGTTATAAATATAACCGTTTCTCAGACCGTGTAAAATTTTCGTGAAAAAAATATTGACATCTACTTCTAAAAGACATGTTTTCTTCTATCTTTGCAAGAAGAAAGTGTTAGATTCAAGAAAATTTTCGAATTCCGGTTTTCGACGGATTTACACTTTTTAGCGGTCACAGATCCCGAAAAACATGTTTTTACAAAATGACTATCTGTGAGTCTGTCTGAGTTTGTCTGTATGTGACATAAATTTTTTGGTCGCTCTATCTCAAGAACTAATGCACGGAATTTAATAAAACTTTAGATTCAATTAGTCCCTGATATAAATTGGTGCTGAATAGTTGTTGGTGCAAATCACATTATATCTCAAAAATTAATGCGCAGATTTTCATAAAACATCAGATTCTGTTAGTCCTTGATATTGTTTTGTTTGGTGCTGATTAATTTTTGGTGTAGTTTGCTCAATATGTGGCGCTGCTATGATGCATTATTCACGATTTCCGCAATAGACCTCAAGAACTAATAATCAGATTTTCATCAAACTTCAGATCCAGTTATATCTTGATATTATTTCGTGCTGATTACGTTTTCCTGTAAATCGTCCACAACAGGTTTCGCTGCTATACTGCATTTTTCACGATTTCCGCAATAGCTCTTTCTCAAGAACTAATCAAACTTCATCAAACTTCAGATTAAGTTAGTACAGAATTTTTCATGATTTTCGTAATAGCTCTATCTTAAAAACTTATGCACAAATTTTCATCAAACTTCAAATTCAGTTAGATGTTGATGCATGTTGTTCTTTTTTACGTTTCGGTGTAAATCGCGCAAAAGGTGGCGCTGCTATGCTCCGTTTTTTACGATTTCCGCAATTGTGCTGTCTCAAAAGCTAATACACGGAATTTAATCAGACTTCATATTCTGTTACACTTTCACATAAATCGATCTTTTTTAGGCTCGGGTGTATACAGTGCGACAGGTGCCGCTTTTATATTTTTTGAGCTAAGAATTTTTCTTGCATACATCTAAGAGGGTGGATGCAAATATTCAATTGTTTGTTTCAAAGACGCGATGCTTATATCTCCTTTTAAAATGCACACAATTTAATGAACCTATATCTTTAGAATCCTTATGATTGAGATGAGCATAGATTGTTATTTAATTTTGGCACTGCGATAAAGAATTTTGAAGTATTAGCATGTTTGAGATAGAAGAAAGTTTTGGGATTGTCACATTGGACTAGTTTTTCTTGTTTTCGCGCCGGGTTCTTTAACATAACAACAACAACAACAACAAAAATAGTTTTCGTCGTCCGAACTGTCCGAAATTTTAATATGTTATAAATACGTATAACTGTACCCATGTACTCTATAAAATTTCATGAAAAACATGCATATTTAATAGTGAAAACGTATGCCGAAGCCAAGCGAAACCACGCCGAAACCGTTTTTTAGCCTTTTCGTCGAAATTTTCTAAGATTTTATATTGTTTTAATATTTCTATTCGTTCGAACATTACGAAATTTTTGTAATAGGTGTAAAATCCAGTCTGTCGAAATGCTCTAAAAAGATTGTGAAAAAAAAATAGTCTCGTCACGGTGAAGCGCGAAGTGACCTGGGGTCGCGAGTTTGTTTAAAGAATTAAAATTAGCCTTTTAGAAAAACGATTGCACCGGCGACAAGAACAAGATCTTAGCTTTGAATGCGTATTTTTTGTGAATCGGTACCTCTAAAATTGAGCCCTGAGTAAGCGTTGGCGAAAAGGAGAAAAGGTCGACTGAGAAATCCCTTATTAAAAAAAAAAAAAAATCCAAAGAGTTAAGAACCATATCTTTTTAACTGATTGCGGCGTTTGAGACATAAAAGTACGAACTATAAGAATATGTCGTCCGTTTTTCCGAATTTTAAATGGCACGGCTGACGGGCATTAAAACAAAACGACAATTAAAAAAAATTTAATTCTTCCTTCTTTTTCTCTCGATAAGCAGGTTCTGGTCATGCACGAGCACGCCACCGCCAATTTTCAAAAAAAGATCTCTTTTTTGATGAGTTTTTAATTAATATCTCGGCCAATTATCAAAAAATTAAAAATGTGAGCCTCAGGGTCATCTATACCTCAAATGAACTATTCTCATGTAAATTTTCAGACCTCTTGTGGCAGTAGATTTTCCTTGCCATCGGCAATAAACACACAAACAGCGTTCTTGTAAATTTATTATTAGACATCTAGATATTTATGATATCTGTAAAGTAAAACCAGTCAAAACGGAACCTGTCTATGGCATAATCCTGTCTTAAATGGAAACTTCTCATGCTCCAGAAGGAAAGATTGCCGTACAATTTAACTTAATTAGCCAGAAACCTGTCTTAAACAGAATATTGTTTTGGTCGCTTACGATTGCTTTTACAAAAGGTTTCACTGTATTGATATAGATATAAGGTTAGCCTGTGTAAACGGAACCTGTCTATAACGAAATCTTCTCTAATGGCAAACATTTCATGATCCATCGAAAGGAGCTCTTTGAATTTTTACTTGCTAAGATAGACGAAAACCTGTATAAAACGGAAACTTTCAGCGGTTATTTGTAATTTTGTCTTAGCAGGTTTCACTATTTTTGTATTCATTACTTCGTAAATTAAATCCCCGTTCCAGGGGGCGGTAGACCCCCACCCCCCTTGTCTGTACCACTGGCTGAGCCCCTCCAATAATTTTGAAAACTCTACGCCTATGCGTAGTTCTATTGTGCATCGGCGACTCATGCATCGGCGGGAACTCGCTTCCTGCTATGCCGGCTATTCGCAAACAGCTGATAACAACAGAATAAGGAAAAATTAATAATTTTAGCAAATATCATGATATAGGTTAACTCGTTTTTAGTCCGTTTAATTGACTTGAGCAGAAATTTAAGATGAAAATCAAAGTTGGTATAGTATTGAACTAATAATATTGAAGTATTAACATGTGTAACTAGGTTTTGCAATATTAAGATGTATAAGATAGAAGAAAGTTTTGGGATTGGCACATCCAACTAGTTTGTAGATCGGGTTGAAATAAATTGATGGGGAGTTGAAATGAAATCAATTGAAATTAATAGATCTCCCTTGCCGGGGAGAACATGCTACCCGGCTAAATTTAGAACATGCTAAATTTTTATTTTAAGTTTTTGGCTATGGCAAGCAGGTCCTCCCTGAATTCGGAAAAAATTCGCCTGTAGGGGACGCTGTAATAACGATTTTTGTGCGATTTTGAATAATGTACCATCGAAAAGTGTATGAAGTTATACATAGAATTGAATCCAATTTCTGTTTTAAGTTTTTGGTTATGGCAAGCAGATCCTCCCTGAATCTGGAAAAAATTCGCCGTTAGGAGGCGCTGTAATAGCGATTTTTGTGCGATTTTGAATATTGTACTATCCAAAAGTGTATGAAGTTACGCATAGAATTGAACCAAATTTTTATTTTAAGTTTTTGGCTATGGCAAGCAGATCCTCCATGAATTTGGAAAAAAATCGCCGGTAGAGGGCGCTGTAACATCGATTTTTGTGCGATTTGGAATACTATACCATCCAAAAGTGTATGAATCTATGCATAGAATTGAACCAAATTTTTATTTCAAGTTTTTGGCTATAGCAAGCAGGTCCTCTCTTACTTTGGAAAAAATTCTCCGCTAGGGGGAACTGTAATAGCGATTTTGAATATTGCGCCATCGAAAGATGTATGAAGTTATGCATAGAATTGATCCAAAAAAATTAATTAAGTTCTTGGCTATGGCAAGCAGGTTCTTTCTTAATTTGGAAAAAATTCGCCTGTAGGGGACGCTGTAATAACGATTTTTGTGCTATTTTGAATATTAAACCATCGAAAAGTGTATGAAGTTATGCATAGAATTGAGCCAAATTTTTTGTGTTTATTTTTGGTTATGGAACGAAGGTCCTCCCTGAATTTGGAAAAATTCCGCCGGAAGGGGGCGTTATAATTGGGATGCCTGTACCATTTTCATTATTGTACCATCGAAATGTGTATGAAGTTATGTATATAATTGAACCAAATTTTTTGTGTATGTTTCTGGCTATGACAAGCAAGTCCTCCCTGAACTTCAAAACAATCCGCCAGAAGGGGGCGCTGTAATTTCGATCTCTGTGCCATTTTCATTATTGTACTATCGAAAAGTGTATGAAGTTATGCATAGCATTGAACCAAATTTTTCGTGTACGTTTCTGGCTATGGCAAACGAGTTCTCCCTGAATTTGGAAAAAAATCTGCTGGAAGGGGGACGCTGTAATAGCGATGTTTGTGCCATTTTCTTTATTGTACCATCGAAAAGTGTATAAAATTATGCATACAATTGAACCAAATTTTTTGTGCATGTTTTTGGCTTTGGCCAACAGGTCCTACTTGAATTTGGAAATATTGTGCGGTAAAGGGGCTCTGTGATAGCGATTTTTGTATAATTTTCTTGATTTTTCGTACTTCTATTGTCCATCGGCGACTCGTGCAGCGGCGGGAACTCGCTTCCTGCTAAGCCGGCTATCCGCAAACATCTGATAACGACAGAATAAGAAAAACTATTAATTTTAACAAATATCATGATATAGATTAACTGGTTTTTAGCTCGTTTAATCGACTGAAGCAGAAATTTAAGATGAAAATCAAAGTTGATATTGTATTGAACTAATAATATTGAAGTATTAACATGTGTAACTAGTTTTTGAAATATTAAGATGTATAAGATAGAAGAACATTTTGGGATTGGCGCATCCAACTAGTTAAACATGACCTCATTTTCATCATTAAAAGTTTTTCACATGTGATAATTTAATTACTTTAGACACTTTGTGTATGATAATATTTAATATTTAGTCATTTTACATATGACGTAATTGTTAGCATAAAATGGATTTCGTGTGTAATAATTTAACTATTTTAGGCCTTTACTTTTTAAATATTCAATTGTAAATGCAATTTTTCATGACGTTATTTTCCTGATTTCCTACTATGATCATTTAATTATTATTTTGAAGTTTTGTTTCTGTTTTTCATAGTCACGTGGAAATGCATTTTTTTTTTTTTTTTTTTTGAGGAAATATAATTCTCTGCGCTGTTTTACAAATTGGCATCAATATAAAATAAAAGATTGTTTTCTAAATATGAAAAACACATATGTTAAGATGATAAAAATTGAAAATTGAAAAAAAAGCTAGTAAATTAAAAAAAAAAAAAAAAAAAAAAAAAAAAAAAAAAAAAAAAAGGCGCATTCTACACAGCATAAGTTTATGAAGTATATCCCTAGAAAAAAAATAATTAAATTTCTATGTTTAGTTTTTGTTCCTATAAAACATTTTTAATGGGACGATTTTAACCAAATTTAGAATTAAATAGATTTTAAAATAATTCTTTGATTTAAAAATTATCTGCTTCAGCGTGCTTATCAAACATTTTTCTATAATACTACCTATTTTTATATTTTTGAATGCATTTTTTTTTCATAATTATTAGCAAAGGAAGACCTCCGGTCACAAAAAATTCATTTACGGGCGGCGGCGACAGCGTCAATAATTTTTAAGAAGTTGTTGTCTCTATGATAATTCTTATCGGACTGAAGTTCCAGAAATTTGGTTAAAAATACCAAATTTGGCACTATTTTCTCAGAGACTATATTTGCTGTTATCAAAAAATAGAAAACACTGCTTAGTTTCACAGTTTCTGAATAAGAGGACCATTTTTACTG
The DNA here is from genome assembly GCA_963932465.1 of Maratus speciosus. Classification (NCBI taxonomy): domain Eukaryota; kingdom Metazoa; phylum Arthropoda; class Arachnida; order Araneae; family Salticidae; genus Maratus; species Maratus speciosus. The sequence goes on along the minus strand of OZ010796.1, from coordinate 199,721,857 downwards.
CCTCATTTTTAAATTCATTTTTGCTCTCAAACGCATCCACTTGGCAGATTCTCTTATTCAGAAACTATATAATGTGCCGTATTGGTCGATTTTTTGATAGAAGCATAATATATTTTTTAAAAAGTGATGTCAAAGTGAGCATTTTGAACCGAATTTCCCGAAGCGGTAGTGTTGGAAACGAAAAATATAGTCATACTGAAAAAATAACTGTTTATAAATCAAGTTCTAATTAATGGAATAAAAAATAAAAACACAGGTCGCTTATAAATCTCTTTAAAATCATGTCAGAAAGTTTCGTGTTTTTTTTTCTTTTAAAAATGAATTTGAAAATGTATCAGAAAATTTCTAGTTGTTGAGCGTGGAAAAATATATTTTTGAATACCGCCTTAACTTGATTCTGATAAATCCAGCTTTATATAAAAAATGAAATTAAAAACTCGTCAAAAGCGACAAGTTAAAATTGTTAAATTGGGTTTTTCTCTAATCATGATTTAGTTTTATTTGGTGAAATTAGTACTTAACTTTGAAATCTACCTGCGCCTGTAGGCCGAGCCGCCAGGGATTTTTTCGCGGTTAAAATTATAATGAAAGGTAGATGTACCTGCATATTAGTTTGATGCACACGTTCATAACGTTTTCTTTCACTTGGCTACACTGCAGTGTAAAGATATTTTGTTATCCTCTGTTATTAGTTATTTGAAGATTGTGTTTTGGTACATTTTACTGGTCTTCCACACCCAGAAAAATACATTATACGCTCACTATCATTTGTACTATGTTGGTATTGGTTACTATTTGAATATATGTACCTCTTCGATTTTTTCGAAATTAAGTTGGGAAGGGGGCAGTAAAAATGGTCCTCTTATTCAGAAACTGTGAAACCAAACAGTGTTTTCTATTTTTGATAACAGCAAATAGTCTCTGAGAAAATATTGCCAAATTTGGTATTTTTAACCGAATTTCTGGAGCTACAGTCAGATAAGAACTGTCATAGAGACAACAACTTCTTAAACATTAATGACGCTGTCGCCGACGCCGTAAATGAATTTTTTTGTGACCGGAGGTCTTCCTCCGCTAATAATTATGAAAAAAATGCATTCAAAAATATAAAAATAGGTTGTATTATAGAAGAATGTTTGATACGCACGCTGAAGCAGACAATTTTTAAATCAATAAATTATTTTAATATCTATTTAATGCTAAATTCAGTTAAAATCGTCCCATTAAAAATGTTTTATAGGAACAAAAACTATCCATAGAAATTTAATTATTTTTTTCTTGGGATATACTTCACAAACTTATGGTGTGTAGACTGCGTTTTTATTTTTTATTTAAATAATTATTTTTAGTTTTTTTTTTACAATTTTCATTTTCCATCATCTTAACATGTGTTTTTTTCATATGTAGAAAACAGTCTTTTTTTTATATATTGATGCCAATTTGTAAAACAGCGCAAAGAATTATATTTCCTCAAAAAGAAAAAAAAATGTATTTACACGTGACTATTAAAAACAGAAATGAAACTTTAAAATAATACTTAAAATAGTATATAGTACATAGTAGGAAATAAGGAAAATAGCGCCATGAAAAATTGCATTTACAATTGAATATTTAAAAAGTAAAGGCCTAAAATAGCAATTACGTCATATGTAAAATGCCTAAATATTAAATATCGTTATACGCAAAATGTCTAAAGTAATTACATTATTACGTGTGAAAAACTTTTAATGATGAAAATGAGGTCATGTTTAAAAAGCTCAAATAATAATATTGCCAAACACTTTAAAATTGACTAATATATTTATACGTAAAAAAAGAAAAAAATAGTAATTAAATTAAAATTTTTAAATTATTACACGTGATAAATGAAAATTACGTTATATATTAAAACGATTTTCGTATGGGGAATATTCATGACGTCACATTGGAAATGAAATGGTGTAAAGCTAGCGCGGCTAGCAAATTTGTCAACATATTTGATCATTTGATGCAGAATACATTCAGGTAAATGCATAAACAAAATACTTTCAATTTATTTTGAACGAATTACTATTCGATAAATACATATTACAAAATTCTGATATGCTTAATTATTAAAATAAAGAATTTACATTTTCAAAAAACATTCAAATATGCATGATGGTGCATTAAATTAAAGAAAAGAATTCATGCATAAGCTAAATCTGTTCCAGAAAATATCTAAAACTCAATCAAACATAAAATATAAGCGTAAAATTTCAAAACACAGTGCTTTTCAATACCGTGGTTCTGAAAGTTATTCCCAAAGAGAAAGAGATTTTTAAACTCGAACCCAAAGGAACACCAACACAATATCATCGTTACAAAAGTCCGGGAGTCAGCGACATTTTTAACAAAACCATTTTTACAAGCTGATTTTTAAATGTGTATTTGATATTACTCATCATTCCAGAAAACAGCCGAAAGCTGTCACGAAATCAGTGAATGAGGCCATGGTAAGACGTGGTCCCATCTCCCGGTCCCAGGCCCTTGCAGGCCCATTTGTCCCTACTCGGAGCGACTCGGAGGCTAAACCCGAAGGTCGCCGCCAGGAATCGCCCGCCAGGGCCGCCCCTCACAAAAACTCCGGTCAGCCGGCGCACTGCCCAACGCACGTCATGCCGGTTATTCCCAAAATAAGATGAAATAGTCGTATACGACAGTCCCCACCAGTCAGACAGAAGAGACAGATGGTTCCTTCTCTTGGTTCCCGACCCAGTACGCCCCGACAGCCCGCGAGAACCGAACACCTATAGAGGAGTCGGGCCCACGGATCTACACGAGGTTTTCCGAGCCGGAGTTACTTTACGGAGGTCTCTCAAGATCAGATGCCATTATCCGGCAGAGACATATATGAGATACAACCTAATGAGGCCATGGTAACCGAAAAATGTCCCATTAGCACGGAAAATCATCGAAACCTGGTAACATAATTAGTTTCCGTTCGTGTAACATCATTCAGTTATCCATAATCGGTAATCTTTTTAAAAAGGGGTATATTATCATGTTTTTAGAGTCTTTTTAAAACGGCGTATATTACCATGTTTTTAGAGGCTGCAAAGTCTGAACAGGGGTTTCGAGCACATAAGGCAAATCCCCCTACTTAAAAAACAGAAACAATCAGGAAAATCCCTCTCAACAACACCAGTGTTTCAGATGCAAACATAGATACGTTTTTACACAGAGACGTGGCGGGGGGGGGGGGGGGGGGGCTGTGAAAGCATCGCCTTTTTAAAGGGTGAAAAAAATAATAATTTTTAAAAAAGCAGAAATATATTTTAATATAAAAGGTAATTTTTAATTGAATTAACTATTGCATAGGTGCAATTTGTATGATACTTTTGTTTTGAATTTTTTTGGAGTATTTACGGATTCTTTGAAATCCAAATGGGCTACTTACTGACAAAATTTTAATGCATTTTTGTTCGGAAGCGCATGAAATGGACTGGTATTATTCAGAAACTATATAATCGAATGATGTTTTCCATTTTTGTTGGTAAAAGCAGAAGATCTTTCAGGAAATACTGTCAAAGTGAGCGTTTTGAATTCAATTTCCTCACGTGATACTGCGAGATATGAGAAACAGAATCACTTCTAACTTGATAAGTAATTTATTTATCGAAAAATGGAAAACTTATTTCGATTTCAAATCGCTCCAATAGTCAAGTTTGCGATTTTTATGCCTTTACTTTTAAAAACAGTCAGAAAATTTGTCAGAAAATTAGCCTTAAATAAAAGTGCAAAGAGACTTTTAAATATTATCTTAATATCTTTTTAATATTTAATATATCTAATTAATTATCTAATTATGTAATTTAATATATATTCTTAATATTATCTATAACTTATGTAGAAATTTTTTTGATAGGATGAACTATACAGTAAAAAATTTGGATGGGTGGATTTATAAAAACATTCAAACCACATAACTTCTTATTTCTAAAACATATCGAATCTGTTTCAAGATTTTATTACTTCTGAGAAAAGGACCAAAAATTATCTATCTCTAATCTTTATTTAGTTTTTATTGGTGAAAGTAGTATCATCGAAGTTTAGTTACTTCAAAATCTACCTGCGCCTGTTGGCCGAGCCGGCGGGGATTTTTTTTTTAAATAGAGAGATTTGAATCCCTTTGTAGAAAAGGAAGTACAGCTTATAGCTTTCATATACAATAAATAATTCAAATCGTGAAAAATGTTTGAAATCTTCAGAAATGAACGATTCCAGATATTTAAACTTTTTAGGCATATAAGAAGTTTTTAATTTCATAAAATGTATTTTTTTCATCGGTTCACTATCATCATCACAGTCTAAGTATTAATATCTTAGACTGAATCATTTATTTATCAGAAAAAAAACTCTAATTATCTAAAAAAAAAAAAAAAAAAATTCTTGGATACCTTCGTAACTACAAATAATATGTAAGTTATTCAGAAACATTAAAGTTATTTCTTTTTAAAATATTCATCTTTTTTCTACTCGATAATTTAATAATATCAATATACTTGTCAGGAGATGGAATTTTTACGTGCCTAAAGATTCTCATATAAAGCTTGCTATCTTTTTATTTCCTTAATCTCTAATCTGCACCGTGGAAATTTCAAGCGCTGTATCACTCACGGGTTCACGTAAAAGTGAGGTCAATGCTGTTGATCACACATTAATCGAAAGTGTTGTAAATGACAGACATAACTCTCTGCACCTCTTAATGATGACAGTTTAGTTTCAATAAATTCAACTGAACATCTAACAGCATATTTCTTAAGAGAGCCCATTTACTTTCAGAAGGTTTCTCCTTTTCATACCGAATATTGATGAAAGTTAAAGCGTTTACCAGCTGATAAACAAAAGTTTTAAATATGAGTTTTTCCGAGATATTTACCAGTAATGAAGCTTTATGAGGCATCAAGGATGCCGTGCCAGATTCTACCCAGCAAAGAGGAAATTGCTGGCCAGCAGCAAGATAGGTGCTGGCAATGATGGAGAAGTGCTGGCTAATGGTCTACCACTGTCTGACCACTGTTGGACAGCTTCGGTCAACTTTGCTGTTGGAAATCATCAGATAAAATTCTGGAGGGCTTCCGTTTTATCTCCTGCACTGGCCCACCACTACATGGAAGTGCACGAACTTTTGCAGTATTATTGCTGGGAACCCTTACGATAGGTGGCGTTGCGAATATCGAAGACATTGCGTATTTGAACACAAATCTGAAATGAATATCTTAACACAATTTAAGCTGTGAAGCTAATTTTTTTTTTAAACTGTAAATAATATAGTACCACTGCCACCAAAAAAATAATTAAGTAAATGAATAAATAAATAAATTCTTTATTTCAACGCACTTTTTTCTCCTTAAATCTGGTTTTACTACTTTACAAAGGATTTCGGTTTTCATAATTTACACAGTTCAGAATCAATAATAAAAAAAAAGCGTATAAAATATACAGGATTTCTATACAATACAATAATTTCTATACCTGTTTAATGATTGGGAAAGTAAATCACAAAAGAAACAAACTTGAAATAGTGTAATGAGAGCTTGAAAACTACGAGCGGTCGTAGCATACGCTGAAAGTACTTGTTCATGTCCGATCACGAAAACCAAACAGCATCGAGCGCGGTTAGTACTTAGGAGGGTGACCACATGGAAGCCGCTGCAAGTTCAAATATTGCAATAGACATTTCTATTATAGACACTTCTACAGATATTTCTATAGCTCTTGGTGAAACTAGCTTATAGAAAAGAAAGCCATAATACATTGTTTATTTATAGAATTCTATAAGAAATTTTTGTAAGGGAAAGTGCTGGGCCAGAAAAGGAACAGCAGTGAGATAGGTGCTAGCACTGCAGGAAAAGTGCCGGATTGAAGTAATGTGATGACATACCAATGCTGGTCTGCTGTTGGCCATCACTGACGAGCCAGCTGAATTCTGGACGGACACATTTTTACTGATTTAAGCAATGGCACCATTGCACTTTTCTGCTGATGGCAGTGCTGGCTACCATCTTCTTTCCAGCTGATGGCCTACTGTTTCTTTCTTTGCTGGGTAATAATAAACATACAGTATTTTAAATAAGGTTTTTAGCAGAAGTGAGATTTGCGTCAGGTAGGGGGGGGGGGCTTGTTCTCCCTGACAAGGGAGATATATTAATTCTACTTGATTTAATTTCAATTCCCCATCAATTTATTTCTACCCGATCTACAAAAAAAAAAAAAAAAAAAAAAAAAAAAAAAATCGTCGACCTAGTAACTTTGACAGAACCAGAAATAAAAAAAAAAACTCAAATATGGGGATGGGGGTAATAATAAACATACAATAAATTACAACATTACATTACAATAAATATTTTAATGTAATTATAGAAAATTAGTCTAAAACTGTGTAGATAGTTTCAATTTTAGTTTTTAAGTAGAAAAAGGAACACATATATGAACGAGGACGTGAGTTTCAAAACTCGCCTTGTCCAATATTTAAAAAAATCTTATTTTCTCTATCAATCTATTCTTTTGGTAAACCTGCACTGAAAAAATGCTAGAAATTGCAAAAAAAAATTAGTTTTATCTTGTAATTTTGGAATTGTAGTAAACTCTGTTCAAGGCGGAATCAATCGGGACCGAGAAAATTTTCCGTAGTAAACAATATTCCGCCTTAGACAAATTTTACTCGATTCGCAGGCACTTGAAAATCTTTCCGAGTTAGAAAAATTTCTGTCTTGCGCAGAGTCCGCCTTACAGATAGTTTACTGTATCTTGATTTATAATGAAAACCAATGGACGCAGTTGGAAGTTTTTGGGGATTTCTCAAAATTTGATTTTCTGGATAAGGTGAGTTTTGAAACCCACTTCCTCATATATGTACGAATACTCATTAATATTTAAATACAGTTAACGAGAACACCCATGAGAAAACTTTTCTTGTTCGTGTTAAAAGTAGTTCGCATTATCCATACTTTAAAAATATAATATATTCAATGTTACAAGAATTAATATGCATGCGTACCTTCAAAATCTACTGCATTGTTGAAATTGATTTTGTTTTCTAAGATCGATCCACCAAGAATATAGAAAAACACATGGGATACAACTCGGTGGAGGTCTTTTCAAGGGAAACTGGCCAGTATTTACGTTACATTCAAAGAAAATCACCAAAGTTCCGAACAGTCATCTCGATTCATTTTAGAGGATTGATTCATCAACGCGACAGTGATATATCAGTTTAATCAGCTTATGTAAACAATTTTAATTAGCGTTAGGTCCTTTTTTTTCACCTCTCAATGCAGTTATTACTATAGAATTTTATCTGTTGAGTGGGTAGAATAAGGCATCGTCTGACAATTTTGCAATCGCTGGTCTTCGGCTATCAATACAAAAGACATTTTTCTTCCGATAATAACATTCTTTTGAAAATTAGGAGTTAAAAAAAATAGAACACAGTAAAATTGAATCGAACAGCTGGGAAAACTCACTTCGTTCGTGCTATGAGAAGAAATGTTTCAATGGCCGATCCTTTTCAATTTGTGATAAACAGTATTTCGCGTTAAGCGAGTGTGTGTTAAACGGACTGAAATCGCAGTAAATGCCTATACAACTTGATGGGAAATGGAAAGAGTTCGTGTTTAAAGTAATTCGCGTTAAGCGTGTTCGTGTTAACTGGATTCGAGTGTTTATAGATATTCATGTGAAACTTTTTTTCTGAATTTTGCAAATAATGTTCCCTTTACCAAAAAGAATCAGCTCGATTCCGACACGAAAGAGTCAAAACCCAATCCGAAACCTACTCGAACTCGAAAGTATTAATGTTAGCGTAAAACTGAGCGGAATAGAACAATGGGTCGAGTCGGAGTCGTGTAAAATCAGGTTATAAAATTAGGTGAAATATTAAAATGATGCATTAAAAACGATTTTTTAATGGACAATACTCATATGACGTGTGAAAATCCCATGGCGTAAAAGTAACATGGATAGAAAGTATTTTTTACATATTTCATCATATTTTGGTGCAGAATAAAAACGTAAAATGCATAAGTAAAATACTCAGAAAATTCGTATATATAGTCATTAATTAAAATTTACAATTAAAAAATAATATGAAAATAAGTATGAAGGTGCATTAAACTAAGAAAAAAAGAATTCTTGTAACCTGTTCTTAAAAATATATAAAACTCGGTATAAACCTAAAACATAAGCATAAATTTTCTAAGCACGGTGATTTTAGATGCCTTGATTCTAAATGTTATTCCCAAGCAGACGAATTTCCGTAACGTCAAACCCAAAACGAAGAATATTGTCCTTAGCATTGTTATAAAAGTACAAGAGGCAACGACATTTTTTACTTAACTATTTTATACAAGTTGATTCTCAAATGGGTAATTCGTCTTACTTTTCATTTCCAAAAACAGCCGTCAGCTGTCTCAATAGTCACATGGGTACTGAAAAAATAACCTAGTCAAACTAAAAAGCATGGCAAACTCATAACAGAAAATCGTCGCCGTCCGTGATAATATAATTCAATCTTCCATATCCGGGTAATCCTTCTAAAACACGATACAATAGAATGTTTTTAAAAAATACCGAGTTTGAACGGGGTTTGGCGAACATAACTTGCAGGTGACAGCATCACGAAACTTAACAGTTTACAAAAGAATCACTCCTAAAATTATGCTCACAAAAAATGTTTAATTTCAGAACAGTTTTTGACAGATCAGACGTGTAGAATTTTTATATTTGTTTTATATGACGAATAAAATGAACAAAGCTTTATTTATGCTTAGTATGCTTTGAAATGATTTAGTGTTCTCTCTAAATGTTCCCTATGTTAGAAGAATTTTTTCTAATTTTTCAAATGTAACACATATTATTGGTAATTCAAAATAATAATAATAATACACAAATAAATAAATAGGCGCGATTAAACCCACCGGGACTATTTAATGTAAATAAAAATTAATTATCATTCCATGCACAAGAGAGGATACCATATTTCAGCTTGGTTCGTTTCTGCAATTTCCATTACATGGTGAAGAAACAGAAGCAGCATTAATTATCATTCCATGCACAAGAGAGGATACCATATTTCAGCTTGGTTCGTTTCTGCAATTTCCATTACATGGTGAAGAAACAGAAACAGCAGCATTTGAAAATCACACGGTAGTTGCCGTTACTAACGACATGCACAATTTGTGCGAAATCGGAGAACCTTCATAATTTTCCTATAGGATATCCCATGTTTCGGCAGCCAGTCCGCCGCAACTAAAGAATCGGCCATGACTCTGCAAAGGATGCGGTACAAACGAAAATCTCTAGGTACTTACCGGTACTAACGTAGTACTAACGACACACAAAATTTTAGCGAAATCGGAGTACCTTCATTTTTTTTCCTATAGGAAATCCTATGTTTCCCCAGCCCGCGCGTCGCAACTAAAGAATCGGCCATAACTCAGTAACGGAAGCGGTACAAACGAAAATCTCTCGGTACTTACCGGTACTAACGGAGTACTAACGACACACAAAATTTTAGCGAAATCGGAGTACCTTCATTTTTTTCCTATAGGAAATCCTATGTTTCCCCAGCCCGCGCGTTGCAACTAAAGAATCGCCCATAACTGCGTAACGGAACCGGTACAAACGAAAACCTCTCTGTACTTACCGGTACTAACGTAGTACTAACGACACACAAAATTTTAGCGAAATCGGAGTACCTTCATTTTTTTCCTATAGGAAATCCTATGTTTCCCCAGCCCGCGCGTCGCAACTAAAGAATCGGCCATAACTCAGTAACGGAAGCGGTACAAACGAAAATCTCTCGGTACTTACCGGTACTAACGGAGTACTAACGACACACAAAATTTTAGCGAAATCGGAGTACCTTCATTTTTTTCCTATAGGAAATCCTATGTTTCCCCAGCCCGCGCGTTGCAACTAAAGAATCGCCCATAACTGCGTAACGGAACCGGTACAAACGAAAACCTCTCTGTACTTACCGGTACTAACGTAGTACTAACGACACACAAAATTTTAGCGAAATCGGAGTACCTTCATTTTTTTCCTATAGGAAATGCTATGTTTCCCCAGCCCGCGCGTCGCAACTAAAGAATCGGCCATAACTCAGTAACGGAAGCGGTACAAACGAAAATCTCTCGGTACTTACCGGTACTAACGGAGTACTAACGACACACAAAATTTTAGCGAAATCGGAGTACCTTCATTTTTTTCCTATAGGAAATCCTATGTTTCCCCAGCCCGCGCGTCGCAACTAAAGAATCGGCCATAACTCAGTAACGGAAGCGGTACAAACGAAAATCTCTCGGTACTTACCGGTACTAACGGAGTACTAACGACACACAAAATTTTAGCGAAATCGGAGTACCTTCATTTTTTTCCTATAGGAAATCCTATGTTTCCCCAGCACGCGCGTCGCAACTAAAGAATCGGCCATAACTCCGTAACGGAAGCGGTACAAACGAAAATCTCTCGGTACTTACCGGTACTAACGGAGTACTAACGAATGCCATTATTGAATTTCCTTAACTCCATAGGTGCGGGCTGGTGAAATGTACCTATTTATTTGTGTACTTCTTGCGAGCAGATGGATTTGAAATTAATTATTTACATTTCCTTATTTACATTTGGTTATTCCTAGTACTCAGAAATTTTGTTAGTCTTGCTTGGATGAACTTCTTGCACCATGATAATATTTTAGCATAACTTGACCAGGTTGAAAGCTTAATCCAATTTGCTATGCTGTCATATTAGTAGGGAAAGAAGGAGAGTTCAGCGTCATAAGGCGGATTGCGGATTGTGTGGATGTGGGTGGAATCCACCTTGTGGATGGAGGAGGAGGGTGGAATCCACCTGTTGGGAGACTTATCCTATAGTAGGAGGGGTTAAATGTTGGAGGGGGCTTAATTTTTGAGGGGGCTTAATTTTTGAGAGGGGCTTATTTTTTTTTTTTTTTTCGAATCGACTTAGATTAGAGATGGAAATATCATACTATAACATAGGTCTTTTCGAGAGGAAGTATGAAGACACTAAATTTTTCGATGGGCTTAATTTTTGATGGGGGCTTAATTTTGAGGGGCTTAATATTTTTTTTTTTCGAATTGATTTAGTATTAGAATGGAAATATCATACTATAACATAGTGAGTTATGTGTTTTCGAAAGGGAGTTTGAGGGGGTCTAAATATTTTAGTGGGGCTTATTTTTAGGGGGGCTTAATTTTTTTTTCTTCGAATCGACATAGAGTAGAAATGGAAATATCATACTATAACATAGAGATGTAGGTATTTTCGAAAGGGAGTTTGAGGAGCCTAAATTTTTTAGAGGGGCTTATTTTTTTAGGGGGGCTTAATTTTTAAGGGTGATTTTTTTTTTTTTTTTTTTTTTTTTTTTTTTTTTTAATGAATTATCTTAGAATTTGAATGAAGATAAAAATGTCTTATGTTTTCTGAAAAAAATTTTTGATGCTGCCATCTGTATGCGGTAGTGCGAATTTATTATTGAAAATAGTATTTTTTTTTTTTGAAAAGTTTTGAGGAAGGTTTGAACCTGCAAAATAGTCTCTTGGCTCGATGATATGTTGAAGACTTAACTAATCGAGCCAAGAAACTATGTCTATAGGTTTAGATTTTAGATGTTTCAAAACAAAAAATTGTATTCCCCCTTCTGTATGTGCAAAGAGAGGTTGGTTTCTGAAGATAACTCATTAATACCTATTTTAACTGCTCACTTTGCGAATTCCTTTAATGTGTATGATTTTTAGTTTAACTGATTTTATCGATTTTGTGAATGAGAGTTTGATTATTTTACGCACAAATGTATGATCATTTTAGAAAGCCGTGGTTTCGAACCTGCGAACTCCCATTCAAATTTCATTTTTTGTAACCGATAAGCTATCCACTATTCAAACCGCGCCCCGACAATTACTGAATTACTTTTGAACACTATATATTTTAAAAAAATACCTACCTCTTCCTCTTTCTTATACTAGGGAAGTTAATATAATTTATGTTTAAATTGAAGAAATAATTAATTTTTTATATTTCTTTAATAAGGCAAGTCATTTTTTTGAACGATTAGAAGGCTACCAAACGATTTGAATTAAACATTGTTTTTACCAGTATTAATCCTCTTACCTAATTTTAAAATTATACTTTTTCTTGTGAACCATATCATATTCATTGAATCGTCTGAAATACATTTCCTAAACCCTCTTATCAACGTTATTCACTATCTATCACAAACATCCGATAAGTCTAATCAGCTTTTTTCAACAGAAAATAGCTAATATGTAAATATTGATAACTACTGAAGAGATTATTTCACTTGTTTCCAGATTTTAAATGAAAGTTTGAAATATTTGTCAGATTTTCTATTTATCAATTATTATAAATTGAATCAACCCATAGTTTGTTATTGCAATAGATAATTATTTGATGATTCTACACTAGTTCTAATGAATTTTAAAAATTACTGCTTCACTTCAACTCATTCTTTTATACAGTTTAATAAATTTAGTTTGAATTAATCCATTGGTTTGACATATATTTCACTGAAATAATAAAATTAATGTGTAAAACCTTAGAATGACGAATTCAAAAACGTAACGTGATGAATCATATACTTTTTAAACATTACATAAAAACCTTTGAATTGATTCACTTCCTGTGAACTTCCTACACATACTTTTTTATGCCACGTGTTTTTCTGAAATTTTTGCACCAATCATATTACATGATTTGCACTATCGTAATAATTTTTAAACATGCGCCCCCTATGATTATATATAAAATTGAATGAAACGAGACTTTTTCATTAGTGTTTGCTATTTTTTGAGTGTGTGAAGACGCTTTTTTCACTTAAGATAATATGGCTAGTTTTCAAGATGGACATTCTACTATGTTAAGCGATGATGTATCAAGTTTGAATAATCAATATTTTTCATCAAGATTAAATGATCAAGACATGGGATTAATAGTACAACCTAAAGTAGAACCCGTTTCAGATGATGAAGCGGAATCCTCCTCATCAGAACTAAAGAAACAGAAGCCACCTTTTTTGTGTACTGTTTGCAGCAAATCTTTTTCACGAAAAGGCAATTTAAAACAACATTTGATGATTCATTCAGAAGAAAGACCATTTATATGTGACATCTGCCAAAAAGCATTCTCTAGAAAGGCTATTTTGAATCGTCATAAACTATCCCATTTAAAGATTCCTTCCCAACATAAATGTGAATCGTGCGGTGAAGCGTACTCAAGAAAGTATGACTTATTAAAACACATGAAGATCCACAAGTCCTCCAAAAACGATAAATGTATTCAGCGTAGTGAAATATTCAATCTCAACTCCGATTTTTTATATCATTTGAAAACTTCACAGAGAGTTAGATGCAAAATTGATAATTCACCCTCTTTAAAAGATGTGTTTTTTGAGAAGGTTAAGCATTTTAAAAGGCAAAATGCGTTAAACATATTTACTAAAACTGTAATCAACTCTAACGAGGAGAATGCTACAGACTTTAACACATTTTTTGATAGTATTCATTCGGACGTTTTAAACGAATTAATCTACCAGATTCAAGTTAAAAGATCGATGAAATGGTATGCAAGTGTACAAGTTGTTGTATATCGTGTAACACAGGAGGGTGTCTTAGAGATTGCCACACCCTATTTCCTTTCAAAAACTATACTTGAATTAACGAAACAAAACTTATCTGAACATGTTGAGGATACCTTTGCAAAAATTATTAAGTCCTATGAGAAGTCCACCAGACGTGGTTTTAATTGGACATTAGATAAAATATTGAATTTAGAACTATCTACCTTTAAAATATAACATGATTTGAAATGTTTATACCTTTTTTTAAATATGTGTACTCATGTTTTCACTATTGTAACTATTGAAAACGACGAATAAATAATGTGTAAATGAAAAAGCTGTTGTCTGTTTATTTTTGTTAGAACAACTTGTGATTTTTAATAACTCATGAAGTCGTAACGGCTTTACTTACTATTTTTTTTTTCAATTTCTTATCAAATGAATAATGAGTTAACTATCTTTTATTAATTTCATATTGAAAGTCTGAAATTATCCATTGAAATAGTTATTTTGCAATATTTCTAATTTATCATAATTATTTTTAAAGTTTAATATATCACTCGTTGTTTGTATAAACAACTGTTATTGCTCAATAATAATAATAATATTATCATTTATTACCATACAATTCTTAAAAAAAAGCATAGAACCATTAACATAATATATCATTAACCACTTTTTTAAAAACTGTTACCTTGTGTTGCCATTGAATTCTTCAAAACAAAAAAGAATAAAACTAAAATCATTATCATTAAATATCATACACCACTTATATAAAAATTGTTACTTTGTGTTGCCATACAATTCTTCAAAAAAAGAATAAAATTAAAACTATTAACATTAAATATCATATACTGTAAATATAAAAATTGTTACCTTGTGTTGCCATACTATTCTTCAAAAAAAGGATAAAACCATTGACATAATATATTATTCACCACTTAAATAAAATGTTTTTATATATATATTTTTTTAGACTTAAACTAAAATTAATGACATTACTAATTCTTTTAAGTGTTTATCTGTAACCGACACTGATTTTTAACGTATATTAACGGATGTGCTGTTTCTAAACGTTCAGTTTCCAACTGATTTTTGTTCTAACTTCATCTAATGTTACCTTTATTTTTTTTGAAAATGGGTTCTGTAGTAAATATGTTAAAAAGATCTTCCGACAAAGTGGCTTCTTCTTCAAAGTATCAACGTTTAGAAGAACCTAATGACCCCACTTCTGCGAGTGAATTAAATATACCAAGATTGGAAATTCCTAATTTATTAAACACTGACTGTGGAACAATACCACGTGATTTATCCACTACTGATTACTCACCGAATGTGAAATCTGAAATCGATATGAATTTTTTTATCCCTAACTTTGGTGATGATACTACATCTTCCGAGAATTCATGCCAAGAGTCAATTTCTGTCGAGGACTATTTGAATATATTTTTCAAAGACATGAATTTTGAATCCGCTTTAACCTCGACCCCAGCTACTAACATAATTTCCCAAGACAAATCCTTTCAAGAACGTACTATTGACCAAGAGGTTTCTGATTCCCAACCAAGCAACCTTTCTAAAGCAAGTGATGAATTACAAAGCACAACCCCACCTACGAATGTCATTCCACAGTCTAAAACTAGCAAATCCAATCATCCTATTGTATTTCGAGAAGAACTCAGTGACTGTATCTTTTTAATTTTAAAGTTGCATAATAGACAATTTCATATTCATATTCGAGAATTTAAACGCAGTGGGCTTACTAGTGAAGAAATTCTAACGAAAAATGGTATTATTATGGATGTTAACAGCTGGTTCGAATTTTGCAAGAAAATTTTTTCATTTAATTTGAGATATAAAAGTTCCTCATTTGTTTCTAATAACATGATATTAGTGTTAAATTTTAATAATTCTATCATGCGAATTAAAAATTTAAAGAATTATTCTCACATTGACTTAAACGAGTATCAGGTGCTGAAATTAAAAGAAAAAATACATGATTTGAATAAGGAACTTCTTCAGCATATATATGTAAACCATATACCAAGCTTAATTAGACAGAAATGTATCATTGGTCATATATATACAGAAAATGAACTCATGTTGCAGTCTAAACTTATAACATGTATTGAGAATAATGTATTAACTATACTAAACCGCATTTTTGAATGTGATGGATGTATTTTTAATCAGAAATCTCACAGCCCTCATTCCTGTTGTATACTAAATAAGCGACAAAAATTTGAAAAACTAGGAGAGATGTTATTAACACTTATAGATTTAGATTTTGTTATTTCCTCATTTTTAAACGGAGTGGATTGTGTTAGTGAAAACTTTTTATCAAACATTCATGTAGAAACAATTCAAAACGAATTGTTTAAAATAATAAAATAAAATGTATTGCTATCCTTTTTAATACGTGTGTGTTTATTTTTCTAAAGTGTATGTTTATTTTGTTATGTCTTTTAGAACTTTTAATAGAGTGTTAGACTTAAATTTGCATATGTATATAACTAATGAAATCAACAATTCTTTAGCAATTAAGTTTTCAATAATAATAATAAGTTTAGAAAATTAAAAAGTTTAAAAAACAAAATTAAGAAACTCATTAAAAAAAATATTTGAAAAGTTAAAAAAATAAAGTTTTCAAAATGAAAAAATCTTTATAAAAAAAATAATAATAATTAAAAAAAAATTAAAAAGTTTACAACAGTTAAAAAAAATATTAAAAAGTTTACAAAAGTTAAAAAAAAAACTTTAAAAAAAAACTAAAAAAAAAATTAAGTTATCAAAATTAAAAAAAAAATTACAAAAACTTAATACATTAAGTTTTCAAAAGTGAGTTTATCTATTCGTATATGTATACATGCATGTGACTTTCATTATGTTGCAGTTCAATACTTCTTTTTATCCTATAAAAGTGTTAGATTAATATATACTTATAAAAATATTTGTAAGTTAAATTTAAAAAAAAGTAACTTATAAAAAAAAAAATGTTTACAAAATTAAAAAAACAAAATCTTTCTAAATAAAAAGTTTTCAAAATTAAAAAAAAACTTTTTAAATAAAAAATGTTTTCAAAATTTAAAAAAAAAAAATTGTAAATAAAAAAAAAGTTTTCAAAATTAAAAAAATATACTTTGTAAAGAAAAAAAATATTAAAAAGTTTATAAAAAAAACTTTTTTTATAAAAAATATTTTCAAAATTAAAAAAAAAAAATTGTAAGTAAAAAAAAAAAAAAAGTTTTCAAAATTTAAAAAAAAAAATTGTAAATAAAAAAAAAATATTAAAAAGTTTATAAAAATAAAAAGCTAAAAAAAAAACTTTGTAAAAAGTTTTCAAAATTAAGTTATCAAAATTAAAAAAAAAAAAAAACTTAATAAATTATGTTATCAAAAGTCAGTTCACATAACTGTATATGTATCTGACTTTCATAATTAAAAAAGTTATCAAAAAGTTGAATTAGATTGCAAATACAAGTATACAATCAATCATATATCAATCAGTCATAGCAATTAATCATTCAATCAATTAACCAATCAATGATATCAATTAATCAATAAATCAAACCAATCAATCAATCATATTAATCAACCAAACAATAATATCAATCAGTCATATCGATCAATAAATCAAACCAATCAATCATATTAATCAACCAAACAATAATATCAATCAGTCATATCGATCAATAAATCAAACCAATCAATCATATTAATCAACCAAACAATAATATCAATTAATCATATCAATCAATCAACCAATCATTCATATCAGTCAATCATATCAATCAACCAACATTCATATCAATCAATGATTCATATTAATCATATCAATCGATCAATCAAAATACCGAATACAAGTATTCATACAAATAAATCACATCAATTGCAGCTCAAGTATTACAAGTTAGTATAATAACATTATAAGAAAGTTTTGAATTAATACAATGATTAACTACCAACATTTTGTAACAGCACTTTTACAAAAGCAATGTATGAATAGATATTTTAGTTACAAAAATATTTAAAATGCTTTTGAAAGTTAACAAAATTATTTTCCAAAAATGTTACAAGCTGCTAAAACCTACAATTTAACAAGAATGAGTTGTCCTATATTTCCTTTCTATTTGCATTTGAACATATGTATACGGATTCCCCCTTTTAAGTATGTTCTATAGTATACACTTAAAATATATATAGTATATATAAAACATTAAATTAAAATATTCTTTAGTTATTAAAAAGTTTTAAAAATTAGCAATTTTTTTAATATTATAAGATAACAAAAATTATTTTGTAATTTATTAAAAGTGAATTTACCTATCGCTATATATGCGTTTCATAAGATAAATCTTCTTTATGTTAACATCCTACCCACATTTTATTTTATAGTTATACACATCGAAACGAAAAAAAAAAAAATAAACAATCTATTATTAAATTCTTCAATTTAAAATTTTAATACATACATACTTAAACATTTATATAAAAATAATGAACTCACCATGTTTGAACTCAGAAAAGAGATGATGAGCTTATCACGTGGTAGATTATGACGTAATCAATTAGATATCACGTGCCTTCCTCGTGCCTTTTGATTGTCTTATCTACAATCAGATTGTATTATCAATCACGTGATCTAACTGATATGAGTCTATACCAAGACACTAGCCATTTTCACTTCAGTCATCGAATATGTAGGTCGTATATTTTTTTGAAAGTCTTTTATTTTATGGAATCTTCAGCAACATGACATCAGATATTTGCAAATAAAATCCTATTAAAATCTTTCTCGAAATTGTGAACAAAGATTAATTTTCATATTGTTTAAGTATAATCATTGATTATTTAACTGGATAATAATATTTTTAGAAGTAACTTAAATTTCTTATAAAAACGGCAGTATTTATTGCATCATTCATAGAATTCAAGTTTGAATATTAACCAAGTTTTTAAACTTTTATAATTTATACTAGTATTTAGTATATACTAGTACTTAGTAAAAACTAGTATATATTCTAGTATAAATTATAAAAGTTTAAAAAACTTGGTTAATATTCAAACTTGAATTCTATGAATGATGCAATAAATACTTCCGTTTTTATAAGAAATTTAAGTTACTTCTAAAAATATTATTATCCAGTTAAATAATCAATGATTATACTTAAACAATATGAAAATTAATCTTTGTTCACAATTTCGAGAAAGATTTTAATAGGATTTTATTTGCAAATATCTGATGTCATGTTGCTGAAGATTCCATAAAATAAAAGACTTTCAAAAAAATATACGACCTACATATTCGATGACTGAAGTGAAAATGGCTAGTGTCTTGGTATAGACTCATATCAGTTAGATCACGTGATTGATAATACAATCTGATTGTAGATAAGACAATCAAAAGGCACGAGGAAGGCACGTGATATCTAATTGATTACGTCATAATCTACCACGTGATAAGCTCATCATCTCTTTTCTGAGTTCAAACATGGTGAGTTCATTATTTTTATATAAATGTTTAAGTATGTATGTATTAAAATTTTAAATTGAAGAATTTAATAATAGATTGTTTATTTTTTTTTTTTTCGTTTCGATGTGTATAACTATAAAATAAAATGTGGGTAGGATGTTAACATAAAGAAGATTTATCTTATGAAACGCATATATAGCGATAGGTAAATTCACTTTTAATAAATTACAAAATAATTTTTGTTATCTTATAATATTAAAAAAATTGCTAATTTTTAAAACTTTTTAATAACTAAAGAATATTTTAATTTAATGTTTTATATATACTATATATATTTTAAGTGTATACTATAGAACATACTTAAAAGGGGGAATCCGTATACATATGTTCAAATGCAAATAGAAAGGAAATATAGGACAACTCATTCTTGTTAAATTGTAGGTTTTAGCAGCTTGTAACATTTTTGGAAAATAATTTTGTTAACTTTCAAAAGCATTTTAAATATTTTTGTAACTAAAATATCTATTCATACATTGCTTTTGTAAAAGTGCTGTTACAAAATGTTGGTAGTTAATCATTGTATTAATTCAAAACTTTCTTATAATGTTATTATACTAACTTGTAATACTTGAGCTGCAATTGATGTGATTTATTTGTATGAATACTTGTATTCGGTATTTTGATTGATCGATTGATATGATTAATATGAATCATTGATTGATATGAATGTTGGTTGATTGATATGATTGACTGATATGAATGATTGGTTGATTGATTGATATGATTAATTGATATTATTGTTTGGTTGATTAATATGATTGATTGGTTTGATTTATTGATCGATATGACTGATTGATATTATTGTTTGGTTGATTAATATGATTGATTGGTTTGATTTATTGATCGATATGACTGATTGATATTATTGTTTGGTTGATTAATATGATTGATTGATTGGTTTGATTTATTGATTAATTGATATCATTGATTGGTTAATTGATTGAATGATTAATTGCTATGACTGATTGATATATGATTGATTGTATACTTGTATTTGCAATCTAATTCAACTTTTTGATAACTTTTTTAATTATGAAAGTCAGATACATATACAGTTATGTGAACTGACTTTTGATAACATAATTTATTAAGTTTTTTTTTTTTTTTAATTTTGATAACTTAATTTTGAAAACTTTTTACAAAGTTTTTTTTTTAGCTTTTTATTTTTATAAACTTTTTAATATTTTTTTTTTATTTACAATTTTTTTTTTTAAATTTTGAAAACTTTTTTTTTTTTTTTACTTACAATTTTTTTTTTTTAATTTTGAAAATATTTTTTATAAAAAAAGTTTTTTTTATAAACTTTTTAATATTTTTTTTCTTTACAAAGTATATTTTTTTAATTTTGAAAACTTTTTTTTTATTTACAATTTTTTTTTTTTAAATTTTGAAAACATTTTTTATTTAAAAAGTTTTTTTTTAATTTTGAAAACTTTTTATTTAGAAAGATTTTGTTTTTTTAATTTTGTAAACATTTTTTTTTTTATAAGTTACTTTTTTTTAAATTTAACTTACAAATATTTTTATAAGTATATATTAATCTAACACTTTTATAGGATAAAAAGAAGTATTGAACTGCAACATAATGAAAGTCACATGCATGTATACATATACGAATAGATAAACTCACTTTTGAAAACTTAATGTATTAAGTTTTTGTAATTTTTTTTTTAATTTTGATAACTTAATTTTTTTTTTAGTTTTTTTTTAAAGTTTTTTTTTTAACTTTTGTAAACTTTTTAATATTTTTTTTAACTGTTGTAAACTTTTTAATTTTTTTTTAATTATTATTATTTTTTTTATAAAGATTTTTTCATTTTGAAAACTTTATTTTTTTAACTTTTCAAATATTTTTTTTAATGAGTTTCTTAATTTTGTTTTTTAAACTTTTTAATTTTCTAAACTTATTATTATTATTGAAAACTTAATTGCTAAAGAATTGTTGATTTCATTAGTTATATACATATGCAAATTTAAGTCTAACACTCTATTAAAAGTTCTAAAAGACATAACAAAATAAACATACACTTTAGAAAAATAAACACACACGTATTAAAAAGGATAGCAATACATTTTATTTTATTATTTTAAACAATTCGTTTTGAATTGTTTCTACATGAATGTTTGATAAAAAGTTTTCACTAACACAATCCACTCCGTTTAAAAATGAGGAAATAACAAAATCTAAATCTATAAGTGTTAATAACATCTCTCCTAGTTTTTCAAATTTTTGTCGCTTATTTAGTATACAACAGGAATGAGGGCTGTGAGATTTCTGATTAAAAATACATCCATCACATTCAAAAATGCGGTTTAGTATAGTTAATACATTATTCTCAATACATGTTATAAGTTTAGACTGCAACATGAGTTCATTTTCTGTATATATATGACCAATGATACATTTCTGTCTAATTAAGCTTGGTATATGGTTTACATATATATGCTGAAGAAGTTCCTTATTCAAATCATGTATTTTTTCTTTTAATTTCAGCACCTGATACTCGTTTAAGTCAATGTGAGAATAATTCTTTAAATTTTTAATTCGCATGATAGAATTATTAAAATTTAACACTAATATCATGTTATTAGAAACAAATGAGGAACTTTTATATCTCAAATTAAATGAAAAAATTTTCTTGCAAAATTCGAACCAGCTGTTAACATCCATAATAATACCATTTTTCGTTAGAATTTCTTCACTAGTAAGCCCACTGCGTTTAAATTCTCGAATATGAATATGAAATTGTCTATTATGCAACTTTAAAATTAAAAAGATACAGTCACTGAGTTCTTCTCGAAATACAATAGGATGATTGGATTTGCTAGTTTTAGACTGTGGAATGACATTCGTAGGTGGGGTTGTGCTTTGTAATTCATCACTTGCTTTAGAAAGGTTGCTTGGTTGGGAATCAGAAACCTCTTGGTCAATAGTACGTTCTTGAAAGGATTTGTCTTGGGAAATTATGTTAGTAGCTGGGGTCGAGGTTAAAGCGGATTCAAAATTCATGTCTTTGAAAAATATATTCAAATAGTCCTCGACAGAAATTGACTCTTGGCATGAATTCTCGGAAGATGTAGTATCATCACCAAAGTTAGGGATAAAAAAATTCATATCGATTTCAGATTTCACATTCGGTGAGTAATCAGTAGTGGATAAATCACGTGGTATTGTTCCACAGTCAGTGTTTAATAAATTAGGAATTTCCAATCTTGGTATATTTAATTCACTCGCAGAAGTGGGGTCATTAGGTTCTTCTAAACGTTGATACTTTGAAGAAGAAGCCACTTTGTCGGAAGATCTTTTTAACATATTTACTACAGAACCCATTTTCAAAAAAAATAAAGGTAACATTAGATGAAGTTAGAACAAAAATCAGTTGGAAACTGAACGTTTAGAAACAGCACATCCGTTAATATACGTTAAAAATCAGTGTCGGTTACAGATAAACACTTAAAAGAATTAGTAATGTCATTAATTTTAGTTTAAGTCTAAAAAAATATATATATAAAAACATTTTATTTAAGTGGTGAATAATATATTATGTCAATGGTTTTATCCTTTTTTTGAAGAATAGTATGGCAACACAAGGTAACAATTTTTATATTTACAGTATATGATATTTAATGTTAATAGTTTTAATTTTATTCTTTTTTTGAAGAATTGTATGGCAACACAAAGTAACAATTTTTATATAAGTGGTGTATGATATTTAATGATAATGATTTTAGTTTTATTCTTTTTTGTTTTGAAGAATTCAATGGCAACACAAGGTAACAGTTTTTAAAAAAGTGGTTAATGATATATTATGTTAATGGTTCTATGCTTTTTTTTAAGAATTGTATGGTAATAAATGATAATATTATTATTATTATTGAGCAATAACAGTTGTTTATACAAACAACGAGTGATATATTAAACTTTAAAAATAATTATGATAAATTAGAAATATTGCAAAATAACTATTTCAATGGATAATTTCAGACTTTCAATATGAAATTAATAAAAGATAGTTAACTCATTATTCATTTGATAAGAAATTGAAAAAAAAAATAGTAAGTAAAGCCGTTACGACTTCATGAGTTATTAAAAATCACAAGTTGTTCTAACAAAAATAAACAGACAACAGCTTTTTCATTTACACATTATTTATTCGTCGTTTTCAATAGTTACAATAGTGAAAACATGAGTACACATATTTAAAAAAAGGTATAAACATTTCAAATCATGTTATATTTTAAAGGTAGATAGTTCTAAATTCAATATTTTATCTAATGTCCAATTAAAACCACGTCTGGTGGACTTCTCATAGGACTTAATAATTTTTGCAAAGGTATCCTCAACATGTTCAGATAAGTTTTGTTTCGTTAATTCAAGTATAGTTTTTGAAAGGAAATAGGGTGTGGCAATCTCTAAGACACCCTCCTGTGTTACACGATATACAACAACTTGTACACTTGCATACCATTTCATCGATCTTTTAACTTGAATCTGGTAGATTAATTCGTTTAAAACGTCCGAATGAATACTATCAAAAAATGTGTTAAAGTCTGTAGCATTCTCCTCGTTAGAGTTGATTACAGTTTTAGTAAATATGTTTAACGCATTTTGCCTTTTAAAATGCTTAACCTTCTCAAAAAACACATCTTTTAAAGAGGGTGAATTATCAATTTTGCATCTAACTCTCTGTGAAGTTTTCAAATGATATAAAAAATCGGAGTTGAGATTGAATATTTCACTACGCTGAATACATTTATCGTTTTTGGAGGACTTGTGGATCTTCATGTGTTTTAATAAGTCATACTTTCTTGAGTACGCTTCACCGCACGATTCACATTTATGTTGGGAAGGAATCTTTAAATGGGATAGTTTATGACGATTCAAAATAGCCTTTCTAGAGAATGCTTTTTGGCAGATGTCACATATAAATGGTCTTTCTTCTGAATGAATCATCAAATGTTGTTTTAAATTGCCTTTTCGTGAAAAAGATTTGCTGCAAACAGTACACAAAAAAGGTGGCTTCTGTTTCTTTAGTTCTGATGAGGAGGATTCCGCTTCATCATCTGAAACGGGTTCTACTTTAGGTTGTACTATTAATCCCATGTCTTGATCATTTAATCTTGATGAAAAATATTGATTATTCAAACTTGATACATCATCGCTTAACATAGTAGAATGTCCATCTTGAAAACTAGCCATATTATCTTAAGTGAAAAAAGCGTCTTCACACACTCAAAAAATAGCAAACACTAATGAAAAAGTCTCGTTTCATTCAATTTTATATATAATCATAGGGGGCGCATGTTTAAAAATTATTACGATAGTGCAAATCATGTAATATGATTGGTGCAAAAATTTCAGAAAAACACGTGGCATAAAAAAGTATGTGTAGGAAGTTCACAGGAAGTGAATCAATTCAAAGGTTTTTATGTAATGTTTAAAAAGTATATGATTCATCACGTTACGTTTTTGAATTCGTCATTCTAAGGTTTTACACATTAATTTTATTATTTCAGTGAAATATATGTCAAACCAATGGATTAATTCAAACTAAATTTATTAAACTGTATAAAAGAATGAGTTGAAGTGAAGCAGTAATTTTTAAAATTCATTAGAACTAGTGTAGAATCATCAAATAATTATCTATTGCAATAACAAACTATGGGTTGATTCAATTTATAATAATTGATAAATAGAAAATCTGACAAATATTTCAAACTTTCATTTAAAATCTGGAAACAAGTGAAATAATCTCTTCAGTAGTTATCAATATTTACATATTAGCTATTTTCTGTTGAAAAAAGCTGATTAGACTTATCGGATGTTTGTGATAGATAGTGAATAACGTTGATAAGAGGGTTTAGGAAATGTATTTCAGACGATTCAATGAATATGATATGGTTCACAAGAAAAAGTATAATTTTAAAATTAGGTAAGAGGATTAATACTGGTAAAAACAATGTTTAATTCAAATCGTTTGGTAGCCTTCTAATCGTTCAAAAAAATGACTTGCCTTATTAAAGAAATATAAAAAATTAATTATTTCTTCAATTTAAACATAAATTATATTAACTTCCCTAGTATAAGAAAGAGGAAGAGGTAGGTATTTTTTTAAAATATATAGTGTTCAAAAGTAATTCAGTAATTGTCGGGGCGCGGTTTGAATAGTGGATAGCTTATCGGTTACAAAAAATGAAATTTGAATGGGAGTTCGCAGGTTCGAAACCACGGCTTTCTAAAATGATCATACATTTGTGCGTAAAATAATCAAACTCTCATTCACAAAATCGATAAAATCAGTTAAACTAAAAATCATACACATTAAAGGAATTCGCAAAGTGAGCAGTTAAAATAGGTATTAATGAGTTATCTTCAGAAACCAACCTCTCTTTGCACATACAGAAGGGGGAATACAATTTTTTGTTTTGAAACATCTAAAATCTAAACCTATAGACATAGTTTCTTGGCTCGATTAGTTAAGTCTTCAACATATCATCGAGCCAAGAGACTATTTTGCAGGTTCAAACCTTCCTCAAAACTTTTCAAAAAAAAAAAATACTATTTTCAATAATAAATTCGCACTACCGCATACAGATGGCAGCATCAAAAATTTTTTTCAGAAAACATAAGACATTTTTATCTTCATTCAAATTCTAAGATAATTCATTAAAAAAAAAAAAAAAAAAAAAAAATCACCCTTAAAAATTAAGCCCCCCTAAAAAAATAAGCCCCTCTAAAAAATTTAGGCTCCTCAAACTCCCTTTCGAAAATACCTACATCTCTATGTTATAGTATGATATTTCCATTTCTACTCTATGTCGATTCGAAGAAAAAAAAATTAAGCCCCCCTAAAAATAAGCCCCACTAAAATATTTAGACCCCCTCAAACTCCCTTTCGAAAACACATAACTCACTATGTTATAGTATGATATTTCCATTCTAATACTAAATCAATTCGAAAAAAAAAATATTAAGCCCCTCAAAATTAAGCCCCCATCAAAAATTAAGCCCATCGAAAAATTTAGTGTCTTCATACTTCCTCTCGAAAAGACCTATGTTATAGTATGATATTTCCATCTCTAATCTAAGTCGATTCGAAAAAAAAAAAAAAATAAGCCCCTCTCAAAAATTAAGCCCCCTCAAAAATTAAGCCCCCTCCAACATTTAACCCCTCCTACTATAGGATAAGTCTCCCAACAGGTGGATTCCACCCTCCTCCTCCATCCACAAGGTGGATTCCACCCACATCCACACAATCCGCAATCCGCCTTATGACGCTGAACTCTCCTTCTTTCCCTACTCATATTTACATATGTCTCAGCAGGGCTGTACGAAGGGTGCAGTCACCTCAGGCGCGGAGGGGGCGCCAAATTTATACTACAAACCTCGTCTTTTTCTTCATTAAAAAAAATGTATATTTACATGTTGTTAATTTTTTTTCTCAGTGAAAGTACAAACATCTTTTGTTTCAAAGTTATTGCATTCTCCTTTACCTCATACCGATAGAGCCGTCCCTATGGGTGTGCGACAAGTGCGGCCGCACAGGGCCTCGCACCCGAAAAACGTCAACCAATATTTTATGAATATTAGGCAGTTTTTATTTTTTTCTCTTGAAAAAAAAATTATTTTGTCCTTGTAGGAAGGTAGCCGCTGACAATTTCTTAATAGTCATATTTTACCATTTAGTGCCCCTATGGCAGGTGCGAATCCAGCAGGTCCCTATGGTAGGTGCAGGGGGGGGGGGGTAATCAGGCTGATCCCACACCCCTCCAAAAAAATATAAATCCAACTTTTTTTATGGCAGTTTTTGCGAAAAATACAAACAAACGGAAACCCGAAAGTTTTCAGGTACAGAAGTGGGCGGGGTGGACAAACGGCCCCGATCATCGTCCCCACCAAACAAATATATATATATCGGAAGAACGCGAATTTCACCAAGGGTTAACGAAAAAAACGCGAAGTTCGTCAAAGGACTCAGAAAGAACATGAATTTAGTCACTGGATCGTGGAAAACACGCGAATTTCGTCAAAGAATCGCAGAAAAAAATGAATTTTGTTAAAGGATCGCGAAAAACGCGAATTTCGCCAAAAGATACAGAAAAAACATGAATTTCTTCAAACGATCAAGAAAAAACGCAAATTTCGTCAGATTATTGCGAAAAAATGCGAATTTTGTCACAAGATCGAGGAAAAAGCGCGAATTTCTTCACAGAATCAAGAATAAAACACCAATGTCGTTAAAAATGCAAAATTCGCCAAAGGATGACGAAATAAACACTAATTTCGTCAAAGGACCGCGAAAAAACGCTTGCCACAGGATGGCGGAAAAAACACTAATTTTGTCAGACTATCGCAGAAAAAGTGCAAATTTTAGCCTCAAGATCGTGGATAAAACAATAATTTCACCAAAGGATCATAAAAAATGCAAATTTCGCCGAAGGATCACGAAATAAATGCAAATTTCATCACAGGATCCCTGAAAAATACGAATTTCGTCAAAGGAATGCCGAAAAACAGGAATTTTGTCAATGGATTGGTTAAAAACGTGAATTTCGCCAAAGGATTGATTAAAAACACGGAAAAAACGCATATTTAGCCAAAGGCCGCAAAAAACTAGAATTTCGTCAATGGATCGCGGAAATAACGCAAATTTCGGCAGATAATTGCGAAAAAACACAAATTTTGTCACTGCATGGTGAAAAAAGCACGAATTTGGACACAAGATCGCAGATAAAACACTAACTTCGTTAAAGGATCGTAAAAAAAAAACAAAAAAAAGAAACACGAATTTCATCAAAGGACCACGAAATAAATGTGAATTTCGTCAAAGGACCGCATTGTAGTAAAAGCATTGTTGCAGTAAAAGATCTTTTTAATGCAATTCTCTGTATAACAGACAGCTTCTTTAATGTAAACAATGAATTTTACTCTTAAAAAGAGCCTGCACTCTATTTTGTAGAAATATTGCTACCCTCTAGAGCAGGGGTTCCCGAACTTTTAGATCGACGTACCACTGAATAGAAGTTCATACTTCTGCATACCACCAAGTTACAAACTCCATGCTATTACAGAAAAACCTGTGTAAATGGAATATGTCTAAAACAAGGTATTTGTGCAGTCTTTTGTGCTCCGTCTGAGCAGATTTTAGTGTATTTAATTGTATGATTACATTAATAAATTGGTATACTTAGATTGACTGCTTTATATTAACATTCAAGTAAAAAGTCGTAGTAGCATTATTACTGTATTATTAATATGTACATTATCAAAATATAGTGTTTTGATTAAAAAAGAGCTACAATACTTAATGGCATATTAGTGTAAACTGATACATATGCACTAGGATGACTCTATTAATTCTGTTGTATTGCTAATGATAAGGGTGATGCTTGCTTTACCAGACACATCTTCCTCATATCTGATTCAATCTTAGTTTTAGACATAAATCAGATTCGATGTTTATGTTTATTCCTGTATTTGTTTTTCATATAAAGAAGTGACGAGAAAGCATTTAAAACAAATATATGTTGTGCTAAAAACAAGCAATAATTTTCAGGGTTGTAGTTGGTATCTGCCCGGGTATCCAACCAGCTACCAGCCCGGGCTGGGTTTTTTACAACCTTGATAATTTTAGAGCTTTTACCGATATCAGATGGTATTTTCCTTTTTCACCAATCAAAATTCTGATACCTTCATCTTTTTGAATGCAGATTCCAGCAATCCATTGTTATTGTTGCACTTTTTTACTTCATTTCACGTACCAGTACTGGTATGCACACCATAGTTTAAGAACCCCTACTCTAGAGGGCTAAATTCTAAACATTATTTCATCTTTATCTCCATAATTCCGATTTTTTTAATGAAAAAATTGCTAGCGTTAAATCTGCACATCATCACAGATGTAAACAACGAAATTTTCAGCTCAGATGGAAGGGCAAAATTACAGAATTTTTTTAATTTTATATCATTCCGTTTGTATTTCAGTATGTAATTAATTCTCTATAATATGACTGAACTCATGATTTTTTAGGAAGGAAGTACAATTTATTTCTGATTAAAAAAAAAAAAAAAAAAAAAAAAAAAAAAAAAAAAATTGGTAGTCACAATCTTTTTATCAAATCTTTTTATGTATTTTAATCCAGATTTTTTGACTATTAAGACTGGCTAAACCTGAAATAAAACTTCCTTATTTTATGATTTTGATGCGAATTAATAGGTACCATTAGGAGGTAAGTTTCATTCAATAATTCAAGGAAAATGATTCTTATCTTTATAATGCAGATTTAATTATACATTATTATTTACTTGATCTTTACTTTTAGTAATTTAATCATTTTTTTAAATTATCTTACTTCTTATCATTTTAGTTTACTACTGTAATTAATTATTTTAATATTTTACTATATTGCAAGGATTTTTTATAACTTTGATTGCATAAATACATTCAAATAACTGTTTAAAAACTGTAAACAAAGCAAGGACCAGAAATCTGCAAAATTCTAAAATCTGCACAACCTCTGGTCCCAAGTTGAGCGGATTTGAGGGAGTCTACTGTATAATGATTTTGTTCAGAGGTACTGTTTGTTTTCGTAAAGCGAAACCTTCTGCGCTTTAGCGCATGCATCAGGTCTGTTTTGATTTTATCAAAATAGGGATGATCGGAGGCTGTTTAGCTGAGTGACAACATACAACTGGAACTTCGGCAAATACCCATCTTAGCATTACCCTTTTGGATCGTAAAATTGTCTCAGAGTGTTAGGCACAGCTTTCGAAAACGAACTGTATTTTTGATGTGTTTATAAGGCATCATTTTGCTTACATTTTAAAACTTCATCTAAATAGTTGTAATTTTTCTAATAAATATGTTACATATAATGTACGGCAGTAATAATCAGTATATCTGATGAAAATTCAATTAATTTTTTAAAAATAAACTATATTTATTTAATGATTTTTTTATCCCTATTACTGCATTTGATCAATTGGAGTTCGAGAGCCATAATTTTATATTGTAAAATTATTAAAGTATTCTGCAAGCAGTCCTTGTTCAATCACAAAAGCCTGCCACTAAAAAATTTTAATACAGAAGATGCATATAATGTTTTTCTCAGATGTAAACAATAAATTTTGCAGTTAAGAAGCACATGTATTTCACAAATATTACTATTTCTTGGAACACTAAATTTGATACATTGTCGTCTTCAACACATTACTTTGGAGTAATGAAAACATTGTTATTACATTAAAAATTTTTGTAAATGAGTGTTATCACAAAAACCTGCCACTAAAAAAATTTAATACAGAAAATGTATATAATGTATTTCTCAGATGTAAACAATAAATTTTGCAGTTAAAAAGCACACGGACACTTCCTACAAGGACAAAATATTTTTTTTTTTCAAGAGAAAAACATAAAAACTGCCTAATATTCACAGACACGGGGCACAGCTCCATTGAGGGTTAAAAGCGGATATTGAAAGTTTGCTTTTCTTGGATGTAAAGCAAAGAATCACAACGATTTTACTGTTCTCGGTGAGTTAGGTGCCTGGTAAGACCTGCTCATGGTCACTGATCATCCTAAAATGTGTTAAAAGAAAGAATAAGTTTCAAATGTCCAGTAATATTTTAAAAAATAGGGAGAAAAAAAAATTAGATCCCAAGGAAAAGTTCGTTAAATAGAGAATACACTTCGCTATTTGGAGGTTATTTTACGAAGAAATTTGCAAAATGTTCTTGGTTCCAAGTAAAAGTTCGCAAAATAGAGAAATTCGCAAAATAGAGGTTCGTTAAATAGAGGTTCGACTGTATTTTAATGCAACAAAAACTGATATTAGCTTAAGGGATTATATTAACTATATTTAACCCTCTCTCTGCGTAATTATTTTAAAAATCAAAATAGGTTAAAAAATTGCGCATTTTTTTATTACATGTTTCAAATCTATATATAGCTTAGAAGCTTAGAGTTTAAATATGTAAACTTTTTTGTAAAAGAGTTCAGGATCTTAGATTGGATAGGATATTAGAAATTAGGCGAAATCAGGGCTGTCACTGGAGACTGGCTGTTTTTATAGTCTCGCACCACTATTATAAAAAAAACAATTTTGTAGTACAGTTATCTTGTAGATGTTGTTAAAGTCTATATGGAATTTTTGTATTTAAAAAGTGATCTCAGTTGAATTAAAAAATAGTCGCCAGTGGAAAAAATGAATCCCCGAGGAAATCTCGTGTTGCGCAGCGAGAGGATTAAGGGAGTCCAAGTAAATTAAATTATGAATAAAAGTAACGTGATGCAATTCTTAGCATGAACATAAATTTTAAGGGAGACCAAACTGGTCGCCAAGGGCGGCTAGTATGAGTAATTTAAGGTATTTCTTTATTATAGGATCATTGACATAACTCAGGTTTATACGCTGAGCCAGGATGTCTGTTTATATCATGAAGTAATAAGAAAATAGCACAGATGTCATATACGCACCGGGGTATAATTGTTGCCAAAATAGATTATTTTGCTTGATATGATAAACCAGCTAATGTTGTTTATTTATTAATAAATTGTTTATTTACTTTAATTTTCTTTTAAAATTACATAAATTAATGAAACTTTTTTAAATTTATTGTTATTTCCTTTTTTAAGTAATAGAACATAATTTAAAAATATACATGTAATTGGTGTTCGAAAACGATGTTTTCGTCAAATTGGCGTCGAAAACAGATCGCGCCAAACCAAGTGCGTATATGGCATCTGTGGCAAGAAAATTATCGGATGATACTTTTTTTTTATATGTTTTACAATCATACTTGGCATCAAAGGTGGGCGAAAAAATGATCATCTAGAATATTATTAAGTCTTTACTACACAAAAAACAAACCTGTTTACAACAATGTATTATTTTTGCAACAAATGTCTTTCTCTAAAAAAAGCAAATTGACTACGAACCCGATTACAGAACATGAAATTTCTATCTAGTTGATTTTTTTACTTTTTAAGAATGAAAATACATATTTCCTGCTAATCATTACGTCATTTTCGACATTGATAAATTTACTGTGCATATTATTGACATTTGCTATCCATTTGCTCTTCAAAAGTTTTTATTTTTATTTTTAAATGTTAAATTAAAATTTAAATCTTTATGTTAACCGTGCGCAGACGATAAACCGTAAGCATTGATAACAATTTTCTTTAAATAATAACAATTAATACAATAACACAATCTCATTTAATTTGAACATCAAAGCATATCCGTTTTATATTCCATATATGACATCATATTTGCCTTCATTCCGCACATACTCAAAATTCATGCACCTGGTATTATTAAAAATACTTAAACATTTCCGTTTTAATCTTTCAATCAGAAATTAAATTATTATTCAAGGTTTTTATCTTTTGGCAACGAAAAAAGGAAGATGGTTAAATTTTATCGGGAAAATGTCAATTCATTGCGTATTAAAAATAATGAAATTTTGGATTATTAAGCAAAATATTTGAATAAAATAAATTAAACATAGCCTATGTTCATTTCCAGGTTGTAATCCATCTATATCCAAAAAATGCAAAAGCATTAACCCCTTAATCGTCGCGCCCGTGACTGTCACGGGCGGTGTAGGTTCCTTTTCTTTGATTCAGATTGTTTATTCACAGCAATTTTTTTAAATAATGCAATTGGCTTTATTCTCTCTTCATTTTATCTGCCATTAAATGAAGAGAATACTTCAACTTGAAAAAAGTGGTGGTAATCAAACAATCTGAATTTTAAAAAAAGTATTCGACACTTATCAGGCGCGACGATTAAGGGGTTAATTCATCCGTTTAGACGCAGGCTTCATTCAAACTTTCGGACACACATTGACATTTATAATATTATAAGTATAAATTTTTTTGAGTTTAAGAAAAAACATTACTGATAGCCTAAATTATCGATAAAGTGCCCAATTTAGCGAATTAACGCCAACAGAAAAGTGTCTTTCTAACAAAAAAAGTTATCACTTCGTGTCCATAAGTATAAGAGACGGGGGTGACAGACAATGATATCTGTTCCCGGTGACGCCGAGCGCAGTTCATACAGGGAGAGGCAAAGAAGGGTCGGCATAGGCGCATTTGGCTGGTCTCCGGTGCGGATAACCCAAACCGATGCAGGACTACTCCCCATTGTCAAGCCTTCAACCTATAAAACTATTTGCCCTGCTGGCGTCACATTTCTGATATGAAAAGAACATTTCTTTATTTCTCGATTGTTTTTCACTGTGATTTTTGTGTTCGTAGCATTCCATATGTATTTCTTTGTCTAATGGGAATCGAACTGTGTTCCATTTTTGATAAATAAATTACCGACTGAGTTATAGATGATTTTGATAACGTGACAAAGACGTTTTTCACCCTTCCTTGAGTGATTATTCTTCTTTCGCGAGGAAATACGCTTCATAACGTCCACTTTGACAATATTTTCTGAAAGATCTATTGCGTTTGAAAGAAAAAAGAAAGAAAGAAAGAAAGAAAAAATCGAAAACACGGTTCGATTACGTAGTTTCTGAACACAACACCTGCTAGTTTCATGCATTTCTAAACAAAAATAAATTAAAACTTCTGTCATAAAGTTAGCCTTTTGGATTTGAGAACAGCCTCAAATTCCTTCAAATTATTTTCATTATTAAACTGTTAATTAAAACGAAATTAAACAGAAGAATATGTTTACCTATAAGACGCCACTGGTGTAATTACGCAAAAAAAATGCTTTTTGAAACTTTCCTTTAATTGATATTTGCTTGATAAAATGTTTATTAAAGTCCGTTATATTAAATAAATAACTTTCTTTCGCCTTTTTTGAAGATAATCTTCAATTGCGCCTGCGCTAGGAGAAGATCATAAATTTCGCCTGCAGCTCCTGTCCCTTCTGTATGAACTGCGCTCAAAGGGGTGAAAAAAGCAATTCATCATTGCATTGAGAGATGCCTTAAAGATGGTTTTTTTCCCACAAAAATTCTTCTGGATGCAAATCCAGCCATGGTAAATCTTAGCGACAATAATCACAATACTTAAGCACATGGTCTGCATTCATCTAGCATTGCATTACATCTTATAAGATATTCAACGTAATAAATACACTAAAATATGAAAATGAACTATAATTCCTCAAGTAGAGGATACTTCACTAATATTTACTATGAAAAAAGTGGGACTTCCAATTTAAATGGGCCCGGTGCAAGCTGCCGCACCAAATTTTGTTATTTCTTTCAAGGTATTCCAAGGAATATCTAATGTTAATTAAAAAAAAAAAAATAAATAAAAATAAAATAAAATAAAATAAAAAACACCATTATTACGAAAATTTTTATTTTGACTGTAACATTTGGATAAAAAGCGTCGAAAAATGAAAACCTATGGGGGGGGGGGGTGACTAAATTTAAAAAGATACATTTTACAATTTATTTATGTTTTTCAAGTATATATTCAATTGACAATTAAATACATGTTTTTAATAACTCTTTTTTTTTTTCAAAATATATCCAAATAATAAAAATTAATAAATAATTTGATTGAATTTATAATGATATGAATTACTACTTTGACTGCCTTTACAGTTATAGATTTGAATTCGTGATAGGGGTAAATTTGTTTGAAGGACAGGACCGTTTGGGTATTGACGGTGCTCTGGCACTTGGAGCCAACTGAAGTTGAAAAGGTAAAGTTGATAAATATTCAATTATATATTTTCGGAAAAGTTATTACGGCTGTTCTTAACTGCTTGGCGCAAAACATTTTGACACATTTACAAATTCATTTTTTAACGGAAAGGTATAAAATTGGAAAGCCTAGCCATTAGGGTGGAACTTAAGTATAGGGTAAAAAAAAAACTTTTTTATTTTAATGTGTAATAGTGAAAATTTTTTTCCTTTTTGGATGTCTAAACTTTTGGCTGAAAAGGTTTTTTTAAATTAAGTTGTTTTCCGGTTCCTCAAGGAGGTCAGAGTTTTGAAATTTCAGTATAAAGTAACTGAAAGTAAACAACATAGCTGTTAGCTCATATCTACTTTTATTTAGCAAATACTATCCAGAAGTCACCACGAGTAGGTGGTTAAATATCGACTTCCACCTCCTTACCTCCCTTTGTTATGAATTAATTAAATTGGATATTCAACCTACTGTCTTTTTAGGCAAACTTTTTCATTACATTTTGGGAATTCAACTTTCCCAAGATTAAGCCGTCTTTTGCTTAATATTTAAAGACGGTTGACGCAGCTCGCGGGACAATTTTGACACACTTTTCCACTGTTTGAGTATGACAAGGAAAATCTAAAATTCAGGTGTATCCCCTGTTTGTACTTTTTTTAAGTTCTTCATCCGATCAGACCGTCAAGATAGGACAATGTTTTTATAGTCTATAATTTCAATATGTTCGCGTTTTTTCAAGTCGCTTTCCTACTGGTCCAGAAAATCCTTTTGTACCCGTAGTTTTTCAGCAAGATGTTGAAATAAGTATCTAAGAAAAAAGTTCATTTGCATGTAATAATTAAATTATCCATTATAAAGTTTTTAGGGTATTGCTTCCGATGTTTTAACAACTCCAAATTTGCATCCTGCATTAAAGGCGTTTCTGTTTCACCTAATAACTCTCAAACTTGAAATGTCTGTGTTATTATTTTGAAAATACACCAAAATTGCAGTGGCTATATTAATATAAGAAGAAGATGTCAATGAAATATGACCAATATATTTTTATCCTGGTTTTTGAACTGAGACCAGATGTTCGTCTTTAATGATTCTTTATACTATTTTCCCTCTGCTTCAGTTATCATAGCGTTATCCTTTCTACCATAAAAATACTAACCTTCTAAAATTAACTCATTTCGCCTTTCCTGTTCTTTCAAATTCTTCCTTTTCTTTTCTCTTTGTCGTCTTCAAGTCCTTCTTTCAGTTACATTTTCTTTATTATCATCAGAAATACCCATATCTTCTAAGGTGCCATTTGCAATAATATTTGCAGTTCTGTCTAATACTCCGGTTCTTTCACCGTGTTGATTATCAAATTCAGGTTTAGAAAAACAACCGATTGAACTATTTCCTTCCGAACTGTTTTTTACTCTTGACGATCATTCAATCAAAACATCATTTTGTTGTTTTAAAATAACTTTTTTCCTTGATATTTCCATTTCCAGTCTTGCTACACATTTTTTGTAGTTTTTATATCTATTGATCCTATTGTCATCACACCATCTCTCTTTGGTCTTTGAGAAAGTGACGTCCTTGTTCTGATACACGATAATATTTAGTGCTTTTACACAAAGAAATGTTTTTTACAGGATTACCTAACATTTTGCAATTTTATATTGGATGTGGGATTATTCTTTCTAATCTTAATATTTTTCTTCAAATTTTGAAATTTCTCGTACTAGTCTCTAATCATTTTTTATGATTTGTGTATTAGAAACCGTTGGAATTGAAGGTCTCAGCAATACACTTTTAATTGTATCATCAACAGCTTTAGATAGTTTAGAAATAGTGTGTACCAGATTCCAGCTGTCAGATTTTAAGTTAAATTGAACCCAAAAATAATGTTTCATAACTTTTTCATATGTTCATCAAAGATGACAGTCTAATGTTAATTGTTTTGGTTCACGAAATACAGGACACTTCAACAATTATCTAGATTTAGGTACGTTAACAGATTTTATCACTTTTGACACCGAATGTTTATCGAAAAATAATTAAAGAAACTGTTAACACCCGTTAAATCGGACTAACTTGTTATGTGTCGCAGCCAAATAAATCAGAGACAATGAAAGCTGGCGCCCACGACGCTGGCTTCTA
The DNA here is from genome assembly GCA_963932465.1 of Maratus speciosus. Taxonomy (NCBI): domain Eukaryota; kingdom Metazoa; phylum Arthropoda; class Arachnida; order Araneae; family Salticidae; genus Maratus; species Maratus speciosus. The sequence goes on along the minus strand of OZ010796.1, from coordinate 199,684,896 downwards.
CAAAAGTCAAATAAAGTGGGGCTAACTTTTCTAAGGCACTCAAACTAAATTATTCTCTTTATTACAGGACATTAACACTTAATTAATTTAATTTTGCAAAATATAAATTTAACAATAAGCTTAAAAAACTTTTCATGCAATTATTGGCTTTTTTTCGTTTTTTATGGAAAATCAGGCGCTTTGAGGAACCGGAAAATATCATTTTAAAATTAAAAGAAAAATATTTTCTTTTTATGGAGTTAAAAAGGAAAAAAATAATCACTATTAGAATATAAAATTCGAAACTTCGTTTTTTAGTTCCACCCTACTAGCCATGGAAGCGATTTGGAATTGAACTGTGTTTTCCATTTTTTGATCCATCCATTACCTATTGAGTTATAAGCTAATTTGATCACGTGACAAACACATTTTTTGCCCGCTCTTGAGTGCTCTTTCTTCCTTCGCGCGGAAATTTGGTTCAAAACGCCCACTTTGACAGTCTTTTCCGAAAGATCTATTGCGTTTGCAAAAAAGGGGAAAAACAGCTCAATGACATAGTTTCTGAACAACACCACCACCTAGTTTCATGCATTTTCGAACAAAAAGGAATTGAAACTTATGTCAGAAAGTTGCCCTTTTGCATTTGAGAACACCCTTAATAACTCATATTAATATTCTATTATAATATTTTTTACTACAATATATAAATAAAAAATAAAATAAGGAGATAAAAAATAGTGATTTTATAAAATTTCGTTACACGCTGTTTCCACGAGTACTTGTAGTGTAAGTCACAAGCTATGATTTTTGGCTACCAGTATTTTAGAATGGAAAATGTGACTTATTTTATCAAAGTTATCTCATTAATTGAATAAGGCCAAGCAACCTTTTCGAAAATTACGGTGGCCAACAAGTATTGTAGAGCTATGTAGCTTACACTGCAAAAACCCATGGAACTAGCCTATACTGAAATTATGAATATAAAAGCTGTAACTAATTTTTATTTATTTATTAACTTTAATTTATAATTTATTTTAATTTATTAAATTTTATTTATTAATAATATATATATATATATATATATGGCACTGTATTGTTGTAAATGCATTCATACTATCACAATTATTGATGGTGGTCACTAACGTTTATATATTATATTATATATATATATATATATATATATATGGAGTGGACAATTTTAGAGAACCTATGATTCTATGCGTTTTTTTTTTGTTGTTGTTGTTTTTCAAGTAAAAAAATAAAAAAATATGAATGAGCTTTTTCAACTTATTTTAGGGTGGGGGAGTGGAGCCCTTGGATCACCTCCCTGGATACGAACTCCATACATATGTATATGAAGTAATATATATGAATATATTAATATATATGACTATAAATATATATATCAGGGGTGGCCAACTGTGGCACGCTCAACACCACTAAAATTTTGTAGTAATTATTGTCTTATTTAATCATCGAATCTCTGCGATTCAAGAAGTTGACTTTTTCTATAAAATTTTAGTGGTATATGGCGTGCCACAGTTGGCCACCCCTGATATATATGAATATAAAAATTATATGAGTATAAATAATTTATTTAAACTAATAATTTCATTTGAATACATTTTCGATTTTCGATTTTAAATCCTGATACAGATAAATTATTTCCGTTAACAGAAACGCTGAAAGTTTCGTTTTCATTGGAGCCATGCACTTAATTAATATAAATATTCAATTATATAATTCAATTCTTCAATTAATAATTCATTAAAATCCTTTTTTGTCAGCATATATCAAAATAATAAAAACTGGAAGATAGCAAATTTTCCCTGAAAACTATAAACATGCAGCATTAATTTAATAAATTTTCACATAAAGATTTTTAATCTGGACATAGATAAGTTATTTTAATTAATAGAAACGCTGAAAGGTTAATTTGCATGGGACCTATGCACTTGATTAATATAAATATTCAATTATATAAGTCAATTCTTGAATTAATAATTCATTAAAAAACTTTTCTATCAGCATGTATCAAAATAATAAAAACTGGAAGATAGCAAATTTTCTCTGAAAAATATAAACATGCAGCATTAATTTAATTCTTTGTAACTCAGCAACCACGATTTGAAAAATTCTTACACATATATTAAAATGCATCATTTTAACACATTCACGCCGGCGTGCATCACCGGTGGGTCACGCTCGACTGTGTCATCAGGCGGCGTGCTTCACCGGTGGGTCACGGCTGACTGTCGCATCAGGCGACGTGCATCACCGGTGGGTCACACTCAACTTTTCCATTGAAGGCGTGGTTTCTACCTTATAGAAAATATATTTATATCATGTTGACCATATTTCTTTAGATTGTAAGACATTTTATTTTAAATTCGTACATTGAAAGATATTTGCCGATGCATAAACTTGGGAAACCAATCTAGAACACCAATTTACAAAAGCCTTTACGAACAGGGAGGAGCTTCTACACTTTTGCCGGTGATGTGGCGTGCATCACCGGTGGATTACTTCTGAATGTCGCATCAGGTGGTGTGCATCACCGGTGCAGAGGTGCCAAGTTCGCACTAATCTTCCGTAATGCGAGGATTAATTTAACCCAGTTTAACAAAGTTTCGAACCAGAAAAATTATTTGGTGAATCTTTATTTATTTAATTCCAGTTTTCTACGTGGAACTTATTTAACTTCATCTCTGAAAAAAAATTCCGGTACGAAATGTGTTAAACCAGGGTTAAATTAACCCACATATTACGGAGGATTAGTGGCAACTTGGCACCTATGCCGGTGGGTCACACTCAACTTTTTCATTGAAGGCGTGGTTTCTAACTAACAGAAAATACTTTTATATCATGTTGTCCATATTTCTTTAGATTGTAAGACATTTTATATTAAATTCGTACATTGAAAGATATTTACCGAAAATTCAGATTTGATAAAAATTGGCCGTCGGCAATGTGTTAATATACAATTTGTTTATTTATTTCAATGTAATTTTTAAAGCATTCCAAACAGAGTGCTGGCTGTCCCTTACAAAGATTTGCAATACGCGGTTACTTTTTAAGTTTTCTACGAGGTATACTGTCTGCCTTTTCTTTTAGATAAACATTTGTATTTTTCTTTGCGTCTTTGTCTTTTTTCTTGCAGACTCCTTATACGAATGAAAAAAAAACGTGAATCCTTTTGTCATCGAATTGCCATTTTTCAGTGTGTTGAATATTGATCAAAAGGTGATCAATAATTTATTCTCTGAATTTAAAAAATATTAATTATGTTTATAAGCCTGTTTTTTATACTAACTTTGATAATAGACGCGAGCCGGCAGCACAGACACATGGTTCCTACGGATACCGTTATTTCTCCAGGATATTTACCAGTATCTTTTTACAAAGAAAGAAATCTGTGTTAAACGCGCAAAATTTCGTCTTTTTTAAGAAGAGATTTTCTATAAGATAATACTGATGCCGAAAAAAATTTCTGGTCTCCAAAATTCAAGGAGGCATACGAACCATGAGACAACCACCTCATCGTGTTGGAGGCTGAAATTACAGAATTAGCGAAAACTCGATTCCCATATTAAAACGCAATCGATCTGTCAAGTCATAGTTTTCTGGAAAACACCTAAAAACCCGATTTTACCGGTTGACTCGTAGGTTTACCATTGTGTTTTCCTGCTCCCAGTCCGTGAACAAAATATTTCTACCGCCACAGACAAAAAAACAACAAAAAAAAACAAACAACGGGGTGGCATTATGAGTTTTGAAAAGCCTAACGGAGTTAAATTTTTGAAATGGATTGACAAAAGACCAGTATGTATGCTGACTACTTCCAGGAATCATACATGTACCATTATTCAAGGAAAAAATAATAAATTAAACCCCGATACTATTTTCTTTTATAATGATGCAAAAAAAATGTGTTGATTTAGCCGATCAAATGTCATCATATTATAGTTGTTTACGGAAAACCGTTAAATGGTACAGAAAAATAATAATAGAATTAATAAGCGGGACTTCGCTCATAAATGCGTGGTACATACATAAAAAATGGGGTGATAAACATATTAATATTTTAAAATTCAGCGAACAAATTGATCACCTTCTGATCAATAATCCTCACAGTGAAGAAATACCAATTGAAAGGTCAAACACAAAAAGACCATCAGAAAAATGTTTGCATTTTCTTCATTCATACAAAGGGACCACAAGAAAAACGAGAAAAAGATGTAAAGAAATTTATAAATGCTTATCCAAAAGAAAAGGAAGACAGTATGCCTCAATGAAAACTATAAAAGTAACGACGTATTGTAACCGTTGTAAGGGTCAGCCAGCACACTGTTTAAAATGCTTTGAAAAACTGCATCAAAATAAATAATTACGTTAAGTTTACAATACTGAATTGTTCTTTCTACTGAATTTTCGTATATTCAAGTGTGACCCACCGGTGATGCACGCCGGCGTGAACGTGTTAAGTGTAGTATATAAAATTATGTCTCTAAGTAATTTGCTTACTCCTTACCATCTTTCAGACATTCACAATGAATTCTAATTATTATATTCGAGATCAATTTAATAAATATGAGAGGGGCGTGTCATTACATTGAGAGGGCGTGTCATTACATACAGTGTCTAAATAAGCGAAAGTGCCGCGCCGCCAGATGAAGAAAAATATGAATTTGAACGCCGCCTCACAGAGAAAAACATGAATATCGGCGCCGGCGTGAACGTGTTAAGCATGGAAAACATAATAAAAAAAAATCAGAACAGAAAAATAAAATTTTATTTGGAAAAATGGGTTTGTTGCATATCTGCACACAAAAACTGAAAATATTTAAAATTTTAATTTGCACGAAAATTTTTGAAACAATTGTTAGTTTTGTTGCAGCAAAGTCCCACAACACATTTCTCACAAACAGTTTGATTAAAGTTTTTACAATCGGGGTATTTACAACGTATTCTTTTTTCTGCCCAATATGGCCAGTGCCGTTGCCATCGAAATACTCAAGGCCTGAGGACACGAGTTGTGACGTCATCACCAATCGACCGAATTCTCACTACTGTTGGAATTGTCACCGGAAAAATAGCAATTTTCTTTTATTTTATTTATGGAATATGTATCATCTTATAAAACAATACTAACTATTTAAAGTTACTGGTGAGAATTTGGAATCCCTCAATAACAAATCAGCCAGATGAGGCAACACTGTGACATTCCGCATCTAGCTGAATTTTTATTTAGGGATTCTGAATTCTCACCAGTAAGTTTAAATAGTTGGTATTGTTTTATAAGATGATAGATATTCCACAAATAAAAGAAAAGAAAATTGCTATTCAAAAATTTCCGGTGTGAGATCCAACACTAGTGAGAAATCGGTCCATTAGTGATGACGTCTCAACTTGTGTCCTCAGGCCTTGAGTATTTCGATGGCAACGCCAGTGCCCAATTTCGTCTAGGCGCACTTGTTTTGGTGGAATATGTTGAGTAGGCGCTCTATGCTTTTTCTGTTGAATTCTTTTTTCTATGAGACTTTTCCCTTTTTTGCTAGCTTTGGACTTGGTGTTAATTTTACAGCGGGGGTGTGGGGGAGATCCCTAACTTACCCTATAGCAATTAGATATAAAAACAGACTAATGTTTCCCCTTTTCAATAATTTTGCTCTTTTGAAAGAAATGCAACTTAAATAACCATTAGAAGATATTTTTGATGCTCTTTTGATATTTTAAAAAATACACTACAAGTGAAGATATGGCGCGTTGTTGCAGATCAGCAACAAACAGAAGTTTACCTTTATCTTATACATATAAATTTCCTTGCTCGAAAATGGTGTTTAAATAAAGAATCTAAACTCACCCTTGAAAACAATATACTTGTAGACGTCTGCAGACTTTTTTAACCCCTGTATTTCAAAGCTTATTTCAGCAAAAATCACGTGTAGCTAATCAAGTGATAAATCAAACTTTGGCACGAAAAAAAAATCAGTATAGACATTTGTTGCGGATTTAATGAAATAATTATATTAAGAGTAGTGTAATAGAATAACAACAATCAACAAAATTGTCTTTTGAAATTTACTGTTGAAATAACAATGACGTAGAGATCTGCACGGGCTGGGGTCGGACCGATTTTCCTTCACGGCACTCGGGCCGGGCCTGGTCCCCATTCTTTTCGGGCCGGACCGGGCCCGGACCATACTTTTTTCTGAAAGTTCGGGCCGGGACGGGCCTAACTTATTTTTTCTGTGCAACTGGTTTTATTACTGGTCCGGACTGGTTTCATACCTAGTTTTGACCCAGCCCGTGTGAAAATCATTGTCTCAGTTTGGCCAGATCCATTTAAAGATGAGTTAAATTAGGCCTGGTCCAAAAATTTTTGCAAAAAAAGCATACATTTTTAAATTGCCATTATTCTACACTTAAATATTAAAATTTATTCTTTTTAAAGAATAGTAGATTTCTACCCTTATTAAAATATAGCAAAACGTGTGAAAAGGAACCTTCCTATGACGGAACCCTCTTTTAAACTGAAAAACGTGTTGATCCATACAAAATTAATATACTAACACGTAAGAAAAGAATATATGATACATTTAAACTTGCTAAGAAGGGAACTTGTCTATAACGCATTTTTTTTCTTTTCTATGCAATTCCGTCTTAGAAGATTTTGCTGTATAGCATTTATCAGATTTTTAGCATACATGGAATACATGTATGTTAATACATGGAATATGGATTAAGAATATTAATGATAACTGAAACATTTACATACAAAAAATAGAGGTTTGTTAAAAAAATTTGCAGAAAGCGGAATTTCTATAAAAAGGAAGATCATAAACATGAGAAAAATAGTTAAGATAAATATTAGCGGTCAGAGCTTCCTCGTACGAGACAAATTTTTAACCAAATCGACATAAAAATCAATGTTTTGTAAAAATTCACTCGGGCCGGGCCGAGCCGGGCCAGGCTCGGGCCGAGATTTTAACTTTTTTCCGGGCCGGACCGGGCTCGGGCCGAACTTTTAAATTTTTTTGCCGGGCCGGGCCAATATTATTTTTTTCAATTGGCCGGGCCGAATTTTTTTTCGATGAGTCGGGCCGGGCCCGGGCGTGGAAATTTCGGCCCGTGCAGACCTCTACAATGACGTTTTGGGTATGTTGCAGATCTGTAACACGGTGATACAAAGGGTTAATAAATTTTCGCATAAAGATTTTTAATCTGGACATAGATAAATTATTTTAATTACAGTCATTCAGGGTAACTTTAAACCATGGGGTGTAACTTTGCACCACCTCTTAATTTTCAATATTTTTGATTCCAAAAGGCTAAATAAACTCCAGAACTGTGCTCTGTTGGCAAGGTTCTAAACTGGGATTTCTACTCTTTATTTTAGAAAATAAATTAGCAACATTATGCGCAAGTAATTGCATCATATAACTATTTTTGTGAAGTACCGTTTTCAAGTTAATTTTGAATGCTGTTTTGAAGTTGTTGTAAATCAATTAAATTTTCATAGTAAGTAACAATATACTCATTTATCAGACATATTATTATGTAAATGTTGTAAATGTGTTACTATTTTGTGATTATTCATTTATTAATAGTTAATAAAATGTAATTTAAGAAGGCACTAACATTTTACCACATTTTCACGGTAACTTTGAGCCGGCTCAAAGTTATACTGATGTTTATAATTTACTGATTATAGGTGCTACTGCCAAAAATTTCCCATATTTGCCCGTATATTTTATATAAATGCCGACAGTGTGCATTAGATATAACATGTAAATATTTTTACAAATAGGGTAATTCCGGGATTTATGCCGCACATTTTTTTGAATCGGTGTATAAAGTTCCATAGTGGACATTAAAAAAAAAAAAAAAAAAAAAAAAAAAAAAAAAAAAAAAATCATGCTGTGCTATTTAATGTTAAATATACAACGCGTATTATGCGACAAAAAAATTCAAAACAAATTATTAATATTTTTAATATTCTTTTTCTAAAACATTACACTGCGGCGCGTCACCCGTACATTCAGGCTGAGGCGCCGCACTTGTGCGGTAGTTATGCCGCGCTTGTAATAAGAACAGAATGAAGTTATAAATTTAAAAAAAAAAAAAAAATATTCATATCTGGGCTATAATTATGGATGTAATAACAAAATGAAACTAAATGAGTACAATGAAACGTATTAGTAGATTCTTTAAATTAATAAATGTTGCCTAATTTCGATATTAAAATTATCGACTTATTTTTTTTTTTTTACATTAAATTTTAATTGTTATTTCAGCAACAACGTAACATCAATGTATTAGAAAGGGAAAAGAAAAAAAGTAAAATTGTGTTTACATAATTTATTTGTTAACCCTTTCGGGACCGGTGGCTTTTACACAAATTTTAATCGTTGGTACCACTTTTTTAAAAGAAGTTACCTTTAATTAAGTAATCATGAAAATTTTCTAATTAAACAAAGCAAATATTACATTTCTTTTTTACTGGTGCCAGAAACAAATTTTGTAAGCTCTTTATGAAGGTGCTTATATGCATCTATGGTCCCGAATGGGTTAAGAGATCGACTTCAATCTACAGAAAAAGTGTCGAAAAAGTACAGTCTTTATGTAACTACATTTAAACACATGATGCAACGAAGCCAATTACACTTCCTCTCTTTTGGAATAATTTGCAAAGAACGTCTGCGTTACGCGCAATCCCATTTTTCATTGCTATCATCTTGACTTGCATCTTTCTTGCCCTTCTTACTTTTTATTTTCCCTCTTTTTTTCCTTTGGTTTTAGTAAACTTGATAACATGTCTAACATGGTTAGTCTGTGCAAAAAGAAAAGGAAAAGTTAATAACACTTAATCATCCCGTAAAAAAGAAACTGCGGCATGTATACCGGAATAGCAGTGCGGCATGTATCCCATTTTGCATGGTGCAGACGTTGGCCATCACAGTTACCTGCCATCGCTAAGGGGAACGGCGTAATCATACACAGAGTACTCTATACAAACGCTACACTTAGTTTTGATTTCGAAATCATGCATGCATTTAGTAATTAGTGTATGAAAAGTATTTAAAGATAACGTGTTTAAAAGTTTGGACAGTGAAGTCATGCACTTACGTGAAATTAAGGATTGTACTTCTACAAGTAAACATCGAACTGGTATTCACGCTATTCACTGGTTAAAATAATCTCATTGCGCACCTATACTGTGCGTTTGACGACTATCTATCGATAATTACAAGAAATACAAGGGGTGCGGCATCTATCTCGTATGCGACGACTCTCCCGGAGTTACCCTATATCTAAAATACATAAAATTCATTTAAAGGCGTTATTAGGGCCGGAGCTACTCAAATTTGACATTTCATACATTCGACATTTTTTATTCTTGTTTGAATAATACTAGTACAGTATTTATTACTGAAACTATGGACGTATTATTGATTTAAAACATTGAAAATTGTTTTTCACTGCATTTTTATGTTTTATATGAACAATAAACAGTCTTTTTTTTTTTTTTTTTTTTTTTTTTGTAAATATTCATGGTTCTCTTCTTCACTTTTCTTGTGCTTAATATTTGTTGTAATATCATAAATTATACAAATCTTGTGATGCTGGGAAATGTAAATTCGGAGTCTTTACATATCTGAAAACATTTTGGGGGGTCCAAAGTTGTCACAACTATAATAGTTTATTTTATAATTAATTATTTTAGATAATATTTATCATATGGTGCAAAGTTAGCCTAAATGGCTGGGTAACTTTGAATCGGGTTAAAGATTCATTTTTTATTGCTTTCATCATTATTGTTCCTTAATTTTTTATAGTCATACAATAGTTTAGGATCATTTCTTTCCTTTTATGCCCCTAGTATCAACAATATTCTTAAAATAAGAGTGTGGCATATGAAAATAGAGAAAATGCGGATCAAAGTTACCCTGAATGACTGTAATATAAACGCTGAAAGGTTCATATGCATGGGAACATGCACTTGATTAATATAAATATTCAATTATATAATTCAATTCTTGAATTAATAATTCATTAAAAACCTTTTCTATCAGCATATTTCAAAATAATAAAAACTGGAAGATAGCAAATTTTCTCTGAAAAATATAAACATGCAGCATTAATTTAATAAACATTAATTTAATAAATTTTCACATAAAGATTTTTAATCTGAATATAGATAATCCCCAACCTGGTTTAAAACTAAAGCAGTTTATTTCTCTGATTAACTTATTTAATCATTAATATACAGGCATCCTTCAACTTACGTATCATGTGACTTACGTAGATCCGCAGTTACGTAAAAAATATCGAAGATTACTTATATGAACACATTAGCGCGTTTAATATGCACTTGCATACTTTTGGAAATTTATTTTATAAATAAAAAATGCAGATAGAAACCACAACCATAATATAGTTTTATATATTCGTGAGAGTTATATTTTTATTGGGATATACACACAAATCTTTAACAAAACAAACTCAAATCTAATTAAAATGAGACAAAAAATCTGGAGTTCAACCGTAGCAATTATGTCAGCTGAATTCAAACCAGCACAAAAGCTATTTTTTAACACGTTCACGCCGGCGCGTGGGGTCACACTCGACTGTCTCAGAGCTGCCAAGTCTCTGGCTTTTTGGATACCAGTATTTTAATACAGAAAATGTTGTTTTATTTAATTAGAACAATTGGGCGATTTAAAGGAACAACATTTTATCTAAAATAACAGTGGTGTGCAAAAAGCCGGAGACTTGACTACTGTGAGACAATCGAGTGTGACCCACCGCGCTGGCGTGAACGTGTTAAGTTTCGTTAAAGAGGAAAAAGTGTTTTTTTTTTTCTTCTTTTTTTGCAGCTTCACCTGTTTGTTTAATATAGGTTGAAAATTGTTTAAATCAGGGATGAGAGTGCTCCGACCCAAATGGCGGATTACTACCACTAAATTTTAATAGTATTTCAAGCATTATTTAATGACAAAATTTCTGAGATTTAATAAAGCAAAAAATGCTAATAAAATTTAGTGGTAATAATCAGTCATTTGGGTCGGAACGCTCTCATGCCTGTTAAATAAATTCACCAATGTTAAATTTATAAATCCCTCATTCCATAAGCTGTTTTTTTATTTGAAAAGTGTTATTTCAGATTGTTTTTATATTTTTTCATATTTTCATAGTTTATATCCGAGTAAATAATGATGCATGATGCTTTATCCATAAAATAATACTGTGTAAATAATATATATATATATATGTATAAATATATATATATAAATATATATATATTGTATTCATAAATAAGATACTATACTAAATTCCATGTCGTTAAAAATTATCATTGTTCTTATCGTTAATATTTATTTATATATAATAAATAAATATGGCAGTTTCTTACGAAATTTTACATAATCAATTTAGAAATTCGACTTACGTAAAATTTAAATTACTTAAAAGTTTGAGGAACGCATTACTTACGTAAGTTGGGGTATTGCCTGTAATCCTTTTCTCAATTATTAATAAGTTTTAATGCTTCCTGAACAGTTAAAATCTTTTACCAGGCATTTTTAAAATAAAAAAATCGCTGCCGGCCCAGCCTACAGGCGAAGGTAGATTTCGAAATTAAGTATACTAATTTCACCAACAAAAACTAAAACATGATTAGAGATAAATCCACTTTAACAATTTTATCTGGCCGCTTTTGACGAGTTTTTATTTCATTTTTATATAATAGCTGGTTTTATCTGAATCATGTTAAGGCTGTATTTAAAAAAAAAAAAAAAAAAAAAAAAAAAAAGACCATGCTCAACAACTCGAAATTTTCTGGAACATTTTCAGATTCATTTTTAATAGAAAAAAATATGAAACTTGCTGACGTGATTTTTGAAGAGATTTATAAGCGACCTGTGTTTTTATTTTTTGTTCAATTAATTAAAACTTGATTTATAAACAATTATTTTCTCAGTAGGACAGTATTTTTCGTTTCTAACACAATCGCTTCTGGAAATTCTGTTCAAAATGCCCACTTTGACATCATTTTTTGAAATATATTCTGCCTCTATAAAAAAATCGACCATTACTGTACATTATATAGTTTCTGAATAAGATAATCTACCAATTGGATGTGTTTGAGAGCATAAATGAATAAAAAATGAGTCAGAAAATAAGTAGTTTGGATTTGAATACACCCTTAATAAGATGATTTTTTCTTCAACCGCTATGTATTTTTAATTTGTTTTTGCTGTAAGAATTGGTCCTATCAAAAACTTGTCCATATAAATGTTGTAGACAATATTAAGAAGATATAAGATAATTCATGGGGATTTTATGTCTTTGAATTGACGGAGTTATGGATATTTTTCTTCTTAACCCCCCCCCCCCCCTTTATGTTTTGATTTTTAATTTTGTTTGCGGTACGAATTGGTCCTGTAAAAAACTTGTTAATATAAAAGTTGTAGATAATATTAAGGAGATTTATAATAAAATTAATTGGATTGATATCTTGAGAATTGACGAAGTTATTAATGTTTTTCTAATAAAAAAACTATATTTTGCGCCCCTTGAGCCTATTTTTAATTTTATCAAAAATCTGTGATACATAAAGTTTTGGCCCTATTTTTGAAGTAATAAAAACTTTAATCTGATTTGATATGTACAAAAATTGAAAAGTTATGCGGTTTTTTCGGTTTTCACAAAACCCCTCCCTATTTCCATATATATAAAGTTTTTTATTGAGGGTGGTTTTGGGTTTCAGGGGTCATGATCGGTGTAGATCGGCAAAAAATTTTCAGAAATTCCAACATAGGGGAAAATGTAATAGGTAGTATTTCATACGAAATCTACCTCTATGAGCAAAATAGCAGAAAGGAAGAAAGACAATAGATTAAATGGGGCAGAAAATTCGAGAAACCATATAAGTACGCAGGATAGTTCCTTATCCTATGCTAGAAATTTGCCAGTCAAGAAATTCCCGGAAACGGCATCGGGGAATCGAGAAATAAAAAAAAAGGTGAGGGGGGAAATCAGCTAACACAAGTGATCAGGTTGAATATGTTGTCCAGAAGACATCTGACCGATTGCGAAGAATGGCGTGCGATAGGTAGAATGGAAGCGGGACAGACACTGTCAGGGGTCTGTAAATACTTTAAAATAACCAAAAGCGTCATGTCAAGAATATGGAAACGGTTAACAGACACTGGTAATGTGCACAATCAACCAGGTCATGGTAAAAAAAGTGCCACAATAGATTCTTAAGACCGTTATTTGGTAACGGTTGCTAAAAGAAATAGGCAACTGACGTCCGTTCAGATTGCAAGGGAGTTGACTGCAGCAAACAGGAACTCGACTATCCAGATTCACTGTGAGTAGCAGGCTGTATAAAAAAGGGCTGAATAAAAGGAAACCCATTATTTGTATTCCACTAACTCCGGCAGCGAAATGCGCCCGGTTAAAGTGTTGCAGAGAACATCGTCATTAGAGTAACACGGGGTGGAGCCGAGTTCTCTTTACCGATGAATCTTGATTTTGTTTGGAGAATTATTGCAGACGTGTTATCATATATAGGGAAAAACACATGCAATAAAGCTGCAAACATCCGTGAAAAGGATCGATACAAAGGTCGTGGAATCATGGTATGGGTGGGCATAATTTTGAATAGCCACGCTGACCTACACATTTTTGCCAGTGCAACTGTGAATGCTGAAATATATACAGATGAGGTTTTTGATCCTCATGTCAAGTTGTTTAACCTCTCTGGGACCATGGGTGCATATATGCATCTTCAAAAGATGCTTACAGAACTTGTTTTTAATACCACTAAAAATTAAAAAAAAAATTCCTTATTTAATTAAGATATTTTTTTCGATTGATAAACTAAATTATAAATCCTTTATCAGATCCACCATGACTTACGGGTCAGTTGTTTGGGGATCTGTTTGTGAAACTAAGATGCAAAAACTTCAAATTCTTCAGAATACGATTTTAAGACAGGCTGTTAATGCAACTTCGTTTATCCGGAACAATGTCATTCACGAGGATCTCAATATTCGACCTATTTCGCAAGTTATTAAAAAACTCGCACAAAATTTCCACAGAGATCATATTCTTATACCCAACGAAGCGTTGCGGTCAATAAAAACTTACAGTTTTAACAGTTCTGTTGGTAAAAACGACCGCTTGTCATCCTTAATCGAGATGTCGGTTTTGCCCCACCATCCAAAAGAAGGAGGCAAGAACCACCTTAAACGCATCGTTGCGGTTTTTCTAAATTCTAACCATTTTTAAAATTTTTCCCTCTATTTTAAAACTCTATTCTCTTATTTTTCAATTTATTTCTTCGACATGGTTCCTGCCTAAGCATTTGGCACCGATGTACATCCACTTTCTATCCAAATTAACTTAATTTATCTTGTTTTCATGATTTTCTCATCGGTCCTGCTCCTCATCGCCCACCTTTCCTCTTTTTTGAACGATGGACTTTGATTCGTTGCAACTCGCTTCCTCATTGGCTGCTGAAGTTTGCCGTCAAATCCGGAGGATTTGTCCCACCCCGACCCGCTCGTCACCTGTTTCTGACGCAGTAATGCACAGAACTTGCTGATTGGCGGAGCGCACTTATAGTTTTCTCAGACATCCAGTTCTCTGGTGTCTTAATCCTTTTTCTTTATTGATCTTTTTAGGCAGTTTTGATTCGATGATCTTGCACATCTCCTGTACAGTGATGAGATGAGTATGGGCAATAAATTACTCTTATATAAGACTACTGTTATATATACTGTTATATAAGTACATCGTCCCATACTTCTCTACTGCGCTCAGATCTGGGAATCTGAGGCTAAGACCAATCTGCAAAAGATCCAAGTCGTCCAAAACAAAACACTCCGTGATATTGTTCACAGCCCTTGGTACCGTAGAAATACAGTTATCCATAAGGACCTCAAAATTCCTCCTATCAGAATTGCTATTAAAAATCAAGCTACAAAATTTTTCAACAATTTGCCTACTATTCCAAATCCTACTCTGCAGAATATCTCTACTTATGATGAGCGTGCCCGCTGGAGAAGACCTCGAGCCACTCTTCATCTGCCGGAAAACATTGACACGGGTTAACTCTTAGTTCCCCTTATTATTTGATAGGACATTCCTTCGTAGACGTTATTATCATTTATTAATTGTAAATTTTTCTTGTATATAGCTTTTCTTTTTCTTGTATTTTTATATCTTTCTTAATTATTAATTGTATTTTTATATCTTTTTAATGTATGGTGCCTCTCAAGGGCCTTTGGTTTATAATTGGGGAGTTTTCCTCCTTTTTCGCGTTCCTGATGTTATGTTGTCAGGCTTCGGCTATGACATGAATTTACTCAGCTTCCAGATCTCTACCAGAGATGCGGAGCTCTGCATAACATCTCTTAAAAGTCCAAGTTTTGATTCGATGCACTTCGCTTCCTCATTGGCTGACGAAGTTAGCCGTCAAATCCTTGCCGTTTTCTTTTCAAAATTCGTTATTTTTATCTGCCAACTTCTATTTTATTAACTTTTTCGATTCCTATCATCTTTATTTTGGTATAACTAATTTATATATATATATATATATATATATATATATATATGTATAGCTCTGGGGCCGTTTTTCATCTTTCTCCACGATCCCTGGCTACGTCTACAAAAAACTACGTTTAACAAAACTACTTTTTCCAGCATGAGCCAATGTTGCCAGTTTGGCCTTCATTTTTATTAAGAAAATTCAAATTCGCACCAGAAAATAAAAATAGCATTTTTTGCTTTATGACAAAACTTTTGTGATTACAAAAAGTAAAGTTTCTTCTTTCAAAATTTCCGGTGTGAATTTGAAATTTCGAATTAAAAGTGGCGGCCAAACTGGTAAGCCTGGCATGAACTATATTTGATTTGTGTGCTTCTTACATTACTTGTTTCCGTAGCTGAAATTGCAAGATCGTTTTCTTAAAGATTAAAACCTTATCTCAAAAGCTCGCAACTAACGGCTCACTGACACTTATGGGAAATCATTATCCAATATTTATTACATTGCAAGTTCTTAATTCAATGGCAAGAAATTAAACATGGAAATTGCTGTTTTAAACTTAACCACTTGATCCTAACTTTATTGTAGGCAAATGTTATGTATTATGAAACTTGATTTAAATAAATTACTAATAATTGCTAAATAAAGTAATATTCTTCATATGCGATCAGTTTTTTACATCATAATATTTGTAAAATCTTTTTCATTGATAAATATTAATGTAACTTCAATGTATTATTAGCTGCAGTTACAGAGATTAATCTTATTTTTCTTAAAATTAAGAAATTAAATAAGGATATATCTAAATTCTTAAACCCTTTGGGAAGAGCGTCTTTTACAAAATTTTTATTCTTTATTCACTGGTTTTTTAATACAGAAATTTTTGCATAATTGAATCGGGAAAATGCTCGGATTAAATAAGGCAAAATTTACAATAAAAATTTACTGATGAGAATAATCCCCGATTCTGAGCACCTTACGCTGCACGAATACCGGTCGCTCGTCCCCAAGGGAATAAAGTCACTCGAAATACTTCTATTATACATACACAGTCAATCCTGTCAAGACGTGATCGGAAGGGACTGGAAAAAAGTTCCATTTTAGACAGACTTCCGTTTAAAGAAGTGTAATTAATTATATTTCTAAGAACACTACCTTAATAAGATCTATTGCTCGTTTCATCGAGATCCTGAAACTCTTCCGTTTGAGACAGGATTCCGTTATAGAAAGATTGTGCTTTCAGAGGTTTAATGGGTTTCACTAAAGAGCGGTGAAAATCCTCTTTCAGACAGGTTTTCAGCAAATTTCATTGTATGGCAATGCATATTAAGACCATGTAACGCTTCCTTTTAAGGCAGGATTCAGTTAGAGATAATTACTATTTTGACAGGTTTTACTATTCATATAATATAAATAAGTATATTTATATAAATACACAAAACATGTAAAAATGAAACCTGCCTATAACGGAATTCTGTCTTAAACGGAAATGTTCCAGGGTGCTATCGAAAAGAATACTATACAATTAGACCTGTAAACACGAAAACCTGTGTAAAACGGAATTTTTCACCATTATTTGCGATTTCATCTTGACAAGTTTTACTATATATAACCTAAAGGAAAAATTTTGGAGGCCCCCCCCCCCCCCCCCCCGAAACGAAATCCTGGCTACGCCACTGCTCCCTCCCGAGTTCTTCAAAGCTCGTAAATTGGAACCACTTTCTTTGTAGGTTCGGGAAACGGCGAACAATTTTATCTGTGCTCTAATCAGATCATACCGGACACCATTTGTTGTCCGTTAAAAACGTGAATGTATTGCCCTATGACGCCGAATCAGAAAAGAAATTCTTCCCTGAATCTGTGCCCAGTGTCCAAAAAGGAAGAAAAACCCACCATGGAGAGTGCTTAGATTTTTCCTCATACGCCAAGCTAAAATTTTCGAGTTCTTTTACTTGTTTACAAAGAATAAAAGTAGACAGCGAATTTAGAAATATAACAATTATCCATCGAAAACATTATACGCTAAAAACTTTTGTAAATTATATGAAATTCCAAAATCTGAGATTTTTTCTATGTCAGTTGGCGTAAAAAAATATAGCTCATCTGAAAAAAATTATTGGAGGAGCCCGAGTCTCACGGACCCATATAATTCTACGCCTATGGTGATCACACAACTGTCTTTGAGAATAATTTAAACTTGGTTCAAGAAAATGCCGAGAAAACGCAGGAATTACTTGCAATTTTACTACACAAAAGGGGGAATAGTCAAGGTCAACTACACGGTATTTCACTATTGTAACTGATGAGTTACAGGAAGACAACGTATTTCGGTGAGGAAATGACCGACGCCAGAGAACTTGAATGCAAATTAATTTCTATTCTATTTCCTTTGAAGACGAGCGACTAATGTCGAATATTTCTACTTCAAAAAAGAGAAAGAGGAAAGAGGTGGAAATCAAACAATCTAACTTCTTTTTTTTATGTAACGGACTGGCAACATTGCACGGAATAGGGTGGTTGAAATATATTTTTTAAATATTTACAGTGCTCCAACTAAACTAGTCCTTTTTTTTAAAAGCAGTAAAAGAAAAAAAATTGTGGAAGGTTAGGTTGCTGCAACAAGTGCAAGAAAAACGCCTTTCCTGGTAAGTTTCTACAAAATTTATAAAACAGATATATATTTTTAAATAGTGGTGTTTAAAAAGCGGATCGAGTGAGATCATTCCTACGGTTTTTCCCCTGATCTCATAGTCTCAGTTACTGCAGCTCATTTTCTTAATTACGTTTTAAAGTAGGGTCTTCAACCTATGGCCTTGTGCTACTAAGCTACTACTATCTAAGAATAGAAAATTTTGCTTTATTTAATGACAGAAATTTTGCGATTACATAAGGCGAAGATCAGTGGCGTAGCGTTAGGGGGTGGGGGGTGGAGGGGTCGATCATTTTACTACCAATATTACTGTATGCTACATTTTGCTTTCTTTAATCGTATAACGCTCAATGATTAAATGAAGCAAAAATTTCTGTATAATGTAGCTTGTAGTAAAATGATCGAGACCCCTCTAACACTACGCCACTGGCCAAGATTATCTTTCGAAATTTGTTATTATAAATGACTTTCAGGGAAAAGGGTTGAAGACCCCTACTTTAACCCTTTTAGGGACGAAGTACTTCTGTTGATAAAATGTTAAAATGATTGGTGACACCGTGATTTATGAACAGATTTATATGGAAGTAAGTAAAAGCTTTTCTCCGCGTACATTATACAAAGCAAAATTTGACTCCTAAATTCTGATGCAAATTTGGCAGTTGGGATTTAAAATTACGTGGTATATGTAATATACTGGTGCCCTTCAAGGTTTTAAAATATCGAAAGAGAAAATAGTACGTAATTGATGATTAAAACATTAAATCAAAAATTTCTTAAACTGACGAATTGATTAGAAACGTTTGAATCCACACCGTGCCGCGCTGAATAGCAGAAAATAACGTAAATAAAATCAACAAGTTATGGTGCTGTCACCATAACTTGTTGATTTTATTTACAATGAGTATTTTATTTACAATGAATTAATTTACAATGAATATATGACACTACAATGAATATACGAAACGTATATTATTCTATCTTCATTCAAAGATATATAAAAATTTTCAAAATTGTTTATTTTAAAGCGTGAATATAAAAGACAATAAAAAACATAAATTTCACATGAAGAATGAAGTCGATCGTATAATTAGTAGCCGAGATATTTGTAATCATATTTTTCACACTCTTCGATTTTTTATGACACTGTATTTCGTTCAAATTTCAATTCAAAAATATATTTTAATTGGAAATGAGACGCTTAATCCGACGCAGTAAACTGTTAGTTAATATGATTATAATTTTTAGGGTTATAAGGATGTTTCTTTTGCGCCTTTCAGTAAGCATTTAAAGTTTATGAAGTCGTCGAGCCACGATTTTAAACACACTATCTACCGAACAAATTAAGATAGAGGCTTGAAATTCGGTATGTACTTAGAATATAATAGTGCGACAAAGCCTATTAAATTTCAGTAACCTTAATTATTCCTGGATATGCATTTTATAAATAGTTTACACATGTTTTACTTTTATAATTTATATTATGCATATCCATGATGTGTAAGTATTACTGTGGCCCCCAACGATTTTTTTTTAAATCTTAATTTGTATTTTTTAGGAATCATTATTTATTTAAATGCATTTTTTTTTTTTTTTTTTTTTTTTTTTTTTGCTATTGAAAAACTTGCAAAAACTAGTTAAAAAATAAATTAAAACAAGCAAACGCTAAAAACATTTTTTAAAGAACTCTAAAAAAGAAATTGCACAAGTTCTCTCAAAAAGTCCACTTCAAAACTGAGAGCGTCACAATTCAATTATTCAAATAAGTTGCAGAATTTCACCGAGAACGTCCTGCTTCCACACAAGTAAATTGTATAAAGTGCAGAGGACGTGATTAATAATCTTTCCTCAAAGTACTTAATTTGCTCAATATCTCTTCAAAGCCAATTTTGGAGAATGAGGTTTATGATAGAAATAGTCTTACAGCCAAGTTGTAAAATACTAAATAGAAACTATAAATTTCGTTTGAAGTGATATCTTACTGTCATGAACATGCATATCTTTGACACATTAATAGCATGATGTTCTCGCTCTTTTAGACATCTGACACTTCAGGGTATTTGCGATAATCATTTATCTCACTTTTATGCAATTAAGGCTATTTTACGGTCTAGAACAGATTTCGAAAGACATTTCGTTAATAAATGAAATCGTGGAAAGGACGAATATTGAAAAAATATTGATGCACTTTTAAAGATTTACTTAGCTTTCTTTGATTTAAGTATCTTTCGATTTATTCGAGATTCGATCTATGCGTGAGTATCAAAAGTTTCTGTTACACTTCTAACAATAATTTTCTGGTACAATTAACAAAACCACATACTTAACCCTTTATCGGTCAATTCAACATTTTTGCTGAAATGTTGAAAATAATCACTGCCACCACAATCTACGAAGAAATTGATTTGAAAATAAAAAACGTATTTTTCATCATGTCCATTATAAAAACAAAATATTTTACAAAAAATTCCGGTGCGAATCGAACAGTTTTAAATAAAAATTAAGTAGGAAGTATATTCCCATTACCCGATAAAGGGTTAACCCTTTCAGGGTCAGAAGAATTATGTTCTTAAAATGATGAAGTAATTGACTGACATCGGAATTTACAAACGATTTTTGAGACAATAAAAGCCTGTTTTTCTACACTTTAATTATAAAAGCAAAATTTTATTAAAATATTCTTGGTGGCGTTTGCCAGTTTTGGACTTAAAATTAGGTGGTCACGCCGTGTGACCCACCACCCTTTAAAGGGTTAAAATTTAAAAATAAAAAAGAGCTGCTTCAAAGAAACTTAATGGGTCACAGGCCTCTTAAAGCTTTAAATTTTTTTAAATTTTATTTATTTTTAGATGTTAAACTCCTATTTTTTTCTGAAAATTTGGATATAATTGTTTCCTTGAAATTCCTATTAGAACAGAAGTTATGGCTTTTAGAATTATGCCCGCTCAAAAGCTGAAACGGCGTTTACGGAAATTTGAAGTCATTTTTCTCTAAATGACGTTTTTGGACATAATGCGCATGATATCTCAAAAACTTGCGAAAAATTTTTTTCCTGAAATTTTCAAAACAGATGATTCATGATAGATTGTATAAACTGAACCTAAAATTTCCTTTTTATTGTACAAAACAATATTTTTTTAGGTGATTATACTGTTGAAATTTTCTAAATTTTGCATTAGCTAAATACAACATTGTATTAAAAATATAAAAATGCTTTAAATACAAATTTATTTAGGTTCAGGGTAATTATTATAATCTGAAGTAGATAACAAAATTTTCATTCTAGTCGAAAGATTTATTTTGTAATCGTGCGCGTAATCTGTTATGCCGATTTTCTGCACGTCAAATACCTGGCAGTTTGGAGCTCCCTGTAAATGCTAATTCTGCATCTTGCAATTTCTTAAGTATTTAAAATGAAAGAATATACTTTTATCTTCTATCCCAATTAAAATTGTGTCGTAAAATGAAATACATTTTAAGATATTAAATGTTGAATATCGTCTTTTTTTTCAATTTTAAGAGTCTTGAGACCCCTTAACCCAATACATAGAGTGTATGAAAAATTATAGCATCAATGTTAGAGGGAAGTTGATGGAACTTGATAAGTCCAGACAGCATAAAAAATAAATACACCCGCCTTTATTCGCAGACCGTTTATGATACAATTACACCAAAGATACCATTATACATTGAATATTGGCTTCTTCCTGAATATGAATGCAATTTTTTGAAAAAGTGGTCGTTAACACATTAAAAACTGCTCCGACTTAGATTTTTCAAACGATAATATCCGCTTTTGACACTTTATTTGAGTTTTTTGGATCAAGTCATCCCAGAGAAGTATATAGTTTATGCATTTTTCCTAAATATTCAGGGCATAGTTATAGACCAGGATGCGGACAGACAATTACCTCATCCAGTTCACGGCTGAAATTCCAGAATTATTTAAAACTCGATTCCCACATTTAAATTTAATCGGTCTGCCAAGTCATACCTTCGTGGCAAACATCTGAAAACCTGATTTTAGCGGTTGACTCGTAGGTTTACCATTGTGCTTTCCTGCACCCAAAGGTGTGAAAACATGGACGACTGGAAGCAGGAAAACACAATGGTAAATACAGCTAAAATCGGGTTTTTAGGTGTTTTCCACTAAGATATGACTTGACAGACCGATTGCGTTTTAATATGCGAATCGAGTTTTGACTGATTCTAGAATTTTAGCCGTGAACTCGATGAGGTGATTGTCTGTGCTGCAGCCTTCCGGTCTATTAGAAGAGATCAAAATTTGAGGATAGAAATCTTAAATTAACGTAAGTATCTTTAATTTATATCTTCCTCACAATAATCAGATTTAAATTTTTGCTTTCAGTGGGATACATTGAATGGACTCAAGCATATACTTGTCATTGTTTTTTTTTTTCAAAAGCATAATTTTAATTAGAAAAATTATTCACACATTCCTATTAAAATAATTATCAATAATGACCTAAAACAATTTGTATGTGAACAGATTGAACATCGTCAAGAACATTGTTGTGTACGTTTGCAGTTCATTCCAGTAATTATTTTTTGAGATATAGTGAAATTTCACTTTTTGAAGATCTAGGCTCTAGATAAACAATATTCTGCTACCGCTCGGTCACATATAAGAAATTTATATATATATATATATATATATATATATATATATATATATATATATATATATATACATATATATACTGGAAGTTTTCCTTTAAAGTTTGAATTTCATTTTTTTAAATTTGTGTATTTACCATTAATAGATTTCCATTTATAACTCTATCAAGATTTAACCCCTTGAGGGGCACCGGTATATATTATATACCACCTACGATTAATGAAGTTCTTCACCAGAAAAATTTTATTAAATTTTACTTTTCTAACTTTGGTGGAAAAAAGCCGTAAAATTGCTTTTACTTATTTTGAAATAGAATATTTCAAAGATTCCGGTGGGAATTGAGCATTTCACAAACGTAATTGCTTGCCCCTCAAGGGGTTAATAAAATGTATGTGAACTATGCCTTTTTCCGGGCTACGATGAGGAAATCAACTGAACTATAGTGTCAAAAGTGGGTGTTACCTTTTACAAAAACAAAATTGGTGCATGTTTTAGTACATAAGTGACCCCTATTTCCGAAATGAAATACATGTTATGAAAGAAGGAAGTTTTTTGTGTTTAATGACACTTTTATTGTGATTTCACCGTAAAATCAGTGGTGTATCGATCTTTCTTATACTAACTGTACAGAAACTGTTAATTCGGTGTAAAAAATCAGCTTTCTGACAACCTCCTCAGTTACTTCACTTGCAACTGGTAGACTGTACACTATATGTATCCTCAAGGGCGGATCCAGACGTCCATTTAGATGAGGGGGGGGGGTCATGGCTCCTTTTTTTTGGGGGGGGGAGGTGGAAGGTGTCACACCTCTTTATAAGCAAT
Source organism: Maratus speciosus (assembly GCA_963932465.1). Classification (NCBI taxonomy): domain Eukaryota; kingdom Metazoa; phylum Arthropoda; class Arachnida; order Araneae; family Salticidae; genus Maratus; species Maratus speciosus. The sequence continues at coordinate 199,661,247 of OZ010796.1, read as the reverse complement.
TTTTATATTGAAGGTTGTCCCCACATCCAAAATGGCTAAATTTCTGAGACTTTTGGTAAGTTATTTTCATTCGTAAATTAAAAAAAATTGCATTATATTCGTAAAAATATAAAACATACACATTTTATTCAAATACCAAGAAATTGAAGAATTTCCCATTTTCTTATAAAGGCAAAGAATCATTCAAGAAAGTGAGCATTTTATGCAAATTTCTAGGACTTGACAGTTACAAAAAGCCGTCATGAGGGAGCAATTAACAGTCGCGGCCTGAAATTCCGTTTAAAATCCCGCAGTTTACGGAGATTTTCCGAAAGATGCTTTGCCTTTATCGAAAAATGGAAAGGCAAATCAATCACATTTGTTCTGAATATGTGCATTTTCAAATATCTTGCATCTGAGATTAAAAATGACTTCATAGATGTGTCAGAAATTACTTTGGATTTAAGTACAGCTTTAAAAGATTATGAAAAATTCTCATTGTTGAGCAAGGGATAAATCTGAATTTAATATATATTTCAATTTTTTTAATTTTCTTTAGAAATTTTCTTCATTAGGGGGGGGGGGGGGATCCTGACCTATTTATTATTATTCATTTATCAACGTTGCATGACATAATAATGTCTAATTGGCTTAATTCCATAAGTCGAATAAGCTATAATTAATTACTTTGTTCTTCCCCCTTTCCCGTATCTTTGTCAACTATCTTACTAGATCAAGAAACATTTCAAATTTTCTACTGGGTGTAACACTCGCGGGGTGCGAGACTTTCTTTAAAATCTCAATTTAAAATTAAAAATTTATATTAAATTGAAAAGATATATGGGTCATTCTTTGAAAAGTGGCTGTTTTTTTTTTTTTTTTTTTTTTTTTTTTTTTTTTTTTTTTTAATGCGGCCCAATAAAATTGCCTCAAAAATCTCAAAATGTATCGTACATGTACCTTATTGCTACATTTATCAAAAAATAATATGAACCAAACTGTATCTCATAGTTCTTCTGACATTTTAATTTCAAAGCACTTCCATTGCTAAAATGTTCAAATAAATGATTGGCACAGGAATTTAAGAACAAATTTTGTAAATACGAAAAATGCTATATTTCACATACATGTTAAACAGATAAAAGTTTATAAAAAGTCTGGTGCCATTGTGGCGCTTGGGAATTAAAATTAAGTGGTTTCATAAACATACCACCGCCCATGAAAGGGCAAAAAAAGAAAAGAAATGATAATTAGAAGTCATACTGTCAATAAATAATATATTTTTTTACTCCATCTCAATTGAAAAAATAAAGATAAAGCATTAACATTTAGAAGAGTTTATGTTTATTTGAATTTGTACAAAATATTTTTTTTACTTATTTTTAACTTCTCTCTGTAAAATAATAAAAATTAAAAATGTATTATCTTTACTTACGGTAATTAAAAGTCTTATGAGTTTTTTAATGTGTATTTTATTGCATTAGAGTTTCTTATTTTACTGTTTAGTCCATATATAAATGGATTCCGATCATTCCCTCACAATTTAAATCATTCCCTCATATTAAAATTATGAGGGAATGATTGTGAGGGAATGGCGAAATACTTCTGAAAACCATGTTATACAAAGGTGATTAGTCTTAGGTTTTTTTTCAGTTACTAAATATCTTTTGAAACACATTTCTAATAATATAACAACATGAAAAGACATTTCATAAGTTTTTATTAAATTTATAATCGATGAGTGATCTAGTACTTCAAAGCCATATACCAACTATTCAAGAACGTTTTTGAGCAAACAACAAGATGGATACTTCACTTTACTCTTGTACAAACTATCCTAAACATATATAAAGCATGTGCTGCTTTCTATAAATTTTTACTAAGTAAATAATGGCAAATTTATAGTTATGTGAGGGAATGACGACTAATGCTAGGGACATCATTAAAAAGTACCCTAATTCATTCATTATATACAATATAAATATAATTAAACGACTAAATATGTATTTAAGTGTATTTAATGAATTGAGAAAAAAATAATTATAAATATACGTGCTGCAATGGCAGAGAAAACATTTTGTTTCCTACATATGTGAATGGGGACATAGTGAGGGAATGATATTTGCATAAAAAAATAACATTAAATTTGTCAAATTTCAATTTCAATAAGCAAATAATTACAGCTTATATGTATAACTGATTAATATTGAAAGTTTAAATCACTTTTTCATTTGGTAATTTTAAAAATAAGTCTTCAAGACCCCTGGGATATAAAATTGCCACTTTTCAGAGAATGACTTATATTATGGCTATATTCTACATCCTGTAACGTTAAATGCCGCAAATGTGTTGCCAGTGAATACTGTTTAAAAATTCAGATTGCTTGACCGTCACCAGTTTTTAAAATAGTGAAATTGACCTTATTTAATGACAGATTAAATAAGATGAAAATAAGCTTTATTATACGATTTCAAAAAAGTGGTGGTACCAATCAAGCAATTTGAATTTAAAAAATGTAGCCTACCAGTGTTGCCAGTAAGTTATTTTTTTTAAATTCAGATTTCTTGATTGGCACCACTTTTTTGATACGTTAAAATTCCCTTTGTTTTCGCCTTAATTAATCTGTCATTAAATAAGTGGCACTTCACCATTTCAAAAAAGTGGTGCCAGTCAAGAATCTGAATAAAAAAAAAGTAGCCCGTCTGGCAACACTGTAGCCTACTGGTAACAATGTGGCAAAAAGGAATAAATTCTCTAAAATATATAATAAAATACGTACTTATACACATGAGATTCAAAATAATACAGAACGATTTAAAAAAAAGAAAGTCCCATGGAGTCTGCGTCTTTCGACTTCTCAATTCCTTATAATAATAAAACAAATAATAGTAATTGTAACTCTAAAAAAGGGGACAAAATCCCCCCCCCCCCCAAAAAAAAAAAAAAAAATATTTGGTTTAATAATATTCATAAAGTAGAGCTTTAATTTGAAGCAGGCTGATACTAGAGATGAGTTCGGGCCCGTTTTTTGGAGCCCGGCCCCGCCCGAGCCCAACGATTTTTAATCTGAGCCCTCCCGAGCCCGAAATATATTTTGGCATCAGAGCCCGAGTCCGCCCAAGCCCGAAAAAAAAAGTACAAACCAAAATTGCATGATATTTAACCCTTAAATGCTCGATTTTTAATTTTGTTTCGAAAAAATTATACATGATTCTCTGAAAGGTTTATTACACAGGAAAAATAATGAAAAAAAATCAGAGATACATTTTTCATATAATACGTCTTTTCTTCTATTGCACATCTGCAATATAATTAAAAACTACTGTCGTGGGACTGTTTTACTCTAAAATAATGCAAATTAGTAAATACTTTAATAAGTATGTCTCCAAATATCTTATTTTATTTAATTATTCATGTTATAAAACTTAACCTTTAACCCATTAATTCCCATAATAGAATATGTTCTAAAAATTACGTAGTTCAGAAAATCAGGCTTTACACCAGAAAGTTCCAATGGTTCATTTCGCTTTATATAAATACGGAATGTCTGTTATTAATTAAAGCAAATATTGCTAATTTAATTTTCTGGTGTGAATTAGGTATATACGAATAAAAAAATCTATTACATTCAAAACACATGTTGTTTCCATATGTGCAAATCTGCGCACTAAAGGATTAAAAATTGTTTCAAAAGTGATATCTCATTTTTTAAAACTTCTCACATAGAAATAATTGTTGAATGAAAATTTAAATTAAATTTTATCAAAATCTCTATTAAATAAAAATATACTTTATACTTAAGGGTGTTCTCAAATCCAAAAGTGCAACTTTCTGACATAAGTTTTAATTTATTTTTGTTCGAAAATGCATGAAACTAGCTGGTGTTGTTGTTCAGAAACTGTGTCATCGAGCTGTTTTTCCCATTTTGTTTTTGCAAACGCAATAAATCTTTCAGAAAATAGTGTCAAAGGGGACGTTTTGAACCGAGTTTCCGCGTGAACGGTAAACAAGCACTCAAGAGTGGGCGAAAAACGTGTTTGTCACGTGATCAAAAACGTTTATAATTCAATAGGCAATTGATGGATCCAAAAATGTAAAAAACAATTCGATTCGAAATCGCTCCTACGCCAGGTTTTCCAATTTTATATCTTTCCTTTAAAAAATGAATTTCTAAATGTGTCAAAACTTTTTGTGCTTGTTGAGCAGAGCTGTTAAGAACAGCCTTAAAAGGATTCTCATATTTTTTTCTACATTAACAAGAAAATTTGATGGACGCGTTTGTGTTTATGAGTAAATGCATGCAATTTACAGAAATTAAAATTTATAAGCTGGAGAATCGAACAACGTTTTTCAATTTTATGAAAAACTGCACATCTTTAACTATAATCGATTCCTTTCTCATAACAATCTTCCGTGATTGACAGGTACCTGAAAATCAATGTAAATTTTAAAAAAAATATCACATTGTTATCTATCGGAATAACATGGTAATTATATTTACTTACGGAGGAAAGTGACTTCGAAAATGTATAGCGTCCTCAGCACGAGCAGAGTTCAGGATGCCAAATAGATATAATAATGACTAAAGTTATTTTCATATGAAATAAAACTAAGACTCGTGCACGATAGAAGATTAAACAATTCGCAAACCTCCAGCTAATTCTCGTCGACTAAAAACAGAAGAAAATATTCTCTTCGCGTTATGTAACTAAAGGAAAAATAAATAAATAAATAAAGGACTCGATTAAAAAATATCTTCTGTCACAAACGAAAAGCCAACTAAAAGCAAATTCATTGTTGTCTTTGTTCTGATTGACGCCATTTCAATATATCGTCGCCGGAAATGCCGTAGACTGTAATTATCAAAATTTTCATTTGAAATAGCAATGAAATACTAAAATAACAAAACACGATTTCAGTTTCCCCGTTATTTTGATCAAAATAGCATTAAAATGAATTGAAAAGAAATAAATATTTTTAAGTGGAAAAAATTTCTTTCAATCTTTTCTACACATGAATAAATAAAATTTTCCGGATTCAGAAAATTTGAGCCCGAAGACTAGAATAACAAGCAGAAATTAAATTAAAAAAAAAAAAAAAATCAAAAAACCCGAATGTGTAAAAAGCGAACTAATTGATTATTTCACATCAATGTGAAACTATTTTTTTATATTATTTACCTATTTTTTTATTTACTTGTATTGATGACTTTTAAGTCGTGTTTAATTGTTAGTTCCTATCTCTAAACACTATTTTGATGAGGCCTATTTAGATGTCTATGAAGGTTAGAGTTTCAGTAAAGCTGGAGATCCTACCTACACAATTTCAAGGTCGTGTGATATTTAAACGGAGCTTCTGACTGTAAAATAGTCAATGAAACATCGTCTTCATTTTGAAATCCCTATCCAATGATATGCCACTCAATAGGGTGCGCAAAATTTTTTTCGTCTCTACCGCCATTTTGAATTTATAAAAACAAAACCTAGCCTATAACCATCGGACGGTTAAGACGAATCGATAGAGACCTCATTCATTAAAATCCATCGAGCTGTTGGGATGTTTCGAGGGTATAAAGAAATCCACATACCCAGATACGCGTGAATCACATAACCCTTCTTGGCAGTCGGGTAAAAATAGAGCCCGAGCCCGTGTCGGGCCCGGCTCGGGCTGAGCCCGTCTCATCTCTAGTGATACATTCCTCAACGCAGTATTTGTAACATCAAGAAAGAAATGCCGTAATGTTATGAAATTTTGCATAGGTGTAGTTAGAATGTGCAAATATAATTTTTTCATAATGTCGAAAAGTATGAATATAATTTCATGTTTTTTAAAAAAAAATAAATTAATGGCAAAATTATTAATTATAAAATCTTGTAAACTAATATTTTTACAAAGCTAGAACGCGTAATTAATCGTTTTTATTCCCTAACAAGCATTTAGTTTTCAGCCCTTTAATTAGAGATAAAATTGAATAAATAATTTTGTATGAAAGAGTGTTTTATTCTGACTGGAAGGTAAATAAGCTAACTCCGGTCCTGTAATCAAATTCTTTGAGTAGAGCCTCATTTCAAATGCACGACAATTTCTTAAAGATTTATTAAAATTACTATCAAAAGATGATAAGTTACAGATTAGAAAACGCAATTTGCCTTAAAAATGGAAGAATGTTGAAATTGTTATGCTGAAAATATATTATTTATTTATATGAAAAGTTAATTGTAATCCCTATCTAACGAATTATATAAAAAAAACTGTTACACTATAGCCAGACATATTCCATCTCAATTTTTTAGACCAATGCTTAAGAATAGAAATACTTGCATTATATATTCGCAGAATTCTGCGATTAAGTAAAGTAAACATTTGTATTCTAAAAGACTTGGAACTCAAAAATTGGATAACCAAATATGGTTACGGATTTCAATCCCGCCAGCTGCGTGATCTCGTGGTCAGCATTTCTTTTATTTATAAAACCTACCTCCATATTTCAATAACGCCTTCTTCGTTTTATTAGATCGCAGACGTGATTTTCCGTCATTAAATAAAGCCAAGTTTGCCTTAATAACGGTAAGTCATTCATTAATTAAAGCTAAGCTTAATATTCAAATATTATGGTAGTTAGATATATACATACTTGCCAACATTCAACTAAACTTCCGCAAAATGTGAGTTAAATTGGCCCAGGTTATAACTAGTTACTAAACAGAAAATTTAATTGATGCAGTGTTGCCAGTGGGCTACTTTTTTTTAATTCAGATTTCTTGATTGGCACCACTTTTTTGAAACGGTAAAATTAACTTTGTTTTTGCCTTAATTAATACGTCATTAAATAAAGCACATTTTGCCATTTCAAAAATGCGGTGCATCTGGCGACACTGATTTGATGTATCATTATACATTTAAAATCATTTTTTTCTATGAAATCTATTTCAATTAATTTCTTTACAAAATTTTTGGTTCGAAACAAGTTTAACCTAGGTCAATTTAGCTCGCATTTTATGGAAGTTTAAGGGCAAGTTGGCAAGTATGTACAGGGTGCCCATAATCAAACAATCCTTCTTTAAATTTGACTACATACGAAACTATTGGTAAAAAAGTTGTGAAATTTTGTGACAGACATAATGAAAGAATGGGAATTTGTTTGAGCGAAAAAATATTAGTTCACATTTTTGCCACCAGAGGTCATTTTTAATAAATTACACAATTTTTAACAATTTAGCCGCCACCCACTGAATACTAGGCCTCAGCTCTGTGAAAAAAATGGCGGCTGTCGTAAGAGAATTTTTTTTTTTTTTTCAGTTTGTACGGCCGAACAATTCGAACACCAATAATTTTAAATTTTTACGCTTTATTTTTTTCAGGGGCGCTCTGTATATTTGTCTTATTTAATCTGAGGAAAATAAAGCGTAAAAACTTTAAAAAAAGATGGACACCTTAATTATGGACACCCTGCATATATGTATAAAAAACGGTGGCCGCGGAATCTCGCAGCTTAGGAGATTGCAATCCATAACACATCCCTCTGAATACTTACGCGCTGACACAAAAATGACAGCGGTCGTACGCAGAAATTTTTTTCAGCGTTTGTACGGTCCCTTGAATTAGAAAACTAGTATTTTCTGAAATATAAAGCGAAGAATACGTTTAGAATTTCTTGCTATTAAAACAATGGAGTTATGAATAAAGAGGAGGAGACATATAGTGTACTGTCTACCAGTTGCGCATGAAACCAGTTGCGTATGAAGTAAATGAGGAGGTTGTCACAAGATGGCGGCTACTTTTTTTTTTATCAGATCTACAGTTCCGATTAGAGGTGTGCACGGGCCGACATTTCCAGGCCCGGGCCCGGCCCGACTCATAGAGAAAAAAAATCGGCCCGACCCGAAGCAAAAATTAAAAGTTCGGCCCAGGCCCGGCCCGTAGAAAAAATAATATTGGCCCGGCCCGATAAAAAAATTAAAAGTTCAGCCCGAGCCCGGCCCGGAAAAAAGTGAAAATCTCGGCCCGGCCCGAGTGAACTTCTACAAAACATTGATTTTTACGCCGAATTGGTTAAAAATTTGTCTCGTACGAGGAGTTCTGAACAAAAATATTTATGTTAACTTTTTTTTCATGTTTATAATCTTTATTTTTATAGACGTGCAGCAGGCTGCGATATTTATTTTTTTTTAATGAATCTCTATTTCTTGTATGTAAATGTTTCAGTTATCATTAATATTGTTAATCCATATTCCATGTATAGAAGTGTTAAAAATCGGAAAAATGCTATACAGTAAAAACTTCTAAGATGGAATTGCATAGAAAAGAAAAAAAAATGCGTTATAGACGAGTTCTCTTCTTAGAAAGTGTAAATGTATTATATATTCTTTTCTTAATTATTAGTATATTAATTTTGCATGGATCAACACGTTTTTCAGTTTAAAACAAGGTTCCGTCATAGGCAGGTTCCTTTTCACACATTTTACTGTATTTTAATTTAGTTATATTTTAATATGCGTAGAAATCTACTATTCTTTAAAAATAATAAATTTTAATGTTAGTTTAATGTTATAAATATGTGTTATATTACAATGTAATAAAGTTTAATGTAGAATAATGGCGATTCAAAAATGTATGCATTTTTTGCAAAAACTTTTGGGCCAGGCTTAATTTAACTGACCTTTAAATGGACCAGGCCACGCTGAGACAATGATTTTCATACAGGCTGGCTCAAAACTAGGACAGAAAATTTTGGGCAATGAAGAGTAGGAATGAAACCAGGCCCGTCTCTGTACAGAAAAATTAAGTTAGGCCCGGCCCGGCCCGGCCCGGCCCGAGCCTTCAGAAAAAAGTATGGCCCGGGACCGGGCCCGGCCCGAGTGCCGTGAATGAAAATCGCCCCTCTGGCCGGGCTCGGGCCACGGGCCGGCCCGTGCAGATCCCTAAAGTTCCGATTACCGCCGAGACAAACATCTCACCAGTAAAATTGAATTGAAAATTTCGTCTTATTGAAGCTTCTTATTCATAGAAATATTTTCACACAAATGGGCGATTCTCAAAAGGTGGGCACTGGACACACGTGATAACTTTAAGCCTTTCAAACATAACTTTAATTATCATTGACTTTATTTTTATTTTTTTTTTTTTTTTACACTGAGTTTTTAATTCCATTCAGAGACAGAAAATGACATAATGTATTGTAAAAGCTTTGTATAAATATCTTAAAATTTTATTATTTTATGCTAAAGAGGCCAAATTCGGACATTCATAACGTTAACTGCTCCAATGTACCACCAAGAAAAAGAGTTTTAACTTTTTTCCAGGTGGTTCTAATGGTAAACAACTAATGCATAAAGGAAACGAATGATTTTTTGATAATTTCGTTAAGAGATGGCAGGCTGATTTATTGTTTTTTTTTTTTTGTTTTTTTTTGAAGATAGAAGGAATTTTCTATAAAGAATTTTTTTTGTATTTTGTTATGTCCGAAAGCAACGTACGCGACAAAGCATTTGATTTTATTATTATTATTACTGGATAACAAAAATTAATTATACACATATATATGTATACACATACAATTATAGGACACATTTACTACATTCTTAGTCTTAAGAATTTTTTAAATACTAAGCGCAACGTCCAAAATCTGTAACGTACGTGCGAAAAAATGTCCAAAATTTGTAACGTAAACAACTGCTAATTAAATGCTTTAATAATTAATTTTCCAGAATAGTTGCTGTCTTTTAATGTTTGTGTATAATTTTGTAGACATACTATTAAAAATATTAATATATTATATTTATAGACAAAATACTATACTATTAAAGAAAAATTGGCCTTAAATTTGAAAAATTTAAAAATTACATATTGTTAACGTTTAATGATCCCACCTTTTGAGAATCTCCCAAATATGGTGAAAAATTATATTTGTTTTTATTGTGTTCTCTTGCCTTTTAAAAAAGTCAGTTTGTTTTACTGGTTTTCACCAGTGTTGCCAGATGGGTTACTTTTTTTAAAATCAGAATCTTGATTGGCACCACTTTTTTGAAATGGTATAATGTGCCTTATTTAATGACATATTAATTAAGGCAAAAACAAAGTTAATTTTACCGTTTCAAAAAAGTGGTGCCAATCAAGAAATCTGAATTAAAAAAAAAGGAGTCCACTGGAAACACTGGTTGTCACAATATGGAGGAAACTCAGGGCCTGACTACCGTGAAAGTAAACTGCTACCAGTAAAAATTAAAATCTGTTTCTGCCATCATTTATGACTGAAATTTTACATTAATCAGGCGTTTAAATAAGAAGAAACTTTCTATATAAATTTACTGGTAGAAGTTTCAACCGGCGGTAAATAACCCCTGTGAAAGCGGTTACAGTGGAAGCTTCAATATTTTAAGGATATGTCATTTCTTTTATATTAATAGTTCTATGACTAAAACTCTAGGTATCGTACAAACGCTGAAAAGAACCTGTCTACGACAGCCGCTATTTTTTGGATCAGCGCGTAAGCCTAGTATTCAGAGGGCTGTGTCCCAAATTATACCTGCCCACATTCCAGCTGTTTAAAATCAAAGAAACATACTTTAACCCTCTAATTCCTATGCCAGAAATGTTGTAGAAATTCCGTAATTAAAAGAATTTGAATTCAAACCGGAAAATTTCAATAATAATTTTCGCTTTATTTAACGACGAAATGTCTATAATTAAATAAAGAAAATGGTACTATTTTAAATTTCTGGTTTGAATTTGGAATATCATAATTAAAGTATCCACTAAATTGGAAACACTGGCATACTTGACAACATTCCTTTAAACTTCCGTAAAATGTGAGTTAATTTGACCTAGGTTATACGCGTTAATAACCAGAAAATTTTCTGGACGTATCAATGTATAGTTAAAATCTTGTTTCTCTATGAAAACTATTTCATTTAATTTCTTTAGTAAATTTCTGGTTCGAAGCCTGCTTAACCTGGATCAATCTAACTCACATTTTACGGAAGTGTAAGGGAATGTTGGCAAGCATGCACTGGTAGTAGAATATATGGTACCATGGGACTTAGAGGGTTAATCCAGAAATTTTACTTAAAAAGGAAGTTAGCACTAAACATGCAGGGAATTTTTCGCAAGTTTTACAAACTTATTTCACATCAGCCCTTTTATTTAAAACTATTTATCTTTTGTTATTTAGCATTAGAACGACCGGAAATTTTACTTAAGTGTTATAAAAATATTTTACACCAGAATTTTTATTTAACTTATTTATTTAACGTATTTCTCTGTGGAACATATTTATCTCATTTTATAAAGAAATTTCTAGTTCGAATCGAAATTGGTTTATTTGGTAGCGGTCAAAATGACCGCTATGTTCATTCTAGTGTTAACTTACTTCTAAGCGATTTATATTTTATTTATTTTAGGGAGAAATTTCTGTTTTTAACTCTATAACGCCTTAATGGGTACCGGTATATTATAGATACAACTTAATTTTGATTCCAAAAGGCCACATTGGCACCAGTATTTAGGAAATAAATTTTGCTTTGTATTGTGTATGCGAAGAAAAGCTTTTACTTAATTTCATATAAATTTGTTCATAAATCCTGGTGTCAATCAATCATTTTTACATTTTAGCAACAGAAGTACTTTGCCCCTGAAAGGTTTAAAGAGAAATTGACATATTCTAAAAATGATGAAGTTTCAACTGTAACCAGATTCGCAGTTGCTAATTACTGCTGGGGAAAACTTCCACCAATAAATTTGAGTAGTATTTTTTTTTATTTACGTATCTGATTTTCTATCATTAAATAAGAAAATTTTTCTTATCAAATTAGTAGCGGTTTGGGACCGGCGGGCCAAAATTTGAAGAATCGTACATTACGCATCATATACATACCATCGAACTACGAATAAAGAGGAATTGGAATGTTCTAAAAATGATGAAGTTTCAACAGTAACCGGTTTCGCAGTGTCTCATAACCGCCGGGAAAAACTTCCACCAGTAAATTTGAATAGTGATTTTCTTCTTATTTAAATGCCTTATTCACACAGAATTTCAGTCAAAATTATGACCAAAAACAAATATTTATTTTTACTGGTGCACGTTTACTTCGGCGGCAGTCAGGCAAAGCATCTCCGCCATATGTGTGACAACCTAAACAAACTCCTGTCTGTGTCAATGAAAGAGATTACGATGCCCGGTCCAAATTCCACCAGTAAAAGACGAATAGAAAATTTTACCGTTTTTGTGAGAAAAAATTTGCATGAATAATCCGCTAAAATAAGGCGAAATTTTCTGGTGTTTGCTTTGGCGGTAATCAGAAACAGTTGATCCGATTTAACACTAGAACGATGGCGAGGGGCCATTTTGGCCCCAACCATTATGATATATTTCGTTTCGAACCGGAAATTTCTGTATAAAATAAGTTGATAAGACGCAAAGGAAAAAAAGAGCTAATTAAACAATTTAAACAGTTTTGAATAAAAATTCTGCTATTAAATGTTTCTATAAAACTTGAGTAAAAATTCCCGTCTTTCTAGTGTTAAAAAATCAGCCGCCATCTTGAGACTACCCCTCAGTTACTTCACTCTCATCTGGTAGACTCTAAGCTAGGGATGCACAACCTGTGGCCCGCGGGCCAAAAATGACCCGCGATGGGTTAACGTATGGCCCGCGAATTTCGTCAATTTATAACTGGAAAAAATTACAATTTTTGTCCAATGGTCGCAAGAAAAAAATCTTGAATTTCGTCACTTTGCCGAGGGGAAAATTGAAAATTTCGTCAGCCAGTTAAGAATCGCGTATTTCTTTGATCGGGTGCGGAAAAACCTCGAATTTGGTTGATCGGACACAAAAAAATCGCGAATTTTGTCGATCGGATACAAAAAATCGTGAATTTCGTCGATCAAGCACGGAAAAATTGCACATTTCGTCGATCAAACATACGGATAAATCGCACATTTCGTCGATCAAACACGGATAAATCGCAAAATTTGTTGATCAAGCACGGAAAAATCCCCTATTTCGTTGATCAAACATGGAAAAATCGAGAATTTTGTCGATGAGGCGCGGAAAATTTTTTAAATTTGACCGATCCTTGCAAAAATCGTGAGTTTTGTCAATCGAGCTCAGAAAAATCGCGAATTTCGTTGGTCGGGCACGAAAAAATCGCGAATTTTGTCAATCAGGCGCAAACAAATCGCAAATTTCGTTGACTGACACGAAAAGTTCGTCAATTTTGTTGATGATGCGCGGATAAATCGCACATTTTGTTGATCGGCTGAGGAAAAAACGTGAGGTCCGTCAGTCGCGAGAAAAAATCACCAGTTTCCTCTGTTTGTTGCGGGAAAAAATTGCAGACAGTGAATTAAAAGTCATGAATTTCGTCGCGGAAAAATTGCGAATTTTTTCGATTGGGAGCGGAAACAGCTCAAATTTCGTTGATCGGTTGCGGAAAAATCGCGTGTTTCGTCTGTTTATCGCGAATTTCGTCAATTTGCCACGGGAAATATTGCAAATTTCGCCAGAGTTAGGTAAGAATGGCGAATTTCATTGATCAGGCCAAAAAAAAAAAAATCGCGAATTTTCTGTTTGATGCCCGTGCGCGGAAAATTGAAAATTTTGTTGATCGGTTGCGGAAAAATCGCGAGTCAATTTATGGCCCTCGACAACCCGGAAATTTTTGCAAGTGGCCCTTCTCTTGAAAAGGTTGTGCACCCCTACTCTAAGCTATATGTCTCCCCCTCTTTGTTCATAACTCCATTATACATACATGTTAATACTTCGCTATTCTTCTGGAAGCTAATCGAAGATAAATATTTCTTGAACCTGAAAAAGCATTTAAGTTATTATTTTTCTTTTTTTTTTTTTTTTTTTTTTTTTTTTTTTTTTCTGTGCAGTACTTATTAGATTTATTTTTTTTAAACAAAATCTCCTGTTTAAAACACCTTTAACTGAGAAGAATACTTAAATGTTGGCATCGATATACAGAGTGGTCATAAAAAAACTTTTCCGATATATGAACCCCTAGCGGCCTAACCGCTCATCTAAAGAAATTTTAGATATATTTATTTGAAGATATGCGCTCGAGATCGTGATGATTTAAAACAATAGAGCTCTCACGGTTAAGGTTACAGTGAAAAAATTCGAAATTTTCGAATGGCAACACCCAATTTTCTTCATGCGCAAATTCGTCAGCGCATTGAAAAATCATAAATGGCGTTGGAATGATACACGTACGATGAAAATATCCGGCGTAAAACACTTGCAATAAAGACCAATGCGAGGTACGAAGGAGTAGCTACAAGACATGTTTTTCAGTATGTTTTCACGTGTTTCCGTTTTTTTTTTTTTTTTTTTTTTTTTTTTTTTTTTTTTTTTTTTCACTTGTGAACTGAGTAAAGTTATAAAATTTGTTTTAAGATGTGTTTTTGAGTTGTGTTTGTGTACGCATTGTGAAAATAAAAATGTAATCATTTGTTTTAGAGTGCTGAATATTACATTACATAGGAACTGACCAGGGTTGAGTGTCACAATATTACACCGGCAATTTTAGTCATACATGTATCGTTCCAACGCCATTTATAGTTTTTCAATGTGCCGATGAATTTGCGCAGAAAAAAAGGGTGTTAGCATTAGAAAATTTCGAAATTTTTTTTCACTGTAACCGTAACCGTGAGAGCTCTATTATTTTAAATCATCACGATCTCGAGCGCATACCTTCAACCGAGATAGCATGAACATTAGCAGCAAGTTTAATTTTTTTCTGACATGATCATGCCGTGACAAATTTGAATTGAGAAATTCGCAGCAAATTTCCCGCAAATATACCATTCCATACTTGCATGATTAGTTTGTTGTTAAACTGATGGCAAGACTGTCTTTAATTCAGGAAAGTGACGAAAGCAAAAAATCCCTCTGTTGAGAGAATAGACAATCAGCACATACGCAGAAATTGCAGAAATTTTATTCGGTGGCACCGCTTTTTCTAAACGCTATATTTATCAAATACCAAAAAAAAAGGCTCGCATTGCTAAGTACAAATCTTACCTTAATGGTTATGGTGATGAAATGGTGATGAAAATACCTTCTTTGGTGTGTTCGCATCAATAGACATGGTTAGTTCTAAGGACCCCTTCGAAGGGGCTAAACTTATAGTGTAACACTTGTAAATTGATAGTGAGGCGTGGAAAGATTACTACTTTGCAGTATGTTTGTTTACATGTTTGACGCTAATTTGCAATAAATTTGACACAGCATGAATTTAACTTGCACGACAAGTTAGCTGCAAGTTCAAAGTGCGGTGACTTCGGCGTTTGCGTTATCTTGCTGCAGTCTTGTAATGAACTTTCAGTCTTGTCATGCTAAGGTTGCTGCAACTTTGCAGGTTTTCAAAGCAAGACTGCTGCAAATTTTCTGAAAATTAAAAATGCTATCTGGGAAATAACTAAATCTGAAATTTCCTTTCGGTTGATTGAGCGGTTAAGTCGTTAGGGGTGCATATATCGGGGAAGTTTCTTTATGACCACACTGTATGTATACTAAATTAAAATGAAAGAATAATATAAAGTAAATAACAGCATATAATTTATACATGCTGCACTAAAATATGTACAATCGCTTCTTTAAAAAATGAACCACTTAATTAAGAAATTTTCTAATATATAACAAATATTCTAATGATAAAAAAGAAAACATTAAACTTCTTTCACCGATAATTTTCAGATATTTCCTTTTCAACCTTAATCGCCTTTTCCTTCCATAATTAAGTATTCTTCAGCTTTTGCTAAAGTGCACTCATTAAGACAATTCATCTTCCGCACATTAACTACGAACAAAAGAGGGAAATATTAATAGCTGTTATAGTTTCAAATGATTTAAACATATCGTAATTACTGAGAACGTAAATATATTTTTCTTGAAAGACATGAATATCATTTTTTATGATAATCTTATTTTCCCGAAAAAGAGGCCAGCAGTATTAATTTTCTTTGTTTCGATAAATCATAACTTCTAAACTTCTGTTTTTCTTTCTTTCTTTCTTTTTATTTTCTTTTTTTTTTCCGTGAAATAAACGTGATTTGTACCAGAAATTTTTAAAATAAAATGTTTCTTGTACCCCCGGTGATTATCTTTTGACCTTATTTAAGATTGACAGTCAGTAGTGTTTTGTCCTATACTTTTCATGCTATATTCTTATTATCACAACTGCGCATTTTCTATGGAACCGAATTGCTTAAAATTTGTTTTGGTGATTGACATAACTTATTTCTTTCAGATGGCATAATTTTGTAAAAGAAAAATACGACCTCTTTTTTTAAATTAAATTTTAAAATTTCTTACATTGGTTCCTCAAAAAATTACCAGATGGCACTACGGGTTCTATATATATTTTTTAAGGACCACAAATCAACTATTTTTTGTAGTTTTTATACATTTTTTTGTAAATTGTTATCATTATCTCTCTTATAAATTTAACAAGGGACATCTCTTAGGTGATATTATATAAAATGTCCCTCAAGAAGCCTTTTTTGTTTTGTCAAAATACGATTTTATTCGTGAAATTTCACTGAAGAATTACAGAGTCCCCCATATTCTACCAGTCCTCCAAATTCTAGCAGTCCTCCGTTTTTCCGAGTGAGGAAAGTTCTGTACTTTTCGTTGGCAGAGAAGTGAATCTACACTACACCGTGGAAGGACCTGACATTGACCTTTGAAAGATGTGGGGAGTAAAGGTCACCATTTGTGGATATTTTCTCTTATTTCTATAAAAGGAAATTTGTCTTTGCAGGAACGTTTACAGATTACAGTGTACCGATTTGTCTAAAAAATAAGCTAAGCATTTGCAGTATATATTGATCGTTCGTATAAAGCGCAAAATGTTTTATCCTAATACATATAACAAAAATGGTTCATTGTATGCAAATGAACAGATAATAACGTTAATGCTAAAAATTTTCGAATAATTTTTGTTCTAGTGATTACATCAGAAGTTTGGTATCAGAATATTTTACGTTCTATTTCTGTTTTAAAAAAATACCTTATTTAAGGGTGTTCTCAAATCCAAAAGAGCAATTTTCTGACATAAGTTTTAATTTATTTTTGTTCGAAAATGCATGAAACTAGCTGATGTTGCTGTTCAGAAACTATGTAATTGAACTGTTTTTTCAATTTTTTTTTTTTTTTTCAAACGTAATAGATCTTTCAGAAAAAATTGTCAAAGTGTGCATTTTGAATCGAATTTCTGCGCGAAGGAAGAAAAAGCACGCAAGAGCGAGCGAAAAACGTGTTTGTCACGTGATCAAAATCGCAATAATTGATTGATCAAAAAATGGAAAAAACAGTTCAATTGCAAATCGCTTCCATAGCCAGGCTTTCCAACTTTATGCCTTTCCGTTAAAAAATGAATTTGTAAATGTGTATAAATGTTTTGCGCTTGTTGAGCAGAGCAGTTAAGTACAGCCTTGAAAAGAACATTTCCAATACCCCCGCTTGCGCATGGAACTATTATTATTATTTTGAACTAGCTCATCTTACTTACAAAAATACATAGGCATGCGAGATTTTATAAGAAAGATGCGAGGAAAAGTGCGCTCAAGGCATTTTTTTGATTAGATTTTTAAAAATTTAAACCAGCTCTAATAAAAAAGAAAAAAAAAATCCCTACTCGACAACGCGAAAATTTGTGACTTATTTTTAAACACAAAATCATGATGGTTGCAGGGACGATTATTGAAGTAATGTGTAGTCGGACAATTTTTTCATTTTCCAGTATATGATTTATATCTTGAGTTATAAGCAATTGTTGCCCCCAGGTCAACAGTTTTTTCCTTTCCTGCGCTGTCACGTCCCGGAAATTTTGTTCAAAACACCCACTTTGAGAGACTTTTCTGAAAAATCTTTTGCCTTAAACGAAAACGAAAAAAAAAAACAGCTTTTTCAACAGAGCACCTGCTAATTTGTTAGGTTTGGGAAGAAAAATGAGTTTGTGCCAAAAAGTAGTCAATTTGAATTTGAGTCTTACTTTTTTTATATATGCGATTATTATTTTTTTTTTTTTTCGTGTTACACAGCGGTTTTTCCCTATTACTAAAAATATTCTGATTTCATTCTTTTAGCCCAATACAGTAAATTTCATTCGAAATTCCTAGAGCGATTTTTTTTCATTCCATAGCGATTTATAACGAGATTTGTAAAAGGAATCAAATTTCAATGTAATATGTCAATATACTAAATTTTGTCCCCCGCTATTTTTGAATTTTTCGCGTTTTGAGGTGTGTATTTTATTTTATTTGTTTATTATTATTATTTTTACAATTATAAAAGGAATCCAATTTCAGTCTTTTAACCCAATATAGTAAATTTTTTTTGTAGTTTTTGAATTTTAAATACATATGCAATTTTTCATTCTTAAATAATTGTAAAATGTGAATATTATGTATAATATAGCCAAACAACAAATTCGAAGAAAGATAGATTCATAACAAGCAGATTATGAAATCAGTGTAATCGAATTTTGTGCTTAATTGACTAGTTCGGCAATTGCAATTCAACAAAAAATTATTAATTGTAATCCAAACGTACTCGTAATCTAGAACTTAATATATACATATATAATATATATTATATATATAATAATATATATGTATAATATATATATATATAATAAATTTGAAATCACAAATATATGATATATATATAGATAGATTTTTTTTTTTAACCGATAAATGAATTACATCTTCATTTATAAACGATTATTGTCTCAGGGCGTCAGTTCTCCTTGCCGGCGCTGTCACGTCCGGAAATTTCGTTCAAAACGTTAACTTTGACATCATTTTCTGAAAATTTTTCTGCCTTTACAGAAAAATGGTTTGATAAGATATTACGTGCACCTGCCAATTTGGTGCATTCAGGAACAATCAACGGTCAAGCGCGAGTATTACTCACGCTCAGAGGGTTCTATACAATAAATATATGAATTATTAACTGTATTATTAAAAAATATCGCTGCTAAAAGAATAATAAGATTTTGTAAAAGACTATACAACGTAGGGTTGGGTATTGCTGTATATACTAGGAAAGTATGAATGGGTATACAATAAAAGTTAAAAAAGATGTGAAGCCTAAATAATAACCAATATTGCTATTCTATATAACCTGTTTTAGCTCTCAGGCTATCAAAGCCTGAGATCTAATGTGCCTACCTGTTCTGTCTGTCTGTATGTACGTAGCAATGCATGTATAAAAGGGGGGGGAGGGAGGGCGGGGGCTTGTCACCCCCTCCTTAATTTAGATAAATGGGTTTTTCATGCAGAAGTATTCGATTAACTTCAAATTTGATATACCGGTTTATTCCGATATGGCACTTCCTTCAATAGATTTGGAGGTTCGTTGGTTAAGTATAAAAGGGGGAAAGGGGGCAAGTCCCCTCCCCTTAATTTAGATAAATGGATTTTCATGCAGAATTATCCAATTTACTTTATTTTTTTTCTATGTTCATTCTGTAAAGAGCTTTCCTGATTAGATTTGGAGATTCATTAGTTAAGTATAAAGGGAGGGGGGTGTTAGACCCCCTCTTAATTTAGCGATAAGGTTTTTTCATGCAGAATTATCTGATTTGCTTCAAATTTGGTATACCGGTTTATTATGTTAAGGAGCTTCCCTGATTAGATTTGTAGGTTTATTGGTTAAGTATAACGGGTGGGAAACGGGGGCTAATCCCGCTTCATTTATTTTTTGAGGGCATTATTCTTTGAAATAAGTGTATAATATACAATTAGTGTGAATAACCTGTGAGCTCAATGCCATCTGTTTAACTGGGCACTTTTCTTTTTATTTTTTATATCTTAATCTGTTTTTTTTTGTTTTTTTTTTATGATCTTAATTCGGTACTGACAATAAAAGTAGTGCATATTTAAACTTCATTTGGCATTTCATAAAACTAAATTCGGCGCAGTAATTAATAATCTTTTCTTTTTAAAGTGCAGCTAAAACAAAATCCTTGTTCAAAGTTTAAACTTGTCATTGTGGTAAGCGCGCTTCTAAAGGAGGTCGCGAAGTTGCAATGCCGACTTGGTCCGTGCCGCCTTTTTCCAGATAGGTTTTTAATTAACTTTTTAAGACATGGGATGCTTATTGAGCGATCCGCTCATTGCAAACTAGTCGCGAATGCCATAGTAATTTATTCGATTAATTCAAATTAGTCTGTTTTTAACAATTTGGCGTGTATTGCTTTTATACTGCTACTGGGTATGTATTAAACAAATATATCATTCAAAGTTGTTATCTAAGCTTTAAAAACCGATGGTACACAGAGTACGCCACCCCTGATCGTCCGTGTCTTCTTAAGGGTTAATATCTCGGCTAATTGCTGATGATTTTTTTTTTTTTTTTTGAAAATCATCATCAATTCTTTTATACTTCTGCTACGATAAGTACTTCCAGCGCTTCTCAACACCTTTTGCTGAATGCCCGCAAATCAAAATTTGTGTGTAACGGAAAAATCCGCTTTTCTCAAAATCTATGTGACCTAGGGTAATCCCTATATTTTTCCTGCAAGGATTAAATTAACGTGACGATATCTCTACAAATATAATACCTAAAATCAAAAGAAATGTATTTTTGAGTCCAGCTTTACGAAAGCATTCACACGATATACAAAGAAAACATATATATATATATTTAAGTAACTTAATTAGTCCCTCTACATTTTTCCTAAATATATTTGTGAATGTATAATAATCTGTAAATATGTGGGTCAATAGTCTTTATTACTTCCTCAATTTGAACTTTCCACGTTCCGTAGTTTACGAGTAAAATGGCTGTTACTGACAAACAGACAGACACAGGAGTAATCTTATAATGGTTCCGTTTTTACTTTTTAAGTACGGAACTCTAAAAATGAATAAAAAAATGTGTCAGAAATTAGCCAGTTTAAATTTGAGAACAGCATTAAGTAAATAAAATATGCATGCTAAAATTTAAATTGGTAAGTCGAAACAGATATATTATGTAAATAAAATGTACACGCGAAAATATAGCATAAATTTTAAATTCTAAATACTTTTTTTTCTTTTTAATTAGATTTTATTTACCATGCTTCCCCCCCCCCTTTTTTTTTTCTTTTTCAAAATTTGGTTTGGATTGCTAGGGTTCAACTAAAATGCATGAACGGAAATATTTCCCCTCAGAATTATCAGATAATTTGGTCTTTGGCTAGTTAAATGCATTAGCAATGTAACTGTAAATTTGTGGAAACAATAATTAACTGTTTCAAGGGCGGTGGCTAGAGGGTCTAGCCACCTAAATTTTATTCCAAAACAGACAAATAGCACCAAGAATATTTTAATAAAACTTTGCTTTTGTAATGAAAGTGAAAAATAGCAAGTTTTTACTTTCTAAGAAATTCGTTTGAATATTCTGGTGTTAGTCAATTATTTCATCATTTTACAAACAGAACTCTTCTGCCCCTAAAAGGTTTAAAAGATGTCAATATTGTTGAAATTCCGAATTTAAGTTCTTTAATTTAAAGCGTTACGTAGCAAAACTATATTAAAGCCAAATATTAGATTAAAAATAGTTTATTATTAGACATAAATAACACGGGAGTAATATTGCCTGATCGATATTTATAAATTGGGCTGAAATTTTGAACCCGGTCTCGAATGATAATCATCTTACTCCAGGCCCAACGCGGACTACTTACATTTCCTTAGTTTAGTTCACGCCGTGGGCCGGGAAAAACTGAATCTGAAGTTTGATGAAAATTCGTGCATTAATTCTTGCGATAGAGCTATTGCGGAAATCGTGAAAATGCAGCATAACAGCACCACCTGTTGGGCAATTCACACCAAAATGTAAAAAGCATCAACCCATGTTAAGGATTAACCGAATCTGAGGTTTGATGGAAATCCGTGCTTTAGTTCTTGAGATAGAACTATTGCGGAAATCACGAAAAATGCAGCATAGCAGCGCCACCTGTTGAACAATTTACACCAAAAACTAATCAGCATCAATTTATATCATGAACTAACTGAATATAAATTTTTATTAAATTCCGTGCATTAGTTTGAGATAAAGTGGCCACAAGATTTGTGTGGCATACAGACAGACAGACATTTTGTAAAAACATGTTTTTTGGAATGTTTGACCCCTAAAACGTGTAAATCCACCGAATACCGGAATTCGAAAATTTTCACGAATCCAATACTTTCTTCTTGTAAAGATAGAAAAACAGTGTTGAATTCAGGGGGGGGGGGGATGTCCGGAAGATTTGAGATTTTGTGTTTTCAATGTTCAAAAAGTGCAATCCCCCCCCCCCCCCCCGGAATTCTATAATGTCCCCTCCCAGAGCAATAGAAATCCCTCCCGGAGAAAAGTGCCTGAATTCAACACTGTAGAAAAAAGTAAAAAAAAAAAAAAAAATTCGCGAATCCAATATTTTTCCTGTAAAGATAGATGAAAGTAAAAATTGACCAGAATCCAAAATTGACCAGCCCTATCCATGTAGATAAAGATCAGCCGTGTCCCCTTTCCCCTTTTCTTTCTGTGCTTTCGTCTATTTTTTTAAAATGGTGGATTTGACTTCGAACCGAGAGTGATGTGTTCACACCTCGGAGGAAAGATAGAGGACTATCCAGTGTTGTAGAAGTAAAAAAACCAGAGGGTATACGTTCTAAGCAGAGGGTATACGCTCAAGGCAGAGGGTATACCCTAAGTGTATACATACTATAGCTTTCTTGAGAAACAGAGGGTATACGGTGTTACTTAAAACAATCCAGAAGGTATACGGAGTACACCCCCGTATACCTTCCACTACATCCCTGGGACTATCTCAGGGAACATATATGAGACGTCGGTGGTTCACATGGCTTGCCAAAAAATGAAAGTAATCGCGCTCGACCTGTAAAATTCCGCGCCATCTATTGAGAAAAGGCGTTTTTCGACCTCTGTGATGCTCCCCCCCCCCTTTTTTTTTTTTTTTTTTTTTTTTTTTTAAGTTGAAACTTGTGACTTTAGAAGAAAAAAAAAACAACAGAAGTTTGTCAACTAATTTAACCTCTTGACCGCGTAACTGTTTTACCCGAACTCTGTTCGGGCAAGAAAAGTTAGCTTGCTTCGTTACTAAAAGCTTTCCCGCACCACTAATTTTTACCTGAAATCTTCGGTTGGTTAAATGGAAGACTTTTCTCGATTATTTAAGGCAAATATGTTTGTACTTAAAAAGTGGTGTTTGCTCCCCGTTTTTAGTTTATGGTGCAAAAAAATAAGTATATAAATAAATAAATAAATAAAAATGTGACAGTTAAGTGGTTATAAGTTTTTTTTCGCACAATAAACTAAAAGGACATTATACGCCTTTTATCGTACTAAAATATTCGCTTTATATAATCGATATTTTCCTGCCTTTAAATAAAGAGAATATTGTAGATTAAAACTAGTGGTTTCGTAAAAATTTTAGTAACGAAATAAGCAAACTCTTCTTGCATGTACGGTCTACGGGCAAACCTGTTAACCCTTTCAAGGACAAAGTACTTCTATTAATAAAATGTTGACATGAATAAGTAACACCAGTATTTGTAAACAAATATTTTCGAAAATAAGTAAAAGCTTTTCTTCACGTTCTTCCTGATAGGAAAATTTTTATTCTAAAAATTCTGGTATCAATGTGGCAGTTAGGGATTAAAATTAAGTGGTTCAATAATGATCCACTGCACTTCAAAGGGTTAAGGTGTTAAGAGATGTTATAGAGTAGGGGTGTCACACTGTGGCCCGCCGGATACCACTAAATTTTTAAAGAAATAGTTGACTTCTTGAATAGCAGAGATTTCAGGATTAGATAAGGCAATGATAACTATAAAATTTCAGTGGTATTCGGCGGACCACAATTTGCAAATCCTGTTATAGAGCAATTTGCTAGAGCGCCCAATCCATGCGTACTAAAGTCCTTATATATTAACACATTACCAACGGGCAAATTTTTATCAAATCTGAATTTCAAAACAGTAAAAGTCCCTCCCTGTTCTCAAAGTCTTTTAGAAATTGGTGTTCCAGAGATGTTTCCCAATTTTATGCGTCGATAAATATCTTTCAATGTATGAATTTAATATAAAATGTCTTACAATCTAAAAAAATATGGACAACATGATATAAAAGCATTTTCTGTAAGTAGAAGCCACGCCCTAAGTCAATGATGTCTTTTGAATGAAAACGAGAATCCTCGTTTTCCTCCGTGAATGTGTTAACACTATGCAGACCGCTAATGCATTTATGCGTCATATATACAACTAACTTTCAGAAATTTTAATTCTCCCCTGAAAGTTTGAATAGCTATTTTGGGTTATTATAATGACAAGAGTCCATACCCGGGCTTCCGGGGTTGCAGAATAGGGGTGACAACCATTCTTTGAAATTGATAAATCAAATAGATTTTTTTTACGTTTAATATGTTTTTTCAGTGTGCCCACTAAGAATACCGAGCATTATATTCATATTAAAAACATGAAATGTGTTCAAATAAAGTTTTGAAATTTATTTAAAGCTATACTTTCGTATTGGCCTCGCACCAGGAGTTAACAGTAGAAGAAATGGCCAAATATTACTATTTACAATCAGTCGTTTTTATTTTGACCATTTGAGGAGTTTAAGCGCGTAGTTCGTTTACATATCTTAAATTTGTCATTTACTTATATTTTTTTGTTTTATTTATTGATTGATGAATGTTTTAATTTCATAATAGAATATAAGCTGGATAAAAATGCTATGCTATTTATATTAATTTAAGTGCAAGCGGATTTATCTTTCGCAATCGTGTACATGCGGTATAGATTGAATTTTTTTTTAATTTCATGTACGAAAAGCGTTTTAAAAACAATGAAAATTAAGGAAATAGCTATACAGTTTTCAAAGAAATTGCGATATAATTTCCAAACAAATTACATTTGAAAGTAAAGTACATTTCTCCCCCTATTTGACGGTGTAAAAATTGAAAATGTGCGATATTTAGATGTTTAAAAAATTGCAGTATAAGTTAAATTTTATTATCTACTGTTGCCACCGTTAAAATGACGTCAGCGTTACGCACGGACACGTTTGTCCGTTATAATATCAATAAATCCAGCCTCCCTTTCACCGCCCTCTGAATACTAGGGGTGAGTGCTGACACAAAAATCGCGGCCATCGTAGGCGAATTTTTTTAAACGGATGTACGGTCCCCTAAATTTTGACATCAGTATTTATAAAAGATTTCTGTGACTTGTTTAGTCTCAGAAAAATAAAGCGCAGAAAACTTTTAAAATTTACTGGTACCAAAATTTATGGGACCGTACACACACTGAAAAAAATTCGCCTTCGGGAGCCGCCATTTTTGTGTCAGCGCTCAGGCCTGATATTCAGAGAGTGTTGCTCCGTTTTCTAGTGACTTATCCCTTTAGTGCGCAGCTTTGCATATATGCAAAGAACTGCGTTTTGAATTTAATAGATTTTTTTATTCGTATATACCTAATTCACACCAGAAAATTAAAATAGCTATATTTGCTTTAATGAATAACAGACATTCCGTATTTAAATAAAGCGAAATTCACCATTGAAAGTTTCCGGTGTCACGTCAGATTCTCTGAACTATGTAATTTCCAGAACGTATTCTATCATGGGACTTAAACAGGGGCGCCATTTCAGAACTTTTTTCGGGGGGGGGGGGGGGGGCAAAGATTTTTTGAGGGAAGTTATATAGCTAAAGGTAGGATGCAAGCATCTACTCCTCTCCCCCTCCCCCCGAACGAGAAACGTCAACTGAATCATGCTTACAAAAGCAGTAAAAACATTGAATACAGAAACTCAAGAATCAATATTTTAAAAAGGTTTCCGTCTTAGGAGGTAAAATTTCAATATATTGAATATGGAAATTTTTCTTTTGAGACAGGATTCTATTTTAGGTTCTATTTTTAGAGGTATCCTCAAAGACTGTTAAACCATCCACTCTATAGTATAGATCTGAAAACAGATGTATTACAGTAAAACTTGTGAAAACGAAGCCTGTCTATAACAGAATTCTTTCTCAAAGAGGAAAAAATCAAATTTCGATGAAAAAACGTCATACAATTATACTTGCTAATACAGGGACCTGTCTAAAATGGAACTTTTTTCTAGTCCCTTTCGACTTCTTTTTTTCAGGTTTTACTACAGGGGTGCCATTTCACGAGTTTCCTGGCGAAGGACAAAGAAAACTTTGAGAAACGGAACTGCACGAGCATGAGATTATTCTGCGATTTTTTTTTTTTTTTTTTTTTTTTTTTTTTCGTGAAAGTCCACGATTTTTTTTTCTTTCGAATTCCGCAAAATCAATTCGACAATGGGTCGCAGAAAAAAATCACGGATTTTGAAAATTTTGAAAAAAAAAATCGTTGCGGAAAAAATCGCTAATTTCTCCAAACGACCGGGGAAAATATTGCTTACTTTCATCAGAGATCGCGAAAAGAAATGCAGATTTTATCAAATGGTTGTATAAACTAAAATCTCGAATTTTGTTAAAAAGATTGCGGAAAAAATAGGGAATTTCGTCAAAAGATTGCACAAAAAATCACGAAAATTTATTCAAACAATCGAGGAAAATTTCGTCAAAAGATCGTGAAATAAGATATGAAATTCCGTGTAACTATCGCACAAAAAATTACAAATATTATTAGTTGGTGGTAGAAAAAAATAATCAAGAATTTCAACAAATGATTGTGAAAAAGAATCGCGAATTTTGTCAAAAGATCGCAGAAACAAATATGGAATTTTGTCAGTTGGTCACGGAAAAATATTGTAAATTTCGACAAATGGTCGCGAGAAAAAAAACCAATTTCGAAAACGATCGCAGAAAAAGAGTCGTGAATTCCGTGAAATGGTCTCGGAAAAAAATCGCAAATTTCGTCAGATGATCGTGAAAAAAGAATAATGAAATTCTATCAGTCATGAGATAATCAGTCCTCGAACGTCATGAATAGGTCACGAATTTTGCAACTTTTGTGATCTATTTCAATAAGAAAATTTTCATTAGTGGGTTTCTGCAAGTAAAGGTAAGTTAAAGCGTTAATTTTTTGGGATTGCATTTTCACTATTATGAGGTGGGTTCATGTTAATACTATTTTTCAAAGAAATCCTGAATATTTTTCAGTTGAACATTAATGAATACTATATATATCTTCATTTTTCTACATAAAAGGTAAAGTTTATATTAAAGATATAATTGTAGACTTCTTTTACAATAATTGTATTAAAATATGGATTCATTTTCTTTCATTTCGGGTCGAGTTGCCATTAAATGTAAATCTTTTTAGCGATTTACGTATTTACATGAAATTACAGTCCTGCGGCAGGATAGGTTGACGTATTTTCTTCGATGTGAGTAAGGTACGCTTTAAGCTTTTTGGATTGTGCTTTATCTCTTTCGGTCGGAGTCAGTATTACCTGGGTCTTAGCAAGGAAGCCCTGAATATTTTTCAAATGAAAAACTATAGATTTGACTATTAATGGTGGCCCTTAGTAATAACCCATGTATTCATTTCTGTACATAAGGGATAAAATTGTAGACAACTTTATTATAAGCCTGTTAAGATATGGAGTGGTATTTGGTGGAAGTCTGATTGTTTTTGGGTTGAAGAAATTGTTTTGTCGGGTGCGCGCAGACTCCATTCCTAGGCATTTAAGAATACTGAGAGTGTACCATATATAATATGATTTAATAAAGCAAATAATTAAATAATTTGATAACATTGCAATGATTGTAGTAAATATAACGTGACACTAATAATCCAAAAAAGTAAAATAGTCAGATAATTAAGAACTTGGACTGTACTCGCCCCTTCATCCCTCCCCCCTGAAAAAAATATCTGAAAAAACTCTACCCCTGAACTTCTAGCCATGAGGGGCTAGTTTTCCTAGAATCCAGTTGTACACAGCTGAGAAGCAACTGATAAAAGAAAATGTCTCTCATGTATTTTTAAAATTAGCCAAAGTACGATATATATCTCACCTTAAGAAAGTTCGAAAAGGAAATTTTTTTATAATTATTAATTTCTATTCTTTAAGTATTTATTTAATACATATGTTTTATTGCAATAAACTCTGATAAATTATTTTAGCGTTTGAGTATTTTTTTTTTTTTGAGTCTGACAATTGATGTTTGATAAATTTTCTGAAAAATCAAATTTCCTTGGGGGGGGGGGGGGGGCAGCCCCCCTCAAATGGTGCCCCTGGACTTAAAGGGTTAAACGTTTAGTTTTATAAAATAAATAATATGTAAAATAAGGTATTTAGAGACATACTTATTAAACTATTTACTAATTTGCAACATTTTAGCGTAAAACAGCCACACGACAGTAGTTTTTACTTGTATTGCAGATATGCAACAGAAGAAATGATTGGCGTATTATACGAAAAATGGATCTCAGATTTTTTTCATTATTTTTCTTGTGTAGTAAACCTGTCAGAGAATCATATATATTTTTTTCTAAACAAAATAAAAAATCACGCATTTAAGGGTTAAATTTAGAAGAATTTTGCCCTGAGTCGAAGATGAACATTAAAAAATGCATTGAATTTTACAAAATTTCATTGTTTACAGGAACTAAAAACGCGTTTTTCCGTTTTCAGTGACAGAAGTCTTTGAAATTTCATAAAATTCAAAATATCATTACGCGACATATTTTTGTTACAAAAGAATTGCATGTTTTTAATGTTCATCGTAGGTATGCGGCAACGTTTTACTAAATTAAAGTTATTGGAAAAGGAGAATGTATAAAGATTAAATTTTATATGATATCAC
Source organism: Maratus speciosus (assembly GCA_963932465.1). Taxonomy (NCBI): domain Eukaryota; kingdom Metazoa; phylum Arthropoda; class Arachnida; order Araneae; family Salticidae; genus Maratus; species Maratus speciosus. The sequence goes on along the minus strand of OZ010796.1, from coordinate 199,632,487 downwards.
ATCCATGTCAACGTCGCAACGCACGAAAATTGTATTTTATAGATATAAAAATGATGTTTCCGAAAATCGATGCTACTGTATTACGATTACCGTATTTTCGCGCGTATCCGCCGCACCTCTGTTTGTTTGTTTGTGTTTATGACGGCCAATTATCAACACGAGGGATATAGGCCCTAAGGGGGGGAGTGCCCTACGTGGGGGTCTTTCAAAGGGAACCTAACCCGTATTAACGCTTGGAAATCCAAGGTTAGAAGAAAACCACGAAAACTCCGAACGATTAGGCCGACGGGCGCGATTGGGTTCGAACCCAGCACTTCCCGTCTACCAGCTTCGAGAGCAGAACCTCTCGGCCACTGGTGGGGCCTCCCGCCGCACCTCTGATAACTCGATTTCGTACCAGAATTTATTTTTAATAAAATGCGACTTATTTCTGCTTAGCACTTATTTCACTTCATTTTTTCAATAAAATTTCTGGTTTGAAAAAGACTTAACTAAGCCTCGGTGGATACGCGGGAAATTACGGTAGTGTTGCCATGTCCAGTGTCACAAAAAGCGGTACAGGGAGATAAAAAAAAAATGGGACAATGGTGTCTAGCTCGGGATATAAAATACAGAAAACCCTGTATAAACAGAACCTGTCTATTACGGAATCTTGTTTTAAATGTAACAACTTCAGTGTTCCTATTGTAGGAATACCATGCAATCTGCTAAGACTAAAGCCTGCTTGAAATGGAATTTCTTTCCTTCCCTTGCGATTCCGTATTAGCATGTTCTATCATACTAAATAAACGCTGCAGTCTTATATAATGGAGTTATGAATAAAGACCAGGAGACGTAACTGAGGATTCTGTCACAAGATGGCGGCTGATTCTTTCATGTCGAATCAACAGTTTCTGATTACCGCCGAAGCAAACTTACACCAGTAAATTTTGACTAGAAAATTTCGCCTTAATTTAACGGTTTATTCGGAAAAAAATTCTCAATAATTTTGGTAAAAAATTTTATTCACTTTTATGGGTGGAAGCTGGCCGGAATATTATAATATCTTTCACTGACACTGTCAGGAGGTTATTTAGGTTATCACAATATGGCAGAAACGCAGGGCCTGACTACCGCTGAGGTAAACTTCCACCAGTAAAAATAGATATCTGTTTTTGCCCTAATTATGACTGAAATTCTGCATTAATAAGACATTTAAATGAGGATTTTTTTAAATTAAAATTTACTGGTGGAAGTTTGTCCCGGCCGTAATGAGACACTGTGAAATCGATTACAGTTGAAGCTTCACCATTTTGAGGATAAGCCAGTTCCTTTTTATTCATAATTCCATGTCTTATACAGTAAAATCTCTGAAAGCATAATCACTAGGGACAAAAGGACCCCGATTATGGACAGAACTCCAATTTAACAATGGCATTGATTATTGTTCAGATCATAGTGGCAACGAAATTTTTACTTTTGAAAAAGAATTCTGATATAAAAAGGATTCGTTTACACAAAATTTATCAAACAAATACAGTAAAACTCGTGAAAATGAATCTCTGGAACCACAAAAAATTACTTTCAGACAGGTTTCCGTTTAGGCAGGTAGATTTGTAAAGTATTCCTTTGAAAGTGACTATTTTTAAAAAATCCGTTATAGACAGGTTCTGTCTTCAGAGATTTTTGCTGTACTATGTTCCACTCGATATAGACTAACAAATAGCATAAAAAATTGCAAAGAAATTAAAAAGAATTTGTGTATCATGAAAAATCGGGACATTTACTACGCGGGACAGGTCTCTGATTCCTGAAAATCGGGACACATGAAAACACTAATTATGATACATAAGTGTTTTGAAACTATAAAAATATTTAGTTTAAAAGTTTGGACTATAGTAATGCTTTGCTATATACCCTATATACCTATATATGATAGCTAAATCAGTACAAAGTTAATGTATGAGTCAGAATATCAGAAACACATCCACAGATCTGCCGATTAACAAATAAAATATACATAATACATACTTGCCAACTTTTTTAAACTCAACAAAATATACTTTAAACGAGAAATTTTGTTTAAAAATTTCAATCAGTTATGTTTCAAATGACTTCCACATAGAAACAATTAATATTAATTTCTAAATTTTCTGGTTGAACGTCTGTTTTTTCATTAAAAAAAGCGTGAGGTTGGCAAGTATGAAAATAAAAAAAACTTTAATTTTCTGGATTTTTTTCTGGGAAAAAATTGTGAGAACGAAGCTTTCTTATCTCATTGATAATGTGTAACTAGTTAAAGTTGTGTATTTTTAAATATCATCTCATTAATGAAGCATGATAAAAAGGAGATTTATACTTATCAGGCTTATTAAAGGGATAAAAAAATAAAACTTAATGTATAAATAGGTAAAGTTCCATGCTTTCTGGAACTAAAACCGAATTTTACCTTTTTCGATGGCAGAAAATGTTGAAATTTCATAAAATTCAAAATATCATTACTCGACATGTTTCTGTCGCAAAGAAACGGGATATTTTTAATGCTCATCGTAAGTATACTGCAACATTTTCCTAAATAAACCCTTTTGTGCACAGCTTTGCATATATGCAAACAACAGTATTTTGAATTTAATAGATTTATTTATCCCTATATACCTAATTCACACCAGAAAATTAAAATAGCAATATCTGCTTTAATTAATAACAGACATTCCCTATTTAAATAAGGCGAAACTAACCGTTGAAACTTTCTGGTGTAAAGTCAGATTCTCTGAACTACGTAATTTCTAGAACGTATTCTATCATGGGAATTAAAGTGGTAATGTTATAAAAAAAGAAGCCTGTATAAAGAATAACTTTCTTTGGACATCATATCCATGTCACACTCGCAGCGCATGAAAATTATATTTTATAGATATGAAAATTATTTTTCCGAAAATTGATGCTGCTGTATTATGACACATAAGTGTTTCCAAAATATAAAAACATTTATTTTTAAAGTTTAGGCCATACTGCTATGTAGCTGCCAACTCTTACGCTTTTTTGTACCACAAAAATTTAACAGAAATTTTTGCCTTATGTAATCGGCAGATACGGCCATTAAAAAGGGTAAAATTTACAGTAGTTTTTTGTAGTACAAAAAAAAAAACAAAAAAAAACGTAAGAGTTGGCAGCTACGTTTATATACCCTTTAAGTACAAAGCTAATTTATGTCTTAGAATGTTAGAAACGCACTCACAGATTTGTCGATTAACAAATAATAATATACATAATATAAAAAACTTTAATTTCAGTTTTTTTTTTTCTGGGAAAGTTGTGAGAACGAAGCTTTCTTATCTCTCTGATAATATGTAACTGGTTAAAGTTATGTATTTTTAAATATCATCTCATTAATGAAGCATGATAAAAAGAAGATTTATACATATCAGGCTTATTAAAGGAATAAAAAAAATAACGTATAAAGGGGAAAAATTCCATTCAGGTGTTCTTTGTGATAAAGACCTCGCTGATATGAAAATCAATAACGCAGGGAAGCCTAAAAGTCGAGTTCGATAATTTTTGCAATATTTTTCTTTGAGATATCTTCGTGACTGTATAACTAATATAAAATCGATACCGGAATGAAAATGTCTATGTCAGGATAAGTTTTCTAGAACTTCACTAATTTATATGTTCTGAAAATAAAGTATTCAAAATTTTTATTTGGTCTTTATATTATAAAAATTAGTCTTAACCCTCTCGCTGCGTAAGTAATTCCTCGCGATGGGTGTATTTTACAGAACTTTTAATCGTTTATCACCGGTTCTTTAACACTAGAACCGCCACAGCGGTAATTTTGACCGCTAAAAAGTGAAAATATTTTGATTCGAATCAGAATTTTTTTTTTCTAAAATAAGTTAAATATGTACCACGGGGAAATAAGTTAAATAAATTAGTTAAATAATTTTAAATAAAAATTCTGGTGTAAAATAATTTTATAACACTTGAGTAAAATTTCCGGCGTATCTACTGTTAAAGCAGAAATTTTTTACTATCGTAATAGGGGAAAATGTCCTGATAAATCAGACAAAGTTTTCGCTAAAAAATAACGGTGGGAGCAACCAAATAGTATTAATTTGACGGGAAAATGCATGCAAGAGGGTTAATAATTGAGTTATGAATAAACAGGAGGAGACATTTAGTGGATTGTCTGCCAGTTGCGAGTGAAGTAACTGAGGAGGTTGTCACAAGATGGCGGTTGATTTTTTATATCGGATGAACTGTTTCTCATTACCACCGAAGTAAACCCCCACCAGTAAATTTTCAATAGAAAAAATTGCCTTAATTTAGAAGCTTTTAAACAAAACATTCCTCGCATAAAAAGGGTTAATTTTTCTATTTGTTTTTACTGGTGGCAAATTCCCACGTATTAAAATCGTTTTCACGGAAACTAATAGGTAGTTGTCTGGGTTGTCACAATATGGCGGAAACTCAAGGCTTGTCTATCGCCGAAATTAATTTCCACCAGTAAAACTGAATAGCTGCTTTCGCCATTACTTATGACTGAAATTTTGAATTAATAAGGCGTTTAAACGCGGAGAAATTTCTATTTGAATTTACCGGTGCAAGTTTGTACCGGAGACAGCTAACTCCAGCGAAAGCGGTGACAGTTGAAGCTTCCCTATTTTAAGGATATGTCAGTTCTTCCTTATTAATAGTTCCATGGTCTTAATATCTTAATATTTCAAATGTAATATTTCACATTGTACTCAGATTTGCCGCTTGCCCCCTTTTTTACTGTTTATAAGTTCCAAGTTCATACCGTGGAAGTATGAATAAAGACAATAAGAGCTATTGTCAAAATGGTGAAAGTTTATCTGTAATCGGTTTTGTAGCGGCTCATTACCGCGGGGGCAAAATTCCACCAGTATATTTGAATGGAAATTTTCAACTTATTCAAACGCCTAATAAATGTAGAATTTCAGTCACACTTATGGGCAAAAACAGATAATTATTTTTACTGATGGAAGTTTACTTCGGCGGTTGTCAGACTCTGCGTTTCCGCCATATTGTGACAACCTAAACGACCTCCTGCCAGTGTCAGTGAAAGAGATTACAATACGCTTGCAAACTGCTACCAGTAAATACAAATAGTAATTTTTAGTATATTTGCGAGATAAATTTTGCATGTTATAAACCGCTAAAATAAGGCTAAAATTTCTATTCAAAATTTACTGGTGGAAGTTTGCTTCCGCAATAATCAGAAACTGTTGATCCGATTTAAAAAGTTAGCCGCCATCTTGTGACAACCTCCTCATAACTCCATTGTTCAAAAAAAAAAAAAAAAAAAAAAAAAAAAAAAAAAAAAAATATATATATATATATATATATATATATATATTTATGTAATCATGCAATACCTGTCATTCAATAAAGCAAATATTACTGTTCGGAATTTCAGGTATGAATTCAGAATTTCTGAATAAAAATTAGGCCAAACAGGCAATCCTGATTATACTGTTTTCAGTGGCGGCTCGTCAGCGGGTTCACAATCACTTTACTTACTGAATATTCATCTATTACATGTGACCTTATCTAATCATTTAATGTTTCACAATTAAACAAGGAGAAGTTTAGTTTATTAAAATAACTAGTTGACCCGCCCGGCGTTGCTGGGGCCCGTGATAATATTCTTAAATGAACCTGAAATTTGTATGATTTTATACCTTTAACTCGATTTTGTCTGAAATTCGTGCCCGTTTACTAAGTAAAATATCGGTAAAAAAAAAAAAAAAAAAAAAAAAAAAAAACTGATATTTAGCGGTAAAAAGGATCGAAATTACTGCAACGAGAAACGGGGGGGGGGGGGATATGTTTCCAAAAATTGCGTATTTCATGCTAAAATATTGATATATAACTGTAAAGATCACTGTTATGCACGTAACTATTTTTTTTTTTCACATCGAAATCTTGAGTGAAATATTTCATTTTCAAACTAATTATATCACACTTAAATCCGACTATATGTAAATGAAGTCCATACTCGATCATTAGCTAAAAGAATAGTATATAGTATTAACCCTGAAAGCTCCGGAGTCTCTTGCACAAATTTTACACGATCGGCACCACTTTTTAAAAAGCAGTTTCCTTCAAGTACACAATTCCAAAAATGCTCTGATTAAATAAAGTGAAATTTATTTTCCTTTATTACTGGTACGAAAAACAAATTTTGCAAAGACTTAGGATGTCTCCGCAGCGGAGCCAACGGAGTGGGAAGGGTTAAAATTTTAAGAGCTGTTGTATAAAATTAAGTATATTTTTTTAATCAAAATATGCGTAATGTTCATCCTTTGGCAAAAAACCTAACCTAATTGTAAGACTGCTGGTTACGTGTAATTGACCACTGCTGGTCATCACACGAGGTCCAGAAAGAGTCGCCACGGCGTTCACAAAGGACCCTGCTTTGAGCCCGATCCGGCTCCAAATAAATAAGTCCGAACGCTGCGAATGAAACCCGGCTCAGTAAAACTCTAAAGAGGGGCCAGAACAGGCTCGGCCCGATGCAGGGACTCCATCGCATATTCGACTCCTAGTCGCGGGACACCTCACACGGAGTGCCCGCGCTCGGAGAACCTAAATGTAATGTAACTGCAACCTAACTGTAAGATAACCGCAAACTAACTGCAATGTGACCGTTAACTAACCTTAACATATATAACGGCCAAAACCCAGAGCTTAGCCAATACGCGAATTGGCCGGCCAATTCGCGAACTGGCCGAGATTCCTGGCCAAAACACGAAATACATGAAATGAACAGCTTATAACGGGTTTTGGCCGGCCAATTCGCGAACTGGCCGGTAAGCCTTGGCCAATATACGAAGTGTTCAGCAATGGGTATCCACAGTCGGTAATGTGATTCTTTTAGCTTTCACGCAGCCCTGCATATGATCTACAAACCTGGTAATAGACTACATATAAATTAAATTTTAAAAGCCTATCACAGCTGAAAGCGCACATCAAGCAATAATGGTTCATAGGCATACCAATAACACAAATTATTTCAGTGACTCTTTAAATAAACGACAAATTCTACTTAGTCAATAACCTATAGAAAACATGTTGTAGAATATAATAGTAATGTATAACAGTTTCATTATGTATGAAGTAGTGTAACATCATTAGAATACCCTATAAGCGATTTTTTCACATATATCATAATTCTTTATCGGAATTTTTTTGGCGTCCGTATAAACGAACTATAATGCTACAAAAAAGCATATTGCTCCCAACATGTGTGAGGCGTGTGAATTTTGTTATGTTTGAAATAGATTGACATCATTTAAGTGTACTAAAAATTATCTTTCACCATTCACTGCAATGTAATGAAATACTTTTAAATGTCTCTGTAAACAAACTATAATTGCTACTTATTTCATACACTTAGATAACAGTTTTGTTGTCCATCTTAATGATGCATACCAATTTCATTATAATTGAGATAATGTAACAACATTAAAATACACCGGAAAAACTTTTCTCCTTTCACTTCACTTGCAATATCGAAATTAATTTATAAACCTAAATAATATAACAATTACAAGTCAATCCGAGTCTTTACTCGAGTTAGAGTACGGACGGGCAGACTGCTAGACAAATTGAATTCATCAACAGTTTCAACTATGTTAGAAAGGGATAAAAAGTAAAAAATGTTTTCTATATACTTATTTCGCGAACTGGCCGATCACGTATGGCCACTTCGTGAACTGACCGATCGCATCTGGCCAGTTCGGGAATTGGCCGGCCAATTCCCGAATTGGCCAGTCAGTTTAAAGCGTTGTTGGCCAGTTCGCGAATTGGCCGGCTAATTCGGGTTTTGGCCAATTTCGGGTTTTGGCCGTAACATATACATTTTATTTCTCAAACACTAAATTGAATATATACTCAATTTTATTCTAGAACATAACTCTGCTTCAACTTTTTGAAGATCTCAACAGCCCGATTAGTAAACAATTTAAATTTTACCGACAAGAATTATTGAAGAGTGAGCCCAATCCACAGTCACTCTATTCAACGATCCCGAGGTGTCTGCTATTCATAGGTTTCACTATATTTGAATATTAAAGAAAATAGATATGTACATTTTTTATATAAAGGATAAAATTTGTATTAGATGATTGTAAAACATGATTTAGTTTCCTTTCATTTCGGGTTCTGTTCGGGTTGCGGGTTGAAGTATTTCGGGTTCGAATCAAGTGCGGATTGAAATATGTCGTGTTGTGAGTTATCGAATTTTTTTTTGGCGGGTTGAGAGACGAAGAATTTTTTTTCCGGATTCGGGTAGGGTTGATGATTGACTTCAAATGGAATTTTCGGGTTCGGGCCGGGTACAACCCGATCTGCTCAGAACTGTACTTGGCCTCCTGAAATGAATATTTAAAATAAATTTCGAACGGATAAACGTAAAAAGAAAAACACAAATAAAAATTGTCTTCCAAGGGGTGTTCAGAGTTTAAAGCACCGTGTCGAAAACTTCACATTCTTGGTTTTCTTGGTGTTTAACATTTTTGCGTCACTTACGACGAATAACGTTTACTATTTTTTTCATATGTAGATATGAGATAGTCATGCGCGGGGGTACAGCTCGAACCGAATCCGAAATTCCATTTGAATTCAACCCAAAAGCCGAATAAGCTCCACTCGCAACCCTACCCGAGCTCGAAATGAAAGGAAAGTAAACTATGTTTTAATCCAATTATGAAAAGTAATCTACAATTATGTCGCTAATACCAATTTTATGTTTTTTATAGAAAAAAAATAAAAAAACAAGTCTTTACTATTCAAATATTCATAAAATTCATTCTTTAATATTCAAGTATAGTAAAACCTTTGTATAGTGGACACCTCGGGATCATTGAATAGAGTTCATCGGATCAGGTTGTCCACAAATTTCTGTTTTCGGTGGTGTTCGTGTTATTTACGACGGCCGATTATCTACACGGGGATATGAGCCGGAAAGGGGGGGAGGGTCTTTCTAAGGGAATCTAACCCGTATTTACGCAAGGAAATCCAAGGTTCGAAGACCACGGAAAACTCCGAACGATTAGGCCAACGGTTGGGTTCGAACCCAGCAACGTTCCACCTACCAGCTTTGAGAGAAGAACCTATCGGCTACCGTATGCTTTCTGTCTTAATGATTTTAATTTTCTTTCCATAGTTGGGTTTTTTCAAAGTCGGGTTGTTTGGATTTTCACAAAAATGTTTGAGCACAACTATGTTTCAGATGAAAATAAATACGTTTTTGAGTATCAATGAGAATGTGTAAAAAATGTGATCATAGATTATTTTTTCTTTACTGTATAGTTAAGAACTTTTTTTTTTCTTCTCTCGGAATATGAAAAATATTGCCAGCATTTCATTTTTGATGTACACACACACGTATCATATTTGTGATAATTTATGGACAACCATATGTGTGTTACATGGACTTGGGCGCAGGAAGGGGAGTCCAGGAAGTATAATGGCCTAGATTTCCGACTGCACACCTAAGAAATATTCTATTAGTGGAAATATGATGAATTTTAAAAGAATTTTTAAAGAGGAATAATACTATAAAGACAGGGCCGAAACTAGCCTTTTTTACACCCGGGGCAAACAGGCATTTTGGCGCCCCCTTCCCCCATCTTCCGCTAAGCTTTTTTCAAAGAGAATTTTACTGTTTCTAATATCCGATTTATTTTAAAATTTAAAATAAGTAATCATAAAATACGCAAAACTGAACTACGTAATCAGTTATCTCAAATATTGATTCATTAAAACCTTGAAAACGGAATTGAAAGGAACTTCAATAAAAAAATTCTGCTTTATACAGGATCCTTATCCCATATCATTCTTGGATTTTTCTATTCTTTGACGTACCCCAGAAAGGACAATTTTAACAATCGTACTAAACAGTAAACATAGACGTGAGAAAATCGACAAACAAAATTTTCATTTGGAGCTTGCCTTCCGCAGACGCCTGGGGTACGTGCCTCCTCTGCCCCTCCCCCTAGTTTCGGCCTGATACCGAATCATGATAAAAAAAAATAAACCCGCGACTTTTCCCATCGCAATCCTTTTTGGCCGCAGTTTTATGGCCCTTTTTGAATAGGAATAGAAGAAAAAAAAAATAAAGAAAGAACCGGACGTTGGTTATTCAGTACTATTATAGTAATGTTATCTCATCCTTATAGTGCCACTATTTAGGGGTGTGGGAGGGTGCCTGCTAAAAACATGTCAAACATGAGATTGATTCTTTTATGGTCTGTTTAAGTGGAATTTTGGACAAAGAAATTTTGGATCGCGTAAAGTCTCGATAATGCCTGAAGCGGGAAGAGGAAATATTCTGAGGCAATTACACTTTTTGTCTAAGATCCTTTGCGTTAGAAATCTTTAAAATAGATTCCAGCTATATATCTCTGTCTCCTCTCAAAGACATTATCTGATACAGCATTTTGCTTTGTTTAAGATTCTCTTGTACAAAGAATGATTATGTATGAGAGAGTAAGTAACATTCGAAAGTATATTTGTTTTTATTAATAAAAATTTTAGATTTTATTATACAGAAAGGAAAACAGGTTTATTGCTGCGATGATATTTCCATAGGGAGGGGGAGAGGGAAGATGCTAAGTTATCACTATCATTAATTCCGGTATATCTATTTAGCAATATGTCTATGACTTTCAGTTTTACGTATTATTATTTACTCAGTTTGTGAACGTTTGTCTTTCAATTATCCTATATGTACCTTTTCAGAAATATTTTGCAATCATAGTGATTTTAGAAAATTTCTAATATGAAATAAATATTCATTTCCTTTCGGATATTTCTTAATTCTGAGAGGGGGAAGAGGGTGGAGGTTTGAATGATCCCGAAGCACGAATTTGTGCTAATTTTCTATCATTTGATTTGTGACAGGGCTGGGCATAATTATTCCGAAGATTCGAATAGGGCTTAGATTTCATTCTTTCCGTGTTGGACCGGGCCCGGGCCTTAGATTTTTTTATGCAGATTCCGAGACTTTGTTTGTTTGTTTGTTTTTATAAACAAAAACGATAAAACATTCCTTTATTTATTTTCTTCTTTACCTTGACACTTCTATTTAGCGAACACCTTTTCAATCTCATAACAACTCTATATATTTGTATGCTTTAGTTTTTATTTCTAAATAAAGGATCCTCCGAATAACAGCCGAATTCATGGGTACCGAAATGTCCGCTGTTCGGAGGTTTTACTATACAGGGTGTCCACTCTCAACTGTTTGCCATAGCTAATTCTTAAACCGTAAGGCATAGACATATAGTTCCAATTACAAAAATGTTTTAAGGCTGTTCTGAACTGCTCTGTTGAACAAATGCAAAACATTTTGACGCATTTACAACTTCATTTCTTAACGGAAAGATATAAAATTGGAAAACCTGACCATTGAAACGATTTTGAATCGAACTGTGTTTTCCTTTTTTTTCATCAATAAATTACCTATTGAGTTATAAGCGATTTTGATCACGTCACAAACACGTTTTTTCGCCCTTTCTTGAGAGGTATTCTACTGTCGCGCGGAAATTTGGTTCAAAACGTCCACTTTGACACCATTTTCTGAAAGATCTATTTGCGTTTTCAAAAAAAACCGGAAAAAACAGCTCGATGACCTAGTTTTTGAACAACAACACCTGCTAGTTTCATGCATTTTCGAATAAAAATAAATTAAAACTTATGTCATAAAGTTGCCCCCTTGGACTTGAGAACAGTCTTAAATGAGATACAGAAGTATTTAAAAAGTGATTTGGTTCAATAAAAACATATCTTAAAATAATATGAAATTAAAATTTTTATATGGTTTCCCGGTCCTATAATTTATATTTAGTAAAAATATCCTAAGAAGTAAAACAAAAAAAAAAAAAAAAAGTTTTATTTTTCTGCTATTAAAACTGTAAGAGTAATAGTAGTTTAAAGTTAAAGCATCTTCTTTGCGGTGAAATACGAGTCATTCACGAATTTATTAGGAATAAAACTGCAAAATATTATTCTAAATGTTTCAAAATAAAAAAAGATCAAAATGCAAATTTTGAAATTTTTTGATGCAAATGGAAAAAAAAAAATCAAAATCCGAATTTTTTAATTAATTAAAACATGGGCCAAATGGGCCATGGACCTGGGATCCTTGATTTTTTTCCGGTGTGTGTGTGTGGGGGGGGGGGGGGGGATTTGGTGTGCAATATTTGTAAAAGTTTTAAATATATTTAATCTAGTGTAAAAATTTCTACTGATTACAATCAATATTGTATTCTTTTAGAGTAGAATAAGATAGAAATAAAAAATACATTGATCTAAATGTTTATTATGTATTCGTATCTGAATTTTAAGGAAGGTTCCAGAAAAAAGTGGTGACATTAAGATGCCACGGCTTTTTGCTGTTACATTTCACAACAAAGTAACGAAAATTCCATAATAAATACTCCGAAACCTTTCATATCAAAATATTTTAGTATTTTCACATGAAAGGTTTCGGATTATATATTATGGAATGTTTCTGAAAAATTGGAATGTAAACGTAACAGCAGAAAGCCGTGGCATCTTAACGCCGCCTCTTTTTGCCGGAACCTTCCGGAATTTTTTTTACAATGCATACAAATGTGTAACTTTTTGGATTAAAAAGGAAAGAGGGCTGGCTTTAAGAAAATGATGCATAGGTCCGGAATTATATGAGGGCAACAGAAGAGAAAGCCATGGGACCTTCACAAATTGCTAGTTTTGACATTTTTTTTCTTTAATTAGAAATGGGAAGTTTTATAAGTTATAAATAAATTATTGATTTTAAAAAGAATTTAACTTCTAAAATAATACATAATTTTTCAATCTATGTTTAATTCATTTTCATTTATAAATTCAAAAAATTTGTATAATTCTCGTTAAGACAGCCATAAATTGTACAGTTTTTCATTTTTCTATAACAAAAGATCTTTCAGAAAATGCTGTCAAATTAGGTGTTAAAGTCTAATTTTCAAGAGGCAGTCTGTGAAGGGCCATGGTCTAGGAGCATTAACTTATAATAATAAAACATACGTTAATTTCATGGTCAAATGAAAAACTCTATTAGATTCTTAAGGAATTAAATGTGAAAATTTTATGTATTCATATGCAAAAAAGAAAGGGACATCCCCCCCCCCCCCCTTATGTCAGACATTTAACTTTTATCAACGCTGGGTTGAACAAAATCCAGGGGAAAGAGAACAAGAATTTTGGAATAAATGTGCTTGCTGTAGTCGGCAGCTCAGGTCGGTTTTTTAAAACGAAGAATATAGACATGAAATAAACTAAACTAGGAATTATTTTAGAACTCCTCGAACAAGACAGTTTTAAACGTATAAATTCACATTAGCATTTCAGAAATTTTAACAATTAAGAAATATATAATATTGAAAAATAAGTTTATACCTTTTTTTTTTTTCAAAATTGGAATGTGAAACAGTTCATTTTTTTTTTTTTCCGTCTTCCATTTAATATAAATTTGAAATGCACGAACTCAAATAAATAAATAATTTATTTCTTTTAGGGGGATTAAGGGATAGGCTGAGAAGCAGAGATATCATGACAAAAGAATTTTTTACTATTCTTTCTCTTTGTGTTTAATTATTTTAAGTTATTTAAGGTGAATAAAATTTCCTTTTTTTAACCATTTGGAAAAATGGTTATTGTTCAGGGTAGGAAATCAAAAACATATCTGAAGAGTTTTATTGGTTGAATCCGCATTTTATTCGCTTTCTGATGGGGTCTATACAGTAATCTGTATTTCCCTTTACTTTCAACAGAGATGGATACTTCTGTTGCCACTATGACAAAAAAGTAATAAAAAATACAAAAAAAATTAATAACTCAGAAACAAATTGAGATACAGCTTTCAAACAAATTGTATTTAAAAGTACATTTTCTTTTTCTATACGACGGTGTAAAAAGTAATATTGTGGGATGTTTAGAAGTTTAAGAATGAAATTTCATTTAAAATGGGTCGTCAGATTTCTACGATGGAAAAGCCTTTCCCGAGCAGCCAATGAAATGCTTGGATAATACATAAGTTTCAGGTGGATAATACGTAAGTTTCAGGAAATCTGACGAGTCGCAGGCGATTTTTGTCGCTTGCAATTTTTACGTGCAATAACACTATTAATGTTTAATTCATGGCGTACGTCACTGGCACAGCGAAGGGGGGTTTTGGGGGTTAAAACCCCTCTCAGAGTTAAAATAATTAGTATGATTGCCGCATATATGAATCACTAGTTTAGTAAATAAGTCGCTTTAATGAATCAAAACCAAAGTTAATATTAAAACTTTTTGGCTTATTCGGAATCCGCGGCTTTGTTGAATAAAATTCTACTTAAGGGTGATTCTGTTCCGAATTTTCCGAAAATTTAAAAGAATCTGTCAGCAATCCGAAAATTCGGACATAAAAAATATCGCAAATTTTGACAAATGGTCGCCGAAAAAAATAAATTTTTTAAATCGTTTGCAGAAAAATCGCGAATTTCATCAAAGGACAGCGGGAAAAACGCAAATTTCGTCAAAGAATCGCAGGAAAAACGCAAATTTTGTCCAAGAATCGTGGAAAAAACGGGAATTTCGTTAAAGAAACGTAAATTTTGTCCAAAAAGCGCAAAAAAACACGAATTTTGTCAAAAGATTGCAACCTCCCCCCCCCCCCCCCGCAAATTTCGTCAAAAGATCGCAAAAAAACCATAAATTTATTCAAAAAATCGCGAAAAAAACCCCGCAAATTTCGTCAAGAGATCCCGAAAAAAACACAAATTTCGCCAAGGGATCATAAAAAAAGGGCACATTTTGTTAAGAGATCGCAAAAAAAACGCGAATTTCGTCAAAAAACGCATATTAGTTAGTACCGAGAGTGGATTTCCCCCTTCTCCCTCCCCCCCTTCCCCTTCTGCTGTAACTTTTCAGAAAATTTGCTGTGAATTTGAGATTTTTTTTTTTTAAATATTTAGAACCACCCCTCATTCTCCTCAACACAAGTAATTCAAGTAAACTGCGAATATTGTATTTAAATCTGTGAAAACACATATTACATGCATCAGTTTTGTGAAAACTGGTCATTTGTTTTGAAAAAGGGCAGCTGTCACATTTTCGAGACGCCTAGGCTAAAATAATGGTCATTTCCTGCTGCAGAGACTTCTCGGGGAGATACTGTAGGAAAGAATCACCGATTACAATTGCATTGACATATAGATACATGACTGTGAGCAGGATTTTCAAAAGACAGACATTAAATGTGAAACATTTTCTTAGAATTAATAAAAATTACTATCTTACCATCTTACACACAAACGTAATCCATTAATCCAGCAAAAAAAGTAAGGTACTAGCAAAACCCGCGGCTTTGCTCGCGTAATAATTGAAATATACCTAAATAGTAGTATTTGTGGGCCTATTTTCATTATACTGCTATAATTCAAAAGTTACTAACTAAGCTACACTCTGACTATACTTCATTATTGCACAGCAACAGGCAAAAATGTGACTTAATTTAATGAAAAGAATTAAAAAGAATTATAAATAAATGATAATTTAGAATGTAATTTGAAGCTTTTACGCTCATTTCGGTTTTCATTTGAACTTTTGAATTTTTTAGAAATCATTCTTAACAAGGAATTACATCTTAAAAGTAACCATCATGATACATTCCAAGCTTCAATTCTAACGGTTTACCACCCCCAACATAAAATATACAGTGCGTGTAAAAACTTTAAGAACAGCAAAAAATTATAAAAATTTTCATAAATTGAAAATGCAACAAGTGAAATGGTAATTTAATGTTGATCATAATGTGGAAATACTAATATAAAAGTCATCAGAATGTATCTGTGTCCTTTTTATTGCAAAAAAATCATAATTATGCAAAAAAACGCTATTTTTGACTGTGTAAAAATTTTATGGACACCAGTATTTTTTTATAGAAATGTTATATATAATTATTATTAAGTATTGACCGCCACAGGTTTTTAATGCCAGAACCGAAACCGAAACCGAATTTCAGAGATCTTCCTATTTTCGGCCGAAAACGAAAACGAATATGTCCGAATTGTATGTATTAAAGTAATTAATACTTACATAAATATATTATTAATTAATTATACGTATTTACTAAATATGCATAATAATTAATTAATTATGTGTATTTATTAAATATACATATTAATTAATTATACGTGTGGCCCAAATTGTCGCTCTCTGCCTTAGATCCAAAACTTTTTTTTTCATACAAAATAAAACTTATTTAATTCATCAACGAAAATTTGCCGAAAATTGTTTTTGGCGAAACTCAGATTTTGGACTGAAAATCAAAAAAAAAAAAAAAAAAAAAAAAAAAAAAAACTCAGTATTCCAGAAATCTCGTTTCTTCCTTCGGAAATTTTCAACATTTCTCATAGAATTGAGCTTTATCGGCCGGCTCAAATGATACTATTTATTGCTACGAATTTCGTTGTTTCTAATTATTAGTCATGACTGATTCAAGACGTGCATGCAAATTATAAAGCAAGTAATGCATACATAACTAAAATTTTTCACTTGCTCATTAAAAGCTGCAGACATAACAGTAATAGAAAATTTTCAGTTTGAAACCGCAGAATAGTTTCGAATACTCTTTGAGAAAGTTCTAGTATAACAGATGATCATTTACAGAAATTATTATAAATGATATATCGAGGTGTGTATACATAAAACTAAACTATTTTTTTTTATTAAATGAAATTCGTATAATTAGAAAATCTTTCTGTGTCGTTGATGAATTAATTACGTTTTAATTTATATGAAAAAAAAAGTTTTGAATCTAAGGCACAGAGAGACAATTTGGGCCACACGTATAATTAATTAATAATTATTTATCTTTCATAAATACGCATAATTAGTTAGTTATTATACATATTTAATAAATACATATAAAAAATAATAATATATTTATGTATTTATTAATTACTTCAATAGTACATACAATTTTAGCACTTTAAAAAGATTTTGGACATTTTCGTTTTCGTTTTCGGCCGAAAATAGAACGATCTCCGAAATTCGGTTTCAGTCTCGGTTCCGGCATTAAATACCTGTTTCGGTCAATACTTAATAATAATTATATGTAACATTTCTATGAAAAAAAAAATACTGGTGTCCTTAAAGTTTTTACACAGTCAAAAATAGCGTTTTTTTTGCATAATTATAATTTTTTCGCAATAAAAAGGACACAGATACATTCTGTTGACTTTTATATTAGTATTTCCACATTATGATCAACATTAAATTACTATTTCACTTGTCCCATTTTCAATTTATCAAAATTTTTACAATTTTTTCCTGTCCTTAAAGTTTTTACACGCACTGTAGCTCATGTTGGAACAGGAATTGTCACCATCAATTTGCCAGCATTATTTTTGAAATCGCTTTTGTATTTCCTGAGATCCCATAAAAATCGTAATTTAGAAAGGTTTTAGAATGCTTTCGTTCATTTTAGCCTTTTAAATGTTGAATATTTTAGAAACTGTTCTTAGAGAAAATTTACATTTTATAAATATCTACCACGCCAAATTTTAAGTTTCTATCTTTAACAAATCCATAGAAATCGAAATTCAAATAGTTTTTCGCTCATTTCACTCTTTTAAATTTCGATTTTCTTAAAAATTATTCTTACAGAGCATTTATTGCAATTTTAGAACATTTTTTGTTCCTGCAACCCACTGATGGCTGTGGCACCGACATAAAATATAGCCTATGTTCGAGCTGGGTCTGTGTTACAATCAATTTGCAATCATTACATTTGAAATCGGTTTGGTATTTCCTGAGATTTAACAGAAATTATAATTTAGAATATTTTTAGAGCGCTTTTTGCTCATTTAACCCTTTTTAAATTTGGAGTTTTAGAAACTGGCCGTAAAGATCATTTACATCTTATTCGTCCCTACCACGACAAATTTCAAGTTTCTATCTTTAAGAATTCCATAGAAATCGCAATTTAGGAAGTTTTTAGAACTAAGATTAAGTTTTAATTTTAAGAATTAAGAAATTTTAACGAAATTTTCAATAAATTTACATTGCTTTCCCTTGATGCGAGATTCGATCTCACTTAAAGTGCTCGTAGAGCACAGTAATTCAGTCAACTATACCGTGCTTAATATCTTAACTACATTCCAAAATATAGCATTCCTAATTCAGCACTGTTTGGACGTGGATAATTATAAATTCCACCAATTCTGGCGATATTATTACATTGATACAAAGCAAGGTAAGTCTATTGAAAATTTTGCTGAAATTGCTTCCTTATTAAACAGGAATTCGGAATTGTCTTGGAGTGAAGACCTGTGTATTTTTGGCTGAAAAATTGGATTGCAACCACCAGATATTTTCCGATGAACCACCCGATATTTTCCAATGAACCACCTGATATTTTCCAATGAACTACCCGATGATTTTCTGTACAAAAAAATGTTTGTTGTACTGTGTTATTCCATCTTTTAAAATCTGCCTATGATTTTTTTTTTTTTACTTTGACACTTGTCCTTTGACACTTTATATAAATCTAACATAGTTTTGTGTTATTTCATTAATGCATTTTAAGTTTTGTAACTCTATTATTGTAAACGCTGTTTAAATTAATCATAACCAGCGTATATGCTGATTCTAATATCCGAGAAAAAAAGCGGTATGATTTCATTCACTAAATAGACTGACTCGATTAGCAATTGATTCAATTAACCGGCGACTACCGTTATCTACATCTCAAAATTCCCCCTAGAGCCGAATTCTGGCTGCGCCACTGGTTAACAGAAATTGTTATTTTAGAAATCTTTATTTAACACATAGGTTACATGCAAATTACAATAAAGAAAAACACAACATGAACAACAATTTTGAACAAACAGATTTTTGAAATCATACTTGGGAAGCAAATAGTGGTGAAAAGTGAGTACAAAGAGGTGATTTTTGCGCTTGCAATTTTTACGTGTAATAACACTATTAATGTTTAATTCATGGCGTACGTAATGTATGATCAACTCCGTGCGATTTTTTATGTCTTAAATTTTAGTCTTTGAAAAAAGCATTTTCCAAATGGTCGTTGTAATTTGTTAAAATTCTTTTTTTCTTTCTTTCTTTCTTTCTTTTTTTTTTTTTTTTTTTTTTTCAGAATTAGTGACAAATAAAATGTAATTAAATTTCAAAATAAAGATGGCCAGCATGATCCCTCCGAGACGGCGTTTGTACATATAAAATACTACTTATTTGTACACAAAAAATAATAAATGAAAACTAAAGATATAATTCTAATTATTACACTATAGTAGCAGAATATTCCCCCAAGTGACTGCGACAGATACTTCAGAGGCAAAAAATAATCGACAGGTAAAATATTTTACAATTGAAGTGTTAATCAAACAATCACTGACCTGTGATGTCTTTATGGCTTTTTATTAATAATAATCTTAAGTTTTTGTATTAAGTACTAATAGAAAGCGAAACAAAGGTTTGATGGAAAGTTAATCCGCAAAATACAAAAGAAAATCTTTCGACGCCAATCTCCCGTCTTGAACTTTCTGCTACCGGGTATTACACCATCGCCATTTTGTAAGAATGAAAAATTATAAAAAAAACAAAATGATAAAAATAAATTCTTAATACCATTGAGCGTTTGAAAATATATCTCCTGTGCTCGTTAGATTAAAAAAAAAATTTCTTTCTTTTTATATACTATTATTTCATTAAAAAATATAAATAGAAGTCTCTGCGGGCGGAAAGAAATTTTCAAGCCAAGTGCGATCAGTAGACAATTTTTCTTTTAGCTCGGTATATAAAAGTTTAAAGTTCTGCCAGAACTGCTCCGAGCCGAGCTTGGCCCGTTGAAAAAAAATTATTGACCTAGCTATTGAATAAAAATTATTGACCCAATTATTGAATAAAAGCTAAAAGTTCGGCCCAACCTGCACAAAAAATTAATCGACTCGGCCCGACCAAGCTGAACATATACTTTTTACACCTAAAAGTTTAAAGTTTAACCTAAGGTTAAAATTGTCTTGTACGAGAAGTTCTTACAAAAAATACATATTTTATTGTTTTATTTCCTGTTTATATTCTTCATTTTAAAAAAAGTGTTAAAAAAGTTCTTTAAATGCATCGGATTATAGGAAAATGTCACAGTTATCATTAATATCAATCCACATTCTATGGCTTGGAGAATTAAAAAATTAAAAAATTCTTTACAATAAAATCTTTTAAGACTGAATTGCATAGGGAAGAAAAAAAATCCATTATGGACAGTCTCCCACATGAACAGTTTCATCGCCTGTTGTAAATGCATTATATTCTTTTCGCAAGTACTGTTATTCTCAATTTACATAGATCAACATTTTTGTTTCTTAAACACGGGATTCCGTTATACCCGCAGACGTCACATCCGTTCTTTTTCCGCTGGTTTTACCATACTTTAATTTTATTGCCTAGAAATGCATCTACCCATCCTAAAAAATAATAAAAACAAATTATATCAATTTTAATTGGAGAATAACAGCGATTTAAAAAAAAAAACATGCATTTTTTGAAAAAAAAAAAAAAAAAAGTTGTGCTCAAATTTTACTGATATTTTTACGAGGCAGGCCAGATTCGTGCAGGTCCAATGATTTTCATATGAGCTTGGTTGGAAGCGGAACTGAAAATTTCTGCTTGTTCAGACCTTAAGAAGAATGCAGTCCAACCCCGACTTGGGCCGGGAAATAAATGCAATCCCGACTCATCTCGGTCCGAACCTCTAGAAAATAGAAAACCCCAAACGAAGTTCGAACCCAGTGTCAAGAAGGAAATCTAGGCCGGCCCCATGAAGACCCTCTTGCATCGATTAACCAAAATATTAGTTCACAAAATTTTGTAAATTTTGACGATGAAGTTCTAATATATTAAAAAAAGAAAAAAAGAAGGAAAAAAAACGAGTTTTTAGTGAACTTCGTTCACTTTCATAAGTGAGTTTGAGTTGAACGAGTTCGTTTCAAAATTTTTGAATTTGAGCGTGAACTTGACTCAGTTTTGAGAAATTGAGTTTGAGTTTGAATTAGTTCGTTTTTTTGTGAACGTGCCAAACACTGGTCTGAACACAGCTGTCGTGCATGACAGCTGTCTCTTTTCACAGCTCTGTGGGGAGAAGCGCATTATTTAATTTCATTTAACGTTGTATACAGTGGAGATCTGAAAAAACTGTTTATGGACAAAGAAGTGGAAGGTATGCAGCTTAAATTACTGCATTTAGTTTTAGTTATAAAGGAATATAATTATGAATATAGCCACATTGTTTTATCGTTAAAAATAAGTGTAATATTTACTAGTTCTTTTAAATTGTTAGTGATTTATAAATACGTTCCGCCCTTTTTCTGTTAAAACTTTTTATTGGAATATAAAATATAGATATTCCTTGTTATATTCATAAAATAAAATATTGCCCTAACTTGCCCAATTTTTTTTTTACCGTTTTATAAAAAAAATGGTATCAGAAGATGACGATATTTTGACAACGAAAAATCTTCATTTTTCTATTAGAAACTTCAGTGACAGCAAAAGATGTTTAGAAAAAAATTCTGTTTGACTTTATGCAAGATTGTCTTAATAAGAAGATAGATGAAAAATTATGTTTCATGGAAAGTAAAGTTATAGAAATGACGAAATGCCCGGTAGATGAACAAGAGTCATTAAAACGTTCTTTAAGCCGTTTCAAATCGGATTTTAAAGAAAAGTGGGAGGTTGTCAATAGGACAAAAAGTAGCTTTCTTAAAATAAATGAACACTGGCTTACAGTTCCATAAAATTAGCTGTAGAAGATACTAGCCGTACAATACCAAAACAAGGTCGACCAACAAAAGATATCGCCAAATCGTTTGACAGAAGCAAGCGACAAAAAACAAGATATTTAAGGGTGCAAGTACTTCTTGATCAATTAACATATGCAGCTAGTATAAGTCAACGTGCTGCTGGTAATATTGATACCTCGACACTCATAAAACATATAATACTAAGACCAACAACAGCTACCAAATACAAAAAAATTATAACTTCAGCAAAAAAAAAAACATTAAGAAGCATATACACCATTAGAAGCCTTATCAATTTTTGTAGAAGCTGATCTAACGAGAAAGCAATGGGAAATTATTCATAGTGCAAATACGAATATTTATCCTTGTTATCCTCCGACTAAGAAAACGAAGAAAGACTGCTATCCAAGTGAAGACTCGATAAATATGACAGAAGTTAACCTACAGGACCTTCTTGATCACACCTCTTTAAGACTGTAAATATTTAGAAGACGTGATTCAAAATAATACAGAAGATGAAAACCACAATTTAGAACAAATATCTTAACCCTTTCATGGGTGGTGGCTAAAGGGTCTAGCCACCTAATTTTTATTCCAAAACTGACAAATGGCACCAAGAATATTTTAATAAAATTTTACTTTTGTAATGAAAGTGCAAAATAGCGGCGTTTTATTTTCTAAGAAATTCGTTTGAGTATACTGGTGTTAGTCAATTATTTCATCATTTTTCGAAGAGAATTCTTCTGCCCCTGAAAGGGTTAATGGGGTTGCGATGGCTCTCAACAATCGCAATTTAAACAGATATTTCAGAATACTCCTGATAGATGCAAATATATTTCAGAGTTCTCTTGTTCCTTTACCTTTAACACTAGAAAGCCCGCAAGCAGTCAATTTGACTGCTACCAAATGACAATATCTCGGTTCGAACCAGAATTTTTTTTTTTATAAAATTAGTTGAAAAGATACAAAGAAAAAAACTAGTTAAATTGATAAGTTAATAATTTAAAATAAAAATTATGGTGTAAAATATTTTTCTAAAATTTGAAAGAAAATTCTTGGTCTTTCTAGTGTTAATATCCAAAGTTGGCGACTAAGAAAATATTTTGCTTGCAGAACCCTCTACCTCCCTCTACAAGATTCTGCAGGCCAATACACATTCGTTTTGCTCATGAGACGAACTATATTACTACAGAAGAAATTGAATATATTGAAAATCAAGTTAAAAATTTTAAGAAAATTGATATACCTACTACTAATGGTAATTTATATTACGTAAAACACGCTCTGATACCTACTATGATAGATGCGAAGGTTTGCAATGCTGCGACAAATACTGCGTCAGCACAATAAGATGCTCCATATGTGAAGAAACTTTAAAAACAATAATAATACATTGGAGAAGAGGAATCCTGAGAATCCCAATGCGTTAAGATTTAGTTTATCAATTCTTCATGCACGGATTTGATTTTTTGAGTAGCTTTTGTATTTGTCAGATAAAATTCTTTTAAAAAAGTGGCAAGCGAGAACCAATGAAGATAAAAATGTTGTGGCAGAAAAAAAGCATCCTAATCAGTTTCAAAGAAGAAATGGGTCTTCTAGTAGATATTCCCAAGGCAGGTTTTGGCAACACGAATGATGGAAATACATCAAGAAGATTTTTGTGGAACACAATACTGCTTCCCGAATCACTGGAATAAATATTGACCTTAAAAAAAGGTTCAAAGTAATTTTAGAGGCACTGTTCAGTGGACATAAAATCGATGTTAAAAAATTTGAAAATTACACTGAAGAAACTGCAAAGATTTATGTCAAATTTTTTGGTTGCCACTCAATGTCACCAACAGTACATAAAGTTTTAGTACATGGGCCACAGTAATTGAACATGCAATATTGCCTATCGGTCAACTTTCGGAGTAGGCTGCTGAAGCTGGAAACAACATTTCCACCAATATAGGCACAAGTTTTCCCGAAACATTTCTCGAGGTCAATGTAATAAAGATGTTTTGAACAGATTTTTACTAAACTCTGATCCTTTTATAAGTAGTTCAAGACCAAAGTCTAATAAAAAAAAAAAGAACGCCTTTCTCTAGCAAAACAATAGAACTATTACTCCCAGAAACACCATATGGACAACATCCAAAAGAAGAGGAAGATGAGACAGATGAAGAGGAAGGTGAATCGGATTAGAATAATAAGTTAAAGAAAGAACTTTTTATAAATATGTAAAAAAAAAAAAAAATGAATGTTTTACTAAATATCATAAATGTTTATTCTAAATTGTTTTAAATAGATAGTTTACTTTTTAAAAAGCAAAGATTTTTTATAAATACTAAGAGAAACTATATTTTTTGTTAAAAAATTATATATAATGACTCGAAGTAGCTTTTTACAACATTTCAACTTGATATAGATCACAAAATAATTTTGTCCACATTTTTCTTAAAATACTCCTCTGTGCGCTGGCCAAGTATCGGCTTTCCGCGAAAACGGCAAATCATTACAGCTTTATAAAAATAATTAATTTAATTAAACTTGTTTTCGGCTTGTCAAACCTAATCATACCTAGCTAATTTTGTTCGTTAGACTTTTTATTATCGACTTACACAAAAATTTTTGAATTCTGCGATGACGGGACTTTCGGTGTCACCGGCTCCCGGACTGTCAGTGGTGTATCGTCAGTGGGGGAGGTCACGTCCAATGATTAACCCCTTAACAGTGTGGCCCGAACTGGATTCGGGCAAGAACACTTTGCTTGCTTCGTTATTAAAAACATTTTGATAGCACTAATTTGTAACTGTAAATTTATCTTTATTGATTGTCAGATATTTTTCGATTAAGTAAGGTAAATATTTTAGTATGGAAAAAGTGGTGTCCAGCCCCATTTTTAATTTTTTTTTGTAAGAAAACAAATGTCACGGTTAAGGGGTTAAACAAAGCCAAATTTTCTATTTAAAACTTTGAGGGGCAAATAACCGTGCTTCTGTAATGTCAACCTGACACCGTAATGTTAAAAAATTATTGTAAAATAAGGAAGAGCAATTTTACGACTTTTTTCCACCAATGTTAGAAACGTAAAATTTAATAATTTTTTTCTGGTACAAATCTTCATTAATCATAGGTGGGATATAATTTATCCCACGGCCTCTCAAGGGGTTAATAGTACTGGTAGTAAAATGATCCAGACCCTCCCCCCTTTCGCTTCGCTATTGCTGGACATTATTAATATCACACAGTGTTGCCAGTAGGCTACTTTTTTTTAAAATTCAGATTTCTCGATTGGCACCCCTTTTTTGAAATGTTAAAATTCTCCTTGTTTTCGTCTAAATTAATATATCATTCAACAATGCAAATTTTACCATTGAAAAAAGTTATGTCAATCATGAAATCTGAATTTTAGAAAAGTAGCCCGCTGGCAACACTGGTATCACATACAGCTATAAATAGAGTTATAATGTAAGCAAAAAGAAAATCAGGGCACCAAAAAGAACTGTAATTTGTCAAAACACTTGGAATTTCAATCTTATTACTTTCAATTTTCCAAACTGAATACTTTTTCTGACTTAAAATCTTAATATTTAAAATTTTCAACTGAGAAAGTGATAAATACTTCAAAAGAATAAAACATTAAATCATTGCGTGTTGCTTCATTAAATAGGAGGCTTATATGATTTTAAATATTTTATTCTCATAAATTATTTTAAAGTATCAGGCGTTTCACATTTTTAACGCGAATATTCATGGTCTTTATCTAAAGTAAACAGCTGTTAACAGTTTCTTTTCTCGCTTGGATATCATTAAAAGTATATTTTGCCTTTAGCAAAATGAATTTTATTGAATCACCACCCCCTTTTCATCATTAAGTAAGTAATTCACTTTCGGAATAAAATAATTTTGAATACAAAAATAGTCCGTTATTTAATTAAACTAATATAAAATACATAATTGGAGAATTTATTTTACGAAATTTAGAATCTGATTATAATTAATTAAACAAACCTGAATGTAATTTATTAAACGCGACTTCTTTAATCTTTTTTGACCAGAATTAGTTTAATTGGATCAGGTGTGTGATTTAATGCGTTAAATTAAAAAGTTAATCTTCAAAATTTAAAAACAAAATTAATATAGAAACGATTTATTTAGAAATAAACTTTTTCGTTTTTCCCTGTTCCAAAATTAGGAAACAATTAAATATTTTTATTACAATTATTTAAAATATTAAATTGTATGGTGTTCCATACTGTACCGGTTTCATTATATATTTTGCAAATATCTTAGCTGATGGAACAGTAAAAAACACAACTACAGGGATGCAAGCGCTGCGCCACAAATGATCGATTCGTACCATTAAACTTTAACAGTATTTCTCTCCTTATTTAATGGCAAGATTTCTCAGATTTAATAAAGCAAAGAATGCTATTAATGTTTAGTGGTTAAAATCGACCATTTGTGACGCAGCGCTTTTATCCCTGCAACTATATAAAATATACCCGTTATTTTGAGCAGGACGACAATTTCAAAACCATATTTGCACTCATATGCAGTGTTGCCAGTGGGCTACTTTATTAAAATTCAGGTTTCATGATTGGCACCACTTTTTTTAAATGGTAAAATTTGCATTGTTGAATGACATATTAATTAAGGCGAAAACAAGGAGAATTTTGCCATTTCAAGAAAGTGATGCCAATCGAGAAATCTAAATTCTAAAAAAGTAGCGCACTGGCAACACTGCTCATATGCAAAAGCATTGCATAGTTAAATAAATCATTATCTTCTCAAAACGTTTTTGTTGGAAAACGTTGAAAATTCATTCACATTATACACTGGCCTCGAAAAGTTAACACTAGAACGGCGGGAAATTTTATTCAAGTTTTATAAAAATATTTCTCATCAGAATTTTTATTTTAAAATATTTAATTTATTTATTTAAGTTATTTTTGTGTAGCATATATTACTCTTATATTATAAAAAGTTTTCTGGTTCGAATCGATATGTATTCATTTGGCAAGGGTCAAAATGACCCCTCGCCGCCGTTCTAGTGTTAAGGTACAGGGACTGGATGCTTTCGCTTGCACACGGTTTATCGAATATCTACCAACATTATTGACAAATTGTTCTTGAACATCTGGGATGTAAAGAACATGTCTAAATTCATATTTCTCGATGAAGATTTAGTCGGGCCGACAATTAGGGGGCTAATAATAAATTTAATAATAAAATAATATTTGCGATCAGCTATGCAACAGAAAATGCTGGAAATGGTTTTTCATTGCGTTAAATGACTATTTGGGTCATGTTCAACGCTTGTGTGCATTTGTGTAAGCATATCACTCATATTCGTAAAGATGTTAACGTTTTTGTGAAAAATTCAAAAGTTTTTTGTTTATAGCATACAGAGTTTTCAACCAAATTTAACACAACTTTCCGAAAACCTGACAAAGAACAGTAGCAACAGTACACTTCAATTAAAACATGAATATATTGAATATTTGATGAGATATGGGCACTTGTATGAAATAATTTTTAACTGCGCATGCGTGAAAGATTTCAAAATTTTTATTTCATAATTTAGTAGTCAGCTATTTAGGGCAACTTATCTAAAATGCCCAGTCAAATATCGAGAAATTTCACAAAGATAGGGGCGATATAGTGAGTTGCTTTCTAAAACTAGCTTTATTATAAGGGTTTAACCACAACTTTTCAATCAAATCACTATATCTTTCTGAGTTTTCACAATAGTTACCTGGACTTTTTGCAGAAGTTACTCAAAAGAGCTGGCTACCAAATTATGAAATAAATATTTTGAAATCTTACACGCATGCGCAGTTAAAAATTATTTCATGCAAGTGCCCATATCTCATCAAATATTCAATATATTCATATTTTAATTGCAGTATACTATTGCATATAATTCTTTGTCAGGTTTTTGGAAAGTTGTGTTAAAGGGCATAGCCGGATAAGCATTGGAAACATGCCTTTTAATCAAATTTCCTGATTTTTTTCCTAGACGTAGCTACATATCTGACAATATATTTCTCCTATAATCACCCTATAAATATTGATATTTAATGAGATAAAAATGGTTTTTCGATTTTTCAAAAAACGGATTTTCTCAAAAACTGCTGCACGGAATTTCATGCTATTAATTGAGGATATATAGATACAGAAGATGCATAACTGGTAATTTTTGTATAATTTTCTGTTTATAAAAACTGTGTGAAATAGCGAAATAAAATTTTTAAAATATTAAAATCATATCTTATGGTTAACCGAAAATTACCATTTTCTTGTAAAAAATTCCCCATGTGTACCCGTATATTCTATATAAATGCCGAAAGTTTGCGTTGGGTACTACATATAAATATTTAAAAGAATGTATATCAAAATTACTGAAATTCATTTTAAGGCGTTATTTTGGGCGGAGCTACTCAACATCCACATCCAAAGAATTTTTGGAATAAACAGTTACAGAATTGCTGTATTTTAAATTTTAATGAACACATAAGCAACATTCTCAACACTGTCGATATCAAAATGAACATGGTGTTGAAAACATGGCTTATATGCTAATAGAATCTAAAATACACCAGTTGACATATTGTCTGCTGACTTTGTTCCAAAAATTCTCCGGACGTTGAAGTGAAGTAGCTCCGCCCCAAATAACGCCTTAAAATGAATTTCTATAATTTTAATATACATTTTTGTAAATATTTATATGTAGTACCCAACGCAAACTTTCGGCACTTACATAGAATATACGGGCACACATGGAGAATTTTTTACAAGAAAATGGTAATTTTCGGATAACCATAAGATATGATTTTCATATTTTTAAATTTTTATTTCGCTATTTCACACAGTTTTTATGAACAGAAAATTATAAAAAAATTACCAGTTATGCATCTTTATTATCTATATATCCTCAATTAATAGCATGAAATTCAGTGCAGTAGTTTTTGAAAAAATCTGTTTTTTAAAAAATCGAAAAACCATTTTTTTCTCATTAAATATCAATATTTATAGGGTGATAATAGGAGAAATATATTGTCAGATACGTAGCTACGTCTAGGAAAAAAATGAGGAAATTTAATTAAAAGGCATGTTTCCAATGCTTATCTGGCTATGCCCTTTGGTTGAAAACTCTGCATGCTATAAACAAAAAACTTTTGAATTGTTTACAAAAACGTTAAAATCTTCACGAATATGAGTGCTATGCTTACACAAATGCATATAAACGTTGAACAGGACCCAAATAGTCATTTACCACAGTGACAAACCATTTCCAGCCTTTTCTGTTACATAAGGTGATCGCAAATATTATTTTATTATTAAATTTATAATTAGCCCCCTAATTGTACCCCCCGATAAATCTTCAATGACAAATATAAAATCAAACATGTTCTTTACATTCTAGAAGTTCAAGAACAATTCGCCAATAATGTTGGTAGATATTCGACAAACCGTGTACAATCGAAAGCATCCAGTCCCTGTGCCTTAACTTTTGAAGGCCAGTGTAAGAAAACGGTATGCAAAGAAGGGGTCTTTATGATTATTTAAAACCAATCATATTATACAATCCAAACGATTGGATGACAAAAACGTTAATTGCGAAGTATTTGGATTGTGAGAATGGATGACTCTTTTAATTTGCTGTTGTTTCTAGTGATGATTTCGATCATATTCGTTGATGATAAGTTAATTACGTACCAAAGGATGAATCTGAGTAACATAGCCCTGTTATCGGCATGATGGAGTCTTGCTGGTGTCAGGTCGATGTCAGGCCGATGTTGCCGAAGCTGTTGGTATAGACCAATCTACGGCTTCGAGACTGTACGCTGTTAAAAAATGGGAGCAAGTCTAATCAGCTTTTGGTGATGCAATAGCTACCACCATAAGATAGCGATACGTTGTTCCAACATTTGGTTCTAAGATTGAACCATAAATTGGTAAAATGTTTACAATCGAAAGTTGCTTCAACATAGCACCAAAAGATGCAGGTAGATAAGCATTGATTTTCTGATATTAAGGTGGGATTAGCCTGTAGAAACCGAAAAAAGGCGATTTTAGGAATTGCTTTTGAAATAGCAGGGGTCGTACTCTACATCAAAAATTTCTGGACAATTATCAGTATTTGTTTAAAAAATGAATCTAGGTTAAGGGTGTAATCTAATCCAAAATGCTCATTTTCTGATTTATTTTTAAATTCATTTTTGCTCTCAAACGCATCAAAGTGGCAAATTCTGTTATTTAGAAACTGCATAATGTGCCGCGCTTGTCGATTTTCTGATAAATGCAGAAAATGCTGCCAAAGCTGACATTTTGAACCGAATTTTCCGAAGCGGGAGATCTGGGAATGAAAAAAGTGGTCATACTGAGAAAATAGTTGTTTATAAATCAAATTCTAATTAATTGAGCGAAATATGAAGTCACACGGTCTTTTATAGGATAGACCGGGGATAGTTGGCTACAGGGTTAAGTAGGCGCAGTCCTCATAAATCGCCTATTTGTGGATAGATTGCGCAACCAGTCACAGAGTACCTTTCTTCTTGCTTTTTACAATCCTCATTGTAGTTTTGAAGCGTTACCTACGTGCAGTGGACATTTACTGCGATTTTTCTGTTTTTTGCACTCATAAGTAATTTTTTGTTGCTTCATTCTTTTTCTAATTTCTAATACTTATCTTAATAACTGCGATTTAACTTGTGCAGTTTTTCTTAGTGTATGATTAACTGTACCCACCCCATGTGTGATTTACTTAGATTATTTAAGCTTCGATGGTTATATGTCCCTTTTTTGAAGGAATTTATTATGGGGCTAGTAATCGCATTGAACACGGGGCAAGTTGGCTCGGTGTCTGGTGTGTGTTGGTAGCTTGAAAAATAGCAAAAACCGAAAAAAGTGGTTGCAATGCAAGATTTTGGGCACATGAGACTTGCCCAAAGGGAGTCACTCGATTTTTTATTTGCGACAAC
This sequence comes from Maratus speciosus, assembly GCA_963932465.1. Taxonomy (NCBI): domain Eukaryota; kingdom Metazoa; phylum Arthropoda; class Arachnida; order Araneae; family Salticidae; genus Maratus; species Maratus speciosus. Next base: position 199,601,682 of record OZ010796.1, on the reverse strand, counting down.
TGTAACTCTGACGATGATATCGAGTAAGACCGAAATTACTCAATGTCAAAGTTTTATTCATTATTTTTATGTCTGAATAATTTAGAATTTACATTGCACAGCGGTAACGCCTCTGTTTAAACTTACTGGTAATAATGAAGCTGATTTCTCTTAACTGCGTGTCTTATTTGAGTTTCATTTAAATCTTTATAAAGCGTATGGCAACTTACCCTATAGGTAAAGGCAACTTGCCCCGTGACGGGGTAAGTTGGCGCATAATTATCCCTTTACTTTAGGCTTCCACTAAACATAAACTACGAAAGCTACAGACTCAAAACTCCGGGTATTTATAGTTCAATGCCTGCTCTTTAAAAGTACAGTTAAATATTCATAAAAAACTTAAACAAAAAACTAATAAAAATCAGTAACTGAAAACTACGCCTACTAGCCCTGGTCTCCCCTACATCTCTTCAAAATCTCCTCAGCAAGTTTCATGTTTTTACTTTTAAAATTATGAGTCTGAAAATGTATCAGAAAATTTCGAGCTGTTGAGGTTGGAAAAATATTTTTTCGAATACACCCTTATACGCGAAAAATATCGCCTAAGAAGAGATTTTCTATAAAAAAAAATAGTGGTACCGAAGAATTTTATGGTCGTAAAATTTCAGGACAAGTACGACCACTGGAATAGGAATGTATATTTTAACTTCGGGTTTTTTGCATGTTATATAATATCATTTGAAGAACATTTAAAAAAACCAAATTAAATAATAAATCTATAATAATAAATAATTCTATAAAAAATAGTGGTACCGAAGAATTTTATGGTCGTAAAATTTCAGGACAAGTACGAACACTGGAATAGGAATGCATATTTTAACTTCGGGTATTTTGCATGTTATATAATATCATTTGAAGAACATTTAAAAAAAACAAATTAAATAATAAATTGAGGATGTGGTTCGAACTGCGTGGGTGGATGTCCTAGCGTGCACGTCGTGCACTTCCAATCGTGTGGAATCCGATAGATCACCAGAGTCACCTGCAATTAATTTTCTTTGAGGATTATAAAAGTAGATAATATTGTATGGAGCTTCAACACGGCAGCCACAGGTGACTTTTTTATATTCTGATCGCACCACTATTTTTAAAAATACATTTTGTAGTATATTTCCGTTGTAAATGTTGTCAAAGGTGCGAAATAGAATTAAAAAATAGTCGCCTATAGCAGCCTTGCTTCAAGTACTTTAATGTCAAAAAGATGAAAATCAACAAAGTGACAGTCATTTGAAAAAAAAAAAAATTCTATTTTTAACCCTTTTTTTTCGCACTTTTGCATTCCTATAAAAATATTTATTTTTTGTAAAAACGGCTGAAAAAGGTCCAAGCTCTAATAAACCAATTACCTTTAATTAAAAAAAAAACTTAGTAAGATCGGTCTAATAGTTTCTGCGTTCTGATCCCGCCCACTTTGAAAAAGGTCATTTTGCCTAAAAAGAGTTTGCAGATATCTAAAGCAGTTTAAGGCCACGGACGCGTTGCGATAAAGCACTAAATAACTACGAAAAGATTTCGAATTCGGACAAATCGTATTAGAGGGATATCCTACAGACTACAGCTAGTAGAAAACTGTAAAAAAAAAAAAAAAAAAAAAAAAAAAAAAAAATGGATTTTTTCACCCCTCCCCCCCCAAAGAAAAAAAAAAGAGAATACCCCCTTAACCTTTTCAGGGCAAGGCATTTCTTCTCCAAAAATGTTTGAACAATTAATTCACACCGTAATTTACGAACAAATTTATTTGAAAATAATCAAAAGCTTTTCTTCACGTATATTATGAGATAAGAAATGTACTAAAAAATTACTGGTGCTATTTGTCAGTTTGAGCATTAGAATCAAGCGTTTGCAGACTGCAAACGGCGCCCCTGAAAGGGTTAAATAGTTTCGTTTTTAGCACCTCAAAGCAGCTGCGTGTCATTATATAAAATTTCAGCTGCTTGGGGGAAATAATATCTTTCATCGTCAACAAGAGCCTTTAAGGTTCGCATAGTTAGAAAGGGAGCACTAACTGTGTCATTACGTTACAGTGTTTAGTTCAAATTGGAGTATAATTAATTGGAGATATATTATTATATTGGAAATATGGGAAATATATTGGATATTATTATATATTGGAAATAGTTATTTGGAGCATCCTTACTAGACTTCCAAAGATTTTTTTGCAAATTTCACTGCAGTGGGTCGATCAGCATTTGTCTGTACATTTTTTTAAATATCTGCGCAGAATGCATAGTTTTGTGTGCGGAATCTAGTTATAATGGAAAATAAATCTTACTCTACTGTTCCACCATTTAAAAGAATGGTTTTAAGTGAATAAACACTAGATGTATTTAAACGGGAAGTAAAAACCACTCTTAGGGGAGTGGATATTTTTTCTGGTTTACGCACAGCATGATGTGGAATGAAATAAGATACTCCTTTTGTGTTTTCAACTTTAAATGAGGTCATATGTCCCAAAAATGCATATTCTTCCGTGAAAGCTGCATATAAATTGGTCATTGTTTAATTTTTATCTAATTTATCCCATAAATTTTTTAATCTCCTGGCTGCAATTTCTGTAGAAGCACCTAACACTGATTCAGCGTTTTCTTTCATCGGTAGCTGCTCTATTAATCCTTTCCGACGCGGAATAATTCTGTATATAAACTAATGAAATAAATGATTGACACCAGAATTTATAAACGAAGTTAGTAGAAAATATGAAGTTGCTTATTTTCACGTATATTATAAAAGGAAAATTTTAATTAAATATTCTTGGTGCCGTTTGTCAGTTTTGAAATTAAAATTAGGCGTCTTTTTTAATGACACCGCCCTCGAAAGGTTTAATCTACAGGTATGATCAGGGTTGTAAAGATCTAGGCGCCAGCGGGGAGTCTCTCACTACTAAATTTTATTAGTTTTCTATGCTTAAATTTTATTAGCATTCTTACAAAAAAAAATATTAGACGAAAAATAACGAATAAAATTTTGTGGTGAGAGACTGCTCGCTGTCGCCTAGATTTTTACATCCCTGGGTATGATCAGGTTTATACGTGCTTCTAAAATGTTCTTCACAAAATATTTATTCTTCACCCTTAATAAATTGGTCATTGTCCCCAGGTAAGGATTCTATTTCAAAAAATTTCTCATTAAATATGGCGAAAATTACCTTTCAGAATTTGTGGGGGCAATCGTCTTTTAATCAAAAAGATTGGGGACTCATACCGTAGACCGTCGACAAAAAAAATTTATCTATATCTTAAAACTAATAATTAGGATGACTTATAAAGTTACATGTATATATTTCGCACGGTTGCGATTCTCTTTTTATGTAAAAATTAATGTAGGTAATAAGTGATATATTTTTAATATAATTTTTTTAATAATTTCAGAATTAAAAATATGTTTTTGATTATCGTATTCCGGGATGCCTTGATTCAAGAAACTCTAATATGCTATTAACACTAGAACCGCCGACAATTATACCCAAGATTTCTAAAAAGTATTTCACTCCAGATTTTTTATTTAAAACTAGTTCACTTATTTAATTAGCCTATTTTTGTGCTACATGCATTTAACATATCTTATGGAGAAATTTCTGGTTCGAATCGACTATTTTCACTCTGGCAAGGGTCAAAATAACCCCTTACGGCGGTTCTAGTGTTAAAAATGTTTGTTATTAATTTAAGGGGACGGTACACTTTTAAAATTTTTAAAAATTGATTTTTTTTATTTTTACATCGTTAGAAAATTTATTTTATTCTGGATAAGTTGATATTAATCTTTTAACTGTGTGATAATTATTTACTGAGATATTAGGGAAAATGTAGACATCACACCTTCATTTCTGAATTAACAGCCCTGCGACAACTGTCATGGCGGCTTGTTTACATTTTGTTTTCGCACTTTCACATTATAGTAACTTTGGAAATATGCTAAAATGCGGCAATTGTTAATGGTTAAATACCTTAAACAATAATAAGAAAGATTTAAAATATTAACTTTAACTTCCACTTTCGCCAACTTTTTTTATTTTCATGGTTTTTCACAGTTTTATTTGCTATTAACACTAGAATCGCCGTACCGGTCATTTTGACCGGTATCAAATAAACATATTTCGATTTGACCCAGAATTTTTTTTTCTAAAATAAGTTAAATATGTACCACGGAGAAATAAGGTAAATAAACAAGTTAGATAGTTTTTAATAAAAATTCTGGTGTGAAATATTTTTATTACACTTGAGTAAAATTTCCGTCGATTCTAGTGTTAAGTGCTTAAATTTGAAACAAAACATTTTTTTTTTTCCTAGAGCAAGACTTTCCTGATTTTGTAATAGTATTCTACTTCTTAGTATTTATTGGCTTTTTAATAAAAAATATGCAAAATGTGCTACAGAACAGCATCGAAGAAAGAGTCAGTTTAATGGTAATCGCTGTACAAAATACGATGATAAAAATATATCCTAAGGTGCTAATTCATCTTATAGAAAACAAAAAAGTAGTCAATTTGATAGTGATTTTTGTTTCAATTGACAGTTTATAATACGGATTTATTGACATTAATACATATTTTTTTGTAAACTATCCGGATTTTTGTGTAGCAAAGTATGTGAATCAGATATCGAAGTACGAGAATCCCTATAAAATGGCCTATATTTTACATTAAATAATTTAGTTTTACAAAACGTGCACATTTAATTCACTTTACAATCAAAGCTAAACAAAATTTTAAGTTATATGTTTAAAATTAATTTTTACAATAGTAAATGCTACATTTTTACAAATTACATCTATTTATTTTTTAAGCATGTTTTTATATTCTGCAGCATTTTACAAATAATTTTATATTTATCATATTAAACTAGCATCTAATTTTATTTTTAATAGAGAATACGATATATAATTAGTAGTTTTGTTTCCTTTATTATATATTTTATGTTTAAAAAATACAACTTAAACTTTAAAAGGCTTTTTCTCAAAATGGTATTTTTTACTCTTGCACGCATGATATCTCTAAAACTATTTGAAGTAGAGCTTTAAAATTTTTGCCCTACAGAAATATTTATATTATCATGAAAATGAACTAGGATTATATAGCTGTGTTCAGTATGAAAAAAATTATGAGATAGAATGCATGCAAAAATTCGTGGCTTTTCTAATTTTTCTAATTAAATGTTAATTACCCTTTATCTAATTAACCGATTACAAATATCCTACTTCAAATTATAGACAAGAGTGTTATCTTTAATTTAAGATAAAGTTTATGCAAATACAATGAAATTAGCATGAGATATCGTGTGCGCAGTGAAATGTTATCCACTGTAAAAATTTTAAATAGCACTTCTAAATTGATCCCCAGAATTCTTTTAAATTGTAATATATCCAATCCAAATAAAAAATAAAAAATAAATAAACGTAGTTTAATATCACCTAAATATACTCTAAAAATTTTGTGCTTCTAGATTGTTTATCTTTTTTATAAAAAAATTTCTAAACTCGTGACAAATTTCGCATGTTTTATGAAAGTTAACCCCTTGAAGGGCAAGCAAAAATGTCTCTAAATATTGAATTCTCACCGGAATAATCGAAAAAATTTATTTTGAAATAAGGAAAAGCAATTATTCAACGCTTTTCCTCCAAAGTTAAAAATATAAAATTCAGTTAAAATTTTCTGGTGAGAATCTTGTTTAAATTAGGTAGGATATATTTTATCCCACCACCCCTCAAGGGGTTAAAGGAGTACTGTCCCCTTAAAATTTATCGTTCGTACAAATTTTGATATATAGACGACCCCTATTTCAAAAATCATATTCGTAAAGTAGGCACAATTCCTAGTCGAAGGGTGCTTCTCGCATCCTTTTGTGATATATTGGTGACAAAATAGAACGGCATAGTGAGTTTTATTGCTAGAGCTTTAAGTAAGGGTAAGTTCGTTTTAAGTAATTTCTAATACTTATTTTAAAATTTACATGTTTCGATTCAAGCTAAATTGCTTGAATTTGCATGGATTTATACATAATAAGGGATACATAATAATGGATTTAAGTAAAAAATATCCACATAAAAAAGCGTAAAAACTTTCAAAACAAAAATTAATCTAAAACATGCATAGCTGCCAACTCTTCCGCTTTTTCATACCACAAAAATTTCACAGAAATTTTCGCCTTATGTAATCGGCGGATCACAGCGATTTAGAAAGATAAAATTTACTATAAAATTTTTGTGGTCTAAAGAAGCGTAAGGTGTTGGCAGCTATGAACATGGGTGGCCAACTGTGGCGCCCTCGACACTACTAACATTTTATGGTAATCATTGCCTTTTCTAATAATCGAATATCTGCGATTCAAGAAATCGAGTTTTTTCTGTAAAATTTTAGTGGTATCCGGCGTGCTGCAGTACGCCACCCCTCGTCTGAAACGCCAAAGAAAATTCTTGTCAAAATTGCATATGCCATACAAATTAAAAGTTCTCGGAACCAGTGTTGCTAGTGGGCTAATATTTTTAATTCAGATTTCTTGATTGGCACCACTTTTCTGAAATACTAAAATTCTATATGTCAGGGCCGAAACTAGCCTTTTTTACACCCGGGGCAAACATGGATTTTGCTCCCCCCCCCCCCCCTCTTCCGCAAAGTATTTTTACAAAGAGAATTTTGCTAATTTTCTAATAGCCGACTTATTTTAAAATTTAAAATATGTAATACTGAATCTACGTAATCTACAATGGCGGGGGAAAAAATGGCCATTTTTTTTCCCACTCTGACCAGAAAATCAGAGTTCTAACTTTTTACGGCTGCTCTTTCATCTTCACCTAACACTTCATTTATAACGACCATTTCATAATAATGGAAGTCCACCACAGTCCATCAGAAGAAAATGATCTATTCCAAAGGTATAATCCTTCATTTGGCGCCCCTTCGTTCTGGTATCCGGGGCACATGCCCCCCCCCCTTAGTTTCGGCCCTGCTATATGTTTTCGCCTTAATTAATGTCATTAAATAAGGCGAATGTTACTATTTCAAAAAAGTGGTGCCAATCAAGCTATCTGAATAAAAAAATATAACCCTCTTTCAACACTGCTCGGAACGTATTTTGAATAATACGCGGATTAATTGTACCTATTTAGAACTAGAAATTCCATTTAATAAAAATTTAACCTTTTCCTTTACGGTTAACACTTTCTTCAACGGCCAAATGTATACTGGTGTTTCTGAAAGGATACGATGTTGACCCCCCCCCCCCCCTGAAGTTATGTACTGTATCGTTAGTTCTGCCTACGCCATTTTTCTTGAATAGAATACCAGCAAGCATTTATCAGAAATATTACGTCTTTATACCAAATAATTGCCCATTTTTTGTTAAACGATACGAAATTTCATATAAAATTCAAACATTTTCAAAATGTTTATTGATAGACAAACTCTAAATACATCTCTAGGGCATCGACTTTCAGAAAACTTCCACTGTTTCTAAACACAGATTTTAGAAAAACATAGGAAATTGCTGGCCAATAATGCAGTAATATCTCAAATAATTTACTAAGCAAAATTTCTGGTCCAAAACAAGTTTATTTCGATTATGGGTTATACTAAATTCCTTCCGGCAACTATTGGATAGCACTGCGTAATTCCATGAAGCAGTGTTGCTAGATTGGGGACTCTATTGTTCCCAGATTGTTGATTGTCACCGCTTTTTTGAAATAGAAATATTCGACCTATTTAAAAATAGGATAAAAATTCTGGAAAGAAGCGAATTATACTATTTTTAAAAAGTGGTGACAGTCAAATAATCGGAATTAAAAAATTCCCCAATCTGGCGATACTGCCATGAAGTGTGTTGAAATGTTATATATCCCGTTTAATTTTAACACCCAAATGTAACAATTCTTTTGGGGCGTGGGGGAACTTTTTCTCCTACAATGTACGTGAAAGCTTTCACTTATGCTGAAAGAATTTTCTTTTTTTATAAATAATGCTATCATTCAATCGTTTTAACATTTTAACACTCTGCCGATGGGCAATTTTTTTCAAATCTGAAATTGAAAACAGAAGAAGCTCCTCCCTGTTTTGAAAGTCTTTTGCAAATTGGTGTTCTAGATACGTTTCCTAAGTTTATGCATCGGTAAATATCTTTCAATATACGAATTTAATACAAAATGTCTTACAATAAACAAAATACGGACAACATGATATAAATGCATTTTCTGTAAGGTGAAAGCGACGCCCTTTGTCAATGATATTTTTAATGAAAACGAGAATTCTCGTTTCCCGTCGTGAATATATTGAAACAAAGGTACTTTACCTCTGACAAGGCTATAGAACCAGGGTCCCTACACTTCAGGGAATTTTCCAGCTGAAATATCGGTATTTTTTTAATAGAAAAACGAACCTATGTTAAACTCGCGAAATTTCGGCTTACTTAAGGAGAGATTTTCTATAAGAAAATACTGGTACCGAAGAATTTCTTGGATTAGAAATTTCCTGATCTATACGAACCCTGAGAAAGGCTGTACATATCATAGTAGTGATAGGCAGAATGATGTGAATGATTTTACAATTCGTATGAATCATTCGGGCACGGCCTTAACCCTCCGTCTACCAGACGGGTCCATTGGACCCGACAGGTACATACAAAATATTCATTCAAACCAGAAATTTCTTTAAAATAAACTAAGTATATAAACCAGACAAAAATAAGGTAAATAAATAAGTTAAATAGTTTTAAATAAAAATTCTGGTGTAGAACGTTTTATTAAAACTTGAATAAAATTCCCGGTAGATCTAGGGTTAAGCATAGCTGCCAGCCTTTGCTTTTTAAAATTCAATTTCTACCAGAATTTTTTTATTAAAAAAGAAGTTTCTTATCTTAACCCTTTGAGTTTTGCAAGTGAATTTCATCAAAATTCCCAAATATCACATTGGGCACCAGTATTTTAACAACAAAAGATTCGGCTTACGCTGTACACGTAAAAATGCATTAATCTATTTCCAAATAAATTTGGATGAATATTCCAGTGTCAATGTGACATTTGGAGATTAAAATTAAGTGGGAAGAAATTCACCCAGCAGGGATCAAAGGGTTAATTAGAATTAATTGAAGAACCCCTTAACACTAGAACGGCCGGAAATTTTACTGAAGTGTTATAAAAATATTTTGTACCGGAAATTTTAATTGAAACTACTTAACTTATTTGTTTAACTTATTTTTTCTGTGGTACATTTTAAACTTATTTTAGAAAGAAATTTCTGGTGTCAATCGAAATATTTTTATTTGGTAGCGGTCAAAATGACCGCTACGGCGGTTCTAGTGTTAAGGCTGTTCTCAAATCCAAAGGGGCAACTTTATGACATAAGTTTTAATTTATTTTTGTTCAGAAATGCGTGAAACAAGCAGGTATTGTTGTTCGTAAACTATGTAATCGAGCTGCTTTTTCCGTGTTTTTTTGCAAAAGTAATGGATTTTTCAGAAAATAGTGTCAAAGTGGGAACGTTTTGAACCGAATTTCCGCGCGAAAGCAGAATAACCATTCCAGAAAGGGTGAAAAACGTGTTTGTCACGTGATCAAAATCGGTTATAACCCAATAGGTAATTTATTTATCAAAAAATGGAAAACACAGTTCGATTCCAAATCGCTTCCATGGTCAGGCTTTCCAATTTTATTTCTTTCCGCAAAAAAATGAATTTTTAAATGTGTCAAAACGTGTTGTGCTTGTTGAGCAGAGCAGTTGAGAACAGCCTTAAATATATAAAAATTCTTTTTATCTATAAAATTTTCTGAATATTGTTGATTAAAAAAATTACGAACGCTGGCAACATTGCTTTTGCTTCTTTTCTTTCTACAAAATTTCTGTTGGTAATTGATTAAAAATATGTACAAAGTTTAGAAACTACGTTTTGCGCATGCCCGAATGATTCATTCGAATTGTAAAATCCTTTATTTTGCCCATCGCTAATTCAGAGCTGCCACTGACGAATATTTCTTTTTGTTATATGCGTTGATTAAAAAAATTACGAACGCTGGCAACAATGCTTTTGCTTCTTTTGTTTCTACAAAATTTCTGATAGTAATTGATTAAAAATATGTACAAAATTTGGAAACTATGTTTTGCGCATGCCCGAATGATTCATTCAAATTGTAAAATCCCTCATTTTGCCCGTCGCTAATTCAGAGTTGCCACTGACGAATATTTCTTTTTGTTATATTCTTTTTGTTAGATTATTTTTGTTATGAATGTTATTATTAGATTATTTAAGTTTTTGTTGATTAAAAAAATTACGAACGCTGTCAACAATGCTTTTGTTTCTTTTCTTTCTATAAAATTTCTGATGGTAATCAGGGCTCGCAGCGTTCCTAAAATTTTCGCACATTGCTACCAGTATTTTAAATAAGAATTCTTCGTGGCAACATTTGCATTAGAATTATACAATAAAGATTATCGTTTTAAAATAGTGGTAGGAAAGTGCGAAAATTTTAGGAACGCTGCGAGCCCTGGGTAATGGATTAAAAATATGTACAAAGTTTGGAATCTAATGTTTTCGCGCATGCCCGAATGATTCATTCGAATTGTAAAATCCTTCATTTTGCCCATCGCTAATTCAGAGCTGCCACTGACGAATATTTCGTTTTGTTATATTCTCTACCACTATTTCAAAACAAAAATCTTCCTATTGAACTTTTACTAATCTTTGAAATAATTTATTATCATGTAGGAAAAGTGGTAGGAAAAATAATAGACGCCAGGTGAAGCACTAATTATTTGAATAACATAAAACCATGGAACTATTAAGAAAGAGGAACTGATATATCATTAAAATAGTGAAGCTTCAATTGTAATCGCTTTCGCAGGGGTTCATTACCTCAGGGGCAAACTTCCACCAGTAAATTTAAGTAGAAACTTTCTCTTTATTCAAACGCCTTAATAATGAAAAATCTTAGTCAAAAATAATGGCAAAAACTGATATTCATTTTTACAGGTGCAAGTTTAATTTGACAGTAGTAGTTCCGCCACGTTGTAACAACAAAGACGACTTCCTGTCAGTGTCAGCGAAAAGTTAATAATTCCTGTGCATACTGACACCAGTAAAAAGAAATAGAAATTTTTTACCATGTTTGCGAGAGAAATTTTCCGTGAATAAGACGCTTAAATAAAATGAAATTTTCTATTCCAGTTTACTGGTGGAAATTTTCACCGGCCGTAATCACAAACTGTGGATCCCATTAAAAAAAACTGTGACATCTTGTGACTACCTCCTCAGTTACTTCATTTGCAACCGCTAAACAATACACTATATGTCTCCTCCCATTTATTCATAACTCCATTCATAAAACAGTCAAATAATAAGTGAGTCTAAACAGAAAAATATTGTAAATAATATGAATGTTTCATTTTTGAAAGATATATGGCGTCCAAGCATTCAACCTATTTCTAACTTTAATTGCTATTACTTGAAGTACCGTTCAAAAATTAACATTCTTGCATTAAAGTGAAATAAAAATTAAAACAATTAGATGTGTCGATTTATCCACTTTAATAATAAGAACAAAATATTCACGAGAAACGTCTTTGTAAAAATCAAATAACAGCAACAAAATAAAACCTTAAAGCCTCCCTTCTCAAAATCTACTAGAATCGCTAAGAAATGAAAAAAGTCGCCTTGAATAGAAGTATCGGAATCTTTAAAAAATTATTTTTTTCCGCTAAAAGAATTTCAATAGTTTACACTAGACTTTACATAGATTTTTCGATAGAATTTTTTACGAAATAAAAATACTTGAGCTCGCTCACTAAGAAATAAGAAAAAAAATATGCAAAATAGATAAAATGCCGCTTTACAGGATTGCAAAACTAAATTACAAAATAAAAGAAGCGATAAAGTCGTAACGTATATATATAGTTATAAAAATTTGTTGTTGCTTTTTTTAATGTTTTGAACGTATACTGAAATTTTCCATAAGTACTGATGTTTTTCATAACTCGAAATACAAACGATATTTACACGTGTTTAGCACATGACTTTGAGATAAAAAGAAAAAAAAAATGCATACGGCAATATTATTTTATTTTTTAATATCTTATTAACTGATAATGTTAATATGGATAAAACTAATGGCATCGTTTTGCTAAGCTTTTGTAGTATATTGTAATTTTTTTTCACAAATTTCGATTAACTACATTTATGTGAATAACATATAGAAAGTAATAATTTATTTTTTTAACCCCTTAAAGGGCGGTGGGAGGGATATAATATATCCCACACAATTTTTATTCCAAAGTGTAACATTCACATCAAAATTTCGAAACAAAATTTTTACTTTATAACACGTTAGGTCAGGTGTGTCTAAATGTTGCCCGCATGGACCTACTAAAATTTTATAGTAATCATTGCCTTACCCCAATCATCGAATCTCTGCGATTCAAGAAGTCGACTATTTAAAAAAAAAAAAAAGTGGCATCCTGGGTGGGGGTGGGGGCACAGTTTGACACCCATGATGTAAATAAAGAAATGATTTACTTATTTTCAAATAAATTTGTTTGTAAATCCTGGTGTCAGTCAATCATTTCAACATTTTAAGAATACAAACAATTTGCCCGGAATGCAGTGTTGCCATACATTGTGGGCTACTTTTTTAAAATTCAGATTTCTTGATTGGCACCACTTTTCTGAAATAGTAAAATGCGCTTGTTTTCGCCTTAATTAATATGTCATTAAGTAATGCAAATTTTACTATTTAAAAAAAGTGGTGCTAATCAAGTAATCTGAATTTAAAAAAAGTAGCCCACTTACAATACTTCTTGAATGGGTTAAAGTTTTATCTGAGATATAATTACTGAATTAACATTTGGTATATTACTTATCGAGTGCTATAAAGTATGTAAGTTAACCCTCCGTCTACCAGACGGGTCCATTGGACCCGACAGGTACATACAAAATATTCATTCAAACCAGAAATTTCTTTAAAATAAACTAAGTATATAAACCAGACAAAAATAAGGTAAATAAATAAGTTAAATAGTTTTAAATAAAAATTCTGGTGTAGAACGTTTTATTAAAACTTGAATAAAATTCCCGGTAGATCTAGGGTTAAAAAAATTGGTGCAATAGTTAACGGAAAAAAATGTGTTTCAGGGATGCTATTTCCGCGTTTTTGCACACCAGTATATTCTTAGAGAAAACGTTGTTGTCTTAAATCACAAAAATGTTCCGATTAAATGAAATATCATTTTCTCAAACAAAATACTGGTGTGCAAAAACGCGGAAAACTCATCCCTGGTGTTTACACCCGTTCTCGCAACTCGTAGACAATACACTATATGTCTCCTCCTCGTTATTGTTTACTATAGATAAAATCTCTTCAATTTTAGTAAAAGAAAAAATAGTTTAATAACTTTCTGTTCATTTTTTAGTTTGTCAGTATCCATGGTTATTTTCAAAATATGTAGTAAAATATATGCCGCATAAATGTTAGTTGTTAATAATTCTGAAATCTTTATGTTGTGACATCGTGTTTTCGGCGCACAAAAACCTGTAGGAATTCAAGAATTATTTTCGGGCAGTACAATAAACTTTTGTTGAAATGAATGCAGGGGGAAGATAACGAATTTTATTTATCTCATTAAAAAATGTCCAAGGGTGTGTGAATGTGTAAATTTCTTTATCGTGGAGAAATTGCGCGCAACTCACCAATGGGAGAAGATCTCACCAGGCCCCCAGCTGGGGCAAGCGGAACAAAAAAGAAAAGAAGGGTCAGTGAGTTCCAGCGAAAAAGTCTGAAGGCTAATTCCATGAAAACTTGTCGTGTCTGTCACACAGCTGAAAATTGCTATGCGGCTACTAGTATTTTAGAACGGAAAATGTGACTTGTTTTATCGGAGATACCTCATCAATTGAATAACGCGAAGTAAACTTTTCGTAAATAACGGTGGCCAACAGGCATAGCGATTTTCAATTGTGTGACAGACATGACAAGTTTTCATGGAATTGGCCTGAACAGTGATGTTGTAAAGTCGTAATGTTGTATATGGAGTAAGTTAGTGTAACACTCATGTGGGGGTGTTTTCTTTACAGAACTTGTTAAGCAAAGTGAGAGTGTCTCACACTTTGTTGTAAAATTATTTTTATTATATTTTACTCTAAATTAATTGTTCTAATAAAGAACATAGGAAAGATAGCGTGTGTATATTTGAACTTTATTTATGTATGTGCTGAGAAGAGTGAAAACACCGGCCAACTTCACAACAATGTGCATACTGATCTACAGCAGGTCCCAATCTATAGAAAATGACATAAGTACCTATACTTTACTGTCAAAAATACTTATACTGCACAGATATAAAGTAGATTTTAAAAATTATTTTACTATTTGATTGACTGAAACTCATTTTGACAAATAATTTAAAATACCACGCAAACGGGAGTTCTAATATTAGCTAATGTTTAATTCTCACATATATGTGACATTCTTTTGTTCACATTTCTGGAAATCCATAGCTGCCAAATTTTACGCTTTTTTTGCTACCGCTAAAATTAAATAGACATTTTCGTCTTGTTTAACCATGAGATTTCGACGACTAAATAAGACAACATTTACTATAAAATTTCAGTGGTAAGGTGAAAGTGTAAAAGTTGGCAGCTATGGAAATCGTTTATTTTGAGCATTTAAAAATATATACATAAATTATGTAAAAGTAAGTTACTGGAAATGGCTTTTCATAATGTAGTTTCTTCTTTTTAACCCCTTAATTCTCGCTCCCGTCATATTCACGGGCTGTGTCTTTTACTCAAATAGTTTGATTCCCACCAGTTTTATAAAATAGTGAAATTGGCTAGATTTTAATATCGTTTTTCCTGTGATTAAATAAGGTGAATATTTCCTTTTCATAAAAGTGGTGCCAATAAGCAATTTGAATTTTTCAACCGTAATTTAATTCGAGCTTTAAGGGGTTAAGAATTTTCACAAATCCTTAAAGTAATGATAAACGACTTAGCGGGGACGTTGGGAGTAATCAGAGAATATTATACCGCTAAATTTAGAACGTTACTTTTGCCGTAATTAATCACGGTTTTTAAGTAAATAAAAAAAATACAAATTACTGGTGGAAGTACGACTCATTACCTTTTTCGCGCCCTTGAAGAAGGCGCCTATGAGCTGTTGGTATCATTATACAGAGCCAGTGGGGAGGTGGTTTACTAAATTTTACAACGCATTAATCAATTTTTTGAAAGTGTGAAACAAGAGATAAACGTGCCATAAATTAATAATGATAACTAGAGAATAGCATAAATAATGATCTTGAAATTTTAATGTATTAACCATGATATTAACGTATAGTGAAATTAAGAATATTTAAGTACATTGCCTTGCAAATTTGCTTTTTTGAATACTGACAAACAAAGAAATTTTTATATATAAATTTAATTTATGAAAAATACGCCTTTTAAATAAAATATCATAAATATATATATATGTACCATTATTAAAACAAATAAATCAGAATGAGAAATAATAAAAAAAATTAATTAATCAGGAATGTTATTTATTAACATATTAAAAACAAAGTATTTGAACGCATAAAATAAAAAATCGATCAACCCCTTCAGGGGCAAAGGACTTGCGTTGCTCAAATGTTGAAATGATTGAATGACACCGGTATTTATGTACAAATTTACATTGTAGTGAGTAAAAGCTTTTCTTCGCGTGCATTATACAAAGCAAAATTTAATGCCTGAATTTTGGTGCAAATGTGGCATTTGCGAATTAAAATTAGGTGGTATGTATAATATACCGGTTCCCTTCAAGGGGTTAAAAGAAAATCAAAAGAGAATTCTAGATTATTTTAGTTGTAATATCGTCGGCACCATGTCAAACTATCCAATGTGAAAACAGTGGGCTTCTTTTTCTAAATTCAGATTTCTTGATTGGCACCCTTTTTTGAAATAGTAAAATTCGGCTTATTTAATGACATATTAATTAAGGCAACCAGGGGTAGTTAAGAAGGGGAATTTTACCATTTCAGAAAAGTGGTGCCAATCAAGAAATCTGAATTTAAAATAAAGTAGCCCACTGGATTCACACTGGATAGTTTGACATGGTACCGGCAATACAGGGACGAACAGATGTTTCACGAAAGTCTCTTGTAGTACAGTGGACTCTCGTTAATGCGTACCCTCTTAAGACTTATCTCCGGTTAATGACGACAGTTTTGTTTCCCCCCACCATTTCAAATTTGCAATTAATCATGGAAGACGATAGCATTCCGAGTGACGCAGACTAAAGCCTAATATCGTATCGTAGAATTCGTAGATGGCGGATCTCTCATATATACAGCTAACTCGACTTCAAAGAAAAATCGAAAAGCCGCCTTTCAATAACTCAGCAAATATAGCTCTTATTATTCTGATTTCTTTAGAACAGTCTTATATCTACAGTCTAATCCTATTCTGAAATTTTTACATTTCTACGTTCAGTATATTTTGAGATCTAAATACCCATTTTAAAGCAAAAGCGATGGTACAAATTCCTAATGTCAATTTCTAGAAAACGGCCCGGGCGATTTTCTTTAAATTGATATATAATATGAATCTCTTTGAGATGAATTGAATAACACTTTCCTTTTTTCTAGGAAAACTCGTTTTAAATTCTGCCATTTTCGTCTTCCGTTAATGCGTAAAACGAAACCAGTCAACCATTAATCTCTCTGGTACTTTTCTCGTCTGTGATTAGTGAGCATAGGTTTGACATCACATCGTAAGTGGGAGGAGTCGCGATCCATCTGACCAATGTGTGCGAAGTGCTTGTGGGTGTTGTAGATAGATAATTCACGTTTGTTTGTTATGTGAGGACTTGTGTTGCTAGGAAAGGATTGAAATCCTTGAGCGTAGCTCTCAGCTGCGACCCAACCACCAAATATTATTACTTATTTCTCGGCCAATTTATATTTATTTTCTGTATATAATAATGAAACAAAGAAATAATAATAATAATAATAATTATATTATAATTATTATTATAATGCACTTCTTTTAGGCTAATTAATTACAGAATTGGATTAATTATTTATATCCTTCAGAGCACACGATTAGCACAAAATGAATCATATTATCATGACTGATTGTTTTGATCTTCTAAAAGTAAAATTTTTCCTCATGTTCTTTTTGTTTATTTAGTAATTAAAGGTTATAGGTAAATAAGATATAACAGCTTTTTTTGCAAATGTAAGATACTTAGTTTTTATTTAATTCTAAAGTTAATATTCTTAAATGAAAGCTTTAAATAATTTTCTTTTGATTTTTTTTTCATACCCCTCTTCTAAGTTCGTTTTTTACATCGTTTTTTACAATCATGTTGTCAAAATGTATTTTCACTCTGAGAAAAAAAAAAGAAAAAAAAAAGGGCTTGATATGTCTGTTTTATATAAAATCTAAACTGTTGATATTGTCTTGCCAACCTAATTGGGTATGTTGGTTTGATTGTGAAGGAGATGGGGGGGGGGGGGGTATCTAAGGGTTAAAACGTCTTTCCCTTCAAAATCGGTTACTTTTTTCAGAAGATTATAGGCCACAGATTATCTTCCTACTTTGTAATGAAAGTTTGTTTACGTTACTCGCTGGCATTTAACTAGCCGAACGTTGTGTATGAAGGCCAAAACTAGCTTTTTTTGCACCCGGGGCGAACATGTATTTTGGCACCCCCACCTTCCTTGCATCCAATTAAAGTTTTCAACCGCAGGTACCCTATGCAAAAAAAAAAACCCTTAAAAGATAAAAATCATTTTAATAATAATTAAAATGCTAGCAAGAAACATGTAAACAACGCTCCCGTAGGATTAACATTAACTTGAAGGTTAAGAATCTGCACTAGTCATGAGGAAAAACTGGAATTGCTAATGTTAAACCTATGGGAGCGTACATTTAAAAATTTTCTCCCTTGCATATTAATAGTTTTAAATGATTATTTTCCTTGCTTAGAATAGCTGAGATTGAATTCTAACCAGGTTACTGTTTACTTTTTCGATTTTGGCTGCAGATTTTTTTTCAAAGTTACTTTCAATTTCACAAATTTGTAAAGAACGCTCCCATAAATTTAACATGAGCTTGCGAGTATCTTGTTATTCCATATATACATACATTTTTGTATGAAAGTATAAACAAAATCTTCATTTGGCACCTACCCCCCCCCCCTTTTCCCTTTCGTTCTGGCACCCGGGGCACATTGAAGTATGTGCTGGGTAGTATTGTTTTGAGTAAAGGGCATGTTTTATTCACTTTTATATAAAAATATAAATTTTGCTTAAAATTTCATGAACGTTCTATTTTTGGGTATAATTCTACTTCTGGGCCGGTCTATCAAGCTTGTAGATAAATGTACAAGTAATTTGGCAAACACACATAATTTTGGATTGACAGCCTTGGGGTAGAAGGCGATTGCATGCCAAATCGGCACCAACTGGCCTTTATACGGAAGACAAACTCTATTTTTTGTTTCATTATTTAACCTCTAAAATTGTATAATGAACAAACATTAAATTAAAAGATATTGAATAAACCACAAACAATACAAGTCACTTAAAACTGAAGAATATTGTGTTTTCAATAACGGTTTTATGATGCGGCTTCGATGCGAAACATCTTCTTTTTCTTTGTTCAAAAACTGGGGGTGGAGGGGCGGAATAGGATCTTCTAGAGTAGGGATGCACAGCCTGTGGCCCGCGATTGGTTACCGTGTGGCCCCTAGAACTTTGTCATTTTATAACTGAAAAATTCTGAGATTTTTGTCCGTTGGTCTCAGGAGAAAATTTTGAATTTGGTCAATTCTGGGGGTGGAATGCAAGTTTTGTTGATCGGCTGCAGAAAAATCGTGAGTTTCGTAAGTTGCGAGAAAAAAGCGCGAATTTCGTCACTTTGCAACGGGGAAAAATTTCAAATTCCGTCGATCGGGTGTGTAAAAATGGCAGATTTTGTCGATTAGGAGTGTAAAAATCACGTGTTTTGTCTGTTTACCGTGAATTTTGCCATCTTACCTCAGAAAAAATTACAAATTTCATGCGCAGAAAAATCACTAATTTCGACGATCAGGCACAGAATAATCGTGCGAATAATCAGCTGTGAAATATCACTAATTTCGTTGGTCGGGCTCAAAAACAGCGCAGATTTCGTCGATCAGGCATGGAAAAATTGAAAATTTCATTGATCAGTTATGTAAAAATCCCGAGTTTCGTGAGTTTATCGCGAAAAAATAATCATGAGTTTTGTCAATTTACCACGAGCATGTCAGTTAGGAATCGCAAATTTTGTTGTACGGGTGGTGGAAAATAACGAATTTCTTCGATCCAGTGCAGAAAAACAGGGAATATTGTTGACCGCTTCGGAAAAATTGCAAATTTCGTTGATGAGGCATGGAAAATCTCAAATTTCATTGATCGGCTCCTCCTCCCTACGTTCATAAAGTTCACATTTTTTTTCGGCACTAGCCACTTTCTTTTTAGCATTTTTAACAAAACTAAATTTACTCCCCCGAATAAAGTCAAGAAATGTTATCACTCCTTCAAAATGATCCTTTCTATATGTCTGTTATATATACAAACCTAAACTCTTAATATATCCTTGCCAACCGAATTGGATATGTTGACAGTGTAGGGGAATCTAAAGGGATAAAACTCCCCCCCACACACACACACACCTCCTCTGAAACTATATTTCTTATCTGATTATAGGCCACAGATCACCTCTCCCAAATAGAATTTTCACCATGTTACTGATGTGGCACTCAACAACTCAGACATTTTTGTAAGTGACCCTTCTTCTTAAAAGGTTGTGCACCCCTATTCTAGAGATAAATAAAGTGTCAATACTTTAAAAACATAAGTGTGACTTATAAAAACAATGAAGTTAAGATGTATATTACTATAAATTCTTGTAGTAAAGCATAAATCTAAACTTTAATGCATTTTTTGGAATATGTAATTTTCGGTAAAAACTAAACTAACGAGTGAAAATTCCCTACGCAAAACATGATTTCTCAAAAAGTCATTGGAACATCACTATGAAATTGCTGTTTACGCTATTGTGAAAACATGGCATAGAAAGTGATTGCGTGCCAAATCGGCACTGACTGGCCTAGATACAGAAGACGAGCTTTATTTTTGTTTCATTATTTACCTGTAAAATTACATAATATTGGATTGTACATGAAATTAAAAAGTATTGAATAAACCACAAACAATCCAAGTCACTTAAAACTGAAGAACATAATGTTTTCAATAACGGTTACATCGATGCGAAACGTCATCTTTTGCTTTGTTGAAAAACCGGAAGGGAGGGGGGGGGGGGTATGACCTTCTAGAGATAAAAAAAGGGTCAGTACTTAAAAAAAAAATGAGTATGACTTGTAGAAACATCCAAACAGATCCAAAACCAAGAACATCCAAAACCACTTAATTAAGGGAGCCTTGAGCATCTGGTCAACCCACCCTCACATTAACTGGGTCAAGCCTCCCCACGTACCACTTTTCTAAAGAATAGCATACTATTATGTTAGGCCTAACTTACTGTACAATCTTTATGTCGGGAATGAAAGCTCGATATTTCTGCTTTAATTTAAACCTACTCACTTAAATTTATATGATATACTTTATCTGGAAAAAGCTTACGAATTATTTCTAAAAAACGCGCTTTTTAGGTTGAAAACGCTACAGAATTGATTTTTCCACACCTATTTCGATTAGATGTATGAAACAAAGACTGTTGTTTGAGCATTCCAGTAGCTTTGGTCGACACCTATTGATAAAACTCTGAATTTTTTTTAAATGTGAAAACTGATGGTGGGTCAAGCCTCCCGTATGGTCAACCCTCCCTAGTCTCCCCTACTACATGAAATTAAAATTAAGATTGTCTATATATGAATAAATTCACGTCTAAAATCAGTAGTTTTATATATATATATATATATATATATATATATATATATATATATATATATATATATATATATATATATATTAGTGCTTCCATCTATTGTAAATTACCAAATATAACTTTAGAAAAATTGCTTTTTTAAAATTGCTAATATTTCAACTTATAAAATTACTTAACTACGGCACAACAAGATAATTCTAAAACAGCTCGTCAGTATATTTGGCTATTCCAATGGATTTTTCTCATTTTCACAAATTTAGAAGACAATTTATTCTCGTAGCTTTCTTTCCTAACTTATAAATTCTTAAAGTAAGGAATGTTAAAAAAGGCAGAAGTTAATTAACATTCACAGGTAGCAGTGCTATTATAAGAATAATGCTTTACAAAGGAATTATTTAAAAGAAAATGAAATACAGTAGAAACACGTTATAAAATATCTGAAAGTTTGAGGATTACATATCAGCTGCCTTTTAGGCGCTAATTCAACATTTGATTACACGAATTAATCCTTTGATCAATTTTTATATCTAATGCACACTAGCCACCGCCCCCTGAATGCGTTGACACAAAAACGGCGGCTCTAATAGGTAGATTTTTTCCAGCTTTATTACGTAGGCCACGGGATAAGAGCTTAAAAGTTGCTTAAAAAAAGTTTCGTTTACCGACGTTTGGGATGCATGTTTTATCCTCAGATATTACCTGTTGTAAAAAGATAAATTTGCCCACCCAAAAGAAACGTGCACATAAAAAAATAATAAACGTATAAAGAGAAACTATATATCAAAATCGGTTTACATCATTTGACATGAATGTTCTCACTAGATGGCGCTTTACTTGGATATTTTTTAATTAAAAATAAAAGATACATGTAATCTCTTTGCGAAAACTTGTTTATATAATAATATAAGAAACATTTTCATAAATGAAAGTAACTCAAGCATTTAAAATAATATTTTGATATATTTTTTTTAAGGAAAGCTTTGTATCCTTCCGCACCATTCTTTATAAACTTACGTGGTCTTCCGAACAACTTCTCCCTTTTATTGTGTTATTATTATTATCGCATTAATAATATTTTTGGTAAGATTTTTTTAATTGCATGTTTTATAGGATTTTTTAACCGCCTTTATTGAAGCTATATTGAGATGCAAGGTAAGAGCTTTTTTTTCTTCTTTTTTTTCTTTTAGGGCTTTTGTATTGGAAATTTGTTTAGTGGTTCTACAATACCGGTCGTAACTACTTTCGATATTTTTCTTTATATCAAAATGAATAAAGTTCAATTCACTAAGAAATTGTTTTTTAAATATAGACTTTAACCTATCTCTTTTTTCGAAAAATGTGTTTTATTTGTTTTATGCTCACATTCTATATGCAAGTATAGTTTTCTTATTTTTAGCTATACAAAGTAGAAACGACAAAAATTATGACATTGCCAAATGAAATATTGTTTATTTATAAGAAAGAAATTTGATATGATTGTGGTTAAAAAAAAAAAAAAAAAAAAAAAAAAAAAAAACTATTAATTTACTTAAAACTGTGTACAGTTCAGTTCGTCAATATTTCTTTTCACGCACAACGTATAGAGTAGATGCGCAGTAATGGGCATCCTTAATGAATTTCTTTAAAAATTATTTTTAATTAATAGTTATAATTATTATATTCCAGCTTTTTCAGTATTATATTAATCTCTCAACAGTATTTGACTATTCTGATAGCATAGCTGCCAAACTTTACGCTTTTTTGCTACCACTAAAATTTAATAGAGATTTTTGCCTTATTTAATCATGAGATTCGGACGCTTAAATAAGATAATACTTACTATAAAATTTTAGTGATAGGAAGAAAACGTAAAAGTTGGCAGCTATGTCTGACAGTCGCATTTCCCAGTGTGAATAAACATTTAATTGTAAATAACAAAAATATGTCAAAACTCCTAAAATTCCAGTAATGTTCAGTGTATACTAGGGTGGATCGAAAAGTATACGGATTTTTTTTTTTTTTTTTTTTTAGAAATTACTTTTGGTGCGGGTGCAAAAGTTGCCTATTATGTATTCTAGTTTGTCACCTATTTTTAGTAACCTACCATGTCACCTATTTTTTTATTGAAATCCATTCATATCTTCCGGTGTCCCAAGCGGCCGAAAAATAGTTAAAATATGAAATTTATATGAAAATGTATATATATTTTTATTTTTTTAATTAATTTTTGTGCGGTGGTAGAAAGTTGTCTTTTATGTATATTAGTTTACATTTTTTAAAAATTGAAATCATTCATATTTTTCGGTGCCCCAAGTGCCCCCCCCCCACCCTTCCCAATATAGTTAAAAAATGAGAATTTTATGAAAATTTATAATTTTCTTGATTTTATTTTACTTATTTATTTAAATTCCATTTAATGCCTGGTGAGAAAGTTGTGTTTGTACTACATAATTGTGTAATTTACATAATTCTTTATTTTAAATCTGTTCATAGCTTCCGGTGTCCCAAGTATAGTTAAAGATAGTAATTTTTAAGAAAATGTAATTAAACATTTTTAATTTACGAAACTTGTTTACACATTTGGCAAAGCGTTTAATTAATAAAGAATAAACTTATAAATAATAATAACTTTATAACAGGGGTGGCCAACTGTGGTACGCTGGATACCACTAAAATTTTACAGAAAAAGCCGACTTTTTGAATCGCAGAGGTCCGATGATTAGATAAGGCAGTGATTACTAAAAAATTTTAGTGGTGTCGACCGTGCCACAGTTGTCCACCCCTGCTTTATAATAATACATGAAGTATAAATTTAAAAATAGAAGCACTAAATCATATCATACAAATTATAAAAATTGAATTTACGTAGAAATTTTTTTACTTCTTTTATTTTGAAGATTTACACATTTGGGAAGTTTGTAATAATTTTTGGTGTTAAAATGTTTGATATGATTTCTTGATGTTATTCTATCAGGGCTCCCACTCGGTCCGTTTTTTGAACACCACTTTTATTTAAAGAAAAATCATTTTTATAAATTTCGTAGAAACATACCAGGAGAAGCGTTTTTCTTGCAATTGTTGCGGAAAACTACCATGAATTTCTTTTTAAAAAATTACTGGTTTTCAAAAAACGGACCAGTGGGAGCCCTGTATTCTATTCAATATGAAATATTATCTCTTTTCTTGTCCAGATCCGCTTTTTGATGCCTCAGGCACTAGGCGAATGCATCTTTCAACAGCGTGGGTATGGCAGGGATATTTTGACCATTCCTCTGTTTTCCCTACTTTTACCATGGCCTCAATTTATTCGCAAGTCACATTCGTCAAAAGAGGTGGTTCAGAACTTCCAACTCGTTGCCAGTTAATAACTCGATAATAATCCTTTTCTTTGAAGTGTATTTTTGGTATTTGAAAAGTCCTTATTTCTGGCGTTCCTCTATTTTCATTTCTAGCACAAATTAGCTTTCGTATTGCTGAACACCTGATATGCTCTCTGTTATCTGATAGCATTGACAATAACAAACTTTCAGGATGGCAAACAAAGCTATATCGTTGAACAACAGCGTCTGCTATCTTTCTTAGATTGGGTTAAAAATATCTAGAAAACGTGATACGTTTCAAAATATACCGCGCTCCTTTTGTTATGAAGGGCTTTGTTTTGATATGGAACCATACACGGGCATATAACTCCATAATATATGTTGTAAAAATAATGAGATTCTCAAATGGATTTTCTGTGGCCACATACACTGAAAAAAATGAAGTGCTCAAAAATGACTATATCGATGTACTCATAGCGAATTGAGTATGTTTGGATCAAAAATGAACACATGCTTTCTCAAATTTGAAACATCACATGTTATCAAATTCAAATAGAACGATAATTTTGTACTCTGTGATGGTTTATTTCATTTATGGTGGCATAAAAGATGTTTATTAATGTAAATATTAAATTATGCACAGTATTTTAAAATAATTTAAAAGTTCTTACAAATAATGCTCTTGTCATAAAAATATTCGATTTGGGTATTTTGTTCATAATTTTAATATTTTTTTTTTAAATAATCGATTAAACGTTGCTTGTTAAAAACTTTGAACTGGAAATAAATATCAGTACATTTTTACTTTAATTTGTATGTTTGGAGAGCAGTACATCGCGATTCATATTCGAACACGATCATGGAATCAAAAATGAGTACATGTGTTTCTCAATTTTGAGTACATTTGGATCGGAGCTATTTTGAGTATGTGACGTATTTAAAATTGAGTACTTTTTACTAAATTTTGAGTACCCATTTTTTTCAGTGTACAACCTTAAAATTATATCTGCAGTTGCAGTCATCTTGAGTGAACAACATGACCTGTTTTTTTTAATGCCAGGTCAGAACCACATTCACCAGGCGACATTGCTATGAAAATATCATACATAAATATTGCTGATCATTGCCGAGAACCATTCTATTTATGTTATCTGGCATATTCTATACACTTATTGAAGAAAATGATGTAAATGGTGCAGAGCAGACAAGTCTCCGGCTTTTTGGATACCAGTATTTTAACCCTCCGTCTACCAGACGGGTCCATTGGACCCGACAGGTACATACAAAATATTCATTTAAACCAGAAATTTCTTTAAAATAAACTAAGTATATAAACCAGACAAAAATAAGGTAAATAAATAAGTTAAATAGTTTTAAATAAAAATTCTGGTGTAGAACGTTTTATTAAAACTTGAATAAAATTCCCGGTAGATCTAGGGTTAATGCATAAAATGTTGTTTTATTTAAGGTGGTCCGGGACACAAAAATCTTCAAATTTTCAATTTTTTTTCTATTGGATTAAAACATTTTCTGCCGTTTTCTGCTTAAAATGATGTTTAAATCATGTTTCTATCTTAATTAGAACAGGAAATGTTAATTTTTTCGTTTTGGTTTATTTTCAAAATCTGCCTTTCAAGCTATGGTTGTCAAGGAAACGAGTTCTTGTGAAATTGCGTTTTTCTTCATGATAGGTTTTTTCACCATTTCTCATATTTAAGTTCTTATAAGTCGAGAACCGTTAAAGATACAGGGTTGAAACTCGGAACATATCTTTTTCAATTATTTTACTTTACTTTTGAGCCAGCATATTTGAAAAAAATATTTACTTTTGAAAATATGATTTTAAAAAAAAAAGTTGCACCACTTTTTTTGTAATTTTTCCGTTAAATATTTTTAATTTTTTAAAAAATTAATATTTTTTAAAATGCTGGCTCTAAATTAAAAAATATATATTTCTGTTTATTTAAATGAAAAACAATTTAAATTCTACAAATAATATTTCGAGTTATAACGATTTTAATTTATACCACTTTTTTCATAAATTTTAAATTAATTTTTTTTTTTAAAAGCTATGAGAAGTTTTATCATTTGATTTTGTTTACAAATGATATGGTTAACCATCACAAAAAAAAATCAAAATTTTTACTCAATAAATAAAATTTTTTTGAAAATGTGTCCCAGACCCCCTTAATTGGAACATTTTGGTGATTTAACAGAACCACATTTTCTCGAAGTTAATAGTGGTCTGCAAAAGCCGGAGACTTTGCGACTCTGCAGGTAACTCCTTGCAAGTTTTGATTGCTGTACCAATTGGCCTACAAAAGACTGTAGAACCAATTGTTGCACCATGTAAAGAATTTAGTAAATGTCGTAAAGGTAACTCATTTGTATGAAACAAACAAATGGCTAACTGTAAGAGTCTGTTGAGTTCACCTCTAACAGGCAAATAACTCCTCCTTCGTTCCCAATATTTAGATTTTTTCAGTCGCATCCAATTATTGTAAGCTCATATAATTGTATGTTATTTGATATAAAAATTATTTTTACCTCTTTTATGAATTTAGCTTCTCTGTTGAAACTGAAACGTGTCCAATATACTAAGAGTAAGGTCCCTCAAGAGTATAATGATCCTCCTTTGTGGTTTTGGTGTAAAACTTTGTGCCGTTCATTACTTGCACTTTCGTGTGGTCTTTTCTATATAGTATAAAAAATTAATTTTATACATTTAATAATAAACGATAAACAATTTTTCATCTTTTATAGAGATTACTTTTTACGCTATACAAATAATTCTTTAACACTTATTTTTACTTATATTTTTTAGTTCAAAATGTGCATAAAAATCGACTTCCGGTAAATATTTACCGTAATTTCGGGCGTATACGCCGCACCTCAGATAACTCTATTTCGTACCAGAATGTATTTTAATTAAAATGTGACTTACTTCTGCTTAGCACTTATTTGACTTCTTTTTTTTTTTCAATAAAATTTCCTGTTTGAAAAATACTTAAATAAGCCGCGGGGTATACGCGGGAAATTACGGTAAGTGTTTTGTGACACCGGAAGAAATTTATCGAAGTTGAAAATTTTTGCATGTATGTTATTATACTTAAATGGAAACTTTCGCACCCCGCGTCAAACGTAATTTAATAAAAAAGATTTAAAAAAAAAAAAAAAAAACAAAAAAAAAACAGAAAAAATTATCAATTTTCATAAAAATATAATTTTTAACTACATTTGGGACGCTTGGGGCACCGGAAAGTATGAATGGATTTCAATTAAAAAAAATATGTAAACACATACATAAAAGACGACTTTCGCAAAAGACACTTTGGATAACGCGAGTTTTGAAACTCGCGTTCTGAAATAAAATTAATAATTTTTAACGTTTAAAAATTAAATATGAATAAAGTTTTTACGCAGGAATATAATAATCCCTGTTCAGATTTCAAATCAAGAACATAATAAAGAACGAAAATCAAGAACGAAATAAATCAATAAAATTCACAACATAAAAATTCTCTTCATTTTTATTAAAGTTTTATTTTAGATAACATTTTCTTCTAATATGCTCTTCAGTTGTATAATTTAAAAAATAAAAAAACAAAATACATTTTTTTGAAGATTCAAAACGAATGACTTCCCTTAAAGATAAATGTTTTAAAATTGAAATATTTAGAGCAAGAATTATAACCTCTGATATTACTTCCCCCCACCCCCACCCCCCACCCCCCTACTAAAAGGTAAAATTTGCACAAAATGCAATAAGAACAAACTAATAACAATATTATTATTAATCATAAGTAGGAATGGTAATAATAGTAATAAAACCAATAGAAATCTTGAAAAAAGCATTTATCATAGATTGGTTTTTTTTTCCTTTTATGATATTTATAAAAAGTTCTATATTTGAACAATCGATATAATGTTGAGTTACTTTTAAACTTAGTATATTTACGTTTCAAATCATCAGATATTTCTCGATATTTTTTTTTCTATTGTATTTTTAAAAACAAACATTTGTAACTAAGTTTGCATTTGTTATTTAAAATTTTTTCTTCTTCGGTAGTCAGCTAAAAAATGTGTTTAGAGCAGCAAAATAAACTCCTAATTGTGTTTATACTTCATGTTTTTCGAGAACATTTCCAAAAGTAAAAAAAAAATTTATTATTTTATTATTATATAGACAAAGTAAGTTACTGTGTCTTGACATAACTATATATGTGAATGGAATCGAATGAATTTATTATGATATTACACACAAAGACACACATACACGTACATACAAAAACAACATTTTTAGTTTTAGGGGGAAAAAAAATGTTTAATGAGAAGTTAAATTTTGATTTATAAATAATTGATAGAAAAAATACTGAGAAAATTTCAAATGACGCATAGTTGGTTTAATAATAGCATAGTTGTTTACATATCCAGACTTATATATATACCACATAGTAGGATAACATTTTGTTCAGTTAAGGATCACATAAAACAGGTGAAAATTCCCCCTTAACAATTCCCGCCAATAAAAGGACATGCATTCGAACTCTTTTGTGCAGCCTTGTATATGATCTATAGAATTTATAGACACAAAGTAACATTAAAAACATCGTTAAAATCTCATACTAACACTGAAAACGCAATACTAGGAATTATCGCTCATAAACAGATACTGTTACCGAAATCTTTTCTGTGTCCCTGTAAATGAACGATAATTGGTACGCACACCATATTCTACAGAAAGCAAGTTGCAGTGCACCGCAGTGTTGTGTATCAGTTTTAATCCTGTATTATAATACGAGCAAATCTTGTGTGTATGTAATTTTATCTTAAAAACGGCTCTAACGATTTTTACTAAATTTTGTATCCTACTATTTTGGGTTACTAGAAGACCATTCGTCTAGGTCTCATGATCGAGAAAATTTTATTATCGAGTCGCAACTAATGTTGCCAGGTGTGCCGCGTAAATCTCGTATCCAAAAGCTCTGGACACCTGTATTTTAAAGTAATTTTCTTCGCCTTATCTAATGGCAGATTGATCTGCGATTAAAGATGGCGAAATAACACGTAAGAAATAAGTGGTTCCAGAGCATTTAGAGCCCCGATTTACGTGATACACCTGGCAACACTAGTCAAAACGAGCCAATGGGAATAAAGGTTGAAAAGTTGTTAAATTGTTGAAAAGTGTTCAGTAAACGAAATCCCGAAGTTGGCAACATTTGCCAAATTTGGCGATATTTGTCGATATGGTTGGCGAAATTGGCGACTTTTTGTGGGAAAATTGACTTTCTACCAATGTCATAATACATGTTTGACGCCAAAAGAAAGAATGTTGCCAAGTTTACGACCTTTCGTCAAATTTTGGCGAGATTTGGCGAAAAAATTGGCCTGCAGAATCTGGAGGAATTTTCCAGAAATTCCCATTACGAACCGATACACACGATTCAACCAATCAAGTCCATAGAACGTTCTTGAACAAGAGTGACGTTTTTCCGTACACCGCATACCTGCTGAAGAAATACATCTGTTACATCAACGCCGATGCTATATCGAGTTGAACATAAAGCTAAGCTTGCCAGCTGTTGTGTTTATAATAGTATAACATCATTAAACTACTAGGGTTGCTCAATAAGTTTTGTCTCCACGTCTGTAACTAATTTATTAACAGAATAAAATTAAATATTTTACATTGACAAGTAACTTTTAAATTTCCTTCATCTCACGATGTTTATATTTTACAGGTGGTACCACTGACATATAAACATCATCTCATGATGTTTTTATTTTACAGGTGGTACCACTGACATATAAACAGTGAAACGGAGGATGTCGGACTATATGGAACTGCAGTTAAAACAGCGTGCAGTGATCGAATTCCTGACAGCGGAATTATTCACTGCTTAATGCGCCGGTTATCACGAAGCAGTTCATTGACATGTTCTCTAGTTTCTGCACTGTCGCGGTCTTCGGCCGTCCACAGCGGGGCATATAGTGCTCACTCGATGTGCCTCGGTTCTCCGTCCGGCTTCCACGCACCCATCTCCTGACGGTACTTCCGTTCAGACATACTTCACCATACACGGCACTCATTCGCCTCTGGCTATCGATTGGTGCAACAATTTAACCCTCCGACTGTCTTGGAAAAGGGCAAAATTGTACTGCTGTTTTTTCTTCATTTTGTTTTAAATACTAAAACAAAATTATTCTTTGAACATTTTATAAAAAAACTTAATAGCGAATATGAATGCAATCCTTGGAAGTATTAATCATTGTTCAATGTATTAAAAATACATTAAATCAATAGAATTATATTACTTTAAATATTGCTTGTATTGCAGTGAAACCTGGAGCTTAGTGAACGTATTAACACGGGCTTGTGTCTTGGAAAAGGGCAAAATTGTACTGTTGTTTTTTCTTCATTTTGTTTTAAATACTAAAAAAAAAAAAAATGATTCTTTGAACATTTTATAAAAAAACTTAATAACGAATATGAATGCAATCCTTGGAAGTATTAATCATTGTTCAACATATTAAAAATACATTAAATCAATAGAATTATATTACTTTAAATATTGCTTGTATTGCAGTGAAACCTGGAGCTTAGTGGACGTATTAACACGAGCTTGTCAGTGAGGGGGTTAAGCTTTCAGGAATTCGATCACCGCACGCTGTTTTAGCGCACTTCTATATAGTTCGACATTCTCCTTGTCACTGTTTACACGTCAAGTGTCCAATCTGCAAAATAAAAACTTCATGAGATGAGGGATCTACAAGTTACTTTAATGTACTGTGATGTATATAAATTCAAGAAAATTGTAAACAATTATGCAATCACATTAGGTAAACTAATCCTCATGTAATCACTACAGACAGTCTTGTATTGTTGAAATAGCAATATAATTAATATCTCAATATAATTAATATCTCGAACCTTCGGTTCATCCAGAAAAACTGGGTAACCAATTGTGATTGTAAATGTAAATCTCACAGTAACCTAAATATATCTCAGCAGCTTGATCGGGGACCCGACGCTTGCCTCTCGGACTCTAGAGTCGGGAGGAAAGTGGGTGTAGTCTACCTCTCGGGATTGCACTATCACTCTAAAGTGAAAGCTGAGTTCCCGAGGCTGTCATCGCTGTCGATGTAAAAAAAAATCATTTTGTTCTCTTAATACAGTAGTTATGGACGTGGAGGCAAAATTTATTGAACAACCATTGTACATTGCAAACGATTTTTCACGATAGACCATAATGTAACGGAATTCTTCCGAGTTTCTCTTTAAATGATTTATAAGTGTAACACACTGAATTTTTAATACCGAACATGCCATTGTAAATCTCAATAGCATATGTAAATTACATGACACTCTGAGTATATTTACGTGAGTTAGGGGCAGAAAGACCGCCAGACAAATAGAAGTGATAAACTCCGAAGTATTCAGATATGTTGGAAAGAGTTGAAAAGTGTATTTTAATATGTTGTGGGGGCGCTACATAAATGTCACAGAAATATTTTTTAAATGCGAGGAAATGATAATTTATATAATTGATGCGATATATTGCGATAGATAAATTTGGTTGAACAAAAATATTTAAATGTACATATATATGTGTAAATGTTAAGATGCTACCTGGCGCAAAATAATATAAATTTCAAAACAATATTAAAAACGCCAGAATATGTAAATTCAGACTAGTTTCGGTAGCCTTTAGCGTACCGTCCTCAGTGCAACGCAACTATGACAATATTGTTAATAGAAAATTCTCCATTCCCCCTTTATCTGATTGTTGGAAATATTACATAAAACCCTCTTTCTGTTAATACTACCAGCATTTTTCACACTTTTGGTTACATTACCTATACTATTCAACTATTGGCTGGTACCCGTAGTTTCCTGTTCTCCTATTTGTTAATGAACTTCTCCTTTGAATCCGCTTCTCCCCTATATAATTGGGCAAGATTCCATTATTCTTTGTACTGAGGACGGTACGCTAAAGGCTACCGAAACTAGTCTGCTCTGAATTTGCATATTCTAGCGTTTTTAACATTGTTTCAAAATTTATATACATATATAAAATTTTGAAATTTTCATAGAAAATTTCACACGCCTATAATTTTAGTAATTTGAAATTTCAATTGCCGAATTTTACATAACTTAGCTTAAAGGTGTAAAACCAACAGAGTGAAAAACTGTCCAAGCCTGGAATCGAACTAGTGTCATTGAAATTGCACGCCAATGCTCTGCAACTGAGCTGCCGGGACGATACCAGCGTAGCACTTCTCACCCTTATCTGTTGGTCAGGCCGCCCCCGGAGCACATGATAGAATATTTTTTTTTCTTTATAAACTACCAACTCTAGGGTAAGCACGAAACGAAAGAGAATCCAGTCTCGATGAAACTGTTGGTTTCCACTCTGTCGGTTTTACGCCTCTAATCCAAGTGAAATAAAATTCAACAAGTAAAATTTCAAATTATTAAAATTACAGGCGTGTGAAATTTTCTATTAAAAATTCCAAAATCTTTTATATCATATTAATTTTCATCGAGGCTGAATCTCTTTCATTTCGTGTTTTCCCCAGAGTTGGTGGCTCTTGAAATATATATATATATATATTTATTTATTGATTAATCTAATTTACAATTATTTGTTATTAAAATTTAATTTACTAAGGACAATATCATATTAATTACTAATAGTATGCCATTCTTATAGTGATTAATATACATATAAGTATGTTTAATATAAATATAGTTATACTGTATGCATTAAAATTGGGTAATTATTTTTATTATTATTCCTATATTCTTTTTAATATTTATTATCGGTTTAATGTTTTTGAATGTCCCACATTCATACTTTTTGGATTTTTATGGATGTCTGAAAATAATCCACACTCTATATTTGTGCTTTTTAAGTAATGGGAATTTAAGTATCATTTAACCTTCTATATACTTCCCCATGTTTTTTATTTCCTGTTCATTTTATAAATATCTTATATATAATTGAATAAAAAATAATTTTTATATTATTTTTAATAATTATTTATATTAATTATTACTGAATTTATTTTGTTTTATAGCATATAGCTATATGCTATATATTATCAAAGTTCTAGAATTATTTAAATTCTTAGTTTAGTTTAAATAAGTTAGCTAATAGAATATATGCTTTTAAATTTTATTAACAATAGTTTTTTAAATACATTGTGTGGTTTATATTAGGTTTATAATTCTCTATATATAAGGATATGTTTGGTTTTGATGTTTAAACAGTTATTTACATTCAAATGCTTACAAATATTTATCTTGCGACAGTTGTTTAATAAAAGTAATACTAGATGGCAACACCAAATTTTGTCTCTTTAAGATAGCTCTTATTTTTAATTTTTCTAGCTCCATTTCAGTTATAATTTAATACACCAGGGGGTATTTTTAGCTATATTTTGACGATAATGTTAAACAGTTATTAATTAATTTAATTGTGCATTTTAAATAATGTAATTACTATCTATTTATTTTTTATTATATTAAATGTGTTTAACAAGGTATTTCAAATTTTATTTCAAAATGTATTAACTGCATCCTTTGGTTTCATTTACTGTGATTTCTTAACTGTTTTATTCACCTTAATCTTTATGATATTCTGGTAGCCATGTGCGCGTGGATATTTGTAAAATACTGAAATATTAATCGGTATGGTGTTTATTATTTATATTTTATATCCTATAAATATTTAAATACGTTTTATTGATTCTTCCATTTCATATTATTTGTTTCTATTCTGCTTTCATTTTTAATCAATTCACTTGATTTTAATGGTTGTTTGGGCACAAGGGAAAATAATTTTTAGCTTTAGCTTATTTTTCCCACAGAAAACAACCATTTTGCTTATATCATTGAATTCTGTGCCCTTGATAACGTAATTCAATGTGTAAGCTTTTCAATTTTTGTCGGTGTCCACTTTTTTCTTTTTCTTCCATAATAATTCTTATAATAATTTTTTTTTTTTTTTTATACTTACAGCTTTAATTCATAATAATTGACGGTGGTAGGTTATGTTTAATTAATGGTTATATATATATATATATATATATATATATATGCAGTGCGTGTAAAAACTTTAAAGACAGCAAAAAATATTTTTTTATCTATTTTTATTTTTTTTTTTTTTATATATAAATTTCAAATCAGATGAAAAAAAGTTTACTATAATGTGTATCATAAAGTTGAAAAGCTCATAAAGATATAAAAAAATCATGTGTAAGTATTTTATTGCGAAAATAAAGTAATATTTTAAAGAAACACTATTTCTGCTTGTGTAAAAACTTTAAGAACAGCAAAATAAAAACAATACAGTAACGAATAAAGAAATACCGTAATTTCCGGTGTATAGCCCGCGAATCAAACAATCGTGTTTCGACCGAGAAATTTTTAAAAATAAAATGTAACTTTTTATATCACGGCAAATATTGGTCTTCGAATACTGAATAAAATTTCTGGGTCCAAACTGAATTGTTTGATCTGCGGGCTATACACCAGAAATTACGGTTTTTAATATATTATACAACTACCATTAAGCTTAATGAATGCAAATATTCTTTTTTTCATGGACATTATTGATTTTTGGCACAGTTCGAGACTGGTTTTTTACCATTCATCTTCAATCGTAGATCTGAGTTCTGAATCTGAGGAAAAATGTCTTTAGATCGGGACTTCTGGATGGCCTTTGCAAAACTTCAATATTTTCCTTCTGAAACCAGAGTTTTGTATCACGGCTTGTGTGGATGGGCGCGTTATCTCCTCCCAGAAGTGTTGGAACAGGTGTAATATGGTCAGAAAGAGTTTT
This sequence comes from Maratus speciosus, assembly GCA_963932465.1. NCBI lineage: Eukaryota > Metazoa > Arthropoda > Arachnida > Araneae > Salticidae > Maratus > Maratus speciosus. The sequence continues at coordinate 199,566,609 of OZ010796.1, read as the reverse complement.
TAGATATCCTTATGAATTAGCTTTTCCTGAACTAAACGCAAATGATCCCCCGCCGTTAAACGAAAAGCAGCCGCATGTTAGAACCCTTTCGACTCGGGCGTCCCTTACAAAAAATTTTTTCGGTTGACACCACTATTTAAAAAGAAGTTCCCTTCAACTGCACAATTTCAAAAATGCTCTAATCAAATAAGGCAAATTTTATTTTCCCCTGTTACTGGATCCGAAAACAAATTTCGCAACGAAAGATGATGTCCAGTCAGACTGGACACATAAGTTGAAAGGGATAATGGATCAGTCGCCTAACTAATGTTTTCAGAAAAAATCTTTTTCTTTTCTCAAATCATGCCAATAACATTCCCAGCCATCAGGACCATCTAAGTTCCATTTCTTTTCATCTCCGAAAATAACCTATAGCGATTTGTCGTTCCATGTCATCACTTGTCTTGCAAACTTGTTTATTCCACTTTCGCCGAAAGATCTCCCCAGAACCCCCTGCTGTTTCTTGACAGTTCCTAAAAACGAATGGCGATGACACGTATGAAGCGAAAAAAGAAGGTTAAAAACGCAACACAAAAATCTCAAATACTGATCTTCACAAATGCGACATTTCGATCCTTTTTCCGAAAAATGTCCTCTCCCTCAAACATCGTCAAACAAGATCCAGGTGGTCGCTAATTACAAATACTCAACGAGGTTCTAAGTGATGATTATTCTCAAGATGACACCTGAAACCATTAAGTGATTTAAGAAAAATCGTTTCCTGTTGATTATCTTTCTTAACTGTTCAACTTGAATATTCCAATATATCTATTTTTCTCAGCTAGAAATAGAAACAAATATGGTTATTTTATATAAGTACGAAATTATTTAATTTTAATGCTTCTATTTTATATGCTTCGTGTGAAATACAAGTGAGAAATTCGTATAGTTTTCAAACAATTAAAAATGAATTTGCAACAATCTTCTTTGCCAAAAATAATTAAGAAACATCTTTATAGCGAATATTTAATGCATGGATGATGATAATAATAATAATAATAATAATAATAATTAGTAACTTCATAATTTCTTTATCTTTGTTGCATGTTTTTGGTAACGTATATAAATGAAGTTTAATGTCTCAATAATTATAAAAGTTGAAATTAAACTTGAGTTACAAATAACATCTGTTTTAAGAGTTAGGTTAGGAAATATAATATTGATTAATTATTGTAATTAATTTTTTATAAATTCAGTCAGTCACTGTCTTTTAAACATTTTCATTCGCCGAATTAGCCAAGTTATTAGTGTATCGACTCGCAATAATACTAATACATTATTATTATTATATAATTATTATTATCGTTATTAGTAGTAGTGGTAGTAGTATTTTCTACAGATTAAACAAACATTGAAAAAAATTCTACTTAGTTTTGTGTTACTAGAATAAAAACAAGTTGAAAATTGCTCGTCAAACGTTGCAAATGAGGTGCGTTCGTACTATAACTAGTTTTATAATTATTTTTTGCACCTCATATTGTACTGAATGTATATTTTTTTGCGCTTCATAAGTGCATAGTCTGTAACATCATTAAAATGCACTTACAATAATTTTTCCCCCATTCCCCGTAATGTAACGGAAAACTTTTGACTGTCCCTGTAATTAAACTATACATTCGATTTTCATAAAATTTGAAATGGCTCGACAAAATTTTGCAACAATTATATATTTAAAATTTCAGACCATTCGGAAGGCTGTAAAATCATTAAAATGCATTTGCAATAATTTTTTCCCATTGGCCATAATGTAACGGAAAACTTTTGGGTGTCCCTGTAATTAAACTATACATCCGATTTTCATAAAATTGGAAATGGCTCAACAAAATTTTGCAGCAATTATATATTAAAAATTTCAGACCATTTGGAAGGCTGTAAAATCATTAAAATGCATTTGCTATAATTTTTTCCCATTGGCCGTAATGTAACGGAAAACTTTTGGGTGTCCCTGTAATTAAACTATACATCTGATTTTCATAAAATTGGAAATGGCTCGACAAAATTTTGCAGCAATTATATATTAAAAATTTCACACCATTCGGAAATCTGTAACATCATTAAAATTCACTTGCAATAATTTTTCCCATTGGCCGTAATGTAAAGAAAAACTTTTGACTGTCCCTGTAATTAAACTATACATCTGATTTTCATAAAATTGGAAATGGCTCGACAAAATTTTGCAGCAATTATATATTAAAAATTTCAGATCATTCGGTCGGGTAGTTTTTGCTCTGTTATATGCGGACGGACAGACAGACGGACGGACAGACGGACGGACAGACGGACAGGCGGACGGACAGACGGACTGAACGACGACTATAGGTGCTACGTATTTATATAATTACGAACGCACCTAAAAAGGAAGGAAAAAAAGACCTTTCTGTCAGATTTCGCTCTATTCTAAAAAAATATACACCACCGCCGCCGCTGTAAATGAATTTTTTGTGACCGGAGGTCTTTCTTCGCTAATATTAAGAAAATACTACACAGAAAAACATGAAAATGAGTATTATTATAGAGAAATCTTTGATAAATACGCTAAAGTAGACAATTTTTAAATCGAAGAATTATTTAAAACGATTTTTAATGTTAAAGTCGGTCAGAATAGGTCCATTAAAAAAGTTTTTTAGGAACAAAACTATGCATAGGAGTTTAATATATTTTTTCTAGGGATATACTTCTCAAGCTAGTGGTGTGCAAACTGCGCTTATTTTTTTATTTTATTTATTTATTTTTTTTATGAAGGGTTTCTTTTTTCAATTTTTTATTCGAATTTTCATTATTTCAAGATTTTTTTTTTTTTTTTTTTTTTTTTTTTTTTATATTTAGAAAAGGTAATTTTTTATGTTGATGCCAATTTGTAAAACAGCACAAAGTTTTATATTTCCTCTCAAATAAAAAATGTATTTACACGTGACTATTAAAAACAGAAATGAAACTTTAAAATAATAATAAAATGATCAATTTTTAAAAGCAGAAAATATGGAAAATTATGTCAATATAAATTGTATTTACACGTGAATATTAAAAAAGTAAGAAAATTTTAAAATAATTAAATGTAATTAAATCAAAAATTAATCAAATCAATTAAATCAATTAAATTAAATGTAATTAAATAATTAAATGTAATTAAATCGCTTATTTTTTTATTTTATTTATTTATTTTTTTTTATGAAGGGTTTCTTTTTTCAATTTTTTATTCGAATTTTCATTATTTCAAGATTTTTTTTTTTTTTTTTTTTTTTTTTTTTTTTTTTTTAATATTTAGAAAAGGTAATTTTTTATGTTGATGCCAATTTGTAAAACAGCACAAAGTTTTATATTTCCTCTCAAATAAAAAATGCATTTACACGTGACTATTAAAAACAGAAATGAAACTTTAAAATAATAATAAAATGATCAATTGTTAAAAGCAGAAAATATGGAAAATTATGTCAATATAAATTGTATTTACACGTGAATATTAAAAAAGTAAGAAAATTTTAAAATAATTAAATGATTAATAATGAAAAATAATGAAAACGCCGCATTTAATGGGGACAAATACGTCATATGTAAAATACATGTTGTCATATGTTGTAAAACTAACAACTCTTAATAGAAAACGTCATAAAAATCACTATACAGAAGAGTTTTTGTTGTGAAAATGAATAATAATTACACATAATATTTTTATAAAAAATTAGTCGTGTCCTTAAAGTTTTTACACGGGCAAAAATAGCGTTTGTTTACATAATTATTATTTTTTCGCAATAAAAATCTCACAAATATATTTTGTTGACTTTTATATCAGCATTCCCCATATATGATCACCATTAAATTACCATTTCAACTATCGTGTTTTAAATTTATCAAAATATTTGCCATTTTTTTGCTGTCCTTAAAGATTTTACACGCATTGTACTATATACACATACATAATATTCCATAATGTGCTGCGGGTGCAGCCTTTCCAACAGATAAGAGTGAGAATTGCTAAGCTTGTATCATCCAGGTAGATCAGAGGAAGAGCCTTGTCGCGTAATGTCTATGATCCTAGTTCGATTCCAGTCTTGGGCACTTTTTTACTCTGTTGGTTTTACGCGCAGTGTTTCTTTAATTCAGTGGCCCCACTCAGCCCCTTAAAATTAGATGCTTGGGCCAATGTTCGCGATTTCGAAATCTGCGGGGTTGACTGTGTATGGTTTTCGGGGTTTTCTTGTACAATAACGATAATTCCGGTTATTTTACTTTCAAACCTCTTCCTGTACACTGTAAAAAAAAATCTCTGAAGTTGACAGAAAAAAACTGTTAATTTTGGCGCCAGTGGAAAACGGTTTAATTTACAAAAAAAAAAAAAAAAAAAAAAAAAAAAAAAAAAAAAAAACCTGTAATTTTACATTAAAACAGGTTTTTTTCTGTAAAAATTATGAAATTCAGTTTCTTTTACAGGAAAAAACTGTTTTTCTTTAAAACAGTTTTTTCTGTAAAAAATATAATTTTTTTCTGTGAAATTTTTTTTTTACAGTTTAGTAATAGGGTTAAACTTGCCTATGCTTTACAAATAACTCTTTCTTTGCTTGTTATGTAGTTGGGATTTTTAGGTGCGTTCGTAATTATGTAAGTACCAGCACCTATAATCGTCGTCTGATCAATCCTTCTGTCTGTCTGTCCGTCAGTCCGTATATAACAGTGCAAAAATCTACCGAACCGAATGGTTTGAAATTTAATATATATAATCGTTGCAGAATTTTGTCGAGTCATTTCAAATTTTATAAAAATCGAATCAAAACATAAAAAGATATTAATAAAGTTTTCTTCATTCGATTAAATCCTATCACACGTAATTAATTCAATGATATCCCAAAGCAGGTAATGGTTCTACGTTGTCGTGGTGATGATGTCCTATTTAAGACGGAGTCCTATTATTTCCGTATTACTGAATCTAATAATTCATATAATCGTAATAAATTTTGAATTCATGCATTTTTGCATGAAAGTGAAACAGCTATTGCACCAAGATTTGAATATTTATAAAACTAGCTATAATACGAACGCACCTCATTTTCCATGTTTGAAGTACAATTTCCGACTTGTTTAGTTTAATGATCAGTTCAAAAAGTACGTATATCAGGGTCAGGAAATGTGAATACCAGTTCTTGCAAATAGTAGTCATCGCTTTATTTAATCGCAGAATTTTTTCATAAAATAAAATTACTACTTCTCTTTGGAAATATGGGTTTTCAAATTCCCTGACTAATAGAAATCCTGATATTATCTTCCATGTTGTAATATGTCAAGGATAAAGGCATAAATTCATGCATATGATTAATGGTAAATTGTTAAAACAAATTACAAGATTATGTCATTTTAATCTTGACAAATATAAGTGTACGACATTAATTAGTAATTTTATACACACAAAAAATCAGAACCACGGAGAAAACGTGATGATTAGACTTATTATGAAGGAATTAGACTTTTTTAAAAAAATATAACGTCTTTTAAAATATGCTAAGAATAATTTTAAACCATCCCAATGTTTTTTCCAATCTATATTCATTAGAATTTTTCGATTGTTTTTCTTTTCAAAAATATTAGTTCTTTTAACACCGAGAAGTGCATTAAAAAACGAAAAAGAAAACGGATCAACGTGATTTATAATTTAAGCAAAAGAACAATGTCAAGCAAAGCACTCTTTACAGATAACGAAGATAGCATTTAATCATTATGACAGATATGAGGCGTCATAAGCTATTTTAAATAAATAGGTGATCAGATCACACTCTTTTTTTAAAAATAAAATGCAAGATAAAGCGTCTTAATAAGAGCTTATTACTTCAACTTAGATGAAAACTTAATTACAAAAGGCAAAATGCCATTATATTTTCAAACTAGTTATCTGAAAACAATATCAAAAGTAGGATTAAGAATTTAGTTTTTCATATTTCATTTTTTGTTTCTTAATTTTGAAAGATAAAGGCTTCTGCTACATATTAGAAATTTTGATTAAGGACAAAAGTGTTTAATAAAGCTCAAATTTTATAATTCGATGTAATTTACGTTTTTTATATGCCAAAGACGCATATTAAATTTAAAAATTTTCTTTATCTATATTTTCATTATCCCAACGAAGATATTTTTTATTCCTTGATGCATTCTTAATTAATAAACCAGAACGAAAAATCATGCTTCAAGCATAGATTATGAAAAGCTTTCCATCCGCAACAGTGATATCAGGGCCATTACGTGTCACGTGTGAGACAGCTTTTCTACATACAGTTCGTCTCAAAAGTATATGGACAGGCGATTTTTTGAAGTAACAGAAATCACGAAAAAAATAATAAGCATATGGAATTATAATACAAGTTTATGACAATAAATAAATACAGTATAAGGTTTACGGAATTTTTGTAAAAAAATCAAAATCAAAATAGGCTGTCCTAAAAAAATAAGGACTTTTAGAGTATTTTGCATTTAAATTCAAATTTTAAATTCGTTTCTTTGAATTACCTTGAAAACCTTATCAAGTATGCTTCAAACTAGTGTTTATAAAACGTGTGGCTGTAAAAATAACCAATTCTTCTCTACTTGTTGCTTTAATTCCTGAATAGTAGAAAATTGACGGCCATGGGCGTACACATCTCGTGAAAGTACTCCCAAAGGTTTTCAATTGGATTTAGGTCTGGGCTGATAGCTGTCCAGACTACAACAGTCACATAATTGTCCGTAAATCAAGCTATTGTTGGGTGGTAGATGTGAATCGACGCATTGTCCTCTTAGTATTTTCAGTTTTCCCTTCATAAAATATTTCCAAAATGAAGTAGATTGATTTTAAGGCTGTTCTTAACTGCCCTGCTCAACTAGCGCAAAACGTTTTGACACATTTACAAATTCATTTTTTAACGAAAAGGTATAAAATTGGAAAGCCTGGGCGTCATGGATTCGTCATTCTTGATTCGTCATGGAATTGAACTGTTTTTTTTTTTGTTTTAATTTTTTGATCAGTCAATTACCTATTGAGTTATAAGCGAATTCGTTCACATGACAAACACGTTTTTCACCCGCTTTTGAGTGCTCTTTCTTCCTTCACTCAGAAATTCAGTTCAAAACGCCCATTTTGACACTATTTTCTGAAAGATCTATTGCGTTTGCAAAAAAAAAAAAAAAAAAAAAAAAAAAAAAATGGAAAAAACAGCTCAATTACATAGTTTCTGAACAACAACACCAACCAGTTTTATGCATTTTCGAACAAAAATAAATTAAAACTTATGTCAGAAAGTTGCCCTTTTTGATTTGAGAACACCCTTAAGGACATTTTAATAATCCTCAGAGCACTGCCGACCATCAAGAAAAGCAATAGCGTTGTTCCATTGAAACAAATCGCGCCCCACACCATACCCTCTTTGTTGTTGACTAAAGAACTCGCGAGATTCTCGTCGCAGATCATGCCAATAAAATGCCCAGTCACCAGGGACATCAAAATTGATTTAGTTTTCGTCACTGAAGAAACAATTAAAAATTCATCGTCCCGAGACATGTGTTTTTTAGTTCAAAGAATGCATGCATTTCTATGGTGCACTTTCAGCATTGGTGTCCGACACATTCTGCGATATTAATGAATTTTGCTTGCCTGTATGCAACAGTGGACAGCAAATCTCGTAATAGGGAACGCAAAAGTCTTCAAAATTTCATGAACAGACTTCTTTTGGATTGAAACTGGTCGCAAAACCTCTCTGCCTTGTCGTAGAGATGTTTTTCTTACTCAACCTGAACGTTGTTTTTCAATCGCATTGTCGCTTTTTGATAAAATTTCATAAATTCCTGATCTGCTACTCTTCATTTGTTTAGCAATATCAGAAATGTTAACATTTTGAGCCTTTAAACGCCAAATTTTAGCTATATGAGCAGCAGTGAATTGAACGTTGCGAGGCATTTTCCCACTATTCGACAATTGAAGAACGAGCAGTGATTTTATATTTCGAAGTGGTTATTTCACATGTACAGAACGCAGAAAATACAATTTTTTTTTTATACGGTGGTAATAAAAGCAATTCACTTCATTGTCCACATATTTTTGGGAACACTTATTTTGATTTTATCGTATTTATTTTGATCGTAGAGATGTTTTTCTTACTCAACCTGAAGGTTGTTTTGCAATCGCATTGTCGCTTTTTGATAAAATTTCATAAATTCCTGATCTGCTACTCTTCATTTGTTTAGCAATATCAGAAATGTTAACATTTTGAGCCTTTAAACGCCAAATTTTAGCTATATGAGCAGCAGTGAATTGAACGTTGCGAGGCATTTTCCCACTATTCGACAATTGAAGAACGAGCAGTGATTTTATATTTCGAAGTGGTTACTTCACATGTACAGAACGCAGAAAATGCAATTTTTTTTTTGATACGGTGGTAATAAAAGAAATTCACTTCATTGTCCACATATTTTTGGGACTACTTATTTTGAATTTTATTTTTTTACAAAAATTCTGTAAAACCTATACTGTATTACGTCATTGTAATAAACATATATTATGATTCCATAAGCTTATTATTTTTTTCGTGATTATGGCTTAATTTTTGAGCTGCTATTTGAAAAAAATCGCTTGTCCATATAATTTTGAGAAGCACTGTATTACTGCTTGTTTTAACAATGTTGTTATTTCCTCAAATTAAAAAAACTGTGCTAATATGAAAATCTAAAGTTTTTTTTTTTTTTTTTTTTTTTTTTTTTTTTTTTTTTAATGTATAGTTTATATTTTAACAACTTATAAGCTAATAGATATATATACAGAGTGTCCCAGCTAAGATGTTACAAACTTCGAGGGGAGGTTGGGTACACCTAGGCGACTCGAAATCACATAGGAATTCTGGATCCGAAACGCCTTCATGACCCAATAAGGGCACTGACAATGTTGCCATTGGGATACTTTTTTTAAATTCAGATTTCTTGGTTGGCACCATTTATCTGAAATAGTAATATTCCGTTCTTTTATCCTTAATTAATGTGCCATTGAATAAGGCGAATTTTACTATTTCAAAAAACTGGTGCCAATCAAGAAATCAGAATTTAAAAAAAAAGTAGCCCATTGGCAACACTGGGCATTGAAAAGGCTGGATTACACAAAGCTGATCTTTGGCCCTGGCAGAGTTTCCAGTGGGTTACCTTTTTTAATTGAGATTTCTTGATTGGCACCACTATTTTGAAATAATAAAATTCCACTAATTTAATGACATATTAATTAAGTTGAAAATAAAGGGAATTTTACCATTTCAAAAAAGTGGAGCCAATCAAGAAATCGGAATTAAAAAAAAGTATCCCACTGGCAACACTGATCAATGTCCTCTACCGCGTCAGGAAGGCGTTTCGGACCCGGCATTCCTATGTGATTCCTAGTCGTCTAGGCGTACCCTACCTCTCCTCGAAGTTTGTAACATCTTAGCTGAGACACCCTGTATATTTATGTAAGTGGGGAATGAAACACGCCTTTTTTTTATATATTTATGTGAAAAAGACATTCACATACACGACATTCACATACGCGCAAGACATTTTGCCCGTTTTTCAAGGAATGACCCTGGAACGGGCTGATTACTTAAGTTAAGGATTTAAAATGTGGAAATTTTTATTGTTTCCTTCAACTTTATTGGATCTGCTGCAAGAAATTTTTCTATAAGTATGATCTTTGTTTCAAAGTTCCGTATCCCAGAACTTGATAGCTAGTCAAAAGAGGTACGCGTAACTAACTTTTTGGTGTTGAGTGTATGTTACTTTCAGGAGAGTTTCCGCAGTCTTTACATTTGTAAACAATTAGTACCACTATTTGCGGAACAAGATGAAGATTAATATTCGAAAATAGTGGTACAAAAGTGTTTACACTAAAAAGTTTCTTGAAAATAATGTGTCCTCATAACAAGCAGTCACGCCGTCACGCACCACTACTATTGGTAGCACATTCCAAGTAAGTGGACGTAATCTTTGTTAAAACCCAATTATTAAATTATTTTGTACATCAATTCATTTATTTTTTCTCGGAAAGCATACATTTAATATAAATTCGAACTATTTATTGCTAAATTAAGCACTATGTCAAAAGCACAAAAAAAAAAAAAGAAAAAAAAGTTATTTGACGAACAGTTCATAAATATTTTAAATTTCTACAATTACATGTTTGTAAGTTATACACAAAAACGTTTTGTATCTTAAGATTTGGATGTCAAAGTTACATCGGCTGGACATACGCAAAGTATATACGCTTTAACATTATATTATGGGAATGAAACACGCATTTTTTTTTATATTTATTATGAAAATTTACTTTCCAGAGTTCCGTTTTGAATATTCAAAGTAAGATGAAGGATTTTGCTTAACGCATTAAAAAAAAGAAACATTTTAGAAAGTAATTGAGCTAATTAGGATTTTTTTTTTTTTTTTTTTTTGCAATTCAATTGCACTTGAGCTAAAAAAATGCTTTAATATGATATAATTAATTTCGTTTTAAAAGAAGTAATAATTTAATTCAAATTCAACAAAAATTATAAAACGTTCGGAAAATGAACTGAAAATGTTAAAATATTAAAAAACATACTGTGACAGGCATAAAACTGAAAATTGGAAAGTTTTTTGCTGTAAAATTTAAATGTCTCATTTTAATCAAATTTAATCGAAATACTTGGTATCAAATTATTATTATTTTATTTTCATTTTTAATAAAATAGTCTCACCCCACCCCCGTTCTTCCCGATATAATAATAAATGACTTTCATGAAGCAGCTTAATTTTTTTTTAGAAGAAATTATTTTTTTTTTACTGACCACTAGAGATTCCATTCAAATTGGATTGGAATTAAATTAATTCCTAATTCTGGATGAATCTTTTTGATTTGAAATGGGTATCATTTTTGAAAATCAACGCTTCGATTTTTTATCTTGCAATTATTGAATTTTTAGTTTAAAAAAAATAGATTTTACCTTCTAATTTACCTTCTACACTGTTAAAACACTATTCTTAAAAATAAGTAAATTGTACTAATTATTGAGCACTTCCCGATCTTAAAATAGCTCCGAGTACATAACTTTAAAATTTGAAAAACGCATGTTCTCATTTTTTTGATTACATACAGGGACTCGAAAATAAGAATGTATAGAACAACACATACACTATAAGAAAAAAAAAAGCGAAATTACAGAGAACCGACAAATCACCATTTTCAATTACGGTAATTTTGAATTGCGAAAAACTACAATTTTTGGAGTAAAGAACAACGAATTTACTATTTTAATTCTTGAAATTTTATGTATGGGCCGCCCCGTGACTTGAACTTGAGTCCTCTAGGTGGGAGATCAGTATTGTACTGACTGTGCTGTAAGAGCAGTTACCAGCTGTTTCCAAATGACACCTTTTATGAATCAGCGACGGAAGATCGCTAACAGCAGAGATGAATTTTCCCTTTCTTAAATGTTTTAATTTCTAATAAAACAATTTTTAAACTATATTTTCTTCTTTAACATTTCTAATGAAATTGTAAATAAATTTGAAAAGTGTGTATTATAAATTAAAAATTATAACAATGATAGACATATTTTTAAATAAAAGCTTGGAAATCCCTACTGTCAATTCCGTGTAAGAAAAGGGTTTATCAGAAAACTCATATTATTGAGCACATAGGATAGAAACATGAATAGTAAGACTTTAAAATACAAAATATATGTATTCATCGCTAATATGCTGTTTATTCCCCTCGGCCGCCATCTTGGATTTCTTGGCGTTGTTTATCGATAAGACAACCCCGTTAAGCCTAACCGCATAAATTGTTGCTTGGCGACATTTACTACTTGGCGGAAAGGGGTTTTCAAGCCAAGAACAAATCCAGGATGGCGGCCGAGGGAATATACAGCATCTGTTCCGTATTCATTTCTGCATACATTTATAAATCAAAAATAAGTATACACAACTTCAAAATATCATGTAGTCGTTTCTGAATTAATTGTACTTAAAAAATCGAGTGCAAAGAAAGTTTCATTTTTAAGTAGATTAATGCTCCTTTTTGAAGCAATTGTACTTAAAAATATGAGTACATAGAAATGCTCATTTTTAAGTAGATTATTTTTAACAATGTACTTCTTTTTGAAACAATTGTACTTAAAAAAATACGAGTACATGAAAGTTCTCATTTTTAAGAAAATTATTTTTGAGAGTGTAATTACCTTCTATTTTACTTCGATAATATTTCAGATGTCGTCGGTACCATGTCAAACTATCCAATATGAAAACAGTGTTGAAAGTGGGCTACTTTTTTTAAATTCAGATTTCTTGATTCGCACCACTTTTTTGAAATTGAAAAATTCGCCTTTTTTAATCTTATTTAATGGCATATTAAGGCAAAAACCAGGGAAATTTTACCATTTCAGAAAAGTAGTGCAAATCAAGAAATCTGAATTTAAAAAAGTAGCCCAATGGCAACATTATTTTTATATTGGATACATTGTGCGGACGACATGTAATAAAGATAATGTGCAAATAATAGAACTCAATAGTAAGGGTCTTCAGTCTTTGACCTTCCGGGTGGTGTTGCCAGATGTCCCGCGTAAATCAGTACTCCATGTGCTCTGTATACTCCTAATTTCTTACAGTTTATTTCGCCATTTTTAATCGCAGATAATTCTTACATTAGATAAGGCGAAGAAAATTACTTTAAAATACTGGTGTACAGAGCATTTGGAGCCCCGATTTACTCGGGACACATGGCAATATTTCCTGTAGACCATAAAGAACAAATATTTTAGAATTGAATACTTGCCGTATTTAACCCTCTCGCTGCGTAAGTAATTCTTCGCGATGAGCGTCCTTTACAGAATTTTTAATCTTTCATCACCGGTTCTTTAAAGCAGAAATTTTTGACTATCGTAATCGGGGAAAATGTCCTGATTAAATCAGACAAGGTCTTCGCTAAAAAATAACTGGTGGGAATAGCCAAATAGTATTAATTAGACGGAAAAATGCATGCCCGAGTATATCTCGGGTTTTGCAGCAAGAGGGATAACACGTTGACGCCGTAGCCGAAATTCATGTTTTTCGCTGTGAGACGGTGGTCGAATTCATGTTTCGCTTCATCTGGTGGCGGGGTACTGTCGCTTATACTGACACTGTATGTAATGACCCGCCCGTCTCATATTTATTGAATTGAACTCGAATATAACAAGCAGAGTGGATTGTGAATGTCTGAAAATTCGTAAGGGGTAAGCAAATTAGTTAGAGACATGATTTTATTGACTACACTTAAAACAACACAATATCCACGTACTATACACATTTAGACTAACGTTTATAATGAAAAAAAAAAACGATCTACCTCAAGAAAGAGCATCATTATCAGAAATTAGATTATACTGGCAGGGCTGCAACAAGGCCACAATTGTTCTATTCTATTGGCACCACTATTTAAAAATAAATAAATTTTTAGTCTATTTCTCTTGCAAAAGTTGTCAAAGTATCTGTCAAAAATTTTTGTTCTGAGAAACTGGTGCAAGATAGCACGATTGACGCTTGTATTGGGATAAAAGAGACATGTATGCGAACGCGCGCTGTGTTGCCAGTGGGCTACTTTTTTTTTATTCAGATTTCTTGACTGGCACCACTTTTTTGAAACGATAAAATTCCCTTTCTTTTAGCCTTCATTAATATGTCATTAAATAAGTCGCATTTTACCATTTCAAAGAAGTGGTGCAAATCAAGAATTTGAATTAAAAAAAAAGTAGCGCATCTGGCAACACTGAACGCGCGCATAAAAAATGCCATGAATCGTGATCGTTTTTTATTGATACTTATTTTTGTACTTTTTCCCGACAATACCACAGCTAGACTATGGAACTATTGATAAAGAGGAACCGACGTAGCCTTAAAATACTGAAGCTTCAATTGTAACCGCTATCGCAGACGTCGATTACCGCCGGTGGAAAGTTCCACCAGCAGGTTTACATAGAAATATTCAACTTATTTCAACGCCCTATTATTACAAAATTTCAGTCACAAATAATGGTACAAACAGATTTTCATTTTTACTGGTAGGAGTTCACTTTGACAGTAGTTAGGGCTTGCGTTTCCGCCATATTGTGACAACTATGGAAACAAATTGACAGTTTTACAAGGTATACTAACACCAGTAAAAACAAATAGACATTTTTACGACATTTTTGAGAAACATTTCCATGAAACAGACGCTTAAATAAGACGAAATTTTCTATTAACTTTTTGCTGGTGGGATGTTTGTCCTGTCGGTAATCAGAAATTGAAAATCCGATAAAAAAAAAAAAAAAAATCTGCCGCCATCTTGTGACAACTTCCTCAATTACTTCACTCGCAACTGCAGTGTTGCCAGTGGGTTACTTTTTTTTAAATTCAGATTTCTTGACTGGCACCACTTTTTTGAAACGATAAAATTCCCTTTGTTTTCGCCTTCATTAATATGTCATTAAATAAATCGCATTTTACCATTTCAAAGAAGTGGTGCAAATCAAGAATCTGAATTAATAAAAAGTAGCCCATCTGGCAACACTGAACGCGCGCATAAAAAATACCATGAATCGTGATCGTTTTTTATTGATACTTATTTTTGTACTTTTTCCCGACAATAGTACAGCTAGACCATGGAACTATTGATAAAGAGGAACTGACATAGCCTCAAAATACTGAAGCTTCAACTGTAACCGCTGTCGCAGGCGTCTATTACCGCTAGTGGAAAGTTCCACCAGCAGGTTTATATAGAAATCTTCAACTTATTTAAATGCCCTACTATAACAAAATTTCAGTCACAAATAATGGTACAAACAGATTTTCATTTTTACTGGTAGGAGTTCACTTTGACAGTAGTTAGGGCTTGCGTTTCCGCCATATTGTGACAACCATGGAAACAAATTGACAGTTTTACAAGGTATAATAACACCAGTAAAAACAAATAGACATTTTTACGACATTTTTGAGAAACATTTCCATGAAACAGATGCTTAAATAAGACGAAATTTTCTATTAACTTTTAGCTGGTGGGATGTTTGTCCTGGCGGTAATCAGAAATTGAAGATCCGATTTAGAAAAAAAAAAAAAAAAAAAAAAGAACTTCCGCCATCTTGTGACAACTTCCTCAGTTACTTCACTTGCAACTGCAGTGTTGCCAGTAGGCTACTTTTTTTTAAATTCAGATTTCTTGACTGGCACCACTTTTTTGAAACGATAAAATTCCCTTTGTTTTCGCCTTCATTAATATGTCATTAAATAAGTCGCATTTTACCATTTCAAAGAAGTGGTGCAAATCAAGAATCTGAATTAAAAAAAAGTAGCCCATCTGACAACACTGCGCAACTGGTAGAAAGTACACTATCTGTCTCCTCCGCTTTATTCACAACTCCATTAGCTAGACCTGAAGATCAGTAGAACAAAATTCGAAATATTGTTGAAGCAATTGTTGATACTTTTGAAGCTGGCAAAAAAAAAAAAAAAAAAACATTGTAATTGACAAAAGTATGGTTCCATGGAGAGAACACCTCGATTTTCGCCAATATATTCCAGGCAAGCGACATGAGTACGGTATAAAATTAAATAAACTGTATGTTCCTGAAGGTTACACCTATAACATTGGTATTTATGCCGGAAAAAATGCAACGGCAATTCTGAAAACACATTCTCGTGACGTCGTAAGGAGATTGATAAATGAATTATTATTTGAGGGCCGCATAATATTTACAGTTAGCTATTATAAGAGTGTCCATCTGACTGGAGAAAAAACAAAAAACATTTATTTGTAAAACTATAAAACTGAACAAAATATTTCTACATCCACAGGCAAAATAAAAACAACAACGGTGTGGCATTATGAGTTATGAAAATCCTAGCGGAGTTAATTTTTCTGACCAGTATGTATGGTAACTACTTCCAGGAATTATACGTATACCATTATTCACATGGCAGTCGTCAAAATGACGGCTCACAGTAGTTCTAGTGTTAATATAAAATGCCTTACAATAAATGCCTTAAAGAAATGTGGACAACATGATATAAATGCATTTTCTGTAACGTAGATGCCACGGGCTTAGTCAATGATATTTTTTGAATGAAAAGTAGAATTGTTGTTTCCCGTCGTGAATGTGTTAAGTTTATAATATTGAGTTGTTTTACTACTGAATTTTTGAATATTCAAGTGTGATCCGCCGGTGATGCACGCAGGCGTAAACGTGTTAATGACTAAAACTTTTCAATTAAATAACGCTAAAATTATATTTCAAAATTTTTTGGGGCAATTGAATTTCAGGCAAAAATTTTAAAGACCCCACTCTAAAGAATAAATATCAGAAACATGAAGTAAGATGTTTACCAGACAAAATTAATATATTTTTTTCATTTCAATATTGGTTCAAAGTATTGCACTAAAAATGTCCACAGCATGAATATATATTTGGATATGTATACATAAAACAGCATACGTAAAATTAACAATTATTTTGAGCAGTGCTCTCAGACGATGAGCACGTACACTGAATGAATCGGAATATATGTTTTCTCCACAAAGTAGTAATGGGCAGAATGAATGATTTTATTAATCGAATGAATCATTCGGGCAAGCGAAAAAGCATCGTTGGCAACCTTTGTTTTTTTTATTCAAATTTTACCAGAAATTTTGCATAAAAAAAATTTCTTATTTTAATTAGAATTCATTAAAAAAAAAAAAAAAAGGAAAATATAAAAATTCTTTTTAAATTCAAAATTTCTCAAAATAATTGATTAAAATAATTAGAATATTTGTCAACTTGCATTTTTTAAAAAATAAATTTCTGGTGGTACATGATTAAAAATATATACAAATGTTGGAAACTATGTTTTTACGCATGCCCGAATGATTCATTCGATAGTAAAATCACCGCCCCCTGAATAATAGGCCTGAGCGCTAACACAAAAATGGCGCGGATTTTTTTAACGTGCGTCCGGTTCCTTAAATGTTCGTACCAATAATTTTTTTAAGTTTTCTCCGCTTCATTTTTCTGAGATTAAACAAGTCAAAGAAATCTTGTATAAAATACTGGTGTCAAAATTTAAGGGACCGTGCATACGTTTTAAAAAATCCGCCTTCGGAAGCCGCCATTTTTTTGTCAGCGCTCAAGCCTAGTATTCAGGGGGCGGTGGTAAAATCAACAGAGTTATGAATAAAGAGGAGAAGACATATAGTGTAAAGTCTATGGGCCTGTTCAGAAGTGCAGAAAACGCCGCGCGCGCGCTCAGAAGTTTTTGCCATGCAGTAGGTCATATCGAAGAAAGGAATTTTAAAATAATTCAATTATTTCATTAGTTTTATGGTTCAAAACAGGTAAAATCAGCGACTATATTTCTTTATCCTTCCAAAACATAGTTTTCGTAACAGAAATACATGCCTATGTTCACTCAGATAAAATCCAAAATATTCGGGAGAAACATCACGTGACCTACTTCATCTACTTTAGCCCGTTCAGTATTTAAAATCAACCAACCGCACACAAACTTGACGCGACGAGCCGTTAATTCCCAAATTGGCTCAGCCGAACTCAGCAATCTGATTGTTCGTTAATATTAATATTTTGGATTACTTTACTGTGATTTTGATCAAATTTAACAAAATAAATCAATTTAAGTCATTATAATTGCATTCTATTTTACATTACACTACTTCATAACAAAATAAATATAATTTTCTACAATATAAATATCAGTTTTAGCCAATCAGATTGCTGAGCTCGGCTGAGCCAATTTGGGAATTAACGGCTCGTCTTGACGCGGGCGGCTCAAAAAATTTATGTGGGCGATTTGATCACGTGATTGTGCGCTTTGATTGTGAGCTTACGTTTTATTGGTTGTGCTTTGTTTGGTAGGTTGATTGATACAATTTAACAATTCAATTGGTGCTATAAATTTTTAACAATTTTCTTTTAATCTATTTAAAAATGATTTATCAGTTGCTTTACATTTTTCGTGATGAATAAAAGGATGTTAATAAACCAAGATTGTGATATCACCGTATTACGAGATTTATGGGTAATATGGATATGGATTAATTGGATAATGGATTTCAATGGAATTTGCACTGTTAGTTAGACAATTTTTCAGAGAAGTTTTTAGTATATATATTTCTTATTTTATGATTGCATATTTTAATACCGAGTGGATAATAGACCAAAATACATCATAAAACATGAGAAACAAATGGCACTCAAAATCATGTTAGTATGCAAGGACCGATTAACCTCTGAAGTTATGGGAAGCACAGTTTCATTTCGGGGGGGGGGGGGGGCTTTCATTCGAGAAGTGTTTTCTATTCAACATCCCGAAAACTCACCAATGCTACAAGTATTATTCACTGGCTCAGCTGAATTCACATTAAAGAAAGATTTTTTATGTTCTACTTACAAAAAAATAGGATACAATCAGTGCAAAAATGATTTTGCATGGTATTAGCGTAGAAATGTAATTTGGATAAAAAGTTTGAATTCAGAATGCATGCACAACATAAAATATTAATATTATACGTTGTGCATGCAAGCTAAATTCAATTATATTTAAATTGAATATGTAAAACAAGCAATGCATCTAAAATAATGGACAGACTGGAGAATTGTGATCTGGGTTTGAAACTGACCTACTAACGAAAAATTAATTTGTAATGAAAGGTATTTTTATGAAACACTTAAAAAAAACCATATATATATGTGTGTGTGCGTGTAAATTAGTTAATAATTTGAAAAGAAATTAGATAGAATTTTGGAATGGGATTAATTCGATATAAAATTTGGGGCCTCTGTTTTCTCAATTTCGTGTCCCTTCTAATTTCCTAAGGGAAGCACATGCTTTTCGTGCCTATTTGATAATCAGGGCCTGTTAGTATGAGCAAAATACTACTTATACTTTTAGTAGAAAGTTTATAAACATTCTAATCATACTTTATTCACCACAAAACTAGATGCAAAACGCCATATATTTTATATCTTTAAAAAATATATGTGGAGATATTTTTAGTTAAAATAACGTACATCTATTACATTTATTTTTGTAATATTTTCCGTGTTGATTTTAACACCGTAAAATATGATTTGCATCCCAGTCTTGACAAAAATTCACTCCTAAAGTACTAAAAAAAAAAAAAAAGAAAGAAAGAAAGAAAAACATCAAGAAATTATCCTACGCGCAAACGCATATTTTCGCAAGGCGTTCAAATGTAAAACTTTCGTTGCGAAATACCTCATTTTCTCGTATTTAAATAAGTATTTTATTATTATAATAAAAATACATATGCTTCTGTATTATTAATATAAAAATTTATCTTTATCAAAAATATCTTATTTATTATGAAAAATATAAAGCAACCAATTAAAAAAAAAAAAAAAAAAAAAAAAAAAAAAAAATTATAACACAATTTCGGACCCAAAGGATTCAAACCCAAAGCCCCTAGTCTCGAGTTCAAAGCGCTATCCATTCAGCCATCTAGCTCGCCTTTCATTTGCAACAAATTATCTTTAAAATTAGCACCATAATTAATCAAACCGTGATTTGTTCGTGAACACGCTGAACGTTTATTGCATCCACGATAAAGACCCACTCCATGCTCCTGTCTCCTGAGCTCGCGCGCGCGGTGCGCGTGCTCCTTGAACACACTCTATCAGTTGTGAATGAAGTAACTGAGGAGGCTGTCACAAGATGGTGGCTGATTATTTACATCGGATCAACAATTTCTGATTACCGCCGGAGCAAACTTCCACCAGTATATTTTGAATAGAGAATTTCAAGTTATTTTCGCGGCTTATCCATGCACAATTTCTTTCACAAATGTGATAAAATTTTCTGTTCGTTTTTACTGATGGAAGTTGCCAAGATATTATAAACTCTTTCAGTGACAAAGACAGAAGATTGTTCAGGTTGTCACAATATGGCGGAAACGCAGGGCCTGACTACCGCAGAAGTATAATTCCCTTAGTAAAAATAAATATCTGTTTTGTTCATAATTGTTCTGAATTAAGGAGGGTTTTAAATAAGATGAATATTTCTGTTCAAATTTACTGGTGGAAGTTTTCTCTGGCGGTAATGACTCCCTGCAAATCTGTTACAGTTGAAGCTTCGCAATTTTGAGGATATTTCAGTTCCTGTTTATTCATAGTTCCATGGTAAAATCATTTATTCTGACGATCACCACCTGAAAGGGAATTCCGTTAGAGAATGAAAAAAAGAAAAAAAAAATGTAATGTTTCTTGATGTCAAATAATGATGCGAAGTTTGATGATAATCCAAAGTTTTTGACATCATTATCATCATCATCCTGTGTGCAAAAAGCTGCAAAAAGAGATGAAAATCAAACTTTCAGCTGCAGAGTATACGTGAGTCTCAAGAAATGTCGCTCAATGATTGTGTCAAACAACGAAATGTCTCTCAAATATCTCCTAAAAGGCAAGGGGCAGTGGCGTATGCAAACAATATATTTCATAAAATTTCATTAGCGAGCGGGTGGTTTTCGCGTAACTGAAGTAATCTGTTAGCGAATACTTAGACTAATTTCATAAACGTGTGAGAAAAAAACTGTATTAGGTGCTCCTCAGCTGCGCACAATAAAATCAAAAGACCCCTCCCCCTTCAAGAAAATTTTTAAAAGGTGTCACTCCGCAAACTAAGCAATAATGCGCAAAATAAGTTTTTATTGTCAATTTGAACGTACCTAAGCAAAAAGTACCTGTAATGCTATGTATCTGGGACAAATCGAGTGGTGCATTTTTAGTGAACTGTTATTCAAAAATTACTTAAGTCTCACTCCTAAAATTTACAATTTAAATTTATATTACAAAGATGTTTATTATCGTAAGATTTCAGAATTTTTTACTCGGTACCTTTTGAGATATTAATTAGTGAAAAATGCCAAAACCAGACAACACAGTTTTTGATGAGATGTACAAAAAAAAGGAAAAGATTTTCAGGACTGAAATTTGTAAAAATAAGTAGCCCTATAAGACATCAGTGTAAGAAAAAAATATTTAAGGTGAGTCTGATCTACTTCATAAAAAATAATGGCAACGAAATGTGGTGTTTGACCTTTTATTTCTCCGGTTTCTAAGCATGTTTTTGGCTTAGATCCTTAAGTCTAATGAAAATTTTATAAGAACATAAAATGTCGACAATTTTATGCTAAACTGGTTTTTGATTCATCTTAATAGGTAGAAAAATAAAGCAGTTACAACATTTTCCGTAAAACACGTTTTTCGCCCAAAAATGGCTCTGTAGCTTAATAAAAATGGCCACCTCCAAAAAACAATATGAACAAATATTTGTTTAACCCTTTGAAGGGCGGTAATGCCGTCACGGCATCACATATTTTTAATCCTTAATTGATACACTGGCACCGGAATTTTATAATGAAATGCTCGTCTTTATTAAGTACGGGAAAATATTCTTTTACTTCTTTACAAATAAATTCTCTTGTAAATACTGGTGTCAATAAATTATTTCAACATTTTATGAATATAAGTACCTTGCCCCTGAAAGGGTTAATCATGTTTTAAAACTCAGAAAACTGTGAAGAAAACTTGTTTATAAGATTAGGAAAATTAAAAATTTCGAGCGATACCACCAGGGTGATTTGACCCCGAGGGTTTAACCCTTTCACTCCCAGTGGGTCCAAATGGCATCAGGATGTTAATGGATTTTTTAATTCGGATATTCAAAATTCATACCAGAAAATTAAAATAGCAATATTTGGTTTATTTAATAACAGTCCAGTGCATATTTAAATAAAGTGAAATTTATCATTGAAATTTTCTTGTGTAAATTCGGATTCTCTGAACTACGTAATTTCTAGAACGTATTCTACCATGGGAATGAAGGGCTAAATAAAATGTTACTCGGCTTCTATCTAGCGGGTATTTATTTTCCTTCATTAAAGAAAATTACTGGTTTAAATGTGATTCTTGGATTTGAAAAAAGGGGCAAAAAGAAAAGGATATTTATCTGCTTTGTACAGTCGTGGGGAAAAAATATACACCCCCTACTATCTCTGCTACAGATTATCGTAAAATAAAGTTACTGGTACAAAGCAATTACAAAATAAAGCCTAATATTAAAAATTGTATATAAATTTGACTTTGGGGCCCATCTACATATCAAAACACACACAAACTTTGTTTTTATCAATAGCTATAACCAATTTTGACATCATAAATAAATTCTACACCCTTCAATGAGCCTAAATACGAATTTTTATGAAATTCGTACGATTAATTTCAGGGAAATTACATATTTTTAAATGATCATATTTTAGGGATGTATCCAAATTGATCTTTGATACTCAATTGCTTAAATTCTGCAAAATGACTAATACTGTATATAGTCCAGGCAATAGAGACCGCATAGGGGCTCTACCTAGCAAAATTAATGGAAGTTCTGGAAATTGGCTTACTATATGTTTTTTGGGTCTCTGAATTCGAATTTTTTACTTCCCACCAAAATTTCCCCCGGCAACCACTCCAAATTTTGGTAATATGCCAATCAATTTTTTTATTGTTTTAGGGAAAATGTATCTAGAATTTCAGAAAGTAGACAAAATTTGCAACAAATTAGATATATGAAATTATGACTTAGGATGAAGGGGAAGGGGGGATCTGTCTCGGAACATGCGCCACGGTCCTGCGTGGACTAAGTTGCGCAATTCCACTTAACCACTAACACTTTTACATTCGCCCTCCCATCTCCCCTCCGAACACTTTCTCTATAAGGTTTACTTTAAGTTTTTTGGGTGGCTGAACCCGAATTTTTAACTTACCCCCAAAATTCCCCCACCCGAACCCCCACACCCCAAAAAAAAGAAAATAGTTATGTTTAAATTAAATTTTTTATTATTTTAGGAGAAAACTATGTAGAAATTCAGAAAGTAGACAAAATTTGCCACAAATAGGATATATGACAGTATGACGTAGGATAAACGGAGAGATAGGGGGCTGCCTCGGAACATTCCCCGCGCGCTGTTCTCAAAAACTAATTTATTTCAAAAAATAAATTTTTTGGAGGTTTGCCGGGGGAAATGTTGGTGGGAAGTTACAAATTCGGATTCAGCGACCCAAAAAACATAAAGTGAGCCGAAATTCAGAACTAGCATTAATTTTGCCAGATAAAATTCCCTATTACCTGGACTTTCATAACGTAGTGCACATAGCGCCGCAGTGTATGTTCCGAAGCAGTCTTCTCCCACCCCGTTCATCATACGTCGTAATGTCATATATCCTATTTGTTGCAAATTTTGTCTACTTTCCGAATTTCTACATAGTTTTCAACTACAACAATAAAAAATTTAATTTAAAAACAACTATTTTTTTTGGGAGGGGGGGGGGGGTTCGGGGAGGAGGAATTTTGGGGGTAACTTAGAAATTCGGATTCAGCGACCCAAAAAACTTAAAGTAAACCTTATAGAAAAAGTTCGGAGGGGAGATGGGAGGGCGAATGTAAACGTGTGAGTGGTTAAGTGGAATTGCCCAACTTAGTCCACGCAGCACCGCGGCGCATGTTCCGAGGCAGGCACATCCCCCCTTCCCCTTCATCCTAATTCATAATGTCATATATCTAATTTGTTGCAAATTTTGTTTACTTTCTGAATTTCTAGATACCTTTTCCCTAAAACAATAAAAAAATTGATTTCTTTTAATAAATCCGTTTTTGGGGGGCGGGGGGGGGGGCATTTTACCAAAATTTGGGTTGTTGCCGGGGGAAATTTTGGTGGGAATTTACAAATACGGATTCAGCGATCCAAAAAACATAAAGTAAGCTAATTTTCAGATCTTCCATTAATTTTGCCAGGTAAAATCCCCTATTGCCTGGACTAGTATTATTTCTTGACAATATGACTATTTCACTCGCTTAATATGTTTCCACTATCTGCAGCCCAAATGCTTCAATAAAATGAGTAAAGTACTTTTTTTAATAACGCTTTCCTGCACTTCATAGACGACCCCTTAAACCAGCATCCTGACATTTTTTAAGCATCATTTAAAAAATTTTGGAAGAAAAAATTTTAATTTTGGATGGGCATAAAGCAGGACGTAAAAAATATAAATCCATCAAAAATTGTAGGTTGCAATGCATAATTTTTTCGAATATTAATTTCATAATGCATAATTCATATTATAAAATTATAAAAATTACAAATTTAATGTACTTATATTTGAGTTTTTTAGTTTTATAATCACACAAAAAATTAGAACATTAGGATTATAATTTCAGAAGATATTGATAAAAATATGAAAGTGTAATTTAGCATTAGAAGCTCTAAATTTTGAATGTTTTTATTCAAAAACGTATCATCTAAACGATTTGAAATTTCATATCTAGGCATAGTTTGAACCCACAATTTAAAATATATTGTCAAAATTGGGTGCTGCCATTGCAAATAAACAAAGTTCAGGCTGGTTTTGATTTGTAGATGGCCCCTTAAACAAATTTTTTATATACATTATTTAAAAACAGACTTTATTTACAATCGTTTGGTACCAGTAACTTTCTTTTACTATAATTTGTTGCAGAATTAGTAGGTGATGTTTAATTTTTTCCACGATTTTGCTACCGAATCGCGGCCGTCGTCCTAACCGGTCGGAGTTTCCGTGGTTTTCTTCGAACTTTGGGTAATCTTGAATATACACGAGTTAAGTTCCCTTAGAAACACCCACACGGAGGTCACACCCCTTGGGCCTATATCCCTCGTGTAGATATTCGGCCTACATAAACAACACCAACACTACGATTGTATTTGTATTATGAAATAGAGATTGAAATCTGTTTTATAAAAGCAGTCACTAGTTCATTACTTCCAGATTTTGTCAAATGATTCAATCTACACTCGAAATTGAAGACATAAGGCATAGCTGCCAACTTTTACGCTTTCTTCCTACCACTAAAATTTTATAGTAAATATTGTCTTATTTAATCTTCGAAATCTAATGATTAAACAAGGCAAAAATCTCTATTAAATTTTAGTGGTAGCCAAAAAGCGTAAAAGTTGGCAGCTATGCATAAGGTAAATATATATTATCCTCTCGTTATATTACCCATGCCGGGCTACAAAACAAGTGCTATGTAACAGAAGACATTAAAAAATTAAGAACTATAACATAAGAGAAAATGTTTTGTATTTTTCTCCAAAATATAAGTATTTTCTCCAACACACTCTTAGAGTGTTTATTAATTATACAATCTATAGAATTGCAAAAAAAGTTACGTCTGAACGTTTATGCAATACATATTACAATCATCATAGTAAGATTAAGAATATATTCGTATTATAAGGAAGATTTGTGCATATTTACATAAAAGATGCGGCTAAACTACAGCTTATTTTTTTTTTCAGGGAACATGGAAAAAAGCGATATAACAAAAGGTTAATCTTGTACACATATTATGCATAACAATACAATGTACACATTTTCTTTACTGTTTTTATAATAGTTATTGCATTAGAACATGAAATTATTCATTACCAATATATTTGCCAAAAGTTATGATTGTCCAACACACCCTTATGTTAACGACCGGGTACCCGGGTATCTTTCTTCTCTTTTCATCCCGTTTCCAGGGTGTTAATATCAAAAGAAACTAAAATCAATTTAGATCCCCATTATTTGTAGTATTCACTGCCCATTAGTACTTTCACTTTAAAATTTGGAATTTTTCTCATTACTTTTTTGGGGCATTAAACATTTTTATACCTGTCATCAGTGATCAGGGTACCCGGGTACCCATGCCAATTTTCTGTGGAAAAATACAGAAATTAATAGAATATTTATATTTAGATCAATTGAATTTAATTTGAAATATTGGGTTTGTCATATTTTTTAAGGTAAAAAATATTTCATTTACGTGGAATTTTGTGATGGGCAAGTTGTACAATAGCAAAAAGTGCAGGAATGTACATCACATACTGTCTTTCCACATTGTTTACATGATTTTCTGGTTTTTCTGCGCCGTTTTTGAGGTTCTAATAAGCACACCTGACACAAACTGCTTTTATCCTTCGGCTAATGTCAGACGGACGTCTTTTTGCACGCTTTTTTACTTACGTATTATCCCTACACAATGCCGCTAGCATTGTTTAGGAATAATACGTAAGCAAAAAAGCGTGCAAAAAGACGTCCGTCTGGCATTAGCCTTCTTGTTTAATTTCTAATTTCACTGCTGAAAAGTAGTTGAAAAAATTAATTAAAATTTTATATTCACCTATGCTGGGTTCATTTGCATCTCATGTTACGCCGCTAAATTGTGTGCTCATGAAGACTTTTCCATCTAGTGCTGCGGTAGCAGCCTTACCGACTTATATAAGTGAGAGATACCAAGCTGGGCATCGTCCTTGTGGTTTAGTGGTAGAGCACTGGAGATCTGTTACAGGGGCCCGGGTTCGATTCCCTGCTTGGAGATTTTTCACTAAGTTGGCTTACGCCTTGTTAGCAATGTGATAATTCACGTCTTTAATATTCAATATTTTCAAGCGTAATTTCACTGCTGAAAAGTAGTTGAAAAAATTAATTAAAGTTATGATTGAGTTGACACACATTGTTTTAGGAAGTAGAGATTAAGGTGCATTGTTCACAAAAGCTAAAACTTAAAAAACATCAACAGTTTTTTATAAAATAGCCTATGGCCCAGTTACCTCGTGAGTCCAGTTACCCCCAACTAACCTTATCCTGTTGTTTGGCACACTCAAGTTGGTCTCGTAATTTAGAACCTTGATCAGATGACGAGACCTTCAACAGGCAAGGGACCTCCAGAGGTATAATTCACTGGAATTTGGAGGACTTTGCACCCACGACGGATTTTACATGCACCAGGCGCCATTAGCGTACATGCCGGAATTTTAGCCGGCAGTTAGCCTGGGTCCTGCTACCATCGGCTACGAGTATAATGCTCTACCAGCTTGGTCATCGCTGCCCGGTCTAATTGGGATAGCTTGGAATTTTTGAAGCCTAATTGTTGATGCATACTTGTCAAATGAAAATGAACGATAGGGAACACAGAGAAAAGAGCGCTATATCTTAAAAAGCGATATAACGAAAGGTTACACTTGCACGTATTATGCATAAAGACACACTGTACAGATTTTATTTACTATTTTTAATGTAGTTAGTGAATTAGGATATAAAATTACAGATTACAAATATATTTACCAAAAGTTATGATTACCTAATCATTCAACGCACCCTTATTAGAGAATTTATTAATTATGCAATCTATAGAATTATAAAAAGAACTCGCCTCTGAAACATATAATGCAGTTAACATTATAATCCATGCGTATGTTATAGGTTGTTACTTCATAGTTATGCAGCTTCATGGCAATTGCATAAAATTTATGTTTATTAAAAAAAGTCTAAAACATTTGTATACAAATAAAAATGTTCTCCCAATGTATGCATTTATGGGAAATTTAATGACATTATTTAGATTTCATAAAAAACGTTTTAAATGGGATACTACAGTCAGGGTTTCCAGTTTGGCTTCCAATTTTATTCAGAAACTCTGAATTCGCACTAGAAATTCTGAATAGTATTTTTTGTTTTATGTAATGACTGACATGTCGTGATTACTTAACACTGAAAAGACCGGAAATTTTACTCCAGTTTTATAAAAAATATTTTACACCAGAATTTGTATGTAGAATTTTTATTTTAAACTGTTTAATTTGTTTAACAATATATCTTTATTGTACATTTTAAATTTATTTTATGAAGAAATTTCTGGTTCAAACCGAAATATATTCATTTGGTAGGGGTCAAATGACCCCTCGTGGTCCTTTTTTTTTTGTTGACCCCTTCAAGGGCGGTGGTTCATTTTTGAACCACCCAATTTTAATTCCTAAATGTCACATTGGCACCAGAAAATTGGAATGAAAAATTTCCTTTTATTAAGTAAGTGAAAAAAAAGAAAAAACTTTTGCTTATTTTGAAATAAATTTGCTTGTAAATTCTGGTGTCGTTCACTCCTTTCAGCATTTTCTGGGTAGAAGTACTTTGCCCCTGAAAGGGTTAAACTAAAAATTTCTCTTTCGATATTTCTATTGTGAATTCGTAATTTCCTAATTGAAACGAATGTTATACTGGATACCCTAATTATATTAACCATAGGTACTAAGAATTACGGAATTTGAATACTATTATTATTTTTTAAATTTTCTTCATCTTAAGTAAACGCAGAAATCTACGATTATGTAGGGAAAATGTTTGATCTTTTAAAATAGTGGTACTCAAAATCCGTAATCCTTGTAGCATATGCATTAAGGTATATATTAAACCACCTATAAATATTATTTCATCTGTAACATTAACTTAATATATCTGCGATATTAAGTGGCAACGGTGATTGAATTTTCACCATAAACGAAGAGAATTTAAATTTCAATAAAGTATCAACAGTGGAATTTGATGTGATATATAGTTTATTCACGCTCAGTTTAACACTTAGAGGAAATTATGCTCGATATTAACTATAAATGATCTCATTATATCTTGCTTTATTACAATAATGTAACTTGAATGTCTGACCTGCAACAATCAATTTAAAATTAAATACTAATATTCTGCAATAAAACAAAACTATAATATAGAAATTATTACTTAGGACGTACCGTGTAAATCTAGTTTACAAAAATGAGAACACATTTCATTTTTAGTGTTATAAAAAAAAGATAATCACAAAACTAATTTTGGATATATAAGTAGTGATGTGCCGAATGAATGATTTTACTATCGAATGAAACATTCGTGTATGGGCAGAAACATAGTTTCCAAACTTTGTATATGTATATTTGTTGGAGTTATGAATACAGAGGAGGAGACATATAGTATATTGTCTACTAGTTGCAAGTGAAGTAACTGAGGAGGTTTTTACAAGATGGCGGCTGTTTCTTTAAATCGAATAAGCAGTTTCTTATTACCGCCGGGACAAAATTTCACCGGTAAATTTGGATAGAAAATTTCGTCTTATTTAAACGTTTTATTCATGCAAAATTTTCTCACAATTATATTAAAAATTTCTAATTGTTTTTTTACTGGCGGCAGTTTGCCCAGGTATTATAATCATTTTCACCAGCACTGACAGGAGGTTGTCTTGGTTGTCACAATATGGCGGGAACGCAGGGCTTGACTTTCGCCAAAGTAAACTGCCACCGGTAATATTGAATATATATTTTTGCTATAATTTATTACTGGAATTTTTACATTAATAATGCATTCAAATAAGGAGAAAATTTCTATTTAAAATTATTGGTGGAAGTTTGCCTCGACGGTAAAAAACCCCTGCGAAAGCGGTTATAGTAGAAGCTTCACTATTTTAACCCTCCCGCTGCGCAACCCGAGATTTTCTCGGCCATGAATTTTTCCGTCTAATTAATCCTACTTCCGGTTATTCGGCTAGGGTACGCTGGGCACGGGTCACACAGACAATAGAGTTTCCCCCAGCTTTAAATGCCCCCTAAGCTACGGCGCACGAGTAGGGTTACTGTATTAAGCAGTTTATCTCTCGTTTGGCTAACTGAATATTATTTATTATATAGAAAATACTCAAGATATAGGATTGGTCCCGCCAGAAAACAAATTAGAAAAGAAAATCACGTACAAAATAAATATTTATTTTTAAAATTGTACCTCCTCTCTATTAATAAATATTTCATGTTTATTAATATACTGGGCAAGAACAAGTTCCAAAAAAGATTCATTTAAGATAATCTGCAATTAAAAAAATATTATTGTTTAGATGTGCTTGGGTTACATGATATAGAATTGTATGCAATAAGTAAAATGCAAGTATTTTGATTATGATTTTATTAAAATGAATATTACAGTTTTCTGTTTTGAAAATTTGATACATCTCAAATTTATAATATGTATGTATATATATATGTGTGTGTGTGTGTGTGTGTTGACAATTGTCAATAGTCCGTGGGGCGACAGGCCAAAAGATGCTTAGAAAATAAGTTTCGTTTGCCAAGTTTGGCAACTACGAAATTTTTTATTTTTTATAATAGTAGATATACATAAATGAGAAAAATACAATGTTCCCCCAAAAATAGCTGCACATAATTTTTTTACAAGCCAAAAACTAAATATTTATTGCAATATTTCAAAAATGCTATTTTAATGCTTTTAATTGTTACATTAAAATATTTGCTTTTATTTAATATTGCTTTATAAATAGTTGATACACATAGATGACAAAAATACAGTATTCTCCCCAAAATAGTTGCCAATAATGTTTTTACAAGCCAAAAACTTAATATTTATTGCAATATTTATAAAAAAAAAAAAAGAACCATTTTAATACTTTTAAATATTATATTAAAATATTAGCATTCATTTAATATTGCTTTATAAACAGTTGATACACATAGATGACAAAAATACAGTGTTCCCCCCAAAATAGTTGCGCATAATTTGTTTTGGGGCAATTCCATGAGAAACGGGCAAAATGTCCTGCACGTGACGCTTACATAAATACCTATATTTATTAACTTATAAGTTGTTAAAATATAAACTATACATTAAAATTAACAAAATAACTTATATTTTCATATTAGCATAGTTGTTTTAATTTGAGGATACAATAACATTGTTAAAATAGCAGAAATATGTAGAAAAGCTGTTTCACACATGACCTGGAATGGCCATTTTATAGGTTTAAAAATTTCCACATTTTAAACCCTAAACTTTAGTAAGTTACCCATTTTTAATAATAAATAAATAACAAAAATAATAGATAATAAAAATCTCCACATTATAAATACTGGACCTAAGTAATCTGCCCTTTTCAGTGCCATTCCATGAAAAATGGACAAAATATCGTGCGTGTGACATTTACATAAATACCTACATCTATAGACTGTTGTTAAAACACAAACTATACATTAAAAATGACAAAAAACTCTAGATTTTCCTATTAACATGGATGTTTTAATTTGAAGATATAATAACATTGTTAAAACAGCAGAAATATATAGAAAAGCTGTCCCACACGTGACATGGAATGACACTTTTGTTTTTTTTTTTTATCCCCCCCCCCCCAAAAAAAAAAAAAATCTATATTCCAAAATAGCTATTTTAATTTTTATATTAAATTATTGGCATACATAATCTTATTTTTTAAATAGTATGTACACATAAATGAGATTAAAAAATAGCTGCATATATTTTGCAAATTTCATAAAAGCTGTTGCAATATTTCATAAAAGCTATGTGAAAATTCTTAATTTTTAAATCAAAACACTTCCTTTCCACTTTTAAATGTTACTAATAAATAGTTTTAATACTAATAATACTTTTAAATTTACTAATAATCCAAATCATTATCACTTTCATTTTCTGATATATGATCGTGAAACACTATCATTATTATTTTTTTTTTTACTCTCGCAGTTTTCAGCACAAGAACACCATTCCGAACACAGCATATCACGTCTTTTACAGGAGCATTTGTTGGACAGGCAACTTGCTTTTTTGCAGCAGCATGAAAATTTTTTAAATAGCATTTCTGAAGTACATGGTTGATTATACCACTGTATTTGCAGATTATTTTCACTTATTATCCAGCCATAACTATGTGGACTAGGAGCAACTACATTAGTTTGCAAGCATCTTCTATAAATGCAAGCCTGGTAGTTTGCACGCTTTATATGGTAACGAAGTGCATCACAATTTGGTGGCAATACCGTATCAGTTCTAAACTTTAATTTGAATACTGCATATCGCGCATCATTCACATTATCACATGTTTCCTGTCCATATAGAGAACATACAAATTTTTCTAAAGTGGAACCAAGTTCTGAATTTATGTCTCAATCAACACCAAGTTGCCGAAATGCATTTATATAACTCGCTGAGCTTTTCATTAGATTTAAAGCTTTCACTTTACCTTTCAGTTTGAATGCAGTTTCAAGTTTCTTCATTAAAATCAATATTATCCCACACAAGAGTTGTAAAATTCTTTTTTTTAATACCAAGAGGGAGCATATTAATAGCCTCTAGCTGCATTTGTGCAAGCGCTGTGTCGTATTCTAGAAGAACAGTATGTGAGATACAATGTCCCAAGCCATTTAATAAATTTACTATTTTAGCAGATCCATTTAAATGTCTAATAGCCATAGCCAAGGATAAATGTTTCGGGGTTTGCTTTTTACCTTTAGAAGAAAAATATATAATGTCTTGAGAAATAGAAGCAATATTTTTTTGTAGATTTTCTGGAATATCAACTTTTTTCTCAAATTCTATGTCATCGGTTATTCCTGAACACCATGCTATGAAGTATGAAGTTAAAAAGTAAATTCGGAATCATACCTAAAGCAGCATCACTAGAAAAATTTTCTGCTGTAGTAGGCCATGGGCAGTTTAATGATGGAGACTCTTCAATTAATTTTTTTTATATGCTTAGCGGAATTATAAATTTCAAGCATTTCTTCCCTATAATTACTAATTTTTGGAGGAATAAATTCCCCTCCTTCGCTCTGTGAATCAGTTGTCTCTATTGCTTCCTGAAAAATTACAGCTTCTTTATCGCTAGATTGACATAGAACAAGCTCTGACATATTACGCTGCCTAGGTTTCACAAATATAATTTGAGG
Source organism: Maratus speciosus (assembly GCA_963932465.1). Lineage (NCBI taxonomy): Eukaryota > Metazoa > Arthropoda > Arachnida > Araneae > Salticidae > Maratus > Maratus speciosus. The sequence continues at coordinate 199,533,959 of OZ010796.1, read as the reverse complement.
ATAATCTCGAAGGAGCCATTTTAACTGACGATTATCAACATTAATATCTGTATTTTCTTCATTTTTTGTCATAATATTTTTGAAAAGTTTTAGTAATTTATTCATATTTAGTATTTCTCCACAGTTAATAATTCTGCGTTCAATAACAATATCACAAAACGTTTTATATGAGTTAAATAACTGATGAGGTGCACCCTGAAAAACTTCGTTGCCATTTCTTTTTAATATGGATGTGTAATTTAAGTAGCAACTTCGATGAAATATATACAATCTATTCCATCAATATGAGTTTCTAATGCTTCATCGTTCATTAATTCCGCCGATTTCTGCAAAGACACACTTGCATTTTCTGTTAAACACTGCAAAAGTTTCTCTCTTTTGCGTTTAAGACTAAGTTTTTCAGTGACATATTGTTCTTTCCTACATATCACACATATGTCAGGAAATACACCAGTATTTGCTGATTTTCGAAATCCTGAACGGCGATTTAATCGACTTGTCACTGAACTATTTATATTTTCATTATATCTTTTGCTTTCTGTGCGTTTTTTGGCTTTTTGAATTTTACTTCTGTCAGTAAAACGCATGTAACATTGTCTATGATAACCGATATTTGACGAGACCAGGGCTCGAAATGTACTGGAGCAAACCGGAACGATGTTCCGGTTTGTGAAATTGTGACAAATATTGATCCGGTTCGTGAAAGTATGGAAAACATTGTTCCGGTTCGTGAAAGTATGGAAAATATTTTTCCGGTTCGTGGAATTATTAAAAAATATTATTACAGTTTTATACATATAGCTTACTATGCACTCTGTAACTTTTTTTTTCTAATTATTTAGAATCTTGAATGCATTTTTTTAAATTGGTTTTCCTACGGGCAAATACAAATTTGCTATACGGCAAAGTCCCAATTACCCGGGTTAATATGGACTAAGCTCTCCTCCGATAAGATAAAAAACTCGTATGTACCGGATTTACACAAACCGTCAACCTTTAACGAGATGAAATATAAATTTTCACTTCATTCATTAATTTTTATGGTATTAGTAACATTTCTTTGATGTACATTTCCGTTACATTTAAGAAAAACGGGGAATGAAACTGTTTTTTTTTTTCAATCGAACTTATACCTTTGGAATGGATCATTTTCTTCTGATGGACTGATAGCTTCCATTATTATGAAACAGTCATTATAAATGAAGTGTTCGATGAAGATGAAAGAGCAGCGTAAAAAGTTAGAACTCTGATTTTCTTGTCAGAATAGGAAAAAAAATGGCCATAATTAAAAAAATATATATATGGCGAGATTTTCCCATTCTGACCAGAAAGAAACTCAGAGTTCGAACTTTTTATGCTGCTCTTTCATCTTCATCGAACACTTCATTTATAATGACTGTTTCATAATAATGGAAGTTATCAGTCCATCAGAAGAAAATAACTCGGTTAAAGCGGAAAGTCGATTAAGCGGGACTCGGATAATCGGGACTTTACTGTACTTCAAAAGAATAAAAAAAAAAAGGGGGGGGAAGAAAAGTAGTCACCAATAATTTTGAAATAGCTTTCCGGTTCGTGGACTTTTCCATTTCGAGCCCTGGACGAGACTTTTAATTCAAACTTACTAAGGTTTTCAGCCACGGTTTTTTCTTCCCCATCTAAACTAATCCATTCAGATTGCGAGTGAAGAATTTTATCAAGACCTTTCTCCGAAAAACTTGTGATTTTAGAATCATTTAAATTTTCAACCAGATGTATGCAGCATACCATGGAGGCCGCCATTACGCTTGTTTACAAACAAATCGAAGAATACGACTAACAAAACGCAAAATATATTTAAAGACCCATTTAAATAATATTATTTCCATGAATTATTATTAATTGATAAAAAAAGTAAATAAAAACGCATTTAACTTCATAAATAAACCTTTACTTTTTATATTAAAGAAATAAAATTTTCTTGCAGCGCCATCTGTTGGCTTTTATGTTTAACACAAATTATCGTATAATAACAGCTAAAATGGACATTTTTCTGTAAGAATTACAAATTAATGTGCACGATTTGGTTGGGGAACATTGCAAATTTAGAAAAGAAATATCAAGATAAACTCATTTTCAAAAAATCACTTAGTTGCGTGATATGGCAAACGAACTTGAACGATATGCTTGCTTGCCCTATGGACTACAAGAGAATAAAAAAAGATGCTTAAATTATTTAGAAAACATAACTTTTTATTAGTTTTGTTTTTGAGAAAAAAAATTCAACGTCTGGTTTTTGTAACATATAGTTATATAGGCTTTTTGTACATAATTCTAAGAGAATTATACATAAAATTTGAATATGTCAAATAATTTGTACATTTTAATAACTTTTTAGCAATTTCGTTTTTAAAATTTTCTTTTAACTCATTTAATATGTTTTATAACAAGCTATATGAATCCCCTTTATTCCACATTTAGTAAGAGGATGAGTAAAAACTAAATGCGTTAAGTAATTTGTAAATTTTAATAATTTTTTAGCAATTTTTTTAAAATATTTCCTTTAACTCATTTAATATGTTATATGTATACCCTTTTTGCCCCATTTAGTACGAGAATAAGTAAAAACTAAGTGCATTAAGTAATTTAGAAACTTTAATATTTCTTTAATATTTCTAGGGTTAAAATCAGGCATTTTTCTCCAGGAGGAATTTTTAAAGCTCCTGTGGTTGCAGGGAGGATTTGCACTTAAACTACATTAATAAGCATTAAACTCAAGCAAAACTTCCAGAAAGACCCCCCCCCCCCCCAAACGTGCACATGCACACACCAAAGCCATCTCCTGAATTTATCATTGAGCATTTTTGCTTTGAAATATTTTTAAAATATACTTTACATCAAGGAAAAAAATAAAGTACTGTGATCTATAATATAACATTTGAAAAGTTACATTGCAGCAATGCAGGTTTTACTCTGGGAGTGCGGCTTGTGGAGATGACTGTTTATATTTTTTAATTTATATTTGACATATTAGGGATGGTTATTTAGTAGAAATTTGGATTTAAAGAAAATGAACATTTTTTTAACCTTGGTATGTCTTATGCCATTACAAAAATATTGATTAATAAAAATAAATGTGTGTGTCTGGGGAGGAGAAAGGCTGCAGTAAATTTACGTGTACTGTATTATGCCTGTTCCGTATTATTGATTGTTCAATATATCAGATTATAAATATATTCTTTTTATCAGACGTATAGGAATATATTTTATAAGGACCCACCTCCTTTTTAGATTTTTAGAAAAACAGAACATAATTTTTATTTATTTCATCAGGTTAAAAAGTAACAACTATTACTGAAATAAAATATTCCAGTTTTAAAAAACTTGTAAATTATTTATCAAAATAATTTTATTGTGGTGTCCAGGAATTAAATAAAAAATCTGACAAAATGTATGATTAAAATTAATTTTTAAGATATGCTTGCCCTGAAAAGGCAGGTTTACTGCATGTAATGGGCCTTTCATTATTTGATAAGGTGTTATTCTAAAAAATACTTATTTTTCCTAAATGAAATAATAAAAATAATTCTTGGCTAAATCATGAAAACTTTTGTTCATAAAAAATATTCAGAAATTAAAATAATACTTGTTTGAACAAAATTGCTTTGATTCGTACTTTATCATATAAGACATTCCCCTTCATTTGGATTTTTTTTTATCTTTCAAAAAGGGTAACTTTTATTTGCTTTAAAATTAATTTAATTTCAGATTATTAAGTCAAAAATAATAAACATAAATAAAACAAGCAAAAAGGAAGGAGGGAAGAGGTACAAAAAAGTTCTAATATCACAGAGTACAAGAGTAATTTTTATATACTTTAAAATTAATTTAATTTGAAAATATTAAGTTATATAAGCAATGGACATTAATAATCTATTTAGAATAGTAATTTAATAAAATAATAGATTACTACTTTAAATATCAATATTTAAATTTATTATTATTAAATTTATTATTAACATTATTTAGATTTAAATAATGAAAGCTGACTTCACTGATATATACAATGTATGGTAAACAATACACTACATTGCATAAAAATGAAATTAATTGTGTGTTTTTTTAAATATTTCTTTCATATTTATAAAAAATATTATATAAAAGGTAATTCAAAATGTTCACTTAAAATTTCAGTCATATACAGTGACAAATAATTACATATTGTATTTATTTATTATTGTTTGTGCAGTTTTAATGAAATAAAAACTTTATAATAAAAGTTATATTAATTATATTGTATACACAAACTTCATTGTTTTAATTTAATAACATTTTTTGTCGTAACATATTTTGACGTTGTCACGCTTACAATCACCAGAGAGAAAATTCGGTTCAGAGCTGGAAGTCTGCAGGGGCCGAATTTCCAGGACCAGACTCAGCTCAGCCCGGCCCGAACGAAAATTATCTTGACCCGGTCAGTGTAAAAATTAAAAGTTCGGCCCAGGCAGATATTTTCACAGTTCAGGACCCAGTCCGAACAAAATTCAGTAAAAACGGATCTGGCCCGGCCCATGAAAAAAAAAAAAAAAAAAAAAAAAAAAAAATATATATATATATATATATATATAGCCCGGTCGGGTCAAGATTACAGCGTACATATTTTTGGGAATTTTTTTCAGTATATTATAGATTATGTCTCTTCCAGACAAATTACACAATAGCAACCTTAATTATTACTTAGAAACTAAAGACTTTTCAGCATTCAAATAAAGATTCCTAAAATAATAATAATAATAATAATAATAATAATAATAATAATAATAATAATAATAATAATAATAATAATAATGTAGTTCAGAATAAAAGAAAAAAGAAGATTAAAAAATGATAAATTTTGAAGCTGTATAATAAAAGTAGATTTTTGAAAATATTTCTTTGTAATTTAATAAGGCTGTTCTCAAATCCAAAGGAGCTACTTTCTGACACATTTCTAAATTAATTCTTGTTCAGAAATGTATAAAATGGGCAGGTGTTCTTATTCAGAAACTTCGTAATTGAATGTTGTTGTCATTTTTTTTTTATAAAGGAAAAGATCTATCAAAAAATACTGACAAAGTTGGCGTTTTGAATCAAATTTCACTAAGTGATAGCACGAGAAAGGAGAAAAACCTGTCGTCACGTGACAAGAATCGCTTATAACTCAATAAGTAATTTATTTATCAAAAAATGGAAAAATAACATTCGTTTCCAAGCGTTTCAATAATCAGACTTGTCAATTTTATGTAATTTGTAATTTATTAAGGTTGTTCTCAAATCCAAAGGAGCTACTGTCTGACACATTTCTGAATTAATTCTTGTTCTGAAATGTATAAAATGGGCACAAGCGTGAAACTTTCTGACATATGTACTAACCCATTTTTAAACGTAGAAGTACAAAATTGGCAGGGTTGACTATGGAAGCGATTTGGAATAGAAATGAGTTTTCCGTTCTTTGATAAATAAATTAATTATCGAATTCTAAACAATTTTGGTCAAATGATAAACGGTTTTTCTTCTTTCTCTGGCTGTTTTTTTTTACTTTCGGAAATTTGGTTCAAAACGCCCATCTTGATGGCATTTTCTGAAAGATCTTTTACGTTTACCAAAAACAGGAAAACACCTTTCGATTATATAGTTTCTGAAAAGCAGCACCTGACCATTTCATGCATTTCCGAACAAAAATGAATTAAAACTTGTGCATAAAGTTGCGCCTTTGGATTTGAGAACATCCATATACTCGTGAAAGTCGTATTCATTGAAAAAGGTTCATATGTTATTGGATTCATTTAAGGGGTCTTGTACCTTTTAAACGCGTCGAAAATTAACAAAAACTTCAAAGTTTGAATAAGTCTATCTTCAAAACCTTTTTATGTATAAACATGAAATTTTGGATATTGATCAGTGTTGGGCACTCATCTATGAAAGTGAGCGAAGTTCACTAAAAACTCTTTTTTTTTTTTTTTTTTTTTTTTTTGGTAATGTACTAGGGGATTCTGCCCCCTCTGAGCTATGCTCGCCAATCCCCGTTCAGACACTGCAGATTAGAGGTTTTCATGGGCCGAAATTTCCAGGTCCGGGCCCGGCCCGTAGAAAAAAATTATTGGCTCGGCCCGGTCTGGTCCAATAAAAAACTTAAAAGTTTGGCCCGAGCCCGACAAAAAAAGTTAAAATCTCGGCCCGAGTGAATGTCTACAAAACATTGATTTTTACGTCTATTTGGTTAAAAATTTATCTCGTACGAGGAGTAGAGGTCTGCACGGGCCCAGGCCTTGCCTGAGGCCCGTACCCGGCTCCACCCGCGAGCCGGGCCGATAAAAAAATGATCCGGCCTTGCGGCTCGATATAAAAATTTAGACGAAATTGATAAAATATGAGCTATTTTCAATGAACATGAATTTCGCGAGAATAAGTATAAATGTACGTGACGAGCCGATGCTACTTTGACAAAATCAATTCAGAAATGTAACATGTCCAGCGTAGACAACGGTATCGGACTGTTACATGGTGTCTGACTTGGGCTTCATTGTTTTTTTTCCTCAGACTGGTGCTGGGCCGAGATCAGGCTTGCATATTTTTAACATTGTAGAGCCAGACCGGAACTGGACTTAATTGCTCTCAGGATGTGTAGAGCAGGCAATATGTTTTATGAAAATATTAATAACGATAATGAACTTCTGTTAACTTAATCTTTGGAAATATACCTTATGGTGGTTCTCAAATTCACTGCTCAACAACATGAAATTTTTTCACATTTTCTGACTAATTTTTAACTGCAAAGGCATGAAATTGACAAACCTGACCATTGAAGGCATTTGGTATCGAATAGCATTTTCCATTTTTGATAAATAAATTACTTGTCGAGTTATAAGAGTCAACGTTGTTGCAGGTTTTTCTCATTTCCAGTGCTGTCGCTTCCGGAAAATGGATTCAAAACGCTGACTTTGATAGCGTTTTCTCAAAGATATATTACCTTTATGAAAAAATGGATAACGCCATTCGATTAGTACACAGTTTCTGAATAAGAACTCCTGTCAATTTTATGCGTTTCCGAAAAGAAATGAATTCAGAAATGTATCAGAAAGTAGCTCCTTTGGATTTGAGAAAAGCCTTAATCCTCAATAAATGACTGAGAAATATTTTCACAAACCTACTTTTTATTATACAGCTTCAAAAGTTATGATGTTTTTAATCCTCTTTTTTTATTTTATTCTAAAGTACAATAATCTTTTAATGAATCCATATTTGAATGTTGAAACGTCTAACAAAACTAAGTAATCATTAAATTTGCTAATGTGTATTTTCTGTCTTGCTCAAACATCGTAATTTTAAAATATACTGTAAAATTATCCTATAAATATGTCTGCTGTATTCTTTAAAGGAATCTTAATTATATGTCGGTCCAGATCGGGCCGGGCCTGTTTTCATTGATTTATGTACGTGCCAGGCCGTGAACAGCGAAAATATAAACGGGCCGCGCTCGGACCGAACTTTTAAATTTTACACCGTGTCGGGCCCGGGCCTGGAAATTCCGGCCCGTGCAGACCGCTAACGAGGAGTTCTGAACAGAAATATTTATCTGAACTTTTTTTTTTCATGTTTATAATCTTCACTTTTATAGAAGTGCCGCAGGCTGCGATATTTATTTATTTATTTTTTTTTTGAATCTCTATTTCTTAATTTAGTAAATTTTTCAGATCCATATTCCATGCATGTTAAAAATCTGCAAAAATGCTATAAAGTAAATTTTCTAAGATGGAATTGCATCGAAAAAGAAAAAAAAAATGCGTTATAGACAAGATCCCTTCTTAGCAAGTGTAAATATATTATATATTTTTTTCTTACGTATTAGTATATTATTTTTGTATGAATCAACACGTTTTTCAGTTTAAAACAGAGTTCCGTCATAGGCAGGTTCTTTTTCACACGTTTTATGAAATTTTAATTTTACTAAACTTTAATAAGCGTAGAAATATTACTCTTTAAAAAGAATAAATTTTAATGTTTAAGTGCAGAATAATGGCCTTTTAAAAATGCATGCATTTTTTGCAAACATTTTTGGGCCAGGCCTAATTTTACTGACCTTTGAATAGACCAGGTCACTCTGAGACAATGATTTTCATACGGGCTGGGTCAAAACTAGGACTGAAAATTTTGGGACGTGAAGACTAGGAATGAAACCAGTCCCGTCTCTGTACAAAAAAAATAAACTAGGCCGGCCCGAGCCTTCAGAAAAATATATGGACTGGGACCGGCGCAACCCGGAAAACAGTGGAGACTAGGCCCGGCCCGAGTGCCGTGAATGAAAATCGGCCCGAGCCCGGCCTGCAGGCCGACCCGTGCAGATATCTACCGCAGACTCTAAAAGCAGGCTAATTTCATCGGCTTTAAAAAGATTTCGGCAGATGAAATTATAATTTAAAAAAAAAAAGTGCCAATCTCCCTGTCAATGGGTTTCCATTCATTTCCTTTTGATCGGGAGAATTTTGAGTCAGTGAAAATCACATGCTATTCAGAGATACAAGGGCTGTTTTCATCTTTGATTAAATAAGATCAGTTAATCATTTTTTAAAAAAAAAGCTAATGTAAAATGAATTTAGTAAAAAGAGTCTTTTCGCGGTATTTTTTAAAAACGCTATAAGAAAGTTCTTTTAAATAAAACATTTTAAATGTATCGTTTTAAATCTGACGCGATTTTCACCAAAGTTTTCTTTCTATTTTTAATATTCACGTGAAAATACTTTTGTTGCTAGAAGGGAAATATTTTTATTTGCGCTGCCTTAGAATTGGCAGTAATAGTTTAAAAGATCATCTGGAAATGTGAAATGTCTCGTGTAAATATATTTTAAATTTGGAACTACTTGACATTATTATTATTTGGTCACTTTAAATATGACGTAATTTCCTTCATTTATGACTTTTAATACATATTAATAAATTTATTATTTTACAATTTTCTTTCTCTTTTAAAATTCACGAGTAAGTATTTTTATGACGTAATCTTCAATATTTTCCTTTTTTTAATGCGTAATCAGTTATCCTACGTTAAAAACTTTTTTTTTTTTCTGTTTATAATAGTCACGTGTAAGTAAATTTTTAATTTGAAGGAAATATTAGTCTTTGCGTTGTTTTTAAAATTGGCAACAGTTTAAAATAATACTCTTTTCTGTATGTGAAAAATATCTCTCAAAATGCTGAAAATTTGAATTTAAAATGGAAGTAAATCCTCAAAAAATTAGTCAAATTAAAATAAAAAAGCAGTCTGCACACCAGGAACTTCGAATGTATGTCCTAAAAAAATGATTAAATTCCTATATAGTGTTCCCGCTAGGCCATTTTTGAAAGGCGCAGAGCGCTGCCCTTTTAAAATTGTGTTCTTCCCCAGTCAAATGTGCCCAGCGACCGGCCATGAAAATTTTCCTCGTTCCACGAATTTTGAGAACACTGTCACCACTGCTTCAGAAACATCCTGTTTCTTCCCAACAACTTGTCATAGCTTCTAGCTAAATTACGTACACATCCCCCCCCCCCCTTCATCTAATGGTGGGTGGTAACTCTGGGTGGCCACAGAAATTCGCCCAAAACACAGAGGAAATAAGAAACTCTATGGGAAGACAGGGACTGGACAATTGCGTTGTCCTGTAGCTATTGTATCCTGTTCCTTGCATTGTGATACTATCGCTCAAATCCAATTCTGGTTGCTTAAAAAAAAAGAAGGAAAAGTCTTTTTTAATATTCGTCAGTTTTCTTCCCACGGCTATTGCTATGGGCAAGATTGTGCATAGGTCATACAAGCACGAAAAATAAAAGCATAAAGTACATGTGTGAAGCGACAAACAGTGGAACAAAAAAAGGTTATTTTAAATGATATTTTACTTCCCGCCTATAGTGATAAAACCCCTAGGCCCTACTTCTTTCTTTTATCGTCAGAAGTAGAAAAAAAAAATACCATGTGAAAGTAATCTAATTTGGACGTTTAACCGGATAAGAACGGAAAAGAAAGCGAACATAATGCGAGAGAGGTAAGCGAAAGCGATAGGATAATCAGTAAAAGTATCCAACCTTTTGGCTACTTCGAATCACATCTGAAAAAAAGCCACACAAGCATTGAAAGAACTAATAATAGTATGGTTAGCCCGGCATACTTCTTTTAGGGGGCCCATGCAAGGAACAATTTCGGGGTCCTGCATTTTTATATTTAAAAAAGAAAAGGGCAATTTTATGACATAAATTTTAATTTCTTTTTGTTCGGAAATGCATAAAACTAGCAGTTGTTGTTGTTCAAAAACTGTGTAATCGAGCTGTTTTTCCGGTTTTTTTTGCAAACGTAATAGATCTTGCAGAAAAAAGTGTCAAAGTGGGCGTTTTGAACTTAATTTCCGCGCGAAAGGAGAAAAAAACACTCAAGAAAGGTTGAAAAACGTGTTTGTCATGTGATCAAAATCGCTTATAACCAGGACCCGACTTAGGCTATGGAGGTCCCCGGGGCAAAAATCATTCTGGGGGAAGGGGGGGGGGTCTTCTATCTATGTATAGATTTTTTTTGTGAATAATCTGGAAGTGGCTAGTAAGTACTAAACTTCATACATATTGTATGTATTCATGAATTTTGTAACCGGTACTGCTGACACCTGTATACAGGATATCACAAAAAGAGGGTCACAACTTTAAGAAAAAATACTAGTAGGATAATAGTAGAAAAAAATGATAGATTGGTTGACAGGAGTCTTTGCAAACTTTTACTTTGTTTATCTACGTACGTTATAAGATGTCTGAAAGAGAATGCCCAAATTGGTCACAATTAATGGTTTTAACTTGCTATGTTACTAGGAAAACTTTAATAAAGAATTACTATTGAAAACAATAGAGTACCAAGTTAATAAAATTTTAATCATTAGTTTTATAATGATATGGTCTGTTTTTTTGCGTGGAGCGGGTACTGGAAGCAGAGAGGGGATAGGGGACTACACTCCCTTCCCAAATGTTTGAAAATATATGAATTTTGGTCCCTTTTGGCTAATTATAATCATTTGGCACCTTTCTACGAAAATGCTGATCACTGTCATGGGGGCCCCCTAAAAAGGTGGCCCGGGATAGCTGCCCCGCATGTCCCACCTTAAGTCGGGCCCTGTTTATAACTCAATAGGTAATTTATGGATCAAAAAATGGAAAACACAGTTCGATTCGTAATCGCTTCCATGGTCTGGTTTTCCAATTTTATATCTTTCCGTTAAAAAATGAATTTGTAAATGTGTCAAAACTTTTTTCGCTTGCTGAGCAGAGCAGTTGAGAACAGCCTTAACTCTCGTCGGGAGGCGGAGGGGGTGGGGTGGGGGGATAAAAGCATAAGTGGTACTAGCCCAGATACAAACCTTTTTCAGGAGTTCATTTTTAGAAAAGCATTTTAGTCTTGTTGGGGGCCCTATAAACGCGAATCTTGAGTACGTTGCGATTATCACACCTTTCTTATGGTTAGTCTAGCATGTAATTTCGAAAACTATGCAAACATCTGAAACAAACTATAATCTTTGAATTCTCTTTGTTATGTCACTGTATAATAAGTTAAACTCTAACTATTAAATTATAAAGCCCGAATAAGGAGTTGTCATTTGATGTCAACTCAAACCTGACAGAAAAAAAAAAATTCAGCTAAGCGGAAATCGACCTAAATCCGCAAAAAAAAAAAAAAAAAAAAAAAAAAAAAAAATTGTTAGCCAGCAACTCACTGTACTTTTACAGATTCAACTGAATTCGATTCAAAATGAAAGAAAATTAATAACGTATTTAAATGCAATTATAGAAAAGTTGCATAAATATTGTTTCTTATCAAGTATAATGCATATCTATGCATTATACTATATATACTACCTATGTCTATTTGTTCAAATGTTTCGTTTTATATCGGTAACAATATTCAAGATTTCTTTTTGCAAAATTGGGTTAGCTGAACTTGAACTCTCCCATAGCTCCTCGTACTCTTTATCCAAAGAAAAACAAACCACTGAATCAAAAGAGAAATGCGAGCAACAGTTTTCCTACTTCTTAGCATCTTTGCCCTAACTCCGTCAGTCTTATCATGCCTAATATTTCAGAAAAGCTGCATCTCCCTTTTTAGACTAAACCAGTGTATGGTAGCAATATATAAATATCAATGGGGGAAAAAACCTGCTTTCCCAACAGATGCACGTCTCAGCAGTGCCTGAGAGGTTCTACTCTCAAAGCTGGTAGATGGGAGGTGCTGAGTTCCAAACCCCATCACGCTCGTCGGCCTAGCCGTTCGGAGTTTTTCGTCGTTTTCTTCGAACCTTGGATCTACTTACGTAAATACTGGTTAGGATCTCTTAGAAAGACACCCACGGAGGGCATACGCCCCCCCCCCCCTCGGGCCAATATCTTTAGTGTAGATAATCGGACGTCATACACAACACAGCACCCAACAGATGCACATATATACAAATACGAAACACCATTAAACGCAATCGAAAATAGAAAATACAGCTCTTAGGTTGTTTATATAAAGAATAAGGATGCCTTATTTTGATAAACAAATTAGCGTCAACGTGGCACAACTAACACAATCAACTTTGCCTTTTGTGGATTTGTCAGCAGTTTTATCGTGAGCAACTTATGTTCTTTATTTTCAATTTATGTATTTTAAAAAATTAACTTGGTGCGCCTGATTAGAGGTCTGCATGGGCCCAACCCATAGAAAAAAAGCCCGGCCCGGTATAAAAGTTAAAGTTCGGCCCGAGACCGGACCCGCCCATGCAAAAAAAAATTATTGCCCCGGTTCGGTATAAATGTTATAAGTTCGGCCCTAGACCGGCCTTGCTCGGAAAAAAATAAAATCCCGGTTCTACTGAATTTCTGCAAAACATGGATTTTCACGTCGATATGGTTAAAAATTGACTCGTACGAGGAGTTCTGACCAAAAATATTGTAGCCTTTTTTTTTTTTTTTTGTTTTTGTTTTCATGTTTATAATCTGCAGTGTCCTAGCCTGCAAATAAGGCGTAAATGTAGAAAGTATTCTTTTCTCAATTATTATTATATTCATTTTGGATTAACACATTTTTCCGTTTAAGACAGGATTTCATCATAGGCAACTTCTTCCTCCAGGTCTTACTGTTTTTTTTTTTTTTTTTTTTTTTTTTTTTTTTCATATTACTGCCTAGAAATCTACTATTCCTTAAAATGAATAAATTTTAAAGTTTAATTGTAGAATAATGGAGATTTAAAAATATATGAATTTTTTTGGGGCCGGGTCAAATTTTGCTGATTTTTGCACGGACCAGGCCTCGCCGAGACAATGATTTTCATACGTGCTGGGTCGAACTGAAAATTTCGGCCCATGCACACTTAGGAAGAACGAAGCCAGTTCCGGCTCCAGAACGGAAAAAAATGGTTACGCCTGGCCTGACTCGGTCCTTCAGAAAAAAGTAAGGCCCAAGCTCAGACCGGCTCGTAAAGAGTAATGACTAGCCCCGCCCATCTCGAGCCTTCAGAAAAAATAAGTTCCGGCTCGTAAAAATTGAAGATCAGGCCTGGCTCTAGTGTCTCAAATGAAAATATGCCCGGCCCCGGCAAGTGCAGACCTCCAACGCCGGTTACCTCTATAAAGAGGCCTTTGTGCAGAAAAAAACAAACAAGCAAGGTTGTAACCTGGCCAAAAAATTTTGATCCGTGCAGACATCTAGGAAGAATAAAGCACAAGCCTAGAAATAACTCCGGTTCGGCCCGGCCTGGGACTCCAGAGGAAACAAGACCCAGGCACGACCCAGAAAAACTGATGATCAGACTCGACCCGTCCTGAGTCCAATTCATTTTGGATCAACACATTTTTCCGTTTAAGACAGGATTTCATCATAGGCAACTTCTTCCTCCAGGTCTTACTGTTTTTTTTTTTTTTTTTTTTTTTTTTTCATATTACTGCCTAGAAATCTACTATTCCTTAAAATGAATAAATTTTAAAGTTTAATTGTAGAATAATGGAGATTTAAAAATATATGAATTTTTTTGGGGCCGGGTCAAATTTTGCTGATTTTTGCTCGGACCAGGCCTCGCCGAGACAATGATTTTCATACGTGCTGGGTCGAACTGAAAATTTCGGCCCATGCACACTTAGGAAGAACGAAGCCAGTTCCGGCTCCAGAACGGAAAAAAATGGTTACGCCTGGCCGGACTCGGTCCTTCAGAAAAAAGTAAGGCCCAAGCTCAGACCGGCTCGTAAAGAGTAATGAATAATCCCGCTCATCTCGAGCCTTCAGAAAAAATAAGTTCCGGCTCGTAAAAATTGAAGATCAGGCTCTAGTGTCTCAAATGAAAATATGCCCGGCCCCGGCAAGTGCAGATCTCCAACGCCGGTTACCTCTATAAAGAGGCCTTTGTGCAGAAAAAAAACAAACAAGCAAGGTTGTAACCTGGCCAGAAAATTTTGATCCGTGCAGACATCTAGGAAGAATAAAGCACAAGCATAGAAATAACTCCGGTTCGGCCCGGCCTGGGACTCCAGAGGAAACAAGACCCAGGCACGACCCAGAAAAACTGATGATCAGACTCGACCCGTCCTGAGTCCATGTCGGCTTCTAAATGGCATTTGAATGGGAAAAACGTGTTGTTAACGCGGCTAGAATTTTTTTTTTTTTTTAATTATGAAAAAAATTGAGTTTGAGTTGTAAATTTCGTTCAAACTCACGGATTTTTTGAGCTTTCGTTCAGCTCACGTTCGTTTATCAAAAAGTGAGTCAAGTTCAACTCACCGTTCACAGAAATTGAGCCAAGTTCGTGAGTTTTCGCTCAATGAACGCGTTCATACCCAACACTGATATTGATTAAACAGATTGTGCTTTGTAATATGCTACTATTAGAAATTTATTAGCCTTTTCCAGAATTTGTGTATTGTTGAAGTCAAAATAGCTCTTTTTTTTAACCCAGAAGTCATTGCGCGCATGATATCTTGAGAAAGTATGCATGGATTGTCATGAAATTTGGCAAAGATACTAAATAAATATGTGTGTTTAATGTGAACTACTTTTAAGTATTTACAATGGTAATATTTTTAGTTATGACTATTTTTATTCATTAAAAATATAAAATTTTTATTTATTTTTTACAAGAATATTTTTTTATATAGTTAATGAAACATTTTTGAACTAAGAGTAGTCCTTTTTAAACACACATATATGTTTAGTATCTTTACCAAATTTCGTGACAATCTATACATACTTTCTCAAGATATCATGTGCGCAATGACTTATGGAGTAAAAAAAAGAACTATTTTGATTTCAACTATACGCAAATTCTGTAAAAGGCTAATAAATTTCTAAAAACAGCTTATTACAAAGTACAATCTGTTTAATCAATCCAGAATTTCATGTTTATGCATAAAAAGGTTTTGAAGATAGACAAATTCAAACTTTGAAATTTTTCGTTAAATTTCGTCACGTTTAAAAGGTACAAGACCCCTTAAATTTTTATACCGGGCCGGTGTTTAAAAAACTGTCCTATTTCTGCCATTCAGTGCTTGGCGAAATCTCTTCCTCTCATCGCCAAGTAACACATGCAAATGTCCCGTAAACTACCCTATCCCGTTCCACAGCCCCGTTTTGACCTTTGGGGAGGAAAAGGGGGAAAACGTAATTAAAGCTGGCTGTGTGAACCTTTGCGGATTATTCCCACCAGTTTTTTTTTTTTTTTTTTTTTTTTTTTTTTGTAAATTTTGCCTTATTTAATAGGAGCATTTTCCCGATTAAATTAGACAAAAAGTTTTGTTTAGAAAAACCGGTGGCAAAAGAAGTTATTTAATTATTTTTAAGCTATTTTAATAAAACAATTACGCAGCGTGAAGGTTAAGGATATGTCAGTTCCACTTAACTAATAGTTCCATGATATATTTAACCAAATACCATCAGAAATTTAGTAAAAAATAAAATAAAATAAAATAAAATCATGGTTGCCAACCTTCGTAATTTTTTTAGTCATTTATCTTTAGAAATTTTGAAGATAAAAGAATTTTTATGTTTTTAAAGTTTTCTTAAATTAGTTCTAATTAAAATAAGAAAAGAAATTTCGATACAAAATTTCTGGTAGAAATTGATTTTTTTAAAAAAAAGCAAAGGTAAAAAGCTATGCCAGGGCTCGCAGCATTCCTAAAATTTTCACACTTTGCTACCAGTATTTTAAATCAAAAATCATCGTGGCAGATTCCTTTAACATCTGCAGTAGAATTCTGCAATAAATATTATCCTCTTAAAATTATGGTAGGAAAGTACGAAAATTTTAGGAACACTGCGAGCCCTGGCTATGCTTTTGCGCATGCCTGAATGATTCATTCGAATAGTAAAATCTTTCATTCTGCCTATCACTATGTCTAAGTAGGCTATGAAGCAGAATTATTGACAGATATAATAAACTGATTTTAAGTAAGGAGAAATGAACTGTCGATTTCTAAAAAATATACATTCCCTATATTTGAATCACCAAATTATCACAGATAATTATCAATAACACTGATAAACAAGAAATTTTTTCTTGGCAAATTTTAACAGATTTAAGTAACCGTACCTTTGGGAATTTAGGAAATATTCACAAAAAGGTGAAGTTGGTTTCCGTTTCAGAGATATCTATGTATAAATATATCTCAATATGTTATTTAATTGCTTTTTAAAGTACTTTGTTTCTACAGTATAATGACCCTAAAAGTGAACAAATATCTGCTACTTGTAATATATCCAGGCGCCAATAAGATGTGTTTCGTCCATGTGAAAAATGCAGCACAGCAGCGTCACCTATTGGGCGATTTACTCCAAAACATAATCAGCACCAATTCATATGAAGGACTATTTTAATTTTGTATACTTTTTATAGGGGAAGGAGAAGCAGAAATAGATATACATAGATAGAATAATACAGGGTTCGTACACATTTCTTTAAATAAAAATCAAGGACTTTTAAGGACCGAAAAAAATGTAAGGACCTACAAATTAAATAAACTTATAAATTATAATATGCATTTTTTAATAATGGGTTTCATTTTTGTAAATACAAGTTTTAAACAGTCAAATGGCCGGGAAGGGGGGGGGGGGTATTTCAGCATGTGGCAGTAGAAATTTATAAAATTTTAAAATAACGAATACAGCACACGGAAAATCTAGTCGGATGTGCCAATCCCAAAACTTTCTTTTATCTCATGCATGTTAATACTACGAAATTCAATATGAGACTGCCAACATTAAATGACAATCTATGCCCATCATAAAGATTCTAAAGATATGCAATTCTGTGCATTACTTCTTGAGATATAACTATTGCTAAAATTGTGTAAATCCTGCAAAATGCAGCATAGCAGTGCCGCTCGTTGCGTGATTTACACTAAAACCTAATCAGCAACAACTTGCGTTAACATATGACTGAATCTGAAGTTTGATGAAAATCCGTGCATTAGTTTTTGAGATAGAGCTATTAGAAAATCGAGGGAAATGCGCACATCAGCACCATCTATCGGGCGATTAACATCAAAACCTTATCAGAAAAAAAATTTGTTTCAGCGTCTAACTGGATCTGAAGTTTGATGAAAATTCGTGCATAACAAAGCTACAAATTACAAATGTATAGTTCAAAATATGGTAAACAATTTTAAAAAGCTAAATTGCCACATGTCATTAAAGTTTCATTTCTTGCTCTCTCACATTAACTTTTTCCCAGATAATATGGGGGATATTAGCGAAGAGCATGGTGAACGATTTCACCAAAAAATTTCTGCTATGGAGTCTCGTTATCGATCGCAATGGAATGCAGCAATTCTTGCCGATTACTGTTGGTTCATCAAGAGAGAAGATACAGAGCATAAATATAAACGCAAAAATAGGTACTGGTGTACTCAAATTGTGTTAAGCTGCTTAAAATGTGTGTAAAATATGTGGAAAATGCGTGTAAACAGTGTACAAGTATACTGCTAGTAAATTTAACTTTTATGTATTATTATTATGCATTATTGTACGATCTCCTAAATCGTGATATATTGTAATAACATATAAATACATACTCTTCGTTTAAAAAAAAAATAAGACCCAAGAACAATTTTTTAATATCATTTTTATTTACTCAAGAGTGTATATAATTGGAATATTAGCTTTAAATTAAAAATAATAATAATAAGTCAATTTTTGTTTATCAGTGTAATCAATAACAGTCATTCTATCAATTTTATAGCAATCATTGACTTATGTAATTATCGAATCTCTGCAATTGAAGAATTCGACTATTTCTAAAAAAATACTGCGGGCTACAGGATAAGGTAATTGACACCGCTGCTCTAGAATTATATAGCGTGGAAATAAAACAAGGGAAACCGTATCTAAAAAATTACCTTTTCACCAGAAAGCATTATCAGGGCTTCCACTTGGTCCGTTTTTTGAGCACCACTCTTTTTTCAAAGAAAAATCTTATTTATAAATTTCGTAGAAACTTACCTTGAAAGGCGTATTTCTTGAAATGGTTGCAAAAGTATACGACTATTTTTTTTTTTTTTTTTTTTTAGAAAATACTGGTTTTCAAAAAAGGACCTATGGGAGCCCGGCGCTATGATCGAGTCTATTGCTACGAATGAATAGAAATCAAATGTGTTTTTATATATTTATGATGCAATTTAACCCTTTCCGACGCGGAGTAATTCTGCTTATAAACTGGTGAATTGATGAACTGACACCAGAATTTATAAAAGAATTTATTATAAAATACGAACTTGCTTATTTTCAAGTACGTTATAAAAGGGAAAATTTAATTAAATATTCTGGGTGCCAGTAAAATAAAAATTAGGTGTCCTTTTTTTAAGGACACCGCCCGCGAAAGGGTTAAACTCTCGTAAATTTATTTTTGAAAGACAAATTTTTAGAAAAACAGAATTTAAAAAAATTATGTTGTAATGATCAACACGTTAGTAATGAACGAAAATTCAAGCATATATTAGGTCATTAACCACTTGAAGGGTAGTGGTTCATTTTTGGACTACTTAAATCCCTAAATGCCATATGGGCACTAGATTTTGAAATCAAAATTTTAATTTTGTTAAATACATGAAGCAAAGCTTTTATTTATTTGCAAATAAAATTGTTTCTAAATTTCGGGGTCATTCAATCATTTCAGCAGGTTACGCATAGAAATACTTTGCCCCTGAAAGGGTTAAGTATGAAACGTCCGATTTGAAACAGGTTTTTTATTTAGTAATTCTGAATTCTCACCAGAAAATTTTCAATAGTAATATTTTTTAAGTTATTTGTGGAATGTGTATCTTCCTATAAAGTAAAAATAACTATTGAGACTTTCTGGTGAGAATTCGGAATCTCTAAATAAATATTTAAAAAAAAAAAACGCTTCATATCGGACGTTTCGTACTTAACCCTCTCGCTGCGTAATTGTTTTATCAAAGTAGCTTCAAAAATTGCCCATTTAATTCCTTCGCGAAGAGCGTCATTTAAGAATTTTTATTCTTTTGTCACCGATTTTTCAAAACAAATATTTTCATATGAATTAATCGGGAAAATGCTCGGATTAAATAAGGCAAAATTTACAATAAAAAGTAACTGGTGGGAATGATCAAGAAGGGTTGATTAAACGGAAAAAATGCATTCCCGATGAAATCTCGGGTTGCGCAAATTTTGCTACTTTTACGTTGCCCGAGAAATTCTCGGGTTGGGCAGTGAGAGGATTTACCCTTTAGAAAGCAGTTTTGCATATATGCAAACAATAGTGTTTTGAATTTAACAGATCTTTTTTATTCGGATATACCTAATTCACACCAGAAAATTAAAATGGTAATATTTTCTTTAATTAATAACAGACATTCCGCATTTAAATAAAGATAATGGTTAATAAGAAACTTTCAAGTGTAAAGTCAGATTCTCTTAACTACGTAATATCTAGAACGTATTATATCATGGGAATTAAAGGGTTAAATGTTAAATTTTATAAAATAAATAATTATATAAAATAACATATTTGGAGACACACTTATTAAAATATTTACTAATTTGCAATATTTTAGCGTAAAACAGCCATACGACAGTAGTTCTTACTTGTGTTGCAAATGTGCAACAGAAGAAAAGATTGACTTATTATATGAAAAATGTATCTCTGATTTTTATCATTATTTTTCATGCGTAATAAACCTTTCAGAGAATCATATATAATTTTTTCGAAACAAAATAAATAATCGCGCATTTAGGGGTTAAATTCGTACTTAAGTTTAAATGCATTTTACTCCACACATTTCTAGACGCTGTAACTAACGCTCAGTGTTTACGTTTGTAAGCAATAAATTCCATAACTTTATATTTCTTGACCAGGGTAGCCAGTTTGGCCTTTTTTTAAAATGCGAAATTTCGCATACATTCCAGAATTTCGTGTAATATTCTTTGCTATATTTGATGACAGACATTTTGTGATTGCCTATAGAAAAATTTCTTCCTTCAGAATTTCTGGTGCGAATTCGAAATTTTTGAATTAAAAATACGGTAAAACGGGCAACTGTGTTCTAAACACTGTAACTAATACTATCTTCTTTCAATTTATGTTTAAAAAAAAATCTGCTTAGGAAGGGGTGTCTCCAATCTCACATTGTGGCATACTTTTATATTTTCAATATAAATACACAATTTTGACATTATATTTGCATTTTTAGTAAATTTTACCTCGGATACAAAACGGGAAATCCTTCCTTGGAGTAGTTTAGTAATTATGCACAGGAAAATTTTGGAACTCCTAATGTTATATTTCGTTCGATAATTGCAAAATTAACTACATTGTGATAGTTTTTTAAGCTTAACTTAAAAATTGCATGGTGGAGTGAGCTGGGATTTTAGATTTGCAAATTTAAAGCTTCTGGATATAGATTCCTGGAAAAATAATTATCGGTAACATCGCATGTGTTATAATCTAATTAACACTAGAACGATGGCGATGGGCCATTTTGACCTCTACCAAGTGGATATATTTCGTTTCGAACCAGATATTTCTTTATAAAATAAATTTAAGGGTGTTCTCAAATTCAAAAGGGGAGACTTTCTGACATAAGTTTAAATTTATGTTCGAAAATGCATGAAACTAGCTGGAGTTGTTGTTCAGAAACGATGTAATCAAGCTGTTTTTTTTTTTTTTTTTTTTTTTTTTTTCAAACACAATATATCTTTCAGAAAATAGTCTCAAAGACTGTTTCGTTTTGAACCGAATTTCCGCGCGGAGGAAGACAGAGCACTTAAAAAGTCGAAAAACGTGTCTGTCACGTAATGGAAAACGCTTTATAACTCAATAGGTAATTGATTGATCAAAAAATTTAAAAAACAGTTCAATTCCGAATCGCTTCCGTGGCCAGGCTTTCCAATTTTATACCTTTCCGTTAAAAAAAGAATTTGTAAATATGTCAAAACGTTTTGCGCTTGTTGAGAAGAGCAGTTAAGAACAGCCTTAAAAGATACAAAGGGGAAAAAGGTTAATTAAATAAGGTAAACAGTTTTTAATAAAAGTTCTGGTATTAAATACAAACCGGTAAACTGCATTTTTATAAAACTTGAGTAAAAATTCCCGTCTTTCTATTGTTAAAAGTATATAGAGCAAGTAGGAAATTTTCATATCAGAATAAATAATTATAAAGTTGTTTTCAATCATATTCTGTTTATTTGTTCGTATTTGTACGGATGACGAGTTTTAAAGAACAGATAGGGTCTGTGTTTTAGTTTCTGTCATGTGAGGGGAGAGAGAGGAATGTTTTCGTGGGTGGTTAGGTTTGCATGTGCGGTAACATAGGGGGTGAAAATGGATGTATTTCCTTTCCTTGAGTAGTTTTCTGAGGTAACCTTTGGCTTTGAAAGCAATAAAATCGAGAGGTGTGAGTAAGATTTGACTTTTGTAAGTCCTGCCAGATGGCCTGCGAAGCAATAAATTTAGCAACGAGTGTCTAGCATAATTCTTGGGGATTGTAAGAGGTTAGAAATGTCAGCGTTTCCCAAAAATGTAAATCGTGTAAGAATTTTAACAGAAATTGTTTTCTTTGATAGTTGCAAAATAAACTAAAATGCGGTAGTTTTTAAGCATAATTTAAAAATTGATTGGCGCAATGAGGTGTAATTTTAGATTTGCATATGCTTCAAGTATTCAAAATTAATTATGTCATTAGTTTTTCTATTGTGATTAAAAAACTACCCGGAATACAGTTTGGTTTGCAACTACAAAAAAGGAATTTAGCTTACTTTTAACGGTTCCAAAATTTACATCTTCATAATTCCGAAACTATTACGTCGTTCGGAAAGTCGTTTCGGTTTGGAAAAATCAGTTCGTACCGGAACATTCTGCCCGTTAATTATTAGACATTAGATATCGGTATTAAAGTCTAAAAGTTAAATGATATTATTTTCCGGTACGAATTAATTTTCCTAAAAGGAAACGACTTTCCGAAGACCTAATACTTCCTCGAATGCCTTCCCATTTGGTATAAAAAGGTGAAATGTATCAAAAAATGCTAGTCGGGTGTCAAAATTAGATGTTCGTATTCAAAAATTTAAAGTTTGTAACAATTTTATTATTCAGACAGGTGCCTAAGATTTATTTGTGTTATATAAATTGAAAGTAGATATTATTCCCTTTAAAATGGATATTTACGCTTTTCTCTTAGCATTGGTATAGCATTAGGGGAGGTTCAATCATTTTACTACCTGTATTCGGTATGCGAATTTTTGCTTTGTTTACTCGTATAACGTCTAATGATTAAATAAAGCCAAATATTCTGTATAATAATGCTGGCAGTAAAAGGATCGAACTCCTCCCCCTAACGCTACGCCACTGTCTATTATACAATTTCTTAATTGAAGTATATGGGGCACATATTTGTTTTTTTTTTACGCTGTACAAAATGCTTTTTTTAAAAGATATAATATAACACTGCAAATAATCAGCAAACGAAAATTTATGAAATGCATAAATCATAGCTGCCAACTTTTGCTCTTTTTTCTTACCACTGAAATTTAATAGAAATTTTACTTTTATAATCGCCGAAATCCGCGATTTAATAAGGTAAAAATTTTTCTTAAATTTTAGTGGTAATAAAAAAGCTTAAATTTGGCAGCTATGATAAATTAACACGTTCACGCCGGCGCGGTGGGTCACACTCGACTGTCTCAGAGTTGTTAAGTCTCCGGCTTTTTGCACACCACTGTTATTTTAGAGAAAATGTTGTTCCTTTAAATCGCCCAATCGTTTTAATTAAATAAAACAACATTTTCTGTATTAAAATACCGGTATCCAAAAGGCAGGAGACTTGGCAGCTCTGAGACAGTCGAGTGTGGACCCACCGCGCCGGCGTGAACGTGTTAAAACTTTTTTCCATGATCCAGGATTGGATTACATTTTTTAAAATAATCTCGACTAGTTCTGGGAAAAAACATGCCCAGTTTTAATAGGAGGATACACCTCTTCGTCTTACTTCTCCTTTAACACTTTAACGCTCGAATTAAATTACGGTCTAAAAATTCAAATTGCTTATTGGCACCACTTTATTGAAAAAGAAACATTCACCTTATTTAATGACAGGCAAAATGATAACATTATAAAGCCAATTACACTATTTTATAAAACTGGTGTGAGTCAAATGAACCGAATAAAAGACACAGCTTGTGAATATCACGGGAGCGAGAATTAAGGGGTTAAGCGTTAGGGCAAATAAGTTTAGACTACTTTTTTTTTTAATTCAGATTGTTTGATTGCCACCACTATTTTGAAGTAGAAATATTAACATTATTTAATAGCAGATAAAAAGACGCGAGAATAAATCCAATTACACTATTTAAAAAACTGATGGGATCAAAACAATGTGAATAAAATTAAACTGGCCTACACTGAACGTGAAATTCAACGGAGCGAGAATTAAGTGGTTAACCCATAGCTGCAAACGCCTTACGCTTCCTAGCACCACAAAATTTTTACAGTAAATTTTACTTTTTTAAATCGTCGTAATCTGCCGATTTAACGAAGCAAAAATTTCTATTAATTTTTTGTGGTACAAAAAAGCGGAAGACTTGACAGCTATGGGTTGAACCCTTGAAAGACATTGGGATATATTTTATCCCACTAGCAAGATTCATACCAGAATTTTTTTTATGAAATTTTATTTTTACATCTGAAAATAAAAAATGATGTAAAATTGCATTTTCTTAATTTTAACACTTTAAGCGACACGTCAGTCACCGGTGACTGACACTGAAATTTCCGTTTAGAACGCGTCATTACCCGATGGCTGACGGTCTAAAATATAATATATATATATATATATATTGTTTTAAGTAATTACTGAAAAACTATTTAAAATTTACTTACCTTTTATTTATTACAGGATTATACTTTCTTAAAAATTACTTAAAATATTTTAGATTTTTCAGCTTCAGTGTCAGTCACCGTGACACTCAGCGTGTGAAATAATACTTTTAATAAATAGGAGCAAGAATTCAACATTACAGAAACACAGTCACTTGTTCATGACACTATGATCAGTTAGTAGGGCAGTGGTACATTATAGATACCACATAATTTTAATTACAATACGCCCAGTGGCACCCTCAATGTTTTAATAAAACGTTCCTTTTATAAAGTATGTCAAGGAAAGAATTAACAGACATAAAAAAAATGAAAATTTTCGTACGGTCTGGTGACATTAGTCCATGACAACACAGTGGCGTAGCATTAGGGGGAGGGGGCGCAATCATTTTACTACCAGTATTATTGTTTGCTGAATTTTGCTTTGTTTAATCGTATAACATTCAATGATTAAATAAAGCCAACTTTTCTGTGTAATACTCCTGGTAGTAAAATGATCGACCCCCCCCCCCCTCCAAACGCTACGCGACTGTGTCAACATTACAGCAACAGAATTTCGTGCTCCCGCAAGTGTTAATGGATTCACGAAGAATCTAACGCGACCAGTACCGGTAAGTGACGACGTAGCAAATATTAGGAAATTCATACCTATCTTTGGCGTTGGTATGATTGAGATTCAATCTTAATTATATCAAAACTCCCTCGGAAATCATAAACATTATTCTAAGTGGTATAAAAGGGTCATTCCATGATAAACGGACAAAGTGTCTTGCACTTGACACTTTCATAAATACCTATATCTAATAACTTATAAGTTGTTAAAATATAAACTATACATTAAAAGAAAAAAACCCCTAGATTTTCATATTAGCCTAGTTGTTTTAATTTGAGGACAGAGTAGCATTGTTAACTCTTACCGGCGCGGTGTCCTTAAAAAAGGACACCTAATTTTAATTCCAAAACTGACAAACGGCACCAAGAATATTTAACTAAAATTTTCTTATTTTAATGTACATTAAAATAAGCAAGTTCCTATTTTCTAATAAATTCGTATATAAATTGCGGTGTCAGTCCATTATTTCATCAGTTTATAAACAGAATTACTCCGCGCTGGTAAGGGTTAAAATAACAGTAATATGCAGAAAACAGGGCTGCCACATGCGACTATTTTTTAATTTTATTTCGTACCACTTTTTCAACATTAAAAGACTTTTACATACGCTTTGACAATATTTTCAATAAAAGAATACTACAAAAGGTATTTTCTAAAAATAATGGTGTAAACAGAATACAAAAAGAGTCGCCTGTGGCAGCCCTGAGAAAAGTTGTCCCACACATGTGGCATTTTAACCCCTTGATAAAGTTGGGATATATTTTATTCCATCTAATTTTAATCAACATTTAATCATCAAGCACCAGAAACTTTTAATTCAAATTTACTTTACTAACTTTGGTGAAAAAACAAAAAGTTCAAAAATTGCTTTTATTTATTTTGAAACAAAATATTTCGAATATTCCGGTGTGAGTTCAACATTACCAGAACGCAATTGCTTGCCCCTGAAAGGCTTAACAGGTTTAAAAATCTCCACATTTTAAACATTAAAATTAGATGGAATAAAATATATCCCAACTTTATCAAGGGGTTAAAATGCCACATGTGTGGGACAACTTTTCTCAGAGCTGCCACAGGCGACTCTTTTTGTATTCTGTTTACACCATTATTTTTAGAAAATACATTTTGTAGTATTGTTTTATTGAAAATATTGTCAAAGCATATGTAAAAGTCTTTTAATGTTGAAAAAGTGGTGCGAAATAAAATTAAAAAATAGTCGCATGTGGCAGCCCTGTTAGATCTAAGTAATCTGCCCGTTTTCAAGCTCATTTCATGAAAACTAGAAAATGTTCTGCGTGACACTTTACATATATACCCATAACTGCTAACTTTTACGCTTTTTTCCTACCGCTAAAGTTTTATAGAAAATTTTGTCGTAGTTAGTCGTCCAAATGTGCAATTTATATACTAGTTGGCAGCTACTTATACTTATATCTATTAACTTATAAGTTGTTAAAATATAAATTATACATTAACCCCTTAATCCTCACTCCCGTGATATTCACGCGCTGAGTCTTTTATTCAGATTGTTTGATTCCTACCAGTTTTATAAAATAGTGTAATTGGCTTTACTACGATATCATTTTACCAGTCATTATATAAGATGAATATTTCTTTTTTAAAAAAGTAGTGCCAATAAGCAATTTGAATATTTAAACCGTAATTTAATGTGACCTATAAGGGTTAAAAATAGCAGACACCCTCCCCCCTTTGTTTTTTTTATATTAGCACAATTGTCAGCAGTAACATGAAGAAAAGCTGTCCCGCACGTGAGATGGAATAACCCAAAATAACTATTTACATGCTTCCATTTCGTTTTCCTTCTTTACATTACAGCAACAGAATTACTTTGCGCCTGTAAGGGTTAAAGAAATTTATGTAGAATCGTACGCGATAAGTTTCGGTAAATGACGACCTGTAACAAATCTTTATATGTATAAACTACATTAAATAAAAATGATATAATTTGATGTAATGATACAATAATATGTATAAGGAAGTTAGAATTTGTTTGCAACGTTGGTATGATTGAGATTCAATCTCGATAATACCAATCTGTCTGTAAATTCCGAAACGTTATCCGAAGTAGCATAAAGTAACGATTTGCACTCTTCCATTTCATTTTGCTTCTTTCTATTTTCTATCGTTTTATTGATTATGCCTCATAATAACGATAAATTTTAACTTTAACTCTATAAGGAAAGGGCAGCTCACGTCACTGTGGGAAAAATTACAGTGAATCCACAGTAATTTCCTATCCGTCTTTATAGCTCCTACTGTCCACAAGAATTCAAGCGATTTGATTGGTCTAACAGCTCGGCGATACAATTGGTAAACTTCAACATGACGATTTCTGCAGGGCTCCCAAATGGTCCGCCAACTGAATACCAATATTTTTTTCGAAAAATTTTCTTTTTAGATTTTTCTTAAAACTGCCCCGAAAACACCTCTGAAGGTTAATTCTAGATCAAACCTACCATAAAATTTCCTGCTAAAATTTATTGGTATTCAGTTGGCGGACCATTTGAGAGCCCTGTTCCTGCAATGATCGCTAAAGCAAAAATGTAGTAGGTAGATTGGTTGACGGAACTGTTTGTATGTAAACAAGCCATTTCCTTATAAAGCAAGGGCGATCATATATAATGCACATGAATACACGGATTTGCACAGTCCCTGTACTGTTCTATACACAGTGCCCATTTTTATCATTGATCGTTGACCAACTGCCGATTTCTAAACCATTAGCTACATTTCGAAATTACAAAAATGTTTCAAATGTTGCTCTTCATCACAGGTTAAAAAATTTACTTTTTAAAAGTTGTGAAAATTAAGGGATCTCAGGACTCTTAAAGCTTCAATATTTTCGAAATTTAAAATTTTTTAGATGTTAAACTCCTATATTTTCTGAACATTTTGATATAATAGTTTCCTTAAAATTCCAATTAGAACGGAACTTTTAGAATGATACCCGCACGATAGCTGAAGCGGTGTTTCCGAAATCTCGAAGTCACTTTTCTCCAAATGACGTTTTTGGGCATAACGCTCGAAAAATTCTGAATATTTTTTCATGAAATTTTCAAAATATATGTTTCATGTTATTCTGTATAAACTGAACCTAAAGTTTCCTTTTTATTGTTCAAAAAATATATATTTTTAGCTGTTTATACTACTGAAATTTTTTTAACTTTGTATTAGCTAAATACAACTTTGTATTTAAAATATAAAAATGCTTTAAATACATATTTACTTAGGTTCAGGGCAATTATTAAAATCTGAAGTGTAAGTAGGCAACAAAATTTTTATTGCAATATTTATTTTGTAATCCTGCGCGTAATCTGTTATGCCAATTTTCTTCTCGCCAAATGTCTGACATTTTGAAGCCCCTATAAATATTAATTCTGCATCCTGTAATTTTTTTAAATACATAAAATGAAAGAACATACATATATCTTTCACCTCAATAAAAATTGTCTTTTAAAATCATCAGAGCTCCCAAATGGTCCGCCAACTGAATAAAAATAAATTTTAACAGAAAATTTTAGTATAGGTTTGCGCTAGAATTAACTTTCAAAGGTGATTCCGGGGCGGTTTGTAAGAAAAATCTTAAGAGAAAAATTTTCTAAAATAATATTGGTATTCAGTTGGCGGACCATTTGGGAGCAATGAATCATATACATTTTAAGATATTAAATGCTTAAAATGGTCTTTTTTTTTAAGCTTAAGAGTTCTGAGATCCCTTAAATTTTTATACATTCTCTGGCTCGTATAAGCTATATTTAGGAAAAAAATTATTAACCCTCTCGCCGCGCAACCAGAGAGTTTCTTGGGCAACGTAAAAGTAACAAACTTTGTGCAACACGAGATTTCATCGGGGATGCATTTTCTCCGTCTAATTAACCCGTCTTGATCTTTCCCACCAGTTATTTTTTATTGTAAATTAGGCCTTATCTAATCGAAGCATTTTCCCGATTAATGCAGACGAAAATTTTTGTTTTGAAAAACCGGTGTCAAAAGAATAAAAATTCTTAAAAGACGCTGTTCACGAAGGAATTAAGTACGCAATTTTTGAAGCTATTTTAACACGTTCACGCCGGCGCGGTGGGCCACAACCGACTGTCTCAGAGTTGTCATGCCTCCGACTTTTTGCACACCACTGTTGTTTTAGAGAAAATGTTGTTTCTTTAAATCGCCCAATTGTTCTAATTAAATAAAACAACATTTTCTGTATTAAAATACTGGTATCCAAAAGGCCGGAGACTTGCCAGCTCTGAGACAGTCGAGTGTGACCCACTGCGCCGGCGTGAACGTGTTAATAAAACAATTACGCAGCGAGGGGGTTAAGTGCTCTAAAAATTATAACAGCAAAAAATCAATTTTTGTACGACAACTAGGTGCATACAGTTTTACCACAATTTTTCGGCTTATTCCCCCCCTCCCCCCCCCCCCCCAAAAAAAAAACAACAACAAAAAAAAAACTACAAATTCTTTGATTGAACAAGGGATCCGATAATTTTGCGATTTAAATATTAAATAGAAAATTTCCAATCAGAAATACCGATGCCAGACTCTTTGGAAATTCCAATGGGTGTACGCACTTTGCGACCGGAATTTGTCGAATTATGTTATTGTACTTTTAATTTTCTAAATTTTGAACGTTTTATGCTATTAATCGTTTGAAGGTCAGCGATGTATTATTTATACCACTTAACTGTAATTCTCATCTGTCAAATGGATCCCAGAATTTTAAAAGAAAATTTGGTTTTATGATGTACAGTCGTGGAAAAAAAACAAGTAAACACCCCTACAAACGCTGCAGCTATAAGTAATGGAACAAACGTTTGGAAATAAAGTCTGCTTTTAAGAGATGTATATAAAATTTGCTTTGGGGTCATCTACAAATCAAAACCATACTTCGCTTTTTTCAATAGCAATATGCAATTTTGACAACATATTTTAAATCAGCGTATCGAACTATGCCTAGAAAGGAAATTTCAAGGCATTTACACTATAATTTTTTTAATTATAAGCATTCCAAATTTAGAGCTTAAAATGTTAAATTAAATTTTCATATTTTTGTTAATATTTCCAGAAATTATAATCCTAATCTAATAATTTTGTGTAAGGTATAATACTAAAAAACCGAAACATAAATACATTGAATTTGTAATTAAAAAAAATTGTAATATGAATTATGAAATTAATATTCGAAAAAAATATGAATTGCAACCTATAACTTTTTGGATAGATTTATGTTTATTATGTCCATCTTTAGCGAATTTCTGAATTTCAAATTTTTCTTCCAAGTAGTTTTCGAATTATAATTAAAAAACGACAAAATGATAGTCTATGATGTGCAGAAAAGCATAATTTGAAAAAAAAAATACATTTTATTAATTTTTTTGAAATGTTTGGACTGGTAATAGTCGAAAAATGTTAATCAAGTGAAATGGTCATATTAGCAAGAAATAATGCTTTAACCCTTTGCACTCCGATGTCGCCGCTGCAGCGACATCATCTTTCTTAGCAAAATTTGTTTTTTTGCGCCAGTAATAAAGGAAAATAAAATTTGCCTTATTTAATCAGAGAATTTTTGAAATTGTGTACTTGAAGAAAACTTCTTTAAAAAAAGTGGTGCCGACCGAATAAATTTTTTATAATGTAGATATCTAACATACCGGGTGTCCATAATTAAACAACCCTAGTTTATAGTTGTCTACAGACAAAACTATTGTTCCTAAAGTTATGAAATTTTGGGAAAGGCATAATAAAGGTATGGAAATCTTTTTAAGCTAAAAAATATATAAATAAAAATAGTTTAAAATTTCGCCACCAGAGGGCGATTTTTAATAAATTACATATTTAGCATTAAGACAGTTTAGAAATTTTATTTACAGGATGTTGATAATTAATTGACCTCATTTTAAAGTTGTCTACAGACGAAATTGTTGTTCAGAATGTTGTGAAATTTTTTGAAGGACATAATAAAAGTTTGGGAATATGTGTGAGCGAAATAAAAATTATTAGGCCATTTTTTAACGAATTACACATTAAGCATACATTTACGATGCTTTAACAAATTTTGTTACAGCCAAACATGTTCTGCATGATTTTTATCATTTTCAGGTACCATCTGGAATTGTAAGATAGCATGTTCCACAGTTGACCATAGTATGTTCAGGGAAAAGCTAGGAAAATGTTGTGAAAAGCTGTCTGTAGAGTAAGGTTAAGTTAATAAATAAAATTTTTAAACTATCGTAATGCTAAATGTGTAATTTATTAAAA
Organism: Maratus speciosus; assembly: GCA_963932465.1. Taxonomy (NCBI): domain Eukaryota; kingdom Metazoa; phylum Arthropoda; class Arachnida; order Araneae; family Salticidae; genus Maratus; species Maratus speciosus. Next base: position 199,502,696 of record OZ010796.1, on the reverse strand, counting down.
AACTCCCTCTGGTGGTAAAATTTTGAATTACTTTTATTTACAATTTTTTTTTTAGCCTAAACAAATTCCCATCCCTTTATTATGTCATTCACAAAATTTCACAACTTTATGAACAATAGTTTTTGTCTGTAGACAACTTTAAATTAGGGTCGTTTAATTATGGACATCCTGTATATACCGGGGAAGCCAGAAGTTCATTAAAACTTTAAAAACTCATAAAAAAGGAAGAAATTATGATAAAGAAGTGCGGTTTGCAAGATAGGGCTTACAAGGTAGTCGGAATTTTTTAGCAGCAAAAAAAAAAAAAAAAAAAAAAAAAAAAAAAAAATTTAGTTAAAACATCACATGTACAGGGCTCCCAAATGGTCCGCCAACTGAATACCAATATTATTTTAGAAAAATTTTCTTTTTAGATTTTTTTTACAAACCGCCCCGGAACCACCTTTGAAAGTTAATTCTAGCGCAAACCTACCATAAAATTTTCTGTTAAAATTTATTGGTATTCAGTTGGCGGACCATTTGCGAGCCCTGCATGTAGAGGGCGCTGACGACCCGTAACACAATGAACAGAACAAAAATACGCTCCCTTCATTTGTTTTTTCCAATAACAAATGTCCAACATGACATCCAGAACATTCTACGACACAATTGTTGTCCTATTCATTCCTTTATCATAATTTCTTCCCTTTTTATGAGTTTTTAAAATTTTAACGAACTTTTGGCTCACCCGGTATATTTTTTAGAATTCACTAACACTTTAATAATAATTAGATAAATTTCCTTTTGTGACCCACTACTGGTGCGTTTATCGTAGCATTCGGAGCATTTTAAAAAATGTTATTTATGGTGCCCTGGAACCGTAATAAAAATTTTAATTTCACAACATTTGAAACAATAAGTGCTTTAGCACAAAGACGACGGGGGTAAATCAGACAAACTTCCACAAACTATTTTCAATTATTATATTTGTTTTAATTAATCAAAATAGGACAAAAGACATTTTTAAAATTCGTGGTAGCAGTATGCCTGCTTGCTAATTTCTCCCCCTTGAAGTCTGCGCCTAAGCTTTGATATAAAAGGATTTTCATATGATGAAGATCAACATTTGAAACATTTTTGCGATTGGAAATATATTATTGCGATTGGAACTAATGGTTTAGGAATTAGCTAATGGTCAGCGATAAGAAGGAACTTCCTGTATACGTAACAATCAGACACATTAAATGACACCAATTTTATCAACATTATGTCATTACTATACTAATTATCTAACTTTGACTGCGAAAAACCACAACTAAATCGGCTATTAAGTGTTCAGGATAATTTTTTTATCATCGTAATTTATGAATACCGGGAAATATTATTCGGCTGTTAAGTATTCAGGATAAGTTTTTCATTATCATAACTTATGAATACCAAAAATATTATCTAAAACAACTCAAAATATCTGATTCAGCTTATTAAATTCAATTGTTTTTGTGTCAATTTGTCAGGCTTTAAATACATAAGCTCCGCATCATGCCGGTATTTAAAACTATGTAACCAGTTATTTAGGAATTAGCTTTTGGTCAACTATATAAAGGGAATTCCTGTAAATGGGACAATCAGTCGCATCAAATGACACTAATTTTATCAACATTATGTCATTACTGTAGTAGTTACCTAACTTTGTCCTACAAAGAACAGCAACAAAAGTTGCTTTTAAGTGTTCAGGATAAGTTTTTTAATGTCCTAATTTATGAATACCTAAAAATATAAACTAAAAAATAAAGCTCAAAATATCTGATTCAAGTTATTAAATTAAGTTGTTTTTATGTCATATATGTAAGGTTTTAAATGCGTAAACTGTGCATCATGCCCATATTGGAAACTATATTTATAAAACTAATGACTTAGGAATTAGCCATTGGTCAACGATAAAAAGGATCTTCTTGTATGTGGCACAATCATACACATCAAATGACACCAATTTTATCAGCATTGTATGATTACTATAGTAACTGTATAACATTTCTTTAGAAAAAAAAAACAAAAGCGTCTATTAAATGTTCAGGATAAGTTATTTTATTATCCTAATTTATCAATACCATAAACGATATTCTGAAAAAGGTTGAAGACGACTAACTTAGTGTTATCTGATAAAAAATGTTTGGCGACGCTGTGTCATAGATATATGAAGGGGATACTCCAATAGACTATTCAATCATATTTAAAATAATCTTTTATAATTTGTAGTTAAATCACACCGAATTGAACCACCAAAAATTGTACCAATTATCAGCGAGCTTCTGTGTTTTTGACTTTATATTAATTGACAATGCAAATCGTAATTGGTCATGGGAAGCTTTCTCAATATCTACAACAATTTTAGGATTTTTTCAAAAGTTGCGTGTAAAAGGTATTTAATGTGCAGTTAAGGAAGATGCTTAGGGGATTTTTTTTTTTTTTTTTTTTTTACAATCAGTGTAATCACATAACCTTCTTCTTTTTTTAAAAATGAAATTTAAGGCAGAATTTTCGTAAAAATATCTGCAGAGCTCGAATCAAACAAACAGAAAAATATAGGGGTAAAAAGAAACCTAAAATTTTTTATCATATCTGCCAACAATATCACTTTTTTATTACTACTATTTTCTAATAGCCATCTTCTTCTTGAATAGCAGAATTTTGCGATTAAATAAGGTGATAATTAGCACATTCACGACAGGAAACGAGAATTCTCGTTTTCATTCAAAAAAATCATTGACTAAGGGCGTGGCTTCTACCTTACAGAAAATGCATTTATATTCATAGCTGCCAACCTTCAATTAATCTTCCGTAATGTCTGGATTAATTTGACCCAGGTTAACCACATTTTGAACCAGAAAATTTATTTCATGAATGCTTATTTATTTAATTCCAGGTTTCTACATGTGACATATTAAATTTCATTTCTTTAAAAAAATTCTGGTTCGAAACGAATTAAACCAGGGTTAAATTAACGCGAGTATTACGGAAGATTAGTTTGAGGTTGGCACCTATGTATATTATGTTGTCCATATTTTTTTAGATTGTAAGACATTTTATATTAAATTCGTACTTGAAAGATATTTTACGATGGATAAACTATCTAGACACCTATCTAGAACACCAATTTATGAAATACTTTCATAACAGGGAGGAGCTTCTACTGTTTTAAAATTCAGATTTGATTAAAATTGCCCGTTGCAATGTGTAAACAAAATACTGGAATAATTGGCATGTTACGACAATAAATGAAAGATAAAATGTTCGAATAGGAGAACTAATTTAATTTGTTTCTTCATTTAGAAAACCAAACTCGTGAAATTTTTATCTCGCAGACACAGAAAACAAATATGCAGCTTTCGTGTCATATTGTCAATTTAAAAATATTTTTGATTAGAGGATGCGTAGTTAATTAATATAAGATGAAATAAAATATTTAAAAAAGTAACAATGAAATTGTGTTCTTGGATACAAATATACTTAATTAAATTTAGAGCTAATTAAATGGCTGAACTTTTGTTTAGACAAACAATAATGCAGCAATATTAATTCGCATAACTTTGGGAATTAAAATTTTGCGCACTCAGTTATTGTTATGAAAAAACGCATTAGAATAACATAGGATCCGACAGAAAGAGTATTAGCAAAGGTATGGAGTTGAATTAAAATTTTAATTAAGTTCTATGAACTCAAATAGATAAGGAAGGTAAAATAAACAAACAAGTTTTAGAAAAGTTACATTGTTAAGGACATAGAAACTTTAATATTAGTTTTGATAAAAAAAAAAAATATCTCTCATGAATTTAAAATTTAAAGCACAAAATAAGTTTTAATGGAAAAGGGAAATTGTTTTTGATTACCTGAAAAGATGAATGCTTTAACCCTTTTACGGGCAAGCAATTGCGTTTCTGTAATGCCGAATTCTTTCCGGAATTTCTGAAAATTTTTATTTCAAAATAAGGAAGAGCAATTTTACTACCTTTTTTCCCACCAAATTAAAAAAAAGTAAAATTTAATTAAAAGTTTCTGTTGCGAATCTTGATTAAAATTAGGTTGGGTATGATATATCCCACCGCTCCTCTGGGGATTAAAGTGAAATGACATCTCGCTCAATCCATGGGATTCTTTTTTCACTTTTTTCGCATAAATTATCTTTGCACCAGTTGTGTAGAATCAGGGGATGCTGCATAATTTTACTATCGGTTTTATTATACAGTCGGACCTCTATTTAACGAAGTAGTTAAATCCAGAAAAAACTTCGTTATATGGAAAATTCGTTAAATAGAGAGTCACTTTTAAAAATACTTTAAACTACATAAAATATAATTTAAGTCCATAAGCACTCAATATAATTTAAAAAGGTAATTAGTCACACTTTTTTCTTTTATAAATTACATCTATTTGTTTTATTTATTTTACCCGTCAAAATGAAATCTGCAAGGGAAATAAGAATGAAACAAAACATTGTCTGGAAATACATTGTATTTTCAGTTTAAAAAAAATATTTTACATTAAAATCACGATTTTTTAAAGATTTTTTGATAAGTTGTTCGAAGGAGTACCAAATTTTAAAGCAGTATTATTTTTCTTCACGCCTTTATACACCTCATCAATAATAATATTTTTTCTTTTGTGCTCAAGCACTTCCGCTTTGACAGTTTTGAGCTACAAGAACCGAAATTGCCAACACGATTGATCATGATAACAATTTAGAAAACGGGGAACTATAGTTTAAGGACACGGGGCAGCTCCATTGAGTGTTAAAAGGGGATATTGAGAGTTTGCACTTCTTGGATGAAAAGCAAAGAATCACAGCGATTTTACTGATCTCGGTGAGTTAGGTGTCATGTAAGGCCTGTTCATGGTCATTGATCATCAAAAAATGTGTTAAAAGGAAGAATAAGTTTGAAATGTCCAGTAATATTTTAAGAAATTGGGAGAAAAAAAATTTAGATCCCAATGAAAAGTTCGTTAAATAGAGAATGCACTTCGCTATTTGGAGGTTATTTTACGAAGAAATTTACAAAATGTTCTTGGTTCCTAGTAAATGTTCGCAAAATAGAGAAATTCGTAAAATAGAGGTTCGTTAAATAGAGGTCCGACTATATATTAAATTTGGCCTTATTTAATCATATAAATTTCAAAGATTAAAAAATGTCAAATTTAGTGCATAAAAATACTGATACTAAATAATTCATCATCCTTTTACTCTACGCAACTGCTTTGTACTTGAAGTAGTTAAAGCCAAAAATTTTAAATTATACAGGGTGTTTCAGTTAAACGTTTCAGAACTTCTAAGAGGGGTAGGGTACATCCTGACGAACCAAAATCGTATACCAATGGGCAGTCAGAAATGCTTTCCTGACGCGGTAGGTGGCGTTGTGCGAAAGTTCCGAGCTTTCGTGCAGGGAATCTTCATTTCGCACAAGAACGCCAAGTTAGTAGGATGGATGATTACACGAACGCAGAATTAGCCGATATGCATTTGGTGTACGGGTCTGCAAATAGTAGTGGGCCAGCAGCACAGCGTTTGTACGCGGAACGATATCCGACGAGGCGTATTCCCAGTCATAATTTATTTGCAAGACTGCACCAAAGGTTAGCTGAGACAGGTTCATTTGAAAGAGCTGACAGGGTCAGTGTAAGAACAGCACGGACTCCAGCCGTCGAACAGAATGTGCTGCAGCATGTACAAAGGAATCCATGAACGAATACACGAAGTCTAGCAAACGTACGTGGGGTTTCCCCTTGCAGCGTCTTGAGGATTCTCCGAGAACAAGACATGCATCCGTTTCACATGCAGCGTGTCCAGGCACAGCAACCGGAAGATTATGCACCTCGTATTGCTTTCGCACAGTGGTACCTTGGAAAATGTGCTACAAAACCCACTTTTCTGCTGAAGTGTTGTTTTCCGATGAGGCATCCTTCACAAGGGAAGGAATTTTCAACTCGCATAGCGACCATATCTGGGCGGTCGAGAACCCGCATGCAATAGGACGTCGTGCAGCACAGATTCAATTTTCGGTCAATGTATGGGCCGGTATTATGGGAGATCACCTCATCGGACCTTACCTGTTACCGTGTCGTCTAACCGGAGATAACTACATGCTCTTTCTGCAGCAAGTATTGCCACAACTTTTGAGAGATGAACAGATTTCTGCATCGACGCAACAGACAATGCGGTTCCAACACGATGGAGCCCCTGCCCATTATAGCGTAGCTGTTTGTAACTACCTGGATGTCACATTTGGTCAACAGTGGATCGGACGTGGTGGTCCCGTGCATTGGCCTGCTCGGTCGCCCGACCTATCATGTCTTCATTTTTATTTCTGGGATCATATGAAATCGCTAGTTTATGACACCCCTGTTGACAATGCTGAGGAGCTGGTTGCAAGAATCGCAGTAGCTGCCGGAAAAATTCGAAATTTGCCTGGAGTATTCCAGAATGTTCGGATGTCCATGCGTCGGAGATGTGAGGCGTGCATTGTAGCCCGTGGAAGCAACTTCGAACACTTACTTCAATCCATGTACCTTTTGCTTCTTTTCATGTATTATTAAAACGATTTCTCACTTACGGTCTCTTTTCTTTATGGTGCTTCTATGTACAACACCGCTTCAGGAAAAAATTTCCGACCCACATTGCTATATAATTTCGAGTTGTCAGGATGTACCCTACCCCTCTTAGAAGTTCTGAAACGTTTAACTGAAACACCCTGTATATCTAAGCGATTAGCTGTATATTTTTATCTTTAACCAACATTTATCAATCTTATTACAGCAACATCAATTTCTAAAATATCATTTTCATATATGAAAAGAATAATTTTGATGTGTTGTGAGTCTGACATGTATGTCACACCCGCGACAGACAATAAAAATTTTCTTGAAATATGAAAATAATATTTTAGAAATCCGACACTGTTTTAATAAGTAAATAAATTTTGTTTATATATAAAATTAGGTAATACAAATCTTTGTACTATATACCCTTATAGAACAGAGCAGGGTTGTCAGTTTGGCCTCCACTTTTATTCAGAAAATTCGAATCCGTGCCAAAAATTAAAAATAATATTTTCTGCCTTATTAAATGACAGAAATTTTATGATTGCTTAAAGTACTTATTCTTCTTTAAAAATTTCCGTTATCAAGGGGAAATTTCGAAATAAAAATGAAGGCCGAACTGGCAACGCTTGAACAAAGCTATTTTTGGTTTAAAAATGTGAAACATGGCAATATCCGTACGCATTGATTTGGAGATTTACAGAATTTTTTGTGATAAAATGGAATGAGTTTTCAAACAAAATACTGGTGTTTTCCCTGCAAAATTCCTTGACCCGCAACAAAGCTGTTATATACGAGTACTACATTCGTTTTGGAATTGACAAAAAAGTAATAACACTTTTTGAGTAGAAATGCAGTATTTACTCACACTTCCTAGTGTCCAGTTACCCCTCTCAATACAAGGCCTAAACAATTCTACTGGCTGAAATGATTGACTGCCTTTGTGGAGCAAGCAGTGGTGATTATATTCAGGTAATACCTGAATTCAGGTACTTATTTGCTTTTCAATACCGAAGTTCCAGTTTTCCTGGTAGTTAAATTCATAAAACAAGACTAAAATATCAATTTCCTATGATTGCTAAATATAATTAAAATTAATAATTTTAATAATGAGAGGATTGAATCTCCCAGCAATAAATTATATTTTCTCTCTCCATTCAAAACCTTTTTCTCGTTAAAATTTCAGGTATTTTTTATGAATTTATAATCACTCCATAGAAAGATCACCAGATCGCTAGGATCCGTTGTAAACCTTATTGCTCCACCCGGTAAGTTTCCCGGCACGTGGCGATTCACTACAATGTAAAAAGAAGGGAGAATTATTACACTTAATTTGCTTTATAACGTGCCAAATGAGGTCTAAATAAGTACTACTTTTGGTGTCAGCACTTAATTAAGTTTTTTTATACACTCGGAATGGTTTCTCTTAACTCTTTCAGAAGAATAATGTGTTATCACACACTCGGAATGACATAACTTTACTCTTTAATAGAAATTCTGGAAGCCAAACACAAATTTCGGTGTACATCTTTACTCGCAATCCACTTCGTGTTGGGATACGAATCGGTGGCATCAGCAGACGACAACAACATGAGCCATTTTATTTTAGATATTTAATCATCCTTAGGAACTTTCAAATCGCTGTTAAAACAAAAAACATAATGTAAAGACATAACCATAAGGTAAGCAAAGTGATTATTCTTTATGGATTAAAGAGATAGGACTAAATAATAGTGTTTGCATATAAATGCTTTTTAAACAGCATATTGCCAATCTAGAAACAATGGCACACACGGTTGAATTTAACGTGAGGAAATGCCTTTTGTATACTGTTGCAGTCAATTTTTTTATGCAGCATTGTTTATTTTTTAACTGATATAGACTAAGCACCTTAGGTTATGCATTAATTTTTTTTCCAGAAAAATTTTAATATCATAATGCACCATAATTTTTAAATAAGTTCATTCTGCTAATCTTTATATTTAAACTAGTCTCTTTCAAAAATTATAGCTTTCAAAAACTTATACTATTAAGTAAACATGACTACTTATCATTGATCCAAGTGCGAAAGGTTTTCTAGAAATTACTAACAATTTATATTGTCTTAAGAATTTTGGTGAATTCAAACCATACTAATTTACGCGGATGTATTATTTTTCTAATTTAGTTCATTTTCATTTTGTTAAAACATTAAATTGTCATACTCCTATTTCTGTGTTTATTAAACTGGTACAATATAATTAAAATGATCATGGGCGCCTATTTGATTACATTTAATGGGAAAGCTCAGCACTTCCAGGTGAGGACAGGTAGGGGAGGGGGCTCAATAAGTAATTATCTGTCAGATACACCAAAATAGGCTTAATTTTAATGCTAAAAATGTATAAACATTTTGGCTATACCAAGATGTAGCGGCTGCTCTAGCTCCAGTCTGCCCTCCTCCTCCCCCTTATATAGACACCCACGAAAATGATGTAGTTAAACATGTTAATTCACGAAATTTCGTTTACCAACTATAATTTTTAAAATGTATGTTAATAAGTTATCTCAATTATATAAAAGTTTACCAACCTCTCTGTGTAAAACTGTTAAATTTAACCCTTTAGTGCGCAGCTTTACATATATGCAAACAGCAGTGTTTTGAATTTAATAGATTTTTTTGTTCGTATATACCTAATTCACACCAGAAAATTAAAATAGCAATATTTGCTTTAGTTAATACCAGGCATTCCGTATTTAAATAAAGCGAAATTAACCATTGAAACTTTCTGATGTAAAGCCAGATTCTCTGAACTACGTAATTTCTAGAACGTATTCTATCATGGGAATTAAAGGGTTAAAGGTTACGTTTTATAAAATAAATAATTATATAAAATGAGGTACTTGGAGACATACTTATTACAATATTTACTAATTTGCAATATTTCAGCGTAAAACAGCCAGACGACAGTAGTTTTTACTTGTATTGCAGATGTGCAACAGAAGAAAAGATTGACGTATTATATGAGAAATGTATCTCTGATTTTTTTCATTATTTTTACTGTGTAATAAACCTTTCAGAGAACCATATATAATTTTTTTCGAAACAAAATAAATAAAATCGTGCATTTAAGGGTTAAATTAAGATTGTATTAGATTTAAAGAGTAGCGTTTTAAATTACTTATTTTTTTTTATAGTTTAAAAAAAAATACTTCAGTAAATCAAAATCAAAATAATCATATTCCTTTGCTGGGTGAGGTCAAAGTGCATCCATGATTGCAGCACATCTACAAGCCTACCGCATTTATTGCATAAAACAAAATATTCAGCTACTGGGATAATAAAAATAAAATCTTATGTGATAATAAGAGCGGGGAATATCTGACACTTCTGAAGTCTTAATTGAAAAAATTTTCTGAAAAATTGAATTTTCTGAAGTCGTTTAATCCTTTCGACTAGGTAAACAAAAATATGCAGCAAACAAAAACAAATTATTCTACATGGCTTTATTGTTAAATGCATAATGTTTTGATAAGAAAACTTCAAATTATTCTCTGATTTACAATATACAATGGAGTATAACATTACAAGAAAAGTTATTTAATCACAACACTTATCCTTCTTCAGTTACAAAACATGGCTGAAGTATCATGAATGCATACGATAAACGGAGAATAAATTTAATTAATTCGCTAAATTGCAACAGATGTTTTAAATTCATGTTGAGCATTGATACTTGCAATCAGCGTTTGTGAGTATACTAAGTCAGTAAAAGAATTTCCGGACAAATTTTCTTATTTTAAAATTTATGTAATCATAATATTGACATTGTTAAATTTCTGTAGAAATTTATTTTTATTATAACTGTAATTAGTTTAACGTTTTCTTAATGTTGACAAAAAAGTTGCTGTTATGATTGTTTCAATTTAACACTACATGCAATTTTACAGCACCAAACAAACTTTCATTTAACCCCTTAACGGTCGCATTAAATTACGGTTTAAAAATGAAAATTGCTTATTGGCACCAGTTCTTTGAAAAAGAAATATTGACCTTATTTAATGACAGGTAAAATGATACCATAATAAATCCAGGGATGAGATATCCGACTTTTCGCACACCAGTATAATCTTGGAGAAAATGTTGCTTTGTTAATTCGCAAAAATGTTCCGATTAAACAGAACAGCATTTTCTGTAAGATTATACTGGTATTCAAACAGTCGGAAATGTCATCCCTGTAAAGCCAATTACACTATTTTATAAAACTGGTGTGAATCAAACAATCTGATTAAAAGACACAGCCCGTGACTATCACGGGGACGAGAATTAAGATGGTATGTCTCTGCTCTAGTCTGACCGAAAATCTGCTTTCTCATGTTATCGAATGAGGAAAAGTGGTCGCACTGTTATGGAACATTACATAAAATTAAAGAAATGTTTGACTGAAACTTTTTACTCTTGATTAAAAAAGTAGTATTCATTTTTTTTTTTCGAAACTTAAAGTAACTTTTATAATTAAAATAAAAAATAGTGAGGATTTCAATAATTAAAGCTTTTAGAATTGACAGATGTTTAACTTCTTAATCGTCACGCCCCATACATTCACTGGCAAATTGCACATGAAATGAAAACCGCGACGATTAAGGGGTTAAATATACTTTCTGAATCAAGGTAAAAACTTTTCTGTAATTTTTATGTAAATGTCCATTTCAGTGCGACTACTTGTCTCCATCAGGATAACATGGGACGGGGAAATTATATAGAGTGAGCAGATCCTGGACACCAAATCTGGTGTGACGCTGCGTTTTAACCCATTAATGACGAGTTTTTTAATACATTTCTAATACCTCGGTACCAGTTGACACCAATTTTCCCATACTGTAATTTTAATTTGTTTGATTTCTCAAAGTTTGAGATTAATTAATATGACAATTTCGTTTCTAAAATACTAGTTTTCATATTTAAAATTTTTGTATTACTTAAATGGCAGATTTTCGTACCAACCGGCTTTAATGGTTTAATAGCACATCCTAAATTAATTAGTAAACACCCAATTTGGTGTTAAAGTACACCAAACCAGTGTTGGTGTTACATGGCACCAAAAGTTGGGGCAACGAAGTTGCCACTTAAGTGGTGTTTCTTTACACCAGTTAATTTCTGGTGTTTCATTACGCCTATTTACTGTTGGTGTTTTCTTATTCCACTTTTGGTACTAACTTAGTTGCCACAGTTTTTGGTGTAAACTCACATCAATATATTTTTACGGTGTAGAGAAAGTCCCAGCTCTCGGACAGGGAAGGCGCACGATGACGCCCCCCCTCCCCCACCCAATCAGTCGCCCGCCCCAATTTTCTTCAAAAAGAAAATCTAATGAGTGTTACTTACACTCTAAACGGCCGACCCTGCCAGGAAAATCCTAAATCCGGCAGGGGACATACACTCTAAAACTGGGAAGAGTGAAAAGCTCACTCTTTGAAAGAGTGACAGGCCTTTTGACTCTTTTTGGAGTGAATTTTGTAAAAATACACTCCTTAAAGAGTGGAATTTCCCACTCTCTAGAAAGGAGTGCAATATCTCACCCCGTTATCGAGAGTGAAGTTGTCACTCTCGAAAGAGCGGCTTGCGTATGCATTGCTTATTAGCCAATCAGAACAGCAAGGCGACAGCGCCCTCGTAAGATAAGAAAAATGATGACATTTTCGTCTGGTCCGCCATCTTAGGATTAACAGATAAGGATATCATTAAAATTATTCTTTATGGAATACATAAAATAAAGGTAAGTCTTATTTAATTTTAACCATTTATTTGTGGAGATATGTTAAGATTATGCACTAAATAGTTGTATGTTGTATAGAAAAAGATTGATCGTTAGAGTGTTCAAAAGTGATTGTCTGTTATATTTCTTCATGTAGCGGTTTGAAATATAATTCTTTTAACGATTGAATACGCACTAGAGATCTGCACGGGCCGGCTCGTGCTCGGGCCGATTTTCACTCATGGAACTCGGGCCGGTTCCGGACCACACTTTTTTCTGAAGGCTCGGGCCGGGCTTAGCTTATTTTTCTGTACAAAGCCGGGACTGGTTCATTCCGAGTCTTCACGACCCACAATTTTCAGTCCTAATTTTGACCCAGCCCGTATGAAAATCATTGTCTCACCGTGGCCTAGTCTATTCAAAGGTCAGTAAAATTAGGTCTGGCCCAAAAATGTTTGCAAAAAATGCATACATTTTTAAATTGTCATTATTCTACCCTTAAACATTAAAATTTATTATTTTTAAAGAACACTAGATTTCTGCGCTTATTAAAATATAGCTAAATTAAAACATAGTAAAACGTGTGAAAAGAACCTGCGTATGACGGAACCCAGTTTTAAACTCACTAACGTATTGATCCATGCATAATTAATATACTAATACATAAGAAAAGAATATATAATACATTTACACTCGCTAAGAAGGGAACTTGTCTATAACGCACTTTTTTTTTCTTTTGTATAGAATTCCATCTTACTGTATAGCATTTTCCAGATTTTTAACACTTCGAAAAAATAAAAAAATCAATGTTTTGTTGAAATTCACTCGGGCCGAGATTTTAACTTTTTTCCGGGCCGGGCTCGGGCAGAACTTTTAAGTTTTTTACCGGGCCGGACCAAATTTTTTTCTACGGGCCGGGCCGAATTTTTTTTTAATCGGCCCGGGTCCTTGGAAATTTCGGCCCGTGAAGACCTCTAAGCTCACAATGCTTAGCAAAAAAATAATCCAAACTTCATTAGTTCGGGAAATGCGAATTTAAAAAAAATGAGTGAAAATATTTTTTTATTCCCTTTCAATGCTGTGTTTGCAAATTATAAAACTTTTACCAACGACCAAAACAAAGAAGTTTTATCTGTTTCGTTTGAAAGGGTGACTGACTTTTAAGAGAAGATAATTTTCTTAATCGTAGGAGACACGTCATTCGAAAACGTTAATTTGCCGGATTATATACAGTTAAGAGTATTTATTATTGTTTCGGAGTTAAATATGATTTTTGATGTTTATGATATTACGAAAATGTTGGTATATATTAATTTTTTAAAATTGTATCTAAACATTTTTCTGCGGGTTATGATTTTAAAATTTCGAGACTGAGTAATAAAGAAAGAAAAAAAAAATTATAGACATTCTGCATCAGTTATTAAATTTCCTTCAATTTAAACGCATTTTCCACGTTTTTGATGCACGTAATTTTTGGCACTAAAAAATAAAACATGATATATAAGCATTGAAATAAAATGTTTTTTATGCATGTTTTGAAGTTTATCGATAAGACAGCTTTAGTATATTTTTTAAAAAGTTCATATTTTCTTACATGATTTAGGACTGAATATTTTTTTAAAGAGATTAATAACTACTTTTTTACATTAAAATGTTTTTCAAACAATAAGAACTTTTATATGCAGTCATTCACTTTATTTTTATTAAAATTCATACAGATACAAATAAATGTAATGTGTTTATTTTTATATTTATTTTTTTCTATTTCATTTTCCTATAAAACATATCAAATCTATTTTGCTCATATTCCCAAAATACAATATCTACGGGAATAAAAAATTTAAATTAAATATGACTTACCGTGTCGTTTCATTAATAAGTATTGTTTTCAACAATAATGGGCCTAAATTAGAAATCATGATTAAGTTAAGGAATATGTTTAAAAGACATATATATACATATTCCAGAGAACTTAAAATTTAGACATTAGACTACATGATCATATTAAATAAAACAAAAGCAAATCACAGTGGAAAAAAATACACATTCTTAATATTTAAATCATACTTAGAACTCATTTTTTAAAAAAATATGTAAGCTTATAAGCATTGTTTTTAAGTAAAAACTGAAAACTATTTTAGAATAATAGGACTTTGCAAAAATAGCAATAATTTACCGAAAAGGTACGGTTAAAAGATAGGACTTTATATTTAAAACCAAAAATTAAAATGACATCAAACATTGTTAAACATATAATATCCACCTATTAAAAAGTTATTTATAAAACTTTAAAAGTAATATTTTTATAGGGTATGCAATAAAAGCAAACACAAAGGATAAAATTGGAATAAAATATATTAGTTTATTTCTGTCAGTAATCTAAATGAAATTCATATGTAACTTTAACTTATTTTTCCTTAAAAGTTCAATTAGTTTTACAAACTATGAATTAAATAAATATTGCTGATAAAGTATTTTATTCCAATCTTTACCACGCTTGTATCTATTTTCATTGCACGCTGTAAAAGATGTGATTCTTTTAATATGCTCTTAAAAGCAAAATAAAAAAAGAATTGACTCAATAAAAAATGAACATTCACTTCTATGAATGAGTGACTATTCACTCCTACCAGGGGTGAAAAACCGCACTCCTTTAGCAAGAGTGAATAGTCACTCCTCAAGAGTGAATATTCATTTCCCAGGAGTGACTATTCACTCGTTCAGATAGTCAAAAATTTCACTTTTGCTCAGAGTGAATATTCACTCTAAAGAGGCTGGGCATATTTTGACTCTGCGATAGAGTGACTATTCACTCCTCTGGAGAGAATAGTCACTACTTTTTATTTAGAGTGTAGGCATAGCAGCCAACTTTTACGCTTTTTTGCTACCACTAAAATTTAATAAAGATCTTCGCCTTGTTCAATCGTGAGATTTTGACGATTAAATAAGGCAATATTTACTAAAAAACTTTAGTGGTAGCAGGAAAGCGTAAATGTTGGCAGCTATGGACATAGCGATGACTGAAATGATTGCAAATATTTGACTATAGTGGTGGTTCTCGAAGGTTGATTTATCTCTTGAAATTGATTACCACTATATCCGAATAATAATATTCGTCTCAGTTTTCTGAAATAAAAAAAAGAAAAAGCTTATATGTTCGGAAATGTACTCAAACCGATAAAATCACATCTTCGATGGCCTTTTTTTTTTTTTTTTTTTTTTTTTTTTTTGAGTCAGCACTAAGCCCTAATATTCATTCTAAATTTAATGCCCTATACTGAAATGTGATATTGATTTGAAGAGCTACCCGCTAAGTTTAGATAAACAACTGCTACGATTTTTTGTCAACACTATTTCTGAACATTAATCCTAGCCTTATTTAATCACTGATTCCTGCGATTAAGTAGGGCAAAGATCACTATTCTTAAACAGCGGGGACAAAAAATGTACTTGTTGCAGTTATGGATAAAGCCTCGAACGTAAATTGTAATTATGTTCTGTAAGTCTGTCTTTTTAACCCTTCACTGCACTGCTTTCCACATCTGGCACATACCTAAAAACACTCTGCAATTCTTATTATGTGCCATGAATTTGGCCAATATGATCTCTATCGCTGATCAAGAACAGTCCAAAAAATGGAATATCACTTATTTTGTCCATTGCATTTTACAAAAAATAGGAATTTGTTCTTCGGAAACAAAAAAAATTTCGAACAAGCTATTAAGATAAAATTTACTTTCATTATTTTTACTAAATACTTAAACATATTAATATAAAATGTTGCAGAGTGTTAAGAAGATAAAATTAATTAATTTAAGCTCATTTAGTTGTAAAATATAACAATACAATATTTTAAAACCCTAATTGTGTACATAGGGTACCCCCATGAAATATCAAATTTTAGCTAAAAATTTGAAATTTAATTTTTTTTACTATTTTTCCCATTATTAGATCGATATGCAGTTTTCAAATACTTTTTTCCATAAAAATAGAAAAAATCGTGTAGTGAAGGGTTAACAATCCGAGATAACAATTTTTGTCAGTATATGCATTGCGCTGTAATTCTTGAAGTGAGTGAAAGGTGTTCATGCCAGGATTCAAACCAGAAATCATTGGCGGGACACTCTAAACTGAAATGTCTGAAATTCAGACACTTAAGTGTCTGAAACGTAGTGTTCAATTTTCAGACGTTTTAAAATGTCTGAAAATTTTCAGACACTTCTTGCGTCTGAATTTCAAACACATAAGTGACTGAAACTGGAGTGTTCGATTTTCAGACGTTTTAAAGTGTCTTAAAATTTTTAGACACTTCTTGCGTCTGAATTTCAGACATTTCAAGTGTCTTAATTGCGGCCATCTTTGAGCCCTTTTTTTTGCCAATATGAAGCCATCTTTGACCACTTTTCTTTCTAAGTCATATACGCAGCCATATTTGACCACATTGAATCATTTTTTATAAATGAGAATAATTTGTTACCATAAAGCAGAGCTAATTGCAGCGTGGTAAAACTAGGATGCTTCTCTGCCCCCTGATTTTAGGGTACCCCAAATTGGGTACAAAATTTTTATAAAGCTGATATTTTATATCAGTTTTGACTTTATTATGATCGTAATCAGTATTTTGTAGTTTTAGAATAGGATAATATATATAAATATATTCACCTAAATATGTATTTATGCGATTTCATATATGCCCTACGGTATCAAAAATGTTTATTAAATTAATTCCAGTCCAAAGACCTAGTATTTATTCGCCCCCCCCCCCCACCACCACCGCCACCTTCATATATTGCTACAAAAAAAAAAAAATAATAATAAGACTGCTCGATGCCATCAAATACATATTTGGATAAATATATCCTTTTCTTTAACCTAATCATATTCTAAAAGTACAAAATATTTATTAAAATAAGTATAAGATCAAAACAAATTTAAAATATCAGCTTTATGGAAATTTCATACCAAATTTGTGGGCCCGTAAAGCTAACGTCCCATAGAAAAAGCCCAGTTTGTCCATGCTGCAATCAGCTCTGCTTTATGGTAACAAATTATTCCCATTTATAAAAAATGATTCACTTCTTCGGAAAGAATTCCATCCCTGCTTTGTTGCACAATTTTTTTCTATTTAAATTAGATATTCCCAGTCAATTAGTTTAAGCATTTTTTGGATTTTTCTGTGTTAAATAAAATCTAGCACTAGATTTCACAAAATTATCAGCATATGAGATCCGAACATGAAAAAAAAAATAAACACCTCCTACTAACTCTGACACTAGAAGACAACAATAATAGAAGAAAGTTACTGGTTCCAATCGTCTGGAAATAAAGTTTACTTTTAAATGATGTATTTAAAATTTGCATAGGGGCCATCTACATATCAAAATTAGACCAAACTTTGTTTTTTTTTCCAATGGATGCACTCAATTTTGACACTATATTTTAAATCTTCGGTTCAAACTATGCCTAGAAACGAAATTTCTAATCATTTGAATGATAAGTTTTTGAATTATAAGCATTCAAAATTTAGAGCTTCTAATGTTAAATTGCATTTTCATATTTTTATTAATATCTCCTGAAATTATAATCCTAATATGATAATTTTGTATGTGGTTATAATACTAAAAAACCTAAACATATATAAAAACATTGAATTCGTAAAATTGCATACCAAATTTGGGGGCACAAAAATCGATGGGAAGGTGAGGGGGCAGGGCCGCGGATTAGTTTCCATGTTTTAATCAGGTCCTGCTTCTAGAAGAAACACTACCCCGCTTTATATTTTTCTAAATAGAGCTGTCCGCTATTCGGGAGTGACCGGTTATAGAAGTTTTACTGTATGCTTCAGTAATAACGGACATTCTCGAATAGCAGACACCTACATAGCGATCACTTTTTTCAATCCACAACAATTGTGGATTGAAAAGCAGATTAATAATATATTGAAGCATATTTTGTGTAATTTGTACTCGGTATGCTAGGTATTTGTACACTCTGGACTTTTTTTACATATGAAAATAAAACCTCTAAATAGCGGGCAAATTCCATGGTCCAAGGGTGTCTGCTATTGAGAGGTTTTATTTAATATATACAGTTATAAATATATTCTAAAAAAGTTAGAAAATGTTTTTTTTTTTTTTTGACAGTATAGGAAATGTGGTTCTAATAACTTCCAGTACCAGCGGCTTACATTCATTACCCCCCCCCCCCTTCTCCCTACTACATATACAGCAACAAAAATTTAAACACATTGATGACTTAATATATATATATATGAACATGTAAATATATGTTTGGATAAATATATCCTTTGTCATTAACTTCATCCTAATCTAAAAGTATGCAATATGATATATAATAAGTACAATTAATTTGCTCAAATGGATGCATTCTCGTTACAAAGGAACAATTTAAAATGTATTTATAAAACATTAAAAATTTCACGATAACTCCGATTCTGATGCTTTTATAATTATTTTTCAAGTTTTATGCCCACCACTTGAAGCAAAAATGTTCATAGCATTTCCTATACATAAATTTAATTTTGTTACATGAAAACATTAATTTCGAAAATGTAAAAGAATTAAATGATCTGTCATTAAACATAAAAATTCATATACGAAATCATGTTAATATTATCTGTAACTAGAAATTACAACGGAAGGGTTTATTAATAACAATATCATTTAATAACTTGATCTTTTAAATTACATTTTGCCATGTAGGCAATTTCTTTTACATATAGCATATGGTAATCACCAGAGCTGCTAAGCTATCTTTAAAAAGTTAAACACATATATATTTTTAATAACATGCAAGAGAAATAACATCTAATTTCAAAACTTATTTTGCATTAAAAATATATATTTAATTGTTATTTCTGTATCTTTTATAAAAATGAACAAACGTTGAAAAAAAATCCCCCCAATTTTATGTGAAAAATGCAGTAAAATATGAAAATAAAGTCTTTTTTCCGTTCTAAATCTGTAATTTCTTTTTAACAATCAATAAATCAATATTAATAAATTTTTCAATATCTGAAGTTGTACAAAACTTAAATATAATTTTAAGCAATTAAACAAAGTAAATAATGATTCATTTCCTTACTTATTTTATTGTAAATCATTATATAGCTATTATAGAAAAATATTTTTAATAAAATTAACTATTAAAAAAATGGCATTATATTAAATGGCTAATATTTACTGACATTTTTATAGTCAGATTAATAGCTTGTATCCACAACAAAAACTATATAGTGCTGCAACTGCTTTTTTTTTCTTTTTTTGGACAAAAATATAATACTAAAAATGTTGACAAATTTGGGTGTCAATGTACACAAGCAATAACTTTTAATGCTTAAGCAATGATTTAAGCAATGATGATATTATTTTATATGAAAAGCATTTATTTATAAATCGAATACTTTAAGAATTATCAAGCAAGTTAGTTAATTAATCCTGAAAATGAAATAAATTTAGTCGAAAATAATAAAAAACACTGTCATACTGAAAAATATTTATTCTATATAGAAAGATACAAATATGATAAACACATGTATTCTTTAAAAAGTGATTTAAATAATTAATATTACATAATTAATATTGTTCAAGGAAAATTTCTATTTCCGAATAAAAATTATATTTTTGTAAATAATCACATTCTTACCTTTTTAGTATTTCCTTAAATGTAATAGAGTAAATCCATGTAATATAAACAGAAACACAAAAATATAGACACTTTCTTCTTACATATTTCACTAAATATTCAGATGAATGCTGATAATTGAAAATCATATAACGAAGACATTTTTTTTTTCATTATTCAACATATTTTTTTCATAATGATATAATTTAATATAATGCAGAATTTAATTCAATTCGCTTTTTCGAATCACATTTTACTCGCACTTTCTTATTCTCCAATCTCTCAAGTACAATTATTGAAATTCCAAAAATGCACTTTATAAGCTGTGTATTAGTAAGCTGCATATACATCTATGTGGATGATACAATTACATTACTCAACGTATCATTTTTATAATAATCGCATATATTATTCCAAAAAAACTGTTCCAGCTATGTATATATCACAGTCACAGAATATAAATAATGTTACACATAAAAAAATTGCGACCAACGTTGTTAAACAGGGAACTACCTCATTGAAAGCATTGAAAGAACCGTTTTAACGCGCCAGTTGCCAACGGACATTTTTGAACAAAGAGAAATAGGCGAAATCAGCATTTTAATTATCACTGCAGTCGCTGATCTCAGCCTACTGTTTATAAACCGTTACAAAGTGCTTGATGTGCTCATTTGAACTTTTTATCAGCGAGAAATAAATCATTGAATAAGAAGAAATAAGAAAAGCTTTATTTTCTTTATTAGGTGTTTTTCTTAATGTGTTACATTTATTTGAGTATAGTTTTTGCAGTTTTTTTATTTTTAGACATATAGAAAACATACTTTAAATAAAGATTTTATTGTAAAACTAGAAAATAACATATCGAATTTTCGGTGGTCATGAAGAGAGCAATTGTCCATCCCTGAAATTTAATTAATTATATTTTCTATACGTTTGATTATTTAAAAAATACTTTTTTCTCTTCCAAATAGCAATATATTAATTAAACGCTAAGAGAAAATGCTGCTAAGAATTTTTCTCCAGAGGAGCCCCTCCCCCCCCCCCCCCCCCCCTTAACTTCTCTTAGAAGACGATTTTAATTCTGTTCTTCTGTTAGTGTTCATATATATCAAATTTATCTGAAATGAGGAGGGGCAGTTCAAAAAAAAAAAAAGACAGAGAGAGGAGATAGAAAAAGAAATCAGTTCTCCATTGTGAAAAATATCGTTAGAAACTTATTTTTAAACGATTAATATTTCTTAATTTTTAAATTTCTTAAAAATTGTCTTACACGAGGAGCTCTGGCATAAATTGTTAGTTTAGCCTACTTCATGTTTATATTCTGCATTTTACAAAAGCGGACTGGGCTGTGGACCCCAGGCATATACAGTGAAATCTCTCTGTGCGACCACCTCCATTAAGCGACCACCTCTCTGAACGACCATATTTTTCATGGAACGAAATTTATTCCCACAGGCTCAATACTAATTTTACCTCCATTCAGAGACCATCCCAGTTGAACTCCTTCCATGAGCGACCCATTTCTTTGAAGGAAATGAAACAAATCCCGTTTTTTCCTGGTCGCTTGAAGAAGATTTTATTAGAAAAATAGTTCCGGAGTGCGCATTATTCATCAAACTTCTAAACTAAGTTTAGATTTTTTTTTTATTCCGGTAACTTTTAAATATTTAAACCCCTTTGTGCCTTTTTAGGTAATAAATTGAACTCTGATGACAAATTAAGAATGACGGTCGATAAACTCCCCTGCCCTATTTTGTCGGGAAACTCTCAAAGAAATACATAATTTAATCAAATCGTCTTTATTTGTTCCCGTCAAAAAAGAAGGAAAAAAAAAGCGCATTTATTGACTGGACTTTGAAAAGACTTGGAAACAAAAGTTATAAAATACAAAACCGTAAAATCAAAGCAAACGTCAATGTATTCATTTTTTAAACTCTGCAGTAATTAATTTATATAATTAACTTTTGTTTTGATACTTAAATTTTTATAGTTTCTTTTACTAACGTGAAAAATAAATTTTAGTAACATTAATTGTAACCTTTTTTCAAAAATTAAAATCTGGATTTAAACATGACCTCCATTAAGAGACCACTTCTCGGAGCGATCACTTTTCATTGGAACGAACGTGGTCGCTTTAGGGAGGTTTTACTGTATGTTCTAAAATCTTGCTCCTCAGTACGTTTCTTTCTCCATCTACTCATAACTCTTAGTATTTAGGTGAGCGATTCTCCCTGTATACGATCATGATAACAAGTAATTTTTGGAAAACTTTATATTTTGTGAAAAGGAATTATTTAATTATTTATTGCGCCAAAAATAACTTAGCTCCAAACCTTAGTAAGCGAACTTTTCTAATTTTCTCAGATGTCCCATGATTTCTTCATTTATAAATAAATACTAAATTAAATGGATGAAAGAGTATTTTAAATATTTTTCATCCATTCGGAAATATTTTCTGATAGCGCTGATATACATATTGCAATACAATTATACGTACAGTCATCACTCATATGATACAATTGTATCGCATTCAGACACTTAAGTGTCTGAATTTCTAAATGTCTTAATTTCAGACATGTCACTATTATTCAGACATTTTTCTCCGTTCATTTATAACATGATCATAGTAAGACACTTATGTGTCTTAAATTTAGACATCTATGATGTCTGAAATTTCACATTTAGACACTTAAATGTCTGAATTACTTTTTCAGTCACATATGTGTCTGAATTTAAGACGCCTCCATTTGCAGTGGAGCCAGGAACCATATTATATTATTTTTATTTGTGTTAAAATTAATAGAGTGTATGGTTTGTTTCATTTTTAAGAATCACTATTTCAAGTTATATATATTAAATACGAAAATTCTATGCAAACTGATTTTCTGTTTACCTTTATGGGTGCGTTCGTAATTACCGGGTGAGCCAAAAGTTCGTTACAACTTTAAAAACTCGTAAAAAAGGAGGAAATTGTAATAAAGGAGTGCGGTTTGCAAGAAAGGGCTCACAAGGTAATCGGAATTTTTTTAGAAGCAAAAAAAAAAAAAATTTTTTAAATTACATGTAGAGAACGCTGACAACCCGAAATACAATGAACAGGACAACAGTTGTGTCGTAGAATGTTCTGGAGGTCATGTTGAACATTTATTATTGGAAGAAGAAATGAATGGAGCGTATTGCTGTCCTGTTCATTGTGTTTCGGGTCGTCAGCGGCCTCTACATGAGATTTTTTAACTTTTTTTTCTGCAAAAAAAAAAAAAATCCGATTACCCTTTCTTGAAACCGCACTCCTTTATCATAATTTCTTAATTTTGTATGAGTTTTTAAAAGTTGTAACGAACTTTTGGCTCACCCGGTATATAAATACGTAAAACCCATAGCAAGCATCATATCTGCCAAAATCTTACAATGTAATAGAAATTTGTGCTTTATTTAATCGGCAGAATACGACGGTTTAAGAAGGTAAAATTTACTATTAAATATTTGTAGTACGAAAAAGCGTAAGAGTTGGCAGCTATGCTATAGTCGTCGTCTGGTCCGGCCGTCTGTCTGCCTTTCCGTCTGTTCCAATTTAAAAACGCAAAAAACTACCAAACTGAATGGTTTGAAATTTAATATACATAATCGTTGCAGAATTTTGTCGAGTCATTTCGAATTTTATGAAAATCGAATCAAAACTTAAATGGATTTTAATAAAAGTTTTCTTCGTTCTATTAAATCCTATTATACGTAATTAATTTAATAATTTCCCATTATAAGTAATGATTCTAGGTTGCTATGGTGATTACGTCCTTTTTAAGATGGGGTCATATTATTTCCGTGTTACTGAATATAATATATATAATCGTAATAAATTTTGTTTTCATGCATTTTTGCATAAGAATGCAACAGCTATTGCACCAAGATCTGAATATTTATAAAACTAGTTATCGTACGAATGCACCTCATTTGCCACGTTTGACGTATAATTTCCGAATCTTTAGTGTACGACTATTGTATAATTTATAACTATCGATCATATAAAATTGGGTGAATTAACGTTTTTGTCAAATATTTTTAATGATTTCTAATTTGTAAATCTTATTTTATTATATTTAGCTATATCACAGAACAAAAATTTCATTTATTACATTTCCCTAAACGGGGTATTATTTGTAAAGCAGAATAAAATACCTCCACAAGCATGGAAAATATATTCTGAATATATGAATATAAATAGCCATAGATCAGTCTTCTGAAGAAAAATCGAGTGTTATATCCTTTACTACTCTTATGCGATCCTTAAAGTTTTGAAATTTAAAAATAAATCTTAATCTGATTATAAAAACGTTGAAGTTTCTTTTTCCAAACAAATATTAAATTTGTAACTTTTGAAAGAAGATTATCGAAAAACAACATGTCACTCTGAAAAGCATTTATTTTTCTTAAAGCTTCATAAAGCACCATAAAAAAATATTTACGGCAATTATACTTTAATGAGATTATACAGAGTTTGTAATTTAATAATATTTAAATAAAAATAAGGAAAAAAATAAGCCACAAAAATTCTAAATATGGCATTTCCACGGAACTTTTAAAAGTAGATATTATACTCATTTATTTTGCTAATCTCTCTTGCTAGAAATACGATAAAATTCTGGGTAAAGAGTTTTTTTATTTCAATATTATTTGTATGTGCTTTAACCCCTTGAGGGGCACCGGTATATTATATATACCACTTAATTTTAATTCCCATATGCCACATTGACACCGGAAGTTTGGAAAAAGTTTTGCACTTATAATGCAGGCGAAAATCAGCGTTAACTTACTTTCATATAAATTTGTTTGTAAATCCCGGTGTCAATCATTAACATTTTAGGGACAGAAGTGCTTTGCGCCTGAAAGGGTTAAACCTGAGTTTATAATAAGCGTTGATTATCCAATAGAAAGAGTGGTCGCAGTAATAAACTGTCAAACCAGACGGTTGCAGCGTTTGTAGCGGCTGGAGTGCTGAATTATATTGAATAACACTTCTTTTTTTTTAGAAATATTAAATTTTAGACATTATTTTTAGAATCTTTCTACGAGCAAATACGAGTAATATTATCCAAAATTACACAACGTGAACTGTAGTATCATTACAAGTTTGCTCTTTAGGAATGTGCATTAACCCTTTTAACGATCGCATTAAATTGCGGCTTAGAAATTCAAATTGCTTATTGGCAGCACTTTTTTGAAAAAGAAATATTCACCTTATTTGAAGACAGGAAAAATGATACCATAACAAGGGCAATTACACTATTGTATAAAACTGGTGGGAATCAAATAATCTGAATAAAAGATACAGCCTGTGAATATCACGGGAGCGAAAATTAAGGGGTTAAATGTTGATCATGATGTATTTCTTGTCTTCTGACGGGCACTCCGGAACCACCATGGAACTATTAACGCATTAACGCCCAGTGTCATGTTTTTTTATCGCTAGATTTAGTGGCAATGAAGCTCTTTTCACAATATTAAATATGAAGATAAATATATACTTTCTTTCACGAGACAAATTCCTTGATAAAATAAGAGAAAGATTACTCTTCTTTTAAAATTGCTGGGAAATCCAAAATTTAATATTTAACGAAGAAAATAATTCGGGCTTCAGTGGCTTAATAAAGAGGAACTGACATATCCCTAAAGTAGTGAAGCTTCAACTGTAACCGCCTTCACTGGTTGTGATTACTGCCGAGGCCACACTTCCACCAGTAAATTTAAACTGAAAATTTCTCCTTATTTAAATTTTTATTACAATGCAAAATTTCAGTCATAAATAAATAATGGCAAAAACAGATATTTATTTGTACTGGTGGAAGCTTCCTTCCGTAGTAGTCAGGCCCTGCGTTTCCGCCATATTGTGACAACCTAGACAACAGCTTCTCAGTGTCAGTGAAAAAGATTATAATACGTGAGAAAACTGCCACCAGTAAAATCAAATAGAAAATTTAACCATATATATGAAAGAATTTTTTCATGAAAAAGCCGCTAAAATAAGCAAAAATTACTGGTGGAAGTTTGCTCCGACAATAATCAGAAACTCTTTATCCGATGTATAATATCAGCCGCCATTTTGTGACAACCTCCTCAGTTACTTCACTCGCAGCTCGTACACAATACACTATTATGTTCCATCGTCTTTATTCATAACCCCATGGGTATCACGTGGTGAAGGGCATAATGAGTTATTTTCATATTCGAATGAATCATTCGGGCATGCGCGAAAACATAGCTCTCCACCTTCGTATTATTTTTAATCAATTAGAACCAGATATTTTGTATAAAAAATATATTATGTGAGTGGCTCTAAATTTAACTCAGTTTGTTTTTCTAATTCTCATTTTAACACTAGAACCGTCGGAAATTTTACTGAAGTGTTATAAAAATATTTTTCACCGGGGTTTTTATTTAAAATTATTTAACTTATGAATTTAACTTATTTCTCCGTGGCACATTTGAAACTTATTTTAGAAAGAAATTTCTGGTGATAATTGAAATATTTTTATTTGGTATCGGTCAAAATGACCGCTACGATGGTTCTAGTGTTAATTGATTAAAAATAAGACGAAGGTTGACAGCGATGCTTTTGCGCATGCCTGAATGATTCAAATATCAAAATAATTCATTACGAACATGACTAGTATCACGAGCTTCACACGCCATAATATACTGAGTTGTGACGCTTTTATTTTTCAATTAGCTATAGTCATGGAACTATTAATAAAGAGGAACTGACACATTCTTAACCCCTTAACGGTCGCATTAAATTACGGTTTAAATATTCAAATTGCTTCTTGGCACCACTTTTTTGAAAAAGAAATGTTCACCTTATTTAATGACTGGTAAAATGATGCTGTAATAAATCCAACTACACTCTTGTATAAAACTGGTGGGAATCAAACAAATCTGAATAATCTGAATAAAAGACACAGCCCGTGAATATCACGGGAGCGAGAATTAAGGGGTTAAACTAGTGAAGTTTCAACTGTAACCGCTTTCGCAAGGCCTGATTTCCTCCGGTGAAAACTTCCACTAGTAAATTTATGTAGAAATTTTCTCCGTATTTAAGGGCCTTATTAATACAAAATTTCAGTCATAAATAATGACAGAAACAGATTTTCAATTTTACTGGTGTAAGTTTACTTTAGCTGTAGTCAGACCCTTCGTTTCCGCCATATTGTGACAACCGCTGAAACAAACTTACTGTTTTACCAGTCAAACGGACACCAGTAAAAACAAATAGAAGTTTTTAGCATATATGTGAGAAAATATTTCCATGAATAAGATGATTAAATAAGTCGAAATTTGCCCCGGTGGTATTCAGAAACTGCAGGTTCGACTTAGAAAAAGCAGGTGCCATCTTGTGACATCCTCCTCAGTTACTTCACTCGCAACTGGTAGACAGCACACTATATGTCTGTTCTTCTTTATTCATTACTCCATTGTTTTAGTATGGAACCGTTAGCATATAAGCAACCTTTACATGGATACGGATATGGGAAAAAATCCTGTGCTCTGATTGGCTGATCTGTTCTGTCGTCCCTTTAACGGGAATTTAAAGAGCGTTGTCTTTCGCTCCTTTAACCGGAAATAAAAAGGCGTTTGTGTCTCCATGTTTTGTTGATACACGTAGAAAAGTCATTTTTCGGATCGGTGTTATAGATAAACCTACGTTGTATTTATAAAATGGAATCATCTGTATTAAATTTTGATGAAACTGATTTGCCGAAACAGTTTAATAATGAAATAATTCAGAAAAATGACATTGTTACTATTAGAAGCAATGTTAATAATATCGAAGAAATCTCCAAGCACATTCCAGCTGGATTTTTTTTTTATAGTATAGTATTATATCGAATAAACTTAGTCTCATAAAGCAATAATTCCATATTGTTGTAGCTACGTTGTAAAGATGCAGATAAAGCATTTTAAATATTCATCCAACTAACGTTGGATTTCTGGAGATCATTCGATTTTGAGTCGCTTTAATCATACGATATTACAATGAACGAAACGGAAATGGATAATCGTTCAAATATTGATATTTTTTTCTTTGAGATTCCACATTTGTTATTTTAAATACTCTTGTGTATCAGACATCATAAAGACATGCTGGATTGTTGTTCTCTCTCTCCTGCACTACGGCGAAAAACATGGTAGTGCGTGACCACAGACTCGTGACGCATGACGTTGCTCCATAACATTAGCCAATCACAGCGCAGGATTTTTTCCAATGTCCGTATCCATGTAAAGGTTGCTTATATGCGAACCGTTAGCGCTCTTTATGTACTCTGATTTGATGTGTTTTTTAAAGCTGAGAATGTGCACTGAATCAACACCTACTTGATAATCTGAAAGTTAAATAGGTTTTGATTGAACAAACGGTCTTCCAAACTTTCAGAATGGTGTACCACGAAATCAAAATTCGTACTTTTATCGTATCTGTTGGCTAATGCCTAAATTTTAATAATACACGGCTACATTACAATAGCAGGACTATTTTTATATTATATTCGCACAACTTTTTTTTAAATACAAATTTTGTAGTATATTTTCCTTGCCGATGTTTCAAAGTGTTTATGAAAGTTTTTTTGTTTTGAGAAAGTGGTGCGAGATAGAATTAAAAAATAGTCGTCTGTGGCAGCCCTGCAATAGTACTCTTCCGATCATCTTCTTCTATTGATAATCAAATATGAGAAAGCCTCATGATTACTTATTTTAGTAATTTTTGGGGGGAGATATACCTACAATAATATATAACATACTGACATACAGTTTGGACAGTTTGCTACATTTTTAAAATTTCGATTGCTTGATTGTTACGACTTTTTGGAAATATAAATATTTGACTTATTTTATCCTTAATTAACCTATCTTTAAAGCGAAAATTACTATTTCAGGGCTCCCAAATGGTCCGCCAACTGAATACCAATAAACTTTAACAGAAAATTTTATGGTAGGTTTGCGCTAAAATTAACTTTCGAAGGTGATTCCGGAGCGGTTTGTAAGAAAAATCTAAAAAGAAAATTTTTCTAAAATAATATCGGTGTTCAGTTGGCGGACCATTTGAGAGCCCTGCTATTTCAAAAAACTTGTAGCAATCAAGAAATCTGACATTTAACAGAGTAGCGAACTCGCATTACGTTCATTTACGGAAACGTAGTACACATTTTATTTTATTTTTTAAGTAAAAATTCTGGTTCGAATATTTTTATTTGACTTAAAAAAG
Source organism: Maratus speciosus (assembly GCA_963932465.1). Taxonomy (NCBI): domain Eukaryota; kingdom Metazoa; phylum Arthropoda; class Arachnida; order Araneae; family Salticidae; genus Maratus; species Maratus speciosus. Next base: position 199,473,500 of record OZ010796.1, on the reverse strand, counting down.
CTAAGAAATTGGTGGCCATAATCCACGGAACTATGAATAAAGCGGAACTGACATATCCTCAAAATGGTTGAAGATTCAACTGTAACCAGTTTCGCAGAGGCTCCTTACCGCCGTGGCAAACACTCACCAGTAAATTTAAATAGAAATTTTCTCCTTATTATTCGTCTCGTTAATGGAAAATTTCCGCCATTATTAGGGTAGAAATCATATACAGTCGGACCTCTATTTAACGAACCTCTATTTTGCGAATTTCTTTATTTTGAGAACTTTTAGTTGGAACCAAGACCATTTTGCAAATTTCTTCGTAAAATAACCTCCAAATAGCGAAGTGTATTCTCTATTTAACGAACTTTTCTTTGGGATCTAAATTTTTTTTCTCCCTATTTCTTAAAATAGTACTGGACATTTCAAACTTATTCTTTCTTTTAACACATTTTATGATGATCAATGTCCATGAACAGATCTTACCAGGCACCTAACTCACCGAGAGCAGTAAAATCGTTGTGATTCTTTGCTTTCCATCCAAGAAGAACAAACTTTCAATATCCCATTTTAACCCTCAATGGAGCTGCCCCGTTTTCTAGATTGTTGATCATGATCAATCGTGTTGGTAATTTCGGTTCTTGTAGCTCGAAAATGTCAAAGCGAAAGTGCTTGAGCATCAAAGAAAAAAAAAATTATTATTGATGAAGTGGATAAAGGCATGACGAAAAAGAATACTGCTTTAAAATTTGGTATTCCTCCAAACAGCTTATCAACCATAATAAAAAATTTTACTGAAAATACAATGTATTTACTGACAATGTTTTGTTTCATTCTTATTTCCCTTGCAGATTTCTTTTCGATGAGTAAAATAAGTAAAACAAATAGATATAATTTATAAAAAAAGTGTGACTAATTACTTTTTTAAATTATATTTAGTGTTTATGGACTTAAAATGTGTTTTACGTAGTTTAAAATATTTTAAAGGGTGACTCTCTATTTAACGAATTTTCCATATAACGAACTTTTTTTTTGATTTAGCGACTTCGTTAAATAGAGGTCCGACTGTATTTATTTTTACTGGTGGAAGTTTAATTCGACGGTAGTCAGACCCTGTGCTTCCGTCACATTTTGACAACCTAAACGACCTACTGTATGTATCAATGAAAGAGATTATAATACTCGTGCCAACTGTCACCAATAAAAGCGAATAGAAACATAGTTCTAGAGAAATTTTGCATGAATAAGCTGCTAAAATAGACAAAATTTCCTGTTAAGAAAACTTTATAAGTTATTGACTTCGGCGGTAATCAGAAAGTATCAATCCGATGTAAAAAAAAAAAAAAAAAAAAAAAAAAAAAAAAAAAAAAAAACAGCCCCCACCTTGCGACCACCGCCTCAGCTGTTTCACTCGCAACTGGTAGACTCTACACTATATGTCTCCTACTCTTTTATTCATAACTCCATACCGTAAAAATTGGCGTCATTAGTCCCATTACAAAGTTTATTGCCATTCTAGTTATTGGAAATAGCTGCAGATGGCTCTGAATAGGGTTAGTTTAAAAAAAAAAACCCGCCATATAATATATATTTTTTTTCTATTCGACAGTCTAAAATTTGTAATTGGGCGATGTCTATAACTTAAAAAATTCCATTAAAAGCAAACTTTATTGGTCAAATGTTGCCGCCGCGACTCACGATCATGCTTTTACTTTGTAAATACAGGTACTTCTCATAGGCATATTTTATAATGCACTTAATGTTGAATGCTTAAATGAAAATGGGCCACTTAAATGAAAATTCATTAACACGTTCACGCCGGCGCGGTGGGTCACACTCGATTGTCTCAGAGTTGTTAAATCTCCGGCTTTTTGCACACCACTGTTATTTTAGAGAAAATGTTGCTCGTTTAAATCGCCCAATTGTTTTAATTAAGTAAAACAACATTTTCTGTATTAAAATACTGATATCCAAAAAGCCGGAGACTTGGCACCTCTGAGTCAGTCGGGTGTGACCCACCGCGCCGGCGTGAACTGAACGTGTTAATTAAAATACGATAATTTTATATTGCGTCAAAACCCATAATTTCGAGGATTATTGAAATAGTTAAAAATCTTTCTAAAGATAAAAGTGACTAAAAGATATTCAAATATTTCAGAATGTTTAAATGTGTTTGTACGTTTTTTTTGTTTTTTTTGTTTTTTTTTTTTTTTTTTTTTTTTTGTACTAGTGTTTGTTGTACATTTGTTTATTTGTACTTTGTTTGTTTGTACCTTTGCTTACTTCTTTGGCGCGTTAAAAGCCATACTTTCCTATTATTATTTACATGCGGCTAATACGAATGTATCGCTTTTAACCATTTATGACCCGACGATACTTTAAGGTACCATTAAAATAACTTGTTCTAAAATTAATTTAATACACCGATTAGTAGTACTATAGTTTAGAATGAGTAACAGATACTTTACTTTATCTTATTCCAAAAGTATTATTGGTTGCACAAAAGAAAAATATATTTGAAAGCATGATCCTTTTTCATTTGCATCTCTTCAGATTTCTTGACGTTGAAAGACTGTGGTGGTGGTGGTGGGTGGGGGGTGGAGTTTCAGTCAGAAAATATTTCTATTGTAAGAGCATTATATTTGTACATTTCCTAATTCTACAAAATACTAAAAAAATATTTGTATAAAATATTTGAGTGGGGCTATAAATACTGCACAAAACCCCAATAAATTCAAAATTAATTAATTAATTTCAATTGGCAAAATCCTTCTAAATTTTATTAAATGATTGTATAAATTTTTCTAATCTAGTTTCAAAAATTCACGAAAAATGCTTTAGAAGATGAAATTTTCACGAATTCATAATTTGTGATATAAAGGGTTAATACATTTCAAAACAACATTTGATTTCATAATTGTTATTTTTTTTATAATTGCTATTTTTATGTGAAAAGAAAATAAATTACGTTTTATAAATCCTACAAATGAATAAGAAGAATATTACTATAAAATATTAGTAGTTGCAAAAATGCAGAAACTCCATCACTCGTGATTAATAAACAGCCAGAAATTGAAAAAAGTTTTATGATTCAATTACGAGTAATTTAAGAGATTGTTCTAACTATAGAAATAACTAATTAAAAAATTTAATTAAGTTTTCAATAATAGAACATCGCAAGAGAGTAGAAATTTTTTTTAAAAAGGATAATCCAGTTTAATATTGCTTACTAGACTTATGTGAAATTTAGAAGCCTAAAACTTTTATGAAACCTTAATCTGCTTATCAAAATATATTCATTTTTGTAAACTTATGTGAAATTTGTAATTGTTATTGCAACATTATCAAAAAAATAAGATATCATATTGAAAGGGGTACTTACTTGTTTACTTTTTTAATTTTGTAAAGCCTCACTCAAATGACTTACAGTGATTATACTTTAATAAGATTATGTCAACTTTAGAAGTAGACAGTTTTTTAACTAAAACTTTCAAAGATATAAAAAATAACGGAAAGTGTTGTTTTCATACTGTGGTTTTGAGTAAGAAATTCACTTAGGCTCGTTTCTTGCTATTTTTTCCTTATGAATTCACAAGTTATTTTTGTAAAGTATATATGGCAACCTCCTGGTTCTTTCATGTTAAATGAAAACATAAATTTTATTAAATAAAGGAATTTAAATAATAACTATATAGAAACGATGTCAGAGTGTCCAACTTTAACCCTTAAGTGCATATCTGCATCACTTTTATTAAACTGTAAGCAACTTCTATATTTATATATAAATGTTAATCCTGTAAAGAGTGGAAAAATATGCTCCTATATATGTTAAAAATCTATTTTAAAATTTCTGGTGTCTAATCTTTAAACCTTAAATGCGCGATTTTTATTTTGTTTCAAAATATATATATATATGATTCTCTGAAAGGTTTATTACACAGGAAAAATAATGAAAAAAGTCAGAGATAATTTTTTCATATAATGCGCGATTTTTTATTTTGTTTAAAAAAATATATATATATATGATTCTCTGAAAGGTTTATTACTCAAGAAAAATAATGAAAAAAGTCAGAGATATTTTTTTCATACAATACGTCAATCTTTTCTTCTGTTGCACATCTGCAATACAATTAAAGCTACCATAGTGTGACTGTTTTACGGTAAAATACTGCAAATTAGTCAATATTTTAATAAATATGTCTCCAAATACCTTATTTTATATAATTATTTTATTTATTTTATAAAACTTTACCTTTAACCCTATAATTACCATGATAGAATATGTTCTAGAAATTGTGTACTCTAAGAATTTTATTTTATACCAGAATTTTTCAGTTTTTAATTTCGCTTTACTTAAATACGGGATGACCGTTATTAATTAAAGCAAATATTGCTATTGTAATTTTCTGGTGTGAATTAGGTAAATATGAATAAAAAAATCTATTAAATTCAAAGCACTTTTGTTTGCATATATGCAAAGCTGCGCACTAAAGGGTTAATATAACAATACAAACACAATTCTAAAAGAATAATTCATGCATTTAACACTCTCGCTGCCGATCCTTCCACGGGATCGGCAGTGAAAGTGATCAGAAATTTTAAACTTACACCGGAAATTTCGAAAGAAGTTATTTTACTTTATGTTGTTGCTACATGTCTTTTATTAAATAAAGCGCAAGATACTATTCTTTATTTCTGGTATGAACACTAAATTTCTGGATAAAAGTGGAGGCCAAACTGGCAAATCTGTATGGTAGCACTCAACGTGTTAAGGGTTAAATTTTACAAAATAAAAAGTTATATAAAATAAGGTATTTTCGATTCATACTTTTTAAAATATTTATTAATCTGCAATATTTTAGTTTTTACTTGTATTGCAGATGTGCAACATAAGAAAAGGTTGATGTATTATACGAAAAATGTATCTCTGATTTTTGTTCACTACTTTTCCCCGTGTAATAAATCTTTCCGAAAATCATATATAATTTTGTCGAAACAAAATGAAAAAGCATGCATTTAAGGGTTAACACTTCGCGTACAGGAGATTGTGATCACTGTCTTGAGCACTGTTGCCAAATCTGGAGGATTTTTTATTAAAAAATTGCGAATTCCACCCAGAAAATTTTTTTTAGTATTTTTTTCCGTAATGTCTGTCTTTATATAACCTAAGAATAACTATCTGGTGAAACTTTCTGGTGAGCGTGCGCATTTTCTGAAGAAAAAAATCTCCAGATACGGCAACACGGGTCCTGAGCTCAACAAACGTTAAAAATGGGGGATTGTTAGCACAAATGCCTGATTATTATTCAGAATTTATACCAGACAGTTTTGATTAGTAACAGGGCTCGCAGCGTTCCTAAAATTTTTGCACTTTGCTACCACTATTTTTAAACGATAATCTTTATTGAATGGATTTATTACAGATGTTAAAGGAATCTACCACGAAGAATTCTTATTTAAAATACTGGTAGCAAAGTGCGAAAATTTTAGGAACACTGCGAGCCCTGTAGTAATTATCTTTTACTCTATTATGATCTATCAAAGCAAAAACAACTCTTCTAATGACAAAAGTGTTGATAAGTTATCAGGTTATTCTAGCAATTGTGAATAATGATGGGCAGAATGTATGATTTTGCTATCGAATGAATCATTAAAGCATTCACAAAAGCATAACTTCCAACCTTTGTATATATTTTTAATCAAATACCACAAGAAATTCAGTTTTAAAAAAAAGAAACAAAATCATAGTTGCCAACCTTCCTAATTTTTTTAATCAATTATCTTCATAAATTTTGAGGATAAATTTTTTTATATATATTTATATGTTTCTTAACCGCTTCCTTGATTATCCCGAGTTATCTGGAGTTCATATATATATATATATATATATATTACAATTAATTATTATCCCGATAAAACTCGGGCGTGGCATAATTTGTCACTACGGTTTGTTTCATCACATTTTTACTCTGCCTGAAGCTTAAAAAGAAAGAAAATATTCTTATATTAAATAAAATTATAAATTATATAAAATTTAATTATATATAATATTTGATTGGCAGATTTCCAGGTTTTGTGATATGAAATGCAATTGATTAAGTCTGAAATGAAATGATGTGATTGCAAAAAATGTGATGATATTTTGCAGTTTTTTTTTTTTTAATTGGTAAGGGAAGCTGCTAAATTAATTCAAATAAAAATAAGAATTTTTTTTCGACACAAAATTTCTAGCAGGAATTGAAAATTAAAAAACAAAAGATTGACATCTATGCTTTTGCGCATGCCCGAAAGATTCATTCGAATATTAAAATCGTTCATTTTGTCCATCACCAATCGTGAACTTTCAGATTTTGACAGTAGTTACTCAAAAGATAGTGACATTTTTCCAATGAAGAAATGCCCTCTTACCTATAATTTGCTTAGCAGTGATTATAAAGCAGGTTATTAAAATGATTCGCATGCTCAATAACGTGATTTTTCCGGCACACGTTTCAAAACACTGAAAATGTCGCCCAACTCCAAAGTGTTAACATATTCCCCAGGAGTCTGATCCAAGTCAAATAAATATGTTTTATACTAGAAAATTTATTTAGTTAGGGAATTCAATAAAGTACCACATAGAAACATGTAACATTTTAGCTAAAAAAATCCTGTACAAAACATTTTTTTTGTTGTTGTTGTTGTTAGAATCAGACTCCGAAACTGTACCAGAAAGATAGCAACTCCGCAAGAAACATTTCATTAAATAAATATTTTGATTGAAATGATATATATTTGACTTGAAAAAAAAAAAAAAAAAAAAAAAAAACATGAAGTTTGGCAGCAATGGTAAAATATTTTAAGCGTAAATAGTCCCTTTCGGGACGGGTCAAAAGGTGCATGTGGAATTATTATTATTATTATTATTATTGGTACATTAATAAATAAATGTTATATTTGTCTTTTTTAATTGTAGAATTTTCTGCTATTTCACGAGTAAAGGGAACTGTTTAAAAAAAGCGGTGCCATCCAAATGAAATTTGTATTAGGGATGCCGTCTCGAAAGAGTTCTTAAGCAAAGAGTATAGTCATAACAACTGTAGTTGTCCTTCATTCGAGAAATAAGTAATTTATCTTGCTTATATTATATACATAGTTGCCAATCTCCCAATTTTTCTTTAATACCAGTAATTTTATCCGGAAATACTTGTTTTAAATAATCACACGATTTCTACAATTAAATAAAGCAAACATTTTTGTAATATTTTACTGGTGCACAAAAAATCGGAATTGGCAACTATGTACAGTCGCGGAGAAAAAAAAATAAAACACCCCCTACTAACTCCTCAACAATTTATCACAGAAGAAAGTTACTGGTACCGAACGATTGGGAATAAAGTCTACTTTTAAATGATGCATATAAAATTTGCTTAGGGGGCCATCTACATATTAAAACGAACCATAACTTTGTTTTTTTCAATAGCAGTACACAATTCTGTCAGCATAAATGAACTCTACGCCTTTCAATTAGCCTAAAAACAAATTTTTATGCAATTCGTAAGATAAGTTTCCGAGAAATTAGTTATTTTAAAACGAGCGTATTTTAAGGGCTGTATCCAAATTGAAGTTCAGTACTCGATTGTTAACCGAGAGAGCCCTCTTCTTGATCAAGGCACCTGCAGCACCATTCAAGCAGTCAATGAAGCCTGCTAGATTACAGGATAGCATAAGAAATTTCAAAATATCTACTCACTTCTATAATAGACGGCCCCTTAAACAATCATTTTGCCGTTTTATAAGCATAATTAGAAAGCTACTTGGTAGAAAAATGTGAAATTTTAGTTTTCCATAAAGCAGGCCTTAATAAATCAAAATCCATCAAAAAAAATTGTAGGTTGCAATTCATAATTTTTTCGAATATTAATTTCCTAATTCATAATTCATAATTCATATCATAAAATTATAAAAATTGCAAATTCAACTTATTTATGTTTGGGTATAGTAGTATTATTGCTACACAAACAATTAGCACATTAAGAGCATAATTTCAGGAGATATAAAGAAAAATATGAAAATGTAATTTAACATTAGAAGCACTAAATTTTGAATTTTTATAATTCAAAAACTTATCATTGAAATGACTTAAAATTTGGTGTCTAGGCATAGTTTGGACCAAAGATTTGAAATATCTCGTTAAAATTTGGTATTGCTATTGATAAAAATGAAGTTTGGATTCGTCTTAATATGTAGATGGCCCCCTAAGCAAATTTTATATACATCATTTAAAAGTAGGCTTTATTTCCAATCGTTCGGTACCAAAAGCTTTCGTCTACATTAATTTTTTGAGGAGTTAGTAGGGGTGTTTACTTTTTTTTTTTTTTTTTTTCCAAGACTGTACATCCATATCAGCTTGCGAAAAAATAATAACAAACAAAATATTCAAAAAAGTAAAAAAAAAAAAAAAAGAAAAGAAAAAAGAAAAAAAAAAGAAAAAAGAAAGGAAAAAAAAGAATTACAACTAATACTAGTGATGGACATAGTGAGTTACTATTTTAATATTAGAATGAATCGTTCGTCCATGCGCGGAAGAATGTAGCTGTTAACTTTAGTGTTTTTTTAAATCGAAACGCAAGAAATTTTGTAAAGAAAATAATTCACACTTAAATGCATGATTTTTTATTTTGCTTCGAAAAAATTATGTATGAGGAGCTAAGTGGAAGAACATGTTAAGTAACAAAAATTATATTTCAAGAAATTTGAGGTGAAAGTTTTTGCTGTAAATTTTAATGATTTATTTTCTGTTTGATACCATGTGTTTAAAATATTAACAGGTATGGTACTAAACTCTCTCAGAAAAACTTATTCGTATTTATTTTTCAAATATTAAAAATTATTAATATTATTGACATTATTAAATATTAAAATATTAAATATTAATGAATAATGTCTTAAATCTTCAAGACTAAATAGAATCTTAGTATTTTAGCTTCACCATGTGATAGGATACCTCACAACGCTTTCATCCAAAAGATTTAAAAAACAAATAAGAAAAATCATGCGTACAGCATAGATTATGAAACACTTTCCAACACTCCCCGAAAGCTTTAACGAAACTTCGTTACTTAGGGAAATAAGATAAATAAGATAACTAAGTAAACATTTAAAAATCTGATATCAGTAATTACCGTCCATAGCCAAATATGTATTCCAATTCTTTTGAACAGCCCTGTATTCGATCTGTATGTTGATTATATATACTATATAATGGGAAAATTTAGTTTAACAAGAAAATGCATGACAGGTTGAAATTCATCTTTCAGCAATTTATACTAATAGATGGAAATATACTTGAATACTTTTGTACAACCCTGTAGTTTACCTAGTACCTTTATTACATGTCACTATTTAGCTAAAATTTAATTCAAACTAAAACACGCTTAAAACTACTGAAATTACATTTCCAGAAATTATCACCAGTAGATGGCCATGTATCCAATTCTTTGCGTGGCCCTGTATATAATTTTATCTATATTCTACAAATATTTCCTAGTACACTAAATTCAGTTCAGCGTAAAAATGAAGCAATTTATGCTCATACTCAGTAACTTTTACGAATTAATTTATGTAGCTCTGTATATGAACTATAACATTTATACGCACTTTAGAGTATGCATAAATATAGTGAACAAGTAGGTAAGTGTGATCACAGATTGCACAGAGGGTTTCGCTTTATATTCCTTTCAAAACACTTTATCCTTTTGAAAAATCTGTTAGTTCCACATTTCGCAACCAGGGGCGCAATCTATTCTAAACAAACCTCTATCCGAGTAAAAAGTGGAACTAAAATATGTAAGGCTATGGTGCATAATATGAAAGAATGGTCAAAGGGGTGTCGGCAAAAGTTGGAAAAGTGCTCCCCGGGTGAAAGTGTGGAGGTTAGAAAAATTGCTTAAAAGACACAAGTTAGAGCACGGAGGAGTAAATAATATAAGACATTTTGAAAATTTTATGATTTGCCGTGTAGTCTGAGGTATTCAGCTATACGTATGCAAAAATCCATGTCTCCAACTTAATTAGGGGCTCTCTTAGAAATTAATGCTTAAAATACATATGTAGTAGCTCAAACGGTTAAACGTAAGACTTTTTCAAGATTTTATGATTTGTCGCCTGGCCTCAGGTGTTCTGCTATAAAAATGCAAAATTTCAAATCTCCAATTGGGGCTCAATTAGAAAGAAATGCTTAAAATACGCATGTGGGAGCTAAAAGGGTTAAATGTACGGCTTTTTCAAAATTCTATGATTTGTCGTATGATATGTGGTGTTCAGCTATAAGTATGCAAAATTTCACGCCTCCAACCTAAATAGGGAGAAGAATTTACTTAGACAATAGAACACAATATAGACAATAGAGACAATAGAATAGATAGAAGAACTTAGAAAGAATTGTTTCAAATATAAATGTCGGAGCTCAAAGGGTTAAATGTACAGCTTTTTCAAATTTTTATGATTTGTCGTTTGATGTGAGGTGTTCAGCTATAAGTATGCAAAATGTCACGTTTCCAACCTAAATAGGGGCTCACTTAGAAAGAATTGTTTAAAATACACTTGTGGGAGCGCAAAGGGTTAAATGTACGATTTTTTCTAAATTTTATGATTTTTCGTTTGATGTGAAGTGTTCAGCTATAAGTATGCCAAATTTCACGCCTCCAACCTAATTAGGGGCTCACTTAGAAAGAATTGTTTAAAATACACATGTGGGAGCCCAAAGGGTTAAATGTACGACTTTTTCAAAATTGTGTGATTTGCCGTATGATGTGTGGTGTTCAGCTATAAGTATGCAAAAGTTCAAGTCTCCAACATGTATAGTTTCTGAGAACGGGCTCTGTGACAGACGGACAGACAGACAGACAGAGGAGCGAGACGAATAGGGTTTCGTTCATCTAACGAAACCCTAAAAAAGAGCATATCATAATTAAAAATGCATTTCGAGCAATCATTACTAATATACAGTAATTCGGATACGATATAGTATCTGAAATCTTTTCAAATACACCGCAAACAATTTCCCCTATACCATTATGAACGGAATTCTTTTGTGTAGCCCTGTAAATGAACAATAACTATTCTTTGCACCGCATATTCAACAGAATGCATATTTTAGTGGCTTCATAAATGAATATCAATTTTACTATGTTTCAAAGAGTGTAACACCATTATAAATCATTTGAAACGATTTTTTCTCATTTGTAACAGAAAATTTTTGACTGTCCCTGTAAATGAATTAAACATGCTAGAAACTTTATTTGAAATAGGGATTGTGCTATGGTAGAGGTCACTAACATCGAAAAATTTCAGAACGATCCGAGTATATTTACGAGAGTTAGAGCGCGGACAGACGGACAGACAGACAGACGGACAGACGGACAGACAAACCGAAGTCATAAACACTTTTCAACTTTGTTGGAAAGTGTTAATAAAAATTAGGAAATGTAGCATAACATGTTCATCCACTCAGCTCTTCATATGATTCTCTGAAAGGTTTATAACACAGGGAAAATAATGAAAAAAATAAATCAGAGATGCATTTTTCATATTATACGTCAACCTTTTCTTATGTTGCACATGAACATCTGCAATACAAGTAAAAACTACAAGTAAAAACTAAAATAGTGCTAATTAGTAAATATTTTAATAAGTATGAATCTAAATACATTATATTATACAATTTTTTATTTTATAAAACTTAACCCTTAAATGTATGAATTATTTTTTTAGAATTATGTTTTTTACTCTTAAGAAATTTTAAGATAGACTTTTAATTTTATGTTTTTGTATTTTTTACAGCATTAATATTTCTATATAAATATACTGATTGCTAAGAATTAAATAAAAAGTGACGTAGACATGCATCACTATACATTTAAGGGTTAAATTAAAATTGGCAGTTCTTTATTTAATTCTTATTTTTTACGAAATTTTTGGTTTAAATTGATTAAAACGAATACAAATATTGACAACTGTGTTTTTGCGCATGACCGAGTAATTCATTCAAAAAAAAAAAAAAAAAACTCATTATGCTTATCACTAGAGAACACAGAAGGGATTAAGTTTCTAGATTTTTGTAACCATTATTATTTTATAATAATATTCTTCTCAAATCTGAATCCTGAACAAGTGCAATATGTGAGAACTTCCGTGAATATTTGAGAATAGAAAACTTTGCCTTGTTTATCAGCGATTAACCCCTTCGAGAGCGGTGGTAATAAATGTAACCTGCATTTTCAATTCCAAACTGCCAACTGGCACCCAGAATATTAAAAAAAAAAATTTTGATTTGCACGTGAAGAAAAGCGAGTATTTATTTTATAATAAATACGTTAGTAAATTATGGTGTCAGTTATTCATTTCACCTTTTTATACACATAATTATTCTGCGCTTGAAAATGTTAAATGGACAAACATTTTCTACTCTAAATTACTGTTAACACATTGAAGACGGATAACGTGAATTCGCGTTTTTTATTTTTCAACCGCTCGTTGGAGACGGGTCACGTAAATTAACGTTTTTGTGGATTGGGTGAAGAAAATATTACTGGTAACGGATATTTTGTTAGGGTAAAAGATGAAGGTGTAATCCAAGCATGCTTTCTTCTGATTGGCTGTGAGCTCGTTTTTAATATAATTACAGCGTATTAAAAAAATATACTAGAAGTAGCATTCGATATGCTCAAAATATTTGGGAATTCAGGCTGTATGCTTTTCATCACATACCGTCTTCAATGTGTTAAAAGTTTTCACACGTTTCACGCGTTCAGAAATATGGCCCAGGTTCTCCTCATTTATGGAAGTTTTCAAATTCCCTTTTCAACGAACGCGAAACTTCTGACTCATTTTAAACATAAAACCATAAAAGTGGCAGGGCTGAATATTGAAGCGATTTGAAATCGAATCGAATGACTTTTTCCATTTTTTGACAAATAAATTACTTATCGAGTTATAAGGGAATTTGTCACGTGACGACAAGTTTTCTCTTTTCCTGCTCTGCCGCATCAGGAAATTCTGTTCAAAACGCTAACTTTGGCAGTATTTGCTGAAGTTTCTTTTGCCTTTATCAAAAAAATGAAAACGTCTTTCGATCGCATAGTATTTCAATAAGAGCACCTAATTTCTTACGTTTTCGAATAAATATGAATAAGAATATGTGTCAGTAAATAGCTCATTTGAATTTGAGAACAGCCTTAATCATAGAATTTATAAAGCGATTATTTCTAAACAAAATTATTTTTTACAAAAATCGGGAAACATAATCACCCATGAAACGACTTTCTAATTAGAAAAAAATAGTAACTAAAACTATCCTAATCAAAGTTCCGATAATAAAGCTAATAGTAGAATAGAGCACTTACCTTTTCAAGAAAAATCGACTTTAATATTTCTTAATACCCTTATGTGATGTTTAAAGATTTGAAACTTTCAAAAAATTTTAATCTGCTTATAAAAATATTAAAGTCTCTTTTTCCAAACTTATGTGGAATTTGTAACTTTTAACAGAAGATTATAAACAAATAAAACATCATACTAAAAAGGCTACTTATTTATTTTTAATACTGCTTTTATTTATAATGCACCACAAAAAATTACTTACAACGATCGCAATTTAATAAGATGATATCGATTTCTTAACAAACTAGAATTTTAATTGTATTATTTAAACATAAAATAGAGAGTTATAAATGTTTTGTTACCAGTGTATTTTTATGAGCAAAATTCACTCATGTCTATTTTTTATGTCACAATAATACTAATAGTCTTTGCACAGGACTTTTTTTTTTTAGGACTTGGGACCAAAATGGATCAAGTCTATTTTTTGTCCAACTAAGTTTAACCCATTCAGGGCAATTGGTTCATATCTACGCACCTTAATAAGGTGGATATAGAATATGTTTCTGGTACCACCAATAAAAAAATAAAATGTGTGTTTTGTTTAATTGGAGCATTTTCGTAATTACAAAAGTAAAGATAACTTATTGAAAAATAGTGTTCCAAACCGAATAAATATTGTGTAAGAATCGACGATCCCCAAGGGGTTAACTCTTTCAGGGCGGTGGTATGTTTATGAAACTACTTAATTTTAATTCCAAAACGCCACAACGACACCAGAATTTTCGTTTAAAAAAATTCGGTTTTTTATGCATGTGAAATATAGCTTTTCTTATTTCCAAATAAATTTGTTTGTAAATTACTGTGTCATTCATTCATTTCAACATTTTGGGAATAGAAGCGCTTTGCCCCTGAAAGGTTTAAGATTCTATACCCACTCGTCTCCCACTATTTGAATACCATTATTTTCAAACAATAATATAGTATTTAGACATCTATTAGAATGAGTTTCAATTATAAATGTTGTAGAAATAATATAATGTTTTTAAATAGTTTTATTCAAAAATAAGATCATTGGGATCCCTGTATATGGTTTCCAATCCATGCGTAGGCGTGTGAGCGTGTATGACATCTTTACACATAAATTAGATCTGTACTTAAATTGTTTTATGCTCAAATGTTTAAATTGGATATTTTTCTATTTACCCAACATTTATATGGGCAATTCCCAATAAGTGGGTAATTTGTGTCCCTTAGGGTTATATGCTGCATTTTATCATTTATATAATTTTTGTTAGCATAAAATGTATTCTGTAATGCCTTTCTACAATTTGAAACAGAATTTTCAAGAAAATAACTGTAAATTTTCCTGTAGTAATTTTTTATATATTCAAATTTTTACTTCTGTTCCTTGTTCCCCACCTCATCCGCTGATTTCCTGGAACAAATTTAAGCGTAATGACAAACTATTTTTAGAAATTTTTCTATAGAAAATAAAAATTTACACTCGAAAGTATAAAATAAAGAATTTTCATTGTAAATTATAACTAGTTTTATATTTATTCTGGCCAGAGTAATGCTGTCCCCTATTTTTTCTGTCACTACTGTCCCCTTTTATAAAACTGCTCGTGTGACCATCAATAGGTCAGGTAAAATTTGGAAAACAGTTACATTTAGCAGAATTAGCAATCTTGATTGCTGAAAAAGTCACATGGTTTAATTATCTGGACTTCAAAGCAGTTATAAGCTGCAGAACAGATGGTAAGGTAAAAATATGTTTATTACCTGTCACTACTGTCCCGTACTTAAATATTCCTTGTTATTATATTTATTTATAAGTTTGCCATGATTTAATATACTTTTGCTTAGTACCAAATACAGTGAAACTTGTATTAAAGGCCACCCTTAATCAAGGACCACCTCTATTAAGGGCCAATATTTTTAGGAACGAAAATTTTCCCCATAGACATAATGTTAAATTTACTCCTATTAGAGGCCTCACCTACCCATCATAAAGGCCATTTTTTTCGCATGTGCCTCAAATCCTAAACAGGTGTATTGGATTCCGAAACCAAAAGATAAGAGGACAGCCAACAACTGCACTAGCAGCAAAGAAGGCAGGGATAGATGGGGAGGATTTAGTAACACAATGAAGGACCACAAACTTTTCCACAAGTGAGACCAACAGGTGTTCCTCACACTTTGTTTGACCTTTCACCTGTAGGGGCCGGGTTGGAGGGGGAACTTGACTCTTTGTTGTGGGCACAAAAATGATAAGAGGTTATCTAGGAAAACTGATTCCACGTTTACTAAAACTGTGAATGCATATTGAAGCACAATTCTTACACTAGAAATTTTATGCTCAGGCTTATGTAAAATTTAAAATTATGGCACCGAAATCAAGCCAAAGAATACATTTGGATTTGAATGACAAAATCAAAGTTCTTAATTGTCATGATCAAGGAACATCTGCAAGAAAATCGGCTTCACAGTTTAATTGCAGCAAGAATCAAATAAACAATATTGTTAAAAACAAAGAGAACTTACTGAAATAATATGCATAGTTTAAAAATCTCGGGATAAAAAGAAAGAGAAAAGAAAAATTTGGTCGCCCCTATTCAAGGGCTACCCCTCATAAGGGCCAATTTTCAATGGCACAGCGGGTAACCCTTGCAGAGAGGTTTCACTGTATCATATTGCAGTCTTACTAAGATTAACTTACTATGAGTACAGAAGTAACTTTCTTAGTTTTGTCACTACTGTCCCTGTCACTTTTGTAGCCTTTCAATGAAATTGCATCAGCGAATTCATTACCCTGTTGGAATTTTACTCAACCTTGATTAAAAACATATACATCAGAGTTTTTATTTAAAACTATTCAACATGTATATTGAACTTAATTCTCTGTGGCTTTTATTTAAATAACTTTACGAAGAAATTTCTGTTTCGAATCGAATGCAATAAATTATTGAAACGGGTGAATAAGAGGCGGGTAGGTTAAAGAAAAATACTGTTTAACCCTCTGTCTACCAGAAGGGTCCAATGGACCCGACATGTACATTCAAAATATTTATTCAAACCAGAAATTTCTTCAAAACAAACTAAATGTATAAATCAGATAATAATAAGTTAAAGAAACAAATTAAATAGTTTTAAGTAAAAATTCTGGTGTAGAATGTTTTTATAAAACTTGAGTAAAATTTCCGGTAGTTCTAGGGTTAAAGTTTATGCTGGAATATTGTACATTACTCACCTACCTTATGTTTCATCTATTTCTAAAAGGCTAATTCCATGGGTTTTTGTAGGGTAAGTCACATTGCGGATAACTGCTATGCTTGTTGGCCACCGTTATTTTCGAAAACTTTGCTTGGCCTTATTCAATTAATGAGATAACACCGATAAAATAAGTCACATTTTTTCCCGTTCTATAATACTGAAAACCGCAAATCATAGCATGTGACTTACAGTCAGAGGTGCAAACGCTGCGCAACAAATGGCTGATTGCTACCACTAAATTATTATAGTATTCCCCACCTTATTTAATGTCACACATTTCTGAGATTTAATAAGGCGAAGAATATTACTAAAATTTAGTGGTGAAAATCAACCATTTGTTGCGCAGCGCTTTCACCCCTGTTTACAGTACAAGTACTCATGGAACTAGCCAAAAGGAAATGTTTAAAACGTAACTTTTATTTTTCACTAAACCACAGAGTGAAATTATCCACTTATTGAAGAATCGTCCATATATTGTAATAAAGAAGCTTCAATTTTCTGTGCTTAAAAAATTATTGCTTTATTGTTGCGGATGTAACATGGATATCACACGCGCAAACTATGAAAATCCCATTTTTGAGACAAAGCTGGTGTTTCAAAAGATCGATGCTGCTATATAGCATATATAAAGCATATAAAACATAGAAATGCTTAATTTAAAATTTTCTTCTATATACCCTTTATGGAAAAGGTAGATGAGGAAATCGGTGCTGGGATAATGAAATTTCAAGGAGTGTATGCACTGGGCTCCTACAGGTCCGTTTTTTGAAAAACAGCATTTTCTAAAAAAAAAAAAAAAAAAAAAAAAAAAAAAAAAAATCTTTGTAGATTTTTGAAACAATCATAACAAAAACGCTTTTCAAGGTAAATTTCAATGAAAATTATGAAGACGATTTTTCTTTGGAAAAAAGGAATGGGATAATTGTATTGTTTTGGAAACTTAGTTCCCGCCGTTTTTTTTTAATAAATGTTTTCTTCCGGAATCTATATTTTGTTTTGTTTTTGATAGAGTTAATTTGGGTTAAAATTCAGATCATTGAAATAGAATGTCAAGTTGAGGAAAAGGAGCATTTTAGACACCGCCTTTTCTTTGCGTTTAACCCTTTCAGTTGCAAGGTATTTTTGCTCACAAAATGTTCAAATAAGTAATTCACACCGCAATTAACTAACAAATTTATTTGAAATTAATCAAAAGCCTTTTTTCGCGTTTATTATCAATTATGCTAAAAGTATTATTTCTCTTCCGGAACTGAGCTCGGATCATAATCCGATCAAAATCAACATCCAAATTCGTCCCCCCCCCCCCCTCCAACAATTATCAACATTATTAATTGGACTCAGTTCCAGCAAAATATTAATGATATTCCCCCCACCCTACCTGAAATTAACAGTACTCACGATATCGAAACTCTGACAAATGTCATCACGAACGATATCAGGAAAGCGGCCGATGGTGCTGCTACAAATAAGATCTTCAGCAATGAATTTTACCGTCTCGACCCTCATGTCCGTAGGCTCACTACAAATAAAAACAGAGCGAGGAAAATTTACCAACGTACGCGTAGCATTTTCGATAAAACCATAATGAACAGAGCACAACAGGAACTCAAAAACTACTTATTCAGGAAAAAACAGGAAAGTTGGAGTTCCTATCTCACTTCCCTATCACCAGAGGACGCCAGCATATGGAACGCTGCAAGGAAAATCCGTAGCTCTGTCAATAATTTCCCACCGATCCTTATTCCAAATTCCCAAGACTACGCATATACTGATGAAGAAAAATCAAATGCAATTGCCAGTAGCTTAGAATTACAATTCCAAGGAAACCCTATTATAGATAATGATACCGAAAGGGAAGTAAACGTCCGTGTCAGGAATTTCATGTCTTCAAAACACACCCCTCCCGACTTTCATATCTCAAATGCTGACGTTATTAAAGAAATTAAAAAACTTAAAAATAAAAAATCTCCTGGTATTAGTACCATTACTAATGAAATGCTCAAAAATCTCCCCCCCCCTTTTATCCCTAAAATCACCCTGCTCATTAACAATATTTTAAAATTCAGCTATTTCCCATTGTATTGGAAAACTGCCATCGCAATCCCCATTCTTAAATCTGCTAAACCACCCGGTCTGGCAACTAGCTATCGCCCAATTTCTCTTTTAAATTCCCTCAGGAAACTAACAGAATCCTTTATTGCTTATCAAATAAATGCCAATTGTGATCAAAACAATATCTTAAATCCTGTTCAATTCGGCTTTAAGAAAGGGGTCTCGGCCCCGCATCAAGTTTATTGCTTGGTAGAAAACATCACGACAGGTAAAATTTCTAAAAAAATTACTGCAGCTGTTTTTCTTGACATTGAAAAAGCCTTCGATAAGGTTTGGATCTTCGGGCTTATTTTCAAGCTTATAAATTACAACTTCCCCCCCTATCTTATCAAATTAATTTACTTTTATTTATAGGATCGAAATTTTAATGTTAGGGTTAAAAACCACCTCTCCAGAAATATTTTTGCTTTTTTCGGCCTCCCCCAGGGTAGTAAAATCTCCCCAATTCTTTTTATTTTATTTATTAATGATATGCTTTCCTACCCCCACACGTCGCTAGCAAAATATGCTGACGATACGTGTGTTTTTTCTGCAAATAAAAATCGTAGGTATGCCATTACTGCAATCACCAAACATCTTAAATTGCTCTCCACCTGGTTTAACAAATGGAGAATTGCCATAAATATTAATAAAACGTAAGCTATTCTTTTCAGCAATCTTCGAAAAGATAACCGGGACAAATTTAAAATTAAATATAATAATACTGAAATGCCTTGGTCCTCAAGCTGTAAATACCTAGGTATTATCCTAGATGAGAGACTCACTTTTAAACAACACATCCACACTACGCGAAATAAGTTTCGAGTTGCTAAAAATAAATTATATCCCCTTCTTGCTCGAGACAGTGATCTTTCAATTAAAAATAAGTTGCTCTTGTACAGTTCTTATTTACGTCCCATTCTAACTTACGGGTACGAAGTCTGGTCGTATGCGGCTAAGACACACATGAAAATTATTTTTCAAGCTCAAAATGCTACTTTAATATCTATCTTTGATGTACCTTATTATGTCAGAAATTTTCATTTAAATAAAGAAATTAATTTCCCCAGGCTCAGTACTTTTATCCAGCACTTAAATATAAATTTTCATCTTGCCTTAGAAATTTCAGATAATATTGCTCTAAATTCCTTACCAAATTATGATATTTTTGACCCGAACAACCGTAAGCGTCCTAGAATAGGAATTATTTTAGATACTCTCATTTAAATTTTATTTATTGTATCCTTTTTCCCCCCTTTTATTGTGTTCTTTTACTAACACTCCGTTTTTCCTACTTTTTTCTGTAAGTCTGCAATCGCAGGCTTAACCCCGCCTTTTTCTCCTCCCCTTCTCTCTGTAGCCTATTTAACCCCTTAATTCTCGCTCCTGTCATATTCCAACCCCTCATAATCCACAACATCATCCAAAAACTTAAAAAACGCAAGGCCCCTGTTTATGACAATATCTCTAACACTGCTCTCAAAAACCTTCCACAGAACTGTATCATCTTTATTACTAACCTAACTAACTCCATTTTTAAATTTAATTACTTTCCTAAACCCTGGAAAACCTCTATTATCTCCCCTATCCCTAAACCTGGTACTAATCTTCTGGACCCAACTAACTACAGACCCATTTCACTACTACCATCTTTAAGTAAAGTTATTGAACGAGTCATAAGGATCCAGCTCCAGGACTTCATTGACCACAACAACACACTTATTCCTGAACAATTCGGCTTCCGACCCAAACACTCCACACAACACCAGCTCTATCGGGTCGTTGAATTTCTTAGTGAAAAATTCAATGAAAAAATCCCAGCTGCTGCCATTTTTCTTGACATTGCAAAGGCATTCGACAAAGTCTGGCACGAAGGCCTTATTTACAAACTAATTCAGCTTAAATTTCCTGCCAGACTTATACACTTGATATACTCTTACCTTTGCAATCGTCTTTTCCGCGTCCGCATTAATAACATTCTTTCAGCCATTTTCATCATCCTGGCCGGGATCCTTCAAGGAAGTGTCCTCGGCCCTTTCCTTTTTAACTTGTTTTTTAATGACATTCCACGTTCTTTACATACATATCTTGCATTATATGCGGACGACACCACTATTTATACCTCTGCTCATCGCCCATACACACTATACCGGTACCTGCAGACACACATCAATGCTTTCATGAACTGGTGTTCCTTATGGCGAGTCAATATCAACGAAAATAAAACTAAAGCTGTATACTTCTCCAGAAAATTTTCCAATCCTAACAGAATTATTCTTAACAACACTGCTATTGAATGGTCTAACGAAGCTAAATACCTAGGGGTCATTATTGACAAAAGACTCACATGGAATAAACATATTACCTCCATCAGAGGCAAAGTTGCTGGGGCTTACAACGCACTTAAACCACTACTCACCAGTAAAACACTATCAATTCACAACAAGCTTTTACTTTATAACACTTGCATCTTACCAATTATCACATATGCCTGCCCAATTTGGGGCTTTACCTGTAAAACATCCATGAATAACCTTAGCCGCTTACATAATAAAATCTCAGAACTGTTCGCAATGGTTCCCGTTATCTTCGTAACTCAACAATTCGCAAAGATCTTAAAACCATCACTTTACGTAAGCGCATTGTCAATCTTTCCAAAAACTTTTTCAAAAATATTTATAATCTTCCAAATGAAATTGTCGCAGAGCTTCCGGACTACGACGCCTCCGAGCCGCATCACCGGAAACGGCCAAAGTATTCCAGTCTAATGGACCCCCAGTGAACTTGTGTTCGCTCCTTGCTAAATTTACTATCTTATCACTAATTGTTTCTTTGGAAAAAAAAAAAAAAAAAAAAAAAAAAAAAGGACAAAAAGACAAAAAATATATTGTATGTACCTGAAAAGTAGCCTTTTTTTGGTTTCTGCCCTTGCCTCGTGCTGATAGCTTAGGATCTAGTTAGAGCATCATGTCTTTCTCCCTTGAAATACTGCTTATCTTTTAAAAATAGTAGTTGTATAACTACAGTTACATCATCTCTTATTATCATAACATTTTAATTATTTTTTCTTAAACTTCCTCTTAGAGCATATATACACTATAGTTAATTTTAATACTCTCTCACCTTATTTTTTGTTCTCTCTTTTAATATTAACTTTACTCTTTCATTTTTTATCCTCCCCCCCCCCTTTTTTTATCCCTGGAGTACGTACCTTGACTGTGTACGTACTTCGTTAGATGTGAACCTGACAGCATGCAAAGGGCCCTTTTCAGGGCCAGTATTCTGCGCAGCTGGGGGGAACATCAGTCCACCCTACCCAGTAACGCTGTATATTATACAGATGTTACATTCTTTTTTTACTTTTTATTAGTCTTTTCCCCAATGGCTCATGTAATTGCAAGACAACCCACTTCTTCAGACTGGGCGTTAAGATGGCCGCATCTAGGAAGCCCATCAAAGAGACTCAACTGTTCCAACTGTTCCCGTCATATTCTCGGGCTGCGTCTTTTACTCAGATTGTTTTACTCCCACCAGTTTTATAAAATAGTGAAATTGGCTATATTTTAGTATGGATTTACCTCTCATTAAATAACCTGAATATTTCTTTTTCATAAAAGTGGTGCCAATAAGCAATTTGAATTTTTTAACTGCAATTTAATTCGAGCGTGAAGGGGTTAAGAGGATGATCCAGCCAGCGCGCCTTCAGTCGAGCTCCAGCTTCCACGCAGTGTATAGGACGGATGGACCAGTCCTTTTCAGGACTCACGGCATAGCCGAAGTGTTGCATCCGGCACTGCGGTGGATTTCTACTTCACTACTCCAGTAGCAGCTTCCCATATGTCGGTGATGAATTACCGAGAGCGAGGGCCCTTTTCAGGGCCACGCGAAAGCTTACCTCCGCTCCCGGCATCGCCTCGACTCTTGGACGGCATCAGATCTCACATTGCTCCGGCACCCAGAGTGGATCCAAATCACACTTCCTCCGGCCGTTAGGCCTAGGCTACCCTTCCCCCCCTTTTTTATACTAACAACATCTCTTCTACTGTATTTGTTTACTTTATATTATAAAAATCTTATAAAATATTATAAAAATTTTAAAAAAATACTTCAAAAAACTTACAAAAAAAATCAAAAAATTTTAGAAAAAAAAAAGTATATCTTGTTGTTGTAATGCTATACTTAAACTTTCTTCTAGTCTCTTCCCTCCTTTTTTATTATTTTTATGTGAACTCTTTTCCCATCCATTCCCCAGTCAGATTTTTTACTTTTATGCCCTCACTGCTACCAGCTATGAATTTTGCTTAACCATTTAACCTGCACAATCTTATGTGACGGGGATGTGGGGCAAGTGGCCCAGGCTCCTCGGCCAAATCGTCCAGAATCGCGTTTATTATGAGATCGAAATTGTAATAAAAACTTACTGGTGCCATTTGGATATTTAGGCATTAAAATTAACCGTTTGCGGGCTACAAACGGCGCCCCTCAAGGGGTTAATCAAGGCAGTAAGGCCGCGAAAGCTGCTCGCGACATTTGTGCTGTGTATGGAGAGGGTGCCATAGCTGAAAGAACGGCTCGTGATTGGTATACCAAGTTCAGAAATAGAAATTTCATGGTCATTCCATAGTTGACATTCCATTTTAACCCATTCGACTCGGGCGTCCACAAATTTGCTTGCACAAATTTTATTCGGTTGACACCACTTTTTAAAAAGAAGTTTCCTTCAGGAACACAATTTCAAAGATGCTCTAATTAAGTAACGCAAGTTTTATTTTCCTTTATTACTGGAGCCAAAAACAAATTTTGCAAATAATGATGATGTCTAGTAGACTGGACATACGAGTGCAAAGAGTTAACGAACTGAAATTTAATCCTCTGACGCCGCTGCGGCATCATCCTTCTTTGCAAAATTTGTTTTGGGCACCAGTAATAAAGAAAAATTAAATTTGCCTTTTTTAATCAGATATTTTTTGAAACCAGGTACTTGAATGAAACTTTCTTTAAAAAGCGACACCGGCCGAATAAAATTTGTATAAGAGAAGCCGTAGTCCAAAGGGTTAACATAAATTTACTCGATCGGAAAAAGAAAATATAGATTCCAATAGAAAAAAATGTCTTTAAAAAAGACGGAGGGAACTTAGCATCCAAACCAGCTGGCATTCAGTTGAATTTACACACCGCCCCCTGTGTACTAGGCCTGAGCGCTGACAAAATGGCGGCTGTCGAAGGGGTATTTTTTTCAGCGTGTGTTCGGTCGTTGCCTTCGAAATACTCAAGGCCTGAGGACAAGAGCTGTGACGCCATGACTAGTCGACCGACTTCTCACAAATGTTGGAATACACACCGGAAAATTTTGAATAACAATTTTCTTTTATTTTATTTGTGGAATATCTATCATCATATGAAACAATACTAACCATTTAAACTTACTGGTGACGATTCGGAATCCCAAAATAAAAATTCAGCCAGATGCGGAATGCCACAATGTTGCCGCATCTGGCTGATTTTTTATTGGGGGATTCCAAATTCTCACCAGTAAGTTTAAAAGGTTATTATTGTTTTATAAGATAATAGATATTCCACGAATAAAATAAGAGAAAATTGCTATTCAAAATATTCCAGTGTGAATTCTTACACTAGTGAGAAGTCGATCGATTTGTGATGACGTCACAACTCTTGTCCTCAGGCCTTGAGTATTTCGATGGCGACGGTTCGGTCCCTTAAATACTCGTACCAATAATTTTTTTTACGTTTTTTCTGAGATTAAACAAGCCAGAGAAATCTTTTATAAAACACTGGTGTCTACTTTTAAAGGACAGTAGCTACGTTAAAAAAAACCGCCTTCGGCAGCCACCATTTTTGGGTCAGCGTTCAGGCCTAGTACTCAGGGGGCAGTGATTTACACCGTAATGATCCGAAAATTTTAAAAATAAACTAACTCGATCAAATATATATATATATATAAATTCCGGTAGAAAAAAAGTATTAAAACTCAGTTGCAAACCTAATACATAACTGCCAACTTGTACGGATTTTTCAACCACTAAAATTTAAAAGAAATTTCTGCCTTATTTAATTATCAACATTCACGGCAATTCGGCGATTGAATTAGGCAAAACTGTCTATTAAATTTTAGTGGTAGCAAAAATCCGTACAAGTTGGCAGCTATGCTAATACATTGTAATGGAATATTGTACAGTCGTGGAAAAAAAAAGTAAACACCCCCTACTAACTCCTCAACAAATTATCTTAGACGAAAGTTATTGGTACCGAACGATTGGAAATAAAGTCTACTTTTAAATGATGTATATAAAATTTGATTAGGGGGCCATCTACATATTAAAACGAATCCAAACTTCATTTTTATCAATAGCAATACCCAATTTTAAGGAGATATTTCAAATCTTTAGTCCAAACTATGCTTAGACACCAAATTTTAAGTCATTTCAATGATAAGTTTTTGAATTATAAAAATTCAAAATTTAGTGCTTCTAATGTTAAATTACATTTTCATATTTTTATTTATATCTCCTGAAATTATGCTCCTAATGTGCTAATATTTTGTGTAGCAGTAGTACTAATATACCTAAGCATAAATACGCTGAATTTGCAATTTTTATAATTTTATATTTTGAATTATGAATTATGAAATTAATATTCGAAAAAATTATGAATTACAGCCTGCAATTTTTTTTTATGGATTTAGATTTATTAAGTCCTGCTTTATTGAAATCCAAAATTTCACATTTTTTTTCCAAGTAGTTTTCAAATTACGATTAAAAAACGGCAAAATGGTGGTTTAAGCCTATGATAGAAGTGACTAGATATTTTGAAATTTCTTATGCTATCCTGTAATCTAGCTTTCTTCATTGACTGCTTGAGTGGAGCTTAACTTTCCTTGATCAAGAAGGGGGCTCTGTCAGTCAACAATGGTGTATCGAACTTCAATTTGGATACAGCCCCTAAAATACCCTCGTTTTAAAATAATTAATTTCTTGGAAACTTATCGTACGAATTGCATAAAAATTTGTTTTTACTCTAATTGAAGGGTGTAGAGTTCATTTCTGCAGTCAGAATTGTGTACTGCTATTGAAAAAAAAACAAAGTTATGGTTCGTTTTAATATGTAGATGGGCCCCTAAGCAATTTTTATATATATCATTTAAAAGTAGACTTTATTTCCAATCGTTCGGTACCAGTAACTTTCTTCTACGATAATTTGTTGATGAGTTAGTAGGGGGTGTTTACTTTTTTTTTTTTTTCCCTCGACTGTACATTACTCACTACATTATGTCTTATCTATTTCTTAACAAAAAAAATATATATATATATATTTAACTTTTATTTGTCCCTAATTCAAAGAGTGAAATTATCCACTTATTAGAGTATCCCCCGTATGTATTTATACAACTTATACTGTCATATTTCGGGGGAAAATAGTAATTAACTAGAAATATATGCAATTTTTCCTTTAACCACAAACAATAAAAAAAATATGTACATAATGAAAACTGATGATTAAGAAAACTTAAAATAAATTTATCGTAACGTTAAGCATAAATTTAGTATCTTACAGATGCAAGGATATTAATCGTGTGCTAAAGTTGAAAAAAGAAACAGAAAAAAATAATTATTAATATTTCATGTAACTTAATGTAGTTTGAGATAATATATTCTGCTGCAGAATTGCATGCATCGCCATTAATTAAAAAACATTTCCTTGAATTGAGAGGACTATTAATGATTACATGAATATACCTATTATGATAAACAGTTTGTGAAAATTATGGCCCTTGAATGCACGAATTTATCTGATGAGATTATGATCGTAAAGAGAGAAACGTTCATAAAATTAATAATTTCTTGAAGGTGCTTCAAATTTAGATGTTACAATAGATTAATGAAATCAATTTGTTCTTTTTAGCAGAATAAAATGGGTGACTAAATAGTATGTAACTGAAGAAAATTGTGAATATATTTGTACAAATTAGAATAAAACTCTGTAATACGAAATCAATCTGTTATACATGTATTTCATAGATTTTTTAATAAGAATTAACAGATTGGTTTGACAGTAAATATTCAGTGTTTCCCAATGATGATTAGCCCTTTGAGGGGAAAACAATTGTGTTTGTGAAACGTTGAAATTACACCGGAATTAAAAAAAAATTTCTTAACTAAAGATTACTTTACGAAAGAGGAAACGCAATTTTTTTACCTTTTTTTTCCATCAAAGATTAAAATTTAATTATAAGTTTCTGGTGTAAATCTGCATTAAAATTAGGTGGGATATAATATATCCCACGGCTCCTCAAGGGGTTAACCCATTAACCGCTAAAACTATAAAGTAGGATTTTTCAAATTTCTTGTTGAAAATCGTTTGCCACCACAAATTCAAAAAGGTAATTTTCGCTTTATTAAAATATCAAAATTTCTGCCAATAAATAAGCAAATTTTTCAACTCCAAAATGGTGGTGTTAAAGTAATTAACTAAAGCATGAGCAATTATTTTGACCGTTATGTGAACACAACATCAGCGGGTAATGTGTTAAAATACATATTTTCGCTTTACTATTGATGGAACAGTGGTGCAGCATTTGCGCGAATCTCACCACTAAATGTTTTTAGAATTCTTTGCCTTATGATATCTCAGAAATTCTGTCCTTAAACAAGAAAAAGAAAATTAATAAAAATTAGCGGTGTTAATTGATTATTTGGTGCGTCACTATTCAATTATTACTTTGCTTTCTACTTACCCCTTGACAGTTTTGCCCAACGCCGCTCGGGCAACAGCGGTTTGCTACTCCGTTACTAAAAGCTTTCGAATACCAGTAATTTTAAGCTGTAATCTTCGTTTTATTAATTGACAGAAAATTTTCTCATTTTATAAGCAAATTATTTTGTATAGAAATAGTGGTGTACACTCCCTATTTTTAATTCATTATGTCAAAAAAATAAATAAATATATAAAAATCTGCTACGGAATTAAATGTTGTATCCAAAGTTACAATTATAACAAAAATCTGTTTAACAACTATTATTAATATTTTATTATTGTTTGTAAATGCAATAGAGTTAAGAATAAAAAAAGAGGAAACATATAGTGTCTACCAGTTGCGAGTGAAGTAACTGAAGAGTTTGTCACCACAAGATGGCGGTTGCTTTTTAAAATCAGATAGAAAATATCGTCTTATTTAAGTGCCTTATTCATGGAAATATTTTCTCAAAAATATTTCAAAAATTTCTTTTTTTTTCTTTATTATTGATGTCATTTTTTCCATGTATTATAAATTGACAGGAGTTTGTCTAGGTTGTCACAATATCGTCAGTACAATGTCAAAATATCCAATACGAAAACAGTGTTGCTAGTGGTCTACTTTTTTTAAATTCAGAGTTATTGATTGGCACCACTTTTCTGAAATGGTAATATTCCCCTTGTTTTCGCCTTAATTAATATGGCATTAAATAAGGAGAATTTTACTATTTAAAAAAAGTGGTGCCACTCATATAATCTGAATTTTAAAAAAGTAGCCCACTCGCAAGAGGCAACACTGTTTTATATTGAATAGTTTGACATGGTAACGACAACATGAAGGAAATGCATACATGACTACTTCTAAAGTAAACTTCCATCTGTAAAAAGGAATATCCGTTTGCCGAAATTATTTATCACTGAAAATTTGCATTTATAAGTCGTTTAAATTGAATAAGGGGAAATTTCTATTTAAATTTAGGAGACCGGGACTAGTTGGCTAAAGGGGTAAGTAGGCGCAGTCCTCATAAATCGCCTGTTTGTGGATAGATTGCGCAACCAGTCACAGAGTACCTTTCTTCTTGCTTTTTTCAATCCTCATTGTAGTTTTTGCAGCGTTACCTACGTGCAGTGGACATTTATTACGATTGTTCTGTTTTTTGCACTCATAAGTAATTTTTTGTTGCTTCATTCTTTTTCTAATTTCTAATACTTATCTTAATAAGTGCGATTTAACTTGTGCAGTTTTTCTTAGTGTAAGATTAACTGTGCCTACACCATATGTGATTTACTTTGATTATTTTTGCTTACATGGTTACGTGTCCCTTTTGAGGAGAAATTTATTATGGGGCTAGTAGGCGCATTGAAGACGGGGCAAGTTAGGGCTCGGTGTTTGGTGTGTGCTGGTAGCTTGAAAAACAGCAAACACCGAGAAAAGTGGTTGCAATGCAAATTTTTGGGCACACGAGGCTTGCCCAAACGGAGACACTCGATTTTTTATTTGTGACAACTGTAACTCTGATGATGATATCGAGTAGGATAGAAGTAACTGAATGTCAATATTTTATTCATTATTTTTATCTCTGTCTAAGTTAGAATTTACATTGTACGGCGATAGCGCCTTTGTTTAAACTTACTGGTAATAATGAAATTGATTTCTCTTAACTGTGTGTCTTATTTGAGTTTCATTTAAATTTTTATAAAGCGTGTGCCAACTTACCCCATAGGTATAGGCAACTTGCCCCGTGACGGGGTAGGTTGGCATATAACTTTCCTTTTACTTTAGACTTCCGCTAAACATAAACTACAAATGCTACAAACTCAAAACTCCGGGTATTTATTGCCCAATACCTGTTCTTTAAAAATACAGTTAAAGTTTCTTAAAAAACTTAACCCTCTGTCTACCAGAAGGGTCCAATGGACCCGACATGTACATTCAAAATATTTATTCAAACCAGAAATTTCTTCAAAACAAACTAAATGTA
This sequence comes from Maratus speciosus, assembly GCA_963932465.1. Taxonomy (NCBI): domain Eukaryota; kingdom Metazoa; phylum Arthropoda; class Arachnida; order Araneae; family Salticidae; genus Maratus; species Maratus speciosus. The sequence goes on along the minus strand of OZ010796.1, from coordinate 199,444,059 downwards.
TAAATCAGACAATAATAAGTTAAATAAACAAATTAAATAGTTTTAAGTAAAAATTCTGGTGTAGAATGTTTTTATAAAACTTGAGTAAAATTTCCGGTACTTCTAGGGTTAAACAAAAACTTAATAAAAATCAATAACTAAAAACTGCGCCTGCTAGCCCCGGTCTCCCCTACTGGTAGAAGTTTCCCCTTTCGGCAATCAACCACTGCGAAAAGCGGTTACAGCTGAAGCTTCATTATTTTAAGGATATGTCAGTTCCTCTTTATTAAGAGTTGCATAGTAAATCTCATTTGATGTTTATTTTGTATGTTTATATAATATCTGAATTTTTTAAATATAAAAATAATATAGTCTTCATAATCCTTTTGGAATGCACTTTAACCAACGCCCCCTAGATATTTGAGAAAGCCTTGAAACACCTCAAATATCTAGGGGGCGTTGCTTTCACCCTTTCCGACTCAAAATACTTCTGTTGCATAGCTGCCAACTTTTACGCTTTCTTATTCAATATTTTCTTATTCAATCGTCAAAATCTCATGATTAAACAATGCGAAAATCTCTATTAAATTTTAGTGGTAGTAAGAAAGCGTAAAATTTGGCAGCTATGCTGTTGCTAAAATCTTGATATAATTGAGTGACCCCGGGATTTCAATACAAATTTATTTGAAAATAAGTAAAACCTTTCATTCACGTACAATCTAAAAGGCAAAAAATCCTTTTAAAATACTGGTGAAATGTGGCATCTGGGCAATAAAATTGAGGGGACCGGGAAAGCAAAATTAAACTAAAAAATCAATTTTTACTTTTTTTATATCATTAAATAGTTTAAGCTTTTATCTTTCGAACGATGTGTCACACATGTTTATACATAAAAAAATAAGTGTTGAAATTATTCATTCTTTCTAAGACTACTTCACAGCTTAATGGCCATTTAAATCTTTAATTGATTTTTTCTGAAAACTTGGATTTTTCATGTTTATGTTCCCTTTTTTTTTCAATTTCTATTAAACTTAAGAACTCAGATTTTTATTTAATACTTATATTAGGATATATTGTATGCTTTAACATAGGGATTTAATGATTTATTGAGAATTATTTATTTTAGGCAGTGAAATCTTACGAAAAGTGCTAAATTAAAAATGACTTTCAATAAATAATTAAGAATTAATTTTGAGTTTCACTTAGAAAGAAAATGGTCTGTTAAAATACGTAAATCATGTTATTTTAACTACTATAAAAAATCTATATCTCTATCTTTCACCATTTCTGAGAAAAAGGTACATAAATTTGGCAAACTTAACATGCCTGAGGTAGAGCTTTCCCGGTCCCCTTATGTGGGATAGAAATTACCCCCCCCCCTCCCATACAGGAAAGGGTTAAGTGCATGTTTCTTATCATAAATGCACTTTAATTGTTTCAGGGAAAATGTACTTCTATTCGTAAAATGCTGAAATAAGTGAATCACCAGGATTTACAAACAAATTTATATCAAAATAAGAAAAGCTTTCGTATACGCACTTAATAAAAGAAACATTTTTATTCCAATATTCTGGTGGGAATGCGGCATTTAGGAAATAAAATTAAGCGGTCCAAAAATTAACCACCGCCCTTGAAGAGATTAAGTGCATGTTTTTTCTCATTCATTAAAAAAAAATCATTCCGAAAAGTGTTAATTTGTATAGTGTTAGATAAATGTTTCATTACCGAATTACATGCATTGCTATTAAATGAAAAGTATTTTCGTGACTGGAGTGAAATATTATTGATGAGATGAATATACCTATTATAATAAACTGTTGATGAAAATTATGGTTTCAGAATGCACGATTTTATCTGATGCGATTACGCTCGTATGTGAGATACGTTGAGAAAATTACTAACAGATTGCAAGCGCTTCAAATTAAGATGTTAAAATAGACTAATTCACGGCAGCCAACTCTTACGCTTTTGGGAACAAGAAAAATTTAATGCAAATTATTGCCTTATATAATCAGCAGATTACGGCGATTAAAAAGGGTAAAATTTACTATTAAATTTTTGTGGTACAAAAAAGCGAAAGTGATGGCGGCTATATTAACCCATTAACGCCCAGCGGCATATTTTTAGATCGCTACACTTAGTGGCAAGAAAGCGCTTTTCACGCCTATAAATATGAAGTTAACCCCTTAACGGTTGCATTAAATTACGGTTTAAAAATTCAAATTGCTTATTGGCATGACTTTTTTGAAAAAGAAATATTAACCTTATTTAACGACAGGTAAAATGATACCATAATAAAGCCAATTACGCTATTTTATAACAGGTGGGAATAATACAATCTGAATAAAAAAAAACAGTCCGTGAACATCACGGGAGAGAGAATTAAGGGGTTAAATATATACTTTCTTTCACGAGACAAATTCCTTGATAAAATAAGATAAAAATTCTTCATCTTTTAAAAATGGTGGAAAATACAAAATTGAAATTTTAATGAAGAAAATAATTCGGTAGTTAATGGGTTGATTAACCTTCCTGCCCTGTTGAAATTTTACTCAACCGTAATAAAAACACCTCACACCAGAAAATTTCTTTAAAAACTATTTAATGTATTTATACTAATTTTCGGTACCTTTTATTTGTTTTACTTTACGAAAATATTTCCGGGTTGAATCGAATAAAATGAATTATAGAAATGGAGTAGGAAAGTTAAAGCAACTTTTTTTTTTTTTTTTTTTTTTTTTTTTTTTTAGCTGAATAAAATCTGTGACAAAATTTCATGCAATTAAGAGAAATTGCTAATGTAATTGTACAAATCTGAATGAAAATCTGTTACACAAAATCAATCTATTATGCATGTATTTCAGTGATTATTTTCCGATAATAATATCCAGAATGATTTCGACAGTAAATGATTAGTTTTTTCCAACTGTCAATCAAACGACATCTGTTTGTTTGATTTTTTACTTCAAATTTTGTTTTAATGTATCCAAAGCTTCAATTATCACAAAAATCTGTTTAATATTTATAATATTTTACTGCTTGTAAATCTCATGGAAGCATCATATAGTCATCATCATCATATAGTTTCTGAAAAAGCGAATCTACCAATTAAATGCGTTTGAGAGCAAAAATGAATTTAAAAATGAGTCAGAAAATAAGCAGTTTGGATTTGAGTGCATCCTTAATACAATGATTTTTCCAACACAATCCGCTTCGGTAAATTCGGTTCAAAATGCCCTATTTAACAGCATTTTTAAAAATATATTCTGCTTCTATCAAAAAATCGATCATTACGGTACATTATATAGTTTCTGAGTAAGAAAACGTACTAATTGAAAGCCTTTGAGAGCAAAAATGAATTGTAAAATGAGTCAGAAAATAAGCAGTTTGGATTTGAATACGCACTTAGATGATTTTTTTCTTCAACCGCTATGTATTTTTAATCTGTTTTTGCTGTAAGAATTGGTCCTATCCAAAACTTGTCTATATAGATGTTGTAGACAATATTAAGAAGATATATGATAAATTCATGGGGGTTTTATATCTTTTGAATTGACGAAGTTATGGATTTTTTACTTCTTCAAACGCCCTTTTTGTTTTCGTTTTAAATTTTTTTTGCGGTACGAATTGGTCCTATCAAAAACTTGTGAATATAAAAGTTGTAGATAATGTTAAGGAGATTTATAATAAAATTAATTGGATTTGATATCTTGAGAATTGACGAAGTTATGAATTTTTTTCTCGCAAAAACCCTATTTTTTGCGCCCCTTGAGCCCATTTTTAACTTTATCAAAAATCTGTGATACATAAATTTTTGGCCATATTTTTAGAAGTAATAAAAACTTTAAACTGATTTGATATGTACAAAATTTAAGACGTTATGGGGGGTTTTCTGTTTTCACAAAACTCCTCCCTATTTCCATCCCCTTGTGTCCGATTTTGCCCATTAACGAACTTGACCGATATTTTATGCCCCTTGATTTTATGTATCAGTTTCAAAGAGATTGGTGCAGAATTACGAAAGTTATCGTGTCCAGAAGAAAGTGATATATATAGATAGACAGATAGATAGATAGATACATAAAGTTTTTTACTGAGGGTGGTTTGGGGTTCTAGGTGTCATGATCGGTGTAGATCTGCAAAATTTTTTCAGAAATTCCAACATAGGAACGATCCCACCCTCATAGCATGCATGGTCACAGTGACGTCGTTGTGACGTCACTGTGAGTCACTGTGGTCACGTCACATCTGTGACCGAAATGCCACCACTCAGTGATGTCACATTGTGACTGTGATGTGAACTTCATAGAAAACTTTAAAAAATTACAAATATTCATCAAAACATGTTGTTACTGTAAAATTTTATTTTTCTGGCAATAAAAAAGATTGTTATGTCACTGCATGTAACGTAGGTCACGTCACACTCACAAAAAAAAATCCCCCCATATTGTAAGTCACAGTGTGAGAAAAATATGAACTTCAAAAATCTTTGAAAATAAAGAGAAATGTTTTAAAAAGGCCCGAGTTACAGCGGCATAAGGAATGAAAATATATGTTAGTGGATAGCAAATAGTAAATTCAGACACGAAAAGATGGTGTGTGTGTGTGGGGGGGGGGGGGGCATATAAAGGAAAATGCACGGTACAAGTATCAACAAACTAGATTTTCATGCTATATTTTTTTCAGTTTGATATCTAAGAGAGTGAAAGTATACTTTTTTCCTAATTTCAATTTTATCTAGTATTGCAATTTAATATAGTAATCCTTCTCTTATTCTTATTATTATAAAAGTATTTCTCGGAAATATGGTACGTGCTGGAGCAATTTGGATAACATATTTAGAATTAGGAATATTAAATATATACACTTTACATATTTAGTTTGCAGGAAGGAAAATTTTTAATTTATTTTTACCGACCACTGGTATTCGAAACACTTTTGTGGCTTCAAACTAAAAAATTTCTATTATAGTTAAGCCTGCAGCTTTTAATGAGCACGTAGAAAGAGTCTTCAGAGTTTAGACATACATACATTTCTTGCTTTATAATTTGCATTCAAGTAATATTTTTTCCTGTTAGTGTACCTATTTTAAGTAACTATTTTTTTAAAAAATTCTATTTCTTTCAGAATTTTAAAATAAAATTAGCATTTTCCGAATTTAAAAAAAATATAAAATTTATGCAAAATCCACGATATAATTTATTATTCGTATTTCAAATTTGTGTTTTAGAGATATGACTCTAAAAAAAGTTTTTTTACGAATTGTTTTATTCTACAGGAAATTAACATGAAAAGAATGACGATTGACAAAGAAAATTTTTTTTATCCTCGATATTTATTTATATCTTATTATTTTTTAGGAAGATATTTTGTATTTATTATGTGTGAAACAATCTTTACTTAGAAAAAGGGAGGGGGGGGGGTTAAAACTGATAAAAAGAAAAGGTAAAATACATTGGAATATTCTTCAAATACAAAAATTTAAATACAGACAGTCTCATAAAATGATTGCACATGTAAGTTCCAAAACTGTTTATATAAAAGCAAACTAACACCTGCCCAAAATCGTCTGCCACGATACCGCAGGGCAAACAGAGAACTTTTTGTTCTAACAGATGCGGTAAGTTACTAGTCTAAAATGTAAGCTTTTGAGTGTGCTTTTTTTAATGGAAGAAAAGAACGTCGCCATTTTCAGATACACACGGATATTAATAATTAATTTATGGAGCTTAAAAAGTAGGCCTTATTTAATTTAAATTGTTTATTCCTGTTTTGTATATTAGGTGAGATGAGTTAAATAGATTTATATTATACCTATAGAAAGAGACTGATCTGGGATTGTTTTTCAGATTAGAAATTAACATTATACTGAATGGGAAATGTCGTTTTACATACTATAGTAGTGAAACTTTTGAAAGACTTTTTTTCATTGCTAATAATATTTTAAATTATTATTTAAAATCCTAAATCTTCATATCAATGTTTTCAGATTTAACATTTGCCAAAATTATAAAATAATAGGAATTCCTTGTAACATATGGAGAGATTTTTGAGAAATTGTTAAATCTAATAATACATTTAATTCATCTATTGTACTTTGTTGTTGTTTAATAGTACAATTATAAATACTAATTATTTAGTGTTTTTCAAATTGGTATATTTATTTTTTTAAATTGTATGTAAGCACGTTTTTATTGTTCGTGATTTTAATCAAACATTTAATTGTAGACATTCGGAATCAGTTATTAAATTTTCTTCGATTGTAAACTCATTTTCTATGTTTTCGATACACGTTCTATACTTCGCATTAAAAAATAAAATATGACATTTAAGCATTGAAATAAAGTGTTTTTTTATGTCTGATAACAAGTTTATAGATTAAGCTGCTTTATTATACTTTTTAAAATTTGATATTTATAATATTTATAAAAATTGATATTGTACTGTTCATTACCGATAATTGCTGGAAATGCATTTTTAATTATAATATGTGCTTTTATGATTCTCTATATTTATGCATAGTATATGGTGTATATAAAAGCTATAATTCATATACAGGGCTACACAAAAGTATACGTAAGAGTTGAGGGGTATGGGCGCAAATTGCTTAAAGGTGTTTTTTAGATGAGTTATGGATTTTTATGTTGAACTGCATTTAATTTACTAAGAAATGTTTGTAGAATATGGATAAAATGATACACATGGTCACGCAAGGAAATGGATATATGGCCGTCTATAAATTATAATTTCTGGAAATGTGATTTCAGCAGTTTTAAGAGTGTTTTAATTTGAATTAAATTTTAACTAAGTGGCGTGTAATAAAGATTCCAGGTAAACTACAGGGTTGTACAAAAGTATTCAAGTATGTTTTCATATATTAGTATAAATTGCTGAATGAGAATTTCAACCTGTTATGCGTTTTCTTGCTAAACTAAATTTTCACATTATATACTAGTATATATCAACCTACAGATTAAATACAGGGCTATTCAAAAGAATTGGAAAAAATATTTGGCTATGGACGGTAACTGCTGAAATCAGTTTTTCAAATGTTTTATGCGTTTTCTAAAATATTTACTTAGTTATCTTATTTACGTTATTTCCTTAAATTACGATGTCTAGTTAAAGCATTCAGGAAGCGTTGGAAAGTGCTTTATAATCTATGCTTAACGCATGATTTTTCTTACTTGTTTTTTCTATTTCCCAGATCAGTCATTTCCTATAAATCATACCAAATCTATTTAGCTCATATTAACAAAATACAATATACACGGGAATAAAAAATTTAAATAAATATGGCTAATCTTATTCTTCTTTAAATAGGAAATATATTAATATCCGTTAGACTCCATGTTCGTATTTAATAAAATAATAACAAATCACAACACATAAAAACTTACAGATTCTTAATATAAAGCTTGAACTCAAGATCAAGCTTAGAACTTAATAAAAAAGGATGCCAGTTGATAAGCATTGTTTTTTTTCAGTGTAAAAATTAAAAGTATTTTAGAAGAATAGGACTCCAAAATAGCGATACTTTGCTAAAAAGTACGGTAAAAGGATAATATTGTATATTTCAAACAAAATTTTAATTTAAAATTCATCACAGTGTTTATAACAAGAATCATCACAATATTAATGCTTGGGGATTTTTCCAGAGAAACATTCGCCTTGCAAACAATATTTCAAATGGAAATAGAATTTCAAACTGATTGCTTAAAAGTCGCAAAAGCCAACATAGTGAAAAAAATTCCATAACGGTACTTGAATCCGGGCCATCAGTATAGCGCACTGACATTCTACCGACTAAACCACATGGAACGAGACCCAGCCTGGAAAATGTCTTACTATTACATGTTGGCAAGGCTACAAACTCAGCACAAGATGGAATATTTATCATGAGCCACCGACATGGGGCAAACACGAAACTTAATTAAATCCAGCAGCGATTCAAACTATATAAATACTTGGAAATTTTTCCAGAGAGAAACATTCGCCTTGCATATTTCAATTGAAAATCAAATTTCAAATTAAAATTGCATTTTAAGCAATTAATTTGAAATTTGATTTTCATTTGAAATATTGTATGCAAGGCGAATGGTTCTCTATGGAAAACTTTCCAAGTATTTATATAGTTTGAATCGATGCTGGATTTAATTAAGTTTCGTGTTTACCCGATGTTGGCGGCTCGCGATAAATATTCCATCTTGTGCTGCGTTTGTAGCCTTGCAAACATGTACTAGCAAGAAATTTTCCAGGCTGGGTCACGTTCCATGTGGTTTAGTCGGTAGAATGTCAGTGCGCTACACTAATGGCCCGGATTCGAGTCCCGGCTTGGAATCTTTTTCTCTATGTTGGGCTTTGCCCTTTTAAGCAATTAATTTGAAATTTGATTTTCATTTGAAATCATCACATTGTTTATGACAAGTTCGTCACAAATGACACATATTTCACAAATTAGTCACAGTGTGACGTCAAAGCATTGTCGCTGTCGTCACAGGTTCGTCACAAAGTTAATGCCAAAATAGTCGCAAATGACACACTTTTCACAAATTTCTCACACCGTGACTTCACAGAGTGGTCACAATGTGACGTCACAAACGACCTCTAAAACGGCCATAACGACCTCGCATTCTAGTCACTATGACGTCACATAAACGGTCACAAAATCACAGTGTGACTTCACAACGACGTCGCCGTGAGGTCACCATGCCTTACGGGCAATAGGTAGTATTTCATACGAAATCTACCTAAAAGGGTTTAAATAAGGGTCTTAAAAAAGTACGACGGTGAGGGAAAATCTCATACTGCGAGTTCTCCCGGGTTAAGTTTTCAATCATAGCAAAAAGTGTATTTAAGGTTACATAAATTCCGCGGTCAAGTTTTTTATAATTTACGGAGATCGTCGTCAAATCTGCTCGTATTTTAGGTAGATTTCGTATGAAATACTACCTATTGCCGACTTTCCTATGTTGGAATTTCTGAAAACTTTTTGCAGATCTACACCGATCATGACCCCTAGGGCACAAAACCACCCTCAGTAAAAAAAATTTATATCTATCTATCTATCTATCTATGTATGTATCTATCTATCTGTAACGGAGCCGATGTCGTAAGGTGGTGTGGTAGCGGGCAACTCCAACGGCCTGGTCTTATCAATATCGAAAAAATATTTTATTGTTTCACAAACAATTAAATAAGAATTTCTTGATTAAATAATTCATAATTACAACATTTTTCATATAAGGGTTCGAGTTCAGCTGACAATAATATATTTATAGAATCAAGTCCAGTCCTCGAATAATAGATCGCTTTCAGTGTAGTCAGTCTCTTACTTATTCAATGTCCACTATTTTCGAAGATAGAGTTCGCGATGATCGACAGGAATGTCGCACTTTTGTAGGTGTTTAACCGAGGTTTAGGAACCTCAGATCTTCCACTCCGTGATGGAGATATCTTAACAGCCACACTTGGCTTTCGCTTTTCTGTGCTTCGGAGTATGCCCCGAAGCCGTCGACCCGTGAGAGATTTCCACTCTGCACGACCAGAAACACCTTGAAGTCTCAACTTCAACAGAAGGGAAAATTAAGCTCCCGAGAATGCTCTCGCATCCTCTTTTATCAGTTTCGTTTTTCCGTCTAGGACCAAAGCCACTCCCATTAGCCACTCACCATCCGTGGGCCATGATCTCATAGGCCAGCCCTTTCTCTATAGGCTGCCGTCAGGAACTTTCACGTCCGGTTTCATCTTTGGTTTCACTTTCTACTTTCCCACGGGAACGAGGCCCTCGTGAACATCAAAAGAATATTTCTCTCGCTAGATAAAAGAGTTCCTTTCACCCTAGTGTCATCTGCGAAGATTGATAGAAATTGAGGTATTTGTTTCATCTCTAGCGACATTTTCTAGGACTCTGAAGAAATTTGGAGGCTAGGTGAAAATACATTAGCTTCCCTATGCTGGCTTTTGCCTTGTAAATTGAGAGTTTCAATGTGAGATATCGTCGAATTCTCACAACACCCCTCCCTCAAATCATATTTCGGCTACCAGACGTAATATGCTGTAAGGGAAATGGTTAGCTCATACATTTCAAGTGGCCCATATTTAATTATATCAATTCCTAAAAAAAAACTTTTTCCTGCATTTTATACTTAGCTTGCAAATGCTGGACACATTTGGTTACGAAATTTCTCTTTAACAGACAAAACACATTTATATTTTACACGATTACATTTACACACAAAAAAGAAAATTTATATATACATATATTTGAGTTGAGTTTGACTCACACAATACTCTACTAAATCCTTACCTGCTAAAACATGTCACTTGAAAGTTTATCTCTGAATTTAGCATAGTGTTTGGGCCGCGAAGCTTTACGTGTCAAAACGTTTCTATTCTCCACGCCTTTTTCATTAGGTTTCGGTATGTTTACTCTATAGACTTGAGACTTTTCGCGTCTACTTGGGACGTTTGTAAAAAGATTAGTCGCGGAACTTTTATAATCGATTCTCCCCCGATTCATTCTTCTCGTACCCCTTTCATACGACTTATGTCTGGTGGAACCTAATCCTGCATCTCCTGACACTGCATTTCTTTTTAACGTATCTTTATCGCGCCTAGATTTCCTGTTGTTCCTGGTCTGCCCAATTCTTACCGGCTTATCTCTTTGATCGCCCGTTAAAGCTATACCTATACGGGAGTCATTTGACTTCTCAAAATCCCCACAATTGCAATACGTCTTCTTTATTTTTGACCTTCTCGCTTCGCTTAACGACTCGTCCTCATCTTGTTCTCTTTTAAGCCTTTCTCTCCCAACCTTGCTTAATCCTACGCTTAAATTCCCCTCTCGATCGGGTAACAAAAGGTCCCCTCCGTCTACTTTAAAATTCCCATACATCTTCCTTGAGCAACGTTCATTCTCGCTAGAATTTCCTCCCGTATTCACGTCAATCATTTCTGACCGGGGGTTTCTCTTTTTCGACTGGTTCCCTTGCGTCAGATCGGACCGCTGTTGTTTCAGTTTCGGATTGGCGTCACTTACGGTTTTTCCGGCGTATAAAGTCTCAGCCTTCCCCTTCTTAATTTTATCGATTAATGTTTGAGTTTCGTTTCCTAATATATAATACGACAAATCTGATTTGTTCTCTGCTACTATGGCCCTCGTTTTTATATTCCCCACTCCTTCAATATCTAAGACAACGTGGGCGGTCGGTAAACGAAGCGTATCGTTCGTCAACGGTTGCCTAACTCTTACAGCACCACCGTCTAACTGATTGGGCTTAATTAATTGACTAGGGGTCACATCATACCTAGTTCCGGAATCTCTTAACGTCGTGCATTCTTTTCCGTTAATTAGAGCACGGCTAAGATATGGTTTGAAACTTTCCTCAAAATTCGTACCTACGCAAATGTGATGAACGCTAGTAATAGGTTCTAAGTTCCTTTTGTTTTCCGGACAATTGGCTTTTAAATGCCCAATTTTGGAACAAATAAAACACTTATTCCAATTTTTACGTTCGAAGATCCTTTCTCTTTCGTTTTCCGTGTTTTTCTCTCTCCAATTAGTTTTGGTTTCCGAATGCCAATCTCTCATTTCGTCTTCATTTTCCGTTTTTTCCATTCTCCTATCCCGCGAATTTCCTTCAAATTTTGGTTTCGTATTCCACGATTTTCTTGACACTCCTTTTATCTCCTCGTATTCGTCTAGTGCCGTAGCGAGCACCAAGGGATCCTTATAATTCGCCCACGAATCAATAAAATGCTCTTTCAAATCGACCGACGCGCGTCGTTTGATCTGATCAGTGATCAACAAGTCTTTTAATTCAGAAAATTGCGTGATCCCCAAACCGTTAATCCATCCTTCAAGAAAACTATTCAATTCGAATATGAGATCTCTCCACGGGTTTCCTGGATTACGTGCATGTTTATTCAATTTTTGACGGTACGCTTCCGCACTCAGCCTGTACCGGGCTAATAAAAGCGATTTAACGTGTTCGAAATTGTCAATTTTTTGAGCTGGTTCGCGTAAGATTAATTCTGCAATTTCCGCCGGCAATAATGCTAACAAGTGCGTGACGTATTCATCTTGCTCTATTCCGGACCTATTCGCCTGTCGCTCGAACAAATTCAGGAATAATGTTATGTCGGATCGTTCAGGATCGAAACGATGCATAATAGTTTTAAGAGGTAATCTAACGGATCTTTCGGAACCGCTGCTTACCGTAGAATTTCGCCTTTCTGAACTCTGCGTTAATTTTAGCTGTTCTAAAGTAAACGCCCTTTCCTTATCTTTCTCTCTCTCTTCCCTAACTCTCTCTTCTCTCTCTCTTTCCTCTCTCTCTTTTTTCCCTCTCTTTCTCTTTTTCTGCCGTGATGCGTTCTTCCCTATCCTTTACGATGTACCCTGCCTGTACTAACGTCAGTTCCTCGTCGTATTTTTCTGCTGCTTCAATTTTTTCGATTATCATTGCCATATTGTCTTGTTCATCTATTTCCACCCCTAAAACTTCCGCGAGATTCGGTAAATCCGCTTTCCTGCAGTACTTCAGTGAATTTAACTTCGACATGACTACGGTGTGTTGAAATAATACAAACGGAAACTATTCGTTTTGTTTATCAATTTAGAAGTATATGAACCTTACACCTCACAATAAATATTTTACCCCTAATCACACAATATAAATAAACATTTCAAATGCATAACCAATACGTAAAAATTATTTTATGATTTTTCAAAGGATTTTCAGAATTTCTATATTCTCGTGCCAAACGTACAGCAAAAACTAAAATTCAAAATTTTAAAGCTTTAGAGGCCCTATACACACAATATGAAAACAATAAGTAATTTTTCAAATACTATAGGCAAACTACATTCCCAGTATTTCTCAAGAACTGAACACTCTCTGCAACCTTTATCAAAATGCATCTATACTATTTAGGGTAAAAGTTTAATTTACTCTGTTTGTCATTTAGCAATCCAGCATGCATCAAAAATTCTCTTTATACAATCACTCATCAAAATATATTTCTTACACATTACTCTTACATTATATATTCGTCATATAAGAAAAAAAAAATTTTTACTGGGAATTTTTTTTTTTTGAGTAGTTATGAATTTAGCCTATCTAATCCTTTCTGCATTCCAAATATTACAAATACTGATAAAGATAACATAACATACAAATTTGCATTAAACGTTAGTTTTCAATTAACTACACATTATTGATTTATCATAATCTTAGTATTTTCATTTACCTCAAAATAAAAAAGTTTCTCATATTTTTATTTAAACAACATTTCAACATCCTATCAGTATGATAAATAATAGTTTAAGAGCCACTCAAAATGAAATGAGCTTACCTGTTGCAGTTGTTGCTTGAAGTATCTTGTCTGGGGAACGGTCCGTTATGGCACTCCGCGGGTGTCGTCCACTGTAGCTCAAGGGCTCGTATCGGGCGTGTTGCGTCCCACTGTTTGTCGTCCAAGGTCCACCTTGCACTGTCTCGAAGCACTGTCTAGTTGATCTAGATGAACTGTCTCATTGCCGTTGTTCTGGATGAACTGTCTTTCGTTCTGGACGAACTGTCTTTTGTTCTGGGTGAACTGTCTTTTGCTCCCGAAGGGCTGTCCTTCTGTCTTCCTCGGAACTGTAGTTTCGATTCTTTCGGCTGCCTCTCGAGTTGTCGTCAGAAACTCCGGGTGTTCGCCGTCTGTTTCCTCCTGGGCTTTCCTCTAATAACAATTATTCTTGCTGAAAATCCCGCCGCTGCCACCAAGTTGTAACGGAGCCGATGTCGTAAGGTGGTGTGGTAGCGGGCAACTCCAACGGCCTGGTCTTATCAATATCGAAAAAATATTTTATTGTTTCACAAACAATTAAATAAGAATTTCTTGATTAAATAATTCATAATTACAACATTTTTCATATAAGGGTTCGAGTTCAGCTGACAATAATATATTTATAGAATCAAGTCCAGTCCTCGAATAATAGGTCGCTTTCAGTGTAGTCAGTCTCTTACTTATTCAATGTCCACTATTTTCGAAGATAGAGTTCGCGATGATCGACAGGAATGTCGCACTTTTGTAGGTGTTTAACCGAGGTTTAGGAACCTCAGATCTTCCACTCCGTGATGGAGATATCTTAACAGCCACACTTGGCTTTCGCTTTTCTGTGCTTCGGAGTATGCCTCGAAGCCGTCGACCCGTGAGAGATTTCCACTCTGCACGACCAGAAACACCTTGAAGTCTCAACTTCAACAGAAGGGAAAATTAAGCTCCCGAGAATGCTCTCGCATCCTCTTTTACCAGTTTCGTTTTTCCGTCTAGGACCAAAGCCACTCCCATTAGCCACTCACCATCCGTGGGCCATGATCTCATAGGCCAGCCCTTTCTCTATAGGCTGCCGTCAGGAACTTTCGCGTCCGGTTTCATCTCTGGTTTCACTTTCTACTTTTCCACGGGAACGAGGCCCTCGTGAACATCAAAAGAATATTTCTCTCGCTAGATAAAAGAGTTCCTTTCACCCTAGTGTCATCTGCGAAGATTGATAGAAATTGAGGTATTTGTTTCATCTCTAGCGACATTTTCTAGGACTCTGAAGAAATTTGGAGGCTAGGTGAAAATACATTAGCTTCCCTATGCTGGCTTTTGCCTTGTAAATTGAGAGTTTCAATGTGATATCGTCGAATTCTCACATATCTATCTATGTATGTATGTATCTATCTATCTATATATATCACTTTCTTCTGGACACGATAACTTCCACAATTCTGCACCAATCGCTTCCAAACTGATACATAAAATCAAGGGGCATAAAATCTCAGTCAAGTTCGTTCATGGGCAAAATCGGACCAAGGGGATGGAAATAGTGAGGGGTTTTATGAAAACCGAAAAAACTCCATAACTTCTTAAATTTTGTACATATCGAATCAGTTTAATGTTTTTATTACTTCTAAAAATAGGGCCAAAAATTTATGCATCAGAGATTTTTGATAAAGTTAAAAATGGGCTCAAGAGGCGCAAAAATAGGGTTTTTGGGATAAAAAAATTCATAACTTCGTCAATTCTCAAGATATCAAATCCAATTAATTTTATAATGATTCTCCCTAACATTATCTACAACTTTTATATTCACAATGTTTGATACGACCAATTCGTACCGCAAAAAAAAATTAAAAACGAAAACAAAAAGGGCGTTTGAAGAAGTAAAAAATCCATAACTCCGTCAATTCAAAAGATATAAAATCCCCATGAATTTATCATATATTTTCTTAATATTGTCTACAACATCTATATAGACAAGTTTTGGATAGGACCAATTCTTACAGCAAAAACAAATTAAAAATAATCTTTGCCGGCCCGGCCTACAGGCGGAGGTAGATTTCGAAGTCAAATATACTAATTTCACAAACAAAAACTAAATCATGATTAGAGATAAATCCACTTTAACAATATTAACTGGCCGCTTTTGGCGAGTTTTATTTCATTTTTATATAATAGCTGGTTTTATCAGAATCATGTTAGGGCGGTATTCAAAAAAATACTTTTCCATGCTCAACAAAAATTTTCTGGCATAATTCCAGATTCATTTGTAATAAAAGAAAGAATATGAAACTTGCTGACGTGATTTTTGAAGAGATTTATAAGCGACCTGTGTCTTTATTTTTTGTTCAATTAATTAAAACTTGATATATAAACAATTATTTTCTCAGAAGGACAATATTTTTCGTTTCTAACACAATCGCTTCGGGAAATTCCGTTCAAAATGCCCACATTGATATCATTTTATGAAATATATTCTGCCTCTATCAAAAAATCGATCATTACGGTACATTATATAGTTTCTGAATAAGCGAATCTACCAATTAAATGCGTTTAAGAGCAAAAAGTAATTTAAAAATGACTCAGAAAATAAACAGTTTGGATTTGAGTGCATCCTTAATACAATGATTTTTCCAACACAATCCGCTTCTGTAAATTCGGTTCAAAATGCCCTTTTTAACAGCATTTTTAAAAATATATTTTGCTTCTATCAAAAAATCGATCATTGCGGTACATTAAATAGTTTCTGAGTAAGAAAACGTACTAATTGAAAGCCTTTGAGAGCAAAAATGAATTGTAAAATGAGTCAGAAATTAAATAGTTTGGATTTGAATACACCCTTACTAAGATGATTTTTTTTCTTCAACCGCTATGTATTTTTAATTTGTTTTTGCTGTAAGAATTGGTCCTATCCAAAACTTGTCTATATAGATGTTGTAGACAATATTAAGAAGATATATGATAAATTCATGGGGGTTTTATATCTTTTGAATTGACGAAGTTATGGATTTTTTTCTTCTTCAAACCCCCCTTTTGTTTTCGTTTTTAATTTTTTTTGCGGTACGAATTGGTCCTATCAAAAACTTGTGAATATAAAAGTTGTAGACAATGTTAAGGAGATTTATAATAAAATTAATTGGATTTGATATCTTGAGAATTGACGAAGTTATGAATTTTTTTCTCCCAAAAACCCTATTTTTCGCGCCCCTTGAGTACTTTTTTAACTTTATCAAAAATCTGTGATACATAAATTTTTGTCCCTATTTTTAGAAGTAATAAAGGCTTTAAACTGATGTCATATGTACAAAAATTAAGAAGCTATGGGGGGGTTTCTGTTTCCACAAAACCCCTCCCTTTTTCCATCCCCTTGGTCCGATTTTGCCTATTAACGAACCTGACCGAGATTTTATGCCCATTGATTTTATGTATCAGTTTGGAAGAGATTAGTGCAGAATTACGAAAGTTATTCTGTCCCGAAGAAAGTGATATATATATATATATATATATATATATATAGACAGACAGATAGATAGATAGATAGATAAAGTTTTTTACTGAGGGTGGTTTTGGGTTCTAGGGGTCATGATCGGTGTAGATCTGCAAAACTTTTTCAGAAATTCCAACATAGGAACGATCCCAATAGGTAGTGTTTCATACGAAATCTACCTAATAGATAGCGGTTGAAGAAAAAAAATCATCTTAGTAAGGGTGTATTCAAATCCAAACTGCTTATTTTCTGACTCATTTTACAATTCATTTTTACTCTCAAAGGCTTCCAGTTGGTACCTTTTCTTACTCAGAAACTATATAATGTACCGTAATGGTCAATTTTTTGATTGAGGCAGAATATATTTTAAAACATGCTGTCAAAGTGGGCCTTTTGAACCGAATTTCCCGAAGCGGATTGTGTTGGAAAAATCATCGTATTAAAGAAATATTCATATCCAAACTGCTTATTTTCTGACTCATTTTTAAATTCATTTTTGCTCTCAAACGCATCCAATTGGTAGATTCGCTTATTCAGAAGCTATATAATGTACCGTAATGATCGATTTTTTGACAGAGGCAGAATATATTTTAAAAAATGATGTCAAAGTGGGCATTTTGAACGGAATTTCCCGAAGCGATTGTGGTAGAAAAGAAAAATATTGTCTTACTGAGAAAATAATTATTTATATATCAAGTTTTAATTAATTGAACGAAAATTAAAAACACAGGTCGCTTATAAATGTCTTCAAAAATCACGTCAACAAGTTTCATGTATTTCCTATTAAAAATGAATCTGAAGTTATGCCAGAAAATTTCGAGTTGTTGAGCATGGAAAAGTATTTTTTTGAATACCGCCCTAACATGATTCTGATAAAAACAGTTATTATATAAAAATGAAATAATAACTCGTCAAAAGAGGCCAGATAAAATTGTTAAAGTCGGTTTATCTGTAATTATGATTTGGTTTTTGTTTGTGAAATTAGTATACTTAACTTCGAAATCTACCTCCGCCTGTAGGCCGGGCCGGCAGGGATTTTTTTTTTTCTTTAAAGGCTGATTCTAACACAATATTTCTTTTAGCTTCGATTTTCAAATTGGGAATTAATGATGTATTTAAAATATTTATCTCAGTTCTTGAATCAATGATTGATTAAATTTCTTTCCCTTCAATATAAATAATGATATTTTAAAGGATAAAAACTAATTTCGTTAATTGATCGTTAGTCTGTGAATGTATGGAATTAACTTTAGTGACTATTGCAGTATCTTTCGAGAACAATTTATTTGTATCTCCCTTCGATTTAGACTTCCTCTGACCCTGATCACCATTTAGTTTATTAGATTTATCATACTTATTTCTTCGGTTTGGGCAAAATTTAGCTACGTTAAGAAGAATTGCAAATGTAACAATCACGTAATTTTGAAAAGTACTTGTTCTAAGATGTAATTGAATTTTTCTTCAGTTGTGGCGGAACATATTTAGCAGTTTCGTGATTTATTTCTCGATAAATAAGTCGTTTCTCAAATTTTGTTTCATCAAAAGATTTGCCTTTTGCAGTAAAATAAATATCAGAATCTCTTGATAACTGATCAGGCAAAAACCAATTTTCTCCCTGTTTAACTGTAATATGAGTTGAAAGCTCACTATCCAATGTTTCAAAAATTTTATAGTTATTAAATTAATATGGGAATCAAAATCTTTAACATTACAAATTCTACAATAATATAGCCAACAGGATTTTAATCGCGAAGCAAACTGTTGATCTGTTTCACCATCTAATCTTTCAGCGTTTCTAAAATTTTGTAAACACGAGAATGGGGACGTTTCGTATTCTTTCAAAATTAACAATTTAATTTTATCATAATCTGTTAAATCTTCATCATTAATGTATACAAGAACATTTCCTGCTTTCTCACCTATTAATTTCACTAAGATTTCAGATTTATATTCCTAAGGAACATTTTTATGTTTAAACGCTCTTTCTAAAGAATCAAAAAACATATTCCATGTTGCGTTTTTCTTGGGTACCGGAATTGCCAAAACTTGAATTGCTTTTATAAGTTTATCTGATGATACTGATGTGCTTTCCCCTTCATTATGGGACGAATTCTTGTTTCCCATATGTTGTTGCAAACGCAATTTATTTACTTCCTCTGCATTTTTTCTCTCAGTAAGTGTAGTCGATAAATAATCAGTTACAAATTCTTTATCATTTAAATACTTTTTACGTTTCATTAACAAATCTTTTAATATAGCTACTTTCAAACCTGAATCAGCTTCTTCGCCGATTTCTTACTGAATAATAAGTAAATCTGTTTTGGTGACGTTCTTAAAAATTTTAGAACAAAATGAACAGTATCTTACTACACAATTAAAAGTAAAATAAATCGCTCACCTCTATTTTGTAATCCAAACACTGTGATCAATACACACATTTTTATTTAATTCGTAGAAACAGCTCTGGTTGTCGAAAGAATAGAGCGTGCTGTAATGTCACGACAACAGATAATGGAACCAATCTCTCTTGAAACAAAATGTACGAAGTTTATTAAACACAAAATGAATTATACACAATATTTACACTTGCAGAGAACTATGTACAATGTTACTATTATTTATGAACTGCAATACTTCCACTAAAACCACACATAATACTTCTCAAAACGAAACCCATATTCACTGGGATATATTCCCGGCATCCTACACATAACCGAAAATCACCACCGACTCTCTACTCTCTTCACTTACATTCACTTACAATTAAAAAAATGTTGGAAAGAGGTTGGTTGCATGACAATATCTATTATTATGTAATTTAAACTAACAGAATAACATGCAAATTTAATCTTTATCAGATTTTTCACAATTATACAACACATTTTTAACAGTTTTTTCTGCTTATTTAACTGCAGAAAATATGTCAAATTCTGTGAATAAACGCAGCAGTTATGAATTCTGTCTTAAAAATTAAATAGAAATTATAAAATCGTTAATAGTAGTGCCATAGTCCTTGGAAATTCAAAGGTGTGTGCGAACCGTGCTTTATTTAAGGCTGTTCTCAAATCCAAAAGGGCAACTTTCTGACATAAGTTTTAATTTATTTTTGTTCGGAAATGCGTGAAGCTAGTAGGTGTTGTTGTTTAGAAACTATGTCATCTAGCTGTTTTTCCGTTACTTTGCAAGCGCAATAGATCTTTCAGAAAATAGTGTCAAAGTAGGCGTTTTGAAACGAATTTCAGCGCGAAAGGAGAAATCCCACTCAAGAAAGGATGAAAAACGTGTTTGTCACGTGATCAAAATTGCTTATAACTCAATAGGAAATTTATTGTTCTAAAAATGGAAAACACAGTTCGATTCTAAATCGCTCCCATGGTCAGGCTTTTCAATTTTATATCTTTCCGTTAAAAAATGAATTTGTAAATGTGTCAAAATGTTTTGTGCTTGTTGAGCAGAGCAGTTGAGAACAGCCTTAAATTAACCCATTAACACTAGAACCGCCATTAGTGGTCATTTTGACCCCTGCCAAAATCGATAATAGTCGATTCGAACCTGAAATTTTTTCATCAGATATGTTATATGTATGAAGCACAAAAATAGGCTAATTAAATAAGTTAAATAATTTTGAATAAAAATTCTAGTGTGAAACACTTTTTTATAAAAATTGAGTAAAATAGCCGGTGTTTGTAGTGTTAACCGCCGAAACTACAAGATAGTGATTGTCAAGTATTTTTCTGTAAACCGTTTACCAGTACAAATTTTGAAAGATAATCTTCGCTTTATTTAATGGTCAAAGATTTTGTTATTAAATAAGAGAAAATTTTTTACTCAAAACTAGTGGTCACTAGACAGTTAATTTAAAATTGGACATTTCTTTTTACGGTCTTTTTACGGTTGCGGGTACAACGCAACACCAGCGGGTAATGGGTTAGTACGCATTATCAAATTTTATTTACGAAATCAAAATGTGCATACGCTTAATAGTAGAAATTCTAATACTTTCCTGTGTGTAAATAAGGATTATACCCATTTAACTAAATTGTTGATGAAAATTGTGACCGCAGAACGCACGAATTTACCTGCTGACATTACGCTTGTAAAAAGAGAAACCTTAATTAAACCTTTATTAATTACATCTTGAGAGCACTTCAAATTACGACGTTAAAATAGAATTATCAAATGAACATGATATTGAAATGAAAAATTCTACAAAAACCCTTAACGGTCGAAATCCCTCCCTAAGGGTGATCACACTTTCAAGACGAACGTAAATTACGCTGCTTTTATTTTTTTGGCACCTCTTTTTCAGGAAAGCTTTTTTTTTTTTTCTATTGTTTAACTATGCCTGGCTCGATTAACTCAATTTTGTCTGAAATACGAGCCCGCTGGCTGTGTGAATAATTGGTAGAAAAAAGATATATATCGGTAAAAACGGTCGAAATAATTGCAACGGGAAACGCGGGGAAGGGGCAATATTTTTCCGATCGTGGGACTAGTAATAAAGACGAACTGACATATCCTTAAAATAGTGAAGCTTCAACTGTAACCGGTTTCACTGTGGTTGATTGATACCGCACAGTGGGACGTTTTGACGATCTATTGGACAAAATTATTTCGTTTAAGTGTAATTAGTTTTTGCTGTCTTTTTAATGCATCAATAATAAAATACTCAAACAGTGATAAATATTTGGTTATTTAACAACAATGTCTTAAAATAAAAATACAGGGTTCCCACTAAAGTCCGTTCCCGCCCACCCATTAACTGCCGAACTACTGCATCTGTATTAATAAACGTGGTGTTTAGGTATAGTAAAGAGACTATGCGCTATTAGATGAGACCGCTTACAGCGCCACCCTGTGCAAAATGGCGGTATTAGCGTTCCTATCGCGAAAACGGTTCAAAATATCGGATAAAAGTTAATGACAAATTTGTAGAGCATTATAGAATTGGTTCGAAAGGACACCTTGTGAACATGAATACTAAATGAATCTAGTTCTGAACATGAATCTCATTTTCGAGATAGGAATACAATCTCAGCAGTTTTGCATCAGGTGGCGCTGGAAGCGGTCTCATCTGGTAGCGCATAGTCACTTTACTATTCCTAGATACCACTTTCATGACTATAGCTGCAACCGTTCGGCAATTAAGAGAGTGGGAAGGACTTTAGTGGGCACCCTGTATAAAGCATTACAAATAATGCGTTAAACATACGTATTTTACAATTAAGTAAAAAACAATTTAAGGCACACATGTAAGTTAACATTAATTTTTTTTTGTATTTTTGTCTACTCAGAATTGCTCGAGAAATTTGTGTAGTCATCCTGAAAAACAAAATTTTTGAAATAAAATCATAGGGAAAAAAAAGTTAATGTTTTCTGGTACCCTGTAAAACATATAAATGCTACCAAAATTATTTTCTGTTGAAAAAATGCTGTTGTGTGAATAAATAACCTATACAAATTTATTCAATTTATAGGCGGTAGGTAATGTATCCGAATTTTTTATTTGTCCCTGTAAAATAAATACAACTACTATGCATTTTGTTTTCAATTTAAAAAATGCTATTGTGTACCTCAATAACCTATAGTAATTTTGTAGAAAATTAATTAAAATTTCTGCTTTTTAGCAACAATCTTTCCGCGATCTTTTGTGTGGCCCTGTAATAAATGCATAATATCTACGTTCGTGAAATTATAATTTAATAGAATTCTCATCGGAAAAAATACATCTAGGCAAAGTTTCAGCTCAATCAGATAATTGAAAGTGGTTTAAAATTGTCTTGCAATATTTGAACTAATTTTTATGTGGCCCTGTAAAAAACTCGTAACTGCTACGTTCTATAAATTACGATAATATTGCATTGTCATCAGAACTGCATATCCTGAGCAAAGTTTCAGCTCAATCAGATTATTGAAATTGATTTAAAATTAACTTGCCAATTTTAATCTAAATTTTTGTGAAGCCCTGTAGAAACAGTATTCTAAACAAACTTCTAGGTTCTTTAAATTATAATAATATTGTATTGTCATTCAAATTACACATGTTTTCATAGTTTCGGCTCAATAGGCTAATTAAAAGTGGTTTAAATTTGACTTGCAAGATTTGAACTAAACATACATACATGCACTGCAAGTTAATATGATGCATATTTATTAATAAAAACTTAATGATCTGAAGACATCTGCAGTAGTTTTTTACACTTTGCAGTACTTTAGGATTGTCGCTTTGATTTTAAAAAACGCTTATTGCTGAATAATATGTTAAAAGTCAAGATGGACTTTATAAACAACATCAAGGATCACCTAAAACTTCTGCCTTTGAAAAAAGCTGTAAAGCTGTTTTAAGGGTGTTCTCAAATCGAAAAGGGCAACTTTCTGACATAAGTTTTAATTTATTTTTGTTCGAAAATGCATGGAACTAGTTAGTGTTGTTGTTCAGAAACTATGTAATTGAGCTGTTTTTTCCATTTTTTTGCAAACGCAATAGATCTTTCAAAAAAATAATGTCAAAATGGGCGTTTTGAACCGAATTTCCGCACGCAGGAAGAAAGTGCACTCAAGAGCGGGCGAAAAACGTGTTTGTCACGCGATTGAATTCGGTTATAACTCAATAGGTAACTGATTGATCAAAAAATGGAAAAAACAGTTCCATTCCAAATCGCTTCCATGGCCAGGCTTTCAAATTTTATATCTTTCCGTTAAAAAATGAATTTGTAAATATGTCAAAACGTTTTTCGCTTGTTGAGTAGAGCAGTTAAGAACAGCCTTAATATCGCTTATTTTCAAACAAAAATGGGTTAAATTTGACCTTGGCAAAACTGTGACATTAGATCAGCAAACTTGTTTTACCAATAAAACAGAATAGTCACGACGTGCTTTCAAACTTAGAGGAAGCGAGTGCAACTTTTGAAACTCTCTCAAACCAACTACGCAAATGGCTTCTTTACGGTCATAATTAATCGACACCTCTGATTTTTTCGACAAAAATCGCACGGATCTCGAAAATACAGACATTCATCGACCAGTAAAAGCGGTTTTGTCAATTTGCGAGATAATCGGAAAAAGGAATTTTGTCTACCTAGATCTTAACTTGCCACTGTGCGCTGGTTGAAACATCCACCATTAAATTTAAACGGAAATTTTCTCCTTACTTATCCGATTTATTAAAGCAAGATTTCAGTCATAAATAATGGCAAAAAGAGATATTAATTTTTACTGGTGGAAGTTTACTTCGGCAGTAGTCAGGCACTGCATTTCCGCCATGTTATGACAACCTAAACAAACTCCTGTCAGCAGGGCCTGATTATCAACGGGGCACACTTACACCAATAAATTTTAAAAGAAAAGTTCGCCTTATCTAAACGCCGTATTCATGTAAAATTTCTGCCATGAATGAGGCAAAATTTCCTGTTTATTTTTAGTGGTAGGAATCTGCCCCGTGGGTAATCAGGCTCTGCCTGTCAGTGGTTATGAAAATGATTGTAATACCCGGGCAAACTGCAACCAGCAAAAAAAAAAAAAAAAAAAAAAAAAAAAAAATAGAAAATTTAACCATATCTATGAGAGAGATTTTTCGTGAAAAAGCCGTTAAAACAAGGCAAAATTTTCAATTTAAGTTTACTGTTGGAAGTTTGCTTTGGCTCTAATCAGAAACTGTTGATCCGGTGAAAAAAAAAGAAAAAGTGTATCAGCCTTATATTATGACAACCTCCTCAGTTATTTCAATTGCAACTGGTAGACAATATATTATGTCTCTTGCTCTTTATTCATAACTCCATTGTTTCCGACGACTGCGTAATTTTCATGCTAAAATATAGATATTTAACTGTAAAAATCACTATTTTACGCCTAACTATTCATTCATTTATTTTCACATTTTTTTGATTTTCAAACTGATTATTTCACCTTTAAATCCGAGTATACCTAAACGAAATAGACTGTCGACCATTATCTAAAGGTTTAGTATATAGTATTAAAATTTTAGAGCTATTGTATAAAATTAAGTATATATAGGGGAGACTAGGGACGGTTGACCATACGGGAGGCTTGACCCACCCATCAATTTTCATACTTAAAATTTTTTCAGAGTTTTAGCAATAGGTGTCAACCAAAGCTACTGGAATGCTCAAACAACAGTCTTCGTTTCATAGAGATAATCGAAATGGGTGTGGAAAAAATCAATTGGGGGCGTTTTCAACCTAAAAGTTGTGTTTTTTAGAAATACTTTGTAAGCTTTTTTCAGATAAATTATATCATAGAAATTTAAGTAAGTAGGTTTAAATTAATGCAGATATGTCGAGCTTTCATTCCAGGTATAAAGATTGTACAGTAAATTAGGCTTAACATAACAATTTTGTAGAAAAGGTCTATGTAGGGAGGCTTGACCCAGTCAATGTGAGGGAGGGTTGACCAGATGCTCAAGGCTTTCTTAATTAAGTGGTTATGGAAATCTTTTTATTATACACTATGCATAATGAAAGGTTAATGGTTATATATATAAAATAATGTAAATTTATTCTCTAAAACTCTAGTAAAATGGTGTGATGGAAAAGAATATGTTTAAAACTGACTAAAGAAAGGTGTGAAAAATTGCTAGGAAATGGGAAAGTTGACAGGAACTTTTTTCCATTTAAATATTACTTACAATATGTAAATAGAAACAGTGGGAAAGACAAGAGCGGACTAAAAAGGATGAAATTCCTTTCATGTCTTAACCTTTTCAGGGGCAGTGGTATGTTTATAAAAACACTTAATTTTGATTCCGAAACAGCACAGTTGCACCAGAATTTTGCTAAAATCTTTTCCATTTTAGAAGCATGTGAAATATAGCCTTTTTCATATTTCCAAATAAATTTGTTAGTAAATTCCGGTGCTAGTCATTTATTTCAACATTTTAGCACTGAAAGTACTTTGCCCTTTAAAGTTTCAAATCATGTTAATGATAATTTAAGTGCTCATGCAGCTGCAAAAGAACATAGCATCGATCGAAAAACTTTAGGAAGGTATGTAGACAAATTACACCAGGGTGAATACAGTGAGATGAAGTCAAACTATGTGACAACTGAAGTTGTCTGGTCGGGTGTCACAAAAATAGGACAAAGATAGAAAAAAAGCGGAAGAGTGGCTCCTAAATCAGGACATAATAACATGGAACACTATGAAAACGGAACCTGTCTCTAACAGAATACTGCCTTAAAAGTAAAAATTTCATTTTCCATGCTGTATAATTATGCCTGTTCAGACACAATCCTGTTTAAATCAAAAAATTTCTATTCTGACTTGCGATTGCGTCTCAACAGGTTTGTTTAAGCATCATATTTAAAAAATATTTTTTTATAATAATTAAAGCATGTAGCATAAAACTATTTTGCTTTTTTTAAACTGAATTTATTTCTCTTCAAAAATATTGCAATATAAACCAAAGTGGGTCAAGCCTCCCATATATTGGGTCAAGCCTCTCATATATTGGGTCAAGCCTCCCATATAGTGGGTCAAGCCTCCAATATGTGGGAAGCCTTGACCCATTATTTTTTCATGAATAAAATCAATCATTTTTCAAATTTCGTATATGTTACACTTATGTAGCAATTTTATTTTGATAACTGACAGTATAACGAATAAAATGATATACAAAACTTTATTAAACGTTCAATATTTAAAAAATAAAAAATCACTTTGCAAAAAGTGGGTCAAACCTCCCTAGTCTCCCCTATATATTTTTTAATCAAAATAGACGTAATGTTAATCCTGCGACAAAATGCGCGGGAAAAAAATTAAAACTTACTTCGGAGAACGATTTTTTTCTCAAAGGGTTAATTTTTGTGTTTTTGAAATAGTTTTCAGCGTTGCAAAGAGAATTCAAAGTCTAAGATGTTTTGTATTTTATTTTTTGTGTATTTTGGGTTTTAGGTGTCAATAAGTAATTTTGAAATGTTCCGGAAAAGGGAGGGAGGGGCGGGAGTCGTTCGGTATTTTAAATATCTTTAAACCCTTTAGTGCGCAGATTTGCATATATGCAAACAACACTGTTTTCAATTTAAAAGATTTTTTTTTTTTATTTGCATATACTTAAGTCACACCGGAAAATTAAAATAGCAATATTTGCTTTAATTAAAAAACAGACATTCCGTATTTAAATAAAACGAAATTAACCATTGAAACTTTCTGGTGTAAAGTCAGATTCTCTGAACTACGTAATTTCTAGAACGTAATCTATCATGGGAATTAAAGGGTTACAGGCAGGGTTCGTACTTGTCCTGAAATTTCACGACCAGGAAATTCTTCGGTACCAGTATTTTCTTATGGAAAAATCTCTTTGTAAATAAGGCGAAATTTTGCGCATTTAACCTAGATTTATTTTTCTATAAACAAATATTGATATTCGTCCGGAAAAAATCCCTTAAGCGTACGACCCTTGGTTACAGGTTAACATATAGCTGCCAACTTTTACGCTTTTTTGCTACCACTAAAAGTTTATAGAGATTTTCGCCTTCTTTAATCATGAAATTTCAACGATTAAATAAGACAATATTTACTATAAAATTTTAGTGGCAACAAGAAAGCGTAAAAGTTGGCAGCTATTGGTTAAGTTTTATAAAATAAATAATTACATAAAATAAGGCATTTGGAAACATACTTATTAAAGTATTTACTAATTTGCATTATTTTAGCGTAAAACAGCCACACAACAGTAGTTTTTACTTATATTGCGGATGTGCAACAGAATAAAAGATAACCGTATTATATGAAAAACATATCTCTGATTTCACTAGATTAATTTTCACACAATTATTCAAATTGGTAAACAATTCATATTAGATGTAAATTTCCAACTAGGCGAAAAATGTCCGGACCAGTATTCGAACCCGGGACCTCCTGGCTGAAGCCGCCAGTGCTCTGCCATCTGAGCTATCCCGGACGATTCTGGTCGAAATTTTTCACCCAGCTAACCTTGAAGATTACAGCATCTGGTCTGAAACCTGGTTCAGCTCAACAGAATAAATCTCATGTAATGGAACTCCAGAAATCGCTGGATACGAAATTACACTAGATTAATTTTGACACAATTATTCCTGAATAAATTAATTGTGTGAAAATTAATCTAGTGTAATTTCGTATCCAGCGATTTCTGGAGTTTCATTACCTGAGATTTATTCTGTTGAGCTGAACCAGGTTTCAGACCAGATGCTGTAATCTTCAAGGTTAGCTGGGTGAAAAAGTTCGACCAGAATCGTCCGGGATAGCTCAGATGGCAGAGCACTGGCGGCTTCAGCCAGGAGGTCCCGGGTTCGAATCCTGGTCCGGACATTTTTCGCCCAGTTGGAAATTTACATCTACCATATCTCTGATTTCTTTTATTATTTTTCCTGTGTAATAAACCTTCCAGAGAATCATATATAATTTTTTCGAAACAAAATAAAAAATCGCGCATTTAAGGGTTAAAATATAGTCGTCACCGTCCAATCTTTTTGAAATTTTTAGAAGTTAAAAACATAATATTTTCGTAGACTGTATAAAACAATCGAGAAAATATATTGATATTTAGTAGTAAAATGGCTCGTAAAAGTACTTTTTTTCCTTTTGTCTATTTCAGTAGTTAAAAATAAGAGTGCCGGTTGTCTGAACTCTGAGGTTTTCAGTGGTTATAAATATGATAATTGCGCATCACGTGAGAAAAAATAGTGAAAAAAATATCGATGTCTAGTTTTAAAAGGAATACGTTTTCTTCTTGCTTTTTCTCTTTTTTTCCGCTCGGTTTCGTTAGTATAACAATAAAAAAATATTTCTTATCGTCCGATATCTCTAATATTTTAAAAAAGTTATAAATATAGCTGTATCCAAGTCATCTTTAAAATTTTGTGAAAAAAATATGCATATTTATTAGTGAAAACTTGAGCAGAAGTAGAGCGAAACTGGGCCGAAACCCCTCGGTTTTTATTGTTCTCGTTGAAATCGTCACATTGTGTCGAAATACGAAATTTTACGCACTTTTACCATGGAAAAAAATATCGCCTCCGTAAGGCGCAAAGTGATCTGCGGTCGCGAATTTTGTTCGAAAAGATCAAAATTCATATTTTTGAAAACCGATTGCACATTCGAAGAGAAGAAGTCTTCAGCTTTACATACTAATTTTTGTTAACCGATAAGTCTGAAATTGGTCCCTAGGGAAGCTATGCCGTATGGGGGAAAATAAAATCTGCGAAACAACCCATTTTCTTTTTTTTTTTTTTTTTTCAAATGTTAACATGGTTGTTTTTTAAACTGATTACAGCATTTAAGAAGTAACAGTACGATCTTTCATAATAATTTGTTTTTCGTTTTTAACTTCATGCCGATGGAGAATAAAAATAATGACCAAAAATTCCTTCAGATTCTTGCTCCCCTTCTTCATTTTCATCCCGCTGTGTATATCGGGCTCTGAGCATGCGCGAGTGCTCAAAAGGAAAAACATGAGTTTTTGTTGACAATTTTTTCTGATTTTTAGTTAATAACTGAGCTAATTATCAGAAATATATAATTCTGGTTCTCAGGTGCGCCAGGAGGGGTCTTGGGCTACCCTCACCCAAATTTTCAGTTTTGTACGTGCCGTAGATTTTCAAAGCCATTGCGCACACGCACACACACTGAGAGCGAAACTTGTCTTTATTTGTATACATTTCTAAAAATTTGTAATCGGTTAAAGCGAGATTTCAGCAATTAAATAATGCTGAAAAATTTTGCCAGAAAAAGTGGTGCCAAAAATAAAATGAAATGTAATTTATGCTCGTCGTGCATCTGTGATCTCCCCGTAGTGGAGTTTCTCAACATTAAGGTTTAACATTTCAACTCCACTAATACCTTTACGGTGTCATACTAAGTTTAACGACAAATCCACTCACATCTATCTATACGGTGACATACTAAGTTTAACTACAAATCCACTAACACCCATATGGTAAACAAGAAATAAACATACTTTTAGGGAGTTCCCCGCATATTATTTCAAATATGTAAGAATGGCGTGGAGTTGCTGGTAGGTGATTGAAATTTTTGTGTGGAGTGCAAAAGGTTAAAAACTGTGTTAATAAATGCTGTACGCACAATGCGAAATTAAGAATTATTTCTTTAATTTGATTTTACTAATTGCTGATTTTTTTTATTATTCAACAAATTCAACGGTATTCGAATTTAATTAAAATTAAATAAAATTCTAAAATATTTATTGCTTGTAAAAGTCACATGATCGTTTTATAAGTTTGTAATAAATGTAAGATTTTTAAAGAATCAACATTATTTGATGTCATTAATCCATTTAAAATATATTTTAACTGCATATTAATTTAATTCATTTAAAAATTATTCGTGCATGAAAGTGTTAATGCAAATAGCGCAAGACGAATTTTCCGTCGCCGAATTGAATGCTATGCAATTCAACTAAAACGTATTTTCATGAACTGAGTGGAACATAAGAGATTAGACAATTATATCTCTTATAATAAAATTATGGCTTCAAAAGCCTGATGAGATCACGCTAGTAGAGAGAGAAATGTTGATAAAATTAATTGCATCTTGAAAGCCCTTCAAATTAAGATATTAAAATAGTTTAATTAAATCAATTCGTTCGTATTAGCAGAATAAAATCTCTGAATAAATATTATATAATTAATAAGATTGTTAAGGTATTTGTACCAATTATATTAACACTCTGTAATACAAAATTAGCACTTTATACATGTATTTCTGTGATTTTGCTTCGATATAAATAAATAGATAGACTCTTTTCGGCAGAAAGTACTTAGTATATCTCAATGTTATTTGAAATGCTTAGCTTATTACTGAATTTAATCCTTTTTGTCCCAAATTATTAATTAAGCAAAATACCATCGTAATAACTTCTTTCTCAATATTTGTAAGTAGATTAGAATATTTGTATACTGGTGAGAATTAAAAGATGAACTATAGAAAGGTACTTCATGATATTTCTATTAATCATAAATTGCGCAGTGATGCATATATGTATCTATTAAAATTAAACCTTTAATAAATAAATTCAGTTCTTGCTGGCCACTATTTTTAAATAAAAATATTAGCCTTATATAATCACTAAATAAAAAAATTTGCCTTAAGCAATCAGAGAAGTCTGCGTTTTAATAAGGCGGAGAATTACTCTTTGAAATTTCTGGTCTTTAACAACCATGGAACTATGAATAAAGAGGAACTGACATATCCTCAAAATGGTGAAGCTACAATTTTAACCGGTTTAGCAGTGGCTCATTACCTCAGGGGCAAACTTCCACCTGTAAATTTAGATAGAAGTTTTCTCCCTATTTAAACACATTATTTAACCCATTGACATACAAGACGTACGATTCGCACGTCCTGATTTTATCATAGACAGCTACCGGACATACAGCGCGTACGTCCATGTGGAATATGAAAATCAGTGTTGCTGCATCTAGCGGATTTTTTGTTTAGAAATGTTGTACACCAGAAAATATTCAATAGCAATTTTATTTTAATTTATTTTATTTTATTTATGGAACATCTATTAACTTATAAGGCAAAAATAACTATCAAAACTTACCGGGATAACTCTGAATGCTTAAAGAAAAAATCAGCCAGATGCGGCAGCACTGAGAAAACACAAATTTACGCTAAACGCTGGTATATCCATCCGCACTTGAAGAGAGAAACCTGGGTGTAAAGGTGTTAAAGCAGAAATTCAGTAATAATTATGACAAAAGAGAGATATTTTTTTACCGGTGGAAGTTTACTTTATCGGTAGTTAGTCCCTGCGTTTCCGACACAGTGTGATAAACTAAAAAACCTCCGGTCAGTGTCAGTGAACAAGATTACAATACCAAGGCCAACTTCCACAAGCAAAAATGAATAGAAATTTGTAACGTAATTTTGAGAGAAATTTTGCATGAATAAGCCGATAAAATAAGAAGTAATTTTCTTTCAAAATTTACTGTTGGAAGTTTGCTTCGACGGTAATCAGAAACTGTTGATCCGATGTAAAAAAATCAACCGTATCTTGTGGCAACCTCCTCAGTACTTCACTCGCAACTGGTAGAAGCATTAGGGTTTGGTTTAGCAGTCTAGGGTTAGACTAGATTAGGAGTCGCTATATCGTCCGTACCGTGTCAAACCACTACCCCCTACATACTAAATGCCTCTCGCATTCACTGTTTTTCCCATATAAGAACTGGAAGTCAGCTTAGCCCCAAAATGCTCTGCCATCTATCGGTGACAATTGACATGATTTTTAAATGCCTATAGATAAATAACGTAAACAAAAGTTGTTTTGAGAATATTTAAATAGAAAATTTTAAAATAAATTAGCTTAAAAAGCAAAATTTGTTAAAAAAATTTTGTTATTTATTCCTAGAGTTTCACTTTTTTTTTTCTCTTTTCGTATTTACAGTAAACTCTCTGTAAGGCGGATTCTGTGTAAGACGGAAATCTGTCTAACTCGGAAAGATTTTAAAGTCCCTGCGAATCCATAGACATAGAGTAAAATTTGTCTAAGGCGGAATATTGTCTACTACGGAAAATTTTCTCGGTCCCGATCGATTCCGCCTTA
Organism: Maratus speciosus; assembly: GCA_963932465.1. Lineage (NCBI taxonomy): Eukaryota > Metazoa > Arthropoda > Arachnida > Araneae > Salticidae > Maratus > Maratus speciosus. The sequence continues at coordinate 199,411,708 of OZ010796.1, read as the reverse complement.
GAGTTTACTTATTTTAATTGTTGTATTAAATGATATTTTTTTCTATAAAATATTTGAAAAGAGAAATTATTTCATAATTTCTCTTCAATTTCAAATGATGAATGATAAAATAACGCACATAATTTATTTTATTATATGAATTTTAAATTATATGTTCTTTTTTAAAATTAATTATACTATATAAATTAATAGCACTTACATTTACTTGTAAATAGATTTCCATCAAAAATAAAATAAACAAGGTTTATGAAGTGAAAATATTTATTAACACTATAAAATGGTACATGAATTTTAATCAATGGATCAAAAACTATGAGCAAGTTTAAAAAGGTTATTGCAAAACATAAAAGTATTAGATTAAATTAAATTTTACTAAATAGTAAGACATGTATTTCTTTCAGGCAAAATATTAAAACAAAAGGCAAAATTAAGGCAAAATAATAAACAAGGTTAATGTGGGGTGAATGTGTCAGTGAAGGACAATCTTAAGGAATTGCTTTAAAAATAATTTTTAATTTTTAATTAATAATTATAATTATTATATTCCTGTTTTTTTTTACATTATATTAATCTATCAACAATGTTTAACTAACTTCATAGTTGTACTTCCCATTGTGAATTAAAATTTAATTCTAATAATAACATAATTACTTGATACTCCAGTACTAGTACCATACAGTTGCCTCAATAAATAGATTGCAATATTTTTCTGAACTTCCCTATTTAATATTTTCTATCTAAAATAATTAAATCATTGATATTGTGATAATAATACTATAAATATTAATTACCTTTATCATAATAATGAAACTAGCAAGTCTTTTTTTTTAAGTGTTTAAAAAACATTTAACTCACAGTTTCATTTCTTTTATATTTGAATTATTAATTATTATAAGTAATCATCAAGTACTTTCAGGAAATTTAAATAATTGGAAATATGATTCTGTTCAATGATGCTCCAAGACACTTTTTTTTCATCTTTTTGACTATCAACCCCCCCCCCCACACACACACACACCAGGGCCGAAACTAGCCTTTTTTGCACCCGGGGCAAACATGGATTTTGGTACCCCTCCCCCCTCCCTCTTCCACAATGTATATTTACAAAGAGAATTTTACTAATTTTATAATAGACGACTTATTTCAAAATTTAAAATATGTAATACTGAACTACGTAATCTACAGTGGCGGATCCAAGGGGGAGGTCCCTCTGAACACCAGCAAAAATATTCTAAAGATCATTTTTAAAATGAAATAAACAGTAGAGTCCCGATTATCCGAGTCCTGCCTAACCGAGTTTCCGCTTTCACCGAGTTATTTTATTCTGATGGACTGATGGCTTCCATTATTATAAAACAGCCATTATAAATGTAGTGTTAGGTGAAGATGAAAGAGCAGTCGTAAAAAGTTAGAACTCTGATTTTCTGGTCAGAATGGGAAAAATATGGGCAAAAATTTTTTTGAAAAAAAAAATTATGGCCATTTTTTTTTTCGAGAACTCTGATTTTCTGGTCAGAATGGGAAAAAAATGGGCATAATTTTCTTTGCCATTTTTTTTTCCATTCTAACCAGAAAATCAGAGTTCTAACTTTTTACGACTGCTCTTTCATCTTCACCTAACACTTCATTTATAATCGCTGTTCCATAATAATGGAAGCCACCAGTTCGTCAGAATAAAATGATCCATTCTAAAGGTAAAATCCTTCGTTTGGCGCCCCTTCATTCTGGCGCCCGGGGCACGTGCCCCCTCTGCCCCCCCCCTTAGTTTTGGCCCTGCCACACACACACATACACACGCATGTTGCCTGAATAAATTTATTTCAATGTTTTTCTGAAATTCCCTATTTAATATTTTCTATCTAAAATAATTAAATTATTGATATTGTGATAATAATATTATAAATATTAGTGACATTTATTGTAATAGTGAAATTAGCAAGTCTTCGGGTCAGGACCTCAAACGTCAATTCTGCAGCTTTTTTTTCTTTCTCCCTGTCTCTCTCTCTCTCTCTTTTTTTTTTTTTTTTTTTTTCTGCAGTGTTAAAACAGTCAGCTCACAGTTTCATTTTTATTTGCATTATTAATTATTACGAGCAATATATGAAGTGCTTTCAGGAAATTTAATAAATTGGAAATACGATTCTATGCACTGATGTTCCAAGACACTTTTTTCATCTTTTTTACTATCCTCCACCCCCCCCCCCCCCCCCGATACACACACACGTTGCCTCAATAAATTGATAATAGTATTTTTTTTAATTCCCTATTTTATATTTTCGATATAAAATAATTAATTTATTGATATTGTGATAATAATACTATATATATTAATTACATTTATTATGATAATGAAACTAGCAAGTCTTCCGGCCAAGGCCTCAAAACGTCAATTCTGCAGTTTTTTTTTTTTTTTTTTAAACATGTAATTTAGTTTCATTTCTTTTATATTTGTATTATTAATTATTACAAGTAATAATCAAGTACTTTCAGGAATGAAATTATTGATATATTTCAATTACATAATATTTATATTGCTTCAAAACACAATGCTATGAATACATATTTATTTTGATCACATTACTAATTCGTATTCGATTTCACCGTGTATCATTTATTATTATTATCATTATAATTTTGCTGGAAGAAATTTAAATAATTTTGAATGTTATTGTATTTTCATTTTCATACAGAAAAGGCTTAGCATAATTATTGATAAAAAGAAATACTTTGATCTATCATTTTTATTATTAATAATAACAATATTATTTCAGATTCTTTCAGATTAAGGGCGCTGGTCACTGGCGGAAAATATCGCGTTCAGCTCATATAGTAGACTGTTCCTACCCCCCTACGAGCTGTCAGAGAGGCGTGTACTTTTAATAGCCGTGAAGTCCAAGAGATATTATCGGCTATCTGTTGACAAAATTTATGAGCCAGTAGGAACGGAAAGTTCTCCCATAGCAGCTATTTTTGTTAGTAGGGAAATACTACAATTTCTTTTGCACTTTTTATAATACACGAGATCACATTGAACAATTTTACTGTTATTATTATTATTATTACAGCAACGCAACCGGGAATTCCATCAAGGAATAAGTTTCAATTGAATAATTTCGACTTTTATAAATGCCTACATTTTAGAAAAGGTTTGATAAAAATTTAAATATGACAATAAAAATTGATTCAATGTAATTCTCCCTGTCTAAAATGATTTTGATGTTTCACCTTACTTTATATTATGTTTATTATATGTTCATGTTTACCTTCAAATTTAACCATCCTAAATTTTAAACAAATAATTATTAAATCAACTTGTCTATAACTCGTTTTCATAATTTAATTACGTAATATTCAGTGTTTGTGATTTTTTTCCTTTGTTTATGTAAAGCAACATTAATTTACTACTGAAAAATCAAAGCACAATTGATTATAATTAATTACTGTAATATGTATTTTTTTTAAATGTTTGTTTATAGATAAAAATATTATTATAAATCATCAGGTAAAGAAAATATGGACAGAGTGAGGATTTTAGTCTGAGTTACACATTCATTCTTCAATATGATATATTTAAAAATATTTCACAAATTTATTGAACACTTTAAAATTCGATGTTTCGTTGAGATTTTGGACCTATTTTTATAAACGATAATAGATACAGCCATCGGTATTTCTCACTGGGTAAGACAAAGAAGCTGAATTCTCAATGTAGTAACCGCCCCCCCGCCCCCCTCTCCACCTAAAAGCGAAAAAAAATAAAAGGTTGTAAGAGAATTTTATCAAAATATCTCCGATTACTGAAGTTATTCAATATATTGGCACGTATTTAAGTATTTATATAATGAAATTAAACTACAGTGCAAAATGAACATAAATTATACAAAAAATACTCCAAGTAGTGTTTTTTAATACAGCTTTATTTGACAAAAGCATAATATAAGATTTCCAATAACTCAAATTAACGGCCATAAATTCGAATTTTGAAAGTTATTTCATTTAATTTTGATCATCTTTTAATAAAATTAACATTATTAAAGAATATTGAAAATTGCGAATTTCAATACATGTAACGATATCTTCCTTAATTCTCTATTCAATCAAAGGATACAATATTAAATATAGATATAACATACATCAATGTATATACGATTCACAAAGACAAAATATCAAAGTATAATATTAATATGTATCGATATGAGGGGAAAAAAATCATTAAATGAATATTAGTATTGCGCATGCTAAGTACACCCCCCCCCCCCTCCTACTCAACATTGCTCCCACCAAAAATATCTAACAATATTAACTGAAAGGAAAGTAAAAACATAATATGTTTGCTCTGCATATTTAAATTTTCAAATAATATTAGTTTTTTTTAATTATGTGATTGTAAATTTTAATTAAAGATGTGGAATGCTTCCTCAAAAAATTATTATTTTTATATTTCCCCCCAAAGCTTTGTTAACCTTGCCTCGAGTTTATAAGAATTTTGTTATATTAAACAAAGAAACTTCTGTATTTATATAGTTATTATATAGTTTATACATAATATTTTCTGTATTTATATAGTTACATCCGAATGTAAATATTACCCGAACTTTCTTTTTTCTTACAGAGTATTTAAATAAAGCACATTTTTTCCCCTTTATGTAGATTAAAACTTAGCACTGAAAATTATTTAAAAAACATTAATTACCCAAAATATACCATAGTAGTTTTCTCATACATTAGGAAGGTTCACAGCTGTCTTCCACACATTTGAACAATTTTTTTTCTTTTCTTTTTTTTTCTTTTTCTGATCATTTTTTTAATAAAATTGACATTATTAACAAATATCCAAAATTGCTAAGCTCAATACATATAATTAATTTTCAGTTAATTCTGTCATTGTCGTCTATTTAATTAAAGGATACAATACTCAATATAAATGCAATAAAGCTGCAGCAACATATATATGATTCACAAAAACAAAATGCCAGAGTATAATATTAATACATTGTACAAGTGAGACAAAAAAAATCATTGAATGAAAATGTGTAATGTGCATGCTGAGTTCCCACCCACCCTCGACTTACTTCCAACAAAAATATCCATAACAATATTAACTGAAAGTGAAAACAAGAAACATAATATGTTTGCGCTGCATATTTAAATTTTCAATTAATATTCATTTTTTAAATTATGTGATTGTAAAATGTGTGTGTGTTTAAAATGCTCAAAAAGGAAACCAAAAAGAAAAAGTTGACTGTGATAGCGTGACGCAGGTTGTTCACTCTCAACGGTGTCCAAATGGCCGATTCCTAAACCGTTAGTCATAGACATATAGTTCCAATTACAAAAATGTTTTAAATGAAGTAAAGAAGTATTTTAAAAGCTATTTCGGTCAATAAAAAGATTTTTTTTCCCTTAAATATGAAATTTTATTTTTTATACTGTCTCATGCCCCGGGTCCTATAAGTAATATTTAGTAAAATTTTCTAATATTACACTCACAAGTAAGACAAAAAAAAAAAAAAAAAAAAAAAAAAAAAAAGCCATTATTCCATGATTAAAACTGACCGAATATCTGTTTAAAGTTGGAGCACATTTTTTGCTGCGAAATAGCGGTCATTCACAAATTTAGTAGAAATATCGTCAGCTGTATTAAAAAAAATAGTTGAGAGTAAAATTGCAATATAAATTTGAAATCTATAATCATTCCGACATATTAATGCAAAATATACAATTTGTACTAAACAAATAAGAGGGGAAAAATAACTGAATTTTTGTTAAATAAGATTATGAACAGCAACAGCTTCATTTCTTTACAAAATTATACATATTATAAAATGCTATTAGGTTACAAAATTTGAGTTGTGTTATGTTCCTTAGCTTTTGATAATTGACAGTATGTATTTTGTAGCGAAGAAACCGGAATTGACTCTCCCTTTTTTACCACCACGTAAAGATTTTTTACAAATCATAATAGCATAAAAGTCATGAATTTCAAAGTTTCATAACTCGGTCAATTTCAGTGTTAGATGAACATATATTTTTGTTGAGTTTCATGAGTTATTTTGACTTTATTTTTAGTGTAACAGGTAGTTTTTACTAAATATCACTTATAGAACGTATATATATTTCGAAATATTTTAAGAAATATTTTTATTGACCCAGATCGCTTGCTTGATAAAAGTCGTGATAAGTTGGCCCAAGTAATGTCCTTGAACAATTGCGTGATTTTGACGCACTTCTATTTAGATTTGTGAATGAAAATGTGCATTTATGTCATCTTTTATTGATGTAAACGTTTCGCCATTTTGTGTTTTTTTTATTAAATGAAATTCGTATAATTAGAAAATCTTTCTGTGTAGTTGATGAATTAATTACGTTTTATTTTATATGAAAAAAAAAAAAACGTTTTGAATCTAAGGCACACAGACTTGAGCCACAAGTATAATTAATTAATAATTATGTATATTTCATAAATACGCATAATTAATTAATTATTATGCATATTTAATAAGTGCGTGTAATTAATTAATAATATATTTATGTATTTATTAATTACTATAATACATACAATTTAATTACTTTAAAAAAGTTTTTGGACATATTCGTTTTCGTTTCCGGTCGAAAATAGAAATATCTCCAAAATTCGGTTTCGGTTTTACATTAAAAACCTGTTTCGGTCAATCCTTAATAATAATTATATATACCATTTCTAAAAAAAAAAAAAAAATACAGGTGTCCTTAAAGTTTTTACACAGTCAAAAATAGCGTTTTTTTTCATAATTATGATTTTTTTGCAATAAAAAGGACACAGATACATTCTGTTGACTTTTATATTAGTATTTCCACTTTATGATCAAAATTAAATTACCATTTCACATGTCGCATTTTCAATTTACCAAAATTTTTGCTGTCCTTATAGTTTTTACACGCACTGTATATATATATACTATATATATATATATATATATATATATATGTATAATGCTTTTCACACAATTAAAATACCAGGAATAATCTACTATATTATAATATTATATTATAATAATTAGATATTACGAGTTTAGTTTAAACTAAATAATTTATAGTAATATTACCACATACAAGCTGCAAAAGTGTTATTCAAAATACTTCACAAATTCATAAACAAATTTTACAACAAAAGAATTTGTTTGTAAAGGCCTGTACATATATAACTTTATCAAATTTAGGGGAATTGTGGACACCTTCCTCCCTTTACAATATCATACGTTATCAATCTTCTATTTCTCTTCCCCCAATGATATCGTTATCAATGTCTAAAAATTCTTTTTATTATTACAATTTTTTCTTTCTTTTTCTTTTCATACGTTTGCAGCGATATTATACATTTATTATTCACATATTTTACTGATTTGAATGAAGAAAAGTCAATAAAATACTATTAAACATGAAATAGCTTTATACCAAAAAACATTTTAAGGAAATATTATATAAAAGTGTTTAATAATAGCTTTTTGTTACATAATGCATTTTCCTGCACTTGCCCCCTGTATGGGAAAAGAGTAAGCAGAAATGAGTTCTTATCAATAAAACAAGTGGCCAATATTCTTCCCATTTTTTTACGAGTTAAAAAACAAGTATAATTTCGAATCTGGTTACTCTAACAACGCATTCTATGCTCATGTGGCAGAAGAATAGGAATGCCAAACGTTGGGATATTCCATATTTTGGAATAAAATTATTTTATAATTATTTAATGGTTTTAGTAACAACTTTGTACTTTCATAAAAATAGATAGCAGACTAAGCAAAAAGTTAAAAGACTATTTTGATGAAAAAAAAAAAAAATGCTTAGATAAAAAATGATAAAGATTATCAAAAGACACCTCCTCCTACAGATACATTACGATATCAAATGCCAGAGTCCTCCTCCCTCTAAAGTGATATCCTTATATATGTACAGTCCCTAAGATATTTACGTATTTTTTTTTTACTTCTCGATGATATAACAGCAAAATTTCAGATAGAAAATAAAAGAAACAAAATATAGAAGGAAATATATGGAGCGTAACAGATGAAAAATGTATGCTTTGAACACTAAACTCATTGAAAAAATAAACTCATTTACAAAATCTACGTATATCATATACATTTTGATTATACATAAAAAATACATTTTTTTTTTCTTATTTACATAAGTAGATAACTTAATCATACATATTGCATCTTTCATAAAATTTTAAAATGCTCAAAAAGGAAACAAAAAAGAAAACAGTTGACTGTGATAGCCTGACGCAGCATATACAGTGTGCGAGCTGTATAGCACCTCCCGTGTACGCAGCCGAAGGCACCGGGTCCTCCAACATGATGATCGTTTGTAAAGATTTTCGTTTTAAAATATAAAATCCTTCAACACTGATTTTGGCATGTTTGAAATAATTATCACGGCCCAAGGCAACAACTGGCGAGTCGGCGAATACATAATAATTAATCATAATTTATTTCTGTAAATCACACACACTTTATATATATATATATTCAATTAAAAAATAAATATCTGAGTATAATTTTAATACGTAAAAAAAAAAAAAAAAAAAAAAAAAAAAAAATTATTTAAATAATAAGAAAGAAAAATCATGCACCAAGCATAGATTATAAAACCGATTTACAAGCATAACGACCGATTCAACACTTTCAAACACTTCCAAAGTGCTTTATCAAGACTTCGCCGTTTAATAATGTAAATAAGATACCCAAGAAAACGTTTTAGAAATAGCGCATTTGAAAATTGGATATCAGCAATTACCGTCCACAGTCGAAAAGGTACTTTAATTCGTCTCTGCAGCTCTGTATATGATCTATATATTTGTACATATTCTACACAGTCTGCTAAAATTTAGTATAATAAGAAAACGCATAACACAGTTAAAAATTCACTACCAATAGGCAGAAACGTACTTGAATTCTTTTGTACAGCCCTGTATATTACATATACATTTTTATGCACGTAATATAAAAAGTTGAAATTTAATTCAGGCAAAAACACTCTTAAAACTCTTCACTCCTCATTTTTATTTATTTATTTATTTATTTATTTTTCTACTCTCCCATTACCTCCCTACCCTTCCTTTCCTTTCTGCACACTGAGTTTGAAATACCGTATTTTATGGAAGAAACGCCGCACCCGTCGTAAACGCCGCACTCCTCAAATTGGCCTGAATAAGCTTAAAAATATCGTAATCGCCGCACCCGTTGTAAACGCCGCATCCATCGGAACGCTACTTTTGTCGAAATACTTCTTTCAATTTTAGCAGTAGTTTAAGTTACTAATATTTTATGCTGTGCATACAAGTCAAATTCAATATGTAAAATAAACATACATCTAAAATAATGGACAAACTGAAGAATTGTGATCATGTGGTTTAAACTACTGGTGTATTATGTACATGAAAAATTAATGTGTTATGAAAGACATTTTCATGAAACCCTTATAAATACACACACACACACACAAACATATATATATATACAATTTTTGAATGGAATTAATTTAATATAACATTTGGGGCCTCCTGTTTTCTCAGTTTCGAGTCATGTTTTCTCAATTTCGAGTCCCTTCAAAATTTCCTGAGAGAAGCAAAACCTAAACATGGCTAAATTGACTTTGAAAACTTCTCTCAGCTATTTCTATCCCCTCTAACTATTCCCCCGACCCAACTTTTATTACTCCGGAGTCCGAGCAAACGCAACGGGGTGTCGTTCCCCATGGAGTGATGGATTATATCGAGGGGGAAGACACTGAAATCATCAGAATAGAAATATATGCGTTTTGTTTTAATTATAGCTCCCTCCCTAATTAATTTCAATGAAATATTTTGATATCAATGGATAAATTGGAAACTGTACATTTTTTCGTGTTTTTTTTAATTTCCAAACGACCTAATAGAACTGCCATAATTTACAATTTAATGAGAGGTAGAAATTATTTTGGTCATGCTCCGAGTATTTCACGTAAAATCAAATATTTAAAATTATTTTTAATATAAAATGAAAACTAGGATGAAAAGTGACAAGTTTTAAAAATTGCATACAGAAAACAAAATTCGAAAATCTTAATTTTTTCATGAGATATCCTTAGAAAAGTGAGACAAAATATTCCCATAGGTTTACATGGAGAACGGAAAACGGGATTGCAAGTGATCAGCACCCTTAAGGTACTCTTTTCCTTTTAAGACATTGTAAATTAATAAAAATACATCTTATTAATAGCAACTGTACATGAATTTAATTTATTATTATACAACGGAATGTTATTAGAAACATGCAAATAATAGTAGTAAAAATATCTATTTGTATTTTTAAAAATACAATGAAAAAATGTTAAAAAGACTCCTTGACTGTCTTCTACAGGAATGGTGAAAAGAAATATTTTCCTTTATTTTGCTGGATGAACAGCAGTAAGGCACACAGCAATATGGCAATTTATAGAGAATATATTAACTTCATTAAAAGTAAACATTCTGTTTAAAAAAATCGCAAATTACTGCAAAAAATAAAAAAAAATAATAGCTTTCAAAGGCAGGTCTATGAGGCGATCCATGTAAATACAGCAATAAGATACCCCAAACAGTAGCGCCATCTATCAACCTTGCTGACTTCCATTTTTGAGTCAAATGCGAGAGGCATGTAGTATGTAGGGGGTAGTGGTCAAACTATACAATATGAAAACAGTTTTGCGAGTGGGCTACTTTTTTTAAATTCAGATTTCTTGATTGGCACCAATTTTCGGAAATGGTAAAATTCACCTTGTTTTCGCCTTAACCCTTACCGGCGCGGTGTCCTTAAAAAAGGACACCTAATTTTAATTACAAAACTGACAAACGGCACCAAGAATAGTTAACTAGAATTTTCCTATTATAAAGCACATGAAAATAAGCAAGTTCGTATTTTCTAATAAATTCGCTTATAAGTTGCGATGTCAGTCCATTATTCATCAGTTTATAAACAGAATTACTCCGCGCCAGTAGGGGTTAATTTATATGTCATTAAATAAAAAGAATTTTACTATTTCAAAAAATTGGTGGTAATCAAGAAATTTGAATGCAAAAAAAGTAGCCGAACGGCAACAAGTGTTTTCACATTGGATAATTTGACATGGTACCGACGATATATTTGCTCCTATTTATTCATAACTCCATTCTAACAACAAATATAGAAGTATAAAAAATTGTACAGTGTAGGGTTAATTGAAGTCCAAAGAAAAGTAGTAGATTGGAAACTCAGGGTCAAAGTCATTACTAAGTCCGTATTTACATTCCGGTGGTATTTACATTCGCAAGACAGTAATATGAAAATTTGAAAAAGCTTTCTACACTGTCAAAAAAAAAAAAAAAAAAAAAAAAAAAAAAAAAAAAAAAAAAAATCGGAAACGTTTCTCTAACTGGTTGGAGGGGGGCAGCAATGTAGCCCAACGGTTCTGTTATGTTTCTGCATATTTCGGTCAGATATTCGCAAAATGTTTCGCATACTTCGGTCAGATATTCGGAAACGTTTCCGCACTTTTGGGGTAGAATATTCGGAAACGTTTCTGTGTGTTTCGGAAATGTTTCTGGATATTTCTTAAATGTTAGTGTATATTTCGGATGTGGTTGTGTATATTTTGGATATGTTTGAGTTTATTTCGTAAAGTTTTCTGTGCATCTAGGAAACCTTCCTGAATATGTCATATATTTTTTTTTTATTTAAGAAAGTAATACGCTTTTAAAAAAGAATTAATATTATCCGATTGAATTATTATTACATAATAATTTTAGAGTTACTCCTAATCATTTGTAGCACATACGATGCTAAATAACTCGTTCGAAATGTATACTTTGCCCATGAATCTATGATAGATATTAGATATTTGGTTAATGAATAATAATGTAGTTCTAGCATTAATAAAGTACAAATAGCACTTTTATACGTTTTTTCATCTTTTCGTTTTGAACTTCAGTTCTGATACACAACTTTTGCAAAGATGAAATGCATCGTTTATATGAGCGAAGAAACTGATAATTTGATTTCTACTAATGCATTTTATCCTCGTTTATGAATTACATAATTGTAAAAAAATAGTATTCAAAATTTTATTTGTATATCTATAAATAATTCTTTTTTAAAATGCAGTCTCATGTGCTCTTTCCTGTAAATAAATACTTTAAGAAAATGTTTAATTTCACTACGCATAAATACATGGATTTTTTACCTTTAAATAATTATTTTTTTCGTATAAGAAGATACACTTTTTAAAAATAGTTAATATCTGCAATTAATTACTTTATTTTCATGAATTGTATACTTATAAATAGATATATTTTCTCAGGATATCTCAGCACTTCTCAAGTTATACAAATAAAATAAATACTTTTAAAGGAATATATTTAGAAGCATAATAATTGTAAAACAATATATTAAAAATGTATTAACAATTAGACAGAACATTTTCAAAAATATATCTATTTATAAGTATTACAATCACGAAAATCACGTATATATATATATATATATATATATATATATATATATATATATATATATTAAAAAGTATAAAAAAATCATCTATTTTCGTTGGACAATTAAATTTTTCAAAGTATATCTATTTGAAGGATGGAATTCACGAGACGGCATTTTAAAGAGAAATTTTTATAGTTCTATAAATAAAATTTTCAGTAAGATCTTTTTTTACAAATGTATGATTCATAAACAAATGGGATAAAACGTTTAGGGTAAGTGAAATCATGAATTTCTTCAGTCACACCAACAATATATTTCATCATTACAAAAGTTGTGAATCGGGACATAGTTCAAATCAAAAAGATGATAAAAACATACAAACAATGCTAACACTGATACTACATTATTCAGGGTTCGTACACTTCAAGGACCAGAATTTTCGTAAAGTGATATTCGCCTTATTTAAGGAAAAAAAATCTTCAGTCTATTCTACCAACCAGCACTTTACGAAATTTCTGGTACGAAAACATATAAAATCCCCTGAATCGTTTAATGCGTACGAATACTGTTATTATTCGTTAATCAAATATCTAGTATCTTATATCTATCATAAATTTATGGACAAGAGTATACACTTCGAACCAGTTATTTAACTTTGTATCTGCAACCAAATATAAACAGCAACTCTAATATTATTATTCAATAGAATTCAATAGAATAATATTAATTAGTTTATAAAAGCGTATTACTTTCTTATAAAAAAAAAAAAAAAAATTATAAAACATATATGCTTACTTTCCTCAAAATGTACGTTACCTCTCTTCGTTACTTTCAACCCCAGAACAATAAAAGTCACGTGATCATGACGTTGTAAAACGTATTGGGCATGTGCAGAAAATCCGAATATTCTCATCAAATACTTTACATGGAAATGTGAGTAATTTTTCCGATTTAATAAGTTACTCAAGCGAATTCATAGTTTACACTACATTTTCGGAAACATTTCCGCTATGGACTGTAACGGTTCTGATTTTTTTACAACGTATTCGCTTCAAATACTTTACACAGAAAAGAGCGTAACGATTCTGATTTATTCAGTAACTCAAGAGAATTAATAGTTTACACTACATTTTTGGAAACGTTTCTGCTATGAACTGTAACGGTTCTGATTTTTTTTTACAGTGTAACATGAAGCTATCTTCTCGAACTTCGGGAATAAAAAGAAGTTTAATCTCTAAACTTTCATCAGTCAATAGGGCAATCAGGAAATAAACGACAAATGGAAAAACAGTAAATTCAATAAAATAAAAAAAATAAAGTAATCATTTCGACCACTCTGTAAAATAAAATGCTGTAAACGGTCTGTATCTGTAGCATATGGCTTTATGGATTTTGTGCATTTGTGTTTATTTGTTAAGAATTACACGTATATTCATCGCGATCTAAAGGCTTCATTAATAAGTCAAGGAATTTCTGCAATTTTTTTGTTTATAACATGCTGGGTTTTCAACGAAATTTAACGCCCACCTCAGAATTTTTGACAAAGTACAGTAGAAACAAATATACAATAATTATAATATAACTATATTAACCCTCCGTCTACCAGACGGGTCCATTGGACCCGACAGGTACATACAAAGTATTCATTCAAACCAGAAATTTCTTTAAAATAAACTAAGTATATAAACCAGACAAAAATAAGGTAAATAAATAAGTTAAACAGTTTTAAATAAAAATTCTGGTGTAGAACGTTTTATTAAAACTTGAATAAAATTCCCGGTAGATCTAGGGTTAAACATTTAATGAAGTATGCGCATTTGTATGAAATAATTTTTAACTGACTGCACACACAATAACATTTTTTATTTATTTTTTGCTAGATAGATCAAACTTTTCTATAGATAGATTGACAAATAGACAAGTAGGTAGTTAGATAGATAGATATATAGACAGGGTTAGATAGACAGAGTTGGTGTTGTTTTTATGTCGTCCAATTATCTACACGAGGAATACGGACCCGAGTAAGGGGGGGGGGGGGTGCGGTGCCCTCCTTTCTTTCTAAGGAAACTTATTCCTTATTTACGCAAGGAAATGCAAGCTTCGAAGAAAAGAACGGAAAACTCCGAACGATTCGGCCGACGGACTTGATTGGGTTCGAACCCAGCAGCTCCCGTCTACCAGCTTTGAGAGCAGAATCTCTGGGCCACTGTTGGGGAGGTAGAGACAGAGAAAGAGATTCTCTCTCATTCTTCTCATTCTTGTCAGAAATGAGAAGAAGCAGAATCGCAGTCTGTTTATCCATGTGTGTCTTGCTCCGTTTTTTTAATGTGACAGTTTCTAGTACCGCTGTGTGATCTCTAGTATTTATTCGTCACATTTCACTGGAGAAAAAATTGAATTTTTGATTGAATTAGTGCATTACAACCATGTATCCTACACAAAAATTGTTTATTTTGATGTGTTTGATTACTTCAGATACCACGGTGTGTACATTCAGGGCCTGCATGCAAACGGGAGAAACTTCCACCAGTAAAAATGAATAGAAAATTTTGCCTTACTCATGACAGTGAATTTGCTTGAATATTGCTTTTAAATAACATAAAAATTGCTATTAAAATTTACCAGATGAATTTTGTCCCATTGGCAGGGCTCCCAAATGGTCCGCAAACTGAATACTAATATTATTTTAGCAAAATTTTCTTTTCAGATTTTTCTTACAAACCTCCCCGGAAGCACCTTTGAAAGTTTGTTCTAGCGCAAACCTACCATAAAATTTTCTGTTAAAATTTATTGGTAATCAGTTGGCGGACCATTTGGGAGCCCTGCATTGGTAATCAGGCCCTGTGTACACTCATTGGAATTTCCAAAGAATAGACGCCACGATTTTAGCTTTGAAAATTGCTATTTATTATTTCAGTTACAAAAATCGTAATCACCTCGTTTACTTGTGGATTTCATAAAATTTTCTGCAATTGAAGCTGTCGAAAAAGATTCTTAAAAATTGTGGTAAAACTCTACGCACCTTGAAATACAGCTTACATATTTATTATATGTTTATTGAAATATGTTTTATCACATTATATACAGGGTGTCAATAATTAAACGATCCTATTTCAAAGTTAACGAAACTATTCGCAAGAATGTTGTGAAATTTTGTGAAGGACATAATAAAGGTATGAGAGTTCGTTTGAGTGAAAAAAAAAAAAAAAAAAAAAAAAAATTAGTACACAATGTCGCCTCCAGAGGATTTTTTTTTTTTTTTTTTTTTTTTTTTTTTTTTTTTTTTTTCTGCTGAATTACACATTTAGCATATATTTACGAAAATTTATAAATTTTGTTACAACCAAACATGTTCCACATGACGGTCATCATTTTCAGATAACCTCTGGAATCGTACGGCGGCATGTTCCACAGTCGACTGCAGTGTTTTCTGGGGAATGCTTGAGAACATATCGTGAAATGCTGCCTTTAAGATCAGGTAAAGTCATAGCTGCCAACCTTCCACTAATCTTCCGTAATGTCTGGATTAATTTGACCTAGGTTAGCCAGTTTTGTACCAGAAAATTTATTTCTTAAATCTTTATTTATTTAATTCAAGGTTTCTATGTGAAATTTATTTAATTTCGTTTCTTCAAAAAATTTCTGGTTCGAAACGTATTAAACTAGGGTCAAATTAACGCACATATTACGGAAGATTAGTTTGAGGTTGGCACCTATGGGTAAAGTTAATAAATAAAATTTCTTAACTATCACAAATGTATGTGAAGTAGCTAATTCATTAAAAAAGCCCTGAGGTGGAGAAATTTTGAAATTCTGTTTCGCTTAACCCTTTCAGGGGCAAGGTGTGTGTAAACTGTTGAAATAATTGAATGACACCAGTATTTGCAAGAAAATATATTTGTAAACAAGTAAAGCTATATTTTCGCTTATTTAATAAAAGCGAAGTTTTCGTTCAATAAAACTGGTGCCAATGTGGCAAATAGGGATTAAAATTATGTGATGCCGTGACGGCATGACCGCCCCTGAAAAGGTTATACAAATTTCCATCCCTTTATTATGCATTTACGATAGTTTACAAATTTTGTTACAACCAAACATGTTCCACATGACGGTCATAATTTTCAGATACACTCTGGAATCGTACGGCGGCATGTTTTACAGTTGACCGCAGTGTTTTCTGGGGAATGCTAAGAACATGTCGTGAAATGCTGCCTTTAAGATCAGGTGAAGTTAATAAATAAAATTTCTAAACTATCACAAATGTATATGAAATAACTAATTCATTAAAAAAGCCCTGTGGTGGAGAAATTTTGAAATTCTGTTTCGCTTAACCCTTTCAGGGGCAAGGCATTTGTGTGTGTAAACTTTTGAAATAATTGAGTGACACCAGTATTTGCAAGAAAATTTATTTGTAAACAATTAACGCTACATTTTCGCTTATTTAATAAAAGCGAAGTTTTCGTTCAATAAAACTGGTGCCAATGTGGCAAATAGGGATTAAAATTATGTGATGCCGTGACGGCATGACCGCCCCTGAAAAGGTTATACAAATTTCCATCCCTTTATTATGCATTTACGATAGTTTACAAATTTTGTTACAACCAAACATGTTTCACATGACGGTCATCATTTTCAGATACCCTCTGGAATCGTACGGCGGCATGTTTTACAGTTGACCGCAGTGTTTTCTGGGGAATGCTAAGAACATGTCGTGAAATGCTGCCTTTAAGATCAGGTGAAGTTAATAAATAAAATTTCTAAACCATCACAAATGTATATGAAATAACTAATTCATTAAAAAAGCCCTGTGGTGGAGAAATTTTGAAATTCTGTTTCGCTTAACCCTTTCAGGGGCAAGGCATTTGTGTGTGTAAACTTTTGAAATAATTGAGTGACACCAGTATTTGCAAGAAAATTTATTTGTAAACAATTAACGCTACATTTTCGCTTATTTAATAAAAGCGAAGTTTTCGTTCAATAAAACTGGTGCCAATGTGGCAAATAGGGATTAAAATTATGTGATGCCGTGACGGCATGACCGCCCTGAAAAGGTTATACAAATTTCCATCCCTTTATTATGCATTTACGATAGTTTACAAATTTTGTTACAACCAAACATGTTCCACATGACGGTCATCATTTTCAGATGCACTCTGGAATCGTACGGCGGCATGTTTTACAGTTGACCGCAGTGTTTTCTGGGGAATGCTAAGAACATGTCGTGAAATGCTGTTTTTAAGATCAAGTAAATTTAATAAATAAAATTTCTAAACTATCGCAAGCGTACAGTGGCGGTCAAAAGTTTCCGGCCGGCAAAAATTTTTTGGTTAATTTATAAATATACCCATATGAAGTGGAATCTCAAAGTGATACTTATACACTTTATTGACATAACAGTTATGAACTTATTTATGGAATAAAAATTAAATATTGATAAATTTAATTGACAAAATTAATTGCAAAAGAAAACGCATGTTCTCAAAAGTTTCCGGCCACCATGGCAAGTTTGGAAAAAAATGGTGTTACAAAAGAAAATAACAGTGATCAACAACATTTACAATTAGTATTTTATATTCATACATTTAACAATAAGTACTGCGGCGCAGCAACGTGGCATCGATTCAATGAACAGTTGTAGATCATCAATGTTAAGTTTTGTCCACGGTTCTTGCAATTTTTGTGAAAATGCTGCTAAATTGGAATATTTATAATTCCACACACATTTTTTAGTTACTTTCAAACATTTTCTATTATATTCAGATCGGATGATTGGGCTGTCCATTTCTAAAGCGAAGTTTTTTTGTGCGAAAGCCACTGCTTGACGAGCTTGGATGTATGCTTTTGGTCGTTATCATGATGAAACAAATAGTTGCGACCACGATTTTTCCTCCAATAAAGCAGCAAATGATCTTGCAAGATATCCTTATGCACTGCACTATTCATCTTGCCGCGGATTTCAAATAACGGACAGGCGAATTTTCCAGAAAATGCTCCCCACAGCATAACATGTCCTCCGCCGTGCTTCATTGTAGGAATAGTATATCTCGCACCTTATCTTTTGTTTTTAGGTCGTCGGTTGTAATGGTTTTTATCACTCACAAAAAGATTGAACGTCGATTCATCTGAAAATAGTACTTTTTTCCAGTTTCACTTGTCCAGTCTTTGTATTCCTTGGCAAACGCCAGTCGGGCCCTCTGAATTTTTTTACTTATGAAAGGTTTTTTAACACCGACTGTTCCATAAAGTTCGACGTCACATAAGAGTCTTGACACTGTAGATAGACTTATTTCAGCAATAACAATAACACCATAAATCGCTTTTAACACCATAAATGGCTTGGAATTGCACCGGTATTTTTACGCGGGTCATCAACTGCTTTTCTTCTGATAATTCTGCCCACAAGAACAGTCGTTTTCCATGGTCCCCCGGACCGTAGCAAGTTCCAAAGGCCATGACCATCTTTATATATTTTTTAAAATATTGTTTACAGCAAATTTTCCGATCGACAACTTTGCCGCAATCTCACGAGAGGATTGTCCCTTTAGCGACAAACAAATCACTCGTTTAGGAACAATAAATTGTTAAACTTTTCATTTTTGAATTTCGAATACATTATTCACCTTGAATAATTAACAAACATGGCCAAAAAATCACTTTAGCGATAGCAAAAGCTAATGAATGACGAATGGCCGGAAACTTCTGCACGCGCGAATTTTGAATTCCTCCCCTTTGCATCAAGTATCTTAAGTAACCAATCAAAATGATGACGTGGTCAGAGGTAATTTTCTTATTCCTAACTTTTGGAGCAATTAAACTTCTTCTTCACTAAAACGTTCTGTCAAACGAATAAAAAAAACTAACTGGCCAGAAACTTTTGACCGCCACTGTATGTTAAATAACGAATTCATTAAAAAGCGCCCTGTGGTGGAGAAATTTTGAACTTCTGCTTCGATTAAACAAATTTTCATCTCTTTATTATGTATTTTACAAAATTTCACAACATTATGAAGAATGGTTTCGTCTGTAGACAACTTTAAATTAGGATCGTTTAATTATGGACATCCTGTAGAATGCAATAAAACATCTCGTAACCGTATAAAGATTGTGAAATATTAATAATTTTGCTATATAATTTTCAAATCTTATCTTTAATGTAAAATTTACGTCAGAATGTTAGTATATATGTCATTCTTATCTTTAATATTATACAACAGTTAAGAACATTTCTACCGAATGCAAGTTTATTTCTCTGTATGATTCCATCTCCAAACATTTTGCATTTCATTCTCTAGTTAGATGATTTAGGTATTATTCTAACACAGGTGCGAAATTCTTAATGTAATTTCAACATTCGGTTTTCCATGTGTTTTCAGAAAATGAAAAATCAATCTTTCCAATACCCCATGCAAAGGCTTAGCTGAATGTGCAGCTTTTATCTCTGGAAAGCGCATTTGAAATATTTCGAAATCTCGAGTTTCTCTCTTGAAATATAAAGTATTATAAAGACGGCAAACAAATTAATCGAATGTAGATTTTATTTTTTTTTAAATAATATGTACTAAAACATTATTAATCTTGAGTAGAAATATATTAATTATGCTAGGGAAAAGGTATAAGTTGAGCATTCAAAGAAAGACTGATAAGAGAAAAACTGTATATTCGTTGAAAATTCATTATCCATGGGAGTTTTAATTATTTAATATGTACTTTATTTCAGCCATTCAATTCGTTATCTCGTTGGATCGGATCCACCAAAGCAATTTTCATATATTTAATTGTTTTTAGTTCTCCAGTTTCTAAATAAGACGCCACCAAGTATGAAATTTTAATTTGCATTTGTTTCATTTGTTTATTATAGCTATTTTCTAAAATTTCCAATTCTTCTGTTCACATCGGATAATTTTAGAATTTAAAAAAATAATCAAAATTCCCTATAGTTAAAGTGGAATAATTTGTTCAAAAACATTTTTCCTATTTATTATTAGGCAGGTTTCATAAGTCTCGACGGATTCAATGAATCATAAGAATTTAAATACCTGAATTTTCGTAAAGTAATGGTGGCCAAATAAATACAGATTTTTTTTTTCAATAAATCTGGAAAAAATTAATTTACGAAAACAATCTGATATTCCTCCACTGAGCATAGGCGCTAACTTCACGTGAGCGAAATAGGAAATCAGGCGTACTACCACTAATTTAAAAAAAAAAAAAAAAAAAAAAAATCTTTTCATCACAGTGATAAATTAAGGCAAAACTAACATTTTAAAATCAGTAGCGGAATTTTGACCGAAACTTTTGTAACATTTTTTTAGATTAAATAAGGCGAAATATCCAATTAAAATTTGTATTAAAACAGTATACGACCTGGAGTGTCTTTGGTTAACCATTTCAGCTTTGAAAATGAATTTCTTCAAAATGTCCAAATGTAACGTTGGCCCCAGTATTTTGTAAACATAAGATTCGGTTTATAATATACACGTTGCAAATATAAGATTCGGTTTATAATATACACGGGGGGGGGGGGGGTGAAAAAAGGCATTAATCTATTTTAAAACAAATTTGGTTGAACATACCGGTGCCAATGCGATATTCATAGATTACGTTTAAGTGGGAAGAAATTCACCCATCAGAGCTCAAAGGGTCAATAAAACAGTGCATGTAATAGCGCATGTCGCAGGCTCGTACTTCCCCACTGGCCAACCAGGCAAATGCCCGGTATGCCCCGCGACAATTTTTTTTTTTTTTTTTATATAGAAGCCTGCCTAAAATTATACATTCTGAGTGACATATTTTTGAAGTTATTTTTGACAATTTTAAAAAAATATTTCGGTGTTTTTTATTTTTTAAATTTGAGTTTAATCATACGTCGTGTTATCAAAGACAATCAGACAACACAATTTCAAGATTACATGAGTAGCCGACGATCAAAAATGGCTTTGGTGGACATAATGTCTGAGACCAATTGTTATTTATTATTTAATTAAGCGGCTGTACGTATAACTTTAATATATATATATATGTATATTATGTACGTGTGTACGTACGTACGTATGTACGTAACGCAATAACTCTTGATAGAAAAATCCGATTTGCTTTAACTTTTTTTTCTATGTTCATTCTGATAAGGTGCTTCCCTGATTAGTTTTTGGGGTTCATTGGTTAAGGATAAAAGGGGAAAAGTGGAGCTACCCCCCCCCCCCTTAATTTATATAAATGGGTTTTTCATGCAGAAATATTCGATATGCTCCAAATTTGGTATACCGGTTTATTGTGTTAAGGAGCTTCCCTGATTAGATTTGGAAGCTCATTATTTAAGTATAAAGGGGGGAAAGGGGGCTACCCCCCTTAATTTAGATAAATCGGTTTTCCATGCAGAGTTATTCGATCTGCTCCAAATTTCGTATACCGGTTTATAATGTTAAGGAGCTTCCCTGATTAGATTTGGAGGTTCATTAGTTACATATAAAGGGAGGAAAGGGGGGCTATCCCCCCGTAATTTAGATAAATGGGTTTTTCATGCAGAAATATGCGATTTGCTATAAATTTCGTATACCGGTTAATTATGTTAAGCAGCTTCCCTGATTACATTTGGAAGATCATTATTATGTATAAAGGGGGGCAATTGCCTCTTACCTTAATTTAGATAAATGCGTTTTTCATGTAGAATTATTCGATTAGCTCAAATTTGGTATACTGGTTTATTATGTTAAGGAGATGGCTTGATTAGATTTGGAGGTTCATTAGTTAAGTATAAAGGGAGGAAAGGGGGATACCCCCGCCTCCCCTCCTCTTAATTTAGGTAAATGCGTTTTTTCATGCAAAAATATTCGATTTGCTCCAAATTTGGTATACAGGTTTATTATGTTAAGGAGCTTCCCTGATTTTATTTGGAGGTTTATTAGTTAAGTATAAAGGGAGGAAAGGGGGCTAGACCCCCCCTTAATTTAGATAAATGGGTTTTTCGTGCAGAGTTATTCGATCTGCTCCAAATTTCGTATACCGGTTTATTATGTTAAGGAGCTTCCCTGATTAGATTTGGAGGTTCATTAGTTAAGTATAAAGGGAGGAAAGGGGGGCTAGACACCCCCTCCTTAATTTAGATAAATGGGTTTTTCTTGCAGAGTTATTCGATTTGCTCCAAATTTCGTATACCGGTTTATTATGTTAAGGAGCTTCCCTGATTTGATTTGGAGGTTCATTAGTTAAGTACAAAGGGGGGGGGGGGCGAGACACACCCTCCTTAATTCAGATAAATGGGTTTTTCTTGCAGAGTTATTCGATTTGCTCCAAATTTCGTATACCGGTTTATTGTGTTAAGGAGCTACCTTGATTAGATTTGGAGATTTATTGGTTAAGTATAAAGGAGAGACAGGGGCTAGTGTCCCCTTAATTTAGATAAATAGGTTTTTCATACAGAATTATTCGATTTGCTTCAAATTTGATATACAAGTTTATTACGATATGACTTCCTTCATTTGATTTGGAGGTTCATTGGTTAAGTATAAAAGGGGGGAAAGGGAGGCAATTGCACCTCCCCTTAATTTAGATAAATGGGTTTTCATGCAGAATTATCTAATTTAGTTTAATTTCTTTTCTAGGTTCATTCTAATAGAGAGCTTTTCTGATTAGATTTGAAAGTTCATTGGTTCAGCATAAAGTGAGAAATGGGGTAGCTAATACTCCCCCTTAAATAGTGAAATTGTTTTTTCATGCAGAATTATCTGATTTGCTTCAAATTTGGTATACCAGTTTGTTATGTTAAGTAGCTTCCCTGATTAGATTTGGAGATGATTTGGTTAAGTAGAAAGGGGGGCAACGGGGACTAATCCCTTCATTTATTTTTCGAGGGGCATTATTCTTTGAAATAAGAGTATAATATACAATTAGTGTAAATAGCCTGTGAGCTCAATGCCATCAGTTTAACTGGGCAATTTACTTTTTATTAGGTTTTTTAACGCATAACCCTTCCCAAACCCGAAAAATAAATTACAACACACCGTACCCCGATCCGAGCAAGACAAGATAATTTCAGTCTACATGCAACCCGACCCGAACCTGGAAATTCCATTTGAAAAAACCCGAAATCCCGAACCAAATCTGATAACCAACAAAAATATTCCAAAGATCTATAACCGGATCCGAAAAAGACAAATTAGTTTCCGTGGACACGCAACGCTACCAGAACCTCAAAATTCCATGCGAAGTCAACCTGAAACCCGTCCCGAACCAAATCTTAACCGACAAAAATATTCCAAAGAACTATAACCCGATGCAAGCCAGACAAAATAATCTCTGACCACCGGCAACCCGATCCGAACCTGAAAGTTCTAATTGAACTCAATCCGAAACCTGGTTGTGATCGGTTTTTGGGTTGACTTCAAATGGAACCTTCAAGTTCGGATCCAGTTGAAAAAAAATTAAACTAAATTAGATAATTCTGCATGAAAACCCATTTATGTAAATTAAGGAGAGGGGCAATTGCCCCCCTTTCCCCCCTTTTATACTTAACCAATGAGCCTCCAAATCAAATGAAGGAAGCCATATCGTAATAAACTGGTATATCAAATTTGAAGCAAATCGAATAATTCTGTATGAAAAACCCATTTATCTAAATTAAGGGGACACTAGCCCCTCTCCCCCCTTTATACTTAACCAATAAATCTCCAAATCTAATCAAGGCAGCTCCTTACCATAATAAACCGGTATACAAAATTTGGAGCCAATCCAATAACTCTGCATGAAAAACCCATTTATCTAAATTAAGGGGGTGTCTAGCCCCTCCCCCTTTCCTCCCTTTATACTTAACTAATGAACCTCCAAATCTAATCAGGGAAGCTTCTTAACATAATAAACCGGTATACGAAATTTGGAGCAGATCGAATAACTCTGCATGAAAAACCCATTTATCTAAGTTAAGGGGGGGGGGGTCTAGCCCCCCTTTCCTCCCTTTATACTTAACTAATTAACCTCCAAATCTAATCAGGGAAGCTCCTTAACATTATAAACCGGTATACGAAATTTGGAGCAGATCGAATAACTCTGCATGAAAAACCGATTTATCTAAGATGAGAGGGGTAGCCCCCTTTCCCCCCTTTATACTTAAATAATGTGCTTCAAAATCTAATCAGGGAAGCTCCTTAACACAATAAACCGGTATACCAAATTTGGAGCAAATCGAATATTTCTGCATGAAAAACCCATTTATATAAATTAAGGAGGGGAACTAGCCCCCCTTCTCCCCCTTTATCCTTAACCAATGAACCCCCAAAAATAATGAGGGAAGCACCTCATCAGAATGAATCTAGAAATTTTTTTTTGAAGAAATCGGATATTTCTATCAAGAGTTATCACGTTAGGTACATACGTACGTACGTACGTACACACGTACATACAGAATCGGCGGGAGCATAAGCTCTCAGGCTTTGATAGCGTGTGAGCTAAAAATATCACCCTGATCGGATAATAAGTGGTCATTTTTCAATTAGCCTAACATTTTCTAGGCTCTTTGCAATAAGCCTGAACAATATCAGGCTAATTGGAAAAAGGGAGATTGATTCTCCAATTAGCCCGGCTCTTTGCAAACAGCCTAGGCTGTTTGCAAAGAGCCGGATTTCTCAATTAGCCTACGACGCTACGACATATATATTAAGGCTCAACTTCACTGAAACTCCCCGATCGCGAAATCCCATGTTAGCCTATGGGAAAACTTTCAAGTGCGTTGACTCATTACCTAATATAATTATTAAAATACCGTTTTCACCATCAGAAAGTAGACGTCAGATGCCGATGATGTGCGTTTTTAAAAATTACCTCCGTAAATTTTAAGTACATTAAAAATCCCTATAAACTTTGAAATTTCCATTTGATTAAATTTTATCATCTTCTTAAAACTACTTAAAATTTACGGAGACACTTTTTAAAAACGCACATCATCGGCACCTGACGTCTACTTTCTGATGGTGAAAACGGTATTTTAATAATTATATTAGTTAATGAGTCATCGCACTTGAAAGTTTTCCCATAGGCTAACCATGGGATTTCGCGATCGGGGAGTTTCAGTGAAGCGGAGCCTTAAGTATTAATCATGAAATTAGCGCATTTTGTGCCACTAGACATTTGGTACCCCGGGTAATTGGCCGTATTTCTGTTTTTTGAGAGTACAAACGACGAAAGGGAATCAAATGAAAGTTAACAAGAAAAAAAAAAACAGATTTTTATTTTAATTGATCCGTCTTGTCAGATCAGAAACAACTTTACTAGTCATTGTGCCCTGTGTCAGATTTTTTTCAGCGTCTCTATGAATGATAACATTCAAAGAAATTCATAGCAGAGTTGGAACGCTTCAGGAAATTTTCCAGGTGAAACATAATTTAAAAAAAAATAAATCTATCTTAAACGAGCGAAATTTTGACTTATTTAAGGAGAGATTTTCTATAAGGAAATACTGGTACAAAAGAATTCCCTGATATAGAAATTGCAGGACCCGTACGTACCCTATAATACAGAATTATTTCATGTATTTTCATATCACCCCTTTAGAGCTTGGCGCCTCGGTGGCTGCGCCGTATTTTGATATTTCAGCCTTAATTGCAACAGAAAGTCTCTTTCGTCAAGACGGAAGAGAATGGACGAAAGAGAACGACAAAAGAGAATGGAATGACAGTTTAAGAAAAACATATTTTTATTTTAATTGATTAAATTGACAGAGGTAGCTTTTGATACTCCTAGCGTCCTATGACATTTTTTTTTTTTTCAGCTCCTTGCGAATAATTTCTAAGGATATTAATAGTAAGAATTTATTACGTATTTTCTGCTTTTAAGTATTTGGCACCAGAGTGGTTGCCCGGTAATTTGGTATTTCAGACTTATTGGTAATTGCAAATGACGAAATAGTATAAAACACGGGTGGTCAACTGAGGCACACTCCACACCACTAAAATTTTACAGTAATCATTGCCTTATTTAACTATGGAATCCCTGCGATTTAAGAAGTCGACTTTTTCTGCAAATATTTACTGGTATTCGGCTTGCCACAGTTGCCCATTCCTGGTATAGAATTTTTGTTTAAAAAAAACGGATTTTAATTTTAATTGATCGCCTTTGTGTGAAGCGATTTTATTAGTCGTGATACTTTGGATCAGGTTTTTTAAGCGCCTCTATGAATGATAACATCCAAGAAAACTAATACTAATTATTTCTTGTACCGTATTTTATGGAAGAAACGCCGCACCCGTTGTAAACGCCGCATCCATCGGAACACTTCTTTTGTCGACAGCGTCACACTGACTTAACTTTAATCAAAGTTTTCTGAGCAGTGTAGGATGCCTCGTTTTTAATATCTTAAGATGTCTGAAGTTTTATTTAAAATATTTAAATCCGATTTTAAATATTTTTATGAATTTTTAAATTAAGGAAACTGGGTTGATATTTAAAAAAAAAAAAAAAAAAAAAAATCGTAAACGCCGCACTTGGAGAAAAAATAACTTTTAAACACGTAAACTCCGCGGCGTTTTTTCCAGAAAATACGGTACTTTAAATTTCTCAAAGAAAACCATTAGAACGGCAAAAAGCCACCCCTAGACTTAGAACGCCCAGGACTTCAAGAAGGCCATCACCTGCCCTGGAATTGTACAGTTTTTTTCCGTTTTTAGCTCACAGGCTATCAAAGCCTGAGAGCTAATGTGCCGGACCGTTCTGTATGTATGTATGTACGTATGTATGTATGTATGTATGTATGTATGTACGTAACGCGATAACTCTTGATAGAAACATCCGATTTGCTTCAAAATTTTTTTCTAGGTTCATTGTGATAAGGCGCTTCCCTGATTAGTTTTGGGAGTTCATTGGTTAAGGATAAAGGGGGAAAAACGGGGTTAGTCCAACCCCTTAATTCAGATAAATGGGTTTTTCATGCAGAATCATTCGATTTGCTCCGAATTTGGTATACCGGTTTATTATGTTAAGGAACTTCCCTGATTAGTTTTTGGTGTTCATTGGTTAAGGAATAAAGGGGGGAAAGGGGGTTTAGTCCACCCCCTTAATTCAGATAAATGGGTTTTTCTTGCAGAATCATTCGATTTGCTCCGAATTTGGTATACCGGTTTATTATGTTAAGGAACTTCCCTGATTAGTTTTGGGGGTTCACTGGTTAAGGATAAAGGGGGAAAAGGGGTTTAGTCCACCCCCTTAATTCAGATAAATGGGTTTTTCATGCAGAATCATTCGATTTGTTCCGAATTTGGTATACCGGTTTATTATGTTAAGGAACTTCCCTGATTAGTTTTGGGGGTTCATTGGTTAAGGATAAAGGGGGAAAGGGGGGGGGGGTTAGTCCACCCCATTAATTCAGATAAATGGGTTTTTCAAGAAGAATGATTCGATTTGCTCCGAATTTGGTATACCGGTTTATTATGTTAAGGAACTTCCCTGATTAGTTTTGGGTGTTCATTGGTTAAGTATAGAGGGGGGTTAGTCCACACCCTTAATTCAGATAAATGGTTTTTTCATGCAGAATCATCCGATTTGCTCCGAATTTGTTATACCGGTTTATTATGTTAAGGAACTTCCCTGATTAGTTTTGGGGGTTCATTGGTTAAGGATAAAGGGGGAAAAGGATGGTTAGTCCACCCCTTTTAATTCAGATAAATGGGTTTTTCATGCAGAATCATTAGATTTGCTCCGAATTTGGTATACCGGTTTATTATGTTAAGGAACTTCCCTGATTAGTTTTGTGGGTTCACTGGTTAAGGATAAAGGGGGAAAAGGGAGGTTAGCCCGCCCCTCTTAATTTAGATAAATGCGTTTTTCATGCAGAATGATTCGATTTGCTCCGAAGTTGGGGTACCGGTTTATTGTGTTAAGGAACTTCCCTGTTTTGGGGGTTCATTGGTTAAGGATAAAGGGGGAAGGGGGGCTAGTCCACACCCCTTAATTTATATAAACGGGCTTTTCATGCAGAATTATTCGCTTTGCTCCAAATTTGGTATACCGGTTTATTATGTTAAGGAGCTTCCCTGATTCGTTTTGGGGATTCATTGGTTAAGGATAAAGGGGGGCTAGTCCACCCCCTTAATTTAGATACATGGGGTTTTTTTGCAGGATTATTCGATTTGCTCCAAATTTGGTATACCGGTTTATTATGATAAGGAGCTTCCTTGATTAGATTTGGAGGCTCACTGCTTAAGTATAAAGGGGGAAACGGGGGCTAATTCCCCTTCACTTATTTTTTTGAGGGGCATTATTCTATAAAATAAGAGTATAATATACAATTAGTGTGAATAGCCTGTGAGCTCAATGCCATCAGTTTAGCTGGGCACTTTTCTTTTTTATTTGATCAATAAATTACCTATTGAGTTATAAATGTTTTTGATCACATGACAAACACGATTTTCGCTTTTCACGGACTGGTTTTTCTGCTTTCTTCGGGAACTTTGGTTCAAAACGCCAACTTTGACACAATTTTCTGAAAGATCTATTGCGTTTTCCAAAAAACGGAAAAAATAGCTCGATGACATAGTTTCTGAACAACAGCACCAGCTAGTTTCATGAATTTTCGAACAAAATTAATTAAAACTTATGTCAGAAAATTGCCCTTTTCGATTTGAGAATACCCATAAAAGTAGGTTGTGGTTCCATTTTTGTTATACCTGAAAGTAGATAACAATTAAAAACTCATAGTACCTCTTTTTGTTTTTTTCATTTTTTGTCATGGAATTTCACTTTTTTAGGGTTTCGTTCATCTGACGAAACCCTATGCCCCTTTGTCCCTCTGTCTGTCCGTCTGTCTGTCTGTCACAGAGTCTGTTCTCAGAAACTATACATGTTGGAGACTTGAAATTTTGCATACTTATAGATGAACACCACACATCATACGACAAATCATAAAATTTTGAAAAAGTCGTACATTTAACACTTTGGGCTCCCACATGTGTATTTTAAACAATTCTTTCTAAGTGAGCCCCTAATTAAGTTACAGGCGTGAAATTTTGCGTACTTATAGATGGACGACTCAGATCAAACGACAAATAATAATTTTTTGAAAAAGTCGTACATTTAAACCTTTGGGCTCCCACATGTATATTTTAAACAGTTCTTTCTATGTGAGCCTCTGATTAGGTTGGAGGCGTGAAATTTTGCATACTTATAGCTGAATATCTCACATCAAACGACAAATCATAAAATTTTGAAAAAGTCGTACATTTAACCCTTTGGGCTCCCACATGTGCATTTAAACAATTCTTTCTAAGTGAACCCTAATTAGGTTGGAGGAGTGAAATTTTGCATACTTATAGCTGAATACATCAGATCAAACGACAAATCATAAAATTTTGAAAAAGTCGTACATTTAACCCTTTGGGCTCCCACATGTATATTTTAAACAGTTCTTTCTATGTGAGCCTCTAATTAGGTTGGAGGCGTGAAATTTTGCATACTTATAGCTGAACACCTCACATCAAATGACAAACCATACAATTTTGAAAAAGTCGTACATTTAACCCTTTGGGTTCCCACATGTGTATTTTAAACAATTCTTTCTAAGTGAGTCACTAATTAGGTTGCAGGCGTGAAATTTTGCGTACTTATAGATGGACACCGCAGATCAAACGACAAATCATAAAATTTAGAAAAAGTCGTACATTTAACCCTTTGGGCTCCCACATGTATATTTTAAACAATTCTTTCTATGTGAGCCTCTGATTAGGTTGGAGGCCTGAAATTTTGCATACTTATAGCTGAATATCTCACATCAAATGACAAATTATAAAATTTTGAAAAAGTCGTACATTTAACTCTTTGGGCTCCCACATGTGTATTTTAAACAATTCTTTCTAAGTGACACCCTATTTAGGTTGGAGATACGAAATTTTGCATACTTTTAGCTGAACATCTCAGATCAAACAACAAATCATAAATTTTTGAAAAAGTCGTACATTTAACTCTTTGGGCTCCCACATGTGAATTTTAAACAATTCTTTCTAAGTGATTCCCTAATTAGATTGCAGGCGTGAAATTTTGCGTACTTATAGATGGACACCTCAGATCAAACGACAAATCATAAAATTTAGAAAAAGTCGTACATTTAACCCTTTGAGCTCCCACATGCGTATTTTAAACAATTCTTTCTAAGTGAGTCCCTAATTAGGTTGGAGGAGTGAAATTTTGCATACTTATAGCTCAATACATCACATCAAACGACAAATCATAAAATTTTGAAAAAGTACATTTAACCCTTTGGGCTCCCAGATGTGTATTTTAAACAATTCTTTCTAAGTGAGTCCCTAATTAGGTTGCAGGCGTGATATTTTGCGTACTTATAGATGGACACCTCAGATCAAACGACAAATCATAAAATTTAGAAAAAGTCGTACATTTAACCCTTTGAGCTCCCACATGCGTATTTTAAACAATTCTTTCTAAGTGAACCCTAATTAGGTTGGAGTAGTCAAATTTGCATACATATAGCTGAATACCTCACATCAAAAGACAAATTATAAATTTCTGAAAAAGTCGTACATTTAACCCTTTCGGCTCCCACATGAGTATTTTAAACAATCCTTTCTAAGTGAACCCTAATTAGGTTGGAGGCGTGAAATTTTGCATACTTATAGCTGAACACCTCACATCAAATGACAAACCATAAAATTTTGAAGAAGTCGTACATTTAACCCTTTGAGCTGCCACATGTGTATATTAAACAATTCCTTCTAAGTGACACCCTATTTAGGTTGGAGGTACGAAATTTTGCATACTTATAGCTGAACACCTCACATCAAATGACAAACCATAAAATTTTGAAAAAGTCGTACATTTAACTCTTTGGGCTCCCACATGTGTATTTTAAACATTTCTTTCTAAGTGACACCCTATTTAGGTTGGAGATACGAAATTTTGGATACTTATAGCTGAACACCTCAGATCAAACGACAAATCATAAAATTTTTAAAAAGTCGTACTTTTAACTCTTTGGGCTCCCACATGTGTATTTTAAACAATTCTTTCTAAGTGAGTCCCTAATTAGGTTGCAGGCGTGAAATTTTGCGTACTTATAGATTAACACCTCAGATCAAACGCAAATCATAAAATTTTGAAAAAGTCGTACATTTAACCCTTTGATCTCCCACATGCGTATTTTAAACAATTCTTTCTAAGTGAGCCCCTAATTAGGTTGGAGGAGTGAAATTTTGCATACTTATAGCTGAACACCTCACATCAAATGACTAACCATAAAATTTTGAAAAAGTCGTACATTTAACTCTTTGGGCTCCCACATGTGTATTTTAAACATTTCTTTCTAAGTGACACCCTATTTAGGTTGGAGATACGAAATTTTGCATACTTATAGCTGAACACCTCAGATCAAACGACAAATCATAAATTTTTTTAAAAAGTCGTACTTTTAACTCTTTGGGCTCCCACATATGTATTTTAAACAATTCTTTCTAAGTGAGTCCCTAATTAGGTTGCAGGCGTGAAATTTTGCGTACTTATAGATGAATACCTCAGATCAAACGACAAATCATAAAATTTTGAAAAAAATGTACATTTAACCTTTTGGGCTCCTAAATGTGTATTTTAAACAATTCTTTCTAAGTGACACCTTATTTAGGTTGGAGGCGTAAAATTTTGCATACTTATAGCTGAACACCTCACATCAAATGACAAACCATAAAATTTTGAAAAAGTCGTACATTTAACTCTTTGGGCTCCCACATGTGTATTTTAAACATTTCTTTCTAAGTGACACCCTCTTTAGGTTGGAGATACGAAATTTTGCATACTTTTAGCTGAACACCTCAGATCAAACGACAAATCATAAAATTTTTAAAAAGTCGTACTTTTAACTCTTTGGGCTCCCACATGTGTATTTTAAACAATTCTTTCTAAGTGAGTCCCTAATTAGGTTGCAGGCGTGAAATTTTGCGTACTTATAGATGAACACCTCAGATCAAACGACAAATCATAAAATTTTGAAAAAGTCGTACATTTAACCCTTTGATCTCCCACATGCGTATTTTAAACAATTCTTTCTAAGTGAGACCCTAATTAGGTTGGAGGAGTGAAATTTTGCATACTTATAGCTGAATACATCACATCAACGACAAATAATAAAATTTTGAAAAAGTACATTTAACCCTTAGTGCTCCCGCATTTTTATTTTAACAATTCTTTCTAAGTGAACCCTAACTATGTTGGAGGCGTGAAATTTTGCATACTTATAGCTGAACACCTCACATCAAATGACAAACCATAAAATTTTGAAAAAGTCGTAAATTTAAACCTTTGGACTCCCACATGTGTATTTTAAACACTTCTTTCTAAGTGACACCCTATTTAGGTTGGAGGTATGAAATTTTGCATACTTATAGCTGAACACCTCAGATCAAACGACAAATCATAAAATTTTAAAAAAGCCGTACATTTAATCCTTTTTGCTCCCACATGTATATTTTAAACAGTTCTTTCTAATGAACCCTAATTAGGTTGGAGGAGTGAAATTTTGCATACTTATAGCTGAATATCTCACATCAAAAGACAAATCATAAAATTCTGAAAAAGTCGTACATTTAACCCTTTCGGCTCCCACATGTGAATTTTAAACAATCCTTTCTAAGTGAACCCTAATTAGGTTGGAGGCGTGGAATTTTGAATACATATAGCTGAACACCTCACATCAAATGACAAACCATAAAATTTTGAAGAAGTCGTACATTTAACCCTTTGGGCTCCCACATGTGTATTTTAAACAATTCTTTCTAAGTGAGTCTCTAATTAGGTTGCAGGCGTGAAATTTTGCATACTTATAGATGGACACCTCAGATCAAACGGTAAATCATAAAATTTTGAAAAAGTCGTACATTTAATCCTTTGGGCTCCCACATGTGTATTTTAAACAATTCTTTCTAAGTGAACCCTAATTAATTTGGAGGCGTGAAATTTTGCATACTTATTGCAGAACACCTGAGACCACCAGACAAATCATAAAATTTTCAAAAAGTCTTATATTATTTACTCCTCCGTGCTCTAACTTGTATATTTGAAGCAATTTTTCTAACCTCCACCCTTTTCACGCGGGGAGCACTTCTCCAACTTTTGCCGACACCCCTTTGACCATTCTTTCATATTATGCACCATAGCCTTACATATTTTAGTTCCATTTTTTACCGCCAGGGAGGTACTTATAGCTGAATATCTCGCATCAAACGACAAATCATAAAATTCTGAAAAAGTCGTACATTTAACCCTTTCGGCTCCCACATGTGAATTTTAAACAATTCTTTCTAAGTGACACCTTATTTAGGTTGGAGGCGTAAAATTTTGCATACTTATAGCTGAACACCATCATGCGACAAATCATAAAAATTTGAAAAAGTCGTACATTTAAACCTTTGGGCTCCCACATTTGTATTTTAAGCAATTCTTTCTAACTGAGCCCCTTATTAAATTGGAGATTTGAAATTTTGCATACTTATAGCAGAACACCTGAGGCCAGGCGACAAATCATAAAATCTTGAAAAAGTCTTAAGTTTAACCTTTTGAGCTATCACATATGTCCTTTAAGCAATTTTTTCTAAGAGAGCCCCTAATTAAGTTGGAGACATGAATTTTTGCATACGTATAGCTGGATTCCTCAGACCACATGACAAATCATAAAATTTTCAAAAAGTCTTACATTATTTACTCCTCCGTGCTCTAACTTGTATATTTTAAGCAATTTTTCTAACCTCCACCCTTTTGACCCGGGGAGCACTTTTCCAACTTTTGCCGACACCTCTTTGACCATTCTTTCATATTATGCACCATAGCCTTACATATTTTAGTTCCACTTTTTACCGCCAGGGGCGCCTACTTATCTCGGGTGCTATGGGTCCAATCCCCTTGACTAATATATCTATGGATAGTATGTAAAACAGTGTTTCGTTCGGATAGAGGTTTGTTTAGAATAGAGTTCGCCCCTTGTTGCGAAATGTGGAACTAACAGATTTTTCAAAGGGATAAAGTGTTTTGAAAGGAATATTAAACGAAACCCTCTGTGCGATCTGTATCACACTTACCCACTTGTTTTTTTTTTTTTTTTTTTTTTTGCCTTCTGCAACATGAAAGAATCAACATATATACACTACATAGCCATTAATGATCGGACACTTTCAATTTTAAAAATTTCTCCAATATCTAACCCGGGAATGCTTGCGCATATCCAGGATATGAACGATTAACACTATGCCACCAATAAATTCAAACAAAAATCGTCGTTTTAATTAATCGTTGACATTGCTCACAAAAATATTTGACGATTACTTTTCGAAAATTAGGGGTGAGAAATGTAATAACCGTGCCCAACCTGGGTATGACTTACCCTGCGCGAGCAATCTCTGGTTAAAGATATATTTGTCGGATTTTTCCGCTGCCATCAAAATACTCAAGGCCTGAGGACACAAGTTGAGACGTCATCACTAATCGACCGACTTCTCACTAGTGTTGGAATTAACACCGGAAAAATTTGATTAGCAATTTCCTTTTACTTTATTTGGTGGAATATCTACCACCTTATACAACAATACTAACTATTTAAACTTACTGGTGAGT
Organism: Maratus speciosus; assembly: GCA_963932465.1. NCBI lineage: Eukaryota > Metazoa > Arthropoda > Arachnida > Araneae > Salticidae > Maratus > Maratus speciosus. Next base: position 199,376,660 of record OZ010796.1, on the reverse strand, counting down.
ATTTGGAATCCCCTAATAAAAAATCAGCCAGACGCGGAAACGCTGTGACATTCCGCATATGGCTGAATTTTAGTTATGTTTTCCGAATTCTCACCAGTAAGTTTAAGTAGTTACTATTGTTTTAGAAGATGATGGATATTCCACAAATAAAATAAAAGGAAATTGCTATTCAAAATTTTCCGGTGTGAATTCCAACACTAGTGAGAAGTCGATCGATTAGTGATGACGTCTCAACTTGTGTCCTCAGGCTTTGAGTATTTCGATGGCAACGATTTTTCTCGAGCTTCAGGGATGTGAAGAATATGTTCGATTTCTTATTTATCAACGGCGGTTTGATCAGAAGGACAAATAGGGGGACAACAAAAAATCAAAGAAAAATAATAATTTTTGGGAACCCCCTGTAAAATAAAATGCAGGAAATGATTTATTGCTATAGCTTACGAATATTATAGTACAATATATGTATTCATTTCTGGAAGAATAGAAGAGAAATCTACAGAAATCTACAATGAATGTAGATTTTTTTTAAGTTACAAATTTTTTTGCATGTTTTTTGTTTATATCATGCAAGGTTTTTTTTTACCAAATTTAATGCCAATTTCAGAAAAATTGACAAAATGTAGTAGAAATAATACGGTGTAATTGGAATGTAAATATGTTAAATATTTGATGACATATGAATTGACAATTGAATGAAATATTTTTTATCTGCGCATGCACACACGATAATATATATATATATATTTCGTGATTTGATAGTTAACTCTATGCAGCAACTCATTAAAAAAGCCAGTCAAACATCGTGAAAATTCAGAAAGATATGGGTAATAGACTGAGCTGTTTTTTAGTTGTGCTCTATAAACAGCTATATGATAGGGGGTTTAACTTAAAAAAAAAAATCGATATTGCTCCATGAATATACGGTCTATTCTTCCATAAATGAATATATATATATATTGTACAATATCCATATATTCGTAAGCTATAGAGATAGATCATTTCGTGTATTTTATTTTACAGGGTGATCCCAAACATTATTCTTTTTCTTTGATTTTTCTTTCTCCCCCCCCCCCCCCCAATTGTCCTTCTGATCAAACCGCCATTGATAAATATGAAGTCAAACATATTCTTCATAATCCTGAAGTTTCAGAAAAATCCGACAAATACATGTTTAAATATTCGACAAAATGTCTAAAATTGAAACTATCCGATCATCAATGGCCATTATAGTGTAGATGTAATTGGACTGTCCATATAAGTTTTTACATACTTTTAGTTTGATAATTCGTATGTATAACTCTATTTCGGCGCCTCATTTTAAGATAGCATACTAAAAAATGAATAAGTAAAATGTTTTTTAGCTTAGCTCTTAACGTTCAATTATTTCACTATTAAAATTCACCCCCCCCCTACACACACTCCAAACTTAATTTGGCGCCTCAGTTCTAATGAGCTAAGCTATTCCCAATAATTTAGACTGGCGAGACCTTAATTTAATTTTTCCCGTGATTTTGCTATGGAAACTTGTGTAAATTTCCCTATCTTAGACGATGAAAGTAAATAATTTCTCAACTTCCAAAATTTGCGACATCTAGTTTTTTTTTTTTTTTTTTTTTGTAATAGGGTTCTGTTTAGCCGCTTCAAACATAAGAAAGCACGCCAATTCTGTAGTTAATAAATATACATATGATTGAAGTGTAAATAGATAAATAAACTGAAAATTGTAAAAGTCGTTTTACCGAAAGAACTGGCTAAATAACTTGACATAATGAATAACGCGTAATGTTTTGAGGAGCGCAGATGAGTTCAATTTTTCAAAACTGCTAGTCAATAGAATAAAGAGTTTGATCTGTTTTAGACGTAAGAAGAAAAATTACCAGTCGCTGTTTCTCAAGTTACTAACTGATTCAGGAAGAACAGGGTGGTCCCTTTAACAATGACAGATGTGACAATTTTAATGAATGTATTGTACAAGAGTCCTGGTATTGTACACCGACAGAGTATCTGTTTTCTTCCGCACAAAATGGAAACCTGATGTGAAATGCGGTTTTTCCAAGAAATACTAGCAGTTTTACAAGTATGGGCAGAGGATCAAAAGCATAAGCGTCCACTGTATCTCAGTTGCGTTAGAGCCAAAATCGTTCAATCATGAGTGTGCGTTTTTAGGAGTAATTAGGAATGAATAATGATATGTACTGAAAAATACGGAAATGCGAAACGCGATAAACCAGACCGTTAAATACTCCATTTTCGGGCGGGCATTTGAGGATTTTCACCCCTCGAAACACAAGTCATCCTCTATCTTGAAGAACTCATTAAGATTTCTGCTTCGGTGCAATGAAAAATAAATTGACATACGTTCCCTGAAGATTGTACCATTCCACAGCACATACCTTTCTTATCTTGCTTTAAAGATTGTTTAGAAAACAGTTGTAGGGATAAATACATGAATCTTTTTCAGTGTATCATCGTGCTGTTACATTAGTTACACAGATGTGTAGGATAATAAATAGTAAGCAATGAAACACGATTATTTTTCTGTAAAATTAATATTTAGTAAACAATGTATTAGCTATCTTAAGATAGACGAAAGAGAATTTCTAAATAGTATTATTTCTCTTATTATTGAGAGCTGAATCAAAATAATTAAAAGCATAAAAATTTAAACAATACTAAAACAAGTAAACAATATTATAGCCATCTTAAGATAGATGAAAGATAATTTCTAAATAGGAATATTTCTCTTATTATTGGAGATCTGAATCAAAATAATTTAAAAAAAGTATAAAAATTGCAACAATACTTAAAACAAGTAAACACTATATTAGCTCTCTTAAGATAGATGAAAGAGAATTTCTGAATAGTATTATTTTTCTTATTATTGGGGAGCTGAATGAAAGTAATTTTAAAAAGCACAAAAATTACAATAATACTAAAACAATTTTTTTTTTTTTTTTTTTTTGTTAATGATGAGTATGAGTTACGATGAATTTAATTTAGTGTTTCAGCATTTATAGAAGTACTTTTTAAAACTAATTTTTATATCTATTATACAAAAATCTGCCTGTGTTTCCGAATTCCTACATAGTATATGAAAGGCAACACGGTGAAATTAACATCTGTTATTCAGATGAATCAGATGAATCCGGGGATGTCTTAATGAATCCCAGAACTTTAAATTTTTAATTAGTGTCCGATATATTAATTTTATTTTGCAATTGTAATTTTTAACTGAAATTCGGAAAAAATACAACTAAAATACCTTAAATTCTATGGTGAAAAAAAAGGAAAGAAATGTAAATAATACTATCCAAAATTCTGAATAAATATCATTTTTGTTTTGTTTAAATATGTCGATTTTACGGTTTTTTGTTTACGCTTTCCGAAAAAAATGTAATGCTAGCATGATATGATTTAATTCTACATTTACAAAAATTTTTATCAAAAAGCGGATATATTTTCATATTATTAATCCGTATGAAATAATATTTTCGAATTTGTTTAAAATGTAAGTAAATGTAGAACTGTGAATATCATGACATGTAAATAACTTGAAATTTTAAGCATGGATTGAACATACGTACAGACAAATTTTTGAACAATAGTACCTTAGTTTTTAATCAACAGTAGATCAGCCCCCTATAGAACATGACGATACTCATTGATCGATTTCAAAAAATATTTTTCTTCGCTCAACTATGCGCAATTGTAAAATAAAAGACATCTTCTGGTTCACTTTTAAATATAAAAGCATGTTACTTGCAGGCACAACTATTGAACTTTTTTTGTAATCGAACAGTTTTCTTCTTTTTTCCGATAAGTGACTAACATCTGGAGTTATAAGCAATTATTCTCTCAGGATGAGGATTTTTTTCGCCTTTCTTTCGTCTCTAGAAATTAGGTTCAAAATGCCAAATTTGACTGTATGTTTGTTTCAAAAAAAAAAGAAAAAAACAGTTCGATTGCATCGTTTCTGAATAAGGTCATCTGCCAATTTGATATGCTTGCGAACAAAAATGAATTTAAAAATTTGTCAGAAAATAGCCAGTTTGCATTTGAGAAAAGCCTTAAGCGAGTTAGGCAAATAAACAAACATTAGTTTAACAATAATGCCAAGCTCTCGAAATTTTTATCGAAAATCATGTAGATTCTGCATGCCTGCGTATATCCATTTTACTATAATTGCTCCAGAATCACGTAACTTGCAATGTGTATTTTTCAGTTAATTCATATTGTAAATTCTAAATATGATTACATGTTTATAATAAGAATTTAATAAAATTAATACTTTATAGCTTTTCTAAATGTAGAATTGAACTACTTTCCACACATTTAAAAACAAGAAAGATCTCATGCCATGCAATGAGTCGCTACGCCCGCTAGCATAACTTTGAAACATGTAAAAATATTTATTTCCTTATGTAGTATGAGCAAGTGTTATGTAATGTAAACGCATTTAATTAGTGACCTTTAAATTTACAATGCTTCCAGCTCACACGATAATCAAAACACTACTAAAAATTACATTTTTAGATTTAAAAAAAAAAAAAAAAACATTATTATTATTGGTAGTAGTAGTAATATTTACTATTTGATGAGCTGAGCTAACACAATTACACTTCACAACAGAAAGCAAAAAGTTATATTGATTGCAATTTTCATTTGTCAACAACAGACATCAATATCTCACAAATAATATATTTGAATTTTATGATAATCGGAGAAATCTTCTAAATGTTAGGCGATATATAAATCCGGAAAGAAAAATTAAGGGTGTAATAATAATGCATTAGACGAAAAATAGAGAATTGAAAATGGCTTGTTTGTATAACTTATAGATTTGTCTACTAACCTCAAAATCTCGTTTTTCAAAAATCATTTTATTCATTGCCTGGTTTTCTTAGCATTACAATTAATTGGAATTATTAATAAATTTTTGAAGTGAAAATTCTATATTAAAAAGAAAAAAAAATCACTTGCGTTTTTAGAAATTGCAAATGCAAATACAGTAAACTCTCTGTAAGGCGAATTCTGTGTAAGACGAAAATCTGTCTAACTCGAAAAGATTTTCAAGTTCCCGCGAATCCACATTCATAGAGTAAAAATTGTCTAAGGCGGAATATTGTCTACTACGGAAAAAATTTTCGGTCTCGATCGATCCGCCTCATTTAGGGAGACTTTAAATCAAAATTATCTCATATATTTTGAAGATAAACAAGAATTGTAGACTTTTTTCCCCTTGTATGTGGTGTGTAAATGCATTCTTTAGTAAAATATTTTTTTTATATCCGAAAAATGAAGAAAGAAAAAGTTCCTCTAAACGTCTAAACCCATTTTGTTCTTTACATGATCACGTACCTGAAAGGAGGATCCAAATGATTAAATGGAGAGAGGGGTCGCCATATTTAGGGAGGCTTTAAATCGGAATTATCTCACATAATTTGAAGATGAACAAGAATTGTAGACCTTTTTTTCCCCTTGTGTGTGGTGTGTGAATGCATTCTTTAGTAAAATATTTTATTATATCCGAAAAATGAAGAAATAAAAAGTTTCTCTAAACACAATTTGTTCTTTGCATGATTACGCCATGTTTAGAGAAGCTTTAAATCGAAAATATCTCGCATATTTTGAAGATAAACAACAATTGCATAGACCTTTTTTTTCCCCTTTATGTGTGTGTGTGTAGTCACTACTTGACCGGAATGTATGCTATATGCTGTGCTTCAGAATCAGTGTTCATATCTTATTTATTTTAAAGACAAGACTTTTTTTTTTCCTTTTTTTCAAATGAATTTTTCGAGAGATTAATGACTTTTCTAATTTATCAAAAATTCTTATTATGATAAGAGAATCCTTTTCAGAATTCAACATTTTAATGTAGTGATCACGATCAGTTTTAAACCTTAAGAAAATCGATTTTCTTTTTTTCTATATATTTTTTTTTAATTTTTGAAGCTATAAAAAGAGATTGGGTGAAAATATTCAAATTAGAACCTATTCAATTTGAAATTAATTGATAACGCATACTTTAACACAGATTCAAATTGAATTTCAACTTTGCGTGGGTTTTTACTACTTGTACACATTGTAAAAAAAAAAAAAAAAAAAAAAAAAAAAAAAAAAATTGAAAGATAGGTAATTTATTTTCAACATATATGTATAAAATGATTATAGTAAAATTTCTACCTACTTTTTTGACTACTTAAAAGGCGTAAAACTTATTTGTTGCAATTAGAACGTGTTTTCTGCATGTGATACACCTTTAAAAAACACATTCAATCCCCCCCCCCCCCAAAAAAAAAAAACAAAAAAAAACGCGTCATTTAACTGACACAAACAATGTTAGAGTACGTATAATCATTTTATATACACTTATATTCAAAAGAAATTATCTATCTGCTGTTATTATTATTATTATTATTATTATTATTATTATTATTTTCAATGTATATAAGTAACAAAAACACAGTTTCGTGGAAAGCATACCCAGAGTTGTCAATCAGAGTCTGTGTTAAAGTACTCATTTTTAGGTGCGTTCGTAATTATATAAATATGAAGCACCTACAGCCGTCGTTCAGTCCGTCTGTCTGTCCGCCCGCATATAACAGAGCAAAAACTACCCAACCGAATGATCTGAAATTTTAAATAATATATAATTGTTGTAAAATTTTGTCGAGCCATTTCAAATTTTATGAAAATCGGATGTATAGTGTAATTACAGGGACAGTCAAAAGTATTCGGTTACATTACGGCCAATGGGAAAAAAATATTGCAAGTGCATTTTAATGATATTACAGCACTTCCGAATACTCTGAAGTTTTAAATATATAATTATTGCAAAATTTTGTCGAGTCATTTCAAATTTTATGAAAATCGGATGCATAGTTTATTTACAGGGACGGTCAAAAGTTTTCCGTTACATTACGGCCAATGGGAAAAAATTATTGCAAGCGCATTTTAATGATGTTACAGACTATGCACTTATGAAGTGCAAAAAAATATACATTCAGTACAATATGGGGTGCAAAAAATATTTATAAAACTAGTTATAGTACGAACGTACCTCATTTGCCACATTTGCCACATTTGACGAGCAATTTCCAACTTGTTAATTTCAAATTGATCCGTTTGTAACTGGAATATTCTTATGCGGTTTTTGTTTTGTTTGATCCAGAAGCATGTAATTTTTCAAAGAGTATAAAAAACAATAAATAATTTTTTTACAGATCTTAAAACTCACGACTCACCAAATATAAAATTAATATATGCTTCCTTGAAAGTAAATAACAAGACAGGGTTACAGATTTCATCTTACATAATTGCTACTTATTAGTATTTATATTATTTATTATACTTATTGCTACTCTGTTGAGCATATTCCAAATAATAAACATAACTTTTCTAATAAAATTTCTTCTTTCAATAAATTAATTATTGTTATTTTTGTCCTATACCATGGCATATTGAATGGCGTTTAATTTTTGGATCACAATGTTACATATTAAGATTGATATTTATCAAAGATAGGATTATATATGGGTACTATTTATTTTATAGTATTTTTAAATAATATCTTAAATAATTAAGAATAGCATGTGTAAAAGTTTATGAACGAATAATTTACGAATATTTTAAAAATTGCGTGAAAAAAGGCCAAATATTTTTAACAGGTGTGTGTGTGGGGGGGGGGGGGGGGCGCCCAAGAGAATGCTTGCACGGGCGCCAAAATTGTCTTGGGCCGGCCCTGTGGTGTTGTGGTTCAGAAACTATGTCATCGAGCTTTTTTTTTTCATTTTTTTGCAAACGCAATAGATCTTTCAGAAAATAGTGTCAATGGGGACATTTTGAACCATGTTTCCGCATGAACGGTGAATAAGCACTCAAGAGCTGGCGAAAAACGTGTTGTTCACGTGATCAAAAACGTTTATAATTCAACAGGCAATTGATGGATCCAAAAATGGAAAAAACAGTTCGATTCGAAATCGTTCCTATGCCCAGGTTTTCCAATTCCATATCTTTCCTTTAAAAAAAAGAATTTCTAAATGTGTCAAAACGTTTTGTGCTTGTTGAGCAGAGCTGTTAAGAAAGCTTGTTAAGCTGTAAGCTGCCTTAACTTACAGTGTGAAAGTCACATGATAATAAGTAATGGAAGTAATTTTTTTTTAAGCAAAAGCAATGCTTTTTTTTTTTTTTTTTTAAGAGTAGATAGAGTTAAAATACTTTTAATATACAAATAATTCTATCTTCATCAAGAATTTCATTTGCCAAAATCGCCTGTTACTGCAGTACAATTATGTTTAAAAACATAATTTAAACCGACAATTTTAATTTTAAACTAAAAAATATTCTGAGATTAAAAGTAGCATTGTTATCGGCGACATGCAATTGACGTGGAATTATTAAAGATAGCATGTAATTGCATGTAAATCACATGTTTCTGTAGTACAATTATGTTTAAAAAAGTAATTTAAACAGACAATTTTAATTTTAAACTATTAAAAAAATATTCTGAGATGAAAAGTAGCATTGCTTATCGGCGACATGCAATTGACATGGAATTATTAAAGATAGCATGTAATTGCATGTAAGTAACTACCGTAATTCCTGCGTATACGCCGCGGCTTAGTTGAGTCTTTTTCCTACCGGAAATTTTATTTAAAAGATGAAGTCAAATAAATGATAAGCAAAAGCAAGTAACATTTTATTTAAAACAAATTCTGGTAGGAAATCGAATTATCTGTGCTGCGGCGTATACGCGGGAAACAGGGTTCGCAGCGTTCCTAAAAATTTCGCACTTTCCTACCACTAAATTAAAACGATAATTTTTGTTGTATAGTTCCATAATAGATGTTAAAGGAATCTACCACGAAGAATTCTTATTTAAAATACTGGTAGCAAAGTGCGAAAATTTTAGGAACGGTGCGAACCCTGGGGAAATTACGGTAATTTCTGACTACAATTAACATTTATACCTTAATTAAAAAAACTATCCTATCGTAACTATCTTTTAGCGTGTTTTCAGTGCAGATAACCATGTATTTATAGGCGGCAGAACTGCTCTGTGAAAGTAAACAAACATTTTCTGGTAGTGACGAAATTCATTCAACCAAGCAGAGGACAGTATTTCTTCCGGTCGCGCTGTGAATGTGCACTTCTGAAATACGCGTTCGGGCTCCGATAGCAGTGGCAAACAGGCCGAATGCGACTACTAGCCTTCTAAAAAAGACACGGCTACTCCCGGGTTAATGTCAGGATAACTAATACAAAAATAAGACGAATTATACTATTTAAAAAAATTGTGAGAATCAAACAATCTGATTTTTTTTTTTAAGTAGCTGCATGGCAACATTGGAGCTATCGTAAAAGTACCAGTGAATTATTAATTTTTGGTACCCCATTATCTACAAAATAAACTATTTCAGTCTCTTACACAACATGTTTAACCCCTTGAGGTGCGGTGGGATATATTATATCTCAGCTAATTTTAGTCTTGAATTGCACCAGAAACTTATAATTAAATTTTACTTTTATAACTTCGGCGAAAAAAACCGTTGCACAATTGCTTTCCCTTATTTTGAAATAATTTTTTCCAAAAATTCTGGTGTCAATTCAACACCAGAGAAACACAATTTCTTCCCCTGAAAGGGTTAATTTATTTTTTGTTTTGATTTGAGCTTTAGTGTTAACATAAAAGGCTTCGGTAATAAGAGAGTTTTTATAATGAGAACACGAAAATAAAGCGCGGCTTTGAATGATAAAAGGCGTATAAAATACTAGTAATTACTCTCCCAGCAACAGAGCGATTATACTTAAAGCGTTGAGCGGTATCTTGTTACGGTTAATCTGGACTTTGTTAGTGTGCAATAGCTTCTCTTTCCTCTAATGCGGCGGGATGTAACGCAAGACCAGCTTTGCATGGAAACAAACTGTACTAGTATTTCATACGCTTTTTATCGTTTAACATTTTAGCGGGCGGTGTTCACGTAAAAGAACACCTAATTTTAAAAGTACTGACACCCAGAATATTTAATTAAAATTTTCTTTTTACGAAATACAAGAGAATAAGCAAGCTTCTATTTTCTAATAAATTCGTCTACAAATTCTGATGTCAGTCCATCATTTTACAAACACAATTACTCCGCTTCGGAAAGGGTTAAACCATTTTACTTTCGTGCTTTCTCATTACTGAAGTCCTTTATATTAATACTAATGATCTAACAAAAATAAAAAGATAAAATAAAAATAATTAAACAGGCGGACTTATCAATTGCAGGGCTCCCAAATGGTCCGCCAACTGAATACCAATATTTTTTTAGAAAAAAATTCTTTTTACATTTTTCTTACAAACCGCCCCGAAATCACATTTGAAAGTTAATTCTAGCGCAAACCTATATAAAATTTTTTGTTAAACTTTATTTGTAGTCAATTGGCGGATCATCTGGGAGCCCTGCAATTTTTTTTTTCTAGTTTTTATTGGGCTAATAAGAATTAATATTTTACTGGTGCGAATTAATATTTTAAGATAGCGGGAAACCAAACGCAAAATTGTGTACAATCAACCGCTAGAGGACACTAATTCGCTAAATTTCTCCCATTCACCTGAACAGGATTAATATAGTACAGGGCTTTGCCCTGCAACATTCTTCAATTTTTACAACTAGCATGAGGAAAGGAAAGTGACTCTAACAAATTTAACATGTACTGCACATGTTCTAAGTACAATCGCTCTGGGGTCAGTATAGAAACATTGGTCTTGTTAACCCCTTAAGCATCGCGTCCGATAAGTGTAGGCTACTTTTTAAAAAAATTCAAATTGTTTGATTGCCACCACTTTTTTGAAGAGAACCATTTTCCTAAATTCAAGGCAGATAAAATGATTCGAGAATAAAGCCAATTACGCAATTAAAAAAAAAAAAAAAAACTGGTGGGAATTAACACTAGAAAGCCCGGAAATTTTACTCAAGTTTCTTAAAAATATTTCACCCCAGAACTTTTATTTAAAATTATTTAACTAATTTGTTTAACGTAATTCTGCGTCGCTTAAATTTAACTTATTTTATGAAAAAAATTCTGGCTCCAATGGACATTTAATCATGTGGTCGGAGTCGAATCGACTCCTTCCGGGCGTTCTAGTGTTAAACAATCTGAATTTTGAAAAAGCAGCCTAAACTGACCGTGAAAGTTCTCATTACTGAAGTCATTTATATTAATACCAAGGCTAACGAAAAAGACAGGCTACCGCGGTGGGTCCGATTCTTCTTTTTTTACAGACCGCTGAAGTCACGTGATACTCGAATGCACCAATGAAGGTGTGCGAAAAGAGCATCACGTGACTCCAGCGGTCTGTAATAAAAGAAGAATCGGGCCCACCGCGTTAGCCCGTCTTTTTCGTTAGCCTCGTATTAATACTAATGATCTAACGAAAATAAAAAGATAAATTAAAATTAATTAAATAGGCGGACTTCCCAATTGGCTTTTTGTTTTCTAGTTTTTATTGGGTTAACAAGAATTAATATTTTACTGGTGCGAATTAATATTTTAAGATAGCTGGAAACCAAACGCAAAATTCTGTACAATCAACCGCTAGAGGACGCTAATTCGCTAAATTTCTTCCCTTCACCTGAACAGGATTAATATAGTACGGGGCTTTGTCCCTGCAACATTCTCCAATTTTTACAACTAGCATCAGGAAAGGAAAGTGACGCTAACAAGTTTAACATGTACTGCACATGTTCTAAGTATAATCGCTCTGGGGTGAGTATATAAACATTTGTCTTGTTAACCCCTTAAGCGACGCGTCCGATAAGTGTTGGCTACCTTTTTTTTAAAAATTCAGATTGTTTGATTGGCACCACTTTTTTGAAGAGAAATATTTTCCTAAATTCAAGGCAGATAAAATGATTCGTGAATAAAGCCAATTACACTGTTAAAAAAAAAAAAAAAAAAAAAAAAAAAAAAAAAAAACTGGCAGGAATTAAATAATCCGAATTTTAAAAAAGCAGTCTAAACTGCCCCTGAAAGTTCTCATTACCGAAGTCATTTATATTAATGCTAAGGATCTAACGAAAACAAAAAGACAAAATAAAAATAATTAAACAGGCGGACTTGCCAATTGGTTTTTTTCTAGTTTTTATTGGGTTAACAAGAATTAATATTTTACTGGTGCGAATTAATATTTTAAGAAAGCGGGAAACCAAACGCAAAATTCCGTACAATCAACCGCTACAGGACGCTAATTCGCTAAATTTCTTTCATTCACCTGAACAAGATTAATATAGTACAGGGCTTTGCCCTGCAACATACTTCAATTTTTACAACTAGCATCAGGAAAGGAAAGTGACGCTAACAAGTTTAACATGTACTGCACATGTTCTAAGTATAATCGCTCTGGGGTGAGGATATAAACATTTGTCTTGTTAACCCCTTAAGCGTCGCGTCCGATAAGTGTTGGCTACCTTTTTTTTTTTTTTTTTTTTTTTTTTTAAATTCAGATTGTTTGATTGGCACCACTTTTTTGAAGAGAAATATTCTCGTAATTTCAAGGCAGATATAATGATCCGAGAATAAAGCCAATTACAATAAAAAAAAAAAAATACTGGTGGGAATTAAACAATCTGAATTTTTAAAAAGTAGCCTAAACTGCCCGTGAAAGTCGCGGGTGCAAAAAATAAGGAGTTAAACCTTTGCACACGAGAAGTGACTCTCACTCGCCACTATTGTTGCCAGGTGTCCTGAATAAATCGGTATTTTGAAATAATTTTCTTTGCCTTATCTAATGTCCGAATTATGTACGAATAAAGATTTGAAATAAACTGTAAGAAATTAGTGGTGGCAAGAGCATTTTGACCCTTGATTTCACAGAGCACATGGCAACACCATGGAACTATTAATAAAGAGGAACTGACATATCCTTAAAATAATGAAGCTTCAACTGTAACCGCTATCGCAGACGTTGTTTACCGCCGGTGGAAACTTTCACCAGTAGAATTATATATAAATTTTTAACTTATTTAAACGCCTTATTTTTACAAAATTTCAGTCATAAATAATGGTAGAAACAGGTTTTCAATTTTACTGGTACGAGTTTACTCTGACGGTAGTTAGATCTTGCGTTTCCGCCATATTGTGACAACCAGGGATACAAACTGACAGTTTTACAAGGTATACTCACACCAGTAAAAACAAATAGAAATTTTTACGACATTTTTGAGAAAAATATCCATGAAAAAGACGCCTAAATAAGAGGAAATTTTCTATTCAATTATATTGGTGGAATATTTGTCCTGGTGGAAATCAGAAACTCAAGTTCCGATTTAAAAAAATCAGCCGCCATCTTGTGACAACCTCCTCAGTTACTTCACTCGCAACTGGTAGACAGTACTCTATATGTCTCCTCCTCTTTATTCAAAACTCCATTGGCAACACTAGTGGTGAGTAAAAGTCACCTGTCGGGTGCAAAGGGTTAAGTGACCGAAATTTTGCGATTAACCCTTTGAGCTTTGGGAGTGAAGTTCTTCAAAATGCCCAAGTGTCACATTGGCACGAGTATTTTGTAAGCAAAAGTTTCGGCTTATAATATACACGAAAAAATGCATTAAACTATTTTCAAGTCAATTTGGATGAATATTCCGGTGCCAATGTAACATTTGGAGATTAAAATTAAGTGGTAAGAAATTCACCCATCAGAGCTCAAAAGGTTAAAGAAGTTTACCATAGCTGCCAACTTTTACGCTTTTTTGCTACTACTAATGTTTAATAGAGATTTTCGTCTTGCTTAATTGTGAGATTTTGACGATTAAATAATGCAATATTTAATATAAAATTTTAGTGGTAAGAAAAAAGCGCAAGAGCTGACAGCTATGAGTTTACCTTTCGGGATTTGTTGTGACTAACGAATTTCAAACAAAAAGTTCGAAGTTCACTTTTCGTAAATTACACAAGACGATGTTATTAAATTTTCTTTTCCTTTGAAAGAATCGGATCAATGTAAGTGGCTTTTTATTAAATTATAGACTAATAGTATAAAAGACTTAAAAGCTAGAGCAAATGTTGATTGAGATAATGATCTTTGAGATAACTTGATCAATAGCTCTTACCATGGAGCAATCCTCTAAGTTACAAATCAATATTCATTAAATTGCACTCAATTTTCTTCAAAGAAAAATACTTAAGGTACTGAAATCGACTTTCTTTTAGATAAGGAATAAATCCTTCTTACTGAATTAGAAAAGTCAATATAAAGATTTTCTAAGAAAGTTATTCATCGGCTAATTAATGGTGTGAATCTTCCTATTTTATTAATATTTTTACTCACAAATTCCACTGGGTGATTAGGAAATCATTGCTGATGTTCTGCTTTGTGGGCACGTTTAAAACTTAATAATTTAAATCTCTAAACATTATCTGTAAACAATCGAAATTCAAATTCAAAATTGGGAAAATAAATATCGTAAAATATACAATTAGAGGATTTCAATTAAAACGCAATTTTAACACATTGGATGCGGTAAACGTAAAAATGCGTTTTATATAGATTGGTACTAGCAATTATTTCTCGTAACGGAAAAAGTTTTAAAGAAAAGAGGTGTACATAATTTAAACGTACTTGTTTCCAATTAGTTGTGAGCAGGTTTCAAGTCAATAATGGCCTTGTATAGATCAATTTCGCCCTCATTTTCGAATCACCCGCAAGAAATCACCCGCACATAATCTGTTAACCCTTTCCGGGGCGGAGTAATTCTGTTTATAATCTGATGAAATGATGGACTGACACCAGAATTTATAAACGAGTTTCTAAGAAAATACAAACTTGCTTATTTTCAAGTACGTTATAAAAGGAAAATTTTAATTAAATATTGCCAGTACTACAAAATTTAGGTGTCCTTTTTGAAGGACACCGCCCTAGAAAAGTTTGAGAGGCTACTTTAGTCAGGCGAAAACACCCGTTCGCTAAATGCTAATCCAATGGGGGAAATTTTTAAAGATATCTCGTTTGAATTTTAATATTTTTAAATGATTCTTTTGCATAATATAGCTGAGGTAGATTTGTATGAAGGCCGTTTTGCACTTTCTTTATTTTCTTTACAATAATTTTTAATTAGGAGACTTTTACTTTCGGAACCGGTTTCGAAAGTGAAACCGTCCTCATAAAAAAAAAAAAACCTGCCGACAAAATCGATAAAGTAAAAAACCTCCTTTGTACAGATCTACCTCAGCTATCCAATTCAGAAAGAATCATTTAAAAATATTAAAATGCAAACGAGATATATTACAAAATTTCTCCCATTGGATTAGCATCAGCGGGTGTTTTCGCCTGACTGAAGTAGCCCCTTAAAGGGGTGGTGGTGTTTAATGCTTCCTTTTTATTTAAAGGGGGTACTATTTCGTTGACTTTTAAAAAATAACTTTTAGGAGCTTTTATATAAAATTTTCAATAAATATTAAAGGCTAAATTTTCAGAACATGCATATAAATGCACATTTTTGAATAAAAAAGAATTATATATTTTTTAGAACGACTAAAGAAGCGAGGTAATATTTTTTTGCCAAATGTAAAATATAAAGAATATACCAGGGTTGCCATTTTGGCCTCCCCTTTTAATTCGAAATTTCAAATTCAAACAGGAAATTTTGAAAGAAGAATCTTTTCTTTATGTAATCACAAAATTTCTGTCATTAAATAAAACAAAAAATACCATTTTTAATTTCTGGTATGTATTTGGATTTTCTGAATAAAAATTAATGCGTAATTGGCAACCCTGGAATATACTAGAAATTTTAATTACTACACTGACCAAGGGTATCAAACCTGCATCCCGCGAAGCTATTACTAGATTCATATAGGATATTTAACTTACTCTGTGACAGAAATTTTTCTACTTAATAAGGCGAAGTTTTTTTTTCAGAAATATTGTTGGCAAATGGTTTTCGGACAAGCAATCTGAGTGTTCTAGTTCAAAAATGTAAGAGGTGCTGCTTTTATGCCTTTTTTTTGGATTCCAACTGCATTTAACGCTTTCCAATTCAAATTAATTATGATCCTAAAATTTTGAAATTTTGATTGGTAAAATTTAATAATACCATTTCACCCGAATTGGTCGAGAAAATTGGCTTGAAGTTGGTTAAAGAAATTGTTTTTATTGTTGCAGGGCTGCCACTGGCGACTATTTTTATATTTCATTCGCACCACTATTAATTATTTTTTTGCAGTATATTTCTCTTGCACGTGTTTTCAAAGCGTACGTGAAAGATTTTTGTATTAAGAAAATGGTGCGAGATAGAATTAAAAAATAGTCACCAGTGATAGCCCTGTTTTTGTCGTTTACACATTTCCGAAGGTTAATTTTTATCAAATCTGGATTTTAAAACAGTAGAAGCTCCTCTTTGTTCTGAAAGTATCTTGTAAATTAGTATTCTAGATAGGTTTCCTAAGTTTATGCATCGGAAAATATCTTTCAATATACGAATTTAATATAAAATGTCTTACAAACTAAAAAAATATGGACAACATAATATAAATGCTTTTCTGTAAGGTAGAAGCCACGCCCTTAGTCAATGATGTTTTTCGAACGAAAACGAGAACTGTCGTTTCCCGTCGTGACTGTGTTAAGATAAACATAACGTAGTACAAAGACTGATTATTCTAAATGAGAAGTGTCTGGCGTGGAAACTACAGTTATAGAAAAATACTTAGCAACTTCCTCTTTGGTTTAAAATTAAAAGCTTTTCGTCAGGTACAGTCGTGGAAAAAAAAAGTAAACACCCCCTACTAACTCCTCAACAAATCATCATAGAAGAAAGTGACTGGTACCGAACGATTGGAAATAAAGTCTACTTTTAAATGATGTATATAAAATTTTCTTAGGGGTCATCTACACATTAAACGAATCCAAACTTCATTTTTTTCAATGGCAATACCTAATTTTAACGAGATATTTCAAATCTTCGGTTCAAACTATGCCTAGGCACCAAATTTCAAGTCATTTGAATGATAAGTTTTTGAATTATAAACATTCGAAATTGAGTGCTTCTAATGTTAAATTATATTTTCATATTTTTATTTATATCTCCCGAAATTATGCTCCTAATGTGCTAATTTTTTTGTGGTAATAATACTAATATACCCAAACATAAATAAGCTGAATTTGCAATTTTTATAATTTTATGATATAAATTATGAATTATGAAATTAATATTCGAAAAAATTATGAATTGCAACCTACAATTTTTTTGATGGATTTAGATTTATTAAGTCCTGCTTTATGGAAATTCAAAAATTTCACATTTTTCTTCCAAGTAGTTTTCAAATTATGCTTAAAAAACGGCAAAATGGTGGTTTAAGGGGCCGTCATCAGTGATGGAAGTGAGTAGACATTTTGAAATTTATTCTGCCGCACTGTAATCTAACACGCTTCATTGACTCCTTGAGTGGCGCTTAAGGTGCCTTGATCAAGGAAGCAGCTCTCTCGGTTAACAATCCAGTACGGAACTTCAATTTGGATACAGCCCTTAAAATACGCTCGTTTTAAAATAATTAATTTCTCGGAAACTTATGGTACGAATTGCATAAAAATTCGTTTTTAGGCTAATTGAAGGGTGTAGAGTTCATTTATGCTGTCAGAATTGGGTACTGCTATTAATAAAAACAAAGTTATGGTTCGTTTTAATATGTAGGTGGCCCCTAAGCAAATTTTATATACATCATTTAAAAGTAGACTTTATTTCCAATCGTTCGGTACCAGTAACTGTCTTCTACGATAATTTGTTGAGAAGTTAGTAGGGGGTGTTTACTTTTTTTTTTCCACGACTGTACATTATAAAACCAAAATTTGATTTAAAACATCCTGGTACACATTCGGCATTCGGAGATTAAAATGAAGGGTTAAATAAAAAAAGAGTCTTGCATTTGCCCAACCTTCTCTTTTCTTCTGAAGAAAAGTCTGGAAAAATAAACAAGGAAATATTAAATTAACTTTCCCCAATGGCACTTTATTTTGATACTGAAACAAATAACTTTCTTGCCAATTCAAGGTAGTTGTTGCAAATTGGCTTACTTAACCCTTTCAGCGGTAAGTAATTGTGTTTCTGTAATGTTGACTTCACACCAGATTTTTTTAAAGTTTTATTTAAAATTAATTAAATGCAATTTTCCAGCGTTTTTCATCATAGTTATAAAAATAAAATTCCATTCAAAAATTCTGGCACGAATTATGATTAACCCATTTGGTACACATTTGTTTCAGGGATGCCACTGGCGTTTTTTTCCATCACGCACATCCACTTTCACTGAATAAAAATCCGTCATATACACTTTGACAACACGTGCAAGAGAAATATGCGCCAAAAATATTTTCTTTAAATAGTTGTATGAATATTATATAAAAATAGGAGCCAGTGGCCAAATGCATGACTAGTTTCAGTCGTCAAATGTACCGAAGGGATTAAAATTATGTTGGAAAAAATATATCCAACTGTCCTTCAAAGGGGTTAAATACTATTCTGCGTGTCACATATTACTTTTTAAAACCTTGAAGAGCGCCGGTATATTATATATACCACTTAACTTTAACCCCAAAGAGCCACCGTGACACCTGTACTATGGAATTAAATTTTCTATTTATATTCTACAGTCGTGGAAAAAAAAAAAAAAAAACAGTAAACACCCCCTACTAACTCTTCAACAAATTATCGTAGACGGAAGTTACTGGTACCGAACGATTGGAAATAGTTTACTTTTAAATGATGTATATAAAATTTTCTTAGGGGCCATCTACATATTAAAACGACACCAAACCTCATTTTTTTCAACTACAATACCCAATTTTAACGAGATATTTCAAATCTTCGGTTAAACCTATGCCTAGACACCAAATTTCAAGTCATTTGAATGATAAGTTTTTGAATTATACATTCAAAATTTAGTGCTTCCAATGTTAAATTACATTTTCATATTTTTATCTATATCTCCTGAAATTATGCTCTTAATGTGCTAATTTTTTGTGTAGCAATAATACGGATGTGCCCAAACATAAATACGCTGAATTATCAATTTTTATAATTTTATGATATGAATTATGAAATATTCGAAAAAATTATGAATAGCATCCTACAATTTTTTTGATGGATTTAGATTTATTAAGTCATGCTTTATGAAAATCTAAAATTTCACATTTTTATTCCAAATAGTTTTCAAATTATGCTTAAAAAACAGCAAAATGATGGTTTAAGGGGCCGTCTATGATAGAAGTGAGTAGATATTTTGAAATTTATTCTGCTGCCCTGTTACCTAACAGTCTTCATTGACTGCTTGAGTGATGCTGAAGGTGCCTTGATCAAGAAGGGGGCTCTCCCGGTTAACAATCGAGTACCGAACTTCAATTTGGATACAGCCCTTAAAATACGCTCCTTCTAAAATAATTAATTTCTTGGAAACTTATGGTACGAATTGCATAAAAATTTGTTTTTAGGCTAATAGAAGGACATAGAGTTCATTTATGCTGCCAGAATTCGGAATTACCATTGAAAAAAATGAAGTTATGGTTCGTTTTATTATGTAGATGCCCCCCTAAGCAAATTTTATATACATCATTTAGAAGTAGATTTTATTTCCAATCGTCTGGTACCAGTAATTTTCTTCTGTGATAATTTGTTGAGGAGTTAGTAGGGGCGTTTACTTTTTTTTTCCACGACTGTACATAAAGAAATGCCCTTTCTTATCTCCTAATTATTTTTTGTAAATTCCGGTGACATTCAACCATTTCAGTATTTGCCCCTGAAAGGTTTAACACTTTACAACATTGCTGAAAAGTGATTATGGACTCTGTATTTTTGGTTGGCTGACCGTTCTCTAACTCCCATGAATATACTTGTATTGAGATGCAATTTTTATATGTTATGGATATTTAGTATTTTTTGGTATTGACAATGAAGGACATAACATTTAAAGTTCGTGTACAGGGACACACAACAGAATTTCGTTACATTATAATCTATGGGGAAAATTCATTTCCGATGCAGTTTTGATGGGCTTACAATACAACCATAATGAAATATATATGCATCACTGAGGTGGACTAAAATATGTTTTCTTAGACGTATAGCAAAAGTAAAATTTACAGTTCGTTTGCAGGGTCATACAAAAGAATGCCTTTACATTGTGATATACATATATAAGGAAAATCTGTTTGCTATGCATGTTAATGATATTACGATACTTCAAACATAATGGAATTCAAAAGAATCACCGAGGTTCCCTGCAACATGTTTTATACATTAACCCTTAAATGCGCGATTTTTTTTTTGTTTGGAAAAAAATATATATGATTCTCTGAAAGATTTAGTACACAGGAAAAATAATGAAAAAAATCAGCGATACATTTTTCATATAATACGTCAATCTTTTCTTCTGTTGCACACCTGCAATAAGTAAAAGCTGCTGTCGTGTGGATTTTTGACGCAAAAGTATTGCAAATTAGTAAATATTTCAATAAGTAGACAAAATACCTTAATTTATACAAATATCTATTTTATAAAACTTAACCTTTAACCCTTTAATTCCCATCATAGAATACGTTCTAGAAATTACGTAGTTCACAGTATCTGGCTGTACACCAGAAAGTATCAATGGTTAATTTCGCTTTATTTAAATAGAGAATGTCTGTTATTAATTAAAGCAAATATTGCTATTTTTAATTTTCTGGTGTGAATTAGGTATATAGGAATAAAAAAATCTATTAAATTCAAAACACTGTTCTTTGCATATATGCAAAGCTGCGCACTAAAGGGTTAAGGAGTGTGTAGCATTTATTAATCTTACGTTTGCTTTCTTTATAAATATCCTAAATTAATTTTTCCCTACAAGATTATTTGTTTATGCATATTACTGAATATATCGCATATTACTAAGATATATTGTTTTACAGAAATAATAAATAAATATGATTTAGTTAATGATTTGATTTACAGAAATGATGTATAATTTAATTTTAATTATTTTATTTTTCATGTTGTGCATGTTATTCTAAAGAAGCAAAATTAAAACTGTGTTATTATTATTCCTTATTCGACTTATTTCGTATTTATCCAGCGTGTTTGATAGTTTGCCGACAGGAAACATTCCTAATTTACTTAAAGGTGCAACATAAATGTTCTTATGCTAAGCTGTTCATCCTTTATCTAAAGTACTTTGAGTAAAACTTTCGTTGAGGCTAGCACTCCCCCACGAGAGTTAAGTACTTCAAAATTCTCAGCTCGAAGAATTAATCCTTGATCTTCAAAGTAATGTTAATTTAAAGTTAAATGGCGGAAAACTTTCATAGCTTGTAATTAATGAAACTTTAATACTCTTCTGCGGTTAGATTGAAAATGTTCTCAATGACACCGAAAAAGGCTGCGATCTTGTTACATGTTTATGGTTTTGCTTGGTGTTTTACAAAATTTTGCACCGAAGCGTAAACATGCTTGTTTCTTTCCTCTCATAGTATTTGAACTTAATTTTTCTAATCTTTATATAAAGTCCTTAATGATACAGTCATTTTCATGTTTGTATAATTTTAATGAAGTTTTACGTGATAAAACGAACGCCAGTTGCGAGTTCGGAAGGATTTCTTTTATTTATATAACGGTTGCCAGTTTAGGCACGTTTTTATTCAGAAATTCCAAATTCATACTGGAAATTCTGAAAGAAGAATTTGTACTTTAAGGCTGTTCTCAAATCCAAAAGGGCAACTTCCTGATATAAATTTTAATTTATTTTTGTTTGAAAATGCATGAAACTAGCTGGTGTTGTTGTTCAGAAACTATGTCATCGGGCTCTTTTTTCCATTTTTTTTTTTTTGCAAACGCAATAGATCTTTCAGAAAATAATGTCAAAATGCACCTTTTGAACCGATTTTCCGCTCGAAAGTAGAAAAATCACTAAGAGCGGGCGAAAAACGGGGTTGTCACGTGACCGATATCGCTTATAACTCAGTGGGTAACTTATTGATCAAAAAATGGAAAAAACAGTTCAATTCCGAATCGCTTCCATGCCCAGGCTTTCCAATTATATATCTTTCCGTTAAAAAATGAATTTGTAAATGTGTCAGAACGTTTTGCGCTTGTTCAGCGGAGCAGTTAAGAACAGCCTTAAGTAATCATGAATTATTTGCCATTAAATAAAGCGAAAATTATTATTCGTAATTTCTGCCACCAATTCGGAATTTCTTGACTGTGGCGCATTCAGGGTCGGCATTTAGAGGCGCTGGATGCAACTTTTTTTCTAAGAGTTTTTCGCTTTATTTAATAAAAAAAAAATTTGCAATTAAAGTATACGAATTTCACTTTATTAAAATAGTGGTACACCGGGCTTCAAAACTCCCACCCTAGCTGCGAAATTGTTTCTTGATTAAAAAAAAAAAAAAAAAAAAAAAAAAAAAAAAAAAAAAGAAAAAAGAAAAAGAAAAAAGAGGCCGATTCAAAACAACGCGGATTCAGATCAGAGTTACCAGTTTGGCCTCCAGTTTTATTCAAATGTTTAGAGTTCATACCAGAAATAAAGAATAGAATTTTGTGAATTGTTTAATAACGCAAATATTTACACCGATGAGTAACCTAAAATGAAACATCCATAATTTAACCCTTTCCGGCACGGGGGTTCTTGTAAAATGATGAAATGACTAACTGACACCGGATTATAAAAACGACTTTTTTAGAAATTAAAAACATGTTACTTTAACTATTCATTGTAAAAGCAAAATTTTACTAAAATATTTTTGATGCCGTTTGTAAGTTTGGAATTAAAATTAGGTATCCCGACCCGGGCACAATATGGCCGGAAAGGATTAAAGCGTAGTAGAAAACAGATAAAAAAATCTTCACATGCAAATTAAAGTTTATGACGTCAAAAACTAGAAAAAGGAGATAAGTGCAAAAATCGGAAATTTGCAGAAACGTCTATTTCGTTGTCTCAGTTGTAAAATTGAATTGCTCAGCTTGTGTTTTGAGAAAAGGTGACTTGAAAATGTCGCAACAATATGATTTAACTGAATCCATGGCTTGGCGTGTTATCGGGACAGTTGAATCTGGGGAACGATGTGTACAACGATGTGTAGCGGACGCTGTTGGGGTTACAAGAAGTGTCAATGCAAGGCTGTGGAATCGATTCCAAAACACATAGAATTGTGGTCATCGACAAGGGAAAGGTCGGCCATGTGCTACCACAAAAATGGATGACCGATATATCCTGTTCGAGATGCTTTTCGAGACGGAACGGGCAATGTTATTCTACTGCAAACACAGCTGTTCTTGGCCACAAGACGAAGGGTGTCCAGCCAAAAAGTCCGAAATAGGCTTCATTATGGTGGTCTTTATGCGCGCAAGCCAATGGTCTGTATTCCATTGATCTCAAGCAACTGTGCAACCCAAAGAAGGTAGACAACTGAGCATCGAGTTTGGAGGCAACGTCGTTGGAGTCAAATTCTATTTACAGACGAGTCCCGATTCAGTGTGGATGTGACATCGGATGTGTTTTGGCATGGAAAGAAAGAGGCACTCAAAATAATCCCACATTAGTTCGTGAAAGATCACATTACAGACGAGGTGGGTTGATGCTATGGGCTGGAATCATCATAGGTGGACGTACCAGCCAGTACGGGCATATCATTCGGAATGGCACTTTGATGGTTCAAAGTTATACAGACGAGATAATGAGACCTCATGTCGTATTTTATGTTGTAGCAATTAGTGATTTCTTCTTTACCATGCATGATAATGCCAGACCTCTTACAGCTCGTCTTGTGGAAAACATGCTTGAAGCTGAAGCAATACAGAGTATGGAATGACCGGCAGGCTCTCGTGACCTGAATCCGATCGAGCATGTTTGGGACATACTCAGACGACGCATTGCTGCAAGACCAAGACCTACTTTTACTGTCCGGGACTTGGAGATTTCAATTCTTGAGCAGTGGAACAGTATTTCCCAAAGCCTTATCGATAACCTCATCTCATCCATGGAAAACACGTGTGCAGCAGTCTTAGCTGTTCGAGGTGACCACAAGTTATATTAAAAATCTTGCATCATTTCTAAACAATACTTTCTTTCATCATTTACATGTAACCAAATTGTTGCGCTAAACCATCTTTTCACGTTCTTTCCATCTTTTCAAAGAATAAAAACTCCCTTACAATTTTTTGCATCTTTTTTTCTGTATTGCGCATTGATACATGTGTACTATCCATTTTATGCCCATACATTGGTGTCTTGCACAGTTCTCTTCCCTTTTTTGCTTGCTCCTCTAATTTTTTGAGCAGTGTATTTGCCTTATTTATTCCGTTACTCTAGAAAGCGAATGTTTCTATTTCAAAAATGGGGTAGTACTTAAGATATCTTAATATTATATATCGTAATATTCGTCCTATTTATTCCGTTACTCTAGAAGATGAATGTTTCTATTTCAAAAATAGGGTAGTAATTAAGTTATCTAAATAAACAAGTGGGTAAGTGTAATCGCAAATCGCACAGAGGGTTTCGGTTAACATCTCTTTTAAAACACGTTATCCTTTAATTAATAAATCAAAATTATTAATTTATAATTATTAAATCCTTAAATAAATGGCAGCACCATTACATTTAATTTAAAAATAATTAGAAAAAATACTTTTTAATCAAATAAAAATTTCAAGAAAAATTATTTAAATAAAATTTAAAAAATCCGAATATTTTTAAATGCAGCAATTTCAAAAATTTAGCGCAAGTATAAATAAAATATAAAATTTTTCAAAGCAAAAAATTGTTTAAAACATATTTAAAATGCTCAAATATTTCAGAAAAAATCCATATTAATTGCTTGACTTTCCAAACACTCACTAGATGGTGCCAAAAAAGGATGTTAACATTTATTAAAATTCGAAAAAAAAAAAAAAACTTTCAAATGTTGCCCTATTATTTTGATAAATGGCCAGTAGATGGCAGCAGTAAACAAAAGTACTGGTTCAAGATGAAATTCCAGACTTTCTGTGTCTGAAAAAAAAGTTATTTTAAAAATTATTTCTGCGCAAAAAAAAAAAAAAAAAAAAAAAAAAAAAAAAAAAACTTTAAAATGGCCAAAAGAAGCAATTTCCTTTTAATTAAATCCACCTGAAAAAAAAAAAGTGTAATAATAATAAAATTCCAAAAGTTCTGCCTGAGAGATACCAGCCCACAACCTACTGCGTGGGAGACATTTGCGTTGCCACGGAACCAGTGGTGCTCCACGATATTTGTTGAATTTAAGATTATGTTTTGAAATCGAAAAAGAACGAATTCGCTTAGTTAAAATAATATAAGGATTTTTCAATATTTCATGATATTAGCAAGGTCAGCGGGTTTTCAGCTCTATGTAAGAAAAGAAAAAAATCAAGTTTGTAATTTAAATAATTCTCGAGTACGAGCATACGACGGACAGTAGAGGTCTGCACCGTCCGGAATTACCAGGCTCAGGCCCGGCCTGGCCCTAACAAGTGCGATCATGGCCCGGCCCGGCCCGATAAAAAAAATTAAAAGTTCTGCCTGACCCGATCGATGGAGATCGAACCGCCTGATCTCCGTCGGGGATTTCGACCGTGTGAAAATATAAACTGTGATGTTTATATTTTCACAGTTCACAGCCCGGCCCGTACAAAAATCAGTGAAAACAGGCCCAGCCCGTGGAACAATCAATTAACCCTTTCGGGGGCAAGCTACTTATGGCCATAAAATGTTGAAATAATTTATTGACACCAGTACTTACAAGATAATTTATTTGTAAAGGAGTAAAAGCATATTATCGCGTACTTAATAAAGATGAACATTTCATTATAAAATTCCGGCGCCAATGTATCAATTAGGGATTAAAATTATGTGATGCAGTGACGGCATTACCGCCCTTCAAAGGGATAAATGAGGACTGATCCATCCCGACTCAATTTCTACAAAAAAATCAGTTTTTTCTAAACATAAAATTAAGATTCTTTTAAAGAATACTGCATGCTTATTTATGGATTAATTTTACAGTATATTTTAAAATTACTATGTGTTCGCAAGACAGAAAATACACAATAGCAACATTAATGATTACTTAAAGTCTTAGATGTTTCAATAGTCAAATAAGGATTCATTAAAAAATTTATGTAGTTTAGAATAAAAGAAAAAAAGGATGGTTAAAAACATGATAACTTTTGAAGCTGTATAATAAAAAGCAGATTTTTAAAAAATACTTCTCTGCCATTTAATAAGGCTTTTCTCAAATCCAAAGTAACTACTTTCTGATACATTTCTGAATTCCTTTCTTTTCGGAAACACATAATATTGGCAGGTGTTCTTATTCAGAAACTAGGTGATAGAATAACGTTATCCATTTTTTGATAAAGACAATATATCTTTGAGAAAATACTGTCAACGTTAAAGTTTTGAATCTAAATTCCAGTAGCGATATCAGGGCAAAAGCGAGACACCTGCAGCCATGTGACAAGAATCTCTTATATATCGGTAAGTAATTTATTTATAAAAAATGGAAAAAACTATTTGATTCCGAACTCTTTCAATAGTCAGGACTGTTAATTTTATGCTTCTACAGCTAAAGACTAATGAGAAAATGTGTCAGAAAATTTCTCATTGTTGACCAGTGAATTTGAGATCCACCTTGGGGTATATTTCAAAAAATTCCGTCAACAGAAGTTCATTACCGCTATTAATATTTTTATAAAACATATTGCCTTCTCTACACATCCTGAGAACAATAAAGTCCAGTTCCGTCCCTGCTCGACTATGTATTAAAAAAATGCAAGCCTGATCTCGGCCCGGCACGAGTCTGCTGAAAAAATTAAGCCCGGGCTCAGACACCATGTAATTGTCCGATACTGATATCTACGCTGGACATGTTACATTTCTGTATTAATGTTGCCAAACTTGGCATCGGCTCGTGACGCACATTTATACTTATTCTCGCGAAAGTCACATTCATTGAAAATGGCTCATATTTTATCGGCTTCGAATAAATTTTTATAGAGGGCCGGCAGACCCGTTGAATTTTTTTGCCGGCTCGGCCCGTTCATTTTCTTACTCGGCCCGGACCATTGAAAAAATTGTTCTAATTCGGCCGGCCCGGGCCCGTGCAGACCTCTAACGGACA
This sequence comes from Maratus speciosus, assembly GCA_963932465.1. Classification (NCBI taxonomy): domain Eukaryota; kingdom Metazoa; phylum Arthropoda; class Arachnida; order Araneae; family Salticidae; genus Maratus; species Maratus speciosus. Next base: position 199,349,536 of record OZ010796.1, on the reverse strand, counting down.
GGCAGAGAAGCGAGACTATAAGGGTTTGGTGAGATGACCGAAACCCTAAAAAAGGCTTTACTGGCAACACTGAAGATCACTCTAGCTCACAGACTAGTGCAGGGACGGCAAATCCGCATACTAGACGGGCAATTGTCACCACTTTTTCGACTCATTTAATGAAATAAATTACTAGATTAACTAAGGCGAAGAGAACTTTTGAAGAAATGAGGCGGTAATGTGCTTCTGACACGTGGATTCGTCATCCCTAGCTTATTCCTATTATAAACATTAGCTGCGATTTTTCCTTTAACCCCTTGAAGGTCGGTGGGATACATTATGTCCCACATAAGTTTAATCATGATTTGCAGCAGAAACTTTTAATTAAATTTTACTTTTTTAACTTTGGTTAAAAAAAGGTAAAAAATTGCTTTTCCTTACTTTGAAATACATTTTTTCAAAAATTCCGGAGTAAATTCACATTACAGAAACGCAATTGCATGCCCCTGAAACGGTTAACCCTTTTTCCATTGCAAAAACGTTGAAATGAATGAATGACACCGGTATTTACGTACAAATTTATTTGAAAATAAGAAAAAGCTATTTTTTCCGTAAATAATTAAGGAAAAATATTTATACTAGAATTCTGGTGTCACTTTGGGAATCAATTTGGGCGTTCCATGTAATGAAACACTGAATCACAAAGGGTCAACATGGGATTTCCTCAGACACTAGCACCGTCTGGAGGGAAGCAATGAAACACAACGGGATGCTGCACTTGATGCTATTTAAAATTTCTTGCCGATTTACGTACTTAATCCCTTTAGCGTCGCGCTCGATAAGTAAAAGCTATTTTTTTTTAAATTATGATTGTTTGATTGCCACCTCTTTTTTGAAGTAGAAATAGTCACCATATTTAATGGCAGATAAAATGATGCTAGAATAAAGTGCGAAAATTAAGGGGTTAAACAAAAGCGTTTGTTTATTTATTAACATTGTGTAAAATAAATTATATATTCTTAATTCCTCTAGTTCTAATTAACCCCTTAATTCTCGCACCCGTGACTTTCACGTACAGTGTAGGCTATCTTTTCTATACATATTGTTTGATTCCCACCAGTTTTTTTAAAATAGTGTAATTGGTTTTAATTATCGCATCATTTAATCTGTCGTTAAAGGTGAATATTACTACTTCAAAAAGATGGTGGCAATCAAACAAGCTGAATTAAAAAAAAAAACAAACTAGCCTACACTTATCGTACGCACCGCTTATCCCATAGCTGCCAACATCTTACTGTTGTACCACAAAAAGTTTGTAGTAAATTTTACTTTTTTACTCGCTGTAATCTTCCGAAGGTATAAAGCAAAAATTTCTATTAAATTTTTCTGGTACGAAAAATCGGAAGAGTTGGCAGCTATATTAACCCTTTCGCAGGCAGTGTACTTAAAAAAGAACACGTAATTTTACTGGCTTCAGAAAATTTAATTAAATTTTTCCTTTTATAACGTACTTGAAAATAAGCAAGTTCGTATTTTCTAATAAATTCCAGTGTCTGGCCATCGATTCATCAGTTTATAAACAGAATTACTCCGCGCCGAAAAGTGTTAACCCCTTGATGGGCACCGATACATTACATATACAACTTAATTTTAGCTCCCATGCCACATTCACACCAGAATAAAAGAATTATATTTTGCTTAATACAATGCACGCGAAATGAAGCTTTTACTTAGTTTCATATAAATCTGTTCATAAAAACCGGTGTCTATCAAACATTTTAGCAACAGAAGTACTTTTCCCCGAAAGGGTTAAGGGCTAAACGAAGATATCTACGATGTACATTTTTAAATTTATCATACGCTGCACTAAATATGCTTTCAGAAATCTAACCAATTACGTTACATGTTTTTTTTCTGGTTACGTCTGTTGCATTAAAATTCTAAGCTAGAGTATAATTTGTAAGCATATTTTGAAATAAGTTATAAGGTATTTAGATTCATACTTAATAAAATATTTACCAATTTGCAATATTTTAGTTTTTACTTTTACTGCAGACGTGCAACAAAAGAAATTATACGAAATGATTTTTTTTCATTATTTTTCCTGTGTAATAAGCCTTTCTTAGAATCATATATAATTTTTTCGAAACAAAATAAAAAATCATGCATTTAACCACTTAACTGGTTTGACCGTATGCCGTATGTGCAGGAAGAGCTTGCTTGATCCATCACTTAACCCTTAATTGTATGAATTATTCTTTTAGAATTGTGTTTTTTATTTTTATATTAAGGATTTGATACCAGAAATCTTAAGATAGATTTTTAACTTTATTTAGTAGCATATTTTTGTAATTTTTAGAGGATTAATATTTCTATATAAATATAGTGGTTGTAAGAACTTAATTTATGTATTAAAAATTAAATAAAAAGGTGATGGAAATTTACATCACTATGCAATTAAGGGTTAAAGCTTTTCGATACCACTAATTTCTTTAATTACAATTTCATACTATTTAATGACAGAAATTTTTCGACTAAATATGACGAATATTTAAGTAAAAAAAAAAAAAAATGTGGTGCTTGCCCCATATTTTTATTTTATTGTATAAAAAAATGGTCACTTAAGTTGTTAAGGGTTAATAAGGGGAAGAATACAATTAAAATTTAGATGTGAAATTCAGACATTTGTGGCGCAGCGCTTACATGCCTGCATATCAATAAAAAATATTAAAACTGAAATCTTTTATTGCAGAATAACAAAAAATATTATAAGTGCGTAAGTCTGTGAAACATAAATAGGATAATTATTTTACATAACAACTAATTTTCAAACGTGAATGTGTTATCACATATCAGCAACTTCAGATAAAAAATGTTCTAGCTTTTCAAATATGTTTGCATTTCTAAGCTTTTCTATAAACTTTCCTTAGTAACTTTATTTGAGGACTCAAAACGAAGATCAACTATTCTTTCCATACTTTCACTATTGATTTTCAAAGTATTTAGATACGATGGAAAATCAATATTTTAAATGCATCTTTCAGAAAGAAGGGGAAAGCACTATTTTAAAATTTTGCCTTCAAAAAATTTAAACCATGTGGAATTTGGAATTTTCCAGAATAAATATAATGCTTTTCTACGAAAAGTCATAAGGGATTTTATATCTAAATATATAAGTTTAGTCTTTCATTCATGTATTGTGTGACTATTTTGAGCTCTGAATTCGCCCATCATTATGGGTGAATTTCTTGCCTCTTAATTTTAATCTCCAGATATTAAACTGGTACCGGAATATTCAATCAAATTTATTTGAAATTAGATTAATGCATTTTTTCGTGTATATTATAAGTCGAATTTGTTGTTTACAAAATACTGGTGCCAGTGTGACACTTGGGCATTTTGAAGAAAGCACCCACAGAGCTCAAAGGGTTAATAATGGAGGTATGGATAAAGGGGAGGAGACATATAGTGTACTGTCTACCAGTTTCGAGTGAAGTAACTGAGGAGATTGTCACAAGATGGCGTCTGCTTTTTTTAAATCGGATATTCAGTTTCCGATTGCCACAAAGGCAAACATCACACCAGTAAAATTGAATAGAAAATTTCGTCTTACTTAAGCGTCTTATTCATGGAATTTTTTTCTCAAAAATGTCGTAAAAATTTCTATTAGATTTTACTGGTGTCAGTATGTCTTAAAAATCTGCCAGTTTGTTTCCCTGGTTGTCACAATATGGCGGAAACGCAGGGCCGAACTACCGCCAAAGTAAACTGCTACCAGTAAAAATAAAAATTTGTTTCTACCATTATTTATGACAGAAAATAGTTTTTTGTAATAATAAGGCGTTTAAGTAAGTTGAAAATTTCTATATAAATCTGCTGGTGGAAGTTTCCACCGGCGGTAAACAACTCCTGCGATTGCGGTTACAGTTGAAGCTTCACTATTTTAAGGATATGCCAGTTCCTCTTTATTAATAGTTGCACGGGGTTAATTCGATCCCAATCGCGCCCGTCGGCCTAATCGTTCGGAGTTTTCGTGGTTTTCTTTGAACCTTGGATTTACAAGCGTCGATACGGGTTAGGTTCCCTTAGAAAGACCCCCACGAAGGGCACTCCCCCTCTGGGCCTATATCTCTCGTGCAGATAATTGGCCGTCATAAATACAACCAACCAACCATCCACGGGGTTAATGCATAGTTGCCGACTTTTATACTCTGAAGTTTAATAAACATAAATTTCATAATAGTATTCATACTCTCACTGAATTTAATAGTAAATTTTGCCTTACTTAATCGCCTAATCTCTGATAAAATAAAACAAAAAAATTTATTAAATTTTAGTGGTAATAAGAAAGCATAAAGGTTGACATCTATATGGTTTAATGTAGTCTTTAGCAGAGTTGTCGTTTTAGTAAGTCACAATATTTTTTCATATATCAATAGTACCTGTCTAGACTATTTTTATATTTTACTTTATTTGTACTACTAATTCTAAACAAAAATCTTCATGATATATTTTTACAAGTACAATAAATAAATAAATAAATAGGAGGAAATTTAAAACGAAAATTTTGATACTAATACATAGCTGTCAACTCTTAGGATTTTTTGTACCAGAAAAATTTAATAGTAAATTTTACCTTTTTTAACCTCCAAAATCTTCCGATTAAATAAAGCAAAATTTTCTATTAAATTTTTCTGGTACGGAAAAGCGTAGGAGTGGACAGTTAAGCTAATAATAATTAAAAAAAAATAGCTGTCAGTGCACCCCTCATAAATTAAAAAAATAATGTGCATTCAGTGTTGCCAGATGGGCTACTTTTTTTTTTTTTTTTTAATTCAGATTCTTGATTAGCACCACTTTTTTGAAATTGTAATATGCGCCTTATTTAATGACATATTAATTAAGGCGAAAACAAAGGGAATTTTACCGTTTCAAATAAGTGGTGGCAATTAAGAAATCTGAATTTTAAAAAAGTAACCCACTGGCAACACTGTGTGCATTACAGAGAACTGCAAAAATGTGTTTATGGCACACCGTCAAGCAATGATAAAGAGTGACGAGATATTACTTTATGTAGTACTTTTTAAATAAACTTTACAATTCAGAAAGAAGTTTTTCAATGCAGTTTTGTATTCATTAATCATATTTCGGTAGATATATAGAAATTTTAACGTTACATTAACCCCTTAATTCTCACTCCCGTGATATTCACGGGCTATGTCTTTTATTCATTTCACTCTTTTTTGTTTGATTCCCACCAGTTTTATAAAATAGTGTAATTGGCTTTATTATGGTACCATTTTACCTGTCATAAAATAAGGTGAATATTTCTTTTTCAAAAAAGTGGTGCCAATAAGTAATTTGAATTTTTATACCGTAATTTAATGCGACCGTTAACCCTTTCAGGGGCAAGACTTTTCTGCTCCGATTATGTTCAAATAATTAATTCACATCGCAATATACGCACAAGTTTATTTGCAAATAATCAAAAGCTTTTTTCCCACTTATTATGAGATCGAACTTGTACTAACAAATTACTGGTGCCATTTGAAATTCTGTGCATTAAAATTAACCATTTGAAGACTGCAAACGGCGCCCTTCAAGGGGTTAAGGGGACGGTGGAGCTTAAAATCCTTAAAAATAATTTTTTTTATTTTTGTAAATTTCAACTTAAATATTATTCAAGGGTACATTATATACATTATAACATGCATTTATCCCAAAAAAATTTAAAAAAAAATTATTTTTGAGAAAAAAATGGAATTTTACGCGTCGTGTTAGAAATCTTCGAAATGCCCCATGCGTCTTCCATATCAATGAGAATCCCCAATATTTTTTATAAAAGTTTGGTTTATATATAGAAATAAAATAGAGCATCGAATTTTACATATTTGAATTTAAAGGTTAAAAAAAAAAAAAGTTGAAAAAAATTGAAATTTTTTCGAAAAATTTTCAAAATTTCAAATTTTTCCAATTTTTTTTTTATTTTTTGTAAATTTCATCTTAAATATTATTCAAGGGTACATTATATGCATTATGGCATGCATTTATCACAAAAAAAGATTTAAAAAAATTTTATTTTTGAGAAAAAAATGGAATTTTACGTGTCGTCTTAGAAATCTTCGAAGTGCCCCCTGCGCGTTCCATATCAATGAAAATCCCCAATATTTTTTATAAAAGTTTGATTTATATATATAAATAAAATAGAGCATCGAATTTTATATATTTGAATTTAAACGTTAAAAAAAATTTTTTTTTGAAAAATTTTGAAATTTTTTCGAAAAAATTTTGAAATTCTGAATTTTTTTTTTTTTTTACCTTTAAATTCAAATATATAAAATTCAATGCTTGATTTTATTTATATATATAAACCAAACTTTTATAAAAAATATTGGGGATTTTCATTGATATTGAAGACGCATGGGGCATTTCGAAGATTTCTAAGACAACGCGTAAAATTCCATTTTTTTCTCAAAAATAAATTTTTTTTTTAAATTTTTTGTGATAAATGCCTGTTATAATGTATATAATGTGCCCTTGAATAATATTTAAGTTGAAATTTACAAAAATAAAAAAAAATTATTTTTAAGGATTTTAACCTCCACCGTCCCCTTAAGGGTTAATGCAAAAAATAATTTTATAAATTATTCGCCCTATAATTTACGATACAAGTATAGCACACACTAAAGCACTGAAAATTCGCCATAGGCGGTCTTCCTGCTTAAAAGACGAAAACTAGCAGTCAAATATATGTATATATATATATATATATATATAACCAATAATTAAACATAACCTACCACCATCAAAAACCGTAATATTATGAATTAAAGCTGTAAGTATATAAAGATTAAATTAAGTATAAGAATTATTATGGAATAAAAATAAGAACGTGGACACCGACAAATAATGGAAATGCTTATATATTGAATTACGTTTTCAAAGGCACAGAATGCAATGATATAAGCAAAATGGTTGTTTTCTGTGGGAAAAATAAGCTAAAGCTAAAAGTTATTTTCCCCTGTGCCCAAACAACCATTAAAATCAAGTGAATTGATTAAAAATGAAAACAGAATAGAAACAAATAATATGAAATGGAAAAATCAATAAAACCTATTTAAATATTTATAGGATATAAAATGAAATAATAAACACCATACCGTTTAATATTTGAGAATAAATCCACGCGCACATGGCACCCATAATAACGTAAAGATTAAGGTGAATAAAACAGTTAAGAAATCACAGTAATTGATACCATAGGATGCAGTAATACATATTGAAATAAATGTTAAATAACTTTTAATATAATATAAAATAATATAAATAGAAAGTAATTACATAATTAAAATGCACTATTAAATTAATTAAAAACCGTTAAACAATATCGTCAAAATTTAGCTAAAAATTCCCCCTGGTGAAGTAAATTATAACTGAAATGTAGCTGGAAAAAGTAGATATAGAACTTATCGGAAAAAAAAAAAACACAAATTGTGGTGCTGCCAATATATATATATATATATATACAGGGTGGTCATAAAAACACTTCCCCTGTATCCTCCTGAGACCTAAGCAAAATAAAATGCATTATAAAACATCCATTTTAATGGATGTCAGGTCTCAAGAGGATATATGAACCCCTAGCGGCCTAACCGTTCAATCAATTGAAAAGAAATTTTAGATATACTTATTTGAACGTATGCTCTCGAGATCACGATGATTTAAAACAATAGAGCTCTCACTATTATCTAGTTGAGCTATCAGTTTAAAAGAAAAAGTAGTTTCGTGCGAGGCTTTATTCCGCAATCTTAGGGAATACTATCTATACTAGGGAATACATAGGGAATACTAGGGAATATATAATTTGTTGATACTATCTGCAATTCATAAACTGCAATTTTTTAAGTCAAACAACGCGTTTTAACGTTATGTAAGTAGAGTACATCAAAAGCAGCTCCCGGAACCTTTCGAAAACTACCATTCATCGTCGTCATTCATCGGTGTGCTTTTAGTATCTGCAGAGAAAAAAAGATGTTGACATCAGAAATACCGTAATTTCCAGCATATAATCCGCGGATCAAACAATCATTTTTCGACCCAGAAATATTTTAAAGTAAAATGTAACTTCTCAAATCGCGGTAAATATCTTGCCTCAATTACTAAATAAAATTTCTGGGTCCAAACAGAATTGTTTTATCCGCGGATTATACGCCCGAAATTACGGTAATATAAATGATAATTTCCCCAATATATTGTGCAACCCGGGAAGCCCGTGATTGTCCCATAGCCTATATTACAAAGGACAAATGTGCCTGACGCTGACGTCATTTTTTGATTGCAACAACACCCCATGAATACTAGGCCTGAGCGCCGAAGGCGGATTTTTTTAAGCGTGTGTACAGTCCCTTAACACTAGAAAGCCCGCGAACAGTCTTTTTGACTGCTACTAAATGAATATATCTTGGTTCGAACCAGAATTTTTTTTATAAAACTAGTTTAAAAGATACAAAGAAAAAAACTAGTTAAATGGATAACTGAATAATTTAAAAGAAAAATTCTGGTGTGAAATATTTTTCTAAAATTTGAGTAAAATTTTCGGTCTTTCTAGTGTTAAATAATCGTATAAGTAAGTTTTTAAGTTTTTTCCCGCTTTGTTTTTCTGTGATTAAACAAGTCAAAGAAATCTTTTATAAAATACTGGTGGCTACATGGGACCGTACCTACGTTTAAAAAAATTCGCCTTCGGCAGCCGCCATTTTTGTGTTAGCGCTCAGGCCTAGTATTCAGGGGACGGTGGATTGCAACAGCAGACGACAAAATTCCACTTTTATTATAATATTTTAAACTTCTAAACGTCGCACGTTTTCAATTTTTACACAGTCTTATCGGGAAAAAATGTACTTTTAACCCTCTGTCTACCAGAAGGGTCCAATGGACCCGACATGTACATTCAAAATATTTATTCAAACCAGAAATTTCTTCAAAACAAACTAAATTTATAAATCAGACAATAATAAGTTAAATAAACAAATTAAATAGTTTTAAGTAAAAATTCTGGTGTAGAATGTTTTTATAAAACTTGAGTAAAATTTTCGGTAGTTCTAGGGTTAAATGCAATTTGTTTGAAAAATGTAATACAATTTACTCAGAATTTATTTATTTTTTTAAATGATTTTCAAGCAGGATTTTCTCTTCAAATCTATTACACTCCTCAGCAAAAGTTTAGACACTGGTGATTTTTGGTGACCTTTAAATAAAAAATACGAATACTTGGGTTATACAAATGACTGTACTTATTTTTAAATATATTTTAACCGTTTTAGGACAGAAATAACGGTTTTAATGTAGGATATTATTTCATTTAACTGAAAAAAGTGAAATTTGCATATTGCAAAAGTTTAGACACTTTTGCGATTTTTTGGATATTGTTCACCGAAAACCGCATATTTCAAACTTATGATGTCACATGCATGAAGTATTTAAGTGCACCTCGCGATAGCATCGGTTAGTGAAGATGCGCGAGCAAGAAATTTTCTGTCAGATGAAATAATTAAAGCATGGAAACTGAAATCGAAAGGGAAGACTGTTGCGGAAATTTCAGCTACTTTCAATCGGCCAAAGAAGTCGTCTATTAAGTACTGTCCAAGGGTGACTCTTTCAAAGCAAAACATAGATCTGGAAGGACTCGTGTGGCCAGAAAACGAGATTATAGAAGGATCCATAAACTGGCATCTAGACAAATGATGACTGCTAATCGCATTAAAAGTGAGTTAGAGCTTTCTGTGTCGACGGATAATTTCGTAGATGCATTAAAGAAAGATGTACATTAGTTTACATGAAAATGATAAAACCACCAGCCTTGAAATCTCACAACAAATTGGCCCCTTTCCTGTCGCGGAGTAATTCTTTTTATAAACGGATGAAATAATGGACTGATACCAGAATTTATAAACGAAGTTATTAGAAAATATGAAATTGCTTATTTTCACGTATATTATAAAAGGAAAATTATAATAAAATATTCTTGCCATTTTTGGAATTAAAATTATGTGTCCTTTGCCCTCGAAAGGTTTGATGACTTGGGCCTCACTTTGTTTTAATACTCAAGTATCTCTGAAGTTTCTCAATGGTCGCCAAGCTGCGTAAGACTACATACATGCATTGGAAAATAATTTACAGCCATTTGGTGAACTTTTATCTCTTCCAAAGTATGTATTTGAGCAAGATAATGCATCTATTCATATTGCATACAAATCAAAAAATTGGTTTAACTCTCTGTTTTCGACTGGTCCGCGTGTAGCCCTGATCTGAACCCAATCGAAAACTTTTGTGGAATCATATCTCATACGGTTTATGCAATTTTTTAACAATACTCCTCTGTAAATGAACTTCGATCAGATGTTGAACGTGTTTGGCACGAAATAGACCCCCAAGTGATGCAGGATTTAGTTTCTTCGATGAAAAGTCACAGTTTCGCATTAATAGCAGACAATGTAGGTGCAGTTCGATTTTAATTTATGGATATTTTTCTGTTAACAGACAGATTGTCTATACTTTTGCAACAATGTTAAATTCATTTTTTTGTCATTATATATTATGTAACGTGTATAAATTAAAATTTATTGTTTGTGTATGAAGGATAAGTCCCAGTAATATATGACAGTTGAATTACAACAATTCGTTACATACTTCTCTGCACAGAAGCATAATAGATCATTGTCTAAACTTTTGCTGAGAACTGTATTATCGCGTGTAGACGATTGCGAAAGATAAATCCGTTTGCACATATTAATATAAGTAGCGCATTATTTGTTTTCAGCTTATATTCTGTAACAAAATTAAAACATCCGTCAATTAATAGACAAAATAATAAAATTTAAATAAAACACAAATTTTAGATATGTAATCAAATTTTGTGCTTAACCTCTTTCGGTCTCTGGGTCCCCATACGGGAACCTCTGCTCTTTTCCTTATAAAAACTAAAATGTCCGATATTTTTACATTTTCACATCACTTTTTAATAGCTGAAATTTTTTTTTCTTTTTTGCGTTCAAAGCAAACGAATAAATGGCAGCATCTAAGCTGATTCCCACATAAAATAAATGTTATTTTCATCCGTGTTTGCAAAATTCCTGCAACTGCCCAAAAGAGTGTATGCCCAAGAAAGTGAGAATTTTTCATAAGTATTTAACTTAAATCTTTTTTCAATAAAAAACTTTGAGGATTTATAGATAAAGCTCTTAAATTTTTGATTGCGTTAATTTAGGTTAATGGTTATTAAATTGATGCTTTTAAGAGGTTTGTAGTTTTAGATCCATGTTTTTAAACCTAAAATACTAAGCGCCTAAATGATCAATTTAAAAAAAGATACTTTTTCTGTCATTTTGTTTGAAAAAAAAACAACGAATAAGCATTGTATTATCATTTTAGCTTTGGAACTGAAGACGATATACCACTGAAATGAACAGAATTGAAATAGCACATTGTAAGTAGCGATCTTTGGCGATTTCTCCGGTTGTTAAATCCTGACGCGAGATCAATGTGAAAATATAGCTTTTAATAGATTTTAAAAGTTTATTTGAGTGCACTAATGCTGTTTTTCATATAAATATGATTTTTATTATTAATTAGTTAATGAGCATTCTAAAAAATATAGTCATGTAAAAAAACTATTTGAGTTATCAGTAAAAAAAAAGTATATTCGTGCGAGGCTTTTTTACCGCAATATTGGAGATTATTTGTTGATACTATTTTCATAAACTCCAAAATTTTTTTTAAATCAAATAATACGATTTAATGATATATAAGTATACTATATCGAAAGCCGTTTGCAGAACGAACAATACTTCATTCATCGTTGTGCCTTTAGTATTTGCAGAGAAAAAAGGATCTTGGTGTCAGAAATAATATATATGATAATTTTCCCCTATATTCTGCAACCCGGAAAATTCTGTTTATGTCCTAATGATTATGAAATAAAAAAAAAAAATCATTTTAATGTCACGAAGAAAATTAAGTATAAAATAAAAATAGATTAATGTTAAATTTTTACTTCATTATAAATCATACAGATACGCCAAAACGTGTATAAACATAAACTCTCTAATTCGCTCTAAAGTTACTCTGAAAATTACGTATAAGAGGAAGTTAAGCTAATGTTAGCTGCTGGATCCTCATCTCGATTTTAGAAACATTCAGAAAATATACAATAATGCTTCAAAACTTTGCGAAACATTATTCTATAATTTAGAAGGCAACACTGGCACAGTATTGCCAGTGGGCTCCTTTTTTTAATTCAGATTTCTTGATTGGCACCACTTTTCTGAAATGGTAAAATTTCCCTTGTTTTCGCATTCATTAATATGTCATTAAATAAGGTGAATTTTACTATTTCAAAAAAGTGGTGCCAATCAAGAAATCTGAATTAAATAAAAGTAGTCCACTGGCAACACTGCGCTAACTCAGGGCTCCCAAATGGTTCGCCAACTGAAAACCAATATTATTTTAGAAATTTTTTCTTTTTAGATTTTTCTTACAAACCGCCCCAGAAACCCCTTTGAAAGTTAATTCTAGGGCAAACCTACCATAAAATTTTCTGTTAAAATTTATTGGTATTCAGTTGGCGGACCATTTGGGAACCCTGCTAACTGGGTTTTTGTTCCTCCAAGTGAGGGGGGGGGGGTCTTATTATTCACTTTACATTGATGTATTTAAAAATACCAAGCATTTATTCCGTTGACTTGAATGTTACTTTTTATATGCCTTAATATTTTACAGATTTTTTTTTTTTTTTTTTTTTTTTTTTTTTTTTTTTTTTTATGTACTCTTTTATTGAAAGTGGCTAAAATAAAACTGAACATGCGTAAGAAATATTTGAATTATCAATTGCGAAAATTTCGTAAGTTTTAAATCTGCAGGAAAAAAAAAAAAAAAAAAAAAAACTAGAAAGAATCATAAAAAGATAAAGGAAGTTTTATGTTCAGTGTAGAACTATGCATATTTCAATGTTTTAACTCCTTGAGAGGGGAAACTTAAAAAAAAAAAAAAAAAAAAATTACTTTTATAATTTTGGTGGAAAAAAGTTATAAAATTGCTTTTCCTTATTTTGAAATGAAATATTTCGAAGATTCCGGTGTAAATTCAACATTACAGGAACACAATCACTTAACCGTAAAAGGGTTAAAACATTTTTTCTCTCACTCTCAAAGCTAATTTTCACTATGCAAAAAATTTTGCTAATTTAATAAGTTTGCTAACTTCCAATGCAAAAAATTTCATTTTCATCACAAGAGCCGAATTTCCTGAAGAACCCAAAGTCTGTGTAAATGTTGATTTTCCCTCCCGCATTTTTCAGTCTAGCGCTGAAAGAATAACGGAATTTTCTGCAGGATATAAGCAAAGAAGAATGAGAAATCTTCAGGGGCAGAAAAGTCCAGCAACCACCTACTGATTTTCATTATAAAATCAGATATGATTCTACTCCAGCCTTTTCGAAAGAAATCTGTTTCGTGATCCGAAGCCTTCAATATAAGGTCCAAGAGTAATTGGGATTAAATTATAATGGGCATCGGGTTCAAGGAAAAGTTAAGGGTCGGGAAGGGGGGGGGGGGGTCATATTTCTGTTGTAATGACTAAAAGTTACTAATACAATGGCTCAATTTCCGATTTTCCTGCAGAAACTCCCCCATGGGATAGGGTAGAGAGAGAAATCGAGTATGAAGTATTCGTAAATGACTGTTTTGTCTGAATAGAATGTCTATTTTGTCTTTCAAGCAAAAAGGAGAACAAAGATAATCAATAGTAAATGATGGTAATTTAAGAGCATTTGCATTTGGTATTAACGAAAGTTAGTCAAACGGTACTTTCATTACGAAACAACGGATAACCTTGAGACAGAGAAAGAAGGTAATCATTTTCCTATTGATGTTTATTTTAACTGGTTATCCTATTTTTTATTTATTTATTTATTTATATTTTTATTGCAAAAACTATTTTTTTAGTGTCGTGCACTTCTAATAAATGCAACAAAACATAAAATGTTCTACTTCAAAAAATATTTACATTTTTTTAAATACACTAAATAAATATTAGTGAATTATGCCCTCATGTTAACCCTTTCAAGGGCGATGGCTAGAGGGTCCAGCCACCTAATTTTAATTCCAAAACTGACTACTGGCACCAATAATATTTTAATAAAATGTTGCTTTTGTAATTAAAGCGCAAAATAGCGTTTCGTTATTTAATAAGAAATTCGTTTGAATATTCTGGTGTCAGCCAATTATTTCATCATTTTACGAACAGAATTCCTCTGCCCCTGAAAGTGTTAACTAACCATCTCATATTTTTGGTTATTATCATCACTCTCTATGTCACAATCAGAATCACTCATAAATCTTTCTAATAATTGAAACAAACATAAAATGATCTACATTAATTTTCCCAAAATATTTACATTTTTTAATACACTGAATAGATATTAGTGAACTATGCCCTCAAGTAAAGTAACCATTTCATATTTTTGGCTATTATCATTACTCTCTATGTCACAATCAGAATCACTCATTATGAAAAAAAAGCAATTTTTTTAGAAAAAAGCCACTGTTTAACAATAATTAATATATATATTTTAAATAAGTTAGAAAAATTAAAATATGTACTTAACATTGAATTTTCAAACATCCAGAAATGACCGATAGTATATGTTGTTTTACTGTTTTTCTATTTATTATCTCGCTTGTAATTATAATATTTTGGATATATATTTTATAATGGATAAAACTTCTTTTTTGATTTTCAATTTACATTTGTAAGTGATATTTTGTGTTGTTTTATAATGGATATATATACACATATATATAAATAAATATATATATATATATATATATATTTATTTATTTATAATGGATAAAACTTCTTTTTTGATTTTCAATTTACATTTGTAAGTGATATTTTGTGTTGTTTTATAATGGATATATATACACATATATATATATATATATATATATATATATATAGAATTGTGTTTAGAATAACAAGATGTGTGGTTTAATAAACTCACTAAAGTTTCACTTAACTATTTTTAATTTCAGGCAAATATTTAACAATTTTAATCAAACAATAATAAATAATGTTAATAATAATAGCATTAGTAACAATCCAGTTTAAAATTGAGTTGACCATCTGTCATTTTTAATTAAAAATACATTAATCGTCAAAAACTAAATATCGAAATCTAATAAATTACCCTACTAACTTTGAAATGGTATAAACAAAAATTAATATTGTAGTCTAAATGGAATTTAGCTTAAACTGAAACAAATGGCTTTTTAAAAGATTTAATATTATCTGTAAATGCGCTAATATGTGGTGTTGCCTCTTGGGATCTGTTGATTTTAGCATTTTAAGCATAGTGGTGGTTTTATACAACTATACTCAATAACTATAAGTGAGAGCTTGTGTAAAAAAAAAAGGTACCGGTGCTCTAATTTTCTTCAGTAATAAAAAACTTAGTATAATCTACCTCCTCCCCATCCCTTCCACCAGCATATTTATATTTCATACATTATTTAAGAAATTTAAAGCAAATTTTTCTTCAGCAAATTATTATTATTATTTTTTTTTTTTTTTTACTATACCTATATTAATTTTTATATAAATAAAATCTAACAAACGAACAGAGCAAAAAGATTAAAATCAGGAGTGGGAAATTTTCAGAAAATTCTAGTCGCCAAGGATTTCTTTGCATCAGCTAGCAAAACACAACACAAAGAGGCTCGGTGAGCAGTAATTTTAAACTCTGGTGAGTTCCGAATAATATTTAAATACTCATTAAAAATAAAGAGGCTTTGGAGTTGCGTTCTTGTCCTGTGAGCATGACTGCAAATTAAGCACAGCGTGGAGCTAATAAGTTAAGGGTGTATTCCGATCCAAACTGCTTATTTTCTGATTCATTTTAAAATTCATTTTTGCTCTCAAACGCATCAAACTGGGAAATTCTCTTATTTAGAAACTACATAATGTGCCGTGCTTAATAATTTTTTGATAAATGCAGAAAATACTGTAAAAAACGCTGTCAAAGTTGGCGTTTTGAACTGATTTTTCCGAAGCGGGCGATCTGGGAATGAAAAAAATGGTCATACTGAGAAAATAATTGCTTAAAAATCAAATTCTAATTAATTGAGCTGAAAATGAAATCACACGGCATGTTAAACATGTCTTCAGAAATCACCCCAGCAAGTTTCATGTTTTTACTTTTAAAAATGAGTCTGAAAATGTATCGGAAAATTTCGAGCTGTTGAGGGTGGAAAAATATTTTTCCGAATACACCCTTAATCAAGTAGGATATTTTTAAAAAAAGAAAAAAAGCAGTGAGTAATATAACACGGCAGCAAGTAAAAATGGCAGATGCAGTTGCGGTTAATAATGGCATTCCTTGTCGCCGTTTCCAAACCATTGACACAGAAAACTATTTGCGAGCGCTAGATTAGAAGCATTCTCCTACGTGTGCGAAACGCTTACCTAATATATGTAAACGCTTTGGAAAGAATACCTCAAAGTATTTGAGATAGGAATAACAGAAGATATTAATTTCGGCTTCGTTATTTCGGACGCGTTGCTTCGCAAGTCTCCGGAGCAGTGTATTTATGAGCTCCGACGAATTCCAACCAAAGATTCGAAACCAGAATTTTCGCAAAGGATAGGACATGTTGATGCATGATGCAGTGAAATCCAGCAATAATATGTCCAAGGGTGAGCTTGAAATAAACGGAAAAATCTCTTTATTTTACCCACCATACTAGGGGTCATTTCACATGCCAGCTACGGCATGCGTGCAAAAAGTTGGTCGTTCCTAGAATACACAATAAAAATGTATCATCTCTCAATATAATACAACAGCGCGTCTAAACACGGATGTGTTTGTTTGATGTTTTGTGGCCAAATGACTGCCACTAGAGCTATTACTTTGAGACCAAAAGTAGTTCTAGAGTAGTGTTGTCATGTGTCCCGCGTTAAATCAGGTTTCCAAATGCTCTGGACACTACTAATTTCTTACTCTTTAATCGCAGATAATTAATATTGATTACCTATAAAACAAATACATTAGATATTTATAACAATGATCTTCAAATTATCCAAACAAACAGTTCAAAAATACAACTTAAAATACTGACAATTTTAATATTGATTTGAAAAATCATTTGCTTTACCTAATTAACGAATTTCTGCGTTTCAAGAAAACGACTATTTCTTTTAAAAATTAGTGGTATCCATCGGGACACCCCTCTTACAGAGAGTCTGAATAATAATAATAATAATATTAATAATAAATCGAAATTTAGTAAGTAATATCATAGTTTGCTTCATTCTTTTTTTAAATATTAAACATAAAAGAATTACCGTAAATTCCGGCGTGTACGCCGCGATTTAGTTAAGTCTTTTTCAAACCGGAAATTGGAATTTATTGGAAAAAAGAAGTCAAATAAGAGCTAAGAAGAAGCAAGTCACATTTTATTTAAAATTAATTCTGGTAGGAAATTGAGTAATCTGAGGTGCGGCGGATACGTGCGAAATTAAGGTACTAAAAGAAAACGTTATGCATGTGTTATTGAGTCCAGCTACCACAGATTACTTCAATTCCAATATTTAGAAAATAAAAGTTTTTAATTACTATTTTCTACATAGTATCTGGGCTCCTTTATTAAAGAAGAATATAAAATCATAACACATACACTTCTCAAAATAAACGTGCATGTAGACAAACTTTTCTATAATTTCAGATGTATCATTCAGGTCATAACTTACAGTTCTTCATTATTTGCTTTTTCCAGAAGAATGTTTATTAAAATGTTTGAGAAGATTAAAAAAAAAATAAATAAATATGGATCCTATAACATAAAAGAATTATCCAACCGCGGTCGTATATTTTTTATGTTTACGAGTTTCATTTTTTGTTGCCTATGTAATATGTATTATAAAACACAGTAGTGATATAACATACATCTAAAACATTGCGAACGTATGATGATCTGTAATCCTAATGACATGGTTACCACTGGTACTTTTTTTGTAAAGCAGTATTTTTTAAGAAAAAAGTCCGTGGTAGGTATCTGCAATAATTGCACGAAAAACGCCTGTCCGGGTAAGTTTCAAGGAAATTTATAAATAAGATTTTTTCTATATTAATACAGGAATTATTCCAGAGATAAACATTCGCCTTGAATACAATATTTCAAATGAAAATCAAATTTCAAAGTAATTGCTTAAAAGGCGCAAAGGCCAACATAGTGAAAAAGATTCCATGCCGGGACTCGAACCCGGGCCATCAGTATAGCGCATTGACGTTCTACCCACTAAACCACATGGAACGATACCCAGCCTGGAAAATTTCCCACTATTATATGTTGGCAAGGCTACAAACGCAGCACACGATGCAATATTTATCGTGAGCCACTGACATGGGGCAAACGCGAAATTTATATTAATTAAAATTATCTCACGATAAATATTCATCTTGTGTTGCGTTTGTAGCCTTGCCAACATATAATAATGGGAAATTTTCCAGGCTGGGTATCGT
Source organism: Maratus speciosus (assembly GCA_963932465.1). NCBI lineage: Eukaryota > Metazoa > Arthropoda > Arachnida > Araneae > Salticidae > Maratus > Maratus speciosus. The sequence continues at coordinate 199,330,983 of OZ010796.1, read as the reverse complement.
CCCATGTGGTTTAGTCGCTAGAACGTCAGTGCACTATACTGATGGCTCGGGTTCGAGTCCCGGCATGGAATCTTTTCACTAGGTTTGCCCTTTGCGCCTCTTAAGCAATTACTTTGAAATTTGATTTTCATTTGAAAGATTTTTTCTTTTAAAAAAATGGGCTGAGTGGGAGCCTTATACCGTAATTTCCGGTCTATAATCCGCGAATCAAACAATTCTGTTTGGACCCAGAAATTTTATTTAGTAATTAAAGTCAAATATTTATCGCAATCTAATAAGTTACATTTTACTTAAATAAATTTCTGGGTCGACAAAGGATTGTTTGATCTGCAGATTATACGCCGGAAATTACGGTAATATTTTTTATGACGTATCTGAGTAACCGTCCACCGCCCCCTGAATAATAGGCCTGAGCGCTAAAACTAAAATGACGGCTGCCGAAAGTGGATTTTTTTTAAAAATATGTACTGTCCCCAAACTTTTGACACCAGTATTTTATTAGAAATTTTTTTGACTTGTTTAATCTAAGAGAAACGATGGGGGAAATGTCTTTTAAAAATTATTGGTACAAAAATTCAAGGGACCGTACACACGCTGGAAAAAATCCACCTTCGGCAGCCGCCATTTTTTTGTCAGCTCTCAGGCCTGGTATTCAGGGGGCGGTGAACCGTCTTTATCTCTCTACTACAGTAAAAACATACACGAAACATGAGTAAAAGAATGTTAGCGGAATTAAAGAATAATTGCAGTTTTGTTAATTTAGCGGGTTTTTTCTTTTTTTAAATATCTATCACCATTTCCGGTTACTGATTTTTGCCTTAATTAATCTGTTATTAAATAAAGTAAATAATACAATTCGGAAACAGTGTTTATCATCTGAATTTAAAAAATCCGCTAAATTGACGACACTCGAGAAGAGAGAGGGAATTCGCATATCAATGATTTCTCGTGATTGTTTTCCTCAAAGTACCGAAAATTTATTGTGTATTAAGCGAGATCGCGTTATAACAGTTTGCGTATTAAACGCGATATTTTTGCATTAGCCTTATGGGAGATGACCAAGATTATCGGAAGAAATTTTGTGTTAACCATTTGATTGGCAAGTTATTGTGATCCGGTAATGTTAAATTCACACCGGAATCTTCGAAAAATATCATTTCAAAATAAAGAAAAGCAATTTCAGAACTTTTTTCACCAAAGTTATCGGAATAAAATTTAATTAAAAGTTTCCGGTGTAAATCTTGATTAAAATAGTAGCGGATAGGGACAGCTTAATGCAACAATGTTAAAACTTCGAGCGTACTGGGTAGCATAGCGATATGGGGAAAAAATCAAAAAGACCCTAGCCGACTTTGACACGTTGTTTTGTTGATGTTGATTTTCGTTTGTACTTCGTACTTATCCAATATCCATGTGTTGCTTTTTCCCTAATACTTTTTTTTATTAATATTACTGTTATTATTATAATTTAAGATGCTAATACTTCAAGATAACGCATTCTAATTATTAATATTGTAATGTTAAAAAAAAAATATGAGATGCTATCATTATACACTTGCTATCAAATAGGAACTGAAATAATCCTAAAATTAAATTATGTTTAGTTCAATGTAATAACTAAAGAAATTGAACTGTGCCCAATTAATTCGGTTTTTTTTTTTTTTTTTTTTTTTTTTTTTTTTTTTTTTTTAAATACTATATATAGCAAAGAAACATTTTAAATTAAGACCAAAGTGCAAACAAATAGTAATAGCTTTTAAATCTTTCTAAACTATTTAAAAAAAAAATTGAAACCATATTGACATACTAATGTATAGTAATAATGATATATGCATAATTATCTAAGGAAACAAGTATTAAATTATGTATATTTTAATTATAGAAGTATATGCTACTTAAATCATATTTATTGTTTTTTGAATCCTTGATTGAAAGCAAAGACAAAGATTTACCTTAAGATAAGAAATAATAATTTTATTTTATCCCTTGTAAACTAATTTGCTATAAGCCTTAAAGCGGTTAAAATGTCACATGCATATCCCTATCTATTTATTTATATGCAATGAGTTATACATGCAGTAACATTATTATGACATAAAAGTTGAACTGCTTTTAAATTTTAAAAGTAAAAGTTATAGATATTTGTTTACTTATTTAAATAATTCTTACTACAGTGTTAGAAAGATCATGTTCTAAAGATTTCGTTTTTAATATTATTTTCAAATATTTTGGATAGGTGGCGCCAGTATTAAATGCAAAATCTTATTTTTTCCCTTTTAGTCCAGGCATTAGGTGCTCAAAAAGGACAAATAGGGGAAAGTTTTGGTGTAGTTTTGATATTTGGTGCCTTTATGTTTTGTGGGTCGCTGAAGACGAATCTGAAGTTTGCCAACAAAATTTATCCCGGGAAACACGTTTTTTTGGCAAAAAACGGGAAAAAAACGGGATTTTCTTTGTTTTTTTCCAAATAACTTCAAAATTATACATTTTACGTAAAAGTCCTCAATACATAAATTAAAGAGGATAAAATTTCCTACATTTTATGTACTAAACGTTTTTTTTCTTTGATCAACGGTTTAGCCGTGACAACGCCACAAAAATGTGAGTGAAAATCAAAAATTTCAGAGAAAACGGGAATTACGTCGCTGTACGTAGATTTAACATGAAAACTGACCATTTTACACAAGCACTGACTATAAATTATATGAATGACTATATTTTACAATGAAGTTGCTGATAAATAAATAAAACGACTCATTATGAATCATTATTTAATTACAATTAAACATGTACACTAGCAAGTACATTTATTTAAAAAACAAAAAAATATTATTTCCGCTTTCTTTTACTTGAGGGTCCCTGCTTTTCACTGACATCTACAGCATAGAATATAGACGTATGGAATTAGTGGGTGTTTTTATTACTACCAACAGTATAAAACAAAGGTTTTTTTTAATAAAAAATATTTTATATTTTCTGGCATGACTTTTTCTTGACATTTTAGTTCAAGTACCCATTTTTTTTTTTTTTTTTTTTTTTTTTTTTTTAAATCAAAGACAGCAGAATTTAAGTTAGTCACATAAATAAACTTTTGCACCATTATGCAACGGCAACAAGGTTTAAAATGTAACGAAAATGTGAATTTGGTTGAAAATATTTTGTTTATAGAGGAAAATTACAATGAAGAGCACATGAAGTTTTGCAAGAGCGAAATGTTTAAATTTATGACCAAATTTGGACAAAAATTGCCAGTTGTATGTAGATATATCGAGACAAAATCATTTAAAATATATTACTTGGCTGCAAATTCTGAGTGGTTACAAAATTGATCCAGACAAATTCTCCAAATTCAGATTTGATACAATGCAAAACATAATGTAGGCATTTTCTCATGATATATTAATCATGATATCTTATGATTCCCTATCTTTACATAAGATTCTTGTTAGGTTTCCTGTAAGGTTTGTGCAGAAATAAATATGAATATACAACAGAATATGCAACACAGCAATTTTCATTAATGCTGTCGAATGTTTGTCCCGTATCTTAAACTTTAGAAAAAGAAATTTTAGAATTTGTTATAATAATACAAAAATAGTTTTATCACTTTAGCTTCCATACCGTTAAGAAAGTATCATTAAAATTATCAAGAAGAAAGTAAAATCATGCGTCAATCAGATTATGGAACATTTTTGTAACGCATTCGGGCTACTATAATAAATCTTCATAGTTTAATAGCGTGAAAAACGATGTCTAAGTAATAATTTATAGAACATATAACACGTTTGAAAACACAATTTCAACCAAAATCGAAAAAAAGCTGAAAATTTTGTACATCCCTGTATATGAACTATAGATTTATTATGATAAATAATATATGCATAGCAAATGCATATAATAAATAATATAATGCATATGATAAATAGCATATGATATTTCACAATATGCTAAAATTTAGAATTGTTAGTGAACGCATAGCACAGTTGAAAATTCCTCGTTAGCAAGTTCCGGCAATAAGTGGGTATATAGATGTCTTGTGCAGCCCTATATATGATTTATAGAATTTATACACGCTAAATAGTATGCAATTTTTAAAATTTTAAAAAGTGTTCCACAACCGAAAACGCACTTCCATCAATTATTGTTCATACAGAGGAAAAATATAACTGATTTATTTTGTGTGCCCCTGTATATGAAGGATCAATGGCACACCATATTCAACAGCAAACATCTTATAGAGCACCCCGGAGATATATATCAATTTAAATACTTTTGAAAAGGTGTAACATGAACAAAATACCCCACAAACAATTTTTCTCCATAGACCGTAATGTAACATAATTCTTTTTAGTGTCCCTGAAAATGATCGATAAATACTACCCATACCATATTCTATAAGAAATCATCTTGTAGTGCACTTCATAGATATGTATATAAATTTCAAAGTGTTTGAAATTATGAAACATTATTAAAAACCACCATAAATGATTTTTCCCCCATAGGCCGTAATATAATGAAATACTTTTGAATGTCCCTGTAACGAAATTATGACTGCTACACGCAACATTTTACAATATCTAACATTCAATAGTGCATATTAATAACATTTTTCAATTTCATGGCGATGCGACTATATTGACGCCAAAAATAATTTTGGCCAACTAGAATCGGTAAATCACCCACCGTGCACTTCCGTAATTCCCGTTTTTTCAGAATTTTTTTATTTTCACACCCATTTTTGCGGCGTTGTCACGGCTAAACCGTTGATCAGAGAAAAAAACTTTTAATACGTAAAATGTAGGAAATTTTATCCTCTTTAATTTATGTATTGAGGACTTTTGCATAAAATGCATAATTTTGAAGTTATTTTGAAAAAACAAAGAAAATCCCGTTTTTTTTCCAGTTTTTTGCCAAAAAAACGTGTTTCCCGGGATAAATTTTGTTGGCAAACTTCAGATTCGTGTTCAGCGACCCAAAAAACATAAAGCCACCAAATATCAAAACTACACCAAAACTTTCCCCTATTTTCTACCAAATGACTGGGCTATTTGTTTGAAACCAGCTTTAAAGAATACCTTACAAGATTTCCCTTCTCCCTTCTTCTATTACGCAGGTCCTTCTTTAACATTGCTGCATTAAGCTGTCCCCATCCGCTACTGATTAAAATTGGGTGAGATATATTATGTCCACCGCCCCTCAACGGGTTAAAGGCATCAAGGCTAGGTGTCTTAACTGGGTTGGACTGTATTTCTTTTTTTATATTTCAAATGACCCACGATCTGTAAAATAAAAGTGAGAAAAAAATAACATTTTAGCAACAGAGAGCCGTCCGTTATTATGTTCCATTATTAGGTACTACATAGCTGCCAACTTGTACGCTAAACCGATTTACCACAAAAATTTTATAACAATTTTTGACTTATTTAAACGTTAACCCTTAAATGCCTGATTTTTCAAAAGTCATTGTAATAATGTTTTTCTGTTTTCATTTTGTAAATAAATCATAGGAAAAATAGTTAAAAAAATCATATTTTGTTTTAAGTATGGTTTACGGCTAAAAAACAGTTTGTTACTAATCGGCAATACTGGTCTTTAATTGAAAAAATAATTTTCCTTGATAAAGTTCTATAATATTAAACACACAAGAATTTTAGGGACTATAATAAGAAATAAATTTTACTTGCTCACTGCAGAACAAAATAAGGTATTCCGCAAGCTTCCAAACAAAACAAAAAGAACAAGTGGCAACAATTGAAAAAATAAATCTATCTTTATTCTTAAACACCACAAGTGTTGCCATCTACATGTTGAAAATTAATTTAATAATATTTTCAGAAAGTATTTTATTGGCAACATTAGGCATTATAGCTTCAATATTATTCTAATAGCATTTTAGAGCTTAAGTTGGGTATGTTGCCGAAAAGCAACACCCGGCATTTAAGGGTTAAAATTGCTTGAATTTCGGTGATTCAATTAACTGAAATTTTCCATTAAATTTTAGTGGTATGAAAAATCCGTACAAGTTGGCAGCTATGGTACTAATTTTGTTTGGATAGAATTTCATTTGAAAATTAAAAAATCATACAATATCGGGACGTACGCTACTGAAAACACCGGGGCTTCAAGCATTAGGATCATTTAGAAAGATTTATGGTTAAATATATAAAATCATTAAAAATTGATTTTAGGTATATTGAAGGTTGTTATCATGGGCCCAGAAGACGCTGGCAGGTCAGCTAGTTTGTTCAATAAATAACAAAACTTGTTTGGGGCGAAGAGTTGGATAGGAGAAATTCCGGGTTGCTCTGAACAACAGCTACAAAAAATATACATTAATTATTAATTGTCATTTATATGAATCAGGAGTTAGTAAAATTAGCCACTTTTATGAATCAAATAAATTAAAACAGTTATAAAGTCAATATTATTTTTTACATTTTCTTCGAAATGTGCAGTTGTGTTAAATCACATTCAGTTAAAAAATCATGGCGCACTTAAACGACTGTTATTTAAATTTAACGAGTCAATTGTACGAGTCAATTGTACGTCAAACGTAGCAAATGAGGTGCGTTCGTACTAACCATGGAACTTTCAATAAAGAGGAACTAACATATCCTTAAAATAGTGAAGCTTTAACTGTATCCGCGGTCGCTGGGATTGATTACGGGTCAAACTTCCACCAGTAAATTTAAATAGATGTTTTCTCCTTACTTAAACGCCTTATTAATTCAAAATTTCAGTCATAAATAATGGCGAAAACGGATATTCCTTTTTACTGGTGGAAGGTTACTTTTTCGGTAATCAGGCCCTGCGTTTCCGCCATATTGTGACAGCCTAGACAACCACCCTTCAGTGTCAGTGGAAATATTATAATACCTAGTCAAATTGTCACCAGTAAAAACAAATAGAAAATTTAATTATACTTATGGGAGAAATTTTTCATAAAACAGCTGCTTAAATAAGGTAATATTTTCTGTTCAAAATTTACTGGTGGAAGTTTGCCACTGCAGTAGGCAGAAAGTGTTGATCTGATGTAAAAAATCAGCCGCCATCTTGTGATAACCTCCTCAGTTACTTCACTCCAACTCGTAGGCAATACACTATATGTCTCCTCCGCTTTATTCATAACCCCATTACTATAACAAGTTTTATAAATATTCAGATCTTGGAGCTTTTGCAATCTTATATGCAAAAATGCATGAATACAAAATTTATTACAATTATACAGTATGTCCTCATATTACCTGACCGACCTTCATTTTTGCAACCTTTGGTCCTACATGCATACTTCCAATTACAAAAATGGTTTAAATAAGGTAATAAATTATATTTAAAGCGATTTGGGTCAAGTAAAACGTTTATTAAAAAATTGCGAAATTTAAGTTTTTATACCGTCCCCCGGTATTGTAAGTGATATTTAGTAAAAATTTACTATGACACTGACAAGTAAGACAAAGAAAGTCCCATTCACCTAACATTAAAATTGAGCAAGTTATGAAACTTTGAAATGCATGACTTAGACCACATTTTTGTATCTCAAAACAGATGATTTTAGCCATGCTTTCAGGGGTCGTATATAGAGTACTTAAACTTATTTAAAGGTATCTCCGCTTTGAAAGAAACCGTACAAATATTACGATTGGGTTAACTTTTATTAAGTTTCAGATTAGTTAAAATAATTGTATTTTAACATATATTTTATTCTGTAAGGACTTGAGGATATGATTTCTTTTAACAAAAATTATGTTATTTTCATAATGTTTTATTTAACTTGCAGCGATCGTCTTTCCAGTTTAAAATTTGTACTCGAACTTTAACTCTTTTTCAAATGTCCGATCGAAGTTAAATTTTACATACTGACTTAAATACGATGACAATGTAATATTATTATGATTTTTTACTCTTACCATCTTATACATACTTATATTAGAGGGTAACTCAAAAAAAAAATCGGATAGATTACCGTCAACAAGTTTAAGAAAGAGTTTTAGATTAGGTAACATAAACCTGCTATGGTTGTGTTCTCAAACTTTCATAATTACGTTTTATGTATTTTTTTAACACTGAGTAAAGAAATTATCTTAACTCTTAACCATTATGTCAGGATTTTTCGCAAATCGTAAATTTCAAGGTTAAAAAATAGCGAAAAACCTGATACGATAAAACAGATATAAGACCTTTTTATTCAGTTTAATTTTATTTAATTCAATAATTTATTCAATTCTTTGGCTTAGACTAGGTTTTTTACAGCCAAGCAGCTCGGGAGTCCGATGAGGTTGGGAGGGGAATGGGGATCAATTTTAACTTTCAGCTTTTTAACTTGGAAATTTGCGATTTGAGAAATATTCTGACGTGATGGTTTAACCCTTTCAAGGGCGGTGGTTCAGTTTGGACCACTTAATTTTAATTCCCAAATGCGAGTTTAGCATCAGAATATTGAAATGAAAATTTTTCTTGTATTAAGTTAGTGAACAAAAGCTTTAGCTTATTTTGAAATAAATTAGTTTGCAGATTCTGGTGTCATTCGCTCATTTTAGAATTTTAGGAATAGAAGTACCTTGCCCCTGAAAAGGTTAAAACGAAGGTCATTTTCGTATTCAACGCTAGAAGATACACAAGAATCCATTTTCAAAACCTAAAAACACAACCATCAAATCTACTTTATAGTATCAAATTTTTATTATTTTTTTCATTTTTTTTTTTTTTTTTTTTTTTTTTTTTTATTTACGATTTGCAAAAACATTTTACGTGATTGTAAAAAATAAATTTCAATTTCGGATTCAGTGGTACAGAATACGTAAGAATCAATTATCAAAAGCTAAAAAACATGACATAACCCAACTTTTGCAGGCTAGTGTAATCTAATAACATTTTAAAATTTGTATCATTTTGTAAAGAATTGAAACTGTTAATTTTCATAATTTAATTTAACAAAAATTCTGGGTTTTTTTCTTCTTATATGTTTATTACAAATTGTCTATTTTGCATTACTATGCCAGAATGATTAAACATTTCAAATTTATATTGCAATGTTAATTTTACTGTGAACCATTTTTTAATACATCTGACGAAAATATATTTCTACTAAATTTGTGAATGTTCCTATTTTGCAGCAAAAAGTATGCTCCAACTTTAAACAGCTATTACTCTCTCAATTTTAATCGGGATTTTTTTGGTCTTACTTGTCAGTGTAACAGGAAAATTTTATTAAATATAACGTATAGGACCGGGGACCGTAAAAAAATGCAAATTTCGTAATTTTTTAAGAAATGTTTTTCTTGGTCCAGTTCGCTTTAATAATTATTCTTTACCTTATTTAAACCATTTTTGTAATTCGATGTATGCATCTAGGACCAAAAGTGTTGAAAATGAAGATAGGTCAAGTTATACTTGGACACCCTGTATATATTAAATCTCGTAAAACTAAAATAATAGGATTCCATCTTAAAAAGGATGCAATCACCATCGAAACCGAGAATTAGTACCTATCATGGGATACCGTTGATTTAATTACGCATAATAGGATTTAATAGAATGAAGAAAACATTTATTAATATCTTTTTAAGTTTTGATTCGATTTTGATAAAATTTGAAATGACTGGAGAAAATTCTGCAACGATTATATACATTAAGTTTCAAACCAATTCGGTTTGGGTAGTTTTTGCGCTTTTATATACTTACAGACCAGACGACGACTATATGAGCTACTTATTTATATAATTACGCACACGCCTAAAAATGGATGGATTGCGTAGTAATAGTTATATAATTTCAGTTTTGCCAAATCTGACGGTTTGTTTATTTCGACATTCCAAATTATCACCGGAATCTATAAATAGTTATTTTTCTTTTACACAAAAATAAACAATCCGAGAATAATATGATTAAAATTACTATTCAAAATTCAGAATATCTGAATAAAATAAAATCCAGATTTGGCAGCACTTGTGCCTATTTTTAGAAAAATCTCGTCAATCGTTTCCATGGAATTGGAATTGAGTAGAAACAAATATGTGATGCTCGTTTAACCCCTTGAAGGGTAGTGATGCCGCTATGGCATCACACAAATTTAATCCCTAATTGCCACATTGGCCCCCGAATTTATTTATGAAAATTTCACTTTTTATTAAGTACGCGAAAATATACTTTCACTTATTTAAAAATAAATTTTTTTGTAAGTACTGGTGTCATCCAATTATTTCAACATTTTATGAATGCTAGTAATTTTCCCTTGAAAGGGTTAACTCCTTGAGGGGCAAGTAATTACGTCACTGTAATGTAAATTCATATCGGAATCTTTCAAAAATTTTATTGCAAAATTAGGTTGGTTGGTTGGTTGATTTTGTGACGGCCGATTATCTACACTAGGGATATAGGCCCGAGGGGGAGTGCCCTTCGTGGGGGTCTTTCTAAGGGAACCTAACCCGTATTAACGCATGGAAATCCATGGTTCGAAGAAAACCACGAAAACTCCGAACGATTAGGCCGACGGGCGCGATTGGGATTGAACCCAGCACTTCCCGTCTACCAGTTTCGAGAGCAGAACCTCTCAGCCTCTGGTGGGGCATGCAAAATTAGGAAAAGCAATTTTTTGACTTTTTTCTACCAAATTTAGAAAAGTAAAATTAAATAAAATTTTTCTGGTGCAAATCTTCATTAATCACAAGTGGGATATAATATATCCTACCGCCCCTCAAGGAATTGAGGGGAAACAAGACTCAGTACAATCTTATGGGAAATATGCGAGCTTAAAGACCCGTTTCCTCGGAAACTACTCGACCGATTTTGATGAAATATGGATTCCATATTCACTGGATTTTACTCAAGATTTATGACAGACAGATTTTTTTCTGCAACTAAAACATTTTAATTTAGAGTAATGGCAATTTTTCCGAAACAAAAATTCTGAAAATAATTTAAATTTTTAGAACTGTCTGCAACATATGCTCTTATATTTTTGCTCTACCACCAATTTTTTTTTTTTTATCGAAATCAATTGAGTACTTTAAAAGTTAATGGGTTTTTTAGGTGAAAAGTACAATTTTTTGGAGAGCTAAAAAACTTAGACACTTCTAAATTGTGTGAAGTTCTTGCACAGTTTTATCAAACACATGAATTAAAGTATATATAAACACTTGGATTTACATATAATAAATAAGTATAAAATTTTAGAGTAAAATTAATGTTAGTGGGCGTGACGTCCCAATCTTGTCTCCCCTTAAAGAAAAAAAAACAGCTTTCGGACTTTCGTAAATCAACCCTAAGCTATAAAGCAGCAGCGTTGCCAGTTTGGCCTCCAATTTTATCTCAAAATTTAAACTTGAGACCGGAACTTTTTGAAGGAAAATATTTGATTTAAGTGATCATGAAAAGTTTTCTATTAAATAAATCTGAAAATACTTTTTGAATTTTCTGGTGTGAACTAGAATTTTTTTTAATAAAAGAGGAGGCCAAACTGGCAACCGTGTAGCAGGGGTGTCAAACGCATTTTCGCCGATCCCAACCGTTATAGCAAAAATTAGAAACTGCGCATGCTTGTGGACTTCGACTAAAATTCACCTTACTGCTAGAAAAGAAGTACGTGCAGGGTCACCAGCTTGGCGCTTTTATCATATCAGGCGTGACATTTTCATCCCATCAACATTTTTTCAGTTGATTAGCAAAACTTTCTGTAAATGTTGTAGTAAGCCAATGGTTAAATAAAAATACATCTACCATCAATTATATATTTTTTACTCTTATTGTTTAGTTATTTTAAATCACATGCAAAATATATTTTTAAATAATTAAAGGTAATTTTGTGAAAGTCTATGTAAAGTTTTATTAGTTTCAAAAGAAGGAACTGCATATTATTTAATGGTATTTATTTATTTTATTTTTTAAATTTTCTATGTCAATTACATTATTTTATTTTTATTGACAAACAACACTCCTTTAGAAATAGCTTCATGTGATTTTCTTAAAATATTTAATACTAAAGGAATTAGGAAATTATTTATTACTCAACAAATGAAGAGTTAAATTTTGCTAATGAGCTTATCAATGAGTAATTTAAACATATTGCTAATAAAAATGTAGCTGCAAATATATATTATTCCTTTCCACACTTAATAATAAGAAATATGATTATCTTATTTTTATTTTATATATTTATTATTTTAACGTAAAGTTTAAAATATATTATTTTAAATATTGTATATTCTGCTGCCAAAATAGTTTATTCTTAAAGAAACATTATTAATTTATTTTAAGCAATACATATAAATTTAAATGTAATAGTTTATGATTTTTACAAATTTAACAGTGCATTACTTTTTTACATCCACTTTTTACATACCACTTTTTTATGTAATTTTACTAATATTAAATACATTTTTTTCTGGAATATTATTTCTATGGCTTTTCTTTTTAAATAGAACTTCTCGAAACTGGTTTTTATTGTTATTATTATACAGTTATAAGCAATTAAAAGCTATCTGAATATCTTAATATTAATATAATAACTATAATAATATAATATACTGAATATAAAATTCTTTTAATAACCAATTTCGTTCAAATCACTAAACATAGATGGCAGCACAATAAAAAAATTACTTTTTTTTTCACTCTTTATAGATGTAAATTATTCAGTTTTGACCTTATTTACCTTTTTAATGATAAAATATATTTTAATTTTTTAAATATTTTTCTTATGTTTTTATCTTAATTATCTGTCTTTTTTTTGTGTGTGTGTGTGTGTATGGATAGGGGGGGGGGGGGGGGAGAGGGTGATATTATTTGAAGCAACAATAAGCTAACATCAATATCATTTATACTTCTTTAGATTTTTTCCAGTTAATGATTAACATGATATGATGTTTTTGTCACATTATAATATGGTGTATAAAAATGAATAAAGAATTGATATGATATGAAACTGTTTTTATGGATACATTCAAATAAATAGTAGTCTTATCTTATAGCGGTGATCGTTCTCTTTTATTCCACTCCATATATAAACTGTACCTTAATATTATGTAACATCATACATCTATCAAAAAATAAAAATTACTTTGCAAAAACAGGGCTCGCAGCGTTCCTAAAATTTTCACACTTCCCTACCACAATTTTAAAACGATAATATTTATTTTAGACTTCTACTGCAGATGTTGGAGTAATGTGCCATGAAGATTCTTGAATTAAAATACCGGTAGCAATATGTGAAAATTTTAGGAACGCTGCGAGCCCTGCAAAAATATAGATTATTAAGTTTTTTTTTTTTTTTTTTTTTTTTTTTTTTTTTTTTTTTTTAACTAGAGTTCATTTTAGTTACCATTATCAAATTAAGTTATAATACACCTTGATTAGATAATTATTTATTTATAATTAATAAATAAGCAATGTTTGGATATTCCAAATAGCTAATTAGGTTTAATATTTTGTTTTCAAATTATTTATTAATTGTATATTATGTAATTTTCATACAATTTATAAATAATTATAGCATATTTGAATATGAAATAATGGAATATAGAATATTTGATAAAGAAATTATTATATTTTGTAATTTATAATTATTAAATTATTGTTGTTATTATATTATAAAATTAAATATGTCACTGTAATTTATAGATAATTGGTTTGATAATAACAAATTATTATATTTGATAATTTATTATTTAAAAAAATGATACATTAATATTAATATTTAGACTATTACCAAATTATTATATTAGTAATGTAATACTATCCATATATTTCAATAAATGAAATTTTACATATCAATATTTTATTGAAATTTAATGATAATTTATGACATTTATTTATAAAATATTATGTTCTTTAGACAATAAAGAAGATAATATTTATTATGAGTTACACCTGTTTGATTTATAATGAAAATATTTAATGTCGATAATAACTAAATACTATAAACTTTATAAAAATATTAATAATGATAAAATATTTCAGTATACCATTTAATGATTAAAATAAATAATGTATTTAAAAACTACATAACAGCTTTTTTTTACAAAATATTTTAAAATTTATTGAACAGTTAATAAAAAAGATATATATATATAATAATTCATAAAATAGTATTTTAATATTTTATAGTATGCATTATAAAATATCTCGCTATAACATATGTTGTAATATTATAAATTTATTTACCTAATATAGATAATATTTATTATAATAGTATCTCTTTTTTATTTGCATTGATACAACAACAATATTAATATCTGGTAATATTTAATTACAATACGTTAATAATGATAAAAAATAAATATTATAAAATATAACATACTGTCAGTAATGATTATCTTAATATGAATAAACCAGGAAACAGATTTAAAATATACTATAAATTAATATTGGATATTATTATCGCTAGATTCACAAAAAAGTAAAATATCATAAGAAAATTCCAAGTTCTAAAACACCATTGTAAATCTAATAATAATAATATTTTTGTTGTTGTTGCTGTTAATTACCAGTTTAAATTATCTGTAAATTATATCAATAATCTGATTTGATAGAAGTAGTTGCGATATTGAGAAAAATGTTAAATGATCAAACATAACAATTTATTATCTAATGTCGGTAATATTGTTATTTATTTATAAATCACATTAAAGTTGATGACAGAAGTAAAAGAGTCAAAACTGTGTAATAAAATATTTTTATCATTTTTGACAGTAATGTACGTACATTGTTCAGGTAAATTCATTATAAATATCAAATAAAATAAGTTTACATAAGCTCTACAATGTATAACCATTTCACAATAACAAGAAATTGAAATATTTTCCTTGGAATAATTAATATATGTCTTCCTATATATCCTTCCTATATCTGTGATATTTTCGAACGCCAAAAAGTAATCGCCAATTTAGCATGATCAACCTCGGTAACCCTGTAAAAGTTTTCTAGTAAGAGAATTAGTAAGTCCCCACACATGCGCAGTTTCTATTTTTTGCTATAACGGTTGGGATCGGCGAAAATGCGTGTCAAACTGCTTCTAGCCGGATACCAGTAAAATTTATAGCAATCATAGCCTTAACTAATCATCGAATTTCTGCGATTCAAGAAATCGACTATTTCTTTAACCCCTTGAGGGGCGGTGGGATATATTACATTAATTTTAATCATGATCTGCACCAGAAACTTTTAAATAAATTTTACCTTTTTAACTTTTATGGGAAATACTTGAAATGTTGAATTTTTCATTAATTTGAACATATTTTTCGAAAATTCTGGTGTACATTCAACATTACAGAAACGCAATTGCTTGCCCCTGAAAGGGTTAAAAAAATAGCGGTATCCGGAGTGGCCACAGTGTGACATCCATGCTATGAAGAATGGTTACTTTCTGTCGCACTAACTTCTGGTGTTTTTGAGTACTGTAATATTCTGCTGTGGAAAACCTTTTAACCATTTGAGGGCGGTCGGATATATTATATCAAACCCGATTTTAACCCCTTAATTCTCGCTCCCGTCAATATCACGGGCTGAGGTGTCGTTCGTTATTTATTGTGCCCGTCATATTTCCGGGCTCGAGATTTATTGCTGGAAAAAACTTCTGAAACCAGAAAAATTTGACTGGCATTTCCGTGTGAAGTCTTTGAATATAAGTGTTTGCGTTTAGTTTCTGACACTGATTGTGATGTTAGATTTTGTATTGATTGTTTCGAAATATATCGCACTCAAAAAAGTTATTCATAATCAAAATTTAAGGTATATTATATTATTTCAAATATTATGTGTAAAAATTTGTTTGATAGTAATAAATAAAGATCTAAAATGTGAAAAATAAAGGTCTTATTCTCATTAATTTGTATGGTGTAAAACAAATATTAAAACACAGAATTCTCGCATGATTGCTTTTCCACAAATGTGAATTTGTTCTATGATATCTTTTTTTTTTCTTTTTTTTTTTTTTTGTCTTAAAAAAAAAAAAATCTAATTGCATATTTTATATAGAAACCTTATAATTATTCAATTTCTGTAATAAAAAAATAGGGGCTTTTTTCATGGTTTTTCCAAATATTAACCCTTTAGGGGTAAGGTATTTGTACTCGTAAAATGTTGAAATAATTGATTGATACCAGTATTTACAAGAAAATTTATTTGTAATCATGAAACATTATATTTTCGCGTACTTAATAAAAGTCAACTTTTTATTAAAAATTTCGGGCGCCAATGTGGCAAATAGGGATTAAAATTATGTGATGCCGTGACGGCATCACCACGCTTGAAAGGGTTAAGCGACCGTTAAGGGGTTAATCAATATTTGCACCAGAAACCTTTAATTAAATTTTACTGTTATAACTTTGTTGGAAAAAAGTTGCAAAATTGCTTTTCCTTATTCTGAAATAAAATTTTCCGAATATTCCGGTGTGAATTCAACATTACAGAAACACAAATACTGGCCCCTGAAAGGGTTAACTCCTTGGGTACGGATTTATTTCAGGTTGGCCACTGGCATTTTCTTTCTTTTTTTATATTCTATCCTGCACCACTTTCTCAAAACAAAATCTTTCAGATACACATTACAGCATGTGCAAGAGAAAAATACTACAAAAATATTTTCTTTTTAATAATGGTATGAATAGAATATAAAAATAGGCGCCAGTGGCCAAATGCATGACGAGTCTCAGTCGTCAAATGTACCCAAGGGGTTAATCACCGAAGTCAGATTGCGCAATAGAATTTCTCGAAAAACGCAAAGCACAATAGATTTGAGTCCTGCAGAGGGTCAGGAAACCGGATTTAAATCGAATCCGACCCGACACGCTGTTCGAGTTGACGCTATTGTAGGTCGGGGCGGTATCGAGTTGAGTATTGATTCTTTTCATCCTGATAGGGTTAAGCATTCTTTTAAAAGAAAGTACAGAATTTTTCAATCTTTTAAAAGACAACTATATATATTTGAAAATTTATAAGGTTTTATATGTTTAATTTAATAAAAACTGTTAAAATTCATATAGAGACATAATTGTAGACTACTTTCCCCATAAGAGTTCACTACTTTTTTATACTAGATTAATTTTAACACAATTATTCTAATTGGTAAATAAATCATATCAGATGTAAATTTACAGCTGTTATGATTTATTTACCAGCTAGAATAATTGTGTTAACACTAGAACCGCCGGCTATGTTACTCAAAGTTTATTTTTAAAAAAATGTTTCACAACAGAAATTTTATTTAAAACTATTGAACTTATTTAATTACCCTATTTTTGCGCTTCATACATATAATATATCTCATGAAAAAATTTCTTGTTCGAATTGACTATTATCAATTTTGGCGGGAGTCAAAATGACCCCTAACGGCATTTCTAGTGTTAAAATTAATCTAGTGTAATTACGTATCCAGCGATTTTTGGAGTTCCATTACCCGCGATTTATTCTGTTGAGCTGAACCAGGTTTCAGACCAGATGCTATAATGAATAAGGTTAGCTGGGTGAAAAAGTTCTACTAGATTCGTCCGGGATAGCTCAGATGGTAGAGCATTGGCGACTTCAGCCAAGAGATCCCTGGTTCGAATTCTGGTCCGGACATTTTTCGCCTAATTGGTAATTCAGATCGGATAATTTTCTACAGTTTTATTAAAATACGGATTAATTTTCTGTCACTTCGGATTCGGGCCGGATACTAACAAGGGTTGCCAGTTTGACCTCCAATTTTAATGCGAAATTTCAAATTCACACCGGAAATTTCGAAAGAAGAATTTTCACTTTATCTGATCGCTAAATGTCTTTCATTAAATAAAGCATAAAATACTATTCTTTATTTCTGGTATGAACTCGGAATTTCTGAATAAAAAACGAGTCCAAACTAGTAACCCTAATACCAAACCCACCTGCAGAGAAACGGTGTTGCCATTTGGCTACTTTTTTAAAAAATTCGGATTACTTGATTCGCACTACTTTTTTGAAATGGTATAATAATCCTTTTTTTCGTTTTATTTAATTTGTCATTAAGTAAGGTGAATTTGACAATTTAAAAAAACTGGTGTCAATCAAATTTGAATTTTACCACTAGAACTAACGTGAGCCGTCATTATGGCGACTGCCATATGAATATGTTTCGGCTCAAACCAGAAATTTGATTAAGAAATACATTTAAATGATGCAAAGAAGAAAATCGTTAAATATTAAAGTTAAACTGTTTTAAATCAAAATTCTGGTGAGAAATATCTGTATGTATAAAACTTGACTCAAATGGTAGTTCTAGTGTTAAAAAATGTAGCTCACTGGCAACACTGCAGAGGACTGTAATGTAGATCTTGCAAACATACATTTTGTTTTGTTTTATCTCTATACTCATTTACCTTACTTTTTAGGAGCATTCGTTATTACATAAATACGCAGTACCTATAGTCGTCATTTGGTCTGTCCGTCTGTCAAAGTGTCCACATGTAGCAGCGCAAAATGTACCCAACCGATTGGTTTGAAATTTAATATATATAATTGTTTCAGAATTTTGTTGAGTCGTTTCAAATTTTATGAAAATCGAATCAAAACTTAAAAAGATATTAATAAAAATTTTCTTCATTTTATTAAAACCTATCATACCTAATTAATTCAATGATATCCCATGATAGGTAATGATTCTAGGTTTCCATGGCGATTATGCCCAATTTAAGATGGAGTCCTATTATTTCTGTATCACTGAATTTAATATACAGGGTGTCCATAATTAAACGACCCTACTTTAAAGTTGTCTACAGACAAATCTATTGTTGATAAAGTTGCGAAATTTTTTGAAAGACATAATAAAGGGTAGGAATTTGTTTAAGCTAAAAAACATATAAATAAAAATAGTTCAAAATTTCGCTACCAGAGAGCGATTTTTAATAAATTACACATTTAGCATTACGATAGTTTAGAAATTTCGTTTATTAACTTAATCTTATTCTAAAGACAGCATTTCACGACATGTTCCTAGTAATTCCTAGAAAACACTGCGGATAACTACAGAACAAAATTATCTTACGATTCCAGATGATATCTGAAAATGATGAAAGTCAAGCAGAAGATGTTTGGTTATAACAAAATTTGTTAAACTATCGTAAATGTATGTTAACCCATTAACGACCAGTGGCATATTTTTAGATCGCTAGACTTAGTGGCGAGAAAGTACTTTTCACACCAGTAAATATAAAGATATATATAAACTTTCTTTCAAGAGACAAATTCCTTGATAAAATGAGATAAAAATTACTCTTCTTTTAAAAGTGGTGGGAAATCCAAAATTTAAATTTTAACGAAGAAAATAATTCGGGCGTTAATGAGTTAAATGTGTAATCCGTTAAAAAACGGCCTCCTATATATTTTATTTTATTTTATTTTATTTGCTTTTCTGAAACGAATTCCCATACCTTTATTATGTCCTCTAAAAAATTTCAAAACATTCTGAACTCCAGTTTCGTCTGTAGGCAACTTTAACACTAGAACGCCCGGAAGGAGTCGATTCGACTCCGACCATATGATTAAATGTCAATTGGAACCAGAAATTCTTTCACAAAATAAGTTAAATTTTGAAAACGGATACTTACGTTAAATAAATCAGTCAAATAATCTTAAATAAAAATTCTGGTGTAAAATATTTTTATGAAACTTGAGTAAAATTTCCGGGCGTGCTAGTGTTAAAACAGGGTCGATTAATTATGAACATCCTGTAAATAAAATTTCTAAACTACTGTAATGCCAAATGTGTAATTTATTAAAAATCGACTTCTGGTGACGATATTTTGAACTATTTTTATTTATATTTTTTTTAGCTTAAGAGGCTACTTCAGTCAACTGAAAAGACCCGTTCGCTAATGCTAATCCTATGGTAGAAACTTGTAACGATATCTCGGTTGCATTTCAATATTTTTAAATGATTTTTTTAAATTGGATAGTTAAGATCAATCTGTATGCAGGCTGTTTTCTACTTTTTCGATTTCGATTGCAGATTTTTTTTTATGAGGATGCTTTCAGTTTCAAAACCGGTTCCGAAAATGAAAGTGTCCTCATTAAAAATATCTGTAAACAAAATCGAAAAAGTAAAAAACGGCCTTTGTACAGATCGATCTCAGCTATCCAATGCAAAAAAAAATCATTTAAAAATATTGAAATGCAACCTAGATATCATTATAAACTTCTTCCATAGGATTAGCATCAGCGAACGGGTCTTTTCACTTGACTGAAGTAGCCTCTTAACCCTAGAACTACCGGAAATTTTACTCAAGTTTTATAAAAACATTCCACACCAGAATTTTTACTTAAAACTATTTAATTTGTTTATTTAACTTATTATTGTCTGATTTATACATTTAGTTTGTTTTGAAGAAATTTCTGGTTTGAATAGATATTTTGAATATACATGTCGGGTCCATTGGACCCTTCTGGTAGACAGAGGGTTAAACAAATTCCCATCCCTTTATTATGTCTTTCAAATAATTTCACAACTTTATGAACAATAGTTTTGGCTATAGACAACTTTAAAGTGGGGTTGTTTAATTATGGACACCCTGTATATAATCGTAATGAATTTTGTATACATGCATTGTTGCATAAGAGTGCAACGGCTATTTCTCCATTATCTGAATATTTATAAAACTAGTTATAGCACTAACACACCTCATTTGCCACGTTTGAAGTACAATTTCCGATTCTTTGTGCTTTACTATTGTTGTTAATGTTTAGTCATGTTTTTGAATATGTGAATTCTGAATTGTATTGATTTTGAGAACTTTGATTTATTTATTATTTTTCGACGGAAGAGTTTTATACTAATTAAATTTGTTGGTTTCTTTATACATAAAAACTATCATTTCTTTTGGAACACCAGCATAACATATGGAACTAAAAATCATAAAAATATTTTAACCCTTAAATTTTTTATTTTGTTTCGAAAAAATTATATATGATTCTATGAAAGGTCACAGGAAAAATAATGAAAAAAAGTCAGAGATATATTTTTCATATAATACGTCAATCTTTTCTTCTGTTGCACATCTGCAATACAAGTAAAAAACTACTGTCGTGTGGCTCTTTTACGCTAACATATTGCAAATTAGTAAATTTTTTAATAAGTATGTCTCCGAATACCTTATTTTATATAATTATTTATTTTATAGAACTTAACCTTTAACTCTCATGATTGAATGTCCACAGACATTTTTCTATTGTTTAATCTTTAGAAAAGCTGAGATTTCGGCGATTGTTTATGATAAAATTTTCTATTGAATTTTACTGGTGAAAAAAATCCGTACAAGTTGGCAGCTTTGTATAATTATTTATTTTATAAAACTTAACCTTTAACCCTCTAATTCCCATGATAGAACACGTTCTAGAAATTGCGTAGTTCAGAGAATCTGACAATACACCAGAAAGCTTCAGTGGATAATTTCACTTTATTTAAAAACGCAATGTCTGTTATTAATTAAAGCACATATTGCTATTTTAATGTTCTGGTATAAATTAGGTATCTACGAATAAAAAGAATCTATTAAATTCAAAACACTGTTGTTTGCATATGTGCAAAGGTGCTCAATAAAGGGTTGATGATTTTCAATATTCACCAGAAAAAAATATTTTATTTTATTATGAATATGTGTGAAATGTTGAAATGTTCATTATTTATTTTTTGTTGAATTTTCTATAGGGATATAAATTTTTAAATTAACCCGGGAGAACGCGCGCATACCAGGGTATGAATGGTTTTTAATTTGTCGCCACTAAATTCAAATAATAATCGTAACCTCATTTAATCGGAGAGAATTTTGAGATAAAAGAAGTTTAAGATTGCTTTTAAAACGATAGTGGTGACAATTGGGTCTATCTGACCCGGCGCACGCTCTCCCGGGTTAATTATCTCATTACTTTTTCTAAAAGTGTATCTGAAGTCTAGTATTTCAAATAAGAATATAATTTTTTTAATACATTATGAAAACATAATTCGGCTTTCAGTTAGGTCTGCACTGAAACACGCACATGACGAAATCTATACGCCTTTTTTCACCTTTAAAAAAATAATAATTGCACCTAGTCCTTATACAATACGCTACACGCTAGCTCTGTACGCTACACACCGCTGCATGCAGCTTAGACGATGCGACGCGATGCTTCTGTCAAGCTATCTTCGCCTCCAGAGGCTGGGGTCGGGGATTTCTCCGGTAGATGGCGCTCAACCAGAGGAACAGCTGTTTCATAGGTAAGGAACATTCCCTTATATTTTTCGAAAATCACTATTACAGTGCACATTTTAAAGATTAATGTTTCCGATACAAAAAAAATAAAACGAATACAACATTCAGTAACTTAACAAAATTTTCCGTCCGCGATTAATTAAAAAAACATATTACCGAACAATTTAGCTGTTTCTCGTGAGATTTCTATTTTCTATTAACCCTTAAATACCCAGAATAGAATGCGCCCCAGAAATTGCGTAATTCAAAGAATTGGAATTCATATCTGAAAAATCTAAATATTAAATTTCGGTTATTTTAATGACGAAATTACTGTTATTAAATAAATAAAACAATTCCATTTTTAATTTCTAGTGTGAATACGGAATATATGAATAAAAAAATCCACTGAATCGGGAACACTGATGGTATCATAAATGTTCTTGAAGGGAGGGGGAGGACAAACGGTTGGAATAAGTTTTGGGTAATTGGTGAAATTAAGATGACTATTTTTTTTTTCTTTTCTTACAATAAAAGTAATAAATAGAGCAGCAGAAACGTTTTAAGGGAAATTAAAACGAATTTTAGAGATTTTAAACTTTACAAACTGGGGATTTCTTTTTCTGAGAAGGAGGGGAGGGGGGTAATTTAGGCGCTTATTAGTTTATTTTTCATTACTACAGAATTAAATAAAGCAGAAAGAAAGAAATAAATATATATATATATATATATGGAATTTTAAAGACACTAAATTATGTATACTCGGTACTGGGGAGAAATCAAAAACAAAAGCATAATTTATCGGAAAGAAATTTATATCAGAGGATTGTTTTAAAGATTTTAAATTTTGTGCGCAAATGAGGGGGAGGGGCACGTGCCCCGTCTGTAAATTTTTAAAAAGAGCGTACCCCCACCCCCCCCTCCCATGAAAACATAAAACAAATAATGGGAGAGCTGTCCATTTTTAACACTTTCCAACAAAGTTGAAAATTATTTCTGCATTCGGTTTGTCTGTCTGGCAGACTGTCCACGCTCTAACTCCCGTAAATATGCACATATTTTCATGCAATTGATAAATATTATTTAGGGTCACCAAAGCTTGGTTGGTATTGTATATGAAGTATGCAGGATTAAATTTACAGGGGCACTCAAAATAATTCCATTACACTATGGTATATGGGGAAAAATCGTTTGCAGAGTATTTAATGAGATTATGCTATTTCAAATGTTATTAAACTGATATAACAGACTGAATTTCACTACGATTACGTTAGAACAGGGCATTCATAGCATTTTTTATTCATTTATAGGGTCACACCAAAGAAGAAATCGGTTACAGTACTGTCTTTGAGTAATAATTGCTGTAGTGTGCGTTTTAAAATTCGGTATGCACTTTTCAAATTAGCTAATTTTTTGCATGTAACTCGTTATATATAAATTCTATAAACTCATATACAGGGCTGCACAAAAGTATTCACGTACCATTCCCCTCATTAGAGTAAGTTGCTGAAAGGGAATTTTCAACTGAGATATATGTATTTCTTAAGTGAACTAAATTTTTGTAGGCATGTAGTTAATAGATACAAATCTGTATATTATATACAGGTCTACTGAAAAAAATTGGGTAATTTTCCGATTGTAGATGGGGACGCCTGAAATTTGGTTTTCAAATGTGTTATGCTTTTCTATATGGTTGAAATTGACATAACGTTTTAACTTATTAAACGGTGCAGTTTTGTTACATTATTCTGAATGTGTTGGAAAGTGCTTCATAATCTATGCTTGACGCATGATTTTTTTTTCTTTCTTGTTACCTTTTCAGTTGACTTCGGTGACCTCCATGGTCAATTGGCTCAACCCGTTGCCATCGAAATAATCAAGGCCTGAGGACACAAGTTGAGACGTCATCGGTAATCGACCGACTTCTCACTAGTGTTGGAATTCACACCGAAAATTTTTGAATAGCGATTTCCTTTTATTTTATTTGTGGAATATCTATCATCTTCTAAAACATTAGTAACTACATAAACTTACTGGTGAGAATTCGGAAAACCTAACTAAAGATTCAGCCAGATGCGGAATGTCACAGTGTTGCCGCGTCTGGCTGGTTTTATATTAGGGGATTCCAAATTCTCCCCAGTAAGTTTAAATAGTTACTATTGTTGTATAAGATGATAAATATTCCACAAATAAAATAAAAGGGAATTGCTAATCAAATTTTCCCGTTGTGAATTCCAACACTAGTGAAAAGTCGGTCGATTAGTGATGACGTCAAAACTTGTGTCCTCAGGCTCTGAGTATTTCGATGGCAGCGCTCAACCACGTCCGTGAAGTTTAAAAAAGTCTTCAACTCTGAGGGAAGCAAAATTTTCTGGACAGTGAAGCCTAATTAAACCTTTCAGGGGCAAAGTACTTCTATTACTATAACGTTTAAATGGCAGATTCACACCAGGATTTTGAAACAAATTTATTCGAAAATAAGCTGTTCTTCACATAAACTATAAATGCAAAATATAATTTCAAAATCCTGGTGTCAATATGGTATTTGGGAATTAAAATTAAGTGGGATATATTTTATCCCACCGCCCTTCAAGGGGACCGGGTAGCGAAATTCAACCAAAAATCGATTTTTACTTTTTTGTATCATTAAATAGTTTAAATTTTTATCTTTTCAACGATGCATTACACATATTTATATATAGAAGAAAAGTGTTGGATTATTTAATTCTTTCTTAGGCCACTTCACAGCAGTGGGCTACTTTTTTAAATTCAGATTTCTTGATTGGCACCACTTTTCTGTAGTGGTAAAATTCGCATTGTTTTCGCCTTAATTAATGTGTTATTAAATAAGGCGAATTTTACTATTTCCAAAAAGTGGTGCCAATCAAGAAATCAGAATTTCAAAAAAGTAGTCCACTTGCAAATCTACATTACAGCTTTAATTGTCTTTTTCAAAACTTCGATTTTCCAGGTTTTTGTTCCCTTTTTTTCAATGTCTATTAAACTTAAAAACTCAGATTTTTCTAAATACTTATATTATGTTATAGTGCATACTTTAACGCAGGGATTTAATGATTTGTTAAGAATTATTTATTTTAGGCACTGAAATCTTACCAAAAATCCTAATTTGAAAATGTCTTTCAATAAATAATTAAATTTCAGCTTCACTTAGAAAGAAAATGGTCCATTAAAATACGTAAGGCATATTATTCAAACTGCTCTAAAACTCTAGACTTTTATCTTTCACCATTTCTGATAAAAAGGCGCATAAAGTTGGGGTATCTTAATATGGTCGAGATAGAGCTTACCCGATCCCCTTAACGATCAAAGTTTCTGTTATTAAATAAAGCAGTTTTTAATAAAAAAATAGTGGTATCACTATAGTTAATTTAATTCGGCGCGTTTATTTTTACCGTTGCGTCAACGCAACCGCAACACCAGCGGGTAATGGATTAACCCTTTCAGGGGCATGGCATTTCTGCTCTAAAAATTTTCAAACATTTAATTCACACCACAATTTAAGAACAAATTTATTTGAAAATAATCAAAAGTTTTTTTTTTTTTTTTTCACCTATACTATTAGATCGAAAGTGTACTAGAAAATTTCAGGTCTCATTTGTTAATTTCGGCATTAAAATTAACCGTTTGCAGACTGCAAATGGCGCCCCTCAAGGTGTTAAAGTACCACAGCTTTTAATCCCAATTAAAACACACCCAATGAATGCATTCGCAATGGTACTTTTAGGAAACAATAGTAAGTACTTCCTTTGACTATCACCATAGAGCCAGTGTTGCCAGTGGGTTACTTTTTTAAAATTCCGATTTCTTGATTGGCACCACTTTTTTGAAATAATAAAATTCGACTTATTTAATGACATATTAATTAAGACGAAAAGAAGGGGAATTTTTCCATTTCATAAAAGTGATGCCAATCAAGAAATTTGAATTTAAAAAAAAGTAGCCAACACTGGCAATACTGTATACAGCAATAGCTGGTCCAGGAAGCTGAAAATTGCTCACAAACCTGTTTCTGAGCTTGTGAGAGGGTCGATTTTGTTTCCTTTTGTTGTCTGAATTTTTTCTTGAAAACGTCTTAAAATTTAAAGGTAAGGCTATCATATTTTTTTTTTTGTTGTTGTTGTTTTCATTTGGCAATATGTTATGCAAAATAGAAATTAATTTTCTGCTTGTGTATTTCACGAAGCACTTTTCAAAGCGTTATTTATATTTGAAACCTCCATTCTTTCACACTTAAAAGTGTTTATCGGACAAGTTTCACTGTTTCAGATGTGTCACTTGGCGAATAATGGCGCTATATGACAAGTATTTTTATCTTGGGCGATATGGCCGATTGCGCACATTTATCTAATTTTAAGTTAACAGAAAGTTTCCAATAACATTATGGGGCATATAAAATAAAAATAATTTTACATTCAATAATAAAATTTTTATTTCTTTTATTTTCATTTTTAAAATTTCTAAATGTTCCAATAAAACAGGAAGCTTTTTTAACACTTTCCAACACAGTTGAAAAGTGTTTATGACTTCGCAGGATTCGTACGCTTCAAGGACTTTCAAGCACCTGTTACCACAATTTTCGTAAAGTAATATTTGGATTATTTAACACTAGAACTACCGGAAATTTGAGTCAAGTTTTATAAAAATGTTTCACCAGAATTTTGATTTAAAACAGTTTAACTTTGTTATTTAACGCTTTTCTTCTTTGCATCTTTTAAACTTATTTCATAATCAAATTTCTGGTTTGAACTGAAACATATTCATATGGCAGCGTTGCCATCGAAATACTCAAGGCCTGAGGACATGAGTTGTGACGTCATCACTAATGGACAGACTTCTCACTAGTGTTGGATCTCACACCGAAAATTTTTGAATAGCAGTTTTCTTTTCTTTTATTTGTGGAATATCTATCATCTTATAAAACAATACCAACTATTTAAACTTACTGGTGAGAATTCGGAATCCCTCAATAAAAATTCAGCTAGATGCGGAATGTCACAGTGTTGCCTCATCTGGCTGATTTGTTAATGAGGGATCCCATATTCTCACCAGTAAGTTTAAATAGTTAGTATTGTTTCATAAAATGATACATATTCCATAAATTAAATTGCGATTCAAAATTTTCCGGTGAGAAATCCAACAGTAGCGAGAATTCGGTCGATTAGTGATGACATCACAACTCCTGTCCTCAGGCCTTGCGTATTTCGATGGCAACTATGGTAGCCGTTAGAATGACGGCCCACGTCAGTTCTAGTGTTAATGAAAAAAAAATTCTATCTTCAGATGTAACGACTAGTAATTACGAAATTTCTGGTACTAAACACGTAAAATCCCTGAATCCTCTGATGCGTACGAATCCTGCTTTGGTTTGTCTGTCTGTCGTCTCTGTGCCGTCTGTCCATGCTCTAGCTGTCATAAATGTAGTCGGATCGCCGCGAAATTCATATACAGTAGAGCGCCGATTATCCGAACAAGTCGGGGCCGACCCTAGTTCGGATAAGCAGAAGTTCGGATAAATGGACACACAGTTTAAGAGATATTGCTGATTATACTAAAACCTTCATACTTTATCCAGGCTTAGGACTTGCAGCAATAATTAGTGCTAACGTGTTTAAAAACTATTTTTTTTTTTTTTTTTTTTTTTTTTTTTTTTTGCTTACTTATCTATCATTTAAAATTTTCTTTTTCTCTTTTTATAATTATCTGAACTCCAAAGATTATACTTTAAGCAAAAAAGCTTTCGAATGTTTCTTGCTTCAAAGAAGATGTTCTTTCCAATGCTGACATATCTCGAATTTTTCTGAAATACGTTAGTTGAGTAGAATCAGAGTTCTTCTGCCGTTCGAGCCATTTCATAGCTGTTGCCAAACATTCAAAGGCTTCGTTATGTGATGGACCTGGGACCTTTTCAAAGCATTCGTTTTCATTTCTCCAATCTCTTTTTTATCTTAAATATCATACACAATCTCATCATCATTACAAAATTTTTTTGAGATAAGTAGGCTGTCCGGATAAATGGAAGTTCGGTTAAATTTTTTTTAAAGAGAAGTAGGCTGTTCGGATAATTGGAATTTCAGTTAATTGGAGTTTCGATAATCGGATCTCTACTGTATGTTAATGATATTCACTACGGCATGTTTGGTATTGAAAATGGATCATGTATCAGCTACAGTTCTTTTACAGGGACATTCAAAAGAATTCCGTTACATTACGGCCTATGAGGAAAATCGTTTGCGGTGATTTTTAATAATGTTTCACAATTTCAAACACATTGGAATTTATATATAGTTCTCGAAGTAAATCACAAGATGCTTACTATAAAATATGATATGTATAGCATGCATCGGTTCATTTACAGGGGCTCTCTAAAGAATGGAAATACGGAGAAAACTCGTTTTGTGTTTTATTCATGTTACATATTGGAATTGATATATATATATATATATATATGAGATGCACTGCAAGGTATTTACTATGAGTATGGTGTGCATAGCATTCATCAGTGATATACAGTGACAAGCAAAATAATTCGGTTACTGTACTCTCTATGAACAATAGTTGCTGGAAGTAAGTTTTCTTTTGTGGTACGTGTTTTTAAATTAAAATTTTTTTGAATATTTCCTAGTGTGAATAAATTCTATTGATCATATACAGGGATGCACAAAATATCTGATGTACATTTCCGTTTATTAACCCTTTCAAGAGCGGTGTCCTTAATTAAGGACACCTCATTTTAAATCCAAAACTGACAAACGGCGCCAGGAATATTTAATTAAAATTTTCCTTATATAATGTACTTGAAAGTAAGTAAGTTCATATTTTCTAATAATTTCGTTTATAAGCTCTGGTGTCAGTCTATTATTTCATCAGTTTATAAACAGAATTACTCCTCGCCGGAAAGGGTTAATGGAAATTGGTAGAGGATGCAGCAGTATTGGCGTTGAACAACAGTTCAACTGCTTTCAGCAGTAATATTCTTAAATAGTAATGTACATAAGTAAAGTCAACAGTAAAATACATAAATTTTCTAATTGAAGTAAATTTTTGCACACTATATATTATATATTATAAATGTATAATTCATATACAGGGCTGCACAAAAAATTCAGATTTTTTTCTTTTCGTCTTTCAATATGAATTGATTAAATTGTGTTTTCAAATGTGGTATGCCTTTTACAAATTGTTTATTTACACAACCTATTTCACTTATTAAACTGTGAAATTTTATTATATAATAGTATTCTGAATGTGTTGGAAAGTGTTTGATAATCTATGCATAACGCATAATTTTACGTTCTTGTTCTTTATTAAATTTAAATAAGGGAAAAGGTTTTCTAGCTCTCATAGTCAGGACAAAAATTAAAATAAATAAATAAATAGCTCTACCCGCAGCCTTATGTAGAATTAGTAGACATTTCCTCCTTATACATTCGACACACAATCGAAAAAACTACTTCCCCAACACCTCAAACCAAATCATCGAAACTCATATCCCACCACCCCAAAGAGGACTATTCGAAGGAGAGAGGAGTCGAGGAGTATTCGAAGCAAAAACCTGGGCAAAAGTGCAAAAATTTTCTCAACAGTTGTAAAAAGCTTATTTTATAATAGCTGAATAACTGGTGCGTCGATTTATGACAATTTCAGGAGCATGAGTCATATACAACCTGTCAACACCCTGTCAACGCCCCCTATAGCCACGGTGCTCTTCTCCAACGTCACGAACATCAGGCTGAAAATAGGGGACGATTGTACTAAACCCCTTCGCGACGAACATCTTTTATAGAATTTTTAATCTTTTATCACCGAATTTTCAAAAGAGAAATTTTTGACTAATTTATTCAGGAAAATACCCTGTTTAAATGAGGCAAAATTAAAAAAATTATAATAATAACTGGTAGGAATAATGAAGGATTCTGATCACTTTACGCGGCACGTATACGTGACGCTTGTCCCCAAGGGTTTAAATAATGATCGACGAGGCATCAGTTATCACAAATAAAACACACTTTGTGCTGTTTATTAAGAATAATATTTTATTAAGCTCAACATCTCTGTGTAAATATGTTTTTTCTTTCTTGTTGTTGTTTTAATATTAATTGTAACACAAGAAATATATATAGAGAGTAGAATTTCGTTTTTAAACTTATGTATAAACCAAAGTGGTTAACTTATTAACTGCTGAAACGGTAAGATAGGGGTCTTCAACTTTTTTGCGTTTGCCACCACAAATATTAAAAGATAATTGCGCTTTATTTAATGTTCAAACTTTATGTAATTAATCAATAAAAATTTTTTAATTAAAATTTGTGGTACCGTGAGACTTAATTTAAATTTATTTTAAACTGTGCGAAAGCGCAACACTAGCAGGTAATGTGTTATGTAAAAGTATGTAGAAAGAAAGCTTAAATAGTGGAAGAAAAGAAAAAAAAATATAATAAATTTTAGTATGTATTTTTATTTTATTGCGGTAACTTTCGGGTTTTATTAAATCTCGGAAAATGCACAAACACTATTTTACTCTATTTATCTTTTAATTGTGATAATATACCGCAATACAATTTTAATATTTTCAACCTTAAAATAAAGGTTAAGTTAGGCATTAATTTATATTTTTAAGAACATTAGAAAGGTGTCTTTTTAGATTAATATTTAACTGTAAAATTTAATGTGTTTTAACGCATTCATTAAAATTTCTCCCAAATCCCCACCATAAATTTTCTGGCTCCCCCCCCCCCCCCCCCAAGATCGCAAATACTACTTTTTTTAATCAAATTAGTTCTAATTCAATTCAGATCCCCTACCCTCCTTTGTCTTCACCAAATGTTTACAAAATTTAATTTTTTTTACACTACCTCTTAATTTGTAAATAGAATAAATGAATAATCAGTGTTCTTTAATAATAAACAACCAGTCTAATAACAAAAAAAAAAAAAAAAAAAAACCCAACATGTTTAACAATAATTAATCAGACTAATAAGTAACCAGTCTAATAATAAGAAAAATAATAATGTTTAATAATAAATAATCAGACTAATAAATAGCCGATATTTTATTTTTTTAATTCCTATTTAATTGCAAAATTTATATTGCAAATAATCTTAAAATAATTAATTTCTTCATGTTAGAGTCTGTGTGTCTGTGTTTTGTCGATTTATTAAAATTTCCTCCAAATCCCCAACATGAATATTCTTCCCTTTCTCCTCCCCCTTTAGTAAGCAAGTGCTAAATATTTTAGAAATCAAATTGATTCTAATTTCATTCAGATCCCCCCCCCCCTACCTTTTGCATCATTAAAAGTATACAAAATTTAAAATATTTAATTTTTTTACACTATCTGTTTATTTGAAAAATCAATAATTATCGGTCTTGACCCTTTACTCCAAATTCAGGCACCCTTTCCCCCCTCCACCACAAAGCACACCAGCTTTAAATCTAATTTTTGATAATTTTATATGCCCGTTTTCCCTTAAATTTACACGAGAATATGCTATTAACAGAAGACAAAAAGCAGTAATATCAAATTTTAAACACACAAGTAGTTTTAAGAAGTGACTAGTTTCAAAAGCTAAAGTTTAACAGTTCCCTTCACCAGGCGAATCATGGCTGCGCATCCATTTTTTAAATCTAATTTTGACAGCAATAATTTAGCAACTCACTTCATCAGGCAAAGGATCTGAATTAGGGAAACATTAAGTTATTGCTTTCAACACTAGAAAGGCAGGAAATTTTAGCCATGTTTTATAAAAATACGTATTTCACAGCAGAACTTATGTTTAAAACTGTTTAACTTATTGTTACAACTTATTTAAGGGGTCTCAGCACTCAAAAAGCTTGAAAATTTTCAAAATTTTCTTTTTTTAGATGTTAAACTCCTACCTTTTCTGAACATTTAGATATAACTGTTTCTTGAAATTCCAATTAGAACAGAAGTTATGGCTTTTAGAATTATACCCGCTCAATAGCTGAAGCGGCGTTTCCGAAATTCTGAAGTCATTTTTCTCCAAATGACATTTTTGGGCATAACGCGCACGATATCTCAAACACTTTTGAATATTTTTTCATGAAATTTTCAAAACCTATGTTTCATGTTCGTCTATATAAACTGAACCTAAAATTTCCTTTTTATTGTTTAAAAAAAAAAAAAAAAAAAAAAATAGTTTTTAAGGTAATTATTCTTTTGAAATTTTCTAAATTTTGCATTAGCTAAAAACAACTTTGTATTAAAAATATAAAAATGTTTTAAATACAGATTTATTTAGGTTCAGGGTAATTATTACAATCTGAAGTATAAGTACGCACCAAAATTTTCATTCTAGTTGCAAAATTTATTTTGTAATCTTAAGCGTAATCTGATATGCCGATTTTCTGCTCGTCAAATGCTTGGCAGTTTGGAGCTCCCTGTAAATGCTAATTCTGCATCTTGAAATTTTTTAAATACATGAAATGAAGGAACATACTTATATATTTTATCTCAATTAAAATTGTGTCTTAAAATCTAATATATTTTAAGATATTAAATGTTAAAAATTGTATCTTTTTTTCATTTTTTCCCATTTTAAGAGTCCTGAGACCCCTTAACATTTTTCTTCTTTGCTATCTTTTAACCTTACTTTATAAAAAAAAAAATGTTTTGTTCGGACAGCAATATATTCATACGGCAGCGGTCAAAATGACCGCTAAAAAAGTAGTTTTAAACAAGTAAGCAGTTTGTTTATCTGGGGTTTAAACAATTTGTTTAACTACTAACTTAAAAAATAATAAACTTATTCAATAGTTAGAATATAGCTAAGGAGAAAAATCCTGTCTTTGTATGAAGTCACATCTTTTTTTTTTTTTTTTTTTTTTCGTAAGCTCGTCTTTTGGAAATGAAAAACAGCAAAATTTTTTCTCTTCTTTTTCGTAATTATTTTTGCACTGCGAGACACAGCACTTGTATCCCATTTTGGAATGAATGAAATAATAATAAGAGTAATAATAAATATTTTATATAAGGAAAAAAGAAGATTCGTAAATCAAACTTGACCTTGATGATGTGGCAGAATTTAAAGGTTCCGCCGACGTGGTCTGTATGTGGGGGGCGTTAATCCTATCCGCAATTGAGGAGAAGATTTCTTTGTGAGAAGCCGAACTCTTTTGTTATGTTTCAGCTTTGTTATTATGCTTAAACGTATTTTTTGTGACTTCATGGATTGTTGAACTGAATAGTTTTATTTTCAGTATAATTAAACAAAAATAAAATAAAAAACAAAAATGAATTCTTTTTAAGCCTGTTTTCTTCTCCAACTTAAATATAGTGAAATCTTTTTAAAAGTGTGGCAGGGTTTGTTGGACCATTTTAAAAGTAGAATCGTATTGATAATAGTTTTGAAGGCCATTTTTTTAATATTCCGCATATAGTTGTCATTTTTAAAATTTTCCAACAAAGTTGAAAAGTGTTTATGACTTCGGTTTGTCTGGCCGTCTGTCCACGCTTATCTCTCGTAAATATGCTTGGATCATTCTGAAATTTTTGGATGTTAGTGACCTCTACCATAGCACGTTCCCTATTTCAAATGAAGTTTGTAGCATGTTTAATTCATTTACAGGGACAGTCAAATTTTTCCGTTACATTACGGCCAATGGGAAAAAAATCGTTTAAAATGAGTATTAATGGTGTACACCCCTTCAAACATAGTAAAATTGATCTTTATTTATGAATTCTACTAAAATATCCATTCTGTTGAATATGCAGTGCAAAGAATAGTTATTGTTCATTTACAGGGCCACACAAAAGAATTCCGTTCATAATGGTACAGGGGGGAATGTTTGAGGAGTATTTGAAAAGATTTCAGATACTATATTGTATCCGAATTACTATATATTAGTAATGATTGCTCGAAATGCATTTTTAATTATGATATGCGCATTTATCACTATATTTATGCATACTATAAAGTGCGTATAAATGCTATAGTTCATATACAGGGCTACAGAAATGAATTCGTAAAGGTTACTGAGTATGAGCATAAATTGCTTAAAGGTGGGTTTTAAAGGAGTTATGCATTTTTACGCTGAACTGAATTTAGTCTACTAAGAAATATTTGTAGAATATAGGTAAAATGACATACAGGGTCACGCAAAGAGTTGGATACATGGCCGTCCATGGGTGATAATTTCTGGAAATATAATTTCAGTAGTTTTAAGAGTGTTTTATTTTGAATTAAATTTCAGCTAAATAGTGGCGTGTAATAAAGGTACTAGGTAAACTACAGGGCTGTACAAAAGTATTCAAGTATGTTTCCATCTATTAGTATAAATTGCTTAAAGATGAATTTCAACCTGTTACGCATTTTCTTGCTAAACTAAATTTTCCCATTACATAGTACATGTATCAATCTACAGATCAAATACAGGGCTGTTCAAAAGAATTGGAGTACATATTTGGCTATGGACAGGAACTACTGAAATCAGTTTTCTAAATGTTAATGCGTTTATAAAATGTTTACTTAGTTATCTTATTTATCTTATTTCCCTAAATATCGAAGTTTTGTTAAAGCATCCAGGAAGTGTTGGAAAGTGTTTCATAATCTATGCTAAACGCATGATTTTTCTTCCTTGTTATATATCAATTGTTTTGGTAATCTGTTAAAGACACCCAAAAAGACTTGTATACTATACCTCTATACTATAGAGGTTCAACTTAGCTAAATACTAAATGCAAATAATATATATATTATATACATTGATTTATATAAATATTTAAAATTTATATCTAGTAAAATTAGCCACATTTAACCCCATGAAGCATGGTGGGGTACTATACATACCACTTAATTTTAATTTCCATGTACCACCAGAATTTTTCGAATAAATTTTGCTTTTATAAATTACACGAAGAAAAGTTTTTTTTCTTATTTTCAAATAAATTTCTTCGTAAATAAAACCTGGTGTTAATCAATCATTTTTGGATTTTCGGAACTTTAAAATGCATGAAAAATAATTTTGACCAGGATTTGTTTCAAAACTGCACTACTTGCATTCACTATTGTGTACCGCGATTCCAACTTAATCATTGATATTAAAATCATTCCTTCCCTCTCGCAAGATTAAAATTATCTTCTATTCTAATACTACAAAACTAAATAAGCAACGCTTTCAAAGCAACAATATCTTTTTACAGTAAATAACTGGTTCATAGCTATAAATTGCAAGTAACTGCAATCTGTTAGATTGGTGATATACAAAATTTTTCTTCTAATTGAAACTGGAAGAATTACAAATCTCATGTTGGAAAGAACATGATATTGGAACCATTTAACAGTTGACATGAAATAATTGCTGTAGCGATCTGCACGGGCCGGGCTCGGGCCTATGTTCACTTGCGGCACTCGGCCCGGGCCATACTTTTTTCTGAAGGCACGGCCGGGACGGGCCGGGCCTAGTGACTACTCTTTACCGGCCGGGCCGGGGCTAACTTATTTTTTTCTGTACAGACCTGGGACTAGTTTCTTTTCTAGTCTTCACGGTCCAAAATTTTCAGTCATAGTTTTGAACCAGCCCGTACGAAAATCATCGTCTCGGCGTGACCTGTCCGTTCAAAGTTCAATAAAATTCCAAAGATTTTTGAATAATATGCATACATTTTTTAATCGCCATTATTCTACTGTTAAACATTAACATTTATTATTTTTAAAGAATAGTAAATTTCTACGCTAATTAAAATATAGCTAAATTAAAGTATAGTAAAACGTGTGAAAAGGAACCTACGTATGACGGAATCTTGTTTTAAACTGAAAAACGTGTTGATCCATGCAAAATTAATCTACTAATACGTAAGAAAGAATATGTAATACATTTAAATTTGCTAAGAAGTGAACTTGTCTATAACGCATTTTTTTTCTTTTCTATTTACCGTAATTTCCGGCGTATAATCCGCGGATGAAACAATCATTTCTCGACCCAGAAAATTTGTAAAATAAAATGTAATTTTCTAAATCGTGGTAAATATTTGGCTTCATTAACTAAATAAAATTTCTGGGTCAAAACAGAATAGTTTGATCCGTGGATTTTATGCCGAAAATTACGGTAATTGAGTCTTAGAATATTTTACTGTATAGCATTTTTCAGATTTTTAACACTTCAATGCATGGAATATTTGGTTAACAATATTAATGATAACTGAAACATTTACATAGAAGAAACAGCAATTCATTAAAAAAAATAAATATCGCAGCCTGCGGCACTTATATAAAAATGAAGTTTACAAACATGAAAAAAAGTTAAGATAAATATTTTTGGTCAGAACTCCTCGTAAGTGTCAAATTCTTAACCAAATCGACGTAAAAATCAATGTGTTGTAGCAATTCACTCGGGCCGGGCCAATAATTTTTTTCTACGGGCCGGGCCGGGTTCGAGCCGAACTTTTAACTTTTATATCGGGCCGGGCCAAATTTTTTTTCTACGGGCCGGGCGTAATTTTTTTTCTTTGAGTCGGACCTCGCCCGGGCCTGGAAATTTCGGCCCGTGCAGACCTCTAAATTGCTGCAAATACATCTCACAACTGCTAGTTTGTTTTTATTCCGAACAACAGAAACAAGTACGCAGATATAATTCCGGGTGAGATTAAATCTGTTTCCGACGTCTCGGTTTAGACTATTCAGTGAATTGTAATAAGTATGGGGTGTGACTGGGTAATGAAATGACAATAGGTTCAGGCTGCTAGTCAGTCAATTTCAGAATTCGCTATGATAATTCCAAGTCTATGCGGTGCGATTCATTCCTATATTTAAAATATCTCCTCAGGAAATCAATATTTTTAACATCTTTTTTATGTGTGCTCTCCTTAAAGGATGTCTCTTTTTCCCTTAGTTGTCAAAATATTTCTAAAATATTTTGATACATAAAATACATAACACATGCTTTTAATACATAAAATATTAAATTAAGCCTATATTTTTGAAATATTTTCTGAACTAAGAAAAAAATAAACAACTGTTAAAAAGAGTACAAAGAGAAAAAGTGTGAAAAATATTAAGTTCGCGAGGCGATATTTTAAATATACGAATGCATTGTACGCCTATAGACTTATCATTAAAGAGGTGAATTTGGAAATTGAGTGTGGCTTCTCCTTTCATTCATATAGGAGAGCTGAATGAGTTTCAGTTTTACTTTTCGCACTAAAGTAGTACATTTCTTTTTTTTTAAGTAGGTTTTCCTTGTTTCTTTTGTGATGGTGGAATAATTTTTTCGTTTTTTCTTAGAGGGAAAAAAGAAAATGCAATTTTATTTTCATCGCAATGTAAAATTTGTGTCTCTAAAATATATTAATATATATATATATATTTTGCCTTTCTTTTCAGACTTTTATGCTTAATAACGCCGAAAGGAAGGTTGTGACTTGAAGATAGAAAATAAGTTTTCTCACTCGGTGGTATAGTCCAGGAAACAATATCAGGACTTGAGGTACGTTTTTACATGTATTTTGTCCTCGATAGCTTGAATGTTATCTGGTTACTTTTTAAAGTTTTTACTTTGAGTTCCTGCGAACTTTAACGTTATCACTTACACTAAACATGCCAGAAATTTTATTCAAATTTTATAAAAACATTTCACACCAGAATTTTTATTTTAAACTATTTAGCAATTTTAATTAAATTGTTTCAGTGCGATTTATATTTTAATTACTTTATGAAGAAGTTTCTGGTTCGAATCGATGTATTTCCACTTGGTACCGGTCAAATGACCGGTTACACTAGTCAGAGAAATTTGGGTTCATGTTTTTCATCTTTTGTTAATTGATTCTTATACATTTTGCAGTGCTGAATACGAAAATGACCATAATTTTTAACCATTACGCATGGTTTTTTTTTTTTTTTTTTTTTTTTTCGTAAGTCGTAAATTTCAAAGTAAAAAAGTGAAAAAATAGCAAAAACCTGATACTCTAAAATAGATGCGATGTTTGGGTTTTTTAGCTTTTGATAATTGATTCAAATATATTTTGTAGTGCTGAATCCAAAATGATCTTCGTTTTTTACCATCACGTCAGGATTTTTCGCATTTTTTATTCAATTTTTAAAAGATCGAAATATTGCGAAAACCCGATACTATAAAATGCATGTAAAACTTTTTTTTAATAAAAATTTATTCATATTTTGGCTTATAATATGCATTTTTGCCGCTAAGCGCGTAAAATATCATGCATTTAAAACCTTGACAATTTTATTCCATGTATGGAAATTTCTTTGAGCCCCTCGCCCCGTACTTTTCCATTTATATTCTCTATGGGGTAGATTTCGGCGTCCTCTTTTATTTTTGCGGTTGATAAGGCTGAAAATTTGTTGCAGATGTATTTAAAACATTTACCTTCTTTTGGTAAGGCTTTAATAAATTACTTTGGCAGATTTTCGCAATTTTTTGACTTTTTAACTTTGAAATTCACGATTTGCGAAAAATCTTGACATAATGGTTAAAAATGATGGTCATTTACGCATTCAGGGATAAAAAAAATACATAAAAATGAATTATCAAAAGTTCAAAAACAGAACCATCACATTTTTAAAAAATAGTATCAGATTTTCGCTATTTTTTTTTTTTTTTTTTATACTTTTTTTTTTTTTTACTTTTTGTGTACGATTTCCAAAAACTCCTGACGTAATGTTTAAAACTGAAGTTCATTTTCGGATTCAGCGCAGAAAAATACATAAAATACATAAAAATCAGTTATCAAAAGTTAAAAATGACAACCATCGCATGCTTGTGTATTGATATGTGTTTTTAAATTTTTAAATTAAAGGACCTTTTCTTTAATTTCCTTCCTTTAATTTTTCTAAATTATCTATTTCATTTATGATAACAGATTATTTATTTTACAAGCAGATTAATATTATATTTTAAAATTATCTACGCTTTAAACAAAATAATTATCGGGAGGTTCATAGGGACGGAGACAAAGTGTAGTATTTTTTTTTTCTCTAACAAGGGCACCATCAAACATGATGCTCACAGATTTTGATGATTTTAAAGTATGTTATAGGGATCATGCCCCTAATCCCAGATAGCATTTTTAATTTTCAGAAAATATGCAGTAGTCTTGGTTTGAAACCTTGCAAAGTTGCAATAAGTTCAGCATGAGAAGACTGAATGTTCATAACAAGACTGCAGCAAGATAACGCAAACACCGAAGTCACCACACTTTGAACTTGCAGCTAACTTGTCGTGCAAGTTAAATTCATGCTGTATCAAATTTATTGCAAATTAACGGCAAACAAGTACCGTAATTTCCGGTGTATAGCCCGCGGTCAAACAATCGTGTTTCGACCCAGAAATCTGTTAAAATAAAATGTAACTTTTTAGATCGCGGTAAATATTGGTCTTCAAATACTGAATAAAATTTCTGGGTCCAAACTGAATTGTTTGATCTGCGGGCTATGCACCGGAAATTACGGTGATAAAAAATACTGCAAACTTAGTGCAAAGTAGTAACCTTTCCACGTCCCACTATCTGTTTACAACTGCCACACTATAAGTTTAACCCATTAGAGGGATCCATAGACCGGATCAGGTCTTTTGATGCGAACACACCGTCAGAAGGTACAAGCGTCTATCGATCACACTTTTTCATTTTGATCCTGTGATCCTGCGGGATCAGCGTGTTCCGCGCATATCATTCCGCGCAGGACGTAGCGATGTTTGTGTAAAATAACATTCTAAGCAAATTTCTTTTAGGAACTTTATGGAACTTTATTTTATTTTGATTCAAATTAATTAAAAGGACGAAAAAATTATTAAATTATAATTTAAAAAACAGAAATTATTAAATTCAAAATTTTGAAAAAACAATTTAAACATTGTGAAAAAATATTAAGTTTAAATTATTAAACATAAAATTACTAGAAACATATAAAAATTTATCATATTCAGAATTTAAAGTGCCTTTAAATGATAAAAAAAAAAATTAAATTACTAAATCATTATAAAATTTATTATATTCAGAATTTAAAGAGCCTATAAATGATTAAAAAAATAAATAAATTACTAAATCATTATAAAATTTAAAATCATGAAAAAAATAGTAACAATTATTATTTATCTAAAATTAAAAGTTCTTTTAAAATGATGATAAAAATTAAAATTATTAAATTTAAAATTATGAAAAAATATTTAATTATTATTAAATTTAAAACATACTTTACGATTTGCTTATCTTTACACCACTAGATGGCGATACAATAGGCATTAAATCTGTTAAAACTACGATCACCATATCAAATATCTGGAAAATTCACAATTAAAAAAATTGTTAATAGTGGTACAAATATTGAAAAATATAAATTTTCAATTTTTATCTTAAAAAAAATTTAATTTTTTAGCAATCTTGACATTCTTTTTCATTCGGCTCCGTAAGGAATCGAACCCATGCCATCTAATCTGAGGGTGAACGTCACACCACTACACCATAAAGTTCCTTAAAGAAATTCGCTTAGAATATTATTTTACACAAACATCGCTACGTCATGCGTGGAACGATATGCGCGGAGCAAGCTGATCCCGCAGGATCACAGGATCAAAATGAAAAAGTGTGATCGCTAGACGCTTCAGTCAGAAGGTACATGCATCGTTAACATCACCATAAACAAGTTAACGTAACATTTGTGCTCTTCGATACGAGCCCCTTTTTTTTTTTTTTTTTTTTTTTTTTTTGTTATTTGAAAGGTATAGCAATTAGAAAAAGCGGTGCCAACCGAATAAAATTTCAACAATTTCTGCTTATGTGCTGAAAATCTATACTCTCAACAGAGAGATTTTTTGTTTTTGTCACTTTCGTGACCATCTTGCCTTCAGTTTCACAACAAACAACTCATGCAAGTAGGGGGGGGGGGGGGGTATACCTTGCGGAAAATTTGCTGCGAATTTCTCAATTCATATTTGTCACGGCATGATAATGTCAGAGAAAATCAAACTTGCTGCTAATGTTCATGCTATCTGGGATTATTCTGCTGAAGGGTTTTATAAAAATGGGCTCTAATTTTCGAGAATTCGATGGGTCAAAGTTCAACATACGTTTCAAATACTGATTAATTTGCTTTTCTAAACGTGTTTTTCTAAATCGTAGCATCGAGGTAAAGAATGAGTACGCTATACCGTAGACGGCGGTTTCGAACCCAACTTGTACATTTTTATTCTTTTTAAATTAATATTATATTTTTGATATATTACAAGTTTTACACTGAATTTAAAAAATCGCAGCTTGGAAATCTTTCATATTTTCCTAACAAATTACATTTTCGATTTTTTAATGAAAATTTATATTTTCTCTTCAAATTTTTAAACTAATATTTATGTTAAAGAAATTAAAGTAATATATATAGAGCTATGCCAACTTTTTAAAACTTAATATTATTGTTTACATTTATCTATATTTTGTTATTTATCGCAGTTCTGCAATAATGCATAATGTTTCTTTTCTTTCATTTTGTATATATATATATATATATATATATATATATATGTATAATTGACTAGGAAAATGTAATAAACTAATACATAATTTTAACATTTCATTTGTTCCAAATATAAGGAATGCAATTTATTAACTAATGAAATACTAAAATGTTTATAATTACCGACATTGCCATTATTAATTTAGTAAATATGCAATTAACTGGGTGATGCATATCATAATAATATTCAAAACATAAAATTCCATTAAAAAATCACAATAGAAACAACTTCTTTGCATCAATATATATATATACCGTAATTTCCGGTGTATAGCCCGCGGAACAAACAATCATGTTTCGACCCAGAAATCTTTTAAAATAAAATGTAACTTTTTAGATCACGGTAAATATTGGTCTTCAAATACTGAATAAAATTTCTGGGTCCAAACTGAATTGTTTGATGTGCGGGCTATACACCGGAAATTACGGTATTTATTTTACAATATTGGAAGAACGCATAAACTAACATAATATATATTCTTTAAAAACTTTATTTTTTTAATGCCACATGGCTGAACGAGATCAATAAAAGGAAAACTTTACTTATTCTGATATTTCCGCGAAAGCACAGCAGGCGATTTAAAAAAAAATATTTTATATATATATATGACAAATTATACCTGGAATTTCCAGTTCACTTTTAAGAATGACGTCAACAATGTTTATAATTGTTACAATGAAGAAAATATTTTAATTTTATTCTGTCATTTTTTTATCTTTGCAAATAAAAAATGATGTCGAGTTCAAACTTTACAGGTAAATGTATTTATAGGATATTAAAAATGTACACAACTGGTAAAAACTTGCATATAAATATTACTACATTAACATTTCATTACTCTTTTGTAAATATGGTATTGAAATTATCTAATGGTGAATACGTTTGAGAGATTCGACATGAAAAATATTTTGTGTAAATAATGGTAAAAAAAAAGATATATAAATTTCCATTTAAAATCACATAATGTAAAAAATATACATATATTATTATTATAGATCTGCACCTAAAGGATAAAAATGTAAATAAAAATGAATTTAATAATAAAAAAAATTAACAAAACAAATTCTAGACATAAATTATTAAACATTAGTTTAATTTTCGACAATAGAATTATTAGCTTAAAAATTGCAGAAAACATATAAAATTCATAAGAATTTCAAAAATGTAAATGTAATTTATTGGGAAAATGTCTAAGAGTTCAAAGCTGCCCAATTCCTAATTAAGCGCAAATCTTGTAACATAGCAAAAATATAATATTAATTTAAAAAAAAAAAAAGAAAAAGTGGTACAAGCTGGGGTGGAACCCGCCATCTCCGATATAGCATACTTACACGTTACCTCTACGTTACCAAGTATTCCTTAAATATTGCCAAATTTGAAAAGTATGCTGAACTTTGACCTCCAATTTCTCAAAAAGTAAGGCCTATTTGACGAAAACCTTTCACGGGAATAATTAAGGGTGTGACCCCCTACAGCACACTTTAACACTAAATTGACCAAAAGCGTCATTTTGACCGCCCCCAGATAAAAATGTTTTGATTCGAAACAGAATTTTTTTTCTAAAATAAGGTCAATATGCATCAAGGAAAAATAAGTTAAATTAGTACGTTAACTAGTTTCAAATAAAAATTCTGGTATAAAATATTTTTATGACACTTGTGTAAAATTTGCGGTCATTCTAGTGTTAAAATCATCAAAAACTGTGCGCATCATGTTTGGTGGTCCCCTTATAAGACACAGCTGCCAACTCTTCCACTTTTTTGTACCACAAAAAATTAACAGAAACTCTTTCCTTATTTAATCGGCAGATTACGGCGATTTAAAAAAGTAAAATTTACTATAAAATTTTTGTGGTACAAAAAAAAAAAAAAAAAGCGTAAGATGTTGGCAGCTATACTAAGATGTTCATTTTCAAATTCAGGTAGGTGGAATTTATATAAAAATTATGACACTTGTTTCATAATTTTTTATCCTAACATTTGATAGTTTATACAGGGTGTTTCTAAACTCATGGTATAAACTTTAAGGGTAGGTAGAGCACACAGTAACAATCATTTATTGTATAGGAATGTATGGGACCAAGTGACGCATTAAGGTAAAAACACCAGGGGTCAAAAATACCCTTTTTTTAAATTTCAAAATTTCTCATTCATACCAGAAAATTTTTATGCTATCCTTTTCTTGACATTTCATAATTACTTAACAATAAAATTCTTCTTTGAAAATGTTTTGGTATGAAATCGAAATTTTTGAATAAAAAAAAAAGCGCAAAACTGGCAAACTTATCAAACGAAATACATGAGTAAAAAATATAAAATGTTTATGTAGTTTACAAGTAAATAATAATGCATACAATAATATTACAATAAGTGTTCAAAGTTGTGCACATCAACTGTGATACATGCTTCGCAGCGTTGGTGGAACGATTGGCGTACACTTCTAAAGATGTCAGGCATTTCCCGCACACCTGCAGCAGTTTCGGATATGCGAGCTACTAGATTTTCGTCTGAGTCAACTGGAGTCTCATAAGCAAGACTCTTCAGATGTCTCCATAAAAAGAAATCAAGGCTCGATAAATTGGGAGAATGTGGTGGCCGAGGAACTGGGCCACAACGTTGAAGTGCCACCACGTGAAGTGCGCGGGCGGTCTATCATGTTGAAACCACATCCGGTTACGAATGGCGATCGGAACATCTTGCAGCAGTTCTGGTAAAACCTGTTGCAAAAAAAATAAGGTTACAAAGACCATCCAGCCTCTTTGGTAGTAGGTATGGGCCAATCAAATAATTATTAACAATACCCGCTCAAAAATTCACAGAAAATCGTTGTTGATAAGCATGTGGCCACGTTGCATGTGGGTTATTGGTTGCCCAAAGATGGAAATTGTGCGCATTAAATACACCCTCGCGTGTAAATACTGCCTCATCTGTAAATAGAATATGAGCAGTAAAGTCTGGCTGCAATACACGTTACTGCAAAACCCACTGGCAAAAGTTCAACCATAGAAGATAGTCTTCCGGATTCAAATTTTGTACACCTTGAAAACGGAAGGGATGAAATCGATTTTCATTTAACACTCTCCAAACGGTCGGGTGACTCACACCAAAATTCTGTGCAACAGCTCTTGTACTTGATTCGGGCCTTTCACTCACAAAATTCAAAATAATTTCTTCCAGGCTTGCACTGCGTA
Organism: Maratus speciosus; assembly: GCA_963932465.1. Taxonomy (NCBI): domain Eukaryota; kingdom Metazoa; phylum Arthropoda; class Arachnida; order Araneae; family Salticidae; genus Maratus; species Maratus speciosus. Next base: position 199,286,121 of record OZ010796.1, on the reverse strand, counting down.
CAGCTCTTTCTCGCCCAGTTTCCTGTCTGGTGACGTGGAAAGAACCTGTTTCAGAAAGCTGACGGTGTAAGCGTTGAAACATTTTATGATCAGGCATTCTTCGGCGAGGAAACTGCTCCTGATACATTCGTAGGGCAGCTCTGGCGTTGCCATTTGTACGACCATACACGAAATGCATGTCGGCTTTTTTGGCATATGTAAAGTCTTCCATGACGAACGATAGCACAATTAAAAACGGCGATCTCTTCTACTTGAATGCATGGTATTGAACGGCGACCAGTCACTTACTGCCCTCTACCGCCAATGGAATCAACCAAAACTCCATTTCTATTTCAAAAAAATTCTATTTCTATTTTCAATTCAATAAATTTCGATTTCATACAAAAAATTTTCAAAGAAGAATTTTATTATTAAGTAATTATGAAATATCAAGAAAAGGGTAGCATAAAAATTTTCTGGTATGAATGAGAAATTTTGAAAATTAAAAAAAAGGGCCTAATTGCGCCCCTTGGTGTTTTACTTTAATACATTACTTGGTCCCATACATTCCTATACAAAAAATGGTTGTTACTGTGTGCTCTACCGACCCTTAAAGTTTGTACCATGAGTTTAGAAACACCCTGTATATACTCGGGACAACAGATATTTTACGTAATCTTAATCTAATAAATTCTAATGTAAATAATTTAAGAGTGTCACGCGAAGACATTCTGAAGCTAATGCTAAACCTTCAGGTGAGTTCACTTAAAATTTTCGTTTGCGTTTCTCTATTTTTAACCCCTTGAGGGGCTAGCAAAAATGCCTCTAAACATTGAATTCTCACAGCAATAATCGAAAAATTTTATTTTTAAATAAGGAAAAGCAATTTTTCAACGTCCCCCCCCCCTCCCCCAAATTTAAAAGTATAAAATTTAGTTAAAATTTTCTGGTGAGAATCTTGTTTAAATTAGGTGGGATACATTTTATCCCACCGCCCCTCAAGGGGTTAAATGATTCTTTTGAATAGGTAATCTGAGATCGATTTCTAATAGGGTCCTTTTTTACTTTTTCTACTTTGTTGCAGTTTACTTTTATGACGATACTTTCACATTCGAAATCTGTTCTGAAATAAAAATGTGACCATAAAAAAAAAAAGAAAAAAGACTGCAACCAAAATCGAATATAAAAAAGACTCTTTTAGACATCGAGCTCAGTTATCCCAACTAAAAAATAAAATCAAATACAAAAATATTTAAATTCAAACAAGAGATATATGTGAGGAAAGTGAAAACTTTACTTCTTTCTTTACTGTGCCGCCATCTTGTGTGTGTTTCTGTGAGGTATCTTCTCCAGGCAGTGTTGCCCGATTGGGGGCTTTTTTGTCCCCAGATTTTTGATTGTCACCGCTTTTTTGAAATAGAAATATTCCACCTATTTAAAACTAGATTAAAATAAGATGAATTATACTATTTTTAAAAAAGTGGTGACAGTGAAATAATCTGAATTAAAAAATTTCCCAATCTGGCAACACTGTCTCAAGGGTCACAGCCTTTTCCCCCATCTAAATGCAGGCGATATTCGATTTGAAAACCGGCTAGAAGTAAATAAAGATCCTACATTCATGGTTGCTGCAGGCGACTATATTTTATATTCTGTTCACACCACTATTTAAAAAAAATATCGTAGTATATTCGTATTGCAAATGTTTTCAAAGCATACGTAAAATGTTTTCATTTTGAAAAAGTGGTGCAAAATAAAATTAAAAAATAGTCGCCGGTGACAGCCCTGTACGTTAAAGATCATCATACTCACCCCACATCTCTAATATAGGATCTCTAAATATGATGGCCGACCATCTGTTTAAGGTCATGATAATTAAAAGTAAAAGAGAGAGCCATTTTTTAGATTAACCCCTTAACCTTTCAGGGGCAAGGTACTTGTGTTCGTAAAATGTTGAAATAATTGAGTGACACCAGTATTTATAAGAAAATTTATTTGTAAACAAGTAAAAATATATTTTCACGTATTTAATAAAACTGAAATGTTCATAAAAAAATTCGGGTGCCAATGAGGCAATTAGGGATTAAAGTTATGTGATGTCGTCGCGGCATCATCGCCCTTCAAGGGTTTAACGTTTGGTTGAATTAAATTACGGTTTAAAAATTCAAATTGATAACTGGCACCACTTTTTTGAAAAAGAAATATTCACCTTATTTAATGACAAGTAAAATGATACCATATTAAAGCAAATTACACTATTTTTTAAAATTGGTGGTTTGGTAGCTTGTGTTTATGACGGTCAATTATCAACACGAGGGATATAGGCCCTAAGGGAGGGGGGGGGATTGCCCTCCTTGGGGGGTTTTTCTGAGGGAACCTAACACGTATTTACGCTTGGAAATCCAAGGTTCGAAGAGAACCACGAAAACTCCGAATGATTAGGCCGACGAGCGCGATTGGATTCGAACCCAGCACCTCCAGTCTACCAGCTTCGAGAGCAGAACCTCTCGGCCACTAGTATGGCTAAAATTGGCGGCGATCAAACAATCTGAATTAAAGGTACACCCCGTGAATATCACGTGAGCGAGAATTAAGGGGTTAAAAAAAGTTATGTATGATCTCCAAGTTCATCATAGGATGGTCTCAATCTACAATGGTAAGTGTAGTAACTGTTGTTCGTATATGGGGCAACACAAAATACATCTGTTATATGAGGTCCGATGGACGGTAGAAACACAGTCGGAAAAGAAAAGAGAACTTCTCATACATTTTAATTTCCAAATTGCTACTGATGAAAAGTGAAAAGCCATTCGACTGGAAATTATGTAATATTCTTTCAATTTATATCTAAAAACTTTGATTTTTGACTTCATACTGAAATTATACTGAACTATGAAATTTTCAAAGATAACACTGAAGCGCAAAATGACATTTTTCAAACTGGGCTGGATCAAAGCATAAAAAACTATTTAACCAATCTTGCTTTTCTTTATTCAGTTAAACGTGATATAATTTATTTGAGCTTGAATCACTTTCAGACAATTTTATATTATATATATATATATATATATATATATATATATATATATATATATATATATTAGAATCACGCCGAAGTACGAAAAAAGAGGTCAGAAATAGATCTTTTTTTCAAATCGCTGCCACTTTTTGATCTCAAAGTCAAGGCAGTCACTGGAGACTATTTTTTAATTGTACCACGCACCACCTTTACAAAGGAAATTTTTTTACATGCACTTTGCCAACATTTGCAAGAGAAATATACTAGAAAATTTGTATTTTAAAAATGGTAGTGCGAGCCGAATATAAATATAATCGCCTGTGGCAGCCCTGTCAAAGTGGTTGAAGCTCCAGACTACATTATCTACTTTCATAATCCTTAACGGCAATGAATTGGAAACGATTCTGGCCGCTGCCATCGAAATACTCAAGGCCAGAGAACACGAGTTGTGACGTCACCACTAATCAATCGACTTCTCACTATTGTTGGAATTCACACCGGAAAATTTTGAATAGCAATTTTCTGTTATTTTATTTGTGGAATATCTATCATCTTATAAAACAATAATAATTTTTTAAACTTACTGGTGAAAATCTGGAATCCCCCCAATTTGAAATCAGCCACATGCGGCAGCACTGTGGCATTCCACATTTGGCTGAATTTTTATTTTGGGATTCCAAATTCTCACCAGTAAATTTAAATAGTTATTACTGTTTTATAAGATAATATATATTCCGCAAATAAAATAACAGAAAATTGGTATTCAAAATTTTCCGGTGTGAATTCCAACACTCGTGAGAAGTCGGTCGATTAGTGATGACGTCACAACTGGTGTCCTCTGACCTTGAGTATTTCGATGGCAGCGCTCTGGCGATCTATCGGATCACGTCCGATTGGAGTGCATTGTGCACAAGCTGGGTATTCACCCACGCAACTCGAGTCACGTCATCAATTTTTAATTTAAACAAAAAATGGAACATTCTTCACATGATAGCAAATAACATGCAGAAAATCTGGAGCTAAAATCTTCATTTCTATTCCAGAAATTTTTTTCGAAAAAACACCCTTTTTTCGGCCTTCTACAGGCAAAACCTAACTTAACTCATGTCCTCAAAGTACCAAGATGACAAGTGGATTCGATAAAAATATTTTATTTTCCGTATAATTTCAGGGCTAAAGCTATTTTTAGGTTTGGATTGCGGAATAATAGAAATTTAACTGAATTTGAATGTTACATTAGAGATTAGAGCACGATATCTTTTTTTAAATTGCAGGGGTCCTATTCGGTCAATGTTTTGAACACAACTTTTTTTAAAGAAAAATCTTCTTTATAAATTTCATAGAAACTTACTTGGAGAGGCATTTTGTTGCAGAAACCTACTACGATTTTTTTTTCTTAAAAAATATTGGTTTTCAGAAAACGGGTCAGTGGGAGACCTATAATTGTGAAAAGACAAAGGAGAAAAAATAGCAAGTTAATATTATGTGCTAGATTAAATGTTCAACCGTAAAAAAAAAAAAAAAAAAAAAAAAAAAAAAAAAATGTCAACACCCTTTACTAAACTCTGCAACAGATTATTCTAGAAGAAAGTTACCGTGTTACAGTTACCCAACAATTGGAAATAAAGTCTACTTTTATATGATTTACCGTAATTTCCGATGTATAGCCCACGGATCAAACTTTCGTGTTTCGACCCAATTTTTTTTTAAAATAAAATGTAACTTCTTAGATCACGGTAAATATTGGTCATCAAATACTGAATCAAAATTTCTGGGTCCAAACTGAATTGTCTGATCTGTAAGCTATACACCCGAAATTACGGTATTTAAAATTTTCTTAGGGGGCCAATCTACATATCAATAGGAACTCAAATTTTGTTTTCTTCAATAACAATACCCAAGTTTGACACCATAAATAAATTATATACCCTTTAATTAGGCTAAATACAAATTTTCATGGAATTCGTACGATTTGTTTGAGAGAAATTTATTATTTTAAAATGAGCGTATTTTAGAGATCGTATCCAAATTGAAGTGCACTCGATTGTTGAAATGCTACAGAATGACTATATCACTTCTATAATTTAGTTATTTCTTGCCAATATGTCCGTTTCACTCCCTTAACCCTCTCGCTACGTAATTGTTTTATCAAAATAGCTTCAAAAATTGCGCACTTAATTCCTTCGCGACGAGCGTCTTTTAAGAATTTTTATTCTTTTGCCACCGGTTTTTCAAAACAAAAATTTTCGTCTGATTTAATCGGGAAAATGCTTCGTTTAAATAAGGCAAAATTTACAATAAAATTTAACTGGTAGGAATGATCAAGGCGGGTTAATTAGACGGAGAAAATGCACCCACCATGAAATCTCGGGTTTCGCAATTTTTGTTACTTTTACGTTGCCCGAGAAACTCGCGCAGCGAGAGGACTAATATGTTTCGACTATTGCCAGCCGAAATGTTTTAATAAAATCAGTAAAATATGTATATTTTTCGAATTATGCTTTTCTGCTCATCATAGACAGCCCCTTAAACCATCATGTAGATATTTTTTAAGCATAATGCAAAAACTACTTGGAAGAATAATTTGAAATTGGGAATTCGCATAAAGCAGGAAGTAATAAGCATACAACTATGAAAAAAATAAATTTCATTTTATATTTATTTTCGAATATTAATTTCAAAATTCATATTATATGTATATATTTTAAATTACAAATTCAATATAAGCAAATTTTATATACATCATTTAAAAGAAGACTTTATTTCCAATATTTTGGTATCAGTAACTTTCTTCCTTTATAATTAGTTACTGAGTTAGTAGAGGATGTTTACTTTTTTTCCCACGACTGTACATATTTTAGCAATTTACATAGCTGCCAAGTTTTACGGTTTTTTCCTACCGCTATTTTTTAACAGTGAAATTTGTCTTATTTAATCATCGAAAATATAGGATTGAATACGGCAAATTTTTCTGATCAGAAATAGTGGTTGTACAAAAGCGTAAATGTTGGCAACTGTTCAATTTAACAGCATTCTACTTATTAATTTTGTTTTATTTTAATTAATTAATAAATTTATTACTATTATTATTATAACTTGTAGTATTTTTGTGTGTAGTATTTTTGTTGTTAAGTGAAAATTTTCACGGTGATCACTTTGCAAAGGTAGAAACAGTAGTTTTCTAAGAAGTTTTTATTCAAGACTAATTACCCACGTTTGTAAAAAGTTACTTTATAATTTATCTCAGGTTTTTAACACTAGAACGCCCGGAAGGAGTCGATTCGACTCCAACCATATGATTAAATGTCAATTGCAACCGGAAATTCTTTTACAAAATAAGTTAAATTTTAAAAACGCAGATTTACGTTAAATAAATCAGTCAAATAATTTTAAATATAAATTCTGGTGTAAAATATTTTTCTGAAACTTGAGTAAAATTTCCGGGCTTTCTAGTGTTAAATAAAATCCTAAAATATCAAGGATCATAATTGATAAACTATATTATACTGTCTCAGATTTCACAAACTTTTACAATTTCAAAAAATTCCCTAAGAATGTTTTTGAATTTGCTTTAGACATTTCAGTAATAATTTGAATAAAAGTGTTCTACTTCTTTAAATTCGGGCTTCGGAACGAGACGATGCTACAATTATTTTTTAAAACATTCCAACAAAGTTGAAAAGTGTTTACGACTTCGGTTTGTTTGGCCGTCAGTCCGTGCTCTAAGGCGCATCCCACACTAAGGCGACACATAAGACGTGTCGCTTGAATTCGCTGGAAAAACAGGTTTGAAACAACTTCGTTCTTTGTTTCGACCGATTTATGCGCTACATGTTTCGGCTTCATGTCGCTTGTCGTCTCAGTGTGGGATGCCCCTAACTCCCGTAAATATACTCGGATTGTTCTGAAATTTTTGGATGTTATTGACATTTACCATAGCACGTTCCCTATTTCAAATGAAGTTGTAGCAGGTTTAGTTCATTTGTAGGGACAGTCAAAAGTTTTCCATTATATTACGGCCTATGGGAAAAAATCGTTTAAAATGAGTTTTAATGGTGTTACACGCTTTCAAACATAAAAAAATGATATGCATTAAGTGCACTAAACTATGTATTCTGCAGTATATGCGATGTAAAGAATAGTTATTCATTTAGAGGACCATACAAAAGAATTCAGTTACATAATGATATAGGGGTGGAGGGAATTGTTTGCAGCGTATTTTAATTATGTTATTTCATCTATGATGAAATTCATATACGTCGCTGAGGTTTACTATAAGTTATTTCATCTATAATACGAAGTACATGGCATTTACAGGGATACACAAAATATTTCAGACAAGTATATTCTATGCGAAGTACTGTACATTACCGATGATTGCTGGAAATGCATTTTTAACTATGATATGCGCTTTTATGATTCACTATATTTATGCATTCTATATGGTGTGTATAAATGCTATAATTCATATACAGGGCTACAAAAAGATTTGGTAATGTTACTGAGTATGAGTGCAAATTGCTTAAAGGTGGCTTTTAAATGAGTTATGCATTGTTACGCTGAACTGCATTTAGTTTACTAAAAAATGTTTTTAATAGATAAAATGTATAATATAGATAAATGCGATACTTAACCCTTAAATGCGTGATTCTTTATTTTGTTTCTAAAAAATTATATATGATTCTCAGAAAGGTTTATTACACAGAAAAAATAATGAAAATAAAATCAGAGATACATTTTTCGTATAATACGTCAAACTTTTCCTATTTTGCACATCTGCAATAAAAGTAAAAACTACTGACATAACTAAAATATCGAAAATTACTAAATTTTTTAATAAGTATGAATCTAAATACCTTATTTTATATAATTTTTTACTTTGTAAAACTTAACCTTTAAATGCACAAATTATTCTTTTAGAATTGTGTTTTTTATTCTTATATTAAAGATTAGACACAAGCAAATTTAAGATATATTGTTAACTTTATTTGGTAGCAAAAGTTTGTAATTTTTACTCTTTTAATATTTCTATATAAATATAGTGGTTGCATGCACAAATTATTCTTTTAGAGTTGTATTTTTTATTCTTATATTAAAGATTAAACACAAGAAAATTTAAGATATATTGTTAACTTTATTTAGTAGCAATTTTTTGTAATTTTTACTCTATTAATATTTCTATATACATATAGTGGTTGCTAAGAGTTAAATAAAAAGTGATGCAGATATACACCACTATGCATTTAACCCTTAAACGCGTGATTTTTTATTTTGTTTCGAAAAAATTATACATAATTCTCTGAAAGGTTTATTACACAGGAAAAATAATGAAAAAATCAGAGATACATTTTTCATATAATACACCAATCTTTTCTTCTGTTGCACATCTGCGATATAAGTAAAAACTACTGTCATGAGGCTGTTTTACGCTAAAATATTGCAAAATAGTAAATATTTTAACAAGTATGTCTCCAAATAACTTATTTTATATAATTATTTATATTATATTTTAAAATTTAACCTTTAACTCTTTAATTCCCATAATATAATACATTCTAGAAATTACGTAGTTCAGAGAATCTGACTTCCCACAGAAAGTTTCAATGGTTAATTTCGCTTTATTTAAATACAGAATGCCTGTTATTAATTCAAACAAATATTGCTATTTTAATTTTCGGGTATGAATTAGGTATATACGAGTTAAAATATCGATTAACCCTCTCGCTGCGGAACCCGAGATTTCCTCGTGAATGCATTTTCCCGTCTAATTAACCCTCCTTGATTATTTCCACAAGTTATTTTTTTATTGTAAATTTTGCCTTATTTAATCGGATCGTTTTTCGGATTAAATTAGACAAAAATTTTTGTTTTGAAAAATCGGTGACAAAAGAATAAAAATTTTTAAATACACAGTTTTTGAAGCTATTTTGATAAAAACAATTACGCAGCGAGAGGGTTAAATTCAGAACACTGTTGTTTGCATATATGCAAAGCTGCGCACTAAATGGTCAAGGGTTAAATTCTTTTTCTAAAAGCATAATCGAATGCTGTATTTCTAATTTAAATACTATCAACTATTACTACTAACTATTATTTAAGTTTGTAATATTGAAAAAAAAAGATAGAAAACTTTAAAATATTTTTTTAAACGCGAAAAGCATTTATTGGGTAAAATCACTACATACTCAAAACAATATATTTAAAATGATTTTCTTATAGCATATAGAATAAAACTTTTCTTCTAAACATTTAAAAAATTCAGAAGGCAGTGCCCCCCCCCCCTTTTTTTTCCTAAACATTTTATAAAAGTTGCTGCTTTTATCATGATTTTTAAATGATTAAATTGGTCTTTCTTGATGAACCATAAAAACAGACGCCAGCTGTCGCCACAATGGAGGGTGAAGCCTTGGGAACGGAAAAAAATCAAATGTCAAAGGGAAATAAATGACATCAGCATAGCAGAAGCTCGTCACTAATCGATATTATAGAATTTAATCTTCCGTAATCGGGTATTCTTTTTAAAGCAGAGCCAGATATTAAGTGCCACTATTTTAATGCATCCGAATCATTCCTCTAAAATTCGTTTAAATACTACCATTTTTATTTATATACTCAGCTTCAACTTTTTTCAATGTTTGTGGTACAAAAAAGCGTAAGAGCTGACAGCTATATAATATCCATCGAATCTGTAAATTCCATGTATATACGAGCATTTCTATCTGTGTACAAACCTTGCAGACTTCGGGGCGCGTAATAAATGCCACCATTTTAATCATTCTCATTCAGTGTAAATTTTATTGTACGAGTAATTTCTTACAAAATTTCGGAGAAATCTCCGTCTTATACTTTGAGTCATTAAAATTTAGCCGGAACTCCGGCTTAAAAGCTAAAAATAACCAGCTAAATTTCTGAAAACAAGTGATATTCCTTTAAACCGGCTGAAAACGGTTACCATGGTTACAGCTGCAAAAGATACTATGCAGAAATGTGCCAAGCTGGCGATTTTGAAAATCCTGCCAAGCAGGAGAGGATTCGTCGCGTCGCTTATTTATATTTTTATGTTTTAATATTGATTTTTCTTTTATTTCACGCAGTCAATTACGCGTTCGCATGAAAAAGAATGAGCTATTGGGCAATTTGGACTTATTGTGATATAAATAAATTTAACTAACATTTACTTACATTACATTAAGACTAAAGAAAATTATATAAGCAAAGGAATCAGCAGTTATTAAAGACTTAATAAAATGGAAAATAAAACACTTTTTATGCATAATGATCAAGATAACACATGTGGACACACACAGATTTAATATTTTACTAAAAGATTACAATGAGCAGCAATTGTCATTTACATATTACTGGTTGCATTTTGATCTTGAATATGCGCAGTTATTTTGATAATTTATATTGAACGGCCATCTAATTATACAGGGCATGGTTACTCCAGGGTTCCTAATCGGTCCGTTTTTTTTAACACAACTTTTTTTCCAAGAAAAATCTTCTTTATATTGGGTCGATCGGAAAGTCATGCCGTGTTGGGAAAATCAATTCGTACCGGAAAATTCTATCATTTAATTATAAGACATTGATTCCGATATCTAATGTCTGGTCAGAACCGGATTAACCCTTTAGTGCGCAGCTTTGCATATGTGCAAACAGCAGAGTTTTGAATTCTTCATTCGTATGTTCCTAATTCACACCAGAAAATTAAAATAGCAATATTTGCTTTAATTAATAACAGACATTCCGTGTTTAAATAAGGCGAAATTAACCATTGAAACTTTCAGGTGTAAAGTCAACTACGTAATTTCTAGAACGTATTCTATCATGGGAATTAAAGGGTTAAATGTTAAGTTTTATAAAATAAATAATTATATAGAATAAGGTATTTGGAATTTACTAATTTGCAATATTTTAGCGTAAAACAGCCACACGACAGTAGTTTTTACTTGTATTGCAGATGTGCAACAGAAGGAAAGATTGGCGTATTATACGAAAAATATGTCTCTGATTTTTTTAATTATTTTTCCTGTGTAATAAGCCTTTCAGAGAATCATACATAAATTTTTCGAAACAAAATAAAATATTGCGCATTTAAGGGTTATGCGTTTCTGGGGCCCGGGGCTACTGAAAATTTTGGGCTCCCTCCCTCTGCTACTGGAAAATCCCCCTTTCCCCCCCCCCTACACACGCAACTTTTTTTTTTTTTAAATCCAAAAATACCAATTTTAAAAGTCAAATATGTACAGTCGTGGAAAAAAAAAAAGTAAACACCCCCTACTAACTCCTCAACAAATTATCGTAGATGAAAGCTCCTGGTACCGAACGATTGGAAATAAAGTCTACTTTTAAATGATGTATATAAAATTTTCTTAGGGGGCCATCTACATATTAAAACGAACCATAACTTTGTTTTTTTCAGTGGCAGTACACAATTCTGACATCATGAATGAGCTCTACACCCTTCAATTAGTCTAAAAACAAACTTTTATGCAATTCGTACCATAAGTTTCTGCGAAATTAATTATTTTAAAACGAGCGTATTTTAAGGGCTGTATCCAAATTGAAGATCGCTACTCGATTGTTAACCGAGAGAGCTCCCTTCCTGATCAAGGCACCTTAAGCAGTCAATTAAGCCTGTTAGATTACAGGATAGCATAAGAAATTTCAAAATATTTAGTCACTTCTATCATAGACCACTCCTTAAACCATCATTTTGCCGTTTTTTAAGCATAATTTGGAAACTACTTGGAAGAAAAATGTGAAATTTTGGATTTCCATAAAGCAGGACTTAATAAATCTGAATCCATCAAAAAAAATTGTAGGTTGCAATTCATAATTTTTTTAAATATTAAATTCAGAATTCATAATTCATATCAGAAAATTATAAAAATTGCAAATTCAACGTATTTATGTTTGGGTATATTAGTATTATTGTTACACAAAAAATTAGAGCATTAGGATCATAATTTCAGAAGTTATAAATAAAAATATGAAAATGTAATTTAACACAGCAGCACTAAATTTTGAATGTTTACAATTCAAAACCTTATCATTGAAATGACTTCAAATTTGGTGTCTAGGCATAGTTTGAACCAAAGATGTGAATATCTCGTTAAAATTGGGTATTGCCATTGAAAAAAATAAAGTTTGGATTCGTTTTAACCCATTAACCGCTGACGTTGCGTTCACGCAACAGTCAAAATAATTGCTCATGCAATGAATTAATTACATTTGCACCACTATTTTAGAATTTAAAAAAAATGTCTTATTTATTGGCATGAATTTTGCTATTTTAGTAAAGCGAAATTAACCTTACTGAATTTGTGGTGGGAAACTACTTTCAACAAGAAATTTGAAAATTTCTATCGTAATAGTTTTGGCGGTTAATGGGTTAATATGTAGATGGCCCCCTAAGCAAATTTTATATACGTCCTTTAAAAGTACACTTTATCTCCAGTCGTTCGGTACCAGTAACTTCCGTCTACAATAATTTGTTGAGGAGTTAGTAGGGGGTGTTTACTTTTTTTTTTCGACGATTGTACATTGTTACACAGAAACATTTTTTTTTAAATCTTTAATTGTGCTTTTAATTATTTTATTTAAACGTATTTATTACGCGTACAATTCAAAGAAACTTTATAAACATTAAAACAAAATCGAAATATTCCAGCGTATCAAAACTGACTACATTTAAAATTATTTTAATGCGAATTTTTATTTATAGAAATAAATTTAATTACATATTTCTGTATTTTTATTCTAGATTTTCTTTATTTAAAATTAAGCTAATAAAAAAATTCGTAAAGAAACATGGAAGTTCTATGATTTTTACAATCTTTCGAGCACATAGATTTAGAAATACTGATGGGCTACTTTTTTAAAATTCAGATTCTTGATTGGCACCACTTTTTTGAAATGGTAAAATGTGCCTTTTTAAATGACATATTAATTTAGGCAAAAACAAAGTGAATTTTACCGTTTCAAAAAAGTGGTGCTAATCAAGAAATCTGAATTAAGAAAAAGTAGCCCACTGGCAACACTGCCTATATGCAGTAATGTAACCTGATTCATTTGTGCGCGATAAATGCTACGCATACCATTTTGTTTATTGAGGAAACATAATATAATGCTTATCAATAATGCATAGCAATTTCGTAGCGTTTGACATACACTATATGGCCAGAGGTGACCGGTCATTTGCAATTTTAGACGTTTTGTTAAATATCTAGAAAAATACATAAGGAATTAACCTGAAACTGCAGGTGTGTAAACAGTATAGTATAAGTCATATATTTCCGCAAAATTTGGGGGAAGATTTTTAAAAGAGATCTCTCGACTTCTGACATAAATAAAGGTGCATTTCAATATTTTAAAAAGGGGTTGGGTACATTTTGCACATTTTAGAAAGGGCAGGGTATCCTAGAGCTGTGATGGAACAGTGGAGTCAAACATGAACGATTGTCAGAACTAAATTTTTATAGTGTTCTTCGCCTATAAAAATCTCAGAAATTCTGTCCTGAAGTTAGATGAAGAATACTAATAAAATTTTGCGGTGTCAGTTCTCTGCTGCTACACTGTTCCATCACTGCTAGAAGAAACATTGTGTATGTATAACATATATACAGGGTGTCCATAATTAAACGACCCTACTTTAAAGTTGTCTACAGACAAAACTATTGTTTATAAAGTTGCGAAATTTTGTGAAATACATAATAAAGGGATGGGAATTTGCTTAAACGTAAAAATATATAAATAAAAATAGTTCAAAATTTCGCCACCAGAGGGCGATTTTTAATAAATTACATATTTGGCATTATGATTGTCTAGAAATTTTGTTTGCAGGATATTCATAATTAATCGACTCTTTTTTAAAGTTGTCTACAGACGAAACTATTGTGCAGATTAGATGTAAATTTTCAACTGGGCGAAAAATTGTCCGGACCAGGATTCGAACCCGGGACCTCCTGGCTGAAGCTACCAGTGCTCTGCCATCTGAGCTATCCCGGACAATTCGGGTCGAACTTTTTCACCCAGCTAACCTTGATGATTACAGCATCTGGTCTGAAACCTGGTTCAGCTCAACAGAGTAAATCTCAGGTAATGGAACTCCAGAAATCGCTGGATACGAAATTACACTAGATTAATATTAACAGGCGGCTTCAGCCAGGAGGTCCCGGGTTCGAATCCTGGTCCGGACATTTTTCACCCAGTTGGAAATTTATATCTAATATGATTTGTTTACCAATTAGAATAATTGTGTTAATATTAATCTAGTATTGTGCAGATTTTTCTGAAATTTTTTGGAACACATAATAAAGGGATGAAAATTTGTTTGAGAGCAAAAAAAAAAAAAATTAGGAGGCCGTTTTTTAACGAATTACCAATTAAGCATGCATTTACGATAGTTTAGCAAATTTTGTTATAACCAAACATGTTCTGCATGACTTTCATCATTTTCAGATACCCTCTGGAATTGTAAGATAGTTGACCGCACAGTATGTTCTGTGAAATGCTAGGAACATGTCGTGAAATGCTGTCTTTAGAATAAGGTTAAGTTAATAAATAAAATTACTAAACTATCGTAATACTAAATGTGTAATTTATTAAAAATCGCCCTCTCGTGGCGAAATTTTAAACTATTTTTATTTATATATGTTTTAGCTTAAACAAATTCCCATCCCTTTATTATGTCTTTTACAAAATTTTATAACTTTATGAACAATAGTTTTGCCTGTAGACAACTTTAACTAGGGTCGTTTAATTATGGACACTCTGTATATGCATACACTGATGTTCAAAAATTAAGGGGTAGCGACCGGACACTTTCCGACTGTATACGATTTGTGGAATATCTGTGAAAATCTTGACGAATTGTCATTCAAATTCAAGGATGTGAAGAACATGTTTGACTTCACATTTTTCAGTGAAGATTTAGACTCGGAGACAAGTAACCTCTTGAGGGGCAAGCAATTAAGTTTGGGAAATGCTGAATTCCCACCGGAATCTTTGAAAAATTCTATTTCAAAATAAGTAAAAGCAATTTTTGGACTTTTTTTACACCAAAGTTAGAAAAGTAAAATTTAATAAAATTTTTCTTGTATAAAACTTCATTAATCGTAGGTGGTATATAATATATACCGGTGCCCCTTAAGGGGATAAGGGCAAAACAGTAAATTTAATAATAAAATAATGCTTGCGATCATCCATGTGACAGGAAATGCTCAAAATGGTCTGTCACTGTAGCAAAAGACTATGTGGGTCCTGTCTTAACGTTTGTGTGCATTTCTGGAAGAATAACACGCATACTGCGAAGGTTTTAACGTTTCTGCGAAAATTTTAAATGTTTTTTGATTATAGCATGCAGAGTTTCAACCAAATCTAACAGCACATTACGAAAATATGAAAAAGAACAGTAGAAAATGTATGCCGCAATTAAATCATAAATATATTGAATATTTAACGAGATATGAGCATTTCTATGAAATAATTTTTAACCGCGCATGTGTGAAAGAATCCAATTTTTTTATTTCCTAAGTAGAGGGCTCTGCTCCCTGCAATCTACGCTCGCCAACCACCCGTTCACACACCGCAGAATCTAAAAACACGCTAATTTGATCGGCTGTAAAAATATTAGAGAAGATTGAATTATAATGAAGAAACCTGGGGCAATATCCCTTTAAACGGGTTTCCATTCAATTGCCTTGATTGCGAAAATTTAAGGCCGAATCAGTTGCTGTTAAGACATCCAATGGTTGCTTTCGTGTTTGATTAAAGACGATCAGTTAAACGTTTGAGAAGAAGCTAAAACAAAATGAATTAAGTAAACAGAGTCTTTACCTCCCGGTATTTTTTTTAACAGCGTTATAAAACGATTAACATAATACAATACAGACATTTTAAATGTATCATTTTAAATCTGACCCAAGTTTCACTAAAGTTTTCTTTCTCTTTGTACCATTCACATGAAAATACTTTTGCTTTTAGAAAGGAAATATTATTATTCGCGGTGTCTTAGAATTGGGAACTTTATTTAAAAATATCATCTCGAAATATGAAATTAATGTCCCCCATAGATATATTTAAGTTGTTTGGCAGTATTATTATTTGGCTATTTTAAATGTGACGTAATCACTATAATTTACTGATTTAAACGCATATTAATTTGTTTATGATTTTAAAGTTTCTTTTCTCTTTTAATATTCACGTCTAAATACAATTTTCATGACATAATTTTCAATATTTTCCTGCTTTTAACAGGTAGTCATTTAATAGTAATTTTAAAGTTTTATTCCGTTTTTAATCGTCAAGTGTAAATAAATTTTTAATCATAAGGAAATATTATTCTTTGCGCTGTTTTTTCAATTAAAAATAATATCTATAATAATAGCCTAAGTCATGTGATTATCACCAATAGTTCCGGGCGGAGCACTTCGCTTTTATATTCCAGGTGCTATTTTTGGCACTTTATTGTTAGCCAGGCACAGGTGATAAGTCGCCAAATATTATTCCCTCGCCATCAATTCATCTATATTATAATAGACCAAGTCATGTATTTGCCATAAATAATTACGGGCAGATCCCTTCGCTTTTCTTATAAAAGTTTTCCATTTTGATTAAAAAATAAAATAAAAAAAATTTCGAATAAAACTACATAAAAATTGCCATGATCGCAAAGAATTATTGGTACTTTTATGTTAGCCGGGTGCAAATTTCGCCAATAGCTTTTTTTAACTCGCCAGTTAGCATTTTTTTTCGAGTGGTAAATTAAAACATTGCTTTGAAGCTGAAATTAAATATCATGGTTTGTTGCATTATTTAATATTTGGTGCAGATGTCATATACGCACCGGGTTTGCCGTTTTTTCTTTTTTCGACAATTTGGCGAAAACCTCGTTTTCGAATACCAGTTACATATGTATTTTTAAATTATTTTATGTTATTTTTAAAATGAAAAAACAATAAATGAAAAAAATAATAACTATAGAACAAAACAATTTATATAGTTTTAAAAAAGGAAATAAAAGTAAATAAACATTTATTAATAAATAAACAACAATAGCTGGGTTACCATGTCAATCAAAATAACGCCATTTTGGCTCCAATTAGGCACTCCGGTGCGTATATGACATCTGTGCCTTATAATTTTCTTTTGTTTCGATAAAAAAAAAAAAAAAAAAAAAAAAAAGAAAAGAAAAAAAAGAAATGAAAGCCATTAATTTAAAAGTTTCAGTTTTAAATGAAAGTTTTATATTTTAAATGAAATGAATGGATTCCAAAAAAGAAAAAAGCCCAGTCAAATATTGTGAAAACGCAGAAATATACAGTGAACTGATTGACAAATTGTGGGAAATCCCTTATAACAGAGCTATTTTTAAAAGCAACTCACTCTATCGCCCTTATCTATTTCAATGTTTGTAATATGTGATCGGACTTTTTATACAAGTTGACCCACATAGCTACCAAATTATGAAAAATAAATTTTGGAATCTTTCACGCATGCGCAGTTAAAAATATTTCACACAAATACCTGATTAAATATTCAATATATTAATATTTTAATTGCAGTATACTGTTTCTAGTGTTCTTTGTGAAGTTTTTGGAAAGTGGTGTTAAATTTGGTTGAAAGCACTGCTTTCTATAAGCAAAAGACATTTACATTTTTCACAGAAACGTTAAAACCTTCACGAATATGCGTGCTATGCTTACACAAATGCACACAAATGTTAAATAGGACCCACATAGTCATTTGCTACAGTGACAGACAATTTTGAGTATTTTCTGTCACATGAGTGATCGCAACCATTATTTTATTATTAAATTTATTGTTGTCCTCCTAATTGTCCCTGCGACTAAATCTTCACTGAAAAAGATGGAGTCAACATGTTTTTTTCATCCTCAAAGTTCAAACACAATTCATCAAGATTTTCAGTAGATATTCACCAAACCGTGTACAATCGAAAGCGTCCATTCACTGTCCCTTAATTTTTGAACTTCAGAGTATGTATGTATGTGTGGTAACAACGTTTTAAATTAATGTATGGAGACAAAATAATTGAGCTGATTAGTACATAGAAAGTTTAACAACCTTTATATATGCACCTGTGACGTAATCCAGTTTTCAGAGGAGTACAGGGTGTTCATACCTCTGATCAAAACTTCAGATATTTGTTCATAACACTAATTGAAATATTTCAAATTAATTTTTCAACATACATATCTTTCTGTGTGTGAAATATAATAATATTGCGTGAAGTATTGGAAGCAGTCCGAGTCCCATTCGCATAAAATCAGCTTTGAATTAGGCACTTATTACTCTGGATTATAGTTGACATTAGATGCAGTGTTACCCATCGAAATACTGCGCAGTGCCATCACAATTCTTCCATTGCACTTCGCAATTCCTCCCAAGCATCTCATGAAGTTTAAATCTTTAAAATTCTTTAAAATTTTCTCTTTTATTTGTCATTTTGTTGCAACAATATTTAAATAACCATCTAAATTATACCCCCTCCCCCCCAAGAAAAAAATCCCTTTTTTTTCTTCCCCAACCCCTCCAGTAGATAAGTTAAAAATCTTATTTTCTTAACACTTTCCAACAAAGTTGAAAAGTGTTTATGCATTCGGTTTGTCTGTCCGTTTGACTGCGCTCTAACTCCCGTAAATTTACTCGGATTTTCATGCAATTGATAAACCTTATTTAGGGTCACCAAAGCATGTTTGGTATTGTATATGAAGTATCTAGGATTAATAGTTTATTTACAGGGGCACTCAAAAGAATTCCTTTGCATTACGGTATATGGGGAAAAATCGTTTGCATAGTATTTTAATGACATTGTGCTATTTCAAATGTTTCGAAACTTATATAAATCACTGAATTTTCAACACTTTCCAACAGAGTTGAAAAGTGTTTATGCATTCGGTTTGTCTGTCCGTTTTTCCGCGCTCTAACTCCCGTAAGTAGACTCGGATTTTCATGCAATTGACATACCTTATTTAGGGTCACCAAAGCATGTTTGGTATTGTATATGAAGTACCTAGGATTAATAGTTTATTTACAGGGGCACTCAAAAGAATTCCTTTGCATTACGGTATATGGGGAAAAATCGTTTGCATAGTATTTTAATGATATTGTGCTATTTCAAATGTTTCGAAACTTATATAAATCACTGAATTTTCAACACTTTCCAACAGAGTTGAAAAGTGTTTATGCATTCGGTTTGTCTGTCCGTCTTTCCGTGCTCTAACTCCCGTAAGTAGACTCGGATTTTCATGCAATTGACATACCTTATTTAGGGTCACCAAAGCATGTTTGGTATTGTATATGAAGTATGTAGGATTGATAGTTCATTTACAGGGGCACTCAAAAGAATTCCATTATATTATGGTATATGGGAAAAAAATTTCAGAGTAAGGCAGATGTCAGACGAGCGATTTTGAAAATCAACATTTTCGATGCTCTCTCTTGAGAGCAGACGAATCTTCTGGTCTGTTCAGACGAGCGCCCACAAATCGTTGCGGTAAAAATTCCGAAAAGCTTCACGTCCAGGCTCGGCGTTTCCCCCAACTCGCTGGGAGCTGGTGGCGTGCTCAAGTCTTTTGTTTCTTCTATGTTGTGCAGACAAACCGAAGTTTTGACGCTGGCTTTAAGTTTCTTTATCAGTGATTCGTAAGTTGTTGGTTCTGGTTGCGTATCGAATTTTTTCGCTAGAATTTAAAATGGATTTAATACACGTAGATTAACTAATTTTTGAAATACAAAAGTGTTCAATATAGTTGGACACCTCATGCTTACATTATATAAAGATAAAAATTAAAATATAATAACTTGATTAAAAGCATCCTTGATTTACACAAAAAAAAAAAAAAAAAAAAAAAAAAAATCAGAAAAATCTAAAGAAGATTAGGAAGTTATCGATAAATTATATGAATTAATTTTGTTTCATATAAACAAACAAGTTGGAAATTGCTCGTCAAACGTGGTAAATGGTGCATTCGTAATATAAATAGTTTTATAAATATTTTTTGCACCGAATTGTACTGATTGTATATTTGAGTGCATTTTATAAGTGCATATAAATTTCATTCTGTTCGAAAGGCTGTAACATCATTAAAATACACTTGCAATAATTTTTTTCCCATTGGCCGTAATGTAACGGAAGATTCTGACTGTCTCTGTCATCAATCTATACATCCGATTTTCATAAAATTTGAAACGACTCGACAAGATTTTGCAAAAATTATATATTTAAAATTTCAGACCATTCGGAAGGCTGTAACATCATTAAAATGCACTTGCAATAATTTTTTCCCATTGGCCGTAATCTGACGAAAAACTTTTGACTATCCCTGTCATTAAACTATACATCCGATTTTCATAAAATTTGAAAAGACTCGACAAACTTTTGCAACAATTATATATTCAAAATTTCAGGCTATTGTTTTTGCTCTGTTATATGCGGACAGACGGACTGAACGACGACTATATGTGCTACGTATTTATATAATTACGAACGCACCTAAAAAATCATTTAAAATTATGCTAATGTTGCAAGTTAACGTTTTATAAGAAAAGTATTTAAATAGTAAAGTATTATTATAAGGAAAAACTGAATGTAATCTCTATCAAATACTACTACTAATAATACTATTTTGTCCTAGTATGTATACTAAATTAAATTCATGGATAATTGCAGGGGTTTTTTTTGCGGGGTAGGGGGCGAAGGAGGCATTTTGCGAAAAGTAAATGCTAAAGTTTTCGTTTCGGGGGAACTTGTTTTCTTTACAAATTACAGATTTTTAAACCTAACAATGTTAAAATAATTAATTAATAGCATGTTTTTATGGAATATTATTTTGTGAAAGGGCCTGTTTTATAATTACGATTTTTGAGAAGCCTGTTTTATTAAATGGATTTTTGTGACGGGGACCTAAATAGACAGCAAATGTTGCATTTCTTAATAATAATGAATTCTTAATAATAATTCTTTGAAATTAAAATCATTACAAGTTATATCTGGTTTTGAAAATCCAGTATGGGAAAGGAGACAGCAAAACAGAGCCTCTGTGGTCATATCCGGTACCGGTTCTATTTACTGTGAGCATGTAGTTTTAAAAATACTGTAATTTATTTTTTATCTTTTTAGCTCACAGGCTATCAAAGCTTGAGAACTAATGTGCCCACCGGTTCTGTTACGTACATACGTACATACATACGTACGTATGTACGTAACGCTATAACTCTTGATGGAAATATCCGATTTGCTTCATTTTTTTTTCTAGTTTCATTCTGATAAGGCGCTTCCCTGATTAGTTTTGGGGATTCATTGGTTAAGTATAAAGGGAGACAACGGGGGGCTAATTCCAACTTTAATTTAGATAAATGTTTTTTTTATGCAGATTTATCCGATTTGCTTGAAAATATTTGTCTACGTTCATTCCGATAAAGCTCTCCTCTGATTAGTTTTGGGGGTTCATTGGTTAATTATAAAGTTGGAAAAGAGGGAGGGGGGGGTCTAGACTCCCCTTTAATTTAGATAAATAGGTTTTTCATGCAGAATTATTCGATTTGCTCCAAATTTGGTATACCGGTTTATTATGTTAAGGAGCTTCCCTGATTAGAGTTGGAGGTTCATTAGTTAAGTATAAATCGGGAAAAGAGGGCTAGTCCCCCGCCCCCTTTAAATTAGATAAATATGTTTTTCATGCCGAATTATTCGATTTGCTCCAAATTTAGTACACCAGTTTATTATGTGAAGGAACTACCTTGATTAGGTTGGGAGGTTTATTGGTTAAGTATAAAAAGGGGGTAACGGGGGATAGTTCCCCTTTAATTTAGATAAATGGGTTCTTCATGCAGAATTATTCGATTTTATTCAAACCTGATGTACCGGTTTCTGATGCCGGTTCAAATCTGATAAACCTCTTTAAAAGGAAATCTATCTTCTTTGCTATTTTTGAAGCAAATATAGTTAAGTTTGGTAAAGTGGCCGTTCCGTTTTCTTTCCTTTCTTTTCTTTTTTTTTTTTTTTTTGTAAAATTTTGTGTACAGCAAAGTTAATTTTCTACCTATTACTTAAAATAGGATGAACCTAGTACCGTCTGTGTATATTTCTTTTTTCTAATTTCTTGAATAACTAATATAAAATTACAAAATCATTTATTTCCTGCAGAAGATCCATTTTGCTTATTGACAACATCCAATGGAAATCATTCTGTTGCGGCGAATAATGTCGTCTGCTCTGTGTGGCGGGAACGGTTCATAGATCGCTCGTCTGACCGGGATAGCGCAGGTGTTTATTTTTCTTGTTGAAACAACAAGCGTTCAAAAAGTTGTTCGTCTGACATTTGTCTAAAATACTCTGCAAACGATTTTTTAATTTTCATATTACGCTATTTCAAATATATTGAAACTGATATAAACCACTGAATTTAAAATCATGTTATAAGAGGGCATTCATAGCATTTTTTATTCATTTACAGGGACACACAAAATACATCGGTTACAGTACTATCTTTGAGTAATAATTATTGGAGTTTACGTTTTAAAATTCGGTATGCGCTTTTAATTTTTTTGCATATTACTCGCTATATATAAATTCTACAGCTCATATACAGGGCTGCACAAAAGTATTCACGTACCATTCTAACTATTAGAGGAGATTGCTGAGGGGGAATTTTCAACTGAATTATATGTATTTCTTAAGTGGCTAAATTTTGGCATGCATTTACTTAGTAGATACGAATCTATAAATTAAATAAAGGGCTGCTGAAAAATTCGGATCATTTTCCAATTGTACATGGGAACAGCTGAAATTGGGTTTTGAAATGCGTTATGCGTTTCCATAGGTTTGAATTAGACGTAATATTTTAATTTTTTTAAATGGTGCAGTTTTGTTACATTATTCTGAATGCGTTGGAAAGGGTTTCATAATCTATGCTGGACGCATGGTTTTTTCTTTCTTGTTTCTATTTATAACGTTTCTGTATTAATAATTAAAAGAGTATCTAAATTACTCTCTCCCCCCTGACTCAAATATTACGCTTCTCCCTCTTTCTCTAGCATATAAACTTTAAAACTCCTTTTTATTTATTTATGCTGTATTGTTACTTTGTAGGAACAATAAATAAATAAACAATGAATTCTACCTTTAAATTTCCATTTCCCTTTCCCATAATAATATTTCCAAACATTTTCCAATTGAAAAATATATTTATATGTGAATAGTCAGAAAGACGGGAAACTTAAATTATTACAGGTGAAAAGCATTTTATGGAGAAAAATTACACCGTATTTAATAAAGCCCAAATTCCAAATTTCCAGCCACTTTAAATTGAAAAATCAAAAATATATTTACACGTGAATATTAAAGAAAAAGAAAACTTTAAAATAATTAAATTTTTGGGTGCAAAAAGCATTAAAGGGGGGGGGGGGGGGATTATGTCATATTTATATATTTAAAGCGATTTCCTTATAAAGTTCAAAGGAAAAATAATTCTAGCCATTACAAAAGGCCGGGAGGCAGCGACATTTTTCACTGAACACTAGAAGGACGGTGAGGAGCCATTTTGGCCCCAACCATATGGATATATTTCGGTTCAAACCGAAAATTTCTTTTTAAAATAAGTTTAAATGATACAGAGGGGAAAAGGGTAATTAAATAAGTTAAACGGTTTTAAATAAAAATTCTGGTATTAAATATATTTATAAAACTTGAGTATAAATCAACGTCTCTCTAAAGTTAATAATTTTATACAAACTGATTTTCAAATGTCTGATAGATCTATGGTGGATGTGGTCTTGAAAACCAAAAATTTTCCTAGCCAAAGGGAACTTAAGAGCAACGCGATTAAGATCAGTACCGGTCGTGATAATTTCATGCAATCTTTCGTAATCAAAATATCTTTTTGAAACACAGCAAGTTAGCGTGTTTTTAGAGACTGCGGAGACCGCTGCATGTGGGGTTGCGGAAAGTAGCTCGAAAGGGGCAGAACCACCATTTTGTTGGAAAATGTAACTGTGAGATAAACTTTTATTATGGAAATTTTTTTTTCATCATTAACCCTCTCGCTGCGCAACTCGAGAGTTTCTCGGCAACGTAAAAGTAAAAAAAATTGCGCAACCCGAGATTTCATAGGGGGTGCATTTTCTCCGTCTAATTAACCCGCATTGATCATTCCCACCAGTTACTTTTTACTGTTAATTTTGCCTTATCTAATCGGAGCATCTTCCCGATTAACCCCTTGAGGGGCAAGCAATTACGTTTGTGAAATGCTGAATTCCCACCGGAATCTTTGAGAAATTCTATTTCAGAATAAGTAAAAGCAATTATACGGCTTTTTTCCACCAAAGTTAGAATAGTAAAATTTAATAAAATTTTTCTGGCGTAAAACGTCATTAACCGTAGGTGGTATATAATATATACGGGCGCCCCTCAAGGGTTTAAATCAGATGAAAATTTTTGTTTTGAAAAACTGGGGGCAAAACAATAAAAATTCTTAAAAGACGCTCGTCGCGAAGGAATTGTGTAAGTTGTTTTGAAGTTATTTTGATAAAACAATTATGCAGCGAGAAGGTTAAAAATTAAAAAAATAATAAATATAGCTCTTCAAACTTTTCAGAAAATTTTCTTTTCTAAGTTCAACCAAGACAATGAACTAAAGGTTCTAAATGTGTATGCTAAAAGTTTTCAGTTTGGCTGAAATAAGTCAATTTTTGTACAAAACATAAAAATTTTTAATTCGTTGGTAATTTATTGGAAACTTAGAGCTTAGTACATGTGTTTTTGAGACAAAGGAGAGAATTAGAATAAATATGTTTTTTGTGCTTTTGTCTAGGGGAAAGAGGGTAAAAATACTAAACGGATGCCTTAGCAACAGTTACTATCGGACTCGCGAAGCTTTAAAATTGGAAAAGTAAAAGGTCCATTTCATTTTTTTTTTTTTTTTTTTTTTTTTTTTTTAGAATATTAAGTAATTTTTAAAACAAAAAAACAAAACATTGATGCAATTAAGCCACTGCTAAGAGCCGCTCGCGAGTGGGGCGTGGGGCTGCAGCCTCCGTATCCCCCCCCCCCTTAATCCGGTCCTGTGTCTAATAATTACCGGGCAGAATTTCCCGATACGAATTGATTTTTCCAACACGACACGTCTTGCCGATCGACCCAATAATTTTCGCCGAAACTTACATCGAAAGGCGTTTTTCTTGCTATTGTTAAAGAAACCTTCCACGAATTTTTCTCTGAAAAAATATTAGTTTTCAAAAAACGCACCAGTGGGATCCCAGCGGTAAGATGGGCAGAATGAATGATTTTCCTATTCGAATGAATCATTCGCGCATGCGCAAAAACATAGTTTCCAATCTTTCATATATTTTTAAACAAATACCACCAGAAATTTAGTAAAAAAAAAAAAAAAAAAAAAGACACAAAATCATAGTTGCCAACTTCGTAACCTTTTTAATTTCGTAATTTCGATTACGTTCTTGTAGTAATCTGCCCTAAGGATAATTTTACAATATTAGTGGTGGCAGAAAAAGTGACCTATCCAAGGACTGATAATGATACGCATAAATTATGCTTCAAAGACACCTACATTTAACCCCTTAATTCTCGCTCCCGTCATGTTCACGGGCCTGCCTTTTTTTCAGATTATCCAGATTTGTTTGATTCCCACCAGTTTTTTAAAATAGTGCAGTTGGCTTTATTATGGTATAATTTTACCTGTCGTTAAACAAGGTGAGCATTTCTTTTTCAAATAAGTGGTGCCAGTAAGCAATGTGAAATTTTAAACCGTAATTAAATACGACCGTTAAGGGGTTAAAACTGTATACCATCTTTTCATTTTTAAAATGGTAACACACCCTTTCGTCACTTCATTTTAGCTCCTTGTATCAAAGTTGCCCTGTTAAGGGCATTTACGCATTTTTCTAAAATCTCTATACATTAAAAAAAAAGATTATGTTTCGGGTATTTACTGTTAAATGTGGAAAATATAAAGGTCTTATATCACGGTTTTCACATTTCTACCACTATTTTTAACAGAATATTTCGCTTTATATCACTACAGAGAAATATTACAAATTCTATAAGGAACAGCAAAGGTAGCAAATTTTGTGATTTAAAAGTTAAATAGAAAATTTCTTACCATTAATATTGGCGTCAGACTCCTTGAAAATCCCAAGGAGTTTGTGAACCATGTTACAGGCGCAATGAAACAGTAGCATTCAACTTGTAACATGAAACAAAAAATGGAATTTATACTGTAAAAATAAACCAACGACATATAAAAAGAGAATTGTTCTAGTTACTTCCTAATTAGCCTCCCGTTACGGTATGCTATTTCTTTCTCCCTGCTTATTTTATGTCGTCGCCAAAAAATAACGTTACCTTACAGAAGCCAGCCGTAAAACAAAGCAGTACGATTAAATACTCTATATCAATTTTTAAACTTCTAAGCATCGCACATTTTCAATTTTTATACCGTCGTATTGAGAAAAAAAGTACATGGTGGTTCAAATTAAAGTATCCCTGTTTCGGACGCTCTAGTGAGAGAAGCAGTGGATGTAACGTCTTCCTATTTGGAGGATATACATATCAAACCATGGGAAACTGATTGCTGCAAAAAAAAATTTTAGTTCATACAAAGGCCGCTAGGGAAAATGAGGCGCTGCGAACGGCTTAAGGTAAGGCAAATGTAGCGAAACAAATAAGCAAAGAATACAAGGTGTTGGTAATTAACATTTTTTTAAAAATTCCCACCACTAAATTTTTAGTATTCTTCGCCGAATAAGAATACTAACAAAATGAAGCGGAGCATATACTAATAAAATTTAAACGAATAATATTAATAAAATTTATTGGTGAGAATCGGTTTATTGGCACCTAGATCTTTACACCTTTGGTCATATTACATTTTCCAAACCGATCGCAGCGCCTCATTTTCCCCTAGCGGCCTTTGTTTGAACTAAAAAATTTTTTGCACCAATCAGTTTCCCATGATCTGATATGTATATCCTCCAAATATGAAGTCGTTACATCCACTGCTTCTCTCGCTAGAGCGTCCCAAGTAGAGATACTTTAATTTGAACCACCCTGTACTTTAAATGCAATTTGTTTGAAAACTGTATCTCAAATTATTTTTTAAATATTAATTTTTTGTAGTTTTTTGGAGCCATTTGCTTAATGTTGGCTACAGATATACTCCATTTCTGTAGAAAGTAAAGAAAAAATAATTGTAAAATATTAATTATATATTTTTGTTGCCATTTTTTCATAACAACCGAAAGAAAATGTAATTAAAATACGTGTTATTTTGAAAAAATATAAACGAATGATTTCTGTTAAAACATGGAGCTATTATAATCTATATTTAATTTTAAGTATGTATATTAATTTTACAAACAAATGAAGGCCTCCTATGAATCATTAGACAGCCTTTTTTTTCGTCGAGTTTCTTTAATGACGGTATCTTTTTGTTGCATTTGTGTATTATTTCGCGATAGTGACGTCCTATGCCTACTTTACAGTAGATGTTTAAGAGTGGATCATAAATGTGGAATTCTTAAGCGGATGCGAATGACGTTATTTTACATAAAGTAAAAGCGTGTTCTGTATGTCTTAAAATTGAAATATGTTTTGTACTATATATATAGATATATACATATATATTTTTTTTTTCATCAGGGTGACACTAAATTCTGAAAAAACAGAATTCCTGTTTTTTTTTTTTTTTTTTTTTTTTTTTTTTTGTGTGATGCAAATGATAATTGGAGGCAGTCTCTTTAGACTGTGGGTTTTGAGCCTTTTTGTCTGGAAATCGTTTGGTATCATGAATTCTGAAAAATAATGTTCGTTGTATTTAATCACAAACTTTTAATTACTAAATAATGCAATATTTTCTCCAAATAACCATTTATATAACTCAAAAATTAGAAATAGGAAGGAGCTGTAAATGTATGTACCGTCAATTGGAGTCACTCTGCAGTTGGGCACCGCCCGCTGAATACTAGGCCTGACCGCTGACACAAAAATGGTGGCTGCCAAAGGCCGATTTTTCAACGTGTGTACGGTCCCATGAATTCTGGTACAAATAATTTTTTTAAGTTTTTAACGCTTTATTTTTTCTGAGATAAAGTATGTCAAAGAAACCTTTTATAAAATACTGTTGTCTAAACTTAGGGAACCGTACATAAGTTTAAAAAAATCCGCCTTCGGAAGCCGCCGCTTTTGTGTCAGCGCTCAGGCCTAGTATTCAGGGGGCGGTGACTTGGGCGACTTTGAGAACTTTTGAATAAGGAGTTTATCCCCTATCGTCGTTACACCAGGGAGAGAACACTTGGACCCAAATGGATGATTTTCACCACTAAATTTTAATAGTATTCTTTCTTTATTAAATCTCAAAAATTCTGTCATTAAATACAACAAGAAATACTACTGAAATTTACTGATAGCAATCCGTCATTTGGGTCTTGACGTTTTCATGTGTGTTCACATTGTAAAGAAGAATGACGCTGTCCAGAGTTATCAGTCTGGCTTCCGTTTTTATCCCGAAATTTCAACTCCAGACCAGAAATTTTTGAGAAAGAATTTTTACTTTGTGTAATCAAGAAAAGTCTGACATTAAATAAATAGGAAAACACGTTTTCATTTTCTGGTGTGAATCCGAGTTTTTTTTTTTTTTTTTTTTTTTTTTTTTTTAATGAAAGTGGAGGCCAAATTGGCAACCCTGAAGCTGTCGGGCTCCGCATCAAGAATGGTAAGAAGCAATGTTGCCAGATTGGGGACTCTTTTAATTCAGATTATTTGACTGTCACCACTTTTTTTAAATATTATAATTCACCTTATTTTTCAGAATTTTTAATCTATTTTTAAATAGGCCGAATATTTCTATTTTAAAAAAGCGTTGACAATCAACAATCTGGGGACAAAAAAGTCCCCAATCTGGCAACACTGGTGAGAAGCCCTCCTGATACGAGCAAGCAGAGTTCTAGAAATATATCTTTGATCCCTGCCAAATGTTTATCAGGACTTGAAGTTAAGTAAATTATAAGGTCTTTATGTACTTTCCCTCGCCCAGCTAATCAAAAACGCAAGTAAGTGCTATTGTTTTTATTTATAGGTTATAAATGGAATGAAACTGTAAAACACTTTCTGCTTTCATTTTTCACGTTTATTATAGTGTTATTTCGCTAGGTAATGTCACTCCTCAATCTCTGGAAAATATGGCAAGGATCCCATTACTCCGTGTTTTGAAAACTAGTATTTTTTAAAGAAAAAAGTTCGTATTTAGGTAAGTTTTTCAGCTATTCCAACAAAAACGTCCTTCGAGGCAATTTTCTACGAAAATTATACAGAAGATTTTATTTGAAAAAAGTGGTTTAAAAAAGAACAGACTGAGTAGGAGCCCTGATGATCTGGGGTCTGTTTAACCGTCAAAAGATTTACTATTAACACAATACAGGCCACTTGACGCATTTATGAGCTATTTATAAAACTATAGTTAAGAAATTCTAAATTCAACTCAGCAACTTTCAAAATTTAATTTTGGATATTTATTTATTTATTCAACAAATACATCTGACTGGTGTTATTGACATAAGTTGTCCACTTGTAAGTCATCGTCAATATATAAGGACTTGACAGCCACAAAGAAATCTACAATACCCAAAATCATTAAATAATAAGCGTGATCAGATGAATGGAAGAAATTTCGCAAGTTGAATATAGTGCCCTCTAACGTTTAGTGGTCTTTTTGGATACTGTAAAAGGAAAAGTTGACACCAGAAATATTAAAAAGGGAAATTAAGAAATATTAATCCAAAACTAATATGATGACAAGTGGACAAAGCATGGAATTTAGAGTGGAAGCAGGGATGAGAGTTTGGTCTCCATTTTCATTCCAAGCCCGCAACGGATCTGCTTAAAGAAGACTCCTTAGTACAACTTTTTCAAGGGTAGTGATTCATTTTTGGACGACATAATTTTAATTCCTAAATGCCACATTGGCACCAGAATATTTGAATGAAATATTTCCTTATACTAAGTGCGTGAACAAAAGTCTTTAGATATTTATATTATTATTATTTTTTTATTTATTTTTTATTTTTTTGTAAATTCCGGTGTCATTCCCTCATTTCAGCATTTTACGAATAGAAGTACCTTGCCCCTGAAAGGGTTAAGTAATCACGAAATGTCAGTCATTAAATAAATCTGAAAATTCCCTTCGTATATTCTGGTATGGATTCGAAATTTCGGAATAACAACGGAGGCCAAACTGGCAACACTATTGGAAACTCACGCTGAGCATATTGTATCCGCGTGATGGAGTACGGAATCTAAGATCGTCTTGTAGTTATTCCGTTTCCTCCAGTGGCTTTTTCATTGATAACTCGTGGTAGAAGAGGATAGTAAGCTCATGTATCCGAACAAAATTTACATACGTATGATTGTAGGTCATTTCTTTTTTGCGCACCGGCCGCAAGGTGACGCTAGTGTGCGCTAACAAGTTTATTATATACTGAACATGCTCAAAGTATGATCGCTCTAACAAGACCAGAGTATCACAACCGGGTGCTCCATAAGCAGTGTACAACGGAACCAGGGAGAGTCGAACCAGCAACCCACCCACGCTCCCAAACGTTTAGCATTGCGGAGCTTTAACCACTCAGCTATATTGGGTCCATTGTTTCTGGTTATTATAATGACAATTATTTCGTGAATAAAATAAAGAAAAATTAGTATTAAGCATTTTCCATTAAACGGCGTGAACTCGAAATATCTGAACAACAAACCCACCATATTTGGCAACAATATTTGCAGCCTGTATAGCGTTAACATAGCTGCAAACCTTCCACTAATCTACCATAATGTCTGGATTAATTTGACCCAGTTTAACCACATTTCGAATCAGAATTTTTTTTTTCATGAATGCTTATTTATTTAATTCCAAGTTTCTACGTGGACAATATTTAATTTCAATTCTTAAAAAGATTTCTGGCTCGAAACGTATTAAACCAGAGTCAAATTAACGCAAGTATTACGGAAGATTAGTTTGAGGTTGGCACCTATGTGTTAATAACGCCTCCATGCCTTTCGACTTCAAAGATAAACTTCCCAAGAAAGAAAAATTTGGGACCAACGACAGCAGTGCAGAAGATGATGGCGAAATTTCTCTTTATCACTCTAGTAGTTCAAATGAAAGCGAACGCGATGAGTATCCTGAAATGAAACAACAGCCAATGAGTGTAACTTCAGCAGTTGGAAATTACGTGTTGTTGAAAATTTCTGGAAAAAAGTTTATAAGATATTCCATGGCAAAAATAACTAACGTCTGTGAAGATGTGAATGTTGAAATTTTCTTTTTGAAAAAATCTGATCGATAAACATTATTTACGTTCTCATTTCTGAAAGATGAATTTCGGAGCATTTCGCCACTTGATGTGGTTCTCGACAAACTGCCATTCAAGAAGAGGTGTGTCTAGAAATTAAAGGACGATCTTTCAGCCTTTTTTATAATTATATTTTCCAGCATTACTTTCACTCAGTATTCTCAATTGAAGAGCTCAGGTAATAAAGGTGGCATGTGACAAAAAAAAAAAAAAATAATAATAATAATCATATGATTGAAGATAACCAATGGTCCGCTACCTACCATCTGTTAAATTACTATTTGAAAAAAATCTAATGCTCAGAGAGATTTTAATTGATAAATGAAGCTTTTGAAAAGAAAACTTAATTTATTTGGAAAGTTACAGCTCATTTTCTCAAAATGATGATTGTGTCACTTACCACTAGTGCTGTCAAGTTTCCCTCTTAAATCGGGTCTGTAAATGTTCTGGACACCATTAATTTCTTTCAGTTTATTTCGCTATCTTTATTTATTCGCAGATAATGCTGCCATAAGAAGAATAAAATTACCTTAAAATACTGGTATCCAGAGCATTTGGAGCCCATATTTAAGCGGGACACCTTGCAACACTATTACTACCTTTATTATCCGATCTCTTAAATTATGTTCAATGTTTCAGTATGTATTTTCTTTAAAAAATATTTGTGTCATTAAACTAGTTTTTTCAAGAGGTGTGTGTTTATTTGCACAAAAATTTAGGTTGACTTTACCCAGAGAGCAGAGACGTGTTTCTAGCTTGTTTAGTAATGAAAACGTAGTGTGGGTAATGAGTTAGCGAGTGACTTTTCCCACCATATATCATCGGTACCATGTCAAACTATCCAATGGAAAAATTGTGGGCTATTTGTCATAAATTCAGATTTCTTGATTGGCAACACTGTCAGGTTCTGAGGAACATATACCATTAGAACTATGGTTATATATTATTTTCTTGCTTGTATATTGTCTGTGTACTGGGAATTTTAAGGTAACACTCTTTTCTTATCTGAAATTTAATCCAAGCTAGTGAGTTATACAGAGTAAGTGAAGGAATGTAGTTTATGAATAGAGTGGGGTCCCTGCTATTCAAATGCATACCTGAGATAAGGTAGACAAAAGGATTTCACCAGATAACGAAATAACGGACGTCAAGGAAGGTGACAGGGGAGGTTCGATGGATTGGAGGAAGGGAAGGGGACCCTGATGGCAGAAGGGACTTGTTTGGGGGGAAGGGGAAGGGTTTATGTTTTTGGGAGAGGAGTGATATAGCTGAGTGAGATCAGTGAAGGTGTATACCAGAAAGGGTGTGGTCGCTTTCTTGCAGAGCGCAGTTGATGCTTGGAACTCAAGGTGTGAGTTGTTCGAGAGTAGCTCTTGGATAGAGCGTCATTAGGCGATGAAGTTCTTGGAGTACAGAGCTAATGTGTTGGAGATTAATAGTGATCTCCGATAAATCTAATTTAACTAGCGTAGGGTGGGAGGAATATAAAGTAGTTTGACAGTACACAGCAAGTATTTTCTTTATTTAATTTAATGTTGGACCGATCTCCTATATCCGAGTTCTTAATTGTAAATAGTGTATTGTTATATGTAAATAATGTGTAAATAAATTGTTAGTTCAGTTTAATTGAAAGAGTTGATTTTCTTTTCAACAATCATGTCATACCGTGCCCGATATCACGTAATCATATCGGTGGTGGCAGCATATAAATAGCAAAGGATTTCTTCAAAGTTTCGTGAACTTAGAGGAAACTCGACAACCACTTTCTTGAAATAGTAAAATTCGCCTTATTCAACCTTATTTAATGATATATTAATTAAAGCGAAAACAAGAGGAATTTTACCATTTCAGAAAAGTGGTGCCAATCAAGAAATCTGAATTTAAAAAAGTAGCCCACTGTTTTCCCATTGGATATTCTGACATGGTACCAACAATATATTGTATGTATATATATATATATATATAATTAAAATGAATCCGCAAACGTATGAACAAGTTAGTAAAATTCTAAAGATGAACAAAATATGAACATTGGAAACCAGAAATGTATAATAAGGAACTATGATTAACCTACAGAATCGCCAGAGGAGCTTCCAGGATTAATTCATAGTAAAGATATGTTATTTCAACCAATTTTGTCTGCATTAGGCCTAAAAAGACAAAATTTAGCTTCTTATAATATATCAAATATTGCCAATATAAATGAAAAAAAATCTAAGATGTTTGTGTGTGTTTTTACAAAATATAAATAAACATGTGAGATGCAAAATAAAACAAATAAAAAACCGCATGATGGATCGTCTACCGTATGTTCATGTTTTACTTGTTTAACAAAAATTATAGATTGTTTGGCACATTTTTAAATTAATTTGAAATTTGGGCAAAGTGACCTCGCTTGACGGTTGCAATGTTTTGGATAGCGTCGATTCTTTTTATGTAAAAATCAATTTAGATCATAATTCGTAGTTTTTTTTAAATAGAAATTTAGTAAAAATCTTTAGTAGAAAGATTTCTAAGAAAAGAAAATATGCCTACACTATAAAAAAGACAGAATATTTTTTATCAAGTAAAATATTATACAACACAAATGAAAATATGCATAGCTGCCAACCCCAAAATAATCTTCCGTAATACTTGTGTTAATTTGACCCTGGTTTAATACGTTTCAAACCAGAATTTTTTTTTTAAGAAATAAAAATAAATGTGTTCCACGTAGAAACCTGGAATTAAATAAATAAGCATTCATGGAATAAATTTTCTGGTTGGAAAGGCGGTAAACCTGGGTTAAATTAAGCCAGACATTACGGAAGATTAGGGGAAGGCTGGCATCTATGAATGTGTAATAACCTTTTCCGAGTTATCCACGTTTTCAAAAAGCCTTCTTTATATTTAGAAATAGCAGAAACCCATATTTTTTTTAGATAAAAAAAAAAGCATTCGTAAAAACAAATTATCTTTTGGTACTATTGATTTTCGCTAAAGTTTCGGAGTAGTGTTTCAGTTCTCAGGCTATCAAAACCTGAGAGCTAATATGCCCGCAGGTTCCGTGTGTATGTGCCATGTTTGAACGAACCAAAGATTCTCGTGATAAGGGTATTATCTATGAACAGAATGCTGCTCAATATAATGGACTTGCGAACAAATAGGAGAAGATATATAACGTATTTTCTACCAGTTGCGACTGAAGTGACTGAGGAAGCTGTCACAAGATGGCTGCTATTTCTTTTAAATCGGATCAACAGTTTTTTATTTCTGCTGGGAAAATCTTAAACTAGTAAACTTTGGTAGAAAATTTCGACTTATTTAAGCGGCTTATTCATGCAAAATTTCTTTCACAAATATGGTAAAAATTATACATTTGTTTTTACTGATACCAGTTTGTCTAGGTATTATAATCCTTTTCACTGACACTGACAGCAGTTTGTCTAAGTTGTCACAATATAGCGGGAATGTAGGAAATGACTAAAGCCGAAGTAAACTTCCACCAGTAAAAAATAATATCTGTTTTTGCCGTTAATTTTGCCTGAAATTTTTCACTAAAATAGCCCTTATATAAAGAGAAAAATTCTATTTAACTTTACTGGTGGAAGTTTGCCCTGGCGGTAATGAACCTTTGCGAAAGCGGTTAGAGTTGAAGGTTTTCCAAATTTATGGATAAGTCAGTAACTCTTTATTAATAGTTCCATGGCTCAATATGGTTTCCTTCATGAAGATGCAAATTCTGCGGTCTGTGGACAGCTTGTTCTGCCTCAGATCTTAACACATTCAAGACGGAAAACGAGAATTCTCGTTTTCATTCAAAAAACATCATTGACTAAGGGCGTGGCTTCTACCTTACAGAAATTGCTTTTATATTATGTTGTCCATATTTTTTTAGATTGTAAGACATTTTATATTAAATTCGTACATTGAGCGATATTTACCGATGCCTAAAATTTGAAACCAATTTACTAAAGTCTTTCAGAACAGAGAGGAGCTTCTACTGTTTTAAAATTCAGATTTGATAAAAATTGTCCGTCGGCAATGTGTTAACTTGTCGACTGACATGCTTCTCACAAGTAGAGTGTTACTCAGTGTTGCCGCATCTGGTTGATTTTTCATTTAGGCATCACGAATTCTCGCCAGCAAATTTTGATAGTTATTTTTGCTTTATAAGATATAGATAGGTTCTATAAAAAAAAAATTGCTCTTAAAAACTTGCTAGTGTGAATTCAATATTTCTAAATAAAACATTCGCCAGATGCGACAGCACTGGTAATTCTTTCCTTTAGGTATGCCAAGGTTAATAGAAAGACCTTGATAAAGAAGATCTTTTAAGTGTTCCTACAGCAAAAGAAATCACACGGATTAAGATCCGGAGAACAAAATGGCTAGGTTGACCAGTGGAAATGTGACAAAATGACCAGTGGAATGGCCAGGAAATGCATGACTGGTTGCTTTGTCATTATTGAAATATTGCAAAAGAAATAATATTCTCCCTTGTTTTTATCCTTATTTATACCCAGACATGACTGCAAAACATTGTGTTTATGAAAAGTGTTATGTTTACAATGTGAAATTGCAGTTGCGATGACAGTTAAAGCTTATTTACTTTTTTGTTTCCATTAGGGCAATAGAAATTAAAACCGGAAAAGTTTATTTCTCATGTGTTTGGTCTTTTTATTAGATAGTTCCATGAGTACTTGTAGTGTATGTCGCATGCTAGGATTTTTTTAAACCAGTATTTTAGAACGGAAAAATGTGATTTATTTTATCGGAGATATCTCGTTAATTGAATAAGGCGAAATAAACTTTTCGAAAATAACGGTAGACAATAAGCATAGCAGTTATCAGTTATGTGACTTACACTACAAAAAACCATGGAACTGGCCTATTATTTCTTTTCTATTTTCTGTTGTACAGCGCCATCTATCGGTGTTCCTGGAACTAATTTTTTTGCGTAACCCGTTTCTCCACGTGTTGAATATATGTCAAAGAAGGGTGTTTCAACCCCTTGAGGGGCGGTGGGATATACTATATCCCACCTAAGTTTAATCAAAATTCGCACCAGAATCTTTTAATTAAATATTACTTTTAAAACTGTGGTGGTAAAATGTTAAAAAAATGCTTTTTTTTTATTGTAAAACAAAATTCTTCAAAAATTCCGGTGTGAATTTAACATTACAGAAACGCTATCACATGCCCCTGAAAATATTAACTGAGGTCATCCTGTAAATTTACTTTGAAAATAGACCCTGAGATCTTTATAATTCAGTCAATAAAGTACTTAATAACTATTGTTATATTTTTGTAGTATTAAACATAGTGGTCACACATAAAAACACATTGTTCACAATTTTGGGGGAAAAAAAGACATGCAGTACTAAAATGAAAATGCACTACTTATTTCAACAAAGGAAGACAATCTCTGCTTATACGGACAGTATTTGATGCTGCAATATAGCAACATAATGAGTATTTTAGCATTCTCTAGTGATGAGCTAAAAAAGCAAACACTTTGCACCATGGTAATAATAATTCAGTCCAAGTATAAAGTTTAATTAAAGATAAATGAAATTTGTTTGTATTAAAGCTAAAATGCTAATAATATTATAAGCAGAGAGATGAAGCTTTATTATACTGGTTTTGTCCTTGCTCTAAGGATTTCAAACACGTTCAATTATTTTTTTGAAATATTAAATTTCAAGTTAGGAGCAGACCATGCTAATGGCATTTGCAACTTTTACATTGTTTTAAATTTCAAAGTTATTATTTTTTTCGTGTTCATATTATTGCACAATGCATATCTGCCAACTTTTACGCCTTTTTCCTATCACTATTTTTTATCACAGAAATTAGCCTTATTTAATCCTATGTTTTCGACGATTAGCTATGACAAGTTTCTCTGCTAAAAAATAGAGGCAGGAAAAAAGCGTAAAACTTAACAGCTAGTCCTTTAAGGTATTTCTTTAAAGAAAAAAAAAAAAAAAAAAAAAAAAAACCTTTTATGCTACACTCATTAATTTTTATTTTTCTGGTGAAGGTATGTTGAAAGTATGTTGACCCATTTGTCCTGAGACTTATTTTTTGTATTTTTAACGGGATTGATTCCTACTAGTTTTTTGAAATATTAATATTTGCATTATTTAATCTGTTTATGAATAAGATTTTACGTAAAGCTTTAATATGTATGTATAAAAGAGGCACCAGCTAAGCAATTTCATTTTTGTTTTTAAAAAGCCGTAATGGGAATGGCTACACTGCTTGGCAGGAAATCCCTCAATTCGGATAATATTGATTAAACAGATTCAAGGCCTTCAAATAACGTGTTAACCCTTTGAATTTTTGAGGTGACTGTCACTCACTACTAGTGTTGCAGGTGTCCCACGTAAATTGGGTCTCCAAATGCTCTGGACACCAATATTCTTACCCTCTAATTCCTAGTCATAGCTGCCAACTTGTACGGACTTTTGTTACCACTAAAATTTAACAAAAATTTCTGCATTGTTTTATCTTTAGAAAAAGTCAGATTTCGGCGATTGTTTTTGATAAAATTTTCTATTAAATTTTAGCGGTGTGAAAAATCCGTACAAGTTTGCAGCTATACCCAGTGTAGAATGCGTTCCAGAAATTGCGTAATTCAGAGAATCGGAATTCATACCCAGAAAACCTAAAGAGCGAACATCACATTATTTGATAACGAAATGTCTGCCCATTAAATAAAGAAAAAGTTTCTAGAATAAATTCCTATTTTAAATTTCTGGTGTGAATATGGAATATCTGAATAAAAAAAAAATCCACTAATTCGGGAACACTGATGGTAGCAAATGTGCTATTACGGGACATTATAGGGTTAAAGTAATTTTCTTCTTCCTATCGAATGGCAGAATTATGTCCGATTAAATATGGCGAAATAAGCTGTAAGAAATTAGTGATGTTCGGAGCATTTGAAGCCCTGATTTACGAGGGACACATGGCAACACTAGTGAGTGACAGTCACCTCTTAAGGGTGTATTCGAAAAAATATTTTTCCACCCTCAACAGCTCGAAATTTTCTGAGACATTTTCAGATTCATTTTTTAAAGTAAAAACATGAAACTTGCTGGGGGTGATTTTTGAAGACATGTTTAACATGCCGTGTGATTTCATTTTCAGCTCAATTAATTAGAATTTGATTTTTAAACAATTATTTTCTCAGTATGACCATTTTTTTTTCATTCCCAGATCGCCCGCTTCGGAAAATTCGGTTCAAAACGCCAACTTTGACAGCGTTTTTTTTACAGTATTTTCTGGATTTATCAAAAAATTGAGAAGCACGGCACATTATGTAGTTTCGAAATAAGATAATTTCCCAGTTTGATGCGTTTGAGAGCAAAAAGGATTTTTAAAATGAATCAGAAAATAAGCAGTTTGGATCGGAATACACCCTTAAGCGCAAAGGGCTAAATTGGATGCCGCTGTAAGGAAAAACGAAATTTCTGCAATTATATAGAAGTAGAAAGGGGGTGTCGAACTGCGCCCCGCCGTATATATTTACATTTTTGAAAGAAATAGTCAACTTCTTGAATCGCAGTTATTCTATGATTATATAAAGCAAATATAAAGTTTAAGTTGTATCAGGCAGGCCATAGTTTAACACCCCTGATGTAGACAGTCCTGTACAGATAATTTATACTATATATAAATTAGTAGGCATATTAATAGTCAATTGGTACATATGTCTATTTCATAGGATTATTTGGTGCAAAATTAAGAGGCGGTATTGCATTTTTTTATCAGGGTTACACAGTGAAAGACTTTATATGAATCTCTTACGGACCTCATTAATTCTCTGATCGTATTTTAAAAAATAATGCTTAAAACTGTGAAGAAAAACTAAGGCGCTAGCGCAAAGGGGCGCACGAGAATAAAATCTAAAGAAGAACGAAGACCCGCCACCCCCCCCCCCACCCCCCCTCGTCAGACACACACAGAAGGAAAAATATAAAATACCGTATATACCCGTGTATAAGTAGAAGAATTTTAGACAAAATTTGGAAGTTGAAAATTGGGGGTCGACTTATACACTAGTAAAAAAAAAAAAAAAAAAAAAAAAAAAAAAATCGCAGACAATTATTGAATGGGCAAGTTTTTTAAGTAATCACATATGGTTCTAGGTTGGAGCAAGAGATAAAAGTGGACAATGGTCATTTCCCTGTGATTGACAAAAAAGCTCAACAATAATGTCCCTGTAATTGTTCTGCACCCATTTATTAATGGGATAGAATTTCCTTCAATACAAGGGCATTCTTTTCAACATTTTAATCCCCTTTTTAAAAAGATTTTAAGTTGAGAATGCTTTTAGATGTCTCTCCTAAAAGCCCTACAATACAAAGATGTACTATATTTTGGCAGTCTATAAGAAGTTGTTTACCCTTGTAAAT
Organism: Maratus speciosus; assembly: GCA_963932465.1. Lineage (NCBI taxonomy): Eukaryota > Metazoa > Arthropoda > Arachnida > Araneae > Salticidae > Maratus > Maratus speciosus. The sequence goes on along the minus strand of OZ010796.1, from coordinate 199,246,332 downwards.
AAGGCTTGAATAGATTTTTGAAAGAACGTTTTCTTTTTAAGTATAATTAAATTGATGTGAATAGGTTTCAAAATTGTTTAAGTTTCTTCGGTTTTACATAATTATACGGTTTTAAAACGTTGAATGTAAAAAAAAAAAAAAAAAAAAAGTCTGATTAGAAACGAGAAAGAAATGTTTGCTAATTTAATGAAAATATGTTATTTTTTTCCCGCGATTGAAAATCATTTCTCAGCATACTACCAGAAAAGGGGTTCGAATTAACCCTCTCGCTGCGCAACCCGAGAGTTTCTCGGGTAACGTAAAAGTAGCAAAATCTGCGCAACCCGAGATATCATCGGGGATGCATTTTTTCCGTCTAATTAACCCTCATTGATCATTCCCACCTATTACTTTTTATTGTAAATTTTGCCTTATCTAATCCGAGCATTTTCTCGATTAAATCAGATGAAAATTTTTGTTTTGAAAAACCGGTGACAAAAGAATAAAAAACGCTCGTCGCGAAGGAATTAAATGCGCAATTTTTGAAGCTATTTTGATAAAACAATTACGCAGCGAGAGGCTTAATACACGAAAATTCAATATTTTTCAAAATTTTGCTTAAGAATTGAGGGGGGTCGACTTATACACGAGTCGACTTATATATGAGAATATACGGTAATTTGCAGACAATAAAACTTCTACATCAAATTAAATAAATGTGATGAGAACTGAAAAGGTAAAAGTATAGGAAAAATAAATTGTAGAATTGAATGCAATTATCAGAAAACAGAAATAAAGCATGACAGTGCCAGAGGGAAATTATTGAGTATTCACGATATTTTTTATTTTTTTTTTATTTTTTATTTTTTTTTTTTTTTTTTTGAAGTATGTTTTCTCATTTTCATATTCAACGATACCACAATTTTTTAAATATAATTCTTCACCTTATTTAACTGCAGACTTCTGTAATTACATAAGGCGAATTATTTTATTTAAATATACTGGTAGCACGAATGTACTTATTTAAAGTTAAACATTAACTGATTCGTATATTCATCACTGCACGGGGTAGGGATAAGAAAATGAAAAAAAAAATTAGTAGTGAGAATCTTTGAAATTTCTTCCCGTGACATCGATAAGTTTGACACAAAGGTCGTGTTATGAAAAATACCAAGCCTTTAACATGGCGAGAACTAAGAATAATTGCTTTATCGGTAAAATTAAAAAAACTATTTATACTCCTATCAATGCTTGAAGGTAGCAAATTTAGAAAACATTTTCTTTTGCACGGAGTTCTTATATTCGTTCTTAAAAATGTCGACTGTAAAAGCATATGAAAAAAATTGAAATCTATCAAAAGAAGCAGCAATTTTCAAAAATCAGTAATGAAAATGAACTACGCCTTTAACCCTTTCGGGACAGGGGCCTTTTACACAAATTTTATTTGGTTGGCATCACTTTTATTAAAAAAGTTACCTTTGCATAAATAATCACGAAAATGCTCTAATTAAAAATAGCAAATATTACTTTTCTTTTTTACTGTTGTGAAAAACAAGGTATGCTTGTTCTTTTTGAGGGTGCATATATGCACCCATAGTCTAGAACGGGTTAATTTTTCCATGCTGAAATTGTTCACAGTTGGCGAAGTACTAACACTAGGACGTCCGTAAATTTTTCTCAACCTTAATTAAAATATTTTACACCAGAATTTCTATTTGAAACTATTCAACTTATATATTTAAACATAATTCCCTATTTTTTATACTTAACCACTATAGGGACGATGGGATATAATTAACGATTAACCCATTAACCTCCAAAACTATTACGATAGAAATTTTCAAATTTCTTGTTGAAAGTAGTTTCCCACCACAAATTCAGTAAGGTAAATTTCGCTTTACTAAAATAGCAAAACTCCTGCCAATAAATAAGACATTTTTTTAAATTCTAAAATAGTGGTGCCAATGTAATTAGTTCATTGCATGAGCAATTATTTTGACTGTTGCGTGAACGCAACGTCAGCGGTTAATGGATTAATGAAGATTTGTAACAGAAAAAATTTATTAAATTTTGCTTCTCTAACTTTGGTGGAAAAAAAGTCGTAAAATTGCTTTTACTTATTTTGCAATGGAATTTTTTGAAGATTCCGGCATGAATTCAACATTACAGAAACACAATTACTTGCCCCTCAAAGGGTTAACATATATTATGAAATAAATTTTGGTTTAAATCGACATTTAATAATTTGATCAGTGTTGTATCGTCACCTGCTGGACGTTCTAGTTTTAACACTAGAACGGTCACAGGTGTCCTGTGTAAATCAGGGCTCCATATGCTTTGGACACCACTAATTTCTTATAGTTTATTTCGCCATCTGTGTTCGCAATAATTCTTCCATGAGATAAGGCGAATAAAATTTCTTTAAAATACTGGTGTCCAGAGCATTTGGAGCCCAGATTTAGGCGGTAAACCCGGCAACACTAATCAAGAGGAGCCATTTTGATCCTGTCAAATGAATATATTTCTATTCGAACCAGAAATATATTTATAAAATATCCTAAGGCAGTTCTTAAATCCTAGGACATAATTACCAACATCTTGCACAATTTTGTACCACCAAAATTTTGTAGAAATTTTTGACATTATTAATTGGCAGATTACGACGATTTAAAAAGCAAAAAAATACTATTAAATATTTGTGGTGCAAAACAAGTCAGAGTTTTCAGCTATGCCAAAGACCGTTGCATTCAGTATTGCCATTGGGCTACTTCTTTTAATTCGGATTTCTTGATTGGCACCACTTTTTTGAAAAGGGTAAAATTCACTTTGTTTTTGCATTAATTAACACTAGAACCGCGGGAAATTTTACCCATGATTTATAAAAATATTTCACATCAGAATTTTTATTTAAAACATATTTTACTTATTTATTTAAATAGTTTTTGTGCAGTTTATATTTAACTTATTTCACAAAGAGTTTTCTGGTTCAAATCGACGTCTGTTCATTTGGTACGGGCCAAAATGACCCGTTGCCGCGGTTCTAGTGTTAATATGCCATTAAATAAGGTACATTTTACCATTTCAAAAAAGTGGTGCATCTGGCAACACTGGTTGCATTTTGGAATGTTTCTGCACACATTTTTCTTTCAAAAGTTTCTGATGTAAATCTGAATTAAAACTAGGTGGGATATAATACATCCCACTGCCCCTCAAAGTGTTAAATAGTAATATACCCTTTATTTTCGAACTATTTAATATGGCATTAAATAAAGAAAATATTTCTATATTAAATACCTGGTAGGAATGACGCGATCCGAAGTAAAAAATAAGTAGCGGTCTGTCAACACAGCGGAAAACTAAGAAACTGGCATGTGTTCTTATTCAGAAACTTTGTAAAGGGCCGGTGTTTTCGGTTTTTGCTACAGGCAAAATACCTTTAAGAAAATTCTGTCAAAGTAATGTTTTGAACCAAATTTCTGCACGCAACAGTGGGGGAAAGGGAATAAAACCTGGCTTCACCTGATATCAATCATAAATCGATAAGTAATTAATTTATCAAAAAAATGAAAAACGCCATTTGATTCCATATTGCTTTATTAGTCGGTCCTGAAAGTGCCATGTTTTTACAACAAAAAATGAGGCCATAAATGTGTTGGAAAGTACCGTGTTATTGAGTGGGGTAAAATATTTTTTTGTGAACAGCCTTAAATATGTACCTTTGAGAAAAGAGTTAAATAAATAAATTCAATAGTCTTAAATAAAAATTATGGTGTAAATTTTTTTTATAAAAACTGAATAAAATTTCCCACAGTTCTTCTGTTAAATAACTAGAATTTTTGGTAAATCTTCCTGTCAACTTAAGTTCCTAGAAAACTATACAGGAAGGAAACTATGCCTAACCCTTTCAAGGCCGGTTGCTACAAATGTGACGACTTAATTTATATTCCAAACAGCCAAAAGCAACATATTATTTTAATAAAAATATGTTTTTATATTGTACGTGACGAAAAGCAAGCATTTATTTTCTAATGAATTCGTTTGCAAATTCCGATGTCAGTCAACCATTTCACCATTTTAATCCTTTGCACTCGAGAGGTGACTTTTACTCATCACTTGTGTTGCCAAGTGTCCCGCGAAAATCGGGGCTCTAAATGCTCTGGACACCAGTATTTTAGAGTAATTTTCTTCGTCTTATCTAAAGGCAGAATTATCGGCGATTAATGATGGTAAAATAAAACGTAAGAAATTAGTGGTGTCAAAGCATTTGGAGCCCCTATTTACGCGGGACGCATGACAACACTTGAGTGAGAATCCCCTCTGGAGTGCAAATGGTTAAGGGGCTACTTCAGTCACGCGAAAAGACCCGCTCGCTAATGCTAATCCTATGGAGGACACTTATAAAGATATCTCGTTTGAATATGTTTAAGTGATCTTTTTTTTTTTTTTTTTTTTTTTAATTTAATTTTTTTTTTTTGCATTGGATAGCTGAGGTCGATCCGTACAAAGACCTTTTTTGTTTACTTTTTCGATTTTGATTGCAAATTTTTTTTATGAGGGTACTTTCATTTTCGAAACCGGTTCCGAAAATGAAAGTGTCCGCATTAAAAATACCTGTAAACAAAATCGAAAAATTAAAAAACAGCCTTTGTACAGATCTATCACAACAAAAAGAATCATTCAAAATTTTTTCAAATGCAAAAGTGTTATCTTTATAAATTTCTTCAATAGGATTAGTATTAGCGAACGTGTCTTTTCGCTTTACTGAAGAAGCCTCTTAACACAAGAACGGCGGGAAATTTTACTCAAGTTTTATAAAAATATTTCACATCAGAATTTTTATTTAAAACTATTTGACTTATTTATTTAAGTTATTTTTGTGCAGCATATATTAATCTTATATTACAAAAAAATTTCTGGTTCGAATCGACATGTATTCATTCGGCAAGGGTCAAAATGACCCCTCGCCGCCGTTCTAGTGTTAAAAACATATAACAGTGCCTTAAAAGGTAAAGTGAAATTTACGTAAGGCATAAAAAAAAATATTAGATAGCTGTGTATCTTTTTATTTCTTATTTTCATTAAATAATCAATAGTTTTCACCCTCACTCATTATTTCTAAGTTTCTGATAATTTCGATCAATTCCCTAATCTGTTCTTTCTACATTTCCATCTTTTCAGTCCTAATTCTCTGTTATCTGTGTAATGTCTTTTATCACCTTACGTGTGTGATCATTTTCCCTCTCAGTCGAAGAACCCCGATCGTAAATCTCTTTAATGTGCAACTTCGCACTGATGGATTTATTTTACTTTATGCTCAATTCATGAGGACGTTCCTTGCATTTTTCAAAACAAATTAGGTATGTACTACTGATGGACAGAATGAATGATTTTACTATGCGAATGAATCATTCTAGAATCAATTTAAAACCCCATAAAAATATAAAAATTCTTTCCTCTCAAAAATTTCTGAGGATAATTGATTGAAAAATTACAATGGCTGACAACTATTCTTTTGGTTCATTTCTTTTTACAAGCTTTCTGTTGGTAATTGATTAAAAATATACAGTGAAACCTCCCTGTGCGACCACCTCCCTGAACGACCGTTTCTCCATGGAACGAAATTTATTCCCATAGGCTCAATACTAATTTTACCTCCATTCAGAGACCAACCCAGTTGAACTCCCTCCATGAGCGACCAATTTCTCTGAAAAAAATTAAACAAATTTCATTTTTTCCTGGTTGCTTGTAGAATTTTTTAATAGAAAAATAATTAAGGAGAGCGCATTATTCATCTAACTTCTAAACTAAGTTTAGATTTTTATTATTCCAGTGACTTTTAAGTGTTTAAACCCCTTTGTGCCTTTTTAGGCAACGAATTTGATGACAAATTAAGAATGATGGTCAATAAACTCCTCTGCCCTATTCTGTCAGGAAACTCTAAAAGAAATAGATAAATTAACGAAATCGTCATTATTTGTTCCCGTCCAAAAATAAATAAAAATAAAATAAAAAATAAATAAATAAAAACAAATTGCATTTATTTACTGAACTTTGAAAGGTCTTGGAAATGAAAATTATAAAAGATAAAACCGTAAAATCAAAGCAAACGTCAATATATTCATTTTTTAAAGTTTGCAGTAATAAACTTATGTAATTAACTTTTGTTTTGACACTTAAATTTTCATATTATTTCCAAATGTGAAAAATATATTTTACTAACATTAATTGTTACCTTTTTTCAACTATTAAAATCTAGATTAAACATGACCTCCATTAAGAGACCACCTCTTGGAAAGACCCATTTTTATTGGAACGGAACGTGGTCGCTTTATGGAGGTTTTACTGTATACAAAGGTTGGAAACAATATTTTTGCGCATGTCCGAATGATTCATTCGATATTAAAATCATTCATATAACCCATCACTATGGTATGTACTTAGTGGCCCGCCGAATACCACTAAATTTTTAAAGAAATTGGCGACAACTTCAATCGCAGAGATTCGATGATTAGATAAAAATAACTATAAAATTTTAGTGGTATACAGCAGGCCACAGTTTGACACCCCCTGCCTAATTTCCAACATTAGAAAGCAGACATCAGAAGCTGACGTGGTGCGACGTGTTTAAAACAATGCCTCTACAAATTTTAAGTATTTAAAAAGTCTCTAGTTGTTTAAAAAATCCCCTAATGTCTACTTGCTGATGCGGTGAAAATAGTATTTCGATAATTATATTATGCAATGTGTAAACTTTGAAATTTCAACTTGATAAAATTTCATTGTCTTCTTAAAAATACTTAAAACTTACGGATGGTGAAAATAGTATTTCGACAAGGGTCAGCTAGGTGGGGAGGCCTACCAAATGGCTTAAGCACTCACAAGCCCCACCCATAGTATTTCGACAATTATATAATGCAATGCGTAATCACATATTTAAGTTAACTAATTTGTTAAAATGCGATATCGCAATCGGGGTGATATTGTGTAGTGGCCAATTAACCTTTAGCGGGCTGTATCCACAAAAAAGGACACCTAATTTTAATTCCAAAACTGACAGACAGCACCATAAATATTTAATTAAATTTTTCCTTGTATAAAGTACGGGAAAATAAGCAAGTTTTTATTTTCTAATAAATTCGTTTATAAATTCTGATGTCAGTCTATCATTTCATCATCTTACAAGTAGAATTACTCCGGGCCGGAAAGGTTTAAGGGGCTACTTAACACTTTACGAGGAAAGACTCGCTCGCTAATACTAACGCTAAGGAATATTTTTTTTTTAGGATATCTCGTTTGCATTTCAACATTTTTTTATGATTTTTTTTTTTTTTTTTCTTTTTTTTTGCATAGGATAGTTGAGATTGATTACTACATCTGCACTTTCTTACTTTTTTTTTTATTTTGTTTGCAGATTTTTTCCAAGAGAACTTTTTCCAACAAGAGAGATTTTTTCCGCTTTCACTTTCGAAACCGGTTTCGAAAATGAAAGTGTCCTCATTAAAAATAGAAAATAAAATCGAAAAAGTAAAAAACGCCCTTTGTGCAGATCGATCTCAGCTAGCCAATGCAAAAAGAATTGTTTAAAAGTACTGAAATGCAAAAGAGATATCTTTAAAAAAAATTTCCATAAGATTAGCAATAGTGAGCGGGTATTTTCAGATGACTGAAGTAGCCTATTCAGCATATCTGCCAACTCTTACGCTTTTTTGTACCAAAAAATATTAACAGAATCTTTTGCCTTATTGAATCGGCAGATTACGACGATTAATAAAGGGATTAGTCTACTTTCTATTAAATTTTTTTTGTAGAAAAAAAAAAAAAACCTGTAAGACTTGGAAGCTATGCCTTAACCATAGCTGCTTTTAAGCTCTTTTGCTAATACCACTAAAATATAATAGAGATTTTCGCTTAGTTTAAACATGAGATTTCGACCATTTAATATGACAATATTTACCATAAAATTTTAGTTGTAAGAAAAAAAGCGTAAAGGTTGACAGCTATGCCTTAACCTTTTCCGGCACAGTGGTCCCACCTCGGGACCACCTAAATTTAATTCCAAACTTACAAATGGCACCAAAAATATTTTAATAAAATTTTGCTTTTACAATGAAAGTTTAAAGTAACAAGTTTTTAATTAAAAAAAAAAAAGTCGTTTGTAAATTCGGTGTCAATCAATCGTTTCATCATTTAAGGAGCATGATTTTTTTGTGCCGGTAAGGGTTAACCCTTTCAGGAGCAAAACAGGGCGGTTTCGGTTGGTTGGTTGTTTAAATTTTAATGGCACAAAGTCCCCTTTGGGACATGCTGCGCCAAGACAGAGTCAAGAACTAAACAAAACTTTGAATAAAAAAATTGACAATAAGATCATAAAAACAAAATGATTAGAAGAAAAACAGCAATGGTGTATATAATTAAAACCATTTATAAATGGTCAAAAGACAATAGTTAAAAGACACAAATTATTATAATTAAAATCATCTCTAAAAGTTATGAAGTAATACATGTTAAAAGAAAATGGACAAAGTATAAGATGCTGTGTAAAAGACAAGTTTTAAGAAGTCACAAAGAATTTAAAAACAAAGTAAAATTATTTTGGTAAAAACTCTTCAAAAACAGCATCATCGTTATCTGTGCTCGAGTCAGACTCCATAGCCTCTTCAACATAACTTTGCAGCTGCTTGTGATCTTTGAAATTTGTGTAAGTTGGGCTATGACATGATTTCCTCTGTTTTTTCTTCACAGTTTTCCACTGTGAAGAACCCCGAATTGTCTTTCTCCCTTTCTGTATGCAAGTTTTATCACTCTGTTTTGCAGTTCGATTAGTATCAGAGTTCGGAGAATTAAATGTAGATGATACCGGGGTTTCTCCAGTCTCATGCTGGGTTGACTTTTTTATTTTACTTGCAGATTTCTGCGACTGACTAGTTGGGTACTCTATTTTAACAGGTTCAGATGATGGCGACCAAAGTTCTAGTTTTGGTGTAAGTTTTCCAGTAGTAGCAGAGGAGACATTACGAGTTTTTTTCTTTGAAGTGCTAGAAGATGGTGTCACAGGTGAATTATTTGGGGGAAATGAGGTTTCAGTCTGGGTGCAAATGTGTCTTACAGATTTTGATTGTTGCTTCAATAAACTGGAGTAGGAAACTCCGACGGATGGAGTTCTGGAGTCAACAAGTTTGCGAGCTTCTGGGTAGGAAAATTTTTGGGTAATTTTAACAGCAAGGATTTCTTTCTCACGAATCCAATTTGGACAAGAGCGAGAGTAGGCTGTATGGTCACCCTTACAGTTTACACAACGTTCAGAATTATTGCAAGATTTACTGTCGTGGCCGACTTCTGCACAACGTGCACAAGTAACAGAGCCACGACAGGTAGTGTTTGTATGGCCATAACGCTGGCATTTAAAGCAACGGAGAGGGTTAGGGATATAAGGGCGGACAGGACAACTTAAATAGGCAGCTTTAATTCTAGTTGGTAAATTCGGGCTATTGAAAGTGAGAATAACATGCTTTGTAGGAAGTACTTGCCCATTTCGACGGATTGTGATACGACGTGCATCTATGATATTTTGATCTTTTAAGTTCTCTAGAAGTTCTTCCTTTGTAGAGAATAGAAGTTCTGGTTCAGATATGACACCACGGGTTGTATTTAAAGTTTGATGAGCTTGAACAGAAACAGAAAAAGAGCCTATTGTTGTACAATTCAAGAGAAGTTGAGATTGCTTGGCTGAAGAAACCTCTAACAACAAATCTCCAGACTGCATTTTTTTCAGCGAATAGCCATCTCCAAAAACTGACTGAAATGTTTTACCAATGAGAAATGGTGAAGTTCTTTTAAATGAACTATCTGAAATACTGTCAGTACGTTTAATTATGAAAAAACGTGTGAACGAATTATTTTGTACAACTTGTTGCTCTCCACGTGGGAGAGAAATAGAAGGAAGTGAAGATTTTCCATCCATAATAGAAAATAAATATAATTCAGACCCCGGCCGCACCACCCACTACCGAGCCCAACAAGGGGATGCACATTCGTGCACCAGTGCTAACCAGGGCCTATACGGTCACAAGACAATCCTATGTCAGTCTCCACCCTTAACAAGATGACTAGTAATTGCCTGATCACTTGATCCCCAGCCAGTGACAGAAGTCAGCTGACCAGCCGATTGATGCATACGGGACCAATATGCACCTCCCGTCTACCTGAAGCAGAGGCCAAAGCAGTGTGTTGGTTTCCCTCAACTGCCAGGATCCCCCTTTCCAGGGACACGGGTCGCCACGTACGGCAAACACGTGGGTGGTTTACAATTCTCCATGAGTCGACATACAGGATGATATCGGCTCATAGAGAATTGCCCTCACCTCCGAAGAGGAAACCACAACGAGAGTGAAACATAGAGGAAAGAAGGAGAATAGAAATAAGAGGAAAAGGAAAAAAGAAAGATCGCTCAGGAACCCGGGGTTGCGAAGCCCGTGAATACCTAAAGAAGGTATCCCCCTGGGGGGCAGGGCGGTTTCGAAATTGTTCAAATGATTGATTGTCACCCGAATTAACGGAAAAAATTATTTCCAGATAATTAAAAGCATTTCTTCATATACATTATAAAAGCAGAATTTTATTTTAAAAATGCCCGTGCTATTGTGGCATTTTGAAAGTCTCCGTTTATATAAACCAGTATTTTTTAGGAGGAAAATTCATGATAGGTTTCTGCAACAATCCGAACAAAAACGATTTTTGAGGTAATACTTGACGAAAATTATAATTAAGATTTTTCTTTGAAAAAAAGAAGTTGTGTTAAAAAAAAAAAAAAAAAAAAAAAAAAAAAACGGACCGATTGGGATCCCTGCATTGAGACGGGTGTCAAACTGTGGGCCGCTGGATACCACTAATATTTAATAGTAATCGTTTCCTTATCTTATCATCGATTCTCTGATACTCAAGAAGTCTACTATTTCTTTAAAAAATTGTTGTATCCGACAGACCACAGTTTGATATACCTGGTATAAATAAAATCCCACCACCCTTCAAATGGTTAAAGGTCAAAAGGTTAAATTCAAAATCCTGCAAGGGTTAAAAGATAAAACTTTTAAATTAAACGTTTTTATAGTAAACCAACATTTATTTATTTACCTTTATCCAGTCGTGTCACTTATCTAGAACATCATTTTCATATTTAAATATTAGTTTTTGGCCGTTGCGCAATATCGCACCCGCAAAAAATAAACACTAGTTTTTTTTTTTTTTTTTTGTTTTTTTTAAATATGAATTTATTAAGGTGCTGCTATATTAAGCTAAATAAATGTTGATTTAGTATAAAATCATTTAGCATAAAAGCTTGTGATTTAAGAATTTTTAGGTTTAAAAGTGTCAGTCACACCCATACATGTACGCATGGATTTGACATTTAGCATTTCTAGCCAGTGTTGCCAGTGGGCTACTTTTTTAAAATTCAGATTCCTTGATTGGCACCACTTTTTTTAAACGGTAAAATTCCCTTTGTTTTCTCCTTAATTTATATGGCATTAAGTAAGGCGAATTTTACCATTTCAAAAATATGGTGCGAATCAACAAATCTTAGTTTTAAAAAAATAGCCCACTGGCCACACGGTTTCCAGCATCCTCCTATTTTTAATACAAAATCAAATATTTAAAAACTGTAACGTTCTTTTAACCCTTTCAGGGGCAAGGTACTTTTCTTCGCAAAATACTGAAATGAGTGATTGACACCAGAATTTACAAGCAAATTTATTTCAAAACAAACGAAAGTTTTTGTGCACGTACTTAATAAAAGGATATTTTTTATTCCAATATTCTGGTGCCAATGTGACATTTAGGGATTTAAATTAGGTTGTCCAAAAATGAACCACCGTCCTTGAAGGTGTTAAATGTTTTAAATCTAAAATTTGTTGCGACACGCATCCCGACAAAATGGGAGTAAATCAGGTTAACTTCCACCTTTAAATATAATAGTTTTTTTTTTTTTTTTTTTTTAAATTAATCTCAGTAAAGGAAGAGAACAAAAACACTTCTGAAAATATGCCTGAGCACCGACCCCTGAACGCTAGGACACTGTTGGCATTGGGCTACTTTTTAGGGTTTCGTTCATCTGACGAAACCCTATTCGTCTCGCTCCTTTGTTTGTCTGTCCGTCACAGAGCCCTTTCTCAGAAACAATATATATGTTAGAGACTTGATATTTTGCATACTTATATGAACACCTCACATCAAACGAAAAATCCTAAAATTTCGAAAAAATCTTACATTTAACCCTCTGGGCTCTAGCTTGTGTATTTTAAGCTTTTCTTTCTAACTCAGCCCCTAATTAAGTTGAAGACTTGAAATTTTGCGAAATTATAGCTAAACACTTGCGATCAAACGAAAAATCATGAAATTTTGATAAAATCTTATATTTAACTCTCTGGGCTCTAACTTGTGTATTTTGAGCTTCTTATTCTAACTCAGACCCTAATTAAGTTGAAATTTAAGACTTGAAATTTTGCATAATTATAGCTAAACACTTGCGATTAAACCGCAAATCATAAAATTTCGAAAAAATCTTATATGTAACCCTCTGTGCTCTAACTTGTGTATTTTAAGCAATTTTTTATCCTCCCCCCTTTTCACCCGGGGGGCACTTTTTAAACTTCTGCCGACACCCCTTTGACCACTTTTTCATATTATGCACCATAGACTAACATATTTTAGTTCCATCTTTACCGCCAGGGGGCGCCTACCTATCTCGGGTGCTATGGGCCCGATTCGCTCGACTAATATATCTACGGATAGGTTGTAAAACGGAGTTCCGTTCAGATAGAGGTTTGTTTAGAATAGAGTGCGCCCTCTGTTTGCGAAATGTGGAATTAACAGATTTTACAAAGTTATAAAGTGTTTTGAAAGGAATATTAAACGACACCTTCTGTGCGGTCTGTGATCACACTTAGCCAGTTGTTTTAAATTCAGATTTCTTGATTGCCACCACTTTTTAGAAATGGTAAAATTCCCATTGTTTTCGTCTTAATAGGTCATTAAATGGGGTGAGTTTTACCATTTCAGGAAAGTAATGCCTGATTTATCGAGAAATCTGAATTTTAACACTAGAACGCCCGGAAATTTTACTGAAGTTTCATAAAAATATTTGACACAACTGATTTATTTAACGTAAATCTGTGTGGTTTAAATTTAACTTATTTCATGAAAGATTTTCCGGTTCCAGTTAACATTTAATCATATGGCCGGAGTCGAATCGACTCCTTCCGTGCGTTATAGTGTTAAGGAAGTAGCCCAGTGGCAACACAGTGCACTAGGAGTGCTGACACAAAAACGGCGGCTGTCGTAGACAGATTTTATTCCGCGTTAGTACGGTCCCTTGAATTTGAATACCAATAATTATTTTAAGTTTAATCCGCTTTATGTTTTTGAGATTGAATAAGTTAAGGCTGTTCTCATATCAAAAGGGTCAACAGCGTTCAGCCTCAGTGTTCAGTGGGCGGCGGTGGCCTGAGTGGTTATTTCGCCCCTGTGAAGCCTGCGCCTATTATTTGCATACATGCAGAGTATCTATGTTTTAGGCCTGATTTACTGTGAGTCATTTGAGTTACATGTCCTGCACTCTCAAACAATAGCGACTTCTCAAAGAGTGCTGAAAACCGGAGATATCTAAAAATAGAAGTATATAAATTATATATGGCTATTTCCATGAGTACTTGTAGTATAAGTCACATACTACGATTTTTGGCTACCAGTATTTTAGAACGAAAATACTAACGACTTATTTTATGGGGGAGATAACTCATTATTTAAATAAGGTCGAGCAAACTTCTCGAAAATAACGGTGGCCAACAGGCATAGCAGTTATCAGCTATGTGACTTACACTACAAAAACCCGAACTAGCCATATATAACCTTTTCACACCCGAAGGTAAATAACATTGCGAATACACATTCTTTGATTTTGAACAAACAAAAAGATACCATAGATGACAGAAGAAGCACTTTTTCTGAAATTGATACCTTAGGGAACTGGTAATTTAGATCACAAATACGGATATAAAATTATTAATACCCTTAAAATATCGATTTAATTATTCTTAACCTAAATTACGCACTAACAAATTAAAGGCCTTTAATTAATTGAATGATCTACAAAGCCTTTTTTTTTTTTTTTTTTTTTTTTTTTTTTTTTTTTTTTTTTTTGTAAAGCGTTTTAGATAATTAATTGTGAAAATTGTTAACTTTCTTGGACACACTCTCTGGAATGTATTTTGCAAACCAGATATTAATAACACTTAATTTATAAGGAAATAAGCAATGGTACTCCCATTTATTGGTTTTGATCCAAAGTCGAAAACATTCCGCTATATAGAAGAGTAAAGTAACAATGTAAAAACACAAAAATTTTAGTTAATATCCTCCTCAGTTCGTTCAGAACCGAGGAGAATAAACTATAAAGTGTTCGAAGCGGCCCCCAAAAAGAAGTATGTCAATGGTCTCCAAATTAATAAATAGGTCCCTGTCTTTAAAAAGTTTTAGAAATTCAAAGAAAATGATTTTCCAATGATTACTTTTCTTGCTATTAAGGCGGTTCTCAAGTGCACTGCTCAACAAGCCTGAAACTTTCTGACAAATTTACTAATACATTTTTCAACGTAAAGGCATAAAATTTGCATCGATAACTATTGAAGTGATTTGGAATCGAAATGCTTTTATATATATATATAAATTATTTATCCAGTTATAAGCCATTATTGTCATATCACAACCGGTTTTCTCCTCTCTTTGGACGTTTTTTCTCCTCTCGTCAAGAAATTCCGCTCAAAACGCCAATTTTGACGGTATTTTCTGAAAGATCTTTTACTTTCACCAAAAAATTTAAAACGTCTTTCGATTACATTTTTTCTAAATAACATGACTTGCCAATTTCATGCGTTTCCGAACCAAGATGAATTAACACTTGTGTCATAAATTTGCCCCTTTGGAGTTGAGAGCAGCCATAACCCTTTCTGACGCGGAGTAATTATGTTTGTAAACTGAGGAAATGATGAACTGACTCCAGAATGTATAAACGAATTTATTAGAAAATATGAACTTGCTTATTTTCAAGTACAAAGGAATATTTCAATTAAATATTCTGGGTGCCAGTAAAATAAAAATCAGGTGTCCTTTTTTAAGGACACCGTCCGCGAAAGGTTCAAGAGGATAATTCACCCACTCGAAAACAACTGTTCGCTAATATTAATCCTATGGAAGAAAATTTTTGAGATATCTCGTTTGCTTTTCAAAGAATGTAAACGATTTTTTTGCATTGTCTATCTGATATTGTTAAGTACAAAAGCCGTGCTTTAATTTTTCGATTTTGCTTACGGTTTTTTTTTTTTTAAGTTGGATACTTTTACTTTCGGAACCAGTTTTAAAAGTGAAAATATTCTCATTAAAGAAAAAAAAAAAAAAAAAAAAAAAAAAAAAAAAACTGCAAAGAAAATCGAAAAAGTTTAAAACGACCTTTATACAGATCGAACTTAGCTTGCAAATGCAAATGAAAAAAAAATCATTTAATAATACTTATTGAAATGTAAACGAGATATAGTAAACAATTCCTTCCCTTTTATTAACATTAGCGAACGGGTGTTTTCGCGTGAGTAAAGTAGCCCCTTAACTAGAGGTGGTCGTACGCTTAGCACTAGAACTACCATATGGATATGTTTCGGTTCAAACCAGAAAATTGATTAGGAAATACATTTAAATGATACAAAGAAGTAAAACGTTAAATAATAAAGTTAAACTGTCTTAAATCAAAATTCTGGTGTGAAATATTTTTATAAAACTTGACTCAAACTTCAGGTAGTTCTAGTGTTAACCCTCTCCCTGCGTAATTGTTTTATCAAAATAGCTACAAAAATTGCGTATTTAATTCCTTCGCGACGAGCGTCTTTTAAAAATTTTTATTCTTTTGTCACCGGTTTTTCAAAACAAAAATTTTCGCCTGATTTAAGCGGGAAAATGCTCCGATTAGATAAGGCAATATTCACAATAAAAAGTTACTGGTGGGAATAATCAAGGAGGGTTAATTAGACGGAAAAAATGCATCCTGATGAAATCTCGGGTTGCGCAAATTTTGCTACTTTTACATTGCCCGAGAAACTCTCGGGTTGCGCAGCGAGAGGGTTAAGGGATTTTTTTCAGGACAAATATGACTATTTGCTTATAGAAAAATAAATCTAGGTTAAACGCGCGAAATTTCGCCTTATTTAAGAAGAGATTTTTCCATAAGAAAAACTGGTACCGAAGAATTTTCCGGTCGTGAAATTTCAGGATAAGTACGATCTCTGACCTTAACCCTTTGACGGGCAAGTAATTGTGTTTCTGTAATGTTGAATTCACACCGGTTGGTTGGTTGGTTGGTTGTATTTTGACGGCTAATTATCTGCACGAGGGATATAGGCCCAGGGGGAGTGCCCTTCGTGGGGGTCTTTCTAAGGGAACCTAACCCGTATTAACGCTTGGAAATCCAATGTTCGAAGAAAACCACGAAAACTCCGAACGATTAGGCCGACGGGCGCAATTGGGTTCGAACCCAGCACCTCCCGTCTACCAGCTTCGAGAGCAGAACCTCTCAGCCACTGGTGGGGCTGAATTCACACCGGAATCTGCAAAAAGGTTTATTGCAAAATAAGGAAAGGCAATTTTACGACTCTTATTCACCAAAGTTAGAAAAGTAACATTTAATAAACTTTTTCTTGTACAAATCTTCATTAATCGCAGGTGGGATAAAATATATCCCACCGCCCATCAAGCGGTTAAACAACAAAATGATTTCTTCTTGGAAAAACTTAGTTTTATAACACTTTCCAACATTGTCGAAAAGTGTTTATGAATTCGGCCTGTCTATCTGTCTGCCGCCTGTCCGTCCTCTAGCACGCGTAAATATACGTCATGGAATTGTTATATCTTATTTATATGTACTACATAATATGTGGCATTGAAAATGAAGTGTGTAGCGTTTATAGCTTGTTTCTAGATAGACACAAATTAATTCCGTTACATTCAGTTCTATTGGAAAAAATCGTTTCTAATGGATTTTAATGATGTAGCACTTTAAACATGATTAAATTGATATGCAATACTGAGGTAGACTAAAAACTTCTTTCTCGGGAGTATAGAATAAGTAGCATTTGTATTTCGTTTTCACGGACGCACAAAAGAATTGCATTAATTTATGACCTGTGGGGAAAAATGTTTGCGATGGATTTTAACAAGCTATTATAGGACTACTTCAAACCTACTTCATAGCCTACTTCAAACAAAATGTAATTATAAAAGTGTCACTGAGGTGCACTAGAATATTTTTAATATACCGTATATACTCGCTAAAAATGTTTGGTGTGGATTTTAATAAGCTATTATATTTCAAACGAAATGTACTTAAAAAGGGTGACTGAGGTGCACTACAAAATATTTTATATACCGTATATACTCGCTAAAAACCTTTGCGATGGATTTTAATGAGCTATTATACTCAAAACAAAATGTACTTAAAAAGGGCCGCTGACGTGCATTACAACATTTTATATATATAGTTTAAGGAATGCATAACTTTTAACTTCATACAAAAAAATTTTGGTTACAGGATGGATTATGATTGATTTCATTGTATGAAAGAATGAAGTTTCTTAATAATAACATATTCGAATTGGAAAGCGTTTCATAATATATGCCTGTGCATGATTTTTAGTTCTTTTTAAACTTTATCTATATTTAATTTGCAAATAAATAATATCATAACCTTTTTGTCGTCTTTAATTGGTGTTTGGCCAAATTAATAATAAAAAAGGCCTACATACTAAAGGCCTACATAATTTGGCCAAAAGAATTAGTTTCTGATTTATCTTTTTTGATTAATTTATTATCCTTCACTTCGCGCTATAAATAATCCAAGATGCAAAATTGTAAAGGACTATGCTTAAGTACCAGACGCGTTAAATGTAAATAAATCAACTATAAAAGTATTTCTGCGGAAAAAAGCTGGAGAGGGAAAGATTATAATGTGGTGAAACACCGTAATGATGTACTCAATGATTGACGTTTGTGTAATTTCCACGTTTTGCGAAAAAAATAATTTTCGTAGATGGAAGATTATTTTATGTTAATGTGCCTTTTATTTGAGGAACTTCAGAATAGGGCAGAAGTTTATTACGGGTAACACTGGGTTTGCAGATGCTCGCTGTGACCGACCAGCTGCCTGAAGTCTAATGCTGTTTAAACCGGTAAGTCATTAAATATTAATAATTTGATTAAACTTCGCGGGTCTCGTAAACTGTTTCACATAATATTTGATATTTGATTCTTTTTTCCCCATCGAAATGTGAGAAAGCGTGTAATATTTTTTCAAAAAATTGGAGGGATAGTAACCAAATTCGTACACTTACTTTTTCCTCACAGAAAAGAAATCCTGTTATGCGAATTATATTGCACAGGATTCAATTAATTACAGGTAAACTTAAAATTTATTTCTTCACAACAATTTAACATAAACATTTAATATATTTTTTTTCTTTTTAATGTAACCATTTTAAATCAACTATTTCATGCAGGGCCGAAACTAGCCTTTTTGGCGCCCGGGGCAAGCATGGATTTTGGCTCCCCCACCCCCTCTCCACTACAAAGTAAATTTACAAAAAGAATTTTGCTAAGTATCTAATAGACAACTTAATTTTAAATTTAAAATATATAAAACTGAACTACGTAATCAGCTTTGTCAAATATTGCTTCATTAAAATCTTGAAAACGGAATAAAAAAGAAACGAATTGCATTTTAAACTTTTTTTTTTTTTTTTTTTTTTTGTATTGTCTAAATGAGGTTGATATCTATTGCTGTGCGTTTGTATTTTTTCATCTTAGAAGGTTTATTGTGTAATAGGTGCGTTACCTGCTGTGATAAAAAATGTTTAACCCTAGATCTACTGGGAATTTTATTCAAGTTTTAATAAAACGTTCTACACCAGAATTTTTATTTAAAACTATTTAACTTATTTATTTACCTTATTTTTGTCTGGTTTATATACTTAGTTTATTTTAAAGAAATTTCTGGTTTGAATGAATATTTTGTATGTACCTGTCGGGTCCAATTTACCCGTCTGGTAGACGGAGGGTTAAAGCGGAATTTTTCCCGATTCTTGTGACTCCTTCTTAGAAACATTTACTTTAACTTAGCCCCCTCCGAAATGATGAGTCTAGATACGCCACTGCAGGGTGGAAAAAGGCCTAGAAATGGCAGAAAGACGAGAAAAAAAAACCTTTTTGGGCGCTAAAGGCGGGGGCGGCTTCGCTTTTCTAGCCATGACTCCCCGTCCAAAATTTTACTGTACCACTACAAATGCTACAATAAAAAAAAAAAGGTTTTACCAAGAATTTTACTTCGTTCATTCCCTCTCTCGTTTGATTTCATTGTCCCGAGCGGTCATCGCCCATGGAAAGACGAAAAAAAAAAAAAAAAAAGAATGAAAGCTCAACGCTGTTCAGTGGAAAATAAACAAACAGCTTTCATATCCGTTGTGGTCAGTGTCCCACAATAGAGATTGACCTTGAAAAATGGTAGGGATTCTCCCTCACAGGAAGTGATTTAAAAGATAGAAGGCAAAGGTACAGATATGATACTTTTGGAATGGGAGGATAAAAAAAAGCCTTCTTTCTTATTCATTTGCAATTTTGTATTGTAGATGAACCTTTTTATCTATTTGTAAAGTTTAATCCATTTGGTTCAATTTTCCTTTAAATTTTTCGGCTGCGAGACATTTTTATACAAATTCCGTGTGTATATATATATTCTGGTAGGCGGAAAAAAGCGCACCGGAAAAAAGCGCACGGAAAAAAGCGCACCGGAAAAAAGCGCCCCCGGAAAAAAGCACCTTTTTACAAATCACATATTAAATAAGTCTGATAATAATACACAGGGTTAACCTAAGAATATAAACACCAGATTGAGATGATTTTTTGAAATCTGGCGTCTTGCTCCCTCGGTACGGAGAGTCTGTGGGGGTGGGGGGGGGGGGGGGTGTCTTTAAAAGGTATCTCAAAACCTGCATTGCCTCGATAATGATAAAATTTTGTAAGGTATGCAGAATCAGAATATAAACATCAGATACTTATATATACAGTGAAACCTCCTTGTGTGACCACCTCCATTAAGCGACCAACTCCCTGAACGGCCATTTTTTCATGGAACGAAATTTATTCCCATAGGCTCAATACTAATTTTACCTCCATTCAGAGACCATCCCAGTTGAACTCCCTCCATAAGCGACCAATTTTTTTTAAAGAAAATGAAACAGATTTTGTAAGGTATGCAGAATCAGAATATAAACATCAGGTACTTATATATATACAGTGAAACCTCCCTGTGTGACCACCTCCATTAAGCGACCACCTTCCTGAACGACCATTTTTTTCATGGAACGAAATTTATTCCCATAAGCTCATTACTAATTTTACCTCCATTCAGAGACCATCCCAGTTGAACTCCCACCTTGAGCGACCAATTTTAAAAAAAAAAATGAAAGAAATTCCGTTTTTTCCAGGCCGCTTGAAGAAGGTTTTATTAAGAAAATAATTCCGGAGAGCACATTATTCATCAGGCGGGGGGGGGGGGGGGGGCTTTAAAAGGTATCTCAAAACCTGCATTGCCTCGATAATAAAATTTTGTAAGGTACGCAGAATCAGAATATAAACATCAGGTACTTACATATACACTGAAACCTTCCTGTGTGACCACCTCCATTAAGAGACACCTCCCTGAACGACCAGTTTTTCATGGAACGAAATTTATTCCCATAGGCTCAATACTAATTTTACCTCTATTTAGAGACCATCCAAGTTGAACTGCCTCCATGAGCGACCATTTTTTTTTTTTTAAAGCAAATGAAACAAATTCCGTTTTTTCCAGGTCGCTTGAAGAAGGTTTTATTAAGAAAATAATTCCGGAGAGCGCATTATTCATCAAACTTCTAAACTAAGTTTAGATTATTTTTAATTCTGGTAACCTTTAAATGTTTAAACCCCTTTGTGCTTTTTTAGGCAATGAATTTAACTCTGATGACAAATTAGGAATGACAGTCGATAAACTCCCTTGCCCTATTCTGTCAGGAAACTCTCAAAGAAATAGATAAATTAATGATATAGTCATTATTTGTTTCCGTCCAAAAAACATTGCATTTATTTACTGAACTTCGAAAAGAAATAAAAGTTATAAAATATAAAACCGTAAAATCAAAGCAAAGGTCAATGTATTCATTTTTTAAACTCTACAGTAATTAACTTATGTAATTAACTTTTGTTTTGATACTTAAAGTTTTATAGTTTTATAGTTTTATTTTTTCCTAATGTGAAAATTAAATTTTAGTAACGTTAATTGTTACCTTTTTTCAACAAATAAAATCTAGATTTAAACAGGACCTCCATTAAGAGGCCAACTCTCGGAGCGACCCATTTTTATTGGAACGGAACGTGGTCGCTTTTGGGAGGTTTTACTGTATACATATATATATATAGGATCAGGATAAAATCAGGATGTTTTCTAAGTATATAAACATCTAATTGTATGATTTTCCTTTAATTTGGCCCTTTCCATTCTACTTGGCGGGAGGGGGGGATTACAAAAATCTACGATTACCTTCGTCATAAAACTTTACAAGAGTCCATTAACATTTTATGTAACTCCCCTCCCCCCCCTCCACACACACACGCACACTAAATTTGATAAAAATCTTAATATAAGACGCCCAGTGATAAAATTGTCACAACGGTTTGTTCTTTTAAGGGTGTTCTCAAATCCAAAGGGGCAACTTTCTGACATAAATTTTAATTTATGTTTGTTCGAAAAAGCATGAAACTGGCTGGTGTTGTTGTTCAGAAACTAAGTAATGGAGCTGTTTTTTCCATATTTTTGCAAATGCCATATTTTTGCAAAAAGATCTTTCAGAAAATAATGTCAAAGTGGGCGTTTGGAACCGAATTTCCGAGGAAGGAAGAAAGAGTCTCAAGAGCGGGCGAAAAACGGGTTTGTCACGTGATCGAAATCCCTTATAACTCAATAGGTAATTGGTTGATCTAAATGCTAAATTTCCTAAATTAATTCTAAATTTTTAAAACAGTGTAAAAAAGCATTGAAATCTAAGATGAAAATAATTTGTAAAGTTTCTATGGGTATTTTGTTTGATGAATAAACGAAAAATGCTTTAAATACGTATTTACATAAGCTTAAATGATTATGTCTGTTAAAAAATAAGTACAACCAGTTTGTAAAAAGCAAATTCTTATCGGGCATAAAATGCATTCGCTTTAAAAATGATATTTCAATCTAATTCTGCTATTTTATGGATTTTTTAACGCTGAATCAAAAAATTATCTTCATTTTTAACCATTATGTCAAGATTTTTCGCAAATCGTAAATTTCAAGGTAAAAAAACGACGAAAAATCTGATCCTATAAAATAGATGTAAGACTTTTTTATTCAGTTTAATTTTATTTAATTCAATAATTTATTAGATTTTTTGGCTTATACTGGGTTTCTTACAGCTAAACAGCTCGGTTGTCCGATGAGGGTGGGAGGGGAGGGGGGATGAATTTTAACTTTTAGCTTTTTAACTTTGAAATTTACGATTTGAGAAAATTCCTGACGTGATGGTTTAAAATGAAGGCCATTTTCGGATTCAGTGCTAAAAAATGCATAAGAAACAATTTTCAAAACCAAAGAAACATGCCACAACCCAAATTTTGAAAGACAGTGTTATCTAACAGCATTTTAAAATATGTATCATTTTGTAAAGAATTGAGGCTGTTGTTTTTAATCCTTTTATTTAACAAAAAATCTGTTATTTTTATCCTCTTATAATGTTCAGTACAAACTGTACATTTTGCAGTAATACATCAGAATGATTAAATATTTCAAATTTATATTGCAATCCTAATTTTATTCTCAACCATTTCTTTAAAATATCTGACACAATTAGATCTTTATTAAATTTGTGAATGACCCCTAATGTGCAACAAAAAATATACTCCAACTTTAAACTCGGTCAATTTTAATCGTAGAATAACGGGACTTTTCTTGCCTTATTTCACAGTGTAACAGGGAAATTTTACTAAATATAAGTTTTAGGACCTGGGGATCGTATAAAAATTTAGATTCTGTAATTCTTCACTAAATTGTTTTTTCGCTTCAAACTTTTTTTTTTTTTTTTTTTTAATCTTAACTCTGCAAGTAATTTTGACCATTTTTGTAACTAGAAGTATGCATCTATGACCAACGGTTGCGAAAATAAAGGTCGGTCAGGTTATACGTGGACACACTGTATATAAATTATAATCTAATACACAGTAATAAACTACTATGTATTATTTACAATCTTAAAACCTCTTTATACGCATTTTCAAAATAATACTAATAATAATTCTAATACCATACAATTGGGTTAAACATATATGATTAAATTTTAAGCATTTTCTTTTATAAGCAAGTTTTTATTTAAAAAAAAAAATCCTTGCCGGCTTGGCCTACAGGCGCAGGTAGATTTCGAAGTTAAGTACTAATTTTCCCAAAAAAACTAAATCATGATTAGAGATAAACCAAATTTAACAATTTTATCTTGGCGCTTTTGATGAGTTTTTAATGAAAATGTGTTTTAATGTTTTTATATAAGAGCTGGTTTTATCAGAATCATGTTAAGGCAATATTCAAAAATATTTTTCCATGTTAAACAAATCAAAATTTTCTAACACATTTTCAGATTTATTTTTCAAAGGAAAAACATGAAACTTGCTGACGTGATTGTTTAAGAGATTTATAAGCGACCTTTGTTTTTATTTTTCGTTCAATTAATTATAACTTTATTTATAAACAATTACTTTCTCAGTAGAACAATACTTTTCGTTTCCAACACAATCGCTTCGAAAAATTCTGTTCAAAATGCTCACTTTGACATAATTTTTTAAAATATATTCTGCCTCTATCAAAAAATCTTCCATTATGGCACATTATCTAGTTTCTGAATAAGACAATCTACCAATTGGTTGCTCTTGCAAGCAAAAATGAATTTAAAAATGAGTCAGAAAATAAGCAGTTTGGATTTCAGTACATCCTTAATACGATTTTTTTCTTCAACTTCTATGTATTTTTAATTTGTTTTTGCTGCAAGAATTGATCTATCAAAAACTTGTCAATATAAAAATTGTAGATAATATTAAGAAGATATATAATAAATTCATGCGGTTTTGATATCTTGTGAATTGACGCAGTTATGGATTTTTTTCTTCTTCAACTCCCCCTTTTTGTTTTCGTTTTTATTTTATTATTATTATTATTATTTTGCGGTAAGAATTGGTGCTGTGAAAAACTTGTCAAGGCAATTTATAATAAATTTAATTGGATTTTATATCTTGAGAATTGGCGAAGTTATGAATTTTTTTCCACAAAACCCTATTTTTTTCTCCCCTTGGGCCCATTTTTGGTTTTATCAAAAATCTGTCATACATAAATTTTTGACCCATTTGTTAGAAGTAATAGTAAATTTAAACTGAGACGATATGTATTATAATTAAGAAGTTTCGTTTTCACAAAACCCCTCCCTATTTCCACACCCTTGGTCCGATTTTGCCCATTAACGAACTCGACCGAGATTTTATGCCCCTTTATTTTATGTATCAGCTATGAATATTTAAAGTTGTCAGACTTCTATAATAATTCGACAGAGCCCTCCCCCCTCCGCCATTAAAACAATTATGTTACTTGTGGTTCTCGATGGCTCCCTTATAGTTGCGCTGTATTAAAATTTAGGGGGCTTCGGTTAAAAAGAAACGGACAATTTGCACTGTAAAATTATATCACGTTGCTCACGCACACAAAATTTCAGGGCGTTGTGACAATTTGATCACTGGTTATACCAATTTAAAAATTTCGGGTCTTATATTCAGCTTTTTATAAAATTTGGGGGGGGGGGGCTAGTGTATATAAAATGATATTGGCTTTTTGTACAGTTTTATGAGAAAGGTAGTTATAGATATTTGTAATCCCCCCCCCCCCCCTGCGCGCCTGGGAGGAAGGAAAAGGGCAAATTAAAATAATAATAATAATCCGATCTGATGTTTATATACTTAGAAAACATCCTGCCAAAATTTTATCGTCGGAGATTCGGAGTTTGTAGATCCCACTCACCACAGCCGCACCCCAGAAGAACAAGGGAGACTATATATATAAGTGCCTGATGTTTATTTTCTGATTCTCCGTACCTTACAGGCCCCACCAGTGGCCGAGAGGTTCTGCTCTCGAAGCTGGTAGACGGGAGGTGCTGGGTTCGATCCCACTCGCGCCCGTCGGCCTAATCGTTCGGAGTTTTCGTGGTTTTCTTCGAGCCGTGGATCTTCCATGCGTTAATACGGATTAGGTTCCCTTAGAAAGACCCCCACGGAGGGCACTCCCCCCGGGTCTATATCCCTCGTGAAGATAATTGGCCGTCAAAAATCAACCCAACCCAACTCGTACCTTACAAAATTTTATGATTGAGGCAATTTTTCACTTAATAATTTTAAACAAGCTGATTTTCAAATGTCTGATAGATCTTACTTAATCGAACACGAAAACAACCGTCAGCTGTTGCGACAACAGTAGATGGGATCTTGGAAACCAAAAAAATTCCTAGCCAAAGGGAACTTCAGAGCAACGCGATTACAGAAAATGCCTACTGATCGTGATATTATCTAGAGATCTGCACGGGCCGGGCTCGGGCCTATTTTCATTCACGGCACTCGGGCCGGGCCTAGTCACTATTCTTTACGGGCCGGGCTCGGGCCTTACTTTTTTCCTAAAGGTTCAGGCTGGGCTGGACCTAACTTATTTTTTCTGCACACACCCGGGTACTGGTTTCATTCCTAATCTTCATAGCCCAAAATTTTCATTCCTAGTTTTCACCCACCCCGTATGAAAATCATTGTCTTGGAATGGCCTGGTCCATTCAAAGGTCAGTAAAATTAGGCTCGGCAAAATTTTTTTTGTCAAAAAATGCATACATTTTTAAATCGCTATTATTCTACAATTAAACATTAAATTCATTCTTTTTAAAGAGTATTAGATTTCTACACTTATTAAAATATAGTTAAATTAAAATATAGTAAAACGTGTGAAAAAGAACCTGTCTATGACGGAATCTTGTTTTAAACTGAAAAACATGTTGATCCATGCAAAATTAATATACTACTTAATACTACGTAAGAAAATTATAAAAAAGTAATAACAAACAAAATTAATATACTACGTAAGAAAATAATATATAATACATTTACACTTGCTAAGAAGAGAACTTGTATATAACGCATTTTTTTTTTTTTTTTTTTTTTTCCTCTGCAATTCAGTCTTAGATTTTACTGTATAGCATTTTTCAGATGTTTAACACTTCAATACATGGAATATGGATTAACAATATTAATGATAACTGAAACATTTACATACAAGATATAGAGATTCGTTAAAAAAATAAATATCGCACCCTGCGGCACTTCTATAAAAATGAAGATTATAAACATGAAAAGAAAAGTTAAGATAAATATTTTTGGCTTGATCTCCTCGTACGAGAAAAACTTTTAACGAAATCGACATAAAAATCAATGTTTTGTAGAAATTCACTCGGGCCGAGCCGGGCTCGGGCCGAGATTTTGACTTTTTTTCGGGCCGAACTTTTAATTTTTTAACCGGGCCGGGCCGGGCTCGGTCCGAACTTTCAACTTTTTACCGGTCCGAGCCAATATTTTTTTTTTTTTTGTACGGGCCAGGCCGAATTTTTTTTCTCTGAGTCGGGTCGGGCCGGGCCTGGAAATGTCGGCCCGTGCAGACCTCTAATATTATCACCCAATCTTTCGTAATCAAAATATCTTTTTAAAACACAGCAAATTAGTATGTTTTTAAAGACTGTGGGGTCTGCTGCAAGTGGGGTTCAGGCACGTAGCTCGAAGGGGCAGAACCTCCTAATTTTGTTAGAAAATGTAACTGTGAAATAAAATTTTATTACAAAAAAATATTTTTTCCTCATTTAAACAAATAAAAATAAAAATAAATGTAGCCTTTTCAAACTTTTCAGAAAATTTACTTTTATAAGTTCAACAAAGACAATGAACTAAAAGTTCTAAATGTCTATGCCAAAAATTTTCAGTTTGACTGAAATAAGTCAATTTTTGTACAAAAAATGATAAATTTTATTAAATAAATGCTTCGTAATCAAACTTCTGCAATCAGGTAATCTTTTCAAATGAGAACAAATCAGCATATTTTTAGCGGAGTCTGCACGAAGTTGACAAGCTAGTAATGGGCAGAACAGTCTAATTTTGTTAGAAAATGTAAATGTGAGATAAATTTTTATTACGAAAAAACAATTTTTACTGATAAAAAAAAATTCAACACTTCAAAAATTTCAGAAAATTTACTTTTCTAGTTCAATCCGTATCTTGATAATGAATTAAATGTTCTAAACGTGTATACTAAAATTTCTCATTTTTAATTAAAAAAGTCAATTTTGTGCAAAATATGATAAATCTTATTAAGGCTGTTCTCAAATTCAAAGGAACTACTTTTCTGACCCATTACTGAATTCATTTTTGCTCGGAAACGCATAAAATTGGCAGGTGTTCTTATTCAGAAGCTATGTAATTGAATGGCGTTTCCCATTTTTTGATACCAGGTAGAAGGTCTTTCAGAAAATACTGTCAAAGTAAGTGTTTCGAACCAAATTTCCGGATGCGGCAGCACGAGAAAGGGGGGGGGGTGAACTTTTCACGTGACAAGAATAGCTTATTACGTAATAAGTAATTTATTTATAAAAGATGGAAAATGTTATTCGATACGAAATCGCTTCAATAGTCAGATCTGTCAATTTTATACCCGTTTAAAATTTGACTGAAAATGCGTCAGTAAGTTTTGCGTTGTTGAGTTGGGAATGTGAGAACCACATTAAATAAATTAATGTGAGCATTTTAAACAATTTATCACGTACGTATTGAGTTTTAGAAAATAGTACAAAAGGAAAAATCCATGAATATAGAAATTTTAATAAAATAAGGATGTGTGTAAAGCTATTTAAATAATGAAATCTGTACTAAAAAAAGAAAGTTTCTCTCTTTGTGCGTGTGTGTGTGTCTGTTCGCGATGGCTAATGAAAAGTATCGCATGTACAAGTCCGAAAATTTAAGGCATGATAGTCCAAGACAGGTCCTGATGCACCTGAGGTACAGATTTTAATTTTTTAAAGGCCCTTTAAGTTTTTATGCCCTAAATTGTTAATAACTTGCCTCATTTTATCCGATCTTCGTTTTTTAGTCTATCTCACCATTTAGTTATTACCCCACTTCTACATTCCAGTTAAAATCCTCGCCGCCTGGGGCCCGGTACCTGGAGGGCTTTTATGCCCCAATTGTTAATAAACTCCTTCCTTTTAATCCGATCTTCATTTTTAGGATCCTTTTTTCATTTAGTTATTCTCACGTTTCTGCATTCCAGTTACCGTATTTTATGGAAGAAACGGCGCACCCGTCGTAAGCGCCGCACTCCTAAAAATTGGTCTGGATAAGCTTTAAAATATCGTAATCGCCGCACCCGTCGCAAACGCCGCACCTGTGGGAACGCTACTTCTGTGGACAGTGTCTCATTAACCTAACTTTAACGAAACTTTTCTGAACAGTGTAAGGGTGCCTCACTTTTAATAACTTAATACTCTAGAATTTTATTTAAAAATTTAAATCTGATTTTAAACATTTTTATGTAATTTTTAAATTAAGGAGACGTCAATTGGTATCAAAACCATTCAGAGGGTGGGACGCATAAGAGGTCGGCGCAACTTAGCACGCTTTTTATGACACTTTTTACGTCATATCCACTTTAGTCCTTTTTTTAGTTTCTATTCGAAGACCGCAAAATCTGAGTCGTCAATATCCGAGTGGAAGAGTTGTTAAGTTTCTTTGTACCTCTGTATGTATGGTTCGGTTTCATCATCGGAAATGTCACACTTTACATTATCGGCAAAATCAGAATGTTTCGCATTGTTGAGCAATGGACTTGAGAACAGTCTTGAGGAATTTTAATTTTATCCAAATTTTACGCGCCCGAAAAAACAAAAAATTATAAACGCCGTACATGGTGTAAACGCCGCACTTGACAAAAAATTAACTTTCAAACTCGTAAACGCCACGGCGTTTCTTCCATAAATACGATAAGACTTGGGGCCCTCTATGGTCCCGTACGGCCTCCTTGAACTTCTTGGGCGCCATACATTCCCTCCCCCCCTTAATTTTCTCGCCTTCTCAGTGCACTGTTTTAAAGTGAATTTTGGACTCCTGGACCAACACCCTCACATTTTTATTTGGACACTAAGGCCCTGTTTTAAGCATCCCCAGGCCCTGACTATCGCATGGGCCCTGGGCACGAATTTTTCATAATTTCGTCTAAATTTCCATTAAAAAATAAAATAATTGTGAAAAATGTGATATTTGAGATATTAATAACATGAAATGACAAAATATGTCTCAGTATATGGTAAGAACAACACATTTCCATAAATAATAGAGAAAATATTTTATTTTTATTCCTGAAACTGTTTTTCAATTTCCCGAAAACTTAATATTTTGAGTTGGCAATGTGTAAACATGTAAAAAAAAAAAAAAAAAACCTAGTGTCAGTAATTCAACCAATCTAAAGGGGCACGAAAAATTGAAAGTGCCCTGGGCATAGAAACTTGCTAGTCGGGCCCTAAGCATCCCCCCCCCCCCCCCTTTTTGCGCATTTCTTTAAACTTTTATTCTAATTATTAGTTCATCTCTATGCTTAATTTCGACTAAATGAAGATCTAAAGTGTTCAGAACATTTCCTAAATATTACATTTCCTAAAATCTTCTTATAATGTTCAAATAAAAGTTTATGATAAAACAGACCCTTTGAAAAAGAAAACAACTTCTTTGTCTCTTTTAACAGGGACTTTATGCAGGAGAGGAAAAGATATAAAAATAATTCATTATTGTCACTTATGCAAAAAACTCTTGAAAGATACTAGGTCAAAGGGTAAAGGTCAATGTCATACGGAAGATCGGAAGACTATAATAGGTTTATATAGGTTTTATAGGTTTCAGACGAAACAGTGGGGCACGGCCTGTGCTTGCTAGTAATTTCTTGGAAAACTTGCTAAGTACATGAGTTTTGGGAAAGGCAGAAGAGGGAAATTGAACAAAGATATTTTCCTTCTTTTGTCTCGGGAAAAGAGGGTAAAAATACTAAAAAGATGCCTTAGCAACAGTTTGTTATCCGACTCGCGAAGCTTTAAAATTGCGAAAATAAACGCCATGCTAAAAGTTGCCCTATAGTTTGTTCTATATGTTTACAAAGAAAAAAGTAAACAGAGAAAGAAAATTATCTACTGAAAATATTATAAATTAAATTTTATAAATTGTTATATATTGCAAAATCTGAATTTTTTTTCTATATCAATTGGCAAAAAAAATGTATCCCATCTTTAAAAAATATTGGAGAGGGGGGGTGGGGGGGGGAGGACCCCAGAGCCCAAATAACTCTACGCCTATGGGCACAAGATTTTATTTTTTCTAGAAAAGAAAACTGGTTGTGTAAATATATTGTAGAAGAAAAAACCAAAAATAATTTAAATTGAATCTTAAAACAAACCTTTTAATGTCACATCAAGACGTCATTTGAACTTTAATTATCATATCTTTTAAAACTCATATTGTGAATTTATGAGAGATGTGAATGAAAACGCATCAGCGAATAAACTTCTATACATCTTTTCATATTGAACATAAATTTGCATCTGCGATTATAAATAGAAAAAAAAAAGGATTAAATAAATAATGCATATATACATATTAATTAATAGCATAGCGTCACTCAAGATTTGATATTATTTTCAAGATCCATGCGTATAACATTCTTAGAGCCATAAGATTAAGTGCTGAGAACATTAAACCTATTTGATTTCATTACATTTTAAAGGTTAATAAAAATAGAATTTTTTTTTTTTTTTTTTTTTTTTTTTTTTTTTTAACATTAGAAATATTTTGTATTTCATAAGTTTTAATCCCGAAATAGATGTGACTTAAAATAGATATATCACTCTGAAACAAATGTTAATAAAAGTTTCCAAATTTTTGTATTAAAATGCAAGTTTGCTTTTAAGTCTGTTTTCAAATCCAAACTACCTGCTTTCTAATATATTTTTCACTTTATTTTGTTCACAAATATTGTCAAGTTCTCTTATGCAGAAACTGTGTAATCCAGATCCATTTTTCGGTAAAGGCAGAATAGTTTTTTGAAAATACAGTGAAAGTTAGTGTTTTGAAAATTATTTTCTGAAAGATCTATTGCATTTGCAAAAAAAAAAAAAAAAAAAAAAAAAAAAAATGGAAAAAACAGCCCAATTACATAGTTTCTGAACAACAACCCCTGCCAGTTTCATGCATTTTCGAACAAAAATAAATTAAAATTTATGTCAGAAAGTTGCCCCTTTGGATTTGAGAACACTCTTAAAAGAACAAACCGTTGTGACAATTTGATCACTGGGGGTCTTATATTAAGTTTTTTTTATCAAATTTAGTGTGTGTGTGTGTGGAGGGGGGGGGGGGTCGGAAGTTATATAAAATATTAATGGTCTCTTGTACAGTTTTATGAGGAAGGTAATCGTAAATTTTTGTAATCCCCCCCCCCCTCTCGCCAAATTAAAAGAAACTCATCCAATTAGATGTTTATATACTTAGAAAACATCCTGATTTTGTCCTGATCCAAACTTTTATCGTCTAAAACCGTAATAGATTCGGATTTTGTAGATTCCCCCCCCCCCTACACACACACACAGCCGTACTCCAGAAGGATAAGGGAGACTAAATATATATATATATGTATACAGTAAAACCTCCCAAAAGCGACCACGTTCCGTTCCAATAAAAATGGGTCGCTCCGAGAGTTGGCCTCTTAATGGAGGTCCTGTTTAAATCTAGATTTTAATTGTTCAAAAAAGGTAACAATTAACGTTACTAAAATGTAATTTTCACATTAGGAAAAAATATAAAACTTTAAGTATCAAAACAAAAGTTAATTACATAAGTTAATTACTGTAGAGTTTAAAAAATGAATACATTGACCTTTGCTTTGATTTTACGGTTTATATTTTATAACTTTTATTTCTTTTCGAAGTTCAGTAAATAAATGCAATGTTTTTGGACGGAAACAAATAATGACTATATCATTAATTTATCTATTTCTTTGAGAGTTTCCTGACAGAATAGGGCAAGGGAGTTTATCGACTGTCATTCCTAATTTGTCATCAGAGTTAAATTCATTGCCTAAAAAGGCACAAAGGGGTTTAAACATTTAAAGGTTACCGGAATTAAAAATAATCTAAACTTAGTTTAGAAGTTTGATGAATAATGCGCTCTCCGGAATTATTTTCTTAATAAAACCTTCTTCAAGCACCTGGAAAAAACGGAATTTGTTTCATTTGCTGTTTAAAAAAATTGGTCTCTCAATGAGGGAGTTCAACTGGGATGGTCTCTTAATGGAGGTAAAATTAGTAATGAGCTTATGGGAATAAATTTCGTTCTATGAAAAAATGGTCGTTCAGGGAGGGGGTCGCTTAATGGAGTGGTCACACATTGAGCTTTCACTGTATATATAAGTACCTGATGTTTATATTCTGATTCTGCGTACCTTAGAAAATCTGTTTCATTTTCTTCAAAAAAAATTGGTCGCTCATGGAGGGAGTTCAACTGGGATGGTCTCTGAATGGAGGTAAAATTAGTATTGAGCCTATGGGAATAAATTTCGTTCCATGAAAAAATGGTCGTTCAAGGAGGTGGTCACACAGGGAGGTTTCACTGTATGTATATAAGTGCCTGATGTTTATATTCTGATTCTGCATACCTTACAAAATCTGTTTCATTTTCTTTAAGAAAAATTGGTCGCTTATGGAGGGAGTTCAACTGGGATGGTCTCTGAATGGAGGTAAAATTAGTATTGAGCCTATGGGAATAAATTTCGTTTCATGAAAAAATGGCCGTTAAGGGAGTTGGTCGCTTAATGGAGGTGATCACACAGGAGGTTTCACTGTATATATAAGTACCTGATGTTTATATTCTGATTCTGCATACCTTACAAAATTTTATCATCATCGAGGCAATGCAGGTTTTGAGATACCTTTCAAAGACCCCCCCCCCCCCCCCCCCACACACACACACACACAGCCGCCTCTCCGTACCGAGGGAGCAAGACGCCAGATTTCAAAAAATCATCTCAATCTGGTTTTTTATATTCTGAGGTTAACCTTGTGTATTATTATCAGACTTATTTAATATGTGATTTGTAAAAAGGTGCGCTTTTTTCCGGGGCGCTTTTTTCCGGGTGCGCTTTTTTTCCGGGGCGTTTATTTCCGGGGCGCTTTTTTCCGTGCGCTTTTTTCCGTGATCCATATATTCTTGTATCAAACGTCAAGCAAAATCTTCATTTTGGCGCCCCTTCACCTTTGTTAAACCGGCGCCCGGGGCACGTGCCCCCTCTGCCCCCCCCCCTAGTTTCGGCCCTGATTTCATGCATTCATACAATTTGAATATACAAAGGAAAATGCAGGAAAGCAATTACATTTTTTCTAATTTTGATTATATTTAAAAATTTTAGCGCAGAATTTATTTTCTGGAAAAACATTTAAAATCATTTAAATTGTGCCAATATAATGATATTTTATACGCATGTTGGCGAATACTTTTTAATCGATTTAATTATATATTTTGTAGTACAGAAACTATTTTAACCCTTTCAGGGCCAATGCTCTCCCATTGCTAAAATGTTCAAATGAATAACACCGGAATTCACAAACAAATTTAATTTGGAAACATTCATTAACTCTTTTTTTTTTTTTTATCAATATTCTTGTACCACTTGGGAATTAAAATCAATTTGTTTCATACATGTACCGCCGCCTTGAAAGAGTTAAAATAATTTATTCGTTATATAATTAAAAAAGTAAACTTTCTGTACATTTAAAAAAGTATTCACATGCACATTTCTCAGTTACAGAATCATAAATTGTTGCAATTTTATGGTAGCGAATTGCAGCTTATGTTGTTTTATTGTGGAACGTTAGAACTGGAGGATTCACCCCCACCCCCCACCCCTCGACACACACACAGTGATTTTGCAGTTAACTTATTCTATTGCATAGTACTCGGCCTCACTTTAACTTAATAGATTCTTTTTGACTTGTTATGAGTAGAGAAAGCACAATATATTTTTTAATATTTTATATACAAGTTTTTTATATAGACCCACGACGAGAAGAGACCTGTCAATCATACGTGACGTAGTCTAAGACGAACCCATTTCTTCCAAATCGGAGCGGGGAATTGTCTTCTCTACGCCGCGCCGTAGAGGAAAAAGGAAAAGTTGCCATATTTTCCCAAATATGCGAGGTTTTGGCGCTATTTATATATATAATATTGACTTTAAAGGGGATTTACATAAAAGCGTTAAAAATTTATATAAACTATGTTACTTTTTAATTATTACGATAATACAGAGAATTAATTATTTTTGTTTAAGTATAATTTATTAAAAATTTTGTTAAAAAATAGTATTTTTTCTTTTTTAATGAATGAATTACATCTCGACTTTTTGTAATAGCGAAATACTTAAGAAATACTAATTTACTTTATTTAAGCACATCTTTCATTTTAAGAATAATCAACTGAATTGTGTATTTTTGTATAGGTACTAATAGTAAAGGTAATAATGTCATATTTTGGACTTTTAACTTATATTATCTTAAAACTTAATGTGTTTTTAAATACTTTTAATAACCAATAAAGATATAATTTAACACAATAGTCAATGAAAAATTTAAAAAATAAAGTAATAATTAAAGATTTTATTTTTAATTTACCAGCTTAATTTATAATATAATTACTAAAAATTTTTAAGGCAAATTAATGATCCAACTATGACATTTTTCTTAATTTATTTTTAGCTCGATGGACAGAAAAAAAAAAATTTACGAGCGGAAAAATTAAAAAATAGATGCATCTGTAGTCCGTTTTAAAAAATGAAGAATATCTATATGAAATAAGTTAAATTAAGAAATGCACTTGACAAAAGGAGGGGGGGGGGGGCTTGTGGAAGCTCCTGGTGTAAAATTATAAGCGACTTGCTGTTTCAGAATGGCAGTATTTTTTTTTCTTTGTTTCTGTGTTGTCACGTCCGAAAATTCTATTCAAAACGCCTGTTTTGATGTTTTCTACGTTTATTTTTTGCTCTATGGACAGAAAAAAAATCTACGAAGGGAAATATTAAAAAATAGATGCATATCCGTAGCCCAGACCACATTTTTTAAAATGAAGAATATATATATGAAATAAGTTAAATTAAGAAATGGACTTGACAAAAGGAGGGGGGGGGGGGGGGGTCCTGATGTAAAATTATAAGCGACTTGCTGCTTCAGAATGGCAGTATTTTTTTCTTTATTTCTGTGCTGTCACGTCCGAAAATTCTATTCAAAACGCCTGTTTTGATGTTTTCTACGTTTATTTTTTGCTCTATGGACAGAAAAAAAAATCTACGAATGGAAATATTAAAAAATAGATGCATCTAAAATCCGTAGCCCAGACCGCATTTTTAAAAATGAAGAATATATATATGAAATAAGTTAAATTAAGAAATGCACTTGACAAAAGGAGGAGGGGGGGGGGGGGGGTCCTGATGTAAAATTATAAGCGACTTGCTGTTTCAGAATGGCAGTATTTTTTTTCTTTATTTCTGTGCTGTCACGTCCGAAAATTCTGTTCAAAACGCCCATTTTGATCTTTTCTACGTTTATTTTTTGCTCTATGGACAGAAAAAAGAATCTACGACTGGAAATATTAAAAAATAGATGCATCTAAAATCCGTAGCCCAGACCGTATTTTTTAAAATGAAGAATATATATATGAAATAAGTTAAATTAAGAAATGCAATTTAAAAAAAAGGGGGGGGGGGCTCCTGCTGTAAAATTATAAGCGACTTGCTGCTTCAGAATGGCAGAACTTCTTTTCTTTAATTTTGTGCTGTACTTTATGTACAATCATTCTTTCTTTAGAATGAATTGTTTTCCCTTTTGAGGACTTGTTTAATATTTTTTAAAAAAATTGTTTTGAAAAAAAAAAACAGTTTAAAAATGGCAAAATAAACTAAATGACAGAGAGACAGTAAAACACAGCTAATCGAGAGAGGGAAAACAGGTTTATGTCAAGGAATGAGCAGCAAGTTATTGGCGCGAAAATTATTTCATTGCAACCCCTAGCTCTTAGTGGGGAATGGCCAAACTGAAACAGCGGGGTCATTTTCCCCTCCAGTATCGCCTTGCACACCTTCCGTAAAATTGACTCATCTAAAAGAGGGTGTTTCCCAAGTCTCATCTCGTGGTGGGTTTATATTGCATTCCAAAGAAACATTTTTCTAACAAAACTACCCTTAACTATTCATCAAGCATTAATAAAAAAAGAAACAAAAATGAAATTTCTGCTAAACTATTGAATGACCAACTTGTTTTTGACCATAAAAAATTCATTTATTATTAATGCTGAAATTAGCATTATATATATATAAAAAAGATTTGTTTACATATTGAAGATTTTATACTTTGTCAAAAAGGCAAAGTATAAAATCTTACTTTGACTGGGCATAGAATTCTATTTATGATTTTAAAAAAAGTTATTCCAAAGAAACAAATATTTTTCTGATAAGTGAAAAAAAAAAAAAAAAAAAAAAAAAAAAATCCTGTAACTTTTCTAATTAATCATGAAGCATACAAATATTCTAATTTTTGCTCATTCCAAGTGTAATACATGAAAAAATCAAATATTGTTCCAAAGAAGCAAACATTTTTCTGATATAAGAGGTGTGTGTGGGGGAGGCGAGGGGGGGGAAGTCTTGTACCTTTTCTAACTAATCATGAAGCATAAATTCTAATTTCTACTCAACTATTCGATGCTTTGTCTTTCAATGTCAAACTTGTTTTTGACCATAAGATTTATTATTAATGCAAATTATAATTATTAATCAGGGGTGATTGTGCTCCGGGTGTAGCCCGGATTTCCGGGTTTTTCGATCTATCCTTCCGGGTTTGTGAGATCGTTACGTTTAGTGGAAAATTCGGACATTAAAAAGTATCCCGAATTTCGACAAATGGTCGCCGAAAAAAATCAATTCCTCAATCGTTCGCTGAAAAAAATCGACAATTTCTTCAAAGGATTACGGGAAAAAAAGTGAATTTCGTCAAAGAATCTCGAAATAAACACAAATTTTGTCAAAGGATCGCGATAAAACTAAGATTTTCGTCAAAACATCGCGGGGGAAAAACGCGATTTTCGTCAAAAGATCTCTGGAAAAACGGATATATCGTCAAAGTAACGCGGAAAAATGGATATCGTCAAAAGATAGCTGAAAAAACGCAAATTTCGTTAAAAGATCACGTAAAAAACATTAATTTCTTTAAAGAATCGCGGAAAAAACGCGAATTTCGACAAAAGACCGTTGAAAAAACGCGAATTTCGGCAAAAGATCGATGAAAAAGCACATAATTAGAACCGGAAAAGATTTTCTCCATCCCAGAATCGCGGGGAAAATGCAATTTTCGTCAAAAGATTGGGGGGAAAACGCGACTTTCGTCAAAAGTTTGTGGGGGAAAAATGCGATTTTCGTCAAAAGATCGCGGGAAAGACGGAAATATCGCCAAAGAATCGCTGGAAAAACGCAAACTTCGTTAAAGGATCGCGGAAAAAAACTAGTTTCTTTAAATAATCGCAAAAAACCCCCGCAAATTTCACCAAACGATCGCGGAAAAAACGCGAATTTTGTCAAAGAATCTCGAAATAAAACAAATTTCGTCTAATGATCTCGAAATAAAACAAATTTCTTCTGATGATCGCGAAATAAACACAAATTTTGTCAAAGGATCGCGAAAAAAAAACAAGATTTTCGTCAAAAGATCGCGGGAAAAACGGAAATTTCATTAAAGGATCACGAAAAAAAAAAACAATTTCTTCAGAGAATCGCGGAAAAAACGCGATTTTCGTCAAAGGATCACATAAAAAACGCAAATTTTGTTAAAGGGTCACAGGGAAAAACAGAATTTCTTTAAAAAGTAGTGAAAAAACGCAAATTTCGCCGAAAAATCGCGGAAAAAACGCAAATTTCGTGAAAGGAGCGCAGAAAAAACACATAATTAGAACCAGGAGTTATTCTCTCCCCACCCTCTCTTCTGTAACGTTTTAGAAAAGTTGCTGTGAATTTCAGATATATTTTATTTTACTCAGAATCACCCCTGGTATTGTGTTATCCATCTCAATCTCAGTACAAAAATGTCCAGAATTGCATATCTGTAATGTGTAATACCCAAAAAGAAAGCAGGAAAAAGAAATTTACCTTATGTAAGAGTAAAGCTTTAAAAATAGATTTTTATTTTTTTTCTAATACTTAGCCACTTAGAAGTAAAATTGGATTGGTTTTGACATTTTTTTACTGTATTCAAATAACTATATATGACTTGCATTAAATCTACTAAGAGAATAACTCTTAACATAGAATTTGTACTTGTTTCATGAGTACTTAGAATAAATTCATTTACTGAATATAGAATTCGAACTTCGCATGTAACAAGATAAATTGCACTCTCCATTTGATGAAGTCATTTAGCTTTCAGTGAAATTAACATAAGTTTACCAAATTATGTTTTTCTGCGATTGTATATTTCAAATAATAGCAGAAATATGTCATTTGATTGACATGCTGTTGCAGCATCAGTTGTTATGTAAATTGATATTGGTATATTTTGCATCGATAATTTTCAGGGTTTTTTACTTTGTATCGATTAATTTTCAGGGTTTTTCACTCTGAGTCGCAATCACCCCTGATTAATGCTGAAATTAGTCTTAAATAAAAAGCTTATTTCTACTTACTACAGATTTTATTCTGTTTTTTCCCCTATGGCATTTGCCTTAAAATCCATGTTTAAAAAAAAAAAAAAAAACTTATTACTTACAAATTTAAACATTATCAGGGGTTAACACAGCCCTCCCCCCCCCCCGCCCCCTTGAGTAGTAGAGTACTTTTGTGATATAACATTTTTTAATTGCAAAACTTCTATTTATTTTAATCTTGAATTTTCGTTTTCAATGTTTGTCATTCAATATTTTTGAACTTCAAAAAAATTTGAGCAACTAATTAAATTAATAACGTTTTATTTTGAGATGCATAAACCATTTAAATAGCAAAAAATATATAAATAAAATTGCGACAATACAAATTTTTGAGGGGGGGGGAGATAATTAAGTGGAATAACTCATGCTTCATAAACTTTTATGTTGAGAGACTTTAGTACAACTGAACATTCTGTATCAAATAGAATTAAATTAAAAAGTTACAAACTATTTAAATTCGATAATAATTACACATGCCAATCAAAATTAACTTTGCATTCATATACATGCACACACCAAATACATCTTATCTGAAATCAAATATGAGACACACAATCAAGCATTAAAGAAAAAAAATAATACTAATACTTGTCCCCCCCTCCCCTTTTGTTTACGATGGTTCCGGCCCAAGGGGCCCGGTTCAAATCAAACAATAAGAAAACCATTAATCATTCTCCCCCACCTCGCATCGGGAGAAAAACTAATCCTTTCTTTGAAATAGTGGATTTGCCTCGGGATGATCCATATAAGCATCCATTTTGTTGCCTGGATGGAGTGGAATTGGGTTTTTTAATTTATGTATCAGGTACACATATGGGCACGCACATGTTCAAGAAATATGCACCAATTCAGCTAATGTGTTAGTACTACGTATGCTTCTCTAATAAAAGGGACTCATTCTGTAATCTTTCTGAGAGAATTTTTTTTCTTTTCTGATACTTTTTCTTTGTAAATAACTATATGCGTTAACTAAGTGCTATCTATTTTCATATGGTGACAAATTTCATAAATAAATGGTACACTATCAAGTAAATCTGAAGATATTAAAGTGCAGTCGAACAAAAGAAAGAAAGAAGGAAAGAGATACATTTTAATCACCCCATTGTACAATAAAAAAAAAAGGAATAGGCAGTTTTCTAGTTCCGATTCTTTAAACAACACCGACTTCATTGGTGTCAGATCTTTAATCATACAATAGTCAATTATTTGTTACTATATAAGCTTTTAAAAGCACAAAGGCTGTTTGCTCTTTTCCAAAATACATTTCAGTTGAAAGTGGAATAATCTGGAAGCACTTTTAAGCAAATGTCAACTTTATGTCATTCATCGGATTGTTCCGACAACCTCTCAATGTGGCAAATATTGCTGTCGTTAGTTTATTGACACGCGATTAATAAATAGCGACTTATAAGCTTACAAAGGGTTTCAAATGCTTTTCTTGGAGAATATAGCAAAAACAAAATTTCACTTCCGGCTGTAAATTCTTAAATCTATAACCTAAATACCCCAAGAAAAAAAAAAGGCTAATTAAAAAAGCAATACATTTCTTTAAAATGTACTTCAAAACAGTAATGTGGCATGAATTGCCAAATATAATAAGGAATGGTGAAACGAAGTTAATTTTCTCTCTATATACATGAAATATTTTTTAGATAAAAAAAAAATTGATTCAGTTGATTTTTGATTCAGTTATCTGTACATAAATTTACACACGTACAAATCTGTATAAATCATGTATTCTTCTACATTAACAACATTCATTTGTCACGTATTTTTTAGTCACCGTAAGTACGTCTTTAAAAAACTAAAAATATGCGATTTTTTTTTTTCAATGCAGATGCAATCTTCTGTTAAGCATGCGATAATAAAACATATATATTGATTAAGCACGTTTTAGTCGAATATAGTTTAATTGAATATTCTGTATCATATAAATATATCAAACTGTAATGCTAAAATAATCTGTATCATATAAATATAACATAAACTATAACGCTAAAGTTTTATTATTTTCATAATAATGCAGTACTTAGCATTATATGCTAAATAATTAGTATGAAAATAATTAAGAGCACAAGCGAAAACTGATAAAAGTGAAAACGAAGCATTTTTTTCAAACTCAGTTTAGAACTTAAAATTTTGAAACGAAAAAACTCATAGATTAAATCAACAATTCAGTGTGTAAACCAAACATTTCAACTAGAGATCGACCGAAAATTCGGTTTCGTTCTCGTTTTTGGCTCAAAATCGGAGTTTCGTTTTCGGCGAAAATGTTACCAAAAATTCGGCCTCACCGAAACTCGTCCGAAATTATTTTTATTCCAAAAAGTCTCGTTTCTTCCTTTGGAAATTTTCAATATAACTCATTGATTTGAGCTGTATCGGCTCAAATGAGACACTCTTTATTTATTGCTGTGTATTTCACTGTTTATAATTATCAGTCATGACTGACTCAACATGTGAAATAAATTATAAAGCAAGTAATACATGCATGACTAAACTTTGAAGAAGCTTTTCACAAGCTCATTAAAAGCTGCAGACTTAACAGTAATAGATTTGAAACCGCAGAAGTGTTTCGAATACCCGTTGAATATAGTATAACGGAATAATATTACTATATTACAGTATAACAGATTATCAATTACAAAAATCTTTGTAAAAGGTAAATCGAGGTATGTATACCTAAAACATTTTTTAATTAGATGAAATTCATATAATTAGAGACTGATTTAATTATATTTTATTTTATATGAAAATAAAAAGTTTTGGCCAGAGGCAGAGAGAGCCAACTATGGCCACACGTATAATAATTACACGTATAATACACTTAAAAGTTAACACTTTCAAAACACTAAATAAAATTCTAAAAGTCTAAAACTTACAAGTTTCAGCTACCCTGTGGCCATCATCAGGGTCTTACTTCAGTTAAAAAGAGAAAAATACTTATTAGTTTGTAGAATTCAAAAGTTTACTTTTGAAACTTGTAGGTTTTAGACTTTTAGAATTGTATTTAATGTTTTGAAAGTGTTAACTTTTAAGTGTATTATACTTCTTTTAATAAATCTTTTTAATTATATTTGTGCGTTAATTTCAAAACATAATAATCCTTCAATTTATTTAATTACACATATAATTAATCAATAATTATGTATGTATTAATTACTTTAAAGAAATAGGACATTTTCGTTTTCGGCCGAAAATAGTAAGATTACCAAAGTTCGGTTTCAGTTTTTGTTTTGGTCTTAAAAACTCGTTTCGGTCAATCCTTAATTTCAACTAATATGTATAAAATTCAAATTGGATACTTGCTGAGACAGTCATAAATACGTTTTTATTATTAACAACACAAAACTGGCAAGCGCGTTTTTATAAAAAAAAAAAAAAATTACGAAATCTAATAGCGTTTTTCTTTTTCTTATAAAGGCAAACAAAGTGACAGAAAAGGGTATCACAGTTGGCGATTTGAACGGAAGTTACCAAAAAAGTTGTTATAAGAGAGTAAACACCTGTAACTCGATTAAGTATATTTTTTGAAAAAGGAAAAATAAAATTCGATTTCAAATCACTTGCATTCCTGCCCAGTTTCAGGTTTTTACGTTAAAAGAAAGTCTGTGAATGTGCCGGAAAACCATTAGTTTAAAAACACCTTGATTCTTAAAAGTAAAAGCAAAATGTAGATATTGCTTGCCTGCGCATTTTAAAACGCCCTTTATAAACCGACTAGAGGTCTGCCCGGGCTTGGCCCGAGGCCCGTACCCTGCCCGGCGGAATGAAGGCGAATTTTCAAACGGGCCGGGCCGGCAGAATTAGGACAATTTTTTCAACGGGCCGGGCCGGCAGACAAAATAAACGGGCCGGGCCAGGCCGGCAAAAAAATTGAACGGGCCTGCAGGGTCGGGCCGGGTCGATAAAAAAAATTAATCGGGCCTATCGGCCCGATATAAGAATTCAAGTGAAGCAGATAAAATACGAGCCATTTTCAATGAATATGATTTTCTCGAGAAGTATAAATGTGCATCACGAGCCGATGCGAGTTTAACAACATCAATACAGAAATATAACATGTCCATCGTTGAGATCGGCATCGTACAGTTACTAGATGTCTGACTCCGGGTTTAATTTTTCTCAGCAGACTCGTGCCGGGACGAAACTGGTCTTAATCGATCTCAGGATGTGTAGGATAGGCATTATGTTTTGTAAGATTATTAATAGTGATAATGAACTTCTGTTAAGGGTGTTCTTAAATCCAAAAGGACAACTTTCTGACATAAGTTTTAATTTATTTTTGCTCGAAAATGCATGAAACAAGCTGGTGTTGTTGTTCAAAAACTAATTGAGCTGGTTTTTTCATTTTTTTGCAAACGCAATAGATCTTTCAGAAAAGAGTGTCAAAGTGGGCGTTTTGAACCGAATTTCCGCGCGAAGGGAGAAAGAGCACTCAAGAGCGGGCGAAAAACGTGTTTGTCACATGATCGAATTCGCTTATAACTCAATAGGTAATTGATTGATCAAAAAATGGAAAAATACAGTTCAATTCCAAATCGCTTTCATGGCCAGGCTTTCCAATTTTATATCTTTCCGTTAAAAAATGAAATTGTAAATATGTCAAAACGTTTTGCGCTTGTTGAGGAGAGCAGTTAAGAATAGCCTTAACAGTATCTTTGGAAATATACCTTAAGGTGGTTCTCATAGTCACTGCTCAACAATGCGAAACTTTTAGACACATTTTCTGACTCATTTTTAACTATAAAGGCATAAAATTGACAAACCTGATTATTGAAGGCATTTGGAAACGAATAGTTTTCTCCATACTTGATAAATTATAGAGATAAAGGAGATTCTTGTCACGTGACTGTCACGTTTTTCTCTTTTCCTGTGCTATCGCTTGCGGAAATTCGATTCAAAACGCTAACTTTGGCAGTATTTTCAGAAAGATATATTGCTTTTATTTATAAAAAAAAACGACATTTACATAGTTTCTGAATAAGAATACCTGACAATCTTACGCGTTTCCAAAAAGAAATGAATTCATAAATGTGTCGAAATGTAGCTCCTTCGGATTTGAGAAAAGCCTTAAAAATGAGAGAAATATTTACACAAATCTACTTTTTATTATACAGCTTCAAAAATTATCATGTTTTTAATCCTTTATTCTGAACTACATTAATCTTTTAATGAATCCTTATTTGAATTTTGAAATGTCAGTAGAGACGATGACTAAAACACTGTAAGTAATCGTTAATGTTTACTGTTATGTGTTTTCTGTTTTGCGAACACATAGTAATCTAAAATATACTGTAAAATGTTCCTATAAATATGTATGTAGTATTCATTAAAAGAATCTTAATTGTATGTCGAGAAAAACGGACTTTTTTGTAGAAACTGAGTCGGGCCAAACTTCCAATTTTTATACCGGGCCGGGAAAAGATAGCTTTCGTTCGGGCCGGGCCTGGAAATTCCGACCCGTGCAGACCTCTAAAAACCGACTGGAGTAAAATGTAAAAAAATATATATATCTTTTTCAATTGTTGTTATTTGAACATGTGTGCGTATCTATCGGTTCAGTCCCTTCCTAATAAATAACTAAATAATTGTCAAATGTTAACTGTAATTCCTTCCAGCCAATTCTAATAAGCTCCTTGAAAAGCTAAGAAGGAATTAATTCTTAAAAATCAATGATGGTTTTAGAAAAATAAAAGTTCCCTTAGATTTAAAATATATATATATATATATTTTTTTTTTCGAATAAAAGAAAATTTTCTTTATTTATTTTAATTCACCGACAAAAATACAAAATTTAAAGTTTTATTAATTGAACAAGTTTAAAAAAAGTTTTTCTCTTAAATAATAATTCAAAGTTTTTTTTTTTTTTTTTTTTT
The DNA here is from genome assembly GCA_963932465.1 of Maratus speciosus. Taxonomy (NCBI): domain Eukaryota; kingdom Metazoa; phylum Arthropoda; class Arachnida; order Araneae; family Salticidae; genus Maratus; species Maratus speciosus. The sequence goes on along the minus strand of OZ010796.1, from coordinate 199,201,447 downwards.
TTTTAATGTACCAGAGGCCCGTTACGAGCTAAGTCCTCAAAACCCTGTCCAAATCTCGCCGGATTGTTAAACATGGTAATTTGAGTTGTTTCAAAAATTAAAATCTGATTATAGTAGATTGAAGGATATTCCACAAATGAAAATGTAGTCATATTTAAAGGAATATTGTAACACATGAAATTGGCAGGTGTTTTCATGCAGATACTATGCGATCGAGTGTTTTCCATTTTTTAATAAAAGCAAAAGATCATTCATAAAATACTGTCAAAGGAAAACCTGTCGTCACGTGGAAAAAATCGCTTATAAATACATAAGTAACACATTGATCAACGGTTAGTAAACACTATTCGATGCCAAATCGCTTCAGTAGTCATGCCTGCAAACGTCATGCTTTTGCATTTAAAAATGTGTCCATAAATATTTAAAAACACCATGTTGTCGGAGGGACATATTTCTTTGATAAAGTCCTTAAAAGGTGACATAATCTTAGATTTCAGATTAGTTCGGATGATGAAACTGACACCATTTTCAAAAGAAAAGATCATTTTCATATATGGAACAAGTCATGATATGACTGTGTGATTGCGTCAGTATAATGTCATATTCAATAAACTTTAGCTTGCATTTAAAGTTCCCAAAATTTATTAGTTTATTTCTAAATTTCTTTTCTTCTATCCCTTGAAATCAAAATTAAGCAATAAAACTAAAATCTGAAACATTTAAAAATAATTGATGGAAATGATGCACTAATCTTAAACGCACAGACAATTCTGTTGGTGAAAATGACATAAATTCCCAAAAGAAAAAATGCCTTTTCATCCAAAAAAAATGTACATCAGCACAGATTGTTTAGAACAATGTTTTAATTAAAATTGTATTATATAATTTTTATATTCCATTATAACGAAGTCTTTTTAAAAAAAAAAATGTACTTGATAAAACCTCCCAAAAAAAAAAAAAAAAAAAAGGCAATTTAACAAATTACAACGACCATTTGGAAAATGATTTTTCCGAAGACTAAAATTTAAGACATAAAAAATCGCACGGAGTTGATCATACATTACGTACGCCATGAATTAAACATTAACATACCTGGACCCATCATGAACAAATTTTAAAAGAAATTTCAGTTTTACAATTTTCAGTACTGTAAATGTTTAAACTTCTACGGAGCTGGTCATACATTACGTACGCCATGAATTAAACATTAATAGTGTTATTACACGTAAAAATTGCAAGCGACAAAAATCGCCTGCGACTCGTCAGATTTCGTGAAACTTACGTATTATCCACCTGAAACTTACGTGTTATCCAAGCATTTCATTGGCTGTTTGGAAAAGGCTTTTCCATCGTCCGATTTCCAAGAAATCTGACGACCCATTTTAAATGAAATTTCATTCTTAAACTTCTAAACATCCCACAATATTAATTTTTACACCGCCGTATAGAGAAAAAAATGTACTTTTAAATGCAATTTGTTTGAAAGCTGTATCTCAATTTGTTTCTGATTTATTAAATTTTTTTTGTAGTTTTTATTACTTTTTTGTCATAGTGGCAACAGAAGTATCCATCTCTGTTGAAAGTAAAGGCAAATTACAGATTACTGTATAGACCAATCAGAAAACGAATAAAATGCGGATTCAACCAATAAAAAATTTCAGATGTGCTTTTGATTTCCTACCCTGACGAGGACAATAACCATTTTTCAAAATGGTTAAAAAAAAAAAAAAAAAAAAAAAAAAAACTTCGCGGATCGTAATTTTTGCAAAAACTTTGTGGCAGAGTTTAAATGAAACGGAACAAAAAGCTAAAATATCGTTTTTTTTTTTTTTTTTTTTTAAAGAAACACTACAGCAAGGAGTGATAGCTAATGTTAAACCTATGGGAGCTTCTTTTCGTAATTTCTGTAAAAACATTGTGGCAGAGTTTTAATGAAACGAAAAAAAAGGCTAAAATATATGTTAAAAAAAGAGCGAAACATCAAGAACTTTTTTAAATTATTGTATTCCATTATAATATAGTATTTTTAAAGAAATGTAGTATTTGATAAAAGTTCTCAACAAAAAAGAGAAAAAAAAACCTTTTTTTAAAATTCTATACTTCACCAGGCTACAAAATGGATGCCCTGATATATCCCTGCAGATTAATCGAATGCGTTAATCCAAAGAGGAAAGCTCCCCGTTCCTTCACTTGACAGCCCGACACCACCCATCTTGACCTTTGAGGGGAGAGAGCGAGCACCGTGGGTTTCCACGGTTTACGATAAACCTTGAAATACACCTTTTCAAATCACAGCTGGAATTAAGCTAGATGGCTTTAATCATTTTCTGGAAATTCTTCTCTTTATGTTCTATCTGAAAATACCTACCGTGCTAGGATAGCTGAAATAAATAGACACAGACAATATAAAGCAATGCTAGTGTTTTCATTGTGCTACTTCATTTATTAAACAATTTTTGCTTACAAATTATATATTTAGTCTTTCTTTTAAAACAGAAAGATTTTCTTTTTATTTAAATTTTTTTAAGATCAGATTCAGAAATACAATATATTTTACATCTACAGCTACCATGAGCTTTCACAATATATTTTCTTGCAAATTCGGAAACTAGCTTTACTCTCAAGTCTGGTATACTTCAAATCCAGATTCCTTCCGAGTCGGGTAAAAAAAAGGTATTGCTCCAAGTATCTGATTAATTTCTCCACCTATTTTAACAATATAAAATGAAAAGATCTAAAATTGTTATTTGTGCACAAAAAATCAAATTATTAAACATGTAGAAATATAATAAACAAAATAACTGAATTTCACACCTTGAAAACAAGTAAATTACACATTGCATTAACACTAAATATATAGGAAATTTTATTCAAGACATATAAAAATACAGGACTTTTATTTAAGCCTAACTAATTTTTGTGTGATTTAACCACTAGACAACATTTTCCATTGTCATTAGAAAATCAGCAGCTTATTGAAATTCTAAAGTATTCTCATAAAAATATATAAATGAAACTTACTGCTTTGAGCATTAGCCACTTTAACAAGCGCTCTTTGCTACAGCATTAAATCAGAAGTTATGTAGAAATTACTAATATGCAGTGTTTATAGGGATTTGAAAAGAAAAAAAATCCAAGGAGTCTAGACAAATTCTAAAAAGTCAAAGAATTTTAAGCGACTTGTTTATTTTATCATGTATGTTATGTACTCATGTAACAGATACACTCACCCTACTTTTAATACCTCAATTAAGAAAAAAAAAACAGATTTTAGAGTGTTAAAATCTTATGGCTAGTGCTAAAATTGCACAGAATTCAGTTCTATATAAATATAATATAAAAGCCAGTCAAATCTCAAACACCCATCATGTACCATGTGCTCCTAGATTTTGAAAGTAAATTTTTTAAAAGCAAAAAATTAAGGAAAAAAAACATGTGGTAATACAAAAAATTTTTCTTTCTCCTAATGCCCCCTCCCCCTTCTCTTTTTTTTCAGAAGATTTTATTTTATTTTATGGCTAATGTCTTACATGCCATATATGCTAAGAAAGTTTTGTATACAAGCAGTATTATTCATTGCAGAAGATATAATTTTACTTATCAAATATCCTTAAAAAAAAGCACTCAATATTCTAACAATTTTTGTATTATGGATTAACAAAGTACAATTGACAGTGTCAATACAATACCAGTTTTAATTTCGAAAATTTATTTCAAGATTTTTACAAATATCAGTAACGCAAAAGTAGAAAGTTATAAGCAAAACTATTATCAGACAAATACATTTAATAAAAGAGGGTTTAAAAGCTTTAACGGAAATATTCAAATTGTTTATCATTACATAATTAAGTTTATGCTATTCAATAATTTAAAAATGTCTTAACTAAAAAGTATAATAAAAAGTCCTTTTCACCCTCAATTCTAATATCTATGATAGATTACTTATTTCACAGTTTATGAAATAAATACTGTTTAGACAGACAGGGGTGAGGGCTATAAAGATATAATACTCAACTACTTGAAGAGAAGGAGTTTTGAAAACAACATTGTGTAGTAGGTAAATATTATTTTGGATGGATGGGTGGAAGTAGAGAAAAGTCAATTTCAATCACACATGTTAAATTTCAATTGAATCTCCTCCCGTTAAAATCTTGGCGAGTGAGTTACAGGTAAGCTCCCCATTAACACCTTCACACACCCCTCTCTACAAGAGAGTTAGTGATTAATTCAACATTCTTCAAAAGAACAGAAATCAACACTTTTCCATAAAATATCATGACATTTGATATTTTGTAACATAAATATTTGCTACATATAATTAACCCTAGAACTACCGAAAATTTTACTCAAGTTTTATAAAAATATTGCACATCAGAATTCTTATTTAAAACTATGGAACTTATTTACTTAACTCATTATTGTCTGGTTTACACATTCAGTTTATTTTAAAGAAATTTCTGGTTAGAATAAATATTTCGAATGTACCCATCGGGCCCATTGTACCCGTCTGGTAGACGGAGGGTTAATGCATAATTTAAGAACTTGACATCTTCAAATTCCAACTTAATTATTCAGATTATTAATTTTTACAATTTAATATTAAAAATCTATTCATTGTGTAATCAGTAACAGTTATTATAGTTGGCATTGCAATTTAAAAAAATACTAACAATAAGTGCTGTTTGAAATGTATATAAATAAAATTATGAGGTTAATGTTAAGTAAAAGAGACAGACAACTGGTATTAGCTAAATATAGAGTACAAGCACCAGTAGTCAGCCAGTTATACCAGAAGAAAAAATGCCCGATCTCAAATCCTCCCCCCCTATAAAAAAAAAAAGCAAAGTGTAAGGATTCTGAGCATTGGAAAATTGTATTTAATTTGGAACTTAAAATAAAGTTTATAAATGAGGACCCCAGAAGACAAGGGGTATAAGTGACAGAATTGAACTAAGTGCACAGACGACCTGGAAATATGCTTTTTTCTTTTCAGGTAAAGAAATATAAGAAATTTTCTAATAATGTGTTGTGTTTTGGAGATCAACTACTTTTGCCGAATAATGATCAATATTGATTAATTATAAATTTAAAGAAAATTGCACTCTACTTTTTTCACATTTATTGAAATAAGAGTTCAAAGACCACTGTAAAACAAGCAGCAGTTTCTTACTTCATTTCAGTCAATTATTATTGATATTCAAATTTAACATCAATTACCTTTGAACTCAATTTACTCCAAATCGAAATTTTGTCACTTGTACCCCTTGGCTTCTGATGTCCTCAAATATTATCTCACTATGACCAACTATTGAATATCAATATCTGTGAATATCAATACACAATTTATTTACATCACTAGTATAACACCCTCCTCAAAAATGAGGGAATGCTGATCTGCATTTCATTTTCATAAAACATCATACAAAAGAACAGTATAAAGATTTCGTCATTGAAAGGTTTGTATGGTAGAAAAGTACATTTTAAAAATGAGAAATGATTTCTACAAATACAGATGAGGATATATTTTTTACTCCATATTCAATTTCTGAAATAGTTCAATGATCAATAAAGGCTCCTATTCTAATCTTTAGAATTCAGAAATAAAAAATAAGTGAAAATTACATGTTGGCAGAATCATAATCTTTATCTTTAGTTTTATTAATACAAAAATGCATTTCAAGCTACGCTTAACATCACCAGCGATAACTTTGAAACACTTTATATATGTACTTTATTCTTAACAAATAAAAATATATTCTCTATTTAATATTTAATTGTAAAGAAAAAAAAAAAAAACATGTCATAATGCATAGTGATAAAATAAACCCAATAGACAACATTCTCGTGATGCTGCAATAAATTATTTTTATTTGCTTATAAAAATAAAGTACATTGCATATATATATACTTTTTTTTTTTTTTTAATAGCAATTAACTTGTAAATGAAAAACAGGGGTCGATGCAGGTTTTTATTCTTGGGGCTCATTTTGTGAAAAGTACAAGTTATTTTTTAAAATTTTACTATATTTTTGTGAAAAATAATATTTTGTAAGGAAAGTTGAAATCCAGTTATTTAAATTCAAACGAAGAATTTATTGACAAAACTTCTTTAAATCTCCTTGCTAAAGTTTCTGTTTTTCATGAGTTGGTTTTATTTATAATTTACACATTTTAAAACAGTTTTTATGAAAAAGAATGTTACGAAGGGACCTATTTCATTAAATTTATTTTTGTGAAGGGGTCCATTTTATTAAATCTATTTTTGTGAAGGGGCCTATTTTATTAAATAAATTTTTGTGGAAGGGCCCTAAATAGGCCCCAAATTTTGCTTGGATCGATCCCTGAAAAATCCATCCAAAGAGTCATGAGTCTGGATATTTTTCATTATTTCTTGTTTAAATTAACAATGGAAGTAATCAAATTACCATCATTTAGAAGAAATTTCATAAAAAACCCCTTTAAAATAAAAATATAAAAATGGAAATAGTTAGTGTGGACACATCTACAAATAAACAGCTTTCATTTTAAAAAAAATAATTAGCAAAATTAGTTCAGTCAAAAGCTCGGGGCAGATGACTAAAAAGAAAAAAAAAAAAAACAGTCATGTTTCAAATATTTCAAAACTCGCCTTATCAAGAAAATCAAATTTGGGAAATCGCAAAAACATTTATCTACGTCCATTAGTTTTCATTGTAAACCAAGGTTTTACAATTCCAGAAATACAGGATAAAACAAAATATTTTGCAGGTAGTGTTTTTTCGGTGGAAGTTTACCAGTAGAATAGATTGAGATTTTCAAAATTTTGAATGAGGCCAGCATCGAAACTCACGTCCTCATATATAGACTGTGTTTCCATGGGGTGGTTACCTATACTTGGATTTTATATTTACATCATACTTTCTCCAAAGAGTTACAGAAGGATACTGTACCTTGCCTGCCCTTAGGTTTACAAAATTCTTGCTCTTAATTATAAAAATTACAACATTTCCCTTCTTGCACCTCATCATTCCAAAAAATTAGCAGCCTTCTTGCCTCCAGTTGTAAAAAGAATGCCTTTATTCCTTTGTGTATTAAAAAATTTAGTTACATTAGTAATTTTTTTTTCATTCCATTAAGGATTCTACTTTATCTGGTTGCAATATGTTTATATTAACATATTTATTTGGGCTATTCAGTTTTAGATTAATACTAATAGAAATTCTAACGAAAGTTTACCGTGTAGTACTTTTAAATAAAAAATGACCACTAGTTTAAAGAAAGTGGCCCTTATAAAACTGGTACCAGTGACCACTAATGAACTTTTCTAGTTCAGCAAGGGTTGGGTTAGCCATCAAAAACTAGTTTTTGAGATTACATATGTTTAAAGTGTGTTTTAACCGTCCAAAACACAAATATGTAAGTAAACACAGAACAAAACCGAAAAAGAGCTGTTAATATAGCATTGCTTTTGTTTGATAGTTCAATGTAGTTTAGTATACATTAAATTGTAATCAAATATGAAATTATAATTTTTTCCTTTGTTTATGTCTACATTTCCAAGTTATGTGGATTTTTCTGGTGTGGCTTTTTTTGCATACTTGGTTGAATACCTTATTTTTAAATATATATATAGATACAAGCACAATTTTTTTTTTCAAGAGAAACGATAATTTACACTGATTTTAAGGAGTTTCACTTATATTCATAAGCTGTGTAGGACCTCCCTTAAAATTTTTTGTCTTCAATCATATGTGAAACCTTGCTAGTGATCAGGAAGAAAATTAGCAGACGACACATCTAGTTGTAAATCAGAGAGTACAGAAAACACCCCTCATCATCGTTCTTTTGGAAACTTCTAGGATAGATGTGCCAGTAAGTAATGTGATTTATTCCTGTTATTTCAATTTACTTTGATTCATAATGGAAAATGTTAATATGAGATTGATTTTAGATCGATGCTATACAAATACAATACTATAAAAACTAGAATCTAATAATTATAATTGTTAATTGAAAAACGTTGGCTTTTAGCGAAATGCTTTAAATTGGATTTTGGCTTAACAAAAATCCGGTAGCAATAACATCTACTCTATGAAAAGTTGCGTTCCCACAAATATTTTTTTTCCAACTACAGCACTGTGCATTTATCCAGTTTTATTTAGAATTTATTGATTAAATTTTTCTAACTCTGCTAAATAATTCTTTTGATACTATTTTATTAAATCTAGGTTTTTGACACGACGGTTTTAACCATTACATGTCAAAAATTCAACCCTTTACTTTTAAAGTATAAATATAACCTTTCGGTGCTGAAGAAGGATAGTTCCTGATATCTAGTAACCTTTAGTTTTCGGCACAATTCAAAATACATTGTAACCCACAATACGGCACATTTTCAGATTTTTCCGCCCCCTCTCTCGAAGAGAAAATTTTCGCGCGAATCTCACATTCGTATTGAAAGGCGCAGTCGTTCTCAAGATTCCAAGAATTGGGAGGGAATAGGGTTGTTGTAAAAACCAGTTTCGGAGCTTCATCTGTTTTTGGCTTAATTGAAAAACCAAAATAACAAATAATTTGCTTTTCATTTTATATATCTTATAAATTGTCATTAATTAAGACAAAAATTTATTTCTTAATAAATGTTTCCCTATTTTATAAAATATCATCGCTTGCTTTGCAATTCTTATTTTCTTCTCAGTAGGTATACTATTTTCCAGGTAGTTTGTTTTGTATGAGTTTCCAGAAACTCCAACATATAATATTTTTTTTAAAGTAAAATTCGAAAATTTAAAATAAAAGAGCCTGCTATATTTTAATAGATATATATGTATATGGATAATTAGGAAAATTTGAAATTCCATTATATGAGAAACTTTTCTGATGCATACTACTCGTCAAACTGTATACGTAGAAGAAAAAAAAAGTGTTTATGTTGATTAAAAAAAAAAAATAATAATAATAATAAAAGGAAAATTAAAATGATTGATAAAAGTAAAATAAGCTTAAAAAGTTTTTTTTTTCTTTTTTATAATATGATATAAAATATAATTATATTGAATGAAGTTTATGACTATTTAAGCAATCCTTGAAGTAATAATATAACATGTTTAAGTCCAGCACTTGATTTGGAAATGGGTCATAACTTTTAGAGAGGCTAAAATTGCAGATAAAACTCGTCAGTCTAATACAAAATCCATTCAATGTAATTTCTGCTCATTCATAAAGACATTTTCATTTGTAAATATGTTCAATTTGCAGGTATTCTTCTTCAGATATCAAGAAATCAAATAACCTTTTCCATTTTTCGAAAAAGGTAGAGTAACTTTCAAACAATTTTGTGAAATACGACGTTTTAAGCTGATTTCCGAGACTAGGAAGAGGGGAAACGATCGTAATAAGATAGAGTAATCAACATTTTGAGAAAATTTTAGAACGCAATGGGGAGGGGAGCGGATATTCATCTCTCTATTTTTATAAAATGCTATCTCGTTAATTTTTAAATATTTACGTAGCGAATTTCGTAGTGAGTGATGCAGCCGCAGGGAAATTAAAGATACTATTCTATATATGAAGGGGAATGCGGGGGGGGGGGGTGTTGCTCCTCTCTTTATTTTTTCAAGAGTTTTACACATTTACGAAGTGTGTTTCTTTCGTAATTGCGTTCAATTTGTAGGAATTTTTATTCTGGTACCATAAGGAATCTGATAGCGTTTCCTTTTTTCAAATAAAATCAAAGTGTCTTTCAAGCAATATTGTCGAATATGCGTTTGAAACCAAATTATGATATTCAACAGCAAGAAGTCGTAATATAAGGGCAGAAAAATGAAAAACGCTATGCGTTTGATGAAGGGGAGGGGTGGGAGTTTGCTCATATCTTTATCTTTTATGAAATTCCGCCTCGTTAATTTTTTACATATTTACGAAGTGAGTTCCTTTCGTAACAGTGTTCAATTTGCATAAATTTACATTCTGATACTAAGGAATCGAATACCATTTCCTTTCTTCCAATAAAAGTTAAGTATCTTTCAAACAATATAGCCGATTTATGATGTTCGCCGCCGCGTAGTGGTCGTCATATAGGAGCAGAAAAATGAAAAATGCTATACGATTGATGAAGTGGAAGTGTATGTGTGTGTGTGGGGGGGGGGGGGGGGTTGTCCATCTGTTTATTTTTTCTGAACTTCTATCTTAAGTTTTTACACATTTATGAAGTGAGTTTCTATCGTATCTGCGTTAAATTTGCACGAATTTTTATTCTGATACTAAGGAATCGAATACCGTTTCCTTTCTTTGAATAAAGGCAAAGTATCTTTCAAACAGTATTGCCGAATATGGCGTTTGGAGCCGATTTATGATGCTCCCCGTCGGTAGGGGTCGCTATGTAGGAGCAGAAAAATGAAAAACACTGTACGATTGATGAACGGGAAATGTGTGTGTGTAGAGGGGGGGTGGGGGGTTCCTCAACTCTTTATTTTTTCTGAAGTTCTATTTTAAGTTTTTACACATTTATGAAGTGAGTTTCTTTCGTATCTGCGTTCAATTTGCACAAATTTTTATTCTGATACTAAGGAATCGAATACCGTTTCCTTTCTTTAAATAATGGCAAAGTATCTTTCAAACAGTTTTGCCGAATATGGCGTTTGAAGCCGATTTATGATGCTCCCCGTCGGTAGGGGTCGCTATATAGGAGCAGAAAAATGAAAAACGCTATACGATTGATGAAGGGGAAGTGTGTGTGAGGGGGAGAGATGTTCCTCATATCTTAATTTTTTCTGAAGTTCTATTTTAAGTTTTTACACTTCTTCCAATAAAGGCAAAGTATCTTTCAAACAATACTGCCGAGTATGGCGTTTGAAGCCGATTTAAGATGCTCGCCGTTGGATAAGTGTCGTCATATAGGAGCAGAAAAATGAAAAATGCTATACAACTCATGAAGGGGAAGTGTGCGGGGGGGGGGGGGGATTGCTCATCTCTTTATTTTTTTCTGAAATTCTATCTTATGTTTTTACACATTTATGAAGGGAGTTTCTTTCGTATCTGCGTTCAATTTACGCAGATTTTTATTCTGATACTAAGGAATTGAATACCGTTTCCTTTCTTCCAATAAAGGCAAAATATCTTTTAAACAATATTGCTGAATATAGCGTTTGAAGCCGATTTATGATTCTCGGGTAGAGGTCGTTATATAGGAGCAGAAAAATGAATAACGCTATACGATTGATGAAGGGGAAGGGGGGGAGGGGACGTTAGTCATCTCTTTATTTTTTTCTGAAATTCTAATTCAACGTTTTATACATTTAAGAAGTGAGTTTCTTTCGTGACTGCATTCAATTAGCAGAAATTTTTATTCTCATACTAAGGAATCGATTAGCGTTTCCTTTTTTCCAATAAAGGCAAAGTATTTTTCAAACAATATTGCGAATATGGGGTTTGAAATTGATTTATAAGGCACGACAGCGATAAAGAATAATCTTAAAGAAGCAAAATAATGTCCTTCGCTATATGATTCAAGAAGATGGAGGGAGAAAATTTCTGTTTTTTTTATGAATTTCTGTCTTTTTACTTTTTTTTATGGAAATTATCCTCAGAATTTATATCTATATGTTAGCGAAAAATATGGAGTTTCATTTTATGGCCACATTTTTAAATGTGTGTACTCTTTTGTGCGTGTCATGATTGTTTTTATGTGGTTTCATTTTTTATAAAAATTAAAGCTTTCGAAAGAGATTTTGAGCTCTGAAAAGAGCTGTTTTTTAGCTCTGAATAGAGCTGTTGTTTTTCATGAATGAAATTTTGGAGAAATAGTAATTGCTGTCGAACGCTACTCAAAACAAAAAGGAAATGAGAAAGAAAAAGAAAATCGAACAGTGACACGTAAAAGAAAGAATAAATCGCCAACGTGTAAACAGTTACCTCTTCCTATCGCCAAAAGAGAAAATTTTGCATCTTTCCGTAAGTGGGTGGGTGTTTAAGTAACTTACAATAGAGATCACTGTCAAGTGATTGATAACACTGGTTTTCAGGAAGGGGGAAAAAGAGCTAGGGTACATGAGTTGTAACGTAGCCGTGCTTTGGGCGAAAAAATATATTGGGTACAAATGCTGATCCAGCCGATACAAAAATGCATTTCAAGCTACGCTTAACATCACCAGCCATAACTTTGAAACACTTTATATATGTACTTTATTTTTAACAAATAAAAATATATTCTCTATTTAATATTTAATTGTAAGGAAAAAAAAAAAAAAAAACATGTCATAATGCATAGTGATAATAGGCAACATTCTCGTGATGCTGCAATAAATTATTATATATTTTTTTTTTTGCTTATAAAAATAAAGTACATTGCATATATATACATATATATTTTTTTTAATAGCAATTAACTTGCAAATGAAAAACAGGGGTCGATGCAGGTTTTTATTCTTGGGGCTCATTTTGTGAAAAGTACAAGTTATTTTTTTAAATTTTACTATATTTTTGTGAAAAATAATATTTTGTAAGGAAAGTTGAAATCCAGTTATTTAAATTCAAACGAAGAATTTATTGACAAAACTTCTTTAAATCTCCTTGCTAAAGTTTCTGTTTTTCATGAGCTGGTTTTATTTATAATATACACATTTTAAAACAGTTTTTATGAAAAAGAATGTTACGAAGGGACCTATTTCATTAAATTTATTTTTGTGAAGGGGTCCATTTTATTAAATCTATTTTTGTGAAGGGGCCTATTTTATTAAATAGATTTTTGTGGAAGGGCCCTAAATAGGCCCCAAATTTTGCTTGGATCGACCCCTGAAAAATGCATCCAAAGAGTCATGAGTCTGGATATTTTTCATTATTTCTTGTTTAAATTAACAATGGGAGTAATCAAATTACCATCATTTAGAAGAAATTTCATAAAAAAAAACCCTTTAAAATAAAAATATAAAAATGGAAATAGTTAGTGTGGACACATCTACAAATAAACAGCTTTCATTTAAAAAAAAAAAATAATTAGCAAAATTAGTTCAGTCAAAAGCTCGGGGCAGATGACTAAAAAGAAAAAAAAACAGTCATGTTTCAAATATTTCAAAACTCGCCTTATCAAGAAAATCAAATTTGGGAAATCGCAAAAACATTTATCTACGTCCATTAGTTTTCATTGTAAACCAAGGTTTTACAATTCCAGTAATACAGGATAAAACAAAATATTTTGCAGGTAGTGTTTTTTCGGTGGAAGTTTACCAGTAGAATAGATTGAGATTTTCAAAATTTTGAATGAGGCCAGCTTCGAAACTCACGTCCTCATATATAGACTGAGTTACAGAAGGATACTGTACCTTGCCTGCCCTTAGGTTTACAAAATTCTTGCTCTTAATTATAAAAATTACAACATTTCCCTTCTTGCACCTCATCATTCCAAAAAAGTAGCAGCCTTCTTGCCTCCAGTTGTAAAAAGAATGCCTTTATTCCTTTGTGTATTAAAAAATTTAGTTACATTAGTAATTTTTTTTTTTCATTCCATTAAGGATTCTACTTTATCTGGTTGCAATATGTTTATATTAACATATTTATTTGGGCTATTCAGTTTTAGATTAATACTAATAGAAATTCTAACGAAAGTTTACCGTGTAGTACTTTTAAATAAAAAATGACCACTAGTTTAAAGAAAGTGGCCCTTATAAAACTGGTACCAGTGACCACTAATGAACTTTTCTAGTTCAGCAAGGGTTGGGTTAGCCATTAAAAACTAGTTTTTGAGATGACATAGGTTTAAAGTGTGTTTTAACCGTCCAAAACACAAATATGTACGTAAACACAGAACAAAACCGAAAAAGTGCTGTTAATATAGCATTGCTTTTGTTTGATAGTTCAATGTAGTTTAGTATACATTAAATTGTAATCAAATATGAAATTATAATTTTTTTCTTTGTTTATGTCTACATTTCCAAGTTATGTGGATTTTTCTGGTGTGGCTTTTTTTGCATACTTGGTTGAATACCTTATTTTTAAATATATATATAGATACAAGCACATTTTTTTTTTCAAGAGAAACGATAATTTATACTGATTTTAAGGAGTTTCACTTATATTCATAAGCTGTGTAGGACCTCCCTTAAAATATTTTGTCTTCAATCATATGTGAAACCTTGGTAGTGATCAGGAAGAAAATTAGCAGACGACACATCTAGTTGTAAATCAGAGAGTACAGAAAACACCCCTCATCATCGTGCTTTTGGAAACTTCTAGGATAGATGTGCCAGTAAGTAATGTGATTTATTCCTGTTATTTCAATTTATTTTGATTCATAATGGAAAATGCTACTACGAGATTGATTTTAGATCGATGCTATACAAATACAATACTATAAAAACGAGAATCTAATAATTATAATTGTTAATTGAAAAACGTTGGCTTTTAGCTAAATGCTTTAAATTGGATTTTGGCTTAACAAAAATCCGGTAGCAATAACATCTACTCTATGAAAAGGTGCGTTCCCACAAATATTTTTTTTCCAACTACAGCACTGTGCATTTATCCAGTTTTATTTAGAATTTATTGATTAAATTTTTCTAACTCTGCTAAATAATTCTTTTGATACTATTTTATTAAATCTAGGTTTTTGACACGACGGTTTTAACCATTACATATCAAAAATTCAACCCTTTACTTTTAAAGTATAAATATAACCTTTCGGTGCTGAAGAAAGATAGTTCCTGATATCTAGTAAAATAGCATAAAAATAATAGATACATCATTTTTTTTAATACTTTAAAGACAAAAAAATAGAATAGATTATACAAATACACGGACAGCATATTTTATACACCAGTGGTAACTTATCAATAAAAATATTGAGCACCACCAGTGGCCGAGAGGTTATGCTCTCGAAGCTGGTAGACGGGAGGTGCAGGATTCGAACACAATCGTACCCGTCAGCCTAATCGTTTGGAATTTTCGTGGATTTCTTTGAACCATGGATTTCCATGCGTAAATACGGGTTAGGTTCCCTTAGAAAGAACCCCCACAAAGGGCACTCCCCCCTGGGTCTATATCCTTCGAGTAGATAATTGACCGTCAAATCAAAATTCAACCCAATAAAAATATTGAAACAGTAGAAAACATTCCAAACTTCAACCTTAAAAATTGGTTGGACGTTAATGGAACTTTGGGAAGAGAATAAATTACTGTATATACTCGTGAATGAGTCAAAAAATTTTAGACAAAATTTAGGAGTTGAAAATGGTGGTTCGACATATATAAAATAAAAATTATCAGATAATCGGCGAACGGGTAAGTCTTTTAAGTTATCACATGAGAGATAAAAGCGAACAACGGTCATTTCCCTGTGATTGACAAAAAAAGCTCAACAATAATGTCCCTGTAATTGTTCCGCATCTATTTTCTCTTGGGACAGAATTCCCACCAATACAGGGACATTCCTTTTAACATTTTAATACCCTTTTTAAAAAGATTTCAACATGAGAATGCTTCTAGATATCTCTCTAAGTCCTAAAATACAAAGTAGTACTACATTTTAGTAGTCTAAGAAGTTGTTTACCCTTGTAAATGAGGATTGAATAGATTTTTAAAAGAATTTTTTCTTTTTAAGTATTACTGAATTGATGTGAATAGGTTTCAAAGTAGTTTAAGGTTCTTTGGTTTTACATAATTATACAGTTTTAAACGTCGAATTAAAAAAAAAAAGTCTGATTAGAAATGTAAAAATGTTTACCAATTTCATGTCATGAAAATTTATTATCCTCGATTGCAAATCATTTTTCAACATACTACCAGGAATGCGGTTAGACTTATACACGAAAATTCAATTTTTTTCAAAATTTTGCTTAGGAATTGGGAGGGTGGGGAACTTATAATACACGAGTATATACGATAAGCACAAATGTTAATCACATAACTATTGCAGAATTCACAACTGAAAAAAAAACATAACTTACATATTTGGAAAAATACTGATTCACTTCAATAATAAATGCACTTCAATAAAACTAGTCAAATATATTTGGAATACAAAGGAAGGACTACCTGAATTTCTCAACCAGACCATCTAAAAACAGAAATTTAAAAATAATACAATAATAGACAACAATAAAAAATTAAATTTGTTATTAACATCTTTATGAATTAAAAAACTTATGACATTATCAAACATACCACAGGGCTTGAAATTCAAATTTTCCCAGGAGGGGAGTCTCCCTCCCAACATTTATAAATAGAGGGGAGTGGGAGGGGCCAAAAAATATCTTTAAATCCCTCTATTTTCTTAAGTGCAACTTCAAGATAATACAGACATGACAAAATACCATTGAAATAAATTAAATCCAATGTATATCCAAAATGTTTATTTTTATTAAAAAATAGAGGAAAATAATCAAGTTTTATGTATACCACATCTATTTTTTAACTTTTTATTATTATTTTTTTAAATAATCAAATGTATGATTATGGGCACTTAACAATTGGATTGTTAAATGAATTTCTGAACTTAGATTTTATTCAATTTTAGATGCTGATTTTTTTTTTTTTTTTTTTTTTTTTTTTTTTTTTTTTTTTTTTTTTTTTTAGAAAACTTTGCAAAATCTGACGTGTTTTCATTATTAACTACTCACATAAACAATGCATATCATATCGGCGATATGGTATTGTGAACATGGTCACTTCCCCAGTAGCAGAATTTTCTGTGTCCATCTGTAGCAAACAGAATTTATCTGCGACAAGACAATGCTGAAGCAAGCTACTATTATAAACACTTATAATAACCATAAAATAACCAAAAATTGCATTTTACAAAGAAAATCTAATAAAACACAATAACTCTTAAAACAAAGTAAATTTTTAATGATTTTTTTTAAGCCCAGCATTTATTGTTAAGCTGGTAGATTAATCATAAAATAATCTGCAGCATTGCTGCCGTGCCACACAGTTTCTGCTATGGGGGTCACTTCTGAACAAGATTGTTTTATTATATACTTAATGGAATTAAAATTAAAACTGGAATCCCTAGTATTTTCATTAATTGAACTAGGTTCTAAGAATTGATATTTTAAACCCAGGCCCAAAGTTTAAAAAAGAAAACCATCAATTCATTTCTTCTATTACAAAAAAAAAAAAAAAAAAAAAAAAAAAATGCTTGATTTTAAAAAGTCCTAATTTTAGTGAATTGCCAAGATCAACTAGATGTTTGTTATTTCTAAATATATTTCTTTGGAGTTCCCAATTTTTTTTTTTTCTTTTCGTGCACTACATGATCTAATCTCAAATTTTGTTTAGCGCCAAGAGTAGATGAAAAGTGGGGCTCCGACCTCAGGAGGAGGTGTTGAGGTGCACGAGAGGAGGTGCAGGTGCAGGTGCAGGTGCAGGTGCATGTGCAGCACCTCCCGTGCTCCTCCTCTCGTGCTACACCTCCCGTGCTCCTCCTCCTCTCGCGACTCTACTCTTGGAGGAGGGGTTAATGCGATAAGGATTTTTTTTAGATAAAAGCGGGAATTTTCGGGAGATTGATTTTTTGCTGTGTTATAGTATGAGGGTTATTTTTTTCGGTTACATAATTTTCGGGCGTTATTATTTTGAGTGTAGTATAGTATGAGGTTTAAATGAATAATTAATTAAAAAGTAATTAAAAATAATGAATGAAAAATATTAATTTAGAAATTTTAATGAGGGGACTTAGAATTTTTGAGTTTGAAATTTATTTTTATTCAGTTATAGTACGAGGGGGTATTTTTTTTACTGTCGGTTTACTAATTAGTAATTAAAAATAGCAATTAAAAATTTAATGAGAAAATATTTAATGAAGCGACTTAGAATTTTTCGAGCAATTTCATTTGTTAATTAAAGTATAGTATGAGGTATAGTATGAGGTATAGTATAGTATGAATTAGTAAAAATGGAAATTAATTGAAAATATCAATTCATTAAAAAAGTAATTAAAAATAATTAATGAGAAAAATTAATTTAAAAATTTTAATGAGGAGACATAGAATTTTTAGGGGAGCAATTTTTAAGTGTGTTAGAGTTGTGGTGCTGCCATCTAGTAACGATTGATAGAATTTAGTTTCGGAATTGGTATTTTTACGAAAAGTTGTGAGGAGGATTGAACCTGCAAAATGTAATCGTGGTTGAATAATAGACCGTTACCTTATCGATTCAGCCACGATTACATAGTTTTGAAAGAAAATTTAAAGAAGTGCTACTTCCTTTTTTTTTTTCGAAAAATTAGACTGATGACGAAGGGGTTATTACGTAATGGGAAAACCCTGTCACGTGGTATGTGATAACAATAATGACGTGGTAGACTAGATTGGGGAAACCCAATTGATAAGGACTTGTGAGATTTTTCATTTCTAGTCAAGTAACTGAGGCTATAACAAGTGTTTCAGGTAAGCTTGTTTTAATTTATTTCTTTTTCAATTGATTAAATAAAATTTGGCGAAGGATTTTCTTCTGTTAAATGACATGTTTTTCAAGACATTTTTTCGAAACGCAGTCATGTTTTCACAAATATTTCTCGGTTATATATAAATGAATTGAAAATTTTCTATTAGCCAGTTAGTAATTTTACACTATCATTAGTTAGATAAATGAAGTTATGCTTTTGTGTCGTGCTTTCGGACTAAACTTTACTTATTAAATGAAAAAATATATATGTAACTAGAAAATTTGATGAATATTTGTAGAAAAAAATTAAATTTTCAGTGATCTTTTAATCTAGTCAATGTATGAAGCGAAAATAAAATTTTAATTATACTTAACAAACATTTCAAAACACATCATTCATTTATAATAAATATTGAGAGACTTAATATCGTTACAAAATTTTTTTAAAGAGGGATATATATTATCTGATTTCGTTTCATGTAACATCGAATTTTAGCATGTGCACGTATTTCCCGGGTGGAAAAACCCTTTGGTAGATAAGCGGCTCAACAGTTCGCATGATTAGTATATGACTCACTTTACTTGAAGGTTTATTTATTTACGGAGTGAGGAATAGGGATTAGATAATTGTTTGTAGTTAAATATTAATTTAAAGGGAATTAGAAATTTGATTATGGATTTTATTCTTTTAAATGACCTGTTTTCTAAAGGTAATTTTTAGAAATTGCAGTATTTTAAACCATTTTTTAGTTATGTTTTTGAATTTAAAGAAATGTTTTTGTCATTTATCGATTATAAGTTTTGGTTTAGTCAATGTTATTAATGATTTCATTCATATATGCTCAATAAGGAACCTTTTGGAAATATTTTTCTAAGAATTTAGAACATATGAAAGTTTAATTTTTTAAGGTTTTTGTAAGTATCATTTTTTTTAAGGAAATGTATAATGTTATAGAACGACCAGAATTTGAAAAATTTCGTCAAAATAATTTACATATTAACTCACATACATAATTTTTTTTAGTAACTAACTTGTATCACTTATTACAACCCTGATTTTTGTACGGCTTTTTAAGATATATTTATCTCACATATTTAAATTTAAACTAATTCTTAAGTTGTTGATTTAGTTCCACAAATGCATATGCTTCAACAACAAATATTTTGCATAAGAGAAATAAGTATTTACATAAAAATTATACTTACCTTTTACGAACACATCTGTTTCACACACTTTCTCGAAAAAATGGAGAAGACAAGTCCTTATCCAATTGAAATGACTAACAAGTTATGAGTCATTCGTGGGTTTTTCCTACGTAGATAACCTCACGGATTAGGAATGCATTTAATTTTCGACACTAGATTTATATTATTAAAGTTAGAATTGCAATTAACACATATCCTTTAATTGATATTTAGAATAATTAAATTAATAATTCAATTAATCTTTTAAAAATTTAGTTTTTTTTAGTTTTATTCATTCTTAACAAAATATACAAATTAACAAAGTCATTTTAAATACAAGTGAACTATTCACCCTATTGCTATACTCGACTTGCGCGAAATAAAATACAACCTGCTACTACTCTTACCTGGAGCGGACTGACTGATAACATCCTCGCTTATCTACTTAAGCAAGATCACGTGATATCACCGCGCATGCGCTATGGTAACTAGTGACGTAATCGATCGCTGATAAGATTTCCTGATAAGAACTTGTATTCATTTCTTCCCAAGCAAGTGTACGAGTTGGTCGTGTCTAGGTAAGTAGCATTTAAAGTTATTTTTATAATGTGTTTTAATATGTAGTGTGGGTAAAAAGGAATACACAGTTTATTACAATTTCAATTCATTTTTATTAATATAAACTCGATCAAGTAGGATTTAGTAGATACGAAACTGAATGTATTTTGTTAGAGAAGTGAATGACCGGAATAAAAATAATTGATAAAATGTTTGAATATTATTCTTTTGAAAGTTTTACTGAGGTTTGGTAAATAAAATCACACCATGTTTGTTTTGTGTTATCACGTGATTGAATGTTTACGAAAGAGTATTTAAACAAGAGGTAGGTCGGGTAGGGGTTCAGTCTATGAGATGATGTCATGCGAGAAAGACTAGAATGAAGATGATGCGTTTTCGAGTTAATGTGACAAATAATCAAATTTTATGCTGTAATGAGGGCGATTTATCCGGTTCCAAGTCACGCAGCAAGTTTTGGTGGTGTAAATGCTTTATATCGTGCTGCCAAAGGCAAAGTAGCGAAAAAGACGATACAGAAATGGTTGAGCGGAGTCGATTCCTACACGCTTCACAAACCGGCTCGGAGAAATTTCCCAACAAACCGAGTGGTCGTTTATTCGATCGATCAACAATGGCAGGCCGACCTGGTTGATCTTATCAGTTTACAAAAACACAATCAAGGATTTCGATACCTCCTGACGTGTATAGACATTCTGTCTAAATATGCGTGGGCGATTCCCTTAAAAACGAAACGAGGAGAAGAAATTGTACAAGCCTTTCGTTCTATTTTTTCAACCAGAAAGCCCAAATCCCTTCAATCTGATGCCGGAAAAGAATTTAAGAACCGACTGTTTCAAAGATTTTTAAAACAAGAAGGTGTTCGATTTTTCACGACGAATAATAATACCAAGGCGTCGGTGGTCGAACGATTTAACCGTACTCTCAAAACGAAAATGTGGAAATATTTCACACATAACCATACCTATCGTTATACAGATGTATTGGACCAGTTATTACAAAGTTATAACCATACCTATCATTCGAGTATCAAGAGACCCCCAGTAGAAGTGACGGCGGAAAATGAAAGCGATGTGTGGTTTACTCTTTATGGAGAGATGGAACATGTGAAAAGAAAACCCTGTGTGTTTCAAGCGGGAGATGTGGTGCGTGTGTCGAAACAGAAAATGACCTTTGAAAAAGGATATGAAACCAATTGGACGGAGGAATTGTTTGTGGTGACGGAGTGTGTACTCAGAGACCCTCCCGTGTATCGAATAAAGGACTTGTTAGACGAACCTATTCAAGGAACTTTTTACCCACAAGAACTTCAAAAAGTGCAAATGAAAGAAACTTATACGATTGAAAAAATTTTAAAGAAGCGCACGAGAAAAAGTCAAGTGGAATATTTTGTGAAGTATAAGGGATATCCCAGCAAATTCAATCAATGGATTCCCTCCTCAGATTTATCTTCCTTATAAGTCAGTGCAAGAATGATACAAGATCATTTGCTAACATGTCCTTCTACCTGACGTTACCTTCGGACAGTTCCAGGAATTTCTTTCCTGAGAATAAAATTTCTCATTTCATTACACGATTGCCCGCCCCTATTGAATTGAAAGGGGAATGGGAAGTGGGTCTCGTGGAATTTATTTACCCACATACCTGGTATAATGTGAATCAACACACAAACTTAATTGGATTCGACTTTAACGATGGAAGGATCATTGGTAGACGAATCCCTCCTGGATTTTATGAGACGGTACCTGATATTTTGAAAGCTATTGCTATCAAAGACATGGAACAAAAAATTTTGTTTTCCTACAATCCCATCACGAAAAGAGTCACCATCAACGTGCGAGATAATGCTAAAGTGATTTTAGAAGCTGGATTATCTGAAATGTTGGGGTTCGAACCGTGTGAGATTGCTTCCTTAGATAATAACATTGAACAAACTGTCGATAGTTCGTATGTGGCAGATCCGTGTGCTCATTATAGAGTATTAATGATTTATTCGGACATAGTAGAGCCTCAAATTATCGGTGATGTGTTGGCACCCCTGTTGCGAATTGTGAATGTCACCGGAAAAGACGGAGAAGTGATTTGTGTGAAATTTGATCGACCCCATTACTTACCCATCAGTCGAAAATCATTCGACTCATTAGAAATCGTTATAAGGAACCACCTGGGTGAATTAACACCATTTGAACGGGGTCGCTCGTACGTGAAACTTCATTTTCGTCAAAAATACCTCTCGTGATGTTTGTTCCCTATCAGTGTTGTGCGAAATCTTTTGAAGATTATTATACTCATCAGTCGGGTAGCGGCTTAAACTATTATCAAGGAACTACTTTACAAAGAGGATATGGATTCGGTGGACTGTTTCGATCGCTGTTTCGTGCAGCGGTCCCCCTTTTCAAGTCTGGAGCGAAAGCCGTGGGAAAACAATTGTTTCATTCCGGTGTGAACGTCCTCAGTGATATATCACGAGGAGAAGATATTAAAATAGCTGCCAAGCGGCGGTTAAAAGAAGCCGGTCAAAACTTGACGGATAAAGCAGCTACTAAAATGAAGACCATGATTGGATCGGGTCATCAGTATAAAAAGAGGAAACGTTTTCACAATGTCATCATTCCTCGCAAAGCCAAGAGAGTGAAAGTGCATGATATTTTCTCTTAAAGATGTTTGGACTCATTCATAAAGATTCTGCCGCTTGTGCTAAATCCGAATTGGATCTGTTTTTAATTCGACCTACCCAGACGGCTATTGAAAAAGGATATTTCATCGAATATCATCCCCTTGCCAATATTCGAGATGGAGGACCTGTGGAATTTAACATTTCTGGGAACGGCGAAGATTATATTGATTTGTCGGCTTCCTACCTCTACGTCAAAGTGAAAATCACCAAGTCAGACGGAACGGATTTACCTGCAAGCGAACCTGTGGCTCCTGTCAATTTGTTTTTACAAGCTTTGTTTTCGCAAGTGGATATCAGTTTAAATGAAAGAGCCATCTCTTCTTCGAGTAACACATATCCTTATCGTGCTTATATTGAAACCCTGCTGAACTATGGAGAAGACGCTAAGAAATCTTTATTAAGATGTGAATGTTTTTACAAAGACACGAATTTGACCGAAACAGACCCCACCACCAATGGAAACCCTGGATTGAAGAAACGCTATGAACTGACTAAAACTAGCAAAACATTGGATATGATTGGTCCCCTTCATTGTGATATTTTCCAACAAAATCGACTACTCTTGAATATGGTCGATCTGAAAATTAAAATGACTCGCAGCAAATCAGACTTTTGTTTGATGGCTAAGAAAGAACCGCCTAAAACTTTTCACGACTATAAAGTGATTTTAGAACATGCTTCTGTGTTTGTTCGCAAAGTGAAAGTGAGTCCCGGCGTGTTATTGGGACATGCCAAAGCCCTGGAAAAAAACTCTGCAAAATATCCTATTGATCGAGTGTTATGCAAGACTTATTCAATCTCCACTGGAAGTAAATCTTTCATGCAAGATAATGTGTTTTTAGGGGCGATGCCAAAACGTATCATTGTTGGACTTTTAGACAACAGTGCTTATGCTGGACAATACGATTTGAATCCCTTTTACTTTTATCATCACAAAGTCAACTTTTTAAGTGTCTATGTGGATGGTCAACCTGTACCCAGCAAACCTTTGGAATTGGATTTCGACGAAAACAACTATATAAGAGCCTATCATCGACTGTTCTCTGGTTTTAATCATGATGCTGGCATTTATTTAACACGTGAAGAATTTGCTGATGGACACACCTTATATAATTTCGACTTAAGCCCTGACCTGTGTGACGGACCTCATCTAAATTTACAGCATCAAGGAAATTTACGAATTGAAATCAAATTCGCTGAAGCGTTAGAAAAAACAACGACTGTATTGATTTATGCGGAATTTGAAAACATTATTGAAATAAGTAAATCACGTCACGTGATTTGCGACTTTCCAAACTAAATGGATTCATTACAAATCGAGACCATTTTATCTCATGAAGCAGTGACCCGAAACTATTTTTTGGGTGTTTTTCCAAGTGATCAGCTACCAAGAAGAACCGAGCGGTATCCTGTCTGTTTTATCTGTAACGTGGACAAGTCTACAGAGCCTGGAAGTCACTGGGTGGCTTTCTACCTATCTTCGCCTGATGAAGTGGAATTCTTCGACTCCTATGGAAACGAGCCTTCCTTTTTTAAAGGACCCCTATCGAACTATGTATCCCGTTTTTCACGAGTTATGTTTAATCCACTCGTATTACAAACTCACGTGACTGCCGTCTGCGGGCAGTATTGTGTATTTTATCTATATTCTCGATGTCAAGGTAAAACCCTAAAGGATTTTTTATCACATTTTGTCACTGCAGAATTGTCGAACGATCGACGAGTCTATAATTTTGTAGCCAAACGATTTGGCATTCGTGCACATTTTTATCAATAAATATGAATTTAACTGTGAATCATGTGTCTGTGATTATTTAAAGTGTGTGTTTTACTAGTGTATGTTTATTAACGATGAAGTTTCCACGCTTTCAACACCCTTGCACGATGCTCCTTGCAGGTCCCACAAGAGTGGGTAAAAGCTGGTTTCTACGTGATTTGTTAAGGGAAAGAAACGTCATGTTTGACCCTCCTCCTGATAAAGTGATTTGGTTTTACGGTATCTATCAAAAACTGTATAATGAAATACCAGATGTTACCTTTGTAGAAGGCTTTCCTTCGAATTACACCGAGTATTTAGGAACAAATTCTTTAATGATCTTAGACGATCTCATGGTGGAATGTGGATCAGACGAGCGTATGACTTTTCTCTTTACAAAGGCAAGTCACCATTTAAACGTGAGCGTGATATTTATTACACAAAATCTCTTTCATAAAGGGAAAGAAATGAGAAACGTTTCCCTAAACAGTCAATATTTGATCCTGTTTAAAAATCGTCGTGACATGAGTCAAATCACTCATTTGGGTCGACAATTATACCCAACTAACACTAAATTTTTTCAAGAAGTGTTTACTGATGCCACTAGAAAACCGTTTTCTTATTTATTAGTCGATTTAAGAAATGAAACCCCAGAAGAACTACGGTTAAGAACACTGGTGTTACCGGGACAAAGACAATACGTGTACACTTTGAAAAAAGGTTTAAAAAGAAAAACATTTTCTTCTTAATTCAGTTGCGATCATGACGTTGACTGAGAAACAACTGCGTGATTTAGAGCTCATTAAGACATGTCCTAAAACTTTACGCAAGCAACTTTTGAAAAAATTACCTTCTCGCTCGGTGAAAGCCATTTGTGAGTGTACTCACAACGTATTGAAAGGAAACGTACCTCTCTCACCAAATCAAAAGAAGTCTTTGAAGAAGTATAAAAACTCTATTCGAAAAATCGGCACGAAAAAGGGAACTCTTTTTTCAAAAAAGAAACTGATTGTGCAACACGGAGGATTTTTAAATATTTTAATTCCTGCGGCCCTAAGTGTGTTAACGGGTCTTATCAATGGAGCTCGCTACTAAATACGCCCTCATACCAGAAGAAGAGTTGACTAGACATGTACCCACGAAAAAGCAAATGACTGAGTTTGATGTGGCAATGTCCAATATACTCAATAGTTCACTTCCCGATCATGAGAAAGTTCAACAGTACTATGAACTTTTAAAAAGGAAAATGAATTTGCAAGAATTTAATGTCCCTTGGAGATCAAAGCCTTTTGATGATGATGAAGAGAAAAAAAAGTCCAAACCTCCCAAGACGGAACCTGTCAAAACAGGACCTGTTAAAACGGAACCTGTCCAAACGGAATCTACCAAGACGGAAGCGGTACATATAGAAAGACCCCCTGAAATATCTCAAGATGATTACGACACATTTGTGATAACCTCAACACCAGCACATATGAGGAAACAAGCTGGATCTTTACTCAGGTTACTGAAATCGAAATCAAGCAAAATGACCTGGGATCAAACTGGAAGAGTCACTTATAATGGAAACACCTTACAAGATACGAATTTAGCGGAACTCTTTCATCTCATTTTTAATGTGAATAAAAAACCTGTGAAAACCCCTACAGAATTTCTCCATGCGCTTCATGAAATTGGAGTACCTTCAAGTATTGTTAAAAATAAATATTTATCTCCTACCTCAATGAAGAAAATAACGAAAGTTGTATCACCCAGAAGAAACTTTGTAAAACCCAAGAAGAGATCTAACAATGTATTACTAAATCCTACTTGGACAAGTTTATATTAATAAAAAATGAATTAAAATTGTAAAAAACTGTGTATTCCTTTTCACCTACACTACATATTAAAACACATTACAAAAATAACTTTAAATGCTACTTACCAAGACACGAGCACCTCATACACTTGCTTGGGAAGAAATGAACACAAGTTTTAATTAGGAAATCTTATCAGCGATCGATCTTAAAAAAGTATTACTCATTTTTTTCTTGTTGAATTAATAGTGTGAAAAAGTAAATTGATATTATTTATGTGAAATGTTCTCTTTTGAATGATTTTAAAAAGTAAATTGATATTTTAAAAAGATATTATTTATGTGGAATGCTCTATTCTAAATGTATTTATATCATGTGAAAAATATTTTATTCATTTCATGCGTATTTTTGGTAGAAATTCTCTTTTCATACTAATGATGAGTCATTCTAAATATATCTTTTTAATTGAAGCGAATGAAATTTTAGTTTAACACATAATTTAACTTAAAACAAAATTTTAACAAAGTTATTATTCTATGTGTAAATTTTTAGAACTTGTTATTCATGAAATATAAATTAACCCGGAGTTAAAACCACACGTGGCACTGTAGTATTAAAATGTAGCCAGCAGCAGTTAACCTAAATAATCTACTTCAAGTTCAGGCAAAAAATCAGGACATGACACGAAAAAAAACACAAACTAAAATAAAATCAACATATATAAATTTATTCATTAGACGAAATTACATTATTAAACACAGTTTCTTCATTTTCAATATACATTTTTTTAATGTCTTCAAGTACACGTGAAACATCTAAAGTTGAAAAAAAATTATCTACAGGCACTATTGAAAAGTCATTGGCATTTTCGAGATAAAAGTCTTTTGCTAGTTGACGAAAGTCCAGTTTATAAAATGCCAATTCAAAATATCCTTCAAATTTTTCAGTTGGAGAAAAGGTAATACAGGAATGAAGATCCGACTTTGGATAGTCTGCTTTGCATGCAAAACAATAAAAAAGTTCACAAATTTTTACACTAACCGATTTTGTCAAACACTTTTTTAATGAAAAGGTCAAATTGGCATAATCGTGAAAATCACAAAAGATGTTAGCATTGCTGCTATCCGGTATTGTTTCAGCATGAGTATGTTCAAAAGATACGAAGTATCCGAGAGTCTGTTGAATTAGGCACTCTTTAACTTTCGCACTAATGGTAGAAAAAAGATCCTGCAGATTAGCCATGTGTGATCCAGCAAGAATTACATTCTCAGGTAAAAACTGAAAACTCAGATTTTTTCGCTGAAACATTCTCTGAAAAAGATAAAGGTTTCCTTCATCTTTAATTTCTCGTGTAACACATAAGTCTTTGTCTATAATAATAACTTGTTCCGCAAAGTTATACGATTTTCGTTGAAAAGAATGCCACACTGAAGGAGAAAGCGAAACACCATTTTTAGATGGGTGAAGAAATCCTTCTTCATCAGTTAAAAATCTTCTAATATGCACACGTATGTGGGTTAGGAAAAAAACAATGGATACATAATTGTCGTCACCAAGATGAAACATATGGCTCGGTAAGGATTCTCTAGTAAAAAATGTTTCGCCGGCATCATCCACTTTTATTCTTTTCGCAATTCTGTTTTTATTTTCGTTCTGAAGACGAAGTTTTTGATGCAACTCGTTTGCAGCTTCTTTCCGCATTCTGGATTCCAAATTGCAGATATCCGAATTAAGACGTTTCATTTTTAATTTGGTTAAGATCTATACAAACACCAAAAAAAATTCGCAATTCCACAAACGATGCTACACTCACAAGAAAAATACAATCAACTGACAAACACAACTGTTGCCAATTGCTGAATAATAAACTTTTATCACGATTGGTTACAGTTAAACGTCATCGAAAGCATAAAAAAACAACTCAACTTCACAATCGATTCCGGTTAATCTATATTTTTTGTGTTTAAGAATGCACGTATGACGTCATAGCACACGTGGGCAGTTTTCCAGTCCTAACATGAAAGATGATGTTCCAAAAGGAATGTGTGACGTCATGGAGCAGAAGATCCGTCACGTTGCCACAACGAAACTTCAAGTAGACACCACGTGATCGTACAAAAGTCCAATTAAAATAAAAATTGAATAAGAGTCATTAATTAAATTCATTAAAAGTGAATACACAATAAGGCTATTGACATTCAAAACCCATGCATATTCCAACATGGAGATTATGTCATCGTTAATTAATAAACCTTTGTTATCCTATACAAACCATCACGTGACATTTCCCCCACTTCCCCCCCCCCTTAAATATCCTGCAAAATACAACTCAACATTCAGTAAAAAAACAACTCAACCTAAAACCCTCGTTATCCTATACGATCCAGTCACGTGAAATCTTATCAGCGATCGATTACGTCACTAGTTACCATAGCGCATGCGCGGTGATATCACGTGATCTTGCTTAAGTAGATAAGCGAGGATGTTATCAGTCAGTCCGCTCCAGGTAAGAGTAGTAGCAGGTTGTATTTTATTTCGCGCAAGTCGAGTATAGCAATAGGGTGAATAGTTCACTTGTATTTAAAATGACTTTGTTAATTTTTGTATATTTTGTTAAGAATGAATAAAACTAAAAAAAACTAAATTTTTAAAAGATTAATTGAATTATTAATTTAATTATTCTAAATATCAATTAAAGGATATGTGTTAATTGCAATTCTAACTTTAATAATATAAATCTAGTGTTGAAAATTAAATGCATTCCTAATCCGTGAGGTTATCTACGTAGGAAAAACCCACGAATGAGTCATAACTTGTTAGTCATTTCAATTGGATAAGGACTTGTCTTCTCCATTTTTTCGAGGAAGTGTATCAAACAGATGTGTTCGTAAAAGGTAAGTATAATTTTTATGTAAATACTTATTTCTCTTATGCAAAATATTTGTTGTTGAAGCATATGCATTTGTGGAACTAAATCAACAACTTAAGAATTAGTTTAAATTTAAATATGTGAGATAAATATATCTTAAAAAGCCGTACAAAAATCAGGGTTGTAATAAGTGATACAAGTTAGTTACTAAAAAAAATTATGTATGTGAGTTAATATGTAAATTATTTTGACGAAATTTTTCAAATTCTGGTCGTTCTATAACATTATACATTTCCTTAAAAAAAATGATACTTACAAAAACCTTAAAAAATTAAACTTTCATATGTTCTAAATTCTTAGAAAAATATTTCCAAAAGGTTCCTTATTGAGCATATATGAATGAAATCATTAATAACATTGACTAAACCAAAACTTATAATCGATAAATGACAAAAACATTTCTTTAAATTCAAAAACATAACTAAAAAATGGTTTAAAATACTGCAATTTCTAAAAATTACCTTTAGAAAACAGGTCATTTAAAAGAATAAAATCCATAATCAAATTTCTAATTCCCTTTAAATTAATATTTAACTACAAACAATTATCTAATCCCTATTCCTCACTCCGTAAATAAATAAACCTTCAAGTAAAGTGAGTCATATACTAATCATGCGAACTGTTGAGCCGCTTATCTACCAAAGGGTTTTTCCACCCGGGAAATACGTGCACATGCTAAAATTCGATGTTACATGAAACGAAATCAGATAATATATATCCCTCTTTAAAAAAATTTTGTAACGATATTAAGTCTCTCAATATTTATTATAAATGAATGATGTGTTTTGAAATGTTTGTTAAGTATAATTAAAATTTTATTTTCGCTTCATACATTGACTAGATTAAAAGATCACTGAAAATTTAATTTTTTTCTACAAATATTCATCAAATTTTCTAGTTACATATATATTTTTTCATTTAATAAGTAAAGTTTAGTCCGAAAGCACGACACAAAAGCATAACTTCATTTATCTAACTAATGATAGTGTAAAATTACTAACTGGCTAATAGAAAATTTTCAATTCATTTATATATAACCGAGAAATATTTGTGAAAACATGACTGCGTTTCGAAAAAATGTCTTGAAAAACATGTCATTTAACAGAAGAAAATCCTTCGCCAAATTTTATTTAATCAATTGAAAAAGAAATAAATTAAAACAAGCTTACCTGAAACACTTGTTATAGCCTCAGTTACTTGACTAGAAATGAAAAATCTCACAAGTCCTTATCAATTGGGTTTCCCCAATCTAGTCTACCACGTCATTATTGTTATCACATACCACGTGACAGGGTTTTCCCATTACGTAATAACCCCTTCGTCATCAGTCTAATTTTTCGAAAAAAAAAAAGGAAGTAGCACTTCTTTAAATTTTCTTTCAAAACTATGTAATCGTGGCTGAATCGATAAGGTAACGGTCTATTATTCAACCACGATTACATTTTGCAGGTTCAATCCTCCTCACAACTTTTCGTAAAAATACCAATTCCGAAACTAAATTCTATCAATCGTTACTAGATGGCAGCACCACAACTCTAACACACTTAAAAATTGCTCCCCTAAAAATTCTATGTCTCCTCATTAAAATTTTTAAATTAATTTTTCTCATTAATTATTTTTAATTACTTTTTTAATGAATTGATATTTTCAATTAATTTCCATTTTTACTAATTCATACTATACTATACCTCATACTATACCTCATACTATACTTTAATTAACAAATGAAATTGCTCGAAAAATTCTAAGTCGCTTCATTAAATATTTTCTCATTAAATTTTTAATTGCTATTTTTAATTACTAATTAGTAAACCGACAGTAAAAAAAATACCCCCTCGTACTATAACTGAATAAAAATAAATTTCAAACTCAAAAATTCTAAGTCCCCTCATTAAAATTTCTAAATTAATATTTTTCATTCATTATTTTTAATTACTTTTTAATTAATTATTCATTTAAACCTCATACTATACTACACTCAAAATAATAACGCCCGAAAATTATGTAACCGAAAAAAATAACCCTCATACTATAACACAGCAAAAAATCAATCTCCCGAAAATTCCCGCTTTTATCTAAAAAAAATCCTTATCGCATTAACCCCTCCTCCAAGAGTAGAGTCGCGAGAGGAGGAGGAGCACGGGAGGTGTAGCACGAGAGGAGGAGCACGGGAGGTGCTGCACATGCACCTGCACCTGCACCTGCACCTGCACCTCCTCTCGTGCACCTCAACACCTCCTCCTGAGGTCGGAGCCCCACTTTTCATCTACTGCCAAGTCTATCCCTATTTGATAAGATGCATTGGTGGACGTTTGGTGGACGTTACTGCCCTTTCAGTTATTTCCTTTTCGGTCACGGGAAATGAAATCTTGAAGTATGTAAATCGGTCATAGAAGAAAATTGTGGATTCCGCCAATCCTTCAAGGAATAAAATATCACGAAGTTCACCAATCACTCATGGAAAAATATCACGGAATTCGTCAATCAGGCACTGGAAAATATCGTGAAATTAGTCGGTAGCGGAGAAAAATCGTGAATATCGTCAATATGTCACAAGAACAAACAAGGAAATTCGCCAATTGGTCGCAAAATGAAATCTCTAAATCCATCGATCGGTTTCGGGAGGGGGGGGGGATCTATTTCTTCAATGAGTCGCAGGAGAAAAAAACTAACTTTGTTAATCGGCCACAGGAAAATATAGCAAAATTTGGCAATTGGTCACAGGAAAGTATTATAAAATTTTAGTTGGTCAAGGACAGAAACTCTAAAATCGCCAGTTGGTCGCGGGAAAATATCACGAAAAAAATGTCGTCAAACAGTTGCTGGAACATTTCACGGAATTCATCATTCAGCAAAGGAAAAATATTGCGAAATTTGTAGATTGATCATGGGAAAGTATTGCAAAGTTCATCAATGTGTTGTGGGAAAATATCGTGAATTTGTTCTGGTTGCAAAAAAAAATCAAGAAAATTTTTAGTCGGAAACAAGGAAAAAATTGTGAATTTTGTCAATATGTCGCAAGAACAAACGAAAATTTGTCAATCGGTCATGGAATGAAATTGCGAAATTCATCTATTGGTTTCAGGAAAAAATCAATAACTCGTAGATCTGTCGCGGGGGGTTGGGGTTGGGGATTTGCTAAACATTGGTCAATGAAAAAAATCATGAAACTCGTCAGTCTTTGCAGGAAAATATCACAGAATCTGCCAATCAGTTGCGGTAAAATATCGTACGAATCTCTTAAGGCTGTTACTAATGATGAGCTAGAAGCGGCTAGGAGTCGTCTGGTAGCTTGATCGACACGAGACCTCCCTTCCCGGTTTTCGGTGTCTTTAATTTGTGTAATTTCCCTTTTAAATTTGTCCGGTTTCAATTTTTGATTTTTCTTTTTAACGTTGCTTTTCCTAGAGAGTGTTTCACTCGGGACGTGGCCTAGGAATCTTGCTTCCACAAAGGAGTCGGACTAGAGTAGAAGAATAAAGAGCTGCGGACAAAGAGAGGCCGCTCGCCGCGGCAGTCGACCCTCCCCCCCCCCTGCCTTTCCCGCTTTTCGGTGTCTTTAATTTGTGTAATTTCCCTTTTAAATTTGTCCGGTTTCAATTTTCAATTTTTTTTTTAACGTTGCTTTTGCTATAGAGTCTTTCACAAAAGAGTCGGACTAGAGTAGAAGAATAAAGAGCTGCGGACAAAGAGAGGCCGCTCGCCGCGGCAGTCGACCACCCGAGCCCAACCCTTCCCGCTTTTCGGTGTCTTTAATTTGTGTAATTTCCCTTTTAAATTTGTCCGGTTTCAATTTTCAATATATATATATATATATATTTTTTTTTTTAACGTTGCTTTTGCTATTAGAGTCTTTCACTCGGGACGTGGTCGGGGACCTACGAATCTTGCTTCAGCAAAAGAGTCAGACTAGAGTAGAGGAATGAAGGGCTGCGGACGAAGATGGGCCGCTCGCCGCGGTGGTTGAGCTAGAAGTAGCTGGGAGTCTTTCGGTAGCTTCATCGCCCCGAGCCCAACCCTTCCCGCTTTTCGGTGTCTTTAATTTGTGTAATTTCCCTATTAAATTTGTCCGGTTTCAATTTTCAATATATATATATATATATATATATATTTAACGTTGCTTTTGCTATAGAGTCTTTCACTCGGGACGTGGTCGGGGACCTACGAATCTTGCTTCCGCAAAAGAGTCAGACTAGAGTAGAGGAATGAAGGGCTGCGGACGAAGATGGGCCGCTCGCCGCGGTGGTTGAGCTCGAAGTAGCTGGGAGTCTTTCGGTAGCTTCATCGCCCCGAGCCCAACCCTTCCCGCTTTTCGGTGTCTTTAATTTGTGTAATTTCCCTTTTAAATTTGTCCGGTTTCAATTTTCAATATATATATATATATATTTTTTTTTAACGTTGCTTTTGCTATAGAGTCTTTCACTCGGGACGTGGTCGGGGACCTACGAATCTTGCTTACGCAAAAGAGTCAGACTAGAGTAGAGGAATGAAGGGCTGCGGACGAAGATGGGCCGCTCGCCGCGGTGGTTGAGCTCGAAGTAGCTGGGAGTCTTTCGGTAGCTTCATCGCCCCGAGCCCAACCCTTCCCGCTTTTCGGTGTCTTTAATTTGTGTAATTTCCCTTTTAAATTTGTCCGGTTTCAATTTTCAATATATATATATATATTTTTTTTTTTTTTTTTTAACGTTGCTTTTGCTATAGAGTCTTTCACTCGGAACGTGGTCGGGGACCTACGAATCTTGCTTCCGCAAGAGTGTCAGACTAGAGTAGAAGAATAAAGGGCTGCGGACGAAGATGGGCCGCTCGCTGCGGCGGTTGAGCTCGACATAGCTGGGAGTCGTTCGGTAGCTTCATCGCACCGAGCCCAGCCCTTCCCACTTTTCGGTGTCTTTAATTTGTGTAATTTCCCTTTTAACGTCTGGTTTCAATTTTTGATTTAACGTTGCTTTTGCTAGAGAGTCTTTCACTTGGGACGTGGCCGGGGACCTACGAATCTTGCTTCCGCAAAAGAGTCGGACTAGAGTAGAAGAATAAAGGGCTGCAGACGAAGATGGGCCGCTCGCTGTGGCGGAGAGCGGCCCAGCTACTTCGTGTGTATTATTTTAAGGCTGTTCTCAACTGCTCTGCTCAACAACCGCAAAAAGTTTTGACACATTTACAAATTCATTTTTGAATGGAAAGATGTAAAATGGGAAAGCCTGACCCTGGAAGCGATTTGGAATCTGTGTTTTCCATTTTTTGGTCAATCAATTACCTATTGACTTATAAGCGATTTTGATCATGTGACAAACACGTTTTTTCCCCTTTCTCGAGCGTTTTTTCTCCTTTCACACGGAAATCCACTTTGGCACTATTTTCTGAAAGATCTATTGCATTTGCAAAAAAAAAAAAAAAAAAAAAAAAAAAAAAAAAAAAAAAGAGGAAAAAAACAGCTTGATGACATAGTTTCTGAACAACACCTGCTAGTTTCATGCATTTCCAAACAAAAATGAATTAAAACTTAAAAAGTAGCCCTTTTGAATTTGAGAACAGTCTTAAGACGGTCGCAGAAAAAATCCGTGAAATTTTTCATTTGGATGCAAGGAAAAAATACTGAATTTCGTCAGTCGCTTGAGGGAGAATATGGAATTCGTCAGTCATTCGGAAAGAAAAATCATGAAATTTTTCAGTTGGACACAATGACAACAATTGCGAATTTCATCAATATGTCGTAAGCAGTTAAATTCGCCAATCGCCCATGGAAAAAAAAAAAAAAAAAAAATTTGTCAATTGGTTGCGGAAGAAAAAACAAATCTTGAAATCCGTCAATTGTTCACGGAGAAAAATCACGAAAATTTTCAGTCAAATGCAGAAAAACTATGGTGAATTTTGCCAATTTGTAGTAACAAGAAATGTTAAATTTGCTGATTGATCGCGGTAAATGTCACGAAATTTGTGTCAGTCACCAGTCTTATCGTCGTTCAAATCTGCCATTTTTGGGCGATAATCCAGCCATTCCACTTTGTACCATATTTACTGGTACCAAATGATTGGAAAAAAGTATTTTTAAATGATGTATATATAAAATTTGATTAGGGGTTGTTCATCTACATATCAAAACGAACCCAAACTTAGCTTTTTTTCAATAACAATTCCCAAGTTTGACACAATAAATAGATTCTGCACATCTGCACTCTTCAATTTTCAACAGAAATCCACGTTCAAAACATTTGTATAAAAGAGAGATTCAAGGGAGGTGGCTGGTGGGGGTGGGGGGAATTTCATAATGAGCAAACGGTAAATACATAAATAGAGATTACATTTTTTCAAACGGTAAAGCAAAAATTAATTTTTAAAAATATAAGTAAATTGCGAAAGCACAACCATAAAAAAAAAAAAAAAAAAAATTAGCCATAAATGTATAAAAATACTGAGATTACAAAATCAAAATAATGAAAATATGTTTTTTAAAATATAAATTGTAAATTATTTCAAAAATAAGGCTTGGTTTTTAATCCAATACATAAAAATATTGGAAATATCAAAATGAATAAATAAATCACATTTAAAAAAATTGATAAATTACTAGTTTTAAAAATAGGTTTTTTAAAGCATACAAAATTTTACAAGATGCTAATTTAACACAAAAAGAAAAATAGTATACATAAATATTCTAACAACAACAACAAAAAAAAAATGTTGAACTATCAAAATAAAGCAACAATTTATATTTTAAAATAAATTGTTAAATTATTTTAAAAAATAGGATTATAAAAGCATGACAATTTAATAAAAAATGCTTCCACAATAATTTAGCACTAGTAAAAAAAAGATAAACATACACATTCTAATAAAAAAATATTGAAAATATCAAAATAAAGCAAATAAAATCAAAATAATAAAAGTTGGTACAATCTGGTATAAAAACATGTGCAGCTCAATCTTTTTTTTTTTTTTTTTTTTTTTTTTTTACAAATAACATTTGGAATGCCGATTTCTATTGAAAATTCCTTTATTGGGATTTTCTTTCTTTTTTCGTTTAATCTCTGTATTTTCAAAAAAATTTAATCCTAAAGTTGCAATAAATGACCACTCAGTAAATTAGTTCATATCACAATTCACTGAACAGTGTCACGAGGACACTTCGTTCTCGGAAAGTCGCCGACCCGGAAGACCTGTGGTTGCCAGAACACTACAGGATTGAGTATCGCCCACAAAAACTGGCAAAACAAAAAACAAAAAACAAAAAACAAAAAAAAAAGGCAGTCCTCTCAGGACATAATCAAGCATAGCCAAAACTTACAAAATACGTCTACTGATAGACAGAGTCCGATAATATACACGAACACGCGAACGCCGTTCGTAGAAAATTTTCAAAGTTTGCAGACAGTTTTGATGTTTTTTTTTTTTTTTTTTTTTACAAATTTTCATAAAAAAAATTATTAAGACCCCAGGCGGAGAATCTGTGCGAGGCTCGTCACAGACTTGTGAGAAGGTCTGCAGATAAAAAAAAGCTATCTAGAAATTATTTACCATGTACCATGGAAGAAGCGCTGTGAAATATATATTTTTAAAACTTGAAAATATTGGAAGTGCGGGGCTTATGCCGGAACGGCAGGTACAATGCTTTTTTTTTTTTTTTGCCACGGCCGGTAGCAGAAACAGTGCAGCACCGAATCAGGTGCTGCAGATTATTTTAAGCTTTGAAGATTAATTTAACAGATTAAAAATAAATTTTGTGTTGAAAAGTAAATGTTAAATGCTGATCTCTTTTAAATAAAGTTTATTTGGTTGGAAATTTTAGCGAATGTTTATGCGCTTGTTTAGCATTTCTCTGCGATTTGCAGTGACTTTTTTACATTCGAAAGGGGAATTCGGTTTTAATATCTTAATAAACATTATCCTCTTTTCAATAAAGAATTCAGAATTAAGAATTCAGAAAACTGGAGGGGGGGGGGGGGTTGAGAGCATGTAACGTAATGTGAGGGATTGGAAAGAGGACTTTTTCACTTTTGCTGTTAGCGGCGATATAGGACTTAGGACGAGCGTGGTGTTTTTCTGCAGAAAATTTTTAAGAAATTATTTGAGTTTGCAGACAGTTTTACATTTTATCTAAGTCTGCTGATAGAGCAGAAAAAATTTGTAAATTCCATCCTTTGGTTGTGGGTATCACGAAATTTGTCAACTGGTCATATGAAAAAAGTATTTTTAAAAAATCTTCAGTCAGTTGGGGGAAAAAATCTCGAAATTCTAGTTGTACAGAAAACACAGGGAAATTTATCCATCGAGTGTACGTGAAAAAAAGGTTGCGGCAATCAGTAGCAAGAGAAAAAAAATGTGAATTTCACCAATCAGTAGAAATAAAATATCACAAAATTTGTCAGTCGATTACAGAAATAAAGTTCTGAAAATCATCTTTCAGTCGTTGAAAAAAATAGCGAAATTCACCAGTCAATCGTTTTAAAAAAAACGAGAAATCCATGTTAGCTGGCTTAAAATACTGCAAAATTTGTCAGTTGTTGAATGAAAAAATTGAAATTTGCGAGTCAATCATGAGAAAAAAAATACAAAATTCTTCTGTCTGTTGCAGGGGAAAAAAAAAAAGTGAAATTCTCAATCAGTCGCAGAAAAAATAACGAGAAATTTGTCAGTCGATTGGGATGAGGAAAAGGAGGGGAAGGGGGGGGGGGGGGCGAATCCTGAAATTCAAACAGTCACAAAATTCTATTGATAAAGGTGACAAACAAATATGTTCAGAATATTTTTTTAAACAAGGTACAAGAATGTCCTTTTTGAGATCAGTGTGCCCTTTTTATAAAAAATTCTGCCTGGTGGCCTACCCCTAGAGTTAACACTATATAACATACGGTACTTTTCGATTAGCCGAACGTCAGTGTTATATCAATGCAAAAACCCTTGATGGGTTAAAAGTTTCTGACGCAGCACTTTATCTTATGCTCTAAGAATTTTAAATATGGAACTTAAAAATACTGATATCAAATTTTGAGTGACGTTATGCTATTTCTTAAAAAATATATTTGTATTTATTTCACCATTTTACTTTTGTTTTATTTATAATCGCATGTGCAAAAGTTATGTTCAACATGAAAAGCTGCATAAAATTTTATTCGCTGTTGCTTTATCATTTACATCTCTCATAAATTCAAAATATGTGTTTTAAAAGATATGATATAAAATTTAAGTGACGCCTTGATGTGACTTTAAAAGGTTTGTTTTTTAAAATTCAATTTAAATTATTTTTGACTTGGTTAAAATATTTTTTTTACATCTACACAATACTTTTAATTTTCCAATTCACTGTTAAATATATCACTTTCATTGAATCTATACTATGCATTGAAATGTATTTATTTCAATAAATTGATTTATCTTTTGTGTCACGCTATTCAAAATTGTGAGTAAGATTTATGTAAATGGTTTATTTGCGTCAAACTATCCTTTTTCATACATTTCATGTAGTTTGGACACAATGACGCAAAGAAACCATTTACATAAATCTTACTCACAATTTTGAATAGCGTGACACAAAAGATAAATCAATTTATTGAAATAAATACATTTCAATGCATAGTATAGATTGAATGAAAGTGATATATTTAACAGTGAATTGGAAAATTAAAAGTATTGTGTAGATGTAAAAAAAATATTTTAACCAAGTCAAAAATAATTTAAATTGAATTTTAAAAAACAAACCTTTTAAAGTCACATCAAGGCGTCACTTAAATTTTATATCATATCTTTTAAAACACATATTTTGAATTTATGAGAGATGTAAATGATAAAGCAACAGCGAATAAAATTTTATGCAGCATTTCATGTTGAACATAACTTTTGCACATGCGATTATAAATAAAACAAAAGTAAAATGGTGAAATAAATACAAATATATTTTTTAAGAAATAGCATAACGTCACTCAAAATTTGATATCAGTATTTTTAAGTTCCATATTTAAAATTCTTAGAGCATAAGATAAAGTGCTGCGTCAGAAACTTTTAACACGTCAAGGGTTTTTGCATTGATATCATTACTTTTTTGAGGTTAGTGATAAAATGATTAAAAAAAAGATACTTATGGAATTTAATGCAGATTTAATTTTTACTATTTTATTACAATTTTCCTTATAGCAGTTTGTATATAAAAACAACTGGGTAAGTATAATCGCAGATCGCACAGAGGGTTTCATTTGATATTCCTTTAAAAACACTTTATCCTTAAATTAATAAATCCAAAATGTTAATTTATAATTATTAAATCCTTACATAGATGTAGCACCAATAGTTCCAATTTTCATGGGGCAGGGAACGCACTCTTTTAAACAAACCACCTTCCAATTGAAGTCATCAAAAACCAAGTTGAATAAGCCAGAGCCCGTTGTGTTGTTTGACAAACAGCAGTCTCATGTCCCCTCCTTCCCCCCTTTTTCAAAATTTTTCAGACCAGTACCTAAGAATGGAACCGAAATAATTTTTTCTCTTCAGAAATTACGATAAAAAAATAGTATGCAGTACTCATAAATTTACTTTAATGCTATATAGGGTGATTATTAAGTTAATTATAACGTTTGGAATCTGTTGCATTGATGTCCGAAAGGTAGTTTCTGAGTTATGGAAGCTGGACCCATAAGGCGCCAGAGAGGGGCGAAGCCCGCTAGTGTCTATCATAATTATATCTGCCATGTAGACTAATTGCGATATTTAATCAAAATAGCCCCCCCCCCTCCTCATCCCCGGAAATATAACAAATACAAAATGTGTCTTTATAAACCTATCGTCAAATAGGTTTTTATTTCTTTTTCCCTTAAAAAAACATGATTTTTATATCCGTAACGTAAATAGCGGACGAAGCCCGCTAGTTCCTATCATAATATATATTTTTAATAATTTTATATAGTCTATAATAAAAATCAGACTTAAAATAGTCTAGTTCCATGAGTACTTGTAGTGTCAGTTACATGCTACGATTTTTGGATACCAGTATTTTAGAACGGGAAAATGTGACTTATTTTATCGGAGATATCTCATTAATTGAATAAGGTGAAGCAAACTTTTTGAAAAAAAGGTGGCCAACAAGCATGGCAGTTATCAGCTATATGACTTTGTGTCCATTAATTTGATCTGCTTTAAAAAGATTACGGAAGATTGAATTATAGTAGAACCTGGATTAACCGAGCTTCGATTAATCAAGGTTTCTGTTAACCGAGCCGATAACAAAGTCTGATTTTTTTTTCCCCTTTTGAATGAGCCTTAAAAATAACCACACTCTTTAGCTCACTGTCCGTGCTATACAGGCCCTTCTGCCCCCAAAAGCCCTCAACTCCAAAGAAACATTGGACCCTGAGAAGTCAATAGCGAACAATGCTTTGTTTCCAGTGGCTGTGTGAAATTTCGTAAATTTTTCAATTTGCATTTTAAAATTTACTACTGGTAGTTGATTTTCTTTTTAAATTTGTTAAGCTGTGAAACAGAACTTTACATATATTTACTTTTATTATTTAAAAAACGTTCTATATATTTTTTAAAAAGAGATGTTAAATTCGCAAGCACGGCGAGTTTTTACACACAGTTTCTATTAACCGAGATTTCCGATTCCGATTTACTAACAGTCCCAATTAGCTCGGATAATTGAGGCTGCTCTGTATAATTAAAAAAAATCAATGGCGATCTTACTGTAAACGGGTTTCCCTTTTACTGAGGGATTTCAAAACCGAATCAGCTGATGTTAGTTGCTGTTTCCCTGCTTGATTAAATAAGATTAGTTAAACATCTGAAAATTAGCAAATATAAAAGGAACTAAGTCAACAGAGTCTTTGCTTTATGGTATTTTTTAACAACGCTATAAGAAAATGATTTTAAATAAGAGATTTTAAATGTAACGTTTTAAATCTGACATAATTTTCACCAAACTTTCCTTTCTCTTTGTAACATTCAACTGAAAATATTTTTATTATTAGAAAGATAATATTATTATTTGCGCTACCTTAAAATTAGCAACTATTGTTAAAAATATCATCTCGAAATTTGAAATAAATCTCTCATATAAATATATTTTTTAATTTACACTGTTTTGCAATATGTTTTGCAATGTGTTGTGTAGACTGTTTTGGCCACTTTGGCCAATATGACGTAATTTCCTCCATTTACGACTTTTAACACATATCAATGAATTTATTATTTAAAAATTTTCTTTTTCTTTTAATATTCACGTGTAAATATAATTTTTATGACGTAATTTTCAATGTTTTCCTTCTTTTAATGCGTAATCATTTAATTCTAATTTGAAAATAATTGATTATTTTATAATTTTCTTTCATTTTAAGTAAGCATGTGTAAAAACAATTTTTATGACGTAATGTTTAATATTTTCCTGCTTTTAACACGTTATCATTT
Source organism: Maratus speciosus (assembly GCA_963932465.1). Classification (NCBI taxonomy): domain Eukaryota; kingdom Metazoa; phylum Arthropoda; class Arachnida; order Araneae; family Salticidae; genus Maratus; species Maratus speciosus. Next base: position 199,159,784 of record OZ010796.1, on the reverse strand, counting down.
AATTCTAATTTAAAAGGATTTTTTTCTGTTTATAATAGTCACGTGTGAATAAATTTTTAATTTAAAGGATATATTATTCTTTGCGCTGTTTTAACATTTGGCAACAATTTAAAATAACCTTTTCTAAAATATGTAAAAAATATCTCTGGAAATTCTGAAAATTTTAATTTAAAATTGAAATAAACCGTCAAAAAATTAGGCAAGTTAAGAATAATAAATGCACTCTGCAAACTTCGAGTTTCTATTGAATGATTAAATTGAATGAAAATATTAAATTCCCATGTATATTTTTTTTTCCTATGAGACTTTTTTAATGAGACAATTTTATCCAGATTTAACATTAAATATCTCTTAAAATAATTCTTCGATTTAAAAACCGTCTAATTCAACGTTTTTATCAAATATTTCTCTATAATACTACGCAATTGCGTCAAAAGATGGCGACACCAGAATTCTGATATGCTTATTATGTAAACTGTAAATATTGCAAAGTTAAATAAAAAGAATTGTCTCGGGGTTATCAAACTTCATTGATATTTATAAATAAAACATTTCAACTAAATTATTTATTATAAAAGAATTATTACATCACAATAGCTTTTATGCAAGGAAAATAATAATTATAATAATAATAATATTATGGATGTCAGTGATTATATATTGATTGACCGTCATAATAATAAAAAATGATATTATAAAAAGAAGAGCTGAAATGAATTATTTTTTTACGTTTCTGATCGTGTGATTTATATTCAAATAATAATTATTAATGTATATTTTTTGTAAAGTGATTGAAATTAAATATGTTTATAAAATTTATGGTAATATTTTTATTGTTGAAAAATTGCCAAGAAATAATCATCATCAAATTGGCGTCATTATAATTGTAATTTTATTTAACTTAATAGCAATTAAAAAATTACAAAGGAACTGAGAATAATGGTCAACTAACATACTTTAAAAAAAAAAAAAACATTCACATGTGAAAACACGTACTAGGGAGTATCGAACTGCCTATCTTAAGGTCAGTAAACGATGGCCCTTAGCCACTCAGCCAGTGGGAAGACAAAATTTTTCTCTCCAAAAGTGGTTAAAAAGAAAGCATGTGTATGAATACAGTGTCATGCATTTTCGGTGAAATTTCCATAGAATGGCGAAGAAATATAGTCCGATTTTTCATGCGCATTATAAAACGAACAAGAGTCTTGCTGGAAACAAGTAAATTGTTATTTGGTTCATCTGAAACATATTTATTTGATTTTTAAAAAATCGCCCGTGTCATTTTCCAGAGAAAAAAAAATCGAATTATTTAACGAACGAGAGTTTTCCCAGAAAAAAGAAAAGTGTTATTCACCTCGCCTTAATCACAGTTATATTATGTATCAATTTAAAAATAATCGTTAGAACCGTTTTCGAGATTTTCACATTAGGAACTTCCTCGATATTATACCAACGTTTTCACTTTAAAAATGGCTATTTAGATCTCAAAATATACTGCACGTAGAAATGCAAAAATTTCAGTATACGATTAGACTGCAGATATAAGACTGTTCTAGAAAATTCAGAACAATAAGACATATATCTGCTGAGTTATTAAAAGGCGGCTTTTCGCGTTTTCTTTGATGTCGAGTTAGCTGTATATATGAGTTCCGCCATCTACGAATTCTATGATACGATACGATACGATACGATTTTAACGATACGATACGATACGATTTTAGGCTTAAGGCTGCGTCACTCGAAATACTACCGTCTTCCATGATGTACGGCTCTTTGGATGGGAGTGCCGTTTGGGGGAGGCTAGGGAGGGGCAGTTATAGTAATACCGAATATACGGCAGTATTTTCGCCGAAACTAGGATTTTGGGCTGAAAACGAAAATGAAACCGAATATTCGGCGAAACTCCACATAAAAGACTGAGACTTGCAGGCTTGGTTATTGAAGTAATTTGCAATACAATAGATTCTGTTCTTTAAATTAATTACATCTTGAGTTAAAATTGATTGTTGTCTCATGACAACAGTTTTCTTTCTCTTCCTCCACTGTCGCGTCCGGAAATTCGGTTCAAAACGCCACATTCGGCAGCCTTTTCTGAAAGATCTTTTGTTTTTCTCAAAAAATATAAAAGACAGTTCGATTAAAAAGTTTCTGGTGGGCAATAAAAAATAATTGGTATTTTCAGCCAGCAGCCAGCAGTTACAATGAAATTTAATGAAAACCTTTAAAACAAAACTATCATGCAATAAAATTCAAGTAATACTACTTTTCAAAATAATTACATTCAGCGTAATACTTTTAAAGAATGTATTACTTTTCCAAAGATTTTCTGCCCCCCCCCCCCCCCTACCCTGCGTACACACATGAATCGCGGTAAAAAAGAACAAGATCTTTGAAAAACAGAAACAACTCCATTATTGGGCACAGCCTTTGTAAGTTTGCTGATTTGAAAGCAGGGCCGAAATTAAGGGGGGCAGAGGGGGCATGTGCCCCGGGCGCCAAATGAAGATTTTGTTTGTCGATTTTTCTCGCAACTGTGTTTTGCACGGTATTGTTAAAATCATTCTGTCTGGCGTATGACAAAACATAGAAGAATCTAAAGATGATATGGCATAAGGATCCTGTATAAAGCGGATTTTTTTTCGATTCCGTTTCCGAGATTTTAATCAATCAATATTCGACAAAGCCAAGGACGGATTCAGCTCATCATTTAGAGGGGGTCATGGATTTCTTTTTTTGGGGTGGGGGGCGATCACATCCTCGTTATGAGAATTTTTTATATTGAAAGCTATTCCCAAATCCAAACTAACTACTTTTCTGATACTTTCGCGAAGTCATTTTCATTCGTAAATACAAAAAATTTGCATTAATATTCGTAAAATATAAAATTTGCCCATTTTGTTCAGATACCAGGAAATTAGTTTCCCATTTTCTTATAAAGGCAAAGATTCATTCAGAAAATGTTGTCAAAGATAGCACTTTTAGCCAAGTTTTACGAGTTGAAGCCAGAGGAATGTCGTCGCAAGGGAACAATCGGCTGTCACTTCCGTAATTTCAGTTTAAAAAGTCTAACAATTGTCAACGATTAAATATGGCAAAAATTTGTGTTAAATTTTAGAGGTAACTAAACCGTACACATTGGCAGCTATGGGATTCTATTAGTGTCATAAAAATTGCAGGTGTAGCCTCTTCTTTCTGCTCAAAGTATTAAATAGTTTTTTTCAATCGAACTTATACCTTTGGAATGGATCATTTTCTTCTGAACTGATGGACTGGTGCCATCCATTATTTTGAAACAACCGTTATAAATGAAGTGTTAGGTGAAGATGAAAGAGCTGTCGTAAAAAGTTAGAACTCTGATTTTCTGGTCAGAAAAGAAAAAAAAAAAAATGGTCATATTTTTTTTTTTTTTTTTCTGGTCAGGATGAAAAAAAAATGGCCATAATTTTGTTTCTGATCAGAATGAAAAAAAAAATGGCCATAATTTAAAAAAAAAAATCTATGATATCTTTTGAATGTTGAAAAAATAAAGAAATAAAACATATTTTAAAAATAATTCACGTAAAACAGACGTCACTCTTGAACTAAACAAAAATAACTTTCCTGAAATTTTATACACCATAATTAGTATTTGTATTCTAGAGATTGTATTATATAAAATATTATTGAATTGTATTAAATAATGTTTTGCACTTTTGAGTTTTGACCCAACGAAATTGTTTTTGTTTGTTTTATTTTAATATTTTATTTTCCATTTGGAGATAATCGTATGGAGATTTTTATTCAAATATTCGGGGTAAAGTTTGAATTAACTCATTAGATAAGGTGAGCGAAATTCGAAAATAGAGATAGCTTTCTTAGAAAAGTGTGGAGGAAAAAAATACCTCTAAATTGGCAACACTGGTCTAACATCAGATTTTTTTTTTTAACTGCAATGCCTTGCGGGGAACTATTTTTGTGCATATTACATTTCTATAGTGTAAAATACTAATTTGGGTGACATAATTATTTTAGGAATAAAGTTTTCGCTATAGCAATATACTCGTATATATTTTTAAAGTGATTTTTTATACATAATTTATATAGTATGTGTATGTATATATAAGCATTTGCGCCCTTTTGTAAGGCAATCGGCGCCCTTTTTATCCATTTTGCAACCGCCCTCTCAGTTATGCCAGTACGACCCTGAAATGTGGTACGCAATTGCGTCAAAAGATGGCGACACCAGAATTCTGATATGCTTATTATGTAAAACTTCATTGTTATTTATAAATAAAACATTTCAACTAAATTATTTATTATAAAATAATTATTACATCACAATAGTTTTTATGCAAGGAAAATAATAATTATAATAATAATAATATTATGGATGTCAGTGATTATATATTGATTGACCGTCATAATAATAAAAAATGATATTATAAAAAGAAGAGCTGAAATGAATTATTTTTTTACGTTTCTGATCGTGTGATTTATATTCAAATAATAATTACAGTAAACTCTCTGTAAGGTGGACTCTGTGTAAGACGGAAATCTGTCTAACTCGGAAAGAATTTCAAGTCCCTACGAATCCATAGACATAGAGTAAAATTTGTCTAAGGCGGAATATTGTCTATTGCGGAAAATTTTCTTGGTCCCGATCGATTCCGCCTTACACAGAGTTTACTGTATTAATGTATATTTTTTGTAAAGTGATTGAAATTAAATATATTTATAAAATTTATGGTAATATTTTTATTGTTGAAAAATTGCCAAGAAATAATCATCATCAAATTGGCGTCATTATAATTGTAATTTTATTTAACTTAATAGCAATTAAAAAATTACAAAGGAACTGAGAATAATGGTCAACTAACAGACTTTAAAAAAAAAAAAAAAACTTCACAAGCACCAACGAGTATCGAACTGCCTATGTTAAGATCAGTAGACGATGGCCCTCAACCACTCAGCCGTGGGAAGACAAAATTTTTCTCCCCAAAAGTGGTTAAAAAGAAAGCATGTGTATGAATACAGTGTCATGCATTTTCGGTGAAATTTCCATAGAATGGCGAAGAAATATAGTCCGATTTTTCATGCGCATTATAAAACGAACAAGAGTCTTGCTGGAAACAAGTAAATTGTTATTTGGTTCATCTGAAACATATTTATTTGATTTTTAAAAAATCGCCCGTGTCATTTTCGAGAGAAAAAAAAATCGAATTATTTAACGAACGAGAGTTTTCCCAGAAAAAAGAAAAGTGTTATTCACCTCGCCTTAATCACATTTATATTATGTATCAATTTAAAAATAATCGTTAGAACCGTTTTCGAGATTTTCAAATTAGGAACTTCCTCGATATTATACCAACGTTTTCACTTTAAAAATGACTATTTAGATCTCAAAATATACTGCACGTAGAAATGTAAAAATTTCAGTATACGATTAGACTGCAGATATAAGACTGTTCTAGAAAATTCAGAACAATAAGACGTATATCTGCTGAGTTATTAAAAGGCGGCTTTTCGCATTTTCTTTGATGTCGAGTTAGCTGTATATATGAGTTCCGCCATCTACGAATTCTATGATACGATACGATACGATTTTAACGATACGATACGATACGATTTTAGGCTTAAGGCTGCGTCACTCGAAATACTACCGTCTTCCATGATATACATATATATATTGTATATATACATACATATGTATATATAAATGCGCATATATATGTGTATATATATATATATATATATATATATACACATATGTATATATATATATATATATATATATATACATAAATGTATATAAACTTATATGTATATATAACACTGGCACCCGGCTAACCGAAAAGTACCTAATATACATATAGTATAGGTAAAAATATAATATATTCAATGATAGAGTGTATATGCATTTTAGTGGACAAACTGCAGTAAATAAAACTATCAATGTTAAAAAATATTAATATCAATTATTGCTGAAAGCAGCCTATTTGATATTATTTACTTAATAAATGTTTACTAAATGACTTTTCTATTATTTTGGTTTGCTGTTATATTTTTAATGATTTTATGAATTTATTAAATAATCATTTTTAACATGATTGGCGACTGACAATAATATAAACAAAATCGACAATTGCCAACCATTTTTGGAAATCTATTTACTTGGCCCAGTTAACAGGTAAGTCCCTGCATTATAACAAAGGAGCACGTTTGTCGCGTTGAATTTTTCCGACAGATGGCTCTGATTGCAACAGGGTATCCGAAGTTTGGCGAAATGAGATTTTTAACGAAGAAAAAAAGATAAAAAAATAAAGCACTCTCGCTCCAACATCTGGTAATCGTATCACTCACTGGAGGCGGAGTTTATTCCCTACCAGCTGCATGAGTGCCTTAGGATCTCCAATCATGAACATCTTGGAAGGAAAAAGATGCTTTGTTGATTTTTTTGGGAACGGTACAAATTACTGGAACGTGGATATTTTAAAGAAGTCTGATTTTTTAAATAAAATAGCAAGAGCACCTATTTTTTTTATAAAATTTTCTTTTTCAGCAGAGAGGGGGGGGGGGGGGGGAGAGGTCTGCACGGGGCAGAATTTTCTGGCCCGTCCCGGCCCGAAAGAGAAATAATTAGGCCCAACTCGACTGGTTTGTATTTTTTTTTTCATTTCACGGCCCGGCGCAAAAATAAAAGAAATCAGAATCCACTCAATTTCCACCAAAAACGCCGACTTTTCTTAACATACAATTGAAATTCTTTTCTGGAATACTGCATAAATATTCATGGAAAATTTTAACAGTATATTTTAGAATTTAGATTACTATATATTCGCGAGGTAGAATATACAGAATAGTAGCATTAATAAACACTTAGACTCATTAGACTTAAGTTTATATTTAAATTTAAGTTTTTAATTTAATTAATTTAAGTTTATTTATTAAATTTAAGTTTAGATTCCTTAATATCATTAATATGTTCAGAATGAAAGAAAAAAGATGGTTAAAAACATTATAGCTTTTGAAGCTGTATATATATATATATATATATATATATATATATAAAGAGATTTTTGAAAATATTTTTCTATAATTTATTAAGGTATATTTCCAATTTTCCCGTTACCGAATGTTGTTTATTACTACTAATCTTTTTTCAAAACAAATTACTTGCCCGAGGAGTCTACTTCAGTCATGTGAAAAGACCCGCTCGCTAATGTTAGTTCAATGGGAGAAATTTTTTTAAGAGGCTACTTCAGTCAAACGAATAGACTCGTTCGCTAATGATAATCCTATGGAAAAAAATTATAAAGATATCTCGGTCGCATTTCAGTATTTTAAAATGATTTTTTTTTCTTTTTTTTTTCATTGGATAACCGAGATCGATTTGTATGCAGGCCGTTTTTTACTTTTTCGATTTTGATTGCAGATTTTTTTTTTATAAGGATGCTTTTACTTTCGAAACCGGTTGAAAATGAAAGTATCCTCATTAAAAATACATGTAAACAAAATGGAAAAAGTAAACAACGGCTTTTGTACAGATCGATCTTAACTATTCAATGCAAAAAGAAAAAAAATATATTTAAAATTATTGAAATGCGACCGAGATATCTTTATAAATGTCTTCCATAGGATTAGCATTAGTGAACGGGTCTTTTCGTTTGATTGAAATAGCCTCTTAAGATATTTCTTTTGCATTGAAATATTTTTAACAGTTTTTTTTTTTTTGCATTGCATAGCTGGGGTCGATCTCTATAAAGGTCTTTTTTTTTTTTTTTTTTTTTTTTTTTTTTTTACTTTTTCGATTTTGTTTGCAGATTTTCTTTATTTTCTCTTATTTTCTTATTCTTTATTTTATTTATATTTTATATTTTTCTTTCATGTTCTAAACCGGTTATCCTGATTAAAAACAACTGCAAACAAAATCGAAAAAGTACAAAACAGCCTTTGTTGAGATTTAACTCAGATATTCAATGCAAAAAAAAAAAAAAAAAAAAAAAATTGTGATTTAAGGATATTGAAATGCAAACGAGATATTTTTAAAAAATTCTCCCATAAGATTAACATTAACGAATGGGCGCCTTTTGCACGACTGAAGTAACTTCTTAAGTCTACTACCGGCCCTCGTATTTTATCGGCTTAGTTTCGGTATCTGGTAGATCGGCCCATTTAAGATTTAATCTTTTTATGATCATGGACCAGAGCCATAATTTTGGATTCTGCTCGATTTTTTTCTGCCGCCCGGTCCGTTAAAAAAATCGACTTCACTCTACCGGCCCGTTAGAAATTTTGACTTTACTTTTCCGACCGGATACGGGCCCCGATCCCATGCAGATCTCTATGAGGGGGCATTTCAAGAGTTTCCGTTGTGGGGCAAAGTTTTCTTTGAGCGGCAGGCTATGAAGTAACGTGCGGCACTGCGCGAACCATCCACAAAGTAGTAAAATCCCGTATAATAAGAAATGCTGTGCTCTATTTTACCTTCCTTAAATTATTTCACGAACACTTTTTAATTTCCATGGAAGTGATATTTTTTTTTCTTTTGCGGAATTTCGTAAAGTTAATTCGTGACTTGTTCGCGGAAAAGACTGCGAATTTCTACAAACAATAATGGAAAAATACCGTGAATTTTGCCAAGATCACGGAAATAAATTTCTTCAATCGGTCAAAAAAACAAACAAACAAAAAAAAAAAACGTCTACCAACTGCAGAGAAAATAAATTAAATAAAGTATAAAAATGCTAGTTTACAAAATCATTCCCTGTTTCTGATACAAAGTTTTAAGCAATCGATTAACCTCTTCAGACCCCAGGGTTTATTTTCATATATTTTCTTACTTCAGTTATGAATTTATATTCGCAAAGTGATAACTAAGAAAGATTGAAAAGCAAAAAAAATTAAATTCAATTTTTGTACATAAAATTTGATATATCATATATAACACATGGAACACAATAAATACATTTTTTGATAATTTTTTAGGATATTTTCTTTTGTTTTGAATGGAAAAAATAATGAAAAATATTAAATAATCACGCATTTAATAAATTTTTATTTTTAATGGGCTCTCCATGAGGTATTTTAACGAATAAAAAAATTATTTACTTTTCGTTTTTGTATATTTCCCTCATTTTTGCTGCAAGTCATTTTTAAATCCCATTTTATGGAAGAAAAAAGCACTATAAGAAACAATTTGCTATTTTGCTTTAATTTGGCTATCTTTGAAGATTCCATTCACACCATTTTCATTTTATTAATCATTATTTATATACAGGGAAAAAAATTGTAAAGATGTGTATCCTATAGGATACTCCAGGTCCGAAGAGGTTAAAAGAATATACAATTAGATACCTTTGGTAGAGATAACAGAAACTTGCTTATCTAATTATCTGCACTATATATTTATTTACACTTCAACACTCGGCTAAAAACATACTAAAATAATTTTTCTGTATATAATCAAGACGTACTCAAAACTCAAACTTTGACTCCATTCTCTAAAAATTATGTTTCAGTCATTTTCCGCTTTTATGTAAAAGCGGAAAAATAGTTCGATTACAGTTTCTGAACAAGAGCACTTGCCAGTCTGATACGTTTACGAACAAAAATTTGTCAGAAAGTAGCCAGTTTACATTTGAGTCTTCTTTTTTTTCTTTTTCAATTTTATATAATTATATACTATATAATTATATATTATACAATTATACATTAATGAACAATTTAAAAAGACGTAATGCTGTAAAATCCATTTTCAGCAATTGCTTAAGATTTCCATAAGAAGCAAAAGTTAAGCAAAAGTATGTTGTAAAGATTTACATAAGTTTAAAAATGCATACCACTCAAAATTTGGTAACCTAATAAAAATGTGTAAGATGTATTAATATATCCCACAGTGGAGAACTCACTTCCAGCAATTATGGATTTTAATCAGTTCCTGTGCCTGTAAGCAAATTTCGTGTCTCTCTGTAAAGGAACGGTAATTGCTATAGAAAATAATATATAGAAAAATATTTTGTGTACTCCAGTAAGTTTCATTATGTTTGATGTATCATAAAATTATTATAATGCAGCTCAAACGTTTTTTCCTCATAGCTCATAATGTAAAGCAATTCTTTTGTGTGTCTTTGTAAACGAACCACAAATTCTACACACTTCTTTTTTACTACCGAACATTCTGTAAAAAACCTCAATAACATAAAAATTTTATGGCAATCCGAGTTCTATCTTTACGAGAGTTTGAGCATGGCAGGCGGAGAAACCAAATTCATAAACACTTTTCAACTGTGTTTGGAAAGTTTTAAAATGCATACGTATTCAGAAATGTTTAAAAATCTGTCACAATTTAAGAATAATTTTTTATATGAGTATGATCTGTTTATTTATTATGCATTCATTTATTACACATGTAACAAGTCCAAGATTTATACACTTGGAAGTTGTATTATTAACATTATTTAATATATTTAGATTATAATTTAGTTGTCATTTTCACCAGCGCTGTAAGGTTTAATGTCATCGGAATGTTGTTTCAATAGATTAATGTACCACAATATTCAAGTAAGTTATATAAAGCAGATCAACTAATTAAAAATAAAAGTAAACAATTTATGTATTGATATTTTTTCAAAACATTTTTAAAGCAAGCCCGTAGCTGGAGAAGGGGAAGGGAGGGTGGGCAGAAACAGTATTAGTCATTATTCGTGCTGGAAATGTTTTTAACCAACCATAACATGTTGACTCAACATCATTTTTCTCAAAGAGAATACAGGCTTGGGCATTTCTTACTTTGTGGAGATTCTGGGTCCCTTATATTATAGTACGTCTTTGCTCCTCGCCAAGAAACCTGAAACTAATTAGTTTATATTACAGCAGGGATCCCACACAGATACAGGTTTCTTGTTCCTCCCACAAAGGTTTCAGTTTCCCCTTCTCAACACCAGACCAGTTCCTTCCTATAGGTGTTTATACCATTGTACCACTGAAGTATATACTGCCTTTTTACTGTGAAAAGATATTCTTATCAGTAAAACGCTTTTTCATCTCTGATGACAAATACAGTAAACCTCCCTAAAGCGACCACGTTCCGTTCTAATAAACATTGGTCGCTTTGAGAGGTGGTCTCTTAACGGAGATCAAGTTTAAATCTAGATTTTAAATGTTGAAAATAAGTAACAATTAATGTTACTAAAATTTATTTTTCACATTAGGAAAAAATACGAAAATTTAAGTATCAAAACAAAAGTTATTTACATACGTTTTAATTACTGCAGAGTTTAAAAAATTAATACATTGACATTTGCTTTGATTTTACAGTTTTATCTTCTTCAACTTTTATTTCGAAGTTCAGTTAAATAAATGCATTTTATTTTATTTTATTTATTTATTTTTATTTATTTACTTATTTTTATTTATTTATTTTTATTTATTTATTTTTATTTATTTATTTTCATTTATTTATTCATTTTTATTTATTTATTTATTTATTTTTATTTTATTTTTTTGACGGAAACAAATAATGAAGATTTTATAAATTTATCTATTTCTTTGAGAGTTTCCTCACAGAATAGGGCAGGGGAGTTTATTGACCGTCATCCTTAATTTGTCATTAGAGTTAAATTCATTGCCTAAAGAAGCACAAAGGGGTTTAAACAAAAGTTACTGGAATAAATAAAAATTCTAAGTTTGATGAGTAATGCACTCTCCGGAATTATTCGCTGAAAAATTGCGTCTTTACCGAAAAACGAAAAAAAAACCCAGTTCGTTCACATAGTTTTTGAATAAGAGCACTTGCTAATCTGATACGTTTGCAAACAAAAGTTATTTTTAAAAAGTGTCAGAAAGTAACCAGTATAAACTTGAGAAGAAACTGCTGAAACTTTTTTTTCAATTTTAGTTTCTCATATAATGAAATGCGACATCTAAAAAAACAATTAAAAAAATTCATAATGTAGTAAAATTTATTTTCAGCAATTGATGACCATATTAATGTGTACGACTGCTTTTTTGCAGTCCTTATAGGATATACAGAATTAATACACACCGCGTAACACACTAAAAATTTGATAAGTTTAAACTTGCATTTCACAGCTAAAAACGCAAATCCATAGCAATAATCGATTATAGTCAATCTTAAAACCGCCTTTTTATGCGTAAAGGAATGATAAGTGTTATGGACTCCATAATCTAAAAAACGTTTGCAAACAAATAGTCCAGGCAATAGGGAATTTTACCTAGCAAAATTAATGGTAGTTCTGGAAATCGGCTTACTTCATGTTTTTTGGGTCGCTGAATCCGAATTTGTAACTTCCCACCAAAATTTCCCCCAGCAGCCCCGCCAAATTTTGGTAAAAAGCCCCCCCAAAAAGGTTTTTATTAAAAAAATCAATTTTTTTTATTCTTTTAAGGGAAAAGTATATAGAAATTCAGAAAGTAGACAAAATTTGCAACAAATTAGATAGATGACATTATGACTTAGGATGAAGGGGAAGGGGGGATCTGCCTCGGAACATGCACGCGGTGCTGTGTGAACTAAGTTGCGCAATTCCACTTAACCACTCACACGTTTATTTTCGCCCTCCCATCTCCCCTCCGAACTTTCCTTATAAGGTTTACTTTAAGTTTTTTGGGTCACTGAATCCGAATTTTTAACTTATCCCAAAATCCCCCCCCCCCCGAAACCCCCCAAAATAGTTATTATTAACTTAAATTTCTTATTATTTTAGGGGAAAAGCATTACAAAATTCAGAAACTAGACAAAATTTGCAACAAATAGGATATACGACATTATGACGTAGGATAAACGGGGAGAGAGGGGGCTGCCTCGGAAATTCCCCGCGCGCTTTTCTCAAAAACCAAATTTTTTCAAAAAATCAATTTTGGGGGGGTGGGGGGAGGGGTTGCCGTGTGAAATTTTGTTGGGAAGTTACAAATTCAGATTCAGTGACCCAAAAAACATAAAGTGAGTCGAAATCCAGAACTAGTATTAATTTTGCCAGGTAACATTCCCTATTGCCTGGACATCATAACTTACTGCACGTAGCGCCGCAGTGCATGATCAGAGGCAGCCCTCCCCCTCCCGTTCATCCTACGTCATAATGTCATGTATCGCATTTGTTGCAAATTTTGTCTAGTTTCTGAATTTCTTAATGCTTTTCCCCTAAAACAATAAGAAATTTAAGTTAAAAACAACTATTTGGGGGAGGGGGGTTCGGGGGGGGGGGATTTTGGAGGGAAGTTAAAAATTCGGATTCAGCAACCGGAAAAACTTAAAGTAAACCTTATAGAGAATGTTCGGAAGGGAGATGGGAGGGCGAATGTAAACGTGTGAGTGGTTAAGTGGAATTGCGCAACTTAGTTCAAGCAGCACTGCGCGCATGTTCCGAGGCAGATCCCCCCTTCCCCTTCATCCTAAATCATAATGTCATATATCTGATTTGTTGCAAATTGTGTCTACTTTCTGAATTTCTAGATACTTTTTCCCTAAAACAATAAAAAAATTGATTTTTTTAATAAAAACATTTTTTTGTGGGGGGGGGGGATTTTATCAAAATTTGGGGGGTTGCCGGGGGAAATTTTGGTGGGAAGTTAAAAATTCGGATTCAGTGACCCAAAAAACATATAGTAAGCCTTTTTCCAGAACTACCATGAATTTTGCTAGGTAGAGCCCCTATACGGTCTCTATTGCCTGGACTAAAAAGTTATTTTTAAAATGTGTCAGAAAGTAACCAGTATAAACTTGAGAAGAAACTGCTGAAACTTTCTTTACAATTTTAGTTTCTCATACAATGAAATGCGACATCTAAAAAAACAATTAAAAAAATTCATAATGTAGTAAAATTTATTTTCAGCAATTGATGACCATACTAATGTGTACGACTTCTTTTTTGCAGTCCTTATACGATCTACAGAATTAATACACACCGCGTAACACACTAAAAATTTGATAAGTTTAAACATGCATTTCACAGCTAAAAACGCACATCCATAGCAATTATCGATTATAGTCAATCTTGAAACCGATTTTTTATGCGTAAATGAATGATAAGTGTTATCCACTCCATAATCTAAAAAACGTTTGCAAACAAAAGTTATTTTTAAAATATGTCAGAAAGTAACCAGTATAAACTTGAGAAGAAACTGCTGAAACATTTTTTTTCAATTTTAGTTTCTCATACAATGAAATGCGATACCTAAAAAAAACAATTAAAAAATTCATAATGTAGTAAAATTTATTTTAAGCAACTGATGACCATACTAATGTAACTCTTTTTTTCAGTCTTTATATGTTCTACAGAATTAATACACACCGCGTAACACACTAAAAATTTGATAAGTTTAAACATGCATTTCACACCTAAAAACGCACATCCAGCAATTATCAATTATAGTCAATTCTGAAACCGAAATAACGCTCCGGTAAAGTGTTAGGTGAAGACGAAAGAGCAGTCGTAAAAAGTTAGAACTCTGATTTTCTGGTCAGAATGGGAAAAAAATGGCCATGCCTTTTTTTTTAAGTCCAATTTTTTTGCCATTCTGACCAGAAAATCAGAGTTCTAACTTCTTAGGACTGCTCTTTCATCTTCACCTTACACTTCATTTATAATGGCTGTTGCATAATGAAAGCCACCAATCCATCAGAAGGAAATTATCCATTCCAAAGGTATAATCCTTCATTTGGTGACCCTTCCTTCTGCCGCCCGGGGCACATGCTCCACCCCCCCCCCTTATTTTCGATTTATTCCTCTTTCGCCGAAAAATCTCCCCAAAACCCCCTGCAGTTTCTTGGTAGGTCCTATTAACGAACGGCGATGACTCGCATGAAGCGAAAAAAGAAGGTTAAAAACACAACACAAAAAACACAAATGCTGATCTTCATAAATGCGACATTTCGATCCTTTTTCAGAAAAATGTCCTCCCCCAAACATCTTTAAGCGAGATCCAGGTGGTCGTTAATTACAAATACTCAAAGAGGTTCTGGGTGATGGTTATTCTCACGATGGTACTTCTGAAAACCATTAATCGTTTCCTGTTGATTATCTTTCTTAACAGTTCAACTTGAAAAATTCCATCAAAATTTTTTTTTTTTTCAGCTAGAAACAAATATGGTTATTTTGTATAGGTACTAAATTATTAAATTTTAATACTTATATTTTATATGCTTCGTCTGAAATACAAGTGAGAAATTCGTATGGTTTTCAGACAATTAAAAATGAATTTGTAACAATCTTCTTTGCTAAAAATAATTAAGAAATGTCTTTATCACGAATATTTAATGCATGGATGATAATAATAGTAATAATAATAATTAGTAACTTCATAATTTCTTTATCTTAATTGCATGTTAATTGTAACGTATATAAATAAAGTTTAATGTCTCAATAATTATAAAAGTTGAAATTAACACTA
This sequence comes from Maratus speciosus, assembly GCA_963932465.1. Taxonomy (NCBI): domain Eukaryota; kingdom Metazoa; phylum Arthropoda; class Arachnida; order Araneae; family Salticidae; genus Maratus; species Maratus speciosus. Next base: position 199,144,397 of record OZ010796.1, on the reverse strand, counting down.
GAATGATGGTGAGGGGCTATTTTGGCCCCTACCAAATGAATATATTTTGTTCCGATTCAGAAATTTATTTAGGAATTAAGTTTAAATGATATAAAGAAAGGGTTAATTAAATAACTCAAACAGTTTTAAATAAAAATTCTGGTATTAAATATTTTTATGAAACTGGAGTAAAAATTCAGGTCTTTCTATGTTAAACTTTAGTTTAAAATAATATTTGTTTTAAGAGTTAGGTTAGCCAATATAATGTTGATTAATTATTGTAATTATTTTTCTTAGCTTTTTATAAATTCAGTCAATCACTGTCTTTTAAACATTTTCATTCGTCGAATCCGCCAAGTTATTAGTGTGTCGACTCGCAATAATATTAATATATAATAATTATTATTTAATAATAAAATTATATAATAATTATTATTATTACATTATTATTATTATTAGTAGTAGTAGTAGTAATAGTATTTTCTACAGATTAAACAAATATTGAAAAAAATTGTACTTAGTTTTTGTTACTACAATAAAAATAAAAGGGGGAAAAAAGACCTTTCTGTCAGATTTCTCTCTATTCTAAAAAAAATATACACCACCGCCGCCGGTGTAAATGAATTTTTTTGTGACCGGAGGTCTTTCTTCGCTAATATTAAGAAAACTACTACACACAAAAATATGAAAATTGGTAGTATTATAGAGAAATCTTATATAAACACGCTAAAGTAGACAATTTTTAAATCGAAGAACTATTTAAAGTGATTTTCAATGTTAAAGTCGGTCAGAATAGGTCCATTAAAAAAGTTTTTTAGGAACAAAGCTATGCATAGGTTGGTTGATTTTTGACGGCCGATTATCTACACGAGGGATATAGGCCCAAGGGGATGTGCCCTCCGGGGGGGGGGGGTCTTTCTAAGGGAACCTAACCCGTATTTACGCATGGAAATCCAAGTTTTCGAAGAAAACCACGAAAACTCCGAAACGGTTAGGCCGACGGGCGCGATTGGGTTCGAAGCCAGCACCTCCCGTCTACCAGCTTCGAGAGCAGAACCTCTCAGCCACGCTATGCATAGGAGTTTAATATATGTTTCTAGGGATATACTTCTCAAGCTAGTGGTGTGAAAACTGCGCTTATTTTTTTTTTAATTTTACTAATTTTATGAAGGGTTTTTTTTTCAATCTTTTATACGAATTTTCATTATTTCAAGAGAATTCTTTTCATATTTAGAAAGGGTAATTTTTTATGTTGATGCTAATTTGTAAAACAGCAGAAATAATTATATTGCCTCTCAAATAAGAAATGTATTTACACGTTACTGTTAAAAACAGAAATGAAACTTTAAAATAATAATAAAATGATCAATTGTTAAAAGCAGAAAATATGGAAAGTTATGTCATACAAATTGTATTTACACGTGAATATTAAAAAAGTAAGAAAATCTTAAAATAATTAAATTATTGCTCGCGAACCGCATTTAATGGGGACAAATACGTCATATGTAAAATTTATGTTGTCATATGAAAGATGCCTAAAATAATTAAATTATTATGCGTGAAAAACTTTTAATAGGGAAAATTAGGTCATATATTTAAAAAGTTCAAATACTGATATTCCCAAACACTTTTAAATGGAATAATATATTTACACATGAATATTAAAAAAGTGGGAAAATAAAAGCTGTAATTAAATTTTTGCACACGAAACGCATTTAACCCTTTCAGGGGCGGTGGTATGTTTATGTAACCACTTAATTTTAATTCTCAAATGCGATAATGGCACCAAGATTTTTGCATTATTATTTTTTTTAAATTTATTACATATGTGAAAAATCGCTTTTTGTTATTTGCAAATAAATTTGTACGTAAATTATGGTGCCAATCATTCATTTCAACATTTTAGCAATGCAAGTGCTTTGCCCCTAAAAGGGTGAAAATTACATCATACATTTAAAATTATTTTCTTATGGACAATATTAATAGGATCTCACATTGCAAATCACATGGTGTACAAGTAGTGCGGCTAGCAAATAGCAAATTTGTTTATAGATTTCATCACTTGATGCAGCATAAATAAAGGTAATTGCATCCACAAAATACTTTCGATTTATTTTATAGCAATTGCTATTCGATAAATACATACTAGAAAATTCGTATCTACTTATTAATTAAAATAAATGATTTACATTTTAATAATAACATGGAAATGTGCATGATGATGCAATAAGATAGAGAAAAGAATTCATGCATAAGCTGTACTTGTTCCTGAAAATATTTAAAACTCGATCAAAACATGAAATATAAGCGAAAAATTTCAAAACGCAGTGCTTTTCAACCCCGTGGTTCTGAATGCTATTCCGAAGCAGACGAAAGAAAAGAAAAAAAACTTGACACTGTTAACTATTTCATCAGGTGATAGTGGTACGTGGGGGGGGGGGGTCAAAATTAGCAAAATGTTGATAAAGTTATGTATGGACAGCCCCCCCCCCCCTCTCCCCGAAAGTGGCTACCTTCTGTCACGATTGCTCAATTGATTTGCAATCTTAAACTGAAAATATCTTCAGGTATTGACATTCACAAACTGGGAAATCGTGCGGTGATTTCCAATCTTTGGTAAAAGCAAAGGAAATTTCATAAAATCCGTTAAATTTGGAGCTTATTTTGAAGTAAACATTTTAGTAAAATTCATAATTTATATTATATAATGTAATAATAATAAGACACGGCATAAAATAATTAAAAAGAACACAATTTCGAAGCAAATCGGTATGTTCTATCTAAATTATATATACCATGTACCTACATATAGGGTGGTTCGTCAGTAATTGACCAGTAGGAAATGATTTTTTATTTCTGAATTCTACAATGGAAAAGAAATATGCAACTGCTGACGGAATTTCATTTTTCAACAATTACCGTAAATATAAATAATGCAGAAAATGAAATAAGGAAAAGCTTCCGATTTACTAAACTAATATTTTCTTTATATTTAGGAAATTTGCAGAATAATGTTTTAATAATTTTGTTAGAAGAAAGTATCTGGATAAATTTCTATTAAACAGTAACCGTGAAAATATGGTACTAAGCATATGAAATTAGTCTCGCATTATTTGAAATATAATATCACGAGAAAGTGCTTTTATATATATTTTTATATTTTTATTAGAAAAAAAATAGCTAGATAAATTTCTGTTAAATAGTTAATAACAGTGAAAATATTGTACTAATAATGTGAACTTAGCCTCACATTATTTGAAATACAACATCAAGAAAAATGCAGGAAGAATGCAGTAAATCAGTGTTAAAAATAATAGCAATCATATTCAATGTGCAGTACATGTTCTTGTTGTTTGAGCGCGAAAAGTGAAAATTTCTGGAGCTTGTCTTGATCTTATTTCATTTCTCATAAAGCAAGATCAATCTCTTCCAAACTTTATTGCAATATTTTCACTTTTCTAAGGTTATTAAAAGAAAGGAGAGAGAGTAAACATATTTTATGGGGGAAAAATATTTAAAAAAATGAAAAATTACTGAAACATTGTAATCCAAACTGGCTGCTTTCTGACATATTCACAAAGTTATTGTTAATGCAACAAATGCATTAGTGATTATTAGTATTAGTGTAAACAAGTGTATTAGTGTGTAGTTTATGTTAATGCAAAAATTGTTCTTCATGAACTAAGAAATCGAACAGCATTTTTCATCTTTTTATAAAGACAAAAATATTGCTGAATATGCCGTCCAAGTTTGTGTTTTAAGCCTATTTTCGGGATTCTACAGCCCGGGAAAGCTTGTTTTTAGAAAACAATTAATTAGAACTTAATATGATATACAATCATCGAAAATGCAAAATGTTGTTTGATTTTAAATTATCTCAATAGTAATAACTGATATTTCCATGCATTTATGCATAAAATGAGTCGGTGAATACGTCAGTTTTGAGTTGCTGAGTTGTGAGAAAAAAAAAACGCCTTAAGTGTTATAGTCGTGCATAAAATTTCTAATTCTAAAGTAACGCATTTCAGAGGTGAGGGGGGGGGGGGGTATGAATTAGCAAGTACGGAACATTTTTATTTTAATCATATGTTTTATTTCAAGGAATTATTACATGATAATATCTTGAAAATTAATTACTTTACTATTTCGATTCATTCAAATGTATAAATTATCGTCAAAATAAGAGAATTTTCATCTTTTATTAACAGATTACCGATATTTCACTGCAAGAATATGGTATTATCAAATTGTTTCACCCACAATAATAGTATTGCAAAGAGTAATTTTTAATAGAATTATAATCCATCATAACATTTATAAGTTTAAATCACATGCTGCTAATTATTAGAAAGTACCTCGTAAATTATGCGCCATATAAGTATTGTGTTAGATCAACTGTTTTTTTCCTCAATCCCCTCCCCCCCCCTCCCCCCTTCTTCTTTTTTAAGAACAACTCTAATACAACATTTCTCCCTTTTTTGTAATTTAATGTTCCAAATTTTATGATTAAAATAATTTCTACTTTTAATACAGGCTTTTTTCTACAACCAATAACATATATAGTGAGTCTAAAGTCAGGTTTGTATGCATATAGTATGAAAATTAGCAAAAATTAATGAACAGAACATATCTGGTTCCCTGAAGAGTTTTTTTAAAATATTTGTTAACGCGAATAAACACTATGCAGACTACATGATACAACTATGAGAACACAAAATAGATAAAAAATATTCAACATTTAGCCTAAAATAGTTTCATTTTTTTTAATGGGCATATTTATAACAATCTCGTAAGATGCTTTTAAAGGATTTGATCATGTTATAAAAGAAAGTCAACTCGATTTATTTTTTAAGAGCTGTTACTAATTATGTTTAAATTATAAATAATTTAAATTTTCTACAAAATTGACTGTAATTATTTAATTTAAATTATTTTCGGATGAAGTACTATTACTTATGTAATGGTTGTTCCTATCAAAAAATATGCATGTATTTGTAATAGGAGGCATTTAAAAAAACAAATACACAAGGTTTAAATAAAAGAAAAACTCGTTCTTGCTTAATAGACATTTTACTTGCAATTAATTTCAACGTGTCTTTTAAATCTATGAAAATATGCAACAAACCAATATAAAAGTTGTATAATCTTGCATTACACTGTACAGTACATTTTCCTTTCTTCATTTGTATGATGCAGCTGTAATATGCGTTTATGGAAATAATTTGATGAATTAGGGGAATACGATTGGGAAGCAAAGAGATCCTGCGATATTAACAATTATCTTACATTTACCGTCTAATAAAAGCGTACTATTATGCACATATTTATGCAAATATTAGAGAATTTTCGAACTGAAAAATAGCAATAAAAATCTTGAACATCTCACACACCCAGGGCCGTAGCGACCGCCCCCCATACCCCCCATTTGGGGGGGGGGGCTGAGCAAAGTCAGAGGCCCAGTAGTGAGCTATTGTACCTTTCAGCCGAATGTTTTTTTTTTTTTTTAAACTTTTTAAATTATTTTTTTATGAATTTCTAATAATATTTTATTTTGTTTTATCGAAATTCATTTTTTTTTTGTCAAAGATCTTGATTAGATTTAGAAATAGAAAACAGATATGTGCTTTTCTTCTATATCCACCATTTTTTATAAAAGTTTTTGAAGGCTGTAAGTTCTACTTAAAAAATAAAATGGCATTTTAGTATTTTTGGGGTGCACCTATCAATGGGCGAAAAAAGTGAAACCAAAGGTTCAAAACTTCTTTAATACTATTACTTCCATCAAACGAAACAGATATGTGCTTTTTTTCTACAGGAACCATTTTTTTAAAGGGGCCTAGATGAAAGAAATTTTGCAGGCTCTAGATTCTTTTTGAATTGTCTTTTTTAGGGCCCCCTATATAAATGCGAAAAAGTTAGAGCCCAAGATTCAAAACTTTTAAGCCCATTTTTTGATCCAAATTTTTTAAAAATATGCTTTTAAAACTCACTTAGGAACCCAATAAGTTTCAAAACTTCGTTATACTATTACTTCCTTCAACCAAATGTGCTTCCTTTCTATAGTCATTATTCTTTTTAAAGGTTCCCAGATGAAAGAAATTTTGCACGCTCTTAATACTTTTTAAATTGTCTTTTTGGGGGCCCCCAATAAAAGTGAGGAAAAGTTGGAACTCAAGATTCAAAACTTTTAGGCCCCATTTATATTATTCAAATGTTTTAAAAATATGCTTCTTAATATCATTGGGGGCCCCAACAAGGTTCAAAACTTTCTTAATACTATTACTTCTTTTGACCAAAACAGATATGCACTTCCTTTCTATAGCCAGTATTCTCTTTAAAGGTTCCCAGATGAAAGATAGTTTGAAGGTTCTGATTTCTTTTTGAATTGTCTTTTTTAGGGCCCCTTATAAACGGGAGGAAAAGTTGGAGCCCAAGATTAAAAACTTTTAGGCCTCACTTTTTTATTCAAATGTTTAAAAAACATGCTTTTCAAACTCGTTGGGAGTCCCAATAAGTTTCAAAACTTCCTTAATACTATCAGTTCCTTCAAACAAATGTGCTTTCTTTCTATAACCAGCATTTTCTTTAAAGGTTCCCAGATGAAAGAAATTTTGCAGGCTCTAAATACTTTTTTAATTAACTTTTTGGGGGCCCCCTATAAAAGTGAGGAAAAGTTGGAACTCAAGATTCAAAACTTTTAGGCCCCATTTTTTTTATTCAAATGGTTTAAAAATGTGCTTTTTAATATCGTTGGGGGCTCCAACAAGGTTCAAAGCTTTCTTAATACTATTACTTCTTTTGACCAAAACAGACATGTCCTTTTATTCTATAGCTACCATACTTTTTAAAGGTGCCCAGATGAAAGGAATTTTGCAGGCTCTAAATTCTTTTTGAATTGTCTTTTTTAGGGGCCCCTATAAACGGGAGGAAAAGTTGGAGCCCAAGATTCAAAACTTTTAGACCCCATTTTTATTATTCAAATGTTTTAAAAATATGCTTCTTAATATCGTTGGGGGCCCCAATAAGGTTCAAAACTTTCTTAATACTGTTACTTCTTTTGACCAAAACAGATATGTACTTTCTTTCTATAGCCATCATTCTCTTTAAAGGTTCCCAGATGAAAAAAAAAATTGCAGGCTCTAAATTTGTTTTTAATTGTCTTTTTTAGGGCCCCCTATAAAGGTGAGGATAAGATGGAGCCTAAGATTCAAAACTTTTATGCCCCATCTTTTTATTCAAATGTTTTAAAAATATGCTTTTTAATCTCGTTGGGACCCCAATAAGGTTAAAAACTTTCTTAATACTATTCCTTTTTTTTACCAAAACAGAGATGCCCTTTTTTTCTATAGCTACCATTCTTTTTAAAGGTGCCCAGATGAAAGAAGTTTTGCAGGCTCTAAATACTTTATAAATTTTTTTTGGGGGGGGCCGCTCTTAAAAGTGAGCAAAATTCGGAACTCAAGATTCAAAACTTTTAAGCCTCATTTTTTTTCAAATGTTCCAAAAATATATGCTTCTTAATCTCGTCGGGGACCCCAATAAGCGAGCATCTATGTGCATTGCATATGCCGCCTATCCACTTATGTTCGACCTGTTTCGTTTTGAACATTTCATTTCTCTTGTCTCGATAAATTACTTATGTTAACTATACATAAATTACATCGTGTATTTATTTAATCTACTAGCAGAGCTTCGCTAATTGCTTTTTTAAAAAAAGAACCCATTTTTTTGAGTTCTCCATTGGGGGCTATCACTGCCTTTCGCAGCGTAAACCTTTTCCGGATATTCCCGCTCCGAATCAAACAATCATTGAATTTTTCGATATTTTTCGAATTTCGATGATTTTTTCGATAAAAGTGATAGTGTCCAGATAAAAGTATACTTATCCAGCATCGTAGCTCAAGTGCTACAGGAGCAAATTTGTTATTTTTCCACTTCAGCTTAATTATGACAGCAGCAAAATCTACTGGATAATTCTTCGGTTTCAGAAAAAAAAATGTCAAAAAACTCCGCAAAACGCGAAAAAAAAGTGTAAAAATCTTATAAAAAATTGGGCAAAAATTCAAAAATCGCTGAGAGAAAATTGATTATATCGAGCCAAAAGATTGTAACTGGGTTGTGAAAAAATTGCCGTGAAAGACAAAAATATGTTAAAAATCACATAAAACGTTCGTAAAAAATTCAGAAATTTCTATGGACATATTTTCTATATTGAGCTAAAAGACTGAAACCTGATGCCTTTTAGGGATGTCAAAAATCTGTGCTGCAGATGGCAAAATTTTTACTATATTGGGATAAAAGATAGAAACTGAGTTCCTTTTACACTGTCTCTCCAAGAAAAAAAAAAAAAAAAAAAAAAAAAAAGAAAGAAAGAAATCAGTAAATTGAAGGATTTTTTCCGTAACTTTTTCTTTCATTAGAACACACACACAAAAAAAGCTTTGATTTGATTTTCTCATTTTCCGCGAAAATATAGAAAACTCACCAATCTAACATAAAAATTACCTAACATCCTTACTAAATTTGAAGATGCATTTTTATCAAATCAAATCACAGGAGTGTTCCGCCAACTTTGCTGCATTATACTTTTCCCTATTAGAAACTGAACTTTTACGCATGACCTTTTCCTTCATAACACGAAGAAGTCGCGAATAAAACATCAAAATTTCTAGAAATTTTCCTTTCTAAAGACGAAAGTTTCTTCAAATGTGAGATAAAATCTCTTCTAATCACGGGGGTCTTAAAAAGGGAAAAAAAAAAACGTTCGTGAAAAATTCAAAAATCGCAAAGGACAAAATTTAGTACATCGGGCTAAAAGACTGAAACCTGATTCCTTTTACTAATGTCAAAAAATACGCGAAAAAAAGTTAAAAATCACATAAAAAATTCGCGAAATATTTAAAAATCGAAGAAGACTACTTTACTATATTCGGCTAAAATGGAAAGATGGATTGAAAATAGATTCCTTTTATGAATGTGGGGGAAAAAGCACGAAACTCGAAAAAATACAAAAAATATCGTAAAAAATTAAATGAAAAAAATTCGAATCAAAAAAATTAAAAACCTGTTTCGAGCAACTTCAGGCATACAGGTAACCTTCCTGTCAAATTTTGAAACAGAAAAACATCTTGTTAAACAGAACATCTTTTTGAAACAGAAAAACATCTTGTCAGACAAAGAAAAACTCTGGACAGACAAACGTCTGTCTTTATTATTAGCTACTAGGAAACCCGTCTTCGTTGCCCAAAGAAAGGTACCTTCTATCCGAAGGTATTTTTTTTTCTTCTTAAATTTCAACTTGGGTGACAATTTTAAACTGGAGAAAACCGGAATATATGAAAACAACATCCCAAAAGTATTTTTTTTTTCAATTAGTAAATCTGTACATATATATGTATTTAATAAAACGCACCAATCCGAGAGGGAAAAAAATTGTTATAAGTGAATATTTTCTGCTTAAAGAAAATCTGTCTGGGCCACGCGGATAGCATTGTCAAACTGAAGAGAAAATTGAAAATACGAAAACGACTTCCATATTTTTTATTTATTTATTTTGTTTATGAACAATACTTAGCAATTCTACATTTGTAAAAGGAATTCAGTTTCAAACTTTTTTGCCAAATTTTGTCCTCTGCTGTTTTTAAAATTTTCGAGAATTTTTATGTGATTTTTAGCTTTTTTTCACTTTTCTGGTAGTTTTTTTAATATTCGTAAAAAAAAAAAAAAAAAAAAAAAAGGTTTCAATCTTTTAACCCAATATGAGTAAAGTTTGATCTGTATGAACTTTGAAAATTTTTATGCAATTTTTGGCGTTCTTTCGCGTTCTTCGGCGATTTTTTTGACATTTTTTTCCTAAATGGAAGAATTCTCAGTTAAATTTTGCAAGTCCTTTGATTAAATTCACATTGTAAAAATATCATCTGTTCCTGCAGCAACGTGAACGAAATGTTGAAAATTTGAATTTAATCTGGATCTAAATAAAAAAATTACAATAATTCTATAAGTTTTCAAAGGCGTGAATTCATATTACAATAAAGGCTGTTCTTTCATTTAATATTTTTCTAAATTATTTTAATTGAAAGTTAATTTGAAATGCAGAATGTTTGTAAGAGAAAATAATTCTTCTTACCTGTATAGGTGAGAGCGCTGGATCTTCAGAGTATCACGGAAGTTTCTGTATCCACTTTATCCTATTTTAACTCTGAAAAAGGTATTTTTATTGAAACGTTAGTGAGTGTGTTTATGTAATCACAGTAATCCAGGCTGTTGACTTTAAACGATATTATTATCTTTAATAAAATACAATTATTAATGCACTCTACATTTCTTGATTAATAGGTTAATATGTACTTGGTTAAGATATACAATTTTAGCTTATTTTGATTAAATATGTGTTGCATTCTTGAGAGCCAAAGTTAGCTTCCCGAAAAGCGAATGCATGAAGTGACAGACAGAAACATATGTCCTTGTCACTCAAGAGATACGCCCTAGACTGAGATGAAAGGGTTTCTTTAGTAGAAGCAAGGGCTCTTGATCGAACACTCATTTTACAATGGAAATCTGCTGATCATTGCTGAAATGGAGTCTATCAAAGCCCAGCAAAACAGTTCTGCTTTCATAGTCTTTCAAAGTTTATTTGTGGTGCTGCCATCTATAGGAATATTAAGCAGTTGCATTGTCACAGGCAGCTGACGCGAATGAAGACTGGATTATTATGCGTAATCGTCCGGTCTATAAGAATTGTTTGAAGTTTGTCCGTGAAGTGTCGCCACCTGCCGCATATTTCACAAAACGAAAAGTCGAAACATATTTTGAACTATTTCCGACATTCCCCCTTTTCGACTGAGTCTTGTGGTGGGAGAAGTTGGAGTTGATTCCTTAGGTGTTCGAAGTGAGTTTTGGGGATTGGTTTGGTAAGGGCATCGGCGATCATTCTCTTTGAAGGACAGTACACTAATGTAATGACACCGTTTTCTTTCAAGTGTCTCACATTATGGTATTTGATAGACACATGTTTCACCCTAGATTGATGTTTTTCATTATCGCTCAGCTTTATACAGGCGGTATTGTCCTCGTAGATGGTAATCGGTAAAGTCTGGTGTAGTTCCAAATCTTTTAGTAGATTGATTATCCATTGAATTTCTTGAGTCGCGTTTGAAACGGATATGTATTCTGCCTCTGCGGTGGACAAAGCCACGCAGTTTTGTTTTCGTGATGTCCAGGACAGGAGATTGTTTCCTAATTTTAATACGTTCCCGGTTGTGGACTTCCTGTCTTCTCGATCTCCTGCCCAGTCAGAGTCACAATAAACTGTTAGTATGGGTGGCTTTTCTTTGTCTATAACTAGTCGTAAGTACTTTGTGGTTCGCAGATATCTTATTACTTTTTCCACAGCGTCCCAGTCAGCCTTTCTGGGAGTTTCGTTTTTCCTTCCCAGAATGTTCACCGTAGCAGCAATGTCTGGTCTGGTCAACGTGGCTACGTACAGGAGTGCTCCCACTGCCTGCCTATACTGTTTGTTATCATTTAGCGGTTCGCTGTGTGCGTCTGTATTGAAATAATCCGTGCTCATGGGTGTGTATGTTGGTTTAGAGTTTGACAATTTAAATTTTTCCGCTATTTCATCGATTTTATTTTCTTGGTCTAGCTCAAGGTTTCCGTTGTCTAGCCTTTTAATATTTATCCCAAGAAATTGTGATACCTCCCCAAGATTTTTTATTTCGTATTCCTTAGATAACTCTGCGTGTATTTTGCGTGTGTTTTCTTCGCTTGCGGCGACTAAAATGTCGTCTACATATACGATTATATAGGAAATGTCCCCATTTTCATTCCTTTTATACAAGCACTGATCTGAATCACACTCTCTAAAATTTAAATTTCTTAACGACTTATTGATTTTTATGTACCAAGCCCTTGCGGCTTGTTTGAGGCCATATATTGCTTTTCTCAGTTTGCATACTTTCTCTTCCTCCCCCTTGACTACATATCCCTCGGGTTGCGTCATTAGGACTTCCTCGTCTAAATCTCCGTGTAAGAACGCTGTCTTTACATCCAGGTGAGTAACTTTTAAATTTTTATACACGGCGGCATTTAGGAAGCTTCTGATTGTGGTGTGCGCTACCACTGGTGCGTATGTTTCATCGTAGTCGCTTCCGTACTTTTGAGAGTAACCCTTCGCGACGAGTCACGCCTTGTACCTCTCTACTTCTCCGCGTGCATTATATTTTGTCTTAAATGTCCATTTGCACCCTATGGTGCGTTTTCCTGGTGTGGGGTTCACCAGTTCCCAAGTATTATTTTTCTTTAATGACTTTATTTCCTCATTCGCGGCCTCAATCCATTTGTTTTTTATTTTAGCGTCTCTGATGTTGTTTACGTCTTCCCAGTTTTTCGGATCTTGTACTTTACAGACATTCGCACTTATCCCGTAGCGGTTAGGGGGGACACCTCTGTTATTTCTCAGTGATCTCCGCGGTTCAGCGGTGCTTTGCTGCGGAGTATTGTTTTGATTTTGTTCGTCATTATCTAGCTCAATCTCTACTATTTCAGTAGGTGTCTTCGCGTCATTTTCGTTTTCGTCATCTTCATTATCTCCGTTCTCAAAGAATTTTACCGTTCGCGATATTATTACGTTGTTTCCCCCTGTGTGTATTCTGTACCCTTTGCTTCGGTTATCGTATCCTAATAGAATACCTTGAACGGCCTTTTTGTCAAATTTGGATCTCTTCGATTCCTCGACATAGGCATATGCCTTACATCCGAAGGTCCGTATATTCGATAAATTAGGTTTTCTGTTATTCCACAGCTCGTAAGGGGTTCTATTGTTTTCGTTTGCCTTGGTGGGCAACCGATTTATGAGGTATGTCGCTGTAAGTACGGCTTCGCCCCAAAAGTGGTTTTGTAAATTCGCGTCAGATAACATGGTGCGCGCCATTTCGACTATAGTTCTGTTTTTACGTTCGGCAACGCCGTTCTGCTGGCTACAATATGGTACGCTTAACTGATGTTCTATGCCGTTTTCTGTCAGGTAACTTTCAAAACTATCTCCCAGATACTCCTTCGCGTTATCGGATCTGATCGCTTTTATAGTTTTTCCGAATTTGTTCTTCGTCAGGGCTACAAATTCTTTAAGTTTTGTTATGGCTTCTGACTTATGCGAAATTAAATATATCATTGTAAATCGGCTATAGTCATCGGTAAAGGTTATGAAATATCTTTTCCCACTGAATGTTGGCGATCGCATCGGCCCGCATAAATCTGAATGAATTAAATTTAATGTTTCCTTTGATCTGTTAGTGGCGGATTTGGGTTAGGGTGCGATTGATAGTTTGCCCTCAATACATTCTTTACAAACAGTTTCATGTTTACAATTGTGTATTTCTATACCCTCGGCTAGTTTGTGTTTTGTGAGATATTTTATCGCTTCGAAATTTTTATGTCCTAGCCTTTTGTGCAAATGGATATGCAATTTTTATTGTCACAAGATGTTTGTGTCTGCGCGTTATATCCGTAGTCATTTTTGGGTTCTAACTCATATAAATTATCATTTAATTTTGCCGTTAAAATTGTTTGGCTATCCTTTACAAATGAGCATTTCTGTTTTTCAAATATTACCTTAATATCATTCTCTGTGGCTCTTTTGACAGATAATAGGTTACTTTGCAATTCGGGACAATATAGTACATTTTTAAGAGTTATGGAATTTTGTGAGTCTGTATTTATATTCACGTCTCCCAGACCCTGTGAACATAGCCGCTTTCCGTTCGCTATGGTTATTTCGCCAAAGTTTCCTGGCATAAAGTTTTGTAAGTTGTGTTTCGTAGCTACAACATGCCTTGTGCATCCAGAGTCAATTATAAAAGTATCTTCCACCGAGGTCTGTGCTCTGTTCGCGGTCACTTGTTCGTTTTCAGGAATTTTTTCTTCTGAGGATTTGTTATCATTGGGGGGAATCAAATTTTTTTCATTATCACTATCTTCAGCCTTGCTTCCAAAGCAAAAATTCGAGGTTTCCTTGGGGTTATTTTGGGTATTTTTGTAACTGTTCGTGTTATTTCTATAGTTGTTCGGATTGTTGAATGCTTTGCTCCTGTTCCAGTCATTTCTTGCGTAATTATTATGCTGGTTTTTATTTTTCAGGTGATAACACTCATTTATTGCATGCCCCTGCTTTTTGCAGTAGCCGCAGTATTTTTTAGTTTTGTTTTTGTTTGTTACTTTATATGCAGTTTCACGCGCGTGATAATTTGTTCCCTGATTCTCACTCTTGTGTCTGTATTCATCAGATAATTTATTCTTTACGAATTCTAAAGTTAAATCACTTTCGTTTCGAGCTTCAAGACCTATAATTAAGGGGTCATAGGATTTAGGTAGACTGCACAATAAAAGTGCAACAATGTGAGTCTCGGGTATTTCTTCCCCAATGGCGTATAATTTGTCGCGTAAAGTTAATATATCGTTGATATGTTGGTTCATATTTCCACCGTCGCATAACTTTTTTGAATAGAGTCTCCTCAACAGAAACAACTTAGAGGATAAGGTGGATCTTTGGTGGACTCGCTTAAGGGTATCCCAGATTTCCTTGGCAGTTTTTAAATGCCGAATGTGGACAATCTGAGAGTCATCTATGAATAAATTTATTGTGGCACGGGTTTTGGCGTCTTTTTTTCGCCAAGTATCGTCTGGAGTGAGTGGGGGCGTGTCGATGACGTAACTAAAGAGATCCTCTCTGGTTAGCAGCATTTCTAGGCGAAAGGCCCAAAGATCATAATTGCTATTAGAAAGTTTCTCTACCAGGGATATTTCCTTTGCTGCAGAAATTGCCATGGCTTATCGTTAGATTCTATCCTATTTTTTTTTTTTTTTTTTTTTTTTTTTTTTTTTTATTATTATTATCTATATTTTTTTTGTGCGTATTGTTTATGTATATTTGTTCACCAATGTTACACTATCACACATAATATTAGTAAAATATCAATGTCTATATTTTATGCGGATTGTATATATATGTATTTTCTTATTAATGCCACACTATCATACACAATGTAATATTACTGTCTATATAATGGTTCTTTATATACTTGAAATATTTCTTATCAACAGGTCATTTATATTTATATAATATATTCAAGAAAAAAAATTTTCGTATATATATACTCAATATTGTATCACTTTATATATATATAATATATTCAAGAATTTTTTTTTTTTCGTTTTTATATATTTTCAAATTTTCAATATTGATCAATATTATTTATTATATTCAATATAATCAATATGCATTTCGGTAGTACTATTTTCAACAATAACAATCGATTACTTTACAGCCTTTTCTTTTTCTCACTTTTTCAGTGTCATAATCTATAAGTTTTCAAAGGCGTGAATTCATATTACAATAAAGGCTGTTCTTTCATTTAATATTTTTCTAAATTATTTTAATTGAAAGTTAATTTGAAAGGCAGAATGTTTGTAAGAGAAAATAATTCTTCTTACCTGTATAGGTAAGAGCGCTGGATCTTCAGAGTATCACGGAAGTTTCTGTATCCACTTTATCCTATTTTAACTCTGAAAAAGGTATTTTTATTGAAACATTAGTGAGTGTGTTTATGTAATCACAGTAATCCAGGCTGTTGACTTTAAACGATATTATTATCTTTAATAAAATACAATTATTAATGCACTCTACATTTCTTGATTAATAGGTTAATATGTACTTGGTTAAGATATACAATTTTAGCTTATTTTGATTAAATATGTGTTGCATTCTTGAGAGCCAAAGTTAGCTTCCCGAAAAGCGAATGCATGAAGTGACAGACAGAAACATATGTCCTTGTCACTCAAGAGATACGCCCTAGACTGAGATGAAAGGGTTTCTTTAGTAGAAGCAAGGGCTCTTGATCGAACACTCATTTTACAATGGAAATCTGCTGATCATTGCTGAAATGGAGTCTATCAAAGCCCAGCAAAACAGTTCTGCTTTCATAGTCTTTCAAAGTTTATTTGTGGTGCTGCCATCTATAGGAATATTAAGCAGTTGCATTGTCACAGGCAGCTGACGCGAATGAAGACTGGATTATTATGCGTAATTGTCCGGTCTATAAGAATTGTTTGAAGTTTGTCCGTGAAGTGTCGCCACCTGCCGCATATTTCACAAAACGAAAAGTCGAAACATATTTTGAACTATTTCCGACAAATTCAAGGTTCGTATGATTCGAGATCGGAGCGGACATAGCCCCTATGGGTGTACGCTGCCGAAAGCAGTGCAGCCTAACTACAAATTCGTTCAATTTGAAGTTCGTTTTGGAAAATTCGACCAGCGAAACTTCGCTGGTGTTGTTATACAATGGAACTCGGGTGGAAAATTAAATATAGATATTTCTCTAAAATCTTAAGAGGGGGGCCCGAAAAATATGTTTTTTTGGGGGGAGGGGCGCTGAAGACCTTGCTACGGCCCTGCACACACCATTACAGACAACGTAGAACGCGTTAGTGTAAGATAAGTTTCAATATCATCAGACTTCGGTGCATATGATTTATTTGACAGAAAATTAAAGTCATAAAAATTTAATAAGCAGATCGTGAAAATTCTTATGTTCAATATTTCGCAAAAACTAACATCCAAATACATGAAACAGTGCAGTGCAACTGAGACGTATTTGTGGTTCGCAGTTTCGCAGTAGCACCTAAACTAGAGTCCTGGGTGGGCCCGGTCGTACTCGATCTGAAACCACCAAAATAATTTTCATCAACCCGCAACCCGACCCGAACCCGAAATGAAATGGAAGTAAATCATGTTTACTTTCCTAAATCTAGAATTTATCTCTTATACCAATCTTAAGTTTTATTATAAAAAAAAAGGACAAATCTATATTTTTACTATTTAAATATAGTAAAACTTCTAAATATTGGACACTCCGGGATTGTTGAATAAAAGTCCTACATCGGATCGGGCCGGGTTGTCCCTAATTTTCTTTTAGGTAGATTTCTTATGAAATACTACCTATTACATTATCCCCTACGTAGGAATTTCTGAAAAAATTTTGCATATCTACACCGATCATGACCCATAGAAACCAAAACCAACCTCAGTAAAAAAACTTTATACATATATAATATCACTTTTTTATGGACACGATAACTTCCGTAATTCTACACAAATTTCTTCCAAACTGATGCATAAAATCAAGGGGCATAAAATCTCGGTCAAGTTCGTTAATGGGCATAATCGGACCAAGGGGATGGAAAGTTTTGTGAAAACCGGAAAAATGCCATAATTTCTTAATTTTTGTACATATCAAATTAGTTTAAAGTTTTTATTACTTCTAAAAATAAGGCCAAAATTTTATATATCACAGATTATTGATAAAATTAAAAATGGGCTCCAGGGGCGCAAAAAGATTTTCCGCCCCTTGATTTTATGTATCAGTTTGGAAAAGATTTGTGCAGAATTACGAAAGTTATCGTGTCCATAAATAAGTGATGTATATATATAGATATAGTTTTTTGGGGGGTGGGGTGGTTTTGGGTTCTAGGGGTCATGATCGGTGTAGATCTGCAAAAAATTTTCCGAAATTCCAACATAGGAATGATCCCAATAGGTAGTATTTCATACGAAATCTACCTAAAATCATCGTTTGAAGGGTGTATTCAAATCCAAACTGCTTATTTTCTGACTCATTTTTAAATTCATTTTTGCTCTCAAACGCATCCAATTGGTAGATTCTCTTATTCAGATACTATATAATGTATCGTAATGGTCAATTTTTTGATAGAGATAGAATATATTTCAAAAAATGATGTCAAATTGGGCATTTTGAATCGAATTTCCCGAAGCGATTGTGTTGGAAACGAAAAATATTGTCCTACTGAGAAAATAATTGTTTATAAATCAAGTTTTAATTAATTGAAAGAAAATTTAAAACACAGGTCACTTATAAATATCTTCAAAAATCACGTCCGCAAGTTTCATATTTTTTCTTTTAAAAATGAATTTGAAAATGTGCCAGAAAATTCAAAGTTGTTGAGCATGGGAAAATATTTTTTTTAATACCGCCTTAACATGATTCTGATAAAACCAGCTCTGATACAAAAATGAACTAAAAACTCGTCAACAGCGGTCAGATAAAATTGTTAAAGTGTGCTTATCTCTAATCATGATTAATTTTTGTTGTTGACATTAGCACTTAACTTCGAAATCTACCTGCGCCTGTAGGCCGAGCCGAAAGAGATTTTTTCCAGGTTGGGGTGATTCTTATTTTCTTTCTGCGAGTCGGGTTCAACTTAGAATAATTTTTGCGTGTCATATTAATATTTCTTGCAAGTAGTCAGGTTGTTAGAATTTTCACAAAAAGTTTAAGCAGAACTATGCTTCAGATGAAAATGAATTTTTAATATGCACTACTTTTATTGTCAGTACCGAATTAAGGCGGCACACGTTGGTTGTGTTTATGACGGCCAATTATTAGCACGAGGGTATAGGCCATAAGGTGGAGAGTGCCCTTATTGGGTGTCTTTCTAAGGGAATCTAACCCGTATTTACGCTTGGAAAACCAAGGTTCAAAGAAAACCACGAAAACTCCGAACGATTAGGCCGACGGGCGTGATTGGGATCGAACCCAGCACCTCCCGTCTACCAGCTTCGAGAGCAGAACCTATCGGCCACTGGTGGGGCTAACGGGGGACAGTACTTTTGAGTTTGTCGAAACGATAAAAAACATCGCCTTTTTCAATGTATCAAAACACAAATAATATGGAATTAAGATCCCTTTCTGCCTAAAGCATATATCCTTGGCTATATTATCCAGAAAAATAAATGCTGTATATACAAAATTGATATTTAAATTTAAAAATTTAACTCACTGATGCGTGAATTAAAATTATTAATTGGTGCGGGCATGATAAAACTCTAAATTATGCATATAGAAAACAATTTTTGTACAAAATAGAATCACAACACACCTACTTCTAAAGTAAAACCATAATATATACAAAATGGTTTAAAATTTAATTTTTGCACAAAAGAAGAAAAAAAAAGTAAGTTTTTCAATTGCCAAAAAAACTAAATAAATAAATAACCAAAATATGTGATTTTTTTTTTTTGTTTTAGCATAAAGACTATAAAGAAATGGATATTTGGCTAATTTTCTAAAGCTGTGGCTTGCATAGTTTGAAAGAAATAATAAAGTAAAAATAATACAGTTAATTAATTCATATATATATTATGCGGAACTCTCTGAGCGCGAGTAATACTCGCTCTTGGTCGTTTATTTTGAAGAAGTTTCCTTTTTTTTTCAATTCACCAATAAGAATAAATTATTTGTAAAATGCCTTAAATTAAGATTCAAGGTGTAATAAGCCACTCAAAAAACCTCTTGAATCTAGTTATAAAGCTGTTCTCAAATACATACTTGCTGCTTTCTAATACAATCAAAGAATTTAGGATTATTTGTATAATTTACGAAATTTGCAGAAATTTTTATTTGGATATCAAGAAATCCCAATACATTTTTTTTTCTATAAAGACAAATTACCTTTCATAAAATAGTTTCAAAGTCGATTTTCAATCAATTATAACTCAATATGTAATAAATTTATCAATAACTGAAATCCATTGTTTGATTCCAAATCATTTGCATAGTTTGGCTCCTAATTTTATGCTTTTAATAAGATAAATAAATGAACTGTCCGTCAACAATATTGAAAGATTTTAAATTATTGAGCGTTATTTTTTTTAAATCAGCATCCATGGTTCAGCATTAAGAACTGTATTTTAATTCAAAAACGATAAAAAAATAAAAAAAACAATTTTGTCTTTATTTCGATTCGTTATATAAATAGTTAAACAAAAAGATGTTTACGAAATCTTTTTAACAGGAAAAGTGTTAAGCACGAAGATACGCGGGAGAAAGATGGATTGGTGTTTTGGTGATTTGAAACATTATACTTATTGAGTAGGGTTACTCCCTAATGACATTCACTAATGGATTTCTGGTTTTGGGGGAGATTTGAAATAGTTAAGTTTGCAGGAGAAACAAAATGGCCGGCTTGGTATTTTTTTTATCCTAAAGTACATCGAAGACGACTTCAGGTCCCTTCCTAACGGAAGTACTTGATCGATCACTTGATTGACATTGATGGATCTAAATTCGGCAGGTTAGGAAAACATGTTATTTTCGGCCGTGTGAGGAGGTATACACACCACATAGATGGCACATTTTGACTTTCAAAAGGTTGTTAAGGCCCCTTCAGATTTCTGAAAGGGATCCTCTTTCAGAAATCTGATACTAAAAAATAGATGTGATGGTTATGTTTTTTATCTTTCGATAATTGGTTCTTATTATTTTTTAGTGCTGAATCCAAAAATGATCTTCATTTTTTACCATACCATTATGTCAGGATTTTGCACAAATCGCAAATTTTTAAAAAGTCGAAATATTGCGAAAATCTGCTACTATAAAGAAGACGTAACTTTTTTTTTCATAATAAGTTATTCATATATTTGTTTATACTATGCATTTTTACAGTTAAGCATGTAAAATAATGTGTATTTAAAATCCTTACAATTTTATTCTATGTGTGGGAGTTTCTTTGAATCGCTCATGCTCTACTTCGCGCTTTTTCTTTTATCTTCTCTTTGGGGTTCATCTCGGTGTTTTATTTTGGAGGTTGGTAAGACTGGGAAATTTCTCGCAGATGTATTTAAAACATTTACCTGCTTTTGTTAAGGCTTTGACAAATTGCTTTCAGATATTTTCGCTATTTTTTTTACTTTTTAACTTTGAAATTTATGATTTGCGAAAATCCCGACATGATAGTTAAAAATAAAGGTCATTTTCGGATTCAGCGGTATAAAATACATATAAATCAATTATCAAAAGGTAAAAAACACAACCATTGCATCTATTTTATAGTAGCAGATTTTCGCTATTTTTTTACTTTTAATCTTTGAAATGTACAATTTGCGAATGATTCTGATGGGATGGTTACAAATAAAGGTCATTTTCGGGTTCAGCGCTAAAAAATGCGTAAAAATGAATTATCAAATGTTTAAAAATACAATCGTTGCAGGCTTTTGTTATTAACGTTGTTAAAACTTCACTATAACTGAAAATAATAATAATAATAATAATTACCATAGTATATGAGTAAAAAGAAAAAGAAAAAAATAAGACATCTAATAAATAAATTATGTTATACCGTTTTAAATTTTTAGACCTAAGTAACAACAAATCATATTTTGATGAGACGGGGGATTATATAATAAGACTGTTGGTTAACCCCAAGTGTTTCGGTTAATCGGACGTAGGAAAATAGGAGTCTATAATACTTTGAAATCGCATTAATTATTTCATATTCATTTAATAATTAACTGCAAGGAATGATTTGACCAACAGAAATTATGATTACATTGATCATATGTCATTCGGTATCGCAACCCCCCCCCCCCCCCTCACACACACACACACCAAAAAAAACAACCCGCCCCTGGGTCGGGTTGACATTCTTTATTTCGGATTGTCTTTTGACTTTTGCAGGTCGGGTTCAAGTTGATTGATTTTCAAGTAAATGTCCAAAAATATTTTTTCAGGTGAAAATCGATGTATAATAGGGTTTTCGAAAATTGGATATATTTATTGAACACTTTTTCAATTACCAACACCTTTATAATTTTGCGTTTTTACCTCTGAATAATGGATACCACCAAATCTACAGACACATAACGTGTGTGCGCGCATAAGTTATTACTGATACTTTTTTTTTATGGTGCATAAATAACGAAATGTTGGCAATATTTTTCATATTCCAAGAAAAGAACAAGTTGGAAATTGTACGTCAAATGTGGCAAATGAGGTGCGTTCGTACTATAACTAGTTTTATAAATATTCAGATTTTGCTACATCAGTCGTTGCACTCTTATGCAAAAATGCCTGAATACAAAATTTATTACGATTCTATATATTTAATTCAGTAATACGGAAATAATATGACTCCATCTTAAATCATCATCACTATGTCATCACCATGGCAACCTAGAATCATTACCTATCATTGGATATCATTGAAGTAATTACATATGATAGCATTTAATAGAACGAAGAAAACTTTTAATAATCTCTTTAAGTTTTGATTCGATTTTCATAAAATTTAAAATGACTCGACAAAATTCTGGAACGATTATCTATATTATATTTCAATCCATTCGGTTAGGTAGTTTTTGTGCCGTTATATGCGAACAGACGGACGGACCAGACGACGGCTGTACGTGCTACGTATTTATATTAATTACATTTCCCCATAGATCATAATGCAATGGAATACTTTTGAGTGTCTCTGTAAATAAACTATGAACGCTACATACTTTATTTTTCAATACCGAACATGGCATAATAAATCTCAATAACATGTATCAATTACAGAAAAATCCAACTATATTAATATGCTTAACCACATTCATTAATCAGATACATGATTCAATCAGTGGAAATAGTGTCATAATTGAAAAAAAAATTACAATGGATTTCATAAAATGTAAGCAAATTAAAAGGATTGCATTAAATTATTCACTAATTTTGAAAGAACAGAATGCAGATGATTGTGAAAATAGTATTAAGTAACCTGTGTAAACAAAATAACAATAAGTAATGTATCTTAGAAATAAAATATATTATAATAAAAAATAAAATGTGAAAATAGTGCGCAGAGCATAAATTAAACGTACAGGTTTTGAAGGTTACGAAAAATACCAAATTCGAGCAAAATGCGAAAAAATGAAACTTCTAAAAAAAGAACATTAGCCGCTCTAGGTCTACTATCTCCGATGGTTAGTAAGTAACTATAAAGAAAGATAATAGCTTAGCGCGAAATCCTTTGTGAATGAAAGAAAGGAGTGAAGTTCCTCCTCAGTCCTCAGTAGGGTTGCTATTACCTCAGGTCATATAAGAGGGGCTTTGTTACTGTAGTAGCCAGAAACTCACTCATAGCTTAACTTTATCTACAGAGCAATAATTTACGGGCGTGTTTGTGTTACGCATTTTCCTGAATTTGTGAGTGAGCAATTTTCTCGTCATCAGGTTTTGGAAATCTTTTTTTTTAAATAAGTGTTGCCTGCTACAAAAACAGTTTACAAAGCCAGGTCCTGATTTATTAGGATAAGTAATTATAAATTTATTATTTTTGGAAGCCCCTGTTTCAGTATACCTGAGTAGAAGTACATAATACTATACTAATCAAAATATGAGCAAACATTAGGTGTCAGGTTGTAGTTTAGGCTAAATTATATAAGCAGGGTCCAACTCAAACTATTTAAGGGTCCGGGGCAAGCAGGGCCGAAACTAGGGGGGAGGGGCAGAGGGGGCGTGTACTCAAGGCGCCAAATGAAGGATTATACCTTTGGAATAGATCATTTTCTTCTGATGGACTGCCGGCTTCCATTATTATGAAACAGCCGTTATAAATGAAGTGTTAAAAAAATTATGGCCATTTTTTTTTCTCATTCTGACCAGAGTTCTAACTTTTTACGGCTTCTCTTTCATTTTCACCTAACACTTCATTTATGACGTCTGTTTCATAATTATGGAAGCCGACAGTCCGCCAGAAGAAAATAACTCGGTTAAAATTCTCTTTGTAAATATACTTTTCGGAAGGGGGGGGGGGGCGCCAAAATCCATGTTTGCTCCCATGTTGCATGAATCCATGTTGCAAAAGGCTAGTTTCGGCCCTGGGGGAAAGCCTCATTGTGAGGCCCTCCTTCTATGTATTCATAGAAATTGCTTGTGAATTATCCTTAAGTGACTAATAAAATTTTAGTTGTAATAAATTCATATGCATTGTATATACATAAATCTTTGATTTTTTTTTTAATCAAAAAGGATTTGGATTACTTATGACCAGTTTTAATCATTTGACATCATCTTATCTATAATTCTGATTAATTTCATGGAGGCTCCTCAAATAAACCCGATCTGTGCAGTTCTCTAATTTTTTCTCTCTCTGCAAATATATATATATATATGTGTGTGTGTGTGTGTGTGTCGCATTAAAAAAAAAATAACTACGTTAATTTTACTAGTTATCTTCAATTATATTCAAGCCGGAGTTACAATAAGTATAAAATGAAATAATGTATTCTTATTGGAACTTATCAACTGAAAGATGTGTGATATAAATCAGTTGGACAGTTTGTATGGGGAAATAAATGCAAACATCTAAATAACAACAACAACAACAAAAGTAGGGAAAGTGGGAGAACGTAACACACAGTTAATTTCAACACAGTTAATGTTAGCAAAATAAATTGTGCTACTTTATTAAAGAAACTAGTGAATTTGATTTTTTCATGATCTAGTAATTAACAAAATATTTCTTTTATTTATTTATTTATTTGTATTCTTAATACTTTCCAGCATTTTAAAAAGTTGTTTATAACTTTTCTGACAGATAATTATCGATGAACTGTCATAAATATACTTGGATCCAAATGAAATAAGCATATCTCAAGTCAAAAGGATTAGCACGAATTTTCTCTAGCATGACCCCTATTGAAAACAAAGTGTGTATAATTTATATTTCGTTCACACATTTAGAGGGACACTGAAAAAAAATTGGAATATATATATGGGAGATATATGGTATATGGGAGATAAATGTTTGAAGTATGTTATACTAATATTATACTAATTCAAATATTACGAAATTTATAAACACAGTAATATGTTTTCTGTAGGAATTGGTGCGCGTAGTACTATGCAGAAATTCTGGTATGATGGCAGGTGTTTTTCTTTTTTTTTTTTTTTATAAAAAAGGTGGTTTAGTTGGCAACACTGACTTTAAGGTAACTCTCAAAATGATTTGCAGTACAATTTATTTTACCTAATTTTATAGAATCATTTAAAAATTAAATAAGCAATTTGAAACAATTGAAAAAAAAAAAGTAATTTTCTCTCTGTTTCTTTTCTTTTCTGTTTCTCCTTCTTTTTTTAAGTAACTCATTAGTTAGCATCTAATTCATGGCAAGCATTTCCCCCCACAGATCATAAAATAACGGGATTATTTGTGTGTCCCTGTAATTGCTCTATAAATATCTCACATTCTATTTTCAATAAAATATGCCATGTAACTTCAATAACATGACAATTCAGTAAAAATCCACGTACAGCCGTCATCCAGAAGCAATTTGTACGCACCGCAAAATTAAAATAAAGCTATTCGATTTCTAGAGACGGACAAATGGCAGGCAGAAAACCGAAGTCATAAACACTTTTCAACTATGTTTAAAGTGTTAATAAAAATAAATAAATACCAACAGGATAATTACAGTTCACCCCTACAACCTCCCTCTTGACAGTCCAATGCTTTGACACAGTACCTTCTGTGATTTGCAATCGAACAGTTTTTAATTTTTCGATAAATGAATTACATCTTGAGTTATAGGCGATTGTTGTCTGAAGATAAGTGGTTTTTTTTCTTCCTTTCCTGTGCTGTCGCGTCCAGAAATTCGGTTCAAAACAAAACGCCAACTTTGACAGCATTCGCTGAAAATTTGTGTCTTTACCGAAAAACGAGAAAAAAAAAAAGTTCGTTTACGTAGTTTTTGAATAAGAGCACTTGCCAATCTGATACATTTGTAAACAAAAATTATTTTTAAAATGTGTCAGAAAGTAACCAGTATAGACTTGAAAAAAAAAAAAAAAAAAAAAAAAAACTGGTGAAACTGCTTTTTTTCTTTTCTTACAATGAATTGAAATATCTAAATAAGCAATCTAAAAATACATAATGTAGTAAAGTTTATTTCCAGCAATTGCTGTCCATACTAATGTGTCCAATTTCTTTTTTGCAGTCTTTATATGATCTTTAGAATTCATATACACTGCGTAATACACAAAAAATTTGGTAACTTTAAACATGCATTTCACAGCTAAAAACGCACATCCAGCAATTATCAATTATAATCAATTCTGAAACCGAAATGACGCTCCTGGAACAAGGAATTCCCGGCCCGACCCAAATCTGCAGAAAATCTAGAGAAAAAAAAGTCCTTCCGGCCAGTGCCGGGAGGAAGAGGTAGCTTTCAAATTCCTTATTTTAAAAAAGCCAACTTATATTATTCAAACACACGAAGCTCAATTTAGTGGAAACCGAATATAATAGATTCAATACTAATTTTTATCAATACTAAATCATTATGAATGAGAATTTCGCGAAATTAGTCAGCTTTATCCAAGCTGCTTTTATTTAAAGTAACTTATATTTGGCTGAGATGTTGATGTATACTATCCACATGCTTTCTTACATGGAAATTGGCGAATACGTGTGTTATCGCCTGACAAATACAAGATCGTTTCAAAATGTTAGCCATACTAGAAATTCAAAGTGCTATAATTCAACCATTTTTTAAGATATAAACAAAAGAACAAATTTTCAGAAACAAAATCTGCTCCGGAATCTTTGTATCAAGGGCAAACACATAAAAAAATCTTTTTCATTTTCCAATTTTTTCATACCTCATTTTAAATTTAATTTTTTTTTTTTTAATGACAACCCTTTTGAAACAAGATGGCGAATGAAGCTGGCCAACGAACTCGGTCGAGACATTGGTATGTACTATGTACTGACCAAGTAACATCCAAATCGGTTCATAAATACGCTTGTTATCGCGTGACAAAAATCAGGTCGTTTTAAAATGTCAGCCACAATAGAAATTCAAAATGCTATAACTCAGCCATTTTTTTAGATATAGACGAAACAAAAACTGTTCTGGAATCTTTGTATTAAGGTCAAACACATAAAAACAAAATCTTTTTCATTTTCCAATTTTTTGGTATCTCATTTTAAATTTAAAATTTTTTAATTTTTTTTAAATGGCCGCCATTTTGAAACAAGATGGCGGATGAAGCTGGCCAACGAACTCGGTCGAGATATTTGTATGTACTATGTACACACCAAGGTACATCCAAATCGGTTCATAAATACGCCTTTTATCGCGTGACAAAATTCAGGACGTTTCAAAATGTCAGCCACACTAGAAATTCAAAATGCTATAACTCAGCCATTTTTTAAGATATAGATGAAACAAAAACTGCTCCGGAATCTTTGTATAAAGGTCAAATACATAAAAAAACATATTTTTCCATTTTCAATTCTTTGGTACCACATTTCAAATTTAAAATTTTTAAAAAAATTTTAAATGGCCGCCATTTTGAAACAAAATGGCGGATGAAGCTGGCCAACGAACTCGGTCGAGACATTGGTATGCACTATGTACATACCGAATTACATCAAAATCGGTTCATAAATTCGAGAGTTACAGTATGACAAAAGTAAGATATATATATATATATATATATATATATATATATATATATATATATATATATATATATATATATATATATATATATCAACTTTTGAACGGAGCGTGGTTTCGGTGTCTGGGGGTCATGATCGATGAAAATATACCAAAATTTTTTGAAATCGCTTTCCTCCGAACGGCTGCAATAGGTAGCTTTTTGTAATGAAAGCTACCTAAAAATCAGCCTTAGCCCAGTCCGCGTATTGTGAAAGGAAATTGGCCCGACTCTGTAGATATTGTCGGAGGTAGTGTTGCCAATTTATCGAATTTTTTTATTCAAAATATCTACCAGAATTTCCGAATAGTTACATTCACGTTATTAAACCACGGAACGTCTACCATTAAATAAACGAGTTGGTACCCGTCGAAATTCGACGAACTAAAATGTTAGAAAGGAACTGTCAGATCGAATTTATAATAAACCTACAAAAATAATTACAATTAAAAAATCACCTAACATTGGTTCTCTCACTCTTAAAACAAATAATATTTTTAACCTAAAATTACCAAAATATTATTTCCACAAACTTCAACTGCTTAAATTATTGAAAAATTAAACTCTATTAGAATACGTAATCAAGATGAGTAATTATGATAAAGTTATCGATTGAAACTTTTATGTTTGTTTTTATGGGATGCAAAATCAGTAAAAAGGATTTCGCTTTGTGACATCATAAAAATTTCCCCCATGAAATCTAAATTGTACATTATTTTCACATTCCCATAATTTACATACGCACCACTCAAATTCACAATTTGAAAGTATTTTAACCCACAATAGATTATTAATGAAAGTATTTCCAAACTCAAAGTCACATTTGTCCGATTCAACTTTTCATGTGAACATTCACACAAACTTTAAGTTCTAATCTCAATACCCGCGGAAAAAAAAAAAAAAAAAAAATCAGAAATTTGCCTTTAATTGTCATAGTATTGGTCATTTAGTATTGGACGAATATTTAGTTTTATCAAAATAAATGATCGTTTTGTTTTAAATATGACATAATTTTTACTCACTGAATCATTTTGCCTAGCGTCTCAAACTCAGTATCAGCGTAATGTAAAAATATTGAAATGTAACTGATTTATGAAGAAGAATGCGTGTTTTTTTTATGTCTGACGTCATTTTCTGTTCAAAAATTATAAAAAAGTTACTTTTATTTGTATTGTGAAAATGGCATCAATAAGGATATAATCAATAAAAATAATAAACCGTGACTAATTTCCCTTTACTTTCAATATAAATGGAGTACTTCAGTTGCCACGATTACAAAATTTATATTAAAAACTACAAAAAATTAATATCTCAAAAATAAATTGAGATACAGCTTTCAAACAAATTGCATTTAAAAGAGCATTTTTTTCCGTATACGACGGTGTTAAAATTTAAAATGTGCGATGTTTAGAAGTTTAAAAATTTGCCGTAGATATAATTGCAAAACCGAAATTTCATTACAAATTTAAAGTGTTGCCATTCGCAGAATGACGTATGCGTTACGCACAGATATGTTTGTCCTTTATAATATAGGTAGCAAATTATTACTCGAAATTTCTGGTTGATCAATAAAATAAAAAGAAAATTGCCCAGTTAAACTGATGATATTGAGCTCACAGTCTATTCGCACTAATTGTATATCATACTCTTATTTCAAAGAATAATGCCCTTCGAAAAATAAATGAAGGGATTAGCCCCCGTTTCCCCCCTTTATACTTAACCAAAGAACCTCCAAACTCTTTAACATAATAAACTGGCATACCAAATTTGAAGCAAATCAGATAATTATGCATGAAAAACCATTTCGCTAAATTAAAGGGTGTATTAGCTCCCCCATTTCCCCTTTTATGCTGAACCAATAAACCTTCAAATCTAATCAGAAAAGCTCCTTATCAGAATGAACCTAGAAAAAAAAAATTAAACTAAATTAGATAATTTTGCATGAAAACCCATTTATCTAAATTAAGGAGAGTTGGCACCTGCCCCACTTTTCCCCTTTTATACTTAACCAATGAACCTCCAAATCAAATTAAGAAAGCCATATCGGAATAAATTAGTATATCAAATTTGAAGCAAATCGAATAATTCTGCACGAAAAAACCATTTATCAAAATTAAAGGGGGGGGGACTAGCCCCGTCCCTCCTTTATACTTAACCAATTAATCTCCAAATCTAATCAAGGTAGCTCCTTAACTTAATAAACCGGTAAACGAAATTTGGAACAAATCCAATAATTCTGCATGAAAAACAGTTTCTACCCTATCACTACATTTCAATTAAGACCCTGCGACCCTTGGGGCCTGATACAGGGGCCCTTGAAGTTTTAGTGCATTAAATTGTTAATAAATTGCTTTCTTTTTATCTGATCTTCATTTTTGGGGTACTTTTTCCATTTAGTTATTCTCCCGTTTCTCCATTCCAGTTAAGATGATGAGCCAGTCTAGGGTCCCGTAGAGCCCGTTTCAGAGCTCCTTGAACTTTTTATGTGCCATGCATTTTCACCCCCTAATTTTCTCACCTTCCCAGGCGTAATTTTAAAATTGAGTCTTGGACTCTTCTCCCTAGACTAACACCCAGATATTTTATTGGGGCCCTAGGGCCCTTTCTTAAGCATTTCTCCAATTTTTTGTGCATTTCTTTCAAATTATATTCATTTAAAAATATAAATTCATACAAAATTGGATTAAATTAGACATGAAATGAAAATTGAAATGTCAGTTCTAGAGTTGATATTGATGCCTGCGATTTTTTAATTAAGTTTGAAGTCAACTGTATAGTAAGTACTGCTTACACTCTTTTAATTAACTCAACTTTATTTTTTGTACTTAAAGATTGTAAGAAGTATCTTGTAATCGATATCACTGCCCTTTTTTTTCCCCTGTTTCTATGACTTAGAAACGAAAGAAAGTAAATTTATATATTTTTCAATAAATTTTATTTCGCCCTTGCTAACAAGCCTAATTTTAGCGGTGGATTCGAAATAATTGCGATCCAAATTAAAGAATTGTAAAGACAGTTTTTTGAACTTCATGAAATTCAAAATTCCCATTAAAATATTACAAAAGAGTGTTTTTCTTTTCTTTTCTTTTTTTTTTTTTTTTTTTTTTTTTACTTTTTATGAGCATATTTATTTTCCCAAACATTGGAGATAGATAATAAATATTTAGAAAGCTAAAGTTATATTTGATCATTTGTACTAAGACTGGAAGTACTGCCTACAGGATTTCACTTCAGTAGGAAAGAATTTTTTGAATAAAGTAAATACTGTAATGCAAGTGTGTTTTCCGAAAATATTTAATAAAAATAAAAATAAACAAACCATAGATTTGTTTATTTATTGAAGATGAAATTTGAAAGAGATCTAAAGCTAGAAGAGGAAGAAGGGTTGGGGGGAGGGGCAGTATGGTTAGTTCTCAACCTGAAAATATTTTTGCCCTACATATTCGAGTATCGATTTAAAATAATTGTTGATTAGTGATTCTCCGCTTCTTTTTAAGCTCAACTTTTTTGAATAAAACAATAAATCGCAAAATTTTCATACATTTTTCTCTGGATATTCTCCATTAATAATAAATTTGTCCTGCCATACAAAATGCAGCTTGTAGCATTTTTGCTTTTGCAAAGATTTCCATTACCGCTTCACCATAACTGAAACTAATGAGTTGATATAGCTTGACTGTAATCGTACAACTGTTATCACAAAAAGAGAAAATTTATCGTGAGCAGAGGGTGATTCTTTGAAACCTGAATGCTGAAGGAATAGCATACACCATCGTTTCACATACCGGCCGCTTATATAACCGATTACTTACTATCCTGTCATTGTTATGCCTTGGGGTCTTTTCTACTACGTCCAAATCATTCTTTTGCTATCTTTATTATAGCATCACAGATGGTAAAAATCTGTGGAATCACAATTAGAAGGAATTGGAATATCAAAAGCATTATTCAGAAAAAAGAGGAAAGGATTTGCATTGCGAATGTCATCCATAACTAATTGAAAACTATTTCGTAGCTCTTCTCAATTCAAAGTAAGAGTTCTGCATCGGATCAGTAACGCACTGTTATTTGAACCCGACTTGTTTTTTACTTTTGCAGGTCGGGTTAGGGTTGATTGATTTTCAACTAAATGTCCAAAATATTTTTTCAGGTTAAAATCTATATATAATAGGGTTTTCGAAAATTGGATATATTTAGTGAACACTTTCAATTTCCAATACTTTTATATTTTACGCTTTTTCCTCTGAATAGTGGATACCACCAAATTTACAGATACATAAAGTGCGTGTGCGCATAAGTTATTACGAATACTTTTTTGTATGGTGTATAAATAACGAAATGTTGGCAATATTTTTCATATTCCAAGAGAAGAAAAACAAGTTGGAAATTGTACGTCAAACGTGGCAAATAAGGTGCGTTCCTGCGTTCGTACTGTAACTAGTTTTATAAATATTCAGATTCTTTTCTTCAGGTCATATGAGAGGTTGTGATCAATATTAGGAAGCCAGAATAAGCTTATCTTTATCTCCAGGAATCTTGTCTGTGATTCGCACTCGTTTGTGTTTTCCTGAATTTTGGTTTGAATATTTTTTCCTGGTAAAATTTCAGATTTTTTTTTTTTTTTTTTTTTTTTTTTAAATAAATGTTACTTGGCACTAAAATTGTCCTTAATGAATTTCTCTTAAAAACAATAAACTACTAAGCTGTTATATTAAAATTTGAATCATTAATTTTCTTATGACGTAACTCTTTTTTTTTTATATATATATAAGTGTGTGGGGGAGAAGGCATAGTATATGGGAAGCAGAGAGCGCAAGGGAAACACCCGCACTCTCTTACTAAATCTTTGAAAATTGTTTTGGTCAAAAAGAATTTGGGTGACTTACGGCCAATTTTAATCATTATTTCATCATCAGCCAATTTTAATCATTGGCCGGGACAGCTCCCTGCATGCCCCTGCATTAATCAGGCACTGATAATACACAAGTCCAGTCTTAGAAGTACACAACTAGATGCTTACTATAGAATATAATGTACAAGGCATTTACCATTCATTTACAGTGACATACAAAATAATTGGGTTACAGTATTGCCTGTGGATCATAATTGCCGAAAGGATATTTTCCATTGTATATGCGTTTTTATTTTCTAACACTGGTGAGAAATATTTAAGAATTCAGTTCTGCAATCCTTTAACTTACGTAAGTATACTCGTATTTTCATGTAAATGATATAAGTATACAGATTTACCATGGCATGTTCGGTATTGAAAATGAAATGTGTGGTATTTATAGTTCATTTACAGGGGCACTCAAAATAATTCCATTACATTAGAATCTATGGGAAATAATCTTTTTGTTGTATTTTAATGACATTATAATATTTTAAACATACTGAAATGAATACATAACGCGGCAGTGCATTACAAGATGCCTACTATAAAATAGGGTATGATTTATCATTCATTTACAAAGACACACAAGAGCAGTGTTGAATTCAGGGGGTGGTCCGGGGGCGGCATTCACCACGGAGCAGTGAGC
The DNA here is from genome assembly GCA_963932465.1 of Maratus speciosus. Lineage (NCBI taxonomy): Eukaryota > Metazoa > Arthropoda > Arachnida > Araneae > Salticidae > Maratus > Maratus speciosus. The sequence continues at coordinate 199,111,537 of OZ010796.1, read as the reverse complement.
TGCCCCCCCCCCGGAAGTTTTGAGATTTTGTGTTTTCAATAGTCAAAAAGTGCAATCCTCCACAATAACATAAACCACGCCCGGATAAAAGTGTCTGAATTCAACACTACACAAGATAATTCAATTACAGCATTGTCTGTGACAATAATTGTTGAACACAGAATTCTAAGCCTAATTTAAGTATTAATCTTAGAATTCTGTGTTGCTGAAAATGCTATAGCTATAAAATGCTACCTTTAGCAGGCGTTTTTAAATCACAAAATTTTGCAATATTCTTTTTTTTTTTTTGCGCGATTTGCTGCGTTTTTACCGCGATACTTCGACGAAGTTGCCGATTTTTTTCTTCGGACGATTAACAAAACTGATTTTTTTCAGCGACCATCTGTCGAAATTCGCGTATTTTTCTATCCCGAATTTTCAGACTGATGATCGATTTTAAAGTGTTTTTGGAACCGGAAGCCGTAAATTTTCGGATGAATCGGAACAGAATCCCCTTTGCACATACTGAACAAAATAAAATAATTACTTTTATTAAAAAAGACATATTTTGCTCTCTGTAAATAAAATCCGCTACTGAAGTAATGTTTTCAACCAATTTTCTTTGTTTCATTCATCAAATCTTGCAGGTAATTACCATCTAGATGGTATTCCAAGTGCTACTCACCTTTTAATTTTTTTTCGGTATCCATAAGAAGAAAATATCGGATACTTCGAATTTTTCAGCTACCAGTTTGGGATTTATTTATACAGAGGTGACTTTTATTATCCTTTAAACTGCTGATGAAACATTCTTCCAATTGTAAAAAAGCGTATAAATCAATCTTTTGTTTCATAAGGGGTTGTATATATATATATATTTAAATATGATTTTTTTATATGGCCCCTGGGTCCTAATACCTTATATTTACAAAAATATTGTTCTACATCTAGGAAGGAAATTGAAAAAATCCCCACTTGCAATATTATGACACTTTCAGTTTTATGAAATTTCAATGTTTTTACCTGCACTAAAAGTATTTCTTTCCTTTTTTAGTACCAGAAAACACTGAAATATATCGTTTTGAAAGAAGGGAAGGGGTGCCTAAAGAAATATAGCCTAGGGGTAAAAAGGTAGTTCAAGGGTGATTCTGAGTAAAAAGAAAAATTTTCTGAAATTCACAGCAAATTTTCTGAAAAGTTACAGCAAAGGGGGGTGGGGATGGGAAATCCACTCCCGGCACTAACTACGCGTTTTTTCCGCGGCCCTTTGACGAAAATCGCGTTTTTTGCGATCCCTTGACGAATTTTGAGTCTTCGAGATCTTTTGACGAGATTTGCGGTTCTTTCGCGATTTTTTGAAGAAATTTTGGGGATTTTTTCGCGATTTTTTGAAGAAACTTGCGTTTTTCCGCGAATCTTTGACGAAATTTGTGTCTTTTCCGCGATTCTTTGTTGAAATTCACGTTTTTTTTCTGCAAACAGTTGACAAAATTTATTTTTCCGACGACCATTTGTCGAAATTTGCGTTATTTTTTATGTCCGAATTTTCGGATTGATCGAATTTTATGAACTTTCGGAAATGAATGCCTTAAATTTTCGGAAAATTCAGAAAAGAATCGCAGCTAGGTAGTTTATCCGCACCCCCCCCCCCCCCCGCCCACACAATATAATAATAAACAAATACAGAAAACTTCTGAATAACGGAAACCTCGGGAGAGTATAATTTGTCGACTATTCGGAAGTGCCCGCTATTGAGATGTAAAAATGCACAAATAATTGTTAGGCATAGGGGGAAATGTACTCTTAATAAAGGTGTCCATTATCAGGGAGGAACTGTCAAAGACGTTTAACTGTATTTACAGAAGTAGAGAACAAGTTCACTTGCTAAAAAACCTTTGATTAAAAAATTAGAATTTTTTTTATTGTAATACAAATTGCTGATTGATTATGTATTACAGTCATAGTCAGGCTTTAAAAAAAAAATACCACCGAACTTTGCCTGGTTGGTAAAACCTTTGTTTTACACTCACATTAAAAATAAATAAACAAATAAATTCCCATTCAAATTGCAAACTTCAAATGATAATGGAATAAACTGAGTATCCACTTTCCTTGTCGCAGCAGTTCGAATATACATACATACATTCTATACAGAAATAGCACAGGAAAATATTAATCTTCCAACACATCAATTGAAACCCCACCCTAACAAAGGGGTTGCCAAAAGAACTGGTAACATTAAATCACCAACACACTCGCCAAAATGTATTATAAACCCACCACGAGATGAGACTTGGGAAACACCCTCTTTTAGATGAGTCAATTTTACGGAAGGTGTGCAAGGCGATACTGGAGGGGAAAATGACCCCGCTGTTTCAGTTTGGCCATTCCCCACTAAGAGCTAGGGGTTGCAATGAAATAATTTTCGCGCCAATAACTTGCTGCTCATTCCTTGACATAAACCTGTTTTCCCTCTCTCGATTAGCTGTGTTTTACTGTCTCTCTGTCATTTAGTTTATTTTGCCATTTTTAAACTGTTTTTTTTTTTCAAAACAATTTTTTTAAAAAATATTAAACAAGTCCTCAAAAGGGAAAACAATTCATTCTAAAGAAAGAATGATTGTACATAAAGTACAGCACAAAATTAAAGAAAAGAAGTTCTGCCATTCTGAAGCAGCAAGTCGCTTATAATTTTACAGCAGGAGCCCCCCCCCCCCTTTTTTTTAAATTGCATTTCTTAATTTAACTTATTTCATATATATATTCTTCATTTTAAAAAATACGATCTGGGCTACGGATTTTAGATGCATCTATTTTTTAATATTTCCAGTCGTAGATTCTTTTTTCTGTCCATAGAGCAAAAAATAAACGTAGAAAAGATCAAAATGGGCGTTTTGAACAGAATTTTCGGACGTGACAGCACAGAAATAAAGAAAAAAAATACTGCCATTCTGAAACAGCAAGTCGCTTATAATTTTACATCAGGACCCCCCCCCCCCCCCCTCCTCCTTTTGTCAAGTGCATTTCTTAATTTAACTTATTTCATATATATATTCTTCATTTTTAAAAATGCGGTCTGGGCTACGGATTTTAGATGCATCTATTTTTTAATATTTCCATTCGTAGATTTTTTTTTCTGTCCATAGAGCAAAAAATAAACGTAGAAAACATCAAAACAGGCGTTTTGAATAGAATTTTCGGACGTGACAGCACAGAAATAAAGAAAAAAATACTGCCATTCTGAAGCAGCAAGTCGCTTATAATTTTACATCAGGACCCCCCCCCCCCCCCTCCTTTTGTCAAGTCCATTTCTTAATTTAACTTATTTCATATATATATTCTTCATTTTAAAAAATGTGGTCTGGGCTACGGATATGCATCTATTTTTTAATATTTCCCTTCGTAGATTTTTTTTCTGTCCATAGAGCAAAAAATAAACGTAGAAAACATCAAAACAGGCGTTTTGAATAGAATTTTCGGACGTGACAACACAGAAACAAAGAAAAAAAAATACTGCCATTCTGAAACAGCAAGTCGCTTATAATTTTACACCAGGAGCTTCCACAAGCCCCCCCCCCTCCTTTTGTCAAGTGCATTTCTTAATTTAACTTATTTCATATAGATATTCTTCATTTTTTAAAACGGACTACAGATGCATCTATTTTTTAATTTTTCCGCTCGTAAATTTTTTTTTTTCTGTCCATCGAGCTAAAAATAAATTAAGAAAAATGTCATAGTTGGATCATTAATTTGCCTTAAAAATTTTTAGTAATTATATTATAAATTAAGCTGGTAAATTAAAAATAAAATCTTTAATTATTACTTTATTTTTTAAATTTTTCATTGACTATTGTGTTAAATTATATCTTTATTGGTTATTAAAAGTATTTAAAAACACATTAAGTTTTAAGATAATATAAGTTAAAAGTCCAAAATATGACATTATTACCTTTACTATTAGTACCTATACAAAAATACACAATTCAGTTGATTATTCTTAAAATGAAAGATGTGCTTAAATAAAGTAAATTAGTATTTCTTAAGTATTTCGCTATTACAAAAAGTCGAGATGTAATTCATTCATTAAAAAAGAAAAAATACTATTTTTTAACAAAATTTTTAATAAATTATACTTAAACAAAAATAATTAATTCTCTGTATTATCGTAATAATTAAAAAGTAACATAGTTTATATAAATTTTTAACGCTTTTATGTAAATCCCCTTTAAAGTCAATATTATATATATAAATAGCGCCAAAACCTCGCATATTTGGGAAAATATGGCAACTTTTCCTTTTTCCTCTACGGCGCGGCGTAGAGAAGACAATTCCCCGCTCCGATTTGGAAGAAATGGGTTCGTCTTAGACTACGTCACGTATGATTGACAGGTCTCTTCTCGTCGTGGGTCTATATTAATCTCGTTGATATTATGATAAAACTCCGATAAATCGACTAAATTTCTTAAATATAATTGCTGTTCATAAAAGATATTGAAGCTTGGTACTAATCTGAATTTTCTAGACCCAAATTAAATTTTTGGGGGCTTATTTGCTAGTGTTTAAAATTAAAAATGTACGGAAAAGTATGTTGGATGTTATATGGATGTTATATGGAATATTATTTTTACTTTTGAAAGGAAGATGGCAGCACCAGCAAATGCTAAATTCAATAATTCGGAAATGTTAACAGAATTGATTTTATTAGATCTAGCTAAAAAATTTGAAGATTATTAATTATTTGCTGAATATATAACAAAATAAAATATATTAAATGAAAATTTTTATATTATATTTCACTAAATGCCAGTTGTAAAGAACATGTATCAATCTTTTAATTACGAAAATGAGAAGTAAAAATCCATAGTCAAAAACTGGAGGGTACACGTCCCCCTTTTAAACATCTATAAACAGGGGAAAGGAATCACATCATTCTACTCGCCACTGGCGAATGGATTTTCTGACTAGGCAAGTGAATTTTTAGGCAAATTTATAAATTGCAGGGTAGAGTTTGGTAGAACAAAAAATTGTTTATATTTTGCATTTCTGCCAATTTCCAAAATGTAAACATTGTATTAAGTTCTACTCCACACAAAACTTTTATCTGTTGCATAAATTTCTTAGGTTTATATGAAAGGAAAAAAAAAAAAAAAAAAAAAAGAAGAAACATAGAAAAAAAAAATAAAGAAAATTTTAATATGAAACTTCATTGTAGTAATGAATTATATTTGCAATTGTGAAATTTTGTCCTAACTTTTTTCAACTGTACATTGCATTTAGCTGGCTGGTAAAATAAATCCTTTACTGGTAAGAGATGTGTTTTTCGTTTGCAAAATGAATTAGCTTTTTTTCTTTCCCCAAGCGTGCTAAAATGCCATTTTTGAAAATGATCGCTATTCTGAAACTCATGATTACTTTTAAAACTAAAGTGATTTTATTAAACAATTATTCTTCGCAGTTTTGTAGTGTCATGATCGATTTCAATAACGGCATTTCCAGCGCATTACATATAAAAACAATTGAGAATTTAAATCATGTTATCAACAAAACAGGCCCCTTTACAAAATCGCCGATAAAAAAATACTTTTCATTGATTATTTCTATTAAAATGTTTAATATTTAAACAAAATAAACTCACCATAACGGAAAAATTTAATAGAAGTATTTAAAGAAATTACTGGCGATTTGTTTCGACTTTGAGAAACTGCATTTCATTTTTCGTGACAAAATGTTTCCAAAAAATCTGTGTTTGCTGGGAATTTTGAGTAAATAACACTTTTAATATTAAACTAAAACTAACTGTCTATATACATATGAAAAAGTATATTATTATATGCATAATTATACATAACCAATTAATTTTGTAAATGACAAATATGGAACTTTTGTTGAGAATATAGTAGAGACCCGATTATCAGAGTCCCGCTTAACCGAGTTATTTTCTTCTGATGGACTGATGGCTTCCATTATCATGAAACAGCCATTATAAATGAAGTGTTAGGTGAAAAAAATTATGGCCATTTTCCTCCCATTGTGACCAGAAAATCAGAGTTCTAACATTTTACGGCTGCTCTTTCAACTTCACCTAACACTGCATTTATAATGGCTGTTTCATAATAATGGAAGCCATCAGTCCATCAGGAGAAAATGATCCATTCCAAAGGTATAAGTTAGATTGAAAACAATTTAATACTTTGAGCAGAAAGAAGAGGCTACACCTGCAATTTTCATACCACTAATAGAATCACATAGCTGCCAATTTGTGCGGTTTTGTTACATCTAAAATTTAATACAAATTTTTGCCATATTTAACCGTTGACAATTGTTAGATTTTGGCGATTGAATTAGGCAAAATTTACTAGTAAGTTTTAGTGGTAAGAAAAAATCTTAGAAATTGGTAGCTATGCAGTAGCATAATACTGCAGCAAAACAACTGCAGCAAAATTGACATTCAACAATCAAAAAACTATCAAGGGCTTTTTCAAATAAACCATTTCATTCCCCGTTTTCCTTAAAAGTAACAGAAAATAAAGAAATGTTACTAGTACCATAAAAATAAATGAATTAAGTGAAAAATTTATATTTCATCTCCTTAGTTGGTGACGATTTGTGTAAATCAGAGTCTTTTGCTTATCCGAGGCGAGCTTGGTAGGTATTAACTCGGATAATCAGGGCCCTACTGTATTTGAACTTCAAAATACCTTTTGTGGTTTACAAATTGCCGCATAGGAAGAAACAAAAAGTTTTTGTAAGAAAAGAAATGCATTTTTAACCCTGATTGAATTTTTCCAACTAAAAATTAGTTTTGAAAAGTAAATTTGGGGGCCCCTTTGTATTTCAATGAGTAAGCACGGTCTTCACTGGAAGCAGGACGTTTCGGTCCCGACACTTCGGTCCCGCCATTTCGGTCCCGCCGTTTCGGTCCCAAGACATTTCGGTCCCGAGACATTTCGGTCCCGAGACATGTCGGTCCCGAGACATTTCGGTCCCGAGACAATTCGGTCCCGAGACATTTCGGTCCCGAGACATTTCGGTCCCAAGACATTTCGGTCCCGAGACAATTCGGTCCCGAGACAATTCGGTCCCAAGACATTTCGGTCCCGAGACAATTCATTCCCAAGACATTTCGGTCCCGAGATATTTCGGTCCCTTCTCCAGCAAGCTGAAATTTTGTGCACTTGAAATAGGTGACAATTTTATAGGGGACATTGTAGAGTTTTTTAAATAAAGGCCTTAAAATTTTAGTAAACACACACAAATTTCGTATGGTAATCATTTTAAAAAACAAGAGGGGGGGGGGATTGACATTTTCTATATTTTAGTGTATCATAAGTATAATGGTCTGTTAAATTAAGACATTTATAACTCGATCTATAATTATCGCAAAACACTCATATTTTGTATGGTAAACGTAATCTTTATAAAAGGAGGGACACTATCAAATTTTTTAACTGAACTCCCTAAATTTTAGTATAACTCGAATATAAGGACTCGAAAACGCAAACACTTATAACACAGATCAAAATTGTCGCAGCCCACACAAATTTCCTATGATAATCATAATCGTTTTATAATGCAGTGTGGGGGGGGGGGGGGCTCTGTTGGCTTTTTATATATTTTAGTGTATCTTAAGTATAAGGTCATGATAAATTAAAACATTTATAACTCTCTCTGTAATTATCGTAATCACACTCATATTTTGTATGGTAAACGTAATCTTTAAAAAAGGAGGTACATTATAACATTTTTTAACTGAACCCTTGAAATTTTAGTATAACCGAATATAAGGGCCCGAAAACCGCAAACACTTATAACTCGCAATCAAATTGTAGCACCCCATGCAAATTTTATATGGTAGAAGTAATCGTTTTCAGGAGTGGGGGAAGGGAGAGTTCTGTGGATTTTTTATAGAAGCTCCTCATATTTTAGTCTATCATAAATATAAAGTCCAGACAATTTAAAAATATTTATAAGTCGAGCTTTAATTTTCATATGCAAATGCCCATGCCAAAATGCACATATTCAATTGTATATAATTTGCACACTATGTGATTAATAATGAAAAAATCTTCAAATATTTTTACAAATCTTTATTTTATCCTATTATTTAACGGCGCATCAATTTTAAATGTATTGCATTTTACATATTTTTTAAAAAGGGGGTTCTTAACATGGAATTGTGATAAAGACACATTATTTTTTAAATTCTGCACCGGAACAGACTAGAACTTTCTATTTTATTTTAATAGTTATTTTAATTTACTATTTTTTGAAAATCTATTTAAAAGTTTGCATTAATCTTTTTACATGTAACAATAATATTACCGCTATTTCTACCGGTGTCGAATGACAAGTTTAAAAATATTTTTAATTTTGAACCACTTCACCGTTTGCCCCGAGATAACTCGGGGATAAAAGCACTTTTTCCCCATACCTGTCGACGGTGAAGTGGTTTGCAACAATTACAAATCCTTTTTAATATATTTAAGACTTTTATATGCTTATTACATTCAAAAACTACGAGCACAATAAACATAAATCAAAAATTTAAAATTTCTATTGTCATAAAATATTCTTTTCGTATTTAAAATTAATTCTGTATTTCAAATATTTCTTTGTGTTGGAAAACGTCTCAGTGTAAGTGGTTTTATGTCCAACATCACCTCGCCTGTGAAATGACAATTTACTTGTGACATGTGCAACGCGCCTTCATTTTTTTTTTAGTTGTGAAATATGTTCCAAGATGGCGACACTTCCTTGAGCCATCGTAGCGTAAGGTCACAAACTAAAGAAGGATTGTGTAAAAGACTTGTGTTTCGAAAAGGCGTCAACAGATCGCAGCACCACAGAAATTTCCTGATAAACTGATTTTAAATAGAACCTTTTTGCTTATTAAGCAGACTGTATTGTTTCAAGTTTTTTTTTTACTCTGTTTTAACTCTTGTGGGCCCCTATTACTTCTCCACTTCTAGGCCCGACATCGTGAGGCCAAGACGCACGGTTTCTTAGTGCGTTAACTCTTTATTCAATGGAAGACTTGCGTCTCCTACTGGATTTTAATGTTATTACTTCTATAGTACCCACATTTAAACCTTTTATTTTATTCTTTTTTTAGTGTGTATGTGTTCGTCCATGTAACCTAGACATCGTCGTGCATTAAATAGTTTTTTTTCTACCAGTGCATTCCCATCATTCTAAGAAGATATTTTTCACATCCATTCAATAAATAAAATATATAGTTTGTTTTCACATGAAGTAAACCAGCATATGTCTGCTTTACCAGAAAGGTAAGAAAATAAATTTCTATCTTTCATTATTAATGAAAAAAACTTTTGGTATAACTATTTTATATTTATACTGGGTCTTTAGCTTCACGCTAATCGCGAACTCACCCCTTCTAGATATTTTAATAGATTATGAGAGATGAGTTGAAGGGGAAAGTAAATAAATAAATAAATAATAAAAAAAAAAAAAAAAACCCAGTAATAAAAATTTGTTTATCTGATTGTGATAAAATGATGAACAAGATGCACATATGAGATATGAAATATTGAACTATATACATGAAAATAAAAATAAATGTGCATGAATAAATAACGATATATATAATATCGCAAAAAGAGTATTATTGTGAACGAATATTGATTGATTATTGTGAATAACTGATCATTTTATTTATATTTATGAATATATTCTAAGAAATTATTTTAAGAAAGTCACAAACTTCTTATAGTAAATATATTTGTTATCAAAGAATTTATAAAACTTGAATAACACGCTATGTCAGCCACAAAAGAAATTACGGCAGTGGAGAAACTAAATGATAATAATTACAATCATTGGTGTTTCAAATTAGAAAATCTGTTAATTAAAGACGATTTATTTAAATATATAACAGAATCTCCACCTGCCACACCCGATGATACATATACTAAAAACGCGGCTAAGGCGAAAGCCATAATTTGTTTGTGCATTGAAAATACACAAATCGTGCATATTAGACATTTGACATCTCCCAAAGAAATTTGGGAAAGATTAAAAAGTGTTCACCAAAGGGCGAATTTATCATCCAAATTATTCCTTTTGAGGAAACTATATTCGCAAAGGCTCAATGAGGGCGGAGACTTAAATCTACATATCAACAATATTTTAACTATCCGCGACAAACTCGCTGCCATTGGAGAGCTCATAAATGATTCGCACATCGTGGCTCTTATGCTTTGCAGCTTGCCTCAGTCATATGCTCCTCTTATAACGAGCATGGAGGCTAGAGACGAAAAGGATCTAGACCTCGAGTTTGTGAAAAACAAACTCATCGACGAGTACTCTCATCGAACCGAATACAAAAACACCAGCACACGACCAAGGGACACAGCATATAAAATAATAAATAAAGGAAACAAAAAATATTGCAGCTACTGTCAACGAGATGGGCACGCTCGTTCAGAGTGTTACAAATTAAAAAACAAACAGAAAAACAATTACCAAAGAAGTGAAAATTATAACAGTAATAAATTTAACAACCATGCCAACTTTAAAGCCAATTCGGTAAACCCCAAAAATCAGCACAATGGTAGTAAAACAGACTCCTCGAATTTTTGCTTTAACAGCAAATCAAATATAGAGGATGAGGTCAACCAATCGATCATTCCTCTCTTCCCAGTGGAAAACAATTTTGAAACTGAGTCAGTAAAAATTAACCAAACACAAACAACAGATCCAAACACATATATCATTGACTCGGGTTGCACCAGGCACGTTGCATCAGCAAAAACAAATTTTGCTACATTCACAGCCGGGAATTTTGGGAATATAACAATCGCTAATGGAAAAAGGCTTAATTCGGAAGGTATGGGCGACGTAAAAATAAAAACAGACAAAAACCACTACATTACACTAAGAAACGTCTTGTACTGTCCAGAACTAAAGGGCAATTTATTGTCAGTTAAGAAAGCCACTGAAAATAATATAAAGGTAATTTTCGAGAAAAATGCATGTTTATTTGTCAAAGATGATAATATAATCTTGACAGCTAAATTAAATGATAATCTCTACGTATTAAACCCTGAAGATGATTACGGCTATACTATAAGTACTCAAACTTTCTGTAACAATACAAATTGTATTTCATTGTGGCACCGAAGACTCGGACACAAAAATTTTGATGATATTAAATACCTTGTTAATCATGAATTAGCCAATGGGATAACAATTAACAAATGTAAACATGACACGCGATGCACCAAGTGCATTGAAGGGAAACTTTCCGCTCTGCCCTACCCTAAAGTAGCCACAAACAGAAGCAAAGACATCGGTACCCTCGCACATTCCGATATATGTGGCCCCATGAATACTGAAACGATAGGAGGGAAAAGGTACTTTATAACATTCACGGATGATTATAGCAGGTACACAATAACATACTTAATCGCGCATAAATCGGAAGCCGTTATCAAACTGAAAGAATACATAGCGCTAACAAAAAATAAATTTGGCAAGTTGATAAAGGCAATCAGGTCCGATAACGCAAAAGAGTATATCAGTGACGAATTTGAAAACTGCCTGATAGAAAACGGGATAGAGCGTCAATTGAGTGTTCCCTATTCTAGCCCACAGAACGGTGTTTCAGAAAGAAAGAATAGAACGATAGTGGAAATGGCTAGAACCATGTTGTCGGACGCCAAGTTACCTAAGCAATTCTGGGGGGAAGCTGTCATGTCCGCCACCTACCTCATCAACCGTCTACCAACAAAGGCTAACAAAAATAACATGACACCCTATGAACTTTGGCATAAAAGAAAACCCGATCTCTCGAACATCAAAACATTCGGATGTAAGGCATTTGCCTATGTCGACAAACCTAAAAGAAATAAATTAGATGAGAAAGCCATCGAGGGAATAATGTTGGGATATGATTTCAGAAGCAAGGGCTATAGGATATATACGGGTGAAAATAAAATTATAATATCTAGAACCGTAAAATTCTTCGAAGAAGGTATAAAAGATGAGGAAATTATACCCGCCAAAGAAAATCAAAACATCGAACAAACTCCCGCAGATAATATTGAAATTGATCTAGAAGAGCGCGACGATGATCAGAATAACACCCCGACCGACACATCCCTTGAGCCGAGAAGATCGCAGAGACAAAATCGTGGTGTACCACCTAACCGTTATGGAATAAGCGCAAACCTGTGTCACATTCAGGAGCCAAAGTCATGGACAGACCTACAAAATATCAATGACGCAGAAACTAAAGATAAATGGCTAAAAGCCACTAGTGAGGAAATAGATTCTCTGAAGCAAAATAATACTTGGAGATTAATAAAACCTATCCCGGGAAAACGCGTCATAGGTTGTAGGTGGACGTTTAAGGCAAAAAGGGGAGCGAACGGGTCTATAGAGCGATATAAAGCCAGATTGGTCGCTAAGGGATATGCTCAAAAATATGCAAGCGATTTCGACGAGACCTACGCACCCGTTGTAGCGCATACCACCCTACGAGCATTCTTAAACGCAGCGGTGTACAAAGATCTTAAAATAACTCACCTAGATGTCAAAACTGCTTTCTTACATGGCGATTTAGAAGAGGAGGTCTATATGCATCAGCCAGAGGGATACATAACAAAAGGGGAAGAAGATAAAGTCTGTAGTTTAAACAAAGCGATTTACGGCCTTAAGCAGGCGGCTAGGGCATGGAACCAAAAAATAAGTAAATCTCTAAAAGAACTAAATTTCGTTGAATGCGCGTCAGACAAATGTCTGTACAAAAGAGTCCAAGATGGAAAAATCGCATACATAATAGTGTATGTTGATGACATCTTAGTCGCAGGAGACAAAACAGACACGCACGAAATATACACTGAATTATCAAAGCAATACGAAATCAAAAATTTGGGTCAAGTAACACAATATTTAGGCATAAACATAAAGGAAAAAGCAAACGGTAATCTAGAATTAGACCAGGAACACAAAATAATACAAATCGCAGAAAAATTCAATTTGTTAAATGGTAAGCCTACGTATACACCCATGAATACTAACTACTTTAATCTAGATCCAAACGGGAAACTAATGGGAGATAACGTAAAATTTAGACAGGCTATAGGAGGGCTTCTATACATTGCAACTTTAACTAGACCCGACATAGCATCAGTCGTTAACATCCTGGGAAGAAGGAATGAATCCCCAAGGGAAGTCGATTGGCAAGCTATCGAGAAATTAATTAGATATCTGCTTACTACCAAAGATCTTAAATTCGTCATAGATAAAACAAAACCTCCAATCCTAACGGCATATAGCGATGCCGATTGGGGAAACGACAGAATAGACAGGAAATCAACCATTGGAAACTTGTTCAAATTAGGAAATAATATATTGGCATGGTCATCGAGGAAGCAGAGTTGCACAGCACTCTCCTCCACGGAAGCTGAATATATCGCTGCCTCTAATGCAGGTCAAGAGATTTCGTGGTTGTTAGACCTATTAAATGACCTCGAACTGTGTCAACAACTACCCGTAACGTTGTACGAAGATAACTTATCAGCCATAAGATTGACCGAAAACGAAAAGGCACAGACAAGGACTAAACACGTGGAAGTTAAGTATCACCACATCAGACATCTATGCCAGAATGGTATAATCAAAATAACTTATTGCCCATCGAAGTTAATGCTGGCAGACGTGCTCACCAAGCCGTTGCCTAAGCCTCATTTCGAGTGTTTGAGAAATAAGTTAAACATTTTACGCTCGTCGGTTTGACATAAAAAGCGGGGGTGTTGGAAAACGTCTCAGTGTAAGTGGTTTTATGTCCAACATCACCTCGCCTGTGAAATGACAATTTACTTGTGACATGTGCAACGCGCCTTCATTTTTTTTTAGTTGTGAAATATGTTCCAAGATGGCGACACTTCCTTGAGCCATCGTAGCGTAAGGTCACAAACTAAAGAAGGATTGTGTAAAAGACTTGTGTTTCGAAAAGGCGTCAACAGATCGCAGCACCACAGAAATTTCCTGATAAACTGATTTTAAATAGAACCTTTTTGCTTATTAAGCAGACTGTATTGTTTCAAGTTTTTTTTTTACTCTGTTTTAACTCTTGTGGGCCCCTATTACTTCTCCACTTCTAGGCCCGACATCGTGAGGCCAAGACGCACGGTTTCTTAGTGCGTTAACTCTTTATTCAATGGAAGACTTGCGTCTCCTACTGGATTTTAATGTTATTACTTCTATAGTACCCACATTTAAACCTTTTATTTTATTCTTTTTTTAGTGTGTATGTGTTCGTCCATGTAACCTAGACATCGTCGTGCATTAAATAGTTTTTTTTTCTACCAGTGCATTCCCATCATTCTAAGAAGATATTTTTCACATCCATTCAATAAATAAAATATATAGTTTGTTTTCACATGAAGTAAACCAGCATATGTCTGCTTTACCAGAAAGGTAAGAAAATAAATTTCTATCTTTCATTATTAATGAAAAAACTTTTGGTATAACTATTTTATATTTATACTGGGTCTTTAGCTTCACGCTAATCGCGAACTCACCCCTTCTAGATATTTTAATACTTTGTTATTTATTTGACTTATATACTTAGAATTAAAGCAGCCTGCATGTTTTAATATGACAAATAAAAAATAAAAATGAAAATACAAAAAAAAAAAAATAACATAAAATCTCAAAATAATAATGTATAGTGAATCACTTTTACGTATAATTTCATTTTAAATTAAGAAATTTTATAAATATATCACAATGAAGAAATTTGGAAATTTAGAAAACAGATTTGGCTTTTCTTGATATCTATATGTTATTCATTCAAAAGAATATTATACATGTATATATATATGTCAAGTGTAGATGTCCTGGCTTCCCCCATTTGATTATGCTAAATAAAGATCCAGATAGAAGAATTATTCTACTCGCGCTCTCTTTGTTCTAGTCAGCCGGCGCTTTTTTGTGGCCACACGGCATTTTTCATCTTTAATGGCTTTAAAAAAAAACGGGACGACAAGCAGTGGCATAGCCAGGATTTCGTTTCGGGGGGGGGGGGGGAGGGTCCAGAATTTTCCCTTCATGTTATATATATAGTAAAACCTGTCAAGATGAAATTGTAAATATTGGTGAAAATTCCGTTTTACACAAGTTTCCGTGTTATTTGGTGTATTTGTATAGTATTCTTTTCCGTAGCACTATGGAACATTTATGTTTAAGACAGAACTCCGTTATAGGCAGGTTCCATTTTTAAAAGTTTTGTGTATTTATATAAATATACTTATTTATATCATATGAATAGAATAAAACTTGTCAAAATAGTAATTGTCTATAACAGAATCCTGTCTTTAACGTAAGCGTTACATGGTCTTAATATGAATTGCGATACAATTAAATTTGCTGAAAACCTGTCTGAAAAGGGGATTTTCACCCTTCTTTAGTGAAGCATAGTGAAACCTGTGAAAGCGGAATCTTTCTATAACGGAATCCTATCTCAAACGGAAGAGTTTCAGAATCCCTGCGAAACGAACAATAGATCTTATTGAGGTAGTGTATCTTAGAAGTATAATTAATTACACTTCTGTACATGGAAGCCTGTCTAAAATGGAGCTTTTTACCAGTCCTTGGAATCTTGCCTTAACTGTGTATATATGATAGAAGTATTTCGAGTAACTTTAAGAATTTAGGTATATCCTTATTTAATTTCTTAATTAAAAAAAAAAGCATGGATAAAAAATATAAGGCCAATCTCTATAACTGCAACTAATAATACATTCAAGTTACATTAATATTTACCTGTGAAAAAGATTCACTTATGATGTAAAAAGCTGAGCGCATACTGAAGAGTTAAATTTAATTAACCCATTCGCTGTCATTCACGAGTATACTCGTGGCTTTAATTTATTGATTACTTTGTCACCACTATTTTAGAATTTAAAAAAAATGCCTCATTTATTGGCAGAAATTTCGCTGTATTAGTAAAGCGAAATTTATCTTTCTGAATTTGTGCTGGCAAACGACCTTCAACAATAAATTTGAAAATTCTTAGTTTTGGCAGCGAATGGGTTAAATCAAGTTTCATATTACATAACATTTGCCTACAATAAAGTTAGGGCCAAGTGGTTAAGTGTAAAACAGCAATTTTCATGTTTAATTTCTTGCCATTGAATTACGAATTTGTGCTGTAATAGATATTGGATAAATATTTCACATAAGTGTCAATCGCATGAGCCGTTCATGCGATCCGCCGCGCTCCCCATAGAAATTTTTGAGGTAACCCAGATAGAATGAACATTAGCAGAAAGTTTGATTTTTTCTGATATTATCTTGCCGTGACAAATTTGAATTGAGAAATTCGCAGCAAATCCCCCGCAAGGTATACCATCACCCACTTGCATGAGTAGTTTGTTGTGAAACTGATGGCAAGACTGTCTTTAATTCACGAAAGCAAAAAATCTCTCTGTTGAGAGACTCAACAACAATGAGAATCAGAACACACGCAGAAATTGCAGAAATTTTATTCGGTAGGCACCGTTTTTTCTAAACGCTATACTTATTAAATACCAAAAATTGCTCGTAATGAAAAGTACAAATATTACCTAAACTTGTTTATGGTGATGAAACCTATGCATGCGCCTTCTGACGGCGCTTTCGCATCAATAGACCTGATCAGGTCTATTGCCCCCTTCGAAGGGGTTAAACGTATAGTGTGATATGGAAAGATTACTACTTTGCAGTAAGTTTGCAGTATTTTTGATTACTTGTTTGCCGTTAGTTTGCAATAAATTTGATACAGCATGAATTTAACTTGCACGACAAGTTGAAAACACTCATAGTTATATTGTTAAGTAAAAAAAAAAATTCAAAAATTGAATTGTTTTTATTAAACGTATTTATCAATTCAAAATTATTTTAATTATTAATTGTTTAGATAACTAATTTATCAATTGCTTGTTTAAAAACTATTACATGAACTATATAATAGTTTTTATAGGGTAAATGCAAATGTATATTTTTTTAATTTTCGGCTATTATAACGTTATTAACTTCATTAGGATGTATAAAAGTGATAAGGGTTCTGAAGATAAACATGTTGTTTATTCATTTATTAGTTAGCTTATAATATTATTTTTGCTCTTTAATTATAATTAATTAATAATTTCTTACTTTTTGCGAATTGTAAATTATAACTGTACTTAAAAAATTAAAATCTGCATAATATCACCTAACACTGTTAAAAGGTATTTTTACGTATTTGCACAATGTTGCATTATTATTATTATTATTATTATTATTATTATTATGTTTAATTAATTAATTAATTATTACTTAGACTTTATGTTTTTGACTGATTTTTCAAAAAAATCCTATATTATTTTTTGGAAATTATAAATTAAAACTTTTGAATAAAAACTTTAAGTGCTATTAATAATTGCTACTAATAATTGCTATTAATTAATTCTCAAAAAAATTAGGAATTTTAGTATAAAAATTAAATTAATATTTTATTAAATATATTTTTTATTTAATGTATCCTTAATTTATTAAATTAATAACATTATTAATATACATTACATTTTTTTACTTTAAAATAAACTCAATACATAATACATTTTATATTCAATTTATCATATAGTAGTTATAAACTGAAATTTATCTTTTACATGTTTATTTATTTTATATTTAAAGTCACCTAAATTTAAAACTATTAATATAATTAATAATAAAACTAAAATAAAAAATTGTTAATTTTTTTTCTGGGAAAGTGGGAGGAAAAGGGTAATATTAAAAATCAATAAATAAACGACAAATACAAACAAGTTGGAAATTGCTCGTCAAACGTGGCAAATGAGGTGCGTTCGTACTATAACTAGTTTTATAATTATTTTTTGCACCCCATATTGTACTGAATGTATATTTTTTTTGCACTTCATGAGTGCATAGCCTGTGACATCATTAAAATGCACTTGCAATAATTTTTTTCCCATTCCCCGTAATGTAACGCAAAACTTTTGACTGTCTCTGTAATTAAACTATACACCGATTTTCATAAAATTTCAAATGGCTCGACAAAATTTTGTAACAATTATATATTTAAAATTTCAGACCACTCGGAAGGCTGTAACATCATTAAAATGCACTTGCAATAATTTTTTCCCATTGGCCGTAATGTAAAGAAAAACTTTTGACAGTCCCTGTAATTAAACTATGCATCCGATATCCATAAAATTTGAAATGGCTCGACAAAATTATGCAACAATCATATATTTAACATTTCAGACCATTCGGTTGGGTTGTTTTTGCTCTGTTATATGCGGAGATAGACGGGCAGACGGACGGACTGAACGACGACTATAGGTGCTACGTATTTATATAATTACGAACGCATCTAAAAACCTTAGTTTTGTCAGTTAAAAATTGGAAATAAAATTAATTAAAATAATACTTACACTATTACATAAAATAAAGAAATAGGCCCAGTTTCAATAAAATTAGTTCACAAAAATCGTCTGCAATGGGTGAGAAGACTGTTAAAAATGCAACCAATAATTATTTTTTAAAAAAATGAAGCGGTGGGTGGAGTTTTCTGACAAAAAATATTTTTCCTGGCACACCTAATTACCAAATCACTATTGTTTTCCCAATGTTTATAATGGTGAAGTAACTTATGAAAACAAAATTATAACTTTGTATTATAAAAGTAATAAGAAAAATTAAATATTTTTGCTTCAATAAATATATCTCATTTCTGAATTATTAAAGGAGAGGATGTAGAAGAATGATTTGAGGAAATATTTACCTACAATAGCTTATAAGTGTCCAATTGAATTATTGAAGACATTTATTATTAATCTAATTGTAAGAAGGAGAAAAAATAAGAACAGTTTTTTAAATTATTTAATTAATGATGATAATTTAAAGGTTCTAAAAAACGTATGAAAACAACCAAAAAATCATCTATGGCAGTTTATAGTATAGATAAAATACCTAATATTAATAACAAATAATACAGCTTAAAAAATCCATTTTGTTAAATAATAATAATAATAAAAAGAATGTCCCCTGTAAAATTATATCACATTGTTCAATCAAACAAATTTTCAGCTCGCTGTGATTTCATTATCACGAGTTATAAAACTTTAAATTTATCGGACTGTTATATTCAGCTTTTTTTTTTTTAATTTGGGGGGGTGGGGGGTGTTAAAAAAATTTAAAAAGGTCCCAAATAATGTTTAAATTACAGCGTTTGGCGGCCCACGACAATTAGAATACGAGTTATAAGGTGGTGGGCACCGAAATGACAAGGGACCGAAATGGCCAGGGATCGAAATGGCTGGGGACCGAAATGGCCAGGGACCGAAATGTCTCGGGACCGAAATGGCCAGGGACCGAAATGTCTCGGGACCGAAATGTCTCGGGACCGAAATGGCCAGGGACCGAAATGTCTCCGGACCGAAATGGCCTGGGACCGAAATGTCTCGGGACCGAAATGGCCAGGGACCGAAATGTCTCGGGACCGAAATGGCCAGGGACCGAAATGTCTCGGGACCGAAACGGCGGGACCGAAATGGCGGGACCGAAGTGTCGGGACCGAAATGTCGTGTACCCGTCTTCACTAGCCTATTCGGTAAACAGGCCCTGTTGGTACTACCCACCAGCCAATCAGAACAGTGTCTACAACGCTTTTTTTAAGATAAAAGAAAGACATCCGCCATTTTACGATTAAAATGCAGACGGATATTAATAAAGCGATTATTTAGGGAACGTAAAGTAAGTTGTATTTAATTTTAAACTTTTATTCCTGTTGGTTTGTATATTATGATCATCAGTTAAATATTTTTATGTTATATAGAAAAAGACTGGTCTGGAATTGTTTTCAGAAGCAATACTGTGATGTAAAATATCTTAATCCGCCATCGCTCGAAATAAAAATTAAAAAAATGCTGCCTGAGAGACTGATTCATACCTACATTCATAGTAAAACGTAAACATTAATTTGCAGTTACTTGAGATTGAAAATGTGTTGAGACAGTGATTTGGTTTTTTTTTTCGGTTTCTTACTGTTTACTGATTACTAAACACTTACAGTATTTATCGTCATTATTATTTTGGAGTTAAATATTATATTCGATTATTATGATATTACGAAGCTGTTTCAGATTAGAAATTAGCATTATACTGGGAAAATGTCATTTTACATATTACAGTAGTGAAACTTTTGAGAGATTTTTTTTTTATTACTAATAATATTTTAAATTATTATTTAAAATCCTAAATCTTCATACCAATGTTGTCAGATTTAACATTTGCCAAATTTATAAAATAATAGGAATTTCTTATAACATATGGAAAGTTTTTTGAGAAATTGTCAATTCTAATAATGCATTTAATTCATCTATTGTTGTTTAATTGTACAATTATAAAGTACTAATTATTATTTTTAGTGCTTTTCAAATTGGTATATTTATTTTTTTTTAATTTTATGTGAGCATTTTTTTTCTGCTTGGGATTTTAATCAAACATTTAATTATAGACATTTTGAATCAGTTATTAAATTTCCTTCTATTTTAAATGCATATCCTACGTTTTTGATGCACGTAATTATTGGCACAAGAAAATAAAACATGATATTTAAGCATTAAAATAAAGTGTTTTTTATGCCTGATGTTTAAGGATAAAACTGCTTTAGTATATTTTTTAAAAAGTTCGTAGTATCACTTATATAACATTAAATATATTTTAAAGAGATAAATAACTACTTTTTACACTAAAAGTGTTTTTCAAACAATAAGAACAGCGCATATGTAGTCATTTCTTTTCTTTTTATATTTCATTATTTTTACTATTTCTCAGATCAGTCTTTTCCTATAAAAAATACCAAATCTATTTAGCTCATATTCACAAAATACAATATATACGGGAATAAAAATTTTAAATTAAAAATTGCTTATCATATGTCGTTCCATAACAAAAGATTATCTTTTGGACAAATGTGCATCCAAATGTGCATTGCAGCTTATGGTGTGAACTTTTAACACCTCAAATAAAGGTATATTGTTATAACTAGCTGTTTTTTTTTTCTTTCTAAGATCGTTTTGTCACGTCAGAGTTTAGGAAATCACGAAAAAACAAATGCGCGTTTTAACCATTCTATTCTTCGCATTAATGCCCACAAGGTGTCTTTTCGTACTAAATCTATGATGCTCTACAACTTCGTAAATCACTTTTTCCCCTGTCTCTTTCTATTTTTGAGATAGGGATGCTAACCCGGCAGTTTTCCAACAGGTGGCCCCGTAGGCGGTTTCATTCTGTAGTGCATGGCTACTTTACAATACCTAGACGCTACTTTTATGAATATAGCAGCAGTTCGAAAGGGGCAGAACAACCATTTTGTTGGAAAATGTAACTGTGAGATAAACTTTTATTATGGAAAATTTTTTTTCATCATTAACCCTCTCGCTGCGCAACCGAGATTTAATCGGGCAACGTAAAAGTAGCAAAATTTGCGCAACCCGAGATTTCCTTGGTAATGCATTTATACTTCTAATTAACTCTCTTTGATTATTTCTACCAGTTATTTTTTATTATAAATTTTGTCTTATTTAATCGGAGCACTTTCCCGATTAAATCACATGAAAGCTTTTGTTTTGAAAAACAGGTGACAAAAGAATAAAAATTCTTTAAAGACGCTTTAAAGGTTAAATACACAAATTTTGAAGCTATTTTGATAAAACAAATGCGCAACGAAAGGGTTAAGAGGGTGGCAAGGGACTTTAGTGGTCATACTGTATATCTCGATATATGTCAATGGACTATATCTTGATATATATCATAATATACATGTCGGATATTTAATTTCAAAATATTACGATGTTTTATATTTTCGATACTTTCATTAATTTGATATTAATTTTCAATGTAGCATGATGTTTGATATTTTCATGCATTTAATATTTATTTTTAAAATATCATTGTGTATAACAATTTTGATAATTTCAGAGCTCCCACTGATCCGTTTTTTGAAAACCCGTATTTTTAAAGGCAAAAAAAAACATGCTAGGTTTCTGCAACAATTGCACGAAAACTGCCCTCCCAGATAAGTTTCTACGAAATTTATAAACAAATTTTTCTTTAATCCCTTGAGAGGTACCGGTATATATTATATACCACCTACGATTAATGAAGTATTACACCAGAAAAAATTTATTAAATTTTACTTTTCTAACTTTGGTGGAAAAAAGCCGTAAAATTGTTTTTACTTATTTTGAAATAGAATTTTTCAAAGATTCCGGTGGGAATTCAGCATTTCACAAACGTAATTGCTTGCACCTCAAGGAGTTAAAAAAAGCGATGTCCAAAAAACGGACAGACACACTATAATTTAATTTGGTTTTTTGAATACCACTTTTTTAAAAACTAAAGACTTCTTTTTTATATAATTTTTTGAAATTTGGCAGAAACTGACCCCAAATGTTACTCCTTTCGTAAATGTTGTAGAAACCTATTTAGAAAAAAAAAATTCCGACAAAATTTGGTATTTAAAAAATGGACTATTTGGGAACCCTGCACTTTTGACATTTTGCAATGAAAGTAGACCCTCATTGAGCTTTGTAGAAGGAATGTCAGCACAATAGGACGAGAAATGTTTGGTTCTGAAATCGTGTTGCTATATTTTAGAAAATGTATTCAAAATACTACTTTTTTTAACCCTTTAAGGGGCAAAGTACTTCTGTTGCAAAAATATTACAGTAATTGGTCGACACCGGTATTTATGAACAAATTTATATAATAGTAAGTAAAAGCTTTTCTCCGCTTACATTATATAAAGCAAAATTTAATTCTTGAATTCTCGTGCCAATGTGGCTTTTGGGAATAAAAATTAAGTGGTATATATAATATACCGGTGCCTTTCAAAGGGTTAACAATTAATATTCATTTTACTTAATCACGGAATGTCTGCCATAAACTAAACCAAATATTACTGTTCTGAAATACTGGTAGAAATTTTAATAAAAAATCCTCAACTTGGCAAAACTGTGCCGAAGATTGTGTGTTGGGTGAAATGTTCTATAGGTTTCTTTGAAATGATCAAAACCACCTGACTAAAAATAGCTTATTAACCATTTCAGACGCAGCGGTCACACTTCGGGGCCACCTAATTTTAATTCCAAACTTACAAACGGCACCAAGACAATTACAGGTACCAAGTAACAGGTTTTTATTTCCTAAAAAAGTCGTTTGTAAATTCTGGTGTCAATCAACCATTTCAACATTCTTCGAATAGAATATTTCTGTGCCGGAATGTGTTAATAAAACATTCAAACATTATATAATGAAAATTGCTTCTTACTAGTTTTTATAAAGCTTATTTAGTTTAACCCTTTCCGGCGCAGACAAATTCTATTCGCAAAATGAGAAAATATTGACTGACACAGGAAATTGCAAACGATTTCTTTTAGAAAATAAAAACTCCTTAAATTAAGCTTTCACTGTAAAATCAAAATTTTTTTAAATATTCTTAGTGCCATTTGCAAGGTTGGAATTAAAATTAGGTGTGTCCAGACTGGACGGACACACTGCGCCGGAAAGGGTTAAAAGCGTCAATGTAAAGAAATTCCCTTTTTTGATAAGAAATCTTGAGTTAATATTATTTTTGAAGTATCTGCCTTTATTAAAATGGCCATTTTTGCGAATTTTTTAGAAAATATTTTTATTATTTTATTTGGAAGAGCAATCTTTTACAATTCCAGATCTGTTTTAATTTTATTCGTGCAATTAAAAGAAGAGCATTTATGGCCAATTTAAAAAATAAGAAGTAATGAGTCAAATACAAGAAATGGGCGTAGGAAGGCCAGGACAAATGTAAACAGTCTTTCTATGCATGATTTTTTAAAATGTTTTTTGCATAAAAACAATAGTAAATTTTAATTGACAACTACAGATTAATTGTGTATGATAGTTTCTTACCTAAAAAGAATTCTTTAAATGCGACTTCTGGGAAATCAGTTTTTTTTTTTTTTTTTTACGTAAAATGTTTTAAACATATTCCTGTAAAATTTTGTTAGAATGCTTTCCATATTATTCACTATGTTCTAAACTAGAATCTAAGATCTATGTGATAATGCAATTATTTTATAGGTAATCGAATATAAAAAAAATTGGAAATTTTTAATTAAGAATAAGAATTTTTGACATATTTTGAAATAATTTAGTTAATTTGAAAGATATTGTAAAACTCCTAGTTCGGTACACAGGCAAGTATATAACTAGTATGTAATGCAAAGGAAATTGAAATACATTAAGTTGAATTCAATGTATGCTGTCTGGCATCAGTATGAAATTTTGCTAAGAAAATAGAACCCCCGTCCCACAATTTTTGAAAAGTTTATGCAGACATTAGTAGGATTTTATATTTTTCATCATTCTGTATTACAACTGAACAAAAAATGTGTGTATTTATTCAATATTGTACATTTTTTTTTTTTTTTTTTTTTTTTTTAAGTGCTCCGAACGTAGGCGGATACCATAACACTAGAACGCCCGGAAATTTTACTCAAGCTTTCTAAAAATATTTTAAGCCTTGAATGCATGATTTTTTATTTTGATTCGAAAAAATTATACATGATTCTCAGAAAGGTTTATTGCACAGGAAAAATAATGAAAAAAATCAGAGATACATTTTTTCGCGCCAACCTTTTCTTATGTTGCGCATCTGTAAAACAAGTAAACACTAAAATATTGCAAAATAGTAAATATTTTAATAAGTATGAATCTAAATACCCTATTTTATATATATTTTTTATTTTGTAAAACTTAGCCCTTAACCCCTTAACGCTCGAATTAAATTACGGTCTAAAAATTTAAATCGCTTATTGGCACCACTTTATTGAAAAAGAAATATTCACCTTATTTAATGACAGGCAAAATGATACCATTATAAAGCCAATTACACTATTTTATAAAACTGATGGGAATCAAATAATCCGAATAAAAGACACAGCCCGAGAACATCACGGGAGCGAGAATTAAGGGGTTAAATGCACGAATTATTTTTTTAGAGTTGTGTTTTTTTATTTTTATATTAAAGATTAGACACCAGAAATTTTAAGGTAGATTTTTAACTTTATTTAGTGGCATATTTTTGTAATTTTTGCAGGATTAATATTTCTATATAAATATAGTGGTTGCAAAGAGTTAAATAAAAAGTGATGCAGATATGCTTCACTATGCATTTAAGTGTTAACCCCGCGAGGGGAGGTTGTATATATTATATACTACCATAGCTGCCAACCTTGCACTAATCTTCCGTAATGCTGCATTAATTTGACCCAGGTTAACCACATTTCGAACCAGAAAATTTATTTCATGAATGCTTTTTTATTTAATTCCAGGTTTCTACGTGGAAAATAATCAATTTCATTTCTTAAAAAAAATTCTGGTTCGAAACTTATTAAACCAGGTCTAAATTAACGCAAGTATTACTGAAGATTAGTTTGAGGTTGGCATCTATGTATACTACCTAATTTTAATTAAGATTTGTATCAGAAACTTTAACTTAAATTTTACATTTAAAATTTAGCGGAAAAAATTCGAAAAATTGCCTTTTCTTATTTTAAAACATAATTTATCAAAAATTCCGGTGGCAATTCGACATTATAAAAATACAATTACTTACCCCTGAAAGGGTTATACTTTTTATTTAAAACTACTGAACTTTTTAAACTTATTTATGTTTGGTTTATATTTAACTTATTTTATGAAGAAATTTCTGGTTTCAATCGAAATTAAATAATTTGGTCAGAGTTGAATCGACTCCTGCTGGGCGTTCTAATTAGAGATGAGCAGAATCAATTATTTTACTATTCGAATAAATCATTCGGGCATGCGCAAAAGAATAGCTGCCAACCTTTTTTTTTTTTTTTTTTTTTTTTTCTTTATTCAATTTTTACCACAATTTTGCATCGAAATTTTTTTCTTATTTTTATTAGAATTAATTTAACAAATTTATAAAAATATAGAAATTCTTTTTACTTTCAAAATTTCTGAAGATAACTGATTAAAAAAATTACGAAGATTGGCAACTATGCCTTTGTTTCTTTTTTTTAATACTAGATTTCAGGTGGAATATGATTAAAAATATATACAAAGGTTGGAAACTATGTTTTTTGCGTATTTCCGACCTTCGTATTTTTTTTAAAATCAAGAATAATTCATTTGATAGTAAAATCATTCATTCTGCCCATCAGTAGTTGTAGTGTTAACCCTAGAACTACCGGAAATTTTACTCAAATTTCATAAAAGTATTCCATACAAGAATTTTTGTTTAAGACTAATTAACTTTTTTATTTAATTTATTATTGCCTGGTTTATATATTTAGTTTATTTTAAAGAAATTTCTATTGTGCATCGCTGCCAACTTTTTCGCTTTCTTCATACCACTAAAATTTTATAGTAAATGTTGTCTTGTTTAATCATCGAAAACTATATTGAATTTTAGTGATAGCAATAAAGCCTAAAATTTGGCAGGTATGAGTTTGAATAAATATTTTGAATGTACAGTCGTGGGAAAAAAAAGTAAACACCCACTACTAACTCTTCAACAAATTATCGTAGACAAAAGTTACTGGTACCGAACGATTTGAAATAAAGTCTACTTTTAAATGGTGTATATAAAATTTGCTTAGGGTGTTATCTACATATTAAAACGAACCCAAATCTCATTTTTTATAATGGCAATACCCAATTTTAACGAGATATTTCAAATATTCGGTTCAAACTATGCCTAGACACCGAATTTCAAGTCATTTGAATGATAAGTTTTTGAATTATAAACATTCAAAATTTACTGCTTCTAATGTTAAATTACATTTTCATATTTTTATTTATATCTCCTGAAATTATGCTCCTAATGTACTAATGTTTTGTGTAGTAATAAAACTAATCTGCCCAAACATAAATACGCTGAATTCGAAATTTTTATAATTTTATGATATTAATTATGATTTATGAAATTAATATTAAAAAAAAATGATGAATTGCAACCTACAATTTTTTTGATGGATTTATATTTATTAAGTCCTGCTTTATGAAAATCCAAAATTTCACATTTTTCTTCCAAATAGTTTTCAAATTATGCTTAAAAAACGGCAAAATGATGGTTTAAGGGGCGGTCTATGATAGAAGCGAGTAGATATTTTGAAATTTCATGTGCTGCCTTGTAATCTAACAGGCTTCATTAACTGCTTAAGGTGCCTTGATCAAGAAGGGGGCTCTTCTCGGTTAGCAATCGAGTACCCAACTTCAATTTGGATACAGTCCTTAAAACACGCTCGTTTTAAAATAATTAATTTCTCGGAAACTTATGGTACGAATAGCATAAAAATTTGTTTTTAGGCTAATTTAAGGGTGTAGAGTTCATTTATGCTGTCAGAATTGGGTATTGCCATTAAAAAAAATGAAGTTATGGTTCGTTTTAATATGTAGATAGCCCCCTAAACAAATTTTATATAGGGGAGCTAGGGGATGAATGGGACAAGGGATGGATGGGACATTCTCAATATTTCAGGCAATAAACATTAATTTAAATTGCTTCCTACCCCATATAAGGCACTACCACAGTGTGCTTCAGAACTAAAAGTAGGACCACATTGCTGTTTTCATTTTCCTTCAAAGTTGCATTTTCTGAAATCTCTGCTTAAAGGTAAGTTTTTTTTTTACATTTGAAGATGTGAAATATCTTATACAATATAAAAAATTAAGCTATGTTGTAGTTATTTATTTTAATGTTCAATATCGATAGTTAAAATGAATGAACAGTAACCATTATGACAAAATAATTTTTGAGGCAAAATGGCTGAGAAGGGAATATATGCATCATGGGGATGATTGGGACATTTCAAATGGGGTTGAATGGGACATTCTCAATCATCCCTAGTGATGCTGAAAATTTTATTTATCAACTAAATAGTATTATATAGGTTGATAAATTAATAATTAACGTTAATTAATAGTATTAAATTATATTATATGAGTTGTTATTGTTTAAAATTTCTGAGTGTTATTTATTGTATTGTAATAATTATTAATGGATTATAAAAAAATTGGTACTAAAACTTAATCAAAATAGATAAAATTGTTAAAAATAGTATGTTTATTGGTGAAGTGGGGGAAATTATATTGAATTTTGAAATGTAGCACAAATAAATCCCCACCCCCAACTTATTGGGTCGATCGGAAAGTCGTGTCGGTTGAGAAAATCAATTCGTACCAGAAAATTCTATCATTTAATTATTAGACATTGATTCCGATATCTAATGTCTAATAATTACCAGGCAGAATTTTCCGGTACGAATTGATTTTACCAATACGACACGACTTTCCGATTGACCCAATAATTTCCGTTCTGCATGTTTCTAAGATACATTTAATTAATATTAATTAATAAGTTATGATTGAAAATTATTAGCTATGCCATATTTAAAAGACATTTTGCACTTTCATTTCAAATCTAAAATGTTTCATAAGTGGGAAAAAAGAACAGATTGATAGCCATTAAAAGTTAAAACTGCAATAAAAGAAGTTATTGAAAAAAAAAAAAAAACATCGATTCGTGCTGTAAAATCATATATTGCAAAAATAATTATATATAAGGTTATAATTATAAATTTTAATTTGGTAAAATTGAATACTGGGAGGAATATCTTTTTGTCCCATCCATCCCTATTAGTGTCCCATTCATCCCTGCTGTGGGGATGACTGGGACAGGGAGGAACGTTTTTTTTATTTCATAATATCTTTCTGAATAAATCATAATCTAGAATAAATATTGTTTATATATGTTGTCAAATACCTAATTTATGAAATGTGATATATAATATTAATATTAACTTAAATAAAAAAATTAAAAAAAAATATTTTTGTTAAAATGTCCCATTCATCCCCCACCTCCACTATATCATTTAAAAGTTCCAATCGTTCGGTACCAGTAACTTTCTTCTACGATAATTTGTTGCGGAGTTAGTAGGGGGTGTTTACTTTTTTTTTCCACGACTTACTAACTCTGCAAAAAATTATCGCAGAAGAAAGTTACTGGTACCACACGATTGGTAATAAAGTATACTTTTTAATGATGTATATAAAATTAGCTTAGGGGGCCATCAACATGTTAAAACGAAACATAACTTTGTTTTTTTCAATAGCAGTACGCAATTCTGACAGCATAAATGAAGACCATTCTACACCCTTCAATTAGCCTAAAAACAAATTTTTTTGCAATTCGTACGATAAGTTTTCGAGAAAATAATTATTTTAAAACGAGCGTATTTTAAGGGCAACATGCAAATTGAAGTTCGGTACTCGATTGTTGACCGAGAGAGCCTTCCTTATCAAGGTATCTTAGGCGCCACTCAAGCAATCATTGAAGACTACTAGATTACAGGATAGCCTAAGAAATTTCAAAATATCTAGTCAGTTCTATCATAGACGGCCCCTTAAATCATCATTTTTCCGTTTTTTAAGCATAAATTGAAAACTACTTGGAAGAAAAATGTGAAATTTTGGATTGCCAAAAAACAGGACTTTTATAAATGTAAATCCATCCAAAAAATTTTAGGTTGCAATTCATAATTTTTTCGGATGTTAATTTCATAAGTCATATCATAAAATTATAAAAATTGCAAATTCAACGTATTTATGTTTGGCTATTTTAGTATTATTGCTACACAAAAAATTAGCACATTAGGAGTATAATTTCAGGAGATATTAATAAAAATATGAAAATATAATTTAACATTAGAAGCATTAAATTTTGAATGTTTATAATTAAAAAACTTATCATTCAAATGACTTGAAATTTGGTGTCTAGGCATAGTTTGAACCGAAGATTTGAAATATCTTGTTAAAATTGGGTATTGTTGTTGAAAAAAAATGAAGTTTGGGTTCGTTTTAATATATAGATGGCCCTCTGAGCCAATTTTATAGACATCATTTAAAAGTAGAGTTTATTTCCAATCGTTCGGTAGCACTAAATTTCTTCTACGATAATTTTTTGAAGAGTTAGTAGCGGGAGTTTACTTTTTTCCCCCCACGAACTGTACCTTTCGGGTGCATTGGAGATATCTGGTAGACGGAGGATTAAAGGATTTACACACAAATGGATTTTAGATTGAATACAAATGTCAGTTAAAGTTTCTTTTTAAAATGGATTTTGATAATGAGCAAAAGAACACACCATAGAAACCGCTTGACTTATTTATGCGTCATTTATAAAACTATCGATAAGAAATTCTACCCCCCCCCTCCCCACCCCCAGAAAGTTGTAATAGTTAATTTTGGTTATTATAATGATCAGGGGTGTAAAAATCTAGGCGCCAGCGGGAAGTCTCTCACCACTAAATTTTATTAGTATTCTTACAAAAATTTTAGACGAAAAATATCGAATAAAATTTAGTGGTGTGAGGCTGCCCGGAGGGGCCTATATTTTTTAGACCACTGATAGTGATAGATATTTCGCGAACAAAATAAACAAAAATTAGTATTAAAATTTTTCTGTTCTGAAATTGAAATTTCTTAATAAAATACCTGTCATATTTGGCAAGATAGTTCGCGGCCTGTATAGTGTTAACCCCTTGAAGGGTGGTGGAATAAAGTATATCCCACCTAATTTTAATTGCGAAATGCCACATTTACACAAGAATTCAGGACTGAAAAGTTTAATTTTATTAAATACGCAAAAAGAAGATTTAACCTATTTTGAAATAAATTTGTTTTAAAATTCTGGTGTGACCCAATCATTTTAGAATTTTACGAATAAAAATTCTTTGCCCCTGAAAGGGTTAAGATATTTAGTGTCCTAGGTGAGATACGTTTTAGAGCCTCTCTGGAAAATCTATAGATGCTAACTCTAAATGTATTAATTTTCCGAAATAATTACTATGATGTGCTTGTAAAAACCAAATCTGCTCAATTGGATTTGTCATATTCTAAATATATAGTACAAACCTTTTACATTTTTCAAGTCAAATATATTCTAAACTAGAAAATTTATTTAATAAAATGCGTATAGCTTTTATGTTTAATTCATTCTACTGCTTTTATTAGGCAAAATTTCTGGGAAAAAATAGAATTATTTGACTTAAAGGAACACCAAGATAGGCAGCTATCTAAATAGATATTAAGCAGAAAAATTATCATTACACACATAATTTATAGACAATATTTGTAAAAAAATTATTCTCAAATATATGTGGAACTTGAGAAGGCTTTAAAATATTTTTTTCGAATTTAATTAATATATAAGGTACCGTGATGGGTACACGACATTTCGGTCCCGACACTTCGGTCCCGCCATTTCGGTCCCGCCGTTTCGGTCCCGAGACATTTCGGTCCCTGGCCATTTCGGTCCCGAGACATTTCGGTCCCTGGCCATTTCGGTCCCGAGACATTTCGGTCCCTGGCCATTTCGGTCCGGAGACATTTCGGTCCCGAGACATTTCGGTCCCTGGCCATTTCGGTCCCGAGACATTTCGGTCCCTGGCCATTTCGGTCCCCAGCCATTTCGGTCCCTGGCCATTTCGGTCCTTAGCCATTTCGGTCCCTTGTCATTTCGGTGTCCACCACCTTATAACTCGTATTCTAATTGTCGTGGGCCGCCAAACGCTGTAATTTAAACATTATTTGGGACCTTTTTTAATTTTTTTAACATCCCCCAAATTAAAAAAAAAAAGGTAAATATAACAATCCCATAAATTTAAACTTTTATAACTCGTGATAATGAAATCACAGCGAGCTGAAAATTTGTTTGATTGAACAATGTGATATAATTTTACAGGGGACATTGTCTTATTATTATTATTATTATTTAACAAAATGGATTTTTTAAGCTTTATTATTTGTTATTAATATTAGGTATTTTATATATACTATAAACTGCCATAGATGATTTTTTGGTTGTTTTCATACGTTTTTTAGAACCTTTAAATTATCATCATTAATTAAATAATTTAAAAAACTGTTCTTATTTTTTCTCCTTCTTACAATTAGATTAATAATAAATGTCTTCAATAATTCAATTGGACACTTATAAGCTATTGTAGGTAAATATTTCCTCAAATCATTCTTCTACATCCTCTCCTTTAATAATTCAGAAATGAGATATATTTATTGAAGCAAAAATATTTAATTTTTTTTATTACTTTTATAATACAAAGTTATAATTTTGTTTTCATAAGTTACTTTACCATTATAAACATTGGGAAAACAATAGTGATTTGGTAATTAGGTGTGCCAGGAAAAATATTTTGTTGTCAAAAAACTCCACCCACCGCTTCATTTTTTTAAAAATAATTATTGGTTGCATTTTTAACAGTCTTCTCACCCATTGTAGACGATTTTTGTGAACTAATTTTATTGAAACTGGGCCTATTTCTTTGTAATAAGATGATTATTTTTTATTTTATGTAATAGTGTAAGTATTATTTTAATTAATTTTATTTTCAATTTTTAACTGACAAAACTAAGGTTTTTAGGTGCGTTCGTCATTATATAAATACGTAGCACCTATAGTCGTCGTTCAGTCCGTCCGTCTGCTCGCCTGCCTGTCCGCATATAACAGAGCAAAAACAACTCAACCGAATGGTCTGAAATTTTAAATATATGATTGTTGCATAATTTTGTCGAGCCATTTCAAATTTTATGGATATCGGATGCATAGTTTAATTACAGGGACTGTCAAATTTTTTCTTTACATTGCGGCCAATGGGAAAAATTATTGCAAGTGCATTTTAATGATGTTAGAGCCTTCCGAATGGTCTGAAATTTTAAATATATAATTGTTACATAATTTTGTCGAGCCATTTCAAATTTTATGAAAATCGGATGTATAATTTAATTACAGGGACAGTCAAAAATTTTCCGTTACATTACGGCCAATGGGAAAAAATTATTGCAAGTGCATTTTAATGATGTTACAGCCTTCCGAGTGGTCTGAAATTTTAAATATATAATTGTTACAAAATTTTGTCGAGCCATTTGGAATTTTATAAAAATCGGTGTATAGTTTAATTACAGAGACAGTCAAAACTTTTGCGTTACATTACGGGGAATGGGAAAAAAATATTGCAAGTGCATTTTAATGATGTCACAGGCTATGCACTCATGAAGTGCAAAAAAAATATACATTCAGTACAATATGGGGTGCAAAAAATAATTATAAAATTAGTTATAGTACGAACGCACCTCATTTGCCACGTTTGACGAGCAATTTCCAACTTGTTTGTATTTGTCATTTATTTATTGATTTTTAATATTACCCTTTTCCTCCCACTTTCCCAGAAAAAAAATTAACAATTTTTTATTTTAGTTTTATTATTAATTATATTAATAGTTTTAAATTTAGGTGACTTTAAATATAAAATAAATAAACATGTAAAAGATAAATTTCAGTTTATAACTACTATATGATAAATTGAATATAAAATGTATTATGTATTGAGTTTATTTTAAAGTAAAAAAATGTAATGTATATTAATAATGTTATTATTTTAATAAATTAAGGATACATTAAATAAAAAATATATTTAATAAAATATTAATTTAATTTTTATACTAAAATTCCTAACTTTTTTGAGAATTAATTAATAGCAATTATTAGTAGCAATTATTAATAGCAGTTAAAGTTTTTATTCAAAAGTTTTAATTTATAATTTCCAAAAAATAATATGGGAATTTTTTGAAAAATCAGCCAAAAACATAAAGTCTAAGTATTAATTAATTAATTAATTAAACATAATAATAATAATAATAATAATAATAATAATAATAATAATAATGCAACATTGTACAAATACGTAAAAATACCTCTTAACAGTGTTAGGTGATATTATGCAGATTTTAATTTTTTAAGTACAGTTATAATTTACAATTCGCAAAAAGTAAGAAATTATTAATTAATTATAATTAAAGAGGAAAAATAATATTATAAGCTAACTAATAAATGAATAAACAACATGTTTATCTTCAGAACCCTTATCACTTTTATACATCCTAATGAAGTTAATAACGTTATAATAACCGAAAATTAAAAAAATATATATTTGTATTTACCCTATAAAAACTATTATATAGTTCATGTAATAGTTTTTAAACAAGCAATTGATAAATTAGTTATCTAAACAATTAATAATTAAAATAATTTTGAATTGATAAATACGTTTAATAAAAACAATTTAATTTTTGAAATTTTTTTTTTTCACTTAACAATATAACTATGAGTGTTTTCAACTTGTCGTGCAAGTTAAATTCATGCTGTATCAAATTTATTGCAAACTAACGGCAAACAAGTAATCAAAAATACTGCAAACTTACTGCAAAGTAGTAATCTTTCCATATCACACTATAAGTTTAACCCCTTCGAAGGGGTCAATAGACCTGATCAGGTCTATTGATGCGAAAGCGCCGTCAGAAGGCGCATGCATAGGTTTTATCACCATAAACAAGTTTAGGTAATATTTGTACTTTTCATTTCGAGCATTTTTTGGCGTTTAATAAGTATAGCGTTTAGAAAAAACGGTGCCTACCGAATAAAATTTCTGCAATTTCTGCGTATGTGCTGATTCTCATTGTTGTTGAGTCTCTCAACAGAGAGATTTTTTGCTTTCGTCACTTTCGTGAATTAAAGACAGTCTTGCTATCAGTTTCACATCATCAGTCATGAGTAGTTACTCATGCAAGTGGGTGATGGTATACCTTGCGGGACATTTGCTGCGAATTTCTCAATTCAAATTTGTCACGGCAAGATAATATCAGAAAAAATCAAACTTTCTGCTAATGTTCATGCTATCTGGGTTACCTCAAAAATTTCCATGGGGAGCGCGGCGGATCGCATGAACGGCTCATGCGATTGACACTTATGTGAAATCATTATCCAATATCTGTTACAGCACAAATTCTTAATTCAATGGCAAGAAATTAAACATGAAAATTGCTGTTTTACACTTAACCACTTGGCCCTAACTTTATTGCAGGCAAATGTTATGTAATATGAAACTTGATTTAACCCATTCGCTGCCAAAACTAAGAATTTTCAAATTTTTTGTTGAAGGTCGTTTGCCAGCACAAATTCAGAAAGATAAATTTCGCTTTACTAATACAGCGAAATTTCTGCCAATAAATGAGGCTTTTTTTTTTTTTATTCTAAAATAGTGGTGACAAAGTAATCAATAAATTAAAGCCACGAGTATACTCGTGAATGACAGCGAATGGGTTAATTAAATTTAACTCTTCAGTATGCGCTCAGCTTTTTACATCATAAGCAGTGGCGTAGCCAAGGGGGGGGGGGGGGGTCCAGGGGGTCCGGACCCCCCCCCCCCCCGAAATTAGACCTGGTTTTCTGAATCACGGATACAAATACAACAGCAAAAACTGCTATGACAGAATCACAAAGGACCTATAAAAAATTCCGCTTTAGAGAGGTGTTCGTCTTAGAAGGTATAATGCAAAGGTGTGTCTTTCTTCGGGACTATGAACTTTTCCGTTTTAGACAGGTTTCCGATATAAACACTCTCCGTTTTCACAGTATCCCTTAAAACTGCTAAAACGTACTCACTTCCCAAACTTTTTTCTTTCACGTACCACTTTCTTAGGTTTTTCATTTCGGAGTACCCCCATTTCTCATAAACACGCCGCCCTTCCACCCCCCCCCCCCCCCTCCACTCAAGGAGATAACATAAAGATGATTTTTTTCATTAGTAATCTTCTTATCACAACCATATAATAAATCGATGCAAATTACATTGATATTCCTAACATTTTTGTGACTTCCGCTATTACCGATATTACTTTCACATACCCCCAGCAA
Organism: Maratus speciosus; assembly: GCA_963932465.1. Classification (NCBI taxonomy): domain Eukaryota; kingdom Metazoa; phylum Arthropoda; class Arachnida; order Araneae; family Salticidae; genus Maratus; species Maratus speciosus. The sequence goes on along the minus strand of OZ010796.1, from coordinate 199,075,710 downwards.
ACCCGCCACGTGCCCCAGGGGTATGCTACACCAAAACTTGGAAACCGCTGCTATAACACCACCTCTGAAGAGCATAAATGTATTACAGGAAAATCTGTGAAGATGACCTATCTCAAAGGAAAACAATTCAAGTTTCGACGAAAACAACACTATATATTTGTGCTTGCCAACACTTCAAACCTATCTGAAATGAAACTTGTTCCAATTATGAATCCTTCTTGGCAGGTTTTCTGAAAAAACGGAATCCTCTCATAAACAAAAACATTTTAATGTCCCGAGACGGAAGGATAACTATGCAAGTATACCTGCTATTCCGTTTACACAAATTTACTGTAACTAGATTAAACGTAAAACTTCTTTATCTTGGACTTCGATGGGGTTCTGTTGTCGACACTTATGGGAAAGAACGAGTTTATACGAACGCAGTAACGGTACATTCGTTGAGTTTTGTGACCCTTATCTTTGTTCACTTTATAACGGACAATATTAACAATTACTTTAAATCTGCTGCCTGCAATTAATAAAAGTAACTTTATTTTTGGACTGGTTATTTGTTACCACTTTCAAAATACACTGGCGAGAAAAATTAAAGGAACAACCATAAAAAAGTGCTTTATGTTAATTCTATTAAGGGAACTTCCAGAAAGGTACTCAATGTCAACGTTATCACGTTGTCCAATGGGATTAATATTCGCTACAGAAATATATGCAATTTTTTCAGCCTCAGCCCGTTCTTTCGGTTCACGTGTGAAAAGGAGCGCACGTGGATAATTTGAAGTCTAATTTTATAATTAGGTAAAACTTTCGCTTCTAGTAGGTGGAATATGTCGTCCAGAAGACATTTGATCGATTTTGAGAAATTGCGTGCGGTAGGGAGAATGGAAGCAGGGGAGGCCCTCTTAGGGGTTTGTAAAGACATATAAATAGCCAAAAGCGTCATATCAAGAATCTGGAATCGGTTTAAAGACACTGGTATAATGTCCACAGACAACAAGGTCAAGGTAGAAAACGCACCACAATAGGCTCTCAGGACTGTAATTTGCCAACGATTGCTAAAAGAAATAGGCAATTGACGTCAGTTCAGATTGCAGGGAGTTTGCTGCCGCAACAAGTACTCGACTATCCTGGTTTACTGTGAGTGACAGGTTGCATGCAAGGAAACCAATGATTTGTGTTCCACTAAGTCCGGTAGCGAAATGCGCCCGGTTAAAGTGGTGCAGAGATCATCGTCATTGGAGTACCACGGACTGGAGACGAGTTCTCTTTACCGATAAATCCCGATTTTGTTGAGAGAGTTACTACAGACGTGTTAGCATATGGAGGGAGAAAATCACACGCAATAAGGCTGCAAACATCTGTGAAAGGCATCGATAAAAAGGTCGCGGAATCATGGTATGGACGGACATCATTTTGAATGGCCGCAGTGACCGACACATTTTTACCAGTGCAACTGTGAATGCTTAAATATATAGAGATGAGATTCTTGATCCTCCTGTCAAGTTGTTTAAGGGTGCAATCGGAAGATTCGGAATTTTATTATTATTAATGGTCTAGAAGGGCGCTACCCCCTTCCACGGAACTCCTAAGTGCCCCTTCCAGAGCTGCATAAATCCGACCCGTCCGAAACTTACTGCTGAACTTGGAAAATGTTCTAAAACTGTTTCGAACCATCTAAAATAAATTGTCTGGGAAGTACAAAAACAGAAACCACCATGAACCATTTTTTACACATTCTAATACTTCCAAAATAGTGCTAATCTATCACAAATAAACTTATTACAAAAATTTAACTTCCTTAAAGACGACCAGATATCGGAAGCAACTATTAGATGGAATCTGGTATCAAAAGTGGCGAGACATGAAACATGGAAACCCAAAAGAATTATGGCTGAATAAGACAATTGTAATAAAACTGCTTTTTCCAGCATGAACTATATTTGATGTGTGTGCTTCTTATATTACTAGTTTCTGTAGCGGAAAATGCAAGATCTTTTTTTAAATTTAAAAACTTCCCACATATCCTTTTAGTTTGCAGAAAATTTGCAACAGTTTTGCTTTGAAAACCTGCAAAGTTGCAGTAAGCTCAGAATGACAAGACTGAAAGTTCATAACAAGATTGCAGCAAGATAACGCAAACGCCGAAGTCACCACACTTTGAACTTGCAGCTAACTTGTCGTGCAAGTTAAATTCATACTGTATCAAATTTATTGCAAACTAACGGCAAACAAGTAATCAAAAATACTGCAAACTTACTGCAAAGTAGTCATCTTTACATGTCACACTATAAGTTTAAACCCTTCGAATGGGTCCATAGACCTGATCAAGTCTACAGATGCGAAAGCGCCGTCAGAAGGTGCATGCATCGGTTTTATCACCATAAACAAGTTTAGGTAATATTTGTAATTTTCATTTCGAGCATTTTTTGGTATTTCATAAGTATAGCGCTTAGAAAAAGAGGTGACTACCGAATAAAATTTCTTCAATTTCTGTGTATGAGCTGATTGTCTATTCTCTCAACAGAGGGATTTTTTGCTTTCGTCACTTTCATGAATTAAAGACAGTCTTGCATCAGTTTCACAACAAACTACTCATGCAAGTGGGTGATGGTATACCTTGCGGGAGATTTGCTGCGAATTTCTCAATTCAAATTTGTCACGGAAAGATAATATCAGAAAAAATCAAACTTGCTGCTAACGTTCATGCTATCTGTGTTATCTCTAAAACTCTCATGGGGAGCGCGGCGGATCGCATGAACGGCTCATGCGATTGACACTTATGTGAAATCATTATCCAATATCTATTACAGCACAAGTTCTTAATTCAATGGCAAGAAATTAAACATGGAAATTGCTGTTTTAAACTTAACCAATTGATCCTAACTTTATTGTAGGCAAATGTTATGTAATATGAAACTTGATTTAACCCATTTGCTGCCAAAACCATAACGTAATAGTTTACAATTTTTTTGTTAAAAGTCCTTTGCCACCACAAATTCAGAAAGCTAAATTTCGCTTTACAAATACAGCGAAATTTCTGCCAATAAATGAGGCAATTTTTTTAATTCTAAAATAGTGGTGACAAAGTAATTAATAAATTAAAGCCACGAGTATACTCGTGGATGACAGCGAATGGGTTAATTGAATTTAACTCTTCAGTATGCGCTCAGCTTTTTACATCATAGTGAATATTTTTCATTGGTAAATATAAATGTAACTTCAATGTATTATTAGTTGCAGTTATAGAGATTGGCCTTACATTTTTTATCCATGCTTTTTTTTAAATTAACAAATTAAATAAGGATATACCTAAGTTCTTAAAATTACTCGAAATACTTCTATTATACATACACAGTCAAAGACAAGATTCAAAAGGACTGGTAAGGAGTTCTATTTTAGACAGGCTTCAATAGAAAGAAGTGTAATTAATTATGCTTCTAAGATACACTACCTCAATAAGATCTATTGTTCGTTTCTCAGGGATTCTGAAACTCTTCCGTTTGAGACAGGATTCCGTTATACAAATATTCCACTTTCACAGGTTTCACTAAAGAACGATGAAAATCCCCTTTCAGACAGGTTTTCAGCAAATTTAATTGTATCGCAATTCATATTCAGACCAAGTAACGCTTCAGTTAAAGACAGGATTCTGTTATAGAGAATTACTATTTTGACACGTTTTATTCTATTCATACGACATAATATTTATATAAATACACAAAACTTGTAAAAATGGAACCTCCCTATAACGGAATTCTGTCTTAAACAGAAATGTTCCGTGCTACGGAAAAGAATACTATACAAATACACCTGATAACACGAAAACCTGTGTAAAACGGAATTTTTCAGCAATATTTACGATTTTATCTTGACAGGTTTTACTATATATATAACTTGAAGAAAAAATTCTGGACCCCCCCCCCCCCCCCCCCGAAACGAAATCCTGGCTACGCCACTGATCATAAGTGAATCTTTTTCACTGGTAAATATTAATGTAACTTGAATGTATTATTAGTTGCAGTTATAGAGATTGGCCTTATATTTTTTATTCATGCTTTTTTTAAAAATTAAGAAATTAAATAAGGATATACCTAAATTCTTAAAGTTACTCGAAATACTTCTATCATATATACACAGTCAAGACAAGATTCCAAGCACTGGTAAAAAGCTCCATTTTAGACAGGCTTCCATGTAAAGAAGTGTAATTAATTATACCTCTAAGATACACTACCTCAATAAGATCTATTGTTCGTTTCGCAGGGATTCTGAAACTCTTCCGTTTGAGACAGGATTCCGTTATAGAAAGATTCCGCTTTCACAGGTTTCACTATGCTTCACTAAAGAAGGGTGAAAATCCCCTTTTCAGACAGGTTTTCAGCAAATTTAATTGTATCGCAATTCATATTAAGACCATGTAACGCTTACGTTAAAGACAGGATTCTGTTATAGATAATTACTATTTTGACAAGTTTTATTCTATTCATATGATATATATAAGTATATTTATATAAATACACAAAACTTTTAAAAATGGAACCTGCCTATAACGGAGTTCTGTCTTAAACATAAATGTTCCATAGTGCTACGGAAAAGAATACTATACAAATACACCAAATAACACGGAAACCTGTGTAAAACGGAATTTTTCACCAATATTTACAATTTCATCTTGACAGGTGTTACTATATACACTGTAAACTTAAATGTCTGAAATTCAGACATTTAAGTGTCTGAAACGCAGTGTTCAATTTTCAGACGTTTTAAAATGTCTTAAAATTTTCAGACACTTCTTGCGTCTGAATTTCAGACACTTAAGTGTCTGAAACACGAGTGTTCAATTTTAAGACGTTTTAAAGTGTCTTAAATTTTTCAGACACTTCTTACGTCTGAATTTCAGACATTTCAAATGTCTTAATTGCGGCCATCTTTGAGCCTTTTTTTTTTAGCCAATATGAAGCCATCTTTAACCATTTTCTTTCTAAACCATATACGCAGCCATGTTTGACCACATTGAATATTTTTTTTATAAATGGGAATAATTTGTTGCCATACAGCAGAGCTGATTGCAGCTTGGGAAAACTGGTATGCTTCTCTGCCCCCTGATTTTAGGGTACCCCAAATTGGGTATGAAATTTTCATAAAGCTGATATTTTAAATCAGTTTTGACCTTATGAGGATTGTAATCAGTATTTTGTAGTTTTAGAATAGGATAATATATATATATTTTTTCACCTAAATATGTATTTATGTGTTATCATATATGCCCTACGGCATCAAAAATGTTTATTACTTTTAGTGAGAACTTCAAATTGCTTCTAGTCCAAAGACCTAGTATTCATTCACCCCCTCCCCCCATTGCCTCCATATACTGTTACAAAAAAAAAAAAAAAAAAAAAAAAAAAAAAAAAAAAAAAAAAAAAAAAGCCTATTCGATGCCGTCAAATACATATTTGGATAAATATATCATTTTCTTTAGCCTAATCATGTTCTAAAAGTGCAAAATATTTATTAAAATAAGTGTAAGATCAAAACGAATTTAAAATATCAGCTTTATGGAAATTTCGTACCAAATTTAGGGGCCCGTAAAACTAAAGGCCCATAGAAACAGCCCAGTTTGCCCATGCTGCAATCAGCTCTGCTTTATGGTAACAAATTACTCCCAAATATAAAAAATGATTCACTCCTTCAGAAAGAATCCCATCCCTGCTATGTTGTGCAATTTTTTCCCATTTAAATAAGATATTCCCAGTAAATTAGTTTAAGCATTTTTATTTCTGTGTTAAATAAAATCTAACACTGAATTCCCCCAAATTTACAGTATATGAGTATTATATTGTAATATTTATTAATCAATATTTATTATTAACCCATATTATGAATTTCTAGAGTAGAATAAGGTTAAAAACAAAATATATTTTTCTTCATACAGTAAAACCTCTCAATAGCGGGCACCTCGGAATCGTGGAATTTGTCCGACGTTCGGAGGTGCCTGCTTTTCTGAGGTATAAGTGTATAAAAATTTTGCATATTTTCAATAAAAAAATCTGTTTCCTACATAGTGGTGTCCTTTATTTAGGATTGTCCGTTATGGAGATTTTACTGCAAAGCCTTCATACGAACAGTTATCTTTAGCGAGCACTCACCTTTATCAATATACAGTAAAACCTCCCTAAAGCGACCACTTCCGTTCCAATAAAAATTGGTCGCTCCGAAAGGTGGTCTCTTAATGGAGGTCATGTTAAAATCTAGAATTTAATTGTTGCAAAAATGTAACAATTAATGTTACTAAAATTATATTTTTCAAATTAAGAAAACATATGAAAATTTAAGTATCAAAACAAAAGTTAATTACATAAGTTAATTACTGCAGAGTTTAAAAAATGAATACATTGATGTTTGCTTTGCTTTTATGGTTTATCTACTATAAATTTTATTCCCAAGTCCTTTCAAAATTCAATAAATAAATGCAATTTTTTTTTTTTTTTTTTTTTTTTTTTTTTTGTCTGGAACGAATTTTGACGATTTCATTACTTTATCTATTCCTTTGAGAGTTTCCTGACAGAATAGGGCAGGGGAGTTTATGGACCGTCATCCTTAATGTGTCATCAGAGTTAAATTCATTGCCTAAAAAGGAACAAAGGGGTTTAAACACTTAAAAGTTACCGGAATAAATAAAAATTCTAAACTTAGTTTAGAAGTTTGATAAATAATGCGCTCTCCGGAATTATTATTCTAATAAAACCTTTTTCAAGCGACCCGGAAAAAACGGAATTTGTTTCATTTTCGTCAAAGAAATGGGTCCCTTATGGAGGGAGTTCAACTGGGGTGGTCTCTGAATAGAGGTAAAATTAGTATTGAGCCTATGGGAATAAATTTCGTACCATGAAAAAATGGTCGTTCAGGGGGTGGTCGCTTAATGGAGGTGGTCGCACAGGGAGGTTTCCCTGTATGTATATTTACCTCATAAAAGCTAACACAATCGAACAGCAGACAGATTCAGCGTTCTGAAGGTGCCCGCGATTAAGAGTTTTACTGTATTTAAAATTTTTTGTACTTAACTTTTAATCTTATTCTACTTTTTAGTTCAAAATACTGATTATAACCAATATACAATGTCGAAACACATTTAACGTATAAGCTTTAAAAAAATTGCATATCGAATTTGGGGCAACAAAAATCGTAGGTGGTGGGGGGCGGGTGGGGGGGGACATGTCAAAGTTTACCCTTGCTTTAATCAAGTCCTTCTAGAAAAATTCCAACTCTGCATTGTGATTCAGTAAATATAGAATAATTCAGCTTTAAGTGCAAAATCCAGTTATGCTTAAGTACATATAGTATAAAATTCTATTTTTTTACTGATATTCATTTAAAATTTCAGATTTCTTTTTTACTAAAAATAATCAAAAAATCAATATTATAATTGATTTCAAATGAAATATAGCTATATATATTTACCGTATTTTTACAATTATGTTAACAGCACATAATTACATGAATTTAAGAATTTACAAATAATCATTATGACTAATACAGAGATAAGGCGAGAACATTTTCTAAATAGTTAAATAAGAAGATTTATTGAAAACGCCAACAAAATTTTCTCCGCTTTACGTCTACAGATTTCAGACGATTTCTGATGAGTCGTCAAATTGTGGTGTGAATCACCGGGCTTGAAAATGAAAACATCTGAAGTTGACTACTTTCAGTATAGGAAATAGAGTATTTCTAAAATGCTCGGAAACAACAAAAGTATATAGCAGAAAGGGAAAACAGATTTCATGACCGGATTTGAGTTTTATCAGTCAAAACAATTTAATCTAATAAATAAAGACAAGTAATTCGCTGTATGTATGGGGGAATTAATGATATGGGTAAATGGAAGGATTTTCGAACTATATTCTTTTAAATAACTTAAAATTTATCACGGTGTATAAAATCTGAGACGCAAGAAAACGTCATCAGACATGAAAAGCATACATAATAAATAAAAATTAAATAAGGATGTTTACTATAAAGAGTTGGGAATTTCAGTACATATCACATATTAAACATATGGGAAATGTAAAACCGATGTGAACGTTACAAATGCTGTCGCATTAAATGCTTATAAAAATATTGTATACATAAATAAAACCCATATAAAAGGTACTCTTGTGTAATAATTACTCTAAGAAAACGCTGTTAAGATAGCCTTGATGGTAATTAAGAAATTATGAGCCGATCAACAGGTGCTGTCACTGTTATTTTTAAAGTAATGGCGTGCGAGTAGACAGAGAAAGAAGGCTTAGGATGGTGTATCTCAATAGATTCAGTAACAACTAATACACCATGCAGACTTGCCAAAACTTATTTTAAGGATAACATCGGATGTAAAATAATACAGAAACATGATTGCAGATGATTTGAATAGTAGAAATTTAAATATTAGCAAGATAAAATTTTAACATGGAAATCCAATAGGCAAAATGCTTTAAACAAATTTTGGCATAACTCAGGAACTAATAAAGCTATAGACTCGTGTGAGGTCTCTATTTAAAGAGAAAACATTCGCAGAGAGTTTTCAATACATAGTGAAGGGTCCACTTACCTGGAAAAAGGTGTGGTTATTCCAAAATCACTTCCACCCAGGCGACGTCCGGATTGGAGGCTACGTTAGTATCCGTGAGTTAAGCACATTTTGATATTAAAAAAAAATCCCTTTGCACATCCGGCTAGCTCTGTTAAAAGAATGGAATATTTCCATCCTAAAAACATAGCCCGCCAGACAACAGTTCTCTTTACCTGCTTTGACGAGACGAAGAACACTATATTATTGTTATTGCTTGACACCTTCGATTAATATGGAATATCACTATGTCGATACGGATTAAATCCTGGAACTTCACATTCCGAGAAAACCGAATCAAGTCAAAATAAATTATTAGTTAAAATGTACGCGTAGATAAAACAAACGCTCAGTTTGAATTACAAACGAACATCCAATTCGAACGAAAGGCATCTAAAACGCATGCGCAACTAGAGTGCCGCCTGGTGGTTAATGCGGAACGGAGTTACAAAGTGTCTTAAAAGTAGACACTTGCAGATTTTTAAGACACCTTTCTCAGTTCGTTTACACCATGATCATAGTAAGACACTTATATGTTTTAAATTAAGACATCTATCATGACTGAATTTTCAGATTCAGATACTTAAGTGTCTGAAATACCTTTTCAGTCACATATGTGTCTTAATTTAAGACGCCTCTATTTGCAGTGTATATAACATGAAGGGAAAATTCTGGACCCTCCCACCCCCCGAAACGAAATCCTGGCTACGCCACTGCATGTCGTCCCGGTTTTTTTAAGCCATTAAAGTTGAAAAATGCAGTGTGGCCACAAAAAAGCGCCGGCTGACTAGAATAAAGAGAGCGCGAGTAGAATAATTCTTCTATCTGGATCTTTATTTAGCATAATCAAATGGGGGAAGCCAGGACATCTACACTTGACATAAATACATGTATAATATTCTTTTGAATGAATAACATATAGATATCAAGAAAAGCCAAACATGTTTTCTAAATTTCCAAATTTCTTCATTGTGATATATTTATAAAATTTCTTAATTTAAAATGAAATTTTACGTAAAAGTGATTCACTATACATTACTATTTTGAGATTTTATGTTATTTTTTTGTATTTTCATTTTTATTTTTTATTTGTCATATTAAAACATGTAGGCTGCTTTAATTCTAAGTATATAAGTCAAATAAATAACAGAGAAATATTTGAAATACAGAATTAATTTTAAATACGAAAAGAATATTTTATGACAATAGAAATTTTAAATTTTTGATTTATGTTTATTGTGCTCGTAGTTTTTGAATGTAATAAGCATATAAAAGTCTTAAATATATTAAAAAGGATTTGTAATTGTGCAAACCACTTCACCGTCGACAGGTATGGGGAAAGAGTGCTTTTATCCCCGAGTTATCTCGGGGCAAACGGTGAAGTGGTTCAAAATTAAAAATATTTTTAAACTTCGCATTCGATTCCGGTAGAAATAGCAGTAATATTATTGTTACATGTAAAAAGATTAATGCAAACTTTTAAATAGTTTTTCAAAAAATAGTAAATTAAAATAATTATTAAAATAAAATAGAAAGTTCTAGTCTGTTCCGGTGCAGAATTTAAAAAATAATGTGTCTTTATCACAATTCCATGTTAAGAACCCCCTTTTTAAAAAATATGTAAAATGCAATACATTTAAAATTGATGCGCCGTTAAATAATAGGATAAAATAAAGATTTGTAAAAATATTTGCAGATTTTTTCATTATTAATCACATAGTGTGCAAATGATATACAATTGAATATGTGCATTTTGGCATGGGCATTTGCATATGAAAATTAAAGCTCGACTTATAAATATTTTTAAATTGTCTGGACTTTATATTTATGATAGACTAAAATATGAGGAGCTTCTATAAAGAATCCACAGAACTCTCTCTTCCCCCACTCCTGAAAACGATTACTTCTACCATATAAAATCTGCATGGGGTGCTACAATTTGATTGCGAGTTATAAGTGTTTGCGGTTTTCGGGCCCTTATATTCGGTTATACTAAAACTTCAAGGGTTCAGTTAAAAAATCTTATAATGTACCTCTTTTTTTAAAGATTACGTTTACCGTACAAAATATGAGTGTGATTACGATAATTACAGAGAGAGTTATAAATGTTTTAATTTATCAGGACCTTATACTTAAGATACACTAAAATGTATAAAAAGTCAACAGAGCCCCCCCCCCCCCCCTGCCTTATAAAAAGATTATGATTATCATAGGAAATTTGTGTGGGCTACGACAATTTTGATCTGTGTTATAAGTGTTTGCGTTTTCGAGTCCTTATATTCGAGTTATACTAAAATTTAGGGAGTTCAGTTAAAAAATTTGATAATGTCCCTCCTTTTATAAAGATTATGTTTACCATACAAAATATGAGTGTTTTGCGATAATTATAGATCGAGTTATAAATGTCTTACTTTATCAGACCCTTATACTTATGATACACTAAAATATAGAAAATGTCAATCCCCCCCCCCCCCTTGTTTTTTAAAATGATTACCATACGAAATTTGTGTGTGTTTACTAAAATTTTAAGGCCTTTATTTAAAAAACTCTACAATGTCCTCTATAAAATTGTCACCTATTTCAAGTGCACAAAATTTCAGCTTGCTGGAGAAGGGACCGAAATATCTCGGGACCGAAATGTCTTGGGACTGAATTGTCTCGGGATCGAAATGTCTTGGGACTGAATTGTCTCGGGACCGAAATGTCTTGGGACCGAAATGTCTCGGGACCGAAGTGTCTTGGGACCGAATTGTCTCGGGTCCGAAATGTCTTGGGACCGAATTGTCTCGGGACCGAAATGTCTCGGGGCCGAATTGTCTCGGGACCGAAATGTCTCGGGACCGAAATGTCTTGGGACCGAATTGTCTCGGGACCGAAATGTCTTGGGACCGAAATGTCTCGGGACCGAAATGTCTTGGGACCGAATTGTCTCGGGACCGAAATGTCTTGGGACCGAAATGTCTCGGGACCGAAATGTCTCGGGACCGAAACGGCGGGACCGAAATGGCGGGACCGAAGTGTCGGGACCGAAAAGTCCTGCTTCCACCGTGATTGCTAACATGGAACAAAAGTGGAGATTCAAAAATTCTTCAATTTAGTTAGTATAATTCGCCAATCAAGTAATCTTTTTCCAAACTAGAAATTTTACTTAGTAAGTGGATAGGAATAAGTACTACTAATGAATATGCTATATTTTATAAAATATAATTTGTGGATCTAAATAGGTTTTTATCCATTCCATGAACTTTTGGTTTGCATCACGTATATGTTATGTATTTAATTAAAAAAATTAATATATATTGACGGAAAATGTTATAATCCATATTCTACTAGTTTTAGGCTCCTGAGAGACTCGCGGTTCCAGTCGTGAGCCGTGAGCCAGTAAGTTAAATGGAAGAAATTTAACCCTTTAGTGCGCAGCTTTGCATATATGCAAACAACAGTGTTTTGAATTTAATAGAATTTTTTTATTCGTATATACCTAATTCACAAAAGAAAATTAAAATAGCAACATTTGCTTTCATTAATAACAGACATTCCGTATTTAAATAAAGCGAAATTAACCATTGAAACTTTCTGGTATATAATCAGATTCTCTGAACTGCGTAATTTCAAGAACGTATTCTATCATTGGAATTAAAGGGTTATAGGTTAAGTTTTGTAAAATAAATAATTATTTAAAATGAGGTATTTGGAGAGATACTTATTAAAATATTTACTAATTTGCAATATTTTAGCGTAAAACAGCCACATGACAGTAGTTTTTACTAGGGCTAGGCGATGTCTGGAATTATATATCGTGATAAATCGGCATCTTTATCTTTATACCATGATATTTCGATATATCGATATTATGACATATGTACAAAGTAATAAAATATCAAGTAACGTATAAAACTGAACAAAATAATAAAATATAGTCGGAAATAGTCGGTATATTAAAGTAGTCGGGAAAAAAGTTGTTTTTTTTTTTTTGCGTGCTCAAGAAATCAGGGACAGAGCAATGAAAATGAGCCTTGCGCGCTTGCTGATTTTCAAAAAATAATTCGGAAAATTCAAAATTTTTTGTAAATCTGCTAATTGTAAAATTCCTACCTTGGACTATCCTCATCTAAATTTCCAGACTTGTATGTGCGGTAGATTTCGTTAGCCATCGCCGACACACACAAACACACACACAGGTAGAGTGAAAGTTCCTTTTATTAGTATAAATTACAACATTTAATAAATAAATGCACTTATTCCAATGAAATTATAATATAAGCTATTTAAAATTACTGTTAAAGTAAAATTTGTTATTTCCCGGGATACATGTAAAAAGAATGATATATCCGAATGCGCAATCTAAAGAGGCGAGAAATGTGTGGCTGCTGTATTAATGTAATACAGTAAATTCTCTGTAAGGCGGACTCTGTATAAGACGGATATCTGTCTAACTCGGAAAGATTTTCAAGTCCCCGCAAATCCATAGACATAGAGTAAAATTTGTCTAAGGCGGAATATTGTCTACTACGGAAAATTTTTTCGGTCCCGATCGTTTCCGCCTTAGACAGAGTTTACTGTATATGCTGCCACGGGCACTGGCGAAGAGATGTGCGGGAGGACCACTGCATCGCCGTGCATTCTGAAATTTAGTAAATCTTCTTTATGTTTGAAAAAGTAAAATTTAATCTTCTTAGCAGAAAATGTAGAAAATTAAGGGTTAAAAGAATAAAAGTACTAAAATTTCGTTGAAAGAGGGAGGGAAAAAAATGTAATAATCCGGCTATAATCACTTCTTAAAATTTTTATATAATTCTTAAATTCCTACATTGCTTTTTGGCTGGTATGTTTAAACATTGTCTAACATGGTGGTGTCTCCTACAGAAAATTCTTATTTTATTTAATTTTTATATTCTTCATTAAAAAAAAAAAAAAAAAAAAAAAAAAAAGCAAAGCTCTGCCTACACTGCGGCCCACAATCAAACGTCTTTCAAAATTTACCTTATCCTTCTTTTCGTTCTTCCGATTCCGAAGTCCATGTACGCTGTATATATAAAGCGTTATAAATATTTTTTTACAACAGCGGATTTGGATTTTAATGACTCACTGTCCCTTCCAAATACTGGATATGCAATGCACTATCTTCCGCACCGGAGAAAGACAGAAAAACTGAGGGGGGGGGGGGGGGTTGCGAAGAGAGAGAGAGAGAAACATACTAAGAACAAGTGCCATATCGCACGACGTGCAGCAAACAATCATAATCGAGCTTCCACTTTTGTTAAATCCAATCCCTTCCCTTAAAAATAGTTCCACGGTTGCTACTCTTTTGTAAAACAGCAAAGCAACAAAAACCTTTTTTTTTTTTTTTCCTGACTTTTATTCTAATTATATTTTAAGCTCGGTACTAACAATCCACAAATACAATAATTCCATTTTGGGCTTGTGACAGGGTGCAATTATTATTGTGAAAATTATCTTGTGTGTATTTTTACCTGAACCGAAATATTTAACATGAATCCGAAGCGAAATGAAAGAAAATTAATGCCACATTTTCATGTGACTTTACGGTAAAATAGACTACAGTCACGCCTCTCGTTTTGAATGTTAAAAGGAAAATATTTGATTAAAAAAAATTCTGAATTAAAAATATACATCTTTTCCTAACCTTTAAGACTCCATTTCTTATACTTGTGATAGCAGGGAAGTTGGATAAGAATCTATTGCGTTTCGACCAATGTCCGCTTAACGAAAAAAAAAAAAAAAAAAAAAAACTATAACCTTCCTTAAGTATTTTTCTTTATCCTATCTACCGCTAATCGGACCGTTCCTATTATTAATTGCATTCGATTCGAATCAGAAATTACTTTGTAAAGTTCTTTAAATAAAAGCCTCACAGAACTAAGTTGAATAAATATGTTGAATAGTTAAAAACTCTGGTGTTTATGTTTTTAATCAAGGTTGAGTAAACTTTCAACAGGGTAGTGAACTGATGTAATTTCATTGAAAGGGGACTGAAGGAACAGGGACGGTAATGACAAAATTAAGAAAATTGCTTCTCTGCTCATAGTAAGTTAATCTTAGTAAGACAGCAAAGTGATATTTCGAATTAAGCAAAAGTATGTTGCATCATGACAAAATCATAAATAAATGAAAATAATGATAAGGAAAATTTAAGTACGGGACGGTATTGACAGGTAATAAACATATTCTTATCTTTCTATCTACATTCATGTTTGTGAAAATTGCAACACAACCAAGGAATGACGCGATTGAGATGAAAATTTCAGAGAATGCAAAGTTTAGTGTGTTATACAAATGAATCCAATTTCAGAGTCACCAATTATGCGTGGACTGAGCAGCGCACTCTGAACTGCTTCTGAGCTGTAGCGGGACGTTGAAATTTGTCTGGGGCTATCTGCTAGTGGTAAACTTTAGGTGAGACGTAACTAATGCCTCTTCGACGAAAGAGGGTGACATTTCAACAACTGATAGAGTTTGAAAGCGGGGGAATCATCGGCCTTCATGAAGAAGGATTTTCCTATCGCGCAACAGGGGGAGCCCAATCGTCCCCGAAAAGTGAAGACAGGGGGTGCTAGCTGATGACGTAGAATGGTTCTCCTCAGGAAGCTATAGAAGGAGAAACTTCTCTTATGGCATCTTCCAAGCAAACATGACCATAACGCAGAAATGACCGCATCGCGGCGCTGCGCACAGTACCTGCATTACTTTAACACTCCTTTCAATACGTGTGCGTTATTATTTCCTTTATAAATTAATATTTTTACATTATAATTTGATATGGCGCGGAAATGTTTCGTGTATGCATGTGATAAAGGCTGTGGGAAAGAAAAAAAAAGGACTAAAGAGCTGGGAAATAAACGCAATAAATAATTAACTTCCGTATGCGAGACGTCTTATATTTGACAATGAATTTTCTATGTGCATTTCTGTAAATAAAAGATTGATATATATACATTACAACTAACATTTAGTGAAATTTAAACTCCAAATTTGTAACTAAAATGTTTTATTCTGTTATATTTTGAATAAATATTTAATGATATGCGATTTTTTAGTAATTTCTAGAAAAATCAATTGGAATTTGCTGGAGCTGCCATCTGTCGTTCAAATTCAAAACGTTATTCCCTTATTCAAATAATATTCTATTGGGGGTCCGTGGCTCAAAATCCTATTTTTTTTTATTTGTAGAGATTTTGTTATGAAATTTTTTTCTGAAATACCTTTTAATATAATAAGAATATTGCATGTAAAAAAAAAAAAAAGAAAAATTTTAAATATTTTTATGCAAAGATTTAAATTGTAAAATTTTAAACATATTTAATTTTTGATATAACTCTGGAAGTACTTACTCGATTTACAAAATTTTTTACACTTTTGTGTATAGAAAATGTGTTATTTTAATTTGTTTTTACGATTTCTTAAAATATTGATTAGAAATTTTATTAAAAAAATTTAAGTAAAAAAATGAAGTTTTTTTATGAGTGAGTTTTGCATTAATTAACATATTTTCACAATTATCACTCAAAATTAAAAATCCCGAAGACAATTTGTTGGAAATATAGCAGAAAATCTCTGTTAAAATTTTCATACATATATCTTGCAAGGAACTTCAGATATATATTTTTATAAAGTTGACAAATCGTGAAAACTCAGTATTTTTTTGAGAATTTTTAGCCCCGAACCCCCTTAATTATTTCGTAAATAAAGACAGTGTACATTTTCTTACGTAATCTTTATTTAACCCTAGAACTACCGGAAATTTTACTCAAGTTTTATAAAATCATGGAAGACGGTAGTATTTCGAGTGACGCAGCCTTAAGCCTAAAATCGTATCGTATCGTATTGTTAAAATCTTATCGTATCGTATCATAGAATTCGTAGATGGCGGAACTCATATATACAGCTAACTCGACATCAAAGAAAACGCGAAAAGCCGCCTTTTAATAACTCAGCAGATATATGTCTTATTGTTCTGAATTTTCTAGAACAGTCTTATATCTGCAGTCTAATCGTATACTGAAATTTTTGCATTTCTACGTGCAGTATATTTTGAGATCTAAATAGCCATTTTTAAAGTGAAAACGTTGGTATAATATCGAGGAAGTTCCTAATTTGAAAATCTCGAAAACGGTTCTAACGATTATTTTTAAATTGATACATAATATAAATGTGATTAAGGCGAGGTGAATAACACTTTTCTTTTTTCTGGGAAAACTCTCGTTCGTTAAATAATTCGATTTTTTTTTCTCTCGAAAATGACACGGACGATGTTTTAAAAATCAAATAAATATGTTTCAGATGAACCAAATAACAATTTACTTGTTTCCAGCAAGACTCTTGTTCGTTTTATAATGCGCATGAAAAATCGGACTATATTTCTTCGCCATTCTATGGAAATTTCTCCGAAAATGCATGACACTGTATTCATACACATGCTTTCTTTTTAACCACTTTTGGGGAGAAAAATTTTGTCTTCCCACTGGCTGAGTGGCTAAGGGCCATCGTTTACTGACCTTAGGATAGGCAGTTCGATACTATCTAGTACGTGTTTTCACATGTGGTTTTTTTTTTTTTTTTTTTTTTTTTTTAAAGTCTGCTAGTTGACCATTATTCTCAGTTCCTTTGTAATTTTTTAAATTGATATTAAGTTAAATAAAATTACAATTATAATGACGCCAATTTGATAATGATTATTTCTTGGCAATTTTTCAACAATAAAAATATTACCATAAATTTTATAAATATATTTAATTTCAATCACTTTACAAAAAATATACATTAATAATTATTATTTGAATATAAATCACACGATCAGAAACGTAAACAAGATAAAGTAAAAAAACTAAAACCCAACTACGACAAAAAACTACGCTGAAAAAGTATAAAAGTACCCCATGAATACAGGTAAAGTCACAAGCAAATGCTAGTAATATATAGATATATTCAAAATGTACAAGTAAAGCGCTTTTGAATGATACCAAACACGGCATATTTATCTTAACTTTATTTTTTGACGTATGACGCTTCCAGTATTTGGTAGTAGTGACGCACATATCCGTCGATGGCAGCAAATGGGTAATGGACCGATTAGTGGATGAGGTCGTTAGTGTAATGTGTAAATGTGTAATGTAGATTGAAGGTTTCATGTATTAAGATGACCTAGGAAGATTTCTTAATCTATCTAATTCTGCTAACGATTGACTGTCATGTGGATTTTTAAGCAACTTATTATGATCCAAGGCACTTATAAACAAACCCTCTATGGTTTTGAAGTGAAGCGCTTTAAAATGATACCAAACACGGCATATCTAGCTTAACTTTATTTTTTTACTCTGTATATTTTGTCCGCTAGAAGGCGCCACATTGAATTTGGTGAAAATCTATATAGCCTATAACCAGCGGACAATTAAGACGCTTCTAATGATATGTCATTTGTCGAATTCTGATTAGTGGTTTAGAAGTTACGAGGGAACAGATGAACATACATACATACATACATACATACATACATACATACATACATACATAGCCTGTCAAAATCATAACCCTCCTTTGGCTTTGCCGTAGTCGGGTAAAAAATAATTCATTTCAGCTCTTCTTTTTATAATATCATTTTTTATTATTATGACGGTCAATCAATATATAATCACTGACATCCATAATATTATTATTATTATAATTATTATTTTCCTTGCATAAAAGCTATTGTGATGTAATAATTCTTTTATAATAAATAATTTAGTTGAAATGTTTTATTTATAAATATCAATGAAGTTTGATAACCCCGAGACAATTGTTTTTATATAAGCATATCAGAATTCTGGTGTCGCCATCTTTTGACGCAATTGCGTAGTATTATAGAGAAATGTTTGACAAACACGTTGAAGTAGATAGCTTTTAAATCGAAGAATTACAGTCGAACCCAGTTAAGACGCGTTTCAAGGGAGTGGACAAAAGTCGCGTATTAAGCGGGATCGCGTATTAAACGTGATTTGTATAATGGTGCAGGAACTGGGCTTATTTACACATCTAATCGTCTAAATGAATTTTAGAGCTTTTATTTATATGTTTACGGTTGAAAATTGTGTATTTTTCTTATTTAGATTAAAATTTAATAGAATTAATGTTTTACTCATTCTTTCCTTTTATAGGACCGACTGGAATAACAATTGAAAATAAATAGGGATTCAAATATAGCTTTATTGTCGATAAATACATTACAATAAAAAAAATAATAAAAATAAAAATAATTTTCGTGCTGTAGTATTTTTTTTAAACATAAAGAAAAAAATATTAAGTCTTTGAAGCACATTCCAGTTGTTAAAATCAAATTTAGTACTTGCCGGTTGGTTGGTTGTGTTTATGACGGTGAATTATCAGCACGAGGGATATAGACCCAACGGGGGGAGTGCCCTTCGTGGGGGTCTTTCTAAGGGAACCTAACCCGTATTTACGCTTGGAAAACCAAGGTTCGAAGAAAACCACGAAAACTCCGAACGATTAGGCCGACGGCCGCTATTGGGTTCGAGCCCAGCACCTCCCGTCTACCAGCTTCGAGAGCAGAACCTCTCGGCCACTGGTGGGGCTTTAATATTTGTCATAATGAATACCATTATAATGCGGCCTACTTTTTAATATAAGAAAAGCTATCCTTTTTCATCTTTGTGTAAAAATATTGTTAGCATAGCAAAAAGTAAAGAAAACACAAAATAATTATAAAACCGCAGTCGTATTTTGTTTAATCTTTACAAGTTTCTTTTTTTTAAACCTATAATATGCATTATAAAACACAGTTGTGATGTACGTAATTTAAAACTCACTAACAACAAGTATAAACATCATTAATCATAATAATTTTTATAATGTATCTGACCATTTTGAATTCGCCTATCTCTCTCTACTATAGTAAAAACCTACACGAAGCGAGAGACAAAAAAATGTTAGGTGCAGGGGCAGGATCAAAGACGAATTCCAGCGTTGCTAATTTAGAGGGTGTTTTTTTCTATTGAAATATCTACCACTATTTTCGATTAGTAATGTTCGCCTTAATTAATCTGTTATTATATAAAGTGAATAACACTATTCGTAAAACGTGTTTTTTGCCTTCATGAAAAAAATCTACTAAATTCGCAACACTACTAGATGAGAGAGAAGGAATTTGCATCTAGATGAATGAATTCGCGTCTTAAACTGGATTTTTTGTCCCAAAAATTCGAAAATTTATCGCGTATTAAGCGGGATCGCTTAGTAACCGTTCGCGTATTAAACGTGATAGTTTTACATTAGCATTATAGGCAATGCTCAAGGAGCTGGAAAAAATCCGCGTATTAAGCGGGATCGCGTATTAACCGTGAGCGCCTTAACCGGGTTCCACTGTATTTTAAGAGATATTTAATGTTAAATCTGGATAAAAATGACTCATTAAAAAAGTCTCATAGGAAAAAAAAAATATACATGGGAATTTAATCATTTTCATTCAATTTAATCATTCAATAGAAACTCGAAGTTTGCAGAGTGCATTTATTATTTTTAACTTGCCTAATTTTTTGACGGTTTATTTCAATTTTAAATTAAAATTTTCAGAATTTCCAGAGATATTTTTTACATATTTTAGAAAAGGTTATTTTAAATTGTTGCCAATTGTTAAAACAGCGCAAAGAATAATATATCCTTTAAATTAAAAATTTATTCACACGTGACTATTATAAACAGAAAAAAATCCTTTTAAATTAGAATTAAATGATAACGTGTTAAAAGCAGGAAAATATTAAACATTACGTCATAAAAATTGTTTTTACACATGCTTACTTAAAATGAAAGAAAATTATAAAATAATCAATTATTTTCAAATTAGAATTAAATGATTACGCATTAAAAGAAGGAAAACATTGAAAATTACGTCATAAAAATTATATTTACACGTGAATATTAAAAGAAAAAGAAAATTTTTAAATAATAAATTCATTGATAAGTGTTAAAAGTCGTAAATGGAGGAAATTACGTCATATTGGCCAAAGTGGCCAAAACAGTTTGCAAAACATATTGCAAAACATATTGCAAAACAGTTTAAATTAAAAAATATATTTATATGAGAGATTTATTTCAAATTTCGAGATGATATTTTTAACTATAGTTGCCAATTTTAAGGTAGCGCAAATAATAATATTATCTTTCTAATAATAAAAATATTTTCAGTTGAATGTTACAAAGAGAAAGGAAAGTTTGGTGAAAATTATGTCAGATTTAAAACGTTACATTTAAAATCTCTTATTTAAAATAATTTTCTTATAGCGTTGTTAAAAAATACCATAAAGCAAAGACTCTGTTGACTTAGTTCCTTTTATATTTGGTAATTTTCAAATGTTAACTAATCTTATTTAATCAAGCACGGAAACAGCAACTAACATCAGCTGATTCGGTTTTGAAATCCCTCAGTAAAAGGGAAACCCGTTTACAGTAAGATCGCCATTGATTTTTTAATTATACAGAGCAGCCTCGATTATCCGAGCTAATTGGGATTGTTAGTAAATCGGAATCGGAAATCTCGGTTAATAGAAACTGTGTGTAAAAACTCGCCGTGCTTGCGAATTTAACATCTCTTTAAAAATATATATATAGAACGTTTTTTAAATAATAAAAATAAATATATGTAAAGTTCTGTTTCACAGCTTAACAAATTTAAAAAGAAAATCAACTACCAGTAGTAAATTTTAAAATGCAAATTGAAAAATTTACGAAAGTTCACACAGCTACTGGAAACAAAGCATTGTTCGTTATTGACTTCTTAGGGTCCAATGTTTCTTTGGAGTTGAGTGCTTTTGGGGGCAGAAGGGCCTGTATAGCACAGACAGTGAGCTAAAGAGTGTGGTTATTTTTAAGGCTCATTCAAAAGGGAAAAAAAATCAGACTTAGCTATCGGCTCTTTTAACAGAAACCTCGATTAATCGAAGCTCGGTTAATCCAGGTTCTACTATAATTCAATCTTCCATAATCTTTTTAAAGCAGATCAAATTAATGGACTTTAGCACAAAGTCACATAGCTGATAACTGCCATGCTTGTTGGCCACCTTTTTTTCAAAAAGTTTGCTTCACCTTATTCAATTAATGAGATATCTCCGATAAAATAAGTCACATTTTCCCGTTCTAAAATACTGGTATCCAAAAATCGTAGCATGTAACTGACACTACAAGTACTCATGGAACTAGACTATTTTAAGTCTTATTTTTATTATAGACTATATAAAATTATTAAAAATATATATTATGATAGGAACTAGCGGGCTTCGTCCGCTATTTACGTTATGGATATAAAAATCATGTTTTTTTTTAGGGAAAAAGAAATAAAAACCTATTTGACGATAGGTTTATAAAGACACATTTTGTATTTGTTGTATTTCCGGGGATGAGGAGGGGGGGGGGGGACTATTTTGATTAAATATCGCAATTAGTCTACATGGCAGATATAATTATGATAGACACTAGCGGGCTTCGCCCCTCAATGGCGCCTTATGGGTTCAGCTTCCATAACTCAGAAACTACATTTCGGACATCAATGCAACAGATTCCAAACGTTATAATTAACTTAATAATCACCCTATATAGCATTAAAGTAAATTTATGAGTACTGCATACTATTTTTTTATCGTAATTTCTGAAGAGAAAAAATTATTTCGGTTCCATTCTTAGGTACTGGTCTGAAAATTTTTGAAAAAGGGGGGAAGGAGTGGACATGAGACTGCTGTTTGTCAAACAACCCAACGGGGTCTGGCTTATTCAACTTGGTTTTTGATGACTTCAATTGGAAGGTGGTTTGTTTAAAAGAGTGCGTTCCCTGCCCCATGAAAACTGGAACTATTGGTGCACCATCTATGTAAGGATTTAATAATTATAAATTAACATTTTGGATTTATTAATTTAAGGATAAAGTGTTTTTAAAGGAATATCAAATGAAACCCTCTGTGCGATCTGCGATTATACTTACCCAGTTGTTTTTATATACAAACTGCTATAAGGAAAATTGTAATAAAATAGTAAAAATTAAATCTGCATTAAATTCCATAAGTATCCTTTTTTTAATCATTTTATCACTAACCTCAAAAAAGTAATGATATCAATGCAAAAACCCTTGACGGGTTAAAAGTTTCTGACGCAGCACTTTATCTTATGCTCTAAGAATTTTAAATATGGAACTTAAAAATACTGATATCAAATTTTGAGTGACGTTATGCTATTTCTGAAAAAATATATTTTTATTTATTTCATCATTTTATTTTTGTTTTATTTATAATCGCATGTGCAAAAGTTATGTTCAACATGAAAAGCTGCATAAAATTTTATTCTCTGTTGCTTTATCATTTACATCTCTCATAAATTCAAAATATGAGTTTTAAAAGATATGATATAAAATTTAAGTGACGCCTTGATGTGACTTTAAAAGGTTTGTTTTAAAATTCAATTTAAATTATTTTTGACTTGGTTAAATTATTTTTTTACATCTACACAATACTTTTAATTTTTCAATTCACTGTTAAATATATCACTTTCATTGAATCTATACTATGCATTGAAATGTATTTATTTCAATAAATTGATTTATCTTTTGTGTCACGCTATTCAAAATTGTGAGTAAGATTTATGTAAATGGTTTCTTTGCGTCATTGTGTCCAAACTACATGAAATGTATGAAAAAGGATAGTTTGACGCAAATAAACCATTTACATAAATCTTACTCACAATTTTGAATAGCGTGACACAAAAGATAAATCAATTTATTGAAATAAATACATTTCAATGCATAGTATAGATTCAATGAAAGTGATATATTTAACAGTGAATTGGAAAATTAAAAGTATTGTGTAGATGTAAAAAAATAATTTAACCAAGTCAAAAATAATTTAAATTGAATTTTAAAACAAACCTTTTAAAGTCACATCAAGGCGTCACTTAAATTTTATATCATATCTTTTAAAACTCATATTTTGAATTTATGAGAGATGTAAATGATAAAGCAACAGAGAATAAAATTTTATGCAGCTTTTCATGTTGAACATAACTTTTGCACATGCGATTATAAATAAAACAAAAATAAAATGATGAAATAAATAAAAATATATTTTTTAAGAAATAGCATAACGTCACTCAAAATTTGATATCAGTATTTTTAAGTTCCATATTTAAAATTCTTAGAGCATAAGATAAAGTGCTGCGTCAGAAACTTTTAACCCGTCAAGGGTTTTTGCATTGATCTATAATTTACAAGTAAATAAGGCAAATAAAGCAGTGGGAATCTTTCGTATTTCGGCAGATTTGAGATAAATAGTATGTAAACGCCCCCTCCGCAAAAATTTCCCCAAACAGAAACCCCTAAGCAAAATTTAAGTTTTAATTTCTTTTTTAAAATTGCTTCTTTATTTTTTTATTTTATTTCAGCAATACTTAATGAATCATCTAAGCCTCCACCCCCAAAATCTACTTATTTTCATTTTATAATCTTTTGCTTAAACATATCACCCAGAAACTAGATATATATATATACTTTTTTATG
This sequence comes from Maratus speciosus, assembly GCA_963932465.1. Lineage (NCBI taxonomy): Eukaryota > Metazoa > Arthropoda > Arachnida > Araneae > Salticidae > Maratus > Maratus speciosus. The sequence continues at coordinate 199,051,561 of OZ010796.1, read as the reverse complement.
GCGAATTTCTCAGGGAATTAACTAATCATTACGATGACAAATGAATAACAGAATAAAAAGCATGTCAAAGGATATTTTTCCTTAAGTTCACATGTGCCCCACGTGTGTTCACAACTACCCCGCTGATAACTACCCCCCCGGGGGCACATATGAACAATTTTTACAATTTATAAAACTATTAAAAAATGTAAGAATAACTATATAGGTGATTTTTAAAAAATTACCATGTATAAAAGAAAGTTCTATTTACTATATTGAGTAGGTTTTGTTTATAGAAATTAGTCCAGTCATGAGAAAAAGCTATATTTATGCGAACTGTTCACATGTGCCCCCATCTCCCCTATATAGTACAAACCTTTTACATTTTTCAAGTCAAATATATTCTAAACTAGACAATTTATTTAATAAAATGCGTATAGCTTTTATGTTTAATTCATTCTACTGCTTTTATTAGGCAAAATTTCTGGTAAAAAATAGAATTATTTGACTTAAAGGAACACCAAGATTGGCAGCTATCTAAATAGATATTATGCAGAAAAATTATCATTACACACATAATTTATAGACAATATTTGTAAAAAAAATTATTCTCAAATATATGTGGAACTTGAGAAGGCTTTAAAATATTTTTTTCGAATTTAATTAATATATAAGGTACCGTGATTGCTAACATGGAACAAAAGTGGAGATTCAAAAATTCTTCAATTTAGTTAGTATAATTCGCCAATCAAGTAATCTTTTTTCAAACTAGAAATTTTACTTAGTAAGTGGATAGGAATAAGTACTACTAATGAATATGCTATATTTTATAAAATATAATTTGTGGATCTAAATAGGTTTTTATCCATTCCATGAACTTTTGGTTTGCATCACGTATATGTTATGTATTTAATTAAAAAAATTAATATATATTGACGGAAAATGTTATAATCCATATTCTACTAGTTTTAGGCTCCTGAGAGACTCGCGGTTCCAGTCGTGAGCCGTGAGCCAGTAAGTTAAATGGAAGAAATTTAACCCTTTAGTGCGCAGCTTTGCATATATGCAAACAACAGTGTTTTGAATTTAATAGAATTTTTTTATTCGTATATACCTAATTCATACAAGAAAATTAAAATAGAAACATTTGCTTTAATTAATAACAGACATTCCGTATTTAAATAAAGCGAAATTAACCATTGAAACTTTCTGGTATATAATCAGATTCTCTGAACTGCGTAATTTCAAGAACGTATTCTATCATTGGAATTAAAAGGTTATAGGTTAAGTTTTGTAAAATAAATAATTATATAAAATGAGGTATTTGGAGAGATACTTATTAAAATATTTACTAATTTGCAATATTTTAGCGTAAAACAGCCACACGACAGTAGTTTTTACTAGGGCTAGGCGATGTCTGGAATTATATATCGTGATAAATCGGCATCTTTATACCATGATATTTCGATATATCGATATTATGACATATGTACAAAGTAATAAAATATCAAGTAACGTATAAAACTGAACAAAATAATAAAATATAGTCGGAAATAGTCGGTATATTAATGTAGTCGGGAAAAAAGTTTTTTTTTTGCGTGCTCAAGAAATCAGGGACAGAGCAATGAAAATGAGCCTCGCGCGCTTGCTGATTTTCAGAAAATAATTCGGAAAATTCAAAAATTTTTGTAAATCTGCTAATTGTAAAATTCCTACCTTGGACTATCCTCATCTAAATTTCCAGACTTGTATGTGCGGTAGATTTCATTAGCCATCGCCGACACACACAAACACACACACAGGTAGAGTGAAAGTTTCTTTTATTAGTATAAATTACAACATTTAATAAATAAATGCACTTATTTCAATGAAATTATAATATAAGCTATTTAAAATTACTGTTAAAGTAAAATTTATTATTTCCCGGGATACATGTAAAAAGAACGATATATCCGAATGCGCAATCTAAAGAGGCGAGAAATGTGTGGCTGCTGTATTAATGTAATACAGTAAATTCTCTGTAAGGCGGACTCTGTATAAGACGGTTATCTGTCTAACTCGGAAAGATTTTCAAGTCCCTGCGAATCCATAGACATAGAGTAAAATTTGTCTAAGGCGGAATATTGTCTACTACGGAAATTTTTTTCGGTCCCGATCGTTTCCGCCTTAGACAGAGTTTACTGTATATGCTGCCACGGGCACTGGCGAAGAGATGTGCGGGAGGGCCACTGCATCGCCGTGCATTCTGAAATTTAGTAAATCTTCTTTATGTTTGAAAAAGTAAAATTTAATCTTCTTAGCAGAAAATGTAGAAAATTAAGGGTTAAAAGAAAAAAAGTACTAAAATTTCGTTGAAAGAGGGAGGAAAAAAAATGTAATAATCCGGCTATAATCACTTCTTAAAATTTTTATATAATTCTTAAATTCCTACATTGCTTTTTGGCTGGTATGTTTAAACATTGTCTAACATGGTGGTGTCTCCTACAGAAAATTCTTATTTTATTTAATTTTTATATTCTTCATTTAAAAAAAAAAAAAAAAAAAAAAAAAAAAAAAAAAAAAAAGCAAAGCTTTGCCTACACTGCGGCCCACAATCAAATGTCTTTCAAAATTTACCTTATCCTTCTTTTCGTTCTTCCGATTCCGAAGTCCATGTACGCTGTATATATGAAGCGTTATAAATATTTTTTTTACAACAGCGGATTTGGATTTTAATGAGTCACTGTCCCTTCCAAATACTGGATATGCAACGCACTATCTTTCGCACTGGAGAAAGACAGAAAAACTGAGGGGGGGGGGGGGGGCGAAGAGAGAGAGAGAGAAACATACCAAGAACAAGTGCCATATCGCACGACGTGCAGCAAACAATCATAATCGAGCTTCCACTTTTGTTAAGTCCAATCCCTTCGCTTAAAAATAGTTCCACGGTTGCTACTCTTTTGTAAAACAGCAAAGCAACAAAAACCTTTTTTTTTCCCTGACTTTTATTCTAATTATATTTTAAGCTCGGTACTAACAATCCACAAATACAATAATTCCAATTTGGGCTTGTGACAGGGTGCAATTATTATTGTGAAAATTATCTTGTGTGTATTTTTACCTGAACCGAAATATTTAACATGAATCCGAAGCGAAATGAAAGAAAATTAATGCCACATTTTCATGTGACTTTACGGTAAAATAGACTACAGTCACGCCTCTCGTTTTGAATGTTAAAAGGAAAATATTTGATTAAAAAAATTCTGAATTAAAAATATACATCTTTTCCTAACCTTTAAGACTCCATTTCTTATACTTGTGATAGCAGGGAAGTTGGATAAGAATCTATTGCGTTTCGACCAATGTCCGCTTAACGAAAAAAAAAAAAAAAACTATAACCTTCCTTAAGTATTTTTCTTTATCCTATCTACCGCTAATCGGACCGCTCCTATTATTAATTGCATTCGATTCGAATCAGAAATTACTTTGTAAAGTTCTTTAAATAAAAGCCTCACAGAACTAAGTTGAATAAATATGTTGAATAGTTAAAAACTCTGGTGTTTATGTTTTTAATCAAGGTTGAGTAAACTTTCAACAGGGTAGTGAACTGATGTAATTTCATTGAAAGGGGACTGAAGGAACAGGGACGGTAATGACAAAATTAAGAAAATTGCTTCTCTGCTCATAGTAAGTTAATCTTAGTAAGACAGCAAAGTGATATTTCGAATTAAGCAAAAGTATGTTGCATCATGACAAAATCATAAATAAATGAAAATAATGATAAGGAAAATTTAAGTACGGGACGGTATTGACAGGTAATAAACATATTCTTATCTTTCTATCTACATTCATGTTTGTGAAAATTGCAACACAACCAAGGAATGACGCGATTGAGATGAAAATTTCAGAGAATGCAAAGTTTAGTGTGTTATACAAATGAATCCAATTTCAGAGTCACCAATTATGCGTGGACTGAGCAGCGCACTCTGAACTGCTTCTGAGCTGTAGCGGGACGTTGAAATTTGTCTGGGGCTATCTGCTAGTGGTAAACTTTAGGTGAGACGTAACTAATGCCTCTTCGACGAAAGAGGGTGACATTTCAACAACTGATAGAGTTTGAAAGCGGGGGAATCATCGGCCTTCATGAAGAAGGATTTTCCTATCGCGCAACAGGGGGAGCCCAATCGTCCCCGAAAAGTGAAGACAGGGGGTGCTAGCTGATGACGTAGAATGGTTCTCCTCAGGAAGCTATAGAAGGAGAAACTTCTCTTATGGCATCTTCCAAGCAAACATGACCATAACGCAGAAATGACCGCATCGCGGCGCTGCGCACAGTACCTGCATTACTTTAACACTCCTTTCAATACGTGTGCGTTATTATTTCCTTTATAAATTAATATTTTTACATTATAATTTGATATGGCGCGGAAATGTTTCGTGTATGCATGTGATAAAGGCTGTGGGAAAGAAAAAAAAAGGACTAAAGAGCTGGGAAATAAACGCAATAAATAATTAACTTCCGTATGCGAGACGTCTTATATTTGACAATGAATTTTCTATGTGCATTTCTGTAAATAAAAGATTGATATATATACATTACAACTAACATTTAGTGAAATTTAAACTCCAAATTTGTAACTAAAATGTTTTATTCTGTTATATTTTGAATAAATATTTAATGATATGCGATTTTTTAGTAATTTCTAGAAAAATCAATTGGAATTTGCTGGAGCTGCCATCTGTCGTTCAAATTCAAAACGTTATTCCCTTATTCAAATAATATTCTATTGGGGGTCCGTGGCTCAAAATCCTATTTTTTTTTATTTGTAGAGATTTTGTTATGAAATTTTTTTCTGAAATACCTTTTAATATAATAAGAATATTGCATGTAAAAAAAAAAAAAAGAAAAATTTTAAATATTTTTATGCAAAGATTTAAATTGTAAAATTTTAAACATATTTAATTTTTGATATAACTCTGGAAGTACTTACTCGATTTACAAAATTTTTTACACTTTTGTGTATAGAAAATGTGTTATTTTAATTTGTTTTTACGATTTCTTAAAATATTGATTAGAAATTTTATTAAAAAAATTTAAGTAAAAAAATGAAGTTTTTTTATGAGTGAGTTTTGCATTAATTAACATATTTTCACAATTATCACTCAAAATTAAAAATCCCGAAGACAATTTGTTGGAAATATAGCAGAAAATCTCTGTTAAAATTTTCATACATATATCTTGCAAGGAACTTCAGATATATATTTTTATAAAGTTGACAAATCGTGAAAACTCAGTATTTTTTTGAGAATTTTTAGCCCCGAACCCCCTTAATTATTTCGTAAATAAAGACAGTGTACATTTTCTTACGTAATCTTTATTTAACCCTAGAACTACCGGAAATTTTACTCAAGTTTTATAAAAACATTCTACACCAGAATTTTTACTTAAAACTATTTAATTTGTTTATTTAACTTATTATTGTCTGATTTATACATTTAGTTTGTTTTGAAGAAATTTTCTGGTTTGAATAGATATTTTGAATATACATGTCCGGTCCATTGGGCCCTTCTGGTAGACAGAGGGTTAAATGTGCACGCACAGAGCATTAATTTATCAAAATACCTTTATTAAATGCAATATAAAAACATCAGCTTATATTTTGATTTCGGGAAAAAAATTGTCAATAAATTGACTTTATCCTAATGGAACAAGAAGTTATTTACGAGTTTCTTGATTACGCGAAATGATTCATACTATACACTTTCATTAATTTTATGCTACTGTAAAAGTGTAAAATCTCAGCATTAACTTGATATTGTCTAAATTATTTAAAAAAAAAATCTGAGTACAATAAAATCGAAAATAAAAAAATAGGTGTCTAGGACTTCTTTAAATAAGAATTATTATTTTGTGCTCCTTTTAAATAATGCAGCTGAAAAAAAAAAGTTTTTACTAATTTGCAGTTCGTCAAATTTATTATGAATATTTAACGAATTCACAAATTGTATTCTTGTTTTCATGGTTTTCAAATAAAATGAAAAAAAAAAATCACAGTATTTATTTTTTTTAAGTTAATTTATAAAATGTTTACAAAAATTACTTACCAAATCTAGAACACAGTTTTTATCTAGATCCGCCCTTGATTACTTTGAATAACGAAAGTACAGTAAAATTTAAAAGAAAGAAATTTATTCTAGATTTGTTTTGAACAAGAATTCAGTTTGAACAAGAATTTGTTCATTTTTAATACGACTGAAAAAAAGTTAGTTTTTAGTAATTTGCAGTTTGTCAAATTTATTATGAATATTTAATAAACAATAATAATTCATTAACTAAATTCTAGTTTTCATGGTTTTTAATAAAATAAAAAATGTAAACAAAAACATTGCAGCATTTATTTTAATTTTTTTTAAAAGTTAATCTACAAAGTATTTGCGAAAATTACATGCCAAATTCAGTCACAATTTTTATATAAATACTCTTGATTTAAACAAATCTTACTTAAAATAGTCTGGATATAGTAAAATATAAGAGGGAAAAAAATATATTCTAGACCTTTCTTGAACAAAAATTAATATTTTTTGTTCCATTTAACAGGGCCGTAGCAAGGTCTTCTGAGCCCCCCCCCCCAAACATATTTTTGCCTCCCCCCCCCTCTAGGATTTTAGAGAAATATCTATATTTAATTTTCCACCCGAGTTCCGTTTTATAACAACACCAGCGGAGTTTCGCTAGTCGGATTTTCCAAAATGAACTTCAAATGGAACAAATTTGTAGTTGGGCTGCACTGCTGTCGGCAACGTACACCCATAGAGGCAATTAAGAAGGTCCGCTCCAATCTCGAATCATACGAACCTTGAATTATTGTAATTTTTTTATTTCGATCCAGATTAAATTCAAATTTTCAACATTTCGTTCACGTTGCTACAGGAACAGATTTGATATTCTTACAACGTGAATTTAATCTAACGACTTGCAAAATTTAACTGAGAATTCTTCCATTTAGGAAAAAAATATGTCAAAAAAATCGCCGAAGAACGCGAAAGAACGCCAAAAATTGCATAAAAAATTTCGAAGTTCACAGAGATCAAACTTCACTTATATTGGGGTAAAAGATTGAAACCGTTTTTTTTTTTTTTTTCTTTTTTTTTACGAATATTAAAAGAACTACCAGAAAAGCGAAAAAAAGCTAAAAATCACATAAAAATTCTCAAAATTTTTAAAAACAGCAGAGCACAAAATTTGGCAAAAAAAGTTTGAAACTGAATTCCTTTTACAAATGTTATAAATCGCTCATAAACAAAATAAATAAATAAAAAATATGGAAGTCGTTTTCGTATTTTCAAATTTCTCTTTGGTATGACAATGCCATCTGGGTGGCCCAGACATATTTTCTTTAAGCAGAAAATATTCTATTATAACAATTTTTTTCCTGCTCGGATTGGTGCCTTTTATTAAATATATATATACATGTACAGATTTACTAATTTAAAAAAAGAAAAATTGGGGGATGTCGTTTTGATACATTCCGGTTTTCTACAGTTTAAAATTGCCACCCAAGTTGAAATTTAGAAAAAAAAAAAATAACTTCCGTTAGAAGGTACCTTTCTGTGGGCAACGAAGACGGGTTTCCTAGTAGATAATAATAGAGACAGATGTTTGTCTGTTCAGAGTTTTTCTTTGTCTGACCAGATGGTTTTCTGTTCAGGACAAAATCTGACAGGAAGGTTACCTGTGTGCCTGAAGTTATGCACCTCGAAACAGGTTTTTAAATTTTTTTATTCGAAATTTTTAATTTAATTTTTTACGCTATTTTTTGGAGTTTCGTGTTTTTTTCCCCACATTCATAAAAGGAATCTATTTTCAATCCATCTTTCCATTTTAGCCGAATATAGTAAAGTAGTCTTCTTCGATTTTTAAATATTTCGCGAATTTTTTATGTGATTTTTAACTTTTTTAATTAGTAAAAGAAACAGGTTTCAGTCTTTTAGCCCGATGTACTAAATTTTGTCCTTTGCGATTTTTGAATTTTTCACGAACTTTTTTTTTTTAATTTTTTAAGACCCCTGTGATTAGAAGAGATTTTATCTCACATTTGAAGAAATTTTCGTCTTTAGAAAGGAAAATTTCTAGAAATTTTGACTTTTGATTCGCACTTCTTCGTGTTATGAAGGAAAAAAGTCATGCGTAGTTCAGTTTCTAATAGGGAAAAGTACAATGCAGCAAAGTTGGCGGAACACTCCTGTGATTTGATTTGACAAAAATGCATCTTTATATTTAGAGAGGATGTTAGGTAATTTTTACATTAGATTGGTGAGTTTTCTATATTTTCAGGGAAAATGAGCAAACCAAATCAAAACTTTTTTTTTGTGTGTGTGTTTGAACGAAAAAAAAAGTTACGGAAAAAATCCTTCAATTAACTGATTTCTTTTTTTTTCTTTTTTTGAGAGAGAGAAAGTGTAAAAGGAACCCAGTTTCAATCTTTTATCCCAATATAGTAAATTTTGCCATTTGCGGCACGAATTTTTGACATCCCTGAAAGGAATCAGGTTTCAGTCTTTTAGCTCAATATAGAAAATATATCCATAGAAATTTCTGAATTTTTGACGAACATTTTATGTGATTTTTAGCGTATTTTTGTCTTTCACGGTGATTTTTTAACATTCCAATTTCAATCTTTTGGCTCGATATAATCAATTTCCTCTCAGCGATTTTTTAATTTTTGTCCAATTTTTTATAAGATTTTTACATTTTTTTTCGCGTTTTGCGGGGTTTTTTTGACATTTTTTTTCTGAAACCGAAGAATTATCCAGTAGATTTTGCTGCTGTCATAATTAAGCTAAAGTGGAAAAAAAATCAAATTTGTTCCTGTCGCAACGTGAGCTATGATGGTGGAAAATTTCACTTTTATCTGGACACTGTCACTTTTATCGAAAAAAAAAATACAATAATTCAATGATTGTTTGATTCAAGATCGGATTGGGAATATCCGGAACGGGTTTACGCTGCAGAAGGCAGTGAAGGCCCCCAATGGAGAACTCCAAAAAATAGGTTCTTTTTTTAAAAAAAAAGCAACCAGCGAAGTGGGCGAAGCTCTGCTAGTAGATTAAATAAATACCAAATATAATTTATGTATAGTTAACATAAGTAATTTATTGAGACAAGAGAAATGAAATGTTAAAAACGAAACAGGTCGAACATAAGGGGATAGGCGGCATATGCAATGCACATAGATGCCCGCTTATTGGGGTCCTAAACGAGATTAAGAAGCATATATTTTTTGAACATTTAAAAAAAAAATGAGGATTAAAAGTTTTGAATCCTGAGTTCCGAATTTTGCACACTTCTAAGAGCGGCCCCAAAAAGGAAAATTTATAAAGTATTTAAAGCCTGCAAAATTTCTTTCATCTGGGCATCTTCAAAAAGAATGGTAGCTATAGAAAAAAGGGCATGTCTGTTTTGGTTAAAAGAAGTAATAGTATTGAGAAAGTTTTTAACCTTATTGGGGCCCCCAAAGAGATTAAAAAGCATATTTTAAAAACATTTGGATAATAAAAATTGGGCTTAAAAGTTTTGAATCTTGAGTTCCAACTTTTCCTCACTTATATAGGGGCCCCCAAAAAAGTCAATTAAAAAAGTATTTAGAGCCTGCAAATTTTCTTTCATCTGGTCACCTTTAAAAAGAATCGTGACTGTAGAAAGAAAGCACATTTGGTGGAAGGAAGTAATAGTATTAAGAAAGCTTTGAATCTTATTGGGGCCCCCAAGGAGATTAAAAAGCATATTTTTAAAACATTTGAATAAAAAAATGAGGCCTAAAAGTTTTGAATCTTGGGCTCCAACTTTTCCTCCCGTTTATAGGGGCCCCTAAAAAAGACAATTCAAAAAGAATCTAGAGGCTGCAAAATTTCTTTCATCTGGGCACCTTTAAAGAGACTACTGACTATAGAAAGAAAGCACATATCTCTTTTGGTCAAAAGAAATAATAGTATTAAGGAAGCTTTGAACCTTATTGGGGCCCCCAACGAGATTAAAAAGCATATTTTTAAAAGATTTGAATAAAAAGATGGGGCCTAAAAGTTTTGAATCTTAGGCTCCAACTTTTCCACACGTTTATAGAGGGCCCTAAAAGACACAATTCAAAAGAATTTAGAGCCTGCAAAATTTCTTTCATCTGGGAACTTTTAAAGAGAATGCTAGCTATAGAAAGAAAGCACATTTGTTTGAAGGAACTAATAGTATTAACCCCTTCGGGACGGGAGTCTTTTACGAAATTTTTAATATTTTGTCACCGTTTTTTTAAAACAGTAATTTGTGTCTTCTTGAATCGAGAAAATACTCTGATTAAATAAGGCAAATTTTGCAGTAAAATTTTACTAGTGAGGAAGAACAAGGATTCTGAGTGCTTCATGCGGCACGTATACGTGCCGCTCGTCCCCAAGGGGTTAAGGAAGTTTCGTAACTTACTGGGGCTCCGAACGAATTTAAAAAGCATGTTTTTTAAACATTTGAATAAAAAAATGAGGCCTAAAAGTTTTTAATCTTGGGCTCCAACTTTTCCTCCCGTTTATAGGGGGCCCTAAACAAGACAATTCAAAAAGAATCTAGAGGCTGCAAAATTTCTTTCATCTAGGAACCTTTAAAGAGAATACTGGCTATAGAAAGAAAGCACACATCTGTTTTGGTTAAAAGAAGTAATAGTATTAAGAAAGCTTTGAACCTTGTTGGGGCCCCCAACGAGATTAAAAAGCATATTTTTAAAACATTTGAATAATAAAAATGGGGCCTAGAAGTTTTGAATCTTGAGTTGAAACTTTTTCTCACTTGTTTTGGGGTCCCCCAAAAAGACAATTTAAAAAGTATTAAGAGCGTGCAAAATTTATTTCATCTGGGCACCTTTAAAAAGAATAATGACTATAGAAAGAAAGTACATTTGGTTGAAGGAAGTAATAGTATTAAGGAAGTTTTGAAACTTATTGGGTCCCTCGGTGAGATTAAAAAGCATATTTTTTAAAAATTTGAATAAAAAATGGGTTTAAAAGTTTTGAATCTTGGGCTACAACTTTTCCGCACTTTTATAGGGGGCCCTAAAAAAGACAATTCAAAAAGAATTTAGAGCCTGCAGATTTTCTTTAAAAAAGCGCATATCTGTTTTGGTTGAAGGAAGTAATAGTATTAAAGAAGTTTTGAACCTTTAGCTTTACGTTTTTTGCTTATTGATAGGCGCATTCGCGCATCCCAAAAATACTAAAATGCCATTTTATTTTTTAAGTAGAACTTACAGCCTTCAAAAACTTTTATAAAGAATGGTGGATATAGAAGAAAAGCACATATCTGTTTTCTATTTCTGAATCTGATCAAAATCTTTGACAAAAAAAAAAAAAAAAAAAAAAATGAATTCCGATAAAACAAAATAAAATGTTATTAAAAATACATAAAAACATTATTTTAAAAGTAAAAAAAACCATTCGGCTAAAAAACCAGGGCCCCCCCAATGGGGGGTATGGGGGGCGGTCGCTACGGCCTTGCCATTTAAATAACACAGCTGATAAAAAGGGAGTTACTTTTAGTTTGTAAAATGTATTATGAATAATTTACAAAATATAAAATAATTTGTTTTATGATTTTTATAATAAAAAAAAAAACATTCAGATTAGAAAAAAAAGCTGCTTTATATGTAAAAAATAAAAGCTTCTCGTTTCTAACTTCAAATGGAGACAATAGATGGCGCTCCGGCCAGTACCTGCATCATCCAACTTCTCTCTTGTGGTTAATTCTCAAACATAGCGCTCTCCTACCTTCTATTCTAATACCATGGTTCTCCTAGTGTGGTGTGAGGTAGGATTAGGATAAGGGAAATCATGGTCTTCAATCTATTTAGTCGTGTTTTGTTTGAATATATCAAATTTAATATGAAAAGTAAAACTTTTAAAGAAGATTAATAAGTGAATTGGACTTAGAATGATTGGTTTTGTATTTTGAATAAATTGGGATTTTTTTTTGCAATACAAAATCATCTGAAACAGATTTAGTTTATCTATCGTTAATATCACAATATTATGTTATGTACTAGAGATGCACCGAAAGGGATTTTTGCCGAATACCAAATGCTCGGTTTAATTTTGCACTGGAAATTCTGTATTCAGCTAATATTTAAATTTCCAGATTAATATTTCTGTCGGATGCAGACGGATTTTAAAAAAGATTGGCGTATACTCAATATTAATAATAATAAATAAAAAATATAGAAACTTCATTAGGAAAATTAAGTGTTATAAAAATAAAATACAAGTAATTTTAATATGAATTTTAAACTCTAGATAGAAATACAATAACTTATTTCTAAACATTGAACTTAAAAAAATAATTTGAAGGCTTTGAAAGTACTAATTTAAAAGAAAGAATATTTTTTTCTTGATTTTGATTATTATTATTGTCGTTGTTGTTAATTTTAGACTTTGTAAACAATCTTTCTTAATTCTGTAGAGTGTAGATAGATATAAAATCTTTGTTCTACATTTTAGAAAAGCAGCCAATACACGTTATAAAATTTCATCTAAAAAATAAAAAAAAAATAGATATTAAATCATAACTTAATTGTAACACTTCTACTATTAAAAAAGATAATTTTTTCACCTTTGAATTATAAAGAACTTTTATACTAAATTTAAATTCAATGAAAGTAAACTATTTTTGCTGCAAGATAATCTCATAATATCAATTACATTAAATAAGCAAAAATGAAATATTTTTTATTGCAAATTTATATATATATATATATTTTTTTTTTATTTTTTTTACTAAGGTGCTCTGCCCCCTACGACTTGCTCGCCAACCCCTGTTCACACACACAGACTCTAAAAACACAATAATTTAATTGGCTTTTAAAAGATTACGGAAGATTGAATTATAATAATAATAAAAAAAAAACAGTGGCGATCTCCCTTAGTGGTCTGCACGGGCCCGGTCTTGGCCCGAGGCGCGTACCCGGCCCGGCGAATTTTCAAATGAGCCTGGCCGGCAGAAATAGGACAATTTTTTCGACGGGCCCGGCCGTGCCGATATATAAAAATTTAAACTATACGGATAAAATATGAGCTATTTTCAATGAATATAACTTTCGCCAGAATAAGTACAAAATGTGCGTCACGAGCCGATGCTAGTTTGACAAGATCAATACAAAAATGTAAAATGTTCAGCGTAGAAATCGGCATCGGACTGTTACATGGTGTTTGACCCGGGTTTAATTACTTTTCAGCAGTGTCGTGCCGTACAGAAATCAAGTTTGGATTTTTTTTTTTTTTTTTTTTTTTTTTTTTCATTGTCGAGCCGGCCCGGAACTGGGCTTAACTGTTTCTCAGGATGTGTAGGGCAGGCAATATATTTTGTAAAAATATTAAAAGCGACAATGAACTTCTGTTAACGTAATCTTTGGAAATATATCTTATGGTGCTTCTCAAATTCACTGCTCAACAACGAGAAACTTTTTACACATTTTTTGACTCATTTTTAACTGTAAACGCATAAAATTGACAAGCCTGACTATTGAAGGGATTTGGAATCGAATAGCGTTTTCCATTTTTGATAAATACTTGTCGAGATTTAAGAGGTTCTTGTCACGTGGCGGCAGGTTTTTCTCTTTTCCCGTGCTGTCGCTTCCGGTAACTCGGTTCAAAACGCCAACTTTGACAGTATTTTCTCAAAAATATATTGGCTTTATCAAAAAAATGGATAACGCCATTCGATACATAGTTTCTGAATAAGAACTCCTGCCAATTTCATGCATTTCCAAAAATTTGAAAAAAGCCTTAATAAATGACAGAGATATATTTTCACAAATCTACTTTTTACCCGACTGCCAAGAAAGGGTTATGTGTTGCACGCGTATCTGGGTATGTGGATTTCTTTATACCCTCGAACCATCCCAACGGCTGGATGGATTTTAATGAATGAGGTCTGTCGATTCGTCTTAACCGTCCGATGGTTATAGGCTAGGTTTTGTTTACATAAATTCAAAATGACGGCCGTAAAATACAAAATGGCGGTAGAGACGAGAAAAATGTTTACGCACCCTATTGAGTGGCATATCATTGGATAAGTCTTTCAAAATGAAGACGATGTTTCATTGACTATTTTACATTCAGAAGCTCCGTTTAAAGAATACACAACCTGGAAGTTGTGTAGGTAGGATCTCTAGCTTTACTGCAACTCTAACCTTCATAGACATTTATAGGCCTCATCAAACCAATAATTAAACACAACTTAAAAGTCATCAGTACAAGTAAATAAGAAAAATAGGTAAGTAATCTAAAAAATAGTTTCACATTGATGCGAAATAATTAGTTCGCTTTTTACGCAGTCGCGTTTTTTGATTTTTTAAATTTAATTGTTATACAGCTTCTAAATTGTTATACAGCTTAAAAAAATTTCTCGAAATGCTGAAAATTCGAATTTAAAATGAAAATAAACCCTCAAAAAATTGGTTCAATTAGAAAAAATAAATGCAGTCTGCGCATCGTGTGCTTCTAATGGATTATCCTTGGAAAAAATGATTAAATTCCTATGTATAGTTTTTGCTCCTATGAAAGTTTTTTAATGGAACGATTTTGACCAATTTTAACATGAAATACTCTTAAAATAATTATTCGATTTAAAAACTATCTGCCTCAGCGTGTTTATCAAACATTTCTCTATAATACTACTTAGTTTCCTATTTTGTATGCAGTTGATTTCTTACTATTAACGACGAAAGAATCCCGGTCACAAAAAATTCTCCGACAGTGTCGGTGACAGCGTTAATTACTTTTTTCAAAATAGAAAAATTCCATTTACCTTAATTTTTCAAAATTTTCATTCAAAGTATTTTTACTATATAAAGAACCAGAACTTTAAATTCATCAATTTTCAAACTATTAGTTTCATTTTATGTTAATTTTTACAAATTAAGCAAAATAATTTTTCTTTAATTTTGTGTTCTCTCCCTCTAGAACGCGCAACTTTCTCTTTATTTTATTTTTTTTTTTTCAGCTATTGTTTCTCTTCTATAACGCTGAGTGATTTTTATATTTTGTGTCATAATTTTAAATGCACGATGTTTTCTTTCTTCAACATCGATAATTCAGATTTTGTACATCTTAACTGAAAATTTAATTTCTGTACATCTTTTAAGAGCATTTCACAGTTTTGGCAATCTTCCTTTTCATTGTTTTCATTTGTATCAACTTCACTGATAATATTTGCAATGCATGTTTTTACAGGACTCGTATCCTTTATTCGGTCTTGCATATCTTTCATAATTCTTCTCTTTTTCGTGTTTCTAATCTAGATGTTATTTGCTCCTCCGATTTTGTGAAAGGCATATTTATATTCGGAACTGAAGAATTTTTCAATCTCTTCTTGATAGGCAAGCCTAATAATCTGTTTTGCATATCATTAACATAATTATCTGCAATTAATTCACCACAGTAAATTCGTGCTTTTTTTTTTTTTTTTTACTGCATCTTTTTCGGCATCTGCCAAACCATTCTCTTTCTAGTTGAAAATCTTAGAAACCGTTGAAACCAAAAATTTGTTCTCTTTAGTTTGATACGTATTCCTACTAGTAGCAATAACACAAGAAGACATTTTTAAATTGATTTTAGAACCCTTTTATATTAAAAAAATATATATCTTTAAGTAACCTTTCAAATAGAAAATAAGATCGAGACAATATTTGATTTTCATAATATTTTTTTTCTATGCAATCACATGAGAAAATGACCATCTAACTGTTTCTTCTCTCACTTGAAGGGAGCCAGGTGACGTCACACATGACTCCCTGCTTTGAGGGGGTGGATTCACGGCGTCGAGACACACTTCAAAGGAATGAGCCAGCCCTTATCTCTCTATAGCTCTGATCGCGCAATAGCAGCTCGTGTGCAGCGTAACAGCAGATGAGTAATCCGAGTTTGGAAGCAGTGGGCAGACAGGGATCGGACAACTTGAAAATATGGCAGTGGATACGAACGGCGACGTCAACGCGCCATTATAGACACATGGTTTGTATGGCGCTGACGAACCGTACAGCTTCATCTAGACAGTTGGCAGCACATTGGTCAACTGCTACAAGTATCATTGTCCCTTTCGTCAATTCGTCGGAGTCTGTTGCACCGTGGACTGCGTGCAAAAACTCCTTTATAGAGGATCCCCGTCACGCAGAACCATCGACGCCTGCAGCCGCAATGTGCTAATGGACATGGAGATTGGCATTCAGATTGGCAACAAGTCGTTTATTCAGAAAAATCCTGCTTTAATTTGTGTTACCATGGTGGCTGCATTTGTGTTAGACGCTATTCTGGTGAAAGCTACCTTCCGGAGTGCATTATCGAACGTCGTTGTGGACAAACACCCACAGTTATGGTCTGGGTCACAGTTACGCGGATTTCTTGCCAGCAGAACGCATACAGCTTCTTCCATGGCCTGCGTATTCGCAGGATATGTCGCCTATTGGACATGTGTGGGATTTCGTTGATCGACGTCCCGCTCATGATCCTCATCCTACAGTTTCTACAGATGAACTTTGGGTACGTATACAAAGAATACAGAATGCTCTTCCTCAGACAGACATTTTAAATGTGTTTGACTTCATGCAACGTCGTATAGCAGCACTTAATGCAGCGCGAAGCTGCTACGCCAAATACCAATTTCGGACTCTTAATTTTTTTTTTTTTTTTTTGCTTAGAAAATGTAATCATTTGCTTGTACCAATACCAGTCGTTTGTGTATTTAATTTAATTTAATTCAGATTATTCCTTCATGGTGTTGCAATTTTCACAAACATGAGTGTATTTTGCAGCTTGTAACTGCTTTTGAAGTCCAGATAATTAAACCATGTGACATTCTCAGCAATCAAGTTTGCTGCGTCTGCTAAATGTAACTGTCCTACAAATTTTATCTGAATTCTTGATGGTCAGATTATCAGTTTTATACGAGGGGACAGTAGTACATAAATACTAGGGGACAACATTACGCTGACCAGAATAAATGAAAAACTATTTATAATTTGTAATAAAAATTCATTATTTTATACTTTAGAATGTAATTTTTTACTTTGTATAGCAAAATTTCTGAAAATAGCTCGTCATTACACCTAAATTTGTTCCAGAATATCAGTGCATGAAGTGGCGGACAAGGGACAGAAGTGACAACTTGAATATTTAAAATATTATTGGAATAAAAGTTACAGCCATTTCTAATCATTTAATTCTTTTCTAAATCGTAGAAAGGCATTACAGAATACATTTTATGCTAACAAAAATTATATAAATGATAAAATATAACATATATCCCCAAGGCACACAAATTACCTACTTATTGGAGAATCGCCCATATATATAAATTCAAAAATTGAAAATTTTGAAGCTTCAAAAGTTCTAAGTCCACATAATGTTATTCTTGTTAAATGAGTTGCTCAGAATGAAATTCAAGATAGTAAATACTACGGATGTTGAATTATTTTTAGAATTATTATTATTATTATTATTATTTTTTTTTTTTGCTGTCATTTTCGCACTTTTTTAAAAAAGACACCAAATAAGTCAATATTCTGAAATCTACATGACAGCTGGAGGAGCTTTTCTACTCTAAAGAAACATACACATATTCAGAAGTACATTCAGAAGTACAGGCATTTATTTTAATATTATTTTCACACTTCCTGCTGTTAAAAAAGAAAAAAAATAAAGAAAACATAAATAGATCTTTTCAAGGCTACAGTAGTTCTAAAGATATTAACGGAAAGTTTCTGAAGCGCTCTGAGGAAAGATAATAGTTTATTTATATTATCAGTTGCAAAAGCAGTTTACGTTGAAGTATAAAAACCGTCGTTGAAATAACCCTTTTGCTCGTATTTTATTTGGAAGCTGGAAAGATAAAAGGATATGAGTAGATCAGCATTGACTTTTGGCCTTCGGCAGGTCAAAAGTTTTTTAAATAATGAAGCTTCAACTGTAAACGCTTTAGTAGAGGTAGGTTACCGCTGGGACAAACTTCCACCAGTAAATTTAAACAGAAAATGTCTCCTCAGTTTAACTCCTTAATGCAAAATTTCAGTCATAAATAACGGAAAAAACACATATTCATTTTTACTGGTGGAAATTTACACTGGAGGTCTTCAAGCAATGCGTTTCCATCATTTTGTGACAACTTTGACAAACTCCTTTCAGCGACAGTGAAAAAGATTATGATACCCGGGCAAACTGGCGCCAGTAAAAACGAATAGAAAAGTTAGCCATAACTATGAGAAAAAAGTTTCGTGAGAAAACTGCTAAAATAAAGCAAAAATTTCCATTCAAAATTTACTGGTGGAAGTTTGGTCCGGCAGTAATCAGAAACTGCTTATCCGATGTAAAAAATCAGGCGACATTTTGTGACAACCTCCTCAATTACTTCCCTCGCAACTGGTAGTCAATACACTACGTGTCTCCTCGCTTTATTCATAACAATGCGAAAGTCTTACACTAGCAGTTGGATTCTGATTTGCCAGTTTGGCCCAGCGTTGCCAGATGGGCTTCTTTTTTAAAAATCAGATTCTTGATTGGCACCACTTTTTTGAAATGGTAAAAGGCGCCTTATTTAATGACATATCAATTAAGGCAAAAACAAAGTGAATCTTACCGTTTCAAAAAAGTGGTGTCAATCAAGAAATCTGAATTTATAAAAAGTAGCCCACTGGCAACACTGGTTTGGCCTCCAATTTTAATCTGAAATTTCAAATTCATACTGGAAATTTCGAAAGAAGAATTTTTACTATAAGTGATAGATAAATGTGGCTCATTAAAGAAAGCATGAAATACTATTCGTTGTTTCTGGTTTGAATTCGAAATTTCTCAACAAAAGTGGAGGCCAAACTGGCAACCCTGGTTGGATTAATACTAGACAGTACCGGTCAAAATTTGATGATAACGAACTTGAGAGTTCCACGAAAAAAAATACGATTTTCGAATTCGTTATTTTTAATTATTAATTGAAACTTTCCTATAATTATTACGCAAATATTTTCCCCTCTTCCTGTTTTTCGTCCTCTCCTTTTAATTTTTTTATAGGAAGTAATCGCCTAGTTAGTTTTCTTACTATCCTCCTCAGTCCTGAGACAAATGTTACTAGGGACCACAAAAACCGGCTTAAAATTACTAAAAGACATCTCCAAAGATGTGTCAGTCTATATATCGATTCTTATGATATGCATGCGTTTAATAAAAAGGACTAGAATTAATTTTAAAAAATTTAGAAGACTTTAAATTCATTTAAAGGATGTTATTTAGTGTCTCCTATAGGCGACATCAGGACTGAGGATAGTAGGGGAGGTAGAGGATGTATGATACACTTTTTTTACTAATTTTTTACAACCCTTAGAAAGCTATTTTCAAACAAATTTTTCAGGTTTTCTTATAAAGTGACCTTTTATTCATTTATTAAAAATATTGTGAATTTAAAAAATAGTCATTCAAAATATATATCCCAATTATTTTGAATGGTTACTACACTATCAAATCCCCCATTATTGGGGAGGATTGACACACTAAGCAAGGGAGGTTTGGTACATTGTTATGTAAATTGAAAGAAAAAATGCAGACAATTCAATTTATGCATCATACAATTTTTTATGATAAATCTTGAAATATTTAAGTAAAATTTAAAACGAAATTACATTGACACATTTTTGTTTCAGAAATGTTTTTACAAAAATATTTAAACTATTGTTATTATTTAAACAATCCTATTGAAAAACTTTTTAGAAAATAAATAATAATAATAATAATAAAAACCTAGAGATCTAGCTGCAAGGAAAAATGAAGTGAACATTGCTGATTTGCAAACAATTTAACATAAATTTAGCTCATTTAAGATTCTTTTAACCCTTTCAGGGCAAAAGCATTTTCAATGCTAAAGTGTTGAATAAATGAATGGCACCGGAATTTACCAACAAACTTAATTAGAAATAAGAAAGGGATATATTTCACTTTCGTACTAAATGGAAAATACTTTACTAAAATGCTGGTGCCAATGTGGCATTTGGGAATTAAAATTAAGTGGTTTCTTAAACATACCACCACCCCTGAAGTGGTTAAAAGAAAAACTAATAATTCTATCATTTTGATAAGTAAAATAGGGTAGATTTAATGTTTTTTCAATCTGCCCTTCATCAATTATTGAAACATTTTCCCTTTCAGGCCATTTAAACTTTTTTTCCTTCTACATGACGAGCAAAGCGAAATAACAATCTATCCTCGTACTGCTTTTCTATGTAACCTACATAATCTATGAATTGTATCTTCGTTCTTCCTTACCAATTTCAGTAGCTCTTGCTGTAAAACAATAATGAATATTATAGTCCTATTTTAGTTTAAAAGTTTAAAAAAACTATTAAATTTCAAATATACAAGTGTATCATTTCTCCCCGACACTAATGTATCATTTCTCCCTATCATGCCTTATTGGATTTTTAATCACTTTGTATAAATGCAGTTGCAAAATGCCAATCCGCTTTCTAGTAAAACTCACCCTAACAATGTGCTTTACAAAAAAAAAAAATAATTACAAGATATTATCTTCACTCTAATAAGAGTCATGAAAGAAAATCAGCATTTAAAAAAATTTACATTGACATTCAAAAAATCTTCAAAATTAAAAGAAAAAAAAACGTTGTCAGTTCTCCACTGCTAAGTCCAGCTAATGATGGCCGCTGCTAATAAAAGAAGCTTTTACATCTGTTACAATGGCTGTTAATGCCATTTGTTGAGAAAAATTGACAATGTATCAACCCTCCCTGTGTATCAAACCTCCCCTATATACCTTCTTGATCAATGTCATAAAAAATCAATAAAAAATTTTCGATCACCCCAATTTGTTTAAATCAGAGGTGCCAACTGTGAAACGTTCCACACCTTTAAAAAATTATAGTAATAATTGCGTTATCTAGACATCGAATCTCTTTGATTCAAGAAGTCGACTTTTTCTGTAAAATTTTAGTGGTATCGGTCGTGCCACAGTTTGCCACTCCTGATTTAAACAAATATTGCACGCCGAAGATTTTCATATGAATATTTTTATACAAAATCAGTATTTTAGTTTTAAATATTGTTGGGTGGTAAGTTTTATTTAATAATAATTCGGGTTCGTACAGGTCAAATAATTTCCCCGACTTTAAGTCACAATAATATCAGTATCTGCTTTACTAGCATTTATTATTAAGAACTAGCTTTATGCAATCTTGCGATTACATAAGTTGGATTTTTCTATAAGAAAAAACTGGTAAATATCGTAAAACTGTAGGAACCTTGTAATTATAAACATAGTTATAAAAAAAAAAAAATTCAAATTACACTGTAAATTTTTCTCATGAAAAACATTTGATTAATATTATCGAAATGAATTATCTAAAACAGGTGTGTGAAACTGTGGCCCGCCGGATACCACTATTTTTTTTAAAGAAATAGTGGACTTTTTGAATTGCACAGATTCGATGATTAGAAAAAGAAATGATAACTATAAAACTTTAGTGGTATCCGGCGGGCCACGGTTTGACACCTTTATCCAAAACATAAAAGAACCATCTTCTGTCAGGAGTAGAATTTGAACCCTCTGTTGTAAAATATATACAGTTATACAGGGTCCATACGGGTACCGTTATTCTCAAGGGCAAATATCAGTATTTTTTTTTATAGAAAAATCAATTTAGTTTAAACGCGCGAAATTTCACCTTATTTAAGGAGGTATTTTGTATAAAAAATACTGGTACAGCAGAATTTCTTAATCTGGAAATTCAAGGACCAGTACGAACCCTGTTATAGTTATACTTATGTTTCAAGAGTTCAAATGGTAGGAGAAGCGTGGTTTTAAAATTATATTGTTATTATTTTACATATTACCACACAAATTGCAGTTTTCTTCATTAAATCATTTCCCTTCATGAATACGTTTTAATAATATGTCGAAAAGGTATTATAAGATGCTCAATGTA
Source organism: Maratus speciosus (assembly GCA_963932465.1). NCBI lineage: Eukaryota > Metazoa > Arthropoda > Arachnida > Araneae > Salticidae > Maratus > Maratus speciosus. The sequence goes on along the minus strand of OZ010796.1, from coordinate 199,029,602 downwards.
AACAAAAAACTTTTCAAATAGTACAGAGTCGCCTTAAATGATTAAAAACATATTTTTCACTCAAGTATATTTTTAATCTGTTTTCAAATTCAATTTTGTGATACCTTTACCTGTTTGATACCTTCTCATTTCATGAAGAACTTTACGCAATTCTTCTTTTTTCGTTTGAAAATTTTATATTACTATCTTTTAACTTTGTTCATAATTTCGGAATAGTAGCCATGTTTCAATCTTTAGTGTAGAAGACCTTCGAATTACGTCCAAGTTGAAATTATCCAAGTTAGCATTCTCTATAGTTTTCTTCGCCTTTTTGTTTTAGGAGAAGAGAACTTACTTGAGTTTTTATCCAATGCTATTTTGGGAACTCTTCTTATAGTAATGTCCGAAACACTGGCAATTGTGCAAGCTTATTTTAGTTGCATGCGTTAACGGATAAGTTATGCATCCTTTTTATGCTTCGTTATCACAACATTCTTTCAGTTATTTTTTTTTTCGCTATAGAATTCTTTGCCTTGAAAACATTTAGATTATTATAAATCCATTTTATAGAATACAATCAAATAGTAAAGAAGGTTTAAATTTTCCTGCTGAATGAAAAAAGTATCCAGGCCATGCTTCAAGCCAGGCACCATCTGTCTGAAGTTACCAATGCTTTGCAGCATCCAGAATTTCACTTCTGTCCAGAATCGCTTTTTTTCAGAGCATTGCCAGGTTCAACCAAATAATCTCTGATTTGAATTCTGTCACCGACACTTTTTCATCCAGTTAGACAGTTTGAACTCGAGAAACTGTATACTGTCACGTTGTCAGAATATTCTTGGATACAGCCACACTGGGGCCAGTTGTTGTTTATTGTTGAATAGAGATTCAGTATACACAAAGTAATTACGACGAGTTTTGTTGCAGAAAGAGTCTGCAACACGCTGCTGCCCAACATCGTAAAAGACATCGACAACATTGATGAAAGACTAATTTTTGGAAAGGTGTCATGTTGGAATCTTGTACACCACTACATCTCGGGAATTCGGACAGTGATCGGACGCAGCTTTGTCGATATTAGGTTCTTAAATGAAACTTTTATATTAGCACTTTCAAGAGCGGTGGTCACATGGCGTGACAACATATAAAATTTTGCTTCTATAATGAAAGTTTAGAAAAACAAGTTTTTATTTTCTAAGATATTCGTTTATAAATTCTGGTGTCACACAAACATTTCGTATTTTATGAACAGAATTATTCTGCGCATGAAAGGGCTAAACAATTGGAGCCCTTTTTCTCGGAAGATAAAGTGAAGCCACCCAGAGCTTAGTTTTTTATAATTAACAGAGAAAGGAGGGCATTTACCGAATAAATGTAAGAAGTCGACGGACCTAAATTCAACGAATACATTTGGGATGCTCTAGAAATAGTCATTGTCATTCTCCCTCAAGACTCTCTAGAATTTAAAATACCCGCACTTTGTATAGTGGGTTTTGTTGCAACAAACAGTATGAAATATGGACACAGGCGTTCAGGGTAATGAAACAGTGGACGCACTCGCAAAGGAAGCAACTGCTAAATGACATATAGACATCCATCTCCCATTTCCACCCACATACATAAAACGTTCACTAAAAGCTAAAATAATAAAGGAATGGCAATTAATCTGGGACAATACCTAAAAAGGCCTACACACATATAATCTAATACCGAAAGTATCAGCATCCCACTACTATCTCTCCCCAGATACAACAGTGTTTCTTACGGGGCAGGGTTCCTTTGGAATTTACCTGCACAAATTTAAATGTGCAGACACATTCCTTTGCGAGTGTGGCGTAGTGGAGTCGACCACCCATTACTACTTCATCTGCCAAATAACAGTACAAAGGCATATTAAGAAGCCTGAGGATTTAGGTGTTTTAGTACTAAAAATTACGTAAAGTACTGGTCGATAAAACTGAAAATAGATTTTTTTTTCATTAAATATGGCAGATATTACATTACAAAAATTCTGGTGAAATGTCCTTACAAGTCCTGGAAAGGTGCGAGCCCTGTACAGAATGAATATGTCACTTCTATTAACCCCTTGAGGGGCGCCGTTTGCAGTCTGCAAATGGTTAATTTTAATGCCTAAATATCCAAATGGCACCAGTAATTTTTTAGTACAATTTCGATCTCATAATAAACGCGAAAGAAGGCTTTTGATTATTTTCAAATAAATTTGTTTGTTAATTTCGGTGTGAATTAATTATTTGAACATTTTTTGAGCAAAAATACCTTGCACCTGAAAGGGTTAATGTATTATTTCTTGCCAATATGACCCTTTCACTCGCTTAATAAGTTTCGATTGTTGCCAGCCCAAATGTTTCAATAAAATGAGTTAAATATATTTTTTTTCAAATTATGCTTTTCTGCACATCATAGATGACCTTAAATCTAGAACACCCGGAAGGAGTCGATCCAACTCCGACCAAATGGTTAAATGCCCATTGGAGCCAGAAATTGTTTAATAAAATAAGTTAAATTAAATTTTCACAGAAATGCGTTAAATAAATGAGTTAAATAATTTTAAATAAAAATTCTGGTATGAAATATTTTTCTGGAACTTGAGTAAAATTTCCGGGCGTTCTAGTGTTAAACAGTCATTGTGACTTTTTTTAATTCAAAAACTGTTTGGAAGGAAAATTTGAGATTGAGAATTATCATAAAGCAGGACATAATAAATATAAATCTATAAAATAAAATTGTAGGTTGCAATTCATATTTTTTCGAATATTAATTTCATAATATTTCAAATGAAAATCAAATTTCAAAGTAATTGCTTAACCCCTTGAAGGGCGGTGATGCCGTCACATAATTTTAATCCCAAATTGCTACATTGGCACCGGAATTTTTTGATGAAAATGTCATCTTTATTAAGTACGCAAAAATTTACTTTTAATTAGTTACAAATAAAATCTCTTGTTAATACTGGTGTCAGTAAATTATTTGAAGATTTTACAAGTACAAGTACCTTGCCCCTGAAAGGGTTAAGAGGCGCTAAGGCCAACATAGTGAAAAAGATTCCATGCCGGGACTCGAACCCGGGCCATCAGTATAGCGCACTGGCGTTCTACCAGCTAAACCACATGGAACGATACCCAGCCTGGAAAATTTCTCACTATTATATGTTGGCAAGGCTACAAACGCAGCACAAGAACCCAGGCCATCAGTATAGCGCATTTTTCAGGCTGGGTATCGTTCCATGTGGTTTAGTCGGTAGAACGTCAGTGCGCTATACTGATGGCCCGGGTTCGAGTCCCGGCATGGAATCTTTTTCACTATGTTGGCCTTTGCACCTCTTAAGCAATTATTTTGAAATTTTATTTTCATTTGAAATATTGTATGCAAGGCAAATGTTTCTCCGTGGAATAATTTCCATGTATTAATATAGTTTCTATCGATGCTGGATTTAAATGAGTTTCGTGTTCGCCACAGGTCGGTGGCTCACGATAAATATTCCATCTTGTGCTGCGTTTGTAGCCTTGCCAACATATAGTAGTGAGAAATTTTCCAGGCTGGGTATCGTTCCATGTGGTTTAGTCGGTAGAACGCCAGTGCGCTCTACTGATGGCCGGGTTCGAGTCCCGGCATGGAATCTTTTTCACTATGTTGGCCTTTGCGCCTCTTAAGCAATTACTTTGAAATTTGATTTTCATTTGTAATATTGTATGCAAGGCGAATGTTTCTCCGTGGAATAATTTCCATGTATATAATTCATAATTCATATTGTAAAATATTTAAAATTACAAATTCAATGTAATTATATTTGGAATATTTAGTATTATAACCACACTCAGAATTATCACATTAGGACTATACTTTCAGGTGATATTAATAAAAATATGAAAATTTAATTTAGTATTAGAAGGTCTAAATTTCGAATTTTTATAATTCAAAAATCTATCATCGAAATGTCTTGAAATTTAGTTTCTTGGCATAGTTGGAAATGAAGATTAAAAATATTTTGTCAAAATTGTGTGTTGCAGTTCAAAAAAATGGATGTTGTCGTGACTTTATTTCTAATCGTTTGGTACCAGTAACTTTCTTCAACTATAATTATTTGCAGCAGTGTTTTCAGTGGGATACTTTTTATAAATTGATATTTCTTGATTTGCATCAGTATTTTGAAGCGATAAAATTGCAATTATTTTTGCTATATTAATATGGCCAATGAATAAGACAAAATTTACTATATCAAAAAAGTGATCAAGAAATCTGAATATAAAAAAGTAGCCGGGAACACTGGCAACACGGAGTTGCAGCGTTTGTAAGGGGTGTTTACTTTTTTTCCACGACTGTGCAAAATTTCATTCAAGTAATGCACATTTTGAGACATCACATAACTTTTGTCTGTAAATTTAGATTCGGCGATCAGTGTATATATTAGGATAATGTCAGACGAACGTCTTTTTGCACACTTTTTCCTTACATAACATCCCTACACAATGCGCTAGCATTGAGAAGGGATGATACGTAAAAAACGTGCAAAAAGACGTTCGTCTGACATTAGTCTTAGCCCCTATACGGGTTGTAAATTTCTTTTGAACTTTTGGTATTCAAACAAAATATATTTTGATAACATAACATCTTTATTAAAATAAATATTTACATTATTTTAGATTTGCAAGAGACTGTTCAATACAGAAAAAATAGCTAATTTTCATAAAGAAATTTAGTGAAAGGAAAATCAAAGCTCAAGAAGACCAAGTGTACTGTCGCCGATAATAGACCCTCCAAAAGAAGGTATATGTTCATAGTTGCTCTATTTAATCTAATTTTATTTGCGTCATAAATATTTTATGTAGGGTGGACATTTTTGTACATGTTGAAATTCGAAAATGTAGTTAGTCGTTTTATATGTTTTGCTAAACATTTTAACTATGTTTAATTTTTAATGTCTGTAAATGAGAACAGCTGAAAATATTTGTAACATTTGTAATATTTACAGCGGGCAACATAATTTTTTGTTCTTCCTTTAATTATCATGCGTATCGTTTTCTTCCATTCGATTTCGAATATCTCATACGATATATTTTTTACAATAAATGGGTATCACTATGAAGATTTAAGAATAATTCCAAATGTTACAAATATAACAAACAATACACAGATGCCAACTTGTACACTTTTTTCTCACCACTAACAATTTATAGAGAATATTGTCTTACTTGATCGTCGAAATGTCCAGATTAAAGAAGGCGAAAATCGCTATTAAAATTTAGTGGTAGCCAAATTCGTAAATTTGGCAGCTATTGCAATATCATCGGGACTATGTCAAACTATCCAATATGAAAACAGTGATGCCAGTGAACTACTTTTTTTAAAAAAATTCAGATTTCTTGATTTGCACCACCTTTTCTGCAATAGTAAAATTCCCCTTGTTTTCGCCTTAATTAATATGTCATTAAGTAAGATTAAGTAAGGCGAATTTTACTATTTCAAGAAATTAGCGCCAGTCAAGAAATCTGAATTTAAAAAAAAGTATCCCTCTGGCAACACTGATTTCATGTTGGACAGTTTGACATGGTACCGAGGATAATAATGGGAAAATACACTGCTGAAAACAGTTAACCCTTTCCGGCACGGGCAATTTTTGTTGTAAAATGAAGAAATGATTAACTGACACCGGAATTTTAAAACGACTTTTTTAGAACTTAAAAACATGTTATTTTACCTATTCATTGTAAAAGCAAAATTTTACTAAAATATTCTTGGTGCCGTACGTAAGTTAGTAATTAAAATTAGGTATCCCGACCCGGGCACAGTGTGCCGGAAAGGGTTAAAGGATATTGAGATTGCGGATGGATCTTTCGGCTGGGGAATTGTTTCGATGGTTGATACATGATCGACAGACGTGGTAGGCAATATTTTCAATTTGAAATGTCCACCTTTATATATCTGTAACAAAAAAATACAGTATAGAGAGTGAAATGGAGTAAGTGCGTATTGTTCAAATTCAGGGGCAGTTGCGTACTTGGCATGAAACATCATGGCAGATTTGTGCATAAAATCATAGAAAAACGGTGGTAATCAGGACTTTTTTACCCAAGCTGCGGTTGTTAACCCTCTCAGGGGCAAGACATTTCTGCTCAAAAAATGTTCAGATAATTAATTCATACCGCAATTAACAAACAAATTCATGTTAAAATAATCAAATGCCTTTTTTCACGTTTATTATGAGATCGAAATTGTACTAAAAAATTACTGGCGCCATTTGGATATTTAGGCATTAAAATTAACCATTTGCAGACTGCAAACGGCGCCCCTCGAAGGGCTAACACCAGGGTCCGTACGGATACTGGAATTTCCGGACCAGAAATTCTTCGATACCAATATTTTCTTATAGATAATCTCTCCTGAAATATGGCGAAATTTCGCGCGTTTGAACTTGATTTATTTTTTGTAAGAAAATACTGATACATAGCCTTGAAATTAACAGTACAATTACGAACCCTGATCGCATTATTTTAGCATTGTTTTACATACAGCTTCATTATTGTTTATATTTATTGAATTTCTCTTTTTATGTTATAGTTTAATATATATCGAAGTTGCTTTGTCTGAAAATGAGGCTCGAAATATATATAGTAATAAGGAGCGCGGCAGTAGTCCCAAAGTGGGGCATTTTCTGACTTTTGCCGCCCTCCCCCCCACATGTGACATATTGTTGGAAAGTACTGTGAACACTTTATTCATGTTATGCATCTCCCGAGCTCCCCCCCCCCAAATTTGTCCCCCGGGGAGCATGAATGATGTCCGCAAAATTTAGGAAAGTGCCCCCGGAGGGCAAATTTGGGGCTCGGGGCTCGGGAGGTGCATAACATGAATAAGTAGTCACAGGCCTTTCCAACAATATGTCACATATGGAGGTCCGGAAAAGTTAGAAAAATGTCCCCCTTTGTGTCTACTATTGCGCCTCTTGGAATACATCATTCCATTCTCTTTGAAATGCCATTAGCAGAAATGTGTTACTGTGCACGGCGACTATATAGAAAAGGACTAATACAATGTAGCAATTTCATAAGTTGTACTATTTATCTGTTAATGCAAAACTTAATGACACACCCTGGTACTTGAGAAATGATTGCATTCATAAAACTAAAATTCCGCATTGAGTAAACTGATTAATACACTATAAAAACTACTTGGAAACGCTTCGAAAAATGAGTACCAGCAAGATAATCTTTCTTTTTATAAATGCTTCTTTAAATTTTGAAAAAATAATGGTATCTAGTGTTTTTAAATATAAAGAATGCTTTTCAGAATTCTAGGTAGGGGAGGTGGGGGATGTATGGGACATTTTTACGAAAATGTTTATTTTTAATACTTTATTAAAGTTATTATTAATATTATATATCACATTTCATACATTAGATATTTGACTACATCTATGCACCATATTTAGTTTAGATTATTGTTATACAATAAAACATTATAAAATTTAAAAAGCGTTACTCTCTGTCCCAGTCATCCCTATAGCAGGGATGAATGGGACAAAAGTAGGGATGGATGGGACACCAATATTTTTCTCATTGTATTCAATGGTATCTAGTTAAAATTTATAAATATACACTTATATGTATAATATTTATATTTGTAATGTATGATCTTATAATATGGCTATTATATCTCAGTGTTGCTAATCACTTCTTTCACAGCAGTTTTAACTTGTAATGCAAACTTCGACTGCCTATCTGTTTCCTTTCCCACTTGCGAGACATTTTAGATATGAAATGAAAGTGAAAAATGCCTGTGAAATGCGGCATAGCAAATATTTTTCATTCGCAACTTATTAACAAATATTAATTCAATGCATCTTAGATATCATGCACAAATGCAGGGGTCGTACTTGTCCTGAAATTTTGCGACTGGGAAATTCTTTGGTACCAGCGTTTTCTGATGAAAAAATCTCTTCTTAAATAAAGCGAAATTTTACACGTCTAACTTAGATTTATTTTTCTATAAACAAATAGGGATATTTGTCCTGAAAAAATCCCTTAAGCGTACGACCCATGCAAATGAAATTATGTTAGGGGAGGTGCGAGTGGGAATTTATTTAAGTACAAGTTTCAAATTCAATATAATTTACCCCATCTGATCGATAAACATATACTACTTTTAACAATTTTGTCTATTTTAATAATATTTCAATAGCAATTTTTTGATAAACTATTTAACATTTATTACAATACAATTATTAAGATTGAATATAATTTTTAATAATAAACAACCTATATAATACGAGTACAATTTAATACTAATAATTAACATAAATCATTAATTTATAAACCTATATAATATGTTTTAGTTAATAAAGAAATATTGGGATGAAAAAGACTGTCCCATTCATCCCCATTTAAATTGTCCCAATCATCCCTATGATACATAGATTCAATTGTCCGCTATTTTGCCTCAGAAATATTTTATCACATTGGTTAATATGCACTCTTTTTAATTACCAATATTGTACCTTCAAATAAATAACTACAACATATCTTATTTGTTTATATTGTATAACATATTTGACAAATTGAAATGTTAAAAAAAGTTACTTTTAAGCAGAGTTTCAAAAAATGCAACTTTGCAAAAAAATTAAAAGTGCCAAGTGGTTTTGCTTTTGGTTCTAAAGCACACTATGGTAGGGCCATATATGAGAATAGAAATAAATTTAAAAAAACGTTCATTGCATGAAATATTGAGAATGTCCCATTCATCCCTTGTCCCATTAATCCCCCAGCTTCCCTAACTTGAAGAAGTTATTGTATGGTTTAGGAAAAGTAACTTTTATGCAGGTACAAATGACAAAAAATTCATAAATATGTCAAAGCAAGAAAGAAAAAAAAATCATGCGTCAAGCTTAGATTATGAAACATTTTCCAACATAATCAGAAAAAAATGTAACAAATTTCACCGTTTAATAAGTTGAAATAGGACGTCTAATTGAACCATTTGGAAACGCATTAACCGATTAACGCCCAGTGTCATCATTTGAGGACGCTAGAATTAAAGGCTAGAAAGCGCTTTTGACACCAGTAAATATGAAGATAAATATATACTTTCTTTCACGAGACAAATTACTTGATAAAATAGGATAAAAATTACTTTTCTTTTAAAAATGGTGGGAAATCCAAAATTTACATTTTAACGAAAATAATATTTTGGGCATTAATGGGTTAATGCATTTGAATATCTAATTTCAGCAATTCCCATCTATAGTCAGAAAATAATCCGAATTCTTTGGGAAGCCCTGTATGTGATATATAGATTTGTATCTATAAACTATGCATTGAAACATTTAGTTCAGTTAGGAAATACATACCACAGTTAAAAATTCCCCTTCAGCAGTTTCGGCTAACAGGGAGAATAGTACGTGAATGCTTTTGTGCATCCCTGTATATGAGGTATAGAATTTATACACAACGAGTAACAGGCAAAAAGTTAGTTAAATTTAAAAGCGAATGCCGAAATTGTAAACGCAGTTGTTCCTCAAAGACTATACTGTAACCGATTTCCTTTGTGTGCCCCTGTAAATAAAATATAAATGCTATGATATGGGCCTATTCTATAGTAATCCTCTTGTAGTGAAATTCAGTGATTTATATCAATTTCAATACATTTTAATACCTTAATGTCATTAAAATACACTGCAAACGATTTTTACCCATTGTTCATAGGGTAATGGAACTTTTTTGAGTGCCCCTGTTAATTAATTATTAATGCTACACACTACATATTGAATACCAAACTTGCCATGGTAAGTATCATTAACATATATCCATTACATGAAAGTCTAAGTTTATTTACGGGAGTTAGAGTGTGGCCAGACGGTAAAAACAGACTGGCGGCCAGACGGCCAAACAGACAGACAAACAGAATTCATAAACACTTTTCAACTTTGTTGGAAAGTGATAAAAATAGCGCTGATTTGTCTTAAATAAGAATTAGCAACATTTTTTTAAACCTTTTTATACGGCGACAATTGATGCTAAATCAAATATAAAGCGGTGATTTGCAAGCAATAATATAACTTTTTCTCGGGAACCTTTGAAGCGATTTCAATACATTTTTGTAATAGTTTTCGCTGTAACTAAACTGTGTATTGATCGTTCAAGGAATAAAAAACATAAAAATACTATTGCGTCGATCGGAAAGTCGTGTCATGTTGGGAAAAAACAATTGGTATCGGAAAATTCTATCATTTAATTATTAGACATTGATTCCGATATCTAATGTCTAATAATTACCGGGCAGAATTTTCCGGTACTAATTGATTTTCCTAACACGACACGACTTTCCGATAGATCCAATATAGTTACGTGATTCCACGAAGAAACAAAACCATATGTAAAAAATCTTACATTATTGTAAGTTTACTAGGAGAATTACTGAAGCGATTTCCATGCATTTTTATTAGTTTTAGCAGTAGCTAAATTATGAATCGATCGTTAGGTAAAAAATAAAAATGAAAATATAATTATTATGTTAATTTTATGGAATTTTGCAAACAAACGCAATCCAGATATTTTTTATTAACATAAATATTGTATATATATATTTTTTTTTATTTTTGCTCAACGACCAAATCATAAATTAGCTACTGCCAAAAATATAAACAAAAAATTGAAATTACGTGAGTACTTGTTAAATAAAAGTACATTAATCCCTTGAGGGGCGGTAAGGTATATCATATTCCATCTAACTTAATTTAAGATTTGCAACAGAAACTTTTAGTCAAATTTTACTTTTATAGCTTTGGTGAAAAAAGTGGTACAATTGCTTTACTTTATTTTAAAATAAAATTTTTTGAAAATCATGGTGTGAACGCAAAAAACAGAAATACAATTACTTGCCTATGAAAGGGTTAATATAAACTGATTTACATGAGATTTTCTTTGTTTATGGCATCACGTAACTATTGTTTTTTTTTTTTTTTTTTTTTTTTTTAGTTATTCTACTTTCTTAGTAATAAATTTATAATTTAAGAACGGACAAAGAACGGACAAACTATTAGTACAGCATGTACAAAATATTAATGTATGAAAATACACTGGAATCGCTTCAATAGTTTTCGAGAAAAGGCACATCGAGGCAGGGGCGTAAACCACCCTGGTTGCGTAGGGGGGTGTAGACTCATAAATTTCCGACTCAAAGAAGAAAAATTTCCGAGTACTATTGCCAACAAAATGCCGACTAATTAATATATATATATATATATACACACACACACTCATGTCCAAAAGTTTAGCATATATGATAAAAACGAAGAAAGGATATCGTAAATATCTTACGAAATTATTAAACTTTATAGATGATAGATGAAAGTCTCAAGATAATTATGACTGAGCGTATCGAGATAGTCAAATAGGTTTTAAAGCGTTAATGTTGATTCCTTTTGAATTATTAATGTATGTCTCTAAAAATTAGTGGTGAAGTACTATATGATTAATATGTGTAGAAAATTGCGGTTTGGAACTCCAAACTGCTTTGTTTAATAGCGATATATCTTGTTTCTAAATGTACAAAATTTGATGAAACTGGATGATTGAAGACCTGGGGATTCGATGCCCGTTTTTTTTTTTTTTTTTTTTTTTTTTTTTTTTTTTACCAATAAAGGGCTGATTGCATTTTATTTTTTCTGCGTATAACATATTTATTCACATAGACTCCACTCCGGATAGAAATTCAAATTCTGAATTAAGCATAAGGAATACTGTTACCAGTGTACGATGTACGCAAAGGTGCCAAGCTCGCACTAATCTTCCGTAATGCGGGGATTAATTTAACCCAGTTTAACGAAGTTTCGAACCAGAAAAATTATTTGATGAATCTTTATTTATTTAATTCCAGTTTCCTACGTGGAACGTATTTAATTTCATCTCTGAAAAAAAATTCCGGTACGAAATGTATTAAACCAGGGTTAAATTAACCCACATATTACGGAGGATTAGTGGCAACTTGGCACCTATGTGTACGTCTACAACATAAAAAAAGTCAAAATTTAAAACATTGCAAATTTTCGAGTGAACAAAACTTATATCCATTTCTTAGTACTTCAATAAAAGTTAATCAAATTTTGTACGTTTAGTAACAAGATGTATGTTTAGTAACGCTATGTAACAAAGCAGTTTTTGATTCCAATCGGCATTTTCCTATTCATATTAATCATAGACTTTCTCACCTAATTTTTAGATAAATTTATTAATAATTCGAAAAGAATCGACATCAGCGCTTTAAAATTATTTAACTAGTATCTCAATACGATACGCGAAGTCAATTATCTTGTGAATTTGGGCTATAAACTTCAATAATTTCGTAAGATATTTAATACTCCTTTTCTACGTTTTTGTCATATACGCTAAAATTTTGGATATGAGTATATATGTCGTAGGCTAATTGGAGAATCCATCTCCCTTTTTCCAATTAGCCTGATATTTTTCAAGCTTATTGAAAAGAGCCTAGAAAGCGTAAGGCTAATTGAAAAATGACCACTTATTATCCGATCAAGGTGATATTTTTAGCTCACAGGCTATCAAAGCCTGAGAGCTTATGTACCCGCCGATTCTGTATGTACGTGTGTACGTACGTATTTACGTAACGCGATAACTCTTGATAGAAATATCCGATTTGCTTCAAATTTTTTTTTTCTAGGTTCATTCTGATAAAGTGCTTCCCCGATTGGTTTTTGGGGTTCATTGGTTAAGGATAAAGGGGAAAAGGGAGGCTAGTCACCCCCCCCCCCCCCCTTAATTTAGATAAATGGGTTTTTCATGCAGAGTTATTCGATCTGCTCCAAATTTCGTACACCGGTTTATTATGTTAAGGAGCTTCCTTGATTACATTTGGAGATCATTACTTAAGTATAAAGGGAGGAAAGGGGGCTAGACCCCCCCCCTTAATTTAGATAAATGGGTTTTTCATGCAGAGTTATTCGATTTGCTTCAAATATCGTATACCGTTTTATTATGTTAAGGAGCTGCCTTCATTAGATTTGGAGATTTATTGGTTAAGTATAAAGGAGGGACAGGGGCTAGTGTCCCCTTAATTTAGATAAATGGTTTTTTCATACAGAATTATTCGATTTGCTTCAAATTTTATATACCAGTTTATTACGATATGGCTTCCTTCATTTGATTTGGAGGTTCATTGGTTAAGTATTAAAGTGGGGAAAGGGGGGCAATTGCAACTCCCCTTAATTTAGATAAATGGGTTTTCATGCAGAATTATCTAATTTAGTTTAATTTTTTTTTAGGTTCATTCTAATAAGAAGCTTTTCTGATTAGATTTGAAAGTTCATTGGTTTAGCATAAAGGGAGAAATTGGGGAGCTAATACCTCCCTTAAATTAGTGAAATGGTTTTTTCATGCAGAATTATCTGATTTGCTTCCAATTTGGTATACCAGTTTATTATGTTAAGTAGCTTCCCTGATTAGATTTCGAGGTTCTTTGGTTAAGTAGAAAGGGGGGCAACGGGGACTAATCCCTTCATTTATTTTTCGAGGGGCATTATTCTTTGAAATAAGAGTATAATATACAATTAGTGTGAATAGCATGTGAGCTCAATGCCACCAGTTTAATTAGCCAATTTTCTTTTTATTAGGTTTATTAACGGATAACCCTACCCAAACCCGAAAAATAAATTACAACAGACCGTACCCCGATCCGAGCAAGACAAAATAATTTCAGTCTACATGCAACCCAACCCGAACCTGAGAGTTCCATTTGAAAAAACCCGAAATCCCGAATCAAATCTGATAACCGACAAAAATATTCCAAAGATCCATAACCGGATCCGAACAAGACAAATTAGTTTCCGTGGACACGCAACGCTACCAGAACCTGAAAATTCCATTCGAAGTCAACCTGAAACCCGTCCCGAACCAAATCTTAACCGACAAAAATATTCCAAAGAACTCTAACCCGATGCAAGCCAGACAAAATAATCTCCGTCCACCGGCAACCCGATTAGAACCTGAAAGTTCTAATTGAACTCAATCCGAAAACAGGTTGTGGTCGGTTTTCGGGTTGACTTCAACTCGAACCTTCAAGTTCGGATCCGGTTGAAAAAAAATTAAACTAAATTAGATAATTCTGCATGAAAACCCATTTATCTAAATTAAGGGGAGGGGCGATTGCCCCCCTTTCCTCCCTTTTATACTTAACCAATGAACCTCCAAACCAAATGAAGGAAGCCATATCGGTATAAACTGGTATATCAAATTTGAAGCAAATCGAATAATTCTGTATGAAAAACCCATTTATCTAAATTATGGGGACACTAGCCGCTGTCCCTCCTTTATACTTAACCAATAAATCTCCAAATCTAATCAAGGCAGCTCCTTAACATAATAAACCGGTATACGAAATTTGGAGCAAATCGAATAACTCTGCATGAAAAACCCTTTTATCTAAATTAAGGGGGGGGGGGTCTAACCCCCTTTTCCTCCTTTTATACTTAACTAATGAACTTCCAAATCTAATCAGGGAAGCTCCTTAACATAATAAACTAGTATACCAAATTTGGAGCAAATCGAATAATTTTGCATTAAAAACCCATTTACCTAAATTAAGGGGGGGGAGGCTATCTTCCCCTCCTTTTCTCCCTTTATACTTAACTAATGAACCTCCAAATCTACTCAAGCCATCTCCTTAACATAATAAACCATTATGCCAAATTTGAGCAAATCGAATAATTCTACATGGAAAACGCATTTATCTAAATTAAGGGGAGAGGCAATTGCCCCCCTTTCCACCCTTTATACATAATAATGATCTTCCAAATGTAATCAGGGAAGCTGCTTAACATAATTAACCGGTATACCAAATTTATTGCAAATCGCATATTTCTGCATGAAAAACCCATTTATCTAAACTACGGGGGGGGGGGTACCCTCCTTTCCTCCCTTTATATGTAACTAATGAACCTCCAAATCTGATCAAGGCAGCTTCTTAACTTAATAAACCGGTATACCAAATTTGGAGCAAATCGAATAATTCATAATGAAAAACCGATTTATCTAAATTAAGGGGGGTAGCCCCCTTTCCCCCTTTATACTTAAATAATGAGCTTCCAAATCTAATCAGGGAAGCTCCTTAACACAATAAACCGGTATACCAAATTTGGAGCAAATTGAATATTTCTGCATGAAAAACCCATTTATATAAATTAAGGAGGGGGGGACTAGCCCCCCTTTATCCTTAACTAATGAACCCCAAAAACTAATCAGGGAAGAACCTCATCAGAATGAACCTAGAAAAAAAATTTGAAGCAAATCGGATATTTCTATGAAGAGTTATCGTGTTACGTACATACGTACGTACGTACGTACACACGTACATACAGAATCGGCGGGAAAATAAGCTCTCAGGCTTTGATAGCCTGTGAGCTAAAAATATCACCCTGATCGGATAATAAGTGGTCATTTTTCAATTAGCCTAACGCTTCCTAGGTTCTTTGCAATAAGCCTGAAAAATATCAGGCTAATTGGAAAAAGGGAGATGGATTCTCCAATTTTCCCGGCTCTTTGCAAAGAGCCTAGGTTGTTTGCAAAGAGCCGGATTTCTCAATTAGCCTACGACATATATACTAAATATTTGCAATTCAGTTTTGAATTTTCATCGGATATCATCTAAATTCCATGATACACGTTTCTAACTAAATTTAAAGTTAAAAAAAAAAAAAAAAAAAAAAGAAGTTTCTTCATTTCAATCAGTATGTCTTAAAATTTCCAGACTAAACTAAAAACTTTCCGACTATAAATAAATACAGCTGGATCTCGATATCTCGAAGTCAAAGGGAACAGAAAAAAGTTCGGAATATCAAAGTTTTTGATCAAAATATCAAGGTTACAAATAATATTAACATTGCTGGAATATGTATATAAATATTTTGTTTCTTCATATCGAGGTTTTCAAGTTCACAATATTTGACAAGTGAAAGTTTTTCTGAATAGTTTTAATCACAAAAATAAAATCCTTAATATTTCCGACTAAGTATAAATTTATATAGGTTTTCTTCGTTCTAAATTGTTTTTTCTAATTTTCTAATTAAAAATTACAAGGGAAAAAAATCCGACTAAGAATAAAATTTTATAGGTTTTCTTCGCTCTAACTTGTTTTTCTTATTTACTAATTAAAAACTACAAAAATATTTCTCCAATTCATAAGTTTTTATCCGTTAATGCCATTTTTTTTCGACTAAATTTACTTTTTTCCGATCGAACGGGAATTTTTCCGACTGGTTTTTTCATTTTTCCAATTTATAAGTTTTTATAGTTTAATACCATTTTTTCCGACTAAACGTACTTTTTCCGATCGAACGTGAAATTTTCCGACTGACTTTTTCGTAGGGGGGGGGGGGGGGGGGGGGTGTTGCACCCCCCCCCGTACCCCCCCAGGATTTACGCCCCTGCATCGAGGTGAGCTAATTTAAGTATTCTTTCGCAATTCGAGATAAGGGACTTCTTTTCATGGTAACTAGGATTTGGGTTTCAAAAATATATAATATGATGCCGTTACAGAGTGGTACTGAAACAGGAAACATTCTCTCGTCGCTAAAGTAAAATACACATTTCATAGCTGCCAACATTTACGCTTTTTTCTTACCACTAAAATTTTATAGAATATACTGCTTTATTTAATCGTCGAAATCTCATGATTAATCAAGTCGAGTATCTGTACTAAATTTTAGTGGTAGCAAAAAAGCGTAAAAGTTGGCAGCTATGACATTTTCACCGCTGATTTAACTATAAATTAACACTAGCATGACGAAAAATTTTACTCAAGTTTTATAAAAATATTTGATACCAGAATATTTATATAAAACTGTTTAGCTTATGGAATTACCCGTTTTTTTTTTGTTGTTTGTTTCTTTTAAACTTATTTTATAAAGAAATTTCTGGCTCGAACCGAAATATATCAGTATGGCAGGGGCCAAAATGGGCTCCTCGACGTCATTCTAGTGTTAACATAATTTTGCGAAACCAGATACAGCAAACAGAAGCAAGACTCTTTGCAAGACTTTTGCCCTTTGCAATAATTACTAAAATATAAAATCTTTTCACTTTTAATCGTTGTTTAACACTAGAATGACGGTGAAGGGCCATTTTGGCCCTAACTATATGGATATATTGTGGTTCCAACTAGAAATTTCTTTATAAAATAAGTTTAAAAGATACAAAGGAAAAAAGGGCCAGTTAAATAAGTGAAACACTTTTAAAGAAAAATTCTGGTATTAAATATTTTTATAAAACTTGAGCAAACTTCCCGTCTTTCTAGTGTTAAAAAATCTTCATGAATCCAATTTTTTTCTTCTGAGAGGTCGTACATATGAAAATTCAAGAAATGTCTGACCTCTAAAAAATAATGCTGGTGGAACCAGAATTGTAATTAATTATTATTTTTTTGCTGGAAATATTACATAAAAATTCGTTTTGTTGCTTTGCAGTTTATTCACCTAAAAATAATACCTGAGCCTAGATTTGTTGGTTCTGGGGCAGTGCGCTATGTGTCCATGCCTTAATAATGCCCTTTTTTAAACTTACATCTGATTTTCAAGTATACCAGAAAACGCTTTCTGACGCACCAAAAATATGACACTCCGACCCACAGTCGCTTTTTTTTTTTAAATATTGCTTCACACACATTTCTAAACAACTTTACAATAATTTTCAATAAGGGAAAAATAAATTCTTAAGAGCATCATAAAAATATAAAATGCATAAGACCTTTCGAAATAATTTGCCTTTCTTCTTCAGATGAAAAGAACACATTTTATCACTTTGAAAGCAGGAGCAAAACTAAAAGGAAATGGGAGGCATGGGGACAAATTAAATAAAACAACCAATAAGAAAGCAAACGGCATCAGTCAGTCGCAGGAGAGCATTAAACAATAAAAAGAAAGCAAACAGAAGAAAAAATTATAAAGCAAATCCAGGGTTCGTACGGGTGCTTGAATTTTCAGACTAATAAATTCTCCAGTACCAGTATTTTCTTATAAAAAATCTCTGTTTAAATAAGGCAAAATTTCGCGCGTTTAAACTAAATTGCTTTTTCTCAAAAAATACTGGTACTTTGCCTTGAAAATAACGGTACCCGTACAAACCCTGAAATCGAATAGAACCGTCAAAAATATTTAGCCCTTTCTGTCGCAGTGGTTCCACGTCGGGACCAACTAATTTAAATTCAAAACTTACAAACGGCACCAAATATTTTAATAAAATATATATTTATAAAATTTATTATATAAATATATATTTTAATATATATTAATAAAAGCAATATATTTTAATAAAATTTTGCTTTTACAATTAAAGTTTAAGGTCACGAGTTTTTAACTTCTAAAAAAGTCGTTTGTAAATTGAGTCAACTATTTCATCATTTTATGAACAGAATTGTTCTCTGCCGGAAAGGTTTAAGACGGGATATTAAAAAATATATATAAAGAGAAAAGATAATTAAAATAAAATAATTAAAAAATATATATAGGAAAATAAAGAAACTAAGATAAAAAAAATTAATAGATAAATATATAAATATATGAGAACATGAGTTTCAAATGTCGCCTTATCCAGAAAATCAAATTTTGGGAAATCTCGAAAAAACCCCGATTGCGTCCATTGGTTTTTATTGTAAACAAAGATTTTACAATGCCAGAAATACACGATAAAACTAGTTTTTTCAGATTGTAGTATTTTTTCCATGCAGGTTCACCAATGGAATAAATTGATGCAGAAAGTTCGATTTTTTAAATTTTGGATAAGACGAGTTTTGAAACTCACATCCTCATATATATATATATAAGTAAATAAGTAAAAAAAATATATACAGAATTAAAAATCAGAATACATATCTATATTATAAAGGACAAACATATCTGTGCGTAACGCATACGTCATTTTGTGAATGGCAACACTTTGATATTTGAAATGAAATTTCGATTTTGCAATTTTCGCTACTGCAAATTTTTAAACTTCTAAACATCGCACAGTTTAAATTTTTACACCTTCGTACAAGGAAAAAATTGTGCTTTTAAATGCAATTTGTTTGAAAGCTGTATCTCAATTTATTTTTGAGATATTAATTTTTTTGTAGTTTTAAATACAAATTTTGTAATCGTGGCAACTGAAGTACTCCATTTATATTGAAAGTAAAGGGAAAATAGTCATGGTTTATTATTTTTATTGATTACATCCTTATTGATGCCATTTTCACATTACAAATAAAAGTAACTTTATTTTATTTATTAAGTAGTCTTTATTTGAAAGTAACTTTTTCATAATATTTGAACAGAAAATGACGTCAGACATTAAAAAATACGTATTCTTCTTCATAAATCAGTTACATTTCAATATTTTTACGTTACGTTGATACTGAGTTTAAGACGCTAGGCAAAATTATTCAGTGAGTAAAAATGATGTCATATTAAAAACAAAACGATCATTTTTTTTTTTTTTTGATAAAACCAAATATTTGGCCAATACTAAATGGCCAATGCTATGAAAACTAAAGGCAAATTTCTGATTTTTTTTTTTTTTTTTTTTCGCGGGTACTGAGATTAGAACTTAAAGTTTGTGCGAATGTTCACATGAAAAGTTGTATCGGACAAACGTGACTAAGTTTGGAAATACATTCATTAATAATCTATTGCGCGTTAAAATACTTTCAAATTGTGAATTTGAGTGGTGCGTATGTAAACATGAGAATGTGAAAATAACGTACAATTTAGATTTTATGAGGAAAAATTTTATCATGTGACAAAGCGAAATCCTTTTTACTGATTTTTCATCCCGTAAAAACAAACATAAGGGCCTCAATCGATAACTTCATCATAATTACTCATCTTGATTACGTATTCTAATACAGTTTAATTTTTCAATAATTTAAGCAGTTGAAGTTTGTGGAAATAATATTTTGCTAATTTTAGGTTAAAAATATTATTTGTTTTAAGAGTTGGACAATCAATGTAAGATGAATTTTTTATTGTAATTATTTTTGTAGGTTTATTATAAATTCGATCTGACACAGTTCCTTTCTAACATTTTAGTTCGTCGAATTTCGACGGGTTCCAACTCGTAACAATAAAGGTAAAAATACAAAGTAAATGCAAGTCAGGGTTGCCAGTGTGGCCTCCATTTTTATTTCGAAATTTGAAATTCACACCGGAATCTTCAAAAGAGGAGCTTTTACTTTAAGTAATAGCGAAATGTCCGTCATTAAGTAAAAGAAAAAAAATATTTTTAACTTCTGAATTGTTGTGGATTCGTATTTCTGAATAAAAATGGGGGCCAAAATGGCAACTGTGATGCCAGTTACAATCGAGATTAAAATTAATAATATATGTAAATATAAAACACAAAAATAAATACCAAATATTAATGTTAATGGATAAAATAAAAATAGAAATAATACTAATGCTAATTACATGGCAGAACTTAACAAGTTTTTCAAGCTGTAGAGAGCATAGTAGAGTGAGATTTTTATTAATAATAACATCACGATTAACCCCTTAACCTACGATTTTCTTCTCAACAGCCACGGTTTGGCAAATCCATAGCTACCACTAAAATTTAATAGAGATTTTCGCCTTGTTTAATCATGGAATTTCGACGATTAAATTAAACTATATTTACTGTGAAATTTTAGAGGTAAGAAGAATTTAGATTTGGCTCGATCATCGTACACGGGCCAAGCCCGTCATTGTAAGTTAAGTGGTTAAGATACTTAAAATTTCGGGAAAGTCCGCGATTTTCTATGTTCCTACACCAGGGATATCAAACTGTAGCCCGCTGGATATGGATACCACTAAAATTTCATACGTATCATTGCCTTACCTAATAATGAAGTATTTGCTATTCAAGAAGTAGAACATATCTCTAAAAATTAGTGGTATCCGGCGGGCCACAGTTTGACACCCACACCTCACACACTCACCATAGTACGAACAGTGTTGCCAGATTGGCTACTTTTTTTAAAAATCAGATTCTTGATTAGCACCACTTTTTTGAAATGGTAAAATGCGCCTTATTTAACGACATATTAATTTAGGCGAAAACAAAGGGAATTTTACCGTTTCAAAAAAGTCGTGCCAATCAAGAAATTTGAATTAAAAAAAATTCCCTCTGGCAACACTGAGTACGAACTTACTCCACTCTATATCAGGGGTGCGAAACTGGTGCCCGCCATGTAACATTGTTATTTTTTTTTTTAAATAGTCAACTTCTTGAATAACAGAGATTCGGTGATTAGATAATGCAATGATTGCTATAAAATTTTAGTGGTATCCTGCGGACCACAGTTTGGCACTGCTGCTCGACATATTTTTCCATATCAAATTGCTACAAATGCCGAGACTTTTCATAAGTTTTGGACCTTGTATAATGTTTTATGTTTACTCTTTTAAAAATAAACAAGTTGGAAATTGCTCGTCAAACGTGGCAAATGAGGTGCGTTCGTACTATAACAAGTTTTATAATTATTTTTTGCACCCCATATTGTACTGAATGTATAATGTTTTGCACTTCATAAAGTCCATAGTCTTTAACATCATTAAAATGCACTCCCAATAATTTTTTCCCATTCCCCGAACACTTTTGACTGTCCCTGTAATTAAACTATACATCCGATTTTCCTAAAATTTGAAATGGCTCGACAAAATTTTGTAACAATTATATATTTAAAATTTCAGACCATTTGGAAGGCTGTAACATCATTAAAATGCACTTGCAATAATTTTTCCCATTGGCCGTAATGTAAAGAAAAACTTTTGACTGTCCCTGTAATTAAACTATACATCTGATTTTCCTAAAATTTGAAATGGCTCGACAAAATTTTGCAACAATTATATCTTTAAAATTTCAGACCATTCGGAAGGCTGTAACATCATTAAAATGCACTTGCAATAATTTTTCCCATTGGCCGTAATGTAAAGAAAAAATTTGACTGTCCCTGTAATTAAACTATACATCCGATTTTCATAAAATTTGAAATGGCTCGACAAAATTTTGCAACAATCTTATATTTCAAATTTCAGACCATTCGGTTGGGTAGTTTTTGCTCTGTTATATGCGGACAGACGGACGGACAGACGGACGGACTGAACGACGACTATAGGTGCTACGTATTTATATAATTACGAACGCACCTAAAAAGGGAGAAAAATCAAAGCGTCAAAAGTAGAATGTTACCGTTTTGAACTTTTATGTCACCTTCAGGATTGATTTTAAAGTTAGTGACACCAAAATTATCCATTTTGGTTAAACAGGAAAATCGGTATGCAACAAAATAAAGAAGTATTCCATTTTCGGACCATTTAAAGACTTGCGCAGGGGTTTCAAACTGCAGTCTGCGGATACCATTAATGTTTTAATGAAATAGCAGACTTGTTGAATAGCTGAGATTCGATGATTAGATAAGGTAATCATATCCATAAAATTTTAGTAGTATCAGGCGAACCGCAATTTAACACCCCTGGACATGCGGAATAATACTGATACGTGGTTTTAATGTCTCTTTTTCTGATCAATTATCTAGCAGTTTCCTTTGAACCATTGGTAATGATAGTTATATTTATTTCTCTAGGAATGAAGTAATGATTAGAAAAGTATAAATAGATTCTCTTAAGAGACACAGCCCTCTAAATACTGGGTTTGTTCGCTGACACACACAAACACACAAAAATGGCAGCTGTCGCAGTTGAACTTTAATACCAGTATTTTCAAAAAGCAGTCTTCGACATCTTTAATTGTGGAGAATGGAGGGGAAGAATACTTTTAGGAAATTTTGGTAGTCAAATTCAAGAGATGGTGAAAATGTTTTAAAAAATTCCGTCTAGGACAACCCATCAATTCTGTATCAGCGCATAGGCCTGGGGGGGGGGGGGGTAAGAAATCATTCCTGCGTAACCACATAATAAATCAATTCACACTTGGATGTTTACTGCAATTTATTCTGTAAATACCAGTCACAAAAAAATTTGAGTGACATCCATAATTATTTCAGATAATTTTAAATCAAATCTTAACATTATTGGAGAGAGCTCGTTTCAAGGAAGATAACACTGCATATCGCAGTTCGTCGACAAGTTTATGTAGAGCAGGGGTTTCAAACTGTGGCCCGCCGGATATCACTAAAATTTTATAGAAATTAATGAATTAGCTAATCATCGAATCTTTACGATTCAAGAAGTCGACCATTTATTTTTAAAAATGTAATAAAAAACGGACTAAAATACTACTGGCAATCTAGACGCCAGTACTATTTCCGTATTTTAACGGCACTTTTCCCGATAAATTACTGAAAAAATTCCGTTAAATTTAAAAAAAACGGAAAATTTTCTGGAATTTACCGGGAAAAAGTTCCGTTAAAATGCGAAATTTATATCTTTCCGTTAAAATTATCTTAACGTCAAATTTATATCTTTCCGTTAAAATTATCTTAACGTCAAATTTATATCTTTCCGTTAAAAAATGAATTTGTAAAGGTGTCAAAACGTTTTCCGCATGTAGAGCAGAGCAGTTAAGAACAGCCTTAAGTTATGGCAAGGGTGTCAAACTGTGGGCCGTCGGAAAACACTAAAATTTCATAGTTATCATTGCCTTATCTAATAATGAAATATTATAGATCGACTATTTCTTTAAAAAAATAGCAGTAACTGGCGGGCCACATTTTGACTCCCCTGAATTAGTGTATAAAAGTTTGTTGTGAATCATGTAGCGCTGCTCACAACGGCACACTTCTTACTACTAGGATCATTCCAAAAATATTGGTATGATGCTTTGACCGTATTTAAGTTAATTTCCATGCCAAAGTAAATTGTATTTATTTTTATTATGCTATAATATTTTTTGGTATTATTGGAAATCGCTGTGTAAAATTTTATTTAAACCTTTCAGGGGCGCCGTTTGCAGTCTGCAAACGGTTAATTTTAATGTCCAAACTGCCAAATGGCACCAGTAATTTTTTAATACAATTTCGATCTCATAATATACGTGAAGAAAAGCTTTTGATTATTTTAAAATAATTTTTTCCTTAAATTGTTGTTTTAATTAATTATTTGAAAATTTTTCGAATAGAAATGCCTTGACCCTGAAAGGATTAAATAAAACATCACAAATTCATTTCGGAAGTATGACATATTTTGTGTTTGTAATATTAATTTCGGACACCAGTTAACTTAGAAATTATTTTTAGCGCTTGTGTAATTTATTAAATTTCATGTGATAATGCAGCAGTTTTTGAATCATTTATTTTGCTTTAGACTTGGAAAAGAAAGAGGAAAAAATTACACCTGAAAAAATGTCAGATACTGAAGATTCTTCAATACAAGGTTTGTTGTTATGTTTACTCTGCTTGTTCAAAGAGTATGTTTGTATCGTCAAGGCTCCCGCTAGGCCCGTTTTTTGAACACCACTTTTATTTAACGAAAAACCTTGTTTAGAAATTTCGTAGAAACATAGCGAGAACAGCGTTTTTCTTGCCACTGTTGCAGAAATCTACCACGAATTTCTTTCTAAAAAGTTACTGGTTTTCAAAAAACGGACCTGTGGGAGCCCTGTATCATAAGCAGTGTTGCCAGTGGGCTACTTTTTTTAATTTCAGATTTCTTGATTGGCACCACTTTTTTGAAATGGTAAAATTTGCCCTATTTAATCACATACTAATTAAGGCGAAAACAAGGGGAATTTTACCATTTCAAAAAAGTGGTACAAAACAAGAAATCTGGATATAAAAAAAAGTTGTTCACTGGCAACACTGATCAGAAGTATTTTATACCTTCATGAATAAAATTTCTCTGTAGGTTTATGGTTTTCAGTTGAAATTCCCAATTTAAAAATTTCCGTCAGCAAACGGAAATGCACTTGAGATCTTTTGCGTAGTCCTGTGTGTGATCTATACAATTTATACACACACTTAATAAATTTCACATTTTATAATTTGTAGTCCTGTATGCAATATAAACAATTTATACATACAAGTAATATATAAAAAAACTTAGTAATAAAAAAAGCAATTTAACAAATTACAACGACCATTTGGAAAATGATTTTTTTCTAAGACTAAAATGTAAACATAAAAAATCGCACGGAGTTGATCATACAATACGTATGCCATAAATTAAACATTAATAGTGTTATTAGACGTAAAAATTGCAAGCGACAAAAATCGCTTGCGACTTGTCAGATTTCTTAAAACTTACGTATTATTCACCTGAAACTTACGTATTATCCACCTGGAACTTACGTATTATCCAAGCATTTCATTGGCTGTTCGGGAAAAGGCTTTTCCATCGTCAGATTTCTTAGAAATCTGACCCATTTTAAATGGAATTTCATTTTTAAACTTCTAAACATCCCACAATATTACTTCTTACACCGTCGTATAGAGAAAAATGTACTTTTAATTGCAATTTGTTTGAAAGCTGTATCTCAATTTGTTTCTGAGTTATTAATTTTTTCTTGTAGTTTTTATTACTTTTTTGTCATAGTGGCAATAGAAGTATCCATCACTGTTGAAAGTAAAGGAAAATACAGATTGCTGTATAGACCAATCAGAAAACGAATAAAATACGGATTCAACCAATAAAAAGCTTCAGATATGCTTTTGATTTCCTACCCTGACGAGGACAATAACCGTTTTTCCAAATGGTTAAAAAGTTAAATTTTAAAACGCATATCACGACTATAAACGTATTTCCAGCAATTATTCTTCATAGGGAGTACTGTAGCCAAATACTTTTGGTGTCCCTGTAAATGAACGATAAATTAAATGCACACCAGATTCTACAGTAAGCGCTTATAGTACACCTCAGTGATGTGCATCGATTTCAGTATGTTTAAAATAGTGTAATATCTTTAAAATACACCGTAAACGATTTTCTCCATACGCCGTAGTGGAGTTCTTTTGGGTATCCCTGTAAATGAACCGGAAGTGCTACACACTTCATTTTCAAAACCGAACTAGTAAACCCCAGTAACACATATCAATTTCATGGTAATCACACTATATCGTAGCTACCATGTCAAACGTTCCAATATGAAAACAACGTTGCCAGTGGACTACTTTTTTAAAATTCAGATTTCTTGATTGGCATCACTTTTCTTTGAAATGGTAAAATTCCCCTTGTTTTCGCCTTTATTAAGTATGTCATTAAATAAGGCGAACTTTACTATTTAACCCCTTGAAGGGCACCGGTATATATTATATACCACCTACGATTAATAAAGTTTTACACCAGAAAAATTTTATTAAATTTTACTTTTCTAACTTTGGTGGAAAAAAAAACCCGTAAAATTGATTTTACTTATTTTGAAATAGAATTTTTCAAAGATTCCAGTGTGAGTTCAACATTACAGGAACACAACAACTTGCCCCTCAAGGGCTTAAAAAAAAGTGGTGCAGATGAAAAAAGCTCAATTTAAAAAAAAGTAGCCTACTGGTACACTTTTTTTCCATATTAGACAGTTTGAGACGGAATCGACAATACCTCAACGAGTTAGCACGGAGAGACAATCAAATTCATAAACACATTTCAACTGTGTTCGAAAGTGTAAAAAAAAAACATTTGCTCCGTTTCGTAGATTAAATTCTAACTTCTATCTGAGTTATAACAGAAAAATACTGGTTTACAAAGATTTTAAGGAAGCGTACTTGGCGGCGCTCGACACAGAATGATTAAAGAACACGAATACATGAAAAAAGATCTTTCTTCTCAGTATTGTAAAAATCACTTAAAAATTTGTATTTCTGTTTTTGTTCTTACAAAAACATTAGCGTATGAAAAGTATCTAGAAAAATTATATTTCAGTATTCTGCAATAAAAATATACCTTACTTCTAAAATGAAAATCTATATATAGCCAATCTAAAATCTGATACTTCTGATTTTTATATGATGAGATAAGATCTTTTTAATTCAGATTTCTTGATTGGCCCCACTTTTTTGAAACGGTAAAATTCCCTTTGTTTTAGCCTTAATTAATATGTCATTGAATAAGGCGCACTTTACGATTTCAAAAAAGTGGTGCCAATCAAGAATCTGATTTAAAAAAAGTAGCCCATCTGGCAACACTGATCCCGATTACTCAGGGTTGCAAGCGCTGCGCAACAAATGGCTGATTTTCACCATTAAATTTTAGTAATATTCTTCCCCTTATTAAATCTCAGAAATGTGTGACAATAAATAAGGTGATGAATACTATAAAAATTTAGTGGTAGCAATCAGCCATTTGTTGCGCAGCGCTTGAACCCCTGCGATTACTACACAGGCAAATGTCAAAAATATTATCCTCGACTTATTTAAACACAGAAATTCTGTCAAATATGTTGTGAAAACTGCTATTCGTTAAATGAGGTGGAGGTTTCCCCTTGCGGCAATCAGTCTGTGGATGTGATGTTTGAATTTTTTTTAAATTATATGACGTTCACTTTTATGATGGCTGTTTCAGTTTTGCTTGAGTTGACCCAATGTTTTCGAAAATGGAGGACGTACACAAATTTGTATCTGAAGTTCTCCTAGTTCTCACCAGGGCTGCTAGCGTGGCCTCCATTTTTAAAAAGAAAATACGAACTCATACCAGAAATTAAGAATGGCATCTTTTGCTTTATTTAATAACAGGCAATACGTCATTGTTTAAGGTAAATATTATTCTTTTGTTAATTCCGCTGTGAATTTGAAATTTCGGAATAAAAGTAGAGGCGAAACTGGCAACCCTGCTTCTCACATTTTTCAATTAAAAACACACTTTAAGGTTAAATAATTATTAAGATGCTACTTGGCGCAGAATACAATACATTATAAAGCAACGTTAAAAACGCCAGAATAAGTGAACTTTCAGCGGACTAGTTTCGGTAGCGTTTAGCGTATCTTCCTCAGTGGTACCGTCCACCGTATCTGCTGAATCTTTGCTTATTCTGGCGTTTTTAATATTGCTTTTAAATTTATATAACACTTTAAGGTTGTTATACATTTTAAAGAAGTGAAAAATTACGATAAAAAATTATACATCTATAAAGCTTAAATATTTATTAATTTTGTAGTTATGGATGTTTTATTTATTTATTTATTTATTTTTTTAAATCTGTTCCCTGTGTGTAATAGAATATTTATAAAATTAGGTTACCTCATTTTTGTATTATGATAGTTACGTTATTTAAATTCTTTTCTCATTTGTGTTTTCTTATAAGAAGGCTCGTTTTGCTGTTTGTCCCCTGTGCAAATGAACACCCAATAGGTTAACACTACAAGGCCGGAAATTTATTTTCAAGTTTTATAAAAATATTTTACATTAGAATTTTTATGTAAAACTGTTTACTTATTTACTTAACGTTTTCTTCTTTTGACATTTTAAATTTATTTTATAAAGAAATTTCTAGTTGAACCAAAATATTCAAATGATAGGGGTCAAAATGGTCCTTACAAAACCATACAGTGCTTACAAAACTATAAAGTGTTTAGCTAATACAAGCACATTTATTTCAAAATAAGCAAAAGCTTTTGTTCACATACATAATAAAAGGAAATTTTTCATTACAAAATTCTGGTGCCAATGTGGCACTTAGGAATTAAAAATTAGGTAAAATTAGGTGGTCCAAAAATGAACCACACCACACTCGAAAGGGTTAACACATTGTATGCGAGACACGTAAAAGTACGTTTTTGTGGATTGGAGGAAGAAATTATTACTGCTACCGGAAATTTTGTAAGGAAGAAAAAAGAAGGTGTAATCGAAACATATTCGCTTCCGATTGGTTGTGAGCAGGTTTTATTCTACTGTGGCACTTGTAAACGTAGTTTTCCCGCTCATTTTCGGAAAATTACGTACATAGAGTGTGTTAAAAAGAAATCATCAGCTGGTCTATCGGTAAAACTTTCTGCCAATAAAGTAAATATTTCTTTAAAAAAAATAGTGGCAGAAAAGAATAAATTTGACAACCATACATTAAGTGACCCCAAAAGAGTCATTCATGAGCCGCCACTGCTTACCCATATCGTCGGTGCCATGTTGAACTATCCAATGTGAAAACAGGGGGCTAATTTTTTTAATTTAGAATTCTTGATTGGCACCATTTTGCTGAAATGGTAATAGTTCCCTTGTTTTCGCCTTAACTAATGCGTCATTAAATGAGGATAAATAAGGCGAATTTTACTATTTCAAAAAAGTGGTGTCATTAAAGAAATCTGAATTTAAAAAATGTAGCCCACTATTCTCACACTGTATATTTTGACAGGGTGCCGACGATATGTCTTAATTTGTGTTGATGTCAGAAATTTGTGGGCATGACGTCCTTTGTTTATCTTCCACGTTGCCGTATTTGGCAACGTTTCTTTTTTGAAAGGCTAGGAAAAAGATAATTTCTTATTGGAAGTAAAATTCTTTTAACCCGACTGCCAAGAAGGGTTACGTGTTTCACGCGCATCTGGGTATGTTGATTTCTTTATACACTCGTCGAAACATCTCAATGGCGGGATGAATTTTTAGGAATTAGGTCTCTATCGATTCGTTTTAACCGTCCGATGGTTATAGGCTAGATTTTGTTTTTCTAAATTCAAAATGGTGGAAGAGAGGAAAAAAAATTACGCATCATATTGAGTGGCATATCACTGGATAGGTCTTTCAAAATGACGATGATGTTTCATTGACTATTTTACAGTCAGAAGGTCGGTTTAAATCAGTGGCGTACCCAGGATTTTATTTCGGGGGGGGGGGGTGACTTAAATTTCCAAAATGTTCTAAATCTTACGAAACACGTTGAATTGTGTTATAAACAGAAATCATTTTTGCCAATAAGGCCGTAGCCAGGGGGGGGGGAGGGGAGGGCAGGGGTGACTTTGTTCCGAAAATTTGAAAAATTTGGTCCAGTCCGAAAATTTGGACTTAAAAAATATCGCGATTTTTGACATGGTCGCCGAAAAAAATCAATTTCATTAATCGTTCGCAGAAAAAAAATCTCCAATTTTTTTAAAGTATCCGAAAAGGAAAAAAACCGAAATTTTGTCATAGGGCCACGGATAAAATGCAAAGTTTGTCAAAGGATTGCGAAAAAAAAAGTCAAATTTCGTCAGATACTCGCCGAGGAAACGCTAATTTCGTCAAATGAGTACAGAAAAAACCCGAATTTCGTCATAAGGCCGCAGAAAAAAAGCGATTTACGAAAAAAGATCGCTAAAAACACGCATTCCGTCGAAGGGCTGCGAAAAAAAGGGCTAATTTCGTAAAGGATCGCAAAAAAGCTAATTTCGTCAAAGGGAGATGGAAAAACGTGAATTCCATCAAAAGGGGCAGAAAAGCGCAAATTTCATCAAAAAGACGAGAAAAAAACGCTAATTTTGTCCAAAAGCCACGGAAAAACGCAAATTTCGTCAAAGGGCCGCAGAAAAAACACAAATTTCGACAAAAGATCGCTAAAAAACACGCATTCCGTCAAAGGGAAGCGGAAAAAAACGCGAATTTCGTCAAAGGGTCACAGAAAAAACGTGAATTTCGTCAAAAGGCCGCAGAAAAACGGAAATTTCATCAAAAAGACGAGAAAAAAGCAAATTTCGTCAAAAAGCCGCAGAAAAAAGCGCAAATTTCGACAAAGGATTGTCTTAAAAAATGCGAATTTCGGCAAATGACCACAGATAAAACGCGAATTTCGTCAAAGGGCCGCAGAAAAAATGCAAATTCCAACAAAGGATCGCTAAAAAAACATCATTCCGTGAAAGGGAAGCGGAAAAACACGAATTTCGTTAAAGATTCGCCAAAAAAAAGAAAAGCAGGGTCACAAAGAAAGGCCACAGAAAAGCGTGAATTTCGTCAAAAGGCTGCGGAAAAAAGCGAATTTCGTCAAAAAGTTGCGGAAAACATAAATTTCGACGGATTGCGAAAAAACGCGAATTTCGTCAAATGGTCACCGAAAAAGCGTGAATTTCGTCAAATGAACGCAGAAAAAACGCGAATTTCGTCAAAGGGCCTCAGTAAAAAACATAAATTTCGACAAAGGACCGCTAAAAAACACGCATTCCGGCAAAGGGAAGCGGAAAAAACACGAATTTCGTCAAAGGCTCACAGAAAAAACGTTAATTTTATCAAAAGGCCGCAGAAAAACGCAAATTTCATCAAAAAGACGAGAAAAAAAGCAAATTTCGTCAAAAAGTCGTGGAAAAAACACAAATTTCGACGAAGGATTGACTAAAAAAAAGGCGAATTTCGGCAAATGACCACAGAAAAAATGCAATTTTCGTTAAAGGATAGCAAAAAAAAAAAAAAAAAGAAAAAGAAAAAGGAGGGTGACAAAGAAGGGCCTCAGAAAAGCGTGAATTTCGTCAAAAGGCTGCGGAAAAAAGCGAATTTCGTCAAAAAGCCGCGGAAAAAAAGCAAATTTCGAGAAAGGATCTCGAAAAAAACGCAAATTTCGTCTTAGGGCCGCAGAAAAAACGCGAATTTTATCTAAAGGTCGCGGAAAAAACGCGAATTTCGACAAAGGATCTCGAAAAAAACGCAAATTTCGTCAAAGGGTCGCAGAAAAAACGCGAATTTCATCAAAAGGTCGCGGTAAAAACGCGAAATTCGAAAAAAATATCGCTTAAAACACGCATTCCATCAAAGGGCAGCAAAAAAGCTAATTTCGTAAAGGATAGCAAAAAAAACGCGAATTTCATCAAAAAGACGAGAAAAAAAGCAAATTTCGTCAAAAATCCGCAAAAAAGACGCAAATTTTGACGAAGGATTGCGTAAAAAACGTTCATTTCGGCAAATGACCTCGCAAAAAATGTGAATTTCGTCAAAGGGCCACAGAAAAAACTAGAATTTCGTTAAAGGATCGCAAAAAAAGAAAAAGCAAGGTCACAAAGAAGGGCCGCAGAAAAACGTGAATTTCGTTAAAAGACTGCGGAAAAAAGCGAATTTCGTTAAATAGCCGCAAAAAATGCTACTTTTGCCAAAGAGACGCCGAAAAAAAGCAAATTTCATCAAAAAGACGAGAAAAAAAACGCGAATTTCTTCAAAAAAGCCGCGGGAAAAAAGCAAATTTCGACGAAGAATTTCGTAAAAAAAAAAACCGCGGATTTCGGCAAAAATCTGCGAAAAAAACTTGAATTTCATCAAATCCCGCCAAAAAAAACGCGGAAAAAACATAAATTTCGACAGGATCACAAAAAAAATCTCAAATATCGTCACAGATCCGCGGAAAAAAACATAAATTTCGACGAAGGAGTGCGTAAAAAAAACACGAACTTCGGCAAAAAGTCGCAGAAAAAGCGAAATTCTTCAAATGACTGCGGCGAAAATTCCAATTTTGTCAAAAAACTGTGGAAAAGACACAAATTTTTCGCAGGGAGATGCGACTGAAAAATCAAAGTTAATAAGCTACTTTTACAGTTGTGATATACGCTCGAAATTCGCCAACCATCCCAGGTGTGTAATCCTTCGGTTAATTTATCACTAGTTTTCTTCACAACACTAAATTATAGTTTATTTATAAGAATACATAAAGACATGGAAGACAAAACATTTGAACGTCACACTATATACAAATAATTATATTTTTCACATAGCTGCAGACCACCTTCACATTTCACTCCGAAACAACACTTCACTATATTGCTAAATTGTTTCACAAAAAACTCAAATTAATACACTTCCGTTTTTATTACAATCTTTCGGTTTCTCATAAAAAATACCCGCCCACGCTCACATGCCGGCTTACACAACACTGCTACCTTCCACACTCTCTGAATAAACAGTGTCCCCCTACCTCTCTCCGTGCACCCACGTATCACGTGTCAAATGGCGCCAGAGAAATCAAAGGGAAATTATCCAGACGCCTCCAGACATCACAACAGCCAACTCTTCGTCTTCCGCACCGGATTTCCGATTTAGCCGAAATTGACTTGTGATTAGCTGCAGTGTTACTGTGCATTAACATACTTCCGCTTTGACACTCTTGACGCCCGTCGACTGTGAGAGAAATTAAAAAACTCCTTAAAATAAATTACTTTTTGATTTGTCGAATTTACTTGTAGGTCTCTTGAACTGACCATATACGTTTTCATTTATCCAGTAAAACAGGTATGGAGCTATTCTTCAGTCATTTGAAAATTTATTTTGTGGTTTCAAGTAAATTTGGTCGCAGGACTGAGGAAAATATTGGATTAATAAAAAAAAAACAAATTCGCGGCATGCTAGAAAATAAAACAAATTTATCTGAAAAAGAAGGAATGTCAGCCCTTTTTTCATTTCACTGCGATCTCTTCGGAGGTGGAATGGAGCTGTAACCTCATAACCCTCGTCGCCATCGACTTCTTTGGGTGTGTGCGGGGCATCACTGTGCGGGTAGCATCACTGTGCACTGGTATATGGGACTAACCAGACTAGCTGCGCCGCAGAAAGAAAAATTAAAATTTATCTCAAACGAAAGAAGAAAAAAACAGGAGTTTTTTCTTCATTTTTGATTACTTCGAAAGGGGGCCCTATAACCCCATCAGCCCCTTTCCCCTCATTGGGTATACTGTGGTGTAATTGTGCACTGATATGAGACTAGCCAGAAAGCCTAGTTCGTTGTATTGCAGAAAACAATTGCATTACAAATTTATCTCAAACAAAAAGAAAAAAAATCAGCACTTTTTTCATTTCATTTTCAACTATTTTGGGAGAGGTCTGTAACCCCATCACCCCCTTTCTACTTCTTTGGGTATAATGTGGTGTCACTGTGCACTAACATGGAACTAAACAGAAGAGTGTAGTTAGTCTGTTGAATGATAGGAGAAAAAAAAATGCAAATTTATCTCAAACAGAAAGAAAAAAGCATTATTTTTTTTTCGATTATTTCGGGAGGAGGGGGCTGTAAGCCCATCAGCAGCCTCCCCTTTTTTCGGTATGCTGTGATGTCAATGTGGACTAATATGGATTTAACGAGAATGGCTATTTCGCTGTATGGCAGAAGAAAAATTACAAATTTATCTCAAACGAGAAAAAAAAATCAGCCTTTTTTTCATTTCATTTTCGACTATTTAGGAAGGGGACACTCCATTAGCCCCTTTCACCTCTTTGGGTATAATGTGGTGCCACTGTGCACTAGTATGGAACTAAAGAGAAGAGAGCGGCTAGTCTGTTGAATGATAGGGGGAAAATACAAATTTACCTCAAACAAAAAGAAAAATATCAGCACTTTTTCATTTCATGTTCGACTTTTTGAGAAGAGGGCTGTAACCCCATTAGCCCCCTTTTACCTTTTTGGGTATAACGTGGTGTCACTCTACACTAATATGGGACTACAGCGAAGGGAATGGCTAGTCTGTTGAATGATAGGGGAGAAAATGCAAATTTATCTCACACAGACAGAAAAAAATCAGCACTATTTTTTCGTTTCATTTTCTACTATTTCGAGAGGAGGGGGGCTGTAATTCCAACACCCCCTCCCCATCTTTGGGTGTGCTGAGATGCCAATGTGGACTAATATGGAGTTAACTAGAATGGCTATTTTGCTTTATGACAGAAAAAAAAATTACGGACTTATCTTTAAAAAGTAACGAAAAAACAATATTTTCATTTAATTTTTTGATTATTTCTGGTTTTTTTGGGGGAGGGGGGAGGCTGTAAACCCGTCACCCCCCTTTCTCTTCTTTTGTGTCAATATGGACTACTATGGAACTAAAGCGAAGGAAGCGCATAGGCTGTTGAACGATAGGGGAAAAAATGCAAATTTATCTTAAACAGGCAGAAAAAATTCAGCACTATTTTATCATTTCATTTTCGACCATTTCGAGAGGAGGGGGCTGAAATTCCATCAGCCCACTCCCCATCTTTGAGTATGTTGTGATGTCAATGTGGACTAATATTGTGTTAACGAGAATGTCTATTTTGCTATATGAGAGAAGAAAAAATTACAGAATTATCTTTAAAATGTAAGGAAAAATTACTTTTTCATTTAATTTTTCGACTATTTCGGGAGGGGGGGCGCTGTAACTTCGTCTACCCCCTTTCTCTTCTTTGTTGTCAATGTGGACCAATATAGGACTAATGGGAATGACTAGTCTGCTGTATGATTGAAAAAAATTTAATTTTTTTTCCAAAAAAGAAAGACGAAAAAACAACACTTTTTCATATCACTTTCGAAAATTTCGGTGGGGGGGGGGCTGTAGCCCCATCAGCCCCCCCTTGGGTACGCCCATGGTTTAAATATTACACAACCTGGAAGTTGTGTAGGTAGGATCTCTAGCTTTACTGCAACTCTAACCTTCATAGACATCTATAGGCCTCATTAAAACAGTGTTTATAGATAGGAACTAACAATTCAACACAACTTAAAAGTCATCAATACAAGTAGATAAAAAAAAATAGGTAAGTAATAAAAAAATTGTTTAACCCTTAATTGCATAGTGATGTAAACTTCCATCGCCTTTTTATTTAATTTTTAATACATAAATTAAGTTCTTTCAACCACTATATTTATATAGAAATATTAATCCTCTAAAAATTACAAAAATATGCTACTAAATAAAGTTAAAAATCTATCTTAAGATTTTTGGTGTCTAATCCTTAATATAAAAATAAAAAACACAATTCTAAAAGAATAATTCATGCAATTAAGGGTTAGCATTGATGAGAAATAATTAATTAGTTCGCTTTTTATGCAGTGGAGTTTTCTCATTTTTTAAATTTAATTTTTACTTGTCTGCATTGGATATCAAAGATTTATTTAATAATAAGTCAAATTGGCTAATAAAATTTAAAATCAATATTTTTGAAGAATGTTTTTGCTTTTGTAGTTTTGGATAATGTTTCAATGAGGTTGCAAAAAAAGAAAAAAAAAGAAAAGAAAATGGCGCATCGTTTGAAATGCAGTTTCTCAATTTGTACTGTCTTTAAGTGGAATCTCGAGTCCTTTGTAATAAAATCGTAATCCTCTTAAATACTAAAAAAAATGAAACAATCAATACATATTTAAAGAGACGATTTGTTTGACAAGAGATCCGGTGGCGTCAAAAAATTAATCTATTCAACACGCTTCAAAATGCTCGAAAATTGGACTTGCAATGGAAAAATTAAATTGTACGAGTCAGAAATGAACTAGCTATCAATGGAGTTATGAATAAAAAGGAGGCGACATTTAGTGTACTGTCTACCAGTTGTGACTGAAGTAACTGAGGAGGTTGTCACGAGATGGCGGCTTGGTTTTTTTAAATAGCATCTTCAGTTTCTGATTAGCGCAAAGCAAACTTCCCACCAATAAAATTGAATAGAAAATTTCGTCCTATTTAAGCTTCGTATTCATGGAATTTTTTTTCTCAAAAATGACATAAAAATTTCTGTTTGTTTTTACTGGTGTCAGTATGCCTTGTAAAACTGTCAGTTTGTTTCCCTGGTTGTCACAATATGGCGGAAACGCAGTACCTAACTACCGCCAAAGTAAACTCCTACCAGTAAAAATGAAAATCTGTTTCTACCATTATTTATGACTGAAATTTTGCAATAATGAGGCTTTTAAATAAGTTGAAAATTTCTATATAAATCTTCTGGTGGAAGTTTCCACCTGCGGTAAGCAACGCCTGCGATAGCGGTTACAGTTGAAGCTTCACTATTTTAAGGATATGTCAGTTCCTCTTTATTAATACTTCCATGTAGCTATTCGATGGTATGATGTACTGCTGTGCTGTTTCATTCTTTTTTATTTATTTTTATTTTTATTATTATTATTTTTTTTTCTTTTGTAACATTGGTTACGATTTAAAAGTCGATACGAATAGCTGGATGAAACAAAATGCACCTTTCGGAATGCAATTTCATGATTTATACGGCTTTTAAGTTGAATTTCGAGTCATAAAAAAACGCCTTTTAAATATTCTTATTAACACTAGAATGCCCGGAAATTTTACTAAAGTTTCATAAAAATATTTGAAACCAGAATTTTTATTTAAAATTATTTGTTTGATTTATTTAACGTAAATGTGTGTGGTAAAATTTCTTATTTTATGAAAGATTTTCTGGTTCACGATAACATTTAACCAAATGGTCGGAGTCGCTTGTGGTTGTGTTTATGACGGCAAATTATCAGCGCGAGGGATATAGGTCCTAAGTGGGGATATTTCTAAGGGAACCTAACCCGTATTTACGCTTGGGAAATCAAGGTTCGAAGAAAACCACGAAAACTCCGAGCGATTAGGCAACGTGCGCGACTGGGATCGATCCTAGCACCTCCCATCTAGTGATCTGCGATTTCGATTTTTTTAATCGATTTAATCGATACTATGGCCAACTCGATTTAATCGATACTATGAATTTTTTAATCGATGTCTCTAAGACAAAATAAGGTAATATCATTTTCATTTTCCTTCAAAAATCGAAGATAAAGTAGTTGGATGTGCCAATCCCAAAACTTTCATCTGCCACATAAATGTTAAAACTACAAAATTCGCTATCACGGTGTCAAATTTAAATGATAACATATGCGCATCATGAGGATTCAAATAGCATAGGTTCGTTGAAGTATGTGCCTTTTAAAAGAAAATATAAGCATTGCATTTTCCTAACAAGTCATTGAATTTCGGCTCACACCCTCTTAGGCTAATGTCAGACGAACGCCTTTTTTTGCACGCTTTTTTCGCTCTTACGCCATCCCTACACCTTCGCTAGCATGTGTAGGGACGGTATAAGAGCGAAAAAAAAAGCGTGCAAAAAGACGTTCGTCTGATATTAGCCTAGATGTCCGCAACGGAAAATCCCAATTCAAAAAGCATAAAAGTGACAGCTGTTGGGCAGTATACACCCAAGCCTAATAAGGATCTATTTATCTGAAAGTGTAACAGAATATGAAGTTTGATTAAATTCCGTGCATTAGTTTTGACATATGGCTATCACGAATATCATGCAAAAATCAGTATAGCAGCGCTGCCTGTTACATGATTAACACGAAAAATTCAGGAACAACTTATGTCAATGACACATAATATTAAGTTTGATGAAATTTCGGTCATTACTTCTTGAGATATTATCGCTAATATCTTGTAAATTCTGAAAAACAGTGTTAAATTCAGGGGCTGGTACTGGTGGACAACCCCCCCCCCCCCCCCACGGAACATTGAAATTTCCCTCATGAAGATTTCAGATTTTATGCTTAAGGGACAAAACTCTAGAATGTCCCTCTCCAGAACCATAGAAATCCCTCCCGGAGAAAAATGTCTGAATTCAACACTGCTAAAAAAAGCAGCATGGCAGCACAACCTGTTATATCATTTACCCGAAAACCTAATCATGAACAACTTATGACAGAATATTAAGTTTGATGAAATTCCGTTCATTAGTTTTTGAGATATGATCCCTAAAATCGTTTAAATCCAGAAAAACGTGTTGAATTCCGGGGGTAGCCCGGAGGGACGTGCGCTCCCCCCCTCTGTGCAACATTCAAATGTCCCCCCAGAAGGTTTGAGATTTTATGCTTAATGTACAAAAGTCCAATCCCCTTCCCCTCTGAACTGTCCCTCTTTGGATCCGCAGAAATCCCTCCCGGAGAAAATTGTCTGAATTCAACACTGCTGATAAAATCTGCATAACAACGCTCCCTGTTGTGCGATTTACACCGAAATCTAATATGCAACAATTTATGCCAACGTCTAACTGATAAAGCTATTGCGAAAATCGGAAAAATGTAGCATAGCAGCGCCACCTGTCGGTAGATTTACATCAAAAAGTAATCAGCACCAATTTATATGAAAGTCCAATTGAATCTAAAGTTTCAACAGATTCCATGCATTAGTTCTTGAAATAGACCGCTCACATTTTTTTTTGTCAGAGACAAATAAATAGAGAGACTGACAGACAGACAATGTATAAAAATAGTCAAATCGTATTCCAGACAAGATCTTCTAAAACTATAAATCCTTCGAAAACCGGAAGTCGAAATTTTTCACGAATCCAACGCTTTCTTTTTCTAAAGACAAAAGAAAGCAAGAAAAAATGACCGCATCGATTCTGCCCGTAAATTAAGATCAGAAATGGCGAATCGATTCAGTTCAGATTCGATGCCGATGTCGATCTTTAGATGCGGGCAGAATCGCTATATTTTGATTTACTTCAATTTTTTAGATTCGGGCGAATCGATTCAGTTTAGATTCGATGCCGGTTTTTAGATGCGGCTGAAATCGTTATATTTTGATTTACTTCAATTCAAATCGCATCGCGCATGATCCACGATTCGGGTTGAATAAATTCCTCCAATTTTACTGTTTTAGTGGCAGAATTGCTGTAAAATTTTGTATAAGAGCCTTTTTTTTTTTTCTTCTTTCTAGGTTCAGTGTTGAATGGCGGGTTGATTTCTTGACTGCTCTGGTCGGAATGAGGGGGGGGGGGGAGATTTTAGAGTTCCGTAAGGGGGATGCACATTTTTCCATTAAAAAGCATAAAATCTCAAAACTTTCGGGAGGGACATTCCAATGTTCCCCCGGGTCACCCCCTGAATTCAATACTAGGTTAAATCGTTATACTTTTGTTTAGAAGCCTAATTATTCGGGTTACTAGTTTATTATGTTGTATGTTTCAAGTTCATCCCTTCTAATCCTTTCCGCCCCCCCCCCCCCCTTCCTCGCCAATCTTAATTTACAGGGCCGTTCAAAATATGCATGCTATTTTAAAAATGCCCAATTCTCGTTCTATTTTATTATAAATCCACATTTTGAAACCTTGATTAAAGATACATTTGAGGTCGCTCCTCCCACCGTTTGAGACTTACCTGCCCCCCGGGGGGGCATATTGTTTCTTCCAAACCATCTCGTGTAACATATTGTTGGAAAGCTTTTAACGTCCTCTTTTATTTTCTGTCCTTCCTCCCCCCTCCCTAGTTACACGCTCTTGGCACTTTTTAGCTCACAGGCTATCAAACCCTGAGATTTAATGCGCCCGTCGGTATTGTATGTATGTATGTATGTACGTAACGCGATAACTTTTGATAGAAATATCCGATTTGCTTCAATTTTTTTTCTATGTTCATTCTGCTAAAGCACTTACCTGATTAGTTTTGGTGGTTCATTGGTTAAGTATAAAGGGGGGAACGGGGGCTAGTCCCCCCCCTTAACTTAGATAAATGGGTTTTTCATGCAGGATTATCAGATTTTCTTCAAATTTTGGTATACCGGTTAATTTTGATAACGAGTTTCTCTGATTATATTTGAAGGTTCATTGTTATAGTCTAAAGGGGGGAGGGGGGAACGAGAGGATAATACCCTCCTTAATTTAGATAGATGGGTTTTGCCATCCGATTTACTTCAAATTTGGTATACCAGTTTATTCTGATAAGGCGCTTCCCTAATTAGATTCGGAAGTTCATTGGTTAAATATAAAAGGGAAAACGGGGGCTAATACCCCCTTAATTTAGATAAATGGGTTTTTGTATCCGATTTGCTTCAAATTTGGTATACCGATTTATTTCGATAAGGCGCTTCCCTGATGACATTTGGAGGGTCATTGATTAAATATAAAGAGGGGAAACGGGGAGGGGTAATTCCCCCCTACCCTTAGTTTATTTTTCGAAGGGCATTATTCTTTGAAATAAGAGCATAATATACAGTTAGTGTGGATAGCCTGTGAGCTCAATGCCATCAGTTTAACTGGGCACTTTTCTTTTTAGCTCACAGGCTATCAAAGCCTGAGAGCTAATGTGCCCGCAGTTTCTGTATGTATGTATGTACATACGTAACGCGATAACTCTCGATAGAAATATCCGATTTGCTCCAATTTTTTTTTCTAGGTTCATTCTCATAAGGCGCTTCCCTGATTAGTTTTGGGGGTTCATTGGTTAAGCATAAAGGAGGGGGTACGGGGGCTATTCCCCCCCTCACTTAGATAAATGGGTTTTTCATGCAGAATTATCACATTTGCTTCAATTTTGGTATACCGGTTAATTCTGATAAGGCGCTTCCCTGATTAAATTTGGAGGTTCATTATTTAAGTATAAAGGGAGGAACAGGGGCTAACCCCCCTTAATTTAGATATATGGGTTTTTCCATCTGAATTGCTTCAAATTTGGTAACTAGTTTATTCTGATAACGCGCATCCCTGATGAGATTTGGAGGCTTATTGTTTAAGTATAGAGATGTGACGGGGGGGGGGCATTCCCCCTTAATTTATTTTTCGAAAGGCATTCTTTGAAGTAAGAGTATAAAATACAATTAGTATGAATAGACTGTGAGCTCAATGCCATCAGTTTAACTAGATACTTTTCTTTTTTATTTATTATTGTTTCAGTGAGTGCACTCTGCATGTCAGCGAATGAGTCAATAACTGTTTATGGTTTTTAGATTACTGCTGGGGGAAAAAAAAGAAAGAAAAAAAAACATATAATCAAGGAATGTACTTTTATTTATTTGTTAACCAGAGAAAAGTATGTTATTTCATTCTTAATGGCTCTAGGATGAGAACTTTTTTCTTAACAGCTAAATATTTGGTAAACATTAAAAAGAAAGATATTTATAAACTGTAAATGAGATAAGGAGATATATATTTTTAAAAGGGAAAGAAATTTTAGTGAAATATATTATTAAAAGGAGAATTTTTATTATTAATTGCGGGATAATTAGTATGTGATACTTGGTTAATTACATTCATCACAGCTATTTTAAAAGAAGATTTGCAATATTTGCATTTCCCCCACACTTATAGAAGACCCTAAAAAGACTAAAAAACCATTTAAGTTTTTAAATAAATTTAGAGCCTTCAAAATTTCGCTCATCTGCGCATTTTTAAGAATGACGTTTATAGGAAGAAAGTCCCCATCTGTTTGGTTGAAGGAAATAAGAGTTAGAGTAGAAAGTACATCTTTCCGGATGAAAAAAAAAATCATTTCTTTCTTTTTTTTTATCTGACCGAGATCTTTTTTTAAAGATAAATTTAAATATAATATAAATTATTATCAAAATTACATCTTAAAAATAATAATTTTAAAAGTTAAAAAACCTTATTTTTTGACTCAAAGGTCTGTAGTAGCTTACTTCTGGGCCGCTAACATTGTCTATGGCCCACATAAATGGGGGTGAGGGATATTCGTTACGGCCCTGTTGATTCGCTACGCTTTGGAATTACTATTTTTCAGCTTATCTGCGTGAATCTGTGAACATCGAAATATCGATTCAAGTATCGATTCTAGAATTTGGGAATCGATTCTTATTGCGATCGATTCTGTTTTATACGATGTCGATTTTAATCGATTCTCAAATTTTCCAGAATCGCCCATCACTACTCCCATCTACCAGCTTCGAGAGCAAAACCTCTCGGCCACTGGTGAGGGGATCCGAGTCCGATCGACTCTTTCTGGGCGGTTAGTTCCATGGGTTTTTGTAGTATAAGTCACGTAACTGATAACCACTATGCTTGTTCCCACCGTTATTTTCGAAAAGTTTGCTGCGCCTTATTAGATTAATGAGATATCTCCGATAAAATAAGTCACATTTTTCCGTTTTAAAATACTGGTAGACAAAATCGCACCATGTGACTTACACTACAAGTACAGTCGTGGAAAAAAAAAGTAAACACCCCCTACTAACTCCTCAACAAATTATCGTAGACGAAAGTTACTGGTACCGGATGATTGGAAATAAAGTCTACTTTTAAATGGTGTGTATAAAATTTGCTTAGGGGGCCATATACATATTAAAACGAATTCAAACTTCATTTTTTTCAATGGCAGTACCCAAATTTAACGTGATATTTCAAATCTTCGGTTCAAAATATGCCTAGAAACCAAATTTCAAGTCATTCGAATGATAAGTTTTTGAATTATAGACATTCAAAATTTAGTACTTCTAATGTTAAATTACATTTTCATATTTTTATTTATATCTCCTGAAATTATGCTCCTAATGAGCTAATTTTTTGTGCAGCAATAATACTAATATACCCAAACATAAATACGTTGAATTTGCAATTTTTATAATTTTATGATATGAATTATGAATTATGAAATTAATATTCGAAAAAATTATGAATTGCAACATACAATTTTTTTGATGGACTTAGATTTATTAAGTCCTGCTTTATGGAAATCCCAAATTTCACATTTTTTTTTCCAAGTAGTTTTCAAATTATGCTTAAACAACGGCAAAATGATGGTTTAAGGGGCCGTCTATGATAGAAGTGAGTAAATTTTTGAAATTTATTCTGCTATCCTGTAATCAAACAGGTTTCATTGACGCTTAAACGTGCCTTGATCAAGAAGGCGGCTCTCTCGGTTAACAATCGAGTTCGTTAACTTTAATTTGGATACAGCCCTTAAAATACGCTCGTTTTAAAATAATTAATTTCTCGGAAACTTATGGCACGAATGGCATAAAAATTTGTTTATGGGCTAATTGTAAGGTGTAGAGTTCATTTATGCTGTCAGAATTGTGTACTGCTATTAAAAAAAAACAAAGTTATGGTTCGTTTTAATATGTAGATGGCCCCTTAAACAAATGTTATATACATCAATTAAAAGTAGACTTTATTTCCAATCGTTCGGTACCAGTAACTTTCTTCTACGATAATTTGTTGAGAAGTTAGTAGGGGGTGTTTACTTTTTTTTCCCCACGACTGTACAGATGGAACTGTACAGATGGAACTGACCTGGGCGTTCTAGTGTTAAAAAACAGTCAATATCTACTTTGGGAGCGGAAGTCTCGGACTAATATGAACATATCCCGGAGTGCCCCAAAATACAGTTTATTCAAAACCTTTCAAACTGCCCGAAAATTGAATATTCCATAAAAAAAATTATATTCTATAGCGTTATTTTCTTAAAGTATTGTAATGTGCAACAAAGAAATTAAAAATCTGTTCAAAGGTCTCGTGCGCTGTGCGGTTTTGGAGGCTTTACAGGGCAAATAACAGTCACTGTTTGGGCGTTCGCAAATTCGAGAATATGCAAAATGATTTCCAGTGTGCATACAACTCATAAAATTTCCAAGGAGCATCGTGCTACTATTTCAGTTTAACAAATTTCTATTTAATTTCTAAATATCGGAATTTACAGCCACCTTGTTTAATCACAGAATTCCTAATACGTTTCTAAGATTAAATAAGGCGATGAATTATATTGAAAAATTGTAGTAAAAGTGTATGCACCATGGATTTCCTCGCAACTTTTCAAGTCCGGGGGGTACCGGTCGCGGTTCCAGACTTGCGGCCAATCATGAGGAGATGAAGTTGCAAGCACACAAGCAGTAAAGAAATGACTTTAACCCTTTAGTGCGCAGCTTTGCATATATGCAAACAGCAGTGTTTTGAATTTAATACATTTTTTTATTCGTGTATACCTAATTCACACCAGAAAATTAAAATAGTAATATTTGCTTTAATTAATAACATATATTCCATATTTAAATAAAGCAAAATTAACCATTGAAACTTTCTGGTGTAAAGTCAGATCCTCTGAACTATGTAATTTCTAGAACGTATTCTGTCATGGGAATTAACCCTTAATTGCATAGTGATGTAAATTTCCATCACCT
Source organism: Maratus speciosus (assembly GCA_963932465.1). NCBI lineage: Eukaryota > Metazoa > Arthropoda > Arachnida > Araneae > Salticidae > Maratus > Maratus speciosus. The sequence continues at coordinate 198,985,136 of OZ010796.1, read as the reverse complement.
TTTTATTTAATTTTTAATACATAAATTAAGTTCTTACAACCACTATATTTATATAGAAATATTATTCCTCTGAAAATTACAACAATATGCTACTAAATAAAGTTAAAAATATATCTTAAGATTTCTGGTGTCTAATCCTTAATATAAAAATAAAAACACAATTCTAAAAGAATAATTCATGCATTTAAGGGTCAAAGGTTAAGTTTTATAAAATAAATAAATATATAAAATAAGGTATTTTGAGGCGTACTTATTAAAATATTTACTAATTTCCAATAGTTTAGTGTAAAACAGCCACACGACAGTAGTTTAAACTTGTATTGCAGATGTGCAACAGAAGAAAAGATTGACGTATTATATGAAAAATATATCTCTGATTTTTTTTTTCATTATTTTCCCTGTGTAATAAACCTTTCAGAGAATTATATATCATTTTTTTCGAAACAAAATAAAATATCTCGCATTTAAGGATTAGCCCTCTAAAGTTCATTGTAGCATATATGCTATCACCAGTGTTATGAATTTAGTGGATTTTTTAATTCTGATATCCCAAATTCACACTAGAAATTTAAAATAGCAATATTTGCTTTATTTAGTAGCAGACATTTCGTAATTAAATAAATTGAAACTTATTATTATTAAAAATTTCTGGTATGAATTTAGATTATCTAAATTACGGAATTTCTCGAACGCATTCTACCACGGGAATATTTAAATAATTTCAATATTTATTTATGTAATAACATTGAATATTTTTCTGTAAACATTTTATATTTTAATCTTGACCATTTCTCTTTATGTTTCGTTGCTTTCCTTTTTTTTATTATGTTGTTTCTAATTTACTTATGTTTTTTTTTTTAATTTTTTTCTAAGAAGAAATTGAAACAGAAGAAGACTGTTCCGAATCGGCGGACTGTTCAAGGGAGAGCAGTATTATCGTTGTTCGAGAGAAAAAAAAGAAAACAACAGTTTACGTAGAAACAGATGAAGATGAAGATGGAGATAAAGATAGTGTAAAGATTATGGGAGAAGCTCAATATGTATTATGTGACCCTTCAAATGCAGAAGTATTTTCTGAGGTAAGGCCTAAAATTTTGGCATTTTTTAATGAAAAATCGTAGAAACCATATTAATACATTTCTTGTTAATAATTTAAGTGAATGCAGATGATTGAAGGTGATGTTTTAAAATATTTTAAGAATTCATTTTTAATGCGTTTTATATTTTAGAATAAGGTTAATCATAGCTGCCAACTTCTACGGTTTTTGTTAATACTAAAAGTTAAAATTATTCTTTACCTTGTTTAACCCCTTAATGGTTGCATTAAATTACGGTATAAAAATTGAAATTGCTCATTGGCACCACTTTTTTGAAAAAGAAATATTCAACTTATTTAATGCCAGGTAAAATGGTACCGTAATAAATCCAATTACACTGTTTTATAAAACTGGAGGTAATCAAACAATTCAAGCCACCGCTCGTGAATATCACAGGAGCGAGATTTAAGGGGTTAACTGCCTATTTTGGTGATCAAATATGATCAAATTTACTATTAAATTTTAGTGGCAAATGAAAAAGGTGAAAGTTGGCAGATATAGCTTAATGTAACTTTAAAGGAGGTTCTACATGTTTAACCTAAAATTCACCTGATATTTAGGATTTTTTTCAGTTACAAAGAAAAGAGAATAAATCCTCGTACTTTTTGCATTATATGTATTGAGATTTCACTGATATATTTAACCCTCCGTCTACCAGACGGGTCCATTGGACCCGACAGGTACATACAAAATATTCATTCAAACCAGAAATTTCTTTAAAATAAACTAAGTATATAAACCAGACAAAAATAAGGTAAATAAATAAGTTAAATAGTTTTAAATAAAAATTCTGGTGTAGAACGTTTTATTAAAACTTGAATAAAATTCCCGGTAGATCTAGGGTTAAATTTGTGTGTGTGTGAAATGTAAACGAGGGATGTCAAACTGTTGCCCGAAGAAAACCACTAAACTTTTAGAGAAATAAATGCCTTTATCTAATCATTGAAACTCTACGATTTAAGAAGTCTACTATTACATTAAAAATTAGCGGTATCAAGCGGACCACAGTTTGACACCCACGCGGAGCTGCCAATTTGGTGTACAATTTTAATCTGGAATTTCAAATTCATACCGGAAATTTCGAAAGAAGAATTTTAAATACTTCTTATTATGTAAGACATTGTACGCCCTTCTTTATTTTCAGTATAAGGACTAAATTTATGAATAAAAATAGAGGCTAAATTGGCAACACTTCCACCGTGATATCCTCGGTGCCATGTCACTGTCCAACGTGAAAGCAGTGGGATACTTTTTTAAAATTCAGATTTCTTGATTGGCACCATTTTTTTTGAAATAGTAAAATTCTCCTTCTTTAATTTTATTTAATGACCATGTTAATTAAGGCAAAAACAAGGGAAAATTTATCATTTCACAAAAGTGGCACCAATCAACAAATCTGAATTTAAAAAAAAAATAGCCCACTTTTTTCACATTGGATAGTTTGGCATGGTACCGACGATACAAACAATAAATTTTTGCGACTAGGAGTCATGCGCAGTGTTGCCAGTGGGTTACTTTTTTTCAAATTCAGATTTCTTGATTGGCACATTTTTTTTTTTTTTGAAATAGTAAAATTCGCCTTATTTAATCTTATTTAATGAACATGTTAAATAAGGCAAAAACAAGGGGAAATTTATCATTTCACAAAAGTGGTGCCAATCAATAAATCTGAATTTAAAAATATAGCCCACTTTTTTCACATTGAATAGTTTGGCATGGTACCGACGATACAAACAATACGCTTTTTGCGACTAGAAGTCATGCACAGTGTTGCCAGTGGGCTACTTTTTTAAAATTCAGATTTTTTAATTAGCGCCACCTTTCTGAAATGGTAAAATTGCCCTTCTTTTCGCATTAATTAATATATCATTGAACAAGGTGAATTTTCTTATTTAAAAATACTGGTGCCAATCAAGAAATCTGAATTTTAAAAAAGTTGCCCACTGGCAACATTGGTCATGCAAATCATCGCTACGATGACAAACTATCCAAAGTGAAAACAGTGGGCTATTTTTTTAATTCCAATTTCTTGATTGGCACTGCTTTTCTGAAATGGTAAAATTCAGCTTACCTAATACGTCCTTAAATAAGATTAAATAAGCGGAATTTACCATTTCAGAAAAGTGGTGCCAGTCAAGAAATCTGAATTTAAAAAAAGTAGCCCACTGTTTACACATTGGATAGTCTGACAGGGCACCGACGACATAAACAATACGCTTTGCGACTAGGAGTCATGCAAGTCGTCGGTACCATCTCAAACCATCCAAAGTGAAAAAAGCGGGCTGTTGTTTTTTATTCCGATTTCTTGATTGGCATTACTTTTCCGAAATGGAAAATTCCCCTTCTTTTCGCCATAATTAATATGTCATGAAATAAGAATAAATAAGTGAATTTTAATACCTTAAAAAAATGGTGCCAATCAACAAATCTGAATTTTAAAAAATAGCCCGCTGTTTTCACATTGGATAGTTTGACTTGGTATCGACGATATAAACAATACGCTTTTTGTGACTAGGAATCATGCAAGTCGTCGGTACGATGACAAACTATCCAAAGTGAAAACAGTGGGCTATTTTTTATTTCCGATTTCTTGATTGGCACTACTTTTCTGAAATTTTAAAATTCACTTTAGTTAATGTGTTATTAAATAAGATTAAATAAGCGAATTTTACCATTTCACAAAAGTGGTGCCAATCAAGAAATCTGAATTTTTAAAAAAAGTATCCCGCTGTTTCCACATTGGACAGTTTGCCATGGTACCGGCGTTATAAACAATGCAGGGCTGCCACAGGCGACTATTTTTTAATTCTATCTCACACCACTTTTTCAAAACGAAAATCTTTCACTTGTACCTTGGAAAGATGTGCCAGAGAATACTACAAAATTTGTATTTTTAAAATAGTGGTGCGAATAGAATATAAAAATTGTCGCCAGTGACAGCCCTGTTTTTACGTCTAGGAGTCATGAAAGTCGTCGGTATCATGTCAAACTATTCAAAGTGAAAGCAGTGGGAATTTTTTTCAACCCGATTTCTGGATTGGCATTACTTTTCTGAAATGGCAAAATTCCCCTTCTTTTCGCCTCAATTAATATGCCGTTACATAAGATTAAATAAGCGAAATTTACTATTTCAAAAAAGCGGTGCAAATGAAGAAATCTGAATAAAAAAAAAATAGCCCGCTGTTTTCAACCGCCGCGGCGAGCGGCCTCTTTTCGTCCGCAGCAGTGTTGCCAGTGGGATGCTTTTTTAAAATTCAGATTTCTTAATTAGCACCACCTTTTTGAAATGGTAAAATTCCACTTCTTTTCGCATTAATTAACATATCATTGAACAAGGCGAATTTTCTTATTTGAGAAAACTGGTGGCAATCAAGAAATCTGAATTTAAAAAAGTAGCCCACTGGCAACACTGGTCCGCAGCCCTTTTTTCTTCTACTTATTGCGACTCTTTTGCGGAAGCAAGGTTCATATGTCCCCAGCCACGTCCAGGGTTGCCAATGTGCTCTTTTTTTAAATTCAGATTTCTTGATTCCCACCACTTTTTTGAAACGGTAAAATTCACTTTGTTTTCGCTTTAATTATTAATCTGTCATTATATAAGGCACATTTTACCATTTCAAAAAAGTGGTGCCAATCAAGAATCTGACTTTAATAAAAGTAGCCCATCTCGCAACACTGGCCACGTCCCGAGTAAAACGCACTCCAGCGAAAGCCAGGTTGAAAAGAAGAATCGAAAATTAAAACCGGACAAATTTAAAAGGGAAATTACACAAATTAAAAGTACCGAAAAGAGGGTAAGGGGGGCGGGGGGAGCTAGGTGGGCGATGAAGCTATCGAAAGACCGCTGCTGCGTCCAGCTTATCATTATTTGGATTGTTTGACATGGTACTAGATGTAGTGTGCGCTGATGAATTTCTAAACGGCGACCATTTTTCTCCTGTTACAAGCACTTGAAACAAATAGAGTCCCCAATTTATAAAAGGGCATTAAATTCTTTGGAGCTTATATCAACAATTATTTTAAAATGTTGATTTTGGTCAAAATCGCGGTCAAAATGGGAAAAAAAATCAATTTTTCGCTTTTTTTTTTTTTTAAATCTTTTGCGAGCTAGAAAAAAAAATACTTATAAATGAAAATTATTCTTATCAGTGGAAGAAGCTCAAGCAAAAAACGATTCTGTTTATTTATTTATTTTTTTTTATTTATGAAAACACTTGAATAGTTTTCGAGAAAAGTAGTCACGCACAGTGTTGCCAGATGGGCTAATTTTTTTTAAATTCGGATCCTTGATTGGCACCACTTTTTTGAAATGGTAAAATGCGCCTTATTTAATGACATAGTAATTAAGGCGAAAACAAACGTAATTTTACCGTTTCAAAAAAGTGGTGGCAATCAAGAAATCTGAATTTTAAAAAAGTAGCTCACTGGCAACGCAGTTTGAAAAAGATAGTTTCGTGACAGTTTTGACCATGTAACTATTAATAAAAAGGAACTGACATAGCCATAAAATAGTGAAGCTTCAACAGCAACCGTTTCCGCGGGCGTTGATCACCGGTGGGAGAAACTTCCACCAGCATGTTTAAATAGAAATTTTCTCCTTATTTAAATGCCTTATTAACGCAAACTTTCATTTAAAAATAATGGCCGAAACAAATATTCATTTTTACTGGTTGATGTTTACTTCACCGGTAGTTAGGCCCTGCGTTTCCGCCATATTTTGACATCCTAGACAATCTCCTGTCAGTGTCAGTTAAAAAGATAATATTATCTGGGCAAACTGACACCAGTAAAAACAAATAGAAATTGTTACCACATTTATAAGAATATATTTCAATGAATATGGTGCTTAAATAAGACGAAATTGTCTATTCAAATTTACTGGTGGGAAGTTTGCTCCGGCAGTAATGAGAAACTGTTGATCCGATTTAAGAAAAACGGTCGCCATCTTATGACAACCTCCTCAGTTACTTCACTCGCATCTAGTAGACAGCACACTATATGCATCCTTCCCTTTATGCATAACTCCATTGGTTCGACATGGTTTTGAAATGGTTTCAAGGAACACTTTTGACATAACTAAAATTAAAAACTGTTTACTAAAAAGGTGCATAAAAATTTATTAAAATATTCCGTTACAAAATGAACTGGTCTTTAAAAACTTAAAAACCATTGATGTTAAAAATCATAATGAAGCAGAAAAAGATGAGAAGGTCTGGGAAAAAGGATCAGTCTATTATTTGTTGGGGGGTGTCTATGAAGTTGTTTTGTTCCAATGCTGAAGTGTTAGATATTTTTAAAATATTAAACCAAATATGAGGTATATCATAAGATAAAACATCGTTACATACATTATTTTCTTTACTTAAAATCTCCAATGATTCCCTAATTTTCAAAGCATTATAATCAGATGTAGGTAAAATAACTCTTGCGTTCTCGAAATCTATTTTTAAATTTTGGCGTTGATTTAATCTGGAAAGTGCTGTAGACGGTCGGTTAAACTTGATATCTCGCATGGGCTCCCCCAATCTTTCTTTAAATTTTCGAGTGGTCATACCTATGTAGCTTAACTCCTTCTGATTTTCCGTTTGAAATGGGATAGAATAAACACCTGCAATTTCCTTATTAGGTATGGGATCAATTTTCCTTTGAATTAGAGCTTTTAGTTTTGTAGGAGGTTTGGCTATTAAATTGATATCAAATTTGCTTAAGGCGTATTTTAATCTTTCATATAATCTTGGTAAATCGAAGGTACAGATTCTAAGTTCTCTTATGTCTATTCTTTCTTTTTGATTTTTCTGCTTTATTTCATAAATTAATTTATTTATGTGCTGAGGGGAAAATCCGTTTTCTATTGCAATGTGTTTAATTGTATTTAATTCATTTTGTAGATACTTTTCACTGCAAATATCAAAGGCTCGTTTTACGTAAAATCTGTAAGCCGCAATTCATTCCACTTGTCATTCCACTCTGAGCTCATTTGAGTTCTATGTTTTTCAAATTTGACATAGTTTCGAGATGTACTTTCGACTTATTTCGGAGACCCAGTAAATTTCGAACGCAGATCTGAGCGTAGAAAGTCATTTTCTGACTGCTGCTACGTTATGTTCAAGCAACAAAAAATATAAGCATAAAAATATACAACAAAAAAATAAAGGAATTGGAATAGACTGAAATCGCTTCAGGGCAACAAGCGACACATTTAACCCTTGCCGGCATTGTGGTCCCACGTCGGAACCACCTTAGTTTAACTCCACGCTTACAAACGGCAACAAGAATATTTTAATAAAATTTTGCTTTTACAATAAAAGTTTAAAGCAGCAGGTTTTTAATTTCTAAAAAAGTCGTTTGTAAATTCCGGTGTCAGTCAATCTTTTCCTCATTTTAAGAACAAAATTTCTGTGTGTCGGAAAGGGTTAAGGCATGGAAAAAGTACAAATTAAAAATTTATAACAAAAGAAGTAGTAACGCTCCTTAATATCTAATTCTCGCACCCATGACTTTCACGGGCAGTGTTCAGGGTTGCCAGTGGGCTACTTTTTTTTAAATTAAGATTTCTTGATTGCCACCAGTTTTTTGAAAAGGTAAAATTACCTTTCTTTTTGCCTTAATAACTATGTAATTAAATAAACCGCATTTTGCCATTTCAAAAAAGTAGTGCCAATCAAGAATCTGAATTAAAAAAAGTAGCCCATCTGGCAACACTGGCAGTGTTGGCTACTTTTTTTTCAATTCAGATTGTTTGAATTTTGGCATGAAAATCTACCTTTTATTAAGTACTGAAATAAATAAAATGTTCCGTTTGAATTACAGAAAACTGAGTGACATTTACAACGAACTCAACAGTAACTTTTCTTTTATTAAATACTCTTTTTGAGTGGTATTTTTATAGACTGAATTTGCTTTTTTACTGAAGTCATTTTGATATATATCATAGGTCAGATCTATATTGATTTACACGATCTACTGACTCTTGGGCAGTTATTTTACTTTTTCAGACTTTTTTGAATGATGTGTATGGTTTTCAGTAATAAACTTCGGACATTATAGTTATTTTAAAATTTATATGTATATATACTCATAGTTGTTTATTACTTGCATATGATATTGCATCTTTAGTTTCGCATTGTTTATATCATAGTTTGTTTATGTAATTTAGTTACCAGACAATTGTGTTCTGAAAATTGTCTTTAAATCTATATATATATTTCTCTTACGTAGCGCTAAAAAAGGGCTGTATTTGCAGCTTGCTATTTGGTAACAGCCAAAGCGACGATTCTCAGTGGTTACGGTCACATGTCCCAACCGACTCAGCAAATCAAAATCCAGTCAGGATCTCTCTTTTAACGCAAACCGTTTGAACAATGCATGAATGATAATTGCTATTGGTCAATTTTACGGTGACATGAGGAATTCAACGAATCAGCTTTTTGATCCAAGTTTGTATTTAGACGCAGGCGAAAACGTTTTTTTTACAGTTCGATAGCGTTGGATAGCGCGATGAGTAGCACCTTTTATAGCTAGCTTATTATAGTTTTAAATTCATTTAAGCCGTGATTTTTAATACTATAGGCAAAATGAAAGGACAAGGACCCCATCTGACACTAACATGCCATTTAAATTTAAACGGCGTCAATTTCCTGTTCGCTTAGCTTTCTCAATGATGATCAAGAAATCACAGCGCCAAACTTTTGATAAATGCATTTTTATTTATATTTTCAACAAAATTTTCAATTACTTTTTTATAAATTAAAATATTTATAAATTTCATATGTTGCTTGCTCGGATCGCATATCGACCCCACAAATATATTTTTTATTGTGTTTTCACTAAGGTTTTAAATTAATTCTGTTTCAAGGTACATTTTTATTTAGAATTTCAACAAAGTTTTCCATTATTTTTTATACATTAAAAATATTTGTAAATTTAATACGCTGTAATGATTTATGATAGCACTCATTCTGGCTAGAGATGACATAAATAGTGGCGAGCGAAGCGAGCTGGGATCGCTACGCGATCCCAATATGAATTACGTAGCAATTCATGGCTGTTGGCGAGCGTTAGCGAGCAGGGTGCTGAGCCCCCTAGTAACTGTATATAAGCTCATCTAGTTTACAGACATTTGTGTATAAAAAAAGAAGAAAAACAATGCATTCAATATTTTCTATGTTACATATAATTTTTCAAGAGTGAACTTGTTGATTGTTGTTAATTAGGGCCCGTTGATTCCGGGCCTGCTGTCTTTTTTTTTGGTTTGGCTGTTACAGACAGGGGCTTTTGTTCACATTTTTTCCTCCGAGGGGAATATCTTCTATGCCATATTCTGGTGGGTGCCTCGGATGGGTGATCAAGTACTGAAATACAAATTTTAACCGATGGATCCAAAATGACAGGTGGTGTTGGTGCTGCCATCACCGTGTTTGTTAATAATCGATTTACATTAGATGAGCGTTTCAGATTGAATGAGTAGGGAGAGTAGTACACAGTGAGACAGCAATCACTTTGCCATACCGTCGGTACCATGCCAAACTATCCAATGTAAAAACAGTGGGCTACTTTTTAAAATTCAGATTTCTTGATTGGCACCACTTTTCTGAAATGGTAAAATTCCTCTTGTTTTCGCCTTAATTAATATGCCCTTAAATAAGGTTAAATAAGGCGAATTTTACAATTTCAAAATAGTGGTGCCAATCAAGAAATCTGAATTTTAAAAAAGTAGCCCACTGTTTTCACATTGGATAGTTTGACATGGTACCGAAGATATAGTTGTAATTTTTTTCCTAGCTGGCACTCACACATAAACACCTCATCTTTTGCAATACGTGGATGTAGTTTCAGCACTTCGGTTATTCGTCTGACAAAATGGTAAATAATTCTTTATTTTATAGGGGTAAAAGTTACATAAACGTCTTCTTTAAAGAGTTAATTTCCTTAACCAAATTTAGCTATATCTAATAGTAGACTATTTCGACAAAACGACACAAAACTTTTTAAAGCGATGAAATTGATGAAACAGATTCATTTTGTTACAACGTAACTAAAGTACACAGTGAGACGCTGTTTGTGCGTGTGCGATGGCTAGAGAAATCTATTAAACGTACGAGGCTGAAAATCTGCACGAAGGTAGACCAATGTTTGCCATTGTGCACCTGCAAATTTGTAATATTTTTAAAATCTAGAAATATTAATTAGAAATCATAAACGACATCTCAAAGTAGCGCAATGCTGATCTAGGCAGCAGAAGGCCTTCCCGCAAAAAAGAGAAAGGAATGTCGGAATCCATAGCTTTATTGACGAAGACTTCAAAAACGCACCAGTGCAGAATGGTTCATCCTCAGGTGACGCATCTGATGAAGATACTCAGATAGTTCTAGAGGATTCTTATGACGACGATGAATCATTAAGGTTTTAGGAACTAGAACGGAAGCTTTTCGTTCGTGATTATGTTCTTGTGTGGTTTCTACATAGTGTTCTCTATGTAGGAAAAATCTTAACCTGTAAGGATAAAGATGGTGATTTTGAAGTGACTTATCTTCACAAGAGTGTGAAAGCAGCAGACTTCGTGCCTCATGTTCCAGATATGATATCTGTAAATGAATCAGACATATGAATGCTACTACCAAAACTGCAATTTATGATAACAAAGGAACTCTCAGGATGCCATCGGTTTCCGATTTCCTTCGGACATTTGGATGTACGTTCAGCTACACACTACCTTTCTTAGGCATACACTTAAGCTTTTATTTAAGAGGGATAACTATATAGTTTAACTGCCACAATACACCATACGTGTTCAGTTAAGCTCAAAATGTGGTTGAATCGTTAATAATATGTGAACCTGTAACTATTGAAAGTTTCTTTTATTTTTACTATTGCTCTATCAAAACTACTCGATTCCAAAATTATCAGATTAACCACGATTTCAGGCAGTAGTTGAGACATTATTAAACTGAAGAAAATTATGGACTATGGATAGAATGTAAAAATGTATGGTATATGAAAATAAATAAATTGTCTCATTGTGTACCACTTGTGGTACACAGTGAGACAATTTTCGATACTCTATTATCATGCTTCTATACTTCTATAAATAACTTTTTAAAAACCATTTATACATTAATGTACAGCGTAATTGTGCTGCTTTAAGATGTAGCAATTTTTTTTCCAAATGAATAAAAATAGTCGCCAAGCGTTAAGAAAGAATATTTTTCGTCTCACTGTGTACTATCCTCCCTTATAACACTGTGATTCAAACGGAACTGTCAGCTTTGGACGAGGCGATTCAATGGTGTACGGTAGCACAATATAAACAGTATACATATATAAATAACTTATCTTCTATCTGCGTTCTGAAAAAAATATTTCCTGTAAATGAAATTGCTTTTCCATAGCTGCCAACTTTTACGCTTTCTTCGTACCACTAAAATTATACATAAAATATTATCTTATTTAATCGTCAAAATCTCTCGATTAAATAAGGCTAAAATATGTATTAAATTTTAGTGGTAGCAAAAAAGCGTAAAAGTTGGCAGCTATGCTTTTCACAATTTTACTAATCTTCGTCTGCTTGGTGATAAAAAAGTTAACATTAGATGGATTAAATCACACGTGGGAATCACGGGCAATGAAAGAGCAGACACTTTGGCCAAGTCTGTAATTGAATAGAGCAACTTCGATAATTTTTTGGACGTTTCAATCCCGTTGTCCTATGCAAAGTCGCATTTCAAAATGAGATTATGAGAGAATTGCAGGAATCCTGGCGCATTAGTGAAAAAGGTCATGATACCTATGCTGGGATCAAGGAAGTAAATACTGATTTCTTATGTTTTTTCAGATGTCAGCCTAATTTATATCTGGTCGTATCGCTTTTCCTTTATACCTTTTAAAACTGTCAACAGAGGCAGTAACAGATATCTTTGTGGTGAATTGGGCGATCCTAAGCATTACTTATTTGGTCGCTGTCCATATATCGTTACCTCAGAGCAACAGTAGGCCATCTAGCCGAAAATGAGATGTCTGACTTACTGCTATGAAAAACTGTATCTGCATCTATTGGAACAGTAGGGAATTTTTATAAATCACATCTGAGATACAGTATTAAAGATAACTTTGTGTTTCAAAAGTTGTTCCACTAGATGCGAACACAGTCTCTCATAGCAGTAAGTCAGACATATCATTTTTTATTATTACTAATAAATATATAGTATATAATATATAATATTATATATATATATATATATATATATATATATATATATATATTTAAATATATAATATATAGATGTCCTACTGTTGCTCTGAGGCGACGATATGCTGTGTTCCTAGAGCATCTTATTATCGACCTCTAACTGTAAAAATCTCAGATATATATATATATAGTGAACTAAATAAACTTTTTTAATTTATCAAGTGCAGACTCTAAACATACACATGACCACATTTTACTTAAGTTTTACATTTTGCTATCAACTAAGCTCAGCAGCATTATTTTTTATTTATTCTATGTCTTTTTAATTGCCAATTTCAGGTGATGATCATGTGAATAATTGTGGTGATGCTTTCTTTTTGTTCCCACAAATTCCTGGTTTCTTCTTCGAGTATCTTAGACTTTAACATTTGTTTAATCCCGATATTTAAGTGATTGCCTTTATGAACTCATATGGTGGGACTTCTTACATGAGAACTTTCATAACATTATAGGCTAATTCCATGAAAATTTGTCACGTCTGTCACATACTACGATTTTTGGCCTCCAGTATTTTAGAACGGAAAAATGTGAGTTATTTTATCGGAGATATCTCATCAATTGAATAACGCGAAGCAAACTTTTCTAATATAACGGTGGCCAACAAGCATATCGATTTTCAACTGTGTGACAGACTTGACAAGTTTTCATGGAATTAGCCTATAGACTGACTTAAAACTTTGCACATACATTTCTGGATTTTGAGAACTTTTGAAACGTTGAATTGAACCTAGTACATTTAACTAGAAGTTTTGAGATTTATTTTTATTATTTATTTATTCTTTTTTGAGATGTGTGTTCTGTTTTTTTTTCACACATTTTAGTAAATGTTTGTAATTCTATTTGAAAATTTACAGACAAATGTACAATTGCCTTAAAACCTGTGTACTTTTTGCTCCAGACCAGGGCTGCAGTTTGGCCTCCAAATGTAATTCGAAATTTCACATTCACACCGGAAATTCCGTAAGAAAAATTTTCACTTTATCTAATCGCTAAATGTCTCATGTTAAACAAAGCATAAAAGCCTATTCCTTATTTCTGGTATGAGCACGAAAACTCTGAATAAAAATGGAGGCCAAATTGTCAACCCTGCTGCAAGCATATCGTCGGTACCATGTCAAACTATCCAATGTGAAAACAGTGGGCTACTTTTTTAAAATTCAGATTTCTTGATTGGCAACACATTTTTGAAATTGTAAAATTCGCCTTATTTAACCTTATTTAATGCCATATTAATTAAGGCGATAAGAAGAGGAATTTCACTACTTCGGAAAAGTGGTGCCAATAAAGAAATCTGAATTTTTAAAAAGTAGCCCGCTGTTTTCAAATTGGATAGTTTGACATGGTACCGATGATAGCTGTAGTTGTCTGAAATTCTGTTAAGCTTTTATTTAACCCTTTGCACTCGAGGGCTCCGCTGCGGAGACATAATCTTTCTTTGCAAAATTTGTTTATGGCACCAGTAATAAAGGAAAATAAAATGCACCTTATTTAATCAGATACATTTTTGAAATTGTGTACTTGAACGGAACTTCTTTCAAAAAAGTGGTACCGATCGAATAAAATTTGTGTAAGAGACGCCGAGCGCAAAGGGTTAATTTACGATTGCAGGGCCGTACTGTTTTTGCTTTTCTTAGATTTTTATTTATTTATTGCTCGTTGTTTTTCCGTGTCGGTTCGCGTGGCTGGGGTTTTGTTGTAGTTGCTGGGACTTAGAATAATAATGGCAGATAACTGCAAGAATTGCAATAAAAACCCACAACGTGGGTTCCTGCGAAATTTCCAAGGTGAAACAAAAACAAAATGTTTCTTAAAGAAATAGTGGCGGCGAATATTTTGATTTAGTCTCTATAACCCCTTGAGGGGCGGTGAGATATATTTTATCCCACTTAAGTTTAATTAAGATTTGCACCAGAAACATTTAACTAAATTCTACTTTTATAACTTTGAGGGCAAATAGTTCAAAAATTGCTTCGTCTTATTTAGAAATAAAATTTTTCAAACTTTCCGGCGGGAATTCAGCATTACACAAACGCGATTGCTTGCCTCTCAAGGGGATAAAAGGAGACCGCTCCGAGGCCTGTGATAATATACCCATAATTTACCCATTATATAATATACCCGTAATTCACTTTATATGATTTATTTGAATACTTTTACAAACTCAAATAAATAAATAATATTTTTTTTTTGTTTAATTTTGTATTATACTTCAATAACTGACAATTATTTCTTGTTGTGTTTAAAAATTTTACGCAAACTGTATGGGGGAAACTCTATTTAAATTTAACTGGATTAACCTGATTTCGACATCATTCCATTCATTTGTTTTTAGTTGAACGACATTTTTAAAATTCAGATTGCTTGATTGCTACCACATTTAATGCCCCATTTAATGACATATTAACAAGATGCAAGTTACTACTACAAAAATTTAGTAGCAATCAAGCAATCTGAATATGTAAGAGCTTACTCACAATTGGCAACATTGCTAACGGCAAGCTTCGTTTTTTTTCAGAATAAATTAAACCCGAAAAAATCTGGAAAAATAAGTTATCTAATAGCCACAAATAAACAAGAAATATTTCTTGCGGAAGCTATACAACATGGAGAAATTTTGATGTTCGCAGCTAAATAATTTACCTATTTAGTAAATCATTCGCATCACTATCGCACACATGCATCCATTTAAGCATTTGTGCCAACCTCCAACTAATCTTCCGTAGAATGTGGGTTAATTTGACCCTAGTTTATTACGTTTCCAAACGGAATTACTTAAAGAAAGGAAAATTAAATAATCACTACGTAGAAACCTGAAATTAGATAAAGAAAGATTCATCAAACAAATTTTCTGGTTCAAAACGTTGTTAGTATGGTTCAAATTAATTCATATATTGCGAAAGGTTAGGGGGAACTTGGCAATTGTAATTTAAGGAACTTCGTTTGTATTGAAAAATCCTGAATACATACCGGAAATTCCAAAGAAAAATTTTCACATTAACACGGAAATAACAAAATGTCTTTTATTTTTTTAGAAAGAGGAAAAATTATTATTCAGAATTTCTGAACAAAAAACAATTCCTGAAATGAACCGTAATGATGCATATAAGTTAATAATCTAATGCCTGTGGTAGCATACCAGGTGTCCCAAAAATTACTGATGGATTTTAAAATTCAATAACTTGCAAACGATGACAGATATTAAAAAAAATTGTTGCAGGAGGGTTATGTATGATATCAGGACTTTTCTTACTGTGATTCTTGATTTTACTTCAAATTTCAAACAATAGATGGCGCTGCGAGAAATAAGTGCTAATTCCAGACCCGATTTTTGGTACTTCGGGATCCATTCAAAACATTTTAATCTCCTTTTTTCGCATGGGAGAAGAGAGAGGTAAAAAAATCGAGCCTGGATTTAGTGTCTTTTGCTTGCAGCGCCATCTTTTGCTGCTATTTGTAACTAAGACTGGGAATCGTAGCATAAAAACTCCTGACATTTTACATAACCATCCTACAAAAATTTTTAGATATCTGTCACCGTTTGCAAATTATTCAATTTTAAAATCCATCAGTCATTTTTGGGATACCCGGTATATGCGACTTCCAGTGTTTGGAATTTAATGGAATTTTTATTTTGATATTCAAAATCGATACCAGGAATTTAAAACAGCAATATTTGCTTTATTATATAACAGAAGCTCTGTATTTAAATAAAGCGAAATTTATTAGTGAAATTTTCAGGCCTGAATTCAGATTTTCTGAATTATGGAATTTCTTGAACGTACCCTACCATAGGAATTGGGGATTTAATAGAATTGATTAGAACAAATTTTTGGGAAAAGATAATAGGATTGCTGAGTTTTTGTTTATAGAATTTATACTCTATATAAAATTTAACTATCATTAATATTTTTTCAAAATGTTTGTATTCTTTATTCATTTCCAAAAGGATATGTCACCAGTCTCAACTGACCGAGAAGAGAGTAGTAGTCCAGCATCGACAAGTGATTCAGACGTTGAAGTAAGTTTGTCTCATTATACACTTTCAGGGGTCGCATTATAGTGGAAATTTTATTGTTCCTACCACTATTTTGAAAATAATATCGTCATCGTACCTTTCTATAGCGTATATGTTAAATAAAGTGATCCTGATGTTTACTGATTAACACAAAAACGGCGGGAAATTTTACTCAAGTTTTATAAAAATATTTCACATCAGAATTTTTATTTAAAACTATTTGACTAATTTATTTAAGTTATTTTTGTGCAGCATATATTAATCGTATATTACAAAAAAATTTCTGGTTCGAATCGACATGTATTCATTCGGCAAGGGTCGAAATGACCCCTCGCCGCCGTTCTAGTGTTAAGGGTTCTGATAGGAAGAATAAAAATTTTCCTATACAGTGTGTCCACGTATAACCTGACCGACCTTTATTTTCGCAACCGTTGGTCCTAGATGCATACTTCAAATTACAAAAGTGGTCAAAATTAGGTGCAGAGTTAAGATAAAAAAAGTTTGAAGCGAAAAAACAATTTAGTGAAGAATTACAGAATCTAAATTTTTATACGGTCCCCCGGTCCTATAAGTTATATTTAGTAAAAATTTCCTGTTACACTGACAAGTAAGACAAAAAACGTCCCGTTATTTTACGATTAAAATTGACCGAGTAATAGCTGTTTAAAGTTGGAGCATATTTTTTGCTGCAAATTAGGGGTCATTCATAAATTTACTAGAAGTATAATTTCCTCAGATATATTAAAGTAATGGTTGAGAGTAAAATTAGCATTGCAATATAAATTTGAAATCTTTAATCATTCAGACATATTACTGCAAAATATACAATTTGTAATGAACATATAAGAGAATTAAAATAACGGAATTTTTGTTAAATAAAAGGATGAAAAACAACATCCTCAATTCTTTACAAAATATACATTTTTAAAAATGCTGTTAGATTACACTGTGTTTCAAATTTTGGGTTTTGCCATGTTTTTTAGCTTTTGAAAATTGATTCTTATGTATTTCTTAGCATCGAATCCGAAAATGACCTTCACTTTATACCATCACGTCAGGATTTTTCTCAAATCGCAAATTTCAAAGTTAAAATTGATCCCCACTCCCCTCCCAACCTCATCGGACCCCTGAGCTGTTTAGCTGTAAGAAACCCAGTATAAGCCAAAAAATTGAATAAATTATTGAATTAAATAAAATTAAACTGAATAAAAATGTCTTACATCTATTTTATAGTATCAGATTTTTCGCTATTTTTTAACATTGAAATTTGCGATTTGCGAAAAACCCTGACATGATGTTAAAAGCGAAGGTAATTTTTTTATTCAACGTTAAAAAATACATAAAACGCAATTATAAATGTGAAAAAACACAACCATCGCATTTTTATGTTATCTAAAACTCTTTCTTAAACTTGTTGGAGGTAATCTATCCGATTTTTTTTTGTGTTATCCTCTAATGTAAGCATGTATGAAATGGTAAGCGTCAAAAATCATAATAATATTACATCGTCATTGCATTTAAGTCAGTATAGAAAATTTAACTTCGATCGGACATTTGAAAGTCAGTTAAAGTTCGAGAACAAATTTTAAACTGGAAAGACGATCGTTGCAAGTTAAATAAAACGTTATGAAAGTAACATAATTTTTGATAAAAGAAATCATAACCTCAAATCCTTATAAAATAAAACATATGTTAAAATACAATTCTTTTTTAACTAATCTGCAACTTAAGTTAACTCAATCGTACTAGTTGTACAATTTCTTTCAAAGCGTACTTTACATACGACCCCTGATAGCATGGCTGAAATTATCTGTTTTGATATGCAAAAAAGTGGTATAAGTCAGGAATTTCAAAGTTTCATAACTCGGTCAAATTTAATGTTAGAAGGATGGGACTGTTTTTGTCTTAGTTGTTAGTGTCACAGTAAATTTTTACTAAATATCACTTATAGAACCGGGGGACCGTATAAAAATTTAAATTTCGCAATTTTTTAATAGATGTTTTCATTCACCCAAATCGCTTTAAAAATAATTCTTTACCTTATTTAAACCATTTTTGTACCTGGAAGTATGCATCTAGGACCAACGGTTGTGAAAATAAAGGTCGGTCAGGTTATACGTGGACACACTGTATAATGCAACCCCTGTACTTTGGATTATGTTATTGATTTTTAATATTAGTTTAATTCATATTTTAAAAATATGCATAATACAATTGATGTTATCACCCTACGTTTAGTGCAGTTTGTATGGAATCTTATTAACCCTTTCAAGGGCGGTGGTTCATTTTTTGGACCACTTAATTTTTATTCTTAAATGTCACATTGTCACCAGATTATTGGAATGAAAATTTTCCTTTTATTATGTACGTGATCAAAAGCTTTTGTTTATTTTGAAATAAATTTGTTTGTAGTTCCTGGTGTCAGAAACTCATTTCATCATTTTACTAATAGAAGTGCCTTGCCCCTGAAAGGGTTAACCGCTTTTATAAAATCGAGTTTAACTGATATTCTCAAGGGTATACAAATCCGAGTGACGGTTAAATTCTTTAAATGTACTGTTAGTTAATATAACGTCGGTACCATGTCAAACCAAAGAAAATGAAGCGTAAAGAAGGAAAATATCCATGGACGTAATGTCCCCGGCTGTCAGCGAAAAAGTGCAAACAGCTAAGCAATGGAAGTGGCATACAAGGGCGAACGATGAAACGGGTTCACTTGGCGCGCTTTAGCGTGATCGCCAGTGGCGATAATTATCAAAATGAGGAGTAATGCTGTGGTCACCGCTGTCCCGTGAAAGCAGTACGCTCCTCCCCTTCTTTGGTGGAGGGGGTCAAAACACCTTTCCTGGGAGGTCAAAGACCATATAACATGTCTGCCAACATCTTACGCTTTTTTGCACCACAAAAATATTAAAATAAATTTTACCTTTTTAAATCGCCGTAATCTACCGATTACAGGGTTAGTACGGATACCGTTATTTTCAAGGCCCAATATCAGAATTTTTTTGTAGAAAAAAAAAATCAAGTTTAAACGGACGAAATATCGCCTTATTTCAGGAGAGATTTTCCATCAGTGTTGCCAGTGGGATACTTTTTTTAATTCAGATTTCTTGATTAGCACCACATTTTTGAAACGGTAAAAGTAACTTCGTTTTCTCTTTAATTAATATGTCATTAAATAAGGCACATTTTACCATTTCAAAAAAGTGGTTCAAATCAAGAATCTGATTTTAAAAAAAGTAGCCCATCTGGCAACACTGTTTTCCATAAGAAAATACTGGTACCGAAGAATTTCTTTGTCATGAAATTCAAGCACCCGTACGAACCCTGGATTAAATAAGGCAAAAATTTCTATTAAAATTTAGTGGTACATAAAAGCGGAAGAGTTGGCAGCTATGATATAATACGCTAGATATACACTATATGGCCAAAGGTGACCGGTCACTTTTTGACGTTTTATGTTGGAAGAGTTGAATACTAAATTTGACCTTGTTTAATCTTTTAACGCTGTGCGATTAAGTAAGGCAAAATTTAGCGATTCAGAATTGCCAGTGGAACTATGAATAAAAAGAAGGCGACATATACTGTAGAGTCTACAAGCTGCCTGTAAAGAAACTAAGGGTCTAGGCCAGGGGTGGCCAACAGTGGCACGCCTGATACCCCTAAAATTTTACAGTAAAATTCGACTTCTTGAATCTCAGAGATTCGATGATTACATAAGGCAATGATTACTGTAAAATTTTAGTGGTGTGGCGCGTGCCACAGTTGGCCACCCCTGGTCTAGGCATCACCATCTAAATGGTAAATAAAAGGAAAGCTTAAGGAGCTACTTCAGTCAGCTGGAAAGATTCGCTCACTAATGCTAATCATATGAAAGAAATTTTTAAAAATATCTCGTTTGCCTTTTAATGTTTTTAAATGTTTTTTTTTTTTTTTTGCATTGAATTGCTGAGAATAATTTCCAAACATGCCCTTTTTTACCTTTTCGATTTTATTTGCAATTTTTTTTTCAAGAGTAAATAATAAGCTCGACGCAACAGTGGTCGTTCGGTAGCTTCAGGGCCCCTAGCCCCCCTTCCCGGTTTTTGGGGTCTTTAATTTGTGTAATTTCTTATTTTAATTTATTTATATAATTTCTTATTTTTTTGATTACCTTTTTCTAATTTTTGATTTTTTTTTCAACCTGGCTTCCGCAAAGAAGCCTGTTATACTCGGGACGTGGCTGGAGACCTATGAACCTGGCTTCCGCAAAAGAGTCGGAATAAGAGAAGGAAGAGGCTGCAGACCGAAAGAGGCCGCGGAAAGAAGAGCGGTTGACTACCCTTTCCGTCCACGGTTCTTTATTCTTCTCTTATTCCTTCTCTTTTGCGGAAGCCAGGTTCACAGGTCCCCAGCTACGTCCCGAGTATAAGAGACTGTAGCGGAAGCCAGGTAGAGAAAAAAATCAAAACTTAAAATCGGACAAATTTAAAAGGGAAATTACACATATTAAAAACACCGAAAAGCGAGATGGGAGGGCTAGGAACCCTGAAGCTACCGAACGGCCGCTGCTACATCGAGCTTTTTATTATTATTACCTGCGCGCTGAGACAAAGATAGCGCGTTTTTTTAAACGTTTGCATTCTCTGCTAAGCTTGCACACCAGTATTTTCTAAGTTTTCTTTGGCTTATTTAATCTTAGCATTCACAGGGCGGTGATGTAGGTACAAGCGTAGGCTATTGCTTGTTTACACCAAGGAGGCCTGGCTATCACAGGGTAAAACTTCCACAAGTAAAAAAAAAAAAAAAAAAAAAAAAAAAAAATATATATATATATATATATATATATATATTGTCTTACTTGTAACAGAAATTTAGGATAAAAAAAGGTATTCATATAAGGAAAATAAATGTAATCCATCTTCACCATTTTGATGATATGTCATTGTTCTATGGCAGCCAGTGTTGCTGGTCTGATATTTTTAAAGTTAAGATTGTTTGATTGCCACCACATTTTTGTAGGTGTAAATTTTGCCTTATTTAAGGCGGCATTAAAAATATATATATATATTTTTCCACGGTCAACATTTCAAAATTTTCGGACACGTTTTCAAACTCATTTTTAAATGTGAAACTTTGAAACTTGATCACGTGATTTTTCAAGAGTTGTATAAAAATCCGTGTGTTTCCATTTTTACTCAAATAATTAGAATTTGTTTTATAAACAATGATGTTTTCAGTATGACAATTTTTTCGTCCCCAGCTCTATCGCTTCGGGAAATTCGGTTCAAAACGCAGACAGCATTTTTCGCAATATATTCTGAGTTTATCAAAAAATCGACAATCAGGCCATATTATACAGGGTGTTTCATAAAAGATGGGCAAAAATTTAAGAGGTGATAATACACATCCAAGCAAATAACTTTCATCAAAGAATGCATGGTCCGAAATAAAATGCAAATGTTCTAGAGGGCATCAAAGGTGATGTTGTTATACGACAAGATTACCAGCTGGGTCTCCCCTTTTATTCAGAAAATCCCAATTTGTGCCTGAAATAAAAAATAGCATATTTTGATTTATTTAATGACAGAAATGCTGTGATTACATATAGTACATATTCTTTTTTTTAAATTTTCTGATATGCATTTGAAATTTCGAGATAAAAATGGAGACCAAACTGGCAACTCTGTTATACGAGACAAAAACACAGAAAGAACGATTAAATGACAAAAGCAAGGTTGGAAACTGCTCTCCGTACAATCGTTGAGCCTCTGAGCCATTTTCATTTGTAGCCGGAAATAAAACGCAAACGTTCTGGCGCATTTGGAAACTAGGTTAATGCAAACGTAAAAGCTAAATTCCTGTTGCAAGTTATCGGGAGAAGAACAGCACTAATCGCATGCAAATATGATATGGGGAAGAAAATGAACGCGTATGATAAATTTCGCCTCGATTAATACACAACAGTCGCTGATCCGATTGTGCAACAGTCAATCGCGGCAGGAACGTGTAGAAAGATGCTGTCCTTCACTAATAGGAAAAAAACTGATTTGCATTTTATCTACAAAGGAAAATGACTCAGAGCTCAGCAATTGTACATAGAACGGTTTTCCACCTTGTTTTTGCCACTTAATCGTTCTTTTTGTGTTTCTGCCCTGTATAACAGGGTTGGCAGTTTGGTCCCAATTTCTATTTCAAAATTTCGCAATTCATACCAGAAAAAAAAAAAAAAATCTGTACTATATGTAATCAAAAAAAATTCTGTCATTCAATAAAGCAAAAAATATTATTTTTAATTTCTGGCACGCATTCCGATTTTCTAAATACAATGGGGGTATGACAACAACAGCAGATTTGGTGTCCTCTAGCAAATTCGCGTTTTCTTTTCCGACCATGTATTCTTTGATGAAAGTTGATTGTTTGGATAAGCACTATCACCTCTTAAAGTTTTGCCCATCTTTTACATGGAACTATTAAGTAAGAAGAACTAACATATCCTTAAAATAGTGAAGCTTCAACTGTAACCGCTTTTGCCGGCTTTGACTACCGCACGTTGAATCTTCCACCAGTCAATTTATAGAGATTTTCTCCTTATTAAAACGCATTTTTTATGGAAAATTTTAGTCATAAATAATGGCATAAACAGATTTTCAGTTTTAATGGTGTAAGTTTACTTTGGCGGAAGTCAGGCCCGGGGTTTTCGCCATATTTTGACAACCATTGAAACAAACTGACGGTTTTACAAGGCAAACTGACACCAGTAAAATCAAATAGAAAATTTTACCATATTTGTGAGAAAATATTTCCATGACTAAGATGCAGAAACAACGCTAAATTTTCTATTCAATTTTACTGGTGGGAAGTTTGCCTCGGCGGTAATCAGAAAATGCAGATTCCATTTAAAAAAAGCATCCGCCATGTTCTCCTCCTCAGTCACTTTACTCGCAACTGGTAGACAGTACATTATATGTCTTCTCCTCTTTACTCATAACTCCATTATCTTATATGAAACAACCTGTATGGTTTCTGAACAACGGAATCTGCCAATTTCATGCGTTTAAGAACAAAAATGAACTTAAAATGAGTCAGAAAATACGCCGTTTGCATTCGAGCATACCCTTAACGCCATACCAAATAAGGACAATAAAAGGGAATCCTACTATTTCTAAAATGTGGTGGAAATCAAGCATTAGGGATTTTAATAAAAGTAACGGAGGTGTAACTTTGATGACATCGCCAGAGCCTTTGAGCTGCATTTTTCCACATTTCGTCATAATGATAATAATTTTAAAACATTTTCCTTTTATTAAACTACTCAGGTGGAGCCTGAAAGGTTTTTTTTTTTCCTTGTAGAGATAGAAAAACTCACCCAGTAAATGTTTAAGACTTTTTCTTTTTTTGGAATAAATTCCATAAACATACAGAGAAAGAAAATAAAAGTGTTGATTTCTGTAATTTTGTACAAGTGGATTGAACATGCAAATTTTAAGCTATTAAATTAATATTCCAGTTCTGAATGCACCTTCCCGAGTTCGCCTAAACGTTTTTGTTTGTCATGACTTAAGAAATATGTATACTGACATTTTTTGATCAGCTGAGAATCAGGTGATGCTGCATCACGTTTTACCAGTATTGTTATACATTAAATTTAGACTCATAATAATATTCAGCTTGTATAGTTTTTCTCCTGTTCTCCCACATATACTTAACACTTGAGAAAAAATTAAATATTCGTTAGTTATTTACACGTGTTTCAATTTTAGGAAAATTTACCTTCTCGTGTTATGTGTCCTCGTTCTCCTGTTCCCTCAACATTCCGTGTTTAACGTTGCTCCGAAAGAAGTGCTGATATATACTACCTGCTTTTTTAATTAATCGCTTTTATTCATGGAACTATTAATAAAGAGGAACTAACATATCCTTAAAATAGTGAAGCATCAACTGTAACCGCTATTGCAGGCGTTGTTTACGGCCGGTGGAAACTTCCACCAGTATGTTTATATAGAAATTTTCAACTTATTTAAACGTCTTAATATTACAAAATTTCAGTCATAAATAATGGTAGAAACAGATTTTCATTTTTACTGGTAGGAATTTGTTTTGGCAATAGTTAGGTACTGCGTTTCCGCCATATTGTGACAACCAGGGAAACAAACTGACAGTTTTAATAAGCATACTGACACCAGTAAAAACAAACAAAAGTTGTTAGGACATTTTTGAGAAAAATTTCCATCAATAAGACGTAGAAATAAGACGAAATTTTCTATTAAATTTTACTGGTGGGACATTCGCCCTAGTGGTAATCAGAAACTGGAGAACCTATTTAAAAAAAGCGGCCGCCATCTTGTGACAACCTCCTCAGTTACTTCACTCGCAACTGGTAGACAACACACTACATGTCGCCTCCTCTTTATTCATAACTCCATTCTTTTATTGCGCATTATTTTAGATTTTTTTATGTACATATGTAAGACGATAAATGGAAATGGAATGATGGTTACTTGTGTTGTCATGTGTCCCGTTAAAATGAGGACTCCAAATGCTTTGAACTCCAGCATTTAAATGCAAATTTCTTCGCCTTATCTAATGGCGGAATTATCTGCGATTAAAGATGGCAAAATAAACTGTAAGAAATTAATGGTGTCCAAAGCATTGTGAGTTCTGATTTACGCAGAACAACTGGCAACACTAATGGTCACAAAGTTTCCAACTTTTAGAATTTTTTGCAACGACTGTAAGGAGGGTGTTATTCCTTTAGTATATAACAACTTCTTAAAACAAATTAAGCAGTAAAATTGTGCATATTTGTGTTATTTAGAGGATAAATAAATAAAACAATTAAAAATTTTTATGATCTGCTAGATACTAGAAGAAAAAATGGTTAAATGAGGTTCAAACAAAGGCCACTGTTTCGCCACCACTAATCTCAAAGAATAATGTTCACAGTTGATTTTTATTTCATATATGCTTAATAAATCAAAGGCGAAGATTATTGATTCGAAACAGAAGATGTGAAATAGTCGCCTCATTGGAAGCCCTGTTAAATTAAAGTTACAGGAAGATGAAAAACATAATAACACGATTCATGCAACTTCCAACTTTTAAGCTGTTTTTCTGAGCACTACAATTTTAGTGGCTACAAAGAAGCATAAATATTATCAGCTGTGTTATTATTTAAAAATTTACTAAATTCCTCATACACAGGGATGCGACTCTGTCCGTTTTTTGAATACGACTTTTCTTTTCAAAGGAAAATCTAATTTATAATTTACGTCGAACCTTACATTAATAGGCATTTTTATTGCTATTGTTGCTGAGAGCTATCAGGAATTTTTATGAAAAATAACACTGGTCATTAAGAAACGGATCAGTGGTAGCTCCGCATGCATATACTTAAAGTTTCGAAGTTGATTTCTATTTCACATGCTTAAGAAAAGTACCACGAGGAATAATTTTTGAAAATAGTTGTTGTGAAATTGTCCCAACATCGTTAAATCTGTAAATGCATGCTAAAAAATGAAATACATAATAATATTTTGTATTTACAACTTTTCTACAGCCTTCAGTTGACCTAACACTTGAAAAAAATATATTCATCATTTATTCTCACGTGATTCATTTTAGGAAAATTTACGTTTATGGACTCGCCGTTTAACTTTTCGTTACTCACCTGTTCCATGTTGCCCCAAAAGAAGAGCAGAAATATTGATTTGTATTGTTAATTTTATGTTCGATTCATTTAGCAAAGTTCATTTTTTATATACTACTCGCTACTTTGAGTGAGTTATTACGTTGGTATATAAAAACAAAAGCTAATGCAGGGTTCCTACAGGTCAGGGAATTTCCCTGACTTACAGCGAGATGCACGCAATTAATTTCTTACAGAAAAAATCGCTTTCATGAAACGCGCGAATATATAAGTCGAGTTTACTACATAAAAATACTGATATTTCATATACTTATTATATACTTATATTTATATAGTGATATTTTATTTACTACTATATCCTAAAAGTGTAGGAACCCTGTAATGAAAATTTAATTTGCATATATTTCCGTTATTTAGATGCTAATCAAATAATACAATTAAAAAAATAGATACGCTGCATTGTAAAAAAAAAAAAAAAAAAAAAAAAAAAAAAAAAAAAAAAAAAAAAATGTAATTCTACAGCGTAGAATTGCTGAAATCTGTATGCTTACTAAAATTTTATTTGTACACTGTAAAAAAAGATGTAAATTTACAAAACTAGTATTTGTAAAGCTACAGAAATATGTAGCTTTACAAAAGAATCTTCTAAAATTACAGTAATCTTACTAAAATGTTATCTGTAACCCGGGTTGCACTTACATAAAAAGTTCTAGGCATCCCGGTTTCCAAAAAAAAAAAAAAAAACCCTTAGTAACCTTACAGATTTTTTATTTGCAGTGCAAAAATGTATCTATTACAAGAACTTTTGCTGCTGCCGTTACATAAAATGTTCTAGGAACTCAGATACCCAGAAACATTCTGGTAACTTTACAGATTTTTTATACAGTGTGCTAGATCCTATAAGAAAATGCTGTTAAAAGAGGTTGCGATAAAGGTAACTATTTCGTGGGCGCTAATTTCAATCAACAAATTTCGAAGCTGAATTTTATTTCACATGCTTAATTAATCTAAGACGAAGATAATTGTTTGGAAACAGTTGCTGTGAAATAGTCATCACATTACGAACAGAGCTTATTCAAATACTTATAATAATTCGCACTTGCAGAATATGACTTATTTAAGCCGGTATTAAAAAAATATATATATATAAATATATATTTTCCTCGCTGCACATTTCGAAATTTTCGGAGACGTTTTCAGATTCATTTTTTAAGGTGAAAATTTAAAGCTTGCTGTCGTGATTTCTGAAGAGATGAATAAGCGGCCGTGTGTTTTCATTTTTCACTCA
Organism: Maratus speciosus; assembly: GCA_963932465.1. Classification (NCBI taxonomy): domain Eukaryota; kingdom Metazoa; phylum Arthropoda; class Arachnida; order Araneae; family Salticidae; genus Maratus; species Maratus speciosus. Next base: position 198,957,863 of record OZ010796.1, on the reverse strand, counting down.
AATAATTAGAATTTGATTCATAAACAATTCTTTTTTCAGTATGTCAATATTTTTCGTCCCCAGTTCTCTCGCTTCGGGAAATTCTTTTCAAAACACAGACAGCATTTTTTGCAACATACTCTGCATTTATCCAAAAATCGACAATCACGGCACATTATACATGGTGTTTGAAACAGGGCGTACTAAAGGGTTAATGCCATTTTAAATAAGGACAATATAATTAGGGAATTTTAATATTTCAAAAAATTTGTGGCAATCAAACATTCTGAATTTAAATAAAAGTAGCGGAGGTGTAAATTTGATGGCATCATCTGACGCATTTGAGCTGCATTTTTCCACAATTTATCATTATAACAATACTTTTTAAGGCATTTTCTATTTACTAAACTACTCGGGGGGCATCATATGTTTTTTTACCTGTAGAGATAGAAAACCTCACGCTAAATGTTTAATTCTTTAATCTAATAATTCTTTTTTTTTTTGAATAAATTTTACAAACACACAGCATAGAGAAGAATAAAAGTGTTGGTTTCTGCAATTTTGTACAAGTAGAAAGGAACATGCAAATGCTAGAGTTCGCCTAAGCGTTTTTGTTTATCATGCTGCATCATTTATATCAGTACTATTATGCACTAAATTTAGCCTCATAATAATATTTAGCTTCTAGAGTTTTTTTTACTGCCCACACACATATACTTAACACTTGAGAAAAAATGGAAATATTCGTTAGTTATATATAGGTGTTTCGTTTTTAGGAAGTTTCACCTTCTCCTTATATGCATCCTCGTTCTTCAGTTGCTTCAACACGCCGTGTTCAAAGCCCCTCCCAAAGATATGGAGTAAGTAAGATTTGTTTTGTCTAAGTTGATATTTTTCATATATATTACCTGTTTTTTTTAATTAATTGCTTATATTGCGTATTACTTTAAATAAATTTTATGTGCATATGTAAGACGTAAAATGGAAACGGAATATCGTCACTTGTGTTGTCAAGTGTCCCGCGTAAATTAGGGCTTTAATGCTCTCGACTCCTGTATTTAAGAGTAAATTTCTTCTCCTTACCTAATGGGAAGATTATCTGCGATTAAAGATGGCAAAATAAACTGTAAGAAATTATCGGTGTCCAAACATTCTGAGCCATGATTTACGCATGACAACTGGCAACACTAATGGTCACACAGATATTCGAACTTTTAGAATTTTTTGCAGCGATTGTAAGGAGGGTGCTATTACTTTAGTATATATAAAAACATCCTAAAAGCAATTAAGCAGTAAAATTGTACATATTTATATTATTTAGAGTATAAATAAATAAAAATAATTAAAAAATTGGATCATCCGCTGGATCCTTCAAGAAAAATGGATTAAATGAGGTTCAAACAAAGGCGACTGTTTTGCGGCCACTAATCTCAATGAACAAAGTTCACAATTGATTTTTATCTCATATTCTTAATAAATCAAAAATGAAGATTATCGTTTAGGATAGCAGTTGTGAAATAGTCGTTTCATTCGAACTTCTATTAAACTCAAGTTACAGGAAGGTGAAAAACACAATAACATGAATTTATGCAACTACCAAATTTATGTTTTTTTTTTCTTAACACAAACATTTTTGTGGTAATAAAAAAGCATAAAGTTGTCAGCTGTGTTATTACTTACAAATTTACTAATTTCCTCAAACACAAGGCTCCCACACTGTCCGTTTTTGAACACCACTTTTTTTACAACGAAAAATCTGCTTTATAATTTTCGTCGAAACTTACACCGAAACGCGTTTTTGTTGCGATTGCTGCTAAAACTTACCACGAATTTTTCTCTAAAACTATACTGGTTTTCAAAAAAAACGGACCAGAGTGAGCCCTGAGAACACCTCTTTTTTTTTCAAAGGAAAATCTAATTTATAATTCACATCGAAACTTATCTTAATATGCGTTTCTCTTGTTATTGTTGTTAACAGCTACCACGAATTTTTATCTAAATAATACTGGCCTTCAAAAAAACCAAACAGTGGGAGCATTGCATGCATATGCTTAAAGTTTTGCAGTTGATTTCTATTTCACATTAGAGGTCTGTACGGGCCGGAATTTCCAGGCCCGGGCCCGGCCCAGCCCGTACAAAAATCCGTGAAAACGGGCCCGGTCCGGCCCGATACAATTTCTACAAAAAAAAAAAAAAAAAAAAAAAAAAAAAAAAAAAATACGTTTTTTCTCAACATACAATTAAGATTCTTTTAATGAATACTACATACATATTTATGGGAACATTTTACAGTATATTTTACATTACTATGATGTTAGCAAAACAGAAAACACACAATAGTAAACATTAACGATTACTTACAGTGTTTTAGTCATTGTGTCTACAGACATTTCAAAATGGAAATAAGGATTCATTAAAAGATTAATGTAGTTCAGACTAAAGGATTAAAAACATGATAACATTTGAAGCTGTATAATGAAAAGTAGATTTGTGAAAATATTTCTCTCATTTTTAAGGCTTTTCTCAAATCCAAAGGAGCTACATTTCGACACATTTATGAATTCTTTTCTTTTCGGAAACGCGTAAGATTGGCAGGTATTCTTATTCAAAAGCTATGTAAATGTTGTTTTTTTCCCCCATAGATAAAAGCAATATATCTTTCTGAAAATACTGTCAAAGTTAGCGTTATGATTAAAATTTCCGGAAGCGATAGCACAGGAAAAGAGAAAAACGTACAGTCACGTGACAGGAATCTCTGTTATCTCTTTAAGTAATTTATTAAATATGGAAAAAGCTATTCGTTTCCAAATGCCTTCAATAGGCAGACCTGTCAATTTTATGCCTGTATAGTTAAAATTTTTGTCAGAAACATGTGTCTGAAAGCTTTGCATTGTTGAGCAGTGAATATGAGAACCACCTTAAGGCATATTTCCAAAGATACTGTTAAGAGAAGTCATTATCACTATTAATATTGCAAAACAAAATGACTGTTCTTACAATCTGAGATCGATTAAGACCACTTCCTTCCCGGCACGAGTCTGCTGAAAAAAAGTTAAACTCGGAATCAGACATCTTGTAACTATACGATGCCGATCTCTACGATGGACATGTCACATTTCTGTATTGATGTTGTTAACACTAGAGCGGCGGCGAGGGGTCATTTTGACCCTTGCCGAATGAATACATTTCGATTCGAACCAGAATTTGTTTTATAATATAAGATTAATATATGCTGCACAAAAATAACTTAAATAAATACGTTAAATAGTTCTAAATAAAAATTCTGATGTGAAATATTTTTATAAAACTTGAGAAAAATTTCCCGCCGTTCTAGTGTTAAACTCGCATCGATTCGTGACGCACATTTATACTTCTCGAGAAAATCATATTCATTGAAAATGGCTCGTATTTTATCTGCTTCGTTAAATTCTTATATCGGGCCGATAGGCTCGATTAATTTTTTTACCGGCCCGGCCCGACCCGTTGAAAAAATTGTCCTAATTCTGCCTGGCCGGGCCGGGTACGGGCATCGGGCCAAGCCGCCAAGCCCGGGCCCGTGCACACCTCTATTTCACATGCTTAAGAAGTCTACCACGAGGATTATTTTTTTTTGAAATAGTTGTTGTGAAATTGTCCCAACTATAGTAAATATGTAAATGCGTGCTAAAAAAAGAAAAACATAATATTTTGTATTTAAAATTTTTCTACAGCTCTCAAACATATATTTAATACTTGAAAAAAAATTATTGATCATTTATTCACACGTGATTCATTTTTAGGATTATTTACGTTTATGGACTCGCCGTTTAACTCTTCGTTACTCCCATGTTCCATGCTGCGCATAAAGAAGTGCAGAAATTTTGATTTGTTTTGTTAATTTGATGATGGATTTATTATGTTAAGTTAATTTTTTGATATATTACCCGCTATTTGAGGTGAGTTATTAATTTGGTATATAAAAGCCAATGAACAACTAAATAAGAGCAAATAAAAGTTTAATTTGCATATATTTGGGTTATTTAGTTGAAAACAAATAATACAATTAAAAAAATGGATGCTCTGCTAGATTCTATAAGAAAAAGCTGTCAAAAGATGTAGTGATGAAGGCGACTTTTTCGCGGGTACTAATTTCAAAATTAAAATTCGAAGTTGAGTTTTGTTTCACATGCTTAAGAAATCAAAGACGAAGATAATTGTTTTTAAAAAGTTGTTACGAAATATTCATCTCATTGAGAACAGAGCTTATTTATATATTTATAATAATTCACACCTGAAGAAACTGACTTATTTAAGCTGGTATTTAAAAAAAAAAAAAATATATATATATATATATATTTCCACACTCACCATTTTGAAATTTTCGGACACGTTTACAGACTGATTTTTAAAGGTGAAAACTCGAAACTTGCTGACGTGATTTTTGAAGCGATGTATAAGAAGTCGTGTGTTTTCATTTTTTCGTCAAATAATTAGAATTTCATTCATGAACAATTATTTTTTCAGTATGAAATATGTTTCTGAATAAGAGAATCTGCCAATTGCAGGGCCCCCACTTGGTCTGTATTTTGAACACCACTTTTTTTTTCAAAGAAAATCTTATATATATATAATCTATATATATATAAGATATATAAGATCTATATATATATAATCTATATATAGAAACTAACCCGGAGACGTATTTTTCTTGCAACTGTTACAGGAACATACCACAAATTTGTCTGTAATTAGTTAAGTTACTGGTTTTTAAAAAATGGAACAGTGGGAGTCGTGAAATTGGATGCGTTTCAGAACAAAAATGAATTTATGAATGAGTAAAAAAATCAGCAGTTTGGATTTGAGTATACCCGTAATGCCATAATAAATAAGGACAATAAAAGGGAATTTTACTATTTCAAAAAAATGGTGAGAATCAAACATTCTGAACTTTAATAAAAGTAGAGGAGTTGTAACTTTGATGGCAACGCCTGACGCCTTTGGGCTGCATTTCCCCCAATTCATCATTTTAAGAATATGCTTTAAAAGTTTCCCTTTTATTAGCCCTCTCTCTGCGTAATTGTTTTATCAAAATAGCTTCACAACGAGCGTCTTTTAAAAATATTTATTCTTTTGTCACCTGTTTTCCGAAATTTTTTTTTGTATAATTTAAATGGGAAACGCACCGATTAAATAAGGGAAAATTTACAATAAAAAAAATAACTGGTGGGAATAATGAAGTAGGTTTAATGAAACGAAAAAATGCATCCCCGAGGAAATCTCGGGATGCGCAGTGAGAGGGTTAAACTACTCGGGTGACACCTAAAAGGGTTTTTTTTCCTTGTAGAGATAGAAAAACTCACGCAGTAAATGTTTAAGACTTTTTCTTTTTTTGGAATAAATTCCATAAACATACAGGAAAGAACAAAAAAAGTGTTGACATCTGTAATTTTGTACAAGTAGAAAGGAACATGGAAATTGGAAAAAAATAAACTATTATTCCTGTTCTGAATGCACCCTCCAGAGTTTGACTAAACGTTTTTTTTTTTTTTTATGATGACTTAAAAAATGTGTTTACTGACATTTTTTATCAGCTGAGAATAAGGTGATGCTGCATCACTTTTTACCAGTATTATTATACACTAAATTTAGCCTCATAATAATATTTTTCTTCCACAGTTTTACTACTGCTTTCACTCATATAACAAACATTTGAGAAAAAATGGAAATATTCGTCTGTTTTAACACGTGATTCATTTTTAGGCAAATTTACCTGCTCGTTGCCTATGTCCTCGATCTCCCGTGCCCTCAACTTCGCGTGTTCAAAGTTGTTTTGAAAGAAGAGCAGTAAGTTTGATATGTTTTGTCTAAGTTAATTTTCTGATACATATTAGCTGCTTTCTTTTAATTGCTTATATTGAGTTTTATTTTAGATGAATTTTATGTGCATATGTAAGACATTAAATGGAAACGGAACGATGGTTACTTGCGTTGTCCTGTGTTCTGCGTAAATCAGGGCTCCAAATGATCTGAACTCCAGTATTTAAAAGTAAATTTCTTCGCTTTATCTAAAGGCAGAATTATCTGCGATTAATGATGGCAAAATAAACTGTAAGAAATTAGTGGTGTCCCAAGCACTGTGAGCCCTGATTTACGCAGAACAACTGGCAACACTAATGGTCACACAGATTCCAACTTATAGAATTTTTTCAACGACTGTAAAGAGGGTTTTATTCCTTTAGTACATAACAACTTCTTAAAAGCAATTAAGCAGTAAAATTTTACATATTTGTATTATTTAGAGGATAAATATATAAAAACCATTGAAAAATTGGATCATCTGCTAGATCCTATAAGAAAAAAGTGTTAAATGAGTTTCAAACATAGGCAAGTGTTTCGCGGCCACTAATCTCAAAGAATAAATTTCGCAGTTGGTTTTTATTTCATATGCTTAATAAATCAAAGACGAAGATTATTGTTTGAGGATAGCGGTTGTGAAATAGTCGCTTCATTCGAACCCCCATTAAATTCAAGTTACAGGAAGATGAACAACTTATCAACATGAACTATGCAACTACCAAGTTTTATGCGTTTTTTCTTAGCACTAAAATTTTAGTTAACAGTAAAACATAAAAGTTGTCAGCTGTGTCATTATTTACAAATTTACTAATTTCCTTATACACAGGGCTCCCACTCGGTCCGTTTTTTGAACACCACTTTTTTCAAAGGAAAATCTAATTTAAATTTACATCGAAACTTACCTTTATAGGTGTTTTTTTGCTATTGTTGTTAAAAGCTACCACGAACTTTTATCTAAAATAATACCGGCCTTCAAAATAACGGAACAGTGGGCACATGCACAGAACATGCATATACTTAAAGTTTCGCAGTTGATATCTATTTCACATGCTTAAGAAATTTACCACGAGGATTATTTTTTGGAAATATTTGTTGTGAAATTGTCCCAACAACAGTAAACATGTAAAAGCATGCTAAAATATGAAAAGCATAATAATAATATTTCGTATTTACAGCTTTTCTACAGATCTCTCACGTATACTTAACAATTGAAAAAACATATTCACCACTTATTCACGCGTGATTCATTTTTAGGAAAATTTACATTCATGGACTCGCCGTTTAACTTTTCTTTACTCACGTGTTCCATGTTCAGGGCTGCCTCAGGAGACTATTTTTAAGTTCTGTTTGCACCAATATTTTTCTAAGTATATTTTTCTAAGTATATGTTTTAAGTATATATTTTCAAGCATGTTTTTCGTGCAATTGTTGTCAAGGTGCTTGATAAGGATTTCTGTTTTTAGAAAGTTGTTTCAATTAGAATTAAAAAATAGTCGCCTGTGGCAGCCCTGCCTGTTTCCTCTAAAGAAGTGCAGAAATTTTGATTTCTTTTGTTAATTTGATGTTTGATTTATTTTTCTAAGTTAATCTTTTTTTTATATATTACATGCTAGTTATTGCTTTGGTATATACAGGGCCTGATTAATGCAAGGTCCTCCGGGGCCTCGGCCCTGGGCCCACCAATTTCAGGGGCCCACAAATTTGTGTGTATTTTCTCACAATTTAGGTTTTTCCACTATCATTTTATATTTTGGTCCCTGACGTGAAAACAAAGTTTTACTGTAATAAAAAAACCTCCATATTTAATTTTTCTGTAAAAGTCCTTTTCAATTCGAGAGTACCTATAATTTTCAAAACTTGCCGTATCCAGAAAATCAAATTTGGGGGGAAATGCCAAAAACTGCATACTGTGTCTATTGGTTTCGATATAAACGAGGATTTTACAATGTCAGAATTATAGTGTAAAATAATTACTAAACTATTGGGAAAAACACAATTTTTAATGATTTTGGAGAAGGCGAGTTTTGAAAAAGACGTCTTCATTTATTCTGCAACATAAACTGTGGATCATAGATGTTTGTGAATTATGCAAATGCTTATTTGAGAAAGTGGACGGTAATTCATTTTCTTGATTATTCTTGTAAATTAAATTTTTTTTGTAAACGTGAAACTTTCACCCAAACAACTTTGTCAACTCATCAAAATAACGTACTTTTTTTCTGAAAGTGTCGCCGGGAATGGGGAGATAGGGGGGGCCCAACTTTTTAACAGGCCCTGGGCCCAACTTCAGCTTGATCGGGCTCTGGGTATATAACAACTAAATAAAAGCAAATGAACATTTAATTTGCATATACTTGTGTTATTTAGTTGCTAATAAGTAATAGAATTAATAAAATGGATGCTCTGCTCGATTCTATAAGAAAAAGCTGTAAAAAGAGTTTGCGATAAAAGCGACTATTTCGCGGGCACTAATTTCAAAATTAAAGTTCGAAGTTCAGTTTTATTTCACATGCTTAAGAAATCAAAGACGAAGATAATTGTTTGGAAATATTTGTTGCGAAATATTCATGTACTTTTGATAAGAGCTTATTCGAATCCATGTAATAATTCACGCCTGAAGAAACTAAATTATTTAAGCCGGTATTAAAAAATATATGTATATTTTTCCACGCTCAACATTTCGAAATTTTCGGACACGTTTACAGACACATTTTTAAAGGTGAAAACTTGAAACTTGCTGACTTGATTTTTGAAGCGATGTATAAGCATTCGTGTGTTTTCAATTTTTACTCAAATAATTAGAACTTGATTTATAAACAAATTATTTTTGAACCTAACTCTCTCGCTTCGGCAAATTCGGTTCAAAATGGAGACAGGAAATTCTGCAATATATTCCGCATTTATCAAAAAATCGACAGATACGGCAATTAAGGCTAAATATAGTTTCTGAATAAGAGATTATGCCAATTGCAGGGCCCCCACTTGGTCCGTTTTTTGAACACCACTTTTTTTTTTTCAAAGGAAAACCTTATGTATAAATCTCGTAGAAACTAATCTGGAGATGAGTTTTTCTTGCAACTGTTACAGGAACATACAACAAATTTTTCTATAAAAAATTAAGTTTTTCAAAAAACGGTACAGTTGGAGCCTGATATTGGATGTGTTTCAGAACAAAAAAGAATTTAAAAATGATTCAGAAAATAAGCAGTTTGGATTTGAGTATACACTTAATGCCATAATAAATAAGGACAATAAAAGGGAATTTTACTATTTCAAAAAAGTGATGGCAATCAAACATTCTGAATTTTAATATAAGTAGCAGAGTTGTAACTTTGATGGCAGCGCATGACGCCTTTGTCCTGCTTTTTTCCTCTATTCATCATTTTAAGAATAATCTTTAAAACATTTTTCTTTTATTAAACTACTCGGGTGTCACCTAAAAGGTTTTTTCTTGTAGAGATAAAAAACCTCACGCAGTAAATGTTTAAGACTTTTTTTTTTTTTTTTTTTTGAATAAATTCCATAAACATACAGGGATGATAAAGAAAAGTGTGTAGTTCTGTAATTTTGTACTAGTAGAAAGGAACATGCAAAATCAGAAAAAAAAAATAATTAATATTCCAGTTCTGAATGCATCTTACAGAGTTAGCCTAAACGTTTCTGTTTATCATGACTTAAAATATGTGTATACTGACATTTTTGTATCAGCTGAGAATACAGTGATGCTGCATAACTTTCTACCAGTACTATTATACACCAAATTTAGCCACATAATAATATTTTTTTTCTACAGTTTTACTACTGCTTTACGCATATAATTAACATTTGAGAAAAAATGGAAATATTCGTCTGTTTTAACACGTGATTCATTTTTAGGCAAATTTACCTGCTCGTTGTTTGGGTCATGGATCTCCAGTTGCATCAACTTCCAGTGTTCGGCGTTATTCCGAAAGAATTGCAGTAAGTTTGATATGTTTTGTCTATGTTAATTTTCTCTTATGTATTACCTGCTTTTTTTTTAATTAATTGTTTATATTGCGCATTACTTTAGATTATTTTTATGTGCATATTTAAGACATTAAATGGAAGCAAAACGATGGTTACTTGTGTTGCCATGATTCCCGCGTAAATTAGGGATCTAAATGCTCTGAACTCCAGTATTTAAAAGTAAATTTCTTCGACTTATCTAATGGCAGAATTATCTGCGATTAAAGATGCCAAAATAAACAGTAAGAAATTGATGGTGCCCAAGCATTGTGAACTTTTATTTAAGCAGAACAACTGGCAACACCAGTGTTCACACATATTTCAACTTTTAGAATTTTTTGCAACGACTGTAAGGAGGGTGTTATTCCTTTAGTATATAACAATTTATTAAAAGCAATTGAGCGGTAAAACTGTACATGTTTGTATTATTTAGAGAATAAATAAATAAAAACTATTTAAAAATTGGATGTTCTGCTTATTCCTACAAGAAAAGGTGTTAAATGAGGTTCAAACAAAAGCGACTGTTTCCCGGCCACTAATATCAAAGAATAAAGTTCGCAGTTGATTTTTATTTCATATACTTTATAAATCAAAGACAATGATTATTGTTTGAGAATAGCGGTTGTGAAATAGTCGCTTCTTTGGAACCCCTATTAAATTCAAGTTACAAGAAGATGAAAAACATAACAACATGAATTGTGCAACTACCAACTTTCATGCTTGTATTCCTAGCACTAAAGTTTTGGTGGTAACAAAAAAGCATAAAATTTGTCAGCTTTGATATTATTTACAAATTTACTAATTTCCCCATACGCAGGGCTCCCACAAGGTCCGTTTTTTGAATACCACTTTTTTCAAAGGAAAATCTAATTTATAATTTACATCGAAACTTACCTTTATGGGCGTTTTTATTGCTACTGTTGTTAAAAGCTGCCACGAATTTTTATGTAAAATAGTACTGACCTTCTAAAATGGAACAGTGATAGCACTGCATACATATACTTAAAGTTTCGCAGTTTTTCTATTTCACATGGTTATGAAGTCTATCACGAGGATTATTTTTTGGAAATAGTTGTTGTGAAATTGCCCGAACAATAGTAAACCTGTGAATGCATGCTAAAATATGAAAAGCATGATAATATTTTGTATTTACAACATTTCTACAGCTCTCACACGCAACACTTGAAAAAAACTATATTCACCATCTATTCACACGTGATTCATTTTCAGGAAAATTTACATTCATGGACTCGCCGTTTAACTATTCTTTTCTCACGTGTTCCATGTTCAGGGCTGCCACATGCATTTATATATATATATATATATATATATATATATATATATATATATACCGGGTGTCCCAAAAAGGACTGACTGATTTTAAAATTCAATAACTTGCAAACGGTGACAGATATTTAAAAAATTCTTGCAGGAGGGTTATGCATAAGGTCAAAAGTTTTTTTACAGTGATTTTCAATTTTAGTTCGAATTACAAACAATAGATGGCGCTGCGATCAATAGACGCTGAATTCAGGCTCGATTTTTGGTACTTCGTGGCCCGGATAATACATTTCCATCTCCTTTTTCAGCATGGAACAAGAGAAAGGACCAGAAATCGAGCCTGTATTTAGCGGCTATTGCTTACAGCGCCATCTATTGTTTGTACTTCGAACTTAAATCGAAAATCACTGTAATAAAACTTTTGACCTTATGCATAACCCTCCTGCAAGAGTTTTTAAATATCTGTCACCGTTTGCAAGTTATTGAATTTTAAAATCAGTCAGTCCTTTTTGGGACACCCGGTATATATATATATATATATATATATATTCTGTTCGCACCAGTATTTTTTTAATGAAATTTTCAAGTATAGTTTTCGTGCAATTGTTGCCAAAGTTCTTGTTAGGGATTTCTGTTTTGAGAAAGTGATTACAGTTAGAATTAAAAAGTAGTCGATTGTGACAGCCCTGCATATTGCCCCTAAACAAGTGCAGAAATTTTGATTTGTTTTCCTAATTTCATGTTTGTTTTACTTTGCTAAGATAATTTTTTTGATATATTACCCGCTAGTCATTGCTTTGTTATATAATAACTATATAAAAGCAAATGTAAATCCAATTTGCATATATCTGTGTTATTTAGAGGCTAAATAAATAATATAATTTTAAAAATGGATGCTCTGCTAGATCAGTGTTGCCAGTGGGGTACTTTTTTAAAATTTAGATTTCTTGATTGGCACCACTTTTTTGAAATAGAAAAATTCGCCTTATTTAATGACATATTAATTAAGGAGAAAACAAGGGGAATTTTACCATTTCAGAAAAGTGGTGCCAATCAAGAAATCTGAATATTAAAAAAGTAGCCCACTGGCAACATTGTGCTAGATCCTAATAAGAAAAAGCATTTAAAAGAGGTTGCAATAAAGACGACTATTTCGTGGGCACTAATTTCAAACAATATAGTTTTGAAGTTGAGTTTTATTGCACATGCTTAAAAAATCAAAGATGATAATTGTTTGGAAACAGTTGTTGTGAAATTGCAGTGGTTCAAAATTGGCGCAGAGGCGGCTTGACACCACTAATTTTTTAACCATTTGGAAATGGTTGTTGTTTTCGGTCGATGATGGGGTCAAATGATGCTCGCATTTTATTTTATTTTTTAACGAAATTCAACGATGTTCTTTACTTTTAGAAGAATTTTTATTCGAATAGGTAATAGAAAGGCATAAAATCGTTCAAAATTGTTTGAATAGGTAATCGAAAGGCGTAAAATCGTTAAAAATTGAAAGCGTTTCAAAGTGGGTAGGCGTAAATTATCAGATATGTAAAAATTCAAAACCAAAGAGCGACGCCGAAATGAAAATCGTCTCGGAAAGCAAAAATCGAGGTCTTCAACTAATTATGTAGGCCATGAAAATCGAGGTCTTCAACTGATTATGTAGCCCATGAAAATCGAGGTCTTCAACTGAATATGTAGACCATGAAAATCGATTACAGAATAAAAGACGAATGCGAAAAAGGAAACAATCTAATGTTTAATCGATTGATAGTAAAAGGCCATGTCTCGAGGGGCTCCAATCCACTAGCCACGGCGTTTTACCATAGGTCGATTCTAACCGGGGGAAATTGAGCTCAACTTAGGTAATTTTTGCAATCTGTGGATGATTCGGTGGAACTGCATTCGATTTGTAAACTGTTTTTCTTCTCGAAACGGGACTTGGAGAGTTTAACGATGAAGGTTTTGGTCGTCTGAAGTTTGATCTCTGCGATTTTTTTTTACGAAGGTGATTTGTCGCGATATGTGGATGATTTGATGGAACTGCTTTCGATTTTTAACCTCTTATCTTTCTCGGCTTCTCTTGTCGAAATGCCCCAAAATTAAAACTAAGTAAATATTAAGTCCAAAAAAAAAAAAAAAAAGAAAAAAGAAAAAAAAATTCCAAATGGTCGTTGTAATCTATTAAATTACAATTTTGTTTTTAACCCTTTGGAAAAATGGTTATTGTCCTCTGTCAGGGTAGGAAATCAAAAACATATCTGAAGAGTTTTATTAGTTGAATCCCGCATTTTATTCGTTTTCTGATTGGTTTATACAGTAATCTGTATTTTCCCTTTACTTTCAACAGAGATGACATCTGTTGCCACTATGAAAAAAAAGTAATAAAAACTACAAAAAAAAAAAAAAATAATAACTCAGAAACAAATTGAGATACAGCTTTCAAACCAATTGCATTTAAAAGTAGATATTTTAGGGTTTCGTTCATCTGACGAAACCCTATTCGTCTCGCTCCTCTGTCTGTCCGTCTGTCTGTCTGTCACAGAGCCCGTTCTCAGAAACTATATAAGTTGGAGACTTGAAATTTTGCATACTCATATCTGGATATCTGAGATCAAACGACAATTCATGAAATTTTCAAAAGTTGTACATTTAACCCTTTAGGCTCCTACATGTGTATTTTAAACAATTCTTTCTATGTGAGCCTCTAATTAGGTTGGAGGCGTGAAATTTTGCATACTTATAGCTGAATACCTCACATCAAACGACAAATCATAAAATTTTGAAAAAGTTGTAAATTTAACCCTTTGGGTTCTCACATGTGTATTTTAAACTATCCTTACTAGGTGAACCCCTAATTAGGTTGGAAGCGTGAAATTTTACATACTTATAGCGGAACACCTCACATAAAACAACAAACGATAAAATTTTCAAAAAGTCGTACATTTAACCGTTTGGGCTCCCACATGTGTGTTTTAAACAATTCTTTCTAAGTGAGCACCTAATTAGGTTGGAGGCGTGAAATTTTGCATACTTATAACTGAACACCATCATGCGACAAATCATAAAATTTTGAAAAAGTCGTACATTTATCCCTTTGGGCTCCCACATGCGTATTTTAAACAATTCTTTCTAACTGATCCCTTTATTAAATTGGAGATTTGAAATTTTGCATACTTATAGCATAACACCTGAGGCCAGGCGACAAATCATAAAATCTTGAAAAAGTCTTACGTTTAACCCTTTGAGCTACCACATATGTATTTTAAGCAATTCTTTCTAAGAGAGCCCCTAATTAAGTTGGAGACATGAAATTTTGCATACGTATAGCTGAATACCCCAGACCGCCCGACAAATCATAAACTTTCCAAACAGTCTTATATTATTTACTCCTTCGGGCTCTAACTTGTGTAATTTAAGCAATTTTTCTAACCTCCGCCCTTTTCACCTGGGAGCACCTTACCAAATTTGGCCGACACCCCTTTGACCATTCTTCCATATTATGCACCATAGCCTTACATATTTTAGTTCCACTTTTTACCGCCAGGGGCGCCTACTTATCTCGGGTGCTATGGGCCTAATCCCCTCGACTAATATATCTACGGATAGTATGTAAAACGGTGTTTCGTTCGGATAGAGGTTTGTTTAGAATAGAGTGCGCCCCAGGTTGCGAAATGTGGAACTAACAGATTTTTCAAAAGGATAAAATGTTTTGAAAGAAATATTAAACGAAACCCTCTGTGCGATCTGTGATCACACTTACCCACTTGTTTCTCTATACAACGGTGTAAAAAGTAATATTGTGGGATGCTTAAAAGTTGAAGAATGCAATTTAATTTAAAATGGGTCCAGGAAGATTAATGCTTAATCCATGGCGTACGTAATGTATGACCAGCTCCGTAGAAGTTTAACAATTCACAGTACCGAAAATTGTAAAACTGAAATTTCTTTTAAAATTTGTTTATGATGGGTCCACGAAGGTTAATGTTTAATTCATGGCGTACGTAGTGTATGATCAACTCCGTGCGATTTTTTTTTGTCTTAAATTTTAGTCTTCAAAAAATCATTTTTATAATATTCTTCGTCTTAATAAAATCTCAGAATTTCTGTTATTTGATACACGTAAAAATACTACTAAAATTTAGTGGTGTCAGTAACCTCCACCTCTGCGCCAATTTTCCACCACTGGAAATTGTCATCTCATTGAAAACAGAGCTTTTTTTAAAGGCTTATAATAATTCGCACTTAAAGAAAGTGCAAATATATATTTAAATTTAACCCTTTGCACTCGAGGGCTCCGCTGCGGAGACATAATCCTTCTTTTCAAAATTTGTTTTCGGCACCAGTAATACAGGAAAATAAAATGTACCTTATTTAATCAGAGCATTTTTGAAATTGTGTACTTGAACGAAACTTCTTTTAAAAAAGTGGTGCCAATCGAATTAAATTTGTGTAAGAGACACCGAGCGCAAAGGGTTAAAGTGAAAAAAGATGGAACGCCTGATCATAATTAATTAACCCCTTAACCCCTTGAGGGGCACCGGTATATGTTATATACCACCTACGATTAATGAAGTTTTACACCAGAAAAATTTTATTAAATTTTACCTTTCTAACTTTGGTGGAAAAATGCCGTAAAATTGCTTTTACTTATTTTGAAATAGAATTTTTCAAAGATTCCGGTGGGAATTCAGCATTTTATAGACGTAACTGCTTGCCCCTCAAGGGGTTAATGGTCGCATTAAACTACGGTTGAAAAATTCAAATTGCTTATTGGCACCACTTTTTCGAAAAAGAAAGATTCACGTTATTTAATGACAGGTAAAATGATACCGAAACGAAACCAAATACACTGTTTTATAAAACTGGTGGCAATAAAACAATCTGAATAAAAGACACAGCCCGTGAATATCACGGGAGCGAGAATTAAGGGGTTAAAACAAACACAAAAATACAGACAGTTTAACCCTTTATTTACTGCAGTTTTTTTCACGTAATATTTTTTTTTTTCGGTTACAACAAGGAAAATTAAAGGATAAACATAAAAAAAAACAGTAACCCTTGAGAAATTTAATTATGTAGAGGTAATTAATTAAAGTGGTACTTTACAGTACCGTCAGTATGCTATCACTAAAATACCGTAACAGAAAACCCACAAGGTATTTCAAATGGCACCAGACAATATTTTCGGTTTAATATCTACGTGGAATACAGGCCTTTTTCTTACTTACAAATGCATCTTTTCGCAAATTCCAGTTCCAATCATTTATTTCAACACTGCAGAAGAGACTCTGCACTTTTTAGAATTGAAAATGCTTTGCCCATAAAATTGTTAAAAAAAACAAAACAATTTTTTTTTAGATTTCGATCTTGTTAGCAGTCCTTTAGTTATCCGACGTCTATATTCCAGGGACAACATCTTCTCTCGCATCTCCACATATGCTATATTTGAATTTACATATGCAATTTCTAGCATAGCAAAAACGAGCCGGTGCCACAACTTTTTCGATTTCCCATAAAAAATATCAATGAAACAGAAAAGAAATACCCGGGTAATCATTACTACGCTACAATTTAGTAATTACATTTTAAAGCAGATGAAAACGATGGATATCTACACAGACGAAAAGTAAACAAGGAGCTTTTCTCCAACACCCAGTGTACTGACGGTACTTGTAAGTACCACTGAAAAATTCAACTGTTAAATCAAATACATACACCGTTCACCTAAAATAGCTAGTCAAACTGTATTCTAAGATCATAATGAACACATAAAAAATCCAACACTCATCTTATATCCTTTACTGTGTTTGCAGCAATCAAAAGACGAGCGTGACAATCAGTACAAAATGTCGGCACAGAACCCGTCGTCTGTGTCAAAGTTAGCCTCCTTCCTAGCTAAAATAACGAACCTAGAACTGCTGCTGCATGTATTCGTATAAAGTGGAGTTAAAAGAGTGTTTTTGCAAAGTACCATTAGAATATTGGTAATATTCACTATGGGATGAAAGATTAAAGTGAGTGGTACTTATAAGTACCGTCAGTAGATAAAGGGTTAATTAAATAGTTAGAAAACATATAAAAATCCTTTTGAAAAACATTAAACTTTCGAACTTTTTCAAATTTCCTCTTCGCTAATGTAAATAAACACAAAATCACGAGAGATAACATATTTCTCTTTGCAGTTGAGAGCATGTCCCACAATTAATTAAACTCGGAGATGAACAATTGAGTCAGGTTAAAATGGTATATTCCGGTGGGAGGGAACTGGTTATATTGAGTGGGTATTTGGCCGGTCTATATTAAACCATGCCTTCAGGAAAATATGGCTCCTAAAGTGCGCAGCAAAAGTTTAGGCAGTGACCGATTATGCTTCTGTACTGAGAAATATGTAACGAATTGTTGTAACTCAACTGTCATATATTACTGAGGACTTATCCTTCATTCACAAACAATAAATTTTAATTTATACACTTTACATAAGATATAATGACAAAAAAACAAAAACAAATTTAACATTGTGGCAAAAGCATAGACAATCTATCTGTTAACAGAAAAATATCCATAAATTAAAATCGAACTGAACCTACATTGTCTGCTATTAATGCAAAAATGGGACTTTCCATCGAAGAAACTAAATCCCGCATCACTTGGGGGTTTATTTCTTTCCAAACACGTTCTAAAGCAGACCGAAGTTCATTTACAGAGGAGTATTGTCAAAAAGTGCATAAACCGCAAGAGATATGATGCCACAAAAGTTTTCGATTGGGTTCAGATCAGGGCTACACGCGGACCAGTCGAGAACTGTAATATTTTGAGAGTTAAACCAATTTTTTGATTTGTATGCAACATGAACAGTCGCATTGTCTTGCTCAAATACATACATTGGAAGAGCTAAAAGTTTACCAAATGGCTGTGAATTGTTTTCCAATGTATGTATGTAGTCTTACGCTGCTTGGCGACCATTGAAAAACTCCAGAGGTACTTGAGAATTTAAAAAAAAAAAAAATGAGGCCCAAATCATTAACCTTTTCGAGAGCAAAGGACACCTAATTTTAAATCCAAAAGTGACAAATGGCACCAAGAATGTTTAATTAAAAATTTCCTTTTATAGTATACGTGAAAATAAGCAATTTCATATTTTTTAATAACTTCCTTTATAAATTCTGGTGTCAGTCCATTATTTCATCAGTTTATAAACAGAATTACTCCGCGACAGGAAAGGCGTCAATTTGTTGTAAGATTTCAAGTCTGGTTGTTTTATCATTTTCATGTAAACTAATTTACAGCTTTCTTTAATTCATCTACGAAAGTATCCGTTGACATAGAAAGCTCTGACACACTTTTAATGGGATTAGCAATCATCATTTCTCTAGATGCCAGTTTTTAAGGATCCTTCTATAATCTCGTTTTCTGGCCACACGAGGCCTTTCAGATCTACGTTTTGCTTTGAAAGATTCACCCTTAGACAGTACTTGATAGACAGACTTCTTTGGACGATTCAAAGTAGCTGAAATTTCTGCACGTCTTCCCTTTCGATTTCAGCTTCTATGCTTTAATTACTTCATCTGACAGAAAATTTCTAGCTCGCGGCATCTTCACTAACCGATACTATCGCGAGGTGCACTTAAATACTTCATGCATGTGACGTCATAATTTTGAAATTTGCGTTTTTCCGTGAACAGTTGCCAAAAATCACAAAAGTGTCTAAACTTTTGCAATATGCAAATTTCATTTTTTTCAGTTTAATTAAATAATATCCTACATTAAAACAGTTATTTCTGTCCTAAAACGTTTAAAATATATTTAAAAATAAGTACAGCGATTTGTATAACCCAAGTGTTCGTATTATTTATTTAAAGGTTAAATATCACCAGCGTCTAAACTTTTGCCGAGGACTGTATATACGATGCAATTTGATCGGAGAAAATCTTGCATTTTTTTAAAACTTTTAGTGTATTTACATATTTTATCCCACAGAAATCTTTACAAGGCTCAATCTTTAATTTTAAATACAAGTACCCCAGTTCTCAACAGAAAGGAATAATATATGGTATCCCATGTAAAGAGTGTAACGCAATATATACTGGAGAGGCTAGCCGTACCTTGGAGATAAGATTAAAAGAACATAGGAATGCCTTTAATTCAAGAAACTTTAGCTCTAAAATTGTAGCCCACGCCATAAAAAAAGCTCATTTTCCAGATTTTGAGATGGCCAAAGTTCATGAAATCAGATTGCAACGTATACAAATGCCGCATTTTCCTGGAGGTATGGTTTACCAATAGAACTATTAATAAAGAGTAACTAACATATCCTTAAAACGATAAAGCTTCAACTGTAACCGCTATCGCAGTGGGTGTTTACCACCGGAAGAAACTTCAAGCAGTAAATTTAAGTAGATATTTTTTCCTTATTTAAACGCCTTATTAATGCAAAATTTCAGTGATAAATAATGGCAGAAAAAGGCATTCATTTTTACTGGTGGAAGTTTACTTTGGTGGTAGTGAGACCCTGCGTTTCCGCCATATTGTGACAACCTAGACAACCTCTTGTCAGTGCCAGTGGAAAATATACATGGGCAAACTGACACCAGTAAAAAGAAATAGATATTTTTTACCATATTTGTGAGAAACTTTTCCGTGAATAAGGCGCTTATATAACAGGAGATTTTCTGTTAAAATTTATTGGGGGGAAGTTTGCGCCAATGTTTATCAATACAGTGTCTAAAATAAATAGTGTGGAAATATGCTATTCAAAGAGAGCTAAAAATTTGTATCCCTTAAATGCACAATGAGGCTGAAATCCAAAGGACCGATCGCAGCGACATCTGCTGTATATTTTTACTTTTCAATGTAAACATCGTATAAATATAACAGCTAGCCCTAATCGTCTGGGAGTTTTAGAAAATACCCTGAAGATGTCACTGTAATCGACTCTTTGCATTTCAACATTGTTTGACATTTAAGGCATCCAATATTTTAGCACTTTTTTTTTAAGTATTACTGTGACAGCCGATTTCTACACGATATATTCTAGCAGTGTTGCCAGTGCGCTACTTTTTTAAAATTCAGATTTCTTGATTAGCACCACTTTTCTGAAATAGTAAAATTCCCCCTGTTTTCGACTCAATTAATATGTCATTAAATAAGAAGAATTTTTTTTTTTATTTAAAAAAGTGATGCGAATCGAGAAATCTGAATTTTAAAAAAGTAGCCAACTGGCAACACTGTATTCTAGACGCTATATTTATCAGCAACTGTTGATCCGATTTAAAAAAAAAAAAAAAAAAAAAAAAAAAAAAAACAGTCGCCTTCTTGTGAGATCCTCCTCATTACTTCACTCACAACTGGTATACGGAACACTGTGTATCTCCTGCTGTTTATTCGTAAATCCATTGGTTTACCAGAACGGTCAAATAACCAGACAAAAAAGCTAGTTCCCTACCACAGGGCTCCCAATCGGTCCGTTTTTTGAACACCACTTTTATTTAAAGAAAAATCTTATTTATAAATTTCGTAGAAACGAATTGGAAACACCGCATATCTTGCAATTGTTGCTGAAATCTACCACGAATTTCTTTCTAAGAAATTACTGGTTTTGAAAAAACGGACCAGTGGGAGCCCTGCTCCCACCGGCATGTACCATTTTTACCTGAATGTGTACTTGTGACATTTTAACCTGACTGTGACCTGTAAGCATGTTACCCATACTGCCGTGTTTAACCCCTTCGCGACGAGCGTCTTTTACAGAATTTTTATTTTTTTGTCACCGCGTTTACAAAACAGAATTTATTGCCTAATTTAATCTAGAAAAATTTTTGATCAAATAAGGCAAAATTTACACAAGCAAAAAATTAGGCAAATTTTTAATTAGGCAAAAAATAACTGGTGGAAATAATAAAAGATTCTGAGCACCTTATACGTCACACACCTTATATACACCACGAAGTCGTTACGCTCGTACCCAAGGGATTAAATGTTTGTGGCATCTGCTCTCAACTGTAAGTTGAATTATGATTTCTCTCATTATTTTGTGTTTATTTACATTACAGAACAGGAACTTTAAAATAGTTCGAAACGATTAACGTTTTTAAAATGATTTTTATGTGCTTTTAAAATATTTAATTAAATTGTCGGTATTTTTGAATTTCTTTTTAATTATTTAAATTTATTTTTATGGGCATTATTTCATACGACATTAAAAAAAGTAACGATAGTCACAGAGATGCAAACTTTTACAGTTTTTTCTAACGACTGTTAGGATGGAATTGCTTATTCAGTATAAAATAACCAAATAAAAAATAACGATTAAATTGCATTAATTTGTCTTATTTAGCTGGAAAATAATTAAAAATGAAAATTCCTCTGGTAGATTGTATGAGGTATAAGGATTAAAAGAGTTTCTCAAAAATGCGACTATTTCGCGGCCACTATTCTTAAGAGATATATTTCGTAGTTGCTTCCTATTGACTAATGACTACCACAGAAAGACTTACCGCTTGAGTACCGCTTAATAAGACTGCCACATAGATTATTACTCTTTTATGTTTTCTAAATTGTCACCTCGCTGGGTAACCTCTTAAACGCAATCTAGTGCTACCATCGAAATACTCAAGGCTAAAGGACACGAAATGTGGCGTCAAATAAAAATTCAGCCAGATGTGGAATGACCCAGTGATGCCGCATCTGGTTGATTTTTTATTGGGGATTCCAAATTCTCACCAGTAATTTTAAATAGTTATTATTGTTTTATAAGATGATATATATTCCTCAAACAAAAGAAAAGAAAACTGCTATTCAAAATTTCCCTGTGTGAATTCCAACACTGTGAGAAGTCGGTCGATTAGTGATGACGTCACACTCGAGTCCTCTGGCCTTGAGTACTTCGATGGCAGCGAATCTAGAGATAGGTGAAAAACATAATAATACGATTGCAATCTTTAACGATATTTTTTTTAAACAAAAAAGCATAAAAGATGCCATCTGTGGTATTATTTACAGCTATACTACTTCTCTCATTCTCATGCTTCAATTTAAAGAAAACTACAAATATTCATGAAATATTGAAATTTTATTTATTTTCAGAAAAATATGCGTTGCTCTTCACAAGATTGCACTTGTACTAAATGCTTCCCTGAAAGAAAGGCAGTAAGTTTGATTTATTTTAACTAAGATAATTTTTGATACATTACCTGCAGTTTTTTTTTTTTTTTTTTTAACTTCTTGTTTTCAATATTATTTTCATAGCTGCCAACTTTTACGGTTTTTTGCTACCACTAAAATTTAATAGAGATTTTCGCCTTTTTTAATCATGAGATTTTGAGAATTAAATGAGAAAATATTTACTATAAAATTTTAGTGGTAAGGAAAAAGCGTAAAAGTTGGCAGCTATGTATTTTGTACACTATATTAAGATATATATATA
Source organism: Maratus speciosus (assembly GCA_963932465.1). Classification (NCBI taxonomy): domain Eukaryota; kingdom Metazoa; phylum Arthropoda; class Arachnida; order Araneae; family Salticidae; genus Maratus; species Maratus speciosus. The sequence goes on along the minus strand of OZ010796.1, from coordinate 198,935,362 downwards.
TATACTAGGTTGAGCAAAAAGTTCTGGGAAATTTGTGAAAGTTGCGTTGTTATGCGCAAATTAACAACAAAAGCAACAAGGACTATTCTTCAAAGTAGAGACCATCATAGTCCACGAATTTCTGCCATCGTTCTGCCAGATTCCGGATTTGCTGAAAGTACCATGGCGGCTCCTTGAAATCGGAAAACTCTTGACATGATTCTTCAACCTCATTAAAAGATTCAAATCGGCGGCCCTTGGACAAGTGTTGCATTGATCGAAAGAGGCCATAATCGGATTGAACCACGTCTGGACTGTGGGCGGGGCATGGAAGAATTTCGACGCCGTCCAACTGTGCAAACTTGTCCTTGGTTGTCCACATGTGGTTTGGCATTGTCCTGCAGAAACAAAGCCCGCTTTCTTGGATACGAATCTTGGATACTTCTGCACTTATTTAATAGACGCGATCAAACTGCTGGCAGTAAAGCTCGGCATTGATGGCACGACCATCATATACGATACAAATTCTGTAACTATTAGATTAAAAATTTCCCAGAACTTTTTGCTCAACCTAATATATTATTAAAAGTATTACGAAGATAAAAAATAACAGATCGCAAGTGAAAGTGCGAATTTATTTCAAATTATTTTACTATGCATTTGCACTATATTAAAAAACAAAGGGTTTAGCCGGATAAGCATAGAAAATGGTCCCCATGGCCGATGTTTGAAATAACGTGTGTGGTAAAGGCTCACCACGAGAATAAATATAGGGTTTTTTTTAGTCCCTGACCTTGAACTGTCCTTGAGATAATCGGGGAAGTATGCGCCGACGCTACTATTTTTCAAATACCTTTTTTCAAATAGTACAAAAGTTAAAAAAATGAATTATTGAAGAATACATTAGTTCAAATTATATATTTTTTTCACGTTTTTACGCAAATTTTAACATAGAAAAATAAACAAAAATATTTAAAAAAAATTATTAACGTATAAATTTTCCCACCAAACACCAAAGTAAACACAAACTATAAAATTACAGAATACTGCTCAAAGTATGTACTTTTAAGGGAAAAAAAATTCGTTAAAATCGAAGATGCGCTTTTTGAGTTATAACAAAAACAATGCTAGCAATTTGCTAAAATATTCGTAACTTTCCCTGTTTGTATGTGAAGAAATACGCTGCTATCAATGCATTGGTTGGTTCGTGACATTACCACTCGGGCAGGATGCACAGTGCGCTACAATAAGAGAATGTTTCCATGCATACCACTTTTCCCATACCAGGTTTTTTACGTGTTTGTATATATTCCGTTATTTTGGCGTACTACGCATCCTTCTCGCGTAATGATATCAAGAACTGACAAACAAAATAGTAACATTTGGCTTCCATTATTTTCGGATAGATGAAGGCTATAGGGCTGTATAGCGTACATATATAACATATCACTTTAGGCGGGGGTGTTGGTAGAGAGGTCTGTAGGGGAAAGGGTAATCAAACCAAAATTTACTTTTTTGGTAACTTTTTTTACATCTGCTATCTTAAAATTTTTAGTGTGTTTTCGTATTTTTCTGAAAATACAAGTTTACTATCTTTTAAGACCGACAGTTCTTTTGGTAGAAATTAAAAGTTTGAGTGGTTTCCACTTATCGATATGTATTTGACTAAAAAAAAAAAATTAAAAAAAATACCCGATGTCAGGTTATGCCAAGGGAGGACCCACACAATTGTGCGGGTTGGGCCTTAATGCAGCCGTTTTTGGGCTAAATCTACACAATTGTGTAGTTTAGGATTATGTGCGCAAATATCTAAAGATAAAAGTTTAAGAAAAAAAGTTGTTGTTTATTGAGATAATTTTCATCAGCCACAATGAAAATGTTTGGAACAATTTCATTTTCTGAGACGTGCTCAATGCTCGCACACCTCTTAAGAGCCGTTGACAAATGGTATGCCCTTCACTCCGTTTGGATTGTGCCTGATTCTTCAAATTTCTTTTTTAAGTTTTTCCAGCAGCGGTATTTTGTTGAAATACCGATCGAAGTACATAAATCTAGGTCTGAACCAGAGTAAGGACTACACCAGGTCCTAAGTCCAGATCCTTGTGGACCAGGTCTGTACTTTCCCACTGGTATACTACAAAATTTAAAACTATCCCAGGTGATACTGTTAAAACAGAGTGTGGTTTATTTTTTATATACTGCTTTACTGAAGTACGTCCTGAAAAGAGGAATCGTCTGCTCATCTATGGAAAATTTTCCCTGATCTCCTGGTAATTTCAAGCAGGCACTACGGATCTGTCGAGCACTTGCTGAACTTTCCATAATTTATTATTTAGGGGAGCTGGGGATGAATGGGACAAGGGACGGATGGGACATTCTCAGTATTTTATGCAATGAAAGTTTTTTTTGTTGATTTCTATTCTCAAATATGGCCCCACCATAGTGTGCTTTAGAAACAAAGGCAAAACCACATGGCTCTTTTCATTTTTTTGCAAAGTTGCATATTTTGAAAAATTTGATATTTTATACAATATAAACAAATAAGATATGTTGTAGTTATATATTTGAAGGTTCAATATTGGTAATTAAAATGAGTGCATATTAACTAAAGTGACAAAATAATTTCTGAGGCAAAATAGCGGACAATTGAATCTATGTATCATAGGGATGATTGGGACAATTTAAATGGGGATGAATGGGACAGTCTTTTCATCCCTAGAGATGTTGAAACATTTATTTATTAACTAAAAAATATTATATATGTTTATAAATTAATGATTTATGTTAATTATTAAAATTAAACTGTAATTCTATTATATAGTTGTTTATTATTAAAAATTATATTCCATCTTAATTAATGTATTGAAATGAAAGTTAAATAGTTTATCAAAAAATTGCTATTGAAACATTATCAAAATAGATAAAATTGTTAAAATTAGTATATTTTTATTGATCAGATGGGGTAAATTATATTGAATTTGAAACTTGTGCTTAAGCAAATTCCCACTCGCACCTCTCCTAAAAAAATTTCCTTTGCAGGGGTCGTACGCTTAAGGGGTGTTTTCAGGATAAATATCACTATTTGTTTATAGAAAAATAAATCTAGGTTAAACGCGCGAAATTTCGCCTTATTTAAGAAGAGATTTTTCCATACGAAATTACTGGTACCGAAAAATTTCCCGGTCCTGAAATTTCAGGACAAGTACGACCCCTGCATTTGTGCATGGTATCTAAGATTCATTGAATTAATATTTATTAATAAGTTGTGAATGAAAAATATTGGCTATGCCGTATTTCAAAGACATTTTTCACTTTCATTTCATATCTAAAATGACTCGTAAGTGGGAAAGGGGAACAGATAGACAGTCGAAGTTTGCATTACAAGTTAAAACTGCAGTAAAAGAAGTGATTAGCAACGCTGATATATAATAGCCATATTATAAGATCATATATTACAAATATAAATACGTATCTACCCTATATATATAAAATCCTAATGAAACGAATTTATGAAACGAATATATGAAACGCCTGAAATGTATCGATTCTTTGAATCGACCGATTAAACAACTGATTTTGTTTCACGGCGATTTCTCCTAAAATATGGAATTCTTTGCGCGATGAAATTAACACCAAAAATCCGTGTTGATCCACAGATCTCAAAACTGGGATTAAAATTTTTAAATTCGAATTAGTTTTCGAAATATTAATTTTTTTTCTAATTTTAAATACATTTTTTCTAATGATGGCAACTCAAATTTTAATCATAACAGAATTTTTTTTTTCATAATTCAGAAAAGGTTACTATTTTAAACTAATTTGGCGACAGTTGGGCCTCCTTTAAATCTATGCTAAGAACAATGCTTTTTTTGTATTTCGTTATCATTTTATTAAATACAAAACTTTCGTTTAAAAATGAAACATTTAAATTGATGACTTTCACTTCTTTTTTTTTTAGAAAAAAACAAAACGATAAGAAAAATATTAGACACAGATGTCATATACGCACCGGGGTACCTAATTGGCGCACAAATGGCATTATTTTGATAGACATGGTAACCCGGCTATTGTTGTTTATTTAATAATAAATGTATATTTATTTTATTTCTTTTTTAAATTTATATAAATTATTTTGTTCTATAGTAATTAATTATTTTGTTGCTATTTCCTTTTGAAATTAATAAAAAAAAATAAAAAAAAAATACGGTACAATGTAGTAGTTATTCCGTCACCCAATTTTGCAAATTATATAAATCGCCAAACCACTCGCCAAATTGTACAGATTGACAAAATTTTTATGTTAAATAACGAAAGAACAAGTAAATTAGTATAACATTAATAAATATAAATATAAAACGTCAAAATAAAAATCACTTGATGACGTAAACACGTGTAACTTGCTAAAAGTCAAGTGAATGTGACATTTACGATCAAGCATTATTGACATTTAATCTTATAGTTTGCGATAGATTTTTTGTCGACGGGATAACTAAATAGTACCAAAAATACATATGTAACTGGTATTCGAAAACGAGGCTTTCGCCAAATTTTCGTAAAAAAAAAAAAAAAAAAAAAAAAAAAAAATCATGCCAAACATGCGGTGCGTATATGACATCTGGCGAAATATTAAATTATGTAACAAACCCTGACATTTAATTTCAACTTCAAATCAATGTTTTAATTTACCTCTCGAACAATAAAAAAAATGCTAACTGGCGAGTTGAAAAAAAAGATTTTGGCGAGATTTGCACCCGGCTTTTTTTTCTTTCGGCACAGATGTCATATACCGCCCCATATTGGCGCGAATTTTTTCTGACGCCAATGTCATATACGCAACGGGTACTTAACTGGCGCCAAAGTATCGTTATTTTGCTTGATATGGTAAGCCGGATGTTGTTGTTTATGCTGTTGATGCGTTCCCCAATTTGCCGTTGGAAAAAAATCGCGCCAATATGGGGCATATATGACATTTGTTCCAAACTTTCATATGAAAGGCGAAGGGATCAGATCGTATTTGTTTATGGCATATGATGACTTGAACTATTATAATATAGATGAAATGATGGGGATAGAATAATATTTGGCGACTTATCACCTGAGCCTGGATAACATTAAAGTATCAAAATGGCACCTACAGTATAAAAAGCAAAGTGTTCCGCTCGGAACTGTTGATGATAGTCATATGATTTAGGCTATTGTTATAGATTGTTTTAAAATATCGGTCGACAAAGACTCTGAATGCTTAATTCATTTTATTTTAGCTTCTTTTCAAATGTTTAACTGATCCTCTTTAATCAAAAACTAAAACAACCATTGGATGTCTTAACAGCAACTGATTCTCCGTTAATTTTTTTAAATCAAAGGGAATTGAATGGAAACCCATTTACAGGGAGATCTGCATAGCTTATTCAGTATAATTTAATCTTCTCTAATATTTTAAAAACCCATTAGATTTTTAGATTTTCAGATTCTGCGGTGTCTGAACGGGGGTTGGCGAGCTTAGCTTGCAGGGGGCAGAGCCCCCTAGTAAGATTATAATTATAGATCTTAACTAGATAACATTGAATACAGGGAGAAAAGTATTGGTGTCCCCTCCATCCCTATTAGTGTCCCATTCATCCCTGCTATCGGGATGATTGGGCGAGAGAGTAAAGTTTTTTTAAATTTTATAATATTTTACTGTATAACAATAATCTAGACTCAATATGGTGCATAGATGTAGTCAAGTACCTAATGTATGAAATGTGATATATAATATTGATAATAACTTTAAAAAAGTATTAAAAATAAACATTTTTGTAAAAGTGTCCCATTCATCCCCCACTTCCCCCATTCCTGGTGGTTTACTTGCTGTGTCGACAAAACGGAATGAATTTATCAAACTTAAAAATCTATCTCGTGATATGCATATAGCTCATATAAAACTTATAAATCACATATGACATCTAAAACTCGGAGCAGAAACATACAGTTCGTTACATGTGCATGCTATATATTTAATACTATCAATTTTAAAAGAAATCACGAATAGTACAAACCTATTAATTTAAAAATAATCCGCTTTAAAAATGTAATTAATAAAAAATAATTTGCTAAAAACATAAGTTTAAAAAAATCACTTAAAAATAAAAATTTTATATATTAGTAATTGTACCCATTTTGGAAGTGATAAATGCCGGACCCACACAATTGTGCGGGTCATTTGTTTCTCAACATTTGTAAAGCCTAATTAAATTTATCAAAGACAAAATCAATTAAAATCATGGCTAAAGTGTATGAAAAGAAAAATTAAATCTAAGCAAACACTAAAAATCATATTTAAAAGAAATTACGACAGTGCATACTTTTTGTTTATAGCTGTCAGATGATACAGTCTTTTTAAAAGCAGACAATCTAACCCTGTATTGTAGTTGGTGCCCCCTAGTTGTGTCTTATAAAAATATCTGAAGCCAATTAAATCATATAAATGTGCTGATTTGGTTTTAAATCTCACAAAAACAGGAAATACTCTTTTACTTTAGTGTCCCGCGCACAATTGTGCGGATCAGTGCTTAAAGTTTTATTAAAACCTTTGAATGATTATAAAATCATTTCATTCCAAAATATGGAATAACCCAACGTTCGCCATTAATATTCTCCTGCCATAATATGCGTATATAATTCTTTGTTAGAGAAACCAGATTCGAAGTGATACTTGTTATTTTTTGCTAGTAAAAGATGGGGAAGAATGCAGTCCACCTGTTTTGTTTACAAGAAATTCTGCTTAGCCGCGTGCAATTTGGAAGTGCAAGAAGACAATATTACTGTTCAATGCATTATGTAACAAAGAACTATTATTAAAAACATTTAAATAATAAGTATTTCTTTAAAATATTATTTGATATAAAGTTATTTCTTACATAACAGTGATATTTCTTCTGTTCATTTAAATCAGTAAAATATGGGAATAAAAAATGTACAACCATATCTGTATACATTTGTAAGCGTATAAAAAGAAAAAATAATAATAAAAAAAATATATTAGACACTGATAACTAATAGACAACTGATAGCCCTCTCGCTAATAATAATTAGCGAGAGGGGGGAGGGGCGTTCCAGGAATGCTAAAGTATGATATCGAAAAGTTGGAAGGAGGTCTAAATTTGCCAAAAAATTGATAACCTTTTATATTTACAGCTCCTATTCAGCTTCACCTGCACATTCGACTAGACCATCGACTTGCTATTATTATGGGAGAAGGATGAGTGGGACACCAAAATAAGATAATGTTTACAAACACAAAGCAAGACTACTATAGACAGTGTTGCCAGATTGGGGACTTTTTATTTTTAAATAGGGCGAATATTTCTATTTCAAAAAAGCGGTGACAATCAACAATCTGGGGACAAAAATGTCCCCAATCTGGCAGCACTGATTGTAGGTTGGTTGATTGTTTGGTTGATTTTTTGACGGCCGATTATCTACTCTAGGGATATAGGCCAGAGGGTGTGAGTGCCCTCCGTGGGGGTCTTTCTAAGGGAACCTAACCCGTATTTACGCATGGAAGCATGGAAAAAGTAATCGAAGAAAACCACAAAAACTCGGAACGATTAGGCCGACGGGCGCGATTGGGTTCGAACGCAGCACCTCCCGTCTACCAGCTTCGAGAGCAGAACCTCTCAGCCGCTGGTGGGGCCACTGATTGTAGAGAAGTGGATGTATGGAAACATTCTCTCATTTTGGCGCACTGTGCATCCTGCCCGAGTGGAAATGTCACAAATCGACCAATGCATTGATAGCAGCGCATTCCTTTAAATACAGACAGGGACAGTTAAGACTATTTTAGCAAGTTGCTAGCATTATTTTTATTATAACTCAAAAAGCGTATCTTAGATTTTAACGAAATTTCTTTTCTTAAAAGTATATACTTTGAGCATTATTCTGTAATTTTTCGGTTGGTGTAAATATACAATCACTATATTGATAATTTTTATTTAAATATTTTTTTCGATGTTAAAATTTGTGTAAAAATGTGAAAAAAAGATATAATGTGAACTAATATATTCTTCAATAATTGGCGTTGATTACATTTTTTTATCTTTTGTACTTATTGAAAAAAAAACGTATTTGAAAAATAGTAGCCCCAGCGCATACTTCCCCGATTATCTCAAGGACTGTTGAAGGTCAGGGGCTAAAAATACTCTATGTTTTATTCTCGTGGTGATACTTATTACCACACATGTTATTTCAAACTTCGACGGTGGGGGCCATTTTGCTATGCTTATTCGACTAGACCCTTCGAGCGATAAACAGAATCAGCGTGAACTTTTAAGCTTTTTCTGAAAATACTCTTATAGATCAGAAATTTTCGCCTAATTTTAATCATATGAATTATGCAATTAGATAAGGAAGAAAAATCCTAAAAAATGAGTGGCTGAGATGTTCTGCTCTCAAAATTGGTAAACGGTAGGGGCTAGGTTCGAACACAATCGTGCCCGTCGGTCTAATTATTCGGAGTTTTCCGTGGTTTTCTTCGAACCTTGGTTAACCTTGCTTAAATACGGGTTAGGTTCCTTTACAGAGACCCCCACAGAGGGCACCCCCCCCTCGTGCCTATATATCTCGTGTAGATAATCGGCCGTTATAAACAACACCAATCATTTTCTACAATCCTGTTAATATAAAATTTTCTTTAGGGCCGTATACATGTTTATTTTTATACGCATTCAAAAATCCAGGGCTCGCAGCGTTCCTAAAATTTTCGCACTTTGCAACCACTAAATTAAAACGATAATATTTGTTGTATAATTCTATTACAGATGTTAAAGGAATCTACCACGAAGAATTTTTATTTAAAATACTGGTAGCAAATTGCGAAAATTTTAGGAACGATGCGAGCCCTGAAAATCTCTATAAGAAACGCTATATTTTTTTTTTTGTTTCCTTCGATTTGCTAAGTGTCTTTTACCCTGAACAGTGAGTGGCATGGCTTTATCTTCAAAAACACGCGAAATATGTTTTTAAGCGGTGTCCAGTGACTTAGTCGATATTGAGAAATATATTTTGAAAATATTTGTCAAAGCTCATTTAACCCGAATATTTGCGTAATATTGCGCCTAGAGGCTTTAAAATAATGAGATAATAGTAATTAAGGAAAATAATAATACGATCATGAAAGCTTAAATATATTATTTGCATGCTATGTTTAGCTGAAATGAAGGTACAGAAATATATTTTTTACTTTAATCTCAAAACAGACATTTATTTTTGATAGTGGAATTTTACTTCGGCGGTAATGAACCACTACGAAACCGGTTGCAGCTGAAGCCCTGCATTACTGCTATATTGTGACCATGGAACTATTAATAAAGAGGAACTGACATATCCTTAAAATAATGAAGCTTCAACTGTAACCGCTATCGCAGACGTTGTTTACCGCCGGTGGAAACTTTCACCAGTAGAATTATATATAAATTTTTAATTTATTTAAACGCCTTATTTTTACAAAATTTCAGTCATAAATAACGGTAGAAACAGGTTTTAAATTTTACTGGTACGAGTTTACTCTGGCGGTGGTTAGATCTTGCGTTTCCGCCATATTGTGACAACCAGGGAAACAAACTGACAGTTTTACAAGGTATACTCACACCAGTAAAAACAAATAGAAATTTTTCGACATTTTTGAGAAAAATTTCCATGAAAAAGACGCTTAAATAAGAGGAAATTTTCTATTCAATTATACTGGTGGGATGTTTGTCCTGGCGGAAATCAGAAACTCAAGTTCCGATTTTAAAAAAGCAGCCGCCATCTTGTGACAACCTCCTCAGTTACTTCACTCGCAACTGGTAGACAGTACTCTATATGTCTCCTCCTCTTTATTCATAACTCCCTTATTGTGACAACTTAAACAACCTCCTGTGAGTGTTAGTGAAAGTTATAATAATACGAGAAATTTTGCATGAATAAGCCGCTAAAAACAAGGCGAAATTTTTTATTTAAAATTTACTGGTGGAAGATTGTTTCGGTGGCAATTAGAAGGTGTTGATCCTAAGTAAAAAATCGACCGCCAGCTTGTGACAACCTCAACAGTTACTTCACTCGTATCTGGTAACCTCTACAATATATGTATCGTCCTCATTACTCATAACTCCGTTGAATAATGAGGAACTGACATATCGTCCGTATCTTGTCAAAATATCCAATGTGAAAACAGTGTGCTACTTTTTTTAAGTTCAGGTTTCTTGATTGGTACCCCTTTTCTTTAAATGCAGGACTCACAAATGGTCCGCCAACTGAATACCAATAAATTTTAACAGAAAATTTTATGGTAGGTTTGCGCTAGAATTAACTTTCAAAGGTGGTTCCGGGGCGGTATGTAAGAAAAATCTAAAAAGAAAATTTTTCTAAAATAATATTGGTATTCAGTTGGCGGACCATTTGGGAGCCCCTCGAAATTGTAAAATTCCCTTGTTAATTACCCCTTGTTGCCTTAATTAATATGCCATTAAAAAAGGCGAATTATACTATTTCAAAAAAGTGGTGCAAATCAAGAAATCTAAATAAAAAAAAAGTAGCCCGCTGTTTTCACATTGGATAATCTGACATGTTACCGACGATATCCTTAAAATAGTGAAGCTTACACTTTAAACGCTTTCGCAGGCGGTGTTTACCACAAGAACAATCTTCCACCAGTAGATTATGACCATAATTATGACTTAAATTCTGCATTAATAAGGCGTTTAAACGAAGATACAATTTTTATGCAAATTTATTTGATGAAAATTGCCCCGGCGGTAATGAACCACTGCGAATTTGGTTACAGTTGAAGCTTCACCATTTTGAGTATATGTCAATTCTTTTTTATTCATAATTCCATGGTTCCCAGGGTGGGTGCTTACTTACTTACTTACTTTATCAACAGTTCCATGATATTTCTAAATTCAAATTAGTAGTGACAATCAAGCAGATTGATTAAAAACGTTTCAGGCAACATTCAACGCTAGTTGATTGACTCCTTAATGAATTTCAAATTAGTGATTTTTTAACTTTTATGTTACGTTTTATCATCGGTTAGAATAGTTAACAAAAAATATGCAAATACATCGATTTTGGGTTATACTTTTCTTAGAACTGTTTTGATTATGATCATTCTACATAATTTTCTAAATGATCTAAAATTTTTCTAATATTACCAATCAACCATCGAATGAACAAAAGGGAGAACATTTGGTATCCTATTTCTTGCTTTATGAAATGTGATACAAAAATTTAAGAAAATCCTTTAGATTGACATTTTTTAATAGATAGAATGTCATAACAAGCAATTTTTAATAAGAATTGATGCGGCTTCATTTTTCTATTTCCTAATCAAGGGCTTGCCTGAAATTTGTGCTAAAACACTCATGTTATTAACATTGCTTAGCTTTTATATACTTATTGTGCGCCAGCTGACATATTTTAGCGAGAGTGGTTCTGGGAACAGAATATTTTATTGCAACACTTTAGTCTTTCCACATTCAATATAATCTACGTTGTTGTCAATGGCGTGTAAAAAGAAGGTAGTGGTTATGCGACTAAAGCACAGGGGACATGATTAGATTAGAAGTTTTATTCTAAACTAGGGTAGCTCATGCGCAAGAAGTAAGCAATAATCGCCTTTATAAATTCGATTAGGCGAGTAAGACAAATCCATGAAACTATTAACCCTTTCAGGGGCAAGGCACTTCTATTAGTAAAATACTGAAATGAATGAATGACCCCGGAATTTACAAACAAATGTATTTGAAAATAAGTAAAAACTTTTCTTCACGTACTTGATAAAACGAAAAATTTCAAACGAAAATTCTGGTGCAATGTCTCATTTAGAGATTAAAATTAGGTGGTCCAAAAATGAACTACCACCCTCGAAGGGGTTAATGTGACTGACATAGCATTAAAATAGTGAAGCTTCAACTGCAACCGCTTTCGCAAGGGTTAATTACCACCGGGGCAAACTCGCACCAGTAAAATTAAACATAAATTGTCTCTTTATTTAAACGCCTTCTTAACTCAAAATTTTAGTCATAAAAAATGGCCAAAACAGATATTCATTTTTACTAGTGGAAGTTTCTTCGTCGGTTGTCAGGCTCTGCGTTTTCATCATAATGTGACAACCCAGAGAAACTCCTGCCAGTGTCCGTGAAAAAGCTTTTAATACTTGAGCAATCTGATATCAGAAAAAAAAATTATCTTATTTATGAGAGAAATTTTCGATGAATAAAGCGCTTAAATAAGGCGAACTTTTCTATTCAAATTTACTGGTGGAAGTTTGCCCCAATGATTATCAGAAACTGTTGATCCGCTTAAAAAAAAAAAAAAAAAAAAAAAAAAAAAAAAAAAAAAAAAAAACAGAAGCTAGCTTGGGACAATCTCCTCAGTTACTTCACTCGCAACTGGTAGATAATACACTATATTTCTCCTCCACTTTATTCATAAATCCATTGATAAATCATAGTTTTCTGATAATGGCAGTATAGCAAAAACGCTGTAAAAATTTATGTCCACCAATCAAGTTTGCATGCGCTTTTATTTTGTGCGTCTTAATTCTTTTATTTATAAAGACAATCTAGTTGTCAGCATCGCTCACGTTCGACTACCAGTAGAAATACATATATCAAATTTTTGAAGTGTCCTGTAGAAAGTTAACTATACAGGACACGTTCACTATTTTTAACCGCCTTCAAAAGAAGGAGGAGGTTCTCAATTGACTCTCATATAGATATGTATTTTAGGCATATTCACCAATTATTATGAAACTAAGCGACCGATTAGCGTGAATATTTTTAATATAAAGAGAATACTCTCGAATTGGTCCCATTTAAATTTCAGCAAAAATGACTCAGTACATTTTTAGAAATTAAATATATATATATAAAGAATTATATGGAAAAATATTAAGAGAAAGTTACGAAAATGCAAATAATTATGAATTAATTGGGGCAAAACGCAATGAGGTGGAGAACAGAATAAGGGCAATGTATAAAAAAATTAAAACAAAACAAGATAACTTGAATTTTCCTTATTTGGTTTTAATACGCAAGTTCCATAAATTCCCTGTGAAATTTAGAACCGTTACCTGTTTTTATAATTCCTATATTGAATGTGCGAATAAAAAATTATTAAAAGTATTGAAGAGAATGTTTTTAAAGATTAAAAGTGAGAATTCAACTTTTATAATAAGTAATAGTTATGAACTGTTGGAAAAAATTAAAAAGGTATAAAAATAAGATTACAGGATTGTATGCATATGATTTTGCAGATTTGTTTAACAACATAGAGATTGAGGATTTAAGGGAGAAGATATTGGAGGTGTATAATAGGTATGGTGATTCATACATAGATTTAAGTGAATTTCAAAATTTGTTTCAATTGGTGGTTCAAGAGAATTTTTTTATATGAGGGTAATAAGGTATATAAGCAGATTAAAGGTATCCCTGTGGGGGGAAGTTGCAGTTCAATTTTGGCCGACATGTATCTAGATATATATGAAAATAAAAGTGAATTACATAAAGACATAATCAGTTTCAGATATATAGACGACGTTTTGATTGTCGAGCTGAATGGAATGAAGACTAACCGTGAATTTAAATATTATCCAAAAATTTTAGAACTGAAACATTCCGGTAGTCAAAACAGTTGTAATACAAATTATTTGGATATAAATCAAAAATTAGAAAACAGAAATTTAATTACATCGGTTTATGATAAAAGAGAAAACTTTAACTTTAACCCTTTCCGGCGCAGTGTGTCCAGTCTGGACACACCTAATTTTAATTCCAACCTTGAAAATGGCACCAAGAATATTTAGCAAAATTTTGATTTTACAGTGAAAGCTTAATTAAAGGAGTTTTTATTTTCTAAAAGAAATCGTTTGCAATTTCCGGTGTCAGTCAATATTTTCTCATTTTGCGAATAGAATTTGTCTGCGCCGGAAAGGGTTAAAACAATTGCAATATTGAATTTCAAATGAAATGTCCATATATCGGTATTCAGAAACATTTATATTAACGGTTTAAACAGATTAAACCGATTGACATCAGATAGAGACATTTTGAAAGAGGATATGCTTAAATGGTACGTCATTGCTGTGAAACAGGGTTATCGTGTGAGTCTGGTGAAAAATATGACGTATAATTATATAAGAACTTGCAAGAACAGAAGTGAATTGATGCCTTTACTCGAAGCGTGTGGTTTACGGAATGTAGTGGAAACAGATCGCTTTTGATATTAATTGATTTCGGTCGGTCGGTTTCATTTAGTTTTAATCTTGTTTCTTTCGTTTTTTTCAGTATAGTCTCGACAGGTAAATCTGGGAAATGTTGCATGCTTAAAAACAGTTTTAACCCTGCATTACCGTGTCATAAGCCACGCAACCTGTCTCCATGTAGTTAGTTACTTGTCTTGTTTCTTTTGCTTGATTTTGTTTAATTTAAAGTTGGTTATGTTGTGTTTTTTAGAGATTGTTATTAAGTTAAAATATAGTTCTTATTTGGTATGGTTCAGTTAATTTCGTACTTCCATTAAAGTTTACACTTTGTGGTACTGTTTGAAGTTACTATTGGAATTTTTTAAATATATATATATATATATATATATATAATTAAAAAAATTCTAGTTGTCTTTAATATTTTTTTTTTCAAAAATATTTTGGTGTTTTTTCATATGTAAATATGGATTAATTGTATGCAATGTGCTGGCTATTTTGTGGATTTTTCTTAATTAATATTACATGTATAGGGTTCCATCTGTATTTACTATATATTACAGTTATAATTTGCTGCTAAATTTATTAAATTAATTATTGTAATAGGATTAGATGATGATTTGTAATTATATTATGGCTATATATATATATATATATATATATATATATATATATATATATATATATATATATATATATATATATATATATATATATATATGTATGTATATATATATATATATATATATATATAATATTTCATTGAAGAGCGCTTTCCGTTGGTTATAAAGTTTATATTATTAACTTTAGACATCTCCTGAAGTACTAGAACTGTAGCTTAAAAGATACATTCAATTCCGTTTAGCGATTTTTGTTAAAATTATGGACGTGTATATTTGTGTCTTATATGTATATCTCATACACATGCGCATACATAACGACTAAAAAGAAAAACTCTTTTTTGTAAGTCACTTAAAATTGCCTGTATTTAAAAATGTTAGTTAATGATGTTAAAACCAAATACCAAAAACAGAAAATCATTATATAAACATATTTCACTATTGATTTGCTTGTGTACATTTATGGAAATTTTAACGAACCCAACTTTTCGTAAATAATTATTATCATTTGTTCTTTTACAGATATTTATTAAGAAAAAAATTTGCGGCAAATGCTGTAAGAATAGAAATTGCCGGACCGAGAACTGGAATTTCCTAAGAGACAGACATCCATCAGGAGTTTCTGTAAGTTCCTTTGATTTATGATTGATATTTTACAATTTATTCATAACTGCTAACCTTCTTTCTTTTAATTAGAAGAATCATGTAACGAAAAGTGCTGCCAGTGGGCTACTTTTTTTAAATTCAGACTTCTTGATTGGCACCACTTTTTTGAAACGGTGAAATTCCATTTGTTTTTGGCTTAATTAATATGTCATTAAATAAGGAACATTTTACCATTTCAAAAAAATGGTGCCAATAAAGAATCTGATTTAAAAGAAAGTAGCCCATCTGGCAACACGGGTAACGAATCATAAAATGTATTTAATATAATTATTTAATGATGTGTCGTGCACCTTTTTGGTACTAATTTAATTTAATTTATTTAAGAAAATTTCTGATATAAAATATGACTATTTCACTTTAAAAAATCGGAGTTTCTTATTGTTTATTTATAGATTTGTTTTTACACAGTGACAAAATATAACATAAACAAACCTGAGTTTAAAGAAAGTTTAAGGAAAATGAATCAAGTCACATGAATAACACTGAATTTTCGTAAAGAATTGTACAGTCGGCGAAAAAAAATGAAAAACAATTCTTATTTTTTCATTATGAAAGTGACATCAGAGTAAAACAAAAATAGCCATTAAATTGAGAATTATGTTTCCGGCCAATTTTGTATTAAAAATAAGTTTAGGGATCGTATCCAACTTAAAATAGTGAAAAAGCATTGAAATTATCAATACTGACATTTAGTTATGAGTTCAAAATTCTATTTCTGAACCTCGAATCAGCCTGATAAGTTTTCATAAAGTTTCTATATACATTGGTTATCAAAAATTAAGGAAAAGCCACAAAATGATAATTTTCAAATACGCGAACACTCAAAAGGAAATAATATAACTCGAGTAATTACTATCTCTACAACACAGCTAGTCCATATAACATCTCATTCATGTCACATATGGTCACAAGTGTCACAGTCACTACGGTGGAGCAAAAAAAAATAGGAAATTCCATAGATCTCATTATGAGTCTCAAATGATCACTATATGTAACTCCACTGAAACGTCACTGTGACTGCTGCATTGTGACGAGTCACCGTGTGACTTTACAATGTAGTTACATTGTGACTCTCATGTGACTGTCATTTGTAGACTCAAGTTCAAAGTCATCGTGAACGCTGCATTGTGATAAGTTACCAAATAATGTCGCATTAAAGTCACATGATGACTTTCTGGTGACAGAGAGACTACTGTGAAGTCACCATTGTGCTCTTTTGGGAAAAAGTCTCCATGTGACTATAATATGATATTATTTGGTGACTTACCATAATGCAACGTTCATGATGACTATGAAATTGAGTCTAAAAATGACAATCACATGAGAGTCACAATTTAACCACATGTAAAGATTTGAGCTATATCAAACTCGCCATATAGAAAGAACTAATGTATTTCTAAAACAGAGTAAAAATATGGTAAAGTCCGCTGAGCCGAACGGTAAGATGAAGTAAACTACTCAGTCACCATCGATCTTGGACATTTGACAATCGGTGACAGTTTGCTAATGCAAAGGAACAGTCGGAACTCTTGTGATCTTTTAGCGTGGGAAAATAACTCACAGACCTTCTCACATAAACAGATGATTAGAGAGTTCGTGTGCAAAAAAGAGGAGGTTCTCAAGGTGTCCATTCAGGGGATAGCGGAAAAGGTCCCTGGGAGGTTCTTGAAAAGAACGGACAGTTAGTGGCTGAAAAACTCACTATTGTTTTTAGAGGGAGATAATTGAGATATATATACGAGAGGAGGATGAAGAGCAGATTAGATTTGGCTAGAGTTGGAAGAGCGACTTTAGAGAGGAGAAAGTTCTCTCCGGAGAAAAGTTGAAGGCCGGAAAAGGCCGAGGTTTACAATTCCTAGGAAAGGGGACTTATACCTGGGAAAAGCGGCGACAGGGCACCGGGTGCCGTCGCGGTGTAGAGATCTTAATCTCTAAAATAAGACAAGTGTCTACCGATAGAATAATGCATTGCCTTGTGGACTTAATCGACGAGCTGCCACCTCCTCATGAACACTGTTTGATTAATGCATAAACTTTTTGTTCAACAAAACTACATTGTTGTGTATATAGCTACTTTTATTTACTCAAGAATATCTTTTATTTTGTTATAAAAATAAAAATCATGTTATCATATTCTAAGAGAATATTAGTCGTTATGCCTTCGAAGTAAAACCCTCGACCATCGCTACCGCCTTCTTAGGACACGGCACATACACAGTAAAGTCATCTGGTAACTCATCACAAAGCAGCAGTGACATTGACTTCTCAGTGGAGTCACATATAGTGATCATTTGAGACTCATAATGAGATGTATGGAATTTCCTTTTTTTTTTGCTGCACCGTAGTGACTGTGACAGTTGTGACTATGTGTGACATGAATGAGATGTTGTATGGGCTAGCTGTGTTGTAGAGATAGTAATTACTTGAATTATATTATTTCCTTTTGAGTGTTCGCATATTTGAAAATTAACATTTTGTGACTTTTCCTTAATTTTTGATAACCAGTGTAATTAATTACAAATGTATTTGATATTAAAATATGGACTTCATTTTCGGGGGGGGGGGGGGTTCTTTTAGTAAAAACCTTTGCTATAAGATTTAGATTTAATAAAAAATTTCTAAATGCTTTTCAGCAGGAAATATTTGTTAGAGAAATGCAAAAATAAGTACTTCAGATAATTTAGATACGTGTTTCATTTATTAAAATTCTTTTATAAAATTATTATTTTTTAAATGTCTATATGCCCAATGGTCTATGTTTTGAAAAACATAAATATTTTGGAAATAAATTAGTGGTAGGTTTCTGCAACAATTCCCAGAAAATTGCTCTTCGCGGTATTTTTCTACGATTTTTATAAATAAGATTTTTCTTTTACCCATTCCGGCGCAGAACAATTCTGTATGTTAAATGGTGAGATGATTGACTGGCAACGAAACTTACAAACGACTGTTTTAGAAATTAAAAACTCGTTACTTTAAACTTTCATTGTAAAAGCAAAATTTTATTAAAATATTCTTTATAAATATTGTAAGTTTGGAATTAAAATTAGGCTGTCCCGACGTGGGAACACTGCGTTGGAAAGGGTTAAATAAAGGTGGTGTTAAAAAAAGAGACAGAGTCGTTGCCATCGAAATACTCAAGGCCTGAGGACAAGAGTTGTGATGTCATCACTAATCGACCGACTTCTCACTAGTGTTGGAATTCGCACCGGAAAATTTTGAATATCAATTTTATTTTATTTTATTTGAGGAATATCTATTATCTTATAAAACAATAATAAACATTTAAACTTACTGGTGAGAATTTGGAATCCCCCAATAAAAAATCAGCCAGATGCGGCAACATTGTGGTAATCCGCATCTGGCTGAATTTTTATTTTGGGATTCCGAATTGTCACCAGTAATTTTAAATAGTTAGTATTGTTTTATATGATGATAGATATTCCGCAAATAAAATAAAAGAAAATTGCTATTCAAAATTTTCCGGTGAGAATTCCAACACTAGTGAGAAGGTGGTCGATTAGTGATTACGTCACAAGTGTTGTCCTCAGGCCTTGAGTATTTCGATTGCAACGACAGAGTACGAGCTCTGATATATAGTGTCTCCAACTATTATGTAGTTGGTGTTTTAAGTGAAACTAACTCAAAAACTACTTAACCCTTTCAAGCGCAGTGATCCCACAGCAGGACCACTCAATTTTAATTCCAAACTTACAATTGACACCAAGAATATTTTAATGAAATTTTGCTTTGATAATGAAAGCTTAAAAATACAAGTTTTTACTCGCTAAGAAGTTGGTTTGTAAATTCTGGTGCCAATCAATAATTTTATCATTTTACGAATAGAATTTTTCTGTTCCGGAAAGGGTTAAGAAATTAAGCTGTAATTTTTTGCATAGGGATATTAGAAGCTTCAAAAAATCAATTTCTGTGTTTGTAATTTCTATTTTTTCCGAATTTTTATTTCATAATTCATATATACGATTTAAATGACACATACGCACATGTATATTTTTAAACGTTTAAAAATTTCATAACAGTATTGAAAAAGATCAGCTAAAAAATATTGTTACAGGAGGTATCAATGAAAATGTTATAAGTATCAATTTAAATGCTTATATTGTTACAACTGATGAAATTCTTGAGCGAATGGCTTACCGTTTTGTATACGAAGTTAAAAATTACTCTAGAAATGAATGATGAATTCAAATTTGGGTATTAGGATTGAAAACTTTAAAGTTTGTTATATATTTCAATATGATTATTTAAGATTGGTTATTATTTGTTGTGACCAATCATCAGCGCGGTTAATAGGAGAATGAAAGGAATGATAACAATCCTCGTTATATATACCTTTACTCATAACCCTTGAAGATAATAAAAATCTTTCACAGTAGAAGCGCCAAGAGAAGTCAATTTGACTGCTGCCAAATATGTATGATTCGATTTGAACCATAAATTTCTTTAAAAAAGAGTTCAATATATACACCGCGTCCCAAAACTTTAGACAATCAATAAAATTTGCATTAACATAAAAAGTAATAACATACAATTAAAATTCGTGAGATAGGTAATAAATAAAAGCAGTTTTGCTGATATACACATATAAATTAAGATCAAAGTTTTGAAATTATGAAATATACGTTAAATTATATAAAAATGTGCTGTCCCAAAAGTATAGACACATGTAATTTTTTTTTTTTTTTTTTGTATTACTTTTATAAAAGTACATAAAAACTTACTTTTTATATTTAAATATATTGCCACGACAATTTATATCATCAAATACACGTTGTTCTATAGAATTAATTAAGCATTGCATTACAGAAAGGAGGTATTTCATACCACGCTTTGTCAATTGCAATTTTTAGTCATTTACACATGTATATTGCCTTCCATTTTCATATATTTTACGAGATAAGATCCCCCATATATTCTCCATGGGATTCAAATCTGGACTAAGTGCTGGCCAGTCTAATCGTGTGATATTGTTTTGCTAAACAATGTTTTTAATGATGTGGAGGTATGGATGGATGCCCCATCTTGTTGGAAAACACAGTCTGGTCCTGCTGGCAAATACATAATTGCCAGTAAATTGGTACGTAAAATATCCTGATAATCTTCAAATTCCATTTTTCTGTCCATAAATCCTAGGAATGTTTGGCCGTTGAAAGAAAACCCTCCGCTTTGTTGCTTGCTGAAACAGTTCTTGGGTTCTTTTCTTAGGTCATGCCAGTAAAATTTATGACCACCAGGGCCGTCTGAATTCCATTTCTTTTCAACACTGAAGGTGACAGAAATTCATTTTTCACCTTATGACATATGCTTTCCAGCCCATTTTAGACGTGTATCTTTATGTCCCTGCTTTAAGAAAGGTTTTGCTTTCATTCTCCTGTAAACAATATTTGTTGAAGCTTTAATTCTTCTGTGTACAGTTCTATTTGAAATTCTAGAAATTGATGCAATTTCACGCACAGATAAATTATCAACTGAAGCCATTTTTAATAACATTCTATCATCAGGTAATTTGGATTTGCTAACAGGACCGGACTGTGTTTTCCAACAAGATGGGACATCGATCCATACCTCCACATCATTGAAAACATGGTTTAGGCAAAACAATATCACACTATTAGAGTGGGCAGCACTTATTCCATTTGAATCCCATGGAAAACGTATGGGGGATCTTATCTCGTAAAGTATATGAAAATGGAAAACCATATACATGTGTAAATGATTAAAAATTGCAATTGACAAAACGTGGTACCTCCTTCTATAATGCAATGCTTAGTTAATTCTATGGAACAACGTGTCTTTGATTTTAAAAAGTGTCGTGGCAATACAATTAAATATTAAAAGTAAGTTTTTAGTTACTTTTATAAATGTAAAACCAAAAAAAAAAAAAAATTACATGTGTCTATACGTTTGGGACAGCACATTTTTATATAATTTAATGTATATTTTATAATTTTAAAACTTTGATCATAATTTATATGCGTATATCAGCAAAACTGCTTTTTTTATTACCTATCTCAAGAAATTTAATTGTACCTTATTACTTTTTATGTTAATGCAAATTTTATTGATTGTCTAAACTTTTGGGACGTGGAGTATATCACGGAAAAATAAGTGAAATAGATAAGTTAAAAAGCTTTAAATAAAAATTCTCTTGTACATTTTTTTTTATAAAACTTGAGTGAAATTTCTAGCGTTGAAAAGAGATTAATTACTACTATTAATTGCTCTAATTATCTCAATACTAAATTTTAATTAACACAAGAAAGACCGTGAATTTTACTCAAATTTTAGAAAAATATTTCACACCAGAATTTTTATTTTAAATTATTAACTTATCCATTTAGCTAGCTTTGTTCTTTGTATCTTTTAAATTAGTTTTATAAAAAAAATTCTGGTTCGAACCGAGATATATTCATTTTGTATAGCAGTCAAAATGGCTGCTCGCGGTCTTTCTAGTGTTAAAAACACAATGTTAACAAAAACATAAAGTAATTCTAAGAGAAATAAAAAGGCAGTTTAATGCGGCTCACACTCCGCGTTTAATCCCTAAATTCTCCCGCCCGTGACTTTCACGGGCAGTGTAGGCTACTTTTTAAAATTCAGAGTTTTTTTTAAAGTAGTGTAAATGGCTTTATTCTAACATCATTTTTATCTGCTATTAAATAAGGTGAATATTTCTACATCAATCAAGTGGTGGCAGTCAAAGAATTTGAATTTTGGAAAAAGTAGCCTACATTTGTGGAGCAAACATGCAAACCATGCTTTCTCCTTTAGATATAAATTTTCAAAAAACACAAAAAACTGATAAATAATAAAATAACTTGTATTTAATTCTCATTTTTATTATGTATTTTTATTAGTGTTTATTAGAAAGAATTGCAAGCATACCTAAGATATTAAACATAAAACAAATTAATAAAATGCATTTAATATTTGGAGAAATCACGTTTTGACCGAATTCAGAGGAGGAAACATGTTTTGATTGTTTGACAAGTGGATAAAACGCTTTTTGAATGAAATAAGTTCTAACTCACAAATAATACAAAAGCATTATTTTATCTGAATAAATACCGAATTTCAGTTGATTATTGTTAAAATAAAATGACAGATTATGGTACCTAGTAGTATTCATTAAATATTTATTAAATAAATACTCGTTTGCCAGAAATCCACTTAAAATTTTAAAGCCAATATCTTCATCTAGACAGTTACACACATCCCCCTCTTCTTTATTGCAGGCTTATCAATCATGGATAATGTGGTTGTATCATTTGAAGATATCATCAGGTTGATTTTGCCACTGTTCACTATACATTACCTTCAAAAGTTTTTTAACATCTTTGTTCTTTTCAACTGATATGGCGTGGCTAAGAGGAATATAATCTAAAACAACCCTTTGAACAAGGCAACAGTAACTCCCTTTTTAAGAAGATTTGCATCATATTCTTCATTTAGATCTTGAAATCTATAATTCTGGAAGCCTTTAACTTTAACAGTTCTCTTATTTTTCTCTAAAACAATCCGTTTCAATTGTGATATGTATGGTAGGTTTCGAAAGTACACATTAAGTGACAACTGTGATTGGCAGACTGGAGAAATCACTGCTTGATTGAATGCAGGCTTTGGAGGAAACACTCTTTGATTGAAACGTCAAGTTTTAAAATTGATTTATAATCGGAAAAAAAAAATTTTAGTAAAAAATACCATTTATTTATGTGCAATTTAACACAGAGTTCATAAAAATAACAATAACTCATTTTTTATTTTTTTGTGAGAAAACACGGTTTGAATGTTTGCTCCACATTTATCGAGCGCGACGCTTAAGGGGTTAACCCCTTAACTCTTCCCCCTTTTTTTGACACACTATATTAAAATTAAGGACGGGCACCACTTTTTTTTTTACTGAAATGTTTAGCTTTGTACAGTTGAAAAAGGTATGCTATTTAACAAATCAAAGATTGTGGTTAAAATTAAGTGGTATTCAGAAGCTTTTAGTATCGAAGAGAGCAAACACTTTTTGCTCGAACAGCTCTCGGGAAAAATACAGGGGTCGTACGTTTAACACTAGAACGGCGAGAAAATTTACTCCAGTTTTATAAAAATATTTCACATCAGAATTTTTACTTAAAACTATTTAACTTATTCATTTAAGTTATTTTTGTGCAGCCTATATTAATCTTAAATTATAAAAAGTTTTCTGGTTCGAATCGTCATGTATTCGTTTGGCAGGGGTCAAAATGACCCCTCGCCGCCGTTCTAGTGTTAAGGGATTTTTTCTCAGGACTGATATCGCTAATTGTTTAGATGAAAATAAATCTAGGTTAAACGAGCGAAATTTCGCCTTATTTAAGAAGAGGTTGTTCCGTAAGAAAATAATGGTACCAAAGAATTTCCTGGTCGTAAAATTTCAGGACAAGTACGACCCCTGAAAACAGTAAAGGGGGTTAAAAAATAAAAGTTTTCTTCTATAACCTTCATTATTGTACATTTTACAAAGGAGTGGTATTTGAAACAGTCTTAAATTTCCACTGTTTCCTGCATTCATTTAAGACCTCAGGACATCAATTTTCCTTTTCTTGTGTTGGGTCCTTTAAAGTTGAAATTTTGTATGGTAAAACTTATGAACTACAGGACTACAAATGGTCCGCTTTTTTAATACCATTATTTTCTTAGAAAAATTTTTCATTTTTTAATTTTATTGCAAATTTTACGGCGCAAATGTTGTAGATGCCTACCATAAAATTGGCAAAATATTAAAAAATATTGGTTAAAAGGCGCAAAGGCCTTTAGATAATTTGCTTTTGCGCCTTTTAAGCAATTAATTTGAAATTTGATTTTCATTTGAAATATTGTATGCAAGGCGAATGTTTCTCTCTGAAAACATTTCCAAGCATTAATATAGTCATTCATTGTTTTCAACATTTTAGCAATGGAATTGCTTTGCCCCTGAAAGGGTTAACTTCTTAACGGTCACATTAAATATTATTGTTTAAAAATTAAAATTGCTTATTGGCACCAGTTTTTTGGAAAGGAAATATTCACCTTATTTCATGACAGGTAAAATGATACCATAATAAAGCCAATTACACTATTTTATAAAACTAGTGGGAATCAAACAACCTGTATAAAAGACGCATCCCGTCAATATCACGGAAGCGAGAATTAAAGGGTTAACCCCTTGACCTAATTTTAATTCCGGAAGGCCACAATGGCACCGGAATTTTCGAATGAAATTTTGCTTTTATAATCAATCATACGTGAAGAAAATCTTTTACTAATTTTCAAATATTTTTGTCCTTAATTCCCGGTGTCAATCAATGATTTCAACATTTACTGTGCCCCTGAAAGGGTTAAGTCGAAATAGTAATCACGGTACGTGCGGTATTACTTTTAACGAAAGTCATAAAATATTGTGAACAATATTTAATTTCCTGAAATCAGAGCTGTTCTTTTGCACATATCTTTTACACAAAAGTGGGTTTCTGCAGGTCAGGGAATTTTCATGACTAGGTCAGATAAACACCAGAATTTTCTTAGAGAAAAACTCGCCCTCTGCAATCGCGCCATTATATAAGTCGAGTTTTTCTACACAAAATACCGGTATTAAAACTGAAATTGTAGGAACTTTGGGAATACATATATCCATTTAAGTGTTGCTTTGACGCAACAGAAAAATAAATGCGCCTGGTTAAATTAACTTTCAGAGTACCACTATTTTCAAATTTAAAAATTTGCCCTTTTTAATAACACAATCTTTGACACTGAAATAAAGCGTAGATGACCATTACAAATTTGTGGTGCCAAACGTTTTTTTTTTTGTTCAAGAAAGCGAAAGATCCTTACCTTATAGTTTCGGCGGTTAATGGGTTAAATGAATAATTTTTTTTTGTTTTGTTTCGAAAAAATCATGTATGATTCTCAGAAATGTTTATTACACAGGAAAAATAATGAAAAAAAATCAGAGATACATTTTTCATATAATGCGTCAACCTTTTCTTACGTTGCACATCTGCAATAAAAGTAAAAACTAAAATATTGCAAATTCGTAAATATTTTAATAAGTATGAATCTAAAAACCTTATTTTATATAATTTTTCATTTTGTAAAACTAAACCCTTAAATACATGAATTATTCTTTTAGAATTCTGTTTTTTATTCTTATGATAAAGATTAGACATTAGAAATTTTCAGATAGATTTTTAACTTTATTTAGTAGCATATTTTTTTTAAATTTATACAGGATTAATATTTCTATATAAATATAGTAGTTGCTAAGAACTTAATTTATTTATTAAAAGTTAAATAAAAAGTGGTGCAGATATGCATCACTATGCATTTAAGGGTTAAGCAAACCTAAACTAAAGAAAATTTGAATTATTATTCCTTTGCAGAAGGCAACAAAGAGAAAGCGCAGGACTGCTCCTTCTGCGACAAATAGAAAGAACAGAGCTGCTCCTTCTGCGACAAATACAAAGCGCAGGGCTGCTCCTTCTGCAACAAATACAAAGAGCAAGATTGCTACAAATGGAAAACGCAGAGGAAGAAGAAGCGGTAACGAAAATTTTGTAAGTTGCCCTTCAATTTTTAAAATACTAATAATAATCATAAAATAAAGATTTTATCAGACTCTTTATAATTCCTTTCATTCAAATCAAATAAATATTAACAATTGATTTGTAAAGTGTTTTTATGTTAATATTATTCGTTCTTTCTAGTTAAATGTTGATAAAATATTGTTTATGTTTTAATAGAATTTTTTATTATTCGTTACATTTAAGGAAATAAATTTTTATTTAAACACCAGCTATTTCATTATCCGTTGTGTTCAAATAAAAATTAAATATATTTTTTTTATGTTCTGGTATATTTTCTGTTATTATTATTTTTTTCCCATCTAAATAGGCATTAAGTGCAGCAGTATAATTTAGTTCATACACAGTAAATATAAATGTCTGAAATTCAGACATTTAAGTGTCTGAATGAAGTGTTCAATTTTCAGACTTTTAAAATGTCTTACTTTTTTCAGACACTTTTTGCGTCTGAATTTCAGACACTTTAAGCGTCTAAATCGCAGCCATTTTTTTAAAGCATTATACGTAACCATGTTTGACCACGCTGAATCCTGGAAAAAACATTTGACTATGGTCCTGCCCCCACCCCACCCCACCCCCATACACCTGAATTTAGGGACTACCAAAGACGATATGCAATTTTCGTAAAGCTGATAATTTATATCTTTTTCGGATTCATAAAGATTATCATCAATATTTTGAAAAAAAAAATTTAAATACAATAAAACCTATTAATAGGGTGTTTTCTACTTAACCCTTTCAGGGGCAAGGTATTTGTATTCGTAAAATGTTCAAGTAATTCAGTGACACCATTATTAAATAGAGATTTTATTTGTAAGCAAGTAAAAGTAATTTAGTAGATTAAAAGTAAAAGTAATTTAGTAGATTAAAATTATGTAATGCCGTGACGGCATCACCGCCCTTCAAGGGGTTAACCCCTTGAAGGGCACCGGTATATTTTATGTACCACTTAATTTTAATTCCCAAATGCCACATAGGTACCAGAATTTTGGAATTAAGTTTTGATTTTATACAATACCAGAAACAAACCTTTTACTTAATTTCATATAAATTTGTTTGTAAATACCGGTGTCATTCAGTCATTTTAACATTTTAGCAACAGAAGGGCTTTGCCCCTGAAAGGGTTAATAGGGTGTTTCCACTGAGTGTTAATTCAACTTAGGGAATTTGTCCTCAGTTCGGAGGTGTCTGCTTTTCTAAGATAAAAGTATGTAAAAGATGTGCATTTTATGATTAAAGAATGTGTTCTTTAAATAGTGGTGTCTTCTATTTAGGAGTGTCCAACGGGGGTTTTACTGCAAAACCTACATACAGACAACATTATTTAGCGAACACTCGCCTTTTTCAACAGAAACATATATTTTTACATAAAAAAAAATCGAACACCTTCGAATAGCAGACAAATTCAGCGTTTACGAAATGCTCGTGATTGAGAGGTTTTACTGTGTATTGTTTTTTTATTTAGTCAGTTTTCAACCTAATTCTACTTAAGAAGTTCAAAATAATGATTATAATCAGAAGAATATCGAAAATCATTTAAAATGGACATCAGAAATTTTCAGATTGATTTTTAACTTTATTTAGTAGCATCTTTTTTAAAATTTATACAGGATTAATATTTCTATATAAATACAGTGATTGCTAAGAACTTAATTTATTTATTAACCCTTTAAGACCAGACCCGCACGATCGTGCGGGTTAGGCAATAAATAAAATTCTATCTTCCTGGGTTATCTATTCCATAAATGCCGGAATCAAGTGATTGTGCTTTTTAACAGAAGCTATATTATATGAATTTTATCAACAGATAGTGAGTTATCAGTTACAAATTTAAGTTATATCATTGTTTAAAAAAAAAAAAAACTCAAAAAGCTGCCTGGTCTTAAAGGTTTAAAAGTTAAATAAAAAGTGATGCAGATATGCATCACTATGCATTTAAGGGTTAAACAAAACAAAACTAAAAAAAGTTTTCAATTATTATTGGTTTGTAGGAGACTGCTCAAACTGCGAGAACTAGAAATCTCAGACCAAGAAGAAGCAGAAAAGAAAATTTTGTAAGTTGGCCTTCAATTATTAAAATAATAATGTTAATGATAAAATAAAGATTTTATCAGACTCTTTATAATTCCTTGCATTCAAATCAAATAAGTATTAACAAATGGTTTGTAAAGGGTTTTTATGTTAATATTATTCGTTCTTTCTAGTTAAATGTTGATAAAATATTATTTATGTTTTAATAGTTTTTTTTTTTTTTATTATTCGTTACATTTAAGGAAATAATTTTTTTATTTAAACACCAGATTTTTCGTTATCCGTTGTGTTCAAATAAAAATTAAATATATTTTTTATGTTTTATTATATTTGCTATTATTGTTTTTTCATCCAAATAGACATTAAGCGCAGCAATATAATTTAGTTCAAATAGTAGAATATTGTTTGCCAGTAAAAATATTTCTCATATCTAAATCTAATTTCTGCAGCCGAATAACTATATATGTATTTACACGCAACTCCAAATAAAAGCATTAGAAATATACAAAACCCACATCGAAAGCCATTTCTTACGTATTTGTCATAAAAAAAGAGCATATAAATTAATTTTAACGTAAACTAGTTTAGTATCACTTAATAAAAATTAATAAATGAATCTATCATTACTTGAAGTGTTAAAAATATACCGCTATAACACACAGCTGACAATTACTACGTTTTTTTGTTCTACAAAAATTTCCAAACCATGATCTTCATGTTAGATAGAGACCGGGAGGCAGTAGCACAGACAACCACCTCATCGAGTTGGAGGCTGAAATTCCAGAATTAGTCAAAACTCGATGTCCATATTAAAACGCAATCGGTCTGCTTAGTCATATCCTGTTGGAAAACACATAAAAACCCGATTTTCGCGGTCGACTCGTAGGTTTACCATTGCGTTTTCCCGCATCCAAAGGTATGAAAACATTGCGGACTGGGAGCAGGGACAAATTCCAAAGTTTTCTATTTATAGCATACATTGTTTTCAACAAAATTTAACACAACTTTCCGAAAACTTGAGAAATAAAAGCCGAAACAATAACACTGCAAAACACGCAATTAAATATTTTGAAATTTTATAATATATAATTTTTAACTTCGCATGCGAGGAAGATTCCGAAATTTTTATATCGTCATTTGGTATTCGGTAATTTAGTGAAAAATATATAAAAACTTCATTCAAATATCGCGAAAATTCAGAAAGACTCTGGCAAAACAATAAATTTCTTTCTAAAATTAGCTTCCAGGGCTGCCACTGGCGATTATTTTTATATTTTATTAGCAACACTATCTTAAAAAAAAGAAAAGTGCCCAGTTAAACTGATGTCCAGTGTTGCCAGATTGGGTACATTTTTGTCGTCAGATTGTTGATTGTCACCGCTTTTTTGAAATATAAATATTCGGCCTATTTAAAAACAGAAGAAAAAATTCTGAAAAATAAGGTGAATTATACTATTTTATAAAAGTGGTGACAGTCAAATAATCTGAATTAAAAAAGTCCCCAATCTGGCAACACTGCTGATGGCATTGAGCTCACAGGCTATTCACACTAATTGTATATTATACACTTATTTGAAAGAATAATCCCCCTCGAAAAATAAATTGATCCCCCTTTCCCCTCGTTATACTTAACCAATGAGACCCTAAATCTCATCAAGGAAGCCCCTTGTCAGAATAAACCGGTATACCAAATTTGAAGCAAATCAGATAGAAAACCCATTTATCTAAATTTATGTCGTATTAGCCCCTCGGTCCACCTTTTATACTTAAACAATGAGCCTCCAAATCTAATCAAGGAAGTGCCTTATCAGAATTAACCAATATACGAAATTTGAAGTAAATCCGATAATTCTGGGTGAAAAAACCATTTATCTAGGAGGAATTAGTTCCCGTTATCCCCCTTTTATACTTAATCAATGAACCCCCGAAACTAATGTGGGAAGCGACTTATCAGAAAAATCCTAGAAAAAAATTGAAGCAAATCGGATATTTATATCAATAGTTATCGCGTTACGTACATGCATACATACGTACATACATACAGAACCTGCGGGAACATTAGCTCTCAGGATTTGATAGCCTGTCAGTTAAAAAAAAATAAATTGTGCATTATATTTCTCCTGCCCATGCTGTTAAATTATATGTGAAAGATTTTTCGTTTCGAGAAATTTGTGCCAATAAAATATAAAAATTGCCACCTGTGGCAGCCCTGCCAGCTACTTTTAGAAAGCAACTCACTGTATCGCCAGAATCCTTTCTGAATTTTCGCGATATTTGGAAGGTTTTAAATAAAATAAAATAAAATTACTGTTCAAAAATTTTTTGTTGTGAATTCAGAATATCTACATTAAAAGAAAAAAAAAACGCTTTCAAGACGGACGTTTCATACTTACAGAGCTGCCACAGGAGACGATTTTTAAACCCTTTAGTGTGCAGCTTTGCATATATGCAAAACAACACTGTTTTGAATTTAATAGATTTTTTTTTTATTCGCATATACCTAATTCACACCAGAAAATTAAAATAGCAATATTTGCTTTAATTAAAAAAAAAAAAAAAAAAAAAAAACAGACATTCCGTATGTAAATAAAGCGAAATTTACCGTTGAAATTTTCTGGTGTAAGGTCTGATTCTCTGAACTACGTAATTTCCAGAATGTATTTTATTTTGGGAATTAAAGTGTGAAAGGTTAGGTTTTATAAAATAAATAACTATATAAAATAAGGTATTCGGAGACATACTTATTAAAGTTTTTCTAATTCGTATTTTTTTTAAGCGCAAAACAGCCACACGACAGTAGTTATTACTTATATTGCAGATGTGCAACAGATTGATGTATTATATGAAAAATATATCTCTGATGTTTTTCATTATTTTTCCTGTGTTATAAACCTTTCAGAGTATCCTATATAATTTTTTGAAACAAAGTAAAAAATCGCGCATTTAAGGGTTAAGTCTACCTCGCTACACTTTCTCAAAACGAAGATCGTTG
The DNA here is from genome assembly GCA_963932465.1 of Maratus speciosus. Taxonomy (NCBI): domain Eukaryota; kingdom Metazoa; phylum Arthropoda; class Arachnida; order Araneae; family Salticidae; genus Maratus; species Maratus speciosus. The sequence goes on along the minus strand of OZ010796.1, from coordinate 198,904,243 downwards.
GTATACAGTTTGAGAACATTTACAAGAGAAATATACTACAGAATTTATTATTTTTTAATAATGGTGCGAATAGTGTTAAAAAATAGTCGCCTGTGGCAGCCTTGTTTGTAATGACCTAATATATGAATGAATTTTCGTTCATTCGCAATGTATCGCGTATGTCAACATAAATATTTTTAATTCTATTTTTCGTGAAATTTATCTTTCAAAAATAAGTTTCCCGCAGTTAAAATCGCATCGCAAATAACAAACAAGTTGGAAATTGCTCGTCAAACGTGGCAAATGAGGTGCATTCGTACTATAACTAGTTTTATAAATATTTTTTGCACCGCAAATTGTACTGAATGTATATTTTAGTGCACTTCATAAATGCATATACATTTCATTCTGTTCGAAAGGCTGTAACCTCATTAAAATGCATTTAAATTTTTTTCCCATTGACCTTAACGTTACGGAAAACTTCTGATTGTCCGTGCAATTAAACTATACATCCGATTTTCATAAAATTTGAAATGACTCAACAAAATTTTGCAACAACTATATATTTAAAATTTCAGACCATTCGGAAGGCTGTAACATCATTAAAATGCACTTGCAATAATTTTTTGCCATTGGTCGTAATGTAACGAAAAACTTTTGACTGTCCATGTAATTAAACTATACATCCGATTTTCATAAAATTTGAAATGACTTCACAAAATTTTGCAACAATTATATATTTAAAATTTCAGACCATTCGGTTGGGTAGTTTTTGCTCTGTTATACGTGGATAGACGGCAGACAGACGGACTGAACGACGACTATAGGTGTTAGGTATTTATATAACTACGAACGCACCTAAAAACAGACTGGATTTCTAATCATAGCGCCTTCTGGCGAAAACATAATTTTTTGGATGTAGTTTCGGTTGTTGAATTCCACACTGTATACTTTTAAAAATTGTAATATAGATATTAACAGTGCGCTGAGTATTATTTTACTTTAATATATAAAATTATCACATAAATTTTTATCTGTTATTTATCAACTGAGTACCGTTGGCCCGTAAATTACTTTTCAGAACAGGAATTCGCCAAAAATTTTCAAGTTAAATTAGATGTAAGTTATTCAATTGAATATTCATGAAATTTAACTTAAAATGAAACATTCAGAAAGCACTGAAGATTAAATCATACCGTTTTCGTAGAATATATAATAAAGCAATTTTTACCCTTTGTATATTTTTAGGAACCCGAACTAGCTGAAAATGAGGCTGGTGATGACACAAATCAACCCGAAATACCTGTACGTTTGCCTTATTTTATTAAATTTATTATTATGTTTTGTATTGAATGTTATTTATCATGAATTAAGCCTTTGTATGTAATGTTGTATTAATCCTTTCAGGGGCAAAGTAACTATGTATCGGAAATATCTAAATATTTGAATGGCACTTGAACTTATAATCAAAGTTATTTGAAATTATGCATAAGCCTTTCTTTCGCAAACATTATAGAAGGAAAAGTTTGTTCCAAAATTCAGGTGGGACTGTAGAGTTTGGAGATTAAGTGATATAAAAATATACCCGACCCTTAAAAGCAGGGCTGTCAAACTATAGCCCGCCGGATACCTCTAATTTTTACAGAAATAGTCGACTTCTTGAATTGCAACGATTCCATAATTAGATGATGCAATGGTAACTATAAAATTTTAGTGGTGCACATCGGGCCGCAGTTTTACACCTCCGACAAAAAGTATTGTAATTTAAGACTATTAACTAACTCTAAAATCAATCTAAATATTTCTGATTTCTAGAATTGCAGAAATTATGCATTGTTTACCCCTTTGAGGGGCAAGTAATTGCGTTTCTGTAATGTCGAATTCATACCGGAATCTTTCAAAAATTTTATTGCAAAATAAGGAAAAGCAATTTTGCAACTTTTTTTACCAACTTAGAAAACTGAAATTTAATAAAATTTTTCTGGTGGAAATCTTCATTAATCGTAGGTGGGCTATAATATATCCCACCGCCCCTCAAGGGGTTATATTAAAAGTCTTTCACTAATGCATGGGTGGCCAACTGTAGCACGCCCGACACCACTAAAATTTTCTAGTAATCATTGCCTTATCTAAACATCGAATCCCTGCGATTTAAGAAGTCGACTTTTTATGTACAATTTTAGTGGTATCCGGCGTGACACAGTTGGTTACCCCTGGACTAATGATTTTTTGGAAAAATTAAATGGTTAGCACTGTTGCAGGTTCGCTACTATTTTTTATAAGCTCTGTTTGCCTGATGGTAACCACTTATCTGAAATAGTATTTTTTGCCTTCATTAATGGCGAAAATACGGTTAATTATATTATTTAAAAAAAGAGGTAGCAGTCAAGTAATCTGAAGATTAAAAAGTCTTTAAAATGGCACCACAGATCGTTAGATTGTGATAGTGTTTTGAAAAATACTGCATATAGGCAACCGTATGGATAAAACAGGCTTTCTCTGTTAATAGCAATACAAAATGAAATAGAAAATGGTGGTATACCATCAAAAGTTTTTTGAAAAGCAAATAAAACCCCCATTTGACGTTCTTCTGAAAATTGTTCCTTTTCTCTACGCACAAGAAAATGGTACTTAACACGTACCGGAAGCTAGTTTTTTTATAGGATTCTATTTTTATATTCTACTCGCACCAATATATTTTTAATATAATTTTTTTAATACATTTCTCTTGCACACCTTCTCAAAGTGCAAGTAAAAGTGTTTCTTAACCCTTTGAAGGGTGGTTGCATCTAATATATCCCACCTACTTTGAATTCCGAAATGCCACAGTGGCACCGGGATTTCGGAATGAAATTTTCCTGTTATAATTTTTCGTGAAGAAAATCTTTTACATATTTTCAAATCATTTTGTTCATAAATCCCGGTGTGAATCAATTATTTCAATATTTCATTAACATAAGTACCGTGCCCATGAAAGGGTTAAAAAAAATAGCGCCAATCTAATAAATATTCGAATAAGAATATAAGAATCCTAGAGATCTATATAAGAAATCCTAGACCCGAAATCATGTGGGAAATGACACAGGACTAGTATTATGAGGTGTCCCGCGCAAATCAGGTCTCCAAATGCTATGGACACCGCTAATTTCCCACAGTTCATTTCGTCATGTATAACAATTTAGCGGGCGGTGTCCCTAAAAAAGAACACCTAGTTTTAACTCTAAAACTGAGATACGGCACCAAGAATATTTAATTAAAATTTTCCTTTTCTAAGGTACGGGAAAATAAGTAAGCTTTTATTTTTTAATAAATTCGTTTGCAAATTCTGGTGTCAGTTCTTTGTTTTTTCATTTTTCAAAGCCTTACTCGACGCTGGAAAGTGATAACCCTTAAATGCGCGATTTTTTATTTTGTTTCGAAAAAAATTATACACGATTCTCTGAAAGGTTTATTACATGGGAAAAATAATGAAAAAAAAAAAATCAGAGATACATTTTTCATATAATAGGTCAATCTTTTCTTCTGTTGCACATCTGCAATACAAGTAAAAACTATTGTCGTGTGGCTGAAACTTTCCGAAAACTTGAGAAATAAAAGCCGAAACAATAACACTGCAAAACACGCAATTAAATATTTTGAAAATTTATAATATTTAATTTTTAACTGCGCATGCGAGGAAGATTCCGAAATTTTTATATCGTCATTTGGTATTCGGTAATTTAGTGAAAAATATATAAAAACTTCATTCAAATATCGCGAAAATTCAGAAAGACTCTGGCAAAACAATAAATTTCTTTCTAAAATTAGCTTGCAGGGCTGCCACTGGCGAATATTTTTATATTTTATTAGCAACACTATCTTAAAAAAAAGAAAAGTGCCCAGTTAAACTGATGTCCAGTGTTGCCAGATTGGGTACATTTTTGTCGTCAGATTGTTGATTGTCACCGCTTTTTTGAAATATAAATATTCGGCCTATTTAAAAACAGAAGAAAAAATTCTGAAAAATAAGGTGAATTATACTATTTTATAAAAGTGGTGACAGTCAAATAATCTGAATTAAAAAAGTCCCCAATCTGGCAACACTGCTGATGACATTGGGCTCACAGGCTATTCACACTAATTGTATATTATACACTTATTTGAAAGAATAATCCCCCTCGAAAAATAAATTGATCCACCTTTCCCCTCGTTATACTTAACCAATGAGACTCTAAATCTCATCAGGGAAGTCCCTTGTCAGAATAAACCGGTATACCAAATTTGAAGCAAATCAGATAGAAAACCCATTTATCTAAATTTATGTGGTATTAGCCCCTCGGTCCACCTTTTATACTTAAACAATGAGCCTCAAAATCTAATCAGGGAAGCCCCTTGTCAGAATAAACCGGTATACGAAATTTCAAGTAAATCCGATAATTCAGCGTGAAAAACCCATTTATCTAGGAGGAATTAGTTCCCGTTATCCCCCTATATAGTTAATCAATGAGCCCCCGAAACTAATGTGGGAAGCGACTTATCAGAAAAATCCTAGAAAAAAATTGAAGCAAATCGGATATTTTTATCAATAGTTATCGCGTTACGTACATGCATACATACGTACATACATACAGAACCTGCGGGAACATTAGCTCTCAGGATTTGACAGCCTGTGAGTTAAAAAAAATAAATTGTGCATTATATTTCTCCTGCCCATGCTGTTAAATTATATGTGAAAGATTTTTCGTTTCGAGAAATTTGTGCCAATAAAATATAAAAATTGCCACCTGTGGCAGCCCTGCCAGCTACTTTTAGAAAGCAACTCACTGTATCGCCAGAATCCTTTCTGAATTTTCGCGATATTTGGAAGGTTTTAAATAAAATAAAATAAAATTACTGTTCAAAAATTTTTTGTTGTGAATTCAGAATTTCTACATTAAAAGAAAAACAAGTTGGAAATTGCTCGTCAAACGTGGCAAATGAGGTGCGTTCGTACTATAACTAGTTTTATAATTATTTTTTGCACCCCATATTGTACTGAATATATATTTTTTTGCACTTCATAAGTGCATAGTCTGTAACATCATTAAAATGTACTTGCAATAATTTTTCCCCATTCCCCGTAATGTAACGGAACACTTTTAACTGTCCCTGTAATTAAACTATACATCCGATTTTCATAAAATTTGAAATGGCTCGACAAAATTTTGCAACAATTATATATTTAAAATTTCAGACCATTAGGAGGGCTGTAACATCATTAAAATGCACTTGCAATAATTTTCCCCATTGGCCGTAATGTAAAGAAAAAATTTGACTGTCCCTGTAATTAAACTATACATCCGATTTTCATAAAATTTTAAATGGCTCGACAAAATTATGCAACAATCATTTATTTAAAATTTCAGACCATTCGGAGGGCTGTAACATCATTAAAATGCACTTGCAATAATTTTCCCCATTGGCCGTAATGTAAAGAAAAACTTTTGACTGTCCCTGTAATTAAACTATACATCCGATTTTCATAAAATTTGAAATGGCTCGACAAAATCTTGCAACAATCATTTATTTAAAATTTCAGACCATTCGGTTTGGTAGTTTTTGCTCTGTTATATGCGGACGGACGGACGGACAGACGGACGGACAGACAGACGGACTGAACGACGACTATAGGTGCTACGTATTTATATAATTACGAACGCACCTAAAAACGCTTTCAAGACGGACGTTTCATACTTACAGAGCTGCCACAGGAGACGATTTTTAAACCCTTTAGTATGCAGCTTTGCATATATGCAAAACAACACTGTTTTGAATTTAATAGATTTTTTTTTTTATTCGCATATACCTAATTCACACCAGAAAATTAAAATAGCAATATTTGCTTTAATAAAAAAAAAAAAAAAAAAAAAAAAAAAACAGACATTCCGTATGGAAATAAAGCGAAATTTACCGTTGAAATTTTCTGGTGTAAGGTCTGATTCTCTGAACTACGTAATTTCCAGAATGTATTTTATTATGGGAATTAAAGTGTGAAAGGTTAGGTTTTATAAAATAAATAACTATATAAATTAAGGTATTTGGAGACATACTTATTAAAGTATTTTCTAATTCCTATTTTTTTTTAGCTCAAAACAGCCACACGACAGTAGTTTTTACTTATATTGCAGATGTGCAACAGATTGATGTATTATATGAAAAATATATCTCTGATGTTTTTCATTATTTTTCCTGTGTTATAAACCTTTCAGTGTATCATATATAATTTTTTGAAACAAAATAAAAAATCGCGCATTTAAGGGTTAAGTCTACCTCGCTACCCTTTCTCAAAACGAAGATCGTTGGTATACAGTTTGAGAACATTTACAAGAGAAATATACTACAGAATTTATTATTTTTTAATAATGGTGCAAATAGTGTTAAAAAATAGTCGCCAGTGGCAGCCCTGTTTGTAATAACCTAATATATGAATGAATTTTCGTTCATTCACAATGTATCGCGTATGTCAACATAAATATTTTTAATTCTATTTTTCGTGAAATTTATCTTTCAAAAATAAGTTTCCCGCAGTTAAAATCGCATCGCAAATATCAAACAAGTTGGAAATTGCTCGTCAAACGTGGCAAATGAGGTGCATTCGTACTATAACTAGTTTTATAAATATTTTTTGCACCGCAAATTGTACTGAATGTATATTTTAGTGCACTTCATAAGTGCATATACATTTCATTCTGTTCGAAAGGCTGTAACCTCATTAAAATGCATTTAAATTTTTTTCCCATTGACCTTAACGCTACGGAAAACTTTTGATTGTCCCTGCAATTAAACTATACATCCGATTTTCATAAAATTTGAAATGACTCAACAAAATTTTGCAACAATTATATATTTAAAATTTCAGACCATTCGGAAGGCTGTAACATCATTAAAATGCACTTGCAATAATTTTTTGCCATTGGTCGTAATGTAACGAAAAACTTTTGACTGTCCCTGTAATTAAACTATACATCCGATTTTCATAAAATTTAAAATGACTTCACAAAATTTTGCAACAATTATATATTTAAAATTTCAGACCATTCGGTTGGGTAGTTTTTGCTCTGTTATACGTGGATAGACGGCAGACAGACGGACTGAACGACGACTATAGGTGTTAGGTATTTATATAACTACGAACGCACATAAAAACAGACTGGATTTCTAATCATAGCGCCTTCTGGCGAAAACATAATTTTTTGGATGTGGTTTCGATTGTTGAATTCCACACTGTATACTTTTAAAAACTGTAATATAGATATTAACAGTGCGCCGAGTATTATTTTACTTTAATATATAAAATTATCACATAAATTTTTATCTGTTATTTATCAACTGAGTACTATTGGCCAGTAAATTACTTTTCAGAACAGGAATTCGCCAAAAATTTTCAAGTTAAATTAGATGTAAGTTATTCAATTGAATATTCATGAAATTTAACTTAAAATGAAAAATTCAGAACGCACTGAAGGATTAAATTATACCGTTTTCGTAGAATATATAATAAAGCAATTTTTACCCTTTGTATATTTTTAGGAACCCGAAGAAACTGAAAATGAGGCTGGTGATGACACAAATCAACCCGAAATACCTGTACGTTTGCCTTATTTTATTAAATTTATTATTATGTTTTGTATTGAATGTTATTTATCATGAATTAAGCCTTTGTATGTAATGTTGTATTAATCCTTTCAGGGGCAAAGTAACTATGTATCGGAAATATCTAAATATTTGAATGGCACTTGAACTTATAATCAAAGTTATTTGAAATTATGCATAAGCCTTTCTTTCGCATACATTATAGAAGGAAAAGTTTGTTCCAAAATTCAGGTGGGACTGTGGAGTTTGGGGATTAAGTGATATAAAAATAAAAATATACCCGACCCTTAAAAGTAGGGCTGTCAAACTATAGCCCGCCGGATACCACTAATTTTTACAGAAATAGTCGACTTCTTGAATTGCAAAGATTCCATAATTAGATGATGCAATGATAACTATAAAATTTTAGTGGTGTACATCGGGCCGCAGTTTTACACCTCCGACAAAAAGTATTGTAATTTAAGACTATTAACTAACTCTAAAATCAATCTAAATATTTCTGATTTCTAGAATTGCAGAATTTATGCATTGTTTACCCCTTTGAGGGGCAAGTAATTGCGTTTCTGTAATGTCGAATTCATACCGGAATCTTTCAAAAATTTTATTGCAAAATAAGGAAAAGCAATTTTGCAACTTTTTTCACCAACTTAGAAAAGTGAAATTTAATAAAATTTTTCTGGTGGAAATCTTCATTAATCGTAGGTGGGCTATAATATATCCCACCGCCCCTCAAGGGGTTATATTAAAAGTCTTTCACTAATGCATGGGTGGCCAACTGTAGCACGCCCGACACCACTAAAATTTTCTAGTAATCATTGCCTTATCTAAACATCGAATCCCTGCGATTTAAGAAGTCGGCTTTTTATGTACAATTTTAGTGGTATCTGGCGTGACGCAGTTGGTTACCCCTGGACTAATGATTTTTTGGAAAAATTAAATGGTTAGCACTGTTGCAGGTTCGCTACTATTTTTTATAAGCTCTGTTTGCCTGATGGTAACCACTTATCTGAAATAGTACTTTTTGCCTTCATTAATGGCGAAAATACGGTTAATTATATTATTTAAAAAAAGAGGTAGCAGTCAAGTAATCTGAAGATTAAAAAGTCTTTAAAATGGCACCACAGATCGTTAGATTGTGATAGTGTTTTGAAAAATACTGCATATAGGCAACCGTATGGATAAAACAAGATTTCTCTGTTAATAGCAATACAAAATGAAATAGAAAATGGTGGTATACCATCAAAAGTTTTTTGAAAAGCAAATAAAACCCCCATTTGACGTTCTTCTGAAAATTGTTCCTTTTCTCTACGCACAAGAAAATGGTACTTAACACGTACCGGAAGCTAGTTTTTTTATAGGATTCTATTTTTATATTCTACTCGCACCAATATATTTTTAATATAATTTTTTTAATACATTTCTCTTGCACACCTTCTCAAAGTGCAAGTAAAAGTGTTTCTTAACCCTTTGAAGGGTCGTTGCATCTAATATATTCCACCTACTTTGAATTCCGAAATGCCACAGTGGCACCGGGATTTCGGAATGAAATTTTCCTGTTATAATTTTTCGTGAAGAAAATCTTTTACATATTTTCAAATCATTTTGTTCATAAATCCCGGTGTGAATCAATTATTTCAATATTTCATTAACATAAGTACCGTGCCCATGAAAGGGTTAAAAAAAAATAGCGCCAATCTAATAAATATTCGAATAAGAATATAAGAATCCTAGAGATCTATATAAGAAATCCTAGACCCGAAATCATGTGGGAAATGACACAGGACTAGTATTATGAGGTGTCCCGCGCAAATCAGGTCTCCAAATGCTACGGACACCACTAATTTCCCACAGTTCATTTCTTCATGTATAACAATTTAGCGGGCGGTGTCCCTAAAAAAGAGCACCTAGTTTTAATTCTAAAACTGAGAAACGGCACCAAGAATATTTAATTAAAATTTTCCTTTTCTAAGGTACGGGAAAATAAGCAAGCTTTTATTTTTTAATAAAGTCGTTTGCAAATTCTGGTGTCAGTTCTTTGTTTTATCATTTTTCAAAGCCTTACTCGGCTCTGGAAAGTGTTAACCCTTAAATGCGCGATTTTTTATTTTGTTTCGAAAAAAATTATACACGATTCTCTGAAAGGTTTATTACACGGGAAAAATTATGAAAAAAAATCAGAGATACATTTTTCATATAATACGTCAATCTTTTCTTCTGTTGCACATCTGCAATACAAGTAAAAACTATTGTCGTGTGGCTGTTTTACGCTAAAATAATACAAATTAGTAAATACTTTAATAAGTATGTCTCCAAGTACCTTATTTTATATAGTTATTATTTATTTTTTAAAACTGAACCTTTAACCGTTTAATTCCCATAATAGAATGCGTTCTAAAAATTACGTAGTTCAGAGAATCTGACTTTATACCAGAAAATTTCAATGGTTAATTTCGCTTTATTTAAATACGGAATGTCTTTTTTATAATTAAAGCAATTATTACTGTTTTATTTTTCTGGTATAAGTGAGGTATATGCGAATAAAAAAAATCTATTAAATTCAGAACAGTATTCTTTGCATATATGCAAAGCTGCGCATTAAAGGGTTAAGGGGCTACTTCAGTAACGCTTCGAGATAAAGCTGCTAATGTTATTTCAATGGGCGAAATTTATAGCTTTTACTTTTTTTTTTTTTTTTTTTTTTTTTTTTTGCATTCTGCTCCAATTTGGTATTTTTTGTAGCTTTCAAAATCTGTACTCTTAAATTGTGCACGCCACTTTATAATTTTTATTATTATTTTTTTAATTTTAAGGCGTTCTAGATGCGTTATTTTAGGTTCTTCAAAGGTTCGTCTTTAGTACCTTATCGAGAAAAATCTGTTTGACATTTAAAAATTTGGTAAAACGGCATGCGTAGTTTGATTATTTCGCTTTCCAAAAATGCTTTTTTATCGTCGGTACCATGTCAAACTATCCAACATGAAAACAGTGTTGCCAGTTGGCTATTTTTTTTAATTCAGATTTCTTCCTTGGCACCACTTTTTGAAATAGTTACCTTACAGTATAAAAATAAATCGACGATTTTTGAACGATTTTCCCGAGGGTTACGCGACGATTAATGGGTTACATATCAACATCTCATATCACAACCGTTATGCATGGATGGTACGATATGTAAGAGCTCATATATTTGCAAAGTTCTTTTATGACCCCCTTGTACCAATTTAATCTTTAACAATAATTAAACATTATTGAAAATTAATGAATTATCACCATATATTATTTTGTTTAAAATAATAAAAGGTTTTTACAACTTGAAAAAAATCTTATGTGTTAAAGATATCCTGATTTGTTATTTTTCGAACTTGGAAATTTTGCATTATTATATTACGTTTTTAAGTTATTATATATCGTTATTCATTATATTTATATCGCCTGATTATATAAAACTTGTTATATTTCTTTGTTGTACTACTATTTTAAATACCTTTATCCCCTTCAAACCCGAAGGTAAAATAACACTGCGAATATACATTGATCGATTTTGCACAAACAGAAAGACACCATAGATGACAGAAGGAGCCCCTTTTTTTTTGTAACTGATACTTTAGGTGGCTGGTTATTGAGGTTCATAAACACGGATTTAAAATTACTAACACCTTACAATATCGTTTTAATTATTCTTAACCTAAGTTACGCAGTAACAAATTGAAGGCCTTTAATTAATTGAATGATCTACAAATCCCCAAAACTTTTTGTCGTAAATCGTTCAAGTTAATTAATTATGTAAATTCCTGACATTCTTGGATACACTGTCTGGAATACATTTTGTAAACTCAGGTGACAATAACAATTATTTTTTGAGGGAATAAGCATATGTGCTGCCATTTGTTTCTTGTGATCCAAAGCCAAAAACATTCAGCTATATAGAAGTAAAGTAAAAATATAAATAAAATCAAATAGTTTAGTTTATATCCTCCTCGGTTTGGAAGTATCATATGTGATACTTGAGAACCGAGGAGTGTAAGATATATTATCCAAGGTTCACATCCTCTTCACAGATTCCAAGGTGTCTGACACCACGAATAATGATAGGAAATTCCTATTAGGTCGTTCGGAAAGTCGTGTTCGTTTGGGAAAATCAATTCGTACCGGAAAATTCTATCATTTAATTATTAGACATCGACTCCGATATCTAATGTTTAACAATTACCGGGCAGAATTTTCCAGTGCGAATTGATTTTCCCAAGCGGACGCGACTTTCCAATCGACCCAATGTTTAGCTTTTAAGTCAAAAAAATTTGCAATCACCGCGTTTAATTGTGAAATTTGTAGTATTATTATCGATAGTGATATAAACTGAAATATTCTGTTAAAAAATTAGGGTAGAACTGTAAAAACTTAATTATCTTTTTCATATTATTATTATTATTATAAGCATTGTGAACACTTAACGCTTTTGGATCTGGGGAAAAATGCTGTCGTCTAAATTCCGAAATTAAAAAGTTGTGTTTCTATTAACATCTGTCTGATGTGCTTTGTTCTGATTGACCTTGTACACTGTACATTTTACAGTGCATCACTGCTGCATTATTTAGTATTCTAATGCATCACTGTTGCATTAAGAATCGTTTACTGTGCAAAACTGCCAAATGTGTAAAATGAACTTGATTACAGATTAGGAGTTTATCGTGCTACGAAAGGTTCGTACATCGAACATTTGCAACTGAAAAAAAACTTGGAATCTTCTTCTTTGTTTTTATATATAACTTATTATAATACGAGTAATAGTTTTGAAAATATAAGTTTTTAAAATACCATCATTCATTTGTGCTAAACCTGTACTGTAAGTCACTTCCGAGACGAATATCTTTGCAACATTAGATTTTCCATGCTCTGAGTTGCTGTCCACAAAAATTTTCTGTTACTATGACACTTATACTCTACAGTGTCTGAAAAAATATATACATATTTCTTATTGCTGTGTACATAACGTTTTAGCGAAAATACCACTTTTGCATCATTTCAATCATTTTATTTTATTTCTTTCTAGATGGAAGAGCCTCCTAACTCACATGACACAGAGGACCGTGATGTAATTCTCATTATGGAATATTACATCCCTGTAAGTTTTCTGGTTATATTTCTTTTTTTTTTTCATTACCAGGACTCCCAAATGGTCCGCCAACTGAATACCTATAAATTTTAATAGAAAATTGTATGGTAGGTTTGCGCTAGAACTAACTTTCAAAGGTGATTTCGGGCGGTTTGTAAGAAAAATCTAAAAAGAAAATTTTTCAAAAAAAAAATATTGGTATTCAGTTGGTGGACCATTTGGGAGCCCTGCATTACCAATGTATCCATGCAAGGTTTTTGTGCTGAAATCTTTCAAATTACTTCTTGATACAGGATTTTTCATTAGCTTTTAATTCACTACATGTTTTAACCAAACAATATGTTTTAGCAGCAATCACACTTCAAACAATCGGCTATAATACAAAAAAACTGTTGTAATTTGCGGTATTAAATAAAGCTAGGATTTTTATTCGAAAGTATAAAATCGTAAGCACTTGGCAGTTAGGACGAAATCACAAACTTAAGCACTGTTTTATAAACTTGCTTACTGTAAGTAGAAATTCTAATACAGAGTTATTCATGATTTTCTTTCATAGGATTATTGTGCATCATGTTTAAAAATTGAATCATGAATAAATAGGAGGAGAGATATAGTGTATTCTCAATCAGTTGCGAGTGAAGTAACTGAAGAGGTTGTCACAAGATGGCGGCTGCTTTTTTAAAATCAGATCTGCAGTTTCAGAATACCGCCAGAACAAAATTCCTACCAGTAAAATTGAACATAAAATGTTGCCTTTTTAAAGCGTCTTATTCATGGAAAATCTTTTCTCACAAATATGGTAAAAACTTCTATTTGTTTTTACTGGTGTCAGTTTGACTGGTAAAACAGTCAGTGTGGTTCACCGGTTGTCAAAATATGGCAGAAATGCAGGGCCTGACTACAGCAAAAGTAAACTCACACCAGTAAAAATGAAAATCTGTTTCTGACATTATTAATGACTAAAATTTTCTATCCATAATGGCTTTAAATACGGAGGAAATTTCTATATAAATTTACTGGTGGAAGTTTCCACCGGAGGCAATCAGCCCTTGTGAAAGCGGTTACAGTTGAAGCTTCACTATTTGAAGGATATGACAGTGCCTCTTTATTAACACATTGTATGCGGGATAGGTAAAAATACGTTTTTGTGGGTTGGGGACAGAAATTATTACTGGTACCGGAAATTTTGTACGGACGAAAAAAGATGGTGTAATCCAAGCATTCTCGCTTTCCTGCTGGTTCTGAGCAGGTTTTAATTTACAGTGACGTTTGTGAAAGTAAATTTAGTGCTCATTTTCAAAAAATTGCCCGCATGCAATGTGTTAACCCCTTAATCGTCGCGCCTGATAAGTGTCGAATACTTTTTTTAAATTCAGATTGTTTGATTGCCACCACTTTTTTCAAGTTGAAGTATTCTCTTCATTTAATGGCAGATAAAATGAAGAGAGAATAAAGCCAATTGCATTATTTAAAAAAATTGGTGGGAATAAACAATCTGAATAAAAGAAAAGAAACCTACACCGTCCGTGACAGTCACGGGCGCGACGATTAAGGGGTTAATAGACAGAGTGATATAAGTAAGCGTCCTATCTTAAATGGGAGAGGTCACATCAATCAAGGTCGCACGCCATGTAGCGGACGGGGTTAAAATACGGGAAGATGCCTAACTGTTTTCTTACTTCACGCCACTAAAACAGTGTTGCCAGATGCGCTACATTTTTTCAATTCAGATTCTTGATTAGCACCACTTTTTTAAAATGGTAAAATACACCTTATTTAATGGCAAATAATTAAGGCGAAAACAAATGTAATTTTACCGTTTCAAAAAAGTGGTGGCAATCAAGAAATTTGAATTTAAAAAAAAGTAGCCCACTGGCAACACTGCACTAAAATTGTAAAGTTTTTTTCACCTTGATTAATAGCTGAAATGTCTCTGACAAGGCGAAGAAAACTTCGTGTTGTCAAGTGCATCTGGACGCCACTCTCGCTACGCCGTTATTTTGCAATAAATGTGGTAAACAAAATTCAGTTCCATGAGTGAATAAAGATTTAGAAAATATGCGCATGTGGTAGATATCCTGTAATTTGTGACAACATACTAAAAGCCCGCGTATGTGGATTATCACTCCGTCCACAAGATGGCGCAACTGTGTTAATTTACGCCCGATTCCAATATTAAGTTTGCACGCTTACTTATATTGCTTTGTTAATAGTTCCATGTGTTTAACACGTTGGCTGTCAAAGATTCTAACGATGTGGAGTTTTTGGCAGACATTTATAAAGATGTTTTCAGTGTTTATCGAGTAGGATGTCAATTCCAACCACGACAGTTTGTAAATTTTAACAAAATGAAAATTTTAATCATTTTTAGAGTTCCGTGCTTAAAACGTAAAAACGAAACCATTATAATATCACTCGTGTGTCTGTCTGTCCATCTACCACAGCCGTTTTTCTCGTAAACTATAGAACGTAGAAAGTTCAAATTTGGAAAAAGTAACAAAGGCTATTGACCCACATTTTTATAGATTATTAACCATTCAAAAATACATTTAGGAAAAATGCTAATTTAGTTACTTAAAAAGAAAAATCCTTTTTTTTTTTTTTTTTTTTTTTTTTTTTGTATATCGTGTGGGGTGTCGTTGAAAATTCTTAACGCTGAACTCAAAAATACGTTAGATTTAATTTTAGGTATTATATTATCAGAGATGTCGTCGAAAATGTAATGCAAAAATATGTTCGCCTTGCCCTATTTCCGAATCTATCGAAACTAAAATTATGAAAAAAATAGGGATAGTAAAAGGTTATTTAAACTTTGCAGGAAAACTATAGCGATTACTCTAGGTCGCATAGTTTTTGAGAAAATCGCTTTTTTCCGCTATACAGAAATTTCACTTTCCGGACGCTGAGCAAGGGAGTTGAGGGGCGCTCAAACTACCTATCGTTGCGGAAATATAAAAGGATTGTTGATAATGATTTAAAAAAATTGTCGGTAATTACCCGAGATATTAAGCTTTAAAAACACGGGCGGTTTGGACACTAATAAAGACTCGGATGGTTTAGACAGACTTAAAGACATGGGTGGCATATTCTATGAGTCTTCGGCTTTTAATCGTAGATAACAACTTTTAATTATATATTTGTGTAATGCAATGCCCAGTAGTAGTATAAAAGCTAGTATGGAATTCTCTGTGCGCGCGTAGAGGGTGGTTCGTACGCATCAAGGGATTCAGAGGGTTTTAGGCGTTTTACTACCAACAATTTCGTAAAGTATTGGTCGCTATATCTGAAGATAGAATTTTCTTTTCTTTAAATGAGGCGAATATTACATTACAAAAATTCTGGTAACAAGTGCTTGAAAGATTTTGAAGTGTACGAAAAAATATCAAAATTTAGTCATTTTTACATGTTGAACGCCAGTCTGGAATCATTAAACGTACTTGGGAAAAAAATTATCTTCAATAAATATATGCAGACGGCATATGTTATACGTGTAGAATGCCACTCTCGAAAATGTTCCCGGCATACATGCTTATGCGCCATGGCAGTTAATGTGTGGAAGTGGCATACTTGCAGGCTTCTAAAATGACTAAATATATTTTATACTTGGAAGCAAAAACTGTGGAAGAAAGATCATAAACATGTAACCCCTTGAGGGGCGGTGATGCCGTCAAGGCATCACATAATTTTAATCCCTAATTGCCACATTGGCACCAGATTTTTTTAATGAAAACTTCACTTTTATTAAATGTGCGAAAATATACCTTTACTTCTTTACCAATAAATTTTCTTGTAAATACTGGTATTACTCAATTATTTCAACAGTTTACAAATACAATTACCTTGCCCTTGAAAGGGTTAAACGATGGTATTAAAACTAGAAAGCCCGCGAGCAGTTATTTTGACTGCTACTAAATGAATATATCTCGGTTCGAGCCAGAATTTGTTTTTTTTATAACGCAAATTTAAAAGATACAAACATAAAAAAAAAAAAAAAAACTAGTTAAATGGATAAGTTAATAATTTAAAATAAAAATTCTGGTGTGAAATATTTTTCTAAAATATTAGTAAAATTATCGGTCTTTCTAGTGTTAAATTTATGAGCTATTAATACATGATGCACAAACGAAATTATAATCTTTCAAACAGTGTGTCGAATAACTGACACTATAACTCAAATTATTACAAAGCGCTGGTTACTTGATATAATAAATTATTAACACAGAAGCAGCGCACCGACGCTTTCTCCGACACTCACATCTCAACACAATACTCAAAAAGCTTAGTTTACTTCACTTCAGATTATAGTCACTGTAATTTTAATTCTAGGTGGCGTGACATGTCTCGCTACATGGAACATACCGGCCCCCATTGACATGTACATAACATTCAATAACAATTTTTACCAAGTACTCTAAATTACACAAATTAATACAAAAATTCACTATATACGGTAATTTAAATATAATCCTTTGAAAAAATATCAATACAACACACATATATACACAATTACATTTTTTTTTTTTTGGTTTTAATAGTCATCGGCATCAGGCATGGGTAAAATACATAATTTACTTATCGACCTTTTAAAGGTTCCATTTTGAGTGTTTACTTTAACTACTCGAATTTTGTTATCGTTACCGTAATACACCTCAATAATTCTGCCTAATGGCCATTTATTTGTCGATAAATTCAATTCTACTAACACCACTAAATCTCCGATTTTTCCATTATCTTTTTCAAATCTCCATTTACCTCTTTGCTGTAATTCACTTAAGTAATTATGACGACATTTACGCCAAAAATGTTGTAGAATTTTAGTTATACGTTGCCATTTTTTGAGGCGATTTTCTCTTATATTGGTTAGATCAGGCTCAATAATGGAATTTAACGGCCTGTTTATCAGAAAATGGGCCGGAGTTAAGACTCCAAAATCATTCTCATCATCTGATAATGGACTCAAAGGCCTGAAATTTAGAATTCCCTCAATTTGTATGACTATTGTAAGAAGTTCCTCATAAGTGAGATTAGCACCTCCCACAACTCTCTTAAAGTGATACTTAAATGATTTTAAAGCGGCCTAAAGTCCCCCTAAATTGGGTGCCCTGGGAGGGATAAATTTCCACTCAATGCCTTCCGTGCATAAATATGCTGCTAATTTCTCATGAGGTTTTTTTACTAACTCATAAAAAGCCTTAAGAATCTTATTTGCACCAATAAAATTTTTCGCATTATCCGAATACAATTTGGCACATTTACCTCTGCGTGCAATGAATCTTTTCAATGCAACAAAAAATGATTCAAAGTTTAAGTCTGAAACAATTTCTATATGTACAGCTTTAAATACAAAAATACAGATATAAATTTTTTGCAAGATAGTTCTACGTGCATATCCCATTCTACGTGCTTTGACCATAAATGGGCCACACAGATCTAGTCCCGAAATATTAAAGCAGTAGTCCAAATGGAATCTATCCCTGGGCAAATCGCCCATCAATTGATTTGTAATAACTGGTTTAGCTTTAAAACATGGGATGCACTGATGAACTACATTTCGACATGTTGCACGACCATTTATTGGTCAAAATTTTTCTCTTACCAAAGAAAGTAATGTTGAAGCACCGACATGAATGTATTTTTTATGATAATAATTTATAACAATTACAGTAAAATTATTAGACTTAGGCAAAATCGCTGGGTGCTTTCTCGCTAAATTTAAATCACTGTTATCTAACCGGCCTCCAACCCTTAAAGTTCCAAATTCATCTAAGTATGGGTTGAGGCTTTTTAGCTTACTACTTGGACTTACCGAACCTTTGGTCTGCAGACTACGT
The DNA here is from genome assembly GCA_963932465.1 of Maratus speciosus. Lineage (NCBI taxonomy): Eukaryota > Metazoa > Arthropoda > Arachnida > Araneae > Salticidae > Maratus > Maratus speciosus. The sequence goes on along the minus strand of OZ010796.1, from coordinate 198,885,709 downwards.
ATGTGTGCATTGAATTCTGCCCTTTGGACAGATTTAATTAAATAAATCTCTGCATGCTCCAAGTCTGAAGTTGACAAAGGCCCACCACACTTATAAAGTGGGTTTCTTACATTCATGACAAACCTGAAAATATAACTAAGAATACGTAAAATAGTTATATAATTATTGCTAAGATTAATTATGTCATTAACAAAACATTTATCTGTATCATTACAGTTCATTATACTAACATCATTAAAAGGATTTGAATTTGTTTTGAGCTCTTTTTTGAACTCTTCATTAGCTTCTCGTATTATTACTGAATTTTGGTGATAGTCAGTGTTATTAAGAAAAATGGGTCCACGCCACCACAAGTCACAATCAATGGGTTTATCTGGATCCATACCTCGTGAAAGTTTATCCGCCGGATTATGTTCAGAGCAGATATGACACCACTGTTCAGGACTAGAGTTTTCTTGAATTTTAGCCACCCTGTTCTGCACAAATTATTTGGGATCAATAGGTTCCTTTTGAATCCACGCTAACACAATCGTTGAATCGGACCACAGGAAAACATTAGTAACTATTACTTTCATGGATGATAAGACTCTATTTACCAGCTTGGTTAGCAAAACTGCGGCGCATAGTTCAAGTCTGGGAATAGTTAGACTCTTTACTGGTGTAACACGTGATTTGCTAGCTATTAAATTCATCATCACATTTCCTAGAGAGTCACATGATTTGCAATAAACCGCTGCTCCATAACAAAGTTCTGAGGCATCTGCGAAGCCATGTATTTCAACAATTTCCGGGTTTTTAATTATAATGCGTCGACTTACTTGCATATTATTAACACTTTTAAGCGATATAAGAAATTGGTGCCACTCGTGATATTCTGACTCAGGGAGCTCGTCATTCCAGTCAATATTAATTCTCCACAATCTCTGCATAAATATTTTGGCTTTCGCTATAACTGAGTCAAGAAGTCCTAGCGGATCAAAAATTCTGGCAATTGTCGATAATACTTGTCGCTTGATATAGGAATCTCTCAATTCTACTTTAACTCTAAATAGGAAACAGTCATCCCTTGGGTTCCACGAAACCCCTAACGTTTTAGTCTCAATGTTGTTTTCAAAATGATACCCTTCTCCAGGTGTCAGCGAAAGATTTTTATCACTTGTGAACCATTTATGAAGTTGCATACCTGCCTTATGCATAATCGCTATGAGTTGCCGCTGCAACTCTTTGGCTTCCTCAAGCGTAGGTGCACCACAATAAATGTCATCCATACACATATTTTCACGAAGAATTGGTGCTGCCATTCGAAAATTATTTCCTTCATCAATTGACAATTGATTGAGCGTTTTCATTGTTAAATAGGGCGCGCTGACCGTACCGTAAGTCACTGTTTGTAATTCGAAAATTTTTGGTTCTTCCTCAACATTATCGTTCCATAAAATTCTCAGTAATGAGTGCTGACTATGGTCAATATTAATCATTCTATACATCATCTTGACATCTGCAGTTAAAGCATAAACATGTTCCCGGAAGCTAATCATGATCGTGAATAAGTGGTTTTGGATGACTCCGCCATTATATTGTAACGAATTTAGGGATGTCCTATTTGTTGTCGTGGCAGAACAATTAAAAACAACTCTGAGTTTTGTAGTCAATTTTTCTGGACGAAATATACCATGATGCGGAGCATAGTACGCAATATCAGGTTCTTTTGCTTCTTTCACCTGTTTCATATGCCCTAAATCTTCGTATTCCTTTAAGAATTCTTTATACAGATTAAAATATCGCTCATCCCTTGATAAGCGAGTGCACAGCGATCTGAGTTTTTTGAGATCAAGATCCCTAGATCGGCCTAAACACGAAGGATTTTCCTTTAAAGGCATTTTCACTACGTATTTACCTTCCACATTTCTTGAATGCGTACGTGCAAAATGTTTTTCGCATATCTCAAATTCCTTACTTTTCGGTAACTCTACCTCAATGTTTTCGACTTCCCAAAACTTTTAAATGTTTTGTTTAAATCCTGCTCCCGAATTAGCCCACAATGACCTTTAACCTCATCTCCCTGTTCTATGCTTCCACTAGCCATGTATCCAAATACAGTATTTTGAAAAAGTAATTTCGAACTCTGAGAATATATTTGTCCTGGTCTTAATAATTCATAAAATATTTCCGCAACTATCAACAGATCAATAGTATCAGGACAATTAAATCGGTAGTCTGCTAACATATTCAAATCTGAGACCTCAACATTACTCTTTGCGGAATTAAATCTGTAATTTGCTTTACTACTAACATAGTCAATTCCCTTTCAAAACTTTCATCTCTATTCCCGATTTTTGTCTTTACGCAAACCTTTACTGTGATAGAAGAATCATCTAAACACAAAAATAAAGTGTTTGTTTTATTAATTTTAAGTTGCAGTCGATTAGCACACTAAGAAGTTATCAAACACGATTGCGAGCCGACATCCAATAAACATCTAATTTCCTGCCACTCTGAAAATTTATTCTTAATGAAAATGCGAGCCGTACTCAATAACACAGTTTTTGTTTTATTTTTTTCGAAACTTGTGGCGGCAGTCTGACTTGGAGGGACAGAAAAATGTTCTTCGCTTGTTGAACTTTTTATTTCTGAACCTGCTTGAAACACATGACCTCGAAATTTATTTTGATTATTACTCAATTCATTTTCTTCCCTCGGAAAATGAATTAGTTTGTTATGGGGTAGTCCACAATCACAGTTTTTATCATTACATTTTTGTACGCAACAATTATAATTTAAACATTTGAAACATGCTTTATTTAATTTCACAACTTCAACTCTTTCTTTTATAGAAAGTTTTTTGAATTGCGGACAAGAATGTAATGCATGATACGCAATAGGTTTACACAAAACACATTTATTATTTTTTGTATTCGAAAGGAAAACATTTAAAAACCCCCTTTCAGGGCGTGCATTTCGCAATTTATTTCCCGCTATTTGTTTATTTTCACTTACGAAATTTCTAGAATACGCAGATTCATTTCTGTTTTTATTTTTAATCGATAAGAAAATATCGTATTCTCTGCCAAGTTGCTGCGGTCTAAATCATGATTCTGCTTGCTTAATTGCGATATGACTCATTAATTCGCGATCTAACGAATTGAAAATTCTGTCTGAAACAATCAGATCGCATAATGATTTAAATTCATTTACTTCACGCAGACTACAGTAATATTGAAAAATTGATTTCAACCTGGATGCAAATTGAACGTAATTTTCTGACGGTAATTTTTGCTTTTCCGGAAATTATTTAAACACTCTTGCGCAGTAGGTTGAAATCCCTTCAAGACTATAGTTTTCAATTTATCATAACTAATCAACTCCTCTTCCGACAAATAAATCTTTAAATTACTCGCTTTTCCCCCGAGAATGTTTAGAAGAATCTCTGCCTTAAACTCTTCGGGTACATTTTTAGTTTTGAACGCTTTTTCAAGTGATTGAAAGAAAAGATTAAAGGATTCAGCTCTCGTCGGTACACGAATAGTTAATGTTTTAACACTTTTAATAAAACTTTCTAGGTTATTGCTCACTATTTCCGTTTCCGATTTTTCTGTTAAGGACGACAAATTTTCGCGGGAATCTCTACGCACTTTGGCCAATTCTAATTCTTTTTCTAACTGAGCTAATTTAATTTTTTCAAATTCAGAATTTTGGGAAGGTTCTTTGCGAATATTTGCTATTTCTAACTCTTTTTCTAATTGCGCTAATTTAATTTTCTCTAATTCTAGTTTAGATTTCTCAGTTTCTTTTCGCGACTTAAACTCCTCAACAACCGAATTGACTACGACTTTCATTAATTGCTCTTTTGAGTAGTGCTCACTTTTCTCTATAATATCTCTCAACTCTATAATTTTACTGCTTTCAGGAGCAGTTAAACCTAATTCCTCAACAACAAGCTTAAGCTCGTCTTTATTTAAATTTTCAATAATAGACGTAATTTAACTAAATCAGAACTAGGAAAATTGCTCTCACCTCAGTCGCTGCGACAATCACGAAGTAGATTTAGCTGTATAATTCCACGGGCACATTTATAAAAAATAATATCTCAACACTGAATTCTTCTTAGTCACAAACTTCTCTTATTAGGCACAAATTATCACGACACTCTCACAAAAAAGGTGAACTAAACACTTTACACACAAATCAAAACTACCTCACACATGTGTCGAATTTGTTCTTATTATCGAAAGCACACTAATTATTTAAATTATACTCCTCCGTTGGGTCGACGGACCATGATGAATAACTCACACTATAACTCAAATTATTACAAAGCGCTGGTTACTTGATATAATAATTTATTAACACAGAAGCAGCGCACCGCCGCTTTCTCCGACACTCACATCTCAACACAATACTCAGAAAGCTTAGTTTACTTCACTTCAGATTATAGTCACTGTAATTTTAATTATAGGTGGCGCGGCATGTCTCGCTACATGGAACACAGTGTGTATGAAATTTATTGGCTCTTACAATACGGTTTGTTACATAATGCACAAATAAAACATAAAGGAGATTTTGCAAATTAACCCTCTCGCTGCGCAACCCGACTGCGCAACCCGAGATTTTCTCGGGGGTTGCATTTTTTTTTCGTCTAATTAACTCTCCTTGATTATTCCCATCAATTATTTTTTCATTGTAAATTTTGCCTTATTTAATCGGAGCATTTTCCCATTTAAATTATACAAAAATTTTTGTTTTGAAAAACCGGTGACAAAAGTATAAATATTCTTAAAGATACTCGTCGAGAAGCTATTTTGATAAAACAATTACGCAGCGAGAGGGTTAAATTGTGTCATTTGCACAAAAGATAGAATGAATATGAAAATATCAGTTAATGGAAATAAAATCAAAATGTACAAATTTTAAAATATTTACACCATTCTTCATTCACATGCTAAATAACTTTTTGGAAAAACAGAATTTTTAATTTTTTTCTTTTTCACTTTCTAGATAACTCCGCTGCCATCTTCCTTGAGAGTATCCAATTGGCTTGGCCTGGATGAGTGTATGAAAGCAGAATTAAGTCCAGTTGAATCCCAAAGATCGTCCAAAAATCAAGGTATAATTCTTAATCTGATATTTTATATCATACAAAGTAATTTAATTACAAAGGTTTGCAATTACTGATATCTGGAAAGGAAGTAATTGCAATTGTAACATTGCCGCAAAACAGCCATTGTCTCCTAACGTCATTTTGATCCGAGGAAGGGAGATTAGAAATACTAACCAAACTCTGTATCGTAAGTGTACGTGTAGTGTTTGTGTTTAGGCAAAAAAGAAAAAAAAAAACAGATCTGAAAAGTTATCGTAGTCCAAAACATTATTGTCGAAAATGAAACAGGGTGCTTAAGATCGAGTAGTCTAGTTCTGAGCTACAACGGAATGTTTCGTTGTTCCCATTTGGTTTTGGATACTTGAAAATGCAGCATGATAATGCACATTTTCATAATATTGCTCTTGTAGTCAACGAATACTGGGGGAATGGAAGTCTTTGAAAGGTTTTGTAAACCACACATACTCTTGCGATATGATTCCTGGTAATTTAACCCTTTAGTGCGCAGCTTTTCATATATGCAAACAACACTGTTTTGAATTTAATAGATTTTTTTATTCGTATAAACCTAATTAAGACCAGAAAATTAAAATAGCTATAATGCTTTTAATTAATAACAGATATTCCGTATTTAAATAAAGCGAAATTAACCATTGAAACTTTCTGGTATATAGTCAGATTCTCCGAACTACTTAATCTTTAGAGGGTATTCTATCATGGGAATTAAGAGGTTAAATGTTAAGTTTTATAATATAAATAATTATATAAAATAAGATATTTGAAGACATACTAATTAAAATAGTTACTAATTTGCAATATTTTAGCGTAAAACAGCCACACGGCAGTAGTTTTTACTTGTATTGCAGATGTGCAACAGACGAAAAGATTGACTTATTATATGAAAAATGTATCTCTGATTTTTTTTCATTATTTTTCGTGTGTAATAAACCTTTCAGAGAATCATATATATATTTTTTCGAAACAAAATAAAAAATCGCGCATTTAAGGGTTAAGCTATTACCGAAGGGAAGAAAACATGACAATAGAAATCTTCAGAGCACGGTCGCCATCGTGACGCTATAGACTGCTGATTCAAGATAGTTCTGAAGAAATGGACCTTTACTTACATCCAACCACTTCCAGAACTGTGACAAAGATGAATAAATATTTTTTGGGATTTGATAGAGATAATGTAGTGACAAGTTTTGCTTCTGTGTAATGAAATGGTTTGTAATTTATGATAATGTCGCTATTACCATATTTTGCACTACGTGTATTTAAATAAATAAAAAAATTGTGGCTTTATTTAGAGAGTAAAGCATAGCGTAATTCTAACTGGTCATCATTTTTTAAATAGAAATTTAGTATCACTGTTTCCGAATAGCAATCACGCCTTATATAAAAGCCTAATTTCTTGATTAATTAATGAAAATATTACTGTGTAAATATGTATTCCGGTTTACTTGGTATTGTGGAAAAACAGTAAGAATTTACTGTAAATGGGGAACACTCGGGCATAACCAGGGTGCATATTTTTATTTATTTATTTATTTTTGCAGCAAATACTTCGGAAACTGTTGCCCTATTTAATTAATTTAATTTAATTTAATTTAATTTAATTTAAATTAAGCGCAAATAATTGTTTAAAATTCTGCTATACAATAAGTCGAAAATCACATTTAAAAAAAGTGGTGACAAATGTAAAAACCATATGCAAACACGCATGAATGTCATAGCCTATGCTAAATTTCTCAGAACACCTTGAGATATTTTCGTCTACTTAATATTAGAGCCCGTTTGGAAATAACATTTTGAGGAGAATTTAAAACTGTTCTGCTTGAGAATAAATCAAAGATTATGAGTAAAAAGAGGGTATTAGGCAAACACCAGGCAGAAAGAAAATCGAAACGCTAATCATATCTCGGATTCTAAAAGTCGCAGAACAAAGCTGTTTATTTCCAATTTCATTGTAATTGATTTCCTGTATTTCCGTTATTGTAAATTTTCTGAACGGGGATTATTATTATGTACTTTAACTTTTAGATTGAAAAGATCGATATGAATTTCTGTATTTTTTACTGTCATTCGATTTCTAAAGCCAAATTCACTCTAAATGCTGCTCTGATATAAAAGACACGCTATGATTGAAACTGTGTTAAGCTGGTTCCCAAATTCTCTGCTCAACATAAGTAAAAATTTCTGACCAATTTTTGAATGTAAACTTACTAAATTGGCAGACCTAACAATTGAAGTGATTTGGAAAATAATTGCGTTATCCTTTTTTTGATAAATAAATTTGTTATCGAATTACAAGCGAATTTTTTTTCACGAAACGAGAGGTTTTTCTCCTTACTCTCGCTGTCACGTCCGGAAATTTTTTCCAAAACATCAACTTTTACTGTCTTTTTTAAAAGATCTTTTCCGTTTACAAAAAAAAAATGGAAAACGTATTTGGATTACATAGTTTCAGAATGAGAACACCAGCCAATTTCATGCGTTTCCGATCAAAAGTAAATTAAAAATATGTCAGAAAGTAACCCGTTTAGATTTGAGAACGGCCTTAACCCTCTCTCTACGTAATTGTTTTATCAAAATAGCTTCAAAAAGTACGTATTTAACTCCCTCGCAACGAGCGTTTTTTAAGAATTTTTATTCTTTTTTCACCGGTTTTTCAAACCAAAATTTTTTGTCTAATTTAATCGGGAAAATTCTCCGATTAAATACGGCAAAATTTACAATAAAAAATAACTGGTGGTAATAATCAAGGATGGTTAATTAGACGGAAAAGATGCATCCCCGAGGAAATCTCGGGTTGTTCAAAATTTTCTACTTTTACGTTGCCCGAGGAAATCTCGGGTTGCGCAGCGAGACTGTTAACCCTTTCAGGGGCAAAGTACTTCTGTTGTTAAAATGATTGAATGACACCGGGATTTATGACCAAATTTAAATGAAAGTAAGTAAAAGCTTTTCTTTGCGTACATTATACAAAGCAAAATTCAATTCTTAAAATCTGGTATCAATGTGGCATTTGGGAATTAAACTTAAGCGGTATATATAATATACCGGTGCCCTTCAAGGGGTTAAAGAGCACTGTTTCGAACGTTGATGTGTTAGGAGCTATTTGGAAAGTTGTGTGATATCATGGTAATATGAATAAGGAGAAATTGTGAACTGTCAAAGAGCTTCAACTGTCATCGGTTCCTCAGTGATTGATTGCCGTCGAGGCAAACTTCCATCACTAAATTTGAATAGAAATGTTCTTATTTAAACGCCATATTCTTGCAGATTTCTGTCATAATTTATGCCAAAATATCAAGTCGCTTTTACTGTTGGAAGTTTACGCGGTTGTCGCGTCCTGCGGTTTCTCCATATTATTGTTGTGGTTTTCTCCTGTATTTAAATGATCAAAGTATTCTCTTTAAAATTATCTACATATGATTATACCAAAATGTGCCCAAAATAGAAAATTGAATCCCCTCTAATTAAATCATAATTAGCTAGAATTTTCAGCAACATCTACGTATGTCAGTCATATTACACATGTACCAAGATTATGTAATAACAAGAAAATTAGAATGAAGTTACAAGAGAAAACCACTATACTTCAATGAGATCCTGGCATCCCCCTTCACAGTTCTTCAACGAATTTTGAACTAGAGGAGCCTAAATAATAGATGTAATGAATTTGGATGTCAAAACCCCCTTGAAGCAACCAAGTCGATCGTACAGATTTAAAATAACAAAATAAATTATTTCCATAAGAAAAGACGCGCTGTGTTATTACAATTAAACTTATTTAATATTAACTTAACATCTATTTAGAACCTTAAGTGTTAACCGAATATTGTGTAAAAGAACGGAATATTACTACAGTATTCCTACAGATACTTCCTTAAGCGATAATTGAGATAAATAAATGTTCTCTTCTGAAACTATAATAAATTAACTGAGTAAAATTTAACAAAAATATTTTATTAGTTGTTGAATAAGGTAAACTTTAACTTAAATATTATCTTTAAATAATAAAATAAGCATAAGTTGCTTTGACATAACAATAAAGTGATTATCATACATATTCACAAAATATGTTTACATAAACTTTTACCTCAAATAACAGACAAAATGTTTAGTTAAATTTTTATTATAAACAACAGTACCAGTATACCGTTACTATTATATAACTTTCTTTCAACTATTATGCATTATTTAAAAGAGCATTTAACTCCATCTTCTACTATTTAAAAGAAACTTACTCACCAGGGTCCTCGAGGTCAACAAATCTCATCTCTTACTTTCTATTAACACAGGATACTTTAATCCACCACAGGCAGCTTTGTATCAGCGCCGAGTTTTAAATAAAGGATGGGATTTGACCGTATTTCAGCGTTTTCAAACGTTCACTCCGGCAAGTTCATGACCCGCACCGTATTCACACCAGCTCGCTTCGTTGCTCGCATCCCTACCTTCCGAATAGCATTTTTCTTGGCACACGACGACCTTGTTTAACTCCTTAATCGTCGCGCCCGTGACTGTCACGGGCGGTGTAGGCTTCTTTTCTTTTATTCAAATTCTTTTACTCCCACCAGTTTTTGTAAGTAACGCAATTGGCTTTATTCTCTCGACATTTTATCTGCCATTAAATGAAGAGAATATTTCAACTTGAAGAAAGTGGTGGCAATCAACAATCTGAATTTAAAAAAAAGTATTCTACACTTATCAGTCGCGACGATTAAGGGGTTAAGGCATCCCGTGTCCCTTTTCCTTTATCCTGAGCGCCACGAAAATCGTCTTGCATGAATTATACAGATCGTGTACGGCGCATTCTAACTTGGATTCCGCTAGACCCCCAGCCTTGGAGAGTATATCATCGGTTCAATACACTATGCCACAACCCATCAACAAACGCCGGGACACATTTCTATTCACAGAAACCCTTTTGGTCACCTATAGGGACGCATGATGAAAATCACTCGATGTATTTATCTTGTACTATTTCCTTCATCTCAACTACCTACTTGATAGCGCTCGCGCGAGAGAGGAAAAGTTCCTCCTTATTTTCTTCTTTTTTATTCATTCCATCTTCACCCTTATGCCCGCTCAGAACACCGCCCCCTCATAAAAAATCTCATCCACTGACAAAGTTTTGGCCAATCAATACATTCCGTACATCCGACCCTACTACGCCCCTTCCAAAATTTTAATACATCCCTTTTCATTGGCCTAAAAATCTGTAGAGGAGCAATTCCACCCCTGCAATATCAGACAACACGGAGCCATACCACGTGGTACGAAAAAGCTGCATACCGGATCATGAACGCTGATAATTGTAAACAACCGGCCAAGATTCACGCGATGTTTATGACTCCAATTTAGGAGCAGTGTGACGAATTTCCACTTAAGAGGCTACTTCAGTCAAGTGAAAAGACCCGTTCGCTAATGCTAATCCTATGGCAGAAACTTATAACGATATCTCGGTTGCATTTCAATATTTTTAAATGATTTTTTTAAATTGGATAGTTAAGATCAATCTGCATGCAGGCCGTTTTTTACTTTTTCGATTTCGATTGCAGATTTTTTTTATGAGGATGCTTTCAGTTTCAAAACCGGTTCCGAAAATGAAAGTGTCCTCATTAAAAATATCTGTAAACAAAATCGAAAAAGTAAAAAACGGCCTTTGTACAGATCGATCTCAGCTATCCAATGCAAAAATAACCATTTAAAAATATTGAAATGCAACCTAGATAACATTATAAACTTCTTCCATAGGATTAGCATTAGCGAACGGGTCTTTTCACTTGACTGAAGTAGCCTCTTAACGTAACAAGCCAGTCCTACAATTTATTGCAGCGCTCTGGATCTACCCAACGATAAGAGAGATGCTGCGTACACAAAACTGCAAGATTTACCAGCCAATTTTATGACGACTAAAAGTGCACACACGATCAATAAACATTTAAATTCTGGTAACAAATAAACATCGTGTGAGGCTCTGTCTTTTTTTTTTCTTTTTTGCACCTGCTAGCGTCGCCATTATTTCTATGCTGACAGAAAAACAGGATGTGGAGCAATAATAGCATAATAGAGCTGAAAAAAGCGCACGGATTGCTTTAAAGGAGGGGGGGGGGGGAAGCTAGACACATTTTTAAAACTGAAAACAAAGCCACATAAACTTATCTTGCATAAAATGATATTACTTTAAATTAAATACAAAGAAAATGATGGGGGGGGGGGGAGTAAAAGTGAAAGCACCCACAATTCTAATTATGATTATATTTAATTAATCTGGACAAAGATAAGGTATAAACGCGTCACTCCTGCCATAACATTATGACTACATAAAAAATCATCATGTCAATGTCAGTGAAACAGATTATAATTCTGCTGGGGTAAACTTTCACCAGTAAAAAGAATAGAAAATTTACCCTTATATATTACAGAAATTTTGCATGAATAAGGCGAAATTTACTATTGAAATTTACTGGTCGAGAAATCCCTGGCAGTTAGACTTGTTGATCAGATGTAAACAGACAACAATCGCTATCTTGGGACTATATCCTCAGTTTCACTCGAAAATGGAAGACACTGCTGTTTAAGTAGGGTTTCCAGAAATATATAGTATGAGAATGCATCCAAAAAATAACATTTCCTTAGGTGGCGCTGCCATCGAATTTATTGCTTGGAAGTGTAAATACTAAGCGTTAATTACAGCGCAAGCGTCTAGAAATTTATGGCCCGAAGTGTATTTAAAATATTAGGTCATTAGCCCCTTGCGCTCTGGCGCTGTTAGCTGATGTATGTGGCTAGCCACCAGTGTCTGGCAGATTTTTTTTCTTCAAATTTTGAATATGTACCACAAAAATTTAATTAGTAATTTTCTTTTACTTTATTTATGGAAAATCAATTTCCTTGTAAAGCAAAAATAAAAGTTAAAACTTTTTGGTGCGAATTCGGAATGTCTAATTAAAAAAATATGCATATATCATGATGTACGCCTTGTACGTCATTGTCGGAAATGATCAAAATAGCATGACGTACGAATGGAGTTATGAATAAAGAGGAGGAGACATATAGTGTACTGTCTACCAGTTGCGAGTGAAGTAACTGAGGAGGTTGTCACAAGATGGCGGCTGCTTTTTTTAAATCGGATCTTTAGTTTCTTATTACCGACAGGACAAACACCCCACCAGTAAAACTGAATAGAAAATTTCGTCTTATTTAAGCGTCTTTTTCATGGAAAATTTTCTCAAAAATGTAGCACAAATTTCTATTTGTTTTTACCGGTGTCAGTATACCTTGTAAAACTGTCATTTTGTTTCCTTGGTTGTCACAATATGGCGGAAACGCAAGATCTAACTGCCGCCAAAGTGAACCCCTAACAGTAAAAATTAAAATTTGTTTCTACCATTATTTATGACTGAAATTTTGTAATAATAAGGCGTTTAAATAAGTTGAAGATTTCTATATAAATCTACTGGTGCAAGTTTCTACCGGCGGTAAACAACGTCTGCGATAGCGGTTACAGTTGAAGCTTCACTATTTAAAAAATATGTCAGTTCCTCTTTATTAATAGTTCCATGGACTTACGCTGCGTACATCATAGAGCGCAAGATGTTAAGTATGAAACTCCGGATTGAAAGCGTTTTTTTAAATTTAGAAATTCCAAATTCTCATAAGAAAGTTCTAATAGTTATGTTTACTTTATACAATGATAGATATTCCACATCCACAAGTAAAATAAAATAAAATTACACTGTAAAAAAACGGAGATTCTACTGGCAATCTAGACGCCAGTAAAAATGAAGTTTTTTCTGTAATTTATGGGGGAAATTTTCCGTAAAAATACGGAAATAGTACTGGCGTCTAGATTGCCAGTAGAATTTCCGTTTTTTAGTCCTTTTTTTTACAGTGTACTGTTCAAAGTTTTCTTGTGTGGATTCAGGTTTTTTAAATAAAAAATCTGCTTTCAAATCGGGCGTTTCATACTTAAGGGTGTTCTCAAATCCATAAGGGCAGCTTTCTGACATAAGTTTTAATCCTTAACTGCATGAATTATTCTTTTAGAATTGTGTTTTGTATTTTTACATTAAGGATTAGACACCAGAAATCTTAAGATAGATTTTTAACTTTATTTAGTAGCTATTTTTGTAATTTTTAGAGGATTAACATTTTTATATAAATATAGCAGTTGTAAGAACTTAATTTATGTATTAAAAATTAAATAAAAAGGTGATGGAAATTTACATCACTATGCATTTAAGGGTTAATTTATTTTTGTTCGAAAATGCATGAAACTAGCTGGTGTTGTTGTTCAGAAACTACGTAATTGAGCTATTTTTCCATTTTTTTTTTTTTTGCAAACCCAATAGATCTTTCAGAAAATAGTGTCAAAGTGGGCGTTTTGAACCGAATTTCCGCGCGAGGGTAGAAAGAGACTCAAGAGCGGGTGAAAAACGTGTTTGTCACGTGATCAAAATGGTTTATAACTCAATAGGTAATTGATTGATCAAAAAATTGAAAAAACAGTTCAATTCCAAATCGCTTCCATGGCCAGGCTTTCCAATTTTATACCTTTATGTTAAAAAATGAATTTGTAAATGTGTCAAAACGTATTGCGCTTGTTGAGCTGAGCAGTTAAAAACAGCCTTAATGACCTAATATATGCCTGTATTTTCGATCATTCTTAATGTGTCGCGCATTACAACATAAATCTTTTTAAGTCGTTTTTTTTTTTTTTTTTTTTTTTTTTTGCGAAATTTATCTTTTCAATATAATTTTCCCGTAGTTTTAATTGCATCATAAATATTTACAACCGCACTGGTTTTTCTGTTGATTCGTAGCGAGAGACTCGATCAAGGTGCCCTCTGGTTAAATTGTAATTTTTTGATACGGTTTCCTTTGTTTATCTCCACACTGTATACTTCTAGACGCTATACCATAAGTGTCCTACCTTTTGCTCGAAGCTCCATTGGTGATATCACCACTAAATCTCACGGATGAAAACTCATGATGCATCTTGTCCAACAAATTTGAATTTGATTTGAATTCCACCGTAGTGGAGATTGCTTTGAGGCCTATAGCAACAATTGTCAAACTAATATTATAGTGTTATAAATTTATTTATGTTTCGTATTCAATAGGTAAACATTCAATAAGAATTTTTTTCTTTATTCACAGCATTTGACACAGCCCCTTCAATACTAGGCTTACGAGCTGACACAAACATGGCGTCTGTCGTTAGCGGATTTTTTAAGCATTTGTATGTGCCCCTGAATTTGGACAGCAGTATTTTCTACAAATTTTCTGATTTTTATTTAATTTCAGGAAAATAAGGTGGATAAAACATTTAAGAATTATTGGTTTTGAAATTTAATGGACCGTAGAAACGCTGAAAATAATCCACCTACAACAGGCGCCATTTTTGTGTTATCACGTAGGCCTAGTATACAGGGAGTCGGTCATTACTTGTCTATATATTACATCCATTTCTTCAATAAATTGTTCGTTGCTAAAATAAATTAAATATCTTTCTTATGAATTTTAATCTTAAAAAATAATTTATATATTTTTAAGGACATCTAAATTTCACATGAGGCTAATTCCATGGGTTTTTGTAGTGTAAGTCACATAGCTAATAATTGCTATGCTTGTTGGCCACCATTATTTTTGTAAAGTTTGCCTCGCCTTATTCATTTAATGAGATATGACCGATGAAATAAGTCACATTTTTCCGCTCTAAAATACTGGTAGCCAAAAATCGTAGCATTTGACTTAAACTACAAGTACGCATGGAACTAGCCATGAATAATATGTTTGAGAGGATTTTTGTTCTTTTTTTGTAGGATAATATTTAACAAATATCTTTTCATGTACAACTTTAACTTTTTTAAATTTTACCAACATTTAATTTTAGATAGTTGTTGCGTTGAATGCTTTCAAAATGTTTTTTGAAAATAAAATCATTATATTTAATGACTATAGAACTTTTTATAAAGTGATGCACTAGTTTCTTACCATAGCAGTTTATTTCAAGTGTAAACTACTTTAGGTAAAATTTTATAGATGTCGGTAAATTATTGTAAACGACTACCTATAAAATGTGCAATAATAATAATAATAATAATAATAATAATAATAAATTTTTTAGTTGCTAACTCTATATTGGTACAGGATATTCACTTTTTCAATAAGAAAAAATCTCAGATGAATACTATTAGATTATATTTTTTCTTTAATTTTACAGATATATTTCATTAAAAGATGCGAATGAATAATTTAATATACCTGTAGCTTAATAAATTTGTAGAACTGACGCATATATATATTTTCTAGATAAGATATAAAGATTTCTTACTTTACCATGTATAAATTTATACTTTTGTTTATTTTATAGACGAAGAACCCAGAAATTCTTCAGCCTCTTCTAAAGAGGCTCTCTCGCCACAAGATCGGCAACCGCACACATCCTCAAAAAATGCAGTTGAAGATGATGAAGAAGAAAAAACAGAAAAGGAAGCGATAGTAGGAGATGCAGAGGAAATGGAAGAATGGATCGTCGTCGAAGAAGACGACGAAGATTCAGAAGAACAATCATTATCAGAAACGGACACATATATAATAATAGAAGAAAATGGAGAAGAAGGAGCTGATGATGAATAGGAAGCAACTGATGATGATGATGAGGAAGAAAAAGTAGTTGAAAAAATAGTTTCTGAAATAAATTTTTAATTAAGAACAATTTTATATTTATCACAATATTTTTATGTGATTTTATGTAACACAATATGTGTATGCGTTGTCCTTTTATATGATATCATATAAAATAAGGGCATGTTACATTTGTTGTATATTTGTATGATTTTATAAAAGCCATATATTGTACATTCATTATTGTATTTAACATTTTCATATGCATAAAACATTATATTTTCAAACAAATAAATTTTATAAAACTTAGTGTATCCATATTTCTTTATTTCTGGAAAAAAGACAAGTGGGTTTTCAAGGTAGACTTTCAAATCATTTATCAGTTTCGATTATAAACAGTTCCGGGCCTCGGTGTGGTCTCTTTCAATAGAGTCTAAATCAAAACTTTTCTCACCACTATTTCCTTACGAAAGGTTTCGGTTTAGATTTATCTTGGGAATGTCGCGGGAACGCGCTTCGAGGGCAGCATGTTATTGCAATTCTTGTAGTATAATGCCATAAAAATAATTTTAAAATTTAGTGGTGGCTAAAAATGTGACCGGTTAGAGGCCTGTAGATTTAAATAAGGAATAATATTCATATTTAATTCTCTTTGTGATTCTTGCATCAAGTATTTCTGAACATTTATTATTTCAGCTGTATGACTATTGAAATTTCATTTCTCATTTAATTTAACTTTTTTATTTGATTTAAATTATAGAGTGCTTCCGTTTATTTTCAGTATCAGGGCTCCCAAATGATCCGCCAACTGAATACCAAAAAATTTTAACAGAAAAATTTACGGTAGGTTTGCGCTAGAATTAACTTTCAAAGGTGATTCCGGGGCGGTTTCTAAGAAAAATCTAAGAAGTAAATTTTTCTAAAAAAGTATTCGTATATTGTTGGCGGACCATTTGGGAGCCCTGGAGTATATAGAGAAATGTTAGAGGTTTCATTCAACAGTAGTAATTTCCTGTGTTTATTTTATTTTTATTATTATTATTATATATATATATTTTTTTTTGAGGATGAAACAAATTTAAGTCTTCTTGTAGTCATAAACTTATAATTTGATATAGAAAAAAGTTATGGATTAGCTAAAAAAGAATGCTAAAGCTTAGCAAAAAATGGTCATATGTTGTATCAATCTAACATGAATGGTTTACAAAAAAATATAAATTAAAATAGTAAAGTCATATGCAATATTTTATTTTATATTTCAAAGTCACGTTGAAAAAAATAATACCTAACAATAACATAAAAATACTTTATTTACGGTGATAATAATGAAGTTAGGAGTAAAGAGGAGGGGACATGACATATCTGTACCTTGGAACAAAAATGGCCAATGTCCAAAATTGAGAAATTTGAGTTAAATGTGCGAATGAATTTAGGATGCGATATAAAGTAATTGTTAAAAGGGCCAAAGCCCTCCCAATATTAGATCACTGAAAACAAAATATTTTGTCGAGGCCAATGTTACTTACTGTTAATGTAAAAATGGTCAATTTAAAATGTAAAAAAAAAAAAAAAACTAAATCAATGTAATATTAGATTGTAGTGAGAAAAACATTACTGAATTGAAAGGTTACAACTTTGGAAAATAATAGTACAGAAATCGTAGCAAGATTCTTAAAATTCCCCAAACTTAAATTGGGTTTCCTGACATCTGAGAAAAATGGACATTGGCTCTTTTTGTTCCAAGGTACAGATATAATGTAGCGTCTACTACTTGTAAGTGAAGTAACTGAGGAGGTTGTCACAAGATGGCGGCTGAATTTTTACGTCGGAACAACAGTTTTCAATTTTCGAAGAAGCAAACTTCCACTAGTAAAATTAAAAAAGAAAATTTCACCTTATTTTAGCGGCTTATTTATGCAAAGTTTCTCTCACAAGTATGGCACAAATTTCTATTCATTTTTACAGATGGAAGTTGGATCGGGTTTTATAATATCTTTCACTGACGCTGACAATAGGTAGTTTAAGTTGTCACCATATGGCGGAAACACAGGGCCTGACTACCGACGAAATAAATTTCCACCAGTAAAAATAAATATCTGGTTTTGGCCAAAATTATAACTGACATTCTGCATTAATAAGGCGTAATAAGGAATTAAATAAGGAGAAAATTTCCATTAAAATTTCCAAGTGAAGGTTTTCCCCGGCGACAAAGAGCCACTGCGAAAAGTGTTACTGTTGAATCTTCACCATTTTAATGATATCGTCGGTACCATGTCAAACTATCCAATGTGAAAACAGTGGGTTACTTATTTTAAATTCAGATTTCTTGATTGGCACCACTTTTCTGAAATGGTAAAATTCCTCTTGTTTTCGCCTTAATTAATATGTCATTAAATAAGGTTAAATAAGGCGAATTTTACTATTTCAAAAATATGTTGCGAATCAAGAAATCTGAATTAAAAATAAGTAGCCCACTGTTTTCACATTGGATACTTTGACATGGTACGGACGATAGGTGAGTTCTTCTTTATCCATAGTTCCATGTTGGTAATACCATTACCTATTTTGACACTTAGAAAATAAGTGAATGATCTGCAAATCGTAATGCAAGGCAAGTTTAAACAAGACATTTTTAATAAAACTTTGCATTTATAATATATTAGGCGTGAAGAATATATTTACTTCTAATTTTTTTTTTTTTTTTTTAATTTTCCTGACATTCAGAGATTTTAACATTCCAGCAAAGAATAAATTTACCTAAGAAAGTGTCAAAATAACGTTCTTGTAAATGATGTGCATTAGAAAATGGAAATAAGCTGTTCATCTAATATAAACATTTTTAAATAATATTTAAAGCAACAGAAATATATTTTTATTGTAAGAATCATGAAAAAGCTTCAAAACATCGGACATTTTATGTTAACACTAAAGCTACCGGAAGTCCTGTATAACAGATTGTACACATCGATGAAAATTTCTAAGATTGTTTTTCGCCACTAATTTAAAAAAATAATCTTCGGAATATTCATTAGCAGATATCTGCGATTATATCGTCGGTTCCATGTCTAACTATCCAATGTAAAAACAGTGGACTACTTTTTTTTTAAAAATTCAGATTTCTTGATTGGCAACACTTTTTTAAAACAATAAAATTTGCCTTATTTAATGACATATTAATAAATCCTTAATGTTCTGAATTATGAATTTGTGAAAATTGTATCTTCTAAAGCATTTTTCGTGAGTTATTCAAACTACATTAGAGGATTTACATAATAATTTAATAAATTTTAAAGGGATTTTAGAAGGCCTAAAGGATTTATATAAATTAATTAAATTAAATTTGAATTTATAGGGATTTTGTGCAATATTTATAACCCCCACTCGAATCTTTTATTTTAATTTTTTTTCTTAGCATTTTGTAGAATTAGGAAACAAAAAAATATAATGTTCTTACAATAGAAATATAGAAATATCACCGAATTGAAAAATTCTCCCACCCCAACGCCAAGAAAGCTGAAAAAATGCAAAGGCAAGAAAAAAAAAATCCTTTTAATTTTTTGTGTGTGTGCGTGTGTGTGTAACCCACAATGCTTTTGGATCAAGATAAAGCGATGTATCTACAACCATTCTAAACTGTATTACAACTAATCGATGTATTAAATGACTTTTATAGCAAGTTATTTTAATGGTACTTATAAGTACCCTCAGTAGATAAAGAGTAAAGGCGAACATAAAGGGAATTATCCCATTTCAGAAAAGTGGTGCCAATCAAGAAATCTCAATTTAAAAAAAAAGTAGCCCACTGTTTTCACATTGGATAGTTTGACATGGTACCGACGATATCTGTTCTTAAATAAAGGGAAGATTTAAAAAAAAAAAGAAAAAAATAGTTGCCAAACATTCGTAGAATTTTTACAATCTAATATGCGGGTCAAAATACCCCGCTGAGGTAGCTTCGGAATTATCTTCTTTATGTTCTAGAAATTAAATTTGAGAAAGCAAATTCAGATTCATTTTTCACCTTGTATTCAGTTATTAATTTTTGTTATGCTATTATTAAAGGCGACAGAAGATATGCGCTTATTTCCCCATTTTCAAAATTTCACCACTATTTCTGAATAAGAATCGTCGCTTTAATGAACGCAGATTTTCTGTTATAAATTTCCCCCGAAAACATCATTACAAACAGATTAATACCAGACAAAGAGACAGATACATATACGCTTGTCCTTGGTCATCACTCTGGAAACTCCACCTCTTTCAGGAGACTCTATACACTCAAACTGAGGCCTCCAAACATGAAATATCATGTTTTGATATTATAATGCCATTAATAAAAATAAATGACCTGTAGGTAAAAACTTGTCAAGTTCTAGATTTATTATGCTATGAATAATTTTAATTTTTAAACAATTAAAACAATGCTACAATACTTCAGTAGATAAGGATGAGTGATTTTTTTTTAACTTGGCACTCACTTTTATATATCACTTCTTTTCTTAGCAGTTCTTTTGAAATTGGCTTTATTTTTTCACAGTTATGTTTTTGTTAGACACATAGGTGCCAACCTCAAACTAATCTTCCGTAATACATGCGTTAATTTGACCCTGGTTTAACACGTTTCGAACCAGAAATTTTTTAAGGAATGAAATTAAATATGGTCCACGTAGAAATCTTGAATTAAATAAATAAGGATTCATGAAATAAATTTTCTGGTTCGAAAGTGGTTAACATGGGTCAAATTAATCCAGATATTACGGAAGATTAGTGAAAGGTTGGCAGCTATGTAGATATAATTACTTTTTGTAAAGATACTATATATTTAGACACTTTACTTAATACTCTTTAATGTGTTTACATGTGACTACTTTATTCACCAAGTAACATTCAATTTTAATTTAAATTTCCTACAACAAAGTATTTCGCTGTCAATTTTCGGCCGAAATCTATATTTTAATACAGCTGTATTGATAACATGTTTTAAAACGAAATGTATTGATTCGAAATTTTATTGTTTCTGAAACAACAATAATCATCTTGATAATTAAATAAAATTATAAATTAATAGAAAAATTAAAATTTAAAAATATTGTAACATTTAAAAATAGATTAAATTTAAAAAGCAACAAATTTAGTAAAATTATTTGGAATTTTTCGCTAATTCAGCTAAAAAGGTAATTAGCGAATTCACTAAATAGCTAAAGTCGCTAATTTATATTTACAGTAAATAATCTTATTGTATAAATCTTCACCCTTCTGAAATTTTCACTTCGCCACCTTTCTCTGCCAACATATAATGTCTAAAATTATATATATATATATATTATATATATTAAATATCTTCTTCCATTTTTTTAGAAGTAATAATAATTAAAAAAATCTAGGTACCCTGTCTCATGTTTTTTTAAACAAGAAAAAAAATCATGTGTTTAGCGTAGATTATGAAACTCTTTCCAACACTTCCTGATTGCTTTAACAAAACTTCGTTATTTAGGGAAATAAGGTAAATAAGATAAGTAAATAAACATTTTAGAAAACGCATAAAACATTTAAAAAACTGATTGCAGCAGTTACCGCCCATTGCCAAATATGTATTCCAATTCTTTTGAACAGATATTACAATATTTATATACAATATACAATATACAATATACAATATACAATATACAATATACAATATTTGATATGTAGGTGTATATATTTACTATATAAAGGGAAAATATAGTTTAGCAAGAAAACGCATATAAAGTTGAAATTTCTCTTTCAGCAATTTATACTAATAGATGGAAACGTACGTGAATACTTTTGTACATCCATGTAGTTTACCTAGTACCTTAATTATGCACCACTATATAGCTAAATTTTTTATTCAAACTAAAAAGCTCTTAAAACTATTGACATCACATTTCCAGAAATTATCATCCATAGACGGCCGTGAATCCCATTGTTTGCGTGACCCTGTATATCATTTTATTTATATTCTTCAAACATTTCTTCGTAAAATAAATGCAGTTCAGCTTGAAAATGCATAACTCATTTAAAACACACCTTTAAGCAATTTCCGCTCACACCCATTAAACTTTAACAATTCTTTTGTTTTTCCCTGTATATGAATTATACATTTATACACACCATATAGTATACATAGATATAGTGAAACATAAAAGCGCATATCATAATTAAAAAAAACATTTCCTGAAATCATAGCTAATATATAGTACTTCGGGTACAATATAGTATCTGACATCTTTTGTCTGTCCCTGTAAATGCTATGCACTTTGTATTATATATGAAATAACTTGAGCAACGTAACCTGAGCGACGTATATCAATTTCATTATATGCGAAATAGTTTAACATAATTAAAATACGCCGCAAACAATCGCCCCCTCCCCCCCCCCCCCAATTTTCATTATGTAACAGAATTTTTTGTGAGGCCCTGTAAATGAATAATAACTATTCTTTGCACCGCATATTCTACAGAATACATATTTTAGTGCACTTCTTAAATGCATATCAATTTGATTATGTTTGAAAGCGTGTAACATCATTAAAAATCATTTGAAACGATTTTCTCCATTGGCCGTAATGTAACTTTTGACTGTCCCTGTAAATGAACTAAACATGCTACAAACTTCATTTGAAATAGGGATCGTGCTATGGTAAACGACAATAACGTCCAAAAATTTCAGGCAATCCGAGTATATTTACGAGAGTTAGATCGTGGGCAGACGAAAAGTAGTCATAAACACTTTTCAACTTTGTTGGAAAGTGTTAAAAATAACAGAATGCTATCGAAACGTAGATGACCCCACCCATGCCCCCTTTCTCGTTAGTTACCGAAAATTATCTTCTTTCTGCAGAGATACCTTTTGCCATCGACCCATAATTTAAACGAATTAAAAAAAAAAAAAAAAAAAAAAAAAAAAAAAAAAAAGCCCATTGAAATACAGAAGATTCTTCCCTTTCCCCGCCAATCCTATAAAAATTCTCTACTTTCATGGCTTTCGCCAAACACAATTCCTTCCTTCAAAGAAAAGTCACATTGACGCAAAAAGCTTTGACCTATCAGATCACAAATGATGGTTGGGAAAGAATATGCTTGCTGCATGTTTAGACCGGATTTAACATTTGGCGCTTTTTTTGGTAAATTAAAATTTCGTCTAATAGACGCAATGTTAAAGTAAAAATGGACACCCCCAGGTGGGTAATTAAACGATTTTTACAATTTTTTTATTCCTTAGTTTTATAGTGTATACGAACTTCGCACCAAATTTGAAGTCTGTAGGTGTAGTAGATATAGGAGATCTTTTTGATCAGTGAGTGAGTCAATCTGTGATAAAATTATCGATTATCAGATATTTTCAAATGTCATTATCTTGTAAACTAATTATGTGTTATTTATAATATTTTATATTCTTCGTAATTAGGGTGACCTTACTACGTATTTCGTATTACAAGCACGTAGGTCAAACAGTTTTTTAGTAGTAGAGTGTCGAAATTTGGCGAAAACAACACGAAATGGTTCGTGTAATATAACACACGAGTAAGTCAGACGAACTTAGCTGACACACTGTTTTGTGTCAAGAATCTAAATCTATTTTTGTTTGAAAATAAGCACCATTAAATCTGCTTAACCGCTTTTTTCAGAGGTTGTGATCCTGAATGATCCATGATGTTGTTTACAAACTTCATCTTGACTTTTACATATTATTCAACACTATTCATCAATACGTGTATTTTAAAATCAAAGTGAAATTCCTAAATTAATGGAAACTTAAAAAAACTCCTGAAAAAGTTTGCAAATCATTAAGTCTTTATTATTAAACAAGCATTTTATTAACTTGCAGTGCATGTATGTATATTTAGTTCAAATCTTGCGTCAAATTTAATCCACTTATCCGATTGAGTCAAAACAATGAATACATGTGCATAGCTGCCAACCTTTACGCTTTTTTGCTACCACTAAAATTTAATAGAGATTTTCGCCTTGTTCAATCGTGATATTTCGAGGGTTAAATAAGACATTTACTAGAAAATTTTAGTGGTAGGAAGAAAGCGTAAAAGTTGGCAGCTATGCATGTGTAGTTTCAATGGCAGTACAATATTATTATAATTTAAAGAACGTAGAAGTTATATTTTTTCTACAGGGACACACAAAATTTAGTTTAAAATTGCATGTTAATTTTAAACCAATTTCAATTATCCGATAGAGCTCGAACTTTGCTTATATATTTAATTCTGATGACGATGCAATATTATTATAATTTATGGAACGTAGCATTTAAGCTTTGTTTATAGGGTCACATAAAAAAATAGTTCAAATTTTGCAAGACCATTTTAAACCACTTTCAGATTTAGCTGAAACTTTGCCTACATATGTTTTTTCCGACGTCAATTCAATTAAATTATAATTTAACGAAAGTAGCAAAGATGCATTTTTTTACAAGGCCACACAAAATATCGCGGAAAGATTGTTACTAATAAGCAGAAATTTTCATTAAATTTCAACGAAATTACTATAGGTTATTCAAATACTCAGCAACATTTTAAAATTGAAAATAAAGTTTGAAGCAGTTATATTTCTTTTACAGGGACGCATTAAAATTTTGGATACATTACCGTCTATAAGCAGAAATTTTATTTCAGATTCAGTAAAATTTATATAGGTTATTTATTTATACAACAGCATTTTTTTAGATAAAAATAATTTGGGTAGCATTTATATTTTTTACAGAGCCACGCAAAACATAAAAGTTTCTTTTAATAGGATTTTATTTAAAAAAATTTATTTTTCAGGAGGACTACACAAATTTCCCGAGCATTTCTGAGAAGGAAAAAAAAATAAATAAATGTTAACTTACGTGTGTGCATTAAATTGTTTTTTACTCAATAGTAAAATAAGTATGTTTAACGCATTCTTTGTATTGCATTACATTTTTATTTTGAGACGTTATTGTTTAATAAACCAAATATTTATCACTGTTTGAGTATTTTATTAGCGATACATTCGAAAAAACAGCAAAAACTAATTAAACTTCAACGAAATAATTTTGTTCACCTAGATCTAAAAAACATCCCACTGTGCACCGGGGCGAACACCCCCCAGTAAATTTTAATACAGATTTTCTTCTTATTTAAACGTCTTATTCAAGCCAAATCATACCGTAATAATTAAGGCAAAAATAATCTATTCATTTTAACTGGTGGAAGTTTACCGTCAGAAGACAAGACCTGTGATTCCGCCATATTGTGACAACCCAAACAGTACTCCTGTCAATGTCACTGAATTTGTATACTGCCAAGACAAATTTCCAAGGGTAAATTTTAATAAAACTACCCACTTTATTTAATTCATGCAAAATGTCAGCCTTAAATATTGAAAAAAAAAATATTTTGAATTTTACTGGTGGAAGTTTGCCTTGGCAATAATCAGTCCCTGATCAAATGTAAACAAACAAAAGCCGCCATCTTGTGACTACCTCACCGCCCTTGAATACTAGCCCAGATAGGATGAACATTAGCAGCAAGTTTGATTATTTCCGATATTATCTTGCCGTGACAAATTTGAGTTGAGAAATTTGCAGCAAATCTCCTGCACAGTATACCATCACCTACTTGCATGTGTAGTTTGTTGTGAAACTTATGGCAAGACTGTCTTTAATTCACGAATGTGACGAAAGCAAAAAATCCCTGTGTTGAGAGAATAGACAATCAGCACATACGCAGAAATTGCAGAAATTTTATTCGGTAGACACCGCTTTTTCTAAACGCTATACTTTTCAAATACCAAAAAATGCGCGAATTGAAAAGTACAATATTACCTAAAGTTTTTTATGGTAGTAAAGCCGCTGCATGCAATTTCCGACGGTGCGTTCGCATCGATGAGGTTTACGGAACCATTTCGAGGGGGGTTAAGCTCATAGTGTAACAGTTGTAAACAGATTGTGTGTTTTGGAAAGATTACTACTTTGCAGCATTTTTGATTAATTGTTTGTCGTTGATCTGCAATAAATTTGATATAGCATGAATTTAACTTGCGTTAGCTGCAAGTTCAAAGTGTGGTGACTTCGGCGTTTGCGATATCTTGCTGCAGTATTGTTATGAACTTTCAGTCTTGCCATGCTGAGCTTACCGCAAATTTGCAGGTTTTCAAAGCAAGACTGTTGCAAATTTTCTGCAAACTAAAAATGCTATATGGGAGGCCTGATCGCTGACACAAAAATGGCGGGTCGAAGGAGGATTTTTTTTAAACGCATGTACAGTTCGCTAAATTTACACACCAGTATTTTATAAAAGATTTATTTGTCTTGCTTCATCGCAAATAATAAAATAAATTAAATAAAAAGTAATAAACTGTTAAAAATTATTGGTACCAAAATTCAAGCGACGGTACACAAGCTGTATTCAGGGGTGGTGCCTGCCTCTTCAGTTACTTCACTTGCAGCCGGTAAACGCTTCACTATCTATCTCCTCCTCTTTATTTACAGCTCCATTAATTTATCGGGTGTCCGAAAAATTACTGATGGATTTTAAAATTCAATAACTTCCAAACAATGACAGATATTAAAAAAATTCTTGCAGCAGGATTATGCATGATGTCAGGAGTTTTTGTAATGTGATTCTTGATTTTAGTTCAAATTTCAAACGATAGATGGCACTGAGAGCAATAGGCGCTCAGTCCAGACCCGATTTTTGGTACTTCGTGATCCATTCAATGCATTTTAATCTCCTTTTTTCGTATGGAAGAAGAGAGAGGCCGTTTAATCGAGCCTGGAATTAGCGGTTATTGCTTGCAGCGCCAACTACCGATGCTATTTGTAACTAAAACTAAGAATCGCAGCGTAAAAACTCCTGATATCATACATAACACTCCTGCAAGAATTTTTTTAATATATGTCACCGTTTTCAAGTTATGGAATTTTAAAATCCATTACTTATTTTTGGGACACCCGGTACTTTACATGTGTCTAACTCTTGATTAATGCACGAAGTTTTAATATTCGCTATTCTCTGATTATTTGTTCACAACTATTAACGCAAAGCTGCAAATCTATATAAAATTTTACCGCTGATTGTTTTATTAGAACAAAACTTAAATTGAAAATTGTTGTGAACAATTTAGATGCGTTAAATAATAATAAAATTAATAAATCTGCAGACATTTAAAATAAAAAATAAAAGAATTTTATCGCGTGGAATCTCATTCCGCTTTTCCTGTTAAACTAAAATTTTAAAGATGAGTTGAAACACACACTCAAAAAAAAAAAAGTATTAAATTTTTGTATGCATAAACGGAAGTAATAACTCGATATCTTCGGAGAATATCACATTTCTAACATCGAATACACAGGAAGAAAAGCGATAAAGAAACAATTCAAAATATGAAGTATCCGTTAACAGGAAATCGTTTAGCTGCAATATAAAATAAAACAAAATTCTCTGGGATTTCTATTAAATCGATGTTTTATTTTTAATTTTGAACTTGTAGATTAAGATTTTATGTGCTATAAATTATTTATAAAAATGGAATTTGAGATTTAATATTTACATCGCTTTCATTTATTATTTTTCGGTTATTTTTAAGGTGATAAAAATGTAATATATTTTCGACTGTTAAACATTTGAAAGGTATACTTTAATGTGTGTAAATACAGTCGATCACTGATAACCCATTTGCATGATTAACGCGCATTTTAGGATTTTTTAAATATATTCAGGAAATCTGCAGCTATACAAGATACTCTGAGTAGCTGTTTTGTTTATTTAATAGCGGACGTTTCGTGATTAATTAAAGAAAAGTCCTCATCAGGAATTTCCGGTATGGATTCGGAATTTCAAAATAAGACAGAAATTTCTAAAATGCAGGATAATGATGCAAATTGGTTAAGATGCGTTTCAAGAAACCAGGAAAAAATGCCGTATTAGGCAGGATCGCGCACAAATCGCAAATTGCAGAAATTGTAATACAATGGAAAGCACAATAAGACGCAGTTCAACGGACCAGACAAAAGTCGTGTATTAAGGGAATCATGTATCAAGCTTGAGCGACTTAAACAGGGCTGCCACAAGCGACTATTTTTTAATTCTAACTGACACTACTTTCTCAAAACAGAAATCCTTAAGGCTGTTCTCAAATCCAAAATGGCAACTTTATGACATAAGTTTTATTTTATTTTTGTTCGGAAATGCATGGAACTAGAAGGTGTTATTGTTCCTAAATTATGTAATCTAGCTGTTTTTGTCCTTTTTTTTTTTTTTTTTTTTTTTTTTTTTTTTTTTTTTTTTTTTGCAAACGCAATATATTTTTCAGAAAATACTATCAAAGTGGGCGTTTTAACCCTCCGCCTACCACACGGGTCCAATGGACCCGATGGGTACATTCGAAATATTTGTTCTAACCAGAAATTTCTTTAAAATAAACTAAATATGTAAACCAGACAATAATGAGTTAAGTAAATAAGTTCAATAGTTTTAAATAAGAATTCTGATGTGTAATATTTTTATAAAACTTGAGTAAAATTTTCGGTAGTTCTAGGGTTAAACCGAATTTCTGCGCGAAAAGAGAATATTCACTCAGGAAACGGTGAAAACGCGTTTGTCACGTGATCGAAATCGCTTATAACTAAATAGGTGATTTATTTAACAAGAAATGGAAAACACAGTTCTATTCCAAATTGCTTCCATGGTCAAGCTTTCCAATTTTATATCTTTCCGTAACAAAATGAATTTCTAAATGTGTCAAAACGTTTTGTGCTTGTTAAGCAGAGCAGTTTAGAACAGCCTTAACATACTATTTGACAAAATTTGCAAGAGAAATATACTTCAAAATTTATATTAGAAAAACACTGATGCGAACAGAATATAAAAATATTGGCCTGTGGCAGCCCTGCCTAAATTGATCCGACTATAGTTACTTTTTACCCTATACTAAACAATTTATTTCTTTGGAAATATGTTTTTTATACTCATATAGTATAAACAGGGTTAGTAAAAGAGTTTTTAAAAAGTAATTCTTCTGCTTATTCAATAGCAGACTTCTGTTATTGCACAAGACGAATATTTCTATTCAAATGTAGTAGTACACAGGATCTGAATGTATTTATCAGAGGATAAATGTTTATATTCTCATATCCAACTTTGGGTTGCCAGTTTGGCCTCTACTTTCAATTTAAAAACTTCAAATTCACAGCAAAAATTCTGAAAGAAGAATTTTTACTTTACGTAATTGCGAAACGTTTGTCATTAAATAAAGAAAGCAATACTATACAGAATTTCTTTTGCGAATGTAAAATTTCAGAATTAAAAAAAAAGGCCAAATCTGGAAACCCTCATACATCTCTGTGCAGTGTAGGCAGGGCTCCCAAATGGTCCGCCAACTGAATACCAATAAATTTTAACAGAACATTTTATGGTAGGTTTGCGCTAGAATTAATTTTCAAAGGTGCTTCCGGGGTGGTTTGTAAGAGAAATCTAAAAAGAAAATTTTTCTACAATAATATTGGTATACAGCTGGCGGACCATTTGGGAGCCCTGAGTGTAGGGTAATTTTCAGCATGCAGCATGCAAAATATGTTCAGCCTTTCTTTATCGGTATCGCATATCACAGTGTTTCCAGTGAGTTACTTTTTTTAAATTCAGATTTCTTGATTCGCATCACTTTTCTGAAATGCAGTGGTGGAAAATTGGCGCAGAGGAGGAGCCTATTGACACCACTAAATTTTAGAAATATTTTTCGGCTTATCTAATGACATAATTTCTTCGTTTTTATTAAGCTGAAGAATACTATAAAATGTTTGTGGTGTCATTAGGCTCCTCCTCTGCGCCAATTTTCCACCACTGGAAATGGTAAAATTCCCCTTGTTTTTGGCCTTAATTATTATGCCATTATATAAGGCAAATTTTACTATTTCAAAAAAGTGGTGCCAATCAAGAAATCTGAATTTAAAAAAAAGTCGCCAACTGACATGTCATGCGAGGAGCGGGAAAACAGCATCGTTGAGAGCGAATTCGTTGCTCCTTGCACTTTGGGTTACATTCCGAGCTTGTTTTTTTATATTTTTGTATTTCTGAATAATCTTGAGAGATGGTGCAGCTATAGTCCTATTATTTTATTTTTAAGTGCTACTATATTTGTTTGTATTTTCTGTAATGTCAGGTTTCGTTAGTATTTGTTGAATGTCAAAATTAAGGATGGACAAGAGGAATTCAGAGAGTCAGATCGAGGACAATGAATTTAATGTGCCTCAGGCTGAAGATGATAATTCTTATTTATCTAGTGACGACATTTATTAAGCCTTTCAGGCACAAGTAATTGTGTTTCTGTAAAGTCGAATTCACACCGGAATCTTCAAAAAGTTTTATTGCAAAATAAGGAAAAGCAATTTTACAATATCCCCCCCACCCCCAAAGTTAGAAAAGTAAAATTTAATAAAAATTTTCTGATGCAAATCTTCATTAATTGTAGATGGGATATAATATATCCGTAAGAGACTGAATTGTGTTTTAAATCTTGACATATTCTGCTTTAATTTTTAAAAGTGAATTTAATTTGTTATTTCATGGTACTCGTTTCAAAAAGTTTTCGTAATGTATGAACGATATCAGAATCTTCATTTCACATGACATAAGTGCTAAAGGTTAGGGATTTTGAATACCACTATAATAATAGAAAAAATTCGTAGATTTATATAATCGTGGCTGTATAGCTGAAATGTTCGATAATACAAGGCGTATAAAATTAAAAATAAATTGTGCCATCGAAAACTTTGTATCGCAACCGGATGTTTAACTTGTCTTAAAGAATAATTATATGTGTGTAAAGACACTCTCAGCAACTCTGAAATTTAAATTGCAAAAGGCTCATTTAAATCCTTCAGAAAATTTTTTGTTCAAAACAAGTGGTCGGAAAAAAGCGTAAAAGTTGGTAGCTAGGCTTTAACCTTTTTTGGCGCAAATCAGTTCTTTTGCTAATATGTTGAAAAGAACGTCACCAGAATATCTGATCGAATCAAATTCAAAATGAAAAAAATTCTTTTTTTCACATAGTAAAGAAAATACGCTTCAGTCAAAAGAATGACCAGTAGCGAGAAACACGTACAATCTTCTTTCGATTATTTAAATAATTATTTCTTGAAATAAATATGGCTTGAGTATAGAATAAAAAAAGTTCAACAATGAAATAGTGAGTGGTTAACAAAAGTTAACATTAAAATTCGCACAATAGTTCCATAAAGTATTTAAGCAAAGTTCAGTAATTGTTCACGAAATTGGGGAGGACCCCAACACTAACATTATTTTAGATCTATCCCGATGTTATTTCTTCTCAACGAGGATTGTTGACCTGAGAATCTTCACTCTCAGTGGTTTTGTTTTAGCCCATCTCGTGCTTCCAAGAGCTTTTCTCTTGCTGGTCCCGCTGCAATCGACTTTTTCGAGATACATCTCCAGGTACTCCCTCCAAAAATTAACTCTTCTTCTTTCATTAATTCCTCTCCCAAGATATCTGCTAATTAGGGTGGTGCTAGCTCTGTCCTATCACAAAACTAAACCAGTATGTTGTGGCCATCACAAAACTTTCTTCTATATAAATCACGTCAATTAAATCATTTAAATAGTAAAATAAATTACATCAATTTATTCATATAAAAGTGTACCTGAATTTGAAATTTGATGAAAATTCGTGCATTAGTTATTGAAATAGAGCTGTAGGAGAAATTTTGAAAAATGTAGCATAGCAGTGCCACCTGTTGAGCGATTTGCACCAAAACACAAACAGTACTAATTCATATACCGGAATCGTAAACCGGAATCGCCAAAACACAAACAGTACTAATTCGTATACCGGAATCTGAAGTTGGATGAAAATCCGTGTATTAGTTCTGGAGCTAAAGCTACTGTGGAAATCACAAAAAATGCTGCACAGCAGCACCATCTGTTGAGCGATTTACACCAAAAGGTACAAAACATCAATTCATGTCAAGAACTAACTGAATCTGAAATTTGATGAAAATCCGTGCATTAGTTCTGGACATTGAGCTATTGTGGAAGTCGAGAAAAACGCTGCATAGCAGCGCCACCTGTTGAGCGATTTACAGCAAAACATAAACAGCACTAATTCATATCCAGGTATACCTGAATCTGAAGTTTGTTGAAAACCCGAGCATAAGTTCTTGAGATAGAGCTATCGCGGAAATCACAAAAAATGCAGCATAGCAGCGCCACCTGTTGAGAGATTTACACCACAAGGTGCAAAACGTCAACTCATGTCAAGCACTAACAGAATCTGAAGTTTGATGAAAATCCGTGCATTATTTCTTGAGATAGAGCTATTACGAAAATCGTGTAAATGCTGCAAAATGCAGCATAGCAGCGCCATCTGTTGGGCGATTTGCACCAAAACGTTACCAGCACCAATTCATATCAAGGATTAACTAAATCTGAAGTTTGATGAAAATCCGTGAATTAGTCCTTGAGATAGAGCTAGTGCAGAAATCGCGGGAAATGCAGCATAGCAGCGCCACCTGTGGAGCGATTTACACCAAAAACTAATCAGCATCAATTTGTATTAGGGACTAACTTAATATAAATTTTTATTAAATTCCGTGCATTAGTTCTTGAGATAGAGCGCCCACAAAATTTGTGTCACATACACACAGACAGACAGACAGACAGACAGACAGACTCACAGAGTCACAGACAGACATTTTGTAAAAACATGTTTTTTGGAATCTCTGACCCCTAAAACGTGTAAATCCGTAGAAAACCGAAAGTCGAAAATTTTCATGAATCCAATACTTTCTTCTTGTAAAGATAGAAGAAAGTAAAAATGATGTCATTCTCAAAAGCCTTTTTCTATTGGTTGATCATGAGGTAATATAGATCTCCATCTTCCCATGAGAACCAAAGTTAAAAATTTATCATTGCTATTCTAGAAAGGTTTCAAGGTTTCTCTGTGGTTTAAGATCCTTTCAAGAATAAAGATGGAGGACAGCTTTTAAGCTGCAGCCCATGAGAAAATACCTTCTGACCACCGGGCAAACTTCACACATGGGTGTTTTTTTTGTGGATTCTTTCTATTATCCGAAGTTCTCATTAAAACATAATTAAATCTCTAAAGATTATTTCTTTACAACGGACACCATGAAGGCGAAATTTCGCTAAAAAATTCACGACACCCATTGGCTGCTGGGAATCAAAATCGACTTCTATTCATAACATATCACCGCACTTGAAAATGTTTAGAATAAAGGTGTTTTTTATAAGTGTCTTTTATCCGCACAAGTTTAAAATAAAATGATTTTAACCAGTATTAACGAAAATTGAAGGCATAAATTATAGAGAATAAGTTTATTATGAACTGAAAGGGTTTTGCTATTAAGAAGAGTTTTAAGTGAGTTGTAAGCTCCAGCGACTTTCCCCCTGATAGTGCGAATGTGTTTACTCCATGTTAGACGACGGTCGAGGATGACCCCAAGATATTTTGCATCGTCTGACCATGGGATGGCAGTGATATCGATTATTATTCTGTTGAGATATATTAGTCTGCAAGAGAAGTATACTGCTGAGGTTTTGTTTTCATTAATTAGGACGCGCTATAACGTACACCAGTTCATGAAATCGTCAGTGTGAGTCTGCAGGTACCTGTAAACCTGTAAAGACTGTACGGGTGGTGAGCTGAGGAAAAATGCATGTGTCGTCACCATAAAGAGCGAGATATGTGTGCAGAGAGCGTGGGATGTCGTTAAAGAAGATGTTAAAAAGTATAAGGCCCAACACGCTCCCCTGAAGGATGCCCGCTAGTGTGAAAAGAATAATAGAAAAAATGTTATTTATGCGGACGCGAAAAATGCGGTCGCAAAGATACGAGTATATTAAGTGTATAAGTCTGGGATGAAATCCGAGCTGAATTAGTTTGTATATGAGGCCCTCATTTCAGACTTCATCGAATGCCTTTGCGACATCAAGAAAAATGGCAGCTGTAAGAATCTTTGCGTTGAATTTCTCAGTGAGAAATTCAACAACCTTAAGAAGCTGATGTTGTGTTGAGTGTTTTGGGCGAAAGCCGAACTGCCGAGGCATAAGAATGTTGTTGTGCTGTATAAAGTCCTGTAACTGGATACGAATGACGCGTTACACAACTTTACTGATTGAAGGTAAAACAGAAATGGATCTGTAGTTGATGGGATCTGAAAGGTTAGTACCAGGTTTAGGGATAGGAGAAATGATAGAGGTTTTCCATGGTTTAGGAAAGTAATTAAATTTTAAGATAGCGTTAGTGAGGTTAGAAATATAGATAATACAATTAGGAGGAAGGTTTTAAAGACCTGTGTTGGTAATTTTGTCCTATCCAGGTGTCTTACGTTTTTTAAGTTTCTTCATAATATTGTGAATAGCTGTGGGTTGGATGGTGGGGGGATCGTCGGGGGGGGGCGGGAGAGCCAGGAAATTGCGAACAGTTTCGCTGATATTATTGAGATGTATTTAACTTGCGAGGGTCGGGTTAGGAGAAAATTGAGTTGCATATGAGTTGGATATTAGCTTTGTCTTGCTCAGCGTAAGCAGTTGATTTGTTAGCAGTTAGTGGGGGTATAGTTGTAAAATTTTTGTTAAATTTACGTTTTAAGAATTATTCTCGCAAGGTAGAGTTTTAAGAAAGTTGTTCCAGTTTTTTGTTTTTCTTTGTACAGACTATTTTTAATTTTGTTGTTAAGACTATTGATTGGGGATTTAAGGGAGGGATCTCTTGAATTTTGAAAAAGTCGCCGGAGACGGTTTCGCTGTTTAAAAAGGTTATAAATATAACGAGGAGGGATGAAGGAGTTGATATTTTTAAATTTATTAAACGTGGGAATGTTTTGAGAGTTAATGATGTGGGAGTTGAGATGTTCAGCCAGCTGCATCAATATCAGTGTTATTGCTGATTGCTGGGAAAGTAATGTCCATAGAATTTAAGTTGTCAGTGAATATTTTCCAGCCAATAGCCAAGGAAGAGGGGGGGGGGGGGAGGATTAATGATATCAATTTTAAAACAGACCAGGAGATGGCCAGAAGAAAGATTGTTAATTACAGCTGAAGAAATAGTGAAAGAAGATTTTGGGAAAGAGCAAGGTCGATAATGGAATTTTGGGTATAAGGCGCAGTGCTAATGTGTGTTGGTGTGGATGGTGCATGTAAGATTAGATTTAAGTGTTGGATTAAAGTATGAAGAGAGTAACCCCACTGAGAATTGCCATGGCAATTCTAGCTTTTGCTTTTGGCATTGTAATCGCGTACAAAAAAGCAGTGTTGATGTTGAGAAAAAAGTTGTGTAAGGCTATTAAGAGGGAAGTTACCTGTAGGTGGAGCATAGATGGAGGCTAATTTAATGTTTATGTGAGGAAGCTCCAAATTTATACTAGTTTGTTCAATATCATTAAAAGTGTTGCTCTGTAAGTGGAATGTGAAGTTTTTTGTAAATTGCGGTTTCACCTCTGTACGTGTCGTCGGCATGGGGTGTGTGAAAAAGCCTATAACCAAGTACATTAATGTTACAAGTGGGACTGAATGCAGTGTAGCCAGATTGGGAACTTTTTTAATTCAGATTATTTGACTGTTACCACTTTTATAAAATAGTATAATTCGTCTTATTTTTCGGAATTTTTTATCTGTTTTTAAATAGGCCGAATATTTATATTTCAAAAAAGCGGTGACAATCAACAATCTGGGGACAAAAATGTCCCCAATCTGGCAACACTGACTGAATGTTACTTGCAGAAAAATAACATCAATTTGAGGATGATCATTAATCAAAATTTTAAGTTCGTTAATTTTATTCTGTAAAGAATTGCAGTTCCAGGAAAGAAAAATTACAGAGGAAAGGGTAGAAGAGGAATTATTCATTATCGGGTGTGTCAAATTTCGTGGATAAAGTGTCGAATGCGCTCATGATGATGAGCATTTTTTCCATTGGTTCTGTACAATTTTTAGTGAGTTTGACTATATTTTTGAAGCATTGTATAAATTTATTAAATTTTAGGAGTTCTTTCATCTCCTGAAAAGTCTTAAAAATTTCTTTGAAGTCAGTAGTGTTGTTTGGATTAGTTTTTTTTTTTCCGTTGTTGCAGAATTTGTGTCAGTTGGCTTATTTTCAGTGTTGCTGTCAGTGTTAGGGTTTTGACTGGGAGAAGGGAGCGGAACCGGGGTTTCAGCAGGGTCTTTAGTTGTATTGTCAGGTTTTTTAGCATCTGGTTTGCGGACATAGTTATAGTTAGATAATAATTCCGCCATTACATTAGGGATTACTTTGGGATTTTTCGTTTCTGTTAGTTTTTTAACCAAGCTGTTTTTTATAAACATGTGGGATTTTGGGGCAACCGCAATAAGTTGCCACGTGATCACCAAAACAATCTGAACAATTGGGGCTAATTTTGCCAATTTTATCACATTTTGGGGTGAGATGTTCTTCCGAGAAATTTGCGCATTTGGGCGGTAGGTGGCAAATTTTAAAGGAGTGGCCGAATTTTTGAGAACGGTAACATTGTTTTACGATTAAAATAGCAATTGAAGCCTTTGTGCAGGAATATTAAAAAGCAGTAAACCAACGTTTAAAATGCACAAATAATGCGCGAAAAGCAGCAAACAGCTGTTTCGAATCTACAGTGAGATTCTTCTTCACTGCAAGATAGGGAAAAAAACAGCGTGCTAGAAAAAGCAAGGCTGAGCAAAATGATAGACAGAGATGAGCTGGCTTATATACCCTATGCGGGTAGCGAAGGCGCAAAAAAAAAAAAGAGTCAGAATTTTAATGATGTGGTAAGCTTTCCAAAAATCAAGATCAAGGTTAGAAGAACATTTTTGGATAATGGTGGCTGAGGAAAAATCAAACTATATTGAGAAGACCAAGAATGTTGAGCAATAGAAGAACGTTTGAGCTCCTGATTTTTAACATAACCTTCATGCTCTTTTAAACGAAATCTAAGAGCACGTTTAGTCTGGCCGATATAAGAAAGGCCACACTGGCAAGAGATTTGCTAAATACCCCAGTTATCTAGGCGATCAACGGGTTGTTTGAGATTTGAAAAAGTGATTTTATTAACAGGAGAAAAAATAACATTAAAATCAAACCTTCTTAAGATTTTAGCAACTTGCTGACTGATTTCAGGAAAAAAAATGGTAACACAACTGAAGTACTAGAGTTGAAATTAGAATGCTTTTCAGAATGGACGGATTTCGTCAATTTCTTATAAATAGAATCAATAATATCAATAACCACGATCAACAGCAATAGCTTTGTGGTAATTAAGTTCAGAACGAAGTAACTGAGGAGTTGAACAAATATTGGTAGCCCGAAAAACAAAAGTATTGAGAGCAGCGAATTTCTGGTTAGGGGGATGAGAAGAATGCCTGTGAGGTGGGAGACTGACAGCAAAAGGTTTACGAAAGACGGTTGTCTGAAAGCCAGTACCACAACGAATAACAAGGACATCGAGGAAAGAAAGACCGGTATTGGTCTCAATTTCAGAGGTAAATTGAATGCAGGGATCAATGGAATTCATAATAGAGAGAATATGATTAATATCCGAATTTATTTCAACCAGGACATAAACATCATAAACATAACGAACATAGAACGGAAATTTTAAAATTTTAAAAAGTTTGACCTCAAAATAGTACATATAAATATCGCATAAAATTGGACTAAGAGGATTACCCATAGCCAAACCATCAATCATGCGGAAGAAATTACCATTGAAGACAAAAGTATTTTGCGACAAGCAAGTGCGAGTGAGAAGGATAAGTTCCTCGATTTCAAAATAAGAGAAATGGAATTCACAAAGCCTGTTCTTGAGCTTGTTCTACGATTAAAAAAGTACAGGTTTTTGGAACACTTACATTTCCTACTTGACTGTAGGCGTAAGAAGGTTATTCCTAATTTCATTTCTATACGTTGTAATTTATTTTCGTCTAATAGAATTGACAAGGTCTTATTTCGTT
The DNA here is from genome assembly GCA_963932465.1 of Maratus speciosus. NCBI lineage: Eukaryota > Metazoa > Arthropoda > Arachnida > Araneae > Salticidae > Maratus > Maratus speciosus. The sequence goes on along the minus strand of OZ010796.1, from coordinate 198,847,993 downwards.
CTAAATTAGCTCTTTGAAGAGCTTTGATTCAAGACACTCGCCATAAAATTGCTCATATAGAGCGCGAGTTATATTCCTTACATATCAGCCTCGCTAATTCTACACCTGATTTTGAGTCTATAGACAGAAGGTCATGGAGTGGAGTTCTCACAGCTTCTTCTGTTCATTGTCCGGTTTAAAGAAGAAATTTAATGCACTTTGTAAAAGTTCTGTCGCTAATAACTCCAGCAATTTACCTGTTGTTAACCAAAATGTTGTTATCAATATTTCTAGTGTTTCTTTATGTGACAATCAGCTCGATGCTCTCAAATTTTATAACAATTTCTCTGTCTCTGCTATTCCTTCTTTACCTAATCTAATTGCTCTTATTGAAAGGGCCTTTAAGCATAGCGCTCTATCTTCTTCTCAAAAAGAGTCCATCAGGCATCTCATTGCCAATACTGTTGATTTCAATTCTAATGTTTATAAGCCCAATCTTAAAAATCTAGTTAAACAATGTCTGAAAAATTTGCGTTCTGATCTAAACTTAATCATTACTAAGGCTGACAAAGGTGGTCAGATTGTTCTTCTCGACAAATCTTCGTATTTGGAAAAATCCCATAAATTAATTAAAGATGGTCTTTATGTGGACATCCGCAAAGACCCTTCAACTAGTGAAATTAACTCTATTAAGTCTGCCATCAAGTCTTCTTCCATTATTCCAGCTAACTTTAAGAAGTCTCTTATTCCATCTATTGCGCATTGTGCCAGGTTTTGTGCTTCACCTAAGGTCCATAAACCTGACATTCCTTTTAGACCTGTTGTCTCTAGTATCGGTACAGCTTCTTATAAGCTTGCCAAATATTTAGTTTCTGTTTTTTCCACACTTTTGAGCAGTAACTTTTCCACTGTTAAGAATTCTTTTGATTTTGTTAAAAAACTTCATAATTTTAAGCCGCATGGTCACATGATGGTTTCTTTTGATGTTAAATCATTATTTACAAACGTTCCGGTTGATGGGGCTTTAGATAGCCTCAAGAACAGGATTTGTGAATTCCATTTCTCTTATTTTGAAATCGAGGAACTTATCCTTCTCACTCACGCTTGCTTGTCGCAAAATACTTTTGTTTTCAATGGTAATTTCTTCTGCAGGATTGATGGTTTGGCTTTGGGTAATCCTCTTAGTCCAATTTTATGCGATACACTATTATACACTATTTTGACACTATTATACACTATTTTACACTACATTATATTGAATTATACACTATTTTGAGGTCAAACTTTTTGAAATTTTAAAATTTCCGTTCTATGTTCGTTATGTTGATAATGTTTATGTCCTGGTTGAAATAAATTCGGATATTAATCATATCCTCACTATTATGAATTCCATTGATCCCTGCTTCCAATTTACCTATGAAATTGAGACCAATAACGGTCTTTCTTTCCTCGATGTCCTTGTTATTCGTTGTGATAATGGCTTTCAGACTACCGTCTTTTGCAAACCTTTTGCTGTCAGTCTCCCACCTCACAGGCATTATTCTCATCCCCCTAACCAGAAATTCGCTGGTTTCAATAATTTTGTTTTTCAGTCTACCAATATTTGTTCCACTCCTCAGTTACTTAGTGCTGAACTTAATAACCTCAAAGCTATTGCTGTTGATCGTGGTTATTCCTCTACTATTATTGATTCTATTTATTAGAAATTGACGAAATCCGTCCATTCTGAAAAGCATTCTAATTCCAACTCTAATACTTCTGTTGTGTTACAATTTCTTCCTAAAATCAGTCAGCAAGTTGCTGAAATCTTAAGAAGGTTTGATTTTAAAGTTATTTTTTCTCCTGTTAATAAAATCACTTTTTCAAATCTCAAACACCCCGTTGATCGCATAGATAACTGAGGTATTTACCAAATCTCTTGCCAGTGTGGCCTTTCTTATATTGTCCTGACTAAACGTGCTCTTAGATTTCGTTTAAAAGAGCATGAATGTTATGTTAAAAATCAGGAGCTCAAACGTTCTTCTATTGTTCAACATTCTTGTTCTTCTCAACATAGTTTCGATTTTTCCTCAGCCACCATTATCCAAAAATGTTCTTCTAACCTTGATCTTGATTTTTTGGAAGCTTACGACATCATTAAAAATTCTCACTCTTTAGTCAATGACTTATCTAGTACTTCAGATTTTCCAAGTATTTGGAAAGCATTAATTTAATTTCCTCTTTTTTGGTTTCTTTTTCTCTCCTTCTCCGGTAGATGTCGCTACTTGTCCACCCAGTCGTTTCCACTGCTTCTCTCTCATTAGTTGTTTTTGGCGCTTTCGCTACCCGCATTGGGTATATAAGGCAGCGCGTCTCTGTCTATCATTTTGCTCAGTCTTGTTTTTTTCTAGCACGCTGTTCCTTTTTCCCTATCTTGCACTGTAGAAGAATCTCGCTGTAGATTCGAAACAGCTGTTTGCTGCTTTTCACGCATTATTTGTGCATTTTAAACGTTGGTTTACTGCTTTTTAATTGTTTTACGATGTTAGTGCCATTAAAACGTTTGGCTGTCCCTTGAATGTAGCAGGTTTCAGTAATTTTATAGATCTCCTCAAATTTGTCACGCGGCAGGACATTGACAAGATAGAGGGGCATTGGCCTGACGGTTTTTCTGCTTTTCATCATTGAGGCCCTATTGGCAGTGCAATCATGTTCTTTGAGCGCATAAATGAGGAACTGGGGGGTCTGTATATGGAGGAATTCCTCTAATGACTACTTTACGTGGGCGCTGTTCCGCTGGGCTCAGGGTAATGTACGCAAAAGCATTAGTGTTTAAGTGAGATTGGGTTTTACGAAAATCGTCATCTCATTTGCAGTGGACTTTAAGTAACTACCCATCCAATTTAATAATAGGGTTGTTTTCACTGAGTTCTTTAATTTTGCTCGTGAAGTCGTTCCATTTCCCTTTTATTTCTATATAGAAGGGGTGTATTTTTATTTTTTTTGGAGGTCGCAGTAGTAGCGGAGCCACTGGCTGAGTTGCCTTCAAGAGGGTTAACTACCTCCATGTCGTTACCATCATTACTTTTATCAGCTAATGCTGAGTATTTGTTTTTAAGTGGAATTTTGGTAGCCAATTGATTCCTTTTACGTTTATGGGCATTTACAGGGATAAAACCGTCATCTGCGTCTACCACGATTGCTTGAAGTTTAGTTAGACTTTCAATTAAGTCACAATCATCATTACCAATAAAGGATTTAAACTCCTTAAGTTCGCTAAGCTTAAAAGTGTCAATTGGCTCACTGTAAAGAAACATAAGATTTGATAAAAGTCTACTCACATACTCCTTAAGCTGAGAGTCTGTGGAGTAACCTGGTCTGTGCATGAGTCCACTGATATGGTTATCACAGTCAGTCAGGAATTTCTGCACAATATTGCGCTGGGCTTCGTCGGTGACTTGTGGAGATTCCATCCATGAAGCAGCCAAGTCTGGCTTTTCTGCATCATTAATAATGCGGGTTGCATTGTCCGAGAATTTAAAAGGATCCTCTGTACCCATGATATTTGCTAGTGAACCCCCTTTAGTACACTACTATGATGTGAAAAAAGGCAATAAAACGTCTCTTATTCATACGAACTAGATCCACCAATATGAAAGCTGCAATCACCAATACTCACTACATAATAACAGCGAGAAGACCACGCAAGTCCCCACAATACGTAACTGCTCACGCGACCATCTCGAACCAAGATTGATGAACAAGCGTGTCCTGCTCGTCTAATGGTGATAAGTTCGTGGCGAAAATCTTTTACTTACTTGAAAATGAATTTGTTTATAAATTCTGGTATCATTCAATTATTTCAGTATTTTATGAGTAGAAGTACTTTGTCCCTGAAAGGGTTAATATTTTTAGCAGGTCGTAAGAGCGAAAAAAATAATTACAAATATTATGAAAATTCAGCAAAACTTTTTCAAGAAATTCAAGGATAAAAAGTGGAATAACGTTATAGCCACTAATATAAGAAAAAAAGTAAAAATCTGACGTATACTTAAAATATGTGAGATAACACAGTGCTCGCGAAAATTATTAAAAAAAAATCTTATCATTTTAGACTAAACAATGTCGAGCTTAATTGCTCCAGCATCTTATTTAAAAACCAGGGCTGCGGAGTCGGTAGGAAAAATGATCGACTCCGACTCCTGGATTTCTGAAACAATCGACTCCGACTCCGACATACACACAGGGTTTCTCAAAAAGATTTAATGCGCTTCAATTTTTTACCTGTTGGAGATATATAGATACCGCAAATTGAAAAGGTGTTTAAAATTAAATAGTAATTAAGATTAAAGATCGGAAACCGAACAGAAACCGAATTTCGGTATTAGTTCTTTTTTTGGCCGAAAATTTCGTTCGATTAGTTCTAAATACAGTAATAAAAATAATTATACTTTTTATAGTGTGTCCATTACTGGAACCAAGGGTGTCCATTACTGGCATTTTAGGTGTTTTGATATATTTCTGCTATTTATAATTAAATTTTGATTCATATTGGATTCAATTTTTTTTCATCATTGCTAGATATATTTCGCTTGATTCAAGATTCTTTTAGAGAAACCGACCAGCGTAGCGGGCGAAGGATGCTAGTTTCTAATATTTTATTTTTATAACCGCCGTATAATCATAATGGACGTTTTTAAATTTCGATTCGGAATATGCAATACATTAAATAAAAATAGTAATTATTTTACAATTAAAAAGATTCACTTACCTAAATATAATTTGCAGTTGCATTTACGAACAGGGGAGATGGGGGGGGGGGCGACGAATAAGGAATAATTATGGAAAAAAGTGAGAAAAAAAATATGCTTAAAAAAAAAAAAAATCCTGCCATTTTGAGGCATGAAATGAGTTTCTTCACTTTCCTCTCAAAATTCATGAAATAATTGTTTGTTCTAAAGTAGGTTTGAATTACAGTCCTACATCGGATAGAATAACCACATTTAGCCCGAACCAGATAGGCTTTAAATGCTTCGGGTCAGGTTTTGACACTTTTGATTTGACCTGATTTTTCAAAAGAAAATATGTACTGAATATTTTTCAAATGCAAAATATAATATTGAATATTAATGAGTGTATTTAAGTTCATTTTTTTACAAAAAAGATAAAATTGTAGGCTTTTTTATAATTGTTTATTCTATAAAATATGAACTAATTTTCTTTCGTCTCGAATTAGGGTCGGATTGACGACTTTTATTCCATTTTCGGATTTGGTTGACGAATTCCTTTTTGTCGGATTTCGGGTTGACTTTCAGCAAATTTTTCAGATTCGGATCGGGTGCAACCCGGCCTTTGGAAGAGTCTAGTTCGGGCTTAGAAATAGAAGAACGTCTAAGTTTTGGGTAAGAAATATTTAAGAAGAAAATTGCAGTTTTTGTTAATGAGAAAAATTCTGCATGAGTTGTCCTATATTGTAGTGATAGCGGCTTTAATCAGTTTCATATTTTACACACATTCTCTTTTATCTGAAATACTGAAAAATAAGGCAGTATAAGTTGAGCAAAGGATAAGTGAAACATCCATTGTTATCTAAAGTAGATTGTTGCATCGTTAGGCTCCGATTCGAACGGTGGTTCGGATTGAGTTGGCACTAAATATTTTTCGTTGCGGGCCAGTCTGATAATTATTAATGCGGGTTCGGGTCGTGTTGACCCGATTTTTCAAAATAAAGTCCATAATGTCTTTTAACTTATAAGTCGAAAAAGTAAATATATATTCCTTTTCCTACACAAAAGATAAAAGTGCTGTTAGAAATGACAATTTTTCATAATTCCAATAAAATTTAGATTTTATTTCATTTTGAATTGGGTTCATGGTCCAGGTTTCTTTCTGGTTCGCTTCGGACTGACTTAAAATATAAATTTCAGGACCCGACCCGAACCCGGATGGACAGAGGTTAAATTGAAACATCTGTTTTTGTCTGAGATAGATTACTTCATTGTGTTGGATAGTCGGACCGACACGGGATTCTGGTTGAGTTGGACTTAATTTACAAAAAACAAAACAAAACAAAAAACTTTCAAAACTCACTTTAATTTAATTGTTGTACAATAGTGTCGTCAATGAGCTGAAGAAGTAAGTAAATGAATCAATTTAATGACTTATGTAAGCAAAAAAATCACATCCGCCCTTTTCCCAACTCATTAACATGTCAATAAACTGAAAAATAACTAAATATTTATTAATATATAGAGTTAAAAAATAAAATAATAATTAAGTTCATAAATTTAAAATTAAACTTAATTGGCTTTATTTTTTATTTCACTTCAAACTTTTCAACAAAAAGGCTGGAGTCGGAGTCGGAGTCGGCATATTATTAGCGACTCCGACTCCGACTCTTTTAACCGAAAAATAGCACCGACTCCGACTCCGACTCCGCAGCCCTGCTAAAAACAACTGAATTCGTACTTCGCATACAGTCATTCAGGGTAACTTTGATCCGCATTTTCTCTATTTTCAGATGCCCCATTCTTATTTTAAGAATATTGTTGCAACTATTGGCATAAAACTGAAGAAATGATCCTAAATTATTGTACGACTATCAGAAATTAAGGAATAATAATGATATAAACAATAAAAAATATATTTTTAACCTGGTTCAAAGTTATCCAGTCATGTATTAGGGTACCTTTGCACCATATTATAAATATAATACAAATGAAGACATTATAAAAAAAAGTATTATAGTTAGGACAACTTTGAAGAGAAAAAGTGTTTTTTCAGTTTTAAAGACTCCTAATTTATATTTCCCAACATCACAAGATTTGTATAATTTATGATATTACAAAGAATATTAATCATAAGAAGAGCGGAAGAAGAAAACCATGAATATTTAGCAAAAAAGAAATGTTTATTGTTAACATAAAAATGCAGTGAAAACCAGTTTTCAATGTTTTAACTCATTAATATAGCCTTAGTTACAGTAATACATACTAGTACTAGTATTAATCAAATAAGAATAAGAAAGGTCGAATGCAGGGTTGCCAGTTTGGCCTCCATTCTTATTCAGAAATTTAGTGTCCATACCAGAAATAAAAGAATATTATTTTATGCTTTATTTAATAAGGGAGATTTTACGATCTCAGAATGTAAAAATTCCTCTTTCGAAATTTCCGGTATGAATTTAAAATGTCGGATTAAAATTTGAGACCAAACTGGCATGCCTAGTCAAATGTATGGGATGTCAAATTTGAGTAGCTCAGCCTAAAATAAAGTCTTTAAATGAATTTTATGTATTTTACACATATTTTTGAAAATATTTGCATGTTATATTCAACGCACAGCTTCGGCATTCATATATAATATACGTGCACATATGGGGTATTTTTGACAAGAAAATGGTATTTTCGTATAACCATAAGATGTGATTTTTATTTTTGTAATTTTTTTAATCATTATTTTACATAGATTTTATGAACAGAAAATTAAACAGTATTGATCAGTAAACAATAAACCTATGCCTAACGTTGAGCCGGCTCAAAGTTATATAGAAAATAAGGTAAAGTAGTAGTACCTTCTATTTTTATATTTTACTGGCTACTAGTAAATACATAATCGCAAAATAACAACGCATATATAACATTTAGATAATAATATGCCAGATAAATAAGTATATTGTTACTTACTATAAAAATTTAATTGGATTAAAACAACTTCAAAACAGCCTTCAAAATTAACTTGAAAACAGTACTTCACAATAATAGATGGATGATGCAATTAATTGTGTATAATGTTGCCAATTTATATTCTATAATAATGAGTAGAAAGCCCAGTTTATAACCTTGGCAACAGAATGTGGCACTGGAGTTTATCTAGCCTTTTGAAGTCAAACATATTAAAAATTAAGCAGTGGTACAAAGTTACACCCCATGGATCAAAGTTACCATGAATGACTATAAATATGAAGAATCAAACTTGAAGTCATTTGACATTTTAGTATGATGATCCTTTTGTTGTTTTTGTCAGGTTTCAACTTAAGTGCTGAAGATGATAAACGTTATAAAAATATTTTTCCTGGACCGTAAAAGGGAATTCTTTTCAACACTACAATGCCCAGCAGGAGAGCATTCGACTCGTCCAAATGATTAAATGTCGATTCTAATAAGACATTTATTCATAAAATAAGTTAAAATATGCACAAACAAGTTAAAGAAATAAGTTATCTTTTTAAAATATCTTTATAAAATATCTATAAAAATATCCTTATAAAATTCCTGTGCATAATATTTTTTATAAAGTTTGAGTAAAATTTCTGAGAGTTCTAGTGTTTACTCTCGTTTTAATTATAGCATAGCTACTGATATTGAATGCAAGGCGTGAGAAAATTTCTACAGGAAAATTTCCAAGAATTATATAGATTTATATAGCATAGCTGTCAACCTTTCTTATTTCTTCAAATCAAGTAAAACCGAGAATTTTTATTTTTTTAAAGAGCGTAATTAATAATCTTACAAAAGCAATAAACTTCTCATTAAACAATTTTTTTAGTCTGAATTATGTTTATTTGACATTGAAGAAATCGGAAGTCTAGCAACTAAGAGATTGACACCAAAAAATATTTCTCGCGCAATTAGAACCACTGATGTGAAGAGAAAATGTATCATTAACCTTTCTACCTTTCTGAAATTTTACTCTATCCAGTGATCGTACGGGTGCTTGAATTTCCAGACTAAGAAATTCTTCGATACCAGTATTTTCTCTTGGAAAATCTCTCCTGAAATAACACGAACTTTCGTCCGTTTAAACTAGGTTTATTTTTCTGTAAAAAAAATCCGGTATTGCCTTGAAAGTAGCGGTACCCATACGAACCCTGTCTATCTCGATTAAAAACACTTGACACCAGAAATTTTATTTGAAACTATTTAACATATATATTTAACTTGGTTCGTTGTGGCTTTTAATTAATTTACTTTATGAGAAATTTTTGATTACAGTGAAATACGTTTAACACGAAACTGAAGGGACCGAAAAATTTTTTCGTGTTAAAAGAATTTCGCGTTAAAAGATTCGTAAAAAAAGAACAAAACTCACAAATATTTTCGACGTCGTCAAATTTTATGTCGATTTCCTGTTAAATTACTAGTAAGTTGCATCCATTAGGATAAAAAAAAAGTAAAAAAAAAAAATTGTTTTTCTTTTTTTTTGGGGGGGGGGGGGGGGGAATCAGGTATCTTTTTTTAAGTGTCTTTTTCGACATTCTGAGATCTAGCTTGTTTGAATAAAAAAAAAAAAAAAAAACTGTCTGTAAACTTTCCTGCTTAGCAGTTCCCATGCGTTTTCTCACTGGCTTAACCCCTTGAGGGGCAAGCAATTACGTTTGTGAAATGCTAAATTCCCACCGGAATATTTAAAAAATTCTATTTCGAAATAAGTAAAAGCAATTTTACGGCTCTTTTCCACCAAAGTTAGAAAAGTAAAATTTAATAATTTTTTTCTGGTGTAAAATTTCATTAATCGTAGGTGGTATATAATATATACCGGTGCCCCTCAAGGGGTTAAACATACTGCGCTCAAACATTAACGTAATGGGATCCCTGCTTTTTATTATTGTTGATAAATTTGAATTGGCAATGCCAAACTTGTTGCAGCTTTCTGTTTTCGCCTTCTTTTCCATCAACTGCATTAAGGAGCTTCATCTTCATTTGAAGCGAAATAACAGTTTATTTTCGTACCGATTTCTCAGCCATTGCGCTCATAAAACAAAAGCAAATTTACAAAAAACACGAAATTCACTGATTTTCACCGAAAATTCAGTATTTTTAACACAAAATTCAACAATTTCAACTAAAGCGAACTAGATAGAAAGCGAATTTTTTTTCGTGTTAAACATATTTCACTGTATATCAATACCCATTCAGTATGAGAAGGTTAATTATACTTCCTACTGTTTCATACTTTTTGCTTTTCACCTCCCATCTATATATCAAGGTTATCTTTTGTTACCCGTAGCTTTTTTTCGATTTTTACAAGTTGCCAGTGAAGTAACTGATGAGGTTGTCACAAGATGGCGGCTGTTTTTTTTTTTTTTTTTTTTTTTTTTTTTTTTTTTTTTATATCGGATCAACTGTTTTTGAACACCACTGGGGCAAACTTCCCACTTGTAAATTTTAATAGAAAATTTTGTCTTATTTAACCCCTTAACAGTCGCATAAAATTACGGTTTAAAAATTCGAATTGCTTATTGCAATCGCTTTTTAAAAAAAGAAATAATCACCTTATTTAATGATAGGTAAAACGATACCACGATAAAGCCAATTATACTATTTTATAAAACTGGCGGGAATCAAACAATCTGAATAAAAGACCGTTAATATCACGGGAACGAGAATTAATGGGTTAAGTTCTTTATTCATGGAAATATAATCTTACAAATATGGCAAAAAATTTTATTTGTTTTTACTGATCTCAGTTTGCCCAGGTATTATAATCTTTTTCGCTGACACTGACAGGGGGTTATTTATGTTGTCACAATATTGTGGGAACGCAGGGTCTGATTGCCGCAAAGTAAACTTACACCAATAAAAACGAATATCTAATAATAAAACACACATACTACAATACATATTAAAACACACATACACTCATAAATAACGCCTGCATTCAACAGTTAAAGGTATATATACATATTATACAGACATACATACAATAAATACAATAAACCCAACTGGAGTGAAAAATTAGCCAGAAGCAAGAATCGAACCAGGGACCACACTACTGTGATCCACTGTAGTCCTGGGTTCGATTCCTGGCTCTGGCTAATTTTTCACTCAAGTTGGGTTTATTGTATGTATGTCTGTATAACATCTATATATACCTTTGAAATGGATATCCGTTTCTGCTATTTTTTATGACTGAAATTTTGCATTAATAAGGCGTTGAAATAAGCAGGAAATTTGTTTTTAAATTTACTGGTAGGAATTCCTCCCGGCGCTGATCAACTTCTGCGAAAGCGGTTGCAGTTGAAGTTTCACTATTTTAACGATATGTCAGTTCCTTTTTATTAATCCCTTTTCTTAATTTTTAATCTTTCACCAAGTTGGGTTTCACGATTTTCAAAGCAAAAAATTTTCTGAAATTGAATCGTGGAAATGCTCTGGTAAGGTAATTTAAGGTAAACATTAAAATTTAAAATAACTGGTGGGAAGGATTCTGAGCACCTTAAGTGGAACGTATACCGGTCGCTCGTCCCTAAGGTGTTAATAGTTCCATGGACGTATTAAATCGTTGCCATCGAAATACTCAAGGCCTGAGGACACGATTTGTGACGTCATCACTAATGGACCGACTTCTCACTAGTGTTGGATCTCACACCGGAAATTATGGAATAGCAATTTTGTTTTCTTTTATTTGTGGAATATCTATCATCTTATAAAACAATACCAACTATTTAAACTTACTGGTGAGAATTCGGAATCCCTAAATAAAAATTTAGCTAGATGCGGAATGTCACAGTGTTGCCTCATCTGGCTGATTTGTTATTGAGGGATTCCAAATTCTCACCAGTAAGTTTAAATAGTTAGTATTGTTTTATAAGATGATACATAGTCCATAAATAAAATAAAAGGAAATTGCTATTCAAATTTTTCCGGTGAGAATTCCAACAGTAGTGAGAATTCGGTCGATTAGTGATGACGTCACAACTCGTGTCCTCAGGCCTTGAGTATTTCGATGGCAACGATTGAACCCTTCAGGGGCAAATTATTTTCAATGCTAAAGAGTTGAAATAAATGAATGGCACCGGAATTTACCATCAAATTTACTTTTAAATAAGAAAACGATTTATTTCACATACCGCAATTTCGCGCGTATACGCCGCAGCTCAGATAAATCGGTTTCCTACCCAAATTCGTTTTAAATGAAATGTGTCTTGCTTTTGCTTAGAATTTATTTGACTTCCTTTTTCACATAAAATTTCCGGTGTGAAAAAGACTTAACTAAACCGCGGCGGTTACGCGGGAAATAACGGTACATATTAAATTGAGATTATCTTACAAAAATTATGGTGCCAATGTGGCGTTTGGGAATTAAAATTAAGTGGTTTCATAATCATATCACCGCCCTTAAAAGGGTTAAGCCTAATCAGTTCTACAGTTTAATTTTCTTTAATCTCCATTATTAAGATGTAACATGGATAATAGAAAGTATAGAAAATAAAAGCTTTTCTGTACATTTTCATGCACACTTGAACAGCTAAATATAGTATTTGAAACAGAAATGATTGTAAATGCAAATCGTTATTCTATTTACCCTTATGTAATTATTTAGTTCTGAAAGATACGCTGAGATTACTTTTTTATACCAATTCATTAAGTAATAGAAATAAAACTAAGGTGGCTTTCCTTTCAATACTTTTAATTAATTCATTTTAATTAATATAATACTAGGAAATTCAGCCTCACATAATTATTGATCGGATTATTTAGATTGAATTCTAAACTTTTTGTTATCTCAGTATAAAGTAATGGATTTTGCTTACTCATTTATCTTTTTGAGAGTTTTATTAAGACTAATATTCATTAAAATATATTAAATCAATAAATGAGTTAATAATGAATATTTATAATAGTGTGAAAAAAAATTGGGCTTGGGAGATATTTCTCGAAGACAAAAGTTTCTTAATTAAAATGGAATTAATATGGAGAGAAATAAACCATTATTTTCCTAATATCAATAAGATTGGTTCGTTAGTTTTTAAAAATATTAATGAAGTAGCATAATTAATTATTTAGGAATGTGTCCCATAATTTAAGCGAATACTAATCTTCTTCGAAATATAAATAATATAATTATTGATGGCTAAACCGAAATGATATTTACAAGTAAAAGAGGAATTTTCTAGTAAATACTTTGTGTAAAGTCATTAGTTCTACCGTTAAACATTTGTTAAATGTATTCAAAACGTTACATTTTGACAAAATATTTTAACACGTTGAATGCCACGCTACGAGTATACTCGTAGCTTTAATTTATTACTTTCTCACCATTATTTTAAAATTAAAAAAAATATATATATGCTTTATTTATTGGCAGAAATTTCGCTGTATTAGTAAAGCGAAATTTACCTTTCAAAATTTTTGGTGTCAAACGACTTTCAAGAAGAAATTTGAAAATTCTTACTTTTTGTGGCAGTGAACGTTTTAAAAGTAGGATTCTTAAATGCCAAATAAGTATAAAAGTAAAAATAGTCAGAAAAAAACGCTCTTTTAAAAACATTCAATGTTCATGTTGAAAATCACGCCTAATTGTCTGAATTCAATTCACATTTTTTCCCAAAAATGTTCGTTACAATAGTACATTAATTTGGTGTGGGTTCTGAACTTGATTATGTGAAATTCGCTTTTTTTTAACGCTTTGCAGAAAGTGCAAACAAGTAAGTGTATAAAAAGTATACATTATTTTTATTCTGTTTCTTTTTTAATATAAGGCAATTGGAAATAAAAAAAGAAAACTGATTTAACCCTTAACGGTCGAAGTACTTCTCTCAGGCACAGGCACCTCTTACATGAATATATTCGGTTAGCAACCCTTTTTTTTTGAGAAATATTTTTGCTTGCACTTAGACAACATGTGAAGAAAAATTTACTAAATTTTTTTTTAATATAGTGGTGTGAATAGAATATAAAATAGAATCATGTATTAAAGCTCGGGCTGCTATTCGCCGACCCTCGATCGCAAAGGGTTACACAACCTTTTTTAGGATTTCTAAATTGATTTCTCAACATATAATTGTAAACTAATAAATATAAATGTATTAACTGTTAAACATGTTTTTTTATATTACACTCTTCCTTTTCTTATTTAACGCCGTACATATCGCTTCCGTCAATATGACGAGCAGTGTTGCCAGATGGGCTACTTTTTTTAAATTCAGATTCTTGATTGGCATCACTTTTTTGAAATCGTAAAATGCACCTTATTTAATGGCATATTAATTAAGGTGAAAACAAAGATAATTTTATCGTTTCAAAAAGTGGTGGCAATCAAGAAAACTGATTTAAAAAAAGTAGCCCACTGGCAACACTGATGACGGGCTAAGTTGTCATTCTCAGGCAGTGTTTCCAGATTGGGGATTTTTTTAAATCAGATTGTTTGATTGTCATCTCTTTTTTTCAAATAGAAATATTCAGTCTATTTTAAAATAGATTAAAAATTCATGAAAATAAGGCGAATTATACTATTTTTGAAAAGTGGTGACAGTCAAATAATCTGGCAACATTGTTTTTTGAACATAATTTTTATTTAAAGAAAAATCTTCTTCACAAATTGCGTAGAGACAGAACCGGGAAGAACGTTTTTCTTGCAATTGCTGCAGAAAACTACCACGAATTTCTTTCTAAAAAAAATTACTGGTTTTCAAAAACCAGACCAGTGGGAGATCTGCATTCGCGTGTCCTTGATATTGCCGATATTGTATTTTAAAATCATTGCATTACCGGAAAAAAATTTCGAAACAATTTAACTGGCATTCGCATATGAAGTCTTTGAGAAAGAGCACCAAAGCGATAAAGAGTGAGCAAAAAAAGCATTTGCACATCAGGTAGATTTGTTGTAGCATATGTATAAATAAAAAAAAAAGCAACTAAGAATTAAAAATACGAATACTTTTGCAAAACAAATAAACATTTTTAATATCTGACTTAATAATTATATTTAAAATATGAAAACATAAAAATGTAGCATTTGTACTGCCAAAAAAATATTTGCACACTAGCAACAAAAATAGAACTAGAGGAATTATTTATAAGTTAAAAACCGTGCTAATATTTAGTATGCATGCCCTTTGCTTCAAATACAGATTGTAATCGTCTGAGCATTGATTCTATTAATTTGTGACATGTTTCACTGATGATTTGTACTCATTCTTCCCGAAGAGCTTGCTTAAGTTCTGATTTGTAAGAATTTTTCTTTTTCCTTATTTTCACATCCAAAATATGCCATAAATTTTCAATCGGATTGAGATCTGGTGATTGTGGTGGCGTTTTCAATTTATTTTTTATATTATAAAGCAACCATAACCTCGTAATATATGCAGTGTGTTTCAGATCGTTATCCTGTTGGAAATAATATGAATTAGGAACTCCTAATTTCAGAGCACTATTAGATAAATGATCTCGCAATATATTAATATATTGTTTAGCATTCATATTGCCTTCAATATAGGTCATTTCAACAACTCCGTTAAAAGACATGCATCCCCAAATCATTACATGACCACCGCGATGTTTTACAGTTGGTTTCAAGTTTTTAATTTGAAGAGAAGTATTTGACTTTCGTCATAGAGTTTTCTTACCATCTGAGCCAAAAATATTGAACTTGCTTTCATCGGAAAAAATAACAGTTTTCCAAGACTCTAGTGGTTTGCTGACATAAGCTTTTGCAAATTCAAGTCTTTTCACCATATTTCTTTCACTAATAAATGGCTTCTTCCTCGAATATTTGCATCATGAAGAATATTTCTAATTGATTGTGGTGTAACTATTGTTCCCGACGTTGAAACGACATCAACAGCCAATTCTCGAGCACTTAGAAAAGGGTTTTTTGAAGATTCTTTTATGATGGCTCTCTTTTGCCTGGTATTTAGCTTTATTGGACGCCCAGTTCGCGGCTTATTTATTGTCGAACCAGTTTCTTTTTTCTTCTTAATTACATAACGAACACTAAAAAATTTTAGATTTAATTTTTTACCTATTCCTCGGTAACTCAATCCAGAATTGTGAAGAAATATAATCTTCTCACGGGTAGCAACAGACAGTTCACACGTTTTCGGCGCCAATAGAACAAAAACTCCCCAGGATCCATTTAATATATTACGTGACTTTAAAGTGCGGGGCTAATGTACTGCGGGACTGATATGCTAAACATTTGCATAATGTTCACATTTAATGCCTTTTTTAACAGTCAATGCTTCTTGTGCAAATAATTTTTAGGTATGAGAAAATAATAATTTATTTTTTAAAATGTGTAATATTACTGTTTAAGGAAAATGGGTAGTTATTTTTATTTTCTTCTTATTTAAATAAATGAATAATTAAGAGAATAGTATCAAATTTGCTTTCTATGGCTACTTATGCAAAAAACCGTCTGAGTGCAAATACTTTTTTCTCTCACTGTAAGTAAGCGTACAAACTTAATACTGGAATCGGGCGTAAATTAACACAGTGTCGCCATCTTATGGAGGGGTGATAATCCACATACGCGGGCTTTTAGTGTGACGTCATATACGACCGGTTATCTACCATCTGCGCATATTTTTTAAATCTTTAGTCGGTCACAGAGCCGAATTTTGTTTACCACATTTATTGCAAAATAGTGGCGTAGCAAAAAGGGCGTCCGGATGTACTTGACACCGGGAAGTTTTCTGCATCTTGTCAGAGGTATTTCAGCTATTAATCAAGGTGAATAAAACTTTACAATTTTAGTGGTGTGAAGTAAGAAAACAGTTAGGTATCTTCCTGCATTTTAACCCCGTCCGCTACGTGGCGTGCGACCTTGATTGATATGACCTCGCCTTTAATCTTGCGGTTACCTCTCCCATTTAAGATAGGACGCTTACTTATATCGCTTTGAAGAGCATTGCCCAAATCCAGGGGTCACCAGTTGTGGCGCACCGGATGCAGTTAAAATTACACAGAAAAAAATGGGCTTGTTAAAACGCAGATATTTGATCGTTAGATGAAGCAATGTTTACTATAAAATTTTAATGGTGTCAAGCGTGTCGCAGTTGGAAACACCTGGTTTGCAGTGTTGCCAGTTGGCTACTTTTTTTAAATTCAGATTTACTTATTCGCACCACTTTTTGAATCAGCAACGTTCGCGTTATTTAATAACTTATTAATTAATGCGAAATCTAGGGGAATTTTACCATTCCAGGAAAGTAATGTCAATCAAGAAATCTGAATTTTAAAAAAGCAGCCTACTGATAACGCTGCTGGTTTATACATTTTATGATTAAGGGGGGGAGCCTTTTCAGAAATCAAAAAAAAATCCACGTTTTTTCTTTTCATATTTCGACAATATAATATCTCGAGAATATATTGGCAAAAGGAAAAATCAAAATATTCAATATTAACAGAGTTATCCCAGTTTTAGTCGAGTGCGTAAAAAAATATTTTAAGTCCAGCTCCATTCGTGTAAACAGGGTCAACATTTTTTGTAGCGAAGAAGGATGCGCTGGACAAGACGAAAAATATAATACTATAAGTAAATAAATAAATAGAAATTTTAAGTAATTTTGCACATAGTGTAAGTTTAAATATAATACTATACTTTAATTAAAACTTTTAAAAATGAATTATTTACAAAATAAGAAAACACATCTTGACGCCGGCAACATTCGAATGTACACAAACTCCAGCGCCGATAAATAACAGCGGAAAAGAGTTGTTTCCATTCTTCTCAATAATCGTCTGCCGATGAAAACGATCGAATAAATAAAAAGATTGTCTTTTGCTTTGCCACACATATCTGCATCACCTGTCCCGAAAGGGTTAAGGATCGTTTAACATTTATGAAAACAATAAAAAATCACTTATATTTTTATAAATGATTGTCTTTCGCTTTGCTCCACATATCTGCATCACCTGTCCCGAAAGGCTTAAGGAGCGTTTAACATTTATGAAAACAATCAAAAATCACTTATATTTTTATAAAAGATTGTCTTTCGCTTTGCTACACATATTTGCATCACCTGTCCCGAAAGGGTTAAGGATCGTTTAACATTTATGAAAACAATCAAAAATTCCTTATATTTTATAAAATATTGTCTTTCACTTTGCCAAACATATCTGCATCACATGTCCGAAAGGATTAAGAGTCGTTGGATCGTTTAACCCATTAACCGCTGACGTTGCGTTCACGCAACAGTCAAAATAATTGCTCATGCAAGGAATTAATTACATTGGCACCACTATTTTAGAATTTAAAAAACTGTCTTATTTATTGGCAGGAATTTTGCTATTTTAGTAAAGAGAAATTTACCTTATTGAATTTGTGGTGGGAAACTACTTTCAACAAGAAATTTGAATATTTCTATCGTAATAGTTTTGGCGGTTAATGGGTTAACTTTTATGAAAACAATCAAAAATCACTTATATTTTTATAGCAGAAATTGAATAATTAAAAGGTTTTAAAGTAAAATATGCGATCAGTTATATGTTTTAGGCTAAATAAATCCTTATAATATTATAAATGTCAATGTGTGTCCGAATGTTTGAATGAAGTCAGCATCTAAATGAATGAATTAATGCTTTTGTTATTTTTGGATATAGATGGATTACAACCCGGAAATGAACATAGGGTATGTTTAATTTGTTTTATTCAAATATTTTGCTTAATAATCCTAAGTTTCATTATTTTTCATACACAATGAATTGACATTTTTCCGATACAATTTAACCATCTTCCTTTTTTCGTTGCCAAAAAATAAAAACTTAGAATAATAATTTAATTTCTAATTGAAAGATTAAAACAGAAATTTTCAATTATGTTCAATAATACAAGGTGCATGAACTTTGAGTAAGTGCGGAAAGAAGGCAAACGTGACGTCATATATGGAAAATATAAAACGGATATGCTTTAATGTTGAAATAAAATGAGATTGTGTTATGGTATTAATTCTTATTATTTAAAGAAAATTGTTATCAAGGCTTACGGTTTATCGTCTGCGCAAGGTTAACACAAAGATTTCAATTTCAATTTAAAATTAAAAAAAATTAAAACTTTTGAAGAGCAAATATATAGCAAATGTCAATAATATGCACAGTAAAATTAGCAAAATCGAAAATGACGTAATGATTAGCAGGAAATATGTATTTTCATTCTTAAAAAGTAAAAAAATAACTGCATAGAAAGGTTATGCTCTGTAATCGGGTTCGTAATCAATTTGCTTTTTTTAGAGAAGGAAATTAGGTGCAAAAGTAAATACATTGTTGTAAACAGGTTTTTTTTTTTTTTCGTGTGGTAAAGACTTAATAATATTCCAGATGACCAATTCTTCGCGCACCTTTGATGACAAGTATGATTTTAAAACATATAAAACAGTATCATCCGATAATTTTCTTGGCAGAGATGCCATATACGCACTTGGTTTGGCGCGATGTGTTTTTGATACAAATTTGGAGAAAACAACATCGTTTTCGAATACCAGTTACATGTATATTTTTTAATTATGTTCTATTACTTAACCCTAGAACTACCGGAAATTTTACTCAAGTTTTATAAAAACGTTCTACACCAGAATTTTTACTTAAAACTATTTAATTTGTTTATTTAACTTATTATTGTCTGATTTATACATTTAGTTTGTTTTGAAGAAATTTCTGGTTTGAATAAATATTTTGAATGTACATGTCGGGTCCAATGGACCCGTCTGGTAGACGGAAGGTTAAAAAAGTAAATAACAATAAATAAAAAAAGTTTCATTATGTTCTATAGAACAAAGCAATTTATATAATTTTAAAAGAAAATTAAAGTAAATAAACTATTTATTAATAAATAAACAACAATAGCTGGGTTACCATGTCAAACAAAATAATCTATGTTGGCGACAATTAGGTACCCCGGTGCGTATATGACATCTTTGCCATTTTCTTACTACTTCATGATATAAATAGGCATTCTGATTCAGCGTATAAACCTAAGTTATGTCAATGACCTTATAATAAAGAAATACCTTAAATTACTCATACTAGACGGCCTTGACGACCTGTTTGGTCTCCCTTAAAATTTATGTTTGGGAAAGGATGCTAAGCATTGTATCCTGTTACTTTTATTCATAATTTAATTTACTTGGACACACTTAACCCTCTCGCTGCGCAACCCGAGATTTCCCCGGGCAACGTAAAAGTAGCAAAATTTGCGCAATCCGATATTCTCTCTGGGATTCATTTTTTCCACTGGCGACTATTTTTTATTTAAACTCGGACCACTTTTTAAATACAAAAAACTTCATATAGACTTTAACAACATCTACAAGAGGACGGATACGGCAAAAGATACTACAAGAGGACTGATACTGCAAAATTGATTTTCTTACAATAGTGGTGCGAGACTATAAAAATAGCCTCCAATGACAGTCCTGATTTCGCCTAATTTCTAATATCATATCCCATTTAAGATTTTGAACTCTTTTACAAAAAATATTTACATATTTAAACTCTAAGCTAAATATAGATTTGAAATATGTATTAAAAAAATGCGTGATTTTTTTAACCTATTTTGATTTTTAAAAAAATATGCAGCGAGAGGGTTAAATATAATTAATATAATCCCTTAAGCTAATATTAGTTTTTGTTGCATTAAAATATCTCAATTTGTTGATTTTCTGTAAGCAAGTAAACCTTATTGGTTTACAATGGAAGTCTATGGGAATTTGGCGAATTATTAGAGATTACCAAGTTCGCGTCACTTTTGGTGGCAGAATACGGTCCTCTATGGATACCTCGCTTATAGGTATAGAGATGCATTAAATGTTGTTCAATAACCAATCAGATACGTTTCATTTGGGCGTTGCCATTAAACAATTAACAAATAATTGCGATTTATGTGCCACGTACGATAACGTAATAAAATGTGATAAACAATTGGTTCATTATATATGTTTTTAATTATCGGAAGGGAAATGCTTTGCCTAATTAATTCATTTCTTCTTTTTATGTTACGTGAACGACGTCACGGGTAACAGCTAGTAAATAAATAAAATACAAAAGATGTTACAGAACATATTCACTTTTGCAGAAAAATCAGTATGCGTGAATTTAGCGCCTCAACCCTTTCAGGGGCAGAAGATTTCTGTTCGTAAAATGATGAAATAATTGATTGACACCAGAATATTCAAACGAATTTCTTAGGTAATAAAAGCCCGCTATTTTGCACTTCGATTAGAAAAAAAAAATTTTATTAAAATATTCTTGATGCTATTTGTCAGTTTTGGAATTAAAATTAGGTGGCTAGACCCACTAGCCACCGCCCTTGAAAGGGTTAATGTTTATTTTACACCATACATAGGGTTGCCATTTTGGCCTATTTTTTATCCCAAAATTTCGCATTCATAGCAGAAATTACCTATAATATTTTTTTTTCTTTGTTTAAGGAGAGACATTTCGTGATGGAGCTGGACTTAAAATAATTTTTTCATAAAGTATTTATCTGCAAAGCTGTAAAGTTGTGGTTTTGATAAACAGGTATGAGATTTTCGAATGTTTATCTCCCGGTTGCATTTATCCTCTGAGGCCGTTCTTTATTTTTAATTGTTTCATATTTTTAGTAAATGCTTCGTTTTGTTCTGAATTTTGATATTTCTGTTGATTATTTTTTGTTACTCTAAAGAATGCCGGACGATTTTCCAACCGTGTCTAATGCGGATAGAAATGTAAATACAGGATGTGGTAGAGTGTCGGTAAAGGTTCCTAATTTCTGACCTAATAATGCTAAGTTATTTTTTGCGCAGTTGGAAGCTAGTTTTAAATTAGTAGGAATATCCGTCAAACAAACTAAATTTGATCACTTGTTTGCTTCAATGGACGCCGAAGCATTATTGTTTGCTTCAGATATTCTTTGTACACCGCCGGAGAATCCGTATAATGCTCTTAACTCATTAACGTCGGTTAGTACAAAAATCTACAATTTAAGAAATACGAAAATTTTAAATATGAAAACCAGTATTTTGGAAAGGAAATTTCCGTATAACTTAATCTCAAATTTTGAGAGATTAAATAAGTTAAAAATTACAGTATGCGAAAAACTGGTGTCAACTGGTACCGATGTATTAAAAATGTGTAAAATAAACTCGGCATTATTGAGTTAAATACGGCCATTATCAAAATTTGAAGTTTCGCAGAATCCGAAAGTAAAGACATTGCTTGAAGATTTAGAACCGGTTGATAGATCCCCCTCAATGTCGTTGCATAAAACGAGAGAATTAAGTGAGAGTCATGTTGACGATGATTATTTGAAAAATATATGAATTCGCAGGTTACCGGGGTCGGTGCAAATAATTTTGCCGGTCAGTTCTAAGGGTTTAAATAAAATGGCAGAAATGGCAGATAAGATTTGCGAATGTACGCAGGTTATTGTTAATTATCTGTATTCGCGCATGTCTGAACAAGCGCAGCTTCATCAGCAAAAACTGCAGGTTGAGGAACTTTCAAAGCTGGTTTGTTCAGGTTCTTGTCCCTCTTCACCTAGGAAACAATACCAACAGAACTAATTTAATTCAAAGGGCAGAGGGCGTAAAGATTTTTGGCTATTTTGGGTCATTTTCGATTTGGTGAAAAGCCGCAAAAGTGTCTCTTTCCCTGGTCTTATCAACCGATAAACGATCCTCGCTCGCTGGAGTAGCGGCGGCTACTGCACCTATGGGCTTGAGTCGCAGACTTTATGTTATTGATAAAATTACACAATCCAGCTTTTTGATAGGCAATGGTAGGGATGTTTCATGTTTTCCCAGGTCGTTTTTGGTTAAGGATACCAGTAAGAGCGATTTCACATTGTACGTTGCTAATGTTACTAAAATCTTCACTTACGGTACGAAGTTGTTGACTTTGGATCTTGAATTGAAACGCAAATTGCAATGGCCGTTCATCATAGCTGAGGTAACTAAACCGACTATTGGTGCCGATTTTTTGCAACATTTTGCTTTATTTTTCGATTTAAAAAAGCGTTGTTTATTAGACCCGGTGACTAATATTACTGCTCGTAGTCGCGCAAGTCTGTGTGATATCCCAGTTGTTAAGATTATTGTTGGTTATTCTGAATATACTGAACTACTCAAAAAGTATAAGGAGATTACTCAGCTAAACAATATGGACAATCGAACTGTAAAACATGATACAGTACATTTTATCCCTAATGTTGGGCTCCCTGTTACGGCTTGTGACGTTGCCATTGAAATACTCAATCCATGAGGACAAGAGTATGACGTCATCACTAATCGACCGACTTCTCACTACTGTTGGAATTCACACCGGAAAATTTTGAATAGCAATTTTGTTTTATACTTTCTGTGGAATATCTATTATCTTATAAAACAATAATAGCTATTTAAACTTACTGGGGAGAATTTGGAATCCCCCAATAAAAAATCAGCCATATGCGGCAAAACTTTGTAATTCCGCATCTGGCTGAATTTTTAATTTGGAATTCCAAATTCTCACCAGTAACTTTAAATAGTTAGCATTGTTTTATACGATGATACATATTCCGGAAATAAAAGAAAAGAAAATTGCTATTCAAAATTTCCCGGTGTGAATTCCATCACTAGTCAGAAGTCGGTCGACTAGTGATGACGTCACAACTCGTGTCCTCTGTCCTTGAGTATTTCGATGGCAACGCTTGAGATCGTCGGTTACGTCCAGAATAATTCCGAATGGCTAAACAGGAATTTGATTATATGCTAGAGAAAGGTATTTGCAGACCCTCTAAAAGTAATTGGGCCAGTCCATTGCATATGGCTCCAAACGGTGAGTCAGATTGGAGACCAACAGGGTTTTATAGGGCACTTAACCGAATTACA
The DNA here is from genome assembly GCA_963932465.1 of Maratus speciosus. NCBI lineage: Eukaryota > Metazoa > Arthropoda > Arachnida > Araneae > Salticidae > Maratus > Maratus speciosus. The sequence continues at coordinate 198,824,466 of OZ010796.1, read as the reverse complement.
GTGTAAGACAGGTACCCCATTCCTCACATTCAAGATTTTACATTTTTGGTAAAATATAAAAAAATATTTTCGAAAGTGGATCTAGTCCGGGCATGCTATCAAATTCCGGTCCATTCTCCTGTTGGTCCGAAAACTGCTATTATAACTTCTTTTGGTTTATTTGAATTTCCATTTTTAAACTTTGGCTTATCATCTGCGGCGCGGTACTTTGTGGATTAGATTTCTGCTTTCCTTATCTGGATGGGATCTTAATTGCGAGAGAAATTCACGTGGAGCTCATGCAGTATTTGGAGGAAGTTTTTAGGCGATTTCAAGATTACGGGGTTATAATTAACGAATCAAAATGTGAGTTTGGTGAAGAAAATCTAGATTTTCTAGGCCAAAATATAGATAGCCAGGGAAGCATTCCACACAGAGATAAAATAAAAGCGATTGTTGATTTTCAAAAACCAAAGACTGTTAGTGATCTGAAGAGATTTTTAGGTATGTTAAATTATTATCATCGTTTTGTACCCCATACAGAAGAAATTTTTGGACAGCTAAATAGGTTCTTAAATGGGACGAAAAAAAGAGATAAAAGAGAAATACAGTGGCATGCGAATGCTGAAAGTAAAGTTGAACAAGTTAAAGAGGCTATGTATAACGCGACTTTACTTATCATCCTTCTCAAGATGCAGAACTTGCACTTATAACTGATTGCTGTAATTTTGCCATGGCTTGGGTCAAAGGTGTAAAAATCTATGCGGCAGCGAGCAGTCAATCACCACTAAATTTTATTAGTTTTCTTCGCTTAAATTTTATTAGCATTCTTATGAAAAAATTAGACGAAATATTAAACGGAATGCCACAGTGTTGCCACATCTGGCTGATTTTTTACTAAAGGGATTCCAAATGCTCATCAGTAAGTTTAAATATTTATTATTGTTTTATAAAATGATAGATATTCCACAAATAAAATAAAATAAAATTGCTATTTAAGAATTTGCAGTTTGAATTCCAACACTAGTGAGAAGTCGTTGGATTAGTGATGTCGTCACGCTCGTGTCCTCTGGACTTGATTATTTCAATGGTAGCGGCGCGACACTCATCAATCTGGTAATTCATTTATACCCATGCCACTACCCTTGAACATTGACGCAAATATCCCAGCTGTCGTAGGTTCCTTATTTAACGCATGGCTTTCACTGGTCCGTTTTTTGAAAACCAGTATTTTTTCAGAAAAAAATATTCATGGTAGGTTTTCGCAAGTATTACAAGAAAAAATAGCTTTCCTGTAAGTTTTTTCAAAATTTATAAAGGAGCTTTTTCTTTGAGAAGAAAAAGTGGTGTTGGAAAAACGTACAGAGTGAGAGCCCTGTTAATAATTAGTTTTGTTTTAATCTTTGCGAATAGATAAGGCGAAGAACACTTCTTGTTATTTTTGAGGCTAACAAATTTCAGGAAAAAAAGGTTGAATATCACTATTCTACAACAGTGAATTCGAGAAATTACAATCTATCCACAAGATATCCTCTAATTTTTTTTTTCTTTTAGATAGTGAATTTTAGCTATTTAAATGAGTAGAGTAAATCCCTTGCTAACTTGATTGTGTTAAATTAAGATCAAGACCGTGCTTGTTACTGTGACGCTACATTCTTGAGGTGTTAGTGACGTGACTTGCGCTATATCGTCTAAATCACATCCCAGAGTCGCGGAACACAAACTTTTTTAGTATATTATCTAACGCATAGCTGTCAACCTCAACTTTTTTAAGTCCAATAAATGTAATTTGAATTAGAAATTATAATTAATAAACGAAATAAAATAAAACCATAAAGACACGAAACACTTTTCCTCAAACAAATCTCCTTGTTCAAATATATTTATTTCATTTGAAAAACAATACGGGATATTGCTATCTGAATTAACAATTCAAAGTTTTTATATGTGTACTCAAGTGTTACAATGTTTGTTGCCAGTATGGCGGTATTTTTAGATAGCGTGATTGCTACCGCTCTTTTTAACCCTTTCAGGGGCAAGGTACGTGTATTCGTAAAATTCTGAAAAAAATGAATGACACCGGAATTTACACACAAATTCATTTCAAAACAAACAAAAACTTTTATTCACGTACTTGATCACCCGACCGGAGCACCAACCGAAGAATGGCATAGGATGTAACGCTCCGGTGGAAAATCCCAACAACAATCATCGATGCCGGACATTGGAAAGCACCCAAAATAACAAGGAAAAAGGCACATATTCTGACGAACTTACATAGTAAATCGTAAATTTACAAAACAATTGATGTTGCTTTCATCATAATAATAAAAATAAAAACAAAAGTGAAGTGACTTAAATGTATAACAAAAGTTAAGACTATAAATCCTTGTTCAAGATTATGAAGTGTAAATGTTCATAAAAGTTCACTGTTCACTAATGTTCAAATGAGTTCAGTGTTCGAAAGAAAAATGTTCATAAAAGTTTTATATAAGAAAAACTAACTTGAAGAAAGATCACCATAATGTTCAGACCTCAAGAGAAAATCACCGCCAACAAAAATGTCAGACAAAGGACAGTTACTATAAAAGGCACAATGTTGAGCCTTTGATGTAGTGTCAGAAAACCACGTAATGTCCGTAGCGAACCACTGATGAGTATTAACAGTATGATAGAAGTAAATAGTTACAAGTGTAAAAATTATCAAAATTTATACCTAATAAATGAGTATTCCCTATTAAGTGCGTTGTACATAGCACACAGTTTTCTATAGTTTGAACGGGTGATGAGAACATTTCGAATGTTCCATCTCAGTGTACAATTCCTGTTGAATTTAAATGTACAAGGCATTAACGGACAATGTCCAAACAAATAATGTTGTATACTTCCTACATCACCACGGTTACAGCTGTTATTTGGGCGTTTTCCTATTTTAAACAGATACTGTGGAAATGCTCCATGTGAAGAAAGAAAATAACCTATCACCTGGGATTCACATAGAAATAAATGGGTACACGACATTTCGGTCCCGCCATTTCGGTCCCGCCGTTTCGGTCCCGAGACATTTCGGTCCCTGGCCATTTCGGTCCCGAAACAGTTCGGTCCCTGGCGATTTCGGTCCGGAGACATTTCGGTCCCTGGCCATTTCGGTCCCGAGACATTTCGGTCCCTGGCCATTTCGGTCCCGAGACATTTCGGTCCCTGGCCATTTCGGTCCCGAGACATTTCGGTCCCTGGCCATTTCGGTCCCAAGCCATTTCGGTCCCTGGCCATTTCGGTCCTTAGCCATTTCGGTCCCTTGTCATTTCGGTGCCCACCTCAAAAATTTCCATGGGGAGCGCGGCGGATCGCATGAACGGCTCATGCGATTGACACTTATGTGAAATCATTATCCAGTATCTATTACAGCACAAATTCTTAATTCAATGGCAAGAAATTAAACAAGAAAATTGCTGTTTTACACTTAACCACTTGGCCCTAACTTTATTGTAGGCAAATGTTATGTAATATGAAACTTGATTTAACTCATTCCCTGCCAAAACTAAGAATTTTCAAATTTTTTGTTGAAGGTCGTTTGCCAGCACAAATTCAGAAAGATAAATTTCGCTTAACTAATACAGCGAAATTTCTGCCAATAAATGAGGCATTTTTTTTTTTAAATTCTAAAATAGTGGTGACAAAGTAATCAATAAATTAAAGCCACGAGTATACTCGTGAATGACAGCGAATGGGTTAATTAAATTTAACTCTTCAGTATGCGCTCAGCTTTTTACATCATAAGTGAATCTTTTTCACTGGTAAATATTAATGTAACCTGAATGTATTATTACTTGCAGTTATCGAGATTGGCCTTATATTTTTTATCCATGCTTTTTTTTAAAATTAAGAAATTAAATAAGGATATACCTAAATTCTTAAAGTTACTCGAAATACTTCTATCATATATACACAGTCAAGACAAGATTCCAAGGACTGGTAAAAAGCTTCATTTTAGACAGGCTTCCATGTAAAGAAGTGTAATTAATTATACTTCTAAGATACACTACCTCAATAAGATCTATTGTTCGTTTCGCAGGGATTCTGAAACTCTTCCGTTTGAGACAGGATTCCGTTATAGAAAGATTCCGCTTTCACAGGTTTCACTATGCTTCACTAAAGAAGGGTGAAAATCCCCTTTTCAGACAGGTTTTCAGAAAATTTAATTGTATCGCAATTCATATTAAGACCATGTAACGCTTACGTTAAAGACAGAATTCTGTTATAGACAATTACTATTTTGACAAGTTTTATTCTATTCATATGATATAAGTAAGTATATTTATATAAATACACAAAACTTTTAAAAATGGAACCTGCCTATAACGGAGTTCTGTCTTAAACATAAATGTTCCATAGTGCTACGGAAAAGAATACTATACAAATACACCAAATAACACGGAAACCTGTGTAAAACGGATTTTTTCACCAATATTTACAATTTCATCTTGACAGGTTTTACTATATATATAACATGAAGGGAAAATTCTGGACTCTCCCCCCCCCCCCCCCCCACCGAAACGAAATCCTGGTTACGCCACTGCATGTCGTCCCGGTTTTTTAAGCCATTAAAGATGAAAAATGCCGTGTGGCCACAAAAAAGCGCCGGCTCACTAGAACAAAGAGAGCGCGAGTAGAATAATTCTTCTATCTGGATCTTTATTTAGCATAATCAAATGGGGGAAGCCAGGACATCTACACTTGACATATATATATACATGTATAATATTCTTTTGAATGAATAACATATAGATATCAAGAAAAGCCAAATATGTTTTCTAAATTTCCAAATTTCTTCATTGTGATATATTTATAAAATTTCTTAATTTAAAATGAAATTTTACGTAAAAGTGATTCACTATACATTACTATTTTGAGATTTTATGTTATTTTTTTGTATTTCATTTTTATTTTTTATTTGTCATATTAAAACATGTAGGCTGCTTTAATTCTATGTATATAAGTCAAATAAATAACAAAGAAATATTTGAAATACAGAATTAATTTTAAATACGAAAAGAATATTTTATGACAATAGAAATTTTAAAATTTTGATTTATGTTTATTGTGCTCGTAGTTTTTGAATGTAATAAGCATATAAAAGTCTTAAATATATTAAAAAGGATTTGTAATTGTTGCAAACCACTTCACCGCCGACAGGTATGGGGAAAAAGTGCTTTTATTCCCGAGTTATCTCGGGGCAAACGGTGAAGTGGTTCAAAATTAAAAATATTTTTAAACTTGTCATTCGACACCGGTAGAAATAGCGGTAATATTATTGTTACATGTAAAAAGATTAATGCAAACTTTTAAATAGTTTTTTCAAAAAATAGTAAATTAAAATAATTATTAAAATAAAATAGAAAGTTCTAGTCTGTTCCAGTGCAGAATTTAAAAAATAATGTGTCTTTATCACAATTCCATGTTAAGAACCCCCTTTTTAAAAAATATGTAAAATGCTATACATTTAAAATTGATGCGCCGTTAAATAATAGGATAAAATAAAGATTTGTAAAAATATTTGCAGATTTTTTCATTATTAATCACATAGTGTGCAAATTATATACAATTGAATATGTGCATTTTGACATGGGCATTTGCATATGAAAATTAAAGCTCGACTTATAAATATTTTTAAATTGTCTGGACTTTATATTTATGATAGACTAAAATATGAGGAGCTTCTATAAAGAATCCACGGAACTCTCCCTTCCCCCACTCCTGAAAACGATTACTTCTACCATATAAAATTTGCATGGGGTGCTACAATTTGATTGCGAGTTATAAGTGTTTGCGGTTTTCGGGCCCTTATATTCGGTTATACTAAAATTTCAAGGGTTCAGTTAAAAAATCTTATAATGTACCTCCTTTTTTAAAGATTACGTTTACCGTACAAAATATGAGTGTGATTACGATAATTACAGAGAGAGTTATAAATGTTTTAATTTATCAGGACCTTATACTTAAGATACACTAAAATATATAAAAAGTCAACAGAGCCCCCCCCCCCCCTGCCTTATAAAACGATTATGATTATCATAGGAAATTTGTGTGGGCTGCGACAATTTTGATCTGTGTTATAAGTGTTTGCGTTTTCGAGTCCTTATATTCGAGTTATACTAAAATTTAGGGAGCTCAGTTAAAAAATTTGATAATGTCCCTCCTTTTATAAAGATTACGTTTACCATACAAAATATGAGTGTTTTGCGATAATTATAGATCGAGTTATAAATGTCTTAATTTATCAGACCCTTATACTTATGATGCACTAAAATATAGAAAATGTCAACCCCCCCCCCCTTGTTTTTTAAAATGATTACCATACGAAATTCGTGTGTGTTTACTAAAATTTTAAGGCCTTTATTGAAAAAACTCTACAATGTCCCCTATAAAATTGTCACCTATTTCAAGTGCACAAAATTTCAGCTTGCTGGAGAAGGGACCGAAATATCTCTCGACCGAAATGTCTTGGGACCGAATTGTCTCGGGACCGAAATGTCTTGGGACCGAAATGTCTCGGGACCGAAATGTCTTGGGACCGAATTGTCTCGGGACCGAAATGTCTTGGGACCGAAATGTCTCGGGACCGAAATGTCTTGGGACCGAATTGTCTCGGGACCGAAATGTCTCGGGACCGAAATGTCTTGGGACCGAATTGTCTCGGGACCGAAATGTCTTGGGACCGAAATGTCTCGGGACCGAAATGTCTTGGGACCGAAACGGCGGGACCGAAATGACGGGACCGAAGTGTCGGGACCGAAACGTCCTGCTTCCGAAATAAATCGTTAACCTTGTTTAATATCGCATAAGTATCTCTTCCCTTCTCCGAATTTTCCCAAGAAACCTGCCATTGATCATGTAGAAGTGTTTTAAAATGACGCTTTAAAATAGAAGTTGGTGCAGGAATGCGTAGAACTTTATCATACAGATCATTTATAATAACTGACTTTGCCAACATGTCCGCTCTTTCATTTCCTGATATTCAAACATGCGATTTTATCCAGCCAATATATATGACTTTATTATGTAACAGGCGCAAAGAGTTGAAGATATTAAAAAGCTGACCGTTAGATGGAAATAAGCGCTGAAGAGCGTAAATTGATGACAAGCTGTCAGTATAAAGATGAAATGAATCATGCGGGGAGTCGATGCACCAACTGATAGCCTCGTCTATCGCAGCCAATTCTGCTAGAAAAACAGAGTTATAGTCATGTAATTTTAATCTCATGTCTAGCATAAAAGAATCCCTATACCAAACCGTAAATGCAGCTCCTACACTGTTCATCATTCGAGAACCATCAGTATAGAATATCGGATGATTCACCACTGGTACTGTATCAACCACTGGCTTAACAAATTTTATATTTAAGTTTTCAAAGAAGTAAGGATAATTATATGTCCTCAGTTTATTCATAAAATCTTCACCTTTAAAACACACATTGTCAATCAAGACTGTACCATTTCCATAAATGATATTATAACGCTTAGAAGACAAATTCAGTTCTATGTCAAGTGGTGGAGCACCCACCAAAACACACAATGCGACATTAGAAATCGTACGATATGCCTTTAAGACAGATAGCAGACATAGACGTTGACATGAGAGTAATCTTGTTATTCCATGTTGATTTAAGTCAGGCATCCAGATCTCATGCCCATATGAAATACGTTTCTTCAAGACGGTATTGTACTATATTTTAAGATAAATAGAAGGAAGACCTCTATGACGGATTCTGGTTTGGCGCATTTTACGCGTGAAATCGTTAAGCCTAGTTCTAATCATATCTAGGTGATCCATCCAGCGAAAATTGCTGTCAAGTAGAAATCCCAAATAAAGAATATTGTCCTTTACACTGATACTTTTGTCATTATGTTTAAAAATTGGTCTTCTTTTACTAAGAGTGTGGCTCCCAAACAGCATTGCGCTGACTTCTCTGCACTAATTTGCAAATGATGTATAGAACAGATATCCGAAAAGTGATGAACACTAGTATTCATTTTATGTTCTAGCGCAGAGCGTGTATCTGCGCCCTCTATAATAACGCTATCATCAGCATAAGAAATAATCAGTAATCCTCTCTGCTTGCAACTCTTTAAAATCCTGTCAGCAACTAGTGTCCAGATAAACGGCCCAAGACATGACCCTTGCGGGCAGCCACGAAATACATGAAACCATGTTAATCCATGCGTATTTTTAAAACAAATAAGCCTATGACTCATGTAATTTTTAAGCGTAGACTTCATGTAATCAAAAATAGGTAAGATATTTATGATATCGGCTACAATACGCCAATCCAAAACGTCGAAGGCACGACTGATATCAAAAGAAATCATTGCACAGTATTTATATACTGATAGTGTTTCTCCAATGATATTCTTTAACGCAGAAAGTGCTGTCAAGGTGCTCCGTCCCTCACGAAAGCCATGTTGTCCATCATCAAGATAATTAGAAGACTCCTGCATCGTAATAACTCTAAGTTTTAAAAGTCTTTCATGTAACTTACCCATCATAGGGAGATTTATTCACGTACTTAATAAAAGGAAATTTTCTATCCCAATATCCTGGTGTCAATGTGACATTTAGTAATTAAAATAAAGTGGTCCAAAAATGAACCACCGCCCTCGAAGGGGTTAAATAGCAATATTCACATTATTTAAAAAGAAATTAAATAGGGCGAATTTAATTGCTTGTAAATAAGCGGTAGAAATTAAGTAATCTGAATAGAAAAATAGCGACCAACTGGCAAAACTGGATACAATTTTCTAGCACATCGAAAGTACATATGTCTTTATGAATCGCAACTGTACGGGGTGAATCAAAACTGTTTTTACAAAATAAGTGGGGTGATAACACCCATGCAGACGAGCAATAATTTCCATGGAACATAGGGTGGCATTCCTTTCTGAGATGCAGAAGAGAATAAAGTTGAAATGCGTCGTGCATGAGCAGGTCATCGTTTCTGACGTCATTTTGTACCTGCCTACGTAGCATATCCCCTAAGCAAGATGGCCTGGTCGGTGCATCCAGTAGCGCAGTGGCATCCAGTCGAGAGGTTCCGGATTTGAACACCGGTGTAGGCATATAATGAAGCTATAAATAAAGAGGAGGAGACATATAGTGTACTGTCTACCAGTTGCAAGTGAAGTAACTGAGGAGGTTATCACAAGAAGGCGGCTGCTTTTATTAATCGGAACAACAGTTTCTGAGTATCGCCGAGAAAACTTCCAACCAGTAAATTACAATAGAAAAATTCTTGTTCGTTAAGCGCTTTATTCGTGGAAATTTTTTCTAACAAATATTCTAAATAATTCTATTTTATTTTACTGGTGTCAGTTTACCCGAGTATTATAATCCTTTTCACTGACACTGACAGGAGGTTGTCTAAATTGTCAAAATATGGCGGAAACGTAGGGCCTGACTACTGCCAAAATATATTTTCAGCAGTAAAAATGAATATCCATTTATGGCATTATTTATGACTGAAATTCTGCATTAATGAGAAGATATCAGTTCTCAGTATGAAGAAAAAGTTAGTCAGTGTATGCTTGAATTCTTCGCCTATCTTGATGACTACATCCACTCAACCAGAAGTAGGATGGATTATGGAACATCTTCCTCTGATCATCAGGAGATGAGTGTTGTTTGCCAAAAGGCTTTTTCTTTAATTAGGGAGCCTATTTCATACAATAACTTACTTAATTCAACTTATTTTGGTATTTTTTGCTTTTCAAAGTATAGATGTTTGGCAAATAAAATTTTATCAGGATTTGGTCTTAACGACTTTACTCTACCTAAAAAAGGTACGAAACGTGTATTAGACGAGGGAAACTCACAAGTCCCCTTACGAAACAAATATTCTACCCTAGCTAAGGATACCCTAATGGATGAAAATGATCCGGTGACCACTGACGTTGCCGATAACGCGTCGGGAAGTTCCAAAAGTAGGATAAACCCGTTCTATATAGAACTGGAAGGCAATTGGACTATTTTGGCTAAAGAAATAGCTGATATAACTCAGGAAAAACCTAACATTGCGCTTAAGGGTGAGCGCCTGATGGTGCTTTGTAAGAATGATAGTGATTTCCGGGGAACCCAAAGTTTTCTCGACCAACACGCCAAAAAGTATACTACCCTGCACCCAAAGGACCAGCGTCCAAAGAAAATTTGTATTAGAGGATTACCATGTTATACTGAAAATAGTGTTATAGTTGATAGTCTTAAAGAATACGGGTATACTGTAACTAGGGCTGCAATGCTCAAGAACAGAAAAACGGGCAATCCTATGCCATTATATATGGTTAATGTGCTCCCAACTAAAAACTTTGAGGAAATTTATAAGATTAACGAAATCTCGTATATATCAGTTACTATTGAGGCCTTTAGGAGCCATAATAAGGTAAAACAATGTTACCGCTGCCAGGGCTATGGTCACGCCAGCGAGGTCTGTGGATTTACTGAGAAATGTTGCAAGTGCGGCGAACAACATCTTACCCCCAACTGTACTCATAAAGGACGCATTACGCCTAAGGGTGCGAACTGCGGGCTGGCGCATCCAGCCACGTACCGCGGTTGCATCAAAAACCCTTATAGGCGGGAAAATAACAATCAGAACAGTAAAAATAAAGGCAACTCAGCTAGATATACTAGTAGTAAGGTTTCTCAGCAGGCCCAACAACTTGCAGAAGTCTTCAAAGATTTCAATTATACTAAAACTAAATCGCAGGAAAAAACTAACTCGGACTCAAATAACTCTGCTTCAAATAATGTTGAATCCCCAGTTGAGGTTGCTTCCTCTTCACAATCTCCTGAAAATACTAACTCTGCTAATTCTGAAAAACTAATAATACTCCATCCCAGTCAACGAAAATTCCTTCCAGCTACAGTAATGATATACAGGAAATATTTAGTACTTTCCAAGACATAAAAGAGATTTTGCAAATATCCAAATTCATTAAATGTATAAAAAATATTTCTACCCAAGCAAAAAAATATAACAATCCCATGGAAAAAATTATTGTTTTTATCCAAGAGTTTGACAAATTAGCTAATGATTTCTCCTACCCCAACCATGTCTAGTCTTCATCTTAAATCTCTTATTGTGTTATCCTGGAACTGTTCTACTTTAAATAACAGAATTGACGAGGTCGACGAGATATTTTTGTCTCTAACCACCCTAATATTGATATAATTCTTCTTCAAGAAGTGCATAAACCTAATAAAAGTATCAAAATTTCTGGTTATAAGCTCTACCATATCCCCCGTCCTGGATCCGTTCAGGGTGGAACTGCCATATACATCAAACACCACATACCACACTATCCTACTCAACACTCTACATACACAGGTCTTGACTACACGGGAATTGTTGTACAATTGCCACGAGTTAATATTAATTTTGTTTCTTTATATGCTAGACACTCACCTTTATTCCCAGTCAATGATCTAACACAGCTTTTTTCACAAAATACGCACTGTTTCATCGCAGGTGATTATAATGCGCACAATCGGCGATGGAACTGTCATTCAACCACCCGTCGTGGCAGTGCACTACACAACCTAATCACTCACCTAGGACTTAGTTTACATGCACCCAGCACTCCTACAAGTATTGGGCTTGGTAGAGGTCGCCCCTCCATTATTGACTTTGCAATTTCAAAAAATTCGGTTTTTCCTATTAGTTCTACAGTTATTAATGACTTAAGTTCAGATCATCTTCCTGTTGTTTTCAAAATTGACTGTGTTGATCCTCCCTCTCCCCCCCCCCTCTGTGGCTGTGGACTGGAGTAAATTTAAAACTATTCTTTCCAATTCTGACCTAACTTTCCCTAATATTACTAACACTGATGATATTGACAAAGCTGTTGATAACTTTCAAAATATTATTATTAATGCTCAAAAACAAGCTAGTTACCAATATACTAAAAATAATAACTCTTTTACTATGCCTAACTACATTCATAATGTTTGTAAGCAACGTAATGACATCCGACGGCTGTTTCAAAATACTAGAGATCCTACTTTAAAGCCTATGATTAATCGGCTTAATAATAAAATTAAAAACCTCATTTCTAAGGAAAAACAAAAAAGCTGGAGCAATTTTCTTAACTCCCTCTCTCCTCAAGATAACTCTCTTTGGAAAATAAAGAAAAAACTTAATAATAATTACTCTACAATCCCCCCTTAACTGCCTTTAATACCACGGCATATACGGACAAAGACAAGGCGGAAACCCTCGCCAGGTCCTATGCCGAGCAGTTTTCCCCTAACCCTTATCTTGCCAGCCCTAATCATTATTTTGAAGTAAATGAAACTGTTCAAAATTTTTAGCTACCCCTCCCACGGACCCACTCCCGGAAATTCAACCAATTGTTATTTCTAATATTATCAAAAATCTTAAAAACAGACAAGCCCCTGGATACGATAACATAACTAATTATGCTCTTAAAAATCTTCCTTGCAACTGTATTATTTATCTAACTAAACTAACTAATGCTATTCTTCAGTTCTACTACTTCCCTAAAGCATGGAAGACTTCTATTATTGCATCTGTTCCTAAACCTCAGTGTAATCTGCAAGATCCGACTAACTACCATCCCATCTCTCTATTACCCTCTACCAGCAAAGTTGTTGAGCGAGTCATCAGGTCCCAGTTACATGACATTTTAGACGCACAAAACATACTCATTCCTGAGCAATTTGGCTTCAGAGCTAAACATTCCACATTACATCAACTCCTTCGTGTTGTAGAGTTCTTGAGTGAGAAACTAAACACGAACACACCAGCTGCGGCTGTTTTTCTCGATGTCGCTAAGGCTTTTGATAAGGTTTGGCAAATTGGCCTTATATACAAACTAATTAAGCTTGGAATTAATGCTAGACTTATCTTTCTCATACATTCTTGCCTTAGCGACCGCACCTTTCGCGTCCGCCTTAACAATATACTTTCCACTTTATACCTTATTCTCTCTGGTATTTTACAAGGGTCGGTCCTCGGTCCTACATTATTTAACATTTTCTTCAACGATATCCCAAGAACACTGAGGACTTATCTTGCCCTGTACGCGGACGACACGGCAATGTACACCTCTGCACAACACCCATTCACATTATACAAAATTCTCCAGAAACACATAGATAAATTCCTTAACTGGTGTACCCTGTGGCGTGTTAAGCTCAACGAGCACAAAACAGCTGCTGTCTATTTCTCTAAAAAATTAACATTTCCTAATCGCATTACTATCAATAACACTACTATTCCTTGGACTAATGACACCAAGTATCTGGGGGTTACCCTTGATAGAAGACTTACCTGGAAAAAACTTTTTATTAATATCCGTGGCAAAGTTGCTGGTATCTCCCAGGCCCTCTCTCTTCTTCTCAAAAGCAATACTCTTTCTATTCATAATAAACTAATCCTGTATAATGCATGTATTAAGGTAACATCCCCAGTGATTGGCAGGTCACCAGTGATTGGCATATCCTACAAAAATGTCCTAAAATAAGATTTACATCCAGTCTTTTAAAAATGCAAGACCATATTCCAGCTATATGTGCATTTACTTTAAAGATTATAACTTTGATTTATGCTACTAGATGACAATAGTGCATAAGAAAGAGAAACAATTATGGCTTGTGCCAAATTAGCCATTTTCGTTGCAAATGCTTCTTCTCTGGCTTAAGGTAGCATGCATATCAATTCATTATTATCTGATTTATAATATGTTATAAATTTTGACTGACAAAAGTTTTGTTTAGTTGAAAGGGCTTACTTTAATTGTGTAAAAGTATTTTTGACATAAATATTTGGATTTTTGAATTAATGATAGGTGCCATTTAATGGTGCTTCAGTTTTGCTAGTTCCAAGTAATTGGCACATGTGCCAATTACTGGGGAATCATGAAATTTGGCATTAAACCACTTCTTTTGGCAGTTCTTTTAAAGTTATAAACTAATTTTCTTTAGCAATTGTTTTTATTTGAAAATATGAAATATTACCAGTAATTGGCATGCATTAAAGCTTCATATGACAATTACTGGGGATGGCATGACAATTATTGGGTATTAATATAAATATATTGTATTCTTTTAAAGTATTCACATTTCGAACTAATTATGGTGCTTTCTTTCTCTCAAAAACCTGAAATATGGCATCTTCATCTACAGTAAATTCATTGAAAGGGATTAAACCCAAATTCTTGTATTCTGAAGAAGCAGTGATGAATGAAATGCATGCTACACATACTCAAAACATGAGCTTTCATAAAGACAATGTTACATTTGGTGTGCCTCATAATACTTTAGAAAACTAAGTTAATGGGGAAACTCCAAGAGAAAGTAGAATGAGAGCATCATCAGTTCTTACAGCAGCAGCAGAAGTTAACATAGTAAAATGAATTTTGAGCATTACCAAAGATGGCTTCCCCTTGATAAAAGAGGACTTATTGTGTACAGTTCAAAAAATTATTGACCTGTCAAACAGGAAAACTCCATTCACAAATAATAACCCTAGTAAAAAATGGTTTAAATAATTTTTAGCTTATCATCCTGAAATTATTGTGAACGTTCCAGAAATAGAAACTCTTACTCATTCAATAGCCAAACTAACTGAGTTAGATTTGCGAATTCTGTTTAAAGAAATGGTAGATTATTTTTGCAAAGAAAATCTCAAAGAGCTTTTCAAATATCCCCTGAGAATATACAATAATTGTGATGAGGCTGCATTTTTGCTTTGTCCCAAAACTGGAAAAGAGGATGCAAAGATGTTTATAAAATTGTGCAAGGCTCAGACAAAGAATCTCTTACTGTACTGATGCCAGTTCGAGCTGAGGGAGCTGTTTGCCCACCATTTATAATTTATCCTTATCTGAGATTGCCATCAGATCTCGTCAATAATGCTTCTAAAAGTTGGGGTTCAGGGAAAGTTAAAAGTGGCTAGATGAATTGTGAAACATTTTATAAATACGTAGCTAATATATTTAAGTTTCCATGGCTGCAGCAAAATCAGATTCATTTACCAATAATAATTTTTATGTATTTTCATCAGAGTCACCTTACATCACATTTAAGTAATTATTGTGGTGAAAAAGTTATAGTAATGATTTCTCTCCCCCAAATGCAACACATACAATGCAATCATGTGATGTCAGCTTGTTCAAAGTGATGAAATTGAAGTAGAAGCAGGTAGCTCATGAACGGAGAGTAACTTTCATGGAGTTATTACAAAAATTACGTTTGCAAAAATGTTTGAAGTGCTGTTGTTAGAAGCATTAGTTCTGAATGTATTTCACAGCTTTAGACATTGTAGCCTATATCCCTTTAATCGAGATGGAGTTGATTACAGTTAATTTGAAAAATTAACTGATTCTACTGCTCTTACTAATAATAATGTATTTTATGATGTTTTTTATGATGAACAATATTATATGGGTCATATAATTGATTTGATCCTGCAGAACCTACTGTTAAATTTTTTAAAGAGAAACAATGGAAAACAAATATATTTGGTGACCAAAGTCAGATATTAGTGACTGTAGACAATCGTTTTTTTTTTTTTATTGTTCCTTGGAATTATCAGGAAATTTTCTTTTTTCTCTGAAGTCATTCATTATTCGAAAAATCAAAACTCTATACTGACAGATAAAACAGCATTAATTACCATATTACTATTTTTCCATGTAACATTTCAAATTATGTTTTATTTTATAACTATTTTAGACAAGTCTAAAACAGTTACAATATATTTCCAACATCAAGGTGTGTGAATTAGCATTAATTTACTTATGCGATAATTAATATTTCCAGCATAAAGTTGTTAAAATTAATATTATCAAGCTATATTATCTTATAACTAAGATTTTCTGCTTATATTGTGTTATAATTAATCTTTTCTATCATATGTTTCTCATAGCCATATTTTTCATATAATCTAAAATTAAAAAATAGTGTGTTTTTTTACTTATATACACATGTGCCAATCACTGGATCACAAGGTGTCATACATTGGTGTACTTGGTGCCAATTACTGGTGATTATAGTAGCTTTTTATAAATATTTTTTTATAAAAATACCTATTCAAATATTTTTTATTTTAGTTGGCAAAATAGATGCACAGATATGCACTCTTTGATTTAAAAATATTTGCAAGTAAATATTTTTTCTCTAAGTAATGAAAACAGGGGTAAGTTTAAGGACAAATTCTTAAGGTGCCAATTACTGGGGAAGTTACCCTAGATCAATCTTAACCTATGCTTGTCCGATCTGGGGATTCGCTTGCAAAACCAGTATGGAGTATCTTTACGGTGTTCATAACAAAAACTTACGCTATATCCGTAATGGACGCCATTATCTTCGTAATACCACTATCCGCAGGGATTTGAAAACCACTTCCTTAAAACAGCGCATTATAAACTTGCTAAACATTTTTATAAATCTGTATACAATCTCCCTAACCAAATTATAGCGGAACTTTCCGAATACGAGGTATCCGACCCCACTAACAGAAAACGCCCTAAATACTCGCTTTTGCTTAACAATGAAGACTGAGTTTCTCTCACCTTCTGCTATACTTAACCTTTCTGTTTGTTCTGTCCTGTATATAGTTTAAAAAAAAAAAAAAAATTGTTTTTCTGCTAGTTTTTTAGCTTTTTATATTTAAACTAATGTATGGTCTCTGAAAAGAGTCTTTTTTTATGGGGCACTCCCCGGTAGCTTTTTCGTCTTTTCCTGCTTATTGTTTGGAACTAATGGAATTTTTCTTTCTTTTTTAGTTATTTTTTTCTTTTCTTTGTCTTTTTACTTTTCAACATTTGTTATACTAGTACTTATGTACTTTGTCATTTTTTGTTAGTCTTTTCTTTTTCTTAAAAGTAAATTTAATTTTGTGGCTACCAGCCACGTCTAAACATTATTTTTTTAAGGCTCCCTAATGCCCTTGCAACACAATCACCTATCCACTGGATGTAAAGTTGCAACGCAACTAGGCAATCCATTCAGCTGCTCACATTGTTCCATTGATCCATTGCATTAATGAGGCGTTTAAATAAGTGGAAAATGTCTATTTAAATTTACTGGCGGAAGTTAAACCCAGCGGTAATCAACCTCTGCGAAAGCGGTTACAATTGAAGCTTCAGTATTTTTCGGATATGTCAGTTCCTCTTTATTAATAGTTCCATGAGGCATATCGACCTCGTGTGTTGACAGAACCGTAGTGCTGGACTTTTTCTTTTTGGAGCACTGGAAATCCTTAGTGTACTAGACGCCTGTGGACTCGGCTGAAGATCGTAGCGAGAATCGTTTCTGCCGTAGACAAAATCAATGCAACACCAGAAATCTTCCAGAGGGTATGCAAGTCCTTCCTTCACTGGTGCGAACTGCGCAACGACACGCGTTGCCGCCAATTTCAGCACCTGCTGTGCGTTTTTCTCTGATCAGTAAATTAGATTGTGAAAATTTTGGTATCGTGCATTCGCTTCCCAACATTGTTGTGAGTTCATGTTGAAATTCTAATTTTACTCATTCTTGCCTCTCGGAATGTAATGTGACCTATGTTCCATGGTAATTATTACTTGTCTTGAATGGCACTATCACCCCTCTTATTTTGTAAAAACAAATTAGCCTCACGCCGTATAATGTTTAATACTAAATATATCAACAACTGATAATTTGACAGGTACCAAATGAAAACATTTCGATTCAAAACCGCAATTTCTTCATAAAATAAATAAAATATTAATCACAGAGAAATACGTTAAATAGAAAAGTTAAATGGATTTAAATAAATATTTTGGTGTGTCATATTTTTATAAATATTGAGTAAAACTCCTGTATGTTTAGTGCTAACACAAGGACGAGCATAGCGGTCATTTTGACCGCTACTAGATAAAAATATTTTGATTCGAACCGGAAATTTCTTTCTAAAATAAGTTAAATATGTACAGTAGCGCTCAAAAGCATTTTGGTAACTTTATAGTATCTCTTATTTTGTTTAATATAAATATATAAAAGAAAATACATTCCCTATAATTGAGAGCACAATGACTGCAGTTATTCAAACGTATCAAGTTTCAACTTGTTTGTTTATATTGGGCGCCACCGAAGAAATATGACTCCTCCCGTTGCCATCGAAATACTCAAGGACTGAGGACACAAGTTGTGACGTCATCACTAATCGACCGACTTCTCACTAGTGTTGGAATTCACACCGGAAAATTTTGAATAGCAATTTTCTTTTCTTTTATTTGTGGCATATCTATCATCTTGTAAAACAATAATAACTACTTAAACTTACTGGTGTGAATTCGGAAACCCTAAATAAAAATTCAGCCAGATGCGGAATGCCACAGTATTGCCGCATCTGGATGAATTTTTATTAGGGGATTCCAAATTCTCACCAGTAAGTTTAAATAGTTACTATTGTTTTATAAGATGATAGATATTCTACAAATAAAATAAAAGGAAATTGCTATTCAAAATTTCCCGGTGTGAATTCCAACACTAGTGAGAAGTCGGTCGATTAGTGATGACGTCACAACTTGTGTCCTCAGGCTTTGAGTATTTCGATGGCAGCGCTCCTCCTTAGCTCAAAAGTATTTTGACAATTAGTTTGCATTTAATTGTTGAAGGCGTCAGTGCCGCTATAGCTTCAATTAGTGTTTACATTGGCATATTGTGATTATTTTTAAATGACGATGCGTAAAGAATATTCCGGTGATTCTAGAAAAGCCTTTATAAATACGCTTAAGAAAGATAGACTGCAAGCACAATTTTCTCATTCTTTAATGTGTCTCCGCAACTTATTATTAGGAATAAAATTTTTAATAAAGAGAAATACATAGAAAATAAGCCTCGAACTGGCCATCCGAAAAAAAACAAGTTGGTATGTTCATTATATTATAAAAATGATATCTACAAGTGATTGCCGTAAGTTCGCTGTAATAATAAAAAATGCATTGAAAGAAGATTACGGCATAGACATACACGTTTAAACTGTCAAACGACGCCTAAACCTCTATTGTTTACATGGCAAAAGACCAGCAAAAAAGCTTTTTCAAAACGGCATAAATGGTGCAGAAGTGGAGAATGGTCTAATGTTTTATGGAGCGATGAAAGGAAGTTTATTTTTTTATCATCTGATGGAATCAATTACATTCGACGTCCTGAAAACAAAAAAAATATGATGTTCGATACCAAATATCCATCGTCAAACCTGAAGGTGGCAATGTGATATTCGGGAGTTGTTTTTCACTCAACAGAATTGGGCCCTTAATTCGAATTGATGAGAATATGGATCGGTTCATGTATGCTGATGCATTAAAGAATCATATGTTACCATACGCTAAACAAAACATGCCTGCTCAGTGGTATTATCAGCAAGATAATGACCAGAACACAAATCCAAGTACGTAAGTGATTTTATGAAACGCAGAAAAGTCAAGGTTCTATAGTGGCAAAGCGAAAGTCCGGATTTGAACCCCATAGAGCATCTAGTGGAGGAGTTGGATCGTACAATAAGATGTCAGAATTATTCAAATAAGACAGGTTTATGCAAAGCTCTTAAAAATGAGTGGGATCGAATTCTTTTAGGTCGAATACAAGAATTAGTTGACCCAATGCCCACGCGTTGCGAAGCTGTTATAAAGACCAGAGGATATGCCACTAAATATTGACTGACTCATTTCTATATTTGATAATTATTGTGTTAAAATCAATTTTTTATTTTTGTGTCAAAATACTTTTGACATAGCTGCCAACCTTCCACTAATCTTCCATAATAGCTGGATTAATTTAAACCGTGTTAAACACTTCGAACCAGAAAATTTATTTCATGAATTTTTATTTATTTAATTCAATGCGTCGCCGTAGAACGTGTTTAATTTCATTTCTTAAAAAAATATTCTGGTTCGAAACGTATTAAACTAGGGTCAAATTAACGCACGTATTACGGAAGATTATTTTGAAGTTGGCACCTATGTTTTGATTTATCATTTTTCTAATTTTTCTTGTTTTTCGCATTATTTTCCGTCAAATAACAGTTAATTTACCAAACTCCTGTAAAACTTTGAATGCGATTAAATAAAATAAATGATTCATTTTTGTATTTTATTATTGTTTTTAATTAAGTCAATTATTGCTTTTGTTAAAATACTTTTGAGCGCTACTGTATCATACAGAATTAAGCTAAATAAATAAGTTAAATAGTTCCAAACAAAAATTCTGGTACAAAACATTTTTATAACACTTGAGAAAAATTTGCGGTCGTTTTAATGTTAAATTATAAAAATCAAAATATTTTTTAATTTAAAGAAAATATTTAATTTTCATTTAATATTTAATATTTAATATTCCATTTTATATTTAATCTAAAGAAAATATCAAAATATTTTAAATTCAAAACTACTTTATGGCTTACTTTGACTGAGTTAAATGTCTCATGATATTTCAATGATTACTTTGCATGAATATAGCAAACTGATGTCAGAGTATTCAAGTGTAAATATTCTGAGTCTTTGATTTCTACTTCATAATAAATTAATTTAATCGATGATTACATAATTCTTATTTGTGTGTATTTGTCAATTCTTTAACGATACTGGGCGAAATTTAAGCTAAATTCAAGTATCAAAATTTAGAGCCTCTTGTATCCTAAAACGAAAGAAGTTCGTATACTAATTCACCGTGTCTGAAGCACTTCTGAAACGAATACACGTTTTCCTTCGGATATTTGATCTATCAGATAGAAGTAGAAACTTCATATCTTATAAGATAAAACTAACTAAGCTTCATATATTCATTAACCCATTATTGTTTAGAGTTACTCATCAAAATAACGTTTCCATTTAGAAAGAAAGCTGGGATTTAGTAACAGCTGAAATGTATATGTTAAAACTTAAGATATTATTTTAAAGAAAACAGTTCTAGGGGAGACTAGGGAAGGTTGACCCACTTTTTGTAAAATGATTCTTATCTTTAAAATATTGAACATAAAATAAAGTTTTATATACCATTTTATTCGTTATACAATCAGTTATCAAAATAAATTGCTGCGTGTAATGTATAAGAAATTCGAAAAATGATTGAATTTATTCATGAAAAAATAACGGATCAAGGCTACCCAAATATGAGAGGGTTGACCGACTATATGGGTGTCTTGACCCACTTTGTTTTATATTGAAATATTTGTGAAGAGAAATAAAATCATTAAAAAAGAGCAAAATAACTTTATGCTACATGCTTTAATTACTAGAAAAAAATATTTTTGAAAATATGATGCTTAAACAAACCTGTTTAGACGCAGTTGCAAGTCAGAGGAGAAAAGTTTTGTTTTACACAGGATTTTCTGAACAGGTATAATAGAACAGTAGAGAAAATGAAATTTGACCATTTCAGACAGTATTCCGTTAGAGACAGGTTCCGTTTTCATAGTGTTTCATGTATTATTATGTCCGGATGTAGGAGCTACTGTACCGCTTTTTTGTGTCCATGTCCTTCTTTTTGTGACACTCGACCTGACAACTCTAGTTGTCTCATTCTTTGGCTTATTTCACTGTATTCATCCTGGTGAAATTTGTCTACACTCCTTCCTAATTTTTTTCCATCAATGCTATGTTCTTTTTCAGCTGCATGAGCACTTAACTAATAATCAACATCTTTTAACCCTTTCAGAAGTTATTTAGAACTTTTAGTACTAAAATGTTGCAATACATGACTTGTTCCGGAATTAACGAACAAATATATTTCAAAAAAAAGGGAGGGGGGGGGGGCTGTGTTTCACATACGTATTAAATGAAAAAGATTTTAGCAAAACTCTGGTGCCATTGTTGCGTTTGGGAATGAAAATTGAGTGGTTCCATAAACATATCACTACGCCTGAAACGGATAAGACTGCTGCTTTCATACTTTCTAGTCTTTTCCGCTGCTTCTATTTACCTATTGTAAGTAATATTTACATGGAAAAAAAGTTCTTATCAAATTTCCCCTTTCTATTTCATTATTTTTTCTTCTTGCAGTGGATACTATAGCAATTTGTCACATCTTTCTTTAATTATATTTAAACATATTCTTTTCCATCACATCATTTTACTGTAGATTTACAGAATAAATTTACATTCTTTTTTATATATAACCAGTAACTTTTCATTATGCACTGCGCAGTGTATAATAAAAAGGTCTCCAAAACAACTTAATTAAGACAGCCTTGTGCATCTGGTCAAACCTCCCTCACATTGACTGGGTCAAGCCTCCCTCCTTAGCCCTTTTCTAAAGAATAGCACATTGTTATGTTCAGCCTAACTTATTGTACAATCTTTATGCCTTGGATGAAAGTTCGGTATTTCTGCATTACTTAAAACCTACTTACTTAAATTTCTATGATATATTTTATCTGAAAAATGCTTACAAAATATTTCTAAAAAACACTATTTACAGGTTGAAAACACCTCGGAATTGATTTTTTCCACACCTATTTCGATTATCTGTATGGAAGAGACTGTTGTTTCAGCACTCCACTAAGTTTGGGTGACACATATTGATAAAATTCTGAAATTCTTTTAAATATGAAAACTGAAGGGTGGGTCAAGCCTCCCGTATCGTAATCCCTCCCTAGACTCCCGTATATGAGGTTTTGGTACTGATTCTATGTATATATCTAAGTCAGGGGTGGCCAACTGTGGCACGCCGGATACCATTAAAATTTTACAGAAAAAGTTGACTTTTCAAATTGCAGAGATTCGATGATTATATGATTACTACCAATGATGACTATCAAATTTTAGTTTCGTCGAGCGTGCCACAGTTGGCTACCATACATCTCAATTAACCCTTTATCTACTGCATTATGATCTACTGCAATTTTTTTTCATGTATTTTTATTTCAGTTACTACAAGGAAAAATAAAGGATAAATATAAAAAAAAATAATCACCCGTGAGATATTTAATTAATTAGAGGTAATTAATTAAAGTGGTACTTTAAAGTACCGTCAGTACAATATGACTAAAATATCGTAACAGAAAACCCACAAGGTTATTTCAAATGGCACCAGAATTTTGGTAAAAGGTTTTCGATTTTATAAGTATGTGAAATCAGCCTTATTCATATTTATAAATACATTTTTTGGAAAACTTCGGTGCCAATCATTTATTTTAACACTTTAAAATTGAAACTTCTTTGCCCTTAAAAGGGTTAAAAAATATTTTTTTTTAGGTTTCGATCTTGTTAGCAGTCCTTTAGTTATGCGACGTCTATATTCCAGCGACAACATGTTTTCTCGCATCTCCACATATTCATCATATGAATTTACATATGCCATTTCTAGCATAGCAAAAAAGTGCTGGTGGCACAACTTTTTCGATTTCCTATGCAAAATAATAATGAAACAGAAAAGAAATACCAGGAAAGTTATTACTATACTACATTTTAGTAATTACATTTTAAAGAAGATGAAAACGATGGATAACTACACAGACGAAAAGTAAACAAATTTTTTTTCTCCAACACCCAGTGTACCGTCAGCACTTTTAAGTTCCACCAAGTAATTCAACTGTTAAATCCACACACACCGTTCATCTAAAATAGCTAGTCAGGTTGTATTTTAAGAACATAATGAACACATAAAAAAATCCAACATTTATATTATATCATTTACTGTGTTTGCAGCAATAAAAAAAACGAGTGTGACAAGCTGTACAAAATGTCGGCACAAATCATGTCGACTGTTTCAAAGATACCCTCCGTCCTCGATAAAATAACAAACCTAAAACTACTGCTAACATGTATACTGATAACGTGGAGTTAACCCTCTCGCTTCGTAATAGTTTTTATCTAGATAGCTTCAAAAATTGCGTATTTAACACCTTCGTAACCGGTTTTTCAAAACAAAAAATTTTGTCTAATTTAATCGGGACTGGTGGGAATAATTAAGAAAATTAATTAGACAGAAATAATGTATCCCCGAGAAAATCTCGGGTTGCGCAGCGAGATGGTTAAAAGAGTGTTTTTTCAAAGTACCATTAGAATATTAATAATATTCACTATGGGATGAAAGTTTAAAGTGAGTAGTACTCATAAGTACCGTCAGTAGATAAATGGTTAACAAATACATAAAATAGTAAATAATAAGAAACTACCTTGAAACTGGCAGATAAATAAAGTAAAAAACTTTGTTGAATAACACCAAATAAACACTTTCAAATATTTTTTGTTGTTTATTACAGGATTTCTACACTTTCAGCTGAAATACAAAATTTTTATGCAGAAAACCTCGACTTACATAATCGGCCGATTGCAAAAGTCGAGTTTTTTCTAAGTAAATACTGGTATTTATCTGACCTAAATTGAGGGAAATTCCCTGCCTTGTTGCAGCCCTGCATCAGCGAAGTCTCTTATTTCACTTTAACCATTTAACTATTTATTTTAAAAAATCCGGTGCAAAGAACATGAAATGTTTTGCTCAAGTTTTATCGGTGGAGCTTTAAGAACTATTAACTTCAATTTTAATATTTCGAACTATAAAATTGATGAGAATTTATGAATTCTGTTTCAGTGTACTATTATTGTCACGTTTCTGAAATGTTATAACACAATTACGTATAAAAATATGAACGAAAGAGCAATAAAGTAAGAAAACACTTCTAGCACATATGACCATAGCTGCAAACTTGTACTTTTTTCATTACAAATATTTTTGCCAAGTAAAATTTGGCATTCATAGTTTTTCTTTTTTAAATAAGGTATATTTAGAATAAAAAGTAGTGATATTGAAAATGCGTAAAATTTCGAACAAGGTAATAAAAATGGCAATTTTTAAATGGTTACCTTTTTAACACCACTCTTTCCGAAAATTAAGATTCGTAGTAGATTTAAATTGTAAATATTGCAGAAATCGGAGTAGTGTTCGGAATAGTGGTGACATAATGGACCATTGAAATGGTGACTTTTTTCTCCTCGACAAATTTTGTACGTATGAGCAAATAAGTTTAGTGGCTAAATACTTTTTTGTCGATTTCGAAATGATAACTTCAACCGAAATTGATTTTCGGATTTGATATCCAAAAATGATTTTGTGATTCCGCAAAATTTGTGATTGTTTTGATGGACATTTTAATGTATTTTTTAAACAGGCTTTCTGATTATTATTTTGGATGTTTTCTAGTTTAGTGTAGTTTAGAGGTGCTGGGCTGAAATTCAAGTTTTGGTCTACAGTTTCGTAATTTAAATCCCCTTGTGTGCAAAAATAATCTTGTGAGTTCCGTGGTTATGCTGACTTTACAGCATAGTTGCCAGTATGGCCTCCTTTTTATTAAGAAATTTGGAATTCATATCTTAAATTCCGAAAAAAGATTTTTTACTTTAAGTAACAACGAAATGCCTGTCATTAAATAAGCAAAAATTACTATTCGTAATTTCTAGAATGAATTCGGAATTTCTGTATAACACAACAGGCCAAAATGGCAACGCTGCCTTACAGTAGACTCTCCAAATATCGGAGAGTTACCGTGGATCTTCGTTGCAACGTTATTCAGAGACTTATAAAAAATCAACGCACATCATAACCAGTGTTGCCAAATTGGGGACTTTTTTGTCCCCAGATTGTCGATTGTCACCACTTTTCTGAAATAGAAATATTCGCCCTATTTGAAAATAGATTAAAAATTCTGAAATATAAATGAATTAAATTGTTTTAAAAAAAGTGATGACAGTCAAATAATCTGAATTAAAAAAGTCCCCCAATCTGGCAACACTGATCATAACTTCACAATGGAGTCTCCAAAATATAGTAACTCGAGTATCACAACTTGACTTTAATGTAACACACTGAAAACTCACCACGAAAGCAACTGTCACAGTAAATTCTTCGTGCAGTCACCAAAAGACATTTACTTGAAAGTAATAATCAGAGGAATGAAATACATCACATATTTGTTCACCGTAGTCACTGTGACACATGTAATAACTTGTGATCTGAAAATGATAGCACAACTATTAGCTGTGTTGTAGTAATAGTACCGGTTTGCTACGATCGATGTTTAGAACATTTTCTTGGGAATACTCACGATTAAAATAAATTAGCTTTTTGTGTATGTTGCTTAACTGTTGGAAAGCATTGTAATTAAGCTGTCTAAGGGGTAATTCAATACTTCATCCCTTCAAGGGCGATGGTTCATTTTTGAACCATTTAATTTTAATTCCAAAAGGGTACATTGGCACCAGATTTCTGGGTTGAAAATTTTCCTTTTATTAAGTGCGTGAAGTAAAGCTTTTACTTAATTTTAAATAAATTTGTTTGTAAATTCCAGTATCATTCAATCATTTCAGTATTTTACGAATAAAAGTATATTGCCCCTGAAAGGGTTAAAATAAACAATTCTGGTACGAATTATTATATTTGTACTTTGTATAATATATTCTGTAACTCTTCTGTAGAATGTTTTTTCTATCGTGCTTTTAATAAATCATAACCTTTACACTAGTGTTTTCTGTTCTTGAAAAGTACGACTGCACCACCTATTTGCCTGATTATAGTTTGCCACCATAATTTCCGAAAATTACCTTAACACTATATTTAATTTAAAAATTTCTGTCGTTACACACGGCAATTATGTTACATAACTGCCAACTTTTACGCTTTTTTGCTACCACTAAAATTTAATAGGGTTTTTCGCCTTGTTTAATAGTGCGATTTCGACGATTAAATAAGACACAATTTTCTATAAAATTTTAGTGGTAAGAAAAAAGCGTAAAAGTTGGCAACTATGGTGCTAGCTTGGTTGCTCATCGGGTAGTATTGTCAGGTGTGACTAAATGAAGGCTCCACGACATCACTAATTTCTAACAGTTTATTTAGTCATGATTAATCGCAGATAATTATGCAATTAGATAATGCAAGGAAAATTACATAAAAATATTGGTGTCCGGAGAATTTTGAGCCCCGATTTTTACGTGACACCTGGGAACACGACGCGTCGGCTAAAGGCCCTCCCATCGAAATACTCAAGGCCAGAGGATACGAGTTGTGACGTCATCACTAATCGACCGACATCTCATTAGTGTTGGAATCCACACCGGGAAATTTTGAATAGTCATTTTCTTTTATTTTATTTGTGGAATATCTATCATCTTATAAAACAATAATAACTATATAAACTTACTAATGAGAATTTGGAATCCCGCAATAAAAAATCAGCCAGATGCAGCAACACCGTGGCATTCAGCATCTGGCTGAATTTTTATTTAGGGATTCCGAATTCTTGCCAGTAAATTTAAATAGTTATTATTGTTTTATAAGATGATATATATTCCACAAATAAAATAAAAGAAAATTGCTATTCAAAATTTTCCTACCTGAATTCCAACACTAGTGAAAACTCGGTCGATTAGTAATTACGTCAGAACTCGTGTCGTCTGGCCTTGAGTATTTCGATGGCAGTGCTACAGGTTGCGCACCCTTATTGCAAAATTGTACGCTAAAAAAATTATGCTCAAAAGAAATATTTAGCTTTATTTACTAAACAGGGTTGTCAGTTTGCCCTACATTTTTATTCAGAAGTTTTAAATTCATACCGGAAATTCCAAAAGAAACATTTTCACTTTAAGTAATCATGAAAAGTCTGTCATTAACACTAGAAAGACCGCTAGAATTTTGCTCAAATTTTAGAAAAATATTTCCCACCAGAATTTTTATTTTAGATTATTAACTTATTGATTTAACTAGTTCTTTTATCTTTTAAACAAGTCTTATAAAAAAAAAACTCAGGTTCGAGCCTAGACATATTCATTTGGTAGCAGTCAAAATGATTGCTCGCGGGCTTTCTGGTGTTAAATAATGCCAAGTATACTACCAAGACTTTCTGGTATGAATTCAGAATATCTAAATTAAAACGGAAGCCAAACTGGAAACCCTGTTATCAAATATTTAACTACGGCAATATGGAAATTTCCCGGAGGATTTGAAAATTTTCCTTTCTAATTTATAGAATTTTCAATCTTCATTTTTTTCTCCTTTAAAGGTAATTTAGTTTTCACAGAAACTATTAATTACGTTCTTAAATTAATAAATCTGCGGTTTCAATTATGTACTTGAAAACTATTCAGATTCATTTTAGCAAAAAAATGGCTTACTTCCCTTCATATTAATTTTATTTTAATTAAAAATCTTTTGTCATCTAGTCACACATCTGAAACTCATTTATTTTGCCACAGATATAAATATTCATTATGAAATCATTTATAGCCTTATCACATTTTAATATATATTAGTCTTTCAATAAAAAACAAAAGCCTGAAAAGGGCAAATGAATGAGAAAAATCGTTTATTTTGTATCGAGGTCACAAAAAGTAAATCAACATATAAAATCCGAAAGATAATTGTAAGACACTAACCTTTATCGGTATTATTTTAATTAAAATGAATTATTAAAAAATAATCAAGTGAAGCCAGTGTGATTTTATTTCATTATTTTGTAAAAAATTATGAAACAGAAAAACTGACCTTAGGACATCTTTTACAATCGAACAATTGAAGAGCTAAGTGGAAGAACATGTTTAGTAACAAAAATTGCACTTGAAGAAATTTGATGCGAAAGCATTTGCTGTCCATTTTAATGATTTAATTTCTGTTTGATACCATGTGTTTAAAATATTAACAGGTGTGGTATTAAATTCTATGAAAAAAACTTATTCATATTTAATTTTTAAATATTAAAAAATATTAATATTATTTGTATTATTAAATATTAAAATATTAAATATTAATGAATAATCTCTTAAATCTTCAAGACTAAATAGAATCTTAGTATTTTAGCTTCACCATGTGATAGGATACCTCCTAACGCTTTCATCCAAAAGATAAAAAAAAACTTAGAAAATGTAGCATAACATGTTCATCCACTCAGCTCTTCAATTATGAAATTGAAATAAAATATGGTTTTGATTTTGAACGCAGTACTAATGCATACATTTTTAAAAAGTCACACCACTTCGGCAAGTTCAAAATTTCGAACTTTTTTCTCTTAAAGTTTTCTGATTTGAGTAATAATAATAACGAATCATATTTTATTAGTAATTGGTATCGAAAGTGAAAGAACAATTTTTGAGCTATAGCATAGCTACCAACTTTTACGCTTTTTTGCTACCACTAAAATTGAATAGGTTTTTTTCGCCTTGATTAATAGTGAGATTTTGACGATTAAGTAAGACACAATTTTCTATAAAATTTTAGTGGTAAGAAGAAAGCGTAAAAGTTGGCAGCTATGGCTACAGAAGTAGATGTAACAAAACAGTAATGCAAACTTTACATGTTTTAGTCTAAGAATAGCATTTTCATAATCAATGGTCCTTTAGCGCCACCAATTTCTTATAAGTAGTCTTGAATCTTTTAAAAATTTAATCGTCATATGTGTTTATAGTGACATACTTAAGATTTTTCGAAATACTAATAGCTCACTTTTCTGTGTGACTTTAAATAATGGAATATTTGGTTTTAAATGTACATTTTACTTTGAACTGATTCCATTTTACTAAAAACGTATATTTTCTAATCCTTCTAGTGCCATCTTTTAATTCTACATTAGAGTTGATGGTTTTGCATAATTTGAACTTGGAAATCTAATTCTGTTAAATGTAGCTTCTTCCAACGGAAATACTATTTTATTTTATTTTATAAATTTAAGTTATTTTTTTCTTGTTCAACACATGAAACAAGTTAAAACATAAAAAGTCGGGACATGAAAAATACTCCAAAGGCAATAGGAGGGTTAAAATGGCAACGTATTGTACTAACCTTTGGACTAATATATATATTTATATATTTGTTGTTGTTGTAGGTCAAGTTTATCAGACATCGTTCCCAATGCTTGATTTTTTTTTCTTTTAAGCGCTTTCGCCTATGAACTGTCCAGCCACGATTTTTAACAGCTTAACAGTTTTCCCTTACACCGTACAGGCAAAAAGAGTTTCGTTGCTCCGTTACTAACCCGGTAGCGTATTTCAGAAGTGCACATACACAGCGTGACCGGGAGAAATACTGTCCTTTGATTGGTGAACAATTTCGTCACTACCGTCAAACGATAGTGCTTTGTTTAAGTTTGCGTTATGGCAGAAATGAGAAATGATTTTAAAAATCTCGGCGGTGATATAATAAATCTTTTGCCACCTAATTTCGACATTCTGTCTTTATCAAGAATTTCATTTCCTTGAAAGTAAAGCAATTGGAGCTAATTTGAATACAAGTGGAAAAAAGTAAAGACTTACAACTGATAATGTGATATTATCATGACTGTAAATAATGGGTGTAGTTTTTTATTTCTTTTTTTAAAAGAAAGGCCATTTTTCTGCAACAGACAGATAATAATAGGCTACATTTAATGTACTAAACTATTCTATCTTCCTCAAGAATTTCATTTCTTAAAAAGGTTATTTAAAGTGAAAGGTTTAATATAGAGGCTTAAATATAAACTATTAAAAAAATGTTCAGAATGCTATGAGATGTAACGCCGCATTGCTTATAAATGTCATAAAAGCAAGCATAGCATGTAAACAACTAATTTCTGAGTACAAACTAAACACATAAAAAGGTTTTAAATTTTATAACTTAATTAAAAAAAAAACTAGCATGTTATTAGTTAAGAAATTACTCAATAGATTACAGAATTGCTAAAGAAAGTAAACTAACTAATAAAATAATTGACATTCAATAAAAAGAAAGTGAAATCAATTTGAATAAGAGCTAAAAAAATAAAGAAAGGATTCCTTAACTAATGGTGTGGAAAATACATGATTGTGTAATAAGTAATGGAAGTGATTTTTTTAAAAGAGAATCTGTTCAGAATGTTTTGAAATTAAAACCAGCATTGCTTATCTATGACACGCAATTAGCATACAATATTTCTTATATATTGCATGTAAATAACTAATTTCTGACCACAAATTAAACACATTAAAAAAATATATTAAAATATATACTTTAATTAAAAAAAACTAGTGCGCTATTAGTTAAGGTATTTCTTAATATATGGCAGAAATGCTATATGAAAGTAAGTTAACTTACTAATAAAATAAGTGACATTCAACAAAAAGTAAGTGAAATCAATTTGAATAAGAGCTAAAAAAAAATAAAAGAAATAGTGCCTTAACTTATGATGCGAAAGTCACATGATAATGGGTAATGGAAGTAATTTTTTTTAATATACTAAATAATTCCATCTTCATCAAGAATTTAATTTGTCAAAATCACACGTTACTGCAGTACAATTATGTTTAAAAAAGTCATTTAAACAGATAATTTTAATTTTCAATTATTTTTAACCCTAGATCTACCGGGAATTTTATTCAAGTTTTAATAAAACGTTCTACACCAGAATTTTTATTTAAAACTATTTAACTTATTTATTTACCTTATTTTTGTCTGGTTTATATACTTAGTTTATTTTAAAGAAATTTCTGGTTTGAATGAATATTTTGTATGTACCTGTCGGGTCCAATGGACCCGTCTGGTAGACGGAGGGTTAAAATATTCTGAGATTAAAAGTAGCATTGTTTATCGGCGACATGCAATTGGCATGGAATTATTAAAGATGGCACGTAATTGCATGTAAATAGCTAATTTATGACTACAATTAAAATTTATACTTTAATTTAAAAAAACTATCCTATCGTAACTATCTTTTAGCGTGTTTTTAGTTCAGATATCTGCGTATTTTTAGGCGGCAGAATTGCTCTGTGAAAATAAACAAACATTTGCTGGTAGTGACAAAATTTATCCAACCAATCAGACGACAGTATTTCTTCCGGTTGCGCTGTGAGTGTACACTTATGAAATACTCAACCCGGTAATTCTCCGTCAACCGGAACCGCGAGTTCAGCGCTTAACTCTCTGTCAAAGCTGAAATCCAATTCTCCGTTAACTCAACCTTCCGAAATCCGAGAATAAATTAAAACTAGTGTTCATTAACTTAACCTATCTACGGTACAGTTTCAGTTTCAGTTTCAGTTTCAGGCCAGGCGGGGAGGCCAACCAATATGGTTTTAGCTCAACAAGCCCCGCCCAGCAGAATAACTACCATGATAACTGGCCGCTGCCGGAGGCAGGGCCCGGAAATACCTTCGTTGAAAAAGACCCCTATATATTAAAACTTACAAAATTATACAGAAATGTTACAAGTGGCAGTTCAGTTATATCCCAGTCGGGCTGGACTTATCATTATACAAACTTATGTACATTACAGATTTTGAAGGGAAGAAAAAAACCCCTCATAATGCAGTATTATACATTGGTGAACAAGTAAAAAACATTAAAAATACACTAAACAAAAGAAGTCCAGCTGTGAATCAAATGTGGAAAATCCACTTAATAGGACTTACAGATGCAACAAAAACAATGGGAGTTAAAAGAATTTTTTTCCCATTTTTACATATAGGATACGATACAGGATACAATGTTGGATTACACTGTTACACATAGAAAAAATAAAACAATATATAAGAACTGACACAGGAGACTAATTACAGAGAAACACGATGCTAGAAAACAAATAACAATATTAGAAGACTTTAACTCTATGCAGATTAAATTTGGCGCTAATGAATACTTTAGTGATGCCAACAATAAGAATGTCAAATAAGACAAACACGATGCAAATAATAATAATAATACACGATAGAGGAACCAATAACAATAAGCGATGCGAATACTTAGCAGAATAATAAAATGGAATAGAATTAGAATACGCAATGATACAGAGTAGGTAAATGATGCCTAACAGATGTTTTAGGCTGTTGAGCAGGAGCGAAACTAATTGCACTGTCAAATGAGCTGCATTAAGAAAAAATAGAATACACTGCTAGCAGCAAGTTCATAAAGTGAAATCAGTCTACTGAAGTGGCAACATTTATTAGTTTTCTTCATCAGAGAGTCCGTCCAAAGGAGGAAGTTGAAATAAGAGTTGATTTTTTTCTAATAGGGATATACAGTCTATTATTTTTTTAAGTAGACATGGTTGTTTAAGAATAATTTTAAACCATGATGCTAGATTAATGAAGGGTGCTTTTTTTATATGAAAGGCTGATGTTAAGGTACAATCTGTTATATAGTGTAATGACGTGCCCCTCTGCCCGCATGTGCAGCGCGATGAGGCTGACTTTCCAAATTTGGAAAGATAGGAAGGAAACGGACCATGTACGGTTGCAAAAATGTATAGATTCCTGTGATGAAGTATGAAATCTTCTGTGACCTTTGGACAAAGTGCGTAAGAGAATCTCCCAGTGGTGCCTGTGTTCCATGCGGTTTGCCAGTTGGAAAGTAGCTGCAATTTCAATTTTCTTTTTAGAAATGAAGATGGAAAAGGAACAAATTTTTTTGGTATCGTGTCGGATGGAAAAGTTGCCGCTCTTGCCAATTTGTCAGCAGTTTCATTACCGTGTATCCCAGTGTGTCCTCGAACCCAATTGAAGATGAAAATTTTGGATGACATCTGAAGTTCCCGAATGATAGACTGCACTTGTAAATCTGTTGTAGATTTGTTTTCTAGAGCCTTGAGTCCAGAAAGGCTGTCGGAGTGGATTGTGAAGCTATGGAATTTGCTATTGTTTGACCAGTATATTGCTTCTTTAATTGCTTCTAACTCAGCTTGAAATACTGAGTTTTCTATATTGAGTTGCTGTTGTAAGGAGAAAATCATTTGGTTTTCTGAGTAGGCACAGAAGGCGAGACCTGTCCCGTACTCTGTTTTTGATCCATCAGTAAATAGATCTATGTCGGATTTAATTTTTGATT
Organism: Maratus speciosus; assembly: GCA_963932465.1. Lineage (NCBI taxonomy): Eukaryota > Metazoa > Arthropoda > Arachnida > Araneae > Salticidae > Maratus > Maratus speciosus. Next base: position 198,790,688 of record OZ010796.1, on the reverse strand, counting down.
CTTCTGCCCAAGCGAATTGATACTCGTAGGGCCGATTGGCAAGTGGTGGTATACCTGAGAGCACACAAAGAGCTGCTGTTGGAGATTTCCTGTATGCACCCGTGACCAAGAGGAGGCTCTGAGCTTGGATTGAAGAAATTAAACGTAATCCGTGTGACTTCTGAAGTTTGTCTAGCCAAATTGCTGCTCCATATGTAAACTTTTTTTCTAAAATTGTACTATACCAGATTTTGAGGATTGTTTTTGATACTCCTCCTGAGGAAGAAGCAAATTTTAAGAGGTTTTGTGTAATTTGAGTGACTATTGTTTTTTTCATTCTGAGATGTGGTAGAAATGATAATGTCCGGTCAAGAAGCAGGCCCAGGTAAGGCATTGTTGAATCAGATTTTAAATTTATATTATCCAGTTTGAATATGGGGGATCTTTTGAGAAAGCGTGGTCTACTCAAGTTTAAGACTTTACATTTTTCATGTGAAATCCTCATTGAATTCTGCCGAGCCCAATCACTTACTATTTCCAAGGCTATCGATCCCATGTTTTCTAATTTAAGTCTTGTCGATCCAAATAATATTAGGAGTAGGTCATCTGAAAAAGCTATTACTTTAATACCTCTTGCTCTGAGTGCATTTAATAAACCCTGTATGAAAACGCGCCAAAGGAATGGGCCTAGACAGGAACCCTGTGGACAGCCTTTGGAAACCAGTGGATCGCATCGGCCATCCAATTTGGATAGGCACCTAGATTAGAGAGGAATGATATTAGTGTATTTATGTAAGCTGTCTCTATGTCCAAGTCTTCAAGGGCCTGTAGGGTCACCTTCCACGGTAGGCAATCGAATGCATTTTGAAAGTCTATTGAAATTAATGAAATATAAACATTTTCTTGTTTAAGAAGATCTAATTCTGAGAAGAGCTCTTGTAGGGCTGTCTCTGTGGCTCTTCCTTCAGTGAAGCCATGCTGAGATGGAAAGTTGCTTTTGTTGATGTGAAGTAAGTAATTAATTCTTCGGAGAATTAATTTTTCAAATACTTTCCCAAATACCGATAAAAGTGAAATGGGTCGGTATGAACTGCTCTCTGTGGGTGGTTTTCCAGCTTTCTGAAATATACAATTTCACCAATTTTCCACGGATCTGGAAAGTAGTTAATTTTTAAGACGGCATTATACATATCTAATAAAAGGTTGCCTTGCGATTTGAATATATTGCGTAATATATAGCAGGGATGCCGCGGACGCGCTATAGCGCGTAAATTACGCGAAAAATCGGATACGGGACGCAAAAAAATAGCTCTTACGCGTCCCGTGGGACGCGTAATTTCGTGAAAAAATCGCGGAAAACAGACAATTTTCGTCAAAGAATCGCGAAAAAAGCGTAAATCTCATCAAAATATCGCGCAAAAGCAGCGATTTTCGTAAAAGTGCCGCGAAAAAGTAGCGTATTTCGTCAAAGCATCGCGAAATAAAAAGCGAATTTCGTCAAAAAATCGCGGAAATAAGCGCAAATTTCATGAAAATATCGCTGAAATAAGCGCAAATTTCATCAAAATATTGCGAAAAACGCGATTTTCGTAAAAGGGCCGCGACAAATTAGCGTATTTCGTTAAAAAATCGCGAAAAAATAGCGAATTTCGTCAAAAAATCGCGGAAAAAAGCCGAATTTTGTCAAAGGATCGCGAAAAAAGCGCAAATTTCATCAAAAAATCGCGGAAAAAAGCCGATTTTCGTCAAAGGATCGCGAAAAAATAGTTGTTTTTTATCAAAGGATCCCCCAAAAATAGCAAATGTCGTCAAAAAATAACGTAAAAAAGCCGATTTTCGTCAAAGGATCGCGAAAAAAGCACAAATTTCGTGAAAATATAACGGAAAAAACGCTATTTTCGTAAAAGGGATGAGACAAAATAGTGTATTTCGGCAAAAGATTGCAAAAAAATAGCAAATTTCGTCAAAAAATCGCGGAATAAAGCCGAATTTTGTCAAAGTATCACGGAAAAAACATGATTTTCGTGACAGACTCGCGAAAAAATAGCGAATTTCAACAAAAGGATCGCGGAAAAACGCGAATTTCGTCAAAGTAACACGAAAAAAAACGTGAATTTAGTCAAAGCACCAAAAAAGATGTGCAAACTAAAACTTATAGGTAGAAAATTCATAAAATGGGATTTAATTTCTTTTTTATGAGATTCTTAAGAATACAGCATGATTTCAGTGTACTTTGATAATATTTATATTCATTAGGTGGACCAGTAAAAATCCCCCCCCCCCCCCCTCGTTCTTACTGCATTGAAATGTCTCCCGCCTTCAGAACATTTAAGATTTGATGCTTATTAGAGATTTAGATATAAATTTCCCTTCCAAGGAAAATGTCTGATTCCAACACAGATCTATGCTGACAAATAATTCAATGGGAAGTATAATAATGAAAGAACCCATTCATTCAACGAAAAGTACACCTTTACTTAACATAAGTGTTCTTTTTTTCAGCAAAAATATCTTTTTCAATAAACCCGCCTTGCCTCTTTTTAAAAGAATGCGAACATTAGTGATACTTGTTAGTGGAACTTGGTATCTTCTACTCTCAAATAAACATTATTTTACAATTAAAATTGTATCTTGCATTTTTACTTTTAAAAAAGTAAAGAAAATTTCTCTTAATATTTTTTTAAAATATCTTATTTGAGTGCAAATAATGCTGGTTTTAATTCATTATTTAATTATTGTTAAAACAATAATTAATGCATTTCATTTATCTTAATAAACAACTTTCATTTATTCCTTTAAAATATAAATTATTATTGATGGGGACCCGCTTTTGTAAAAAGGGGACCCAGATTTTTGGAAATCCTGGGTCCCGGGGACCCAGGTTTTTTCAAGTACAGCGGCATCACTGTATAGTGATCCACTTCATCAATTCCTGGAGCTTTAATCTTGTTAAATGAGAATACTGCCTCTGATACTTCTTGGGTCGTGAAAGGGGGTGCTGATGGATCTGGAGAAAAGTTGAATGGTGGAGGGGTATGTGATGGGCCAAATATTGAATTAGTTAGTTCTTGGAAGAAGGATTGTTTTGTTTGGGCAAGGTTAGTGGATATCGAGAGGGCATATGCTTCTTTACTGTAAAAATCTTGGAAAGCAACTTTTTTAATTTTTCCGTAAGGATCCTTGGAGTTTCTACAAAATTTGCTCCAAGCTTCCTCCTTTGCATTTTGGATTAGTCCTCTATATTTGGCCCTTTCCTGTTTGAACCTTATATAAATTTCAGGTGTCGCTTCCGGAAGTTTAGCCTTTTTCCGTAGGGCTCTTACGTAGTTTCTTTGCTTTCGGAGCTCTTCGTTCCACCATGTTATAGTTGGTCTGTGTGTGCTTTTTCTTTTCTTGAAATGTGTTTCGCACAGATCCTTGATTATTGATATGAACATGGCGTATTTTTTATCAAAACTTTCTTTTGAATAGGTGTTTTGAAAAGTAAACAACTGCTCTTCAATTTTGTCTGATAGTGCTTTGTTGAAACGCTTGAAAGAAACATCTTTTGTTCTGTAGCGCCTCTTTGGAAGTCTTGGGATGTCTGTTGATAGGGTAATAGTTATTAGTCTATGGTCCCCGTAGTCCATCTCCTCCTTGACTTCCCACAATGAGATCGATGAGAAAAGTTGAAAAGATGCTAACGAGACGTCTGGCCATCCCTTGAGGTGTTTGGACTCAAATGTTGAGATGCTATGGGGGTTGTTAATGACCAGTAGGCGGTGAGTGCTCATGAAATTTATGAGGTGTTGTCCTCTTTCATCCTCTGTGGAGTATCCCCAAAGCGGACTATGGGCATTTAAATCCCCCAGCAGGAGAATTTTTGACGCCATTCCTTTCATTTCCGACCAGTCTTGTAGATCATCATGTAGATTGGACGACGGTTGGGAGTACTGACTTCCGATGGTGATATACCCGTCTGAGGTTAGGATATTCACAAATACAGATTTTTCATATTGTTGCACACGAATATGTTGAACTAAAGGGTCGAGAATAACGATGAAGCAGTTTTTGGGGGATGAGGAGTAGCAGGGCACTGATGTGGGAAGGCCATGAGGGCGGTTATTTGTTAATGGACAATTCCTGGATGCAAGCTATTTTATATTGATTTTGTATAAGATAGTTGAATAGTGAAGCAGTGGCTGTTCTAATTTTTTGGAGATTTATATGAGCTATTTTGAATTATATACTGAAGAACGTTTTTCAGACAACTTCTTTCGGTAGTAAGAACAGTCACTACTTGATGCTTTATGTTTTATGTTGATGTCTCTTCCATGGGTTTGGTTATATGTAATACAATTAAAGCAACAATGCTTGTCGGTATGATCCCTCAGTTCACATTGTCGCGAATCGTGCTTTTGGCCACAGAATTCACACCTGATCTCATTTTTCTTACTGCATAGGGATGCTACATAACATAGCCCTTGGCATCTGTAGCATCTGGGCAAGGATATATACCTTCTGACTGGACACGAGTGCATGCATATTAACAGCTTTTTGCTTGAAATTAGGAAATTTGTTGATGCCATATCCATTTCTATGGTTTGATGGTAAGAGTCCCTTGTGTCTATCTTTTTGATGAATTGGATGTCAGCCCTGTTTGATAATTTTTTCTGTAGCGCTGTTTTTAGTTCTTCTTCGGTGATTTGTTGTGGGATGGAAAAGATGATGATTCTTTGTTTCTTTTGTATAATATCTAGTTGGTCTTTAAGCTCCGATTTTTTAAGTTTTTCTGTTATAAATTGTGCATCTTCTTTCTTATTGCATTTAAGTTGCAGATTACTACTTCTTGTACGTATGCAATCCTGTATTGCAAGGTCTTCAATTCCCAAGTTGAATATTTTTCTTTCTAATGTTTGTGCTGTTAAATTCACATCCTTTCTTTTATTATAAGTGTTTCTGCAGGTTTCCGAGAGACTTTTTCGGCATATGTCGGAGAGTTAAACTTGTTCTGTAGATGGTCACTTTGTTGATTAAAAAGAGAGGTAATGTGTGCTTTATGTTCATTCATAATTTTAACTAATTCAATTTTGAGGATAGTGCTAGAGCTCTCTCTTTCGTGTAATGATTCTACATATAGCTGTTGACATTTGAATTCTTCTTGAAGATCTATTAGTTTTTGAGTTTTTTCTTCTGTAATACTAAGCAATGTGCGAACATATGTTGTCAGATCTTCCACCGTCTTTTGGCTAATGCCGTCCGATTCTGAGAAATAAGATGTTAAGACCTGTAGGTTTGTGAAAATTCTGTCTCTAAGTTGTGACGGTGAAATTTGATCTTTTTGGTGCAGAGTTTCTTTTTGCAGTTTTTTGGTCTGCTCTTCGATTACCTTATGTTTTTGTGATAGTTGCTGTTTCAGTTTTTCTATTTCTTCTTTTAGTGTTTGCAAAATCTGCGGGTCAGAATCCATTGTGTCAGTGGATATTTCTTCTGCTGAGTTTAGATGAGTTTTTGCATTTTCACATATTTCAACTTTGTTAGTCTTTTGTACAAGTTCTGCAGCTTTTCAGTAGTTTCTGGGGAATCTGACACCTTCTCCGCGTTAAGTTGTAAGGTGGGAGTAAAACTCTGTTCTGTCGTCACCTCGACCAGGTCTGCATTGTGGTGTTCCTTTATACTGTCGATGAGTTCCATTCTTTGGGTCAACAGTTTTATGATGTAAAGCTGATAATTTTCTGCCATTTTATTATTATGAGCGGTGTGTTGCTTCAGCTGTTTTATCAGCTGTCTTAACCCTAGATCTACCGGGAATTTTATTCAAGTTTTAATAAAACGTTCTACACCAGAATTTTTATTTAAAACTATTTAACTTATATATTTACCTTATTTTTGTCTGGTTTATATACTTAGTTTATTTTAAAGAAATTTCTGGTTTGAATGAATATTTTGTATGTACCTGTCGGGTCCAATGGACCCGTCTGGTAGACGGAGGGTTAAAGCCTCATGCAGTGAGGGTTCGTTTAATAGCTCTGTATTTGGGTCCTTTAGCTTTTCTGTTTTCTTCATGTAGGAAATTGCTGTTGTTAGATCCATTGGCTTTTCCCCTAGTATACATTCTATTTGATTCACTAGTTTTGTGTCCATTTGTAGTTGTTTTAGATTGTGTAATGTCTTGTCTTGTTCATGGATTGTAGATAGAAACAGATTTAAGCAATCACCCGCGGCCGTAGGATGATCCTTCGAATGTTGTCTAAGATGATCAACCAGCTGTAGTAGTATTTCTGTTACATCTAGGTGTTTGGCCTTGCCATCCTTTCTGGAGGGAAACTCCTCATCCTGTGTTTTTTTCTTGTGTTCAGTTTTAGGTGTTTTTGATGGTGTCGATTTAGGATCCTTGGTTCGTGTATTTCGTGTAGAGATTAACTGACTTGAATGATCATCGGCTGTTGTTTTGGATTTAGATTTAATCCTAAGAGATTTCGGTCTTCGTATTTGTGATGGAGGATGCTCCGTGAGTGTTTGTTGGTGGCCCACATATGAATCTCCCGATTCGTATGAAACAGTACCCATTATAACTTGATTGATGATTGTTTATGTCCTCTGTGACCTAAGCTTCTGCCATTGCTGCCTTACCTGCTGTAAACTTTGTTTAAGAGATTTTGGCTCTTATACTTGCAGACAGAATCTAAATTGAATTTTATGAAGTCCAACTTTATTTTAATATTTATGATTTATAACTGTTCTTAATTATTTAGATAACTTTTTATAACTATAAAACAGCTTACCAGGTTCTGTCCGCTCCCGAACATGCATATAGAAGGAAAGGGTTAACAGGATAGATTAAAGCTAAAATCAGTGGTCGAACCACTGGGAATGGCTAAGATAATTAATTAATGTTGAATAGTGGGGCGAGTTAATGGGAGAAGAAAATAAATGAGAAAAAGAAATAAAATAAAAAAAATAAAATTTTTGAATAAATGAAAAAAACTGGGAAAGGTTGATTTTGAAAATAAAAAAAATAATAATAAATCACGTGTAGCACCAAACTGCTCATACGTAATGTTGCTCACAATGTAAATAAAAAAAAACATTGTTACAATAAACTGCATTATATTATTCTTGAAATAAACCTTGGGCTATCTACGGTACATAGGTTGTTCGGCCGCGCATGTGCACTAGGGTGGGTCGAAAAAAGCGAAATTTTCCTGATCAACTTCTAATAGAGCAGAAAAGTTGCCTTTTGTAATTAGAAGAATAACGCGAAAAATATTTTTCAAATCGGTTAATATCTTTAGGTCGCGCATTGCACTTGAATTTTGGAAAATACGATCAAAATTAACGATTTTTGAAATTACATGATGAAAATAAACATATATATATTCAGACCTAAAAAAATATGCAGAGCGAGAACTGTGCGAGGTTTTGTGACACCACGTTAGATTTTAGTGCACACGATTACTCATAACTTAATGACTGGTCTACCTGCAAGGTTACTTCACCTCCCATATTGCACAGAACAAGCTCAGAGAGCATTTTGTCTCTCATTGATTCAAAAGCTCTCTCAAACAGTCACAGATTGCATTGCTTTCCAAATCCGTCTGAATCCCAATTCCCTTATTCATCTCTTTCATCTGTGATCATTGACAATCACAGATTTTTGGGATGAGCAAAGACTTCGTTACGCTCAGTAACAGAGTGTATCACCTCTTCCAACTATTTTTGGTAATTGAAGCGATATTGTTATTGTCTTGAACAGATACATTTCTCTTAGAAAAATAGAATGATTCCTATTAATGTCAAACAATATACACGCACATGTCTACATGGCATATAAAACTAACTGTTTCAATTCATTGATCATCATTGATTCAACATTTTCAACGGATACATACAGTCTGAGAGTGTGTTTGCGGTCGTTAGTGAGTAATCAGCCCTCGATAACGAACAGCAAAATTCCCAGGACAGAAGCCTGCAGCACAGCATTGACTATTTAACACGTTCACGCCGGCGCGGTGGATCACACTCGACTGTCACAGAGTTGTCAGGTCTCCAGCTTTTTGCACACCACTGTTATTTTAGAGAAAATATTCTTCCTTTAAATTTCCCAATCGCTCTAATTAAATAAAACAACATTTTTTGTATTAAAATACTGGTATCCAAAAGGCCGGAAACTTGCCAGCTCGGAGACAGTCGAGTGTGACCCACCGCGCCGGCGTGAACGTGTTAAAGAAGATATATATTTTAAATCTTAGTTGAACTCATTTGGTTTATTAACAGTCATTGTTGGGATATTGCAATTGATTAATTGAAATTTGACAACAAATAGTGTTACAAAAGCAGGTAGTTGCTTACACTGTTAAAAATCGGCAGCAAACTGCTTAATCATTTGACCTTTTTTGTAAATAACAGTTACTTGACCATATTCTTAACGTATTATGACCATTTTATGATCACGATGATAAAAAAGTACGTTAATAACTGTTATTTGTAAAAACGGTCGAATGACTGGGCAGTTTGCTGCAATTTCTTAAGTGTGTACCTATAGGACCAGAAAATAATGCCGGCCCTGTGCTTTTTCCATCAATATATTGAAACAAGTGCCTAAAAGGAAACTGAATGAAAGTCAAAAGGCACATAAACCAATGAAAGGGCCTACCTATCGGCATTTCTAAATTTCAAGTCGCTCCTTATTTTCAATCCCGTATTGTTAGAGGGTGTACATCAATTGCGCCTACGGTAGGAGGAGATCATAAATTGCGCCTACAGCTTCGACCCCTTCTGTATGAACTGCGCTCGAAGGGGTGAGATAAGCAATCCATCACTGTATTGAAGGTTGCCTCAGTTTTTTTTCCCAAAAAGGCTTCTGGATGCAAATCCAGCCATGGTAAATCTTGGCGACAATAATCACGATACTTAAGCACGTAGTATGCATTCATCTAGCATTGCATTACATCTTATAAGACATTCAACGTAATAAATACAAAGAAAACATTAAAATGAACTATAATTCCTCAAGTAGAGGATACTTACTAATATTTACTACGAAAGAAGGGGGACTTCCGATTTAAATGGGCCCGGTGCACACTGTCGCCCCAAATTTTGTTACCTCTTTCAAGGTATTCCAAGGAATATCTAATGTTAATTAAAAAAAAAAAAAAAAAACAGCATTGCTGAGAAATTTTTTATTTTGACTTGTAACATTTGGATAAAAAGCGTTTTTGTTTTAATGACAAAAAAATGCTGAAAATTCATAAAATTCAAGTTATCATAACTCGGTAAGTTTTATTTGTACAAAACTGAACCTTTTATTGTTTTACTTATTAGTACACGGAGAAAGTTTTACTAAATCTATAGTATTAAAAAGCAGTAAACCAACGTTTAAAATGCACAAATAATGGATGATCCATCCATGGAATGGATCATCCATTATTTGTGCATTTTAAACGTTGGTTTACTGCTTTTTAATATTCCTGCACAAAGGCTATAATTGCTATTTTAATAAATCTATAGTACTTGAATCCCGTAAAAAAATTAAATTCTGTAACTTTTAAAAATAACACTTTTTTTTATATAAACGAAATTAATAAAATGAAGAACAACTTTAAAACATGTTTGCTATTGAAACTATACTTCTAAAGCTAATGGTTTAGGAAATTAATCATTGGGCAACAATTAGAGCTGACACTCTTATGTACTATTTGTCATGATTTTTAATTTCATTGATTTCACAATTTTTTTCTTCAAATTATACCAAATCTATAACATGTTTAAATTAACAAGATTATCACTATATGTTGTAGTATTACTATTATTAGTAGTATTATTATTTTTTAAATGAAGAAGAATAGAGAAGGTTCTAATTTAGGATTATTTTAAAAATCATTAATATGTTAAATTTTTTCTATCACAACATAATTTTCATCCATTCATGCATTTGTATTCTCTTTCAGATACCAAATAAATAATCCATCATCCATCCACTAATCTACTTAAAAATTTGGTATTTAAAAGTCAGCAAAAATTTAATTTAAAAATATTTTGAGGATCAAAATCATAAAGTCAACTGTGGTCTATTTTTATTTAAAGTGTTTTTTTTTTTTTTTTTTTTTTTATAGGAAGTCATCTATTATTTAAAAGGATATTTTATCTTTATAGATAAATAAAACCTTAAAACTATATTTGGAGAAGATGCGTTGATTTAATACGAAATTAGAAGATCATAATCTTATGTGTATGATTTTTTTTTTTTTTTTTTTTTTTTTTTTTTTGAAGATTTAAGGGTGTTGTAAGAGTTTCCCTCAGAATTTTCTAACTTACAAACTCATTTTTAAACGTAAAAGCATGTCCCTTGCAGACATGACTATTGAATTGATTTATAATCTAATAATCTTTCATTTTTTGATAACTGAATTACATGTTGAATTATAAGCGATTGTTGTTTGATGAAAATTTTATCGGTCTATCACGTCTGAAAATTCAGTTTAGAACGCATTGTGGAAATTCAGTTCTAATGCTAAATGCTTTTAACAGCATTTTGTGAAAGATTGCCTTTAAAGAAAATTGGAAAAACCGTTCGATTTCATAGTTTTTAAATCAGCATCTGACACTCTCATGCAAGTACAAACAAATATGAATTCTGGAAAGTAATCAGTTTGGATTTGCAGCAGTCATAAGGCTGCTCTTAAATTCAAAAAAGCTATTTTCTGGCACATTTCTGAATTCCTTTTTGCTCGAAAACACATTAAAATAGAAAGTGTTCTTATTCAGAAACTATGTAGTCGAATGATTTTATTTTATTTTATGGTAAAAGCAGGAAATTTTACAGAAAATACTGTAAAAGTTGGCGATTTGAACCAAATTCACGACGTAGAAGTGCGAGAAAGAAGAAAAACTTGTCGTCACGTAACAAGAATGGCTTATAACTCAATAAGTAATTTATTTATCTGAAAATGGAAAACGCTATTCAATTAAAAATCACTTCAATAGGTCTGTTAATTTTATTCCTTGAAGTATAAAAATGAATCGGACAATGTGTCATAAAATTTTGTGTTGCGGTACAACTTAAGAAATTAAGTTTCTTTATCCACTTTTGGATGCATGTTTTTCAAATGATAACGCAATTCTCAATTTTGAATTGATGAAAATTTAATGCTCTTCTTCTTCTTATTATTAATTTATAAGCATGTGCATAAGAGAATCGTGCGTGATCATAAGAATTATATATTCAGTAAAAATTAAATTTGATCAAGAAATACATATTTAAGTTTCAGTTATAAAACATCGTGCAACCGTTTTGAATTTTAAAATTTAATTTAGAATTAAAAAAAATAATATTAAGTTTTGAAAGAAAATAATAGATCAATATTTAAGTACCATAGTTCCAAAAAAGTTAATAATAAAAATAGTAAAAACAATAATACTAAGGGCAATAAAAGAAATACTAATTAACGTTCATAGGAATATTTCAGCACCAAGAATATCCTTGTATTTAGAATGTTGTTCTTTTCCCCCCAGTACCCTTCTTTCGAATTAATACAGAGAATAATTTTATGGTGAAAATTATTTTTAGCATATTAATTGAAATACGAAATATCTGTATATAAATGTTAATATTTCATATGTTTGAGGTTCTTGAAGAATCTTAGAATGAAACTCCAAAGGCACAGTCAACGAGAAATTAGTTTAAACCTGACGAAAATATTTGTTTCCATGCATAATTATCCTATGTCAAATATTTTAAAAAATATATTTCTAAACGAAAAATAACGTGTTTGGGGGAAAATGGCATTATTAGGTAACAAGAGTTATTTCTTTATAAAAATTTTTCTTCTAAAGTAGGTTAAAAAAATTTCTCCAATGTTTAAATTTCTTGTATAAATATATATTTATATATGGATTTTTTATCATCATAATTTTATATCATTTTTTTTTTCAATTTGTGCATTTTATATTAACGGACATACATTTTTATATTAATACATACTGGACATTTGCACCATAAAATATAATAAATAAAGACACAATATTGCTTAATGGTACAAAAAATACGAACTTTAAAAAGCTAAAAGTTGATTTCTACGTTTCGAGCTGTCGTGTTCAAATTCAAGTATGTTCAAATTAATAGATGCAGCTCTGGATTAAACTTTTCAGTTTATAGAAAACCTATTAAAGAAAACATCGTTGTCCCTTTTTCAGAAAACGTACCGTTTCAATATAAAATCTCTGCATTCCAGTCATTCATTAAAAGAGCATCTATGATTTGCTCACATGACCAATTAAATGAAGAAATCGAGTTCATACAGAAAATAACATTTGATCATGGTTTTCCAGCAAAATATATAGATAAGATAATTCAGAAGTACAACGCTCCCCCTCCTTCAGGTCAACGACAGGATAATTATCAACTTATGGTGTACAGAAAATTTCACTACATTCCCACTATATTCGAAAAGATAGGAAAGATCATACAGGAATATAATATAAAGTTGGTCGCTATTCCACCTCCTTACCTCATTGATATCGTCAGTAACAAAATCGATAGGATCCCAATGGATCAGAAATTTGGTATATATGAAATCCCTATAACTTTATCTAATAATGTTGAAAAAGTCTACATCGGCATGACAAAACTTAAGTTATCAGTAAGGATTATGGAACAGCACAGAGACATTAAATAGCGTAAACAGAATACAGCTCTTTCTAGGTTCTACTTGGCTAATGAAGTCTGCCATATTAACTTTGATGAATCAAAAATTATAGTTCCGTGCAATAACCCCTTTGAGAGTAAAATTAGAGAATCAGTTGAAATCATTGCACTTTGAAGATAAACCTTGTAACGATAATTTATCCTATAATATCCCAAAAATCTGGCATAATATTATAAAGTCATAGTTCTCCATCCATTTACAATATTTCAGCTTAAACTTGTATTACGTTGCCAAAACTTGAATGAAAACTCAGTTGAACGTGGTTTTGTCCCTCTTGTCTAGATAGCGGCACGCGTGGTTTCTTTAATCGACCTTTTGGATTCATTTGATGTCAGTTCATTAATAATTATTTATTTTCACTAGATGGCAACACTACATTTTTGGTATTCAAATCATTGTTCAAGTTTCGACTAATTATTTCTTGCACATGAAGCTTTCGTCTCTGAACTTTTGGCTTTTTACCATCATATTTTCCTGAAGACGGCTGTAGAAACAGCTCGAAACGTAGAAATCAACTTTTAACTTATTAAAGTTCGTATTTTGTGTACCAATAAGCAATATTGTGTCTTTATTTATCATTTTTATATTGTCTATTTTTCTGTGATTTAATAGTTACTATTAACAAAAAAATTTATTATATACATATATAAAATATATGTGTATAAATTTTCTGTGAGTTTAAGAAAAAACATTATTGATAGCCCAAATTATCGATAAAGTGCCCAATTTAGCGAATTAACGCCAACAGAAAAGTGTCTTTCAAAAAAAAAAAAAAAAAACAGTGGCACTCCGGGAGTGCCAATAGAAGTAAAAACTTCGACAATTACGTGTGTGTTTTTTTAATCGTCAGGAAATGTTTTGTGCGTTGAATTGTGTAGCAGCACTAATGAAAGCATCTGGGGACACGGCAGTTCCCCTGCCAAATCTTGAAAGCACAGCCGTAATCATCTTTTTCTGGAAGCAACTCAGGGTACTTTTGACACCCCGATATCTTTGTGTTGGTGATTCCCAGAAACTTGAAACTTCGTAAATCTAAAGTAATGTGGAAATGGAACTAAATGCTGAAATTTCACGTTTCTATCTTTTTTATTTCAGAAGATATATGAACTTAAACTTTCGCCTTTTCGACACTGATTCACCGATCATCAAAACTCAGAGGTACGTCCTGTATCCCTAGAATCTTGAAATTTGGTATGAAGGTAGTGTTTGGGATACAATGAAAGGGAAAATTTAAAAAATCCGGAAAATTTGGATAAAAAGTCGAAAAATCAAAAAACCGAGAATTTGGCAGAGATGTGATATACGGACCAGGTTTGGCGCGATTTTTTAACGTCAATTTGGCGAAAGCCCGTTTTCCAATACCAGTTACAATATATATTTTTAAATTATTTTCCATTGTTTTACAAAGTAAACAACAATAAATAAACGGTAATTTCATTAATAACTATAGATCAAAACAATTGTACAATTAAAAAAAATAATAATAAAAGTAAATGAACAATTTATTAATAAATAAGCAACAGTAGCCGGGTTACCTTGTAAAATAAAGTAACGCCATTTTGCTGTCAATTAGGTACCCAAGTGCGTATCTGACATCTGTGCCCCGTATTTTATCTTCCGTAATTGAAATTCCCGCCAATACTGTTGGTCATTGACCAGACCATCAACACGATAAAATACAGCGTTATCGGTTTTTAGTTACACGAAATAGGTAAGTCACGAATACGGTATAATTCATTTTAACTGGTGAAAAACAAAATAATAATTTGTTTTAGCAATACGCCCGGAGAAAAAGAGAGTTTTAGCTTCCTTCTTCTTTTGCGGATTGAGCTGAAGAGGGAAAAGTTCCTGTCATTCACCGCTTGGCGTGCTAGTGTCTATGTGTCAAAATGCTAGCATGTCGGTTACGTTACAGTGTCTCGAAATCAGTGGTTTTTCCCCATCTCAAAAAAAACTCAACGCGCCTAAAGAAGTTTTCACCTCAAAAAAAAAGTTCAAACTTCGTGCCCATAAGTATAAGAGAGGGGGGTGACAATGATATCCGTTCCCTGTGACGCCGAGCGCAGTTCATGCAGGGGGAGGCAAAGAAGGGTCGGCATAGGCGCAGTTAGCCGGTCTCCTTGTTAGAAGTGTCGTCACATCCAACTACAAAGACTTCATCTAAGGATATGTGATTTTCAGATAGCTATAAAACAACACTTCTAAAACTATCTGTACCGGTTCCAGCGGTAATAGTTATAAGACCAAAGTATTTTGAACACGACTCCTGTATTGCAGAAAGGTGCTATTTTTGAGAATATTTTCCAAATTTCAAGTGCGATGAAGCGACCTAAATATATTAATCGATTTTAAATAGTTTTTATGTTATTCTTCTAATTACAAAATGTGATTTTTACGCGCTATTAGAAGTAGGTCTGAATATGTTTTTAAATTTTAATCATGTAATTTCAAAAATTGTCAATTTTGGTGATATTTTCCAAAATACAAGTGGAATGCGCGACCTAAAGATATTAAACGATTTTAATTTTTTTTTTGTGTTATTATTCTAATACCAAAAGTTGACATGTACGTACTATTAGAAGAAACGCTGAATATTTTTTAATTTTCATCATTAATTTCAAAAATCGTCACTTTTAACCATGTTTTCAAAAATTCAAGTGCAATGCGAGACCTAAAGATATTAACCGATTTCAAAAATATATTTTGCGTTATTCTTCTAATTACAAAAGGCAACTTTTCTGTGCTATTAGAAATTGATCTGAAAAATTTCGTTTTTTTCGACACACCCTAATGTGCACTTCGAAGATGGCGGTCTGTTTGAATTTTGAATTGAACGCTGATGCTTTTTTTTAGATTAAGCTGTTTGTAATTTAGTAATTAAACGAAATGCCAATTGTAAAATAGGTTAATATGAAAGAATGTATTGCTTTTATTTTTTTGGGTTTTTTTTATATTATAACTGAATAAACTGAATATTATATTAATTTGTGACTAAGCCTTCATCTTTCAAAGCTTAATTTCTACTGAGTAATTTTGTTTTTTGGTGGCGCCCTCTACCGAATGCGAATAGAAAGACAAAATTCTTAGAACAAAATTTTTGAGCTACATGATTCAAATCTTTTTTATTTATTTTAATATAATAATAAAAAAGAAAAGAAGTTTTTCTTACATTTCAGTTTCTGTCTCTTCATATTTGTTTAAATCATGGAATCATAGAAGCAGGAATTTTCTGTTAAGTATTACATATATTTGGTCATTCGTTTATAATAGATAATCTGTTGAATTATAATATGCCATAATAATTAATTTGAACAATACTCTTGTTAAGTTTTAAATATTTTTTTTTTTTTTTTTTTAAAGACACATTTTTCAAGCGGATTTCTTGAAAATTTTTGCATTTCGCTAGAAATTTTTAGAACATGTACTAAAATTACTATACAAGAAATAATAATAATAATAAGTATCTATTATAATAATCTTCACAGGAAATAATTAGAAAAATCCCTTCTTACGTCTCCTATAAGGGATAAAGGCTAATTTTCACCAAGATATTTTAATTGAATATGTAATCAATTATTTTTGATAAATAAAATATAGTACATGTTAGAATAAATATATGAAAATGTCTTTATATTTAATACTTGCTGCAAAACGAATAAGTAAATAAACCTAGCCGCTATTTACTTTTGTAGAAAAAATATGTATTTTTTATCAAGTAACTTTTTTTTTTTAATCTTAGCGCAACACATTTTTTTTTTTTTTAAATATGTCGAATGTCGAATGGTGCGAGTAACGAGATACCTATAGTCGCTGGTTCATTAACTACACTTATTAATTTAATTTACCTTATATACAAGAACATTATTTACAGTTTATACATTATTCGAAGAATTATATACATTATTTGAAGAATATTGGATCTAGCGAACGCACCATAGGTCCGCAGAGATCGTCGAAAACCAACAACTGAACTATTCTTAAAGGTTGCCAAACGGCCAAACCTAAATTACAGAAGAATACGCCATGGAGGCGCGCGCGACAGTCAAGGTTAAGAGAAGCCGTAACATACCGGCCCCCGTTGACATGTGTCAACATTCAACATAATAATACTAAATATAACAATAAACAATAGGAATTAAATTTCTAAAAACAATATACACTAGTTTCCAAAAAAATTACAAATATGCTACTTCCAATAATATACACTTAAGTTTTTCAAAGATGAGAATTAGATAAATTATAATGCAAACAGTGGTTACACTTGAATATCATAAAAGACTATTATCAAAATTAGCACTCAATACACATAGCAAACTAATAAAATTAACAAAGTTTATAATATTTAATTAAAGAAAAGATATAGATACGGTAACAGTTAGATTTAGATTCTATGTGAAAACTGAAGCAAAGAATTGCGTTCTGTTATCCCAATTTTAACTTGATATACATAATAAAATGTTCAAAATAAAAATATACAATAGTGATGATAATAATGCAATGAGTTAAAAGTTTTAAGATAATAGAAATCAGCAATCATCTAATGGAAGAGGACACACTTTTGAGATGGACCTCGTAACTATACCTGTTGCTGTTCTGATGTGTAAAACTCTGACTTTTTTATCAGAGCCATGTATTACTTTAAGGACACGACCTAATGCCCATTTGCCAGGAGGTAAATTATCCTCCTTTAGGATGACCATACATCCTTCTTTTAGATTTTCTTTTTCAATGTACCATTTGGTTCGCTGCTGTAAATTAGCCAAATATTCTGTGTTCCATTTTTTCCATAAAAGTTGGGTCATTTGGGTTAACTTTTGCCAGTTAGACAACCTATTATCATTAATTTTGGTCAAATCCGGTTCAGGAATTGAAGTAATTGGTCGGCCTATTAAAAAATGGGCAGGGGTCAAGACTTCAATTTCATTTGGATCTGACGACAAAGGGACTAAAGGTCGAGAATTTAAAATTGCTTCAATTTCTGTGGTTAATGTCCAAAATTCTTCGAGTGTGACTCGAGAATTGCCTAAGACTCTTTTGAGATGATATTTAAAGGATTTCACCCCAGCCTCCTATAATCCACCAAAATTGGGTGAACGAGGAGGGATGAATTTCCAGTTAACAGCCTCAGAGGCCAAATAATTAGACAAAGCATCATCGGGTTTACATACCAGGGAATGTAATTTCTTCAAATCTTTATTTGCACCTACAAATGTAGTTCCATTATCTGACATTATAGTTGTGCTTTTACCTCTTCTAGCGAAAAATCGTTTCAGGGTGGCAATAAAGGATTCAGATTTTAAATCTGTTACTATATCCAAATGAATTGCTTTTGTGGCGAGACAAACAAAAATTGCAGCATAAATTTTATTATAATTGCCCTTTCTCTGATTTTTATACTTAATCATAAAGGGTCCACAGAAATCAATCGCACATTTTTTAAATGGTGGGCTAGGGTTTACTCGTTCTGAAGGCAAATTTCTCATTATTTGATTCGCACTTATTGGCTTGTTTCTGAAACAGGTTATGCATTTATGAACTATTTTACGTGCTAAAGATCGCCCATTTATTACCCAATATTTTTGCCTGACATGATGTAATAAGGATTGTGGCCCTAGATGGAAAAACTTGTTATGAAAATATTCAAAAATAATTTCACTTAATTTATTATTATGGGGTAAAACAACAGGATGTTTGTTTTCAAAAGTCAGACTGGAGTTGTCTAGGCGACCTCCAACTCTGATAATTCCTGCAGAATCTAAATATGCATTCAAAAATTTTAATTGACTTTTACCTGACAGGCTCTTCTCGTTCTTCAGTTGTTTTATCTCTTCAGAAAATGTAGAATACTGTACCTGTTTAATCAGGACAACTTCCGCTTTTTTCAACTCATCAATTGTTAAAGGAACACTTTTTTTTTCTTTATCATTTTTACAATTTTCTATAAATCTAAAAATATAACTAATAATACGAATCAATTTCAAAAAATCATTAGTCAAAGTAAACAAACAATTATACAGTAAATTTTCAGTCTTAACTGCGAGGTTAATGTCCTGAACTGATTTGAATTCTAACGCATAGTCATTATTTGTTTCTAGATCTACTGGATTATTTTCTGCATGCTGAATTTTGTCACGAAGAAAGTTCGGACCACAAAACCAAAGGTTGCAATTTAAAAGTTCCTTAGCGTCCAGTCCTCTAGCTATTACATCAGCTGGATTATTATCCGATGTCACATGCTGCCATTGGTAGGAGTCTGTAAGTTCTTGTATAGCAGCGACTCGGTTACTCACGAATGTTTTTAACAAATGGGGTGGTTTTCTAATCCAAGCAAGCGAGATCGTGGAGTCACTCCAGAGAACGATATTTTCTATTCGAATGTCCAGTGACGGTAGAACTTTATGAATTAGTTTCGCTAATAGGAGGCAAGAACATAATTCTAAGCGAGGAATCGACACTGTTTTTATAGGAGAGACTCTGGATTTGCTGCACAATAGTTGCGCAGCAGGAGATTCTTCAACTGGTAAAGACTGAACATAAATTGCAGCTCCATAGGCTAACGAAGAGGCATCAGCAAACCCATGTATGATTATGCGATCTTCATGAAAAACAAATCTAGAAATCTTTAAGTTCTCTAACTCTGAGAGGGTGGATAGAACGTCATTCCATTCTCTCTCCAGAAAATCCGGTAATGGCTCATTCCAATCGATTTTGGCTAACCAGAGCTTCTGCATAAATATCTTAGCCCTTGTTACTACAGGCCCAATTAATCCTAACGGGTCAAATATTTTTGAAATTAGAGATAGAACATCTCGTTTACTATAAAATTTTTTGTTAAGAATTTTCAATTTATACAGAAAACAGTCAATCTGTGGTTCCCATAGAACATCCAATGTTTTTACTGAAGTACAATCTGGCTGATCATCGAAACTATATTCGGTGGCAACCCTAGTATGAGATTCAACTAATTCTCGATGATTTGCACACCATTTGTGCAATTTCATGTTTCCACGATTCAAAAGTTGAATTAATTGTAATTTAAGGATTTTAGCTTTTTCGAGAGTTGATTCCCCGGAAAGAAGATCATCTACATAAAAGTCCTTTAAGACGACTGACGATGCTAGAGGTAAGTTTTTTTGTTCATCTAGAGCTAATTGCTTAAGAGCACGAGTAGCTAAATAAGGAGCGTTAGATGTCCCATAAGTCACTGTATTGAGCTTATAAGTTTGTACTGGCGCGTCAATATTGTTCTTCCACAAAATTCGAAGAAAGTCTCTTTGCGAAGGATTAATTAATACCATTCGATACATCTTCTCTACATCCGCAGTGAATGCATATCTATGTTTTCGAAAACGAATCATAATTAAGAATAACTCTTGTTGTGGAATTTTACCCTTTAAAAGGAGGTCATTCAATGACAAACCAGACGTCGTTGGCGTTGACGCGTTAAACACAACACGCAAGCGTGTAGTACTTTTTTCTGGTCTGTAAACTCCATGATGAGGTATATAATAACAGTCTTTTACGGGTTCCGATTCCTCCACTAACTTCATATGATTTAAATTTTTATACTCGTCCATAAATTCCGAATACAGAGGTTGCAAGTTCGAATCCCTATCTAATCGGTGCCAAACTTGATCGAGTCTTTTTTCGGCTAATTTTTTTGATTCTCCTAAAAATGTAGCATCCTCCATAGGCATGCTCACAACGTACTGACCAGTGGCAGTTCGATAATGCGTAGTTTTAAAATGATTTTCGCAAAATTTCTCTTCTTCACTAAGCAACGAACTGGAATCATTAACATTTTCGATTTCCCAAAATTGTCGCAAGGATTGTTCTATTTTTTCATTTTGAGTGAGTAGACCACAATATTGAGAATCGTTTGGGGAATTACTCACAACACCGCTAGCTACATATCCAAACACGGTGTCTTGAAATAACAAGTTTTGTGATGAGCAGCGAATTTGACCGGCTTTCAATAAATCAAAAAAGCATTGAGAACCCAATAATAAATCTATTTTTCCTGGTATATTAAATTTAGCATCTGCTAACGAGATATTTGTGGGTATATCAGAAATGTCTACACGAATGGGCGAAAGTGGGGTTATTTCTGTAATTTTTGGCACTAAAAGAAATTCCAGTTCCCTTGTGAAATCTCTATTTTTATTTGAAATCACAGTTTCAATTTTATAATTCAGTGTCGTAGCTGTGCCATTCAGCCCAGATATAGGAGCAAAAACCTTTGTTTTCTTTAAACCCAATTTTTTTGCAAACTCAAATGATACACAATTAATTTGACTGCAAGAATCTAATAAACTTCTTCCCTGAATAAAATTCCCTTTACTCGTTTTAATTTCAATTATTGCAGTTGATAAAATGACGATTTTATTCGAAGAAGGAAAACAATTTGAAAGACTTTGCGAAACTGCTACATCAGGCGCCGCATTTCTTTCCCTCCGGTCCACTGTCTGCTCTTTTTCTGCCTTTTGATTTCGAGATTCATTATTAGAAACAATTGATTTATCTCTATGTAATAGAGTGTTATGAGATGAAGGCGATTTACAATGTTTACATATATGTTTTGACACACAATTAGAAACTAAATGAGATTCCGAAAAACATTTCAGGCAAAGCTTATGCTTTTTAACGATAGCATATCGTTCACCAAACTGCATATTAAGAAATTTCTTACATTTATATAGAGGATGAAATTGATCACAAATAACACACTGCCTCTCAGAACTCGAATTTACTAACAAAGATTTCGATTTTATTTCACTACTGATTTTTGATCTAGTTACGTTTCTATTTATACTTTCGAGCGATTGACTTCTTTTTTCTAAAAACTGCATTAAACTGTCAAACCTTGGGACTTCAGATGTGTTTATTGATAATTCGTATTGTTTCCGAGACTCCTTATCCAATTTGTCTAAAATTATGGTTGTAAACAAAATGTCCGAGAGTTTATTTCTCTCAAATCCTAAGTTGGTTAGAGCCCTGATATTTTTGTTTATAACATCTACTAATCGCCTTAGTTCTTTAGATGACTCGTGTGCAATTCTTTCGAAATCTAATATAGCCTTTAAGTGTATATTCACAATAATTCGTTTATTCTCAAATCTATTTTCTAATGCTTTAAACAATGAATCAAATGTGTCTTCTGGAGTTTCTAATTGTTTAGCTTCATTTTTTTAATGCGGAATGTAAATAATGTAATTTCTGAATTTCAGATAGCTGATTCGTATCAATATTGTTAAATTCGATTTTGAACATATTCCAATCCTCATACTTTCCACTAAATTGAGGAAGTGGAATTTCTGGCAATTTGATCTTACAATTACTAAGTTTTAATTCAGGACTTTTAGTTTCTTTTTTATCAGAATTTAATAATAGATTGAAACTTACCTCTAGCTGTTCCACTCGTTCTTCCAACTCCATTAATGAAGAGTCGATTTCCGTCATATCATGATCGTCAGGAGCTGTTGTGTAATAATCGGTACGTAACAAATCGATGTTATTGGAAACCTTTTCAAGAGTCTTGAGTTTTGTATCGATTTTGATTTTTGACCACGTAGCGGTCTCATCATTTGGTAGAGTTTCTAGCCTAGTGAGCTGAGCTTTTAACGAGCCCCTCGATCTGTTTAAGGACACTAATGTCACCATTTCAATTGGTAATTTCACAGCAACTAAAATACAATACTAATGAAGAATCAAAACGAAACCACTTCCGGTGAGCGGACCAATGTCGAATGTCGAATGGTGCGAGTAACGAGATACCCATAGTCGCTGGTTCATTAACTACACTTATTAATTTAATTTACCTTATATACAAGAATATTATTTACAGTTTATACATTATTCGAAGAATTATATACATTTTTTGAAGAATATTGGATCCAGCGAACGCACCATAGGTCCGCAGAGATCGTCGAAAACCAACAACTGAACTATTCTTAACGGTTACCAAACGGCCAAACCTAAATTACAGAAGAATACGCCATGGAGGCGCGCGCGACAGTCAAGGTTAAGAGAAGCCGTAACAAAATAGAACATCTTATAACTGTATTAGTCTCTCTAACTTTTGAGCTTAATTTTGTGAAAGGATAAAACCATAAAATCAAAATAGTAATTCGAAATTTATTTGTAACGTTAATTTATAAAAAAGAAAATTAAACATAAGTATGCACTCTCAGTACTCATTTTTGAAAACTCGTCCTAAGTGAAGATAGAACTCATCAGCCTTTATTAGTGCGTCATGTGATTCCTTTAGCCAATCAGCTGTATACTTTTCAACTCATGGTTCAATAACCCACGGTCGAAATATCTCGCTTCTGAAGTTAACGATGAATTCCAAATATTAACCGGTGGTTATATTTGCTAACCTAAGGCTTCTCAACTGGGAGTTGAACCGCTAATTGAAGGTTGGTGGATAATCGGCCGGTAAGAGCTTTTCGGCACCACTAATTGTGAACTTTAATTTTTGCTTTATTTATTGGGCAGGCATTTTTTGATTAAGAAAGGCAATTATTTTAGTACCGAAAAAGTGGTGTCATATACCTATTTTTACTTTACTGTTTAAAAAAACAAACAAACTATTAACACACTCAGGGTCGCCGTTTGCAGTCTGCAAACGCTTAATTTTAATGCACAAAATGACAAATGCCACCGGTATTTTTTTAGTACAAATTCGATCTCTTAATATACGTGAGGAGGGGGGGGGGGAAGGCTTTTGATTATATCAAATAAATTTGTTTGTAAATTGCGGTAGGAATTAATTATTTGAACATTTTTGGAGCAGAAATGCCTTGCGTCTGAAAGGGTTAAGCAGTTAATACATCAGCCACCGTCCTCCGAATACTAGACCTGAAAGCTGAAAAAGAAAAAAAAAATGCCGGCACTCGTAGGGTTTTTTTTAAGCGTTTCTACAGTCCCCTGAATTTTGACAACAATATTTACCAAAAGTTTTCTTCGACTTATTTAATCTAGAAAATGTAAATAGGAAAAAACTTTTAAAAATTATTGTTATTTAAATTCAAGGGATCGTACAAACGTTGAATAAAACCCACCTACCACAGCTGAAATTTTCCTGTGAGCCCTCAGAACTAGTAATCAGTGGGCGGTAAACAGTGGCGACTCGTGACTGACTATTTTAGGGGCACGAAATATTTGGCTGAAATTTTTATTCCTTTCTAACCAGTAATTTTTAAAAGAAATCCTTTACTTGTTTAATGGGAGAATTTTCTGCGAGTAAAGAAGGAAAAGATTTCTTTAAAATAATAGTGATAACAAAAGAATATATTTGTCAGCCAAGCATTTAGTGCCCCAAATAAAGGCAGTCACGAGCCGCCACTGGCGGTGAATCATCTAAAAAGGTTTTCATCTTTAACCCTTTGCCCTCCGTTGTCGCCGCTGCGACGACATCATTTTTCTTTGCTAAATTTGTTTTTGACACCAGTAATAAAGGAAAATAATATTTGGCTTATTTAATCAGGTCATTTTTGAAATTGCGTACTTGAAGGAAACTTCTTTTAAAAAAGTGGTGCCGACCAAATAAAATTTGTGTAAGAGACGCCGGAGTCCAAAGGGTTAATATCGTCGGTACCTTGTCAAACTAGCCAATGTGAAAACAGTGAGTTACTATTTTAAAATTCGGATTTCTTGATTGGCACCATTTTTCTGAAATGGTAAATTTCCTCTCGTTTCCACCTTAGTCAATGTATCCTTAAATAATGTTAAATAAGGCGAATTTTACTATTTCAAAAGAGTGGTGCCAGTCAAGAAATCTGAATTAAAAAAAAAATATCCCACTGTTTTCACATTGGATATAACATAGTACCGGCGATATATGAAGAGCTCAGATGATAAAGTGACACAATTATCATTTTGAGAAAATGAAATGTAATGTTCCAGATCATTAATTGCGTTTATTCTCAAGTGCTTCCTTTATCAATTAAAAGCTCTGTGAGTATTAAATTTTATAACATAGTAATTTAAAATGTGGTAGAGGATCATTGATTATCTTCAATTATATGATTAAATCTTTTTTTTATTTGCCACATACCACTTTTACCAACTGAGCTCTTTATATTTATAATAATTTAGTGTAAATGAATATTTATAAACTGTTCGCATTACTTAAAAAAATAATAATCTGAAAAAACGTCAATTCCAGGTCGTTAATCCTTTCAGGGGCAAGCAATTGTGTTTCTGTAATGTCGAACTCACACCGGAATTTACGAAAGAATTTAGTTCAAAATAAGGAAAAGCAATTTTTCTACTTTTTCCCATCAAAGTTAAAAAAGTAAAATTTAATTAAAAGTTTCTGGTGTGAGTCATGATTAAAATTAGGTGGGATATAATATATCCCACCGCCCCTCAAGGGGTTAAAGTGGTGTTGTCCAGTAATCAGATTAAGACAGCGTGAAAATATACAAATTTTTTCACCACTTTCAGAACTTCTTTTCCTACATTTGTTAAAGTATTTTACGCTGGCATTGAACACAACTTGGGATAACGATCCGTACTTTTTATAACACTACATTTTCCGCATTTATGTTTACCTTATAAATGAATGCATATCATATTGCGATCGATGGGTGGAAATACACAAGGTTCTCACTGTCCCCCTTTTTTAATACCAGTAATTCCGAAGAAACATTCTTGTAGAAGAGTCTGTCAGCATTTGCAATACAAGTAACCTCCAATACAGTTTCCCCGAAATTTATAAAACGCGTACAAAGGAGTAGATCGCAGATTTAAAAAAAATCAGGTTTCGAGCTATAGTGCGGAACGCGCGATTATTGCAGTATTTTTGAGATTTCTACTTAAAATAACTTTTTTTTTCCAGCATCCTACCTAAAACTTTTCTCACTATGTGAAATTTATACATGTGTTTTTTACTAGAGCGAAATCTGCGCAGTAATACGTTTCAGGCGTATAGCTGTTAACCCTTTCAGGGGCAAAGCACTTCCATTGTTAAAATGTTGAAATGAACGAATGACAATAGAATTCAGGAAAAATATACAGGGTGTCCGGTCTCAACGGTGTCCAATGGCTAATTTCTAAACCGTTAGTCATAGACATATAGTTCCAATTAGAAAAATGCTTTAAATCAGGTAAAGAAATATTTTAAAAGCGATTTGGGTCAATAAAAACATTTCTTAAAAAATTACGAAATTTAAATTTTTATACGGTCCCCCGGTACTATAAGTTATATGTAGTAAAATTTTCCTATTACACTGACAAGTAAGATAAAATAAGTCTCATCAAATAACACTAAAATTGTGCGAGTTATGAAACTTTAAAAATGCATGACTTATGCCACTTTTCTGCTCTGAAAACAAATGAGTTCGGCTTGGCTTTGAGGGGTCATATTCCAAGTGCTAAAGTATTCGAAGATCTCATTTCAGGCGTATCTGCGCTTTGAAAAAATCGTACAAGTATTATGATTAAGTTAACCTTTATTAAGTTTCAGATTGGCTGAAAAAACATATGTTTTATTTTGTCAGAATTTGAGACTGTTTCTTTTATGATTTCTTTTAATAAAATTATGTTATTTTTATAATTTTTATGCTACTTCAACGATCTTATGTATGTTTTTTCAGTTCAAAATTTGTATTCGAACTTTAACCCACTATCAAATATCCGATCGAGATTACATTTTACATACTGGCGCAAATCCGATAACAATCTAATATCATTATGATTTTTGGTGGTTACCATTTATACTTATTTTACAGGATAACACAAAAAAATTCGGATAGATTACCGCTAAGAAGTTTAAGAAAAAGTTTTAGATTAGATAATACAAGACGGAGATTGTTTTTTTTTTTTAACTTTGATGTATTTTTTAGCACTGAATCCGAAAATTGGCTTAATTTTTAACCATAATGTCAGGATATTTTGGAAATCATAAATTGTCGTATTTAAAGAATAACAAAAATCGGATACTATAAAGTAGAGGAGATGGTTGTATTTTTTAACTTTTGATAATTGATTTTTACATACTTTTTAGCACTAAATCTGAAAATGACTTTCATTTTTAACCATCACGTTAGAATGTTTTTGCAAATGTGTAAGTTAAAATATAGCGAAAATCTCATACTATAAAACATATGTAAAACTTATTTTATTTTATTTTATTTTATTCAATAATTTATTCGATATTTTTGCTTATCTTGGGATTCTTACAGCTGGGTGGTGTGATGAGATGGGGGAGGAGATTAAATTTGAACTTTGAACTTTTTAACTTTAAAATTTAGAATTTGCGAAAAATCCTGATGTGATGGCTAATAATGAAAGTCAATTCCGGATTCAGCTGTACAAAATACATAAGAATCAATTATCAAAAGCTAAAAAACATGAAGTAACCCAACTTTTGCAGGCTAGTGTAATCTGATAATATTTTAAAATACGTATCATTTTGCAAAGAATTGAGGGTGTTAATTTAGCCTCATTTTATTTAACAAAAATTCTGTTTTTTTTTCTTCTTAAATGTTTATTACAAATTGTATATTTTGCTTTAATATGTCAGAATGACTAAAGATTTCAAATTTATATTGCAATGTTAATTTTACTCTCAACCATTTTTTAATATATCTGACGAAATCATATTTCGACTAAATTTGTGAATGACCCCCAATTTGCAGCAAAAAATATGCTCCATCTTTAAACAGGTATTACTCGGTCAATTTTAATCGTAGAACAACGGGACTTTTTTTGTATTACTTGTCAGCGTAAAAGGAAAATTTTACTAAATATAACTTATAGGACCGAGGGACCGCATAAAAATTTAAATTTCGTATTTTTTTAAGAAATGTTTTATTGACCCAAATCGCTTTTAAAATATTTCTTTACCTGATTTAAAACATTTTTGTAATTGGAACTATATGTC
Organism: Maratus speciosus; assembly: GCA_963932465.1. NCBI lineage: Eukaryota > Metazoa > Arthropoda > Arachnida > Araneae > Salticidae > Maratus > Maratus speciosus. The sequence goes on along the minus strand of OZ010796.1, from coordinate 198,763,133 downwards.
TATGACTAACGGTTTAAGAATTAGCCATTGGACACCGTTGAGACCGGACACCCTGTATATTTGGAAATAAGAAAACGCTAAATTTCACATACATAATAAACGGAAAGTTTTATTTAAAAAATTGTAGTGCCATTGTGGCATTTGGGAATTAAAATTAAGTGGTTTCATAGCATACCACCGTCCTTGAAAGGGCTAATATATATCATGGCAGACAAAACTGGCACAAATGGAAAACCAGTAATTCCTCACAAAAATGTTCCTGAGATCGCAGAAGATTTTTGTAAGAAATTTCTGGTATTACATGGGCGCTAGTTTGGCAGTTCTGATCTAGATTTACGATAACAACAACAACAAAAAAGTAGTCAATTTAATAGCACAGCTGACAACTTTTATGCTTTATTGTTACAACTAAAATTTAATGTAAATATTTGCCTTATTTAAATAGCAGATTTTGGCGATTAAAAAAGACAAATTTTACAATTTATTTATAGTGATAAGAAAAAAAGAGCAAAATTTGACGGATATGCTAATAGACTTTAGGCATCTTTTTTGTTTTTTCAAATGTTATATAAATTTTTATAAAAGACACATAATAAACATCGGAAAGCAATTGGAAAAAATACATAAAATATACTGGAAAAATTATTATTTCATATACGTTCACCGTTGAAAATAATACGAGAATAATAGTAAAAATATAGGATTTATAAATGATTTAAATTCACAAACGTGGCCTAATGTTGTTTTTAACCCTTAAATGCATGAATTATTCTTTTAGAATTGTGTTTTTTATTTTTATATCAAGAATTAGACACCAGAAATCTTAAGATAGATTTTTAACTTTATTTAGTAGCATATTTTTGTAATTTTTAGTGGATTAATATTTCTATATAAATATAGTGGTTGTAAGAACTTAATTTATGTATTAAAAATTAAATAAAAAGGTGATGGAAATTTACATCACTATGCAATTAAGGGTTAAATATATATATATAACTTATGATCGGGGGTATAAAAACCCAGGCGCCAGCGGGCAGTTTCTCACCACTAAATTTTAATCGTTATTTTTCATCTAATATTTCGTCTAATTTTTTTTTTTTTTTTTGTAAGAATGCTAATGAAATTTAAGCGAAGAAAGCTAATAAAATTTAGTGGTGAGAGACTGACATCTGGCGCTAGATTTTGACAGCCCTGCTTATGATTATGAAAAGAAACTTCTAACTTTGTACAGCGTCTACTATTATTGTTCAGTTACACAGGAAATAAAACTATCAACTAAATTATTAAATAACATTGTTCAAAATTGAATATGGGTTTCAGATGAATTTTTAAATATGGCGTTAGTTCTTTTTTATGTCTTGCTATAGCTATGAAATTTCAATGTTCACTAACTTTTTGCTTATTTTATAAGTGTTGTATTATATTTATCTGTAACTTTTTAACCACTTAACCCCTTCAAGGGCGGTGGTTCATTTTTTGACCACATAATTTCAATTCTTAAATGCCCCATTGGCACCAGAATATTAAAATGAAATTTTTATCGTATTAAGTACGTTAACAAAATCTTTTGCTTATTTTGAAATAAATTAGTTTGTAGACTCTGGTGTCACTCACTCATTTTAGCATGTTACGAAGAAAAGTACCTTCCCCCTGAAAGGGTTAACAATGTGGTAATAAGATGATAATTTTGTATTATATATTTAAATGTCTATCCGAAAGACAATGGAACTTAGCTAGGTCTTCCGACAAAATAATCAAATAATCTACAAACCCAATTGCATTTCAGTAATCTCAAATAACTCTTGTGTGAGAAACATACTGTTGCCTTAACTGGATTCAGACGACACTGGTAACCCTTAACAATAATTTCAACTAATTTAACATTTGAGGGAAATTCTTATAAGCAAATTAATAGTAAAAAAGAAATTAAATTAAAATATGTTTGAAGTGTTAGAAACCCAATAATAGGGGTGTATAACTTCTGATCAGTGCGCTAGAGAGCAGTTTTACAGAGCAGCAGAATAATTTGCCTTATTTAATGACAGAGACTTTGCGATTAAATAAGGGGGAAATTGCGGCAACAAACGACTAAGCAAACGGCTTGAGCAGATTCACACAAAAACACAACACCTGTATCGTCGGTACCATGTCAAACTATACAATATGAAAACAATGTTGCCAGTGGGCTACCTTTTTTAAATTCAGATTTCTTGATTGGCACCACTTTCCTGCAATGGTAAAAATCCCCTTGTTTTCGCCTTAATTAATATGCCATTAAATAAGGCGAATATTACTATTTCAAAAAAAGTGGTTCCAATCAAGAAATCTGAATTTAAAAAAGGTAGCCCCCTGGCAACAATGTTTTCATATCGGATAGATCGACATGGTACCGGCGATATCGTTGTCTGACTATCCAATCTGAGAACAGTGGGCTACTTTTCAAAAATTCAGATTTCTTGATTGGCACCACTTTTCTGAAATCGCAAATTTCCCCTTGTTTTCGTCCTAATTAATCTGTCGTTAAATAAGGTTAAATGACGCAGATTTTACTATTTTAAAAAAGTCGTACCAAGCAAGAAATCTGTATTTACAAAAAGTAGCCCACTGTTTCCACATTGGGTAGTTTGACATGGTACCGACGATATAATACCTTAGTACCAGTGGCGGCTCGTGACTGCGTTTATTTGGGGCATTAAATGCTTGGTTTCCAAATATATTCTTTTCTTATCACTACTAGTTTAAAGAAATATTTTCCTTGTTTACTCGCAGAAAACTCCCCCATTGAACAAGTAAAAGATTTCTTTGAAAAAATACTGGTTAGAAAGGAATAAAAATTTCAGCCAAGTATTTGGTGCCCCAAAAATATTCAGTCACAAGCTGCCACTATTTAGTACCAAAACCGAGCAAAATATTTTAAATAAAATAAACGGCTATTGCAAATTTCTGTCAAGGATATCATCTTTAGTTAAAGATAAACTCCTGTTAGAAAACTTTTTGTTTTCATTGAAATGCAAATGAGAGTGTTTCGATATAACGCCATAAATAATAAAAAATATAAGATGTTTATTTAGTTATAGGAAAACATCCTCATCATTTTATATTTAATAATAATCTCGCGCTTCAATTTGTTTTCGATAAACAAAATTTAAAAATAATGCTTAAACCTTTTAGCTTGATGTAACATATTATTTCTTCCACCTTCCTGAAATGCAGCGAAAAGTTTCGGGTCAGAATATTTTAAGACATGTTGTAACAGATTGGAGTTTCTATCAATTACGCATTTAACGCATATCGAAGATGTGATTTGAATATAAAGAAACCACTCTTCTTTTGTGAGAGAAAATTATATTTTCTTTTGCAGCGTCTTGGATTGGTAAAAGTGTGATTAAAACGCTATTATGGTAATACAGTTTTTGTGAAGTTTTGCTTTATCCATAAATGCAGTAATTTAGAATTTACTTAATTTGGTCTTTGAACAAGTTCATTTATTTTTCTTCGTAAAATCGCAGTTTATTTATTATTAAATCAATAGGTATTCAATCAAGCGCAATTATTATCAGATGCAATGAAAGTACAACAGAAATACTTTTCAAAGTTTCGCATAACCCTTTGTGGGGCAAGCAATAATGTAATATTGCTCTGTAATATTGAATTCTCACCGGAATAATCCGAAAAATTTTATTTTAAAATAGGGAAAAGCGATTTTACAGCATTTCGCCCCCAATGTTAAAAATATAAAATTTACTTAAAAGTTTCTAGCGAGAATCTTGTTTAAATCAGGTGGGACATATTTTATACAAATTAATATCTAAAAAAATAAAAATAAATTATAATATGTTTGAAGTATCAAAAGCTCAATAATAGGGGTGTCGAACTCCTGATCAGTGCGCTAGAGACCAGGTTTAATATTTCATACATATTATATTGCTATTTTGTTATATTGGGATATATTATATCCCACTGCCCCTCAAGGGGTTCACAAAATTTAAGGGGTATCAGGAATCTTAAAACTTTAAAATTTTCAAAATTTTACTTTTTTAGATGTTAACCCTCTCGCTGCGCAACCCGAGAGTTTCTCGGGCAACGTAAAAGTAGCAAAATTTGTGCAACCCGAGATTTCATCGGGGATGCATTTTCACCGTCTAATTATCCCACCTTGATCGTTCCCACCAGTTACTTTTTAATGTAAATTTGGCCTTGTGTAATCGGAGCATTTTCCCGATTAAATCAGACGAAAATTTTTGTTTTGAAAAACCGGTGGCAAAAGAATAAAAATTCTTAAAAGACGCTCGTCGCGTAGGAATTAAGTACGTAATTTTTGAACCTATTTCGATAAAACAATTACGCAGCGAGTGGGTTAAACTCCTATCTTTTCTGAAAGTTTTGATATAATTGTTTCCTTGAAATTCCCATTAGAACAGAAGTTAAGGCTTTTAGAATTACACCCGCCCAATAGCTGAAGCGACGTTTCCGAAACTTTGAAGTAAGTTTTCTCCAAATGACGTTTTAGGCATAACGCGCATGATAGCTCAAAAACTTCTGAATATTTTTTCATTAAATTTACAAAACATATGTTTCATGTTAGTCTGTATAAACGGAATCTAAAATTTCCTTTTTATCGTTAAAAATATATATATTTTAGGTGATTATATTGTTGAAATTTTCTAAATTTTGCATTAGCTAAATACAACTTTGTATTAAAAAATATAAAAATGCTTTAACACTAGAACGGCGGTAGGGGTCATTTTGACACCTGAGTACTTTCGTCCGTTGATTACTTTTGTTTGCTTGGGCGAAATCATTTGAATTTTTTTTACTTTTCCTAAATAGATAACATATATTTCTAAAAAAAAATTTAGCTTTCTAGATTTGTTAGTTTTTGAAATATGGGCTTGTATTCCTAGAACGGCGGACGGGGGTCATTTTGACCCGTTTAGCAAAATACTCTTTGTACTCGAAGCTGCTTTTGTTGCTATACTATATGTACGAGGAGAATTAAAAAAAAGGGTTTAGATTTATATTCATTGTCGTCCAAGGCATGAGGAATACTATTTTGCAAATAAACTATCTCAAGAGATAGATTCAACGAAAGAAAAAGATTTTGTAGGTTTAATGTAAAGACAACAAGATCTAGCAGACTACAGACTGATAAATTTGCTTTTGCATCTAAAATGTGGAATAAATTTATTGAAAATTGCAAAACATGCTACCGACCAGGACAAAGTATTACAGTTGATGAACAATTGTTCCCATCTCAAGATAGATATAAATTTACGCAATATATGCCACAAAAATCAGATAAATTTGGAATAAAATTTTGGTGATCTGTTGACGTTGATACTAAATACTTCTTAAATGAATTTATTTATCTAGAAAAGGATGAAACAGCCGTAATTACGTTTATCGGAAAATGTTGTCATGAAATTAACAGATCCCCATCTAAACGAAGGGAGGAATATTACGACAGTTGGCTATTTTACTAACATCAAATTAGCAGAAATATTAAAAGCTAAAAATACAACTTTGGTTGCACAATGAAAAAGAACAGAAGAGAAATTCCTATATCATTGAAAAATATGCGCAGTACTCTTTATTCATCGAAGATAGTGGAATGTGATAATATGACACTTACCATCTATCAAGCCAAAAGGACGAAAAATGTTTTTCTACTGAGCTCATTACATTCTACTGTAAAAACTGAAGACGGTCTCAAGAAGTTGCCCGATTCAGTAGAATATTACAACACAACGAAGTATGGTGTGAATATCCATGATCAGATGTGCCGAAAATACTCCGTGAAATCGGCTTCTAGACGATGGCCTGTACATATTTTTTTCAATATTTTGGAACATGCAGCTTTAAACACCTGGATAATTTATAAAAGTGTAACAAGCAAGCCTATCAGTAGAAGAGATTTTCTATTGAATTTAGGAGATATGTTCAGAATGGATCTTATGGTTTCAAATCTCCCAAAGATCTTTCCTGAGTCTTCAGACAAAAAAAACCCCACGAAAATAAAATAGATATCCAGTGAAAAAATGTCAAGTACAGACATGCAATGGAAACAAATCTCAAGAATTTTGCGCACCATGCTTCAAAGTTGTGTGCAGAAAATGTACTGAAAAAATTGCTTTTTTTTTTTTTTTTTTTTTTACAACTGAATTAATTTCTAATACGTGTGTACAATTTGGAGTACCATAAGCATTAAATAAAATTGAAACAAAATGATTAAAATATTAACAATTCAGCTACACTTATAACGAAATAAGGCAAACAACAGAACATATTTCTCATTTATGGATTTAGAGAGTGAAACATTCGGCGAGTAAGTAGATGAAAATATAAATATATATTATTTTATAAATTCTGTATTATTTTAGTTAACATTAGTTTTAATTTGTGAAAACATTAATTTTAAATCGATTTTTATATCAAATTAATGAATTTTTGAGTAGTCGTAGTATGATACAATTAATCGCCCTGTAGGCGTTACATATACAGTACTTTAAAAATTCAATAAATTATCGAGTAATATTAAATATAAATTATGATATACACGTAAATTACATATTTTTGCCAATGTATGGCATTTAAAATTTTTTTAGCGTTGTTATTTTAGTAGTTTCATCGAGGGGTCAAAATGACCCTTCCCGCCGTTCCAGTAGGTAAGATTTTACCGCCATTCTAGTGTTAAATACAAATTTATTTAAGTTCAAGGTAATTATTATAATTTGAAGTATACGTAAGCGCAGAAATTTTCATTCTAGTTGCAAAATTGTTTATGTAATCTTCCGCGTACTCTGTTATGCCGATTTTCTTCTCGTCAAATGTCTGACAGTTTGGAGCCCCCTGTAAATGCTAATTCGGCATCTTGCAATTTTTTAAATATTTGAAATAAAAGAATGTACATCTTTCTTCCCAATTAAAATTGCCTCTTAAAATCAAATACATTTTAAGCTATTAAATGCTGAAAATGGTCTTTTTTTTTTCTTTTTCTATCAATTTTAAGAGTCCTAAGACTCCTTAATGCATACTTTATGAAAGAAAATTTGTGGAAAAAGAAAGAAAAAGCAATTTAACAAATTACAAAGACCATTTGGAAAATGATTTTTTCAAAGACTAAAATTTAAAACATAAAAAATCGCACGGAGTTGATTATACATTACGTACGCCATGAATTAACCATTAATAGTGTTATTACACGTAAAAATTCCAAGCGACAAAAATTGCCTGCGACTCGTACGTATTATCCACCTGAAACTTACGGATTATCCAAGCATTTCATTGGCTGTTCGGGAAAAGGCTTTTCCATCGTCAAATTTCCATGAAATCTGATGACACATCTTAAATGAAATTTCATTCTTAAACTTCTAAACATCCAACAATATTACTTTTTACACCGTCGGATAGAGACAAAAATGTACTTTTAAATGCAATTTGTTTGAAAGCTGTATCCCAATTTGTTTCTGATTTATTAATTTTTTTTGTAGTTTTTATTACTTTTTTGTCATAGTGGCAAAAGAAGGTATCCATCTCTGTTGAAAGTAAAGGGAAATACAGATTACTGTATAGACCAATCAGAAAACGAATAAAATGCGGATTAAACCAATAAAAACCTTCAGATATGCTTTTGAATTCCTACCCTGACAGAGAACAATAACCATTTTTCCAAATGGTCAATAAACTAGATAAATAATTAAAATAAAATGAATTTAGTAATGTGAATGAATGTTATTTTCAAAGTTGAGTTACACAAAATTTTTGGTTCCTTAGAGCAGGATTCGTACGGGTCCTGGAATTTCCCGACCAGGAAATTCTTCGCTACCAGTACTTTCTTATAGAAAATCTCTCCTTAAATAAAGCGAAATTTTTCTCTTTTAACACAGATTTATTTTTCTATAAAATAAAAATTCTGGCATACATCCTGGCAATTTCGCTGACCCGTACAAACCCTGTTAGAATTTCCAAGGAGTATGGAACAAATATTTAGATTAAAAATTTTTCACAAAAATTTTCTTTTCAGGTTAGAAAAGTTCTGAAAATCATTGCATAATTGTTGCAAAATTTGTAATATTTTAATGCGATTAACACTAAGACGCCCGGAAATTTTACTCAACTTTCATAAAAATGTTTTACACCAGAATTTTCATTTAAAATTATCTGACTGATTTATTTAACGTAAATCTGCGTCGTTTAAATTTAACTTATTTTATAAAAGAATTTCTGGCTCCAGTTGACATTTAATCATATGGTCGGAGTCGGATCGTTTCATTCCGGGCGTTCTAGTGTTAAATAAGGTTAAATATTCTTTACGGAATCCTTAGAAAAACTGTGTGCACCCTTATTTTCATTAACTCAGGGTATAGAAGTGTTGCCAATTGACTACTTTTTTAAAAATTCAGATTGCTTGATTGACACCGCTGTTTTGAAATGGTATAGTACACCAATATTTTCGTTTTATTTAACCTGCATAAAATAAGGCGATTTTCACTATTTTAAAAAACTGTTGGCAATCACGCAATCTGAATTATAAAAAGAAACACACTGGCAACACTTTGCTCACGAAGCAATCCGTTGCCATCGAAATACTCAAGGCCAGAGGACACGAGTTGTGACGTCATCACTAATCGACCTACTTCTCACTAGTGTTGGAATTCACAATGGAAAAATCTGAATAGCAACCTTCTTTTATTTTAATTGTGGAATATCTATCATCTTATAAAACAATACTAACTATTTAAAATTACTGATGAGAATTCGGAATCCCTAAATAAAAATTCAGCCAGATGCGGAATGCCACAGTGTCGCCGCATTTGCTGATTTTTTATTGGGGGATTCCCATTTCTCATCAGTAAGTTTAAATAGTTATTAATGTTTTATAAGATAATAGATATTCCACATATAAAGTAAAAGAAAATTTCTATCTAAAAATTTCGGTGTGAATTTCAACACTCCTGAGAGGTCGGTCGGTTAGTGATGACGTCGCAACTCTCGTCCTCAGGCCTTGAGTATTTCGATGGCAGCGAACAATCTCTCTATACAGATAAATCAAATCCAATCAATTTGGATCCGATTTTCAAGATACTATAAGATAGAACGTATAAGAAGGTATCTCAGAGTGTTTTCGAACACTACTATGAGAAAAATCTCCCAATCTTTAAATTTTCGATAATACTGGTATATAAGATTTTAATCTAAAATCAAGAGGATATTTTTTTCCTTTTTATTTTTAATCCTTAAATGCGCGATTTTTTATTTAGTATCGAAAAAATTATAAATGATTCTCTCAAAGGTTTATTATACAGGAAAATTAATGAAAAAAAAATCAGAGATACAATTTTCATATAATACTTCAATCTTTTGTTTTGTTGCACATCTGCAATACAAGTTAAGATGAATGTCACTTGGCTGTTTTACCCTAAAATATTCCACATTAGTAAATATTTTAATAAGTATGCATCCAAATACCTTATTTTATATAATTATTTATTTTATAAAACTTAACCTTTAACTCTTTAATTCCCATATTAGAATATGTTGTAGAAATTACGTAGTTCGGAGAATCTGAATTCACACCAGAAAGTTTCAATGGTTAATTTCGCTTTATTTAAATACGGAATGTCTGTTATTAATTAAAGCAGATATTGCTATTTTAATTTTCTGGTATGAATTAGGTATATACGAATAAAAAAAATCTATTAAATTCAAAACACTGTTCTTTGCATCTATGCAAAGTTGCGCACTAAAGGGTTAACACTTTCATGGGCAAAGCACTTGTTCAAATGTTTTGTTAAAATGTTAACCACCATAAAAAACCAAATAAAAAAACACCATTTTTAAAATGTTTAAATGATTGAAGGACACCAGAATTTAAGTACAAATTTATGTGTAAACATGAAAGAGATATTTTTCACATACATAATAAAAGGAAAAAATATATACTAAAATTCTGGTGCCGTTCTAATATTTGGAAATTAAAATTAAGTGGTTTTATAAACATAACACTGAACTTGAAAAGGTTAAAAACTTGAATAGAACTATTTATTGCTCTCACGATGTGTGATAAAATTAGAATAATTCACAATATATTCTAATAATAGAATAATAGAATAGTACAGTAGAATATCACAATAGAGAATTCTCGTGTTTTATTTTCAATAGGTACACTCTCATAGGCGTTGCCCTTTAAAAATACATTCTACAATATTTAATCCCTTAACCCCTTCGCGACGGGAGCCTTTTACGAAATGTTTATTACTTTGCTACCGATTTTAAAAAACAGAAATTTGTGCCTATTTAAATCGGGAAAATGCTCGGATTAAATAATGCAAATTTTACAGTAAAATTTTACTGGTGAGGATAAACGAGGATCCTTAGGCCTATTTCCGGCACGTATACGTGTCGCTCATCCCCAAGGGGTTAATTACCGTTCCCGTGATATTCACTGGCTGTGTCTTTTATTAAGATTGTTTGATTTCAACCAGTTTTATAAAATATTGTAATTGGCTTTGTTATAGTATCATTGTACCTGTCATTAAATAAGGTGAATATTTCTTTTTAAAAAAAGTGGTGCCAGTAAGCAATTTTAATTTTTAAACCCCTAATTTAATGCTACCGATGAGGGGTTAATAAATATTTATTGGATATACGTGCTTATATAGCAAATTATATATGTATATTAATTCTTTAACAAGAACTATTTGCGTTATTACATACTTTTATATTTACTGAAAATATTAGAAGGAAAATATTTTTTTACACATATGACAGTGCCTTTTTTAGGGCAAAAGATGCAGGACTCCAGCTTTTACTTTTTTTTATTATCACTATTTTTTAACGAAATGATTTCCTATTCATTCTTACAAATTGTGAAATTAAATTATGCAAACATTTCTTTTAAAGATTAGTGGTGACAAAACTACACTTGAGTACACTTGAAGCCGTGCATCTAGCACCGTAAAAAGCCAATCGCAAGACGCCTCTGATCGATATGCAACCTTCAAAAATACCACTATGAGTGGTGTTGTTCTTTTGACTGTAATAAAGTTCTGTCTATAGTGGCGTACTCAGAGGCAGGAGAGTGTGAATACAGCTCTTTATAAATGTCAAATTTTCCCTTCTTCATTTGCAAAATTCTGCTTTTAAATGAGGGGAAGATTTCTATTCGAAAAATGTGTTACCCATAACCCTCTACCTCACCTCTTAGTACACCAGTGTCTGCATGCAAAGGCATACTCTACCTGTGATGGAACAGCTGCACATCAGCGAGGAATTGTCAGCAATAAATCTAAATGGTTTTCGTAGTTTTATTTAACCCCTTGAAGTGTGGTGGTTTATTTCTGGACGACTTAATTTTAATTCCTAAATGCCACATTGGTACCAGAATATTGGAATGAAATTTTTCCTTTTATTAAGTATGTGAAGTAAAGCTTTTTCTTATTTTGAAATAAATTTGTTTGTAAATTCTGGTGTCAATCACTCATTTCAGCATTTTACTAGTAGAAGTTCCTTGCCCCTGAAAGGGTTAATTACAGTATTTCTGAGATTTAACTAGGAAAACAATACTATTAAAATTTGGAAGTGACGATCGGTCCACTGTTACGTAGCTGTTCCATCAGTGCTCTACTATTTTTTAAACAGACAAAAATAATTAATTATTTTCTAACAGATTACTTTTCTATTAAATTTAACCATTTGCTTTGTAAACCTATAAATGATATATTATTTATTTTAAGCTTCCGCTTTTTTAGAATTTACGAAAAAGAATTACTTTTCGTGTGTCAGATTTACCCTGTAATAAATTTATTCAAGCAAACCTAACATAAGAACGAATTACTTCATTCTCTCAGGGGCGCCGTTTGCAGTCTGCAAACGGCTAATTTTAATGCCCAAACTGCCAAATGGCACCAGAAATTTTTTAGTACAATTTTGATCTCCTAATATATGTGAAGAAAAGCTTTTAATTATTTTGAAATAAATTTGCTCGTAAATTGTGGTGTGAATTAATTATTAGAGCATTTTTGGAGCAGAAATTCCTTGCCGCTGAAAGGGTTAAACAAAAAAGTAGAGCATTTAATACTAGAACAGCCATGAGGGGTCACTTCGACCCTTGCCAAATTGATAACTGGCGATTCGAATCAGAAATATTTTCATAAGATATGTTAAATATATGTAGCTCAAAGTTAGAGTTTTAAAATAAAAATTCTGTTGTTAAATACTTTTTATAAAATTTGAGTGAAAATGCTGGCAGCTCTAGTGTTAAAATTTGGAAGTATTTTAGTTTTTCAATATCTAATTTTCAAAACTTCACAGATAATCCAAAATCTCATTTCCAAAACTTGGCAAAATATTTTTTTTATAATAAGACCATTGCTGTCTCCATCTTATGCATTTTTGTACCACAAGCAATTTATAGAACATTTTACATTTTTAAATCGCTGTAATCTGCCCGTTAAACAAGGAAAAAATTTGTATTAAATTTTTGTGGTGCAAAAAAGCGGAAGCGTTGACAGCTATGAATAAGACACATAAGCGTAATGAATGTAATTGATTTCTATTTAAATTAAATTAAATTAATCATTACGGAACAATAATGTAATACCTTATTCGATATAATTAAAAATGAGGGTTGATTATTTGCATCCAAACAAACTCATTATTCTACATTTTATAACAATCCTGCGCATCAATCTTATTCTGATAAGCTAACTTGAAGATAATGATTACACCTTTATCTTAAAGTAACATTTTATTTCCTGCACATCAGTGGAATGTGCTTTGGAAGTTTCGAGATAGGATATATTAAGACACGTTGCCACGGATTCAGGTTTATATCAATTATCCATTTAACGCTTACAGATTATGTGATTTGAATATAAAGAAAACATACTTATTACCTCTGTGAATGATATGGTTCCTTTTGCAGCGCTTTGGAATTGTAAAAGGATGATTAACATTCGAACGACATGGAGCTTTACTCAAGCTTTATAAAAATATTTTATACCAGAGTTTTTTTTTTTTTAACTATTCAACTTATTTATTTTATTTATTTCTGTGTTTTATATATTTAACTTATTTTCTGAAGATATTTCTGGTTCGAATCAAAATATATGTATTTGGTACCTTTCAAATTGAACTCTATAGTGTTTCTAGAGTTAACCACTGGAATGGCGGTGGGATAAATATGTCCCACATAATGTTAATTACCAAATGCCACATTGACACCAGAATTTCTAACTAAAAATTTGTATTTACAATGTACGTGAAGATAAAGCTTTTTCCTATTAAAAAAAATGTTATTTAAACCTTGCGTTATTCAATTATTTTAACATTTTAGCAACTGAAGTACCAGGCGTATAATGCGGATCAAACAATCATAATCGGATCCAGAAATTTTATTTAATAATTGAAGTCAAATATTAAACGCGATCTAATAAGTTACATTTCATTAAATAAAGTTTTGGGATCCAAGGATGATTATTTGACCCGCGGATTATACGCCGAAAGTTACAATAGCCTGCGTTTAAGGGTTTAAAACGAACTACATAAATAGCATGTGAAGAAACTATAAAAGAAATACTCTTTTCAGTGTCGCATTTACCAAAATAAAACAGATTTTTATGGCAAATAAAAAAAAAAGAAAATAAACAAGTAAATTTGAATTAAATTAAAAAAAAAATAATTAAACAATATCAACAATGAATAAATAGAAATTTAGTATCAAGCTTTCTACCTGAATACCTCAATTGGGTTTTGAATATAACTATTCCAGAATAATAACATTTGACTTATATGATTGCAAAAAACCTGCAATTATACAAGGCTTATTTTACTGCAGGCAAACAATGATATAAAAAATTCAAGAGAGGTATTTTATACGGGAGCAATTTTGCAGTTAGGAGTTGACTTTTAATTACGTCCAAGAGAGGCTGATGGAATCTGCAAAATGAAACAGTGTGATACGGAAAGGCGGGGAAGGTTAACACATTTGAAGTACGTCACATTTAAAATGTGAGTACACTAAACACATTAGTGGCGGCCAGTTTTTGTGTTTTAAACTGGAAGCACAGCCTATATATTATTTAGCAAAAACGATTTTGCTATTCGTTTTTATAGTGTAAATGAAAGACTATAATAATGGTATGGTACGTAATCTAAGTATTTATATGCAAAGTACTCGAATTGTAAAAATACGAATTTAGTGCATGTCTTTTGAGACATAACGTAACACATGATATGCAAATGTACCGCCCGTATGCGGAATTACACATGTCCGAAAGGCATTAACACATTGTTGACCGGCAATTTCCAATGCAATCTGTGTTTCGAGACACTGGAAGCCCAACCTTTTCTGAAAATCGGTTGGCTATATAAGTTTTCCGAGATTATCTATCAATAAATATTTTTAAAATGTTTTAACTTTATATGAAATTTCGTACAGTTTAACAAGAGATGGCCAACTATTTGGTATAAAGACATAATTTTTCTTTTAAAACCGTGCTAATATATTAATCAAGAAAAATGGCGTATGCACAGCTGCTAACTCATACGCTTTTTTGTACCTTAAACATTGAACCCTTTCCGGTACAGAAATATTTTGTTCGTAAAATGATGAAATGACTGACTGACAACGGAATTTACAAACGACTTCTTTAGAAATTAAAAACCTGTTACTTTAAACTTTTGTTGTAAAAGCAAATTTATATTAAAATATTTTTGCTGCCGTTTGTATGTTTGGAATTAAAATTAGGTGGTCCCGACGTAGGAACACTGCGTCGGAAATCATTAACAGTAAATTTTACTTTCTTAACCCTTTCAGGGGCAAAGCACTTCTATTAGTAAAATACCGAAATGACTGACTGACACCGGAATTTACAAACAAATTTATTTGAAAGAAAGTAAAAGCTTTTCTTCACGTACGTAATAAAACGAAAATTTTCAAAACAAAATTCTGGTGTCAATGTCTGATTTAGGGATCAATATTAGGTGGTCCAAAAATGTACCACCATCCTTGAAAGGGTTAAATTGTCGTAATCTGACGATTAAATAAATCAAAAATTTCTATTAAATTTTTGTGGGAAAGAAAAGCGTAAGATGTTGGTAGCTATGCGTAGGCCGAACTAAGGTGCAGTGCACGCTTTTACTCAACGACGTATCGTTTTAGAAACACGAGTATACTCGTGACCGGTCGAGAAAGCGTTAATTTGCGTCTCCCGTTAGCAGTGTGTAACTCAAATATTAATATAACACCGCTTTTACACCGCAATGGCAAACTTCTACCAGTATTTTCTAAGAGAATTGTATTTAAGGTAAAAAATTCTGCATTTAAATCAGGGAAAAATTACAATATATAGTACTGGCAGAAGGTTTCCACTTTTGTAATCAGGTCCTGTTTATCATTTCAATGGACATAAAGGGGGTGGGAAAACGTGAATTCTAGGAACTCAAAAGCTGGTTTATACGGTATTAAATAAAAAATAATTATTCTTGCAAAATTTTAATGAATATAAATAATGAATGGATAATTGAACAAAATAATCTTTGACCATTTTAATTAACTGATAAATATAACTTTGTATTTAAAATGTAAAGTGAATTTTTTTGAAAATATAATTTTAAAATAAACAATGGGAACTTGTCTCCTATCTACATAATTAGAAAGGAATAAAAATCGCTCGCTGTGACAGGAAATATTTCAAGGAATATTTTCACTATTCCATTACACTTATACTTAATATTGTATTTAAAAATGAATCGGTTTCGTAAAAACTAGAAAAATGTATTCAAATACCAAAAATTGAATTACCATAATTGTGTTTTAATCATCCTCCTTACTGTTATAGAAGAGAAAGAAATAAGAAAACGCAATGATTGCTTCTAGCAAACAGATGTGCTCATTCTATATTTAAATCACTTTGTCGATATTTGCTAAATGGATAATTGATAGAATCTCGAATCCGCTGCAGTAAGACTTGAAATATTTTATCATATTACTTTGCTAAGAAATTTTACTTAACCTGGGATGAGAGAAATAAAATGTTACTTCGAGGGAAATGCTCCAAAGATTACATTCAAGTTAACTGATCGAAATGTGATAGATAAGTAGAAGTATTTTTAAATGTAGATTTATAAGTTCGTGTTATAACAATTATGGTAATTTGTTTTGCATCTATTTACAGGAGTGAGGGTCATTAGTACAGCTAAATAAATATTTTTTCAACTCTACACAAATTCACATTTGTTAAATGTAATTTATATTTAAAATATCATTTCCATTCAGAAAAGAAAAATATGTCGATGATTAAAAAAAAAAAAAAAAATTAAATGACTTTTCTGAAGTACCATAAGTTAACCCTCTCGCTGCGTAATTGTTTTATCAAAATAGCTCCAAAAATTGCGTCTTTTAAGAATTTTTATTCTTTTGTCACCGGTTTTTCAAAACAAAATTTTTTGTCTAATTTAATCCGGAAAATGCTCCGATTAAATAAGGCAAAAATTTACAATAAAAAAATACTGGTGGGAATAATCAAAGAGGATTAATAAGACGGAAAAATGCATGCCCGAGAGATTCTCGGGTTGCGCAGCGAGAGGGTTAAGTGATATTTTAATATATTTTATTGATGATTAGTGATGAGTTTGAGTGTTAAGAGTTCCTATAAAAATGATTTTGGTAGTTTGTTTTTCATTTATTCGCATAAAACAGCGTTTCTCAAAGTTTTTTAACCCTCCGTCTACCAGACGGGTCCATTGGACCCGACAGGTACATACAAAATATTCATTCAAACCAGAAATTTCTTTAAAATAAACTAAGCATATAAACCAGACAAAAATAAGGTAAATAAATAAGTTAAATAGTTTTAAATAAAAATTCTGGTGTAGAACGTTTTATTAAAACTTG
Organism: Maratus speciosus; assembly: GCA_963932465.1. Taxonomy (NCBI): domain Eukaryota; kingdom Metazoa; phylum Arthropoda; class Arachnida; order Araneae; family Salticidae; genus Maratus; species Maratus speciosus. The sequence continues at coordinate 198,746,236 of OZ010796.1, read as the reverse complement.
AATAAAATTCCCGGTAGATCTAGGGTGAAGTACGGACCACTTTAACACTGTAAATACGACTAGGGCCACATTTATTTTACTTTATATATATTTTTTATTACCATGAAAATATCAGTTATTCTGGTTGAAACACAACTTATGTGAATTTTAATTCTTCCGTGGTTTTTTTTTTTAATCTAAGAGCACCACAAGTACAAACTTCGGAGTAAACTAGTGGTCCATCAACACAGTTTAACACTTTAGTGCGCAGCTTTGCATATATGAAAACAACAGCGTTTTGAATTTAATAGATTTCTTTTATTCGTATGTACGTAATTCACACCAGAAAATTAAAATAGCAAAATTCGCTTTAAATAATAACAGACATTCCGTATTTAAATAAAGCGAAATTAACCATTGAAACTTTCTGGTGTAAAGTCAGATTCTCTGAACTACGTAATTTCTAGAACGTATTATATTATGGGAATTAAAGGGTTAAATATTAAGTTTTATAAAATAAATATTTATATAAAATAAGGTATTTGGAGACACTTATTAAAGTATGTACTAAATTGAATTATTTTAGCGTAAAACAGCCACACGACAGTAGTTTTTACTTGTACAGCAGATGTGCAACAGAAGAAAAGATTGATGTATTATATGAAAAATGTATCTCTGAATTTTTTCATTATTTTTCCTGTGTAACAAACCTTTCAGAGAATTATATATAATTTTTTCGAAACAAAATAAAAAATCGCGCATTTAAGGGTTAATAAACGCTTGCAAAATTAAGGGTCAGTAGCACGGCTAACTACATACTTTACCTACTCTGCACTATATCTTCTACTTCAATCATAAGCTAAGATTATATGATCGTAATCATACAAATTTTTAACACTGTGTTCGTTTATTAAATGCAAATCTATTCGATCCGTTTGGCAGTATTTCCCGTCAAGATACTCATACAAATGGCTATTTCTATGAGCACTTGTAGTGAAAGTCACATGCTACGATTTTGTCTACCAGTATTATAGAACGGAAAAATGTGAGTTATTTTATCGGAAATATCTCATTAATTGAATAAGCGCAAACAAACTTTTCAAAAATAATGGTGGCTAACAAGCATAACAGTTTTCAGCAATGTGACTTACACTACAATGTCAGCAGTATGAATAAAGTTAGTCAGCGTGAAAGTAAATATGCAATGTATATATATATAATTAACCTTAGAACTACTGGAAAATTTACTCACGTTTTATAAAATACTCTAAACCAGAATTTTTATTTAAATCCATTTAGCTTATTATTTTATGGTTTACCTATTTAGTTTATCTTAAAGAAATTTCTGACTTGAATAAATATCTTGAATGAACCTGTCGGGTCCATTGGACCAATCTTGTAGGCGGTGGGTAAAGGAAGTATATACGGCAGTGCGTAATAATTTTACTGTGCAAGTAAGCTTATATGCCGGGTATCTTAATACATATCATATTTTAATCTTATTTATTTTTGTAACTGACAAATTAACCCCTCCACTCAAAGGAACCATTTAACTTGTTCTTTGGCCAAGTAGTATCTCACTGTTTATATATTTTTTTATGTTAGTTGACTAATATTAATGTAAGAATATTAATTATCGAATTGTACTAATCCATGTACTAAAACCATGTCTTAACCTTATTTTTACCAACTTCCGATTGTCAGTGCGAGCGTGGGTTGGCTGACAAGTCATTTCTTGTGAGTACTGTGCAAGTTTGATGCCCTCCCACCAGTTTTTTCTCGTCTCCAACTGGGATATTCAAAGTTTGCCCTACACGTAGTGTTGACAGGTGTCCCGCATAAATCAGGGCTACAAATGCTCTGGACACCACTAATTTCTTGCAGTTTATTTCGCCATTAGATTAGATAAGGCGAAGAAAATTACTTTAAAACACTTTTGTCCAGAGCATTTGGCGCCCAGATTTACGCGGGACACCTGCAACGTGACTTACATGTCATCCCAAAATTCTATTCTCACGTTGCAACTTACTTATTACTCAATCAATTCCCTTTATTTTCCCTCCCTCTATTCAAAATTAATTTTCGAGCTAAGTTGCACCATCTACTCATAAAAAAACATCCACTCTACGTTCACGAAGAATGAAGATATAAATCGCTGTGCTGTGCATTTCTCAATCGACAAAGGTAAATAGAAATTTTGAACCGCACAATATAGTAAAATTAAGTAAATCGCTAAAGTAGTGCGCAAATACGACAGCCAAGGTGCAAATCAGATGGATCACCGCCATGCAACTATCAGGCTAATCTCGCCCCGTGGCCGGGTATTTTAAATCCGTTAAGCTAGGCAATCATACCTTGCAGGTTAATGCCTGGTAAACGGTAAAAAAAAAATCAAAGAGTAGTTATAGCAATATTAAATAATAGAAATTCACGATTAAATAAGTCGAACACTACAATTTGAAAATAATCGTGCACAAAATTTAAACCTGCACGAATCCTGTTTTCTGCACGTCTGTCAGATACATAGTATGTAAAAGAAACTTATTGATTTTGCCACTTATTTTTAACTATTCCTTATTACACCTAATTTTTATTTTCTGCGCAATTTCTAATTGATAGGCCTAGGGCGGTCCATGAACTTTCACTTCGTTTGAAAACATGTTTTTCACAGAAAATGTCCCTGCCAGTCAAAAAACAATCAAAAATTGAACAAGAAATTCCTAGTATGTCCTCAGTCAGCTTTTATAGGTAACGAAGGAAATAATTGTATGGTTAAAATGTAAAATATCCCAAGAAATAATTATTTGAACGAATGGGTCAAACGGTTTTCCTGAAGCATCAGATTTGTTAAGTTGGATTTTAATTACTTTTGATGGTAATTGAGGATAATTTTACGAGTCTGTAATATCGTCATTACCATGTCAAACTGTCCAATATGAAAACAGTGTTGCCAGTGGGCTACTCTTTTTAAATTAAGATCTCTTGATTAGCACCACTTTTCTGAAATGGTAAAATTGCCCTTATTTTTGCCTTAATTAATATGTCATTAAATAAGGCAAATTTTACTATTTCAAGAAAGTGGTGCCAATCAAGAAATCTGAATTTTAAAAAAATAGACCACTGGCAACACTGTTTTCGTATTGGATAGTTTGACATGGTAACGACGATGTATCCATAATGGTAATTTATTTTGTGTCTATTCATAAAAATAAAATTATTTAGCATTAATAACTAAAAATATTTTTTCCACTCGCAAAATTTCTTGCAGTTTAAACAAAATTAAGATTAAAGTGTCATTGCATGTGAAAATGTATTGTTCCCTGTTTTCTTAACCCTCCTAGTAACAGTTTTTAATATTTTCTGGGATTCATAGTTTTACATGACTTGAACCAGAAATTTAATTTTATTATATGTAACATTTTCGTAGGAGATGCCTATTTAGTTTCAAGTACTAAGTATAAAATATTCATTTTTACTGGTTTGAAACATTATATATTTCAAAATAGAAAATAACTGGAGTCAAATAAGACCACAGTGGCACTAGGCGGGTTAAGATGATAAATAACTCTACTGAAATAAAATATTTCTTGAGAGAGATTAAACTTCTTTTTTTTTTAAATTAGTGATGATTGTCTAATTTATGACTCTGTGTTATATCCATAATGCTAATTTGCTTGCTATATACATAGATGCCAACAACTCTTAATTATTCCGGAATCTGATCCAAGAAAAACATCTGTAATACCGAAAGTGTATATAACAGGGGTGGTCAACTGTGGCACGCCAGACACCACTAAAAGTTTTCAGAAAAAATAGACTTCTTGAATCGCAGAGTTTCTATGACTAGGTAAGGCATTAATTACTATAAAATTTTAGTGGTATCGGGCGTGCCACATTTGGCCAGCCTAGATATTTAAGGAAATGTGTCTTCTTTATATAAGTTACTCATTAGTCTTCATTTTAAAGTTTTTGACAAAATAAAATTTCCGGTTGGAAACATGTTTGTCTTGGATCGGACTCCGGAATAATTAGGAGATATCTACGTATTGGCATCTACGTATACAGTGCTCAGCAAAAGTTTAGACAATGATCTATTATGCTTCTGTGCTGAGAAGTATGTAACGAATTGTTGTAATTTAACTGTCATATATTACTGGGGACTTATCCTTCATACACAAACAATAAATTTTAATTTATACACTTTACATAATATATAATGACAAAAAAACGAATTTAACATTGTTGCAAAAGTATAGACAATCTGTCTGTTAACAGAAAAATATCCATAAATTAAAATCGAACTGCACCCATATTGTCTGCTATTAATGCAAAAATGTGACTTTCCATCGAAGAAACTAAATCCTGCATCACTTGGGGGTCTATTTCGTGCCAAACACGTTCAACATCTGATCGAAGTTCATTTACAGAGGAGTATTGTCAAAAAATTGCATAAACCGTATGAGATATGATGCCACAAAAGTTTTCGATTGGGTTCAGATCAGGGCTACACGCGGGCCAGTCGAAAACAGTAATATTTTGAGATTTAAACCAGTTTTTTGATTTGTATGCAACATGAATAGACGCATTATCTTGCTCAAATACATACTTTGGAAGAGATAAAACTTCACCAAATGGCTGTAAATTGTTTTCCAATGTATGTATGTAGTCTTACGCAGCTTGGCGACCATTGAGAAACTCCGGAGATACTTGAGAATTAAAACAAAGTGAGGCCAAGTCATCAACCCTTTCGAGGGCAAAGGACACATAATTTTAATTCCTGAAATGGCAAGAATATTTAATTAAAATTTTCCTTTTATAATATACGTGAAAATAAGCAATTTCATGTTTTCTAATAACTTCGTTTATAAATTCTGGTATCAGTTCATTATTTCATCTGTTTATAAAAAGAATTACTCCGTGACAGGAAAGGGGCCAATTTGTTGTGAGATTTCAAGGCTGGTGGTTTTATCATTTTCATGTAAACTAATGTACATCTTTTTTTAATGCATCTACGAAATTATCCGTTGACACAGAAAGCTCGAACTCACTTTTAATGCGAATAGCAGTCATCATTTGTCTAGATGTCAGTTTATGGATCCTTCTATAATCTCGTTTTCTGGCCACACGAGTCCTTCCAGATCTATGTTTTGCTTTGAAAGAGTCACCCTTAGACAGTATTTAATAGAAAGACTTCTTTGGCCGATTGAAAGTAGCTGAAATTTCGGTAACAGACTTCCCTTTCGATTTCAGCTTCCATGCTTTAATTATTTCATCTGACTGAAAATTTCCTGCTCGTGCATCTTCACTAACCGATGCTATCGCGAGGTGCACTTAAATATTTCATGCATATCACGTCATAAGTTTGAAATATGCGGTTTTCGGTGAACAATATCCAAAAAATCACAAAAGTGTCTAAACTTTTGCAATATGCAAATTTCACTTTTTTCAGTTAAATGAAATAATATCCTACATTAAAACCGTTATTTCTGTCCTAAAACGTTTAAAATATATTTAAAAATAAGTACAGTCATTTGTATAACCCAAGTGTTCGTATTTTTTATTTAAAGGTTAAAAATTTCCAGTGTCTAAACTTTTGCTGAGGAGTGTATATTCACTGAAGTACAAGTTGTTAGCACAGCTAACCATATACTTTCCCTACGTTAACAAATTATTTTACTAGAAACCTAATATAAGATTAAATTGTCATTTTCATGTTATAATATATACCGTTGTATAAATTCTTAAAATATCAAAGGCCTTTTCCAAAACATCAAATTCGTTAAGTGAGATTTTGATTAACTTTGATGATCGTTGAGTTTAAATTTTCTCAATCCATATAACATTAGTTATGGAAATCTATTTTGCGTCTATTCAGAGAAATAAAATTCATTAGCTTAGCTAAGTAAAAGTATTTTTCCAACTAAAATTATTTTTCATTCTTCAAATATAATTTAAGAGAGTGTCATTTGCATGTAAAAATATACGTTCTCTCTTTTCTTAAAATGTTAAATGACTTTTCTCAAGTATTATTTTTCTCAAGTGAGATTTTAATGCATTTTGTTTGTAATTAGTAATCAGTTTACAATTTATGAGACCGTATTATATCAGTCAGGGAAATTTGTTTTAGGAATATTCATACAAGTCAAAGTCATCAGCTCAGCTTGAAACTATTTTTACAAAGCCATGCAGGTTTCTCCACTTCAAAAATAATTTAAGATTAAATTGTCGTTTTTTTTTCTATAAAAATTTACTATCTCTAACTACTTTCTTAACGCTAGATTTACTAACAACCGGCAGAGTTGCTAGTGGGCCATTTTTTTTAAATTCAGATTTCTTGATAGGCAACACTTTTTTGAAATAGTAAGATTCGCCTTATTTAATGACATATAATTAAGGCGCAAAACAAGGGGAATTTTACCATTTCATTAAAGTAGTGCCAATCAAGAAATCTGAATTAAAAAAAGGAGCCTACTGGCAACACTGACCGGTCGTGTGACCGGTACCAGATGAAGTTATTTTGATTCAAATTATAAATTTCTTAATAAATAGCATAATTATAAATCACACAGAATTGAGTTTGCACTATAACGCCCAACAGGAGTCAATTCAACTGGGACCAAATGATTAAATGTTGGTTGAACCAGAAATTTCATCATAAAATACATTGAATATATATCACACAGAAATATGTTAAAACGATAAGTAATATACATTTAAATAAAAATTCTGATGTAAAATATTACTTTAAGAATGAGTAAAATTTCCGGAAGTTCTAGTGTTAAATAAAAAAGTTAAATATTTTAATCCCTTAATTCTCACGCCCGTGATATTCACGGCTGTGTCTTTTATTCAGATTGTTTGATTCCCACCAGTTTTATAAAATAGTGTGATTGGCTTTATTATGGTATCAATTTACCTGTCATTAAATAAGGTGAATATTTCTTTTTCAAAAAAATGGTGCCAATAAGCAATTTGAATTTTTAAACCGGAATTTAATGCGACCGTTAAGGGGTTAAATTAAAATTCTTGCATGAGATATTTTTAACACTAGAACGCCCGTAAGGATTCGATTCGACTCCGACCATATGATTAAATGTCAATTGGAACCAGAAAATCTTTCACAAAATAAGTTAAATTTAAAAAAGCAGATTTACGTTAAATAAATCAGTCAAATAATTTTAAATAAAAATTCTGGCCTGAAATATTATTATGAAACTTGAGTAAAATTTCCGGTCGTTCAAGTGTTAAAGTCCCCGGTATGCAGGGCTGCCGCATGGTCCTTTGTATTTAATACAACTTTTTTCATAGAAAAATCTTGTTTGTGAATACCGTAGAAACTTAACTGAAAGTGATTTTTTTTTTTTTTTTTTTTTTTTTAAACCATTGTTTCAAATAACTACCACGAATTTTTTTCTTGGAAAATACTGGTTTTCGGAAAATGGACCAATTGGAGCCCTGGACGCTGTTAAATGATATATTTCTTTTGTGAAATGTAATAATTGTTAAATAAGATTTTTTTAACATTTTTTATCGTTAAGCCCTTGAAGGGGACGTTTTATATATCCCACCTAATTTTAATCTCCAAATGCTACATCGGCATCAGAATTTCGGAACGAAATGTTGCTTTTATACGGTACGTAATTATTTTTAACTTATTTTCAAATAAATTTGTTCGTAAATCCTTGTGTAATTCAATCAATTCAGCATTTTAGCAGTCGAAGTTCTTTGCCTCTGAAAGGGTTAAAGTTGAGTTCCGTCTTTCGTGAAAATGGCAATACCAATCATAAGTGTTTGGCAGCAATTTTTGCTCTTTACTAACTGCAATAAGAAATAATGGAGTTGTGAATAAAGAGTAGAAGACATATACTGTATTGTTTACCAGTTGCGAGTGAAGTAACTCAGGAGGTTGTCACAAGATGCGGCTGTTTATATATATATATATATATATACATCGGATTAACACTTTCTGATTAACGAAGATGCAATGAAGTAAATTTAAATAAAACTTTTCGTCTTATTTAAGCACTTTATTATTGCAAAATTTCTCTCACAAATACGGTAAAAAAAATTTGTTTGTTTTTACTGGTGGCAGTTTGCCCAGGTATTATAATCTTCTTTTTCATTGACACTGACAGGAGGTTACTTAGGTTTTCACAATATGACGGAAACGCAGGGCCTGACTATCACCGAAGTAAACTTGCACCAGTAAAAATGAATATCTCTTTTAGCCATAATTATGACCGAAATCCTGCCTTAAAAAGGCGCTTAAATAAGGAGAACATTTCTATTTGAATTTACTGGTACAGGTTTGCCCCAACGGTAATTAACCCCTGCGAAACCGGTTAACCCTTTCCGACGCAGTGGTCCTACTTCGGGACCACCTAATTTTAATTCCTAACGGCACCAAGAATAATTTAATAAAATTTTGCTTTTACAATGAAAGGTGAAAGTAACGAGTTTTTATCTCTAAAAAAGTAGTTTGTAAATTCTGGTGTCAGTCAATCATTTCGTCATTTTACGAACAGAATTTTTCTGTGCCGGAAAAGGTTAAAGTTGAAGCTTCATTATTTTAAGGATATGTCAGTTCCTATTTATTTATAGTTCCACGCTAGACATCCGAAGATTTATGAGAAACATTCAAATAGAAAAAATGCCCAGTGGCCTTGTAAGCCAAGGATCTGGGTTCGATTCCCAGCCTGGGCATTTTTTCGCTCAGTTGGAAATATTCAATTCGTATGGTAACTTTACCAATCAAATTGATTGTGTTAAAATATTAGTTGATCTACGTATCCATCGTTTATATGGAGTTCCTTTACCTGCGGTTTATTCTGTTGAGCTGTCTACATGACAGACCAGATGTTATTACCAATAAGGTTTTTCTGAGCGAAATATGCTGGCTGGTTGTCGGCCCAGTTAGCTTAAACGGAAAAGCATTGGCCTTGTAAGCCACGGATCTGGGTTCGATTCCCAGCCTGGGCATTTTTTCGCTCAGTTGGAAATATTCAATTCGTATGATAACTTTACCAATCAGTTTGATTGTGTTAAAATATTAGTTCATCTACGTACCCATCGTTTATATGGAGTTCCTTTACCTGCGGTTTATTCTGTTGAGCTGTCTACATGACAGACCAGATGTTATTACCAATAAGGTTTTTCTGAGCGAAATATGCTGGCTGGTTGTCGGCCCAGTTAGCTTAAACGGAAAAGCATTGGCCTTGTAAGCCAAGGATCTGGGTTCGATTCCCAGCCTGGGCATTTTTTCGCTCAGTTGAAATATTTAATTCGTAATTTTATATTTGTTCATCATAATACAGCAGCATTGATTTTCTAAAGCGTCATTTTCATGCTTATAAAACGTACGGGGTGATTTAAAACACGTTTACAAAATGACATTGCAAATCGGGCATACAACAAGAATGAAAAATCACATAGGAATACAGGGTCACAAACCACTTTTTGAGTCACAAATACATTGTGTTTCATCCTAACTGAATTCTGGTTGACAGCAGTAACTTTCAGAAAATTGAAGTATATTATAATAAAAGATTTAACAGACATTCTCATCTTTGCTTTTAATGTGATAACACCAAACAAAAGTGGTAGAAATTTGCATTATACGCGCCAGCAGTATGCACTTGACGCCCTACATTCTGCACTGTTATGATAAATTCATACTGTATCATCGATTGCTTGAGCAACATGTTTTTACAGATTTTTTTCGTGAATTTATCACATTTCACACGAAACAAGGTCCATATCGTTGCATTTTCAATACAATATTTTGATTTTTCTCGAAATTATTACCGTCAAACCGGGTTCAGTTAGGATGAAACACACTGTATTTATGACTCAATAAGTGGTTTGCTACCCTATGTTCCTATGTGAATTTTTATCCTTGCTGTATGCCTGATTTGCCATGTAATTTTGTAAACTTTTTTGAATCATCTTTTATTTATTTATTTATTTATTTTTTTTTGGATGTGTGATACTCCTGTCGCACTCGCAGTATATAAAAATCACCTCTTTCAGATATAAAAATGATTTTTAGAAATCGATGCTACTGTATTAAAATGGTTAATAAAAAAAAAAAATTAATTTAACACTAGAACGGCGGGAAATTTTACTCAAGTTTTATAAAAATATTTCACATCAGAATTTTTATTTAAAACTATTTATCTTATTTATTTAAGTTATTTTCGTGCAACATATACTAATCTTATATTATAAAAAAAATTCTGGTTCGAATCGACATGTATTCTTTTGTCAAGGGTCAAAATGACCCCTCGCCGCCGTTCTAGTGTTAAATGTTTGAGCTTTAAATCATTTAAGTGCAAAGATTGTTTAGGTGTAAAATTGAAGACAGTTTCCCATGGATTAGGCCGATATTGAACATTTTAATGGTGGGTTTAAATTTAGTATGCTGATTGCCCTCGGTGGCAAACTGAATTAAATACACTTTAAAATGTTTTCTTCGAATTTAATGCATATATTTCTTTTAATTTCTTGCGCCAATCAAAACTAAAAATGTAGCTCCGATTCTTTTCGTGCTGCATGAATTTAAAAATTGTAGTTAAAACATTTGACTTGACTGTCTAAGAAGGATTGCTTGTACAATGAAACCAAGTCAGTAGAGCATAATTGTCCCTCTGGGTCCTTTTTTCTTTGAGGATTTAAAAAAAAATTGCTGTATTCAGCCCACGCTGAAACTGTCGGAAAACGCGACAATGGGTGGTAACCGCATAAATCGAAGTATGAAACACACTGGGACTATGTCGGCTCTGTCAGAGGTATCGCAATCACGAGCAAAGGACAGGGACTGCTTTAAACAGTGTTGTCAGGTGTTCCGAGTAAATCACGGCTCCAAATGCTCTGTACACTGCTAATTTCTTACAGCTTATTTCGCCGTCTTTAATCGCAGATAAATCTGCCTATAAGGCGACGAAAGTTATTCTAGAATACAGGTGTGTCCGGAGCGTTTGGAGCATCGATTTACGCAGGACACCTGGCAACACGCGATTTCCACGCGACAGTGGGTAGCAACTGTAGCGTTACCATGTGACACACGTTAATCGGGTCTCCAAATACTCTGAGTACAAATACTCATTTTTTATCTTTCGACCTAACACGTTCACGCCGCCGCAGATGTTCATGTTTTTCGCTGTGAGACGGCACTCGAATTCATATTTCACTTCATCTGGCGGCGCGGTACTGTTGCTTATTCAGACACTGTATGTAATGTCCCACCCCTCTCATATTTATTGAATTGAACTCGAATATAACAAGCAGAGTTGATTGTGAATGTTTGAAAGTTCGTAAGGAGTAAGGAGCAAGCAAATTACTTAGACATGATTTTATTGACTATATATGTACGAACTTAAATTAAAATGTCTGACAATATAATGAAATATGGACATGATGTAAATGCATTTCTGTAAGATAGAAAGCACGCCCTTAGTCAATGATATTTTTGGAATGAAAACGACAATTCACTTTTCCCGTCGTGAATGTATTAAGTTTATAATAATAAATAGTTTTTACTACTGAATTTTCCAATATTCAAGTGTGACCTGTATTGCACACCGTCTATATCATAGTCGAGTGTGACCCACCTGCAGTACACGCCTACTATGGAACAGTGGAGTGTGACTCACCGGTGATGCATGCCACCTGATGCGAAATTCAAGCGTGACCCACCGGTGATGCACGCCGCCTGATGGGACAGTCAAGCGTGACTCGCCGGTGATGCGCGCCGGCTCGAACGTGTTAATGGCAAAATTAGCTACTATTAAAGATGGCGAATAAAACTAAGAAACTAGTTGTACTCACAGAATTTCGAGCCCTGATTTACGCGGGACATCTGGCAATACTAAGCAACGGGCATCAGGTGTTGGAAGAAAATTAAATAATTCTAGTATCAGCTATACCTTCAATGCAGTGCGCGTACGGTTCTACCACAATATTCGAATTGAATGCTCCGCTTTATTTGACCTACAAATTTTGTCATTCGGAAAGATTTCTAGTCTAAAGAAAAACTAAGTATTAGGCAAAGGTGTCTAATCTGAAAAAGGGGTGCCGTACTCCTCGGAAATTCTAAAGAGTGCACGCACTTTGTATACGATCTTTCACGTAAAACAAATAGTCTGATAATGTAATAATAATTTCACGTAAATCAAATGAAGCGTGACACTTGTAAAACCATTATATATCTTTAATTATTTTGCATAATAAAATATACATCCTTAAATTGGCACTAACTGATCGGGGAAATAACAACTTTAAAAATCACCGTATGAAATATATTTAAACAAAAAATAGCTGTAGAAAAAACTTTAAGTAAAATTGATTTCTTAAATAATGCCAGGCATCAATAATTAGAGCTGTCGTTAGGATAACATATATAAATTAAACAATAATTCAAAACTGGAAAAGAACTAATTATAGAAAACGGTGAAAGTAATTTCTGGCAAAAACCGTTTTGGAAACAGAAGAAAATTATGAGCATTTTGTATGAATGCAATTACAGAAATGTTAGCAGAAGGATAATAAATACTCATTGCTTTAAGATGGAATAAATTAAAATATCTAGTTATTGTCTAGAGAATAATTACTAACGAAAACGCTTTTCTTCATATCGTAATTTGTTTAATAAAAAAATAAGAATGGCATTCATATTGTTTCTAAATTGTGAAATATCGTTTTCATTCTAAGGAAGTGTATTGCTGGCAAAGCTGAATTTTTTGTACCATTTTTGCCAAATATCATTATTTGTCTCATTTATTCGATTTTTTTTTTTCATTTATGAAAACCAGAAAAAAAAATAGTTGCAGTCTGAACCGGAAAGTTTGAAAAGTATGGTGCAAAACCTGTCGAAATTTATGCTTTCATCTTACCGCTAAAACTTAATGGTAAGTTTTGCCTTATTTAATCACTGCGATATCCGCGGTTAGCATAGCTGCCAACTTGTACGGATTTTTGATGCCACTAAAATTTGACAGAAATTTTTAACTTATCTAATTATCAAAATTCACTGCAATTCGGCGATTAAATTAGGGAAAATTTTCTATTAAATTTTAGTGGTAGAAAAAAATCCGTACATGTTGGCAGCTATGCATTAACCCCTTACTTCTCGCTCCCGTCATATTCACGGGCTGTGTCTTTTTTTCAGATTATTCAGATTTGTTTGATTCCCACCAGTTTTATAGAATAGTTTAATTGGCTTTATTATGGTATCATTTTACCTCTCGTTAAACAAGGTGGGCATTTCTTTTTCAAAAAAGTGGTGCCAATAAGCAATTGGAATTTTTAAACCGTAATTTAATCCAACCGTTAAAGGGTTAAGTAAGACTAAAATATTCTTTAAATTTCAGTGGTCAGAGAAAAGCGTAAACTTTGGCAGCTAGGTAGAGTCTGTATTGCATGTTATTTATATATCGTTCGAATTGGGACCCCGGAAACAATATGAAAATTTCAGGCAATGTTCATATTCACAAAAGCGAGAAAATAACATCTAAGCATTACATAAGCATGAAACGAAACACATGTGAATTAATTTTAGAACAGTGTGCTTCAACTGGCTGACAATGAGTAGCCCATGATACCTTCTGTGGTTGGCTCGCAGGAGTCAATAATATTATGTTCCAAAAAATAATAATACATAAAAAAATATTACTATATACAATTATTTTTTTATTAGTATCTAATATTCAGTTGGGGAATAGGTAATACGTACTACTTAACATTGAAGATTCGGATTGAGAGTACGGAAAAAGACTTCAGAATCTCATCGTTTTACATTTCATCTCTATTAATCCATTTTTAAGAAAACTGTGTGGAAACAATGGCATAGCTGGCAAATGTTACGCTTTTTTTAATCAGAAAAATTTAATATAATTTTTTACCTTATTTAATAGGCAGATTGAAAAAGGTAAAATTTACTGTTAAATTGTTTTGATACAAAAAAGCATAAGTCGTTCGCAGCTAAGCAATAGAACAATTTACTATGAATAAAGAAGAATTGACGTAGTCTCAAAATTGTAAAGATTCAACTGTATACGGATCCGCAGAGTCATGCAAAATTTCTATCATAACTAAGGAAAATTTTCTATTCGATTTTACTGGTGGAAGTTTGCCTACATGGTAGTCAGGTACACCATGTTGTGACTACATAAACTGTTCTCCTGTCTGTAAATTTGAAGACTGAAAGGCAAACTTTCACTAGTAAATTTAAGTAGAAATTGTCACGTTAAATAAAAGTTTCATTCGAATAGATATTCTGCCATAATTAAGGGGCAAAATTCTATTCGTTTTTATTGGTGGAAGTTTGCCCTGGCGTTAATCAGGCCCTTATCTGATGCAAAATAACAACAGCCGCCATCATGTGACTACATCCTCGGTTACTTCACTTGCAACCGGCAGACAATGCATTATCTATCTCCCCTTTATTCATAGCTCCATTTAATTGAAGAGAAAAATAAAAAATAAAAGTGCCCAGCTAAACTGATGGCATTGAGCTCACAGGCTATTCACACTAATTGTATATTATACACTTATTTTAAAGAATAATGCCCCTCAAAAAACTAAGTGAAGGGGAATTAGCCCCCGTTTCCCCCTTTATACTTAACCAGTGAACCTCCAAATCTAATCAGGGAAGCCCCTTATCATAATAAACCGGTATACCAAATTTGGAGCAAATCGAATAATCCTGCAAAAAGGACATTTATCTAAATTAAGGGGGTGGACTAGCCCCCCTTTATCTTTAACCAATGAATCGCCAAAACGAAACAGGGAAGCTCCTTAACATAATAAACCGGTATACCAAATTTGGAGCAAAGCGAATAATTCTGCATGAAAAACCCGTTTATATAAATTAAGGGGGGTGGCCTAGCCCCCCTTCCCCCTTTATCTTTAACCAATAAACCCCCAAAACTAATCAAGGAAGTTCCTTAACATAATAAACCGGTATACCAACTTCGGAGCAAATCGAATCATTCTGCATGAAAAACCCAATTATCTGAATTAAGGAGGTGGACTAGCCCCCCTTTTCCCCCTTTATTCTTAACCAATGAACCCCCAAAATTAATCAGGGAAGTTCCTTAACATAATAAACCGGTATACCAAATTCGGAGCAATTCGAATCATTCTGCATGAAATACCCATTTATCTGGATTAAAAGGGGTGCACTAGCCCCCTTTCCCCCCTTTTTCTTAACTAATGAACCTCCAAAACTAATCAGGGATGTTCCTTAACATAATAAGCCGGTATACCAAATTCGGAGCAAATCGAATGATTCTGCATGAAAAACCCATTTTTCTGAATTAAGGGGGGGGGGAGGACTAACCCCGTTTTCCCCCCTTTATCCTTAACCAATGAACTGCCAAAACTAATCAAGGAAGTTCCTTAACATAATAAACCGGTATACCAACTTCGGAGCAAATCGAATCATTCTGCATGAAAAACCCAATTATCTGAATTAAGGAGGTGGACTAGCCCCCCTTTTCCCCCTTTATCCTTAACCAATGAACCCCCAAAACTAATCAGGGATGTTCCTTAACATAATAAACCGGTATAACAAATTCGGAGCAAATCGAATGTTTCTGCATGAAAAACTCATTTTTCTGAATTAAGGTGGGGTGGACTAACCCCGTTTTTCCCCCTTTATCCTTAACCAATGAACTCCCAAAACTAATCAGGGATGTTCCTTAACATAATAAACCGGTATACCAAATTCGGAGCAAATTAAATGATTCTGCATGAAAAACCCATTTTTCCGAATTAAGGGGGGGGTGGACTAACCCCGTTTTTCCCCCTTTATCCTTAAAAAATGAACCCCCAAAACTAATCAGGGATGTTCCTTAACATAATAAACCGGTATACCAAATTCGGAGCAAATCGAATGATTCTGCATGAAAAACCCATTTTTCTGAATTAAGGGGGGGGGACTAACCCCGTTTTTCCCCCTTTATCCTTAACCAATGAACCCCCAAAACTAATCAGGGATGTTCCTTAACATAATAAACCGGTATACCAAATTCGGAGCAAATCGAATGATTCTGCATGAAAAACCCATTTTTCTGAATTAAGGGGGGGGGGGTGGACTAACCCCGTTTTTCCCCCCTTTATCCTTAACCAATGAACTCCCAAAACTAATCAGGGATGTTCCTTAACATAATAAACCGGTATACCAAATTCGGAGCAAATTAAATGAATCTGCATGAAAAACCCATTTTTCTGAATTAAGGGGGGGGGACTAACCCCCTTTTCCCCCTTTATCCTTAACCAATGAATCCCCAAAACTAATCAGGGATGTTCCTTAACATAATAAACCGGTATACCAAATTCGGAGCAAATCGAATGATTCTGCATGAAAAACCCATTTTTCTGAATTAAGGGGGGTGGTGGACTAACCCCGTTTTTCCCCCTTTATCCTTAACCAATGAACCCCCAAAACTAATCAGGGATGTTCCTCAACATAATAAACCGGTATACCAATTTCGGAGCAAATCGAATGATTCTGCATGAAAAACCCATTTTTCTGAATTAAGGGGGGGGGGACTAACCCCGTTTTTCCCCCTTTATCCTTAACCAATGAACCCCCAAAACTAATCAGGGATGTTCCTTAACATAATAAACCGGTATACCTAATTCGGAGCAAATCGAATGATTTTGCATGAAAAACCCATTTTTCTGAATTAAGGGGGGGTGATGGACTAACCCCGTTTTTCCCCCTTTATCCTTAACCAATGAACTCCCAAAACTAATCAGGGAAGCGCCTTATCACAATGAACCTAGGAAAAAATTTTGAAGCAAATCGGATGTTTCTATCAAGAGTTATCGCGTTACGTACATACGTACGTACGTACATACATACATACATACATACATACATACATACATACAGAACGGGCGGGCACATTAGCTCTCAGGCTTTGATAGCCTGTGAGCTAATCATCTCTAATAAAGCAGAAAAACCTCCAGCGTGCTTTGCTTCAGATGGTGGAAAAAAATTACGCCAAATTTCAAGGTTCGATTTCATTTCTAAATATAACCGAGGGATAGATATAGAAGGGTCGAGTTAGATCCTAGAAATAAATCAAGATGTATGTTTCAAATGTATTAATTAAAATTTAAGTACTTTCAGAAAGAAAAGAAAAGACAATTCAACTGAAGATGAGAAAAGGGATTTTTGTTTAGGGATTTTTGAGGGAGCCACAGTACCTTGTGTGTTCATTAGCGTAAGGCCAATGTCAGACGGGCGTCTTTTTGCACGCTTTTATACTTACGTATTATCCCTTCACAATGCTACCGGAATTGTGTAGGGATAATACGTAAGTAAAAAAGCGTGCAAAAAGAAGTCCGTCTGACATAGACTCATCAATGATGACAGATCACAACGGTAAACGATAAGTGTAGGAATTACAGAATTTAATTACCAATGTTTTTCAACAATTTTCTGCGTCTTATTGTTGATTTAAGCGATTGTGCAACAATTAAAGAAGGTAAAGAAAGTTTTAAAATATAGTGATATTTATAATGCTATTGTACCAGTTGTAGATAAGTATGGTGAATTTTCAAGAAAAGCTTTAACCCTTTAGCGGGTGGTGTCCACAAAAATGGTCACCTAATTTTAATTCCAAAAGTGACAAACGGCACCAAGAATATTTAATTAAAATTTTCTTTTTTATAAAGTATGGGAAAATAAGCAAGTTTTTATTTTCTAATAAATTCGTTTGTAAATACTGGTGTCAGTCCATTAATTCATAATTTTACAAACAGAATTACTCCGCGCCGGAAAGGGTTAAATGAAGAAACAAATATTTATTGTTCGATGAGCTTTCGTAAAAAATATTGACACGTTTTGTGTTAGATATAATAAATTCATCTAAAATTTTTCACATATTATGAGCGCCCAAACGTGTCTTGATTTACGCCGACTCTTACAATTCGCTTAATTGTCCTGAAGAAGGAAAAAACGTGATATTTGGTTTTTAGTCTTCTAAAATATCAAGAATATATCCCAACATTTAATCGATCTCATTACAGCCAAGATTTAGGATCAAGATCCTAAGCGATATTCAAGGCTCTCAGAGCCTTTTATACAATTTCTACCACTATTTTAAGACGAAAATCTTTGTGGTAGATACTTTTAACTTCTACCATAGAAGCATACTCAAAAGTGTACTGTTTCATATTAGTGGTACCAAAAGAAAGGGAAAAAAATTAAAGTCCTCAGCAAAAGTTTAGACCCTGGTGATATTTAAACTTTAAATAAAAACTACGAACACTTGGGTTATACAAATGGCTGTACTTATTTTTAAATATATTTTAAACATTTTATGACGGAAATAATGATTTTAATGTAGGATATTATTTAATTTAACTTAAAAAGGTTAAATTTGCATATTGCGAAAGTTTAGACACTTTCTTGATTTTTAGAAACTGTTCGCGGAAAAACGCAAATTTCACTCTTATGACGTCGCATGCATGAAGTATTTAAGTGAGCGTCGCGATAGCATCGGTTAGTGAAGATGCCGCGAGATAGAAATTTTCAGTCAGATGAAGTAATTGAAGCATGGAAGCTGAAATCGAAAGGGAAGACTGTTGCAGAAATTTCAGCTACTTTGAATCGTCCAAAGAAGTCAGTTTACCAAATACTGTCTAAGGGTGACTCTTTCAAAGCAAAACGTAGATTTGGAAGACCTCGTGTGGCCAGAAAACGAGACGGTAGACGGATCTAAAAACTAGCATTTAGAAAAATGACAATTGCTAGTCGCATAAAAAGTCAGTAAGAGCTTTCTGCGTCGACAGATACGATTCGTAGATCATTTAAAGAAAGATGTAAATTAGCTTACATGAAAATGATAAAACAACCAGCCTTGAAATCTCAAAACAAATTGACGAGAATACAGTGAGCACGTAAATATATCACATAGATCCAAGTGGTGTACTGTGATATTCAGTGACGAAAAAAAAGTGGAATTTGGATGATCCAGATATCTGGGCATACTACTGGGACGGCTTCCGTAAAGAGCATCGGACATTCTTTAGTATACAACAAGGAGATGACTCTTTAATGATTTGGCCCTCACTTTGTTTTAATGCTCAAGTATCTCTGGAGTTCCTCAATGATCGCCAAGCAGTGTAAGACTACATTCATAGGTTGGAAAACAATTTACAGCCATTTTCTGAAATTTTAGCTGTTCCAAAGTATGTATTTGAGCAAGATAATTCGTGTTGCATACAAAACAAAAAAATTGTTTAACTCTCAAAATATTACTGTTCTCGACTGGCTCGAGTGTATCCCTGAGAATCCAATCGAAAACATTTGTGTCATCATATCTCATAAGGTTTACGCAATTTTTGACAATACTCCTCTGTTAATGAACTTCGAGCTGCTGTTGAACGTGTTTGGTACGGAATAGACTCCCAAAGGATGCAGGATTAAGTTTCTTCGATGGAAAGTCGCATTTTTGCACTAATTGCAGACAATATAGGTGCAGTTCGATTTTAATTTATAGTTTTTTTTCTGTAAATAGACTGATTGTCTATTCTTTTGCCACAATGTTAATTTTGTCATTATATATTATGTAAAGTGTATAATTTAAAATTTATTCTTTACAGTTGAGTTGCAAAAATTCGTTACATATATCTCAGTATAGAAGCATAATCGATAATTGTCTAAACTCTTGCTGGGTACTGTATGAAAGCTACGAGCCCTGGATACATAGATGCCAACATCATTTAATCATTCCGGAGTCTGATCCAAGACAAACAAGTTTAAAATCGGAAAGTGTTTATAAAAAAAATGTGTCTTTTTCAACATGGTACTTATTAGATTTCATTTTAAAATTCTTTATTAAATAAAATTTCCGGTTGGAAACACGTTTGTCTTGGATCAGACATGCAATAATTAAGAGATGTTGGCATCTGGGTGGATATCTGGCTTTCTTCAAAAACTATTTTGTAATATGCACATTTTTGGAAAATGACGACATCCTAATTAATCCAATCTTCACAAATCTGGATAGACTGGAAACACGAACATATGAGAATATTATTTATACCAAATAAAAATGCTGAAAAGGAAAAAGATTAATAAGTTAATCCAAGAAAATTTGATGTCCATTCTCTGTAACAAAATAGCAGAAATGGAAGCAAACATTCCTTCACGTGTCTAATGGCACATTAAACAGTGCTCACATTTAACCAAAAGTAAAATACAAAATTGATAAATGAATAATTGATAAATCCTTTGTAAATTTAGTGTTAGTGAAGCAAAAGTGTTTAACCTATTACAAACCGACAGACAAACGAAAATGCTTTTAAAGGTTATTTTTAACTACATGTCGTCTAAACAGTGTTGCCAGTAGGCGACTTTTTTAAAATTCAGACTCCTTGAATGGTACTTCTTTTTTGAAATTGTAAAATTCGTCTCATTTAATGACACATTAATTTAGGCAAAAACAAGGAGAATTTTAACATATCGGAAAAGCGGTGCCAATCAAAAAATCTGAGTTTAAAAAAAGTAACCGACTGGGAACATGTGTCTAAATAGATGAATGAATTTAGACGTAAATGTTTTTCAATAAATATCTGGCAAATACCCCGCTTTTATATATTGCAGGTGGTCCAACCAGGGATTCGGGATACAGAACATGCTGATTTGCGTACACAGAATATCTAAAATTTTGCAAATTAAAAACTCGAATACATTTTATACATTTAATACATTTTTTTTTTTTTTAGATTATGCATTCACAACACAAAAAGGCCATTTTTATATGAAAAATATCAATTATATATTTAAATAAAAATCTGAAATTTATTAAAAACGGTACTTTCGTATTAGCCACATATTGACAAATAATACAAAGGGAATCCTAAAAGATTTCACTATTTAAAGAAACCTTTTTTATTGTGATTATTTCAGTATTTAATCGCGGAGTTGAAATACATATCTGCTAAATTTGTGATTTATTTATACTTTTATTTATTTATTGATGAAGTTTAAATTTAGTTATGGAATATTAGCCGGAGACAAATGCTAAACTATTTATATTGTTTTAAATGTAAACGTGGCAATCTTCCGCAAGTGAGGTGCACGTTATATAGATAGGTTAAAAAAAATCATGCTTGAAAATTATTATATAACCAATAAAATATCAGTAAATTGAGATACAGTTTTAAAACAAAAATATTTGCTAGTGTATTTTTTTCTTATTCGACGGTGTTAACATTTACCGGGTGTCCCGAAAATGACGGTTGGGTTTTAAAATTCAATAACTTGCAAACGGTGACAGATGTTAAAAAAATTCTTGCAGGAATGTTATGCAAGATGTCAGGAGTTTTTATGTTGCGGTTCTGAGTTTTAGTTAGAAATAGGAGCAATAGATGACGCTGCAAGCAATGACCGCTAAATCTAGTTTAGTTTTTCAGCCTCTCTTTTCTTTCATTTGAAAATATGAGATTAAAATGTATTGAATGGATCCCGAAATACCAAAGATTGGGTCTAGACTGAGCACCTACTGCTCTCAGTGCCAGCAGTTGTTTGAAATTCGAACTAAAATCAAGAATCACTGTAAAAAAATCCTGACATCATACGTAACCCTCCTGCAAGAATTTTTTAAATATCTGTCACCGTTTGCACGTTATTGAATTTTAAAATCCATCAGCCATTTTTGGGACACCCGGTAAACGGTGCTTAGATCTTAATTACTTTGCAAAAAAGAGAACTTCATTATTCAGGTTCTTGCTATCGTCCGAGGCTTACGAAAATGACAGACTACCGCGGTGTGTCCGATTCGTCTTTTTTTACAGACCCCTGGAGTCACGTGGTGCTCGAATGCACCAATGAAAGTGTGAGAAAAGAGCATCACGTGATTCCAGCGGTCTGTAAAAAAAGAAGAATCGGACCCACCGCGGTAGCCTGTCTTTCTCGTTAGCCTCGGCTATCGTCAACATGACGTCAGAGTTTCTCAAGGACAATATAGATGTACAGTCGTGGAAAAAAAAAATAAACACCCCTTACTAACTCCTCAACAAATTACCGTAGACGAAAGTTACTGGTACCGAACGACTGGAAATAAAATCTACTTTTAAATGATGTATATAAATTTTTCTTAGGGGGCCATCTAAATATTAAAACGAATCCAAAATTCATTTTTTTCAATGGCATTACCCAATTTTAACGCGATATTTCAAATCTTCGTTTCAAACTATGCCTAGACACCGAATTTCAAGTCATTTGAATGATAAGTTTTTGCATTATAAACATTCAAAATTTAGTGCTTGTAATGCTAAATTGCATTTTCATATTGTTATTTATATCTTCTGGAATTATGCTCCTAATGTGCTATTTTTTTTTTTTTTTTTTTGTAGCAATAATACTAATATACCCAAACATAAATACTCTGAATTTGCAATTGTTATAATTTTATGATATGAATTATGAATTGTGAAATTAATATTAAAAAAATATATAAATTGCAACCTACAATTTTTTTGATGGACTTACATTTATTAAGTCCTGCGTAATGGAAATGCAAAATTTCACATTTTTCTTCCAAATAGTTTTCAAATTATGCCTATAAAACGGCAAAATGATGTTTTAAGGGGCCGTCCACCGCCCCCTGAATACTAGGCCTTAGCGCTGGACCAAAAATGGCGGCTGCCGAAGGCGGATTTTTTTCAGCGTGTGTACGGTCCCTTAAATATTCCTACCAATAATTTTTTTAAGTTTTTTCCGCTTCATTTTTCTGAGAATAAACAAGGTAGAGAAATCTTTTATAAAATTCTGGTGTCTACATTTAAGGGACCGTACCTACGCTAAAAAAAATCCGCCTTCGGCGGCCGCCATTTTTGTGTGAGCGCTCAGGCCTAGTATTCAGGGGGCGGTGGGCCGTCTATGATAGAAGTGAGTAGATATTTTGAAATTTATTCTGTTATCCTGTAATCTAACAGGCTTCATTGACTCCTTGAGTGGCGCTTCAGGTGCCTTGATCAAGAAGGGGGGCTCTCTTCGTTAACAATCAAGTCCGGGCCGAAACTAGGGGGGGGGGCAGAGGGGGCACGTGCCCCGGGCGCCGCTTTAACAGAAGGTGAATGGGGCGCCAAAATGAAGATTTTGTTTTACGTTTGATACAAGAATATATATATATACGAAATTTGTATAAAAATGTCTCGGAGCCGGAAAATTTAAAAGGAAAACTGTACCAAATGTATTAAACTTTACAAATACAGTTGGCTCTCTGTTTAACGACTTTCAAGGAACCTCGAAAAATCGTCCTTAAATAGAGATCGTCCTTAAACAGAATTTTTGGTTTGGGTTGGGTTGATTTTTGACGGCCGATTATCTACACGAGGGATATAGGCCCGGGGGGAGTGCCCTCCGTGGGGGTCTTTCTAAGGGAACCTAATCCGTATTAACGCATGGAAGATCCACGGCTCGAAGAAAACCACGAAAACTCCGAACGATTAGGCCGACGGGCGCGATTGGGATCGAATCCAGCACCTCCCGTCTACCAGCTTCGAGAGCAGAACCTCTCGGCCACTGGTGGGGCAACAGAATTTTTGGAAAAATAATATTTGAAAAGCATTCCCTTCACACTTTACAGGATTAAGACTGTCAATACCTTTCTCAATGTGTTGGCGTGTTTAGAACTGTTTTGTTTATTTATTTATTTAAATTTATTTTATGTTTTCTTTCTTTTTTATTATTTTATTGATACCGATAACGAATATAATAATTCATATTTCTATTGCACAAATACGAATTGCATTACATATACTGCATACAATGTTACTTACAGTACTATCAAAATAATTATAATACATTTAATTAAACAAATTAAGTTTTTAAAAAATCAAAAAGTGTAGATTGTTTCAATGATGGTCAAGTTTTTAGTACCCTTGCTTCAAGCTTTTCAAGAAGGTTGAATGAGTCATCTTCCATATTTAATGGAACAATGGACTGGCGAAGAATATCCAGAGCAGAATTTGCATCTGAGTAAGAAGGAGGTGGTGTCTCGCTTTCTGTATCATCAGCATCATCACCATCTTCTGCATCTGAAGTTGAATTTTCATTTGCGATGTCTTCATAAATTTGCTCTAAATTTCTGAAGTTGGTCGTTAAAAGCCTTCGTCACAATGGATAGAATCTTTTACTGAAAGATCTTCATCACCAACAAGACTTTTCCATTCTTCGGTGGTGATATCTTCTGTGTCGAGTTGTGCATGCATCTGTTATATCCATTTGTTCTTGATTGGCATTTCCAGATGCCCAAAAGCAGTTTTCAATTATGCAAGGAGAAACTTCTTTCGAGGCTGATGTAATCATGTGCTTGACTCCCAAAATTGTAATTTTTTTAAATTTCATTTTTGTCAGCAAAATTATTTAATAAATTCCTAATTAAGGATTTTCGGTAATATGCTTTTACACTGCAAATGATTACCACAGGTCTAATGGATGCAACTTACTTGTACAATTAGCGGTAAAAAATGAATTGACACATTTATAAGTCCTGGAATATACGAAATACACCTGGTAAATACGTGAAAATCGTCGTTTAATAGAAACAATTTCGTCTTTAAATAGAGATTTTTTTCTTAAAGGAGCCGGGACCGCAAAAAATCGTCCTTAAGTAGATCGTCGTTAAGTAGAGCGACGTTAAACAGAGAGACGACTGTACTAGATAAAAGATTCATCTACAGCACAAAACTGCAAATGAATAAAAAAAAAAAGAAATGTTCTCTTAGGCTTTTTTCATTCTCCCATTCCAAAAGTATCATGCCCATGCTTTTTCCTACTATCTTTTTAATCACTTCCTGTGTAGGAGACCGTTTTTCAAGGTCAGTCTCTATTGTGGGACGCTGTCCACTATTGGTAATTACCCAGCGCGAAGCGACCCCTCAGTCATACTTTTCTATTAGATAAAAAAATTCCATGAAAGCTGTTTTTTTTTCCTGTTTTCCGCTGAACATCAGCTTCAGCTTCCTTTTTTTTTTCTTTTCTGTCTTGCCATGGGCGATGACTGCCCGCGAAAATAAAACAAACGGGGGGGGGGGATGCACAAAGTAAAATTCTTAGTAATACCATTTTTTTTTAGATATCGACCTCATTTAGACTATACAAAAAAAAGTTTCAAATGATTAAAATGCAATTTAGTTCCTTTTGATTCCGTTTTCAAGGTTTTAATGAATCAATGTTTGACAAAGCTGACTACGTAGTTCAGTTTTATGTATTTTAAATTAAAAAAATAAGTTGTCTATTAGATACTTAAATTCTTTTTGTAAATTTACTTTGTAGTGGAAATAAGTTGTCTATTAGATACTTAGTAAAATTCTTTTTGTAAATTTACTTTGTGGTGGAGAGGGGGGGGGGGGGGGCGCCAAAATCCATGTTTGTCCCGGGCGCCAAAAAGTCTAGTTTCGGCCCTGAATCAAGTACAGAACTTCAATTTGGATACAGCCCTTAAAATACGCTCCTTTTCAAATAAATAATTTCTCGGAAACTTATGGTACGAATTGCATAAAAATTTGTTTTTGGGCTAATTGAAGGGTGTAGAGCTCATTTATGCTGTCAGAATTGTGTACTTCTATTGAAAAACAAAAACAAAGTTATGGTTCGTTTTAATATGTAGATAGCCCCCTAAGCAAATTTTATATACATCATTTAAAAGTAGACTTTGTTTCTAATCGTTCGGTACTAGTAACTTTCTTCTACGATAATTTGTTGAGGAGTTAGTAGGGGTTGTTTACTTTTTTTTCCCCACTACTGTACATATATGATGGATTATGAATTCAAAAAAAAAATATCTCAATTACGTCACTCAACTTTAGGTAATGAAAATGCAGTAAAATCATTGAATGGCAGTCACTTTGGAACAGGTAGATTCCCCTTACTCAGAGGGTAAAGTATACAGTAGGTAATAGAGGTTGAAAAAGTTCTTTCAAAAACAAGGCGTTATCTATTCCGAAGTATGTTTATGGTCGATTGAATAATTATTTTCTTATATACTAATATTGATGTGAGGAGTAAAAATTTTCCATTAATACTAGAACGCGCGGAAATTTTACTCAAGTTTCATAAAAATATTTGACACCACAATATTTATTTTAAACTGTTTGACTGATTTATTTAACGTAAATCGGTGTGGTTTAAATTTAACTTGTTTTATGAA
Source organism: Maratus speciosus (assembly GCA_963932465.1). NCBI lineage: Eukaryota > Metazoa > Arthropoda > Arachnida > Araneae > Salticidae > Maratus > Maratus speciosus. The sequence continues at coordinate 198,720,083 of OZ010796.1, read as the reverse complement.
AGAATTTTTTATTAGAGTTGAAATTTAATCACATATTCGGAGTCGAGTCGACTCCTTCCGGGCGTTCTAGTGTTAGACAGTGAAAATGAAATAAACCTCTTATCATCTAATACTCACATTAACCCATTACCCGCTGGTGTTGCGTTCACGCAACGGTAAAAATGAATGCACATATTTATGTTATTTACATATCCACCAGTATTTTTTAATAAAAAAATTGGCCTTACTTAAAGATATAAAATTTTAAGATCACATAAAGCGAAAATTATCTTTCAGAGTTTGTGGTGGCTAACAACGTTCATCTAAAAAGTTGAAAATTTCAACCTGATAGTTTTGGCGGTTTATGGGTTAAACACAACCTAAATAATTCAGAATATAGAAACTGAATAATCAGAAGCGGAAATATTAATTCTTTTAAATCCAAGGAATTGAAACCCTTAAACCACCCCCAACCCCTTGAGAGAAGGTGGGATTTAACCTCCTGAGACCTGGCATTCATTTAAATGGATGCTTTGATTTCTCCTTCTATTGCGTTAAATTTCATTGTAGCAATCTAAAACCAGTTTGGAAATGTATGAATCAAAAATCAACATTCAGCTTTTGGATTTTGGTAACGGTAACTACTTTGTTTAGAAAATGGCGTAATAAATGAGTCAAGTTGGAATTCTACGTTCTGCTGGTAAGTTTCGCTTTTATGTTATTTTAATTTGTTTAAACTATTTTTTTTTCAATTTTAATAGCAGATGTTAATACTTGCTTTATGTTTTTTATAATAAATTCTATTCTTTCCCATACTTTTAGCATTTTTTTAATTATTTTAAAGCGAGTTATGGCCAGTGTTGCCAGTGGGCTACTTTTTTTAAAATTCGGATTTCTTGATTGACACCACTTTTTTGAAACAGTAAAACTAACTTTGTTTTTGCCTTAATTAATATGTCATTGAGTAAGGCATATTTTACCTTTTCAAAAAAGTGGTGCAAATCAAGAATCTGATTTTATTAAAACTCAAAGCGTTATAAGTCAGCGAACAAATTTAATGCTGGAATCAGGCTTAAATTAACACAGTTGCGCCACCTTGTGGACGGAGTGATAATTCACATACGCGGGCTTTTAGTGTGGCGCGTATTTTCTAAATCTTCAGTCACTTATGGAAATGAATTTTGTTTGCCACATTTATTGCAAAATAATGGCGTAGCGAGAAGGGCATCCAGATGCACTTGACACCACGACGTTTTCTTCGCCTTATCAGAAGCACTTCAGATCGACCTGTAGTTCTCACTGCATCCGCTACGTGGCGCATGACCTTGATTGATGTGACCTCGCTCTTAATCTTGCGGTTACTTCTACCATTTAAGATAGGACGCTTACTTATATCGCTTTGTTTAAAACTAGCCCAACTGGCAACACTGGTTATGGCCTGGACATCCATTTAGATGGATGTGCTGTAAAACAAAATTAAAAAATCAAAATTTATTAATTTCTTTAAAACATCATTTTTGATGCCTATTTGTTGAAAAAAACTCATATTAAAAAAATATATTCATTACATTTTGCTTGGGTCTCAGGAGGATAATATATCCCACCTACGATTAATGAAGATTTGCACCGGAAAAAATTATTAAATTTTACTTTTCTAAATTTGGTGAAAAAAAGTTTGGTGAAAAAATAGCTTTTCCTTATTTTGCAATAAAACTTTTTGAAGATTCCGGTGTGAATTTAACAGTACAGAGACACAATTACTTGCCCCTCAAAGGATTAAACCTAAGAAAACATTATGTGTCGCTAAATATTTAGCATAATAAAATATACATCCATAAAGTGGAACTGAATACTTTAAAAATTGCAAAAAAAAACTTAAAAATAAAAATATTAAAATAAATTTTGACCATAAGTATAGGGGTAGAATAATCATCAACGAAGTCATATTGATTTCTTAACTAATTCCAGTCATCGATAATTATATCTGTTGTGGAGGACTTCGTTTAAGATAACGCATATAAATTACTGTGATAATTTAAAATGGAAAAGAAAGAATTATCGCACACAGTGAAACTAATTACTCCTAAAACCGTTTGAAACAAAACTGAATAATCAGCATTAAATATGAGTGCAATCACAAAAATTTTGAAACAAAACTGAATTATCAGCATTACATATTAGTGCAATCATAAAAATGTTAGCAGACTTTTAATCAATATTCAACGATTAAGAATGGAAAATTGTTTAATTATTATCGGGAGAACAATTACTGAAGAAAATGTTTTCTTCATTTCATAATCTTTGCATATTCTTTATTTAAAACTTAATGTCATTCTAATTGCTTCTAAATTGTCAAAATTTTATTTCCATACTAAGAGATTTACATAGCTGCCGAACATCAAGATTTAATAATAAATAGTACTATTTTCGAGGTATATTTTAGTACTTGAATACTATTTTAATAATTGTCATCTTATTTAACCGCTACTTTTTGTCGTGAAATGAACCAAATATTTATATTCAGAAATAGTGGTATTGAAAAATTGAAAGAAACATAATATTGTATGTTATATTTGCTGGTGCATTTGACTGACTAGGAATTCAAAGAGCTGTTCTAATTTAAATGACGTAAATTTCAGTGAAACTAAATGCTGCAAATCCTCAGAATTGCGGACACTTTGGGACAGTTGAATTTATACCCTATCTGGAGGTGCATACATGGCTTTCAGCTTTCAGGATTTATTCTTATCGCTATTTTTTAAAGAAAAATTTGAGCTATTTCATAAAGAAATAAATGATTAAATAAAGGAAATTCTACAATTAAAAAAAGGTGTTATAAAAAAGGGTGTTATGAAAAAAGCATAAAAGTTGGTATAGCTATTCAGAGGTAAATGCGTATCAATATTGGCGATTGAAAAAAAGTTCGATAAACAGTGGAATTCGCTATTCGGAAATGTCCCTTATTTTACTGCACGTTTTTGATGATCTACTATTAATGTTGTAACAAAATAACTGTTAAAACGACAGCGAAAATGAAATAAAACTAGCATAATATATTTGATTTGATTTGATAGGCTGAGAGTATCTGCTAAGACCAGGACCTAGTCTGTAGAGCATAGTGTTCCTCCCGGTCCTCTTTATAGAAATTAAAAAAATTACGATGTTCAGCAGAGCTATATCCGCCGCTAAACGCCACAAGGGGCGGGTTTGAAAATAAGTGGCCTTAACCCTTTAGTGCGTAGATTTGCATATATGCAAACAAGAGTTTTGAATTTAATAGATTTTTTTTATTCGCATATACCTAATTCACACCAGAAAATTGAAATAGCAATATTTTCTTTAATTAATAACAGACATTCCGCATTTAAGTAAAGCGAAAGTAACCATTGAAACTTTCAGGTGTAACGTCAGATTCTATGAATTACGTAATTTCTAGAACATATTATATCATGAGAACTAAAGGGTTATATGTTATGTTTTATAACATAAATAATTATAAAAAATAAGGTATTTGGAGACATACTTATTAAAATATTTACTAATTTGCAAGATTTTAGCGTAAAACAGCCACACGACAGTAGTTTTTACTTGTATTGCAGATGTGCAACAAAAGAAAAGATTGACGTTTTATATGAAAAATGTATTTCAGATTTATTTCATTATTTTTCCTTTGTAATAAACCTTTCATAGAATCATATATAATTTTTTCGAAACGAAATAATAAATCGCGCATTTAAGGGTTAAGAAAAAGTCAATAATTATAAAATATGCTCAAAGATCAGATCTCTCCCATGGAAGAACCCTCAAAGCGACAGGAGACAAAGACTGAGAAGAAGTTCTAAGTATAATATATTACTTACATTATTCAACGAAAACCTATTTATCAGAGGAAATATTAATTCCATCTGTGGTGAAATGTAGCACCATGACCACCGCTCCCTGAATAGTAGGCCTGAGCGAGGGCACAAAAATGGCGGCTATCATAGACGGATATTTTTTTGTTTTTACGCATCTAAAGTCCTATAAATGTAGACTCCAGTATTTTATAAGAGATTTATTTGATTTGTTCAATCTCAGAAAACCAAAGCAGAAAAAACTTTTACAAATTATTGGTGCCACAATTCAAGGTACCTTACACTCGCTGTAAAAAAATCCGCCTTCGGCAGCCGCCATTTTTGTGTCAGCGCCCAGGCCTAGTATTCAGGGAGCGCTGACCATAAGAGCTATGTATTATAAAATATTATGTATAATAAATTATACATTCATGCGCGGAACTAAGAGTATTAAAGATTGCAATAACAAATTAAAAAATCTGGAGCGACATCACTCGACTTAAAATATATATATATATATATATATATATATATAAATTTTTGACACGTTCAACCGAACAGAGCGGCCTACTAAAAAGGTTTTATCTTATATCCCTGACGAAAAGATTTATGACCAAATGGAATCGACTGGATCTCTGCCATCGAAATACTCAAGGCCAGAGGACACGAGTTGTGACGTTATCACTAGTAGACCGATTTCTTACTAGTGTTGGAATTCACACCGGAAAATTTTGAATAGCAATTTTTCTTTTATTTTACTTGTGGAATATATGTCATCTCATAAAACAATACTAACTATTTAAACTTACTGGCGAGAATTCGGAATCCCTAAATAAAAATTCAGCCACATGCGGACTGTCACAGTGTTGCCGCAGCTGTTTGATTTTTTATTGGGAGATTCCAAATTCTCACTAGTAAGTTTACATAGTTATTATTGTTTTATAAAACGTTAAGTATTCCACAAATAAAATTAAAGAAAATTGCTATTCAAAATTTTCCAGTGTGAATTCCAACATTAGTGAGAAGTAGGTCGATTAGTGATGACGTCACAACTCGTCCATTTTTTCGGTCCATTTTTTGACACCACTTTTATTTAACCCTTTCCGGGCAAGGTACTTCTATTCGTAAAATGCAGAAATGAGTGAATGACACCAGAACTTAGAAATTTACAAATTTACAATTTGGAAAATTTTCCGGTGTTCTATCCTGATTCATATGATGTATCAATAGCCCGAAATTCAAGCATGAATCTTTATATTTCTGGCGGATAACAGATGAGATGTGGGTTGAGTTATTTAGAAACTGTTTATTCGTCAAATTGGAGCTCAATCGGAAGTACCGCTTGGGAGTTAAAGTGTTCCCTCCCACGCACACATACAATTCATGATTACAATATTTTCTTTACATTGTGTGTTCGTAAAGTAAAAATCGTGATATAAAAATAAATGTAAAACTTAAGAATAGCAAAAGAATCATAATCAACTATGTAATAATGCTTCTTCAATTAGTTCAAACATCAATAATTAAGTTAATGGTTCCACCATTAGTTAAAATAAGGCGGCATACAAATAACTGCGATAACTGAAAAATGAAAATTTAACTAATTATTGAAAAGAATAAAAGAACTTACTGCCAAAAGCGTTTTGGAAAGAGAATGCTATAAAAAATAATTTTAGTAGAGCAGTAATAAATACTTAAAGCTTTAAGATGGCATAACTTAAATTGTTTAATTACTGTCACGAGTACAATTACTGATGAAAAGGCCGTTCTTCATTTCATATTCAGATTATTCTTCCTTCAAAATTTAACGGTATTCTAACTTCTTTTACACTGCAAATACAAGCATTTTAACCTTTTTACATAATAAGTTTTTTAGAAATTTCGAATTAATACCATAAATTGTGAATAGTAATTTTTGCTTAATTTAATGACAGATTACATGAAGTGAAAATTTTTACACATAGAAACATAAAAATGTACATAAACCATATTTAAGTCTGGAGTAGCACAGTTGAAGTTTATTCCAACAGAGCGAAAAATGTCCAGACCAGGGATCGAACCTGGATACTTGGCGTGCCGTACCAATGCCTTACCTGTTAGGCTATCCGGACCGATACCCGGTCGACACAATTCACTCTTATTAGTTGGACTTGGCTGCGAACTGCAGCGCTAGTTTAATTCATCCGAGCTATAACTATAGCATTTACATGATGAAACTACTTTAACACGGAAACTCCTGTATACCATGTAATTAGGTCATAATGAAGGGTACGAATATTTTTTCCAACTGGATTAAATCATATTTAAGGCTGGAGTAGCACAGTTGAAGTTTATTCCAACAGAGCGAAAAATGTCCAGACCAGGGATCGAACCTGGATACTTGGCGTGCCGTGCCAATGCCTTACCTGTTAGGCTATCCGGACCGATACCCGGTCGACACAATTCACTCTTATTAGTTGGACTTGGCTGCGAACTGCAGCGCTAGTTTCATTCATCCGAGCTATAACTATAGCATTTACATGATGAAACTACTTTAACACGGAAACTCCTGTATACCATGTAATTAGGTCATAATGAAGGGTACGAATATTTTTTCCAACTGGATTAAATCATATTTAAGGCTGGAGTAGCACAGTTGAAGTTTATTCCAACAGAGCGAAAAATGTCCAGACCAGGGATCGAACCTGGATACTTGGCGTGCCGTGCCAATGCCTTACCTGTTAGGCTATCCGGACCGATACCCGGTCGACACAATTCACTCTTATTAGTTGGACTTGGCTGCGAACTGCAGCGCTAGTTTCATTCATCCGAGCTATAACTATAGCATTTACATGATGAAATTACTTTAACACGGAAACTCCTGTATACCATGTAATTAGGTCATAATGAAGGGTACGAATATTTTTTCCAACTGGATTAAATCATATTTAAGGCTGGAGTAGCACAGTTGAAGTTTATTCCAACAGAGCGAAAAATGTCCAGACCAGGGATCGAACCTGGATACTTGGCGTGCCGTGCCAATGCCTTACCTGTTAGGCTATCCGGACCGATACCCGGTCGACACAATTCACTCTTATTAGTTGGACTTGGCTGCGAACTGCAGCGCTAGTTTCATTCATCCGAGCTATAACTATAGCATTTACATGATGAAACTACTTTAACACGGAAACTCCCGTATACCATGTAATTAGGTCATAATGAAGGGTACGAATATTTTTTCCAACTGGATTAAATCATATTTAAGGCTGGAGTAGCACAGTTGAAGTTTATTCCAACAGAGCGAAAAATGTCCAGACCAGGGATCGAACCTGGATACTTGGCGTGCCGTGCCAATGCCTTACCTGTTAGGCTATCCGGACCGATACCCGGTCGACACAATTCACTCTTATTAGTTGGACTTGGCTGCGAACTGCAGCGCTAGTTTCATTCATCCGAGCTATAACTATAGCATTTACATGATGAAACTACTTTAACACGGAAACTCCTGTATACCATGTAATTAGGTCATAATGAAGGATACGAATATTTTTTCCAACTGGATTAAATCATATTTAAGGCTGGAGTAGCACAGTTGAAGTTTATTCCAACAGAGCGAAAAATGTCCAGACCAGGGATCGAACCTGGATACTTGGCGTGCCGTGCCCAATGCCTTACCTGTTAGGCTATCCGGACCGATACCCGGTCGACACAATTCACTCTTATTAGTTGGACTTGGCTGCGAACTGCAGCGCTAGTTTCATTCATCCGAGCTATAACTATAGCATTTACATGATGAAACTACTTTAACACGGAAACTCCTGTATACCATGTAATTAGGTCATAATGAAGGGTACGAATATTTTTTCCAACTGGATTAAATCATATTTAAGGCTGGAGTAGCACAGTTGAAGTTTATTCCAACAGAGCGAAAAATGTCCAGACCAGGGATCGAACCTGGATACTTGGCGTGCCGTGCCAATGCCTTACCTGTTAGGCTATCCGGACCGATACCCGGTCGACACAATTCACTCTTATTAGTTGGACTTGGCTGCGAACTGCAGCGCTAGTTTCATTCATCCGAGCTATAACTATAGCATTTACATGATGAAACTACTTTAACACGGAAACTCCTGTATACCATGTAATTAGGTCATAATGAAGGGTACGAATATTTTTTCCAACTGGATTAAATCATATTTAAGGCTGGAGTAGATACTAACAAGAGTGAACAACTAATAAGAGTGAATTGTGTCGACCGGGTATCGGTCCGGATAGCCTAACAGGTAAGGCATTGGCACGGCACGCCAAGTATCCAGGTTCGATCCCTGGTCTGGACATTTTTCGCTCTGTTGGAATAAACTTCAACTGTGCTACTCCAGCCTTAAATATGATTTAATCCAGTTGGAAAAAATATTCGTACCCTTCATTATGACCTAATTACATGGTATACAGGAGTTTCCGTGTTAAAGTAGTTTCATCATGTAAATGCTATAGTTATAGCTCGGATGAATGAAACTAGCGCTGCAGTTCGCAGCCAAGTCCAACTAATAAGAGTGAATTGTGTCGACCGGGTATCGGTCCGGATAGCCTAACAGGTAAGGCATTGGCACGGCACGCCAAGTATCCAGGTTCGATCCCTGGTCTGGACATTTTTCGCTCTGTTGGAATAAACTTCAACTGTGCTACTCCAGCCTTAAATATGATTTAATCCAGTTGGAAAAAATATTCGTACCCTTCATTATGACCTAATTACATGGTATACAGGAGTTTCCGTGTTAAAGTAGTTTCATCATGTAAATGCCATAGTTATAGCTCGGATGAATGAAACTAGCGCTGCAGTTCGCAGCCAAGTCCAACTAATAAGAGTGAATTGTGTCGACCGGGTATCGGTCCGGATAGCCTAACAGGTAAGGCATTGGCACGGCACGCCAAGTATCCAGGTTCGATCCCTGGTCTGGACATTTTTCGCTCTGTTGGAATAAACTTCAACTGTGCTACTCCAGCCTTAAATATGATTTAATCCAGTTGGAAAAAATATTCGTACCCTTCATTATGACCTAATTACATGGTATACAGGAGTTTCCGTGTTAAAGTAGTTTCATCATGTAAATGCTATAGTTATAGCTCGGATGAATGAAACTAGCGCTGCAGTTCGCAGCCAAGTCCAACTAATAAGAGTGAATTGTGTCGACCGGGTATCGGTCCGGATAGCCTAACAGGTAAGGCATTGGCACGGCACGCCAAGTATCCAGGTTCGATCCCTGGTCTGGACATTTTTCGCTCTGTTGGAATAAACTTCAACTGTGCTACTCCAGCCTTAAATATGATTTAATCCAGTTGGAAAAAATATTCGTACCCTTCATTATGACCTAATTACATGGTATACAGGAGTTTCCGTGTTAAAGTAGTTTCATCATGTAAATGCTATAGTTATAGCTCGGATGAATGAAACTAGCGCTGCAGTTCGCAGCCAAGTCCAACTAATAAGAGTGAATTGTGTCGACCGGGTATCGGTCCGGATAGCCTAACAGGTAAGGCATTGGCACGGCACGCCAAGTATCCAGGTTCGATCCCTGGTCTGGACATTTTTCGCTCTGTTGGAATAAACTTCAACTGTGCTACTCCAGCCTTAAATATGATTTAATCCAGTTGGAAAAAATATTCGTACCCTTCATTATGACCTAATTACATGGTATACAGGAGTTTCCGTGTTAAAGTAGTTTCATCATGTAAATGCTATAGTTATAGCTCGGATGAATGAAACTAGCGCTGCAGTTCGCAGCCAAGTCCAACTAATAAGAGTGAATTGTGTCGACCGGGTATCGGTCCGGATAGCCTAACAGGTAAGGCATTGGCACGGCACGCCAAGTATCCAGGTTCGATCCCTGGTCTGGACATTTTTCGCTCTGTTGGAATAAACTTCAACTGTGCTACTCCAGCCTTAAATATGATTTAATCCAGTTGGAAGAAATATTCGTACCCTTCATTATGTACATAAACTGTACTTCTACACGCAGGGCTCACACTCGCATTGGCGTAGCGTAAGGAGGTGGGGGGATCATTTTATTACCAGTATTATTGTATGCTAAATTATGTTTTGTTTAATCGCATAATGTTAAAATACAAAATAAAGCCAAATTTTCTTTGTAATAGCGCTGATAGTAAAATGATACAGCATTCGCATCCCCTGACGGTACGCCATGTCCCACTCGGTCCGTTTTTTTTTTTTTTTTTAAATCCAACTTCTTTTTCAAAGAAAAATTTGCTTTTTAATTTTCGTCAAAACATACCTCGAAAGAATGTTTCATGGTTCGTAGGGGTACCGTTGTACTCAAGGCAAAATGTCAGTATTTTCAAGGCAAATATCACTATTTTCTTATCTTATCTTATCTTATCTTATCTTATCTTATAGAAAAATAAATCAAGTTCAAACGCAAGAAATTTCGCCCTGTTTTCAGGGGAGATTATCTATAACAAAATACTGGTAAATAAGAATTTTCTGGTTTGGAAATTCCAGGACCCGTAAGAACCCTGTGTTTTTGTGGCTGTTGTTGCAAACACCTACAACGGTTTTTCCTTTTAAGGGTGTATTTCGATCCAAACTGCTTATTTTCTGATTCATTTTAAAATTCATTTTTGCTCTGAAACGCATCAAACTGGGAAATTCTCTTATTTAGGAACTATGTAATGTGCCGTGCTTCTTAATTTTTTGATAAATGCAGAAAATACTGTAAAAAACGCTGTCAAAGTTGACGTTTTGAACCGAATTTTCCAAAGCGGGCGATCTGGGAATGAAAAAAATGGTCATACCGAGAAAGTAATTGTTTAAAAATCAAATTCTAATGAATTGAGCTGAAAATAAAATCACACGGCGTGTTAAACATGTCTTCAGAAATCACCCCAGCAAGTTTCATGCTTTTACTTCTAAAAATAGGTCTGAAAATGTCTCAGAAAATTTCGAGCTGTTTGGGGTGGGAAAATATTTTTTCGAATACACCCTTAATGGTTTTCAAAAACAGACTATTCGAGACTGGCACTTGATAAAACAGTGTAATGTGAAAAAAATAAACTAAATTAGTGAGTTTTTCAATTCCAACAGTTTCGAAAAACTTCTGTGGCCATTATCAGGGATGTTCAAAGAAAATGTCTTTGAACTTCCCTGATGATGGCCACAGAAAATCTCCGAAACTGTTGAACTTTAACAACTTATTTCTTTTAGTGCCTACCACCTTATACCGTTTTACAAGTACAATTACAGTTTATGTACTGGAGTATTTTTCTCATAGACTTTTTTTTTCTTTTCCTAAGGAAAAACGATTTTTTCTCTCCTTTTTGGAAGTAATTTAGAAATCGTAAGTAGGATAAAAGTACCAATAGTCGATCTCTAAAGTTTAGTCCACTTATACCTGAAACAAGAATGGATGATAACTAATTCAAAAATAAATAAATAAATAAAATACCCACAACTCTTTTCCATTGGCTGATGATTGATGAAAGCATTCTTAGCATTGGGGAGTTATAATTTTTCATTTGCAACAAAAAATAAACTATATATAATTCATTTTATTTTATTTTGGCTGAGCACTGCAGCGTTTACCGTGCTTGTTTTTATTTGCTTATAAAACTCACTTTTTTATTTATTTATTTTTTTTTTTCGCATCATCAGTTTTTTCATCAACTTTCTTCCCTTCATCAAATATTATTCAGTGTGGTCAATTACGGCTGCGTATACTGCTTTAAAATTTTAAATACCTTACAATACCCAGTGATGTATATGAATCAATTAAAATGTAAATTTTAACAAATAAATTCAGTTCCATGTTACAACTACATTTAAGTAAAAATATTCCCCTTATGTAATTCTCCTGATAATTAAAACGAAGAATTACTCTTTAAAATTCGTGTACATAACCCTAAATATGAGTATAAAAAACATACTTCCAAAAAAAAAAAGACGCCACCAGTGCTCGAGAGGTTCTGCTCTCGAAGCTGGTAGACGGAAGGTGCTGGGTTCGAACCCAATATGCCAGTCGGCCTAATCGTTCGGAGTTTTCGAGGTTTTCTTCGAACCTTGGATTTCCAAGCGAAAATACGGGTTAGGTTCCCCTAGAAAGAACCCCACGGAGGGCACTCCTCCGTAGGGCATGTATCTCTCGAGTAGATAATCAGCCGTCAGAAATTAACCCAACCCAACCAAAAGAAAAAAAATCGTAGTGTAATAATAACCTCTTATAGCGGAAAAATTAGCTGACAAAAATGGCGGTATTTCAAAAGATTTAAGTGTCTGGAATAATGTGGCATTTAAGATAAAAAATGAAACTGCAATTAATAAATTTTTTGAATCTTAAAACTGATCTATTTCAGGCGCTTGTTTCTTTGAATTTCGGACATTTTCATTTGCACAGTAGATTGTCCAAAAATTTTCCGTAGAGGCAGGCCTCCCACTCGGTCGCTACCATCGAAATACTCAAGGCCAGAGGACACGAGTGTGATGTCATCACTAATCGACCAATTTCTCACTAGTGTAGGAATTCTCAACGGAAATTTTAGAACAGCATTTTACTTTTGTTTTGTTTGTGGAATATCTATCATCTTATAAAATAATAAGAACTATTTAAACTTACTGGTGAGAATTTCAAATCCCTAAATAAAAATTCAGTAGGTGCGGAATGCAACAGTGTTGCCCAGTGTTGCCAGATTTGGGACTTTTTCGTCCCCAGATTGTTGATTGTCACCGGTTTTATGAAATAGAAATATTCGCCCTATTTAAAACTAAATTAAAAATTCTGAAAATAAGGCGAATTACATTATTTTTAAAAAGTGGTGACAGTCAAATAATCTGAATTTAAAAAGTCCCCAATCTGGCAACACTGGTGTTGCCGCATCTGTCTGATTTTTTTATTGGGGGAGTCCAAATTCTTACCAGTAAGTTTAAATAGTTATTATTGCTTTATAAGATATAGATATTCCAGAAATAAAATAAAGGAAAATTGCTATTCAAAATTTTCCGGTGTGAATTCCAACACTAGTGAGAGGTCGATCGTTTAATGATGACGTCACACTCGTGTCCTCTGGCCTTGAGTATTTAGATGGCAGCGAATGGGTCCGTTTTTTGACACCACTTTTATTTAAAACATTCTGGGACAATGTACTTTCTTCTCGTAATATGCAGAAATGAGTGAACGACAAAAGAATTTACAAACAATTTTATTTCGGAATAAACAAAAGATTTTGTTCACGCACTTAATTAAAGGAAAATTTACATTCCAATATTCTGTGGTCAATGTGGCATTTAGTAATTAAAATTTAAAAGTCCAAAATTGAACCACCGCACTTGAAGGGGTTAACAGTAGTACGTCCACAGCGGTCATTTGGACCGCAACCGTTCAAAACTATTTCGATTCAAACCAGAAAATTCTTTATAAAATAAGTTAAATTTGTTCCACAGAGAAATAAGTTAAATAAATAAGTTAAATAGTTTTGAATAAAACTTCTGGTGTAGAATATTTTTGCAATACTTGAGTAAACTTTCCGGTCGTTCTAGAGTTAAAAAAATTTCTTTATAAGTTTAGTATAAACATTGTTTTCTTGCAATTGTTACAGAAACGTACAAAGAATTTCTTTCTAAAAAATTACTGATTTTCAAAAAACGGACCGATGGGAGCCCTGTGAGATGTGCATTCTATGAAAGATTACAAACCAACAAAAGTTGGAGACCGTGGCGAGATAAAATGCAATGAGCCAAAAGCGCTAAAATCTTCACACTCTATCCTCACTGCAGTAACCCATTTGCTTACACGGGGAAGTGCAGTCGCAATTCACATTTTGTTCTTGGAGGAGGGTGCTGTGGAAGAGGTAACATGATTAACTTTCTGAAAAACGAAAAAAAAAAACATGTTCTGCAACAATTAATTAATAATGTTCTACGAGCAACTTATAATCACCAACGCCTTAATTTAAATGCCTGTAAAATTTTCCTTTAGAGATTAAAAGTTATTTGCATGGCAAAAGTACCTATGTTCTATAAGAGCTACAGGAGTGTTTGTCGCTGCTTTTTAACACGTTCACGCCGGCGCGGTGGGTCACACTGGACTCTCTCAGTGTTGTCAAGTCTCCGGCTTTTTGCACACCAGTATTATTTTAGAGAGCATGTTGTTCCTTTAAATCGCCCAATTGTTTTAATTAAATAAAACAACATTTTCTGTATTAAAATACTGGTATTCAAAAAGCCGGAGACTTGTCAGCTCTGAGAAAGTCGAGTGTGACCCACCGCGCCGGCGTGAACGTGTTAAATGTATGTCCTGCGTACATAACTTATAGTCTATGTCCTATATTTCAGCTATATGTATTCATATTTTTTTAAAAATGGCATGAAGATTATCCCTTAAAATGCCGTGATATGTTGTCTTATAATTTTCTGATTGCATATTCATTTATGATTTTAAAAATAATTACAAAAAAATGCTTTGTGAATTTTCTTTATACATTTTTTTTTCTAATAAAATAAAATGCAAGTTCTAAAACTGCCATAATAATTATGTTAACAAAGGCAAATTTTAGAAGCTATTTTTGAATAATAACAATAATAATTAATAAATAACAATAAATGATAAAAATATTTTATTTTAAATAAAAACATATTCGAGAGTAAAAGTAAATTAAGCAAAAGTAATTTAAACATTTTTTTATAATTCTAAACTCTATTTATCATCAAAGCCAGGGGTGGCCAACAGTGGCAGGCCTGATACCACTAAAATTTTACAGAAAAATTGACTTCTTGAATCGCAGAGATTCGATGATTAGATAAGGCAATGATTACTGTAAAATTTTAGTGGTGTGGCGCGTGCCACAGTTGGCCACCCCTGATCTAAGCACTATGATGCTTCAGACAACAACATTTCTATTGAATGTTGCATAAACTTTTTATTCATAGTTAATTATGACATGTTTCCTTATGTTTCCTTATATTTCTTTTAATTATTGGCTTGATATGAAAAGAATTTAAAAAGGAGTATATGTCAGTGATCATTGTGATGATTTTACCTTAAGTCTAATGTGAGACGAACGTCTTTTGCATGCATTTTTCCCTAGATATCATCCCTACAAAATGCTAGCGGCATTGTGCAGGGATGATATGCAGGGAAAAAAGCGTGCAAAAAGACGTTCGTCTGATATTAGCCTAAGAATTTAGACTGTTTTGAATAAAATGAATGTTCTGCTTGGTGCTTGCTGTTATATAAAATTAATTTAGGGGAGACTGGGGAGGTTTGCGAATAGGTGGCAACCAAAGTTACTGAAATGCTAAATCAATAGTGTTTGCTTCGTGACGATAATGAAACAGATGTGGAAAAATTATTTGTGAAGAGTTTTCAGCTTAAAAATATATTTTTTAGAAACATTTTGTAAGACTCTCTCAGATAAAATATATCATAGAAATTTAAGTAAGTAAGTAGGTTTTAAGTAATGTAGAAATATTGAGCTTTCATCCCAGGCATAAAGATTGCATATTAAATTAGGCTAAACATAACCATGTGCTATACTTTAAAAAGTGGCTAATGTGGAGGGGCTTGACGCAGTCAATGTGGGGAAGGTTAACTAAATAATTTTATTACACATTGTACATAATGAAGGGCTAATGGTTATATTTTTAAAAATATATAAATTTATTTTTAAAAACTACAGTAAATTGGAGTGATTGATAGAAAGGAAAATATTTAAAACCGTCTAAATGAATATGAGAAAAATTGCTATAGAAGCAAAAAAAAAAAAAAAAAAAAAATTAATGAAATTTAAATTGGAAAGTTGATAGGAACTTTTGTTTCATTTAAATAGTATACGTAGTCAGAGCTGTCGAGTCCCCGGCTTTTTGGATAACAGTATTTTAATACAGAAAATGTTGTTTTTCTGAATTGAAACATTTGAGCAATTTAAAAGAATCAGACATTCTCTAAGATAATAGTGGTATAACTTTTCAAAAATCCAGAGACTTGGCAACTCTACATAGAAGGTAAATAGAAAGAATGGAAAAGACTAAAAAGAATGAAAGCAGAAACCTTAACCCTTTCCGTCACAGAAACATTCTTTTTGTAAAATGATGGAATGATTTTCTGACACCAGAATTTACATACGAACTCCTTAGAAATTAAAAACATGTTGTTTTAAACTTTAATTGCAAAAGCAAAATTTTATTAAAATATTCTTGGTGGCAATTGTAAATTTGGAATCAAACTTAGGTGGTCCCGCAGTGGGATCACTGTGCCGGAGAGGGTTAAAAAAATATGGTAAAAAAAAACCTAAAAAATTTTAGGAAATTTTAGCTAAATCTGAAACTTGTGTAGTAAAAATTAAAAACAGTGTGTAATAACAAACATTTAAATGTGATCAGATTTGAGAAATCTATATAAATGGAATAATTTATTTGCATAAATGAAATCAGAATTATAAATTACCTTAAAAATGGTAAAATTTATCATAAGTTTTAGGAATAGTCTAAAGTCGTGTTATTAATAGATTTACGAATATAATTCTCAAGTCTATTCAGATCTAGATTTCCATTCTAGAAATCATAGATGTGTTCTATTTCCAAAGCATTTCACAGTAGAAAAATAATAGTAATCGCATCTCAAGATACAAAGAACTGCAATGCTTTTCTCCCTACAGGGCTGCCGCGGGCGACTATTTTCGTTTTCTGCTCGCACGAGTATTTTTCTAATATAAATTTTGAAGTAAATTTCTCTTGCAAATGTTGTCAAAGTTCGTGTTACGAATTTCTGTTTTTTTTAAATGATGCCAGTTAGAATTAAAAAATAGTCGCCTGTGGCAGCCCTGTCCCTAAAAACTGGTTTCTCCATCACCGAAAGTGCCAAGTAATGCCAAGTCCAATCCGCCAGACCCTTCTAAGTTTTGTCGGATTGTAATGTCGCATACGGTACTAACTTAGTTTTTGAATAGACATTTTCTCCAGTCTCTTTGAAAATTCTAAGGTCTGCATATCTAGATATCATGATTTTTTTTTCGTTTGTGATCGACTATGAATTGAAATAATTGATCGAGTTTAACCCTTTGAGCTTTGATGGATGAATTTCTCCCCACTTAGTTTTAATCTCCAAATGTCACATTGGCACAGAAATATTCAACCAAATTTATTTGAAAATAGATTAATGTATTTTTTCCTGTATATTATAAGCCGAATCTTTTGTTTACAAAATACTTGTGCCAATGTGATATTTGAGCATTTTGAAGAAATTCACCCCCAGAACTCAAAGGCTTATATGACTCAAGTTACAACGAAGAATTTTTGTACAACTAATTTTGAGTTTCGAATTACACCATTTGACTTCATACAAAAATTAACTTAAAACAGCAACGGAAAGTGTTTTGAATAATCTATTACTCACTTGATTTTACAAAAAAAATCATAAATAATCAGCAGAAAAAACATTAAATTTATCTAACTAACGAAATGTGACACTGATAAAAAAAAGATCATGTGTCATAAAATATTTAGCATAATAAAATAGTTCAATATAATAAATACTTTTAACATAATAAATAATATTGACAACTTAATTAGCTCCAGGCATCGATAATTATATCAGTATTGGAGAACTTCAGTTAAGATAAGGGATACAAATTATTGCGATAATTCAAAAATGAACTAATTATCGAAAACAGTGAAAGTAATTACTATTTAAAACGTTATGAAAGAAGAACTAAAGTAGGAGTATTGTGTTTGAATGTAATCAACAAAACTTTTAGAAGAAAAATAATAAATACTCAACGCTTTAAAGTAGCATAATTTAAATTGTTTAATTGCTGTCTGGAGAACAAATGCTAAAGAAACAGCTTCCTTCATAAAATATTCTGCTTACTCTTTGTTTAAAAGTTATTGTCATTCTAAATGCAGGGCTGCCACGGGCAACTATTTTTCTATTCCATTCGCACCACTATTTCGAAAAAGTAAATTTTGTAGTATATTTCTCTTGCAAATGATGTCAAAGAGTACATGAAAGATTTTTGTTTTGAGAAAGTGGTGCGAGATAGATGTAAAAAATAGCCGCCTGCGGCAGCCCTGTAAATGCTTCTTAGACTGCCAAAAATATACATATCAAAATGTTGTATGCATTTTAAAGGATAAGAATTGTGTGTAATTACTTTCTTCTATCTTTGTAAGAAGAAATTATTGGATTCGTAAAAATTTTTGAATTCCGGTTTTCGACGGATTCACACGTTTTAGGGGTCAGGGGTCCCGAAACACATGTTTTCACAAAATGTCTGTTTGTGAGTCTGTCTGTCTAACTGCCTGTGATACAAAATTTGTGTATTTAAAGAACTAATGCACGGAATTTAATAAAAGTTTAGATTCATTTAGTCCCTAATATAAATTGGTGCTGATTGGTTTTTGGTGTAAATCGCCCAACAGGATAATAGTTTTTATTACTATTATGCTGCTTTTTTCACGATTTCCGCAATCGCTATATCTTAAGAACTAATGCACGGAATTTTATAAAACTTTAGATTCACTTAGTCCTTAATATAAATTGGAGCTAATAACTTATTGGTATAAATCGGTCAATAGGTGTCGCTGCTATGATGTATTACCCATGATTTCCTCAATTGCTATGCCTCAAGAACTAATGCACAGATTTTCATCAAACTTCAGATTCAGTCATACATTGATATAATTTGCTGTTGATTAACTTTTGGTGTAAATCGCCGTTAGGTGGCGCTGCTAGGCTGCATTTTTCTCGATCTTCGCGATAGCTCTAGCTCAATAACTGACGTACGGAATTTAATCAAACTTCATATTATGTTACACTTTCACATAAATAGATCCTTTAGAATCTGATGAAGGACATAGATTGTCATTTAATTTTGGCACTGTGATGGCGAATTTTAAAGTTTTAAAATGCTTCAGATAGAAAAATGACTTGGGATTAGCACATCCGACCCCTTTTATTTTGTGTATGCTGTAATGTTGCGAATTGAAAGTATTGTTTCCCTAACCATTTTAGCTCTGGTAGGTGAATTTCTTCCCTTTAATTTTAATCGTCAAATGTCGCAATTGGAACAGAATTTAAGATTAAATTTATTCCTAGATATCTAACTGCATTTATATACGTACATGAGAAACTTGAAATTAGTTTTCAAAATACTGGTGTCAATGTGTCATATGTGGATTAAAATTAAGTAGGGAGAAATTCTCCCACCAGAGTTTAAAGGGTTAAATGATTCAAGTTTCAATAATAAAAAAGTGTTAACTTAAATTGAGGTTGCTTATAAAATCACTTAAATTTCATATTATGCATATTTATAATTTTATATTATATATCTGCTTATTAGTAACTTAAAATCAAAGGTGGCGTACTATTTGCGCCAAGGCACTTTAAAGCTTTAATAACTACTTTTAATGATAAACTTGTATAATGTAATGTCCATTAGTAGTATAAAAGTAATAAACATGATATTGATTACAAAAAAAAACAAAAACTAATTAGAATTATTATAACACAGGCAATTTGTAGTAACATAAAAACATGGGCAGCATACTCCATATGTCAAAGACTTTTAAAGCCGAAATACCAAATTCTTATGATATTTTTCGACAGTGGTGGAAAATTGGAGCAGAGGAGGAGCCTATTGACACCACTAAATTTTAGTAGTATTTTTCGACTTATATAATGACATAATTTATGAGTTTTTGTTAAGATGAAGAATACTATAAAATATTTGTGGTGTCAATAGGCCCCTCCTCTGCGCCAATTTTCCACCACTGTTTTTCGATGATGTAATGTCTAGTAGTAGTATAAAATTTATAAACATCTAATTTATATATATATATATAAACTAATTCGGAAACAAAGTTGAATAAACTATGCAAATACATGCTGGCGTATTCCGAACGCATAGCTGCCAAGTTTTAGGCTGTTTTCCTAACATTATAATATAACGGAGAAATTTGTCTTATTTGGTCATCGAAAACATAGGATTAAATAAGGCAAATTTTTCTGATTTAAAATTGTGGTAGGAAAAAAAGCATAAAAGTTGGCAGCTATGCATACGCCAGTTCAGACTTAACCCGAGGGAAGTCGCGCATAAACAGAGTATAAACTGTTTTTAATTTTTCACCAATAAATGCAAATAATAATCGTCCCCTTATTTAGTGGTAGACAATTGTTACAAATTATGCAGCAAAGTAACTTGAAGATTACTTTTCGAAAAATATTGGTGACAATTGTGAAATCCGTACGCACGCTGGGTATGTCATACCCCACGCGCCTCCTCCCGGGTTAATAATAAATTACTAAAACAGAGCAGAAAACATTGCTAACTTCAACTCTAAGAATTCGTGGACTAGTGTAAGGCAGGCTGTGTCAAACTGTGGCCCGCCATATACCACTAATATTTTAAAGAAATATCAGGGCTCCCACTGGTCCGTTTTTTGAAAACCAGTATTTTTTTTAGAAAGAAATGCATGGTAGGTATCTGCAACAATTGCAAGAAGAAACTTCTTCCCGGTATGTTTCTGCGAAATTTATAAAGATGGTTTTTCTTTAACCCCTTAATTCTCGCTCCGTGATAGTCACGAGTTGTGTCCTTTATTCAGAAGGTTTGATTTCCCACCAGTTTTATAAAGTAGTGTAATTGGCTTTATTATGGTATCATTTTACCTGTTATTAAATAAGGGGAATGTCTCTTTTTCAAAAAAGTGGTGCCAATAAGCAAATTGAATTTTTAAACCGTAATTTAATGCGAGCGTTAAGGGATTAAATAAAATTGGTGTTCAAAACACGGACGGGGGGGAAGCTCTAGAGATAGGCGACTTCTTGAATCGCAGAGATTCGATGATTAGATAAGGCAGTGATTTCTATGAAATTTCAGTCGTATCTGGCGGGCCATAGTTTGACACCCCTGGTGTAAGGTCCTTGGGAAGAGGTCAAATGGTGTGGTATTGTCAGTCACGTAGTTATTTTGGAAATTGCAGCTGTTTTTTTTCACAGTATGGTGCACTCAGAACTCCGCGCCATCCGTATTTCTAACCTCTTGAATAAGCGTGGTGGAATATTATATATCTCACTTAATATTAATCCACAAATGCAACACCGGCACCAGAATTATGGAATAAAATTAGTCTTTTATAATGCATGTGAAGAAAAGCTTTTATTTATAGCCAAATGAAATTTATCACAAATGCAGTTTTTACTCAATCAATTCAATGTTTTATTAATCCTTTGAGCTTTGGTGGTTAAATTTTTTCCCACTTAATTTTAATTTCCAAACGTCATTGTGACACCGGAATATTCGACCAAATTTACTTGAAAATAGATTAATGTTTTTTTTCCCCCCCTCTATATTGTTAATCGAATTCTTTGACAGCAAAATACTGGTGCCAATGTGACATTTGGGAATTTTGATGAAATTCACCCACCAGAGTTCAAAACATTAACACAGGTAATTTGTCCTTGAAAGCGTTAATGTACAAATACGAAATACTTATAGAAATAATGAATAAGTATATCTTAAAAGGAGCAGTAGATTAACAAGAGCAATTGCATTTTTGAAGTCCGAATTCACATATTCTTTATTGCAGGGGTGTGAAACATTAGCCCGCCGGATATAACTGATTTTTTAACACTAGAACATCCAACTGGTGGAGATTAGACACCGAACAATGGTAACTATAAAATTTCAGTAGTAACCGGGGGCACAGTTTGATAACCCTGTTTTATTTCGTAGGTCATTACTTTCTGACCTTTTGACTATTATTGAATTATATTACTTCAAAATGAAGACTATGCAATGGAAATCGTGTTATTAGTTTATATTGCTGTTATATTAGCAACGATAGATATATTTTCTACTGTAAAATAAAAATACAATTCCATAAATGGCATAATAAGTGGTGTTTATTTAATAAATCTCAAATTTTCTAAATAGGAGATTATAGATTAAAACTACAACAGGTTTTCCCAGGAGTATAGAATAAGTAGCATTTATTGCCCGTTTACAGACACGCACAAGATAGTTCCAGTACATTGTAATCTATGGGGAAAAATCGTTTGCGGTGCATTTTAATGACGTTATGATACTTCAAATATAATGATTTTTGAGAGGATCACTGATATGGACTACAATTTTTTTTCTATAGATTATGAGTGAGTAGATCGTAATATCTATCATTTACAGGGACGCACAAAAGAACTCTCGAAAATTGCAGGACGCGAATTTTCCGCCGTGATATGCATTATTAAACTTATAGAATTTTTAGTGTATTACGTGGTGTGTCGCTGCCATCGAAATACTCGAGACCAGAGGACATGAGTTGTGACGTCATCACTAATCGACCTACTTCTCACTAGTGTTGGAATTCACACCGGATAATTTTGAATAGCAATTTTCTTTTGTTTTATTTGTGGAATATCTATCATCTTATAAAACAATAATAACTATTTAATCTTACTGGTGAGAATTTCGAATCCCCCAATAAAAAAATCAGCCAGATGCGACAATACTGTGGCTTTCCGCATCTGACTAAATTTCCATTTAGGGATTCCGAATTCTCACCAGTAAGTTTAAATAGTTATTATTGTTTTATAAGATGATAGACATTCCACAAATAAAATAAAAGAAAATTGCTATTCAAAATTTTCCGGTGTGAATTCCAATACTAGTGAAAAGTCGGTCGATTAGTGAGGACGTCACAATTCATGTCCTCTGGCCTTGAGTATTTCGATGGCACCGGGTGTGTATAAATTCTATAGACATAGCTGCCAACTTTTACGCTTTTTTCGTACCACTATTTTTGATCAGCAAAATTTGCCTTATTTAATCGTATGTTTTCGATGATTAAAAAAGACAAATTCCTCTGTTGAAAAATAGTGGAAGGAAAATAGAGTAAAAAATGGGAGCTATGCTATAGATCACATACAGAGCTGCACGAAGTAATTCGTACATATTACCGGATATGGACAGTTAATAATGAGAATGGATTTTTACTGACCTTTGTGTTTACTAAATTCCTTATTTATCTATCTCGTTTCATCGTTATGAAAAATTATAATTTCTTTATAATATGCTGCTAATGTTGAAAAAATGTTTTATAATCTATGCCTGATGCATGAATTTTTTTTCCAATATATAATTCTTTTAAGGGATTTACCGAATACTTTTTTTGGCAAAAACTGTATCAAAAATTAAAATTCTCACACACTTACCAAAAAATTTTCTGGAATTTCTATTCTCGTGCATTAAATTTATTTTAAAGTTAAAAGCTAAAAATTTAAAAGATAGATTATACCATTAAAAACTCTTGTAAAACTTTATTTTAAAATTACCGAAATGAGATTTACTACGACATATTCTTTTTCCGAAAGAAAATTACACAGACTTTATAATAATAGTTTTTGCAACTTAATTTAAATTCAAAAGTTAGTTTTTAATCTGTATTATCATTTAATCAAACTCAAAGTTTAGAATAAAAATAAGAATAAGGCCTATTTGGAACAAGAAATATTAGGTTTTTGGGAATATCATGACGCATATATCATAGCTATGAACTTTTGGCATTATTTAATCTCAAATTTTTTACTATTAAATGTCAACTTTTTCTAGCTGAAAATAGTGGTAGCTTGGTGACTCGCGGACCACAGGTTGAAGATCCCCAAAGCAAAATATTCTTTTATTAACCCTTTCAGGGTCGGTGGTATGTTTATGAAACCACTTAATTTTTATTTCCAAATACACCATTAGCACCAGAATTTTAGTAAAATATTTTACATCTAATACGTATGTGAAATACATTTAATACGTATGTGCATGCCTTTTTCTTTTCACCAAATAAATTTGTTGGTAAATCCCTGTGCCATTCCTTTTGTTCAACCCTTTAGTATTGAAAATGATTTGCCCCTGAAAGGGTTAAATGTATAAATGTATATATTTTTACTTTTAATTTAGTGAATTCTTATATGTGTTTCGTCGTTTTGAAGTTGAATATGTGTGGTAAGTGTATTAAATGATGTACTTTCAGACGTACTTAAACATGATTTTACGCCGCAATTATCAAAATTAGTTATTATATTCATGCAATTTCGTGGTAATTTTATAATGTGTTTAAGGTAGTTTTTAGCATTGTTTTAACACAGGCTGATTTGATATTAAAACGTTTGGCTGAAAATACCACGGAAAAAGAATGTCATATTTTCACAGAGAAATATTATTTAAAAGAAGATGTGTTATGGGGGGGGGGGGGGTAATATGGTCTTTTACATAAGCCGTGCTTATTCAGGGCTCGTACGGTCGGAAATAGCACTATTTCTGTAAAAAAAAAAGTCGTTGTATATAATCGCAGATTCCTGCAACTAAATAAGGCGAAATTTTCTTTTTTAAACTTTTTATTATTCAAAAAAACCACCCGTACTAACCCCGTTATTATGCAAATATTCATCTATAAATACACATGAACAAGTAACTCATGAATTCATATCAGATCGATTATACTTAGAGCATTCTCACTACATATTAAATCTGTTAGCACATACTAGCGCTACACTGCGGTCGGTAGGCAAAACAGAATTAACCTGCAAGCGCACAATACGTAAAGGGATAAGCATAGCGAAATGGCCCCCACGGCCGATGTTTGAAATAAAACGTGTGGTAATAAGGCTCACCATGAGAATACAATATAGAGTGTTTTTAGCCCCTGACCTTGATCTGTCCTTGAGGTAATCGGCGAACTATGCGTCGGCGCTACTATTTTTCAAATACGTTTTTCTCCAAAAGTATTATTATATTATATTTTTCACATTCTTACACAAATTTTAACACAGAAAAATAAACAAATATATATTTAAAAATTTTTATTAATGTAGTAATTTTATATTTACACTAACCAAAACATTACAGAATAATGATCAAAATATGTACTTTTAAGGAAAAAATTTCGTTAATATCCAAAACACGCTTTTTGAGTTATAACAAAAATAATGCTAGCAACTTGCTAAAATATTCGTAACTTTCCCTGTTTGTATTTGCAGAAATACGCTATTATCAACGCATTGGTCGATTCGTGACATTTCCCCTTGAGCAGGATGCGCAGTGCGCCAAAATAAGATAATGTTTCCACTTATACCACTTTCCTATAGGTTTGTTTCGTGTTTGTATAACATTTGCCTACTAAGATTTTCGCACTGAAGAAACCTTTGGGGCTGTACACGTACAGTGTACATATATAAAGTATCACTTTTGGGAGGTTGTGTGTGTGCGTGTGGGGGGGGGGGGGGTGGCACTTGACATCGGAAGATATATGTAGGGAGAGGAGGGTTGTAATATTATATCGTTATGAAAAAACTAGAATATACTATTCTCGTATCTTTTTCTTTACATCTGTTATCTTAATTACTTTAAGTCTGTTTTCTTCTTTTTATTAAAACCATTGAATGATTATAAAACATTTCATTTCAAAATATGGAGTAATCCAAAGTTCACCATTAATATTCTCTTGCCATATGCGTATATAAATCGTTGTTAGAGAAACCAGATTCGAAATGATATTTGTTATTTTTGCTAGTAAAAGATGGGGAAGAATGTTGGCTACCTGTTTTGTTTCAAAGAAGTTCTATTTAGCCCCTTGCACGGGCGAAGTGCATGAAGACAATATTACTGTTCAATGCATTATGTAACAAAGAGCTATTATTAAAAGCTTTTAAATAATAAGTATTTCTTTAAAATGTTATTTCATATAAAGTTATTTCTTATATAGCAGTGATATTTTATTATTTTTTTCTCTACATTTAAATAAGTAAAATATGCGAATAAAAAGTGTACAACTATATCTGTATATCATTGCAAACGTATAAAGAGTAAAAAAAAAAAAAGTAAAAAAATTGTAAAAATAAAATAAATTTTCAGACACTTATAACAATATTATTAGGGGGAGGGAGATTCGCGAAATGATAACGTATGATATCGGAAGGTTAGGAAGGGTCCGAAACTGCCAAAAAGATGATAACCTTAAATACTCATGTCCAATATTAAGGTCACAAACATAAAATCTGCGAAAATAGATGAACTATTCACTGCGTTGCCACGAAATTTGGCACAGTGGTATATTACAATGGGAGAAAAAAAATATAGCAACATAACAATATGGAACAGATTTTAATTGTGTATTAAGATACAAGGTTTATCAAAAAGTGTTAATTCATGAATCAGAGATAAAGCATTTATCTCGGGAAAAGTCTGTCTAATATGAAGTGTGACCACCGTGCACTGCTATACAAGCCTCACAATGAGCTCTCATACTGTTTATGAGGGTGTCAATAAATGTTTGTGGCAACAAAGCCCATTCCACCGAAAGCGCGGCTTTTAAGCCCTGGTGAATCGTGGGAGAGGGATTACGCTGTCCAATGGCCATTCTTAAACCATCCCAAACATGCTCAATAAGATTGAAGTCCGGAAGTCACGAGGGCCAATTCATAAAGCGAATATCCTCTTCTTGAGGAAAATCATCAACATCGTGAGCTTTGTGTTGCTTCGCATTATCGTCCATGAACATGAATTCCGGGCCCACAGCACCTGAAACAACCTTACATAAGCTTCAAGGAGCTCATCCCTATAGTGACGTGCGCTGACAGTACCACCATTGAAGACATGCAGTTGTGTACGACTGCCCAACATTATGCCGCTCCAGACAAGGATTCCTTTGCCACCAAATCTGTCGATTTCTTTTGCGTATGAGGTATGACACCTAGCTCCACGTTCTCCCCAGATGAAGATTCAATGCGAATCACTCTGCGTGGTGAATCTTGACTCATTACTGAAAAGAACACATCCCCATTCTTGATTTGTCCAAGAGTGATGTCTTCGGCTCCACAACAACCGGGCTATCCTGTTGGATGCAGTGAAAGGGACACACACAACTGCACTCCAGGCGTTAGGGTTGAGGTCCTTGAAACATATGTCATGTTATTCCAGGGTACTGTAGGTCCGGTCTTCATGTTTATGGACGATAATGCGAATCCACATAGAGCTCATATTGTTGATAATTTTCTTGAAGAAGAGAATATTCACCGTATGAGTTGATCTTCGTGGTTTCTGGACCTCAATCTTATTGAACATGTTTGGGATGGTCTAGGCAGAGCCACTGCTCAGCGTAACCCGTCTTCCAGGACCTACCAAGAGTTAAAAGCCGCACTTTAGGAATGGGCTTTGTTACCACAAACTTTTATTGACACCTTCATAAACACAGGGTGGCGAGTGGTCAGGGAAAAACACAGTCAAAGAAAAAAAAACTACCAGTATTTTCTTACAGAAAATACCTCAAATAATATAAAGGGATTAAAGAAGACGAATTTCTCTTAAACAAAATACTGGTATTTAACACCTTTTTTTACTCTGTTTTTCCCTGACCACTCGCCACCCTGAAACAGTAAGAGAGTTCATTGTGAGGCTTGTATGCACAGCAGTGCACAGTGGTCACACTCCATATTAGACAGACTTTTTCCGAGATAAATGCTTTATCTCTGTTCATGATTTAACATTTTTTGATATACCCTGTATCTTAATTCACAATTAAAATCTGTTCCATATTGTTACGTTTCTATATTCTTTCTCCTATTGTACTATAACTCTGTGCCAAATTTCGTGGCAACAAAGTGAATAGTTCATCAGTTTTCACAGATTTTATGTTTGTCCATTGTCAAAAACTTTCAAAAGTTTAAGAAAACAATTGCTGCCAACACACTAAATCACTCCGCGTCTTCAAACTCCTCGTTATAACTCCGTACAGTAGAACCAACTTACAGAAACAACGATATTAAACACACAAGTAGGATGTTCTATAAACAAACGAACAAACAGAAAAAAGTCTTTTTATGCGGTCATTGAAATGATAAATTTCGGAAAATCTTTACGATATACAGGCACAGCTGCCAACTCTTACGCTTTTTTGTACCACAAAAAATTTAATAGTAAGATTTACCTTTTTTTAATCGTCGTAATTAGGCAAGAATTTCTATTAAATTTTTGCGGTACAGAAAAGCGTATGAGTTGGCAGCTATGAGTAGAGGACTCTCACTGGTCCGTTTTTTAAATAAACAGTATTTTTTAAGAGAAAAATTCGTGTTAGGTTCTTGCAAAAATGGCAACAAAAGCGCCTTTTCGAGGTAAGATTCGGTAAGATGAGTTTTCTTTGGAAAAAGTGGTGTTCCAAAAACGGACATATGGGGAGCCCTGACACAGTGTTGCCAGATTGGGGACCTTTTTAATTCAGATTATTTGATTGTAACCACTTTTTTAAAATAGTATAATTAGCCTTATTTTTCAGAATTTTTAATCTATTTTTAAATTGGCCGAATATTTCTTTTTCAAAAAAGCGATGACAATCAACAATCTGGGGACAAAAAAGTCCCCAATCTGGCAACACTGCCCTGACAATGTGTATATTATTCACTCTGTTACTCATAGTAATTTTTTTCTTTGAAAACTGCTTCATGTGTGAATTAAATTTCGTTTAAAAAATTAAATAATTTCTGAATTACTGTCAGATGAATGGAGTTATGAATAAAGAGGGACAGACATACAGTGTAGGGTCTACCAGTTGCGAGTGAAGTAACTGAGACAGTTGTCACAAGATGATAGCTTATTTTTTACATTGGAACAACAGTTTCTAATTACCGCCGAAGCAAACTTCCACCAGTAAATTTTGAATAGAAAATTTCGTCTTATTTTAGAGTCTTTTCCATGAAAAATTTCTCTCACAATTATGGTAAAAATTTTCAGTTCGTTTTTCCAGGTGGAAGTTAGCCCGACTATTATAATCTCTTTCACTGATACTGGAATTAGGTTGTTTAGGTTGACACAATGTGGCGGAAACGCAGGGTCTGACTACCGCCGATGTAAATTTCCACCAGTAAAATTAAATATCTGTTTCGGTTATAATTATGACTGAAATTCTACATTAATGTGGCATTTAAATAGGAAGAATATTTCTGTTCAAATTTACTGGTGGAAGATTTCCCTGGCGGTGATGGGCTATTGTGAAACCGATGACAGTTGATGTTTCACTATTTTGCGGATATGTCAATTCTACTTTATTCACAGTTCTATGTTCAGAAGTAGTGTTGGCAGTGTCCCACAAAAATCGAGGCTCCAAATGCTCTGGACGCCAGTATTTTAAAGTAGTTTTCTTCGAATTATATAATGGTCGAATTATCTGTGATTAAAGGCGGCGAAATTAACTATAAGAATTTAGTGGTGCCCAGAACATTTGAAGCCCTGATCTACGCTGGACACCTGGCAACACTAGTCAGAATCCTTTGTTTTACACTCTGATCAAAATTCAAATCAGTGTAATAATTTCCAAAATATGAAGCAACTGGCACAAATAAAAATGTTCAGAAAGCGGACGCTGCCTCCTTTATTAAATTCAGTTGCTAACAGTGATGGTGCACATTTCAGTTAGTGTTTTTTTTTCTGTAATTTCTGCAATGATGGTATTTTTTTTATTCCATTGTTCTGAATAAAGGGAGAAAAGTTCAAATAATGAGGATTAACCATTTAACTATGGTTCGTGACATGTACTAGGACCCATTAGACTATTTTTATCTTTTTGTAAAATAATCTCTGGCGTACAGTTTTACTAGACTATACTATTTCTAGTTAAATCCACACTGTAAAAAAAAAAACAACAAAAAAAAACGACAAGATTTCCTGTAGGAATCGGAAGAATAGTCGCCTTTATCGTACCGGAAAACTTTCCGGCTCAGCTGGGAACAAAATCCGTAGGAAAAAGGAAATAGACACCGACACGGTACTTTAAGTATTTTATTCCGAACTGGGTCGGAAATTTTTCCGGTACGATAAGGGCAACTATTTTTCCGATTCCTACAGGAAAACTGGTCATATATTTTTTTACAGTGCACCCCAAAGAAAAAAATATTGTAAGCTGTTCTGCGATTGAATATAAAAAAATCACCTGTCCTAGCCGGTAATTAATGGGTTAATACTTGTTTATTCGTGCATTTTTTTATTATAATAAAAAATATTTGAGTGAGTAGAAAGTAAAAACTATCGTGCATTTATCACATTTTTCAAGAAAATTCTAAGAAATCAAAACATAACTTTACATATTTGAGAATCTTGAATCCATTTATAAAATAACAAAAAAATTCGTCTTTAACCCCTTCAAGGGCGGTGTTTCATTTTTGGACGATTTAATTTTAATTCTTAAATACCACATTGGCACCAGAATGTTGGAATGAAAATTTCTTTTTATTAAGTAAGTGAACAAAGTATTTTAATATTTGAAAATAAATTAGTTCGTAAATTCTGGTGCGCAGATTTCAACATTTTACGAACAGAAGTTCCTTGCCCCTGAAAGGCTTAACAAACTGGCATGTAAAAGTAAATTTTTGTTTTATTATTGTTTATTTTTTAGTTGTCTTAACATTATATTTATTTAATAAGGTATTTAAAATTTTTATTGCACTTTATATATTTATTTAAAGGATCGCAAAGCGGCAACAATTATTTTTGCAATTAAACTTTAATAATTCCGCCAATTGACATCTTTTAGCGAGTGCTGTTTGGCGCAACAGACTGGCTTTATGCCAAATATGCCTGGAATTATACCAATTGTATACCATATTGTAGCAGAATCGTTCATGTTTGACGCCAACGAATGACGAAAGTTTTTATGGAAGATTAACTTAATTTGTTCATATATATATATTTTTTTGTAGTAACTGTATCGGAAATTGTTTATTAATCTGTATTAATAAAAATAAGTATTTTGGTGCCTGAGTGCTTTAGTGCGATGATTAGAGTAATCTATGAAAAGTAAAGTATAGCAAAATTGTTTCTGCATAGACGAAGGTAGGTTATTATGTCTATGAACTTTCGATTTGAATTTCTTCATTTTATATTTTATGCATTTTTTCAAGTTTCTGGCGATTTTTCAATATCGTAAAAAGCGTTTCTAATGCAATCTTTAAAACCTAATGTGATAAATCTCTCTTTTCTGATTGTCTTTTTACAATTTATGGCGTAATGGCTGTTTACGTTCGTGAAGCTCACAAGATGCATTTTTGTGATTGCTGTTTTAACGGTTTATGGAAGCGAAGCTCATGAGGCCAAGTTAGGAACAGATGTCATAAATTCCCAAGTCCGCCATCTTCGAATTTTTCTTGGCATGAAAACCCCTTTTCCGCCAAGTAGTAAATGTCGCCAAGCACCGATTTATACGCATGTTAGGCTTAACGAAAATAAAATGTAAATAATAAACAAAACTCGTTAAATTGCCAATTAGTAATCGTTGTATGAGAGCTCCGCGCTCATTAACCGAAAAAAATCACTGGATTCAGCAGTTCTCGCTGAGTAGCAATATCAAAATTCAGAAGTTCTCGCTGTGTAGCAATCTAAAAGTGTACAAAACTCGTAAGGCAACAAAATATACATAAAATTATCAACATACCTTAACAGACATCTGCTTTCTTGAAAGCTCAAGCATGAAATGCCTGCTAGCATCACCGTCATTTTCCAAAATAGGCTTATGAATACGCGCTGACGCACTGTAAACAAACCTCCTTTATTCGTTAAAATTTCCTCATATTTCTTAATTACTTAAGCAAGAGCATTTAAACGGACTACAGAACCCATACTCAATCAAATACATCCAATAAATTTAACATAAAAATACATTGACGAAAACACAACACGATATCACAAGCAAAAACGGCATTCTCGCGAACTCGCAACACAATCTCGATAAAAAACAGGGTTGCCAGAACACGTCACGCCAGAACACACACGTCATACGGATTCCATATCGATAAAGATCGCCAAGAAATCTCAAAACATCCATGATGGCGGCCAATGTAATATACTGCATCTAAGCCCCAAGTTACTGTGATTGCCATTTTAACAATTTATAGGCTGCGGTGGACACTGGACCTCGATTAAGTGCAGGCAACATTTATACTAGTAATTATTAACCCTAGTAATGATTTATTTACGTATAACGCACAGAATTTCATTATATTGAAAGCCCTCCGTAATAGTGATTTTAGTTTGAATGACATACTTGGAGAAAAGCGTACAAGCTCAGCTACGCTGACAGATATATTTTTTGCCTATTTCATTTATGTTTATTTTACTCGGAAATCTCCAAATTTAGCTCTTACTACAATTTTCCCGATGAGTTACAATTTTGCTTCAATTATACCAGTTGAGTCAATAGTTTTTCTGATATTTGCGACCATTTATTTCAAAACCTGTTTGTCAGAAATACGTCATCCAGTTCCTTAATACTTTTCTGTACCACATATTTCTTAACACTAGAACTACTGTGATCCGTCATTTTGACGAGTATCATATTCATACGTTTCGGTTAAAACCAGAAATTTGATTAGGAAATATATTTAAAAGATACAAAGAAGAAAAACGTTAAATAATGAAGTTAAACTGTTTTAAATTAAAATTCTGGTGTGAAATATTTAAAAAATATAATAATTGTAAAAACCTTGACTGAAATTTCCGGTAGTTCTAGTGTTAAAACATATTCTAATTTTATGAGTATGTGTTGTATTCGTTAAAAGTAGGGGTGTCAAATTGTGGCCTACCTAATACTACTAATGTTTTAAAGAAATACCCGAGTTATTGAATCACACACATTCAATGATTAGATAAGGCAATGATAACAAAAAAAAAAAAAGCAATTTAACAAATTACAACGACCATTTGGAAAATGATTTTTTCAAGGATTAAAATTTAAGGCATAAAATATCGCACGAAGTTGATCCTATATTACGTACGCCATGAATTAAACATTAATAGTGTTATTACACGTAAAAATTGCAAGCGACAAAAATCGGCTGCGACCCGTCAGATTTCCTGAAACTGACGTATTATCCACCTGAAACCTACGTATTATCCAAGCATTTCATTGGCTGTTCGGGAAAAGTCTTTTCGATCGTCCAAGAAATCTGACGACCAATTTTAAATGTAATTTCATTCTTAAACTTCTAAACATCCCACAAAATTACTTTTTACACCGTCGTATAGAGAAAAAAATGTACTTTTAAATGCAATTTGTTTGAAAGCTCTATCTCAATTTGTTTCTGAGTTATTAATTTTTTTTGTAGTTTTTATTACTTTTTTGTCATAGCGGCAACAGAAGTAATCCATCTCTGTTGAAAGTAAAGGGAAATACAGATTACTGTATAGACCAATCAGAACACGAATAAAATGCGCATTAAACCAATAAAAAGCTTCAGATATGCTTTCGATTTCCTACCCTGAAGAAAACAATAACCATTTTTCCAAATGGTTAATAAAATATTTTAGTGGTATCAGGCGGGACACATGTTCGTTTATATGGGTTGTTGTTTGCTATAATGGCATATTTGCCAAAATTCAACTTAACTTCCGTAAAATGCTGTTTAATTGTATCCAGGTTAAAGACGTTTCTAACGAGAAAATTCATTTGATGTAATATTATATACCGTAATTTCGAGTTTATAGCCCGCAGATCAAGCAATTCAGTTTGGACCCGGAAATTTTATTCAGTATTTGAAGATCAATATTTACCGTGATCTAAAAGGTTACATTTTATTTTAAAAAAATTTCTGGGTCGAAACACGATTGTTTGATACGCGGGCTATACACGGGCAATAACGTATTTAATTTCGTATTTCTATGGAGAATCTATTTGATTTCTTTTTATAAAAAAATTCTGGTTCGAAACTTCTTTAACCTGGGTCAAATTAAACGACATTTTACGGAAGTTATGTTGAAGGTTGGCGAGTATGTAATGGGAGAAGAAGACCAAGTTATTTGTTTCATTTTCAGTTTTCTTTGTGTAAAAGGACTTAACGCAAGATAACAAAATAAGAAAATAATGATGTGTAGAAAATCTTTGATTCTGTAAAATAATATATAGCGCAGAAATATTTTAAAAGTTTCAATGCCAGTAATGCCAGACTTAAAATCAACCCAAGATCTCTGCTTCAACCTGTTGTGACTAAAGACGTTTTACTCTAGGTTATCGAACAGGAGCCAAGCATGTTTCTTCCCAAAACACCACAAATCGGCAACTCCACTGTCGAAAAGTGCGCTATGAACTGACACCATCTCAGCAACAACAGTGAGGGAGATGTTTGCAAAAATGAGCTTTCTAACCCTCTGATTTTTGCTTAAAACCATGACTGAAAATAAGAAAAATGGATTTGTTAGAGATATCGTCGGTACCATGTCAAACTATCCAATATGAAAAGAGTGTTGCTGGTTGGCTACTTTTTTAAAATTCAGATTTCTTGATTGCACCACTTTTTTAAAACGGTAAAAACCCCCTTGTTTTCGCCTTTATTAATGTCATTAAATAAGGCGAATTTTACTATTTCGATAAAATGGTACGAATCAAGAAATCCGAATTTAAAAAAAGTAGCCCACTAGCAACACTGTTTTCATATTGGATAGTTTGACATGGTACCGACAATATCCAGACAAGGGAAATAGCTTCTTTGCGGTCAACTGTCGAATTTTTAAAAGCGTTAGGATTGAATAACAGTCCACCTTGTGCGTTTGCATAGCTGCCAATATCTTACACTTTTTTTTACCTTATTTAATCAGCAGATTATGGCTACTAAAGAAGGTAAGTTTTTCAGGTTCAAAAAAGCGTAAGAATTGACAGCTATGCGTTTCATGGATTTTAGAGAAAGTCCAAACTTTGAGTATTTCCAACATGGTTATGGTAAGACCGCTGACATCTACACCCAACGACAGAAGCGAGTTCATGATATGATGAAGACGCTGTGCCAAAATTATTTAACAAAAAGTGTCACTTATCCAGTGTGACGACGCTGTAACACACACAACTTGATCCACATAGAAAAACTCCAAGAACTTCGAAATTTTTCGACACCCCTTGTCCCTCTTTTCCCGTGTCTTTGTTAAGCGAATGGTCAGAATGGTAAATTGTCGGAAATTTGAACTCTACTTATGAAACTGTGTTAATTTTCTACCAGAAAGTGGTGAACTCATGAGGTGTTCTGGAAGGTACTTCCACCCCTGGAGGATGGAAATTTTGTATTTGTTAATAGTCTAAAAGTTTAACTCCTCGCGAAACTCCATAATCCCCCAAACCACGGAACTTCTAAAATGCCTCCCAGAGAAAATAGTCCTATTTCGTCACATCACAACTACTAGTCGTTTTATTAATAAGTTTTGTTTAACTCCTTAACGGTCGCATTAAATTACAGTTTAAATATTAAAATTTCTTATTGGCACCACTTTTTTGAAAAAGAAATATTCAGTTATTTAATGACAGGTAAAATGATACCATAATAAAGCCAATTAAACTATTTTATAAAACTGGTGGGAATCAAACAATCTGAATAAAAGACACAGCCCGTGAATATCACGAGAGTGAGAATTAAGGAGTAAACCCTGTAATTTTCAGGGTAGAGTATGTTCTAGAAATCCCGCAATTCAGAGATTCTGAATTTTTACCAGAATATTTCAATAACAAATTTAGCTTTATTTAATGACGGAATGTCTGTTATTAAATAAGTCATATATATATTTTTTCATTTCTGGTGTGAATTTGGAATATATAAATTAAAAAATCCACTAAACTAAAAAAAAAAAAAAAAAAAAAAAAAAAAAAAAAAAAAAAAAAAACTGATCGTAGCATAAATGCCACCATCGATAGTAGAGGGTTAATAAAGCAATTTACACTGACTTCTGTATTGTGTTATTGATGACTGTTTGCTTTTCTTCTACAGGGGGACCATGAGAAACCGGTCTCGATGAAATAAGTCATTTTAACGTCGATGTTACTCATAACTGCCAAAGGCTACGATTTTTTGCCACTGGTAATTTTAAAATGTATTCTTCACTGTATTTAATCACAGAATTCCGCTATTAAATTAGATTGCTATAATAAAGTACGTGCTATAATAAATGCGAATATTGCTATAATAAAGCACTCGTGAGAGTGGTATATTTCATTCGCGTTCCTTTTTTTTAAGTCCACTTTGTGCTTCTAGTCTTCGGGAGGTGCTTCCTGTCTTCCTTTTTTTTTTTTTTTTTTTTTTGTATTTTCTTTCTTATATGTGATTATATTTAATTTCAATATTTCTACATGCCCATAAGGTTTATATACGCAGTTTCAGGGTTCGTACGCATCAAGGGATTCACGGGATTTTAGGTGTTTTAGTACCAGAAAATTCATAAAGTGTTGGTCGCTATATCTGAAGATACAATTTATTTTCATTAAATGAGGCACATATTACTTTTTAAAAAGTTCTGGGAAAAGGTGCTTGAAAGTCGTTGACGCGTACGTACCATGAATTTGGAATCAGTCAGTATACACGATTTTCTTTTTTTCGTATCATTTTTCTATTTCTTTCCATCGTATCGCTGCGGAAAATTTTTACTAACGCTTATAATTTAATATGATTTCCTTAGTGTAATCTTTAGTAAAATACATGCCATTTAATAAATAAACTAAAAACACAAAATTTAAGAAAGCTAATTAAAACTTCAATGCTGTAAAAATATTTCTTAAAATTCATTTAAAATGAAAATTGAGTGTATAAATGAAAAGTCGCTGTTCAGATTATTTGAATACTTGTTAATAAAAATTTACTCACAAAAAGAAAAAAAGTACGAGATCAATTTTAAAATAATGTTCCAAGTTTTCATCCAGCAAAAAGAAAGGTTAACGTGTAAAAAATGCAATAAATAACTTATTAAAGCCGTTTTAATTTCAGTGTAATCTCTTTAATTATTTACCTTAAAACTCTTCATTTTTCCATTTTATCAAATAAAGCATTCAAAATATATTTCCAAATTTGGAAAACATGATTTGTCACTTATGTAATTAAATTTTCTCTACAAATAAATAAACGAAAATTTGCTTTGAACTCGCTTTTTGTTAAAGAGCATGAAATTACTTAAGTATAGTGCTGAATTGAAAATTCTCTTAATACGAATACATTTTTAAAAATATCTAGTGAATATTTCTGTGTGATGATTGGAGTATAATTAATAAATTTATTGAAAAATCAAAAATTAAACTTAAATTTATCGAATACAAAGGATACAAGTCGGAGATTGTACGTCAAACCTGGAAAATGAGGTGCGTTCGTACCATAACTAGTTTTATAAATATTCAGATCTTGATGCAATAGCTGTTGCACTCTTGTGCAAAAATGCACGAATACAAAATTTATTACGATTATATATATTAAATTCAGTAATACGGAAATAATAGGACTTCATCTAAAATAGGACGTAATCACCATGGCAACCTAGAATCATTACCTGTCATGGGATATCATTAAATTTATTACATAGGATAGGATTTAATAGAATGAAGATACCTTTTATTAATATCTTTTTACGCTTTAATCCGATTTTCATAAAATTTGAAAACTCGACAAAATTATACAGCGATTTATATATATTAAATTTCAAAGCATTCGGCTGAGTAGTTTTTGAGCTGTTATATTCGGACAGACGGACAGACTGACAGACGGACCAGACAACGACTATAGGTGCTACGTATTTATATAATTACGAACGCACCTAAAAACTGGAAAAACTAGAACTGTAAAAACAAATAGACGCACCACCCTATGCTATTTCCTTAATAAATTATAGGACTGAGATGTCATTGATACCGTGCAAATGGCAGTTGTGTCTGTATTCCGAATATGAATAGAATTTTTTAAATAAAAATCTACTACATATTAAAAATTATACAAATTTTTAATTCTCGAATGAATACCCACTTTGGCATACCTTAATTGAGTTTCTCGGATCAAGGCAGCTCGTAAAAAGGTGTAATTTATATACTTATAAAATTATACAGAAATTTTAAATATGAAATAAGCACTAGCGTACGAATTGAATATTTCCAGCTGAGCGAAAAAATGCCCAGGCCGGGAATCGAACCCAGATCCTTGGCTTACAAGGCCAATGCTTTTCCATTTAAGCTAACTGGGCCGACAACCAGCCAGCATATTTCGCTC
This sequence comes from Maratus speciosus, assembly GCA_963932465.1. Classification (NCBI taxonomy): domain Eukaryota; kingdom Metazoa; phylum Arthropoda; class Arachnida; order Araneae; family Salticidae; genus Maratus; species Maratus speciosus. The sequence goes on along the minus strand of OZ010796.1, from coordinate 198,682,261 downwards.
AGATAACCTTATTGGTAGGAACATCTGGTCTGTCATGTAGACAGCTCAACAGAATAAACCGCAGGTTAAGGACCTCCATATTAACGATGGATACGTAGATGAACTATTATTTTAACACAGTCAAACTGACTGGTAAAGTTATCATACGAATTGAATATTTCCAGCTGAGCGAAAAAATGCCCAGGCCGGGAATCGAACCCAGATCCTTGGCTTACAAGGCCAATGCTTTTCCATTTAAGCTAACTGGGCCGACAACCAGCCAGCATATTTCGCTCAGATAACCTTATTGGTAGGAACATCTGGTCTGTCATGTAGACAGCTCAACAGAATAAACCGCAGGTTAAGGACCTCCATATTAACGATGGATACGTAGATGAACTATTATTTTAACACAGTCAAACTGACTGGTAAAGTTATCATACGAATTGAATATTTCCAGCTGAGCGAAAAAATGCCCAGGCCGGGAATCGAACCCAGATCCTTGGCTTACAAGGCCAATGCTTTCCTTCCAATGCCAAGGCCAATGCTTTCCAAAAGCATTGGCCTTGTAAGCCAAGGATCTGGGTTCGATTCCCGGCCTGGGCATTTTTTCGCTCAGCTGGAAATATTCAATTCGTATGATAACTTTACCAGTCAGTTTGACTGTGTTAAAATAATAGTTCAAGCACTAGTGTATTTGAAAGTGAAGCCAAAAAAAATCGAGAAACTTTCTAAGATTTCCTTTTCTGTGGATCATTTCATGACAGACTGCTAAAAAGTAAAAGTTCTCTACATCTCGTAAACAAACCATTGAAATGAGCTCTAATCGTGCTTATCCGTTATTCTGACTATTGTAGCTCGTTTTATTTAAAAATTAATCTAGGTTAAGATACATTTCATAAATTTTTTAATTCATTTATTATCAATAATTTAACACATTTAGTTCATAAATTTTTTGTTAATAATCATAGTTTAAAGTTCGTTTTTCCATTTAAATAATGGAAAACTGGCTTTATTCATGCATGTTTGTGTCTTTTCATTTTAACTCATTAAAAAAATCATTCTGGCAGCATTCCGCATTTGGCTGAATTTTTATTCAGGGATTCCGAAATCTAACCAATAAGTTTAACTCATTAACACGTTAAGTGCTACGGTGACTGACACTGAAAAGCTGAAAAATGTACAATGTGTTAAGTAATTTTTAAGAAAGTATAATCCAGTAATAAATAAAAGGTAGGTAATTTTTAAATAAATGTTCAGTAATTATTTAAGACAATATATAATTTTTTAGTTTTATATAATATTTTAGACGCAATCATCGGTGAATGACGCGTTTTTAAACGGAAAGTTCACTGTCAGTCACCGGTGACTGACGTAGCGCTTAAGTGGGTCCGGGACACATTTTCAAAAAAAATTTATTTATTGAGTTAAAATTTTGAATTCTTTTTGTGATGGTTAACCATATTATTTGTAAACAAAATCAAATGATAAAACTTCTCATAGCTTTTTTAAAAAGAATTTTAATTTAAAATTTATGAAAAAAGGGGTATAACTTAAAATCGTTATAACTCGAAATATTATTTGTAGAATTTAAATTGTTTTTCATTTAAATAAACAGAAATATATATATTTTAATTTAGAGCCGGCATTTTAAAAAATATTAATTTTTAAAAAAATAAAAAAAAATTAACGAAAAAATTACAAAACAAGTGGTGCAACTTAAAAAAAAAAAAAAAAAAAAATCATATTTTCAAAAGTAAATATTTTTTTTCAAATATGCTGGCTCAAAAGTAAAGTAAAATAATTGAAAAAGATATGTTCCGAGTTTCAACCCTGTATCTTTAACGGTTCTCGAGTTATAAGAACTTAAATATGAGAAATGGTGAAAAAACCTATCATGAAGAAAAACGCAATTTTACAAGAACTCGTTTCTTTGACAGCCATAGCTGGAAAGGCAGATTTTGAAAACAAACCAAAACGAAAAAATTAATATTTCCTGTTCTAATTAAGATAGAAACACGATTTAAACATCATTTTAAGCAGAAAACGGCAGAGAAATTTTTAATCCAATTTAAAAAAAAAAAAATTGAAAATTTGAAGATTTTTGTGTCCCGGACCCCCTTAACACTAGAACGCCCGGAAATTTTACTCAAGTTTCATAAAAATATTTGAGACCAGAATTCTTATTAAAAATTATTGGACTGATTTATTTAATATAAACCTGAGTGGTTTTGATTTAACTTATTTTATGAAAGAATTTCTGGTTCAAGTTGACGTTTAATCATATGGTCGGAGTCGGATCGACTCCTTCCGGGCGTTCTAGTGTTAGCATGTTAAAGCCGGTTGGCAAGAAAACGCCATGTAAGGCAAAAAAACTTTTAAATTTGGATACCAGTATTTTAGTTTTGAAATTTTCACAATGTCAAATCTCAAATTTGAGCTATTAGATAATTCAAAATTACAATGTGGAAAAAACTGGTGTCGAAGAATTAAACGAAGTGCAAAAGAGGCTCGTCCTTAATGGGTTAAATAGTTATTATTGTTTTATAACATGGTCGATATTCCACAAATAAAATAAAAGAAAATTGCTATTCAAAATTTTCCGGTGTGAAGTGAAAAGACGGTCGATTGGTGATGACGTCACACTCGTGTCCTCTGGCCTTGAATATTTCGGTGGCAGCGGTAGTTCTGACAAGCGTCCTAATCACTGGAGAAGTAAGCAATTTTTTTTTTTTATTATTTTATGAAAAAAAGTGACATATTATTAAAATATTGTACGGTTTTATGAAGCCCTTTTAAATTTATAGGCATTGCTGCCAACTTTTAAGCTTTTTTGGTATAATTAAGTTTTAGTGTTGAAAACAGCATAATAATTGGCATCTGTGTTTATAGATATTGTCTTAATCAAGGTATTTACACTCTTTGAAATATCCAAATAGTCTGGCACCAATTTTTAATGTTCGAAAAATTATATTTATAATTTAAATCACAGAATTTGTGGTCGTTCAGTCTTTGATAATGTGTTTCTAATTTATTAGTATTATTATTATTATAAATCTGAATATATTATATAAATCTTAATATATTATATAAATCTGAATATATATAAATATTAATTTATTATTATTATTATAAATCTGATAACTTATTCAGTAATATATTTCTGCGATTAAACACAGCGAAAAATCCTATAAAAGAGTAGTGGTAAAACTCTTATGAACCCTGTTTAGCTGTACATGAATAAATGAAATGATGTTAGAATTTTTAGTCACATTTTATTTTTAAATTGTATTTTAAACAGTTACTGGAAATGCTTTTTCGTAATAGAATACCATACCCACTTAAAGAATAAGATTTAATTTAAACTCTATTAAACGGAAGCACGGGGAAGAAAAATAGCTAAAAAAGAAATTTTGGCATTGCGCTATCCCTCAAATTGTAATTCGATATCATTTAGTCAAAAAAGGTAAAAGTCGATAAGAAAATTCCATTAAAATTTCTTTTTAGCGTAAAGTTTTAGTAATCCAAGTTTAATGCATTTTTTTATTGCTACATTTTAAAGTATTCGGGAACCAAATATTTATTTGAAAGTTCGCCGAAATGTTGTATAAGAAGCTTTCTACGTAAAGATTTCTTCAAAATCTAGTGTCTTAATGGACGAAATGTCAAACTTTCCAGTTCCATGAATTATTGCAACATTATTCTTCTCTCGACTTACATAATTTTACAGAATGACATTACTTTTAGAACTAAAGTAAAGCAATGTATTTTCAAAGATATATGTTGCCACTAAACTGAAGTACATAAGCACAATGCTTTGTAAAGCAAACGTTGAGTAGAGTGAAAAATTATATTGCATTTTACTAAAAGAATAAAATGTGTCAAATGTATTAAAAATTTCAATTGAATAAAAGTAGTTTTGAATAAAATTTTTCATATGTTTATCTATTAACAAACTTTCAATGAAGTAGGCTAAACAATTCATTTGTATGTGTTTATTAATGTATATACACGCATAACACTTGATCGGATAAGCCAATAATAATATATAATACATAGCTGCCAACATCTTACGCTTTTTCGTACCATAAAAGTTTTATAGTAAATTTTTCCTTTTTAAATCGCCGAAATCTGCCGATTAAGCAAGGCAAATATTTCTATTAAACTTTTGTGGTACAAAAAAGCGGAAGAGGTGGCAGGTATATGTCTAGGGAAGATGTAGATCTGCTCATTTAAATTTCATTAGGACCAAAAAATAATATGTATGCCTATCTGTCTGTTATCTTGACTTTTTGACTTTTTAGGTCTTGGGTGTCAAACTATGGCCTTCCTGACACAAGTAATATTTTAAGAAAAAAGTCGACTTCTTGAACCGCAGATGATCCATGATCAGATTTTCATGATCAGACAAGGCAATGATTACTATAAAATTTTAGTGTTACCCAGCAGGCCACAGTTTGACAACACTGTTTTAGGCTTTAACATTCGTAAAAATTTATCAATCGCTATAAATTTGGAGTATAGTATTAACGTAGAAATTACACTGCAAATAGAGGCGTGTTAAATTCAAAAACAATACACTGTAAATAGGAGCATCTTAAATTTAACACGTTCACGCCGGCGCGGTGGGTCACACTCGACTTTCTCTGAGCTGACAAGTCTCCGGCTTTTTGTATAGCAGTATTTTAATACAGAAAATTCTGTTTGATTTAATTAAAACAATTGGGCGATTTAAAGGAACAACATGCTCTCTAAAATAATACTGGTGCGCAAAAGGCCGGAGACTTGACAACACTGAGAGAGTCCAGTGTGACCCACCGCGCCGGCGTGAACGTGTTAAACACTTATGCATTTCAAAAAGAATACCAGATACTTACGTATCTGCATCGAAAATTCAGACATAATGTATGTCTTACTTTAAGACACATAAGTGCATAGCTCTCAATTCTTTCGCTTTTTACTACCACAAAAATTTAATAGAAATCTTACCCTATTTAATTGACAGATTACGGCGATTAAAAAAGGTAAAATTTACTATAAAGGTTTTAGGGTACAAAAAAGCGTAAGATGTTGGCAGATATATAAGTTTCTTAGTATGATCATGATATTAACGAGCTGAGAAAAAGGTCTGAAAAATGAAAAAAGTCTTAATTAAAGACATTTTGATGATTTCGTTCAGTAGCAGCCCTCTCAGAACACTCTCATTTGCGCATGCATTTTAGAATTTTTTTGTTCGTACTTGAAAGTTGTAATTCAAACTGAATATTTTTATGTACCCGTACATTTTAATTAATAATTTATTTCGGCTTGGTTCGTCTCATCTCATCAAAGCTGGCAAACAGAAATTTTTCCTGTAGGTTATGTTTAGAGAATGAAAAATGCTCATTCTTTTAATATAATTAGCAGGATATATGAAGGATTTTTTTAATAAGATGTAAGTTTTTCTGCCTTACTGTGACAGCTTTTTAAATTTGAAATCGAGTAATTTTCCGTACTGATTTACATAGATTACAGATTACCTTATTACGACAGCGTTTCAAGTAACTGTGATACTTTTGCTAACATTTTGTTTATAGTACTAGATAAAAAATTGCATTGAATTCAATGTAGTTTTGAATGTTTGAAAATACCTCTAATTCATAGCATGCATAGATTCAATGACTAGATGTATAGAGTGTGGAGACCGCGCATACCAGTATTGCTGTAGAATATACCCAAAAAATTACATTTTCTTAGGCGGCGCTGCCATCGATTTAATTGATTAAAACTGCGAAAAATAAGCGTCAATTACTGCATCTAGGAAAATCTGGTGGGAAATGACTTTAAAATTTTAGTTCATTAACTCCTTAATTCTCGCTCTCGTGATATTCACGGGCTGTATCTTTTATTCAGATTGTTTGATTTCCACCAGTTTTATAAAATATTGTAATTGGCTTTATTATGGTATCATTTTAACTGACATTAAATAAGGTGTATATTTCTTTTTTAAAAAAGTGGTTTTAATAAGCAGTTTGAATATTTAACCCTAATTTAGTGCGACCGTTAAGGGGTTATGTATGAAATGTCTGATTTGAAAGCAATTTTTTTAAATTAGAACTTCTAAATTCTCACCAGGAAGTTTTAATAGTTATTTAACAGTATGATAATTATTCCACAAATAAAATATAAGAAAATTACTATTGAAATTTTTCTGATTTGAATTCCGAATTTCTAATTAAAAAAACTTCGTTCAAATCGGACGTTTCATATTTAATGACTTAATATATGCCTCAATTTTCGTTCATTTTTAATTTTTCGCATATTGCGACATAAGTCTTTAAAATTCTGTTTTTCGGAAAATTTATCTTTCAGAAATAAGTTTCCTCTAATTTAAACCATCATCAATTTTCATCATAAAAATCTAAAACTACACTGTATTTCTATTCATTCGTAGCAATAAACTCGATCATAGCGCCCTCTGGTGAAATGTAATTTTTGGATACAGTTTCGCTTGTCTATTTGCACACTATATACTTCTGGACCAATGGTGGTCAACTGTGGCACGTTCGACACCACTAAAATTCTTAGTAATCATTGCCTTATATAATCATCGAATCTGTGCGATTAAAGAAGTCGATTTTTTCTGTGATTGTGTTACCGGTACCAGGTGAGCCACAGTTGGCCACCCCTGTTCTAGACACTGTAGCATAGATAAACATACAATATGGGAGATTTACGGCAAAGTCTGTAATGGCAGCAGTGCTAGCGTCACTACCGACAAGGAGGAAGAATTAACAAGCCTCCGAAATTTATCTATGTTGATGAAATATGTTTACATTTACGCTTCATGTTTCGAACAGCTATTTTTCCCTAAACGAAGCAGGAACAGGCGATATTGTATTTATGTTTGATTTATTGAGCTGCTTCTTTTTTTTATCGTACTTGTTCGTTCACCTTTAACTTACAAAATGATAATTATAATAATAGAATAAAAGAAAAACCCAAGAATTTTCTGTTGAAAACGTAAATATGTAGTTTATGAGATTAAATTCTAAGAAATCAAATTCGAGTATTGTGTTAACTTATTCACACCGAATAAAATTGTATCAAGTACAATATCAGTATCTATTAGGTTTTTTTTTTTTAACTTTTAGATTTATATAATTCTAAATATTTGCATAGGTGCCAACTTGTACGGATTTTTCTTACCACTAAAATTTTACAGAAATTTTTGACTTATTTAAACGTTGAAATTGCTTGAATTTCGGCGATTCAATTAGTTAAAATTTTCTATTAAATTTTAGTGGTATGAAAAATCCGTACAAGTTGGAAGCTATGTATTTGTAAAAAGGAAATTTTTCTTATCTGTAATTTAATTATTACTTCTTATATCTTAATATTATAAATATTATTGAACTGATTGTACGTTATTTACATAAAATACAATCTTTTTATTTTATCTGTGAGAAAGTGAAAATGCGTAAATTTCAAAAGATTATTGTAACGATTGTTTAAATACCTTAAACGTCATAAATTAATAAGACATCGGCTATAAAAATTTTCCTACCTAATGGGAATATTTATGAAATTTTCTGGGACTTGTAGAGTGCAATGTTTCGTATATTTTTGCGTTACACCATCGCTTTATGTAGCTTTCAGCCCAATTATATCATATTTACTTGACATACAATACTCAAGAAGAAATTTTTAGCTTGTTTTTCGTTGCACTTAAATCCTTCACCCATCATGTACAAATATATATATATATCCGTGCATGAACAAAGAATAGATATACAGGGTTTTTCTAAACTCATGGTACAGACTTTAAGGGTAGGTAGAGCACACAGTAACAATCATTTATTGTATAGGAATGTATGGGACCAAGTGAGGCATTAAGGTAAAAACACCAGGGGGGGGGCAATTAAGCCCCTTTTTTAATTTTCAAAATTTCTCATTCATACCAGAAAATTTTTATGCTATCCTTTTCTTGACATTTCATAATTACTTAACAATAAAATTTTTCTTTGAAAATTTTTGGTATGAAATCGAAATTTTTGAATTAAAAAAATATCGCAAAACTGGCAAACTTATCAAACGAAATACATGAATAAAAAAGATAAAATGTTTATTTACAATGTAGTTTACAAGTAAATAATAATGCATATAATAATATTACGATAAGTGTTTAAAATTGCGCCCACCAACTGTGATACATGCTTTGCAGCGTCGCTGAACGATTGGCGTACACTTCTAAAGATGTCAGGCATTTTTCGCACACGTGCAGCAGCTTCCGATATGCGAGCTACTAGATTTTCGTCTGAGTCAACTGGAGTCACATAAACAAGACTCTTCAGATGTCCCCCTAAAAAGAAATCAAGGCTCGATAAATCGGAAGATCGCAGTGGCCAAGAAACTGGTCCACCACGCCCAGTCCATCGCGTCCCAAATTTGGCATTCAGGTAACTGCGCCCATCAGTGGTGAAGTGCGCGGGCGTTCCATCATGTTGAAACAACATCCGGTTACGAATCACGATCGGAACATCTTGCTGCCATTCTGGTAAAACCTGTTGCAAAAAAATAAGGTAACAGCGACCATCCAGCCTCTTTGGTAGTAGGTATGGGCCAATCAAATAATTCACAAGAAATCAAATCCCACAAATTCACAGAAAATCGTTGTTGATAAGCATGTGGCAGCGTTGCATGTGGACTATTGGCTGCCCAAAGAAGGAAATTGTGCGCATTAAATACACCCTTGCGTGTAAACTGCCTCATATGTAAATAGAATATGAGCAGTAAAGTCTGGCTGCAATACATGTTGCTGCAAAACCCACTGGCAAAAGTTCAACCACAGAAGATAGTCCTCCGGATTCAAAGTTTATGGGAGCCCTGGCGTTGCCATTTACACGATTATACATAAAATGCATGTCGGCTTTTTTCGTCATATTTAAAGTCTTCCATGACGAACGATATCACAATTAAAAATGGCGATTTCGTCTACTTGAATGCATGGTATTGAACGGCGATCCGTCACTTACTGCACTCTGCCGCAAGTGGAATCAACCAAAAACTCCATTTCTATTTCAAAAAATTTCTATTTCTATTTTCAATTAAAAAAAATTCGATTTTATTCCAATATTTTTCAAAGAAGGATTTTATGATTAAGTAATTGTGATATGTCAAGAAAAGGATAGCATAAAAATTTTCTAGTATGAATGAGAAATTTTGAAAGTTAAAAAAAGGGGCCTAATTGCCCCCCACCCTGGTGTTTTTCCCTTAATCCGCCACTTGGTCCCATACATTCCTATACAATAAATAATTGTTACTGTGTGCTCTACATACTCTTAAAGTTTGTACCATGAGTTTAGAAACACCCTGTATATTGGGTCATTCGGAAAGTCGTGTCCCTGTTTCGGAAGATCAATTGGTACCGGAAAATTCTGCACGGTAGTTATTAGACATTAGATATCGGAATCAATGTCTAATAATTAAATGATAGAATTTTCAGGTACGAATTGATTATCCCAAACGGACACGACTTTCCGAACGACCCGATCGAATATAATATCTATTCTGGCTAGTTCCATGGGTTTTTGTAGTGTAAGTCACATAGCTGATAACAGTTATGCTAGTTGGCTACCGTTATTTTCGAAAAGATTGCTTGACTTTATTCAATTAATGGCATATCTCCGATAATGTAAGTCACATTTTTCAGTTCCAAAATACTGGTAGCCAAAAATCGTAGCGTGTGACTTACACATAACTGCCAACATCTTACGCTTTTTTGTACCACAAAAATTTTATAGTAAATCTTACCTTTCTTAATGGTCGTAATCGGCCGATTAAATAAGGCAAAAATTTCTGTTAAATTTTTGTGGTTAGAAAAAGGGGAAGAGTTGGCAGCTATGTTTACACTACAAGTACTCATGGAAATAGCCTTCTACGTTCATGAACCGATTCTGTTAAAACGTAAACATGCAGCATTAAAAAAAGAACGATCATAATAAGGTAGGCAGTCAATAACAAAAATATTACAAGGATGGGAAGTTTCTTTCCCATTGTAACTAAAAGCACTGCGATCGTAATCGCATTAACAGTAAGCTCCATGGCAGTGTCCTATATTGTATATTTATCTATGCGACACTGCAGCTAAGGACTCTAATCTCACAGCTGCCAACTCTTAAGCGTTTCTGTACCAGGAAAATGTAATAGAAAATTTTGTCTTATTTAATCGGCAGATTACGGCGATTAAAAAAGTTAAAATCTACTATTAAAGTTTTGTGGCACGGACAAAAAAGCGCAAGAGTTGACAGCTATGCTAAGTTGGATAGTAATAAAATGCTTCCACTAAAACGGGATAATAAGAAACTGCTAGTTTTATTTTTTCAATCATTTTATTTGATCAATTCGTACCGGAAAATTCTGCACGGTAGTTAATAGACATTAGATATCGGAATCAATGTCTAATAATTAAATGATAGAATTTTGAGGTACGAATTGATTATCCCAAACGGACGCGACTTTCCGAATGATCCAATGGATCATAATATCTATTCTGGCTAGTTCCATGGGTTTTTGTAGTGTAAGTCACATAGCTGATAACAGTTATGCTTGTTGGCTACCGTTATTTTCGAAAAGATTGCTTGACTTTATTCAGTTAATGACATATCTCGGATAATGCAAGTCACATTTTTCAGTTCCAAAATACTGGTAGCCAAAAATCGTAGCGTGTGACTTACACGTAACTGCCAATATCTTACGCTTTTTTGTACCACAAAAATTTTATAGTAAATTTTACCTTTCTTTATGGTCGTAATCTGCCGATTAAATAAGGCAAAAATTTCTGTTAAATTTTTGTGGTACGAAAAAGCGGAAGAGTTGGCAGCTATGTTTACACTACAAGTACTCATGGAAATAGCCTTCTACGTTCATGAACCGATTCTGTTAAAACGTAAACATGCAGCATTAAAAAAAGAACGATCATAATAAGGTAGGCTGTCAATAACAAAAATATTACAAGGATGGGAAGTTTCTTCCCCATTGTAACTAAAGGCACTGCGATCGTAATCGCATTAACAGTAAGCTCTATGGCAGTGTCCTATATTGTATATTTATCTATGCGACACTGCAGCTAAGGACTCTAATCTCATAGCTGCCAACTCTTAAGCGTTTCTGTACCAGGAAAATGTAATAGAAAATTTTGCCTTATTTAATCGGCAGATTACGGCGATTAAAAAAGTTAAAATCTACTATTAAAGTTTTGTGGCACGGACAAAAAAGCGCAAGAGTTGACAGCTATGCTAAGTTAGATAGTAATAAAGTGTTTCCACTAAAACGGGATAATAAGAAACTGCTAGTTTTAATTTTTCTGATTTTTTTTAACCGTTTTACTACAACTTTATAGAAAAATATATATGACAAAAGTTCCAGATTAAAAAGAAATATACTATTTATTCAATAAGCTTATTAAATTGCGTAGAAATCATTCCGTAAATGAATCAATATTTTCATTTTTTATTCAAAATATATCACAAAGTAATTTATTTAAAAGTAAGATTTTATTTACTACTTAACTAATCAGGTTTTCAAAATACAAATTGTTAATATTTAAAGTTGCCGCAGGTAATGTAAATGAGTTGAATCCTTTATTATGGAAAATGTTTTTTTAAAAATTTATAAACATCGCATTCATTTCACTAAAACACTTTTCTATTCAGTTTTCTAAAAGGAATACTTAAAAAATTTCCATTTATCCGAAGAAATTGCGATTATACATATCCTAAACGATGGAAAAAAATTTCTTGTTAAAGGAAGTGGAGTAAATGAAGTTATTCATCTATGTCATTTAGAAAGGAGAATATCTTACATGTAAATGAAAGTGAAATATTTTATTTGTTAAGTAGATTCTTTTAACCATTTTAATTATGTAAATGGAAGGAAACACATCTACTTGTAACATTTTAAAAATTGAAATAATATTGAAGCTGTTTTGAATAGATCAAACACAGGAGACTCAGATAAGGACATGTAACATATTAAAAGAGAGTTAGAATATAAAAGATTAGATGCATTATATAAATAATTTCAGTTAATTTGTGAAAACGCATTAAAACACCATTAATGAAAATTTAATTAAATATAGACTATTCTAATTACACAAAGTAAATTTTCAAGATAATTAAAGTAAATCATTTTGTTTGTGCTAATATATATACAAGGGGATATCGTAACGTTTCAATTACAGGCGAGTAATTGTCAATGCTACCTCGGATTTTTTTTTCAAAACAAAAATCTTTTACATGCGATTTGAGAACATTTGCACGAGAAATATATTGCAAAATGTATTTAAAAAAATAGTGGTGCGAGTAGAATGTAAAAATAGTTGCCTGTAATTGAAACTTATATATATATATATTACAAAATTTAAAATTTTGCCAAGTTTAAAAGTATTTTATATGAATTTCCCTTTTTAGTAATATTCCGTAGATTATAGCAGTTTATTAAGTCAAAACCCTAGGCTATTAACCTCCACAAGATCCATATAATGATATTTATTGCAAATTGCGTAAATCTAAAAATAAAGGCTCTAACTATTTATATTTCTTTAATAAAACTTTTTTTTTATCTAAATTCCTATTAAAATCCGCTATTAAATCCCGGTATATCATATTCCCCTCAATTCTTTATTTAATTGCTAAAATATTGTAACTCATAAATTATCCCGTCTAAAAAACCTATTTCTTTTAAGTTCACTCTTTTATTTAAAAATATCCAAGTGCCAACTAGAATATTTTCATGATTTAAAACTTACGCTGAAATAAATTCATTTTTCTTTTTATTAAAAATCGTCTGTTGGGGGGGGGGGGGGATCTATTTTTAGAAGTCATCTCGACAGCAGAGTGCTTACACCTTGCGCGTCTGATAGCTAGACGATGGAATATTCTGCAACAATCTTTGGCGGTAGGAAAGTCGTGTACCTCGAGATTAATACGACCGGAAGTGCGAATAGTCGTCTAAGCAGTGAATATGATTGGGGAAAAGGAATCAGACGACTTATTTTGCTTCGTTGAGCGAGGTAGCATAAATACTGATTGAGGCAGCCAGATAGAGAGAGAAATGTGGTAGAACGTGAAGAAATGTGGTAGAGGAGTGGAGAAATGGGTAGAACAGAGTCTATCTACGCATGTAAAAAGATATAGGGTACCGAAAGAGTAAATGTGGGAGATCAGCGTTGAGATGGAAGGCTTTATACGACTTCAAAAGTGAACGTGAAGTTCCTTTTTCTTCATAATTTTCACTTACCATCGGGCAGTAGATAACATGTTTCGCATCGAATGAATGGATGATTTCCCTACAAAATTGTTCTTGTAAATGCTAAACAAAATTGGAATATTAGCTCAGTTGACTGGTTCTCCATTATTATGTTGATCCATTTACTATGTTCGCCTTTATTAACCAGCCGGCCGACACTCCCGTGTGCATAAAAAAAGAAACGCAGGAAAATATGATTTTCGCCAACCTCTGTTGTGATTATGTTACACACACACACACACACACATATATATATATATATATATATATATATATATATATATAAATTTCTACTTGTAGTTATCTAATACCTCCCTTTGGAAATTCCATTATTTTTTTCATTCTTAACATCGCAAAGTTTCATTTTATGATTTTACCTTCTAGTTATGTATTGCAGTTTTTGATGATGGTCGGTGATGTTTAATTAATGGTTATATATTAGCATTCAAATTATTATGCTGCATTTGCGGATGTAATTATGAATGTAAGCTTTTTATGATGTTTTTTATTATGATATCTCTTCATTTTGAATGAAAATTCATTTTGAAATATTTTGTCCTTAATATTGGTATCTTATATATATTTATATATACCTAGGCTGCTAAATGTTTTAGCAATCTTTTAAATATTATACGCTTAGATCCTTGGTGCAAATTGCGCATAATCTTTGTGTATTATCTATATGATTTCTACTTGTAGTTATCTGATACCTCCCTTAGGAAATTCCACTAATTTTTTCATTCTTATCATCGCAAAGTTTCATTTTATGATTTTACCTTCTAGTTATGTATTGCAGTTTTTGATGATGGTCGGTGATGTTTAATTAATGGTTATATATTAGCATTCAAATTATTATGCTGCATTTGCACATGTAATTATGAATGTAAGCTTTTTATGATGTTTTTTATTATGATATCTTTTCATTTTGAATGAAAATTCATTTTGAAATATTTTGTCCTTAATATTGGTATCTTATATATATTTATATATACCTAGGCTGCTAAATGTTTTAACAATCTTTTAAATATTATACGCTTAGATCCTTGCTGCTAATTGCGCATAATCTTTGTGTATTATCTATATGATTTCTACTTGTAGTTATCTGATACCTCCCTTAGGAAATTCCATTAATTTTTTCATTCTTATCATCGCAAAGTTTCATTTTATGATTTTACCTTCTAGTTATGTATTGCAGTTTTTGATGATGGTCGGCGTTGTTTAATTAATGGTTATATATATATATATACATATATATGTGTGCGTGTGTGAATGTTAAAATTCAAAGGTAAATTTTAAGATGGAAATGAAGAGATCTGCATATGCATAAAATTAACTTCAAAACATATTCAGTATTTGAGCGAGAGGTCTTTTGTGGTTCTCTGTGGCGTGCAGGTCCCAACTCCTGACAGCACGATTTCCATAATATTATTTGAGATAAGATTATTCATTGCCATAATGTTATATTTCATTTCAGGAGGAGAGGAATCTCTAAAAAATGCATTTTTTTCTATATTTCAAAATGTTACTGATAGATGGTGCTGCACAGCATTAAAGTGTAATACAACACAAAATGAATTTGCAATTTAAAAAGAAAGCTATTTTTGATGTTTCAACAGTTATACAAAATAACAATTAAATTAAAAAAAAAAATAAAAAAACCTGACTGCGTAAAAAGCGAACTAACTAACTATTTCTCATCAATGTGAAACTATTTTTTTATATTACTTACCTATTTTTTATTTACTTGTATTGATGACATTTAAGTTGTGTTTAATTGTTAGTTCCTATCTATAAACACTGTTTTGATGAGGCCCAGTATATATGTCTGATATGATTAGAATTGCAGTACAGCTAGAGATCCTACATACACAAATTCCAGGCTGTATAATATTTTAACGGAGCTTCTGACTGTAAAATAGTCAATGAAACATCGTCTTCATTTTGAAAGACCTATCCAATGATATGCCACTTAATAGGGTGCGCTAATTTTTATTTTTCGTCTCTACCGCCATTTTGTAGTTTACGGTCGTCATTTTGAATTTATAAAAAGAAAACCTAGCCTGTAACCATCGGGCCGTTAAGACAAATCGATAGAGACCTCATTCATTAAAATCCATCCAGTCGTTGTAATGTTTCAAGGATATAAAGAAATCCACATACACAGATACGCGTGAAACAAATAGCCCATTTTTTCAGTCGGGTAATAAGGTTAACACCTTGAAAGGCGACGGTATATAATACATACTACTTAAACTTAATTTCTTAATGCCACCGTGACACCAGAATTTTACACTTAAATTTTTCATTTACAAAGTGCATGAAGAAGAGCTTTTACCTATTTTCAAATAATGTTTTGTTCATAGATCCTGGTGTCAGTCAATCATTTCAATATTTTAGAATCAGAATTACTTTGCCCCTGAAAGGCTGAACCCTTTAGTCCGCAGCTTTGCACATATGCAAACAACACTGTTTTGAATTTAAAAGATTTTTTTAAAAATTGACATATACCTAATTCACACCAGAAAATTAAAATAGCAAGATTTGTTTTAATTAAAAAACAGACATTCCGTATTTAAATAAAGCAAAATTAACCATTGAAAATTTCTGTTTTAAAGTCAGATTCCCTGAACTACGTAATTTCTAGAACGTATTATACTATGGGAATTAAAGGGCTAAATGTTAAGTTTTATAAAATAAATAATTATATTAAATAAGGTATTTGGAGACAAGCTTATTAAAGTATTTACCAATTTACATTATTTTAGCTTAAAACAGTTACACGACTGTAGTTTCTACTTGTATTGCAGATGTGCAAGAGAAGAAAAGATTGACGTATTATATGAAAAATACATCACTGATTTTTTTCATTATTTTTCCTGTGTTACACTATGACGCAAAAGTTTAGACAATGAAGAAATTCTTACATACTTTGAAAAATATTTATTCAATTTTCAAATCACTGCTTGAAATTAATGTGCTGTACATATAAACAATATTTATAACAAAGAAAAGTGGAATTGTGCATATTGCAATAAATTAAATGGTAACAAAAATAAACTGCTGTCTCAAAAGTTTAGACACAAATTAAATAAAATCGAAATAAACAATTTTTAAAACCTGGTTGCGCATCCATGCTTATGTATTACGTCATATGCACGAGATTGCATGGAAGAAACTAAATCTTGCATAGTTTGTGAATCGATATCGTACCATGCATTCTCAATAGATGTCTTAAGTTCCTTTTCAGAAGAGTATTGTCTAGCGTTGCTATAAACTTTGCGACACATGATGCTCCAAAGGTTTTCTATAGGGTTAAGATCTGGGCTACCTGCTGGCCAGTCGAGAACTCTTATATTATGGGAATTAAACCAAGATTTTGAATGTTTTGTAGTGTGAATTGAAGCATTGTCTTTCTGAAATTCCCACTGAGGACCCCCTAGAAGCTCAGCAAATGGCAGTAGGTTTTCTTCTAATGTCTGTGTATAATGCTGTGAAGTCTGACGACCACTGGTGAAGGTCAGAGATACTTGTCCATTATAGCAAAAGGCTTCCCAAACCATCACCGAGCCCCCTCCTTGTCTGCGACTAAAAAAACGTCGAGGTTCCTTCCGCAAGTCATGCCAATACGATAAACAACCATCTGGACCATCCAGATTCCCCTTTTTTTCATCGCTAAATATGACTGACTGCCATTTCTCTCCATATGACATATGCTTTCGAGCCCACATAAGTCTTTGTAACTTATGATGTGGTTTCAGAGCTGGTTTCTTCTGCATTTTGCTATAAACGATTGTTCCTTTTTCCAAAATTCGTCTACGAATCGTATCCTTTGATACAGAGAGTCCCGATGAGCTTTGAACTCCACGTACGCTCATTTGTTGAGTACTCGCTAGTCTTTGTATCAGGCGATCCTCTCGTACATTTGTCACACGTGGCCTCCCAGACCGACATTTTGCTTTATATTCGGAACCACTCGATAAATAGATTTTTTTGACTTATTAATAATAGCAGAAATTTCAGAAACGCTCTTCCCTTCACCTTTCAACTGCCAAATCCTTGAAACCTCATTCACTTGAATTTCTTTAGCTCTCGGCATGTCGACTATGAAGCGCAATCGTTTGCAGAACTTAAGTACTCCAAATTTGTGACATCATCGATTCTAAATTTGCATATGCCAGCGAATATTCAAAGAAATTTAGAATAGTGTCTAAACTTTTGCGACAAGCACATTTGAATTTTTATGAAAAAAATTAGTATTATAGCAAATAAAACGACTCTCTTTTGTACATAGCATTTTAAATCAGTTTTTGAATATATTTACAGGTTTTTGTAATTCTGACGTCATAATTCTACATTTTAAAGCTGAATGACGTCATTGTCTAAACTTTTGCGTCATAGTGTATAAACCTTTCAGAGAATCATATATAATTTTTTTTTAAATAAAAAATCGTGCATTTAAGGGTTAAAAGCTGAATTGAAATTTTATCCATATTTATACGTTTCAAAAAGACTATTAACCGTCTAAGATAGTGCAGCACAATCTGCCAGTGAAGCTTGTCACTAAAACAAGGGAATGTATTAAGAAATTCGCAGCTTCACACATTACTCATTTGAAAGAATAACTTTAACCCTTAAATGCGTGATTTTTTGTTTTGTTTTGAAAAAAATTATGTATAATTCTTTGAAAGATTTATAACACAGGAAAAATAATGAAAAAAAATCAGAGTTACATTTTTCGTGTAATACATGAATCATTTCTTACGTTGCACTTCTGCAATACAAGTAAAAACTAAAATATCGCAAATTAGTAATTATTTATTTTGTAAAACTGAACACTTAAATGCATGAATTATGTTTTTTTCTCTTATATAAAGGTTAAAGCCAGAAATTTTTAGATATATTTTTAACTTCATCTTTTTGTATTTTTTACAGGATTAATATTACTATATAAGTATACTGGTTGCTAAGAATTAAATAAAAAGTGATGTAGATATGAATGATTATGCAATTAAGGGTTATCCTTTAGGGACAAGATATTTAGTAGGTTGAGCAAAAAGTCCTGGGAAATTTGTGAAAGTTGCGTTGTTGTGCGCAAATTAACAACAAAAGCAACAAGGAAAATTCTTCGAAGCAGAGACCATCATAGTCCACGACTTTCTGCTATCGTTCTGTCAGATTCCGGTGTTGCTTGAAGTACCATGACGGCTCCTTTGAATCGAAAAACTCTTGACATGCTTCTTCAACTTCATTAAAGGATTCTCATCGAACGCTTTCAGAATCGTTAGACCTTTTCTCCAATAACGCCGGATCAACACACGCAAATCATACTGTTCAATAGGCATTTTGAAGTCGAAATTGAATTCATGAACGCCTGTAGATAGTACGCCACTAGTACTACTATATGCGATAAAAATTCTGGTAACTATTAGATAAAAAATTTCCCAGAACTTTTTGCTCAACCTAATATATTCGTAAAATGTTGAAATTATTAAATGACACCATTATTTACAAGAAAATTTATTTGTAAACAAGTAAAAGTATAATCTCGCGTACTTAACGAAAGTGAAATTTTCATTGAAAAATTCGGGTGCTAATACGACAATTTGAGATTAAAAATTATGTGATGCAATAGCGGCATCACCGCCCTTCAAGGAGTTAGTAGCTGTCCTCTTTTAATTGTTCTAACATTTAAAAATTTTAGTTCACTTTCGGACAGCCTGTGCACTTGTATATAAAGTACGACATATCTGTGAAAAGTTAATTATAAAGATTTTCAAAAGATCACTTCTGTTGAAAATTAATTACTTATTTGTTATGATTATGATTGATCATATCAATTAAAGGTAAATTCTACAATTTTACTAATTAAAGCTGTCTGTTAGTTTTGAGGGCAAAATGAAATCCGATAAAATTTTGAAAGGTGATTTATTATTTTGTAAGGTAGTTAGACTACAGAAGAAATATTTATAATTTTTTTATGCTTTTTTCACACACTGTCGCAGCTTGTATGTTGATTTCAAAGTTTATTTCATTCTTTCGAGGAAGGCGTTCACACGCAAAAAAAAAAAAAAAAAAAAAAAAAAAAAAGACTAAATATTTCTGCTCATTGGTGCTAATTCGACTTCTTATTCAAAATTAGTTTTCAGTATTTTCTAAACTAATCAGAATAAAAATTTCTAAGCTGTTATTAATCATTTCAAAGGGGGTATTTTAATGGCGAGCACACGTAATATTAGTTACAAAGTGCCAAATGACATGCAGAAATTTTTAATAAATTTTGTTGTCGTAATACACGCGAAGGAAAGCTTTTAATCATTTTCAAATAAACTAGTTCGCAGGTTCTGATGCCACTCATTTATTGAAACGGTTGTAATTTGTCCTTGAAAGTATTAAAGCAATTAACGTGTTCTTTCACATTTGAAAGAGCGCTACATTTTTAACAATAGAACCGCCATTGGGGGTCATTTTGACCCCTGCTAAAATTTATAATAGTTGATTCGAACCAGAATTTTTTTCACAAGATATGTTATATGTATGAAGCACAAAACTAGGCTAATTAAATAAGTTAAATAGTTTTAAAAAAATCTGTTGTGAAACAATTTTTTTATAAAAATTTAGAAAAATATTTGGCGCACAGTGGAGTATTTCTAAAAAAAGCTCGACAAAAGTCGAAAAATGAACTTCGTTAAAAACCTCAATACTTTATGTGTTTGTATAGCTTACTAGTTAGCGCTTCCGGTAAACAATATCTTAAGAATGTTCGGTAACACTCCCCGTCGCGTTATCACTCTGAACACAGCTGTCGTGCATCGCAAATTTCTCTTTTCTCAGCGCTGTGGTGAGAAGCGCATTATTTAATTGCAATTATTGTTGCATACAGTGGAGATCTGAATAAAACCCTTTATGGACATAGAAGTGGGAGGTATGTAGCCTAAATTACTGTATTTAGTTTTAGTTATAAAAGAATATAATTATGAAAATAGCCACATTGTTTTATCTTTAAAAATAAGTGTAATTTTTATTAGTTCTTTTAAATTTTTAGTGATTTATAAATACGTGTCGCACTTTGTCGGGTAAAACGTTTTGCTGGAATATAAAATATGGATATTCCTTATTATATTCATAAAATAAAATCTTGCCCCAACTTGCCCCATTTTTTTTTTTTTTTTTTTTTTTTTTTTTTTTTTTTTTTTTTTTTTTTACCGTTTTATAAAAAAAATGGTATCAGAAGATGATGATATTTTGAAAACGAAAAATCTTCATTTTTCTTTTAGAAACTTCAGTGACAGCAAAAGATCTTTCAAGAAAGTTGCTGTTTGACCTTAAACAAGATTGTTCTAATACGAAAACAGATTGAAAAGCATGTTTCATGGAAAGTAAATTTACAAAAATGACGAAATGTCTGGTAGATAAACAAGTATCATTAATACGTTCGTTAAGCCATTTCAAATCGGATTTAAAAAAAAATGGAAGGCTGTCAAGAGGGCAAAATGGCGCTTTCTTAAGATAAATTAACATTGGCTTAACAGTTCCATAAAATTAGCTGTAGAATATACTATCTGTACAATATAAAAAACGGTAGACCAACAAAAGATTTCTCCAAATTGTGTGATAGAAGCAATTGACAAAAAACAACAGGTTTTAAGGGAGCAAGTTCCTCTTTATTAATTGGCATATGCAGCTAGTACAAATCAACGAGCTGATGGTAATATTGATGCCTCGACACTCATGAAACATGTAACTCTAAGTCAACAAGAGATACAAAATACAGAAAAACTATAACTTCAGCAAATAAAAAACACACTATTAAGAACCATACACCATCAGAAGCCTTATCAATTTTTGTAGAAGCTGTTCTAACGAGAAAGCAGTGGGAAATTATTCATGGTGCAAATAAGAATATTTACTTATTATTCTCTGATTAAGAAAGCGAAGAAGGATCGCTATATAAGTGAGGAGTTGATGAATGTGACAGAAACAAACTCAGAAGTTAACATACAGATCTTCTTGATCACACCTCTTTAAGACTGTGTAAATATTTAGAAGAAGTTATTCTAAATAATAAAGAAGAAGAAAACCACAATTTACAGCAAATATCTAAATGGTGTTGCGATGGCTCCCAACAATCGCAATTTAAATAGATATTTCAGAATACTTCTGATAGTGATGCAAATATATTTCAGAGTTCTCTTGTTCCTTTACGTTTAGAGGCACTGTCCAGTGGAAATAGAATTGATGTTAAAATTTTTGAAAATTACACCGAAGAAACTGCAAATCTTTATGTCGAATTATATGGGTAGCACCCAATGTCACCAACAGTACGGAAAGTTTTAGCACATTTGATCACAGTAATTAAACATGCAATATTTCCTATCGATCATCTTTCGAATGAGGCTGCTGAAGCTAGAAACAAACATTTCCGCCTATATAAGCAAACTTTTTGCCGAAAATTTTCTCGAGAGCAATGTAAAAAAAAAAAAAAATGTTTTGAACAGGCGTTTACTAAATTCTGATCCTTTTATAAGCAGTTCAAGACCAAAGCTTAAGAAAAAAAAAAGCTTTTTTCTACCGAAACGAAATATTTCATTAAATAGCATAAATATTTATTCTAAACTGATTTAAATAGTAGTTTACTTATTAAAAAGCAAAGATTTTTTGTAAATTCTTAAAAAATAATTATATGTTTAAAATATATATATATATATATATAATGACTCTAAATAGCTTTTTACAACATTTCAACTTGATACCATGGAACTATTAATAAAGAGGAACTGACATAGCCTTAAAATAGTGAAGCTTCAACTGTAACCGCTATCGCAGGAGTTGTTTACCACCAGTGGAAACTTCCACCAGTAGATTTATATAGAAATTTTCAACTTATTTAAACGCCTGATTATTACAAAATTTTAGTCATAAATAATGGTAGAAACATATTTTTATTTTTACTGGTAGGAGTTTATTTTGGCGGTTGTTAGGCCCTGCGTTTCCGCCATATTGTGACAACCAGGGAAGCAAACTGGCAGTTTTACAAGGCATACTCACACCAGTAAAAACAAATAGAAATTTTTACGACATTTTTGAAAAAAAATTTTGTGAATAAGACGCTTAATTAAGACGAAATTTTCTGTTAAATTTTACCGGTGGGACGTTTGCCCGGGTAGTAATCAGAAACTGAAGATCTGATTAAATAAAAAACAGCCGCCATCTTGTGACAACCTCCTCAGTTACTTCACTCGCAACTGGTAGATAGTACACTATATGTCTCCTCCTCTTTATTCATAACTCCATTCTTGATACAGATCATAAAATAATTTTGTCCACATTTTTCAGAAAATACTCCTCTGTGCGGCGGTTTTAGTGTTAATTCATATTTCCTAATTGGCGCCACTTTTTAGGTGCGTTCGTAATTATATAAATACGTAGCACCTATAGTCGTCGTTCAGTCCGTCCGTCCGTCCGTCTGTCCGCATGTAACAGAGCAAAAACTACCCAACCGAATGGTCTGAAATTTCAAATATATGATTGTTGCAAAATTTTGTCGAGCCATTTCAAATTTTATGAAAATCGGATGTATAGTTTAATTACAGGGACAGTCAAAATTTTTCTTTACATTACGGCCAATGGGAAAAATTATTGCAAGTGCATTTTAATGATATTACAGCCTTCCGAATGATCTGAAATTTTAAAGATATAACTGTTGCAAAATTTTGTCGAGCCATTTCAAATTTTAGGAAAATCGGATGTATAGTTAAATTACAGGGACAGTCAAAAGTTTTTCTTTACATTACGGCCAATGGGAAAAATTATTGCAAGTGCATTTTAATGATATTAGAGCCTTCCGAATGATCTGAAATTTTAAAGATATAACTGTTGCAAAATTTTGTCGAGCCATTTCAAATTTTAGGAAAATCGGATGCATAGTTTAATTACAGGGACAGTCAAAAGTTTTTCTTTACATTACGGCCAATGGGAAAAATTATTGCAAGTGCATTTTAATGATATTACAGCCTTCCGAATGGTCTGAAATTTTAAAGATATAATTGTTGCAAAGTTTTGTTGAGCTATTTCAAATTTTAGGAAAATCGGATGTATAGTTTAATTACAGGGACAGTCGAAAGTGTTCCGTTACATTACGGGGAATGTGAAAAATTATTGCAAGTGCATTTTAATGATATTACAGCCTTCCGAATGGTCTGAAATTTTAAAGATATAATTGTTGTAAAGTTTTGTTGAGCTATTTCAAATTTTAGGAAAATCGGATGTATAGTTTAATTACAGGGACAGTCAAAAGTGTTCCGTTACATTACGGGGAATGGGAAAAAATTATTGGAAGTGCATTTTAATGATGTATCAGACTATGCGCTTTATGAAGTGCAAAAAAGTATACATTCAGTACAATATGGGGTGCTAAAAATAATTATAAAACTAGTTATAGTACGAACGCACCTCATTTGCCACGTTTGACGAGCAATTTCCAACTTGTTTGAAATGGTAAAATTAGCATTATTTAATGACATAATAAATAAGGCGAAAACAGTGGGACTTTTACCGTTTCAAAAAAGTGGTGGCAATTAAGAAATCTGAATAAAATAAGTAGCTCACTAGCAACACTGTGTTCTCTGCAAATTTTTCGTTTGCATTAAGTTAAATCTTAATTATTATAATTATTAAAATCTTTATTATTTTTTTCCTTAGGACATCTGACATAGAAAACGTTGTATTCTTTTACATTTCTATGAGTGTTGCTGTTTTGTACTAAAGACACTTTCATTTTTGTGAACAATTGGTTGGATTGTTCCAAATATGAAAGTGTTCTCAAAATGATACTGCGACCAAAATCAAAAAAGAAAGATGCGGCGTTAGACATGCAAAAATATCCATTTAAAATATTCATATGCAAAGACGACATTTAAAAAAACGGTTCTCCTTTGGTTTACCATTACCTTGCTAATATAGTCGTGTGAATAGTGTAGGCTTTTAAATATTTTAAATGAGAATCTATTTAATTTTTACGTTATCGCAGATTTTAAGCAGTGATTGATTCATAAATAATCTACATCCTCTGAACCCACACTGAATGCCTACGCTCTGACAGAAAAAAGTCGGCTGTAGTAGGCGGATTTTTTCAGCGTTGATACGGTCCCTTGAATTTAACCATTAAATGCCTGATTTTTAAAAAATCATTTTAATTATGTTTTTCGGCTTTCATTTTTTAAATAAATCACCGGAAAACTGCTAAAAAAAATCATATTTTATTTTAAGTATGGTTTACGGCTAAAAAACAGTTTGTTACTAATCGGAAATGCTGGCCTTAAATTGAAAAAAAAAATTCTCTGATAGAATTCTATAATATTAAACACATAAGAATTTTTAGAACTATCATAAGAAATAAATTTTATTTGCTCGCGGCAGAAGAAAATAGGGTATTTCGCAACCTTCCAAACAAAACAAAAAGAACATTTAGCAACATTTGAAAAAATAAATCTAACTTTATACTTTAACTCTATTCTTTCTAAGTGTTGCCATCTGCATGCTGAAAATCCATTTAATAATATTTTCAGAATGTATTGTATTGGCAACATTAGGCATTATAGCATAAATATTATTCTAATAGTAATTTGGAAGCCTAAATTTGGTATGTTACCGAAAGGCAACACCCAGCATTTAATGGTAACACATTCATGACGATTGTCAAGTTCATTTGCCACACAAGGTGCACGAAACCTTTAAATTTCAAAACCAGTATTTTAGTACGGAAATTTTCTCCTTGTCTCATTTCAAATTCTGAGCGATTAAAAAAATAAAATTACAGTATGGAAAAACTGGTGTAAACTGGTGTCGAAGATTTGAAAGAAGTTCCAAAGATTTTTGTCGTGAATGGGTTAATAAAAGTATTCTCCGGTATATTTTTATTAGATTACATAAAGCAAAGACTACTTTTAGAAAATATTAGTATTCACATGCAAGGAATTATACACTGTTCAAAACAATTAAAGGATATTGAAGTTGTGGATGGATCTTCAGGCTGTAGATTTTTTCAGATTATTGATACATGATCGACAGGCGTGGTGGACTATATGAAAAAAATTACACATGTTTGGCAGAAAAAAATGAATTGTATTTAGCATTAGGGTACAAAAGGGGAAAAAAACACAATTTGTGCATATGAGAAAAAAAGAATAAAAAAGACATAGGTGTTAACCTCAAACTAATCTTCCGTAATACTTGTGTTAATTTGACCCTGGTTTAATAAGTTTCATAACAGAATTTTTTTTAAGAAATGTAATTAAATAAGTTCCACATAGAAACCTGGAATTAAATAAATAAGCATTCGTGAAATAAATTTTCTGTTTCGAAATGTGGTTAAACATTCACAGGGCATTTTTTTTTAACTGACGCGTTTCAGGGTCACCTATAGCTCGTTTTAATAACCGAAATGGCAATAAAGTTGTTTCGGAAACTAATGAAACCATGGGAAAATGATTTACAAAAAAAAAAAAAAAAAAAAAAAAAAAAATTAGTTCAAAGCATTGCCGATAGGGAGAAATGTAGCGTTTAGTTTACATTTAGTGGCGAACATTTACTGGTCATAATCAGCCAGCCGGAGCACTCTGCCTTCAATGTTGGTGATAATATACAGGTTATCCACAAACGAAATATACAACTTCAAAATTAAGTTAAAGAAAATGTAGCCAGAACAATTTCGTATTTTACGTATTAGGGGATGGACAAAATGCCAAAGTTTGTAATCGTAAATGTAAATGAAGCTGAGTATCTCATACGATGAGAAATATCATTAACTTTTAAATGCATAGTGATGCATGTAGGCATCACTTTTTATTTAACTCTTAGCAACCACTATCGTTATATAGAAATATTAATCCTATAAAAAGTACAAAAATATGCTACAAAATAAATTTAAAAATCTATCTCAAAATTTCTGGTATCAGATCTATATTTATAAGAACAAAAAACATATTTCTAAAAGAATAATTCATGCATTTAAGAAAACAGTTTTACAAAATAAAAATTTATAGAAAATAAGGTATTTAGATTCATACTTGTTAAAATATTTACTAATTTGCAATATTTTTCGTTTTTACTTGTATTGCAGATGCGCAATGGAAGAAAAGGTTGACCGTCTTATAGGAAAAATGTATGGCTGATTTTTTCATTATTTTTCCTGTGTAATAAACCTTTCTAAGAATCATATATAATTTTTTCGAAACAAAATAAAAAATCATGCATTTAAGGGTTAAGTACCGAAAGTAGGAGAAATGGCTATGCCACACGAAAAAGTAGCGCCACAGGAAAATGCATCATTTTATTTTTTACAGAACGGAACTCCTTCGCATCATAGATTAACGTACAAGATGGCACATTTCCATAGAACGTAATGGTAATACGATTGCGACCGTAGCGCCTTTAGTGATAATGGGGAAGAAACTCCCCATCCTTGTAAAAATTTTATTCTTGAGTATCTACGTTATTGTGATCTTTCTTTTTTTCATGCTGCATGTTTACGTTTTCAATAGAATCTTACACCAATACATGAACATAGAATAGATATTCCATTTTATATATCTAATATCTATTCTATATTCATGCACGAATATGTGCTTTTTTTTTTTACATGATGAGTGAACGATTTAAGTGAAACAATAAACGGGGTGAAAATTTCGTCTTGAATGCTATACAGGGTGATTCAAAAAAGATTTGAAAATTTTAAGAGGTGATAGTACACACCCAAACAAACATTTTGTATCAAAGAATGCATGGTTGAAAACTAAACGTAAAAAAGTTAGAGGGCGCCAAATGTTATGTTCTTATACGAGGCAAAAACACACAATGAACGATTAAGTTAAGTTACGAAAACAAATTTAATGGAATTTGATTACAATAAGTGCTCAAAACATTGACCGGCAGCTGTTATGCACGCAGTACAACAGCGAAGAAGAGATTGGCGAATTTTCTGAAACACACCAGGCATATCGCGAACTTCCCCTACAGCAGCTGAAAGCTTGGCGACAAGTTCTTCTGCGGATTCGATCGGAGTCTTATACACAAGAGCCTTTAGTTGTCCCCACAAAAAAAAATCGAGACATGAAAGATCTGGCGAGCGCGGTGGTACCTGGTGTGCTTCAGAAATTTCGCCAATCTGTTCTTCGCCGTTGTACTGCGTGCATAACAGCTGTCGGTCAATGTTTTGAGCACTTATTGTAATCAAATGCCATTAAATTTGTTTTTGTAACTTAACTTAATCGTCCATTGTGTGTTTTTTCCTCGTATAAGAACATAACTTTTGGCGCCCTCTAACTTTTTTACGTTTAGTTTTCGACCATGCATTCTTTGATACAAAATGTTTGTTTGGGTGTGTACTATCACCTCTTAAAATGTTTCCCATCTTTTTTGAAACACCCTGTATATGAAGTAAATATGATATAATTGGATTTAATCTACATAAAGTAATGGTGTAATATAAAAATATACGAAGTATTGCATTCTGCAAATCCCAGCAAATTTCCTAAATATTCGCATTCTATAAGAAAATTTTTATAGCCGATGTTTTATTAATTTATGAACTTTAACTTATTAAACAATTGTTACAATAATCCTTTAAAATTTACCCATTTTCACTTTCTTACAGAAAAAATAAAAATATTGTTTTTAATGTAAATAACGTACAATCAATTCAATAATATTTATAATATATAAGCATATAAGAAATAATAATAAAATTACAGATGGGGAAAAAATCCTTTCGAATATTTTTTCGAATTATATAAATCTAACAGTTAAAAATAAATAGAGGTACTGGCATTACACTCAATAAAATTTTAGACCAATGTCAGACGGGCGTCTTTTTTGCTGCCTTTTTGTTTAGGCATCCATTCACAATGCTATAGCATTGTGAATGGATAATACTTAAGCAAAAAAGCAGCAAAAAAGACGCCCGTCTGACATTGGTCTTATTCGATATGAATAAATTAACACAATACCTGAATTTGATTTTTTACACTTTAATCTCATAAACTTACATATTTACGTTATTAACAGAATTTTCTAGGGTTTTTATTTTGTATTATTACTCTAATTATCTTTTTGTAACTTAAAGGTGTACAATACAAGTACTGTTAAAAAAAAAAAGCAGCTAAATAAATAAAGCAAGCATGAATAAATAATATCGTCTGATGCCTGCTTCGTTTTAGGAAAGAATAGATATTCAAAGCATAGAGCGTAAACATATTTCTTCAACATAGGTAAATTTCGGAGGCTTGTTAATTCTTCCCCATTGTCGATAGTGACGCTATGCTCTTGTCATTACAGATTTTTCCGTAAATGTCCCATCTTGGTCCTTACTCAATGCTTCGCATTGGGCTTCGGATGTAGATCACCATTTTACCATCCGTTTATTGGATGTAGAGGCCCAACGCCATGGCCACACCGTTCTTCTGATATCACACCTTGAAGCTTTTTTCTTTGTGGTTAATTAAGAATATCGTTTATAAGACAAAGGTAACATCTGTGCGTGAGCTCAAACAAAACATTAGCGAAGCCTTCATTTTGGTTACAAAAGATATTTTTAAAAGAACTTAGATTGTTTTGGACTATCGTCTTCCTAAAATTAGCAAATAATTTTTGCTCAGCCTTGCTTTTTCTAGCACGCTGTTCCTTTTTTCCCTATCTTGCACTGAAGAAGAATCTCGCTAGTAGATTCGTAACAGCTGTTTGCTGCTTTTCATATATTTTTGTGCATTTTTAAACGTTGGTTTTTCTGCTTTTTAATATCGTCTTGATATCCTGCAAGCAACTAAAGGAGCACATTTTGAGATCTACTAATGTCTTTCACAAATAGATATGTATTTTTTTTTTTGTTTGTTTCATTAATAAAAGTAAGTTCTTATTTCTTGTATTTTTAATTTAATATAATGTTGAAGTTGTATATACGATGTAAAAAATTTTCAAGTATTTGTTTCTGTTTAATTGAGCAGCAATTATGTAGAAAAGAGTAGTTATACACCTGAAATTTCGCTTTTGTGACTGTGATATTGGTGTTTACATAGCTCCTAACTTTTACATCTTTTAAATTTTTGGTACCCCTTTTTGTAATAGAATTTTTTCACGTATATAATATAATCGTCGAAAAGCCTTTTTTAAATACTAATTATTGTCTGTTTCATAAGTCTGGTACAGTCAAACCTCGTTAACATGAACACGCTTAACGTGAATTACTTTTAACATGAATTGTTTTCAGAGTCCCCTATAAAAACGAATACAAAGATTTGATACTGATAACGTGAATTACTGTTAACATGAACAAAATTTTGATTCCCCTTGAGGTTCATGTTAACGAGGTTCGACTGTACTAATAAAGAATTCTTTTAATTTCCAAGGTACCCAAAGTCAGTGAGATATTTCCCATAACTGTTTCCTTACGTTTCCTTAATGACAATATACAAATTTCAACTTTTCATTGTCCTGACCGCAAAAGCTAAGTTTTTGCTCTGAAATAATTTTTTTTCATATTTTTTTTTATAGAACCAATTGGAAAAAGATATTGATTGCCCAGAAATAAAAATTGTGTTACATGGTGTATTTCATTTGTGGACATCCTGTATGTTAGGCAACTTTATACAATATGTCTGTCTTTTTTTTAGCTCACAGGCTACTGAGAGCCTGAGAGCTAATGTGCGCGCAGGTTCTGTATGTATGTACGTATGTATTTATGTACGTAACGCCATAACTCTTGATAGAAATATCCAATTTGCTTAAAGAAAATTTCTACGTTCATTCTGATAAGGCGCTTCCTGATAAATTTTGGGGGTTCATTGGTTAAGTATATAGGGGAGTACAGAGGTCTAACCCCCCCCCCCCTCAATTTAGATAAATGGATTTTTCATGCAGTTTTATCCTATTTGCTTCAAATTGGTATACCGGTTTATTCTGATAAGAATCTTCCGTGATTAGAATTAGAGGTTCATTGTGCAAATATAAAGGGGGGAAATGGGGGAGCTAATAGCCCCCTTAATTTAGCGAAGTGTGTTTTTCATGCAGAATCATCCAATTTGCTTCAAATTTGGTATACAGATTTATTCTGATAAGGCGCTTCCTTGATTCGATATGGAGGTTCATAGGTTAAGTAAAAAGGGGAGGGAGGGAGAGCTAATTCCCATTTAATTTAGCTAAATGGGTTTTTCATGCAGAATTATCCGATCTGCTTCAAAGTTGATATACAGGTTTGTTCATGTAAGACGCATGCATGATTTGAAGGTTCATTGGTTAAGTATAAAGGAAGTGAACGGGGTGCCAGTACTCCACGTTAATTTATTTTTCGAGAGGCATTATTCTTTGAAATTAGAGCATAATATACATTTAGGGTGAATAGGCTGTGAGCTCAATGCTATTAGTTTAACTGGGCTCTTTCCTTTTTTATTTTTCATGTATGTCAAACTTTTATGTATGCATCTTTACAGGAATTTTTTAACTGAACCTTTATATAAAAACTGTGAAATGTGATTCCGTTTTACGAAATTATTTACTCGCATGTGTATATGAAAAATAATAACATTGAAAATATAAAAATAATTTTAAAAAAACCATTTAAATTATCATAGTGAAATTAAAATGGTTTTTTCTTAATGTTGCACATTATTTCAAACTGATTATTAACACTAGAACGGCGGTAGGGGTCATTTTGACACCTGAGTACTTTTGTCCGTTGATTACTTTTGTTTGCTTGGGCGAAATCGTTTGAAATTTTTTGACTTTTCCTAAATAGATAACATATATTTCCAATAAAAAATTCAGCTTTCTAGATTTGTTAGTTTTTGAAATATGGACTTGTATTCCTAGAACGGCGGGCGGGGGTCATTTTGACCCCATTAGTAAAATACTCTTTGTACTCGAAGCTGCTTTTGTTTCTATACTATATGTTCGAGGAGCAATAAAAAAAATGGTTTAGATTTATATTCATTGTCGTCCAAGGCATGAGGAATACTATTTTGCAAATAAACTTTCTCAAGAGATAGATTCAAAGAAAGAAAAATATTTTTTAGGTTTGATGAAAAGACAACAGGATCTAGCAGACTACAGACTGATAAATTTGCTCTTGCATATAAAATGTGGAATAAATTTATTGAAAATTGCAAAACATGCTACCGACCAGGACAAAATATTACAGTTGATGAACAATTGTTCGCATCTCAGGATAGATATAAATTTACGCAATATTTGCCAAATAAATCGGATAAATTTGGAATAAAATTTTGGTGATCTGTTGACGTTGATACGAAAAACCTCTTGGATGAATTTATTTATCTGGAAAAGGATGAAACAGCAAATCCTTAATTACGTTTATCGGAAAATGTTGTCGTGAAATTAACAGATCCCCATCTAAAGGAAGGGAGGAATATTACGACAGATAGCTATTTTACTAACATCAAATTAGCAGAAATGTTAAAAGCTAAAAATACAACTTTGGTTGCACAATGAAAAAGAACCGAAGAGAAATTCCTATATCATTGAAAAATAAGCGCAGTACTCTTTATTCATCGAAGATAGTGGAATGTGATAATATGATACTTACCATCATCTATCAAGCCAAAAGAAAAAAATGTGTTTTTCTACTGAGCTCATTACATTCTACTGTAAAAACTGAAGACGGTCTCAAGAAGTTGCACGATTCAATAGAATATTACAACGCAACGAAGTATGGTATGGATATCCATGATCAGATGTGCCGAAAATACTCCGTGAAATCGACTTCTGGACGATGGCCTGTACATATCTTTTTCAATATTTTGGATCATGCAGCTTTAAACGCCTGGATAATATATAAAAGTGTAACAGGCAAGCCTATCAGTAGAAGAGATTTTCTATTAAATTTAGGAGATGTGTTCAGAATGGATCTTATGGCTTCAAATCTCCCAAAGATCTTTCCTGAGTCTTCAGAAAAAAAAACACGAAAATAAAATAGATATCAAGAGAAAAAATGTCAAGTACAGACATGCAATGGCAACAAATCTCAAGAATTTTGCACACCATGTTTCAAAGTTGTGTACTGGAAAAATTGCTTTTTTTTTTTTTTTTTTTTTTTTTTTTTTTTTTTACAACTGAATTAATTCCTAATACGTGTGAACAATTTGGAGTAAAATGTACTGGAAAAATTACCTTTTTTTTGTTACAACTGAATTAATTCCTAATACGTGTGTACAATTTGGAGTACTATAAGCATTAAATAAAATTGAAAGAGAATGCTTATTAACCATTCAGCATATTAACCATTCAGCTACACTTATAATGAAATAACGAAAACAACAGAACATATTTCTCATTTATGGATTTAGAGAGTGAATCATTCGGCGAGTAAGTAGATGAAAATATAAATATATATTATTTTATAAATTGTGTTTTATTTTAGTTAACATTAGTTTGTGAAAAAATTAATTTTAAATCGGTTTTTATATCAAATTAATGAGTTTTTTGAGTAATCGTAGTATGATCCAATTAATCGCCCTGTAGGTGTTACATATACAGTACTTTAAAAATTCAATAAATTATCGAGTAATATTAAATATAAATTATGAAATACACGTAAATTACATATTTTTGCCAATGTATGGCATTTAAAATTGTTTTAGCGTTGTTATTTCAGTAGTTTCATCGAGGGGTCAAAATGACCCCTTCCCGCCGTTCCAGTAGGTTAGATTTTCCCGCCGTTCTAGTGTTAAGCTTGCTAACTGTTACGGTTCCTGACACTAGTTTTCCAAAAACTTCATTTGTCATTGTTGAAAACTGGGATAAAATTAGGCGAAAATTTCTCTTCGGAGAAAGTTGTTTTCAAAAACCGTAGCACACGATAGCTATGAAATTTTTGAAAAAAAAAAAAAAAAGATTTACTTTAAGTATCGGTTGAATGAAATGTAATAAACGATACTTAAATTTGTCTCAGAAAACCAAATCAGAACTTCCTAAAATTGTTTTCTTTTTCGTTGATTTTTCTTAACCCTCCGTCGATCGCAATAGGCCTGACAGGCGCAGCACAATTAATTCCGTTCCCCTCCTCTTCGCCACTAAAGTGCTCAGAGTTACTTACTTTGAGTGTAATAAACGAGATTTTTTAATTTAAATTTGAAATATTATCTGTTTTTATATCCTAATGAAGGTCACTGATCACTTTAACAGCGTTAGAATCGCGTCCATTAATTGCTAATGTTAATTTTCTAACAGGGGTCTGTCAGGCGCATTGCGCCCGAACTCGGGCGTCCAAGAGTTGCGACCGACCGAGAGTTAAACTAAAATATCATACTATAATATATTCTCATACAAATGAGAAATTTTGGAGGTCAGTATGCAAAATCGAAAAGAATAGGATATTTGAAATGTGATTTCATTTCGAAATATCGGACTTTATCCATTAATCTTTCCCAATAATGCTAGAGTGTCTCTAGAACGAAAATGTTCCAGTCTTCCTACTTCTGAAACGATATCACTTGTACTTTTAGATTCATTTATTTAAGCAGTTTTTCTTGGTAAAATATTTCTTTGGTCACGATAGAAATAGATTTTAGTTCCGCGTATTTCATTAAAAAGAAAATAAATTACTATAAGAACTTCATAAAACTACCACAACTGGGTATAAGATACCGATTATTTTTAAAGTAAAATGAGTATTATGCTTTACATAAAATATGTATATAATGCTTTGTTTTACACACTATTTTTTGCACTCAACATAGTTTTAGAAGAGTAAGTTATTACAAACTTAACATGCCGAAGATCATGTTATAATACAGAAAAACATCATTGATATAAAATTTTATTATTAACTTTTTTCAATGTGATTAAAAATGTAACACGCTGAATAATACAAAACATTTTGCATAGCTGCAATCTCCCGGCTTTATCTAGTTCAAATAAACATACTTTCAAATAGGATATTTATCAAGTAAAAAGGGTCTTGTTTGTATGTTGAAACTCTTTGATCTCATTTATTAAGTAAAATTTCTCATTTAAAACAGACTTTTTGACATAAAAAAAGGTTGGCAGCTATGGGTTTTACTCTTGCTCTTTTTATATCTATTAATTCTTTTAAGATCTCTAATGATAAGGTCTCTTTTAAGATCTATTAATTAAGGCCAAAACAAGAGGAATTTCATCATTTAAAAAAAGGTGGTGCCAGTCAATAAATCTAAATTTTTAAAAAGTAGCCCGCTGACAACACAGTGATGGTTTTCAGGCTGCCAGAATGCTCTTTGCTTGGGCAACTCTTTTATGAAAAACAAAGGAAATGCTGCAGCTACACTTTGAGAGTTTCGCCGACTTAAGAATTTGCACAAATGACAATTTCTTCACACAAACTCTTAGGAGAATGAGATCTAGATTCGAGAAAACTGAATAATTTGGAGTTCATCCGGGTCGAGTATGAATGCCGGTTTGTTCAGGTGTCGCAGCATATGTTGCCATCACTACTGTTGATCAGTCAGTGGATAATGCTATACGAGGGTGTATCAATAAGTTCTGCCCTCACATAGGAATAATTGAGTAAAATTTATGAAATTGCTACATTGTATTAGTCCTTTTCTATATAGTCACCGCGCACAATAACACATTTCTGCAAACGGTATTTTAAAAAGAGGGGGAGGATGGATTCCAGGAGGCGCGATAGTAGACCCAAACGGGGGCATTTTTCTAACATTTACCGACCCTCACATGGGACATATGTTTTGAAAGGCCTGTGACCAATTATTCATGTTATGCATTCCCCGAGCCCCTCACCCCAAATTTGCCCCCGGGGGGAAGAATAGTGTCCTCAAAATTTAGAAAAGTGCCCCCCGGTGGGCAAATTGGACGGAGGGGCTCAGGATGTGCATAACATGAATAAGTGGTCACACGCCTTTCCAACAATATGTCACAATTTACAAGCAAATTTATTTCAAAATAAGAAAAAGCTTTTGTTCACGTACTTAATAAAAAGAATTTTTTCATTCCAATATTCTGGTACCGATGTGGCATTTAAGAATTAAAATTACCGTAATTTCCGGTGTATAATCCGCAGATCAAACAATTCTGTTTGGACCCAGAAATTTAATTTAGTAATTGAAGCCAAATATTTACAGCAATCTGATAAGTTACATTTCATTTTTAAAAGTTTCTGGGTCGAATAATGATTTTTTGACCCGCGGATTATACGACTGAAATTAGGGTAAGTGGTTTAAAAATGAAACACCGCCATTGAAGAGGTTAAGGCAGTTTCAAGTGACTATATATTTATCCTTGGTTTTTTTTTTTTTTCTATTCTGGAACTGATTTTCTATAAGGTGTATATGTATAAACACAGAAATAATTTATTTGGTGAAAACAGCATACATAAAAAAGATTGGGAAAAGGGTATACTTTTTTTCACGCATTTACCGATCCATAAACTTGGGAAATCTATCTAGAACAGCAATTTACAAAAGACTTTCAGAACAGGGAGGACTTCTACTGTTTTAAAATTCAGATTTGATAAAAATTGTAATTTGGCAATGTGTTAAATAAGGTGACGAATTTCTTTATTAACCATTTGCACTCGAGAGGAGACTCTCACTCACCACTAGTATTTCCAGGCGTTTCCCGCAAATCGGGGCTCCAAATGCTCTGGACACCAGTATTTTAAAATCATTTCCTGTCCCTTATGTAATGGCAGAAGTATCTGTGGTTAAAAATGACGAAATAAACTATAGCCCAGTAGAAATAGCTCAAAAAAGGGCCTTGCCTTGCAAAAATTCGGGTAACTCTGATTTTCGGATATTATGTATAGGTTGACCCTCTAATGAAAAAACCAAGTTTTCGACCTTCTAGACCTTGTGCGTTTTTTACTATATCTAAAAAACAAAAATATTTCAGCCCTTTTTTTCGATTTTTCTTGATTAACTCGTGCATTTTACAGGAAATATTATAATTACAATTTTGTAGAGGACAAAATTCTCTACAACATGCACTATTCATGTTTATAAATTGACCAAATAGGAGGCAAGATACGGAGCCGCGAAATGGGGTACCATTTGCAAAAAGTGAAAAAAAACCCCAGATAATTCGTTAATAACCAATTTTTATTTTTTATTTTTCCGTTTTAGGGACAAAAGTGTCGTAATAAACTTTGTAAAGTATAAAATATCCTACAAGTTTCATTCATCAGAACATTAATTATCTCTACTATTAAAAAAATTATTGTTTTACAAAGCATTTGGAGCCCTGATCAAAACTGCATTAAGCGTACAAACTTAATGCTGGAATAGGGCGAAAAGCGATATAAGTAAGCGTCCTATCTTAAATGGGAGAGGTAACCGCAAGATTAAAGGCGAGGTCACACCACCGCACGCCACGTAGTGGACGGGGTTAAACTACAGGGAAATATCCTACAAGTTTCATTCATCAGAACATTAATTATCTCTACTATTAAAAAAATTATTGTTTTACAAAGCATTTGGAGCCCTGATCAAAACTGCATTAAGCGTACAAACTTAATGCTGGAATAGGGCGAAAAGCGATATAAGTAAGCGTCCTATCTTAAATGGGAGAGGTAACCGCAAGATTAAAGGCGAGGTCACACCACCGCACGCCACGTAGTGGACGGGGTTAAACTACAGGGAATGCGTAACTCTTTTCTTACTTCACACCACTAAAATTGTAAAGTTTTTTTCACCTTGATTGATAGCTGAAATGTCTCTGACAAGACGAAGAAAACTTCGTGGCGTCAAGTGCATCTAGGCGCCCCTCTCGCTACGCCATTTTTTTGCAATAAATGTGGTAAACAAAATACTGTTTCACGAATGACTAAAGATTTAGAAAATATGCGCAGATGGTAGATATCCTGTCATATATGACGTCACACTAAAAGCCGGCGTATGTGGATTATCACCCCATCCACAAGATGGCACAACTGTGTTAATTTACGCCCGATTCCAGTATTAAGTTTGTACGCTTACTTATATAGCTTTGATCAGGCGTAAATTAACACACCTGCGCCATCTTGCGGGCGGGGTTGATAATCCACATACGCGGGCTTTTAGTGTGACGCCAGATGTGGCAGAATATCTACCATCTGCGTATATTTTCTCGATCATTAGTCATTCATGGAATATGAATATTGTTTACCAGATTTATTGCAAAATAATGGCGTAGCGGGAAAGGGGGTGGGGTGCAGATGCACTTGACACCACGACGTTTATTTTTCGCCTTATCTAATCCGTTACTTTTCAACTATTAATCAAGGTAATAAAAAAATAAAATTTAGAATTTTAGTGGTGTGAAGTAAGAAAACAGTTAGGCATCTTCTCTAGTTCAACCCCATCCGCTACATGGCCCGTGACCTTGATTGATATGACCTCCTCTTTAATCTTGCGGTTACCTCTCCCATTTAAGATAGGACGTTTAATATGTATGCAGTTTTGGCCGTGATTTACCAAGACACCTGGCAACCATAGTGGTGAGTGAGAGCATTGCCATCGAAATACTCAAGGCCTGAAGACACGAGTTGTGACGTCATCACTAATCGATCGACTTCTCACTAGTGTTGGGATTCACTCCCGAAAATTTTGAATAGCAATCTTATTTTAGTTTTCAAATATATATTAGGTTGGCAACTAAGTTCCCGCAGTTTTTTTAAATAGAAGTTTTCTACCGGAATCAATATTTTGTTTTTTGGATAGAGTTAATTTGTGTTAAAATTCAGATCGTAAAATGTAGTGTCAAGTTGGGATAAAGGAGCATATTCGACACCTCTTCCTCTTTGCTTTTAATCAAGGTTGTTGGTCGCAAAAGCTGTTCGCAACGTTTGTGTTCTGTATGGCCATAGCTGAAAGCACCGCTCATGATTGGTATGCCAAGTTCAAAAATGGAAATTTTGATATCAACGACACACCTCGTTCTGGCCGTCAGTTGAGTTCGATGAAGAGCGATTAAACCAACTTTTGCACGAAAATTCGCATCAAACGACAAGGGAACTCGCAGAGAAAAAGAAATTCTCCCACACTGCTATAGAGAAGCATCTTCACTCAATGGTAAAGGTACAAAAGTATAGAGCATGGGTTCCGCATGCTTTAAGTGACAACAACAAAAATCAGCGAGCCACAATCTCCGCTGGTTTGCTTGCTCATCACCGCTCAACTCATGAACACAAGCAACGATTTCTTTACCGAATCGTTACTGGCGAAGAAAAATGGTGCCTGCACATTAATATGAAGCAGCTCAAGGAATGGCTTAGCCCCGATAAATTATCAACACCGCGCGTGAAACAAGATCTCCATCCACGTAAAACATAGTTGTGTGTATGGTGGGACTGGGAAGGGATTATCCATTACGAACTTCTTGAACGGAAACAAACGGTTAACCCTTTCCGGCACACTGTGCAGGATACCTAAATTTAATTCCAAACTTACGAGTAGCACCAAGAATATTTTAGTAAAATTTTTCTTTTACAGTGAATAGTTAAAATATCATGTTTTTAATTTCTAAAAAAGTCGTTTTAAAATTCCTGTGTCAGTCAATCATTTCTTCATTTTGCAACAAAAATTGCCCGTGCCGGAAAGGGTTAACGTAGAACTCTGTGTTCAACAGATCAGATGGAACGACTCAACATGGTTAATCAAGAGAAAAGACCTAATCGCAACATGGAGTTATTTTGCTGCACGACAATGCCCGCCCTCATATCGCCAATATGACCAAGGAAGCCAATCAAACGCATAGCTGGGAAGTTCTGCCGCACTCGACGTACTATCCCCATTTAGCACGAACAGATTTCCACCTTTTTCGATCTCTTGCAAATGCTATGAGCAGAGTTTTGTTCACTAATAATGCAGATTTGAGAGCTTGTTTAGATGAAATTTTCGAGTTGAAAATAGGGGATTTCTACCAACGAGGTATTGAAAATCTTGTTGAACGTTGGGAAGAAGTTGCAAACAACAAGAAAGAATACATTGTTGATTAATTAGTTGTTAAATTTTATTGAAAAATAAACTTTTAAAAAATTTAAAAAAAAAATGCGAGACCTTAGTTACCAACCCAGTTGGCATTCCGTAGTTGACATTCTATTTTAACCTTTTCGACTCGGGAGCCTGTTATACAAATTTTATTCGGTTGACACCACTTCTTAAAAAGAAGTTTCCTTCAAGTACACAATTTCAAAAATGCTCTAATTGAATAAGGCAAATTTTATTTTCCTTTATCACTGGAACTAATATCAAATTTTGCAAAGAAAGATGATGTCTAGTCAGGCTGGACATACGAGTGAAAAGAGTTAATGATCTGAAATTTAGCATAAATTAACTCGGTCAAAAAACAAAATACAGATTACGACAAGAAAAATGTATTTTTAAAAAGGCGGGAACGTAGTTGCCAATCCAGTTGCCGTTCTATAGTTGGCATTCCATTTTAATGAGATTAAATTTAACCCGATCAAAAAAATATAATATGGAATCCTGCAGCAAAAACGTATATAAAAAAACGGCGGGAACTCACTTACTGACTCTGAATTCTATAGCTGACATTACATTTTATTGATCGGAAATTTAACATAAATGAACTCCATCAAAAAAACAGAATATAGATTCTGGTAGAAAAAGTGTATTTAAACAAACTGCGGGAACTTAGTTGCCAACCCAATAGTATTTTATAAAACAATAATAACTATTTAAACATACTGGTGAGAATTTGGAATCCCCCAATAAAAAATCCGCCAGATGCGGCAACACTGTGGCATTCCACATCTGGCTGAATTTTTATTGGGGGATTCCGAAATCTAACCAGTAATTTTAAATAATTAGTATTGTTTTATATGCTGATAGATATTCCACAAATAAAATAAAATAAATTGCTGTTCAAAATTTTTTGTTGGGAATTCCAACACTAGTGAGAAGTTAGTCGATTAGTGATGACGTCACAACTCATGTCCTCAGGCCTTGAGTATTTCTATGGCAAGTCACATCTCGAGTGCAAAGGGTTAACACATTGCGGACAAAGAACGAGAATTCTCATTTTTTTTTTTATAAGCAAACGTCATTGACTAAGGGTGATAGGGCTTGATTACCAGCAGGGAAAATTCCACCAGTAAATTTTAATAGAAATTTTTGCGTTACATAAATGCTCTTTGCACGCAAGCTTACTGACATGGATAAGGACAAAAATTCTAATCATTTTTATTGGTGGATATTTGTCCTGCTGGTAATCAGTCTCGGAAGGACGTGGCTTGTTAATGGAGTTATGAATAAAGAGGAGGAGACACATAGTGTACTGTCTACCAGTTGCGAGTGAAGTAACTGAGGAGGTTGTCACAAGATGGCGGCTGCTTTTTTTAAATCGAATCTTCAGTTTCTGATTACTGCCAGGGCAAACATCCCACCAAGAAAATTGAATAGAAAATTTCGTCTTAATTAAGCATCTTTTTCATGGAAATTTTTCTCAAAAATGTCGTAATTTTTTTTGTTTTTTTTTACTGGTGTCAGTATGCCTTGTAAAACTGTCAGTTTGATTCCCTGGTTGTCACAGTATGGCGGAAACGCAGGGCCTAACTACCGCCAGAGTAAACCGCTACCAGTAAAAAGGAAAATCTGATTTTACCATTATTTATGACTGAAATTTTGTTATAATAATGCGTTTATATATATTGAAAATTTCTATATAAATCTACTGGTGGAAGTTTCCACCGGCGGTAAAAAACTTCTGCGACAGCGGTTACAGTTGAAGCTTCACTATTTTAAGGATATGTCAGTTCCTCTTTAATAGTAATTCCGTGGTCTTGTTCGACCTCACAGAAAATGCATTTATATTATGATTTCCATATTTATTTTTTATTGTACTGTCGTGGAAAAAAAAGTAAACAGCCCCTACTAACTCCTCAACAAATTATCGTAGAAGAAAGTTACTGGTACCGAACGATTGGAAATAAAGTTTGCTTTTAAATGATATAGATAAAATTTGCTTAGGGGGCAATCTACATATTAAAACGAATCACAAATTTGTTTTTTTTTTCAATAGCATTACACAATTCTGACAGCATGAATGAATTCTACACCCTTCAATTAGCCTAAAAACAATTTTTTATGCAATTCGTGCCATAAATTTCTGGGAAATTAATTATTTTAAAGCGAGCGTATTTTAAGGGCTGTATCCAAATTGAAGTTCGGAACTCGACTCTTAACCGAGAGATCCCCCAACTTGATCAAGGCACCTGAAGAAGTCAATGAAGCCTGCTAGATTACAGGACAGCAGAAGAAATTTCAAAATATCAAGTCACTTCTGTTATAGATGGCCCCTTAAACCATCATTTTGCCGTTTTTTAAGCATAATTTGAAAACTACTCGGAAGAAAAATGTGAAATTTTGGAATTCCGTAAAGCAGGACTTAATAAATCTAAATTCGTCAAAAAATTATCGGTTGGAATTCATAATTTTTTCGAATATTAACCCTTAATTGCATAGTGATGTAAATTTCCATCACCTTTTTATTTAATTTTTAATACATAAATTAAGTTCTTACAACCACTATATTTTTAAAGAAATATTAATCCTCTAAAAATTAAAAAATATGCTACTAAATAAAGTTAAAAATCTATCTTAAGATTTCTGGTGTTTAATCCTTAATATAAAAATAAAAAACACAATTCTAAAAGAATAATTCATGCAATTAAGGGTTAATTTCATAATTCATATCATAAAATTTTAAACATTGCAAATTCAGCGTATTTATGTGTGGGTAGATTTGCACTATTGCTACACAAAAAAATAGCACATTAGGAGCATAATTTCTGGAGATATAAATAAAAATATGAAAATGTAACTTAACAGTAGAAGCACTAAATTTTGAATGTTTATAATTCAAAAACTTATCATTCAAATGACTTGAAATTTGGTGTCTAGGCATAGTTTGAACCGAAGATTTGAAATATCTCGTTAAAATTGGGTATTGTCATGGAAAAAAATAAAGTTTGGATTCGTTTTAATATGTAGATGGTCCTCTAAGCAAATTTTATATACATCATTTAAAAGTAGACTTTATTTCCAATCGTTTGGTACCAATAACTTTCTTCTACGATAATTTGTTGAGGAGTTAGTAGGGGGTGTTTCCTTTTTTTTCCACGACTGTACATTTTAATAATAAACTGAACGTTTTAAAATATTTACAGATTTATAAACTTGAGATACCTATGTGTGGTATTATTGGGTCGTTCGGAAAATCGTGTCCGTTTGTGAAAATCAATTCGTACCGGAAAATTCTACTGTCTAACTATTAGACATTGATTCCGATGTCTAATAATTACCGAGCAGAATTTTCCGGTACGAATCGATTTTACTAAACGGAGATGACTTTCCGAACGTCCCAATAATTTACGAACGGCTTTCGGAAGAGGGAGGAGCTTCAATTGTTTTAAACCCAGAATTAATAAAAATTGCCTGTCATCAATGTGTTAAATTTCAGATTTGTTAACCCTAAATATTAGTATTATAAAACATACTTGCAAATGAAAAATTGCGTGATAATATTCCGACGCACAGCTGCGTATAAAGGAAGGGTTTATACTTCCAGATTAACCCTCTGTCTACCAAAAGGGTCCAATGGACCCGACATGTATATTCAAAATATCTATTCAAACCAGAAATTTCTTCAAAACAAACTAAATGCATAAATCAGACAATAATAAGTTAAATAAACAAATTAAATAGTTTTAAGTAAAAATTCTGGCGTAGAATGTTTTTATAAAACTTGAGTAAAATTTCCGGTAGTTCTAGGGTTAAGGGGGCTGGTCACGCAAATTCGGAATTCTCCTCTGTAATGTTAAGTCTATGGACATTTGATGCATTCTATTCTAATATTTAAAATATCTTCTCGGAAAATTCATATTTTAAAAATCTTTTTCCTGTGTACTCTTCTTGAAGGATGTCTCTTTCTTTCAGTAGTTTTCAAAATAGTTCTAAAATCTATGCTGAATTTAATATTTTATGTGTTAAAAGCTGGCAAACTGTGAGTAAGATTTTAACACTTCGTATAAAATTAAGTCTATACTATAGATATTTTTTGAGAACTAAGAAGAAAAGAGACATTTTTTAGGAAGTGTACACAAAATATACAAGTTAAAAGTATTAATTTCCCGAAGAAATAGTTTAAATATACGAATGCATCCAATGCATCCAAGACTTTACACAGGGTTCGTACGGGTGCTTGAATTTCTAGACTAAGAAATTCTTCGGTATTAGTATTTTCTTATGAAAAATCTCTCCTGAAATAAGGCGAATTTTCGTCTGTTTAAACTAGATGTATTTGCCAGTAAAAAAATTCTGATGTTGGGCGTTGAAAATAACGGTACCCGTACGAACCCTGTTTGCATTAGTGTGTGGAAATCGAAAGCTGAGTAACCAGCCCCCTTAAGGCAGAGCAACACAACACAGTAGCGTTTGGCGTGCGAAAATCAGGAGCTTTCGGAGGTACCGTATCGATTAGTCTGTATCGCCTATGCAGAGGATAGCTTTGCCAAAAACAACATTTACTACACATTTTACCAAAGCAACCAGAAATCAAGCATCAGCTAACTTGCGTAATTACTTGAAATGTACTAATTTCTGTCACCAGAAAATAATTTCAGCACAACTATGTAAAATAAATGTGTAGCTCTTCTGGTCCAGAACAGAAATTTCTTCAAAATAGCTTATCAAGTAAACTGCAAGTCGCTTCGTCTGGCTTGCGGGGCTTGTTTAACAGTAAAATCGTTTACAACGTAGGCTGTCTTCTCTTTCTTGAAAGTTGTTTTTGGGCTGCTCCGGTATTTTCCAGCTGGTTTGCCGATTTGGCCGCTACTTTCAACTTAAAAACTACGAATTCACATCAGAAATTCTGAACAAAGAATTTTTACGTAGGTAATCACGAAACGTCTGTCATTAAATAAAACAATACTATACAGAATTTCTGGTGTGAGTGTAAAATTTCAGAATTTAAAAAAAAAAGCCAAATTTGGCAACCCTTTTCACGAGTTGTCGAGTATGAATTTTTAAAATGCTGCCTTCTGACATTAAAGACATTTTCCGGGATATTGTATAAACTTGTAGCTGTGTTAAATAAAATCATTGCTGCCAATTAGGCGAGTTTTTTGCATTCGAATTTCTTCACGTATGCACATTTGGTAGCACGACAAACGTCTAAACGGTAATCCAGTTCCCCAAAATTTTTCGTAGCATATCAGGAGTTATTAGACAAATTGCTTCTATGATAAACTTTTTCCACTCATCCAGAGTTTCAGTTTTTTGCTTTGTTCAATGTTTTAAAATCTCTTGCATAATAATATGCCATAACTTTTGAATACTTATAGCCCGGACACCCTGTATATACTTGCCAACAATCAACTTCCGTCTCTTTTTATATCTATTAATTTTTTAATAAGAAAAACAAACTTTGTTATGGTATTGCATACTTGCATAGTTGCCAACCTCGGTGGAAAGATAGATGTAGATGCAGTATGCCGTAAAAATGGCTTGAAACATGAAGGCAGTTATCACTAAAACTTAAATGCCCTCATCTGGCCCAGTCGCACCACAGACTTTCTAAGTATTTGTACTTAATTTTGACCGGTTTTAACTGCTTATTCTTCTCACTCGCGTTTGCTCGTCGCAAAATACTTTTATTTTCAATGGTAATTTCTTCCGTATGATTGA
Source organism: Maratus speciosus (assembly GCA_963932465.1). NCBI lineage: Eukaryota > Metazoa > Arthropoda > Arachnida > Araneae > Salticidae > Maratus > Maratus speciosus. Next base: position 198,637,313 of record OZ010796.1, on the reverse strand, counting down.
CGGTTTGGCAATGGGTAATCCTCTTTGTCCAATTTTATGCGATATTTATATGCAATATTTGGATGTCAAACTTTTTGAAATTTTAAAATTTCCGTTCTATGTTCGTTATGTTGATGACGTTTATGTACTGGTTGAAATGAATTCGGATATTAATCTATTCTCTCTAATATGAATTCCATTGATCCTTGTATTGAATTTACCTCTGAAATTGAGACCAATAAATGTCTTTCTTTCCTGGATGTCCTTGTTATTCGCTGCGAAAATGACTTTCAGACTACCGTCTTTCGTAAACCTTTTGCTGTCAGTCTCCCACCTCACAGGTACTCTTTTCATCCCCCTAACCAGAAATTCGCTGCTTTCAATACTCATGTTTTTCGGGCTACCAATATTTGTTCCACTCCTCAGTTACTTAGAGCTTAACTTAATTGCCTCAAAGTTATTGCTGTTGACCGTGGTTATTCCTCTAACATTATTGATTCTATTTATAAGAAATTGACGAAATCTGTCCATTCTGAAAAGCATTCTAATTCCAACTCTAATACTTCAGTTGTGCTACCATTTTTTCCTAAAATCAGTCAGCAAGTTGCTAAAATCTTAAGAAGGTTTGATTTTAATGTTATTTTTTCTCCTGTTAATAAAATTACTTTTTCAAATCTCAAACACCCCGTTGATCGCCTAGATAACTGGGGTATTTACCAAATCTCTTGCCAGTGTGGCCTTTCTTATATTGGCCAGACTAAACGTGCTTTTAGATTTCGTTTAAAAGAACATGAAGGTTATGTTAAAAATCAGGAGCTCAAACGTTCTTCTATTGCACAACATTCTTGGTCTTCTCAACATAGGTTCGATTTTTACTCAGCCATCATTATCCAAAAATGTTCTTCTAACCTTGATCCTGATTTTTGGGAAGCTTACCACATCATTAAAAATTACACTAGATTAATTTTAAAACAATTATTCCAATTGGTAAATAAATCATAATAGATGTAAATTTCCATCCGGGCGATAAATATCAGGACCAGGATTCGAACCAGGTATCTCCTGGCTGAAGCCGCCTGTGCTCTGCCATCTGAGCTATCCCGGACGAATCTGGTTGAACTTTTTCATGCAGCTGACCTTAATGATTATAGCATCTGGTCTGAAACCTGGTTCAGCTGAACAGAATAAATCCCGGGTAATGGAACTCCATGATTTCTCCATGGAGAATCATGGACATGACTCCATCCATGGAGCTCCATGACTCCATGGATCCAGCGATTTCTGGAGTTCCATTACCTGAGATTTATTCTGTTGAGCTGAACCAGGTTTCAGACCAGATGCTATAATCATTAAGGTTAGCTGGGTGAAAAAGTTCCACCAGATTCGTCCGGGATAGCTCAGATGGCAGAGCACTGGCGGCTTCAGCCAGGAGATCCCTGGTTCGAATCCTGGTCCTGACATTTTTCTCCCAGTTGGAAATTTACATCTATTATCATTAAAAATTCTCACTCTTTAGTCAATGCCTTATCTAGTACTCCTGATTTTCCAAGTATTTGGAAAACATTAATTTAATTTCCCCTTTTTTGGTTTCCTTTTCTCTCCTTCTCCGGTAGATGTCGCTACTTGTCTACCCAGTCGTTTCCCATGTTTCTCTCTCTCTCTTTTTTTTTTTTCTGGCGCCTTTGCTACCCGCATAGGGTATATAAGCCTGCGCGACTCTGTCTATCATTTTGCTCAGCCTTGCTTTTTCTAGCACGCTGTTCCTTTTACCATATCTTGCACTGAAGAAAAATCTCGCTAGTAGATTCGAAACAGCTGTTTGCTGCTTTACATGTATTATTTGTGCATTTTTAAACGTTAGTTTTTCTGCTTTTTAATATTGTTGCACAAAGGCTCTATTTGCTATTTTTACGGTTTTAACTGTTTCCAGGGTTGTATTTTCGGCATCACGTATATCGACTATACTTCATCTCCATCTATCTCATTCCTCCGGGGCTGCCAACTGTTCCACATTTTTGTACCACGAAAAATAATTATTATTAGCAGATTACGGCGATTTAAAAAGGTAAAATTTACTCTAAATTTTTTGTAGTATGAAAAAGCGTAAGATGTTCGTATGTATTTCTAAATACAGGGTTCGTACGGGAACCGTTATTTTCAGAGCCAAACATCAGAAATTTTTTTTATAAAAAAATGGATATAGTTTAAACGGACGAAATTTTGCCTTATTTCAGGAGAGATTTTCCATAAGAAAATACTGGTACCGAATAATTTCCTAGTTTGGAACTTCAAGCACCCGTACGAATCCTGAAATAGAATGAAGTTATTTATAAGAATAAACGCAAAGCATAAATAATTAAGAACCAAAAGAAGATTTAACGTAAAGCAAAAATAGTAAACACCATAACTTCCGGCGTGTAATTCTCGGATAAAACAATCATGTTCCGACAATGGAGACATATCATGTTTTATCTACCGTTTGCGAGCGAAGTAACTGAGGAGGCTGTCAGAAGGTAGATGGTGTATTTTTTTAATCGATAAAAAGTTCCTGATTACCGTCGGGCCAAACTTCCACTAGTAAATTTAAATAGAAAATTTAACCTTAATTAAGGGCCTTATTCATGCAAAATTTATTTCAAAAATGTGATAAAGATTTCTATTTGTTTTTGGTTGTGGAACTTTGCTCCCGTTTTATAACCTTTTTCACTGATGCTGGCAGGAGGTTATTTAGGTTGTCACAATATGGCGGATACGCAGGGCCTGGCTACAGCTGAAGTAAACTTCTACCAGCGAAAATGAATACTCAGTTTTTTCCGTAATTTACAGCTGAAAGTCTGCATTAATAAGGCGTTTAAATAAGAAGAAAATTTCTGCTTAAATTTACTGGTGGAAGTTTGCCTTCGTGATAATCAGTCGCTGCGATAGGGTTGATAGATTGGCCTCCAAGTTTTATTCGAAATTTCAAATTCATAGCGGAAAATTCGAAAGAAGAATTTTTACTTTATGTGATAGTTAAATGTGTCTCATTGCAGAAAGCATGAAATACTATTCTTTATTTCTGGTATGAGCGCGAAATTTCTAAATAAAAATGGAGGGCAAACTGGCAACCTTACCCTGCGAAAGCGGTTACAGTTGCAGCTTCATTATTTTAAGGATATGTCAGTTCCTCTTGTTTTATAGTTTCATGGTTTCGACCCAGATTTAATTTTTAACAATGTGTTTCTTATTAGATCGCGGTAATTATTTGTATTCAATTATTAAATAAAATTTCTCTGTGCAAACATGATTGTTTGATCCGCGGATTATGCGCCAAAAATTTTGTAAAAATGTTATGAATAGCAACATACCATATGTGAAAGAAGGTAGTTTATGACTTTTACAATGTTAAATATACTCTAAACTAATTATTATTCATAATAAGATAATTTATTTTCACATATTACTATTCTTTTTATTACTTAAATGCATTTAATTCCTAAGTGTTTTCTAGGACATTTTCTATATTCAATTTAATGTGTTTACATTTGTTTGTTGAATCCTCTATGACACTTTAATAACAACATGTGAATTTAAAATTACAATTAAGAGATTTGACACTAAAACAAATATAGTATTCTAAATTGTTATGAAAAACACTTTACGTGTTTTACTTTGTAATATTCACTTCGATCGTGTGGTAAACAACTAAAAATTAAGTTTTTGATATCGTAGGAAGATGCCATTGTTTACAAGTGTGTTGTTTGCTTTCATTTTAAAATTATATGAAATTTTAAAATAGCTTGCATATATCTGTGAATCTTACTTAGTAAATTGCATGTTTAAACACAGTACATCATTTTTGTAATCAAATAAATAGCAAAATAAATTATTTTCCTAATATTTGATAAATTTCTGCTAAAATGGTTTTCCTAATCATTTTCTATTTTGAGTGGATTGATTGGATGATTAAATTGCTGTTTGAACTTCTGCAAAGTGTTATTAGTGAATACATTTTAGAAATTGACAATTACTGAATTCTAAAAATTACAAACGACAGTTTTACATTTGTTTCAGCATAAATAATCAAAGGATCAAATTGAATATTTGAATTTTGTAAGACAATCTTGCATAGTGAAAATAAATATTTAAAATGAATGATGAAAGCGTGCGTAATGTTGATGTGAGTTTTATTTACTTTCCATAGAAGAAGTCATTTATAAAAATTTAGATTTTGAGATAAATACAACTGAACATTTCAAGCAAAATTAATTATATGAGATTATAATTTTTTTCGGAGAAGAAGAGGAGGTAAATATGTGCGGAATAACACTCCTATAAATTGTTTTACAATTTAAATATTATAGTATTCAAAATTATAAAAAATATGATTACTTCTGCATCTAAAGTCCTTCAAAATATAAAAATTATTTACCCCAAGAAATTCTCCGACAAATTAACGTATCACATGTAAAGTTTTCCGAAACACAGCGGGCATCAAAGATTGTTTCTTATATTATTCACCCGATATTTACTTATTGCATGCCGAGTGTCGTATTTTAGTAAAAGTCGTTTGGCGCAGTGTTGCCAGTTTTTCCTCCATTTTCGTTCCTAAATTAAGAATTCATACTTCAAATTCCGAAAGAAGAATTTTTACCAAAATTACTAACGAAATTTCCGCAATTAAATAAAGCAACATATTTTATTCGAAATTTGTGTTATGAATTCGGAATTTCTGAATGAAAAATGAGGCCAAACTGGCAACCACGGTATGGCAAAACAGTATATTTTTGTTCATTCCGTTTATTGTTCTCCAAATTAACTTTAACCCACTTTCATGTATCAGTAAAGAAAATGTCACATAAAATTTATTCAACCCGTCTATTAATAATTGTAGATTTTACTTTTCATACAAAATAGTTTGTTCGATTACATTTAGGAAGTACTGCGAAACAGACAAAGCTAAATATTTTTTGAAGTGGTGATTATCTCAACCACTTACATAGGTTTAGCTTTTCTCGTATAAAAAAAAAGTTATATGAAGATTTGCAGCAGGAAAAACATTTCCATATACATATAGGATAACAATACTTTTATTTATCGCGTGCTTCACAGCGTATAACCAATATTTCAGTTGAATAATTCTTCGACGGGTAGAGCCGCTGCCATCGAAGTACTCAAGGCCAGAGGACACGAGTGTGACGTCATCACTAATCGACCGATTTCACACTAGTGTTGGAATTCACACATGAAAATTTTGAATGGCAGTTTTTTTTATTTTATTTGTGGCGTATATATCATCATATAAAACAATAATAACTATTTAAACTTACTGGTGAGAATTCGCAATCCCAAATTAAAAATTCAGACAGATGCGGAATGCCAGAGTGTTGCCGCATCTGGCTGCTTTTTTTATTGGGGGGATTCCAAATTCTCACCAGCAAATTGAAATAGTTATTATTGTTTTATAGGATGATAGATATTCCTCAAATAAAATAAAAGAAAACTGCTATTCAAAAATTTCCGGTGTGAATTCCAACACTAGTGAGAAATCGGTCGATTAGTGGTGACGTCACACTCGTCTCCTCTGGCCTTGAGTACTTCGTTTGCAGCGATAGAGCTAGTGACAAGAAATGGTGTACGCAAGTGCAGGAACCCAAAGAAAACGTACTTACGGATTCTGGATACTGTCGAAGAATATTTTGTTCTCGCCAAAATGTACCAATCTACTGTCGAAGAGCGTATTTTTTTAGTCAAAACTTAGTGACCAGAGACCTGCGGAAACACACCTGTGGAAGTTCTATAGCACCTTTAAAAATAGGCCATAGCCATTTCAAGCATGTTAAAAGCGTTAATTATTGACAAACAGCTTCATTCCTAATGTCTACCGCGAACGCTGAATACAAGACACATGGTTTTAGCAGGAAGGAGCTCCTCCACATTCAACAGGAGGATTCCTGGCCTCACTCAAATGTCTCTATGACAATGGGGCCATCGCAAGAGTTTTCCGGAATCTCTTTTGTTATGGACTTTTTTGCCGCCCTATAGCCCTGACTTATCACCACTAGACTTCTTTTTGTGGAGCTATGTTAAATATCAGGTTTACAGATATCGATCAAAAACAATAAAAGAGCTGAAAATAGCGAAAACAAGTGTGTCAAGGTCAATTGCAAAAGACCAACCCAAGCAAGTTATCACGAATTTCGAGCAGGGACTTCGTTTCGTTTTCTTCTCAGATGGCCAATGTTTTGGGAACCTCATATTATGATTTGCTTATTTTATATTTATATGATTTAATTTGCTTTGTCTGATGTGTAAATTATGAAATTTTGATATATAAATCAGTTTCCGTTCAAAAGTTTTTAATAATTTCATTTTCTATACCATGTAAAGTACCCTGTACATCGTTTTTATAAGAATTGCGAAATTTTTATAACAGTATTTTCGTTAATTAATTTCATTATTTTATTTTTATTTAATGATGTGCTAATCAATAAGGTTCTCGGGTGAATTGTGTGTCCGCCAGATTTGTCCTGGATAGCTCAGTTGGTAGAACTGCATTACCAGCTTTAGATAGAAGGTCCCTGGCTCGAATTCCGGCTTGGGAACCTTTGTACCCAGTTAAAAAAAAATACAACTCGTGTGATTTGTTTACCAGTTAGAAGTTACCTTTCTCCTCGGGGACCGCTAGAGGCACCTTCATGACCCCCTGAGCGAGCGTCGTCTTTGGCGTCAGGAGGGATTTTCCCCGATCCTCCGGGCTTCTTAGCTAGGAGCACCTCCCTCTCCTATCGGTTGGCTCGCATAAATGTCTTTGCCGGAAAATGATATTTGATCTTGTGAGCCCTCCGTAAAGTAACTCCGTCTCGGGAAACCTCGTGTAGGTTCGTGGGCCCGACTCCTTTGTAGGTGTTCGGTTCCTGCGGGCTCTCGGGACGTACCGGGTCTGGAACCAAGAGAAGGGACCATTTGACTCTTCTAGCTGGGTGGTGAGGATTATCGTACTCGATCAATTCATCTTCTTTTGGGAATAGCCGGCGTGACGTGCGCTGGTCATTGTGCCGGTTTGATCGGAGTTTTTGTGGGGGGCGGTATTTATGGGTCATTCCTGGCGGTGACCTTCGGGACGCGTCGCGGGCTTTGGCTCTCGGGTCGTCCCGAGCAGGGACAAATGGGTCTGTACGGGCCTGGGACCGGGAGATGGGACCCCGTCTTACCAGTTAGAATAATTTTTGTAAAAGTAATCAAGTGTAATACATATCCAAAATTTCTTGGAGTTCTATCAACTGCGATTTATTTTGTTGAGTTGATTTAGATATCAGACCACATGTCCTAATCAATAAGGTTTCTGTATGAATTGTGTGGCCGCCAGATTTGACCACGATAGATCGGTTGGCAGAGCATTGGCAGCTTACTCCAAATGGTCCCTGGTTCGAATCCTGGACAGTAGACTGTTTCATTCAGTTGGTAAATTACAACTCTTGTGATTTATTTACCAACTGGAATAATTGTGTTAAAATTAATCAAGAAGTTTACTCTACAAAAATACTGCTACACCTGCGGCCCGCTATTGAGTTGTTTGAAAACCTTGATGTAGAATATTCAAATACGTGAAGAAAACTTTTTATTTTCCACCGTCTTTAAAACTAGAACTACAGGAAATTTGAATCAAGTTTTATAAAAATTTTTCAAACCAGAATTTTGATTTAAAACAGTTTAACTTTATTATTTAACGTTCTTCTTCTTGTATCTTTTAACTTATTTCATAGTCAAATTTCTGGTTTGAACCAAAACAAGTTCATATGGTAGCCGTCAAAATGACGGCTCACGGTAGTTCTAGTGTTAACCCTTTCAGGAACACAACACTAATGTTAATTAAATGTTGAAATCTTTGATTCACAATGGGATTTAAGAACAAAATTATTTGAAAATAAGTAAAGCATTTTCTTCACGTATAAATATAAATGCAAGATTTGAATTCCAAATTTCGGTGCAATTGTAACCATTTGAAATTAAAATTCAAGGGTTTAAACGGGTTAAGACTGTGTGAAATATACTTCTTAATTAATTTTAATTCATTACTATTAAAACTGAAGTAGAAATTTAAAAAAAATCTCTATATTACACATGAAGAAAAGAATTTTTTTTCAAATCAATTTGTTCTAAATTCCAGTGGAAGTCAATCCTTTCAACATTTTAGCAACAGATTTAATTTAACGGTGTAAGTGTAAACACAAAAAATACATAATTAATAAGTCTGAATATTTGCCTCTGAAGACGGGAAAAAATATCTCTTGAAAAATAAATTGACTTTCATCATCTTTCCAGGTGTCCCGTTTAAATCGGAGCTCCTACTGAATGTTGCCAGAGGGCAACTTTTTTTAAATTCAGATTTCTTGATTGGCAAAACTTTTTTGAAATAGTAAAATTGGCCTTATTTAATGACCTATTAATTAAAGCACAAATCAAGGGGAATTTTGCCATTTCAGAAAAGTGGTGCCAATCAAGAAATCTGAATTTAAATAAAGTAGCTCACTGGCAACACTGCTCCCACACGGTCCGCTTTTTAAGCAGCATTTTAATTAACTTTTTCAGTGGTAGAAAAATTCTGTTCCTAAAATGATGAAATAATTGCCTGACACCAGAACTTAAAAACGAATTTCTTGGAAAATAAAAACCTGCTTTTCGACACTTTCATTATAAAAGCGAAATTTTATTACAACATTCTTGGTGCCATTTGTCAGTTTTGGAATTAAAATTAGGTGGTCACGCCGTGTGACCAATGCCCTTGAAATCAGGGCCCGACTTCTGCAGTAGCATGTGGGGCAGCTGTCCCAGGCAACCCTTTTTAGGGGCCCCCATGATAGTAGTCAAGATTTTCATTAAAATGTGCCAAATGATTAAAATTAGCGAAAAGTAACCAAAATTCATATATTTTCAAACATTTAGGAAGGGAGCGGTCCCCCTTCCCCTCTCTGCTTCCAGTACCCCCTCCATCTATACAAAAAAAGTATATCATTAAAAACTAATGATTAAAATTTTATTATAACAACTTAGTATTCTATTGTTTTCGAAAGAAATTCTTTATTAACTTTTTCCTCGCACCGTGACAAGTTAAAACCATTAATTATGACCAATTTCGGGCATTTTCTTTTAGACATCTTATAACGTACGTAGATAAGCAAAGTAAAACTTTTGCAATCAAATACTCCTGTCAAACAAAGTATCATTTTTTTACAATTATCCTACTATTATTTTTTCTTAAATTTGTGACCATCTTTTTATGATACCCTGTATACAGATGTGAGCAGTACCGGGTACAAAATGTATGCATACATGCAATATGTATAATGTTTAGTACTAGCCATTATCACTATTCACAAAAAAGTCAACAAATAGATAGAACGGGAGGGGCAGAATGATGCTTGCCCCGGGACCCTCCATAGCGTACGTCGGGCCCTGCTTGAAAGGGATAAAGAAAAATCATGTTTATAAATTTCGTAGAAACATACTCGGAAGAGCCTTTGCTATTGTTGCAGAAACCTACCACGAATTTCTTTCTAAAAAATTACTGGTTTTCAAAAAACGGTCCAGTGGGAGCCCTGTAAAATGCAAAATGTGTATCGTATTTTCCTCAAATCAAACATGTTCTTTCCATAAAAATTTCCTATACTTTAACCCTTTCGACATACACTGGCCTCCAAAAGTTAAGGTACAGGGACTGGATGCTTTCGATTGCACACGGTTTGTCGAATATCTACCAACATTATTGACGAATTGTTCTTGAACATCTGGGATGTAAAGAACATGTTTGATTTCATATTTCTCGATGAAGATTTAGTCGGGCCGACAAGTAGGGGACTAATAATAAATTTAATAATAAAATAATATTTGCGATCAGCTATGCAACAGAAAATGCTGGAAATGGTTTGTCACTGCGTTAAATGACTATTTGGGTCTTGTTCAACGTTTGTGTGCATTTGTGTAAGCATATCACTCATATTCGTAAAGATGTTAACGTTTTGTGAATAATTCAAAAGTTTTTTATTTATAGCATACAGAGTTTTGAACCAAATTTAACACAACTTTCCGAAAACCTGACAAAGAACAGTAGCAATAGTACACTTCAATTAAAACATGAATATATTGAATATTTGATGAGATATGGGCACTTGTGTGAAATAATTTTTAACTGCGCATGCGTGGAAGATTTTGAAATTTTTATTTCATAATTTGGTAGTCAGCTATTAAGGCAACTTATCTAAAATGTCCAGTAAAATATCGAGAAATTTCACAAAGATAGGGGCGATATAGTGAGTTGCTTTCTAAAAATAGCTTTATTATAAGGGTTTTTCCACAACTTTTCAATCAACTCACTATATCTTTCTGAGTTTTCACAATATTTGACTGGATTTTTTACAGAAGTTACCCAAAATATCTGGCTACCAAATTATGAAATAAAAAATTTGAAATCTTATACGCATGCGCAGTTAAAAATTATTTCATACAAGTGCCCATATCTCATCAAATGTTCAATATATTCATGTTTTAATTGCAGTATACTGTTTCTACTGTTCTTTGTCAGGTTTTTGGAAAGTTGTATTAAATTTGGTTGAAAACTCCGTATGCTATAAAAAAACTTTTGAATTTTTCACAAAAACATTAACATCTTCACGAATATGAGCGCTATGCTTACACAAATGCATACAAACGTTGAACAGGACCCAAATAGTCATTTACCCCAGTGACAAACCATTTCCAGCATTTTCTGTTACATAGGTGATCGCAAATATTATTTTATTATTAAATTTATTATTAGCCCCATAATTAAACCCCCGATAAATCTTCACCGAGAAATATGAAATCAAACATGTTCTTTGCATCCCAGACGTTCAAGAACATTTCGCCAATAATGTTGGTAGATATTCGACAAGCCGTGTACAATCGAAAGCATCCAGTCCCTGTACCTTAACTTTTGGAGGCCAGTGTTGTTGAAAATTGTTTATGAATTGGGTATGTCTGGTCATCTGTTTGACCGCCTCATCGCGCTCTAACTGGCGTAAATAGACTTGGATTACCATGAAACTGGTGTTATATTAATTTGGTTTATCACAGAACATTCCCTATTGGTAGTGCAGTGTGTAGAACAATTTGTAGTTACAAGGTGGCCCATGAGGAAAAAATATTTGCAGTTGATATGATGTTACAGTATTTCAAGCATAATGAAATTGATGTGTATTTTTATGAGTTTTATTTAGATACCTTTTTTTAGTTTATTAAATAGTGAGGTTTCCTTACAGTAATGTGGAAGTGTTGGAAAGTGTTTCATAATCTAAGCATGAATTTTCTTTCTTGTGTTATTTAACTGAGGTTGATATTTTATTTTCAATATAAATATACCCATACGTAAATCCTTGTCAGTATACCTTAATAATAATCTATTTATCTATTTTTCCGAAAAACAGAGCATATTCCGTCAAAGAATATAAATGGAAAGGAATCGCAAACATCATTATATTCACTTGTTTATTTTGGAAATAAGTTCCTATGTTGACATTTGAGAAGATTGCGTGATTCCTCAAACAAAACCCGTGTAATGGCCATTTAGTATTTTCTTCCTTCTAATGGTGAATTATTTAGAACATTTTATCAACAGCGGTTTTTTTTTCTTTTCTTGAAAAGCAGAATGCATGTCCAAGGTTAAAACTAAACCTATATTTATGAATAAGCTAAATTGAAATAATAAAAAGCGAAAAAAGATGTCTACAAAAATATTACCTTCCTCTTTCAAGGAGTAGATTGTCGGGTTAACCCCTTGAGGCGCAATCAAAAATGACTCTAAATATTCAATTCTCACCGGAATAATTGAAAAATTTTATTTTTAAGTAAGGGAAAGCAATTTTTCAACGATTTTCCTCCAAAGTTAAAAATATAAAATTTAGTAAAAATTTTCTGGTGAGAATCTTGTTTAAATTAGGTGGGATATATTTTATCCCACCGCCCCTCAAGGGGTTAAGGGAAGACAAGGTTAGGTGCAATCCTGTGGGAAATATGCGAGCTTTAAGACCGATTTTGATGAAATTTTGAGTCCCTATTCACTGGATTATGCTCAAAGCTTATGAAAGACAATTTTCTTTCTGCGACTAAAACTTCTATTTTAGAGCGATGGCAATTTTTCAGAAATTTTCTATTTTCAAAAACGTTTTTTTTCTGAAACTAAATATATATTTTTTAAACTGTCTGCCACATATCGTCGGTACCATGTCAAACTTTCCAATGTGGAAACAGTGGGCTACTTTTTTAAAATTCAGATTTCTTGATTGGCACCACTTTTTTGAAATAGTAGAATTCACCATATTTAATGACATATTAATCAAGGCGAAAACAAGGGAAATTTTCCCATTTCAGAAAAGTAAAGCCAATCAAGAAATCTGAATTTAAAAAATGGACTACCACAATTTTTTTCTCGAAATCGCACCAGTTCTTTAGGAGTTAATGGGTTTTTTAGTTGAAAAGTATAATTTTTCGGAGAGCTAACAGACTTAGACACTCCTAACTTGTGTGAAGTTCTTGCACAGTTCTATCAAACACATGAATTACAGTTTATGTATTAACGCGTGGATAAAATTTAGTTACGTAGAATGAATGAGTATGAAATGTTAGATTAACCCTTTGGGCAATTCCATGTGACTCACGTTACCATTTGACATATTTTTCCAAAAGTAAATTATATATACATCGAAGAAATATCACATTTGCTTTTTAAAAAGTTCTTCATAGGTATCTGGAGCACAATAAGAAACTAAGAATAACAATGTAATAAATTTTTAAATAACAGGTGGTATGCAGACCCTAATTTTGTACTGTGACTCACATTACAAAAAAATGGAGGAAGTAGAGTTTTATGGGTTAATGCAGACCTAGAATTTCTCGTCATGTATCACAACACAGTAAAAAAGAAGCATTTCAAAGAGTACAACACACTTTCAACTTATGATATACACAAAAATAATATTGTTTTAATAGTAATTAACTATATCAATCAATATTTTGAGTGTGACTCACGTTATATGGTATTGAGACTCAGATTACATTCCCCTCTTTAGCCATTAATTCTTTCAGACGCAAGCAATTGCGTTTCAGTAATGTTGAACTCACACCGGAATATTCGAAAAATTTTGTTTCAAAATATGGAAAAGCAATTTTTTTTTTCCACCAAAGTTAGAAAGATAAATTTTAATTAAATGTTTTTGGTGCAAATCTTGATTAAAATTAGGTGTGATAAAGTATATCCACCCGCCCCTCAAGTGTCTACACTATAGTTCCCATGTTATGTGGAATTGCCCCTTTGCGCTCGGAGTCTCTTACACAAATTTTTTAAAAGAAGTTTCGTTCAAGTACACAATTTCAAAAATGCTCTGATTAAATAAGGTACATTTTATTTTCCTTTATTACTGGTGCCAAAAACAAATTTTGCAAAGAAAGATTATGTCTCCGCAGCGGAGCCCTCGAGTGCAAAGGGTTGAAATTAATTTGAGTAGGCATGGCGTTCCAATCGTGTCTTCCCTTTAGCTAGAGCTGCCAAGTCTCCGGCTTTTTTCACACCACTATTATCTTAGAGAAAATGTTGTTCTTTTAAATGGCTCAAATGTTCCAATGAAATAGAAGATCATTTTCTCTATTAAAATAATGGTATCCAAAAAGCCGGAGACTTGACAGTTCTGCCTTTAATCTTTCGAGGGCAGTGTCCTTAAAAAAGGACATCTAATTTTAATTCCAAAAGTGACAATCTGCACCAAGAATATTTAACCCTAGAACTACCGGAAATTTTACTCAAGTTTTATAAAAACATTCTACACCAGAATTTTTACTTAAAACTATTTAATTTGTTTATTTAACTTATTAATGTCTGATTTATACATTTAGTTTGTTTTGAAGAAATTTTCTGGTTTGAATAGATATTTTGAATATACATGTCGGGTCCATTGGACCCTTCTGGTAGACAGAGGGTTAATTAAAATTTTCCTTCTGAAATGTGCGTAAAAATAAGCAAGTTCTTATTTTCTAATAAATTTGTTTTTAAATTCTGGTGTCAGTCCATTATTGCATCAGTTTATAAACAGAATTACTCCGCGCCGGAAAAAGTTAATGATCTATAATAAATATTATACATTTTGACTGTTACTTCTATAGACATATACACCGGGTTCGTACAGCTCTTCGAATTTTACAATCCTGGAAATTTCCGAAAGACTCGGCCTAATCGTTCGGAGCATTCGTGGTTTTCTTCGAACCTTGGATTTCTTTGCGAAATACGGGTTAGGTTCCCTTAGAAAGGCCCCCACGGAGGACAACTCCCATTTTGCCCATATCACTTGTGTAGATAACTGGTCGTTATAAACAACATTAACACACTCCTAGTCTAGGATTTAGGGCAACTAGACAAAATGTGTTGGATTTGAATCTCGACTCACGTATAGATATTTTTAGTGGGTCGGATTCAACTTTAAAAGGAGGTTCCGGCCTGGTTAGCCCTAGTGTGAAAAAAGTGACCATAGCGCAGGCAACCAAACAACTAACCGTTGTGTTTGTAATTTTTTATGGATACGGTTTCAGTTTTGGAGCAGATTAAAAAATCGAAAGTGACCTAAGGAGAAAAAAAACTGCAACCAAAATTGAAAAAGTAAAATAATACCCATTTAAACATCGACCTCGGCTATCCTATGAACAAAAATCAATTAAAAATATCGAAATGCAAACTGGAAAATTGAAAAAACGCTCCCAAATAGGCTTATCATTAGGTTAAGGTGACTTAGATTAGGCTCTTTAGATTATGACAAGAATACAAAAACAAGTCATTTATGCAATAGAACACGGTGTCCTAATCCACTTATTCTGTTAGAAATACAAGGTTTTCCACTCTAACCTTATTAGTGTTTCTGTTAGTAACTTTGTAAAAAGATAAGATATATTAATGCAAATTTGAAGCGAATCTTGCTTCCTGTGAAATGTAATAATATCAAGACAAGTGTAAAAATATTAACTATCCGCGCCTAAATAGCACAAACTCAATGTACCACATTTTGGAATATATTTTCCAGTGCACACGGTACATAATAATTCTGTTATACAAGCAGTTTTCGTAATGTTATCACATTTCGCACAAATTAACTCCTCTTCATATGTTTATTGCAATATTTTCAATTTAGTCGAAGTTATTTAACCTCTTAATTATCGCTCCCGTCATATTCACGGCCTGAGTCTCTTACTCAGATTGTTTGATTCCCACCAGTTTTATAAAACAGTGAAATTGGCTATATTTTAGTATCGTTCATTAAATAAGGTGAATATTTCTTTTTCATAAAAGTAGTGCCAAGAAGCAAATTGAATTTTTTAACCGTAATTTAATTCGAGCGTTAAGGGGTTAAAAAACACACGAGTTAGCTTGTGCTAGAATACCCTGTATTTTTGAATGAATAAGCAAATTGCGATTCCGTGGTCTATAAAAAAATAACTTGAATATATGACAACTTCTCATTAATGATTGTCTACAATCTAAAAATAAATCATCGAGACTTTATTGAAAATTCCTTCAAGCGTACCTACTAGTTTTCCACTGGAATTTTTACAGTGAAATCCTATTAAATTGCTACAGATTTTTTTCTGTATGAATCAGAGTTTCATCATGCTACATACAAGGTAATTCTTTTAAATTTACAAAAAAAAAATTCGCTATATGACTGAATCTATCAAGTTCAATAGGTACAAAATTCCTCTTTATTAACCCATTTGCACAGTGTTGCCAGTGGGCTACTTTTTTAAATTTCAGATTTCTTGATTGGCACCACTTTTTTGAAATTGCAAAAATCGCCTTATGTTTGGACATATTAATTATGGCGAAAACCAAAGTAATTTTACCCCTTCAAAAAAAGGGTCTTAAAAAATCTTAATTTTTAAAAAGTAGCCCATTTGCAACACTGCATTTGCATCCGGAGCGACGGTTTTCGATCATTCAAGAACTTATTTTTTTTCAGCCCTTAAACCTCTCGCTGCGTACGTAAGTCTTCGCGATGAGCGTGTTGTATAGAATTTTTAATTTTCTATCACCGGTTCTTTAAAGTGGGCTATCCAATCGGGGAAAATGTCCTGATTAAATCAGACAAAGTTTTCGCTAAAACATAACTGGTGAGAATAACCAAATAGTATTAATTAGGCGGAAAAATGCATGCCCGAGCATATCTTGGGTTGCGCAGCGAGATGGTTAAGCGTCGCTGTAGGCTACTCTTTTTTAAATTCAGATTCATTGAGTGCCAACACTTTTTCGAAGTAAAAAGTATTCACCTTCTTTAACGGCAGATAACATGATGCGAGGATAAACCTAAATACACTATTTAAAAAACAAAACAAAACAAAACAAAACTGGTGGGAATCAAACAATCTGAATTTTAAAAAGTAGCCTACTGCCAGTGTTGCCAGATTTGGGACATTTTAATTCAGATTATTTGACTGTCATCACTTTTTTTAAATAGTATAATTCGTCTTATTTTTCAGAATTTCTAATCTATTTTTAAATATGTCGAATATTTCTATTTCAAAAAAGCGGTGACAATCGACAATCTGGGGACAAAAAAGTTCCCAATCTGACAACATTGCCTACTGCTCGTGAAATACACGGGCGCGAGAATTAAGGCTTTAAGCAAAAATTCATTATTCATACCAGAAATTCTGCAAAGCAATTTTTGCTTTATTTAATGACAGAAGTTTCATTAATGAAAGTTATTTAATAAAAGACAAGTATTTTTAACACATTGGTGACCAAATACGTGATTTCTCGTTTTTATTTAAACTAACATCATTAGGTAAGAGCGTGACATTTACCTTACAGAAAAAGCATTTATATAATTATGTCCATATATTTTTAGAGCGTAAGAAATTTTATATGAAATCAGTACATTGAAAGATATTTACTGATACTTGAAAAGCATATCTTGGAAATCAATTTACCAAAGCCTTTAAGGAGAGGGAGGAGCCTCTACTGTTTTAACCCCTTGAGGGTGGTGGGATATATTATATCCCACCTAAGTTTAATTAAGATTTGCACCAGAAAATTTTAATTGAGTTTTACTTTCATAACTTTGGTGGAAAACATCTGAAAAATCACCTTTCTTTATTTCGAAATAAAAGTTTGTAAATTTCCGGTGGGAACTCAGCATTACACAGGCACAACTGCTTGCCCCTCAAAGGATTAG
This sequence comes from Maratus speciosus, assembly GCA_963932465.1. Lineage (NCBI taxonomy): Eukaryota > Metazoa > Arthropoda > Arachnida > Araneae > Salticidae > Maratus > Maratus speciosus. The sequence continues at coordinate 198,620,109 of OZ010796.1, read as the reverse complement.
AAGCCCATATTTCATGCAAAATTGCCAGTCACCAATGTGTTAGCACATTGCCGACGGGCAATTTTCGTCAAATCTGAATTTTAAAACAGTAAAAACTCCTCCCTGTTCTGAAAGTCTTTTGTAAATAGGTGTTCGAGATAGATTTCCCAAGTTAATGCATCGGTATATATCTTTCAATGTACGAATTCAATATAAATTGTCTTACAGTCTAAAAAAATATATACAATATGATATAAATGCATTTTCTGTAAAATAGACAGCAACTTTAGTCAATGCTGTTTTTTGAATGAAAACAAGAATTCTTGTTTCCCATCGTGAATGTGTTAAGAATGCGAGAGCTTTTGAATCATCTTGCACATGGAATTAAATCTTCTTTTTTACTCCATAAGGTGTATGAAAATGCAACTATGTTTTCGAAAACAATAGATAAGAGTTTGCCTGCATTATTTGATTCGTAGCAGATTGCAATACCTCTGCCGGGCACTGTAACCTTTGTTCAGTTATCTCATCTCTGCTACTAATCAACTGACAAGGGATGCTCTCCAGAAATTACAGTTGTGTTTTATTGAAGTATTGTATGTGTGTGCGTGTTATCTGAAGAAAAAAGACCTGACATGCATGCATATTATTGCCAGATATATTACAATATTTTGGCATATTTCACAGAAAGCATAATTGGAAAACAAAATTCAGAAAGAAGACAGATTACTAACGTTGTATTCTACTGATTACCGAATTATTATTATATATAAAATTTGATAAATTGAAGGTATTGGATAATTCGATATATTATTGTACGAGTAATAAAAATCATGATGCATACTCATTCCAGTCACAACATCCAACTAGTATAGTCTAGTTTTTAATTAACCCTTTCACGGGAAAAACACTTTCATTGCTAGAAAGTTGAAATATATGAATGGCACCGGAATCTACAAACAAATTTATTAGTAAAAAAGAAAAAGGCTATATTTCACATACATATTAAATAAAAAAAAATACAAAAATAATGGTGCCGTTGTAGCTTTTGGGAATTAACATTAACACAAAAACGTCTAGCTGGTGTGGATTTGACACCGACCAAATGATTAAGTGTCGACTAAACCAGAAATTTCTTCATAAAATAAGTTAAATACAAACTACAGAGAACAAAGTTAAATAAATAAGTTAAATAGTTTAAAATTAAAAATTTTGTGTAAAATAATTTATGAGGATTGAGTAAAAATTTCGAACGTTCCAGTGTTAAGGTGTTTCATAAACATACACCACCCTTGAAAGGGTTAAACAATACAAGTCAGACGGGAATTTGTTTGTTTGTAACATTCTTTCCCCGGAGCATTTAAAATAATTCCATTGTCATAGGTTAACACTAGAACGGCGGCGAGGGGTCATTTTGACCCTTGCCAAGTGAATACATGTCGATTTGAACCAGAAAACTTTTTAAAATATAAGATTAATATATACTGCCCAAAAATAACTTAGATAAGTAAGTTAAATATTTTTAAGCAAAAATTCTGATGTGAAATATTTTTTATAAAACTTGAGTAAAATTTCCCGCCGTTCTAGTGTTAATTTATCGTAGGTCGGCTATATTAAGTACAAGCTAAATGAAAGTTACGAAGAGGAAAAAAATTACAACATTTTCTCTGTCATTTACTATATAATTTAAAACCAATGAAATTTCAGACCCTACAGGTTGCTCGTGGACTGTACCCATGCCGCGTTAGTCGTGGGTATATGGAAACAAACACCAAACGGCGTGAAGGATCTTTTGATTTTCTGGTAGTTCCGAGATTAGTCTTTTTTTAAGGCTGTATGCAGTGTTGCCAGATGGGCTACTTTTTTTTAATTCAGATTCCTGATTGGCACCCTTTTTTTGAAATGGTAAAATACACCTTATTTGATGACATATTAATTAAGGCGAAAACAAAGGTAATTTTACTGTTTCAAAATAGTGGTGGCAATCAAGAAATATGAATTTTCTAAAAGTAGCCCACTGGCAACACTGGCTGTATGTTATATCTGTTGCCAGTCGTGGGTAATGTCCATTCGGTCCAATTTGGATGTACCATTTTTCTCATAGAAAATTTTCTTTTTGATTTCTCTTGCAAAATTTGCTGAAACCAACATCGAGGGTTAGTTTATTCGCGGTTGTCGTAGGTGAGAATGCCAAAAAGTGTTCTTAGGAAATACTGGTATTCAAAAACGGACCAGTGTCTCTATACAAAATTACCAAATTTTACGTTTTCCAGTTAGCACTAAATTTTAATAGAAACTTTTGTTTATTTAGTCTCAGTTTCCGGAAATGAAGTAAGACAGAGTTTGCCCTTTAATTTTAGTAGTAAGAAGGAAGCTTTAAAGTTGGCAGCCATGTTTATATAGGAGTAATAAATTCTTCACGATAGCATATAATATCAGGTGGTATATTAAAGCCAATAGAGGTATAGTAAATGTTACATTAATGAAGTTTAAAAAATAATTACATTTTTAAATAGATAAAGATATTGTTCTATAGATAAAAATAATGTAAATGTAATAATGAATAGATAAAATAATAAATAGATAAAAATAAAATTATCAAAAAGCTTTTCTATTTTGTAGCATTTAGCATTTCTAAATTTATGTATATTACATAAGTTAATCATTAAAACTTGAGAATTTATAATTCAATTTGGTTCTTTATTTTAGAAAGATAAGCCAGTAATTCGAACAGGAAAATCATTACGGCACACTTGGGAAACATAATGGCACACATGAGAAATGGCACGCGTAATGCCATATTAAATAAAATTATTACTACAGACAGGGTTCACATAGATTTACCATAATTTACCAATAGACATTGCCGCCTTATTAAACCACAGTAAGAATATCTAATATTTAGATTCAGCACAAAATAGTTTTATAAGCTGAAAAATAAATATTAGGAAAAAATTTCTAATCTAAAATAATGGTGCCTTATTCCTTATAAATTCTAAGGAGTGCACGTACCAGTGTTGCCAGATTGGGGACTTTTTAAATTCATATTATTTGAATGTCACCACTTTTTAAAAATAGTATAATTTGCTTATTTTTCAGAATTTTTAATCTATTTTTAAATAGGTCTAATATTTCTATTTCAAAAGAGCGGTGACAATCAACAAATTTGGTTACAAAAATGTCCCCAATCTGGAAAAACTGGCACGTACTTTGAGTAAGGGATAATAGTCGTATGAAACAAAATGAGCTGTTTTCCAAGGTGTCTAATTTGAATTGAGAGGAACAGAAAAAAATGAAAATTACGAAAAAAATGTACTTTTTTAAAGAATTTTTATTATGTTTTAACATTTAACACTTTCATCACGGGTTTACCGCCCCTTGAATGAGCGCTGAATCAAGAATGGCCGCTGCAGAAGGCAGGGTTTTTTTTTTCAGTGTGTGCACAGTCCCTTGAATTTTGGAACCAGTAATTTTTAGAAGAATTCCCCGCTATATTTTTCTGAAATTAAACAAGTCTAAGAAATCTTTTATAAATTACTGGTGCCAAAATTTAAGGGACCATATATACGTTTAAAAAAATCCGCCTTTGGCAGCCACCATTTTTGTGTCAGCACGCACGCCTAGTATTCAGGAGGCGGTGACGTGTTGGGACAAATACGTCCCAGTGAACTACTTTTGAAATAAAGGACTTCCAGCATACACTTATTACAGGATATTTTCAAGAGAAATATATAAAAAAATAATGTTTTGTAAAATTTGGTGCCGCCTGAATATAAAAATTGCCGCCAATCCTGTCCATCAAAGCTTGTTATATTTCAGGGCTGCCACAGGCAACTGATTTTTAATTCTAACTGGCATCTTTTTCTCAAAACAGAAATCGTTAAGACACACTTTGACAACATTTGCAAGAGAAATATTCTTCAAAATTTATATTAGAAAAATACTGGTGCGAACAGAATATAAAAATAGTCTCCTGTGGCAGCCCTGTATTTGTATCCGAAAAGTGTATTTCAGGAATTTCTTTTTTATTAAGAAATTCCAATTTAATATGAGAAATTATGAATAGTAATTTTTGCTTTATTAATTCTTTTCAGCAAAATTCATTTGTTGCTCAAATGATTGAATGACGCCAGGATTTACGAAACAATTTAATTGAAAATAAATAAAAGCTTTTCTTCACGTTATAAAAGGAAAGTTTTATTCCAAAATTATGTTGTCATCGTGTCGTTTGTAGATTAAAATTAAGCTCGGATATATTATATCTCACAACCTTTCAAAGTGCTATTGACAGACGTTTCGTGACTAATTAAAGTAAGAATTCTTCATCAGAATTTCCTGTATGAAGTTCGAATTTCTTAATAAAGATTAAATACTTGAAATGGACGCATGTATTCGTAATGATGCATTTGGGTTAAAAATGGCGTACGAATGATCCAATTGCAAAGTCTTTATATCTGTGATGAAATTAAAAGTAACTAAGATAATTTTTTTTAACTATTAACCCTTTTCGGCTCAGAGTACTTCTGTTGCTAAAATGTTGAAATAATTGAATAACACCGGGGCCTGCAAACAAATTTATTTCAAAATAAGTGAAACCTTTTCTTCACGTGCAATCTAAGAAGCTAAAATTCTATTTAAAATACTGGTGCCGTTGTGGCAATTGGGAATAAAAATTAAGTGGGAGAGAGTTTTGCCCACCATGCCGGAAAGGGTTAAATACACTGGTGTCCAAAATTAAGGACCAATCACAAAATGCTAATTTTCAAGTACGCGAATACTCAAAAGGAAATAATATAATTCGAATAATTACTATCTCTACAGCACAGCTAGTTCATATAACATCTCATTCATGTCACACATGGTCACAAGGGTCACAGTCACTACGGTGAAGCAAAAAAATAGGAAATTCCACACATCTCATTATGAGTCTCAAATGATCACTATATGTGGCTCCACTGAGACGTCACTGTGACTGCTGCTTTGTGACAAGTCACCATGTGACTTTACAATGTAGTTACATTGTGACTCTCATGTGACTGTCATCTGTAGACTCAATTTTAAGGTTATCGTGAACGCTGCATTGTAATAAGTTACCAAATAATATCACATTAAAGCATACGAAGTCTTTCAGGTGAAAGAGGGACTGCTGTGGATATACCATTATGCTCTTTTGAAAAACGTCACCATGTGATTATAATGTGATATTATTTGGTGACTTTTCATAATGCAACATTCATGATGACTTCGAAATTGAGACGAAAAATGACAGTCACATGAGAGTCAGAATGTAACTGCATTGTAGAAGTCACCTGGTGACTCGTCACAAAGCAGCAGCCACATTAACGTCTCAGTGGAGTCACATATAGTGATCATTTGAGACTCATAATGAGACGTGTGGAATTTCTATTTTTTGTTTCACCGTAGTGACCGTGACACTTGCGACCATGTGTGACATGAATGAGATGCTATATGGACTAGCTGTGCTGTACGGATAGTAATTATTTGAATTATATTATTTCCTTTTCATTATTCGCTTACTTAAAAATTAGCATTTTGTGACTGGACCTTAATTTTGGGCACCAGTGTACTATTTCCAGCTGCCTCGCACTAATCGGGGCTCCAAATGCTCTGGATACCAATATTTTTAAGTAATTTTCTTCACCTTATCTAATTGCAGTATTATCTGCAATTAAATATAGCGAAATAAACTGTAAAAAATTAGTGGTGACCAGAGCATTTGAAACCTTGATTTACGCGGACACCTAACATCATTGCTATTAAACCACTTCACCGGCAGCAGAGATATGGAAACACTGTTTTTACTCACGAATTTTAACGGAGCTGCCGTAGAAGTGGATAATGTTGTCTAAAACTTTAACACTAGAACGGCGGCGGGGGGTCATTTTGACTCTTTCTGAATGAATACATGTCCATTCGAACCAGAAATATTTTTGTAATATAAGATTAATATATGCTGCACAAAAATAACTTAAATAAATAACTTAAATAGTTTTAAGTAAAAATTCTGATGTGAAATATTTTTTTTAAAACTTGAGAAAAAATTCCCGCCGTTCTAGTGTTAAACTGAATTTTCTCGAGACAATGTTTTTCGGAGGGTTTTTCACAATAACTGTTGAATAAGTTAAAATATTCACATCTTTTTTGTTAATAAAGGAAATTGAATTCTCCACAAATTATGTCCGCAAAATTACATTTCCTAATTCAAGTTAAAACATAAAATTCTTAAACATAAAATATGATAAATTTTAGTGGATTTAAAATTTTTATTATATGTCTCTTAATTTCTTAATTTTTTTGTGTATATCCAAGAAGCAACATAATAAATATTATAAAGTACTGCCCGCTGAAAACTAGGCCTGAGAATACAGTTATGTATAAGGAGGAGGAGACATATAGTGTAGAGTCTACCAGTTGCGTTTGAAGTAAGTAAGTAAGTAAGCACCCACCCTGGGAACCCGCTTTTGGCTTATGGTTAGGTGTAACCCCCAAGCCCAGGGCAGGGAAAAGTTTTACTACCTGCGGAAACAAGCCCAGAACCCCAGTCTCCGGGAAAGAAGACTTCAGAACGACCCGCCTGACACGCCGAAGAGAGCAGAAGAGGCAAGTGCCGTGTCCCCGGACCGCCTGTGAAAATTTATGATTATTTAAGATGGCGATTCTTTACCAATCACAATTGGCTACCCTATTGTTTCAGGGCGAGCCTAGAAATATATTACGATTATGATTTATATGTTTTGGAATTTACGTACTATTTGAAAAAATTTTAAGTATTTACATTCATCTTTTCATTTGATAAGAAATATTTTTTTCCCTTTTTTTCACCCTTTTAAACAAAAATATTTATACATATTTACAATATTTCTAGTGGTATTTAAGTTCTTAAAAATAAAACAATCTCAAAAACACCCTTCCATACACCACGTGGACCCATGACATGTCCACCACAGGCAATCAGAAGAGGTAATTATTGAATGTATTTATATTGAATAAAAGAATAATGGCTATTGAGAATATCGTAGTTAGCATAAAGTTTTTTAAGTTGTGCCGGGTCATTAATTATTTTTAGGATGTCCTGAAGGATTGTCGTTTCTGTTCTGTGAAATTTAAACTTCATGAATTTGCAGTTGCCGAAAATGTAATGCATCGGGTCTCCTTGACCACCACATTTACAAAGGTCGTCATCTTTTTTTTCCGATATTATAAAGGAAAGACGGGAAGCTGCCGCGGCCTGTTAAAAAGTAAATAGATACTTTATCTTTTGAAATTATTTGGTTCTGAACTTTTGGTACCAGCCCGTGCGTATATCTGCCACCCCCTGAGTGATCCCAGTTGTACTGCCACCTGTCCAGTAATTGGGTTCGAATACATTTTATAAGATAGGACCGAGGCAATTTAACTCCTCGATCCACTGGTAGGTCGCAGTACTGGGCGGCATCATTCGCCAGCTCATCCGCCAGTTCATTACCCGTTATGCCAATGTGGCCTTTTATCCAAGTAATGTAAAAAATTTTATTTTGATTTTGTTTAATTAAATTATGGATGTAATAAATTGAGGGGTTAGTTGGAAATAAATTGTCTAAGGCTTTAATAGTAGATTGACTGTCACTTAATATTTGGAATTTTGTATAAGGGGAGTTAATGGCCCAATTAATTGCCGAAATTATTGCGTGCAGCTCCGCCTGAAAGATTGAATTTTCTGCTCTCAGTTTGACTGTTTTTTCATAAATTTTAATGTTATGATTGTAGGCTACCATTGCATATGCTGTGCCAGAGTCCACCTTAGAACCATCTGTGTAAATCGAAATAAGATTAGTTTTTGTGATAATTTTGTCTGTAACTATTAAGTTATTTAAATGAATTTCCGGATTTATTTCATATTTTAGGATTTTATTTTCTATATCATCTTTACATATTGGTTTGGGTTCTTTAAGTAATAAGTTTTTATTGTGTAAAATATTGTATTTTAGATTTTTATATTCCAGTGTTATTAAGATTGGTGGTATTCCTAATAGGACCTGTAACGTATGTGTTGCAACATTTTTATATGTTTTGGTTATTGACGTGAGACAAGTTCTTTGGATGGATTGGAGAGCGCGTTTATCTTTTATCCTGAGGTCTCCAAACCACACCTCCGAACCATAATCTATAATTTTTTCTAGTACTGCTATGTACCAGGTTCTAAGATAGCCTCTGTCCACCCCCCAAGTAGCCGAGAAGACCCGTTTAATGGATGAGGTTAGTTGTAAAATTTTGTTTTTTATGCTAGTTATGTGCTTGTCCCATTTTAAAGTACTCTGGAATATTATCCCTAAAATTTTTATTTCCTTTAATGGCTTGATGGTATAGTTACCCAATTTAAAGGTTGGTGGACGTTTATCCAAAGTGTTTTTCCCCAACATAATAAAAGTCGTTTTTTCCTTTGAAATCTGTAAATTTAAGTTATTGCAAATATTATAAAAAAGTTTTATTTTTTGGTTGGTTTCGGTCTCTAAGATGAGTCTGCTCCTCGCTTTGACAACCATATTGAAGTCATCGCAAAAAACATACAGGTCTTCGAATTTACTGTAAAAGTTTATTAAGATTATATTTGCTATGATTAGCCACAGAAGCGGCCCAAGGCACGACCCCTGTGGACAGCCTTGATAAGTTGGTCTTTTAATGTTATTTGATAAATAATTTGTTATTAGTTCTCGTTCGGATAAGAAGCTAAGAAGGATACATTTTAAATATTGCGGAATTGGTAATTCGTTAATTTGTTGACCCAAAGTGACCCAATCTATATTGTCAAACGCCCCTACAATGTCGAATGAGATAATGCTGCAGTATTTATATTTTTCAAGATACGTTTTTGCTTTATGTTTTAATTTGTTTAATAGTTGAATTGTGCTTCTGTTCTCACGGAAGCCATACTGGGCCCCGTGAAGAACATTTAATTTTTCTAAGTAGTGATTAATTCTTCGTTTTAGGATCCTCTCATAGATTTTTCCCAGCATGGGAAGGAGACAAATGGGTCTATAGGAGGAAGGTTGGCGTGGATTTTTATTACGTTTTGCGAAGAAGATCACATTTGCTATTTTCCATGATTTAGGAAAGTAGTTAAGAGTAAGACATTTGTTATATAAGTCACGTATTAGATGTTTAAAATTATTGTATATGTTTTTAATAATAAATGCATCAATTTTATCAAATCCAGGGGCTTTTAAATTATTTTGCTCATTAAGTGCTGATTTTATTTCTTTAAAAGATATTAGGGGGGGAGGGGGGGGAAGATCTTCCTCTGCCGCTGGGTCCATGAGAGGTGGATGCGGGTTTTGATGTATTGGGAAATGGTGGTTAAGTAATATGTTGAAAGTGTCTAATTTTGTAGTATATGGGGTTGAACCCTGTAGTGTTGTGTGTATGAAATGATTATTTTTGAGTCTTTTATTCATTGCTATTTTAAAGGCTTGGCCAAATTTGTCTTTTGTTTTAGAGCAGAAACTCTGCCATGATTTAGTTTTTTGTTGTTTTATACGTTTTTTGTATATTGCTCTTTCTCTTTGTAGGAGGGTTCTCCACTTTGGGTCATTTGTTGATTTAAATCTTTTCCGTAATGCTGAGATTTTATTTCGCTGGACCTTCAGCTCTGCCGTCCACCAGTCAAATGTTGGATATAATTTGAAACTTTTTGTTTTTAGTGAGGATTTACAGGTGTCTAGAATTACTTGGTTAAAACCATCAAGCCATTCATCCAGTTCTAGTCGGGTTTTAGTATCAGATAAGGATTTAAGTAAATTATTAATTTTCGGTTTCAAGATGTAATTAAATTTTTTAAAATTTGAGTATCTTGTTTTAAATCTTTTAAGGTCTAGAATAACTGGTTTAAGATTTAATGAGAATCTGATATACCTGTGGTCCGACGTGCTCTCTACTGTGTCATCTACATACCATGAGTCCACGCAGTCCACCAGGTCTTGTGTACAAAGGGTTACATCTGGATTCCCCTTCATGGGACGATTCGGCTGTCCTATAAATGAATGAGGTGCCTCTATATCATTGATCAGAGTTAAGTTATTAGATAATAGTAAGTATGTCAAAATTTTTCACCGTTCATCTTCTTTCTGATATCCTAAAAGTGACAAGTGGACATTGAGGTCTCCTCCCATTATGATGTGATTCAATGGTTCGAAGAAGTCCAGCCACTTCATATCACCTCTGAAATCACCTTTTGGTCTGGCATACACAGAACCTATTGTGATCTTGCCGGATTCAGTAGTAAGATTGACGAATACTGCATTATCGTCTTTATATGTCTCTATCACTTCCACGTCCTTTCGAGTTACCACAACTGCCGCTGTTTTATTTTTTGAGATAAATGCTTGCCAATTTGACGGAATTGACCATATGGCTTCGTTAAAGTAGTAAAAGTCCTGTAATAGAAGAACTAGTATTTTATGCTGATTTGCAAATCCCATAAGGGTTGATGTTGCAGAACTTGATCCCTGTAGATTAATTTGAATAAAGGTTAGTTCATTTGGAATATATATTTTCTGTGGTTTTGCAGGGTTATTCAGAATTTCTGTTATTATTTGTTCTTGGTTTACTGTTAAATTTCCATTTTGAGTATTGGAGTTGTTTGAGTTTGTTGAGTTATTAGAATTATTTATTTCTTCATTTATCGGATTGAACTTTCTTGATTAATTTGTATATTTTTATTTCTCTGTGACAGGTAGTACTGTAGTGTTGGACAGTCTGATGAACTCGATCTATGCGGGAAGTCGCTATTTGTTCCAGCACAGTTTCTGCCTATATCGAATTTATTTTATTTATTTGTGCTAGATTGCTTCGCTGTAGTATTAAATATTGTAAAGTCGGACATTCACTAGAACTAGCTGCATGCGGGAAGTCACTCGCACTCCCCATGCAGTTTCTGCATCTGTGTTGTTGTGGTTTATTTCTGTAATAACAATATTTTTGATCATGGCGTCCTGCACAGTATTCACACGTTGGGGATTGTCGGCAATTCTGATCCACGTGTCCGAAAGATTGACAGTTCTTACATCTTAATATAGGTTGGTAAGGTGCAATCCTGACCGATGTAAATCCCATGACGATCTTTCGTTGTCTCAGTAGATGAATCGCAACTGGAGCTTCTGCTTCAAAAATTAGTTGATATGTTGAAGCTTTTTCTCTTTGTTTTCTATTAATGTAGTTTATTGGAATATCTGAATCATAAAGATTTTTTAGATTGGTTATTATTTCTTGTGGATCCATATATGTCGGGATCCCTAAAAGAATCAGTTTTCGGAGATCCGCAGCCTTATATTCTATATCCACAATGTCTTTTAGGGTTTCTATCTTCTCAATCGTCTCAAGCAGCTTATTCGTGTTTTCATCACTAAACGTTTTAATTATTAGTGTATTTTTGTTTTTGGCAAGTTCACAATATATTTGTTTATATTCAATTGTGTTTCTAGTTTCTCGTGTTAGCATGATTTTTATGTCATTGAGCGACATATTCGTGTTTTTCTGCCGAGTTATCAGGATAGCTGCTTTTGAATACTGTGCATGTATCGTTGGAATTGTTGTCTTCTTAGGTATTGCAGCCACCTCCGAATATAGTGAATTATCTGTATTTGCCTGTATGTTTTCTTCTATATTATTGCATTTTATGATTGGTTGTTGTTCCTCTACTGTTTCTATTTTTTCTCTTATCTTTTTAAGTTCTTACAAGATGATTCTAGTATAAGGTATCGTTTCTTCTGTATTTTGCTGTTGAATTAAGTCTTCTATTACTTTATTTTTGTTTCCAATTTCTTTTAATTGTTTTTCTATTTCTTCTTTGTATTTTAATTCTTTTTCTAGTAGTTCATTCAATTCCTTATTGCATTTTTCCAATTCATTTGTTAGAGTGGGCTGTTCTTGCAACTTCTTAATCGTTTCTAATTGATCTTTTATGATTTGTTCGTGTTCAAGGATTTTTTGACGTTGATCTAACGTCACCTTATTGACGGTGTTGAGATTCGCCGTTATTCTATTATTTTCTTCTCTTTGTATTTCAAGGTCTTTCACCATTTCACTTGCTTTAAAGATAATTTTGTCTAGGTATTTTTTAGCTTCTTCACAATCACCTCTTCTTCTACTTCTTGTAAGTGATTTATAAATCTCTATCATTTGAGTCATTGTCATCTTCTTTATAGCAAGTTCACCATACCTCGGCGTGGCTACTTCCTCCGGAGGATCTTGAGTCGACATTGAGGAATTTTGTGTGTTGTCTTCTTGTATAGATATTTGAGTTGCTCTTTCTTCTTTAGTTTTTAAGTCATGTCTGCCCGATTTTCCTGTCCCCGTTCTTCTACTCTTCTCCTTTAATTCTCTAATCATCTTTTCCTGCTGTTCCGCTCTTTTATCCAGATTATTTTTGTTGTCATCTAATTCTCTTATTTTTTGTTTTATTTTGATGAGATATTTTTCTGCCATACTAGACGCTCCTTTAGCATGAGTGCTCTTCGTCTTGCTGTAGCTATCTATCAATTGTTCCAGCTACATTAATTTTGCCATGGGTTCTGAATATGTTGTCAGATTTTTTGGAAGGTCTTTAGTATTTAATCTTGGTGTTGAGTGTATTGATATACTGGAATCAAATGATCCTTCAGTTTCATGCTCCACAAGATCCTTTACTCTCTGTGGCTTTGGAGTCGCCTGGGCAGTTATTAACTGATTTTCTAATTCTTGGATTGTCTGATCCAGTTGTATCATCATTCTCTCTTTTTCCTCTACGATTTCTTTCAACTCCATTATTTAATGTTCTTTTCCCTTCAAGTTTTGCTCAATTTCGTCACTTTTCATCAGAGCACATTCTAATTTTTCTTTGTACTCTGCTATTTTAAGTTCGTTTTGTTCTTTATTTAATTTATTCTTCTTTTTATTTTTTAATTTCTGACTGTATTCGTGAAATATTTGTAGGAGCGTCGGTTCCGAGCTACTTATTTCATATGAATGTTCGCCTATTAAAGAGCTTTCTTCTTGTATTTGTGACTTATTCATTATTCCACTTTTATTTTGGACTTTTTATAATCTATTATTTCGTGAGAATTATTTATTTAGTATATTTATATCTGAAAGTTATATTGTAACTGGATCGGGGAGCCACTAGGCCCCTGCCACACATCTTTGAAGGAAAGGGAAATAGATAGTTAAAAGCAAAAACCAGTGGTCGTAATCACCGAAGATGACTTAGAATAAAATTAAATTGCCAAATGGTGGGTAATTTTGAATTAAAAAAAAAAAAAAAAAAAAAAAAAAAAAAAAAGATAGTGATGGTAAAACCATTACTAATGGGAGAAAAGAGGGAAGTATGTGCTATTGCTCCCGTGCCACCAAGACCATACACTTAAATTATTAATTATCAGTTACTACTCTTTTACCAATAACATTGTTCCCCTGTGAAAAATGCATTACTGCATGTATACATTATCTCACTATTTTTCACAGGAGTTGTAGCGTTAAATTTTGATGAGGAATTCGTAATTATGTACAATATAAAGAATTATATAATATAGTATATAATATAAAATGTAATTTAATTCAATTTTAAATAATAGACAAATTTACATATGTACATTTTTGATATTGATAATTTGTTATAAATCATTGAAAGTAATTTATTAGTACACAAATTTACATTTAATCACTCTTAATGTTGATCTGTTATGTACAACTTCAGCAATATTGTTCTAGTATGAGTATTACACGTCGAGTCTCGATTTCCCATAAACGAACCAAAAAAGGAGTAAAAAAGGAGTAAAGGGAGTAATGGTAGATTGGGTGGACCTGTCAGATGGAAAACATTTGGAAAATATTTCTTAATGTACTGCAGTAGGAAAGCAAACAATACTCATCCAACACTACAAGGGTCCCGCCGACTTGCCTGTAAGATAATGTAAAACACAATATAACAGATTTAAACTTTAAAATTTAAATGTAAGTGCGCCAAAATCAGTGCAGGGACCTCCCAAGGACCAAGGAGGGTAAAATGAGACGGAGAGGATAATGCCAACAGCAATGTAGTGCTAAATGTAAAATAGTAAATGGGAACAAGAATGTAGGACATGGTATGACTCAAATTTAATAATCGTTTACATTAAACCCAGTAATCAAAAAAGTTGCTAAAAATAAGGAAATGAGTGCTAATTGTAGTAGTGATTAGTGGGAAAGAATATATGACGTATGGGAAATCCCAATGAAAAACAGAAGAATAACTCAAATAATAAAAAAAAAGTAGTCAATGCTAAGCCAAGAAATGTGTGAAAGGTCAAATAATTAAAATGAGAATAAAACTGTTGGCAACCTCCAGTACATTCAAGAAAAAAACCAGAATAGTAATCCAGTAACAACAGAATGTATGTCATATGAGTAATTCCAATGATCAGTAGAATAACTCAAATAATAAAAAAGTAGTCAATGATAGGCAAAGAAATGTTTGTATGGTCAATTAATTATAATGGGAACAAAATTGTTGGCAACCTCCAGTACATTCCAGAAAGAACCAGAGAAATAACCCAATAAACAAAAAAGTTGCTATTGTTAAGGATAAAAAATATTAAATGTAAAAATGTATATTGGGATCAAGAAAATATGCCATATGAGTTATCCTAGTGAAAAAATCAGAAGAATAACTCAAATAATAAAAAAGTAGTCAATGTTAAGCTTAGAAATGAGTGCAAGGTCATCATAATGAGACGTGTGGAATTTCCTATTTTTTGTTTCGCCGTAGTGACTGTGACACTTGCGACCATGTGTGACATGAATGAGATGCTATATGGACTAGCTGTGCTGTAGGGATAGTAATTATTTGAATTATATTATTTCCTTTTTCTTTATTCGCTTACTTAAAAATTAGCATTTGTGACTGGTCCTTAATTTTGGACACCAGTGTAGTATTTCCAGCTGCCTCGCAGTAATCGGGGCTCTAAATGCTCTGGATACCAATATTTTTAAGTAATTTTCTTCACCTTATCTAATTTCAGTATTATCTGCAATTAAATATAGCGAAATAAACTGTAAAAATTAGTGGTGACCAGAGCATTTGAAACCTTGATTTACGCGGACACCTGACATCATTGCTATTAAACCACTTCACCGGCAGCAGAGGGGAACACTGTTTTTACTCACGACTTTTAACAGAGCTGCCGTAGAAGTGGATAATGTTGTCTAAAACTTTAAACTGAATTTTCTCGAGACAATGTTTTTCAGACGGTTTTTCTCAATAACTGTTGAATAAGTTAAAATATTCACATCTTTTTTGTTAATAAAGGAAATTGAATTCTCTACAAATTATCTCTGCAAAATTACATTTCCTAATTCAAGTTAAAACATAAAATTCTTAAACATAAAATATGATAAATTTTAGTGAATTTAAAATTTTAGTGAATTTAAAATTTTTATTATATGTCTCTTAATTTCTTAATTTTTTTGTGTATATCCAAGAAACAACATAATAAATATTATAAAGTACCGCCCGCTGAAAACTAGGCCTGAGAATGCAGTTATGTATAAGGAGGAGGAGACATATAGTGTAGAGTCTACCAGTTGCGTTTGAAGTAACCCTGCAACTATGTATAAAAAGGAATTGACATATCCTCAAATTAGTGAAGCTTCAACTGTAACCGGTTTGACAGTGGCTCATTACTGCCATGGAAAACTTCCACCAGTAAATTTTAATAGAAATATTCTCCTTAATAGACCCTTTCAGGGGCTTCGCATAATACTGAAATGAGTGAGTGACACCAGAATTTACAATCAAATTTAATTTCAAAATAAGCAAAAACTCTTGTTCACGTACTTAATAAAAGAAAATTTTTCAGTCTAATATCCTGGTACCCATGTGATATTTAGGGATTAAAATTAAGTGGACCAAATATGAACCACCGCCCTTGAAGAGGTTAAATGCCTCAGTAATACGGAATTTCATTCGTAATTAAGGCCAAAAAAAATATATTTAATTTTACAGGTAGAAATTTACTTCGGCGGTAATTAGGACCTGCGTTTCCGCGATATTGTGACAACCTAGACTACCTCCTGCAATGTCCGTGAAAAAGATTATAATTGCAAAGCTAACTTCCACCAGTAAAAACAAATAGACATTTGTACAATATTTGTGAAGGAAATTTTGCATTAACAATCCGCTAAAATAAGGCGAAATTTTCTATTCAAAGTTGACGGGTGAAAGTTTGTTTCGGCAGTAATTAGCAACTGCTGATCCGATGTAAAAAAATAAGCCGCCATCTTGTGACAACCTCCTCAGTTACTTCATCCGCAACTGGAAGATTCTACACTATGTGTATCCTCATCTTTATTGATAACTCCATTAACCCCTTGAGGGGCGACGTTTGCAGTCTGCAAACGGTTAATTTTAATGCCTAAATATTCAAATGGCACCAGTAATTTTTTAGTACAATTTCGATCTCATAATAAACGTGAAAAAAAAGCTTTTGATTATTTTCAAATAAATTTGTTTGTTAATTGCGGTGTGAATTAATTATTTGAACATTTTTTGAGCAGAAATGCCTTGCCCCTGAAAAGGTTAAAGTAACTGAGGAGATTGCCTGAAGATGGTAAGTTCATAAAGGTACTTTCACTTTCGAAACCGTTTCGGAAAGTGAAAATACTTTTATGAAAATAATCTGCAACGGATATCGAAAAAGTAAAACGTAGACACGTTAGAGGTCAACCTCAGCTATTCTATGAAAAAAAAATCGTTCAAAAATATTGAAATTTGAACGATAAACAACCTGCCCATAGGTTTAACATTAGAGAACGAGTGTTTTCAAATGAGGAGTTCAGGGGAGGAATCCCCTGAACCTCTTAACAGTTTTGTTTTTTGACACAATAAACTAAAAGTTGAGAGTATACGCCACTATTTCTATACTAAAATATTTGGCTTATAAAACAAAAAAATATAAACCATCAATTAATAAAGCGAAGATTACAGTTAAAAATTACTGTTATCCAAAAGCTTTTAGTAACGAGTCAAGCAAACTCTACTTGCTCGAACGGCTTTCGGGCAAAATTTTAAAGGGGTTAAGAGATGTATGTTACCGAAAGTTAGCATTCCTAAATGCTGCATAATAAAAAATTATTTTAGTAAAATATTTTTATATTTAAAATTTTAAAAAACCACTTTTATTTATTTTAAAAAATTAAACACCATTACAACATCATAGGGTTTATTATAGAAAAAAACCCGGCACACTCGAAAAATTAGCTCGGCATTCACAAAACCTTTCAGAGTCTTCTTCATAAACGACAGGTCCACAATATGCCTATACATAGCTGCCAACTTTTACGCTTTTTTGCTACCACTAAAATTCAACAGAGGTTTTCCCCTTCTTTAATCATGATATTTCGATAATTAAATAAGAAAATACTTTCTATAAAATTTTAGTAGTAAGAAGAAAGCGTAAAAGTTGGCAGCTATGCCTATACCAATAAATACAATTTGGGGTATTGAATCAAGTAAATGTATACATTTACTTATGCTTTTGCTTTGTTTGACTAATAAATAGTATGAGAAATGTTTAAATAATATAACTTCAAAACAAAAGCTGCTGAAAATATTACAATAGGGTTCGTACGCCTCAGGGAAGTGACGTAGAAATTTCGTAAATTAATAATTGCCTTATCTAATGGGAGAATGAATCCTCTGAGGCATACAAACCTTGTAGCGTGACTACTTGTAATGAGTCAGACGATTTTTAATAATGTCTCAATAAATAAAATTAATTAAGTAAAAATAAGATTGTATTTTGTACAATTAAAGTGATTCTGAACATTTGAATGATTCTCATTTTGCTATATAAAGTTTCACTAAAATTTAATGAAATGAATTTAACTGAAACCTTATAAGAATTGAATTGTAATCATATTTTAAACTCTCGTGTTATCATTTCAACGCCATAATAATAATAAAAAAATCTTCACTATTTATTTTTTATTCTAAAAAATACTTCCTTCCCTTTCAAAAGTCATGCCCATTGAAGCGATATAAAAAATAAATTTCATATTGCTTCTAAATGTAATTTTTTTTTTTTGAGATCGTTATAACGGTTGAGTAAATCTGCAAATGATCATTAAATCTGTATTTACCACTTGTAGTTCCTATGCAGTATGTTTTCATAAAATCCTTTACTTAGATATTTTTTGGCTAATTAAAATAATAATGTAGATTGCAACATTATATACTTTCCGATACACCTCTTCAAAAAAAATTGTTTTTGCTTTTTTTACTATTATTTTGTAGCTTTAAATGCATATATGAAATCTAAACATTTATTCACTATTGGTGAATAGTTTAAATAAATTTATAGATTTTCAAATCATACATACCAGTATCGCCAGTCCGCTACTTTTTTTTTTACTCACAAGGAGACGACAAGGGTGTGGGTTATCCAAAGCAAAGCAAGGTTTTGTGTGTAAATAGTACTCAGTAAGAGAACTCAGATGACCAAATCATAGCGCGAACTACTCAGTAGCTATTGAGAAAAAAAATTGAGTTGGAAGAATTCTTTTTATTTTATTACTATACTAGCAGACCCATCCGGCGTTGCCCGGGGTTTGTAAATAATAACCTTAAATAAAACTTAAGTTTATATGAATTTATATCTTTGGAAATTCTTTTAAAGAACCTAATTTCGGAGGCCCCATTCACTTCCGCAGAGCGTAACGTGTTCCCATCGAACTTCTTTCCGAACGAACCTGTAATCTAGATCCTCACAACCTATGGCAGCATTTACCAGAGATAATCGAAAACCAAGTTGAGTGAGCCAAACCTCGTAGGAATCAAGCCCACAGAATCAAAAAAATAATTGCACTATTAATGTTAGAAAATGTTGGTAACTAAAATCTAAGATAAAATTTAATAATACAGAAAGTAGATGAATTGTAATCTAAGTTGAAGGCAGCAAATCCCGTTGAAATTGGGCCCTTAAACCCGAGGAAATAACGCGCCACCAAGAGGTGAAAGATGCCTCCTCACCTTGTAAATTTCATGAATTACTGTTAACATTAACACGATATTTAATAAACGGATGAAATCCCTTATCTAAAGTTACCTTTAAAGTGATGCGATTTTTTTAATTTACGGCTGTAATGAGTAGACGTAAGTTGATGCTGAAAAGGAGATTAATGTTCGAAAAAGGTGGTAGCTGACGTATAAAGAAAGACCGGTCCCTGGGTGCAAAGGTCTTAACTGGGATGTAATTGGGCATAAGAAAATTTTTTTGAGGTTTTAAAGTAGTTGGAAGAAGTTAAACCTATGTTAAAGAAAATTTCAATAGAATAGGATAGTTTTTAAAGAAGCTGCAACAAAGGCCCCAAGAAGACGATTCAAGATTGGTGGTAGCTGAAGTCTGCAATTTTTTTTTTTTTTTTTTTTTTTTTTTGTCGCTCATGTAATAGCTGGAGAACTTCAAAAGTTGTTAGAAGAAAAAAGCTCCTGAAACGGACCATTTTTAAGGGAGCTATTACAGGCTGTCCAAAACGGCCCAACTGATAGTTGAGAGCAGGGCCCTAACATGAAAACATGTTTAAATGTTTTAGTAGTTAGCGTTTTAGATTTTCAATTAGTCAAAATTAATCAAAGGGTATGAAATAATCATTAGAATAATATTTTAAAGAAATGCGCAAAATTGGGGTAAATGCTTAAAAAGGGGCCCTAGAGCCCAAATAAAAATATGAGGGTGTTGGTCTATGGGGAAGAGTCCAAGACTTAAAATTATGCAATGAGAAGGTGAGAAAATGAGGGTGTAAAAAATGCATAGCACACAAAAAGTTCAAGAGGCCCCGCATCGGGCCCTACAGGACTCTAAGGTGCCTCAGGATTTTAACTGGAATATAGAAACGGGAGAAAAACGAAATGAAAAAATGGTTCCAAAAATGAAGATCGGATTAAGAGGGGCAATTTGTTAATAATTTATGATGCAAAAGCTCCAAGGGGCCTAGTACCGGTCCCCAAGGGGGAATGGACTTAAGTGGCATGTAGTTTGGTATAAATACACTTTTTAGTAGTTTTTAATGTAATCTGAGGACGATAAAACTATGGTAAAGAAAATTGAAAAGAAAATATAGTAAAGGAATTCGGATCATTTTAAAAGACGATGCACCAAGGGCCCCAGGAAGACGATTTATATTCAAAATTGGTGGTAGTTCAAGTCTGAAATATTTTTGTGTCGTTCATGTAATACCTGGAGAACCTAAGATTTTGTTAGAAAAATAAAGCTAGTGAATTGGACTATTTTTAAGGCATCATTAGAATATAAATTAAAAGAAATGTGCAAAAAATTGGGGGAAATGCTTAAAAAGGGCCCGAGGATCCCAATAAAAATATGTGAGTGTTGGTCTAAGGAGAAGAGTTCAGAATTAACTTTCAAATTACACACTGCGAAGGTGTGAAAAATAGGGTGTGAAAAACGGATGGCGCACAAAACATTTAATGGGGCCTGGACCGGGACCTACGGGACCCTTGCCGTAGGGCCCGGGACGTAGACTCAACGGGGCCCATGGTCTTAAATGGAATCTATAAACGGAAGAATATTTAAATGGACAATGGATCCAAAAATGAAGATGGGATAAAAAGGAAGCAATTTATTAAAAATTTAGTCCACTAAAACTTCAAGGGGCCCTGTACCGGGCCCCTTGCAAGGGAGCCAGGGTCTTAAGTGAAATGTAGAAATGGGGCAGCAACTGAAAGGAGAATTCACCCCAAAAACGAAGAAGATCGCATACAAAAGAGACATGTTCTTAACAATTTAGTGCACTAAAACTTTAAGTGGCCATGTACTGGGCCCCTTCACAGGGTGCCAGGGTCATAACTGAAATGTAGAAATGGGACAGAAACTGAAAGGTGAATTCACACCAAAAACGACGAATATCGGATAAAAAAGAGGAATGTTATTAACAATTTACTGCACTAAAACTTCAAGGGGCCCTGTACCGGACCCCTTGCAAGTTTACCAGTGTCGTAACTGAAATGCAGAAATGGGGTAGAAACTCAAAGGAGAGTTCACCCCAAAAACAAAGAAGATCGCATAGAAAAGAGGCATGTTATTAACAATTTAGTGCATTAAAACTTCAAGGGGCCCTGTACTTGGCCGCTTGTTACGGATCCAGGGTCATAACTGAAAATGTAGAAATGGGGTAGGGACTGAAAGGAGAATTCACCCTAAAAACGACGAAGATCGGATAGAAAAGAGGCATGTTATTAACAATTTAGTGCACTAAAATTTCAAGGGGCCTTGTGCTGGGCCCCTTGCAGGGGTTCCAGGGTCTTAACTGAAATGTAAAAATGGGGCAGTAACTCAAAGGGAATTCTCCCCATAAACGAAGAAGATCAGATTGAAAAGAGGCAAGTGATTAACAATTTAGTGCACTAAAACTTCAAGGGGCCCTGTACTGGGCCCCTTGCAACGGTGCCAGGGTCTTAACTGAAACGTAGAAATGGGGCAGAAACTAAAAGGAGACTTCGCCCCGAAAACGGAGAAGATCGGATAGAAAAAACGCATGTTATTAACAATTTAGGGCAATAAAACTTCAAGGGGCCCTGTACTGGGTCCCTTGAGAGGGTTTCCGGGTCTTACCTGAAAATGTAGAAATGGGGCAGAAACTGAAAGGAGAATTTACCCCGAAAACGAAGAAGATCGGATAGAAAAGAGGCATGTTATTAAAATTTAGTGGATCAATCCATTTCAAGTGGTCCAGCACTGGTTGCTCGACCATTTTTAAAAAATCTGAAATTTTTTGTACAACAACCCTAACATGATAGAAGCTCAAAATGTCTATTATTTTAATTTTATTAATTTTTGTTTGCGCATGGCGGCCATATTTGTTTCATCGTCTGCAACAATTTTCTCACAAGAAGGGTTTACGGAATTGTAAATAATTCATCGTTTATTTATCCAATTCAACTGCGGATTAAAGCAATTTGTACAGAATAAATTGGGCTAAAAATCAGGTAATTGAGTAGTTTCCGAAACTAACTGCTTATTGGTAAAATTTAAGCATAAAGTTTCCGTTTTTTTCCCCAAATTTGTCCGTTTACAAGAGGATATTTTTCTAGCAAGGAATACTGTCAACATGACATATTTTTTTTTTTTACAAATAGGCCGAAAGTACTTGTACTCACACGCCGAGTTCAAGATCTGGGACTTGCTTTCTCTTTGCTAAAAAAAAATCCCAATCTTTTCAAAAATGACAAAAATCGCACTTTTCAGGCTTTGATATCTCTGGTGGGGCACGACATAAAAATCTGAATTTTCTTTTATAAGAGTATTGTATGGTAGTGTTATGCACAAGAAATTTCAAGATGGAGATTTGACTACAAGCTGAGATATGGCAAGGGCAACATGTCAAAACAATACTGCCAAACTATTGTTTTGTTGTAGTCACAGCTAAGTATTTATCTCAGAGTGTCATTTAAATTTATGTTTTTTATTATCTTTAAATAATAGTAACAGAAAATAAATCTTTTGCAATTAATTTAAAAAATAATTATGCCTCAGGCTTGGGATTTTTTTAGCGAAGAGAAAGCAAGTCCCAGATCTGGAACTCGGCGTGCGAGTACAATTACTTTTGGCCTATTCGTAAAAGAAATTATGTCATGTTGACAGTTTTCCTTGCTAGAAAAATTTCCTCTTGTAAATGGACAAATTTTGGAAAAAAATCGAAACTTTATGCTTAAATTTTACCAATAAGCAGTTAGTTTCGGAATCTATTCCATTACCAGATTTTTAGCCCAATGTATTCTGTACAAATTGCTTTAATCTGCACTTGAATTGGATAAATAAACGATGAATTATTTACAATTCCGTAAACCCTTCTTGTGAGAAAATTGCTGCAGACGATGAAACAAAGATGGCCGCCATGCACAAACAAAAATTAATAAAATTAAAATAATAGTCATTTTGAACTTCCATCATGTTAGAGTTGTTGTACAAAAAATTTCAGAGTTTTTAAAAATGGTCGAGCAACGAATATGACATTTTCTGGACCACTTGAAATGGATTGACCCTAGTACACTAAAACTTTAAGGGGCCCTGTACTGGGTTCCCTTGACAGGGTTCCAGGGTCTTAACTGAGAATGTCGAAATGGGGCAGAAACTGAAAGGAGAATTCACCCCCAAAACGACGAAGATCGGATAGAAAAGAGATATGCTGTTAACAATTTAGTGCACTAAAACTTCAAGGGCCCAGTACAGGGCCCTTTGCCAGAGTGCCAGGGTCTTAACTGAAATGTAGAAATGGGACAGAAACTGAAAGGAGAATTTACTCCCAAAACGAAGAAGATCGGATCGAAAAGAGGCATGTTATTTTCAATTTAGTGCATATAAACTTAACGGGGCCCAGGGGCCCCGGCCCTTAAAAAATTAAAAATCTGAGCCTCAGGTGCATTAGGACTTGTCTTCGGCTAATCACTTCTGATTTTTCAGACCTCTACGTGCGGTAGATTTCGCTAGCCATCGCCACCAGACACACACACACACACAGAGCGATTTGTTCTTTTATTAATATAGATATTTTACCAAAATTCTGGTGCCCTTGTGGTGTTTGGGAATTAAAATTAAGTGGTTTCATGAACACACCACCGCCCCTAAAAGGGTTACGACGAGAAAATACTTGACGATTCATTTCGTTGTGTTTCCCAGAAATATTACCGTAATTTTTTACGTATAATCCCTGAAACACGCAATCATGTTTGGACCCAGAATTTGTATTCAATAATTGGAGTAAAGTATTTTCCGCGATTTAACCTTTGTCTACTGCGTTATGATCGACTGCAAATTTTTTTATGTACTTTTTTTTCTCAGTTACTACAATGAAAATTAAAGGATACACATAAAAAAATACTAACCCGTGAGAAATTTAATTCCTTAGAGGTAATTAATTAAAGTGGTACTTTAAAGTACCGTCAGTACACAATGACTAAAATATAGTAACCGAAAACCCACCAGGTATTTCAAGAGGCACCAGAATTGTGGTAAAATATTTTGGATTTAATAAGTATGCGAAATATAGCCTTTTTTTCTTTATTAAAAATAAACTTTTTGGCAAATTCCGGTGCCAATCATTTATTTCAACATTTTAGCATTGAAAATCCTTGCCCTGAAAGCGTTAAGAAACTTTTTTTTGTTTCGATCTTCTTAGCAGTCCTTTAGCTGTGCGACGTCTATATTCCAGGTACAGCATGTTCTCTCGCATCTCCACATATGCAATATGTGAATTTGCATATGCCCTTTCTAGCATATCAAAAAATAGCCGCTGCCACAACTTTTTCGATTTACTGTAAACAATAACAATGAGACAGAAAAGAAATACTAGAAAAATTACACTACATTTTAGTAATTACATTTTGAAGCAGATGAAAACGGTGGATAACTAACAAACGAAATGTAAACAAGAAGTTTTTCTCCAACACCCAGTGTACTGACTGTACTGATAAGTACTACCGACTAATTCAACTGTTAAATCAAATACATACATCGTTCACTTAAAATAGCTAGGCAAATTGTATTCTAAGATTATAATGAACAGATAAAATAATCCAACACTTATCTTATATCCTTTACTGTGTTTGCAGCAATAAAAAGACGAACGTGACAATCTGTACAAAATTTTGGCACAAACAGATCGACTGTTTCAAAGATAGCCTCCTTCCTCGCTAAAATAACAAACCTAGAACTGATGTTTCCGAATAAAGTTAAGTTAAAAGAGCGTTTTTGCAAAGTACCGTTAGAATATTAGTAATATTCACTATGGGATGAAAGTTTAAAGTGAGTGGTACTTATAAGTACTGTCAGTAGATAAAGGGTTAAGCCCTTGAGGGGCGGTGGGATACATTTTATCCAACTTACGATTAATGAGGATTTCCACCAGAAAAATTTTATAATATTTTACTTTTCTAACTTTGGTGGAAAAAAGGTCGTAACTTTTCCTTATTTTGCAATAAATCTTTTACCGGTGTGAATTCGACATTACAGAAGTCTACTGCATGCCTCTCAAGGGGTTAAGAAGCTATATTTTATGAAATAAAATTTCTGAGTCGAAACATGATTCTTAGATCCGCGGTTTATGCGCCGGAAATTACGGTAAGTTCCGGGTGCTCATAATTTGCGTTAATAGCCATAGCATAGCTGCTATTTTCTTTCTTTTTTATCAAATAAAGATGTTTTGGATAAGGATTGGCAGTTTGGTCGGAATAGAACTTTGAGTAAAGAGGAATTGATATATCCTCATAATGGCGAAGCTTCAATTGTAACTGGTTTCACAGTGTTTCATTATCACCGGTGCAAACTTCCACAAGTAAATTTTAATAGAAATTTTCTCATTACTTAAACGCTTTTTACATGCAGAATTTCTGTCAGAATTATGGCCAAAAACAGATATCTATTTTTACTGGTGGGAGTTTGCTTCGTAGGTAGTCAGGATCTGCGTTTTCGCCGTAATGTGACAGCCAAATTATAGTACCCTGGCCTACGCATACCAGTAAAAACGAATAGACAATTTTACCCCATTTGTGAGGAAAGTTTTGCATGAATAAGCCGATAAAACAGGACAAAATTTTTTAATCAAAATTTACTATTGGAAGTTTGCTTCGGCGGTTAACTCTTTCAGGGGCAAGGTACTTATATTCGTAAAATGCAGAAAAGAGTAAACGGCATCAGAATTTACAAACAAATTTATTTCAAAATAAACAAAAGCCTTTGTTCAGGTACTTGATCACCCTACCGGAGCATCAACCAAAGAATGGCATAGGATGTAACGCTCCGGCGGAAAATCCCCAGAACAATCACCGATGCCGGACATCGGAACGCACCCGAAATAACAAGTAGAAAATGGCACATATTCTGATGTACTTACATCAGTAAATCATAAATTTACAACACAATTGATGTTGTTTTCATCGTAATAATAAAAATATGAAACGATAGTAAGATGACTTAAATGTATAACAAAATTCAAGACTATAGATCTTTGTTCAAGATTATGACGTGTTAATGTTCATTAAAGTTCACTGTTCACTAATGTTCATATGAGTTCAGTGTTCGAAAATAAAATGTTCATAAAAGTTTAATATAGGAAAAACTAACTTGAAAAAAGATCACCATAATGTTCAGACTTCAAGAGAAAATCATCGTTAAAAGAAATGTCAGACAAAGCACAGTTACTGTAAAAGGCACAATGTTAAGTTCGATTTTGATGTAGTGTCAGAAAACCACGTAATGTCCGTAGCAAACCTCTGATAAGTATTAATAGTATGATAGAAGCAAATAGTTACAAGTGTAAAGATTATCAAAATTTATACCCAATAAATGAGTATTGCCTATTAAGTGTGTTGTACATAGCACACAATTTTCTATAGTTTGAACGGGTGAGGAGAATGTTTCGAATGCTCCATCTCAGTGTACAATTCCTGTTGAATTTAAATGTACAAGGAATTAACGAACAATGTTCAAACAAATAATGTTGTATACTTCCTACATCACCGCAGTTGCACCTGTTATTTGGGCGCTTTCCTATTTTAAACAGATACTTGAAGAAAGAAAATAACATATCACCTGGGATTCACAAAGAAATAAATCATCAACTTTGTTTAATATCGCATAAGTATTTCTTCCCTTGTCCGAATTTTGCCAAGAAATCTGCCATTGATCACGAAGAAGTGTTTTAAAATGACGTTTTAAAACAGAGGTAGGTGCAGGTATACCCATAAAGATCATTTGTAATAGCTGATTTTGCCAACATGTCCGCTCTTTCATTTCCTGATATCCAGCTGACATACATGATTTTATTATGTAACAGGCGCAAAGAGTTGAAGATATTAAAAAGCTGACCGTTAGATGGAAATAAGCGCTGAAGAGTGTAAATTGATGACGAACTGACAGTATAAAGATGAAGTGAATCATGCGGTGAGCCGATGCACCAATTGATAGCCTCGTCTATCGCAGCCGATTCCGCTTGAAAAACAGAGTTATAGTCGTAATTTTAATCTCATGTCTAGCATAAAAGAAACCCTATACCAAACCGTAAATACAGCTCCTACACTGTTCAACAATCGAGAACCATCAGTATACAATATCGGATGATTCCCCACTGGTACTGTATCAACCACTGGCTTAACAAATTTTATATTTAAGTTTTCGAAAAAGTAAGGATAATTATATGTCTTCAATTTATTCATAAAATCCTCACCTTTAAAACACATATTGTCAATCAAGACTGTGCCATTTCCATACATAATATTATAACGCTTACAAGACAAATTCAGTTCTATGACAAGCGGTAGAGCACCCACCAAAACACACAATGTTCATTAGAAATCGTACGATATGCCTTTAAAACAGATTGCAGACATAGATGTTGACATGAGAGTAATCTTTTTAATCCCTTTTGTTTTAAGTCAGGCATCCAGATCTCATGCATATGAAATGCGTTTCTTCAAGACGGTATTGTACCATATTTTAAGATAAATAGAAGGAAGACCTCTATCACGGATTCTGGTTTGGCGCATTCTACATGTGAAATCGTTAAGCCTGGTAAGAATCATATCTAGGTGACCCATCCAGCGAAAATTGCTGTCAATTTGAAATCCCAAATAAAGAATATTGTCTTTTACACTGATACTTTTGTCATTATGTTTAAAAATTGGTCTTCTTCTACTAAGAGTGTGGCTTCCAAACAGCATTGTGGCTGACTTCTCTGCATTAATTTGCAATTGATGTATAGAACAGATATCCGAAAAGTGTTTGTTCAGGTACTTGATAAAAGGAGAATTTCAAATCAAATATTCTGGTGCCAATGTGGCATTTAGGAATGAAAATTAAGTGGTCCAAAAATGAACCACCGCCCTTGAAGAGGTTAATGAGAAACTGCTGATCCTACGTAAAAAAATCAGCCACCATGTTGTGACAACCTCCTCAATTTCTTCACTCGCAACTTGTAGTCTTTACACTATATGTCTCATGTTCTTTATTGATAACTTCCATATTAGAGTTCATTTTTTATTCAGAAAGTAAGAATTCATACCCGAAATTCCGAATGGTAATTTTTGCCATTTTTCTAAGGTCAGACATTTCGTAATTATATTAAGTAAAAATTCTTCTTTCGAAATTTATGGTATGAATTTGGAACTTCTGAATAAAACGACTAAAATGTCTTGTTCAAATTGATTAATAAATTTTAGTTTCTAAATGAAAATAACTCATCTTTTATTAAATACATTTTGTGGATTTATTGATTTGAAAAAGAACTGGAATACTTTCAGCAAAACAAAATAATTAAAATTATTCACAATATATTTCATAAATATAGATTTACTGCACAAATTGCGATTAAATTAAATTTATCCTCCTGGAAATAATTTACTCTTATTGCAATTACTCAAAGTAAATCCAAATTTCTGTGTGAAGTAAGGAGTATTGAATAGCAGTGATAATAGCTTTGCGGATGGATAAGATTAAATGAAAGGAGATGCTTTTGAGTACTTTGGAATGTAACAAGGTTAGAAGTCATTTACCAAAGAGAATGAACTAATAATTATTAGCTAAGAGATTCTTTAATATGTTTCAGAAGTGAAAATCTTGAACCCGATTGAATCTTTAATACTATTTTGCATAAAACTGATGTAATTTAGCTCAGTTACATGAATTCTTTATATGTATCATGTAACATTAGGTTAAAGAGGGATTAATTATACAAAAATAAAATTTGATAATTTTACCTAGAAAATACAAAAGCCGTTTGAATTAGTGCTGGTTCGCTGCCATCGAAATATTCAAGGCCAGAGGACACGAGTGTGACGTCATCACTTATCGACCGACTTCTCACTAGTGTTAATAAAAAATCAGCCAGATGCGACAACACTGTGGCACTCCTCATCTGGCTGAATTTTTATTTAGTTATTCCGAAATCTCACCAGTAAGCTTCAATAGTTTTTATTGTTTCATAAGGTGATAAATATTCCACAAATTAAATAAATTAAAATTGCAATTCAGAATTTTCCGGTGTAAACTCTAGCACTAGTGAGAATTCTGTCCATTAGTGATGACGTCTCATCTCCTGTCGTCTGGCCGTGAGTATTTCGATGGCAGCGGCTGGGAAGAATAAATGATTTTACTGCCAAAGGAATGATTTCGGCATGCGCAAAAACATAGTTTCCAACCTTTGTATACATTTTAAATCAAATGCCACCAGAAATTTAGTAATAAAAAAAGAAACAAAATCATTGTTGCCAACTTTTCAAATCAATTATTTTCATAAATTTTGAAGATAAAATGAATTTATATATTTTTATGGGCTTCTTAATTGATTCTAATTAAAATGGGAACTTTTTTTTTTCTCAACAAAGTTTCTGTTAGAAATTGTATTAAAAGAAAAAGCAAAGGTTAACAGCAACGCTTTTGTGATTCATTCGAACTGTAAAATCATTCATCGAATTATTTCGATAAGGAATACATTTTCTAAATAAGTGGTACTCCCTAATAACTCTGCAAAATAATTTGACACCACTGTTTGAGAAAAGTTATATTCACCTTTTTTAACGACTGAAATTCTACAATTAAATAAAGTGAAAATTTCCATTAGAAATATGGCAACTCTGGGCCTTTTTTTCCCCAGCTGTGGCCGAGAGGTTCTGCTCTCAAAGCTGTAGACGGGAGGTGCTGGGTTCGAACCCCATCGGCCTAATCGTTCGTAGTTTTCCGTGGTTTTCTTTGAACCTTTGATTTTATTCCGTAAATACGGGTTAGGTTCTCTTAGAACACGTATGATCAACTGTGGCACGCTCGATACTGGTAAAATTTTATAGTAATCATTGCCTTATCTAATCATCGAATCTCTGCGATTCAAGAAGTCGACTTTTTCTGTAAAATTTAAGTGGTATTCGGCGTTTCACAGTTGGCCATCCTTGCCTTAGAAACACCCCCACAAAGGGCACACCCCCTTTGGGCCCATATCCCTCGTGCAGATAATCGGCCGTCATAAACAACACCTGAGGCCTTTTTTTGGCATAGTGAGTATACCACTGATGTAATGTTTTATAATGTTATTCTTTTTTAATGCTAACCATAATCCAATCTGCATTTGGAAAGACTTGCACCCAAAATATTTAAATTTTAGACAAGCCTCTGAAAATGTGGGCATTCCAGAAGAAATCGGCAACCTTTTAAAAATAATATTATTTGAAGCCTGAATATCGAAATACGCGTATAATCATTTTATATAAATCATTAATCCGGGAACAGACACTCAATATGTGACATATCCAGGATGTCTACCGAATTTCTATTTGTCAAAAGTATTTTCGAATGTATTCTTCGATATACTTTAGAAGCGAATTTCAACAATTCTCTGCTATTAACACTAGAAGGGCCGATAGAGGTCATTTTGACCCCTGCCCAAATTGATAATAGTCGATTTAAACCAGAAATGTCTTCATAAAATAGGCTTCACAGTAATAGACTGATAAAATAAGTTAAATAATTTTAAGCAAAAATTCTGGTGTGAAACAGTATTTATAAAACTTGAGTAAAAAAGCCGGCGGTTCTAGTGTTAAATAACGAGGAGATAACAGTTCAGAAATGGTTGTGATTGTAAAAAGATTGTAAGCCTCTTAGGTTTGTCATATTCAGAGTTTTTTTTCTTTTTTATAAAATTACTTTCACTTTCGGAACCGGTTCCAAAAGTGAAAGTGTCATCTTAAAAAAGTATTACAACTAACGAAAAAATAAAAAAAGTCAGATGTAGGGATCGAGCTCAACGCAAGAAAAACAACAACAACAAAAAAAAAATAAATAAATAAAAAATATACTTGAAAATAACCTTCCAACATCCCTGGTTTAGCTTTAGTTCGCGAGTAATTTCGCGTGATGGGACAAGCGCCGTACGGAGTTAAGAAGAGATTCTCCAGACTTGCTATTAAGAGATATTGCTATTGATAAGAGACGACACTCTGTGTATACATTAATATTTTTTTTTTCCATCTGAATCTTTTTTATTAAACACTAGCAGACCCACCCGGCGTTGCCCGGGGTTTGTAAATAATAACCTTAAACAAAACTTAAGTTTGTATGATTTTATATCTTTGGAAATTCTTTTAAATGAACCTAATTTCGGAGGCTCCATTGCCTTCCGCAGTGTCTAATGTGTTCCCATCAAACTTCTTTCCGAACGAACCTGTAATCTAAATCCCCACTACATATGGAAGCATTTACCGGAAGTTCCCGCACGTGCCAGAGACAATCGAAAACCAAGTAGAGGGAGCCAAAGCTCGTAGGAATCAAGCCCACAGAACCAAAAAAAATTATGTGCCATTAATGTTAGAAAATGTTGGTAACTAAAGTCTAAGATAAAATTTCATAATACAGAAAGTAGCTGAATTGTAATCTAAGTTGAAGGAAGCAAATCCCGTTGAAATTGGGCCCTTAAACCCGAGGAAATAATGCGCCACCAAGCGGTGGAAGCGGTGAATCACTGTTAGCATTAACACAATATTTAATAAACGGATGACATCCCTTATCTAAAGTTACCTTTAAAGTAACGCGATTTTTAATTTACGGCTGTAGTGAGTAGACGTAAGTTAATGCTGAAAAAGGAGATTAATGTTCGAAATAGGTGATAGCTGAGGTATAAAGAAAGACCGGGCCCTGGAGCCAGAGTCTTAACGGGAATGTAGTTAGGTATAAGAAAATTTTGTAGGGGTTTTAAAGTAGCTGGAAGACGCTAAATCTATGTTAAAGAAAATTGCAATAGAATAGGATAGTTTTTAAAGAAGCTGCAACAAAGGCCCCATGAAGACGATTAATATTCAAAATTGGTGGTAGCTGAAGTCTGCATTTATATTTTTTGTCGTTCATGTAGTAGCTGCAGAACCGAATAAGTTGTTAAGGGAAAAAAGTTCGTGATTCGGACCATTTAAAAGGGAGCTATAACATTGGACCGAAAAGGGCCCAACTGTTAGTTAAGAGCAGGGCCCTAACATGGAAACATGTTTAAATGTTTTAGTACTTAGCATTTTAGATCTTCAATTAGTCAAAATTAATCATAGGGTATGAAATAATCATTAGAATCATATTTTAAAGAAATGCGAAAAATTGGGGTAAATGCTTAAAAAGGGTCCCTAGAGCTCCAATAAAAATATGAGGGTGTTGGTCTAGGGGGAAGAGTCCAAGACTCAATTTTAAAATCATGCAATGAGAAGGTGAGAAAATTACGGTGTAAAAAATGCATAGCACACAAAAAGTTCAAGGGGCCCCGGATCGAGCCCTACAGTACCCTAAGGTGCCCCAGGATTTTAACTGGAATATAGAAACTGGAGAATAACTAAATGGAGAAATGGTTCCAAAAATGAAGATCGGATTAAGAGAGGCAATTTATTAATAATTTATGGTTCAAAATCTTCAAGGGACCTTGTACCGGGCCCCAAGGAGGAAGGGATTTAAGTGGCATGTAGTGTGGTAAAAATACACCATTTAGTAGTTTTTAATGTAATCTGAGTACGCTAAGAACTATGGTAAAGAAAATTGCAAGGAATTTGGATCTTTTTAAAAGAAGATGCACCAAGGGTCCAAAGAAGAGGATTTATAATCAAAATTGGTGTTACAGCAATATATATATATATATATATATATATATATATATATATATTTTTTTTTTTTTTTTTTTTTTTTTTTTTTTTTTTTTTTTTTTTGTCGTTCATGTAATAGCTGGAGAACCTAAGATGTTGTTAGAAAAAAAAGGTAGTTAATCGGACTATTTCTAAGGGAGTTATAATAGGGGGCCCAAAAGGGGCCAACTGAAAGTTGAGAAAAGGCCCTAGCATGAAAACGTGTTACATAGTTTTAGCACTTAGCGTTTTACATCTTCGATTAGTTGAGATCAAATATAGGATACGAATTAATCATTACAATATAATTTAAAAGAAATGTGCAAAAAATTAGGGAAATGCTTAGAAAAGGGCCTAAGGCACCAATAAATATATGTGAGTGTTGGTCTAAGGAGAAGAGTTCAAGACTCAACTTTAAAATTACGCATTGCGAAAGTGAGAAAATTAGGCAGAACCTAAGATATTGTTAGAAAAAAAGGTAGTGAATCGGACTATTTTTAAGGGAGTTATAATAGGGGGCCCAAAGGGGGCCAACTGATAGTTGAGAAAAGGCCCTAACATGAAACTATGTTACAACGTTTTAGTACTTAGCGTTTTAGATCTTCGATTAGTTGAGATTCAGCATAGGGTACGAATTAATCATTACAATATAATTTAAAAGAAATGTGCAAAAAATTAGGGAAATGCTTAGAAAAGGGCCCTAGGGCCCCAATAAATATATATGAGAGTTGGCCTAAGGAGAAGAGTTCAAGACTCAACTTTAAAACTACGCATTGCGAAGGCGAGAAAATTAGGGTGTGAAAAACGCATGGCACACAAAAAAATTAAGGGGCCCTGGACAGGGCCCTACAGGACCCTAGACGGGCCCTTGGTCTTAACTGGAATGTAGATACGGGAGTATAAATAAATGGAGATAGTATCCCAAAAATGAAGATCGGATAAAAAGGAAGCAATTTATTAACAATTTAGTGCACTAAAACTTCAAGGGGCCCTGTACCGGGCCCGTTGCAAGGGGACCAGGGTGTTAACTGAAATGTAGAAATGGGGTAGAAATTGAAAGCAGAATTCACCCCAAAAACGAAAAAGATCGGATAGAAAAGAGGCATATTATTACTAAAGTTAAAGAGGCACTAAATAACAATTTAGTGCACGAAAACTTCAAGGGGCCCTGTACTGGGCCCCTTAACAGGGTGTCAGGATCTTAACTGAAATGTAGAAATGGGGAACAAACTGAAGGGAGAATTCTCCCCAAAAACAACGAAGATCGGATTGAAAAGAGGCATGTTATTAACAATTTAGTGCACTAAAACTTCAAGGGGCCCTGTTGCGGGCCCCTTGCAAGGGTGCCAGGGTCTTAACTGAAATGTTGAAATGGGGTAGAAACTGAAAGGAGAATTCACCCCAAAAACCAAGAAGATCGGATAGAAAAGAGGTATGTTATTAACAATTTAGTGCACTAAAAGTTCAAGGGGCCCTGTACCGGGCCCCTTGTAAGGGTGCCAGTGTCTTAAGTGAAACGTATAAATGAGGCAAAAACTGAAAGGATAATTCACCCCAAAAACGAAGAAGGTCGGATAGAAAAGAAGCATGTTATTAACGTTTTAGTGCATAAAAACTTAAAGGGGCCCAGGGACCCCGGTCCTTAAAAAAAATAAAATCCGAGCCTCAGGTACATCAGGACCTGTCTTGGACTAATCACATCTGAATTTTCAGACTTCTACGTGCGATAGTTTTCGCTAGCCATCGCACACAGACACACAGACACACACACACACACACACAGAGCGATTTATTCTTTTATAAGTATAGATACTTTATACTCACATTACTGCTTTCTTTTTTGCTCATCGTTTTAATCATTTCACTTTCTGGATTCAAGAAATTTAAAAGCAAATGAAAATCAGCCTCAGAATTCATAAATACTGATATCTCTTAAAAACAATTCCGTAATATTTCAATACAAAATTTTTTAACTATTCATTTATTTAAAAACTATAATATTTGAGTTGTTTTAAATTAAAATTCTTCATTAATTATAACGATATTGATTAGAGAACCCTTATCCAATAATAATAAAAAAAAAAATTGCCATTCCATTCTTAAATTGATAATGTCTACTACGAGAAATATATTTAGTTTCAGTTCTTACAAGCAAGTATATAAAAATGCTCAGGTTTATTACTATTAAAAATAAACAAATGAATTTTGAATTTAATGAAGAACATTGTTCCACGTTTCTACTGCAATTTTAGAAAATATTTTTTACTGATATCTCTTGAAAGCAATTCTGGGATTTTTCATTATAAAATTTATTTTAGGCATTTTTTATTTTAAAAAATGTTCGCATTGTGTTTAACACCACAATGAACGAAAGGAGTCGATCCGGCTCCAACCATATGGTTAAATGTCAACTGGAACCAGAAATTCTTTCATAAAATAAGTTAAATTTAACCCTTTCATGGTCGCCGTTTGCAGACTGCAAACGCAATTTTCAGGATTTTTTTTAACTAAGAAAATCTTGGAATTTTGGGCTGCATACGGTGGGAAAATACTTTTTACTTCTTTGATTTGATAAAAGATGGCAGCACTATAGTTTATGTGATCATTTACATTGAAAGAAATTAAAGCAATTCCAGGCTATTCTACACATGGTTCTATTTTTAATTAATTCAAGGATTAAAAACTTAAAATTTTCCAATTTTTTACATTAAATTTTATAAATAGACCCCAATGACTACTGATACGTCCTTTATTCTTTAAAAAAAGGTTTTATTGTTTTCTATTTTTACGTTTATATACAAGGCCCGCTTAACACTTATAAGTAGGGGAAGCCAGACGCCACACAGGGGGCCCCTATTACTCAACAAATTGATTTTTTATTTACTAAATCTCGTTTTCGTATGCTTAAATAATGTGAAATTTTCCCATTAAAGTTTAAAGTAAATAACATTTATAATATTAAACTAAAACTAACTACCTATAACAACATTCTTTCCATTATTCTTTTCATCCTAGCGGGCCCAATTTTATTTAACATCTTCTTTAATGACATCCCACGCTCTCTGCACACATACATCGCTCTATATGCGGACGACACTTGCACTTATACTTCAACTCACCTCCTGTACACTCTAGGAAGGTACCTGCAGACACACATCGACGATTTCATGAACTGGTGTATGTTATGGCGCGTCATTATTAATGAAAACAAAACCTGTGCAGTATATTTCTCTCGCAAACTAACATTCCCTAAAAGAATAATAATCAATAACACAGCAATCCGTTGGTCTGACCAAGCTAAATATCTAGAAGTCATCCTTGATCGCCGTCTAACTTGGGGCAAGCACATTCTTTCTATTAGAGGGAAAGTCGCTGGAGCTTTCAATTCAATTAAAGCTCTTCACAATAGCAAAACACTTTCAACTCACAATAAACTCATTCTTTATAACTCATGCATCCTTCTAATTATTACTTATGCTAGCCCAGTCTGGGGCTTCACCTTAGAGTTCTGCACGGGCCCGGGCCGGCGGAATGAAGGCGAATTTTCAAACGGGCAGGGCAGAATTAGGACAATTTTTTCAACGGGCCGGGCCGACAGACAAAATAAACGGGCCGGGCCGGCAAAAAAATTAATCGGGCCTATCGGCCCGATATAAGGATTTAAGCGAAGCAGATGAAAAACGAGCCATTTTCAATGAATATGATTTTCTCGAGAAGTATAAATGTGCGTCACGAGCCGATGCGACTTTAACAACCTCAATACAGAAATGTAACGTGTCCATCGTAGAGATCGGCATCGTACAGTTACAAGATGTCTGATTCCGAGTTTAATTTTTTTTCAGAAGACTCGTGCCGGGAAGGAAGTGGTCTTAATGTCGATCTCAGGATGTGTAGAACAGTCATTTTGTTTTGTAATATTAATAGTGATAATGAACTTCTCTTAACAGTATCTTTGGAAATATACCTTAAGGTGGTTCTCATATTCACTGCTCAACAATGCAAAGCTTTCAGATACATGTTTCTGACAAAAACTTTAACTATAAAGGCATAAAATTGACAGGCCTGCCTATTGAAGGCATTTGGAAACGAATAGCTTTTTCCATATTTCATAAATTACTTACAGAGATTACTTACAGCGATTCCTGTCACGTGACTGTACGTTTTTCTTTCCCGTGCTATCGCTTCCGGAAATTCGATTCAAAACGCTAACTTTGACAGTATTTTCAGAAAGATATATTGCTTTTATCTATGAAAAAAAACGACATTTACATAGCTTTTGAATAAGAATACCTGCCAATCTTACGCGTTTCCGAAAAGAAAAGACTTCATAAATGTGTCGAAATGTAGCTCCTTTGGATTTGAGAAAAGTCTTAAAAATGAGAGAAATATTTTCACAAATCTACTTTTTATTATACAGCTTCAAATGTTATCTTGTTTTTAATCCTTTATTCTGAACTACATTAATCTTTTAATGAATACTTATTTCCATTTTGAAATCTCTGTAGACACGATGACTGTAAGTAATCGTTAATGTTTACTATTGTGCGTTTTCTGTTTTGCGAACATCATAGTAATGTAAAATATACTGTAAAATGTTCCCATAAATATGTATGTAGTATTCATTAAAAGAATCTTAATTGTATGTTGAGAAAAAACGGATATTTTTTTTTCGTAGAAATTGTATCGGGCCGGGCCGTTTTCATTGATTTTTGTACGGGCCGGGCCGGGCCGAGAACTGTAATAATGCAAACGGGCCGGGCTGGGCTCGGGCCGAACTTCCAATTTTTACAACGGGCCGGGCTCGGGCCGAACTTTCAATTTTTACACCGGGCCGGGCCGGGCCAAGATAGCTTTCGTACGAGCCGGCCCGGGCCCGGGCCTGGAAATTCCGGCCCGTGCAGACCTCTACTTCACCTGCAGGGCTTCCATGGACAACTTAAGCCGTCTGCATAACAGACGCTTGCGCATAGTTCATAACGCTTCACGTTACTTACGTAATTCAACTGTCCGAAGGAATCTCAAAACCATCAACCTGCGTACGCGCATCAGCGATTTGGCTAAAAAATTCTATAGCAAAATCTTCGATCTTCCAAACGAAATAGTAGCAGAGCTCCCGGATTATGACAGCCTTAGAGCCCCACCACCGTAAACGCCCTAGGTTCTCCATAATTATGGACACCCAGTAATCTCTGGGTACACCACACTAAGACTGTTTTTTTTCTATCTTCTTTAAGGTCTTTTTACATTCATTCATTAAAAAAAAAAGCTATATTCTCACTATATTGGAATATAAGAGAAAAAAATGGCCCTGAAAAGTCCCTTTTCTGGTTAACAGGGCTCCCAAATGGTCCGCCAACTGAATACCAATAAAATTTAACAGAAAATTTTATGGTACGTATTTGCTAAAATTAACTGTCAAAGGCGATTTCGGGTCGGATTGTAAGAAAAATCTAAAAAGAAAATTTTTCTTAAAAAATATTGGTATTCAGTTGGCGGACCATTTGGGAGCCCTGGGTTAATGTGGCTTTTGCTACCTCCTTTCAGCTTTTCCTGCCCAAGCATGGCGAGCGTAACTCTAAATAGTGCTATCTCTTTCTCCCTTTTTAATCGTTTTATAGTAGCTTTATAACTACAGTTAAACCATTTAAAATATTCTTTTAAATTATTTTCCATTTATTTATCTTAAAACTTACTATTTAAATTCCTCTTTTAATTTCTTAATTTTTATCTCAAGTAGTTCTAAACTACAATTAAATTTTTCCCAATGGCTCACAAAACATAAGATACTTCAATTCCCAGTCTAAGTGTTAAGCTGTTATCAGCTAGGAAACCCTTCAATGCTTTGTGATTTACAAATTGCCACATAATAAGAAAAAAAAAGTTTCATAAGACAAAAAATGCAATTTTTACTCTGATTTCCTTTTTTCTAAAAATTAGTTTTGAAAAGTAAAATTGGGGGCCCTTTTGTATTTCAGTGTGTAAGCACGGGCTTCACGGGCCTATTCCGTAAACAGGCCCTGTTTATATATAGCGTTTGCAGACTGCAAACGGCGCCCCAGTACGACTTTAAAATGCAGACTTCACGGGACAAATGAAAAACATCACTATTTCTTATGTTACACAGTATTTATGTTTTCTACCCTATATGTTTTGATATTTTGGGGTAAAAGGGAATAAAAATTTGATGACCAACTGAATTTGAGGGTGTTTTTTAAAAAAGGGGGACATTATCATTTCTTTTTTTTTCCTGGCTTCAGCGAAATGTGTTCTGACAATAGCTCGCTATAATTGTATTATTGACATATTTTTTCATTCGTTTTATACTTTTCTTAGTTCTTTCTTAAATTTTACATTTTTCTAATAAACTATTTCTGACTTTTTTTTTTTAATTTCCTTTTTGCATTTTCCTAATATTTTAAAAATTCCTCATATTTTCTAAATATTCTCACTTTCAAATTTTTAAAATAATTTAAGTATATAATTAAACATTTGTTTGATTAAAATAGATTGATAAAATAATAATCATTATAACGATATGAGTGCAGTTTTTTTTCTGCTAAATATTTATAATTTTCTGATTTTTAATTTTTTTTTCTTTTATTTTTAAAATTCTTATATTTTTAAGTTAGCCTCTTTTTAAAAAATTAAAGTAAACAATTAAAATATGTGTTGAAAATAATAATTAAAATATTTGTTGAAATTATTTAAAAATTGTTTGATAAAAGAATTTTTATTCTAATGC
The DNA here is from genome assembly GCA_963932465.1 of Maratus speciosus. Classification (NCBI taxonomy): domain Eukaryota; kingdom Metazoa; phylum Arthropoda; class Arachnida; order Araneae; family Salticidae; genus Maratus; species Maratus speciosus. Next base: position 198,580,735 of record OZ010796.1, on the reverse strand, counting down.
TTTGAGTTCAGTTATTTTTATATTTTTAAAATTTTCACATAAATCTTAAATTTCCTAAGTTTTAAAATTTTTAGTATACAATCGAAATTTATGTTTATTGAAAATGATTTTGTAAAATATTTATCAATATAACACTATAAGCGCAGTTTTAAAAATATTTTCTAACGCAAAGCAAGGTAAGTGAGTGTTCGAACTTAAATGACCTACACGGGCGCCGTTTGCAGTCTGCAAACGGCCTCCTTTCTGTAACGGGGACTGCTAAAAAATGTTTAATGACATTTATGTGGTCTATAGGACCAGTGTATCCCCTTCTGCATGTTTTTTCAAAAATAATTAATAATTTTAACGTTGCGCCCTCAAAGGCAGATTTACGTTAAACAACGCAGATTTACGTTAAATAAATGAGTCAAATAATTTCAAATAAAAATTCTGGTTTCAAATATTTTTTATGAAACTTGAGTAAAATTTCCGGTCGTTCTAGTGTTAATCTCAATAACCAGGGGTGTAAAAATCTAGGCGCCAGCTGGCAGTCTCTCACCACTAAATATATTAGATTTCTTAAATTTTATTCTTCTTAAATTTTATTAGCATTCTTACGAAAAATTTAGACGAAATATTAGACGAAAAATAACGAATAAAATTTAGTGGAGAGACCACCGCTGGCGGTTATATTTTTACATCCCTGGCAACAACAATTGTGAATGAATTATAGCGATATTGAATAGAGAACCATTAGCGTAGTTCCGATTTTTTTAATACCACTAAAATCTTACAAAAATGTTCGCTTTATTTAATTATAGAAATTGTGCGATTGTTTAAAACAAGTATTTCCGGATAAAATTACTGATGTTAAAAAAATCTGGAGGTTGGCAACTATGCATTAGCCAATACAAAAATGCAATGTATTAACTTTAGAATCACTTGCACATTAACGCATTCTGATGGGTTAATGATGTGAGTAATGTGTTAGTAGATGAATGAAATTAAGGAAGAATGAGTAGGCATTATGAGCAATCTACACTTAAATTGATATTGTCTACTACGAGAAAGATATTCAGTGCTGCAAGCAGGTAAATAAACCCCCCTAATGTTCGAGGAAAAAGTCTTTTTACTATGTATGGTGGTTCTACAAGATTTTGTTATGCTGATTCAAAAAATTATCTCATTTGTGTTCCACCGCGTACAGTTTTCCAACATTTTGTATGACACACTTTCTACTGATACAATATGTATTATACAGGACTCCCAAATGTTTCGCCAACTGAATACCAATATTATTTTAGAAAAATTTTATTTTTAGATTTTTCTTACGAACCACCTTTGAAAGTTAATTCTAGCGCAAACCTACCATAAAAATTTTTGTTAAAATTTATTGGTATTCAGTTGGCGGACCATTTAGGAGCCCTGATTATATGAGAAAAGTAAGTTTAAAATTAATATTTACAAAATGTATAGAATATTCACCCGAAATATAACAGAAGTTATCGTGAGAATTAACACAATAACGTGTAGCCATAATCCTATCACAGTTCACCATAATTATCCCTTAACGTACCGTAGCCAGTGTTGCCAGCGGGCTACTTTTTTAAAATTCAGAATTCTTGATAGGCACCACTTTTTTCAAATGGCAAAATTCGCCTTATTTAATGACATATTAATTGATGTGAAAACAATGGGAGTTTCGTCATTTAAAAAAAGTGATGCCAATAAAGAAATCTGAATTTTAAAAAAGTAGCCACTGGCAACACTGACCATAGCATTAAATACATGATTCTATTTCTTTTTTTCTATTCGCATCAATATATTTTAAATTAAATGTTTTAGGAAATTTCCCTTGCACAAGTTGTCAAAGTACAAGTGGTTTTTTTTTTTTTTTTTTTTTTTTTTTTTTTTTTTTTTTTTTTTTTTAAGTGATGCAAAGGTAATAAATTTGTTAAGGGTGCCAATGCTGCTTATTTGGCAGCATTGGTCCGTTAAGTGTTAAATTAAAAGTTTAAAATTAATCTAAAAATACACAGTTATGAAATGTAATCAATTGTAGCACCAACAAATAACCTAGCGTTCCCGTAATAAAATTACAAAGATTAAATCTCTGTCAAATACTGTACTGACATGTGCTTTCATAAAGTAGAGAAAAATCGATTTAGTGAAAAACTGGTATGTGATACGCAATTTTTAGCATGAGTTTCACCTTTTGCGTCCAAAATTAAGTAAGAAACAGTTAACATTATCAAAAAAGTTTTTTCAATGCAGGCTTGCCAGTGCAGGAATGTACTTACGTTGAGTAAAAGTGACAAAGCATGGAACTATTAATAAAAAGGAAGTGGCATATCCTTAAAATAGTGACGCTTGAACTGTAACTGTTTTCGCAGAGGTTGATTAAAGCCATAAGGAACTTCCGCCAGAAAATTTAAATAGAAATTTTCTGATTATTTAATCTGCTTATTCACACCAAATTTGAGTCATAAATAACAGCAGAAACTGCTATCCATTTTTACTGGTGGCAGTTAGTTTGGCGGTAGTCAGGACCTGCGTTTCCGCCATATTATGACAACCTAGAGAACTTCCTCTCAGTGTCAAGGAAAAATATTATAATACGTGGATAAACTGACACCAGTAAAAAGAAAAAGAATTTCTTACCAGATTTGTAAGAAAGTAATTCCATAACTAAGTGCTGGTAACGATATCATCTCAACACAAATATCGGTTCAGCAGGTTAAAATATGTATTTTAGTGTATAAAATATAATAACTGTATTTATATTGAATTTATTTAGAATTAATAATATTATTATTATTATTATTTGTATGTGTTTTTATCTGTATAATAAAAATATATGATTTCATATATATTCATGTAAGCAAGGCATAATGTTTACGAAGAAGGTTACACGCAGGTGGAGATTTATCTCTAAAAGGGGATCTTTTACCCAGTTCCAGAGAGTCTGCCTTTTAACAATACGTTTGACACTACAGTCAAAATTATATTTACGACAGGCTCATGGATATTTTATGACGGGCCATAAAGTGGGCCACCCACGGTAAAGGGCAGGAGTTTTTTTTCTCTCCGAGCGCCCCTTGTAAAGGGCGGGCGCGGCCCATCCCCATATGGTCCAAGTACGAATCATGTTGTACACGGGGCTTTATTGAGGGGTGACAGTCATGCTGTCCACGGATTGAACGAAGAGCTTCAAGTCCCCCCCCCCCCATTGTATCAACTGTGTCTCTTATGTAAGAGAAAAAAAAGACATAGTAACAGATCGACTTGAGTATTCATTGAAATGAGATCGACTTGAGTTTTCATTGAGAGAAGTTCTACTGCAGTTGGCAAGTGAGAGTTCTCCTTGCATCTTAAAATGTACCTCCATCTCTAAGTCCCTAATGATATTTAAGTATGACTTGGAGCGCTGCTTACATGCAGTATGTATATGGCTCCCATACGTTTATCCGAATACGGTTTTCACCGGATTTAATTTACCCGTTTTAGGGTACCCGAATAAACACCGGTCGTTATAGACCCGGTACAGTGACTTACTGATTTATAGTATGGTGTGTTTCACTAAGCTGAGTCTGAAGACTTGGTAGTGCTAAAAGGACTTTAGTGCGTTCGTAAATTGGGATGTGCCTATCTACTACTGATCTAGAGTGACTTCAGCTATATTGATGTAAAGAGGTACGAGCCTTTATTATTTTTGTTCCCTATTTTTATTGTGTATTTTAATGATTAGGGATTTTATTACTGCCAATTGATACTGAAGAATTTGAAGGTTTTAATAATGTATAATCTTAAATTAATCTAAAACATGCGTGTCTTGTGACACACTTTTAAACTTGTAAATATTTTTGTAAATAAAAATCCTGTTAATTATTAATCTTTGGACTATGTCTTTCATACACCATGAGTCTGGTAATTTATTTTAATATTAGTTTTTTGTTTCAGGTTTAGTTCGAATTCTTAATGTTTATTAGATATGTAAATTTTGTAGATGTAACTTGGTTATTTAACACTAGAACGCCCGGAAATTTTACTCAAGTTTCAGAAAAATATTTTACACCAGAATTTATATTTAAAATTATTTGACTGATTTATTTAACGTAAATCTCGGTTTAGTAATAAATCAGTCAAATAATTTTAAATATAAATTCTGGTTGTAAAATATTCTTTCTGAAACTTGAGTCTAACACTCCTTCCGGGCGTTCTAGTGTTAAGTGGTCTAAAAGCTACTTCTTCCTCGACAAATCACACAACGCAATCGGGGCTGTTTTGGAGATATTGCTCCCCCCCTCCCCTTTTTGGATAATTATGTATAAATTATCCCAGAAGCTAGTCAGGACCAAGTTTAACGATCACAAACTTTTTTAATATGAATTTTCCGATTAGAACTATGGACTTGTACAGGTTGAGTAATTAAGGGGTGGTAGCTTAAATACTCTGGGGTTTTGGGAATTGGATAAGGGTTGTGTCTCCCCTCTCTTCCTATGTTTGTATTATTAATATCACTTTTGTACCTGCACCTTTTAAATAATACTAATGGTTTCCTCCAATTAATAATTCCTCAATAACCCCCTTCACCACATCTGTATGTTGGGTACTTAAAGCTGGTTACCGTTATATGGAGCTAGTTCTACCCAACAATAAGGCTCCGAAATAAGTAGAAATTTTCTATTCAAATTTACTGGTGGCAAGTTTACCCCGGCAAATCAGAAACTGATGATCAGATTTTTAAAAAAACAGCCGCCATCTTGTGACAACCTCCTCAGTTACTTCACTCGCTACTGATAGACTGTACACTATATGTCTCCTCCTCTTTATTCATAACTCCATTTGACAAACGAGTTTAATTATTTATTACAATTCTTTTATTCTGATAAATTTTCTGTTTTGACTTACACGTGCTTCATAAGAATCCCTGCTAAGTAGCTCTTAGCTTATAAATAAGCTCGTATATAAGCTCGTAGCTGCTCGTAGCAGGGGTGTCAAACTGTGGCCCACAGGATACCAATAAAATTTTAAAGAGAAATTGGACATCTTGAATTGCAGAGATTCGATGATTGGATAAAGCAATGATTACAATAAAATTTTAGTTGTATCCGGCGGTACACAGTTTGACACACCTTGTTATAAATTAACTACAATAAACACCATGGAATTCCGTTGTTAAAAAATATATACATTATAATTAAGAGCCCACACTAGCTATGCAGAGAATTTCGAACGCTAATGTTGTACATATGGGAGAAATCTTTAGTGGCTTCTCGTTTGTACTTTAATATTTTAAATGATTTCTTTTGAATGGGATACCTGAGATCATCTTATATTGTGCGTTTGTACTTTTTCAATTTTGGTAGCAGTTTTTTTACATGAGGATAGTTCCATTTTTTAGAGCCGGTTCTAACCGGTTCCACAATTTAACCCCTTAAAGGGCAGGCAATTACGTTTGTGAAATGCTGAATTCCCACCGGAATCTTTGAAATATTCTATTTCAAAATCAGTAAAAGCAATTTTACGGCTTTTTTCCACCAAAGTTAGAAAAGTAAAATTTAATAAAATTTTTCTGGTGTAAAACTTCATTAATCGTAGGTGGTATATAATATATACCGGTGCCCCTCAAGGGGTTAAACCATCCTCATAATAACAAAAAACAGTTACCAAAATCAAAAAAATACAAATGCACAGTAAAAAATGTTGACGTCAGGTATCCTATGAAAAAAAAAATCATTTACAAACATTAAAATGCAAGAGAGAAATCTGAAAGCAACGCTCCCATAGGATTAAATCTAGCTTGAGCGTTTCTTTCTGAGATTAGTGTAGGCTCTTAACAACTTCACATCCGTAGTACTTGACGTCATATCGATGTTCACAAAGTTGCAACATGACGTCACAAAGTTATACGGTTATCAGCAACTTATCGAAAAAAATTATTTCATTTTTAGCTGCAACGAGGCCTCTTTAATACTCGAAATTCCTAGTGTTTCATCATATTATGTACTCAGTAGTTGCCTCCCTACTGAGAACTAATTAATAGGTGGAAATTTTTTCATAAGTCTTTTTCTAGTGCTATTCAAAACCAGGACTGCGGGGTCGGAGTTGGACCAATTCTTGAGGAAAAGAGTCGGAGTCGGAGTCGGTAAGAATCAAGCTGATTTCGACTCCGACTCCAGAATTTTTGTTAGAGAGTTTGAAGTGAAATTAAATCGATTATACGTAAAATTAAATCTATAAAATTAATTATTATAGTTATTTTGGGAATATATCAGGCACGTAAAAACTTCTAAATATACTGCCTGGAATACAGGATTTTCCGTACATACTCGGACCGGACCGAGCCATAACTGATCTTAATTTTTACCAGAACATGTCGGACGCAATTTGTTTGTAAATATCGGGTGAGCAAAAAGTCCGTATAAACTTTAAAAATTCATGAAAACCGAAAAAATAACCGAAATGAAAAACTGTTTGCAGAATTAGCATGTATAGGTCACTGGAATTTTTTAAAGACAGAAATAAGAAATAACTCAAAAAACAGTCGACAGGTGGCGCTGGTTCGTGCGATTTTGGTGGAAATATGCAAATGAAACGGCTATAAGAAATTGCGCTCCTAATCCAGAACTAGTTCACTTAACCCTTTCAGGGGCAAGACATTTCTGCTCTAAAAATGTTCAAATATTTAATTCACACCGCAATTTAAGAAGAAATTTATTTGAAAATAATCAAAAGCTTTTTTTCGGATATATTATGAGATCGAAAGTGTACAAAAAAATTTCTGGTCTCATTTGTTAATTTCGACATTAAAATTAACCGTTTGCAGAATGCAAACGGCGCCCCTCAAGGGGTTATAATAACTTCACCAAGAAAGCTTTTATACTTCATACTCAGCATCCTTGATCAAGTACACGGCTCACAACGGTAAATTAGCTCTGAATTAAGAGCGCAAGTTCTTATAACCTTTTATTTGCATATTTCCACCGAAATCGCACGAACCAGCGCCATCTGTCGGTTGTTTTTTGAGTTATTTTTTTATTTCTGTCTTTAAAAAAATCTCGTGACCTATGGATGCTAATCCTGCAAACAGTTTTTCATTTGGGTTATTTTTTCAGTTTTTATGAATTTTTAAAGTATATACGGACTTATTCCTCACCCGGTATAGTAATAGCAGGGCTCCCAAATGGTCCGCCAAATGAATACCAATATTATTTTAGAAAAATTTATTTTTAGATTTTTCTTACAAACTGCCCCGGAACCACCTTTGAAAGTTAATTCTAGCGCAAACCTACCATAAAATTTTCTGTTAAAATTTATTGGTATTTAGTTAGCGGAACATTTGGGAGTCCTGTAATAGCTATAATGAATTTTAGTCAACGGAATCTTTAAAAATATACTTTAACCCCTTAGCGGTCACATTAATTTCCGGATTAAAAATTCAAATTGTTTATTGGCACCACTTTTTTGAAAAAGAAATATTCACCTTATTTAATGACAGGTAAAATGACAACATGATAAGGCCAATTACACTATTTTATAAAACTGGTGGGAAACAAAAAATCTGAATAAAAGACAAAGCCCTTGAATATCACCGCTGCCATCGAAATAGTCAAGGCCAGAGGACACGAGTGTGACGTCATTGCTAATCAAACGATTTCTCACTAGTTTTGGAATTCATACTGGAAAATTTTGAATAGCAATTTTATTTTATTTGTGGAATATCTATCATCTTATAAAAGAATAATAATTATTTAGACTTACTGGTGAGAATTTGGAATCCCCAATAAAGAATCTGCCAGATACGGCAAAACTATAACCTTCCGCATCTGGCTGAATTTTTATTTAGGGATTCCGAAAGATTCAGAAAGTTTAAATAGTAATTAATGTGTTATAAGATGACACATATTCCATAAATAAAATAAAACATAATTGCTATTTACGAATTAAGGGGCTATTAAACTATAGACAAATATTTAAAAGAATTTAATTTTTTTTATTATACAGGGTATCCACAGTCAACGGTGTCTAATGGCTAATTCCTAAACCGTTAGTCATAGACATATAATTCCAATTAGAAAAATGTTTTTAATGAGATTGTCGGAGTTTCCTATTAGGCCGCACAACTTCGAAGAAAATCCTTGTTATTTATATGCTGCCACCACAGATGTGATTACGTGATATCGGTCACGCACTGAGAGGATTGTTTAAATGAAAACCAACGCTTTCAATTAAGTAAATTAACAGTTTATTTACATACTATTTACACAGTAACAAAAAACAATTTACACTTACAAACTCTGATATAGGTGATCCGGTTCAACATTAAATTGAATACAGTAAATGCTGGCTGTGTACTGTTAAACTACGTTGAATCACTCTCACTCTACTCACGTTAAATTAGCTTTCCGGAGATCAATCTCGATCTCCCAACACATATGTGCTCTAAGCCTAAGCTCTCCGAGTCTCACTCAATCCTACGCTCTATCTCTACGAGCTATACACAGTTACTACCTTGCGCTTGGCGCTCTCGGCTCCAACTGAACCCTAAGCTCTATCTCTCCGAGCTCCCCACCAGGAACACCCGTCCACTTTGCGCGCTACGCTCCAAAACTGACTATCTCAGCAGAAGAGACTGCCTTCCAGCAACCCCTTGCTACTTCCCAACGTACCCCCTAGGGGTTTCCTGCTCGCATTCCACGCTCCTTTTCTCGTTCGTGGAATGTCTTTGTCTCCCCATCTTCAACAGACATCTCAAAAGGTTGGGCAAACCCCTTTCCAACTATCTTTTTTCCCCTTCATTCCATCTATACATTTTCCCCGGCTTAGATCCAGTTTTAGACAAATAAAGGATGTTATTTTAAAATTCCAGTACACAGGCCATACAATATATCATATATTAAGACAAAAATAATATAGAACCCCAGTTCTAATCGCAGATATTTCTCAGAACCTGACACCCCCCACCTTAGCGGAAAATATGCCATTTAGGGTCTAATTTTCCCCCAACATATAGTAACATCACAGAAGAGTTCAATAGTCTCTTTGCAGGTTTCTTCATTATTATTATTACATATATATATCAAGGTGTCTGAACATTCTCTACTGACATCTCTAATGAACCGTGTACTAATATTATGATTACAGAAAAACTACACATCCTAATACACTATTAAAAACACAAGGTTCAATTACAATTACACATATACAAAATAATTTAAAACGTGATGACACCCACTTTAGGTTTGTCCACTATTTAGTCATTGATGCCGATGGGCTAGTAACTGGCTGTTCTTCCCAGCTCTTCCTATGTAGCCTAGAAATTTTATCAGCATTTAAATGTTGCGCTCCTGGACGATGAGAAATACTCAGGTTCCAGCGCTGGAAGGCAAGAGCCCATCTAGTGAGTTTGGGGTTGTTTCAGTGAGAAATTGTAATGAATTGTGATCCGTTACGATTTCAATTTGAGATCCATATGTCCACATTTCAAACTTCCGCAACCTTAAGAGAACACTCCAAGTCTCTTTCTCTATACTCGGCCAAGCACGCTGAGCCCTGATAATTTCTGACTGGCAAAAGGTATCGGCTTAAACTGAACCTTTTCATCTTTTTGAGTAAGACAACATCCTACTGCCAGGTCTGAAGCATCGGCGTGAAGCTGATATTCCAGGCCTACGGTAGGTGTAGCCAAACGCGTCACGTTACATAATTCCTCTTTAAGGGTATTAAATGCTTCTTCTGCCCTTTCATCCCATGGTACAGTATTTTTAACCTTCCCTTTAGTTAATTCCGTTAAAGGTATAGTAATTTCTGCATAATTTGGAATATAAAATCGATAGAATGCCATTAATCCCAAAAGAGATCTAACTTCCTCTTTAGTTTTCGGTCTCTTTAAGTCCCTTATTGCTCCTATTTCCTCCTCATCAGGTGCATGCGTTCCACCCCCAATTACATGACCTAAAAACTTAGTCAATTTCTCTCCAAATTTACATTTATCCAGCCTAATTGTAAAATTTCTATTTTTAAGTTCTTCTATAACAGACCTAACATGCTCACAATGCTCTTCCCAGGTGTCGGAGAAAATGATGACATCATCAATATATGCTTGTGCATACCTCCGATGACCTTGAAGAACCTCATTCATATCTTTTTGGAACGTAGCACCCGCCCCTGATAAACCAAAAGGCATAGTACGCCACTGATAAGTCCCATTATGAGTTGTTAACGCTGTCAAATGTTTACATTCCTCCGCCATTTTAATCTGCCAATAACCCCTCAATAAATCAATCGAAGATAAATATTTAGCTTACCAAGCAGTATACATGATTTCCTGCGAATCCTTCATAGGAAATTTTGGGACCTGCGTTACTGAATTTAAAGCGCTATAATCAATGCAAAGCCTAACAGTTGCGTCTTTTTTCGGCACGCAAACAATTGGATGACTAATTTCTGCTAACTCCTGAATCTGTCTATCTACTTCCTCTTTATAAGCAACAGGTACAGTATATAACTTTGGTTTTTTTCTTGCCACACCCGGTTTCAAATCAATACGGTGCTCCCCTACTGGCTCCCCGCTGGTCGAACAGGACCCATAAATACCTCTTTACTATCCCTCAAAATGGACCTTATATCCTTGACTTGACTATTAGATAACCCTTTTATTTCGAACCTTTCTATGTCCCGTTCTACGTCTTGTTCCCGGTTTAGAATAGGAATTTCCCCAACTTCTCCAAATTCCTCATCGCATTCAAAAACAATATTGACTATGTTACACCTGACCATAAATTCTCCTTTATTTTGATACACATACTTTTTGCTACCATCCTCTAACTCAACTAAGACTCTATCACTCTCTTTCACTTTTCTAGATAATTGACATTCTAGACATGATTTGCAAAACTTTTTAGTTTCTTTAGCCATACCTTCCCAATAAAAAGATTGCCGAATTCTCTCTAAGGTTTTCTTTGCTGCGTGGTGTTCTCCCTCATTAGAAACATGCGCTGACTTTAAGATTCCTTCTCTTTTGACTTTAGGCACTACTAATTGAGCTATAGTTTCTCCTACAAACTCATCTTTATGATACAATAAGTTCTTTTCAATATAATAATCTCCTTTATCCATTTTAGCTAATTTCAAAGCTCTCTCTAAATCTTTGTATTCCAATTGGGATTTCTTAAACATATCTGAATTACTAACGATAACTTTATTATTTTCCTCTACTTCCGTTTTTGCGGCATTTTGACTTTGTAAATTTTCCGATCTCGCTTCTATTGCGTAAACACTACAATTATTGCTGCTCATATCTTTTTTTTCACTCGAGTTATCAATACTAATTTCCGAACTTTCTAATTCTTGGGACTCTAGCAATGGCTCCTCGCGATTGACCCCTGACAACTTATTAATCACCTCGGGATGTAAAATTACCTGCTCATTAATATTGTCGTTCACTGCGCAAAGTACTTCCTGATGAATTATATTACTTTGTCAGAATTGCGGAATAGCTAACGGTAATTTAACCAACGGTTATTCAACTGCTTCACCAAACAATCCTTGTAAATAAATACTATCCGCTCCTTTTAATTTCTCTTCCGGTACCAAATCTTTATGAATAACACTAATTTCACATCCAGAATCGGCCAATCCTTTTGCTTTTTGTCCATTTACACTAACTTCAATTTTCTCAAATTTATTTAATTTCTCACCAATAACATTAGTTCTCTGTTCGGCCTTTGCCGATATCCTCGCCACAATAGCTCCTTTAGGTAACGCTTTATTTCCTTTTACGACAAACTCATTTACACCCGCTTTCTGTTCACGCCCTTTACTAGCATTATTATTTCCCTCATTACCCACTTTATTACAAAAACGTTGGTAATGACCTCTTAAACCACATTTGAAGCATCTAGGAGCTGAATTATCACTAGGTTTTCTTAAAATCAGTTTTCGTACCCGAAAAAGAATTAGTCTCATTACTCCCGTTTTGCCTCCAATTACCACTAAATTTACTATCCTCCCTCGGTTTCTCTTTTTTACTGTTTACATACCTATCTTTACCCTTAAAACTTTTATACGTAACCGCATAAGACTTGTGTTTAGCGTCAAAAAAATTGTCACATTCTTTAGTATTTTTAGAAGCTTCTAACCATTTACTCTGCTGAGTTAACCCAATATATGATGCGGTTTCTTCATCTAACGAGTTTAATAACTTATCCGTAATTATTAACTGATTGACCTTTTCATAAGAGTCTGCACCCCTAATCTTACAATAATTTTCCCATGTTGCTATTAAACGCGATACAAATAATACATGAGTTTCATTCTGGTTTCTCCTAGCCTTCTTAAAATTTTCCAAATATGCCTTCGGTGTCGGCTCATGTTCCCTTAGAACTAACTCCTTTAATTCCTCATAACTCTCAATTTGTTACATAGTGGTATAAATTAACAAATTATCCGCCTTATCTCCTAACATATTCAGTAAAATTTCGGCCTGCTCGTTTTCCGGTACATTTTTAGTTTTGAATGCCCTTCCTAAACTGTTGAAAAATAAATTCCATCCCTCAGTCCCTTCTGGTACTTTGATAGACAGAGTTTTAACACTTTTGATAATTTTTTCTATGTTACTTTCATTATTAGATTCCCTAGGCCCATTAGTTATATGTCGAACCTTGTACCCTTAGCCTCTCCATTTCTAATTCATGTTCCATCCTCAAATTTTCAGACCTCCCTTCTCTTTCTCGCTCTAACTTTTCCCGCTCTAATTTTTCCTGTTTTTCTAACTTTTCGCGCTCTAATTATTCCCGTTTTTCTTTGCGCTCTAATCGCTCCGCAACAATAGTGTTAGATAATTCCTTAATAGGCCCCTCATCATATTCCTCGCTGTCCATTATCTTTTTCTTAAGCTGAAATCTGGTATCATCTTCCGTGAATTCAACCTCCAACTCTTCGGCTATCATCTGAAGATCCACCCTTTTTAGTTTCAATAAGAAAGCCATACCTTCACCGATTACTATTACCACTCTACAATAATATTTAAACCTGCTAAATGAACATTTCCTAAATTTCTACTTTAGTACAGTTACCTCCACTTATTATACTAATTAATACCTTTCAGATAATCGATGTATTATATTTCTAATTTAACCTACTGTATAGCCTGATTTTCCTCAACCATTTATATCGCACAGTTTACTTCCAATAAATAAAACGGTAAAACAATAATTTCGATTTGATTACTATGCAATACAGATTCCACTTTATACAATTAGATAATAACATACAATATACATAATAATACTGATACGTTGCAAATTGAATAAAAGTATTGATGTCAGTAGAAACATCCACATAAAGAAAAATTGTATAACATACACATCTAAATTCTACAATTATCCTCAATAAAATATTTCCAAATTCAATACTGGTCTTCACACTTAAAACAAATAAGATCAAAACCTTCCCTTTTTTTCTTCTCTTGTGAGACTTTTTTTTTTTTTCTCAAAATTTACTTCTAGCCAATTAAAATTCTAAGCAAATGTTCATTACTCGTTTGTTATTAACTCTTCAAGCTTAAAACAGTATTGCTTCAGTTAAATATTACTTTAATAGCAATTTAAATTTAAGTAAATTCAATTATTCCTTCCAACTATTATTAACACAATGCATTAATTTTGTTCACTACCATTATTAGTAAAAAAAAAAATAGAAAATCAATATTAGTACAAGTTATTATGACCTTTTCTTAAAACAATAGTAAATATTGCTCTTAAAATCTCCTACCTATCTGAACACAATTATTTAATTGCACATAAATTATCTAGACAATTTATCTTAAATTACTATTAATTATACAACAACAATTACATTTGGTTCGAGAATGTCAGCAGACAGAAATGATCAAAACACCTTACCTTATACTTTATCTGCTGGGGTTCTCCGCTGCTCACACGTAGTTCCGCGATGCACTCAATATTTCGCACTTTAAAGTCACTTTGATGATATTCAACACTCAGGCTGTAATACACTGTAATTTGTTTCACTGTAGCGATGATAGGGCACAAACACTAATTCTGTTCGCTGCAACAACGATAGGGCACAATACTTTAGTTGGGTTCGCTGTAACGACGGTAGGACAGAACACTTTAGTTCGGTTCGCTGGAACGATGATAGGGCACACACACTCTGTATTTCTACTCGACGCTTGGTTTTTATCTCTCTAAAATTCCGCTCGACGATCCGGCATTACCACGCAAGAATTCCACTGGGTGCTCCGGCACTAACACACTGCAACACGGCTCGTTGGTCCCTGGTCCAAGATGATTCTATCCCACCGCTGCCACCAATTTGTCGGAGTTTCCTCTTAGTCCGCACAACTTCGAAGAAAATCCTTGTTATTTATATGCTGCCACCACAGATATGATTACGTGATATCGGTCACGCACTGAGAGGATTGTTTAAATGAAAACCAACGCTTTCAATTAACTAAATTAACAGTTTATTTACACACTATTTACACAATAACAAAAAACTATTTACACTTACAAACTCGGATATAGGTGATCCGGTTCAACATTAAATTGAATACAGTAAATGCTGGCTGTGTACTGTTAAACTACGTTGAATCACTCTCACTCTACACACGTTAAATTAGCTTTCCGGAGATCAATCTCGATCTCCCAACACATATGTGTTCTAAGCCTAAGATCTCCGAGTCTCACTCAATCCTACGCTCTATCTCTGCGAGCTATACACAGTTACTACCTTGCGCTTGGCGCTCTCGGCTCCAACTGAACCCTGCGCTCTATCTCTCAGAGCTCTCCAGCAGGAACACCCGCCCAATTTGCGCGCTACGCTCCAAAACTGACAATCTCTGCAGAAGAGACTGCCTTCCAGCAACCCCTTGCTACTTCCCAACGTAGCCCCTCAGGGTTCCCTGCTCGCATTCCACGCTCCTTTTCTCGTTCGTGGAATGTCTTTGTCTCCCCATCTTCAACAGACATATCAAAAGGTTGGACAAACACCTTTCCAACTATTTTTCCCCCTTCATTCCATCTATGCATTTTCCCAGGCTTAGATCCAGTTTTAGACAAGGAAAGAATGTTATTTTGAAATTCCAGTACACAGGCCATACAATATATCATATATTAAGACAAAAATATTATAGAACCCCAGTTCGAATAGCAGATATTTCTCAGAACCTGACAGAGGTAAAGAAATATTTTAAAAGCAATTTGAGTCAATAAAAACATTTCCTAAAAAATACGAAATTTAAAATTTTACACTGTCCTCCGGTCCTATAAGTTATATTTAGTATAATCTTCATGTTACACTGACAAGTAAAACAAAAAAATTCCCGTTATTCTATGATTAAAATCGACCGAGTAATAACTGTTTAAAGTGTGAGCATATTTTTTGCTTCAAATTAGGAGTCATTTACAAATTTAGTAGAAATATAACTTCGGCAGATATATTAAAAAAATGGTTGAGAGTAAAATTAACATTTCAATATAAAGTGAAATCTTTAATCATTTTGAAATGTTAATGCAAAATATACAGTTTGTAATAAACATATAAGAAGGGAAAAAACAGATTTTTTGTTAAATGAAAGGATAAAAATTAATAGTTTTAGCTTTTGATAGTTGATTCTTATGTATTCTGGACAGCTGAATCCGAAACTGACCTTTTTTTTTTTTTTTTACCATCACGTAAAGATTTTTACAAATCGTAATTTTAATAAGTATTAAAATTACTTAATTAATTAGTTAATTAATTAATTAAAACCTTAATTAAAAGTTAAAAAAGGAAAAATTGTGTAAAATTTGATAGTATAAAAAATATGTCATTCTTATGTTTTTAACTTTTGATAATTGATTTTTATGTATTTTTTTACCGCTGAATTCGTAAATGACCTTCAATTTTAATCATCACGTCAGGAGATTTCGTAAATTATAAATTTCAAAGTTAAAAAATTCAAGGTTAAAATTGAACCTCCTCCAACTCCTCATAGGACCTCACAAATGTTTAGCTGTAAGAATCCAAGAATAAGCCAAAAAATTGAATAAATTATTGAATAAAATAAAATAAAATAATGTTCTACATCTGTTTTATAGTATCAGATTTTCACTACATTTTAACCCTTTGCACTCGAGAGGTGTCTCTCAGTCACCACTAGTGTTGCTAGATGTCCCGCATAAATCTGGGTTCCAAATGCTCTGGACACCAGCATTTTAAAGTAATTTTCTTCGCCTTATCTAATTACAGAAATATCTGAGATTAAAGATGGTAAAATAAATTGTAAGAATTTAGTGGTGTCAGAGCATTTCTTTTGCTCTGATTGCACGGTATATCTGGCAACACTAGTGATGAGTGAGAATCAACTCTCGAGTGTAAAGGGTTAACTTTAACATTTGCGATTTGCAAAATTTCTAACGTGATATTTAAAAATGAAGGTCATTTTCAGTGCTAAAAAGGGCATAAAAATCAATTATGAAAAGTTAAAAAATACCGTCGTCTCCTTAATTTTATAGTATCCGATTTTATTATTTTTTAACTTTGACAATTTATGATTTGCGAAAAATTCTGACATGATGATTAAAAATTAAGGTAATTTTCGGATTCAGTGATAAAAATACATAAAAGTGAAAAAACACAACCATCGCAGTCTTGTGTTATCTAATCTAAAACTTGTTCTTAAACTTCTTGGCGGTAATCTATCCGAAATTTTTTATCCTGTAAAATAAGTAGAAATGGTAACCACCGAAAATCATAATATTAGATTGACATCGGATTTACGTCAGTATGTAAAATTTAATCTTGATCGGATATTTGAAAGTGAGTTAAAGTTCGAGTACAAATTTTGAACGGGGAAAACATACATACGATCGTTGAAGTTAAATGAAAACTTATAAAATTAGCATAATTTATGTTAAAAGAAATCATGAAAAGAAGCAGTCTCAAAATCCTTACAAAATACAATTATTTTAGTCAGTCTGAAACTTAGTCAAAGTTAACTAAATCGTAATGTTTGTACGATTTTTTCAAAGCGCAGATACACATGAAATAAGTTCTTCGAATACTTTAACACGTTCACGCCGGTGCGTTGGGTCACACTCGACTGTCTCAAAACTCCGGGTTTTTAAGATACCAGTATTTTAATACAGAAAATGTTGTTTTATTGAATTAAAATAATTGGGCGACTTAAAGGAACAACATTTTCTCTAAAATAACAATGATGTGCCAGACTCTCAGTAAAAAGCCGGAGACTCGACAACTCTGAGACAGTCGAGTGTGACCCACCGCGCCGGCGTGAACGTGTTAAGCACTTGGTTTATGGCTCCTCAAAGCAAGGGCAAACTCATCTGTGTTCAGATACAGAAAATTGTATGAGTCATGCATTTTTAGAGTTTCATAATTCGGTCTATTTCAGTGTTATATGAGCGTGACTTTTTTTCTCTTACTTGACAGTGTAACAAGAATTTTTTTTCTAAACATAATTTATAGGACCGAGGAAAAGTATAAAAATTTAAATTTGGTAATATTTTAAGAATTGTTTTTATTGACACAAATTCCTTTTAAAATATTTCTTTACCTCATTTAAAACATTTTGTAATTGTAACTATATGTGTATAATTATGTATGTATATAATATGTATATAACGACTTTTTTATATCTAAAAAAGTCGTTTGTAAATTCCGGTATCAGTCAATCATTTCATCATTTTACAACAAAAATTGTCTGTGCAACAAAAATTGTAAGAAAATTTTATAAAATTAGTGGTGTCTATTGCATCTGGACACCCCCCACCTTCTGGCTACGGCACTGGTCGCAATGTCGTGTTAGTGTGGAACATCAGACTGTTTCTAATATTCCACGTAAAAAAACCTCAAAGTGATAAAAAATCACTTGATATAGGAAACCCCATGTGTTTCCAAAAAATACTCGAATTTTTATTTATCCCTTTCCGACGCAGTATGCCCAGGTCGGAAAACTGATTTTAATTCCAAACTTACGAACGGCACCAAGAATATTTTAGTTAAATTTTGCTTTTACAATGAGCATGTAAAGTAACATGTTTTTTATATCTAAAAAAGTCGTTTGTAAATTCCGGTATCAGTCAATCATTTCATCATTTTACAACAAAAATTGTCTGTGCCGGAAATGGTCAAGTTCCAACTTTAGACGGCAAGATCAGAAGAAACAGATCAATCATAATTTATCTTAGAATGTTGCACTTTTTAGACAGCGAGTAAAACCACCTGTTGTCCCTTTCTTGCACCGCCGTAGTGTAAGTAATGGATGCTATCCCACGCTCAGCTGACCAGAAGTGTAACAAGTGCAGAAAGTGGGCAGAAACACAGATCGTCCTATTGGGGGACAAGCTTTCAGATGAATTGACAGTAAAGCACTGCTAGTAAACAGAAAACTCTCTATTGTTTTTTTCTGAGAGAAATCAGATGATATAGGAGATCCTGGATTAAGAAAGTGAAATTCTGAACTCGAAAGAGTGAAAGTTTACAGGTCGTTACCTGGTACGAGAGATAAATCTCGCGGGATTTCATTCATAGTTTTCTCGGCGTTAGAATCTGACGGTGAAAGACATAACTTTCATACTGCACTCTAAGCCGTGCAGTTGAGTACAGGTACAAGATGTCTATCGGAGAAGAGAGTCTCGGAGAGACTTTAACTCTTCACTAACGACTTTTCAAGAGAGCAGATTGATAAAATCTTGGAATATCTTTAAATGCAGAACATTTTAATCACTACTTTGGGATTTTGATAGAATGGCATCATCATTGACATTGTTTATCTTCAAAAACCCATTATTCAATTTAATCGGTGTGTATATATGATTTTATTCAGTCCAGAAAACATTTTGTGTTTTAAACGAATAAATACTTTTACTCCTTTAATTAAATATTTGTAATTACGCCTCTGCAAACAACTACCACGCTACCGCTCTCATCTGAGGCTTCATATTAGTTTCGGCATAAAAGTCAATAATAATTCGTAGCATTAATTCCTTTGCTCCCGAAACTAAAATGATATTGTGACTAATTTTTATATGTAATTTTATCAAAACAAACTGTAAAAAAATTATTTTAAAAAAATCTTGTAAACAAGATTCATATTCCAAGAGTGACAAAAGACTTAGAAAATATGCGCAGATGGTAGATTTTCCGACATATATGACGTCATATTAAAAGCCCGCGTATTTGCTTAACATCCCCGCCAGCAAGATGGCGAAGCTCTGTCAGTTTACGCCCGATTCCAGCATTAAGTTTGTATGCTTTATATGCACAGTTTCTGTCCACATCTTTTGACGAACAAAGGCTGTCCTCTGAAACAGGATTGCCTTTTCCCTCGAGCCACAGAAATAGCTTATTAATTAAGGTTGCTCAAAAAACTTCTAAAATTTTTACTTAAAGACATTTTATCAATTTATTCTGGTGTGCATCTTAAAAATAAGTTAGGAGGGAAATTTAAAATAAAAGTTTAATATTTTTGCAGGGGATGCTGTGAATCAGTAAAGTTAAATACTTCTATATAAATAATACAACTTTCGTTATAAGCAGTTGCGTAGTGTTAGGGGAGGGACTCAATCAGCTTACAATCAGTATTATTATATGCTAAATTTTGATTTGTTTAATTGTATAACGTTCAACGATTAAATAAAGCCAAATTTTCTATATAATAGTGCTGCCGTAACGCTAAAACACTGGTTATAAGTTAGTGATATTTTATTAGGTTCTACAAAAGTTTCTTTTGTTTTGTTTTTTTGCAAAAAAAAGAACCTTTCGCAATTTTGAAAGCGTCGAGAATTTTTTGAAGTATATACATGCCATTTTTTTTTTCAACAAAGCTTCTTCGATATCTTCGGACGACTCATAATAACTTCTTTCAAAATCATTCGTGATTTGCTGGAAAATACTTATCGCTGTGATTTTTCATGCCGTGTAAAGAGTCATTTTTTTTTATTGAAGTGCTTTTTTAAGAGAAAGAAACAAATTGCAGTCGGATGGAGCAAAGGCCAGTGAATAGGCTATGGTGGTCAAAAAATCACAATAGAATGCAAGGAGTTTGTTTCTAGCAGTCAAAGATTGTCCCAAAAGTTTCTTTCTCAATTCATGTGATATTTTTTAATTCATCTCGCACCACTTTCTGAAAACTAAAATCGTTCAACTACGCTTTAACAGCATCTGCAAAAGAAAGGTACTACGAACGTATTTTTTAAAATAGTAGAAATAAAAGAATATAAAAATAGTTGTTAGTTGCCGCTCTGCCCATGACCTGACGGAGCACAACATTCTACATCGCATTTCTGTCTACAAAAATGATCAATATTCACCGTGGACGAAAGTTGCATACGCTATAACAAAATGGGACGCTAACAATCCCGATCCAGCCGAGACGAAGTCCCATCACTGTCGCTAAAGTCGGTCTCCACCAGAAAAGTGTTTTGCTGTCTATTTGGTAGGATTGGATAGCCTACGAGCTACTTTCACCACTAGTCATTCTAGTCTAGTCGTTCTAGTTAGTATTTCTAGTCAGTCTACCCCAGATTGTGCTGTTTGTCATAAATAGGGGCAAGTGTCCCCCCAGACCTACAGCATACGTATACCAAAGAAAACCCAACAATGGGAAAACAGTGCCATAATATAGATATGATCTCCTAAGCATTACGAAAGAACGTTTCTTAAGAAAGTGAAAAACGCACAAACATAAAGCTTTAAACTAACGAAAATCTAGCCAAAAGAATAACGCACAAGAAGTATTTCTAGTCAATCTACCCCGGATTGTGCTGTTTGTCATAAATAGGGGCAAGTGTCCCCCCAGACCTACAGCATACGTATACCAAAGAAAACCCAACAATGGGAAAAGAGTGCCATAATGTAGATATGAGCTCCTAAGCATTACGAAAGAACGTTTCTTAAGAAAGTGAAAAACGCACAAACATAAAGCTTTAACCCCTTGCGGCGCGGTGGTATATCTATGAAACCACTTAATTTTAATTCCCCAAACCCTCACTGGCACCAGAATTTTGGTAAAAAAAATTTCGGTTTGTTAGTTGCGTGAAATGTTGTTTTTTTGATATTTACAAAAAAGTTCATTTTCAAATTCCGGTGTCAGTCATTAATTTCAGCACTTATGCAATGGAAATGCTCTGCGCCGCAAAGGGTTAAACTAACGAAAATCTAGCCAAAAGAATAACGCACAAGAAGTATTTCTGTTCAATCTACCCCGGATTGTGCTGTTTGTCATAAATAGGGGCAAGTGTCCCCCCAGACCTACAGCATACGTATACCAAAGAAAACCCAACAATGGGAAAGCAGTGCCATAATGTAGATATGAGCTCCTAAGCATTACGAAAGAACGTTTCTTAAGAAAGTGAAAAACGCACAAACATAAAGCTTTAAACTAACGAAAATCTAGCCAAAAGAATAACGCACAAGAAGTATTTTTAGGCAATCTACCCCGGATTGTGCTGTTTGTCATAAATAGGGGCAAGTGTCCCCCCAGACCTACAGCATACGTATACCAAAGAAAACCCAACAATGGGAAAACAGTGCCATAATGTAGATATGAGCTCCTAAGCATTACGAAAGAACGTTTCTTAAGAAAGTGAAAAACGCACAAACATAACGCTTTAAACTAACGAAAATCTAGCCAAAAGAATAACGCACAAGAAGTATTTATAGTCAATCTACCCCGGATTGTGCTGTTTGTCATAAATAGGGCAAGTGTCCCCCCAGACCTACAGCATACGTATACCAAAGAAAACCCAACAATGGGAAAACAGTGCCATAATGTAGATATGAGCTCCTAAGCATTACGAAAGAACGTTTCTTAAGAAAGTGAAAAACGCACAAACATAAAGCTTTAAACTAACGAAAATCTAGCCAAAAGAATAACGCACAAGAAGTATTTCTAGTCAATCTACCCCGGATTGTGCTGTTTGTCATAAATAGGGGCAAGTGTCCCCCCAGACCTACAGCATACGTATACCAAAGAAAACCCAACAATGGGAAAAGAGTGCCATAATGTAGATATGAGCTCCTAAGCATTACGAAAGAACGTTTCTTAAGAAAGTGAAAAACGCACAAACATAAAGCTTTAAACTAACGAAAATCTAGCCAAAAGAATAACGCACAAGAAGTATTTCTGTTCAATCTACCCCGGATTGTGCTGTTTGTCATAAATAGGGGCAAGTGTCCCCCCAGACCTACAGCATACGTATACCAAAGAAAACCCAACAATGGGAAAACAGTGCCATAATGTAGATATGAGCTCCTAAGCATTACGAAAGAACGTTTCTTAAGAAAGTGAAAAACGCACAAACATAACGCTTTAAACTAACGAAAATCTAGCCAAAAGAATAACGCACAAGAAGTATTTATAGTCAATCTACCCCGGATTGTGCTGTTTGTCATAAATAGGGCAAGTGTCCCCCCAGACCTACAGCATACGTATACCAAAGAAAACCCAACAATGGGAAAACAGTGCCATAATGTAGATATGAGCTCCTAAGCATTACGAAAGAACGTTTCTTAAGAAAGTGAAAAAAGCACAAACATAAAGCTTTAAACTAACGAAAATCTAGCCAAAAGAATAACGCACAAGAAGTATTTCTAGTCAATCTACCCCGGATTGTGCTAATTGTCATAAATAGGGGCAAGTGTCCCCCCAGACCTACAGCATACGTATACCAAAGAAAACCCAACAATGGGAAAACAGTGTCATAATGTAGATATGAGCTCCTAAGCATTACGAAAGAACGTTTCTTAAGAAAGTGAAAAACGCACAAACATAAAGCTTTAAACTAACGAAAATCTAGCCAAAAGAATAACGCACAAGAAGTATTTCTAGTCAATCTACCCCGGATTGTGTTGTTTGTCATAAATAGGGGCAAGTGTCCCCCCAGACCTACAGCATACGTATACCAAAGAAAACCCAACAATGGGAAAACAGTGCCATAATGTAGATATGAGCTCCTAAGCATTACGAAAGAACGTTTCTTAAGAAAGTGAAAAACGCACAAACATAAAAATAGTTGCCAGTCGCCACTCTGCCCATGACCTGGCGGAGCGCAACATTCTACATCACATTTCAATCTGCGAAAATGATCAATATTCACTGCGGACGAAAGTTGCATTACGCTATAACAAAATGGGACGCTAACAATCGTGATCCAGCCGAGACGAAGTCTCATCACTGTCGCTAAATTCGGTCTCCAACAGAAAAGTGTATTGCTGTCTATTGGGTGGGATTGGATAGACTACGAGCTGCTTTCACCAATCAGACCATCAACTCTGAAAAACACTGCTTGCAACTCGCCGGATTGAACGTAGTAATTGTCAAAAAATTCCCCGAATTATCAAGCGGATGAGCTGCTGTGGTAACTGCAGGTCACACGTACTCCTGATTACCAGAAATCTCCAGCGAGGTGGCGCAGCTCTGTCAGTGTACGCTTGATATGCACGCAGTTTCCGACCGCATCTTTCGAGGAACAAAGGCTGCCCTCTTAACCGAGATTGCCTTTTAACTCGAGCAACAGAAACAGCTTATTTATTAAGATTGCTCAAAGAACTTCTAACAGTTTTACTTACAGAATTTTTTATCAATTTAATCTGGTGTGCATCTTAAAAATACGTTTGGAGAGAAATTGAAAATAAAAGTTTAATATTTTTGCGGGGGGAAGCTATGAATCATTAAAGTTAAATACTTCTATATAAATAATACAACCTTCGTTATAAGCAGTGGCGTAGTGTTAGGGGGGGTGGGGGACTCAATCAGTTTACAATCAGTATTATTATATTCTAAATTTTGATTTGTTTAATTGTATAACGTTCAACGATTAAATAAAGACAAATTTTCTATGTAATAGTGCTGCCGTAACGCTACAAAACTGGTTATAAGTTAGTGATATTTTATTAGGTTCTCCAAAAGTTTCTTTTTTTTTTTTTTTTTTTTTTTTTTTTTTTGCAAAAAAAGATCCTTTCGAAATTTTGAAAACGTCGAGAATTTATTGAAGTATATGCATGCCATTTTTTTTCAACAAAGCTTCTTCGATATCCTCGGACGTCTCATAATAACTTCTTTCAAAATCATTCGCGATTTGCTGGAAAATATTTATCGCTGTGATTTTTCATGCCGTGTAAAGTGTCAATATTTTTGGTGAAGTGAATTTTTAATAGAAAGAAACAAATAGTAGTTGGACGGAGCAATGGCAAGTGAATAGGCTATGGTGGTCCGAAATCACAACAGAATGCAAGGAGTTTATTTCTAGCAGTCAAAGATTGTCCCAAAAGTTTCTATCGCAATTTATGTGATATTTTTTAATTCATCTCGCACCACTTTCTGAAAACTAAAATAGTTCAACTACGCTTTAACAACATCTGCAAAAGAAAGGTACTACGAACGTATTTTTTAAAATAGTGGTACGAATAGAATAAAAAAATAGTTGCCAGTCGCCACTCTGCCCATGACCTGACGGAGCACAACATTCTACATCACATTTCAATCTGCTAAAATGATCAGTATTCACTGCGGGCAAAAGTTGCATTACGCTATAACAAAATGGGACGCTGACAATCCCGATTCAGCAGAGACGAAGTCCCATCAATGTCGCTAAATTCGGTCTCCACAAGAAAAGTGTTTTGCTGTCTATTTGGTAGGATTGGATAGCCTACGAGCTACTTTCACCTCTCAGACCATCAACTCTGAAAAATACTGCTCGCAACTCGCCGGATCGAACGTAGTAATTGTCAAAAAATTCCCCGAATTATCAAGCGTATGAGCTGCTGTGTCAACTCCAGGTCACACGTACTCCTGATTATCAGAAAACGCAAGCGAGGTGGCGCAACTCTGTCAGTTTACGCGTTTGTACGATTGATATGCACGCAGCTTCAGACCACAACTTTCGAGGAGCAAAGGCTGCCCTATTAACCGAGATTGCCTTTTACCTCGAGCAACAGAAACAGCTTATGAATTAAGATCGCTCAAAAAACTTCTAACAGTTTTACTTACAGAATTTTTTATCAATTTATTCTGCTGTGCATCTTAAAAATACGTTAGGAGAGAAATTGAAAATAAAAGTTTAATATTTTTGCGGGCGGAAGCTATGAATCAGTAAAGTTAAATACTTCTATATAAATAATACAACTTTCGTTATAAGCAGTGGCGTAGTGTTAGGGGGAGAGGCTCAATCAGTTTACAATCAGTATTATTATATGCTAAAGTTTGATTTGTTTAAGTGTATAACGTTCAACGATTAAATAAAGCCAAATTTTCTATGTAATAGTGCTGCCGTAACGCTACAAAACTGGTTATAAGTTAGTGGTAATTTATTAGGTTCTCCAAAAGTTTTTTTTTTTGCAAAAAAAGAACCTTTCGAAATTTTGAAAACGTCGAGAATTTATTGAAGTATATACATGCCATTTTTTTTTTTCAACAAAGCTTCTTCGATATCTTCGGACGTCTCATAATAACTTCTTTCAAAATCATTCGCGATTTGCTGGAAAATACTTATCGCTGTGATTTTTCATGCCGTGTAAAGTGTCAATATTTTTGGTGAAGTGAATTTTTAATAGAAAGAAACAAATAGTTGTTGGACGGAGCAATGGCCAGTGAATAGGCTATGGTGGTCAGAAATCACAACAGCATGCAAGGAGTTTGTTTCTAGCAGTCAAAGATTGTCCCAAAAGTTTCTTTCGCAATTCATGTGATATTTTTTGATTCATCTCGCACCACTTTCTGAAAACCAAAATCGTTCACATATGGTTTAGAAACATCTGTAAAAGAAAGGTACTACGAATGTATTTTTTAAAATAGTGGTACGAATAGAATATAAAAATAGTTGCCAGTCGCCACTCTGCCAATGACCTGACGGAGCGCAACATTCTACATCACATTTCAATCTGCGAAAATGATCAATATTCACTGCGGACGAAAGTTGCATTACTCTATAACAAAATGGGACGCTAACAATCTTGATCCAGCCGAGACGAAGTCCCATAACTGTCGCTAAATTCGGTCTCCAACAGAAAAGTGTATTGCTGTCTATTGGTTGGGATTGGATCGACTACGAGCTGCTTTCACCAATCAGACCATCAACTCTGAAAAACACTGCTCGCAACTCGCCGGATTGAACGTAGTAATTGTCAAAAAATTCTCCGAATTATCAAGCGGACGAGCTGCTGTGGTAACTCCAGGTCACACGTACTCCTGATTACCAGAAATCTCCAGCGAGGTGGCGCAGCTCTGTCAGTGTACGCTTGATATGCACGCAGTTTCGGACCGCATCTTTCGAGGAACAAAGGTTGCCCTCTTAACCGAGATTGCCTTTTAACTCGAGCAGTAGAAACAGATTATGTATTAAGATTGCTCAAAGAACTTCAATCAGTTTTACTTACCGAATTCTTTATCAATTTATTCTGGTGTGCATCTTAAAAATACGTTTGGAGAGAAATTGAAAATAAAAGTTTAATATTTTTGAGGGGGGAAGCTATGAATCATTAAAGTTAAATACTTCTATATAAATAATACAACCTTCGTTATAAGCAGTGGCGTAGTGTTAGGGGGGGAGACTCAATCAGTTTACAATCAGTATTATTATATTCTAAATTTTGATTTGTTTAATTGTATAACGTTCAACGATTAAATAAAGACAAATTTTCTATGTAATAGTACTGCCGTAATGCTACAAAACTGGTTATAAGTTAGTGATGTTTTATTAGGTTCTCCAAAAGTTTCTTTTTTTTTTTTTTTTTTTTTTTTTTTTGCAAAAAAAAAGAATCTTTCGAAATTTTGAAGACGTCGAGAATTTATTGAAGTATATACAGGCCATTTTTTTTCAACAAAGCTTCTTCGATATCTTCGGACGTCTCATAATAACTTCTTTCAAAATCATTCGCGATTTGCTGGAAAATATTTATCGCTGTGATTTTTCATGCCGTGTAAAGTGTCAATATTTTTGGTGAAGTGAATTTTTAATAGAAAGAAACAAATAGTAGTTGGACGGAGCAGTGGCCAGTGAATAGGCTATGGTGGTCCGAAATCACAACAGAATGCAAGGAGTTTATTTCTAGCAGTCAAAGATTGTCGCAAAAGTTTTTATCGCAATTTATGTGATATTTTTTAATTCATCTCGCACCACTTTTTGAAAACTAAAATCGTTCAACTACGCTTTAACAACATCTGCAAAAAAAGGTACTACGAACGTATTTTTTAAAATAGTAGAAATAAAATAATATAAAAATAGTTGTTAGTTGCCACTCTGCCCATGACCTGACGGAGCACAACATTCTACATCGCATTTCTGTCTACAAAAATGATCAATATTCACCGTGGACGAAAGTGGCATACGCTATAACAAAATGGGACGCTGACAATCCCGATTCAGCCGAGACGACGTCCCATCAATGTCGCTAAATTCGGTCTCCACCAGAAAAGTGTTTTGCTGTCTTTTTGGTAGGATTGGATAGACTACGAGCTACTATCACCAATCAGACCATCAACTCTGAAAAATACTGCTCGCAACTCGCCGGAACGAACGTACTAGCTGTCAAAAAATTCCCCGAATTATCAAGCGGATGTGCTCCTGACTATCAACAAACGCCAGCGAGGTGGCTCAACTCAGTCAGTTTACGCGTTTGTACGCTTGATATGCACGCAGCTTCAGACCACAACTTTCGATGAGCAAAGGCTGCCCTCTTAACCGAGATTGCCTTTTACCTCGAGCAACAAAACAACTTATGAATTAAGGTTGCTCAAAAAGCTTCTAACAGTTATACTTGCAGAATTTTTTATCAATTTATTGTGGTGTACATTTTAAAAATATGTTAGGAGAGAAATTGAAAATAAAAGTTTAATATTTTTGCGGGGGGAAGCTGTGAATCAGTAAAGTTAAATACTTCTATATAAATAATACAACTTTCGTTATAAGCAGTGGCGTAGTGTTAGGAGGGGGGGGGGGGGGCTCAATCAGTTTACAATCAGTATTATTATATGCTAAATTTTGATTTGTTTAATTGTATAACGTTCAACGATTAAATAAAGCCAAATTTTCTATATAATAGTGCTGCTGTAACGCTACAACACTGGTTATAAGTTAGTGATATTTTATTAGGTTCTCCAAAAGTTTCTTTTGTTTTTTTTTTTGCAAAAAAAGTACCTTTCGAAATATTGAAAACGTCGAGAATTTATTGAAGTATATACATGCCATTTTTTTTCAACAAAGCTTCTTCGATATCTTCGGACGTCTCATAATAACTTTTTTCAAAATCATTCGCGATTTGCTGGAAAATACTTATCGCTGTGATTTTTCATGCCGTGTAAAGTGTCAATATTTTTGGTGAAGTGAATTTTTAATAGAAAGAAACAAATAGTAGTTGAACGGAGCAATGGCCAGTGAATAGGCTATGGTGGTCAGAAATCACAATAGCATCCAAGGAGTTTGTTTCTAGCAGTCAAAGATTGTCCCAAAAGTTTCTTTCGCAATTCATCTGATATTTTTTAATTCATCTCGCACCACTTTCTGAAAACCAAAATCGTTCACATATGGTTTAGAAACATCTGCAAAAGAAAGGTACTACGAACGTATTTTTTAAAATAGTGGTGCGAATAGAATAAAAAAATAGTTGCCAGTCGCCACTCTGCCCATGACCTGACGGAGCACAACATTCTACATCACATTTCAATCTGCTAAAATGATCAGTATTCACTGCGGGCAAAAGTTGCATTACGCTATAACAAAATGGGACGCTAACAATCCTGATCCAGCAGAGACGAAGTCCCATGACTGTCGCTAAAGTCGGACTCCACCAATAAAGTGTTTTGCGGTCTATTTGGTGGGATTGGACCAACTACAAGCTAGTTTCAGCAAACAGACCATCAACTCTGAAAAATACTGCTCGCAACTCGCCGGATTGAACGTAGTAATTGTCAAGAAATTCCCCGAATTATCAAACGGACGAGGTGTGCTGTGGCATCTCCAGGCTACACGTACTTCTGATTATCAAAAACAAACTCTTTGCATTAGATTGAAAAGTTCAGCACCCCCCTCCACCCCCAGTCTCCAAACATTTCTCCGTCCGAGTACAATTTGTTTCTTTCTCTCAAAAAAACCCTTCGCCAAAATAAAATGACTCTTTGAAAGGCATAATAAATCACCTCAATAAGTATTGGGATGTTCGGAACGTCGCGTTCGTTCAAGAAAATCAATTCGTACCGGGACGTTCGGAAAGTCGCGTTCGATCGAGAAAATCAATTCGCACCAGAAAATTCTCTCTTGTAATTGTTTGACATTGATTCTGATATCCTAATAATTACCGCACAAAATTTTCCGGTACGAATTGATTTTCCCAAACGAACGCGACTTTCCGAACGACCCAATATTTCCCCAGTTAATCACAAATGTTTTTGGAAGAAAGCATTATTGGAATTTTGAAGAGATGGAAGAAGGTTGTTGAACTGAATGGCACATATACAGGGTGTTTCATAAAAGATGGGCAAAACTTTAAGAGGTGATAGTACACATTCCATCTTTTTTAAGAAAGAAATTCTTGGTAGGTTTCTAAACAATTCCAAGAAAAACGATCTTCCCGGTATGTTTCTACGAAATCTATAAAGAAGATTTTACTTTAAATAAAAGTGGTGTTCAAAAAACGGACCAAGTGGGATACCAGGAAATGTGCATATTAATGTTTCCTTAAAACGCTGTGAAATTCACATTGTAAGAGCATAATAATTATAATAACAATGAATATTATGCATTTTTATAGCTTATGAAATATTATTTTGTAAATGTGTATCATTAAATGGTGAAATTTCTGCCCATTTCTTTCTTTTAAAACAGGGGTGGCCAACTGTGGCAAGCTCGACACCACTAACATTTTATAGTAATTATTTCCTTATCTAATAATCGAATCATTGCAGCTTTTTCTGGAAAATTTTAGTGGTATGCGGCGTGCCACAGTTGGCCACCCCTGTTTTAACCCCTTAATTCTCGCCCCCGTGATATTCACGGGCTGTGTATTTTATTCAGATTATTTGATTCCCACCAGTTTTATAAAATAGTGTAATTGGCTTTATTACAGTATCGTTTTACCTGTCATTAAACAAGGTGAATATTTATTTTTAAAAAAAATTGGTGCTAATAAGCAATTTGAATTTTTAAACCGTAATTTAATGCGACCTTTAAGGGGTTAAAAAAAATTGTAGAATAGGGTTTGCGACTAAGGATTTTCGAAAGAATAAAACTATAGCTCCAATTCTTGTGTTTTAATACAGAAAATTATAAATAAATAATTAAAAATTCTACCCTCAATTTTTTAATAACAAATATTCAATAATCAGTATTCATTGTTTAACTTTCAACAACCACTATATGCAAAATATATACTATGTACGAAACAACCAACCAAAATTTCTTGGGTCACAATACAACAATTCTGTAATGCCTAACAAAACACCCCAAGAACTGAGATGGGGAAAAAAGATAAAATTTATTTCTCTTCATAGTAAAGTCTAAAGTTATTAAGTTTTTATATTTATTATTTTTCTACTTATAAATCAATGTTTGGTATTCAATTATTCAGCATATAATAATTAGATAATGTTTACTCTATGTTCTAAGAACCAACTGTGATGCCAAATGTCTAAAAAAAAAACGTTTAGAATGAAAAAAAAGCGCCCTTTAGCGAGCAATATGTGAAATGATATTGTTAGGTTGAGCGAAAAGTTCTGGGAAATATTTAATATAACAGTTACCAGAACTTGTATCGTATATAGGAGTACTAGTGGTATATTTATAAGAGTTTAGGAACTTCGGCTTCAAAATGCCAATTGAACAGTGTGATTTGAGTGTGTTGACCCGGCATTATTAGAGAAAAAGGCCTAACGATTCTGAAAGCCATCGATTTGATTAATGAGAATGAAGGTGCAGGTAACGGCGACAAATTTAGCCACCGGAATCTGGCAGAACGGTGGCAGAAAGTCGTGTACTATGACGGTTTCTACTTTAAGGTATAGTTCTTGTTGCTTTTGTTGTAAATTTGCGCATAACAACGCAACTTTCACAAATTTCCCAAAACTTTTTGCTCAAACTACTAATATGGGCAGAAGTATGCTTGGCCAATCATTCAGATGCTAATAGAACTAGCAAAATCGCTCGAGTTTCCAGTAAGTTAATAAAACAAGAAAGAAAAATCAAGCGTTATGCATAGATTATGAAAAACTTTCCAACACTTCCTAAATGCTTTAAATCCGTGAGGGGCGGTGTGATATATTATATTCCCATTATAATATTTGCGCCAGAAACTTTTAATTAAATGTTACTTTTATAACTATGGGCGAAAAAAAAGTTGAAAAATTGCTTTTTCTTATTTTAAAACGAAATTTTTCGAATATTCCGGTGGGAATTCAGCATCAGAGAAACACAATAACATGCCTCTAAAAGTGTTAACAAAACTTCGTTATTTAAGAAAATAAGGTAAATAAGATAACTAAGAAAGCATTTTAGAAAACGCATATAACATTTGAAAAAGAGATTTCAGCAGTTATCGTCCATTGCCAAATATGTATTCAAATTCTTTTGAACAGCCTTATACTTTATTTTAGTTTGATATAAGAATAAAACATTTAATTTATTTCAAATAGGTTGCAGTATCCTATTTTCAATACATATTATGAATACATATTATGATTTAAAAACGCTTAAAACAAAATGCAGATTCTCTAGTTTCATGCCTTATGAAAGAAAACGTAGGCTTCTCTAATAATAATAACCATGGACATATAATCACCGGAAACCTTAATATTTTGAATGATTTTACACTGAATAAAAAGAAATGTGCCCAGTTAAACTGATGGCATTGAGCTCACAGGCTATTGACACTAATTGTATATTATACCGTTATTTCATAGAATAATGCCTCTCAAAAAATAAATGAAGGGGATTAGACCCCCTATTCCCCCTTTATACTTAACCAATGAACCTCCAAATCCAATCAGGGATGCTCCTTAACATAATAAACCGTTATATTAAATTTGAAGCAAATCAGATAATTCTGTATGATAAAAACTATATCGCTAAATTAAGGGGGGGGCGGCTAACCCATCCCACCCCCTTTATACTTAACTAATGATCCTCCAAATCTAATAGGGAAAGCTCCTTATCAGAATGAATATAGGAAAAAAATTAAAGTAAATTCGATAATTCTGCATGAAAATCCATTTATCTAAATTAAAGGAGGAGACTTGCCCTCCTTTTATACTTTAAAAATGAACCTCCAAATCTAATGAAGGAAGCGCCATAACGGAATTCTCCTTTGATTTAAAATGTATTCAAATACATTTGATTCGCCGTTTTTATCGGAGATTTTAACTTGAAATATACATTTATGGTAGAAAAAATCATACATTAAAATTATCAACTTTATCATGAAAAAATAAAAATACAAAAATAGTTAAAGAACTGGGATTCATGGTATTTTTCGGAGAGTTTAACTTGAAACATACATTTATGTCAGGAGATATCATGTATTAAAATAACACAATTTTAGCAGATAATAATTAAATTTCCCTTTAAAAATAAATACGTCTTAATTTAAAAGTATAAATTTCAGGATTGATATTATATAAAATCAAAAATAAATATATTAATTTTTTTAAACAATTAAAACAAAAATTCTATTTATCGATTAAAATTTTAATTTTAGAATGAGATTGCCCGAATAAAGTGTATAAGTACATGATGTAGGCAGATAGTGGTAAAATAAAATGGCTTCAACAAATGTTATTACGCTTACAAATTAGTTGGGAAATTTCGTAAGTTAAGAACTTCCGAAATATTAACACGTTCACGCCGGCGCGGTGGGTCGCACTTGACTGTCTTAGTTCTGCCAAGTCTCCGGCTTTGTGAGTACCAGTATTTCAATGCAGAAAATGTTGTTTTATCTAATTAGAACAATTGGGCGATTTAAAGGAACAACATTTTCTCTAAAATAAGAGTGGTGTGTAAAAAGCCGGAGACTTGACAACTCTGAGACAGTCGAGTGTGACCCACAGTGCCGGCGTGAACTTGTTAAATGAAATTAACTAGTTGAAAGTCAGACTAGTAATTATCGAAGTTTAATTATAGATGGCGTTAGGTGTTGTAACTGACGCTATCGCTTACAGTGTTGCCAGATGGGCTACTTTTTTTTTATTCAGATTTTTGATTGGCACCACTTTTTTGAAATTGTAAAATTCGCCTCGTTCAATGCCATATAAATTAAGGCGAAAACAAAGGGAATTTTACCGTTTCAAATGAGTGGTGGCAATCAAGAAATCTGAATTTTAAAGAAGTAGCCCACTGGCAACAGTAATCGCTTAACACGCGGAGGTGTTATTCAATAGCCACCACGATCACAAGATCCTTCACCGCTTGATTTCGGTGTATGGGCTTTTATAAAGCATCAAGTGTACAAGCTGCCACTTCATGCATCCATTCCTGAACTAAAATCAAGAATCTGCGCTGCAATGAATTTGATCGACGGAAACATGCTGAGAAATCTGTGGCAAAAAAAGATTTATCGATGGGACATTTGCAGAGTCACGAAAGGAAGTCATATCGAATATTTGTGATGATGGTAAACTTGAACTATTTTACTATCTTACAACAATATGTACTTTTTTTTCCTGTCAATCCCATTCAATAAATTATTATTTTTGCTCAAGTAATTTGTAGACACCCTTTATTGAAAACACAGTACCAGTAATTATTGCTCAAACCGGAATGTAACTGAATTTTTCCTCAGTCCCTGGGAATTCGGGGTGTCAAAGTCTGGCCCGCTGGATAACGATAAAATTTTTGAGTAATCATTGATTTATCTAATCATCGAATCTCTGCGATTCAAAGAATTATCTATTTCTTTAAAAAAATTAGTGGTATCACGCGGGCATCAGTTTGACACCCCTACGTACAGGCGTAGAAATGTTATGGTGTTCATAGCATTTAATCGTACTTACAGACGATAAATGCTATGAACACCATATTCAACATTAAGCATCAAGCTTCTTGTGGTGAACTTGAGTATTGTATAAAAATTTTCATATCTTTGAAATAGTGTAACATCATTGAAATACATTGGAAACGGCTTTTACCCCATTGACCGTAATGTGAAGGAATAATTTTACTGCTACACTCTTAACCCCTTCGGAACACAAATTTTATTCGATTGGCACCACTTTTTAAAAAAAATGTTACCTTCAATTACATAATTTCGAAAATGCTCCAATTAAATAGGGCAAATATTACGTATCTTTATTACTGGTGCCAAAATTTTTTTTTCATGCACAATTTCAAGGTGCGTATATGCCCTTATGGTCCCGAATGGGTTAATTTGCAATACCGAACATACCATGGTAAACCCCAATAACATGTTCCAATACGGAAATCTGAGTATATTTACTCAAGTTAGAGAGCGGACAAATATACTAACAGGCAAACAAATTCCTAAACACTTTTCAACTTTATAGAATGAATGGGCTAATTTGCAATACCGAACATACCATGGTAAAACCCAATAACATGTACCAATATAGAAATCTATTCGTAAACACTTTTCAACTTTATAGGAATTTGTCATAAAGCATGAAACTTTCAGGCATGATTACGGAAGTGGTTTTTATCATGTAGTTATTTTCATTTTTCGATGAATGAATTACATAAACTTATAACCAATTTTTCTCATGGCGGTATTTTTTCCTTTCCAGTATTGCTGCTTGGGAAATTTAGTTCAAAACTCCAGCTTTCACGATATTTTCTTAAAAGTCTTTTGCGTTTATTGAAAAATGTAAAAAATGTTCGATGAATGTTCCTGAATAAGAGCACCTGTCAATTTCCTGCATTTGAGAAAGTAATGAATTCAGAAAAGCGTCAGAAGAAAATAGAGCGTATGAATTTGAGAACAAAAATTTTTAACTGTCTTATGATTTTAAATTTCCAAAACGTGGTTCTTAGGGTTGTAGTTTGAAAAAATAAGCTATTATCATCTTTTACTGATCTTTTTGGTTCTTTTTTTTATTATTATTTGGATGGGATATACAGATCAGACATACTATTACTACCTAAGAAGGGTTTTTTTTTTAACAAAGAGTAAATAATTAAAATCCAACTACTGTTTATTTTACTTAGCATCCCTAATATTTAATTTTTATACTGAGTGATTCTGCTTGTGTCAATACACACTGTTTAAATAGTTTCATGCTTTGTTTCTGTAACATTATCATATCATTTGTTTGTAAAAAAAATATATATATAAAAAAGTTTTACTGTTACTTAAATTACAAGATTTAGTATTAATAAATTTACTAAATTTAAACAAATAATGTAAAATATTTTTTTCAAAGAGATTTTCGGTAATGTTTCATCGTTTTTATTAAACTGCCGTATGGCGTTCTTTGGGTTATAATTTTAAAACTAATAAATATCATACCTTTGTTTATTTATTTGGTATTAATGTTGCCAGATGTCCCGTGCAAATCGGGGCTCCTAATGCTCTGGACACCAGAATTTTAATGCATTTATCTCCGCTTTATCTAATGGCAGAATTATCTGCGATTAAAGGTGGCGAAATAAACTGTAAGAATTTAGTAGTGTTCAGAGCATTTAAAGTCCTGATTTGCGCAGCGTTGCCAGTGGGCTATTTTTTAAAAATTCAGATTTCTTCATTGGCACCACTTTTTTAAAATGGTAATACTCGCATTATTTAATAACATACAGTGCTCAGCAAAAGTTTAGAAAATGATCGGTTATGCTTCTGTACTGAGAAGTATGTAACAAATTGTTGTAACTCAACTGTCATATATTACTGGGGACTTATCTTTCATACACAAACAATAAATTTTAATTTATGCGCTTTACATAATATATAACGACAAAAAACAAATTTAACATTGTGGCAAAAGTATAGACAATTTGTCTGTTAACAGATCAATAAATTAAAATCGACCTGCACCTACATTGTCTACTATTAATGCAAAAATGTGAGTTCCCATCGAAGAAACTAAATCCTGCTTCACTTGGGAGTCTATTTCGTACCAAACACGTTCAACAGCAAATCGAAGTTCATTTATAGAGGAGTATTGTCAAAAAATTGCATAAACCGTATGAGATATGATGCCACAAAGTTCTCAATCGGGTTCAGATCAGGGCTACACTCGGACCAGTCCAGAATAATAATATTTTGAGAGTTAAACTATTTTTTTGATTTGTATGCAACATAAATAGACGCATTATCTTGCTCAAATACATACTTTGGAAGAGCTAAAAGTTCACCAAATGGCTGTAATTGTTATCCAATGTATGTATGTAGTCTTACGCTGCTTGGCGGCCATTGAGAAACTCCAGAGTTACTTGAGAACTGAAACAAAGTGAGGCCCAAATCATTAATTCTTTCGAGGTCGGTGTCCTTAAAAAGGACACCTACTTTTAATTCCAAAACTGACAGACTGCACCAAGAAGATTTAATTAAAATTTTCCTTTTATAATGTACGTGAAAAATAGCCAAGTTCGTATTTCCTAATAAATTCGTTTATAAATTCTGGTTTCAGTTGATTATTTCATCAGTTTTATAAACAGAATTACTCCGCCACGGAAAGCGGTCAATTTGTTGTGATATTTCAAGGCTGGTTGTTTTATCATTTACATGTAAACTAATGTGCATCTTTCTATAATTCATCTACGAAAGTATCCGTTGACACGAAGAGCTCTGACTGACTTTTAATGCGATTAGCCGTCATCATTTGTCTAGATACAAGTTTATGGATCCTTCTCTAATTTCTTTTTATGGCCATACGAGGCCTTCCAGATTTATGTTTTGCTTTGAAAGAGTCACCCTTAGACAGTACTTAATAGAGACTTCTTTGGACGATTCAAAGTAGCTGAAATTTCTGCAACAGTCTTCCCTTTCGATTTCAGCTTCCATGCTTTAATTACTTCATCTGAGTGAAA
The DNA here is from genome assembly GCA_963932465.1 of Maratus speciosus. Classification (NCBI taxonomy): domain Eukaryota; kingdom Metazoa; phylum Arthropoda; class Arachnida; order Araneae; family Salticidae; genus Maratus; species Maratus speciosus. Next base: position 198,543,767 of record OZ010796.1, on the reverse strand, counting down.
ATTTCTAGCTCGCGGCATCTTCACTAACCGATACTATCGCGAGGTGCACTTAAATAATTCATGCATGCGACGTCATGAGTTTGAAATTTGCGTTTTTCGGTGAACAGTTGCCTAAAAATCACAAAAGTGTCTAAACTTTTGCAATATGCAAATTTCACATTTTTCAGTTAAATTAAATAATATCCTACATTAAAACCATTATTTTTGTCCTGAAACGTTTAAAATATATTGAAAAAAAAATAAGTACAACCATTTGTATTACCCAAGTGTTCGTATGTTTTATTTCAAGTTTAAAAATCACCAATGTCTAAACTTTTGCTGAGAACTGTATTAATGAAGGCGAAAACAAGCGGAATTTTACAATTTCAAAAAAGTGGTGCCAATCGAAAAATCTGAATTTCAAAAAAGTAGCCCACTGGCAACACTGGATTTACGCGTGAAACCTGGCAACACTAGTTGGGATATACAAGTTCAGACTATGTTCAAACCGAAAATGATTATTTTCTGACACATTCAAAGATATATTTTTAAACGCATAAAATAATCAGGTCTTCGTATTCAGAAATTATAAATCGTAGCTGCCAACCTTCCACTAATCTTCCGCAATATCCGGATTAATTTAACCCAGGTTAACCGCATTTCGAGCCAGAAAATATATTTCACGAATGCTCATTTATTTAATTCCAGGTTTCTACGTAGAACATAGTTAATTGCATTTCTTAAAAAAAATTCTGGTACGAAACTTATTAAACCAGGGTCAAATTAACGCAAGTATTACGGAAGATTAGTTTGAGGTTGGCACCTATGTGAAATGGAACAGTATTTGCACTTTTCTCATAAAGTCAAATGATATTTCCGGAAAGTCTCTTAATTCTTATCGGCGCGAGATAATTTTGTTTATAAACTCATGAAATAATGGACTGACACCGCAATTTATAAAAGAAGTTATTAAAACATAAGAACTTGCATGTTTTCATGTACATTATAATAGGAAAATTTTAGTTAAATATTCTTGGTGCCGTTTGTCAGTTTTGGAATTAAAATTAGGTGTCTTTTTTTAAGGACACCGCGCCGGAAAGGGTTAACCAGGGTTGCCAGTTTGGCCTCCATTTTTATTTCACAATTTTACATTCATAGCGGAAATTTCGAAAGAAAAATCTGTACTTTCTGTAAGCACAATATTTCTGTCGTCAAATAAAGTAAAAAATACCATTTTTAATTTCTGGCACGAATTCGGATTTTCTGAATAAAAACGGAGGCCTAACTGGCAACCGTGCTCTTAACAATAGAACGTCAAAATTTTACTTTACCTTAACGAAAAATATTTCACACCAGAATTTTTATTTAAGACTATTTAACTTATTTATTTAACCCAATTCTCTGTGGTTTGTGCCTAACTTATTTTATGAAGAAATTTGTCGTTCGAATCGACGTTTAATCATTTGGTCAGTGTTGAATCGACATTATCTGGACCTTCTAGTGTTAAAATTGGCGTTTAGAAAAAAATTTCCTAACATGACAACTGGAGAAAAATCTCCACAAGGCGGTAGTTGCTTATAACTCAAAATGTAATACATTTATCGAGACATAGAATACGCTTTTTTATTGCACATCATTTCAAAAATTATACCTGCAAAGTGTATGCTTCTATGCATAAAAATGTGTTCGTGAATATTTCAGAAAACTTCGCATTCTTAAACGGCGAAAAAATATTCTTTTTGAGAACACCAAAAGCACAACTGAGCCAAGAGGGATTTCGTGGGAAAATAAAAAGTATTTATAATCCATCTATTGTTTCTTTTGCTCTCCTTCCCTTCCCTATTCTGTAACTTCCCTAATATTCAATTTTTTAAGTAAGCGATTCTGCTTGCGCCGATGTACCCCCAACAGACGCATGCGCTGCCATTGTAAACATACCTCGGCAAATGATTTTTCTTCAGTCTGTAGCAAGAGCGTGCAGGAGAAACATCAGATAAGGGGCAGATTTCAGTCTCTCCTGCCTTGATCCACGTGCTTCTTGTTTTCTATATGGATGTTGTTCCGGGAACGCTGTTACTGCTTTTGTCAACTGTTGTTGGTAAGTAAATATTGCCCAAAATATATTTAGAGAGGAAAAGCTTTAGTTTAAAAACAACTGTGTATTTTTCTATCTGTAATTTTTTTCTTGCTTAGTCTTAATTATTCAAATTCGAGATTGAAAGTAATAATTAAGTACAAACGCTTTCCACCGAGAAAAAAATTCATTTCTCCCTTTTTATTTGAATAACTCATTCATTAATTTTGTATACAGTAGTACCCCGATTTACGTCCCCTCGACTTACGTCACCCCAAATTTACGTCGTCTGGCCAGAAAAAAAATTCATTAATTAAAGCCGCACATTTTTGAAGAATTTTTGTACTATTAAGGAGAACTTTTCCACGACAGTCAATTGATAGCTACAAAGAAAAGCATAAGAAAAGTCGCTAGTAAAAACTTCGAAAACTCATTCTGCTATTAAAAAGAGCTTCTAAGAGAAAAAAGAAAAAAGAAAAAAAGAAAAATTTGTCGGTTCAAACTTGATAGCAAAATTTTTTTCACAATCTAAAAGGCTATAACAATAAATTGTAAGTTAACAACTTATTGCTAATTCTTGTATTGCAAACGCATTTTTTTTTTGCTAATGTTAAATGTATGTAACATAATCCCTAAATACAATAGAATATGTTCTTAGATTTTGGAGAATTTTTATTACTTATCCTTTTTTGCTTATCTAAATGTATACCTCGACTTACATCATTTTCGACTAACGTCGCTAGTCTTGGAACGAATTGATGACGTAAGTCAGGGTATTACTGTATACGAGTGGGTCCCGGGTCACAGAATATAGATAAAAACCATTTTTTTTTGTTTAAAACTGTAATAGATTTTTTGCATTTAATACATATTTTTAGACTACCCACTAATAAAGTTAAAAAGCATTTTTATCTGAAATATATTTATAATGTATTCCAATAATGTTTCGAAATTCATTAAAATCAATACTTAGCTGCTTGGAATGCGTTAATAGCCGAGTGAATTTCCAAAAATTTCGCTACTTATAGCAGCCGTTTTGATTCTGATAATTTCAGCGTTTTAAGTGCGTAGTTTGTTTACAGGTCTATTAAATTTGTGTTTAATTTATGTTATTTTATTTAATTATTGCTGAAGTTTTAATTTCGTTATGTAATATTAGCCGGAAACAAATGTTGAATTTTTTATACTGTTGTAAATCCGAACGGGTTAATATTTTGTAACAAAAAACCATGCTTGAAAATTATTTTGTAAACCATAAAAATCATTAAATTGAGAACCAGTTTCCAAAACAATTGGATTTGAAAGATCTGTTTTCTACTCGACGGCGTAAAAATATAAATTATTCGATGTTTATGTGTTAAAAAAATTGAAGTAAATTATTATGTCAGAGTTAATCATGTTTTTCCTAAGTAATATAGACATGAGAAAAAGAACATATTATTTGGGCAACAGTTATTGCGTTTTTAAAGTAAGTGATATTCCTCAGTCATATTAGCAGTTAACCCCTTGAGGGGCAAGCAATTACGTTTGTGAAATGCTGAATTCCCACCGGAATCTTTGAAAAACTCTATTTCAAAATAAGTAAAAGCAATTTTATGGCCTTTTTTCCACCAAAGTTAGAAAAGTAAAATCTAATAACATTTTTCTGGTGTAAAACTTAATTAATCGTAGGTTGTATATAATATATACTGGTGCCCCTCAAGGGGTTAATAGTAAGTATTGTTTCGTCGTTTCATTAATTTTATATTCTTATGATAATTCTTCTACTATACGTCAGGTGTGGCCCGCCGTATATCAATAATTTTTTAAAGAAACAATCGATTTATTGAATCGCACAGATTCGATGATTAGATAAGGCAGCGATAACTTTTAAATTTTGGTGGTATTTTGCGGCCCACAGTTTGACAATTTATTGATTGGGTATATTTATTGATTGGATGCAATTTTTTTGCGACTACATCTGAAGCAGGTGTGACCAACCACGCAACAGTGGGCTTCAGACATACGATACAAGTACTATTGTAGAGTAATATTCTCTTTATTTAATCACAGAAAGCAATCCAACATGCTTTGATTAAATAAGTTGAAGATTACTTTACAAATTTACTGGTAGGCTTGCGGCCCGCTGTTGAGTTGTTTGATAACCTTGGTCTAAAATAACCGTCAAACCTGTACACTTATAAGAATTCGTTTAACATTTTTATGGGCGGTGGTATATTATATCTACCACATAATCTTTATTTTAATTTGCTAAATGGCACTCAGAATATTTTAATAAAATTTTATTTTTGAAAGGCACGTGAAGTAAAAGTATTTATTCTTAAAAATATTTCTTCGTAAAGAATTTTAATCAATCATTTCAACTTTTTAGCGACATAAATTCATCGCCTCTGAAAGAGTTAACAGAATATGCTTGTTTTTGTACATCAATACTGTATGAAAAGTGTATTTTTTCTCTTTTTTTCATATTTTAGATTAATTAAAAATATCGGCTTCCTAGAAAATACAAAATTACGTCTGCAATAGCGTTACCAGGTGTCCCGCGTAAATTCGGGTTCCAAATGCTCTGCACAGCACTAATTTCTTACAGTTTATTTCTCCCTCTTTAAACACAAATAATTTTGCCATTAGATGAGGATAGAAAAATTGCTGTAAAATACTAAGAGCACTTAGGCCCCAATTTATGATGCACACTGGACAACACTAGTCTGCAGACATTTGAAAATGTTATACAAACTTGCAGGTTGTATAGTAGGCATTTTTTATTTTACTTATCTAACGTTATATCAGAATCATATGCTACTTTATGTCGTTTTTACCCTCATTAGAAAGCTTTTTTTTTAATTTTTATTATCTATGTTGGTAGTTTTCTAAGATTATTCCTCAAGTTCTTTTTAAAAATTTATGCTAAAAGATTTTAACTCATTTCATCTATAGTATGAGTCAACTGTTTTTGATTCACAAAAATCAAACTTATGATTCAGTATATATCGCTCACCCGCGAGAAAAGTGACACATCTTGACAAAAATAAATTTTACAGGAGAGGCAAAATAATATTTGCATAATTTTAACATAAAATAAAATTACAGCACTTAGCTCTGTAAGCAGGGATACTTGCATAAACGCTTAAAACCCTTAAGAATGAAAATATTGGATGAGGTTTGGAGGGTTGGGTAATTTTACCTCCCCACTCAATCATCTCCTCTTCTGTGGACAGAAATGGACAAATAGCGTAAAAAGGGATTTTCCGTATAACTACACTTATGAAACTGTTTGTGTAGCAAGACACCTATGACCAGCCTATTAGTGGAATAAAACTCAAAATGAATTTCTGCGAGATGTGTCACTTTTCTTGCGGGTGAGCGATATATTCATAATCTATTTTTTCAGTAGCGGCATTTTCTGTAACATTGGCTTAACCCTTTCAGTCTAATTGTGTTTCTGTAATGTTGATTTCTCAAGAAAATGTCTCAAGTAAAGACGTCACAAGAAAATGAATTCTGTAATACTGAATTCACAAGAGTTTTAGGAAAAAATTTCTTCAAAATGAGTTAAAGCGATTTTACGACATTTTCCAGACAAACTTATAAAAGTAAAATTTATTTAAAGATTTCTGGTGCAAATTTTTATTAAAATTACGTGGGATATAATGTATCGCACATTATAATGATATAATATCGTCTGTACTATGTCAAACAATCCAATATGAAAACAGTACTGACAGTGGGCTAATTTTTTTTTTTTAAATTCAGATTTCTTCACCACTTTCTGAAATTCTAAAATTCCCCTTGTTTTCGCCTTAATTGTTATCTCATTAAATAAGGCGAATTTTACTATTTCAAAAAACTGGTGCCAGTCAAGACATCTGAATTTAAAAAAACTATCTAACTGGCAACACTGTTTTCATATTGTATAGTTTGACAAGCGCCCGGCTAGCTCAGTCGGTAGAGCTCGAGACCCTTAATATCGGGGTCGTGGGTTCGAGACCCACGTTAAGCATCAGTTTTTAGCCTATGCGTATTTATGGGATGTCCTGCACTGCAGATCCTGTATAGTTTGACATAGTATCGACGATATATCACACCGACCTTCAAGGGGTTAAGAAAAAATAGGTTTTAAAGTGAAAAAAAAGCATTTTAAACGGATTTGCAACATAGTAGGTAGCACATTTTGATCGTTATTGATACCAACATTATTAATTTATATTTTTATAACAAAAAGATGATGAAGTGTAATAATATAATGGTTATATATATATATATATATATATATATATATATAATACCGTTGAAATGTAGTAATATACAACAACTTCATATGACAAAAATGGCCAATTCAAACACGTATTTCGTATCCATGGCGTAATTGAATTTCCATGTGTACTAGCGAGACGTTCGCAAGTTGATGATATCAGCATATGAGCGAATTGTGTCAGGTCGGTTTATCTGGGTAGGTTGTTTTGGAGTATTCGAGAGTGAAGTCAAGCTCGCATGTTTGAATCCTGGCCTGGGTACTTTTCTGTCTGTTACGAAATTTTCGTTCAAATTTGACATCCAGCGTAAGTATTTATTGTTGAATTTTAATGGCTTCGTATTTATGTATAATTATTCATGGCGTAATGAAGTTAATGTGTAGCGTGATTTCAGCGTTTACAATGCATAGTATTCGCAGGAATAATGAGCGAAGGTGCGAGTAAATTGTGCAGATCGGTTCTTCTGCGTAGTTAGGCGGAAGAGCATTAGCGCTTAAGGCTCCTGTGCCTGCCAGCAAAGACACTCACGAGCTAATGCTAATCCTATGGAGAAGGATTTTTCTAATATCTCGTTTGCATTTCGACAATTTTAAGTATATTTTTTTGCATTGGATAGCTGATGTCCGTCTCTATATCGCACCTTTTTTACTTTTTCGATTTTGGTTGCAGATATTTTTTAGAATGACACTTTCATTTTCAGAGCCGGTTTTGAAAGTGAAAGTAACTTTATAAAAAATATCCGCAACCAAAATCGAAAAAGTAAAAAAAGTGCGATGTAGAGACGGACCTTGGCCGTCCAACGCAAAAAAAAAAAAAAAAAAAAAAAAAAAAAAAAAAAAAAAAATTAAAAATGTCGAAATGCAAACGAGATATTAGAAAAATCCCTCCCCATAGGATTAGCATTAAATCGTGAGTGTCTTCCAAGGCCGGGACAGGGGCCTTAAAACCAAGGTCTCAGGTTTGAATCCGCTACTGGATACTGTTTCACTTTGTTGACAAATTTTTGATCAGCGTTTACCCACAAACTAAGTATTTAGTAATTTATGGTCGTAGTTACGTTCGATATTATGCTTTTTAAACTTTTGTCGTGTCGCGTATAGTTCTTTTACGTGGAAGTATAAAAAAGGAACAGCCTACGTTGAGTAAAAATGAACAATATCAGCAACAATGTTATTTAAATTGAATTTTGACACAGGCTTACCACAAACTACTGAGTCTAGCCAAACCACACTCGCTAATATACGCGAACTACATAGCTGCCAACTGTTACGATTTTTTGTATCACAAAAATTTAATAGCAAATTTTACCTTTTTTAATCTACTAAAACTTTGGAATAAATAAAGTAAAACATTCTATTAAACTTTTGTAGTACAAAAAGGCATAAGAGTTGGCAGCTATGCAACTAGCGAGCAATAATAAATATAAGTTCTAAAAGATACGAAACAATCCCAAGATGTCGATTTTAATTTTTTCTCTACTTAAATGTATTCATACTTAAATGTATTTTGTAAATCATTTTCACAGGAACCCTATTGAAATTGACATTTAAAGATTAATTAATGCATTCCTTTAAAAATCTAGAACATCACTTAATATTGCTTATAAACATAAAGATAAATTTTCAGTTTGAGACTGATTAGTCTTTTATAATCTAGTAGAATCGTTAGACTTAACGAGAAGTCTGGCACAACTATATCTGTTTAGACACCCTATTTTTTTCATCTAAATAGAAAACATTCTCTGTTTAACTGTCGAGATTGTAATATTTTCTTTGCTACTGAAAAAGTTGAAAAAGTATATTTTAACCTTTTGAGGGGCGGCGGTATATATTCTATACCACCGACGATTAATGAAATTTTACACCAGAAAATTTTATTAAATTTTACATTTCTAACTTTGGTGGAAAAAAGCTGTAAAATTGCTTTTACCTATTTTGAAATAGAATTTTTCAAATATTCCGGTGTGAGTTCCACATTACGGGAACGCAATCACTTGCCCTTCAAGGGGTTAAAAATATGAAGTGTTCAAATGCAGCGGTATAAATGATTAGTCTTTAGAATCTAACATTCTGAGTGTGAAAGCTTTGTTAAAAATTCATCTGAAAACAGTTAATACTAGGTGTTGTAGCGAGAAAATATTTTCAAATAGAATTAAATATTATGAAAGATTATTATTTACCTATTAATTAGTTTCTTTGATGGCTACCTATTGGGAAACAAAGAAACGAAGACACAAAATTAGCTAGAATATACTTTTTATAACCTTTCATAGCGACAAATCTTCTGGATTTTGGAGAAAATTTATTTTCGTATAATAATCTTTTTCTTATTTAACCTTCCTACCCTCAATGGGTCTAATCGACCCAGTTCTATAATTTATTTCACTCGATTCGAACCAGAATTTCTTTCGTAATGTAAGATACATAAAAGGCACCGAAAACTAATATAAATAAATACATTAAATAGTTTTTAAAGAAAATGCTGATGTGAAACGTTTTTATTAAGTTTGAGTAAAATTTTAACAGGGTAGGAACATTACCGTCTCAATACTCAAGGCCTTCGGACTGATTTCGTGACGTACCAAATGAAGATTAACCCCTTGAAGGGCAAGCAATTGCGTTTGTGTAATGGTTAATTCCCACCGGAAATTTTGAAAATTTTTATTTCAAAATAAGGAAAAGCAATTTTACGACTTTTCTCCCCTAAAGTCAGAAAACTAAAATTTCCTAAAATTTTTCTGGTACAAATCCTGATTACTCGTAGGTGTTATATAATATATAGCGACGCCCCTTAACCCCTCGAGGGGCGGTGGGATATATTTTATCCCACCTACGATTAATCAGGATTTGCACCAGAAAAATTTTAGGAAGTTTTAGTTTTCTGACTTTAGTGGAGAAAAGTCGTAAAATTGCTTTTCCTTATTTTGAAATAAAATTTTTCTAAATTTCCAGTGGGAATTCAGCATTACACAAACGCAATTGCTTGCCCTTCAAGGGGTTAATCTTCATTTGGTACGTCACGAAATCAGTCCGGAGGCCTTGAGTATTGAGATGGTAATGGTAGAAAGGTTAACCCCTTAACGCTCGAATTAAATTACGGTTGAAAAATTCAAATTGCTTATTGGCACCACTTTTATGAAAAAGAAATATTCACCTTATTTAATGACAGGAAAAACGATACTAAAATACAGCCAATTTCACTATTTTATAAAACTGGTGGTAATCAAACAATTTGAGTAAAAACCACAGCCCGAGAATATGACGGGAGCGAGAATTAAGGGGTTAAAAGCTGAAAACCTGCATCAAATAAAGCAAATATTTCTATTTGAAAAAAAATGTGTACTAAAAATAACCTGAGGATTTTCAGAGGGTTAAAAATTTTAGCTCTATTTTCAATTAACTCTTTCAGGGGCAAAGTACTTCTGTTACTAAAATGTCGAAATCATTGATTAGCAATAAGATTTACAAACAAAATTCTTTGAAAATAAGTAAAAGCCTTTTTTCCCGTACTTTATTAAAGCAAAATTTTATTGTGGCATTTTGGAATAAAAATGAAGTGGGATATATTATATCCCAACCACCATCAAGGAGTTTATGTTCTTTCAAAAATTTCCATACATGCAGGGCTCCCACTATGTCTCTGTTTTGAATATCACTATTTTTCAAAGGAAAGTCCGGTTTATAATTTTTTTAGAAAGAACGTTTTCCTAGCAATTTGCGAAGAAACCTACCACGAATATCATTCTTAACCCATTAATGCCGAGTTCCTTTTACACCTTTTTAATACCTAGGTACCAGTTGACACCAGTTTTCCCATATTGTAATTTTAAGTTATTTCATCTCTCAAAATCTGAGATTAAGTAATAACAAAATTTCCTTACTAAAATATTGGTTTTCATTTTTAAAATTTTCGTATTTCTCTAATGGCAAATTTTCGTACCAACCGGCATTAATGGGTTAAAACGTAACCCTTGTTAAATGCATGGTGATGCATATCTACATCACTTTCTAGTTAATTCTTAGCGACCAGTACATTTATATAGAAATATTAATCCTGTAAAAATTACAAAAATATAAATTTAAAAATCTATCTTAAAATTTTTGGTGTCTAATCTTTAATATAGGAGTAAAGAAAATAATTCTAAAAAAAATAATTTATACATCTAAGGGTTAAGATTGAAAAAATAAAAAAATTATATAAAATAAGGTATTTAGATTTATACTTATTAAAATATTTACTAATATGAAATATTTTAGTTTTTACTTGTATTGCAGATGTGCAACATAAGAAAAGGTTGACGTATTATACGAAAAATATATCTATTTGTTTTTACTGGAGACAGTTTGCCCACGTATTCTAATCTTCTTTACTGACACAGAGAAATAATTGTCTAGGTTGTCACAATATGGCGGAAACGCAGGGCCTAACTACCGCCGAAGTAAACTTACACCAGTAAATTTGAATATCTGTTTTTGTGATTATTCATGACTGAAATTTTGCGTTATTAAAACGTTAAATAAGGAGAAAATTTCTATTTAAATTTACTAGTAGAAGTTTGACCCAGAGGCAATCAAGCTCTGCAAAAGCGGTTACAGTTGATGCTTCACTATTTTAAGTATATGCTAGTTCATTTTTATTAATAGTTCCATGGTGTTTTCAAGTGAGTGAAGAGTCCCCTGAAGAAAATCAGAGAAAGCGCCAAACAAAGAAACAGACAAGTGGCGCTATCTGTGATCGAAGTTTGGAACTAATTATTTTCATTCACCTGAGGAATACTTTTCATCGTGAGAAGCATTTTGCCCAAACTGCACTCCTGTACGATAATTACTTGATTTTACATTGAATTTAAAATGTGTCAGGGACTTTTCGGACACCCTGTATATTGGAGATTGTTCTTATAAATGAAATGTATTAATTTTACTTTATTATGTATTTAAGCAACAGCTGTAAAATTTTTCTAATGTAAAACTGAAAAAGGCTATATCTTTTTTGTTCATTTACTTTTCAATTTCGCTATAATTTTAATTTCCGTTTCTATGGCTATCCTCAAATTGAAAATTTCTACTCTCTTTCTGCAAAAATTCTTTCAAAATTTGGCATAATGAGCCGACAATTTTATGAAAATAGGCTGAGGAACTTTCCTAACTTTTAAAACAAAAATTCCGTACCTTCTTCGCCGTAAATGGACTTTTTTATTAGAGAAGCAAAAGAACTGCAAAACTGAAAATCTCATTTAAATAATACAATGTTTAACTTTCAAGAGGTAGGATTTATTTCCTTCACTTTCGAACGTCTTAAGAAGCATTTTAACCGCAATGATTAAATTACAACGAGAAAAGTAAATAAGGTAAAATTTTCAACTGCTACAATTAATTTTATTCCGGAATATTTGCTTCAGTTTTATTGAAAAATAGTTTTCTTTTTAAGTTATATTAAATAAACTAATTATATTAAATATACAATATGAACACGTCACTTTAAAGGAACACTTTTATTAGAGATTTTTCTTGTTATATATTTAACATATTTATTTTATTTAATATTACTTTAAAGACCAACGATTTTTCATTAAAATTAAAAGCAAATATCTCGGAATAAAATTAATTCCACCAGCTGAAAATTTGACCTTATTTACTTTTCTCGTTGAATTTAATCATCGCAGTTATAATAATTCTTGAGGCGTTTGCATATGACGGAAATAAATCCGATCGCTTGAAAGTTAAATATTGTGTTCTTTAAATGGCATTACCAGTTACGCAATTCATTTTTTTTTGTTTGTTTCTGCAACTCTGACGTATATACTCGCGTATAAGCCTACGGGTAATTCCATGAAAACTTGTCATGTCTGCCACACAGCTGAAAATCGCTATGCTTGTTTGCTATAAGTATTTTAGAACGGAAAAATGTGACTTATTTTATTGGAGATATCTCATCAATAGAATAACGCAAAGCAAACTTTTCGAAAATAACGGTGGTCAACAAGCATAGCGATTTTCAGCTGTGTGACAGCAATGACAAGTTTTCATGAAATTAACCCTACAGTGGAATTAACCCTACACTGTTAAAAATATCGCGAAAAATTACCTCTGTTTTTTAAAGGCTCTCCATTTTCTGACCAATGAGAACGCTACATAAACAGCTGTAAAGCGTTCTCATTGGTCAGAAAATAGATAGCCTTTAAAGACAGAGGTAATTTTTCACGATATTTTTAACAGTGTACTTCAAATTCGAGTGGAATATAAGACTGCATACCAGTATTTGAGAAAAGTTATAATCGACTTTCCTAACTTCAGAATTTGCAAAAAAATTTTGAATTTTAAATTAGGCGAAGATAACTAGAGGAAAAAAAATTCTGGTGAAAAATATATATTTTTTAAACTTAAGTAAAATTTGCCGTCTTTCTAGCTTTAACTGGAGAAAACTATGCAAATTCTGAGAATGAAGGCGGCGTTACATTTTCTGTGTTTTAAAAATTAAATAGAAATTTTCTTATCATTAATAATGGTGCCAGACGCCGTGGATATTCCAAGGAGTTTGCAAACATTGCATTCGCATAACACTTTAATCCTTAAATGATAGCTGCCAATGCTTTCTTTGCTAACACCAAATTTGATTTATGCCTTGTTTAATCGTGATATTTCGACTAATAAATAAGGCAATATTTACTATAAAATTTTAGTGGTAGGAAGAAAGAGCAAAATTTGGCAGCTATGCTTAAATGCATAGTGATGCATATCTGCATTACTTTAATTTTAGCTCATAGCAACCACTGTATTTATATATAAATATTAATCATCAAAAATTAGAAAAACAGGCTACTAAATAAGGTTAAAAATCTACCTTAAAATATCTGGTGTCTACTCTTTAATGTAAGAATAAAAAAACACAATTCTAAAAGTATAATTCCCGCATTAACCCCTTGAGTGGCGCCGTTTGCAGTCGGCAAACGGTTAATTTTAATGCCGAAATTAACAAGTGAAACCAGAAATATTTTTGTACACTTTCGATCTCATAATATACCCGAAAAAAAGCTTTTGATTATTTTCAAATAAAATTCTTCTTAAATTGCGGTGTGAATTAAATATTTGAACATTTTTAGAGCAGAAATGCCTTGCCCCTGAAAGGGTTAAGGGTTAAGTTTTACAAAATAAATTTTTTTTTTTATAAAATAAGGTATTTAGATTCATACTTAATAAAATATTTACTAATTTGCAATATTTTACTTAGTTTTTACTTCCATTTCAGATGTGCAACATAAGAAAACTTTGGCTGATCATACAAATAATGTATCTGTAATTTTTTTCATTATTTTCCTGTGTAATAAACCTTTCTGAAAATCATATATAATATTTTCGAAACAAAATTAAAAAAAGCATACATTTAAGAGTTTAGACTTCAAGGCTCACACTCGGTCCGTTTTTTGAACACCACTTTTTTTCAAAGGAAAATCTAATTTATAATTTTCGTCGAAACTTACCTTGCAGACAGTTTTTATTGGTATGGTTGCTAAAACCTACCACGATTTTTTCTTAACTCTTTAGTGCGCAGCTTTGCATATATGCAAAGAACACTGTTTTGAATTAAATGGATTTTTTTTATTCGCATACACCTAATTCACACCAGAAAATTAAAATAGCAATATTTGCTTTAATTAAAAATCAAACATTCCATATCTGATTAAAGCGAAATTAATCCCTGAAACTTTCTGGTGCAAAGTCAGATTCTCTGAACTACGTCATTTCTAGAACGTATTCTATGTTGGGAATTAAAAGGTTAAAGGTTAAGTTTTATAAAATAAATTATTAAATAAAATGAGGTATTTGGAGACATACTTATTAAAGTATTTACTAATTTGCATTATTTTAGCGTAAAACAGCCACACGACAGTAGATTTTACTTGTATTCCAGATGTGCAACAGAAGAAAAGTTTGCCGTTTTATATAAAAAATGTATGTCTGATTTTTTTTCCTTATTTTTCCTGTGTAATAAAAATTTCAGAGAATCATACACAATTTTTTCGAAACAAAATAGAAAATCGCGCGTTTAAGGGTTCAAATAATCCTGGTTTTCAAAAAACGGGCTAGTGGGACCTGACCTACGCCATTGTGTAGGTGATCAAAAAGAAAAGAAACATTTTCCTCTTTTTGTGGCGATTTGAAGTCAAGCCTGCGCCCAGAGAATAGCGTGGATCCACCCTTGGCATAACCTGGTATAGAATATTTTTTTAAAATATTTTTTTCAATCAGATATGATCCTATTAATTCGAGGAAAACGCCAAAACACTTCTACACTAAATCTTCCCGTCTTAAAGAAAACAACTTCGTCGGCTTAAAAATTAATGTTGTATTAATTATTTATACGGGATTTCCCTTTCTCATTTTTCTTTTCACTTTTTCTAACTAACATACAATTCAGAATGTCTACTCCCTGTTCAGAACACATTCTATGAAAATGGGCACACTCAGCAGGCAATTGTACAAAAATATACTGACAAACTTTTATAATTTGAACAAAAATATTTAAAATATTTTTTTTATTGAATGTAGGGGTCAACTTATACGTGAGTAGGGGAGGTAGGGGAGGTTTGATGCATAAGGAGGGCTGATACATTGCCAATTTTCTTCAACAAATGGCATTAATAGCCATTGTAATAGATGTAAAGGCTGCTTTTATTAGCAAAGGCCATCATTAGCTGGACTTAGTAGTGAAGAACTGACAACATTTTTTTTTCTTTTAATTTCGAAGATTTTTTGAATGTCAATATAATTTTTTTTAAATGCTGATTTTCTTTCATAACGCTTATTACAGTGAAGATTATATCATGTAATTATTTTTTATTTGTAAAGCACCATTGTTAGAGTGAGTTTTACTGGAAAGAAGATTGGCATTTTGCAACTGCATTTATACAAAGTGACTGAAAATCCAATAAGGCATGATAGGGAGAAATGATACATTAGTGTTGGGGAGAAATGATACATTTGTATATTTGAAATTTAATAGTTTTTTTAGCTCACAGGCTATCAAAGCCTGAGAGCTAATGTGCCCGCCCGTTCTGTATGTATGTACGTACGTATGTACGTAACACGATAACTCTTGATAGAAACATCCGATTTGCTTCAAAAATTTTTCCTATGTTCATTGTGATAAGGCGCTTCCCTGATTAGTTTTGGGAGTTCATTGGTTAAGGATAAAGGGGGAAAAGAGAGGTTAGTCCACCCCTCTTAATTCAGATAAATGGGTTTTCATGCAGAATGATTCGATTTGCTCCGAATTCGGTATACCGGTTTATTTAACTATTAAACTAATACAGGACTATAATATTCATTATTGTTTTACAGCAAGAGGTACTGAATTGGTACGGAAGAACAAAGAGACTATTCATAGAGATTATGTAAGTTACATAGAAAAGTAGTGCGATGATAGATGGTTAGTTCGCTTTGCTCGTCACGTAGAAGGAAAAAAGTTTAAATGGCCTGAAAGCGAAAATGTTTCTATAATTGACGAACGGCAAATTGAAAAAACATTATATCTACCCGATTTTACTTATCAAAATGATAGATTTATTAGTTTTTCTTTTAACCATTTCAGGGGTGGTGGTATTCTTATGAAATCACTTAATTTTAATTCAAAAACCCCACATTGGCACCAACATTTTAGTAAAATATTTTCCATTTACCAAGAAAGTGAAATATATCCCTTTTCTTATTTCTAATTAAATTTGTTGTTAAATTCCGGTGCCATTCAATTATTCAACACTTTAGCATTGAAAATGCTTTGCCCCTGAAAGGGTTAAAGGCAGGGGGTAAAAATCTAGGCTCCCACAGGAATTCTCTCACCACTAAATTTTATTCATTATTTTTTGTCTAATATTTCGTCTAATTTTTTTGTAAGAATGCTAATAAAACTTAAGCGAAAAAACTAATAAAATTTAGTGGTGAGAGACTGCCCTCTGGCGCCTAGATTTTTACACCCCTACTTAAAGGAATCTTAAATGTGCTAAATTTATGTTAAATTGTTTGCAAATCAGCAATGTTCACTTCATTTTCCCTTTCAGCTAGATCTCTAGGGTTTTTTTCATTATTTATTTTTATAAAGTGTGTTAATAGGATTGTTTAAATAATAGCAATAGTTTAAATATATTTGTAAAAAAACATTTCTGAAACAAAAATATGTCAATGTTATTTCGTTTAAAATTTTACTTAAATATTTCAAAATTTATCATAAAAAATTGTGTGACGCATAAATTAAATGGGCTGCATTTATTTTTTTCGATTTACATAACAGTGTATCAAACCTCCCTTGCTAGTGTATCAATCCTCCCCAGTAATGGGGAGATTTGATACAGTAGTAACCATGCAAAATACTTGTGATATATATTTTGAATGACTATTTTTTAAATTCACAATATTTTTAATAAATGGATACAAGCTCACTTTATAAGAAACACGAAAAATTTGTTTAAAATTAGCTTTCTAAGGGTTGTAAAAAATTAGTGAAAAAAAAGTGTATCATACCCCCCCCCCCTCCTCTTATACGGTAATTCTGAGTTTCTACACACTTTTCACCAGATATTATTTTAAAATTTGGCATGCCAAGCAGACTATTCTATCAAAACATACTAACTAACTTTCGAAATTTTAAACAAAATATTTTAAACTATCAATGGACATTTATATTAAAGATTTTTATTATTATATATTAAATTTATTTATATTATTTAATATAACTTCAAGGGAAAGCTATTATTCATTAAAAATAAATTAAATGTCTAAAACAAAATTTTTGGCTCCCCATAAAAATGTGATCGTATTTTCTTTATTCAATGTAATTTAATAATCGCGTTTAAAATACTTCTTGAGGCTTTCCAGAATTCCGGTAGTTCTACAAGTGTTACCAGTGGGTTACTTTTTCTAATTCGGATATTTTAATTGACACTATTTTTCTAAATTGGTAAAATTCCGCTTGATTTCGTCTTAATTAATAAGTCATTAAATAAGACGAATTTTACTATTTCAAAAAAGTGGTGCTATTCATGAAATCTGAATTAAAAAAAAGTAGCCCACTGGCAACACTGAGTGTTACCACAAATTTTTAACAGTTTTTTAAGCTTATTTAACCCTTTAATTCTCATGCCCGTGGGTCTGGCAGTTGCACTTTTTTTTATTCAGATTGTTGGATTCCCACCAGTTTTTTAAAGTAGTGTACTTTGCTTTATTATCACATCATTTTATCTGCCATTAAATAAAGAGAATATTTATGCTTCAAAAAAGTGGTGGCAATCAAACAATCTGCATAAAAAAGTAGCCTGCTCTTATCGGGCGCGACGCTTAACCCCTTGGAGGGAACCGGTATACTATATGTACCACTTAATTCCCAAATGCCTTATTGGCACCGGAATTTAAGAATTAAATTTTGCTTAATGTATGCGATGAAAAATTTTACTTAATTTCATGTAAATTTGTTCATAAATACCGGAGTCATTCAATCATTTTAACATATTAGCATTAGAAGTACTTTTCCCCTGAAAGGGTTAAGGGGTTAACACTAGAAGGACGGTGAGCGGACATTTTGACCCATACCAAATGAATATATTTCTGTTTGAACCAGAAATTTCTTTGTAATATATGTTTAAAAGACTCAAAGAAGAGAAAAGTGCGGTTAAATAAAAAAGTTAAACAGTTTTAAATAAAAATTCTGGAGTGAAATATTTGTATATAACTTGTGTAAAATTTCCTGTCTTTCTATTGTTAACAGTAGAAAAATGTTGCAAATTCTCAGAATGAACGTGGCGTTATGTCTTCTGTGTTTTAAAAATGAAATAGACATTTTCTTACCGTTAATAATGGTGCCAAAGATCTTGGAAATTCCAAGGAGTTTGCGAATCTTGCGGTCGCGTATAAAGAAAATAAGTTCTTTTGATTAAAAATTAAGATTGGATTATTTATATGGGATTTTCACTTTTTCAATTTACTTTCCACTTTTCCTAGTTAACCTACAATTCAGAATTTCTTCTTCCAGTTCAGAACAAATACGAAGCCCAGTAGCGTAATTGTCAGCGCACCTGTCTGCCACGCTACAGGTGGCGAGTTCTGCCGTTGCCATCGAAATACTCAAGGCCTGAGGACAAGAATTGTGACGTCATCACTAATCGACCGACTTTTCAGTAGTGTTGGAATCCACACTGGAATATTTTGAATAGCAATTTTCTTTTATTTTATTTGTGGAATATCTATTATCTTATAAAACAATAATAACCATTTAAACTTACTGGTGAGAATTTGGAATCCCCCAATAAAAAATCATTCCGCATCTGGCTGAATTTTTGTTTTGGGATTCTGAATCGTCACCAGTAAGTTTAAATAGTATTGTTTTATACGATGATAGATATTCCACAAATAAAATAAAAGAAAATTGCTATTCAAAACTAGTGTATTCCAGCACTAGTGAGAAGTCGGTCGACAAGTGATGACGTCACAACTTTTGTCCTCAGGCCTTGAGTATTTCGATGGCAACGATTCTGTTCTCGGCTGGGCTAGCTTCACTCAACATTTGATCCCTTCGGGGTCGATAAAATGAGTACCAAGCTTGCTTGGGAACTAAACACCGAGGGTCTCGCGTTGGGTTGACCACCTGGCCGGAGCACATGCTGCATAGCACCTCGGGGACCAGGGTGGAGTAAACAGAGTTCGGCTCTGTAGGCCCTGATCCTTCATTGATCGTACAGCCACATGTTTAGTTTTTTTTATAGTTCAGAACAAATTCTATAAAAATGGGCACACCCAGCAGACTATTGTACAAAAATATGCTGGCGAACTTTTATAAATTTAAACAAAAATTCTGCATGAATTCACTATAAAAAAATATTTATTTTAGATACATATCATATTTTAGATTAAATTTATTATTTAACATTTTAACCCTTAAATGCATGATTTTTTATTTTGTTTCGAAAAAATTATGTATGATTCTCAAAAAGGTTTATTACATACGAAAAATAAGGAACAAAATCAGAGATAAATGTTTTGTATAATACATCGTCCTTTTCTTATGTTGCACATCTGCAATACAACTAAAAATTAAAATATTGCAAATTAGTAAATATTTTAATAAGTATGAATCTAAATAACTTATTTTATATATATATTTTTTTAACTTAACCCTTAAATGTATAAATTATTCTTTTAGAATTGTGTTTTTTATGCTTATATTAAAGACTGGACACCAGAAATGTTAATATATATTTATAACCTTATTTAGTAGCATATTTTTGCAATTTTTACAGAATTAATATTTCTATATAAATTTACTGATTGCTAAGAATTAAATAAAAAGATGATGCAGATATGCATTACTATGCATTTAAGGGTTAAAATGACTTTAAGCATAGCTGCCAACTTTTACGCTTTCTTCCCACCACTAAAATTTTATAGTAAATATTATTGTACCATCGAAATCTCGCGATTAAACAAGGAGAAAATCGCTATTAAATTTTAGTGGTAGGGAAAAAGCGTAAATGTTGGCAGCTATGTTTTAAGTTACAGCCACTTTTTAATAAAAATGAAGCCAATAACTGGAATAAAATTAATTCTACCCGATTAAATTGTGACCTTATTCACTTTTTGGAGTAGTTTAGTTATGATTTATAAAATACTCCTTGAGACTTTCGCATATGAAGGAAATAAATACGATTGCTTGAAAGTTACATATTGCATTATTTAAGTGGCATTTCCATTTTCGAAATTCTTTTTCTGTCTTTTTCGGCAGTTAACATAGAATTTACCGTTTCTACACACTTTCTCTCATGCATTCCTTCTAAATTTGGCATCCAAAGCAGTCTATTTGAAAAATAGAAAATGAAGAACTTTTTTAAATTTTAAACAAAAATATTGAAATACTTCACTGTGAAATGGGCTTATCTTTTCTTGATATACATTTAATTCACTTTTCTTATTCAATATGATGTTAAGGGACAACAGTTTTTGATTTAAAAGAATCAGACATCCTTAACAAAACTATTTCCACCAGATTAAAATGTGACTTTATTTACTTTACTCGACGTAACTTTATTAATCGCGTTTAAAATACTTTTTGAGGCATTCACATATAAAAGAAATATACCCAACCGCTTAAACAGTAAAGATTGTATTATTTTAACGGGATTATCTGTTTCTCAATTTTTGTTTCAGTTTTCCGGATGACCTGCAATTCAGAGATTCTGCTTCATGTTCAGCACATATTATTTCAAATTTTGGCGCAGTCAGCATAATATTGAGCAAAAAATATGCTGACGAACTTTTCTAACTTTTAAAGAAAAAATGCGCATTATTTTACAACAAATGAACATTTATTTTAGAGACATTTCACATTTTATATTAAATTTATTTACATAGCTGCCAACTTTTACACTTTCTTGCTACCACTAAAATTTTGTAGTAAATATTGCCTTATCTAATCGTCGAAATCTCATGATTAAACAAGGCAAAGATCTTTACTCAATTTTAGTGGTAGCAAAAAAGCGTAAAGGTTGGCAGCTATGTATTTATCTTTTTTTTTTTTTTTTTAATATGACTTTAAGGGAAATATTTCTGCATTAAAATGAATCAAATTATCTGAAAAAAATTATTAAGACCACATTAACCTGTTAAAGGGCGGCGGTATATTATATATACCACTTAATATTTATTCCCAAACTAACAAATAACTTTACAACTAAAGGGCATAGCCGGATAAGCATTGGAAACATGCCTTTCAATCAAATTTCCTGATTTTCCCCCAGATGTGGCTACATATCTGACAATATATTTCCCCTATTATCGACCTATAAATATTGATATTTAATGAGATAAAAATGTTTATTCGATTTTTTAAAAAACGGATTTTCTCAAAAACGGCTGCTCCGAATTTCATGCCATTAACTGAGGATATATAGATACCAAAGATGCATAACCGGTAATTTTCGAATAAGTTACTGTTTGTAAAAACTGGGTGAAATAGCGAAATAAAAATTCCAAAAAATAAAAATCACATCTTATAGTTATCCGAAAATTACCATTTTCTTGTAAAAAATTCTCCATGTGTGCCCGTATATTCTATATAAATGCCGAAAGTTTGCGTTGGGTACTACAGATAAATATTTAAAAAATGTATATTAAAATTATTGAAATTCATTTTAAGGCGTTATTTGGGGCGGAGCTACTTAACTTCAACATCCGAAGAATTTTTGGAACAAAGTCAGTAGGCAATATGTCAATTGATCTATTTTAGATTCCAATAAGCATATAAGCCATGTTTTTCAACATCATGTTCATTTATATATCGGCAGTGTTAAGAATTTTGCTCATGTGTTTATTAAAATTTAAAATACAGCAATTCTGTAACTGTTTATTTCAAAAATTCTTCGGGTGTAGAAGTTGAGTAGCTCTGCCCAAAATAACACCTTAAAATGAATTTCAATAATTTTAATATACATTTTTGTTAATATTTATATGTAGTACCCAACGCAAACTTTCAGCATTTATATAGAATATACGGGCACATATGGGGAATTTTTTACAAGAAAATGGTAATTTTCGGATAATCATAACATATGATTTTTATTTTTTCTAATTTGTATTTCGCTATTTCACACAGTTTTTATAAACAGAAAATTATACAAAAATTACCAGTTATGCATCTTTGGTACCTATATATCCTCAATTAATGGCATGGAATTTCGTGCAGCAGTTTTTGAGAAAATTCGTTTTTTTTTAAAAAATCGAAAAAATATTTTTATCTCATTAAATATCAATATTTAGGAGGTGATAATAGGGGAAATATAATTTCAGATATGTAGCTACGTCTGGGGAAAAAAAATCAGGAAATTTGATTAAAAGGCATTTTTCCAATGCTTATCCGGCTATGTCCTTTACTCGAAAAAACGCTTTTACTTAATTTCATATATATTTTTTTGTAAATCCTGGCGTCAATCAATAATTTTAAGATTTTAGCAACAAAAGTAGCTTGTCAATGAAAGGGTTAAAATGTGACCTTATTTAACCCATTAAGGACCAGAATGTCTTACAGGAATTTTATTCCGTTTACACCAATTTTTGTTAAACGCTTACTTTTATGTACTTTATGAATCACCGAAATATGTTAATTAATAAGGCAAAATTTACTTTTATCTTTTACTGGTATCAACAAAAGTGCAAACATTACAAATATAATGTTGCAAAAACCCAAAGTCAGACTTTAACGAGTTAATTTTCTCCATGTAACTTAGTCATCACCTGAGAGGGCGGTGGTTCATTTCTGAAACACCAAATTTTAATCCCTAAAGACTACATTGGCACCAGAATATTGGAATAAAAAATTTCAAGCGTCAAAAGAGCAAAAGCTTTTGCTGATTTTGAATTAAATTTGTTTGTAAATTCTGGTGTCATTCACTCACTTTAGCATTTTGTGATTAGAAGTACCTTATCCCTGAAAGGGTTAAAGTACTTCATGAGATGTTCGCATATGAAGCAAATAAACCCAACCGCTTTAAAGTTAAACATTGTATTATTTAAAGGATATTTTTACTTTCGAAATTCTTAATTAGGAGTTTCTGCACCCTTTTCACCATGTATTCTTTTAAAATTTGATATGTCATGCAGAATAACCTAAAAAATATACTGTCGAATTTTTCTAAATTCAAAATTCTTTTTCTGTTCTCTTTTCAGAAAATATTCTTTCATAGTTTGGCACTTTATTTCAGCAGAATATTTTATGAAAATGTGACGTGGAACACTTCTAACTTTTAAGTAAAATTTCTGCATCGCATTACTGTGAATGGAATTTATTTATTATTTATTTAATTAAATGTTATTGAATTTTTAACCTGAACATCTACATACTTTACTAGCTTGTTCCCTGATTACATAGATCATTAAACTTACTAATATTATAATGTACAGGAAAAATTCTACTTATCACGCTTATCTATAGCATAAGGAGCACTGAGAACCAAAGGGCAATTCCAAGCCAATGTTACCATATTTAGTATTTTATTTTTTACATCAAATCGGTAATATATATATTTTTTTCTAATAGCACAGTAGTGGAAAATTGGCGCAAAGGCGGAGCCTATCGACACCACTAAATTTTAGTAGTATTTTGCGGCTTATCTAATGACATAATTCCTGAGTTTTTATTAAGGTGAATAATACAATAAACAATTAGCGGTGTCAATAGGCTCCTCCTCTGCGCCAATTTTCCACCACTGAATAGCATTATATTTTTTATATTTTCAATGCATATTTTATAAAATTTTGAATTGTCAAAGTCAATAAAATCCATTATATTCAGCATAGCTTTGTTTATGTGTGTATTATTTTATCTGTTATGTATTTGATGTTCGTCTGTTACACGAAATATTACATATTTTTCATAACTGTATTGTGGCAACAGTCAAATTTTGTTTAAGACACATGTTTCTGAACTCCCTCTGAATAAATATACATTTCTGTGGTGATAAATTGTATGTTATTTTATCAGTAATGGAGACAAACATTAAGGTATCCAAAAAGCATGTTAATGCCTGTTTGTCTGTTACAATGCCATTTTTAAAATCATAATTATTTACATTAAATAATTTATTCATAATAACTATATTAATTTATTTCTAATAACATAGGTTAATTGTAGCCGTCCTTGAATACATAATTATTATTTTAAAAATAAGATAAGGTCATTTTTTCCGCTATAACTCTTAGTCTGTTAGAATGGAATTGCTCCAAAATTAATAAAGTCCATTTTTTCGTTTAACCCTTTCAAGAGCGGTGGTTCCTTTTTGGAAAATTTTATTTTAATTCCTAAATGCCACATTGGCACCAGAATATTGGAATAAAAATTTCTTCTTCATGAAGTACGTGAACAAAAGCTTTTGTTTATTTTGAAATAAATTTGTTTGGAAATTCTTGTGTCATTCACACATTTCAGCATTTTATGATTAGAAGTACCTTGCCCTTGAAAGGGTTAACCGAGTTTGGGATAATTTCGTACTCTATAAGGGTTCGTAAGGGCCAGGGAATTTGTAGACAAGAAAATTCTTCGGTACCAGTATTTATTCATAGAAAATCTCTCCTTAAATAAAGCAAAATTTCGTGCGTTTAACCTAGATTTATCTTTCTAGTTAAAATACTGATATTTTCGTGGGAAATTCCCTGAAATGTAAGAATCCTGCCAAGGGATAATATTCGGTGCGTAACAAACAAAAATGAAAATGAAAATGGTGAGTAACAAAGGGTGATAGTGTTCGACGTTTCTGAATAAAACGTACGAGAACTCATTAAATTTAACTACAAATATTTCTGCAAAATGTTTTATAGACTTGGTCGACTTTTTCTGAAAGTTTCATGTATTTTCCAATTTCTATTTTTCATTAAGCTTAGAGCAAATATCTTGGAATAGAATTATATCCGCCAGCTGAATATTTGACCTTATTTACTTTTCTCGTATTAATTTAGTCATCGCGGGTAAAATATTTCTTGTGACGTTCGAAAATGAAGAAAATCAATTCTACCGCTTTAAACTTAAGTATTTTTTCTTTATTGAAATGGGATTTTTAATTTTAAAATTATCTTTCTCTCAGTTTCTGCAGCTGAGCATGTGAACTCCGACATAATTTCCAACACTTATTCTTTCAAATATGTCATGTTAACCCTTTCAAGTGCAATGGCTCTGCCTAGGGACCACGTAATGGTAATTCCAAACCTAAGAACGGAACCAAGAATATTTTAATAAAATTTTGCATTACAATTAAAGTTTAGAAGAACAAGTTTTTATTTTCTAAAAGGTTCGCTTGTTAATTCTGGTGTCAATCCCTCATTTCATCATTTCACGAACCGAATTCTTCTATGCCAGAAAGGGTTATGCAGACTATTGTTTAACCCTCTAATTCCCAGGGTGGAATGCTTTCCAGAAATTGAGTAATTTAGAGAATCGGAATTCACACCATAAAATTTAATATCAAGTTTCGGTTTAGTTAATAACGAAATGTCTGCTATTAATTAAATTAAACATTTCTATTTTAACTTTCTATTTAAAATTTCTGGTGTGAATAGTGAATATATGTATATAAAAATCCACTAAATCGTGAACGCTGATGGTAGCAAATATGCTACCATGGGCAGTAGAGGGTGAACAATATTCTGAAGACATGTTTCTAGCTTTTTAACCCTTAAATGTATGGCGATGCATATCTGAATCACTTTTTATTTAACTATAGCAACCATTGTATTTATAGAGAAATATTAATTTTTTTAAAAAATTGCAAAAATATGCTACTAAATAAAGTTAAAAATCTATCTTAAAATTATGGCGTCTGATCTTTAATATAAGAATAAAAAACACAATTCTAAAAGAATAATTCATGCATTTAATGGTCAAGTTTTACGAAATAAAAAAAATTATAAAATAAAATATTAAAATTCACACTTCTTCAAATATTTACTAATTTGGACTATTTTAGTTCTGACAATAATTTTTCCTTGTACTGCATATGTGCAACATAAGAAAAGATTGGCGTATTATACGAAAAATGTATCTCTGATTTTTTTCATTATTTTTCCTGTATAATAAACCGTTCTGAGACTCATATATTATTTTTTCGAAACAAAATAAAAAATTATGCATTTAAGGGTTAACCCTCTCGCTGCGTAAGTAATTGTTCGCTATGAGCGTCTTTTACAGAATTTCTAATCGTTTATCACCGGTTCTTTAAAGCAGAAATATTTGACTGTCGTAATCGGGGAAATGTCCTGATTATATCTGACAAAGTTTTCGCTAAAAAATAACTGGTGGTTATAACCAAATAGTATTAATTTGACAGGAAAATGTATGCCCAAGCATATTTCGGGCTGCGCAGCGAGAGGATTAAACAAAAATTTTGCATTACTTCACTGCCAGGCTTTTATGCTAGAGATTTTACTTATGATACAGGAGTTCCTTAAATACATATAAAATGAAATATATAAATTTTATATATAATCAGGGCCAGGGCTCCCACTGCGTCCGTTTTTTTTTTTTTTAACACCACGTTTTTTCAAAGAAAACTCTTCTTTATAGATTTCGTGGAAACTTACTTGGAAGGGCATTTTTCATGAAATTGTTGCAGAAACCTACCACTAAATTTTGGTTACCCTCCCACTGGTTAGTAAAACTAAAACTGGTCCGTTTTTGAAAACCAGTAGTTTCTAAGAAAAAATTAATGGTAGGTTTCTGCACCAATTTCAAGAAAAACGCCCTTTCATGTAAGTGTCTACGAGTTTTCTTTAAAAAACATGGTGTTCAAAAACCGACGGAGTGGGAGCCCTGATTATGTATTAAATATATATATTTTATTTCTTTAGACTTTAAGTAATGATTTCATAGCTGCCAACCTTTACGCTTTCTTCCTACCACTAAAATTTTCTTCTAAATATTGCCTTACTTAATGGTCAAAATTTCCTGATTAAGCAAGGGGAAAATCTCTTCTAAATTTTAGTGGTAGCAAAAAAGCGTAAAGGGTGGCAGCTATGTGATTTTCTAAAAAATTGATGTTATTAACTTTTCGCTTTGTGATTTAGACTTTACTTTTAAAATACTTCTTGAGACGCTTTCACGAAGTTTTTATGGGACCCCACTGACTTCGGCAGGGTAAACCAAGGCGAACTATTCCCTCTCTGATTGATTTTTCCCAAATGAACCTCAAATGTTTATGATTTTATAGAAAACAAAAATATCTCCAAACAATAGGGAACCGATCTGCCTAAGGCAGCGTATACAAAAGATTTTTTGAAACGCATTTAAATTCAAGGGGTTAAGGGGCGGCGGTATATATTATATACCACCTACGATTAATCAGGATTTGCACCAGAAAAAATTTAGGAAATTTTAGTTTTCTGACTTTAGTGGAGAAAAGTCGTAAAATTGCTTTTCCTTATTTTGAAATAAATTTTTTCTAAATTTCCGGTGGGAATTAAGCATTACACAAACGCAATTGCTTGCCCTTCAAGGGGTTAATCTTCATTTGGTGCGTCACGAAATCAGTCCGGAGGCCTTGAGTATTGAGACGGTAATGGCTAAGACCGGCGATTACTTTTATATTCACTTGTACCACAATTTACAAAAAATATTGTTTGTGGTAAATTTCTTGTGAAAGTTTCCTAATAAAAGTGTATGGCAGTGATTATTTTTAAAACGTTGTGCGAATAGAATAAAGAAATACTGGGTGGGACGACATATGTCCCTCGTAAATCGGGACACAACATGCTCTGGATAGTACTAATTTCTCACAGTTAATTTTGCCGTATTTAAGCAAGGTACTTTCAGGGGCAAGGTACTTGTATTCATAAAATGTTGAAATAATTTAATGACACCAGTATTTACAAAAGAATTTATTTGTAAACAAGTAAAAACATATTTTCGCGTACTTAATACAGGAGAAATTTTCATTATAAAATTCCGGTGCGAATGTGGCAATTATGGATTAAAATTATGTGATGCCGTGGCGGCATCACCGCCCTTCAAGGAGTTAACACTACAACTACCGGAAATTTGAGTCAAGTTTAAAAAAAAATATTTCACACCAGAATTTTCATTTAAAACAGTTTTATTATTTAACATTTTTCGCCTTGATATCTTTTAAACTTATTTCATATTCAAATTCCTGGTTTGAACCGAAACATATTCATACGTAATCGTCAAAATGACGGGCCACGGTAGTTCTAATTTTAATCGCAGATAATTCTGCCATTAGTTAGTCTGCCATTAATTCTGCCAAGACGAAGAAAATAAATTTAAAATATTGATGTCCAGAGCATTTGGAGCTCCCATTTACGTGGGACACCTGACAACAATAGTCCCAACTCCGTAACCAAAAGATTAATTAACCCATTAATGCCGGTTGGTTCGAAAATCTGCCATTTAGGTAATACGAAAATGTTATATATGAAAACCAGTATTTTAGTAAGCAAATTTTCATCTTACTTAATCTCAAACTTTGAGTGATTAAATAAGTTAAAAATTACAATATGGGAAAACTTGTGTCAACTGGCACCTAGGTATTAAAAATGTGTAAAAGAAACTCGGCATTAATGGGTTAAGTAAAATTTATGTTTCTAAATAGTAAATTTGTGTTTGATGTGCACGTTATATGCTAGAATATAAGGTAAATCTTGATTTAGTAATAAAAGGTGAAAATATTTCTTTTAAATCTATAAAAATGACAGCATGTACAATGGCGAAGTCACGTCATCAATCCTTACTTCACAAACATGATAAAAAAACAATTTATGTTGGAGTAAAGATATACAGGGTGCAAAGGAAAATCCCTTTAACCTGAAAATACTTGCGAACGGAGAGAGCTACAGCTATGCGAGTGAGGTAACTGTATAGTAAAGTGACTACGCCCGAACTAATGCAAACGACAGCAGCGCCCCTAGTGGCGAAATTTGGAAGATAGCCATTGCAAATCGAAAACGAAAAGAGATAGAGCAAAATTTTCAATTAGAAAGTTTTAGAGCATCGATTAATTAGCACGAAACGACATTTGGATCGCACGGATAGGATAAATCGTCACCTGTTTACCCAAAAATGTTGTAAATTGATGAGCAACGATTCTACTTTGCATATTCACATTTTGGAAATGTAGCAGTGCGCAATTGCAAATTGTGACGTTGTACTGTACTGTAATGTCTGTAAAAATTTAATTTCCAATGCATTTAAAATTTTAGTTTAATCCTTTCAGGGGCAGAAGAATTCTGTTCGTAAAATGATGAAATAATTGAATGACACCAGAATATTCAAACGGATTTCTTAGAAAATAAAACCCGCTAATTTGCACTTTTATTACAAAAGCAAAATTTTATTAAAATATTCTTGGGGTCATTTGTCAGTTTTGCAATTAAAATTAGGTGGCTAGACCGTCTAGCCACCGCCCTTGAAAGAGTTATATCAATGTCGTCGTATTGGAGAGGCTCGCAATAGACGTTCCAAGCTGAGAAATGTGCATGCAGATTTACTCTCACGAATATAAACGTGTATCGTGAGCATTGCAAACTCGATTTCGGACATTTTTCCGTATATAGGCGAAGATTTATCTTATCTATGTAAACCAAATGTCGTTTCGTACTAATTAATTCATGCTCTAAAACTTTCTAATTGGAAATTTTGCTCTATCTCTTTTCGTTTTCAATGGCTATCTTCCAAATTTCGCCACTAGGGGCGCTGCTGTCGTTTGCATTAAATCGGGCGTAGTCGCTTTATTATACCATTACCTCACTTGCATAGCTGTAGCTCTCTCCGTTCGCAAGTATTTTCAGGTTAAAGGGACTTTCCTTTGCACCCTGTATATATTTAGTATTATTAGAGTCAGGACTCTCTGGAGCGAAAATCGTCGTTGCCAATATCGTCGTTAGCATGCGAAACTATCCAATATGAAAGTGTTGCCAGTGGGCTATTAAAACCCTCCGAGAGTCTTGAGAGCTTTCCTGCATTTTAATAAAAATGTTTGGAAAAATAATTTAAATTTTCTTTGTTTGTTTTTAAAATACACTTCATGCTCCTTTATTTAACAGACATTTTAAAATACAATTGATTTAAAGTATTTTCGTCTACAACAGATTTAAGTTGTTCTGGGGAAATGGAAAAATGCGGGTAAACCGCTCAGAGGGTTAAAATTCAGATTTCTTGATTGGCACAAATTTCTGAAATGGTAAAATTCCTCTTGTTTTCGCCTTAATTAATATGTCATTAAATAAAACGAATTTTACTATTTCAAAAAAGTGGATGCCAATCGAGAAATCTGAATTTTAAAAAAGTAGCTCACTGGCAACACTGTTTTCATATTGGATAGTTTGACATGATACCGACGATATATGCAAAATATTGACAAAGTGTGGGCAAAAGTTTAAAAAAAAAAAGTTTAGAATACAGTGAGAAAATATGACAGAAGTTAACCCTCTCGCTGCGCAGCCTGAGATATGCTCGAGCAGGCATTTTTCCTTCAAATTAATACTATTCGGTCATTCCCACCAGTTATTTTTTTTAGCAAAAACTTTGTCTGATTTAATCAGGGCATTTCCCCGATTACGATAGTAAAGAATTTCTGCTTTAAAGAACCGGTGATGAACGATTAAAAATTCTGTAAAAGACGCTTATCGCGAAGAATTACTTACGCAGCGAGAGGGTTAATGAAACATATGTGAACTTCAAAATACCAATGTTCAGACGTGGTTTTATGAATAATTCATTTTGAAAAAGAAAAGACATTTTATTTTAAAAAAATATTTAAGAGATGTGCAATCGAAAATTCTGTCTAGTTCGTTGTTAAACATGTTTTTTTTTTTAATGGAAAATAACCTCCTTTATGCGCTCACTTCCATTTGTATGTTGTATACAATGACGCCAATATATGTCATTTGAAAAACGTTTCGTAATATTACAGACACTACACACCAGAATATTTTCACCAATTAGTCTAATATCGCTTTTAACAGGGGCATATAGTTGTTTATTTTGAGTACCGCTGTTTTCGGATCGTAATATTCGTGTTATTTAATCACAGAGTTTTGCAATTAACTAAGGCGAAAATTGCTATTAAATAATTTATTATTACGAAATGCACATTTTTATGAAGATTACTCTTTATTATTTTCGTTAATATTAAAATATGGACGTATTTGGGTTCATCTCTGTAACGTTCATCACTGTTTAGGCGTGTATGGTATCTAATTCCAATACTTCTCATGATATGTATACACAGGAACGCAAGAGCTGCGCCACAAATGGCTGATTTTCACCACTAAATTTAAATAGTATTCTTCATCTTATTAAATCTCAGAAATTCTGTCATTTATGGTGATGAATACTATAAGAATTTAGTGGTATAGGTCAGCCATTTGTGGCGTAGCGCTTGCATCCCTGTATATACGTATCGCACAAAGCAAGGTAAGAGCTATTAGTTAGTTTTGTTAAAATATTTTCACTATAATTATTATCCAAGCTTGGAATTTGGCATCCTGATAATTCCCACCAGGGTTGCCAGTTTGGCCTCCACTGTTATTAAAAAAATTACCAATCACACCAGAAAATGCAAAAGTATTTTCCTATTTATTTAATGTCAGATCTTCTTTGATTACTTAAGTAAAAATTCTTCTTCAAAAACTTCCCGTCTGAAGTCGAAATTCCAGGATAAAAATGGAGCCAAACTGGCAACACTGATTCGCACTCTCCCGGTTTTTTAAAATCAAATATACGATATACATATTTTGAAAAGAAGTTTGAGCAAATAACCTAACACAAATAAGTACCAGATCCAAATAAGAGACATAGTATTAAATATATTTCCCGCTTCAAAATATGTTTACTTGACCTAAAAAAGCTCCGAAATTGACAGATATTTTTAAATGAATAAATAGATCGACACGCTCGTTTTATACAAAATAGTTTTTATTGTGGAAAGTACTAACACAGCTTAAAAAAATTTCCAGATTTTTTTAAACAATCAGAAT
Organism: Maratus speciosus; assembly: GCA_963932465.1. Classification (NCBI taxonomy): domain Eukaryota; kingdom Metazoa; phylum Arthropoda; class Arachnida; order Araneae; family Salticidae; genus Maratus; species Maratus speciosus. Next base: position 198,511,950 of record OZ010796.1, on the reverse strand, counting down.
ATTATTATTTCCAAGTAGCCAATAAAAATTTTTCTCTTGAAATTTTTATTTTTAATAGTTTTGAAAATGCTTATTTAAAAATTCTGGAATCGACTGCTGAAATTCCAATAAAGTCGGTTTACAATAGAGTTGTAAAATTCAAAATAGAGATTGATGATAGGGATGCTGTTATCCCCTTGAGGGGGGGGGGGGAGGCAGTAGTTTATTTTTGGACCACTTAATTTTATTCCATAAATGCCACAATGGTGCCAGAATTTTTGAAAGAAAATTTTCCTTTTATTCAGTATGTGGAGAAAAGGGGTTTTTGATTATTTTTTCAAATAAATTTGTTTGTAAATTCTGGTGTCATTCAATCATTTCAGCTCTTTACGAATAGAAGTACGAATAGAAGCCTTTGAAATGTTAGACGTCCGCCAGTTTTGAGGATATTGCAAGAGAAGGGATTCAAGAAGCATTCAGGAAGGACTGTCAAGAGGAAGAGATCCTGAATTATTATTTAGATATAAATACTTAAAACGGTGCACAGTTACACTGCTCAGACCGTTCTTGTATCAAACCACCGCCCCCAGAATAACACAAAAATGGCGGCTGCCGAAGACGGATTTTTTTTAAACGTAGTTACGGTCCCTTACATGTGGACACCAGTATTTTATAAAAGATTTCTCTGCCATGAAAAAATAAAGTGGAAACTTCTTAAAAAAATTATTGGTACGAATATTTAAGGGATCGTACATACGCTGAAAAAAATCCGCCTTCGGCAGCCACCATTTTTGTGTCAGCGCTCACGCTTAGTACTTAGGGGGTGGTGATCAAACCGCTGCAATTGAAATACTCAAGGTCAGAGGACAGGAGTGTGACATCATCACTAATGGACCCACGTCTCATTAGTTTTGTAATTCACACCGGAAAATTTTGAATAGCAATTTCATTTTATTCGCGGAACATCTATCACCTTATAAAACAGTAATAACTATTGAAACTTACTGGTGAGAATTCGGAATCTCTAAATAAAAATTCAGGTAGATGCGGATGCAAAATACGACAGTGTTGCCGTATCTGGCTGATTTTTTATTGGGGGATTCCAAATTTTCACCAGTAAGTTTAAATAGTTATTCCACAAATAAAATAAAATAAAATAAAATTGCGATTCAAAATTTATTTTCCGGTGTGAATCCCAACACTAGTGAGAAGTTGGTCAATTAGTGATGTCGTCACACCATGGAACTACTAATAATAAGGCCTGACATATCCTTAACCCCTTAATTCTGGCTCTCGTCAAATTCACGGGCTGTGTCTTTTTTTCAGATTATTGAGGTTTATCTGATTCCAACCAGTTTTATAGAGTAGTGTAATTGGCGTTATCATGGTATCATTTTACCTGTCATTAAACAAGGTGAGCATTTCTTTTCCAAAAAGCGGTGCTAATAAGCAATTTGAATTTTTAAACCGTAATTTAATGCGATCGTTAAGGGATTAAAATAGTGAAACTTCAACTATAACCGCTATCGCATGGGTTGTTTGTAGCCGGTAGAAACTTGCACCAGTAGATTTATATAGAACTTTTCTCCTTATTTAAATGCCTTATTATTGCAAAATTTCAGTCATAAATTATGGTAGAAACAGATTTTCATTTTTACTGGTAGGGGTTTACTTTGGCGGTAGTCAGCCCTGCGTTTCCGCCATATTGTGACAACCAGGGAATCAAACTGTCATTTTTGCAACTCAAACTGACATCAGTAAAAACAAATAGAAATTTTTACGACATTTGTGCGGAAAAATTTTCATGAATAAGACGCTTAAATAAGATGAAAAATTTTATTCATTTTTACTGGTGGTATTCAAAAACTAAAGATTCGCTTTAAAAAAAAGCAGTCGCCATCTTGTGACAACCTCCTCAGTTACTTCACTCGCAACTGGTAGACTGTACACTATATGTCTCCTCCTCTTTATTCATAACTCCATTCGTCACACTCGTGTCCTCTGGCCTTGAGTATTTCGATGGCAGCGATCAAACGCGCGAAAGACGACCAAAGCTCCGTATTCTGTGGCCATCATGCTAACCACTAGGCTGCGTGGGCCTTATACTTTTCGGGACTAATATCCCGTATAACGGCAGATTATTTTTGAGCACTACTATTTCCAAACTGTAATCCTCAACTTATTTATTATCTGAAACTATGTGATTAGGTAAGAGAAACAATAAGTTAAAGCCGGTAAATATGCGTAATCCTCCCACCGAAAGGATTAAACTAATGAAAAAGTGACAAATCAAGTACTGCTGAACGCCGTAAATATTAAAAAAAAAAATTAAAAAAAGTTTTAAATCAATTAATTGTATTTCAAATGAAAATAAAACTTCAAAGTAATTGCTTAAGAGGCGCAAAGGCCAACATAGTGAAAAAGATTCCATGCCGGGACTCGAACCCGTGCCATCAGTATAGCGCACTGACGTTCTACTGACTAAACCACATGGAAGGATACCCAGCCTGGAAAATTTCTCACTATTATATGTTGTCAAGGCTACAAACGCAGCACAACGCAGGTCGATGGCTCACGATAAATATTCTATACTGTGCCTTGTCAACATACGATACTGAGAAATTTTCCATTCTGGGCATCGTTCCATGTGGTTTAGTCGGTAGAACGTCAGTGCGCTATACTGATGTCCCTGGTTCGAGTCCCGGTATGGAATCTTTTTCACTATGTTGGCCTTTGCGCCTCTTAAGCAATTACTTTGAAATTTGATTTTCATTTGAAATATTGTATGCAAGGCGAATGTTTCCATCTGGAATAATTTCCATGTATTAATATAGTTTCTATCAATTGTACTTTTTATCAATCCAATGAATATTAGAAGAAAATAATTTTTGACTTAGTAATATAAAATTTTAAAATATTTGCTGAGAGGGTGTTTATCTTTTTAATGGTAACAGATTAGAAAATTTGCGGCAGCACGCATATATCTTAATTCGGCAGTATAGAAGAAAATACCGTATTGTCCGGAAAGTTCGCGCCGATTCGTGCCCACTGGTAACTGTTTTTATATTCTATTCGTACCACTATTTAAAAAAAATTCATTTTATAGTATGTTTCTTTTGCGGGTTCCAAGCAATTACACGGCCCAGGCCGTTCTTGTGTCAAACCCGCGAAAGACAGCCGAAGCTCATTGTTCTGTGGCCATATCCTTTTCGGGATGAATGTCACGCATAACGGCAGGTTATTTTCGAGTACAACTATTTTCAGACTGCAATACTCGCCATATATGTTCTGTGATTTATTTTTATATATGCGAAAGATTTTTATTTTCAAAAAGTGGTGCGAGATGAGTTTCAAAATATCACGTGATTTGAAAATCAAACTTTTGGGACAAATTTGACTGTCAGAAACAAACTCCTTGAATTCGTTTGACACATTCTGACCCTCCTTAACTACTCTCCGGAAATGGTTCTACCCGTCTACTTTTTGTTACTTTTTCTGAAAAATTCTCTCCTAAAAAAATGACTCTTTAAATGACATTAAAAACTATCCAATCAGTATTTTGAAATTAAATCACAAATGCATTATAGAAAGATGGCTTTGACTTCTGGACAGATGGAAGAAGGTTCTAGAACAGAATGAAACCTATATAATTTAATAAATGTAAGCTAAAATTTAAACCTTCTGTGTTTCAATTTTCCTTCAAAATCGGCACGAACTTTCCCGACAACCAAATATTTAAAGGAAAATGTTATTTGAAGGAAAAAAGTGCAATGCTGTTTAGAGTAGATAAAACTTCTTTTATTAGTCTAGTAAAAGTACCAGATAATATTTTAACCCATTTGAGGGCAGTGGGACCAGTGTTGCCAGTGGGCTACTTTTCTTAAATTCAGATTTTTTTATGCAAAATTTCCCTTCTTTTCGCCATAATTAATATGTCATTAAATAAGGCGAATTTTACCATTTCAAAAAAGTGGTGCCAACCAAGAAATCTGAATTAAAAAATAGTAGCCCACTGGCAACACTGAGTGGGACCTATACACCCCATTTAATTTTAATCACGAAATGCCACAATGGCACCAGAATTTTTGAACAAAGTTTTTCTTTAATAGTGTACGTGAAGAAAACCTTTTACTTATTTTCAAATAATTTTGCTTTTAAACCCCGGTTTCATTCAATAATTTCAATATTTTAGGAATAGTAGTACTCTTCTCCGGAAAGAATTAAATTCTTTTGTATATATTTAAAAAATATATATTGTTTAACTCTTATTTAGCGAAACAAATAGTTGATTGACACAAATATGCATTACATTTATTCAGTAATCATAACAAAAAATCCTAATAAAGTAGGTTTAAATAATGATAATATATCACATTATGACAGATGTTACTTTAACCAATCTGAAATTAAACATAATAGTCTATACTATTTATAGGCATACATCACATTATATTCTATGTATGCTAGCCACAAGATTACATATATACCCACAAACACATCTCTTCATGTATTTGCTATATGATTACACTGTTTAATAACATATTATTAATTCGCAAACTAGCTTTAACATCCGAATATAAGTTTGTACGCCGTTCTAATAATAAATCTCGGTGATAATTGAACAGCTGAAAAATAAATGTGGGTTGTGGTTTTGTCCATTATGCGTTGTTTAGTTCATCAATTAGCAGCTTAAGGGATATGGCGTACGTTTAGAAAGATTATAAGGGCGTTTGCAAGCTTATTATAAAATTGCTTTAGACAGCTATACCAAAAAGCTTTAAATTAATTTGATAAATAATGGTTTCCTGACATTTTCAATATATGAACTAGTTAATGAATTGCTAACGCATTTGTATAAATGTAGGCAGTTTTGTGTTTCTTACAGCCAGTGCTGACAATTAGAGAAATCTTTCATACAGAATACTATAACCTTTTCCCCATAGTAATTTTCGTCTTGCTGAATGACCTATTAAAAAGGTGAAAATCAATATTCGAAAAAAGTAGCATCATTTTAACCCATTAACCGCCAAAATTATAACCTAGGAATTTTCAAATTTATTATTGAAAGTTGTTTGCTACCACAAATTCAGAAAAGCAATTTTTAATTTATTAAAATATCAAAATGTCTGCCGATAAATAAGGCAAATTTTTTAATTCTAAAATAGTGGTGGCAAAGTAATTAATTTAAGCACGAGTAATTACTTTGACTGTTGCAACAACACTAAACCAGCGGGTAATGGGTTAATTAATAAATCCTTTCTTAACCCTTTTAGGGGCAGAAAATTTATGTACTTAAAATCATGAAATAATTGACTGACGCCAGAATTTACAAAGCGAATTTTTCAGAAAATAAACACATGCTTTTCTGCGCTCTCTTTACAAAAGTAAATTTTTATTAAAATATTATTTGTACCGTGTGTCAGTTTTGGAATTAAAATTAGTTGCTCACGCCGTGTGACGACCACCCTTGAAAGGGTTAACTGGCAAAACTTCTTAAGAGTCATTCCATATAAGAATCACCCAAAATTTGGGGTCTGTGATTAAATGGTAAACCGCTTCATGTGATTTTTTTCTCAGAGAGATGACCATTAGAAAGAAATAAATCCAGAATATTAATGCCGTGGGACCATTGTTTTTCATTTGGTGGTGGTGGGGGGGGGGGGGGGGTCAAAGGTCAGAGCGCCGCTTGAAAAATTGAATTTTTATGTTTTGCATAGTACTTCTCATAATATGCATTGAAGTTACCCCACAAAACAAATTGCATGGTTGTATTATGTAAGGTTGGCCCTTTGCTATTCAAGAATAAAAATTATGGGATATGCATAGCTGCCAACCTTTACGCTTTTTCGCTACCACTAAAATTTAATAGAGATTTTCGCCTTGCTGAATCGCGAAATTTCGATGATTAAATAAAACAATATTTACTATAAAATTTTAGTGGTAGGAAAAAAGCGTAAAAGTTGGCAGTTATGGATATGTGTAATGTGGTGAGCTAGGGGGATTCAAAAATTGAATTTTTTTCGAAATTTCACTATAGTTTTGACGCATGTAGCTCTTTGCATTGAAATCATCCCATCATTTTTAAATGCTGAATGCTTCCCTATGATTAAATGAAACACAGAAAAGTAGGCCCCACCATGGGCAGACTTTAATGCATTCTAAAATTTTGTGCCAAATTTCCAAAAAAACATATTTTTGCCTATTTTAAGTGAGGTATATTAAACATGCATTAAAGTCAGAAGCTTCTACAATAATTATAGAAATGTAGAATAACTATTCACCTTTCAAAATCACCAAACAGAATCATGGACACTAAAGCAGTTTTCATTCGGTAATGGAAATTGCATTGTAATATAATTAGGAAATACGTTACCACGACCATAGCCTTCAATCATTGCCAAAAATAAAAACGCTTACAGTTATTTCTGAAATGCATATATTTTTTATTCTAACATGAATTTCCACATGTATAACAATAAATATTTTTAATATGTTTTTGTTACAGGCAGTGACGATGTTTTAATGAAGTGAAAAGAAGCATGTAATCTAGATGATGATATAAGCATAAATCAAACACTTTGTGCGAATTTTAATACAAAAGTTAAAATCTTTAATAAATATTTAACGCACAAATACGTACAAACACCACACATAAAATCCCATACCATAGTTTCGAGGATTCCCGGATACCCCGTATGGAGGGATCCTGCGCAGTGACTCCTTTTTTCAGTTAGTTCTGGTTCATTATGTCATTTCTTTAGGATATATAAACTCTTGTTTTCCCCTTTTCAATCATTCCACAAGCCAGTACTCGCGGCTATAACCGAGGGGTTCTTCGAACCCCTTTTAATTCTCGTTTTGATTTTTTTTCTTCACTGGGAATCCCGGAATCTTCGAAACGATCGTATGGGATTTTTTGTGCCGTGTTTGCACGTATTTGTGCGCTGCTAGAAGATCAGGTGGATTATTTCCAGTTTCTGAACTTATTAGGCCAAACGATTTGGCATGGTACTGGAAAAAAATAAAAACAAATGTACCTCTAGAAAATATTTCTGAAAAAGTTCTCATAGAAAATCGAAGTGGAACAACCCTAGAACTTGAGGATATGATTTGTGCAAAGCACAGATACAAATTTGGTACATTTTAGGCACAACCTCGCTATTGCCAACATCCTGCATAATACTCCTCCAATTGCGAACGAACCAAATTCTGAGCTCAGTGCTTCATATTTCAAAAATGTATAAGGTCTCAAATACATGCCCTTTCTTATCCTTGATATTATGATTAGGATGTTTGCAATGGGAAGGCAGTGTCCAAAATGTTCCAAATTTGCATCTGTGATTTGCACAAATCATATCCTCAAGCTCTAGGGTAGTTCTACTTCGATTTTCTATGAGATCTTTTTCAGAAATATTTTCTGGAGGTACATTTGTTTTTTTCATTACCATGTCAAATCGTTAAGCCTGGTGAGTTCAGAAACTGGAAATAATCTACTTGATTTTGTAGCAGCATATGGCCCACAAGCACATTCGTTTGATAACTTGCATAAGGAATATTCATCCAATTTTAAAATAACTTTTAAAAACAGTCTTACTTTCAAACAGACAGTATGCAGCAAGACTGAAGTAGCTTATAATCAAGCTACATGTTTACATGCTTCTTTTCACTTCATTAAAACATCTTCACTGCCTGTAACAAAAACATATTAAAAATATTTATTGTTATACATGTGGAAATTCATGTTAGAATAAAAAATTGTAAGTATTGTTATTCTTGGCAATGATTTGAAGGCTATGATCGTGGAAGCATATTTCCCAATTATATTACAATGCGATTTCCATTACCCCATGAAAACTGCTTTAGTGCCCATGATTCTGTTTGGTGATTTTGAAAGGTGAATAGTTATTCTACATTTCTATTATTATTGTAGAGGCTTCTGACTTTAATGCATGTATAGTATACCTCATTTAAATTAGGCAAAAATATGTTTTTTTGGAAATTTGGCATAAATTTTTGGAATGCATTAAAGTCTGCCCATTGTGGGGCCTACTTTTCTGTCTTTCATTTCACCATAGGGAAGCATACAGCAGTTAAAAATGATGGGATGATTTCAAAGCAAAGAGCTATATGTGTCAAAACTATAGTGAAATTTTGGAAAAAAATCAATTTTTGCAGCCATCTAGCTCACTGCATTACACATATCTCATAATTTTTATTCTTGAATAGTACAGGGTTGCCAGTGGGCTACTATATTTTAATTCAGATTTCTTGATTGCCACCACTTTTTTGAAACGGTAAATTGATCTCTGTTTTCGCCTTAATTAATATGTCATTAAATAAGGTGCATTTTATCATTTCAAAAAAGTGGTACCAATCAAGAATCTGAATTTAAAAAAAGTAGCCCATCTGGCAACACTGGAATAGCAAAGGGCCAACCTTACACAATACAACCATGTAATTTGTTTTGTGGGATAACTTCAATGCATACTATGAAAAATACTATGCAAAACATAAAATTTGAAATTTTCAAGCGGCGCTCTGACCTTTGACCCCCCACCAAATGAAAACTAATGGTCCCACGGCATTAATATTCTGGATTTATTTCTTTCTAATGGTCATCTCACTGAGAAAAAAAGATCACACGAATCTGTTTACCATTTAATCACAGCCTGGGTGATTCTTATATGGAATGACTCTTAAAGCTATTTTTAAATTCGAGCTGTTAATTTTCCGATGCATTTGTGAATTCATTTTTATTTGTAAATGCATACATTTTGTTGTTGTTATTGTTCAGAAACGCCAAAATTCAGTAGCGTTTCCTATTCCACAATAAATGCAGAATAGCTTTAAAAAAAACGCTGTAAAATTTGGAGCGTTATACAGAATTTCCCGACGTAACAGCGCAAGAAGGATAATCATGCATATGTTATAAGCTCTTAATAATCTTCCGTAATATGTGGATTAATTCAAGTTTAACACTTTGTTGACCGGTCACGAGTATAATCGTGATTCTAAATCGATACGTTGTTGACTGAATGCGTGAACTGGATCTTTAGTTCCGCCTACGCTATTTTTGCCCGCTATTGTGATGCCTGAACGCTACTGTGATGCCCGAACTCCGTTCGGGCAACGCAAACGCGCCAATTTTGGAATGCTCGACCTGAGTTCGGGGAGGAGATAAATCGGTGTTTCAATTCCGTGAAACCCGAACTCATTTGGCCCAATGCATAATACGTAATTTATCCTTTTCAAAATATATGGTGATACTTTCCCGCGAAAAGTTCGGCCGTTTCGCGCCATTTGTCGGATTTTTGTAATTTTTCAGTTCTTTCCAAATTTCCAGTGTTGCCAGTTTGGGGGCTTTTATTCCCCAGATTGTTGAATGTCACCGTTTTTTTTTTTTTTTTAAATAGAAATATTCGGCCTATTTAAAAATAGATTAAAAACTCTGAAAAATAAGGCGAATTATACTATTTAAAAAAAGTGGTGACAGGCAAATAATCCGAACTAAAAAAGTCCCCAATCTGGCAACACTGCAAATTTCATTCAAAACATTCAGAGAAATGAAAATTACATTGTCCTCACGTTTTTATCAAATATATTCCACGGGCAAGGGCCTTTATTCTGAATAGTTGGCCATTTTTTGTTAGACTATACGAAATTTCATATAAATTCAAACATTTTCAAAATATTTATTGATAGATAAACTTGAAAAACATATAAGTAATACAAACAAATATATATAGAGAGCTAATACAAACAATATTGGCACTGATAGACTATACAAACATCCACGGAGATACAGTAGAATATAAATAACATTGGTAAACATAAATATACAAAATATGAAATGGAAAATTCATAATCACAGACATCAAACTTACGTTTCTAAAGTTAAGCTGCATATCAAATAAGAGATGAAAAAAATGCAAACTCTCCGTATTCGAGATGATATTTCAAGCAATTCTTATAAATATTCTCGAATGTATATAATAAAAATATAAGCAATATTGGCGATGCTATATTAATACAAACCTTTTTGTACTGACATACTACACAAACATACACTGATATACACTATTACAGAGTTTCTAAGTCCCCGGCTTTTTGCAAACCACTATTATCTTCGAGAAAATGTTATTATTTTAAATCGTCCTAATGTTGAAATTAAGTAAAGAATTTTTTCAGTATTAAAATACTGGTATCCAAAAAGCCGGAGACTTGGCAACTCTGTCCTAACTATAAATTGTAAGACCTAGGGACCGTACAAAAATTTAAATTTCGTAACTTTAAAAAAAGATTTCAAATGAAAATCAAATTTCAAAGTAATTGCTTAATAGGCGCAAAGGCCAACATAGTGAAAAAGATTCCAAGCCGCGACTAGAACCCGGGCCATCAGTATAGCGCACTGACGTTCTACCGACTAAACCACTTGGAACGATACCCAGCAAGGAAAATTTCTCACTATTATATGGTGGCAAGGCTACAAACGCAGCACAAGATGGAATATTTACCAGAACCACCAACCTGTGGCAAACACGGAATATAATTAAATCCAGCATCGATAGAAACTATATTAATACATGGAAATTATTCCAGAGGGAAACATTCGCCTTGGATACAATATTTCAAATGAAAATCAAATTTCAAAGTAATTGCTTAATAGGCGCAAAGGCCAACATAGTGAAAAAGATTCCAAGCCGGGACTCGAATCCGGGCCATCAGTATAGCGCACTGACGTTCTACCGACTAAACCACTTGGAACGATACCCAGCAAGGAAAATTTCTCACTATTATATGTTGGCAAGGCTACAAACGCAGCACAAGATGGAATATTTACCGTGAGCCACCAACCTGAATAGTATATAATAATAATATAATAATAGTGAGAAATTTTCCTTGCTGGGTATCGTTCCAAGTGGTTTAGTCGGTAGAACGTCAGTGCGCTATACTGATGGCGCGGGTTCGAGTCCCGGCTTGGAATCTTTTTCACTATGTTGGCCTTTGCGCCTATTAAGCAATTACTTTGAAATTTGATTTTCATTTTAAATATTGTATCCAAGGCGAATGTTTCCCTCTGGAATAATTTCCATGTATTAATATAGTTTCTATCGATGCTGGATTTAATTATATTCTGTGTTTGCCCCAGGTTGGTGGCTCACGGTAAATATTCCATCTTGTGCTGTGTTTGTAGCCTTGCCAACATATAATAGTGGGAAATTTTCCTTGCTGGGTATCGTTCCAAGTGGTTTAGTCGGTAGAACGTCAGTGCGCTATACTGGTGGCCCGGGCTCGAGTCCCGGCTTGGAATCTTTTTCACTATGTTGGCCTTTGCGCCTATTAAGCAATTACTTTGAAATTTGATTTTCATTTGAAATATTGTATCCAAGGCGAATGTTTCCCTCTGGAATAATTCCCATGTATTAATTTAAAAAAAGAATAACTCACTTTGACGTAAAAAATATATGATAGGATAACGAACAATATTTTTGTCATTTTTGCAGTTGGAACTAGAGTCCTGCGCGTGCAGAGTTGTCCATGATCCGAACTCGAAAATTATATTTGAAGTCAACCCGCAACACGAACCGAACCCGCCCCAAAAAATTTCATCGACCCAAAAGCCGACAGGAACTCGCCAAAATAATTTTCGTAACCGGCATATTTCAACACGAACCCGAAATACTTCAACCTGCAAACCGACCCGAACCCGAAATGAAAGGAATACAAATCATGTTTTAATTCAATGATGGAAGTAACGCACAATTATATCTCGAATGCCAATTTTAAATTTTATATAGAAAAATGAACATGGCTATGTTCTTCGATATCAAAATATAGTAAAACCTCTGAATAACGGACACTTCGGGATCGTTGAATAAGAGTCATTCTTCGGTTCAGGTTGTCAATAATTTTCTTTTTTCCAAACCGGGGTGACTCTAACAGAATTGCCAAATCTCCGGCTTTTTGCACACCACTATTATCTTAGAGAAAATGTTGTTGTTTTAGATCAACGAAATGTTCCAATTAAATAAAACAACATTTTCTATATTAAAATAGTGGTATCTATAAAGCCAGAGACTTGGCAGTTCTGGTTATTAAGACTTTTTCCTTGCTCGAAAACGTAAAAAAGGGGAAAATTCATTTTTTACTACCAAATTCTACGTAGTTATCCTCTTTTTAATTTTAAGAACTTTCAACGTATTCTGGCGTTAAAATAGAGTTTTTAAAACTTTTAATGCCAAAAACATCCGTGAATTCATAAAATTAAAATTACCATAACTCAATATGTTTTCGTCGTAAAAGAATGGAATTTTTACTATTTCTGTTTTTAGGAAATGGAGAAAGTATTTTTAAATATAACCTGTAGAAGTCAGGGACCGTATGAAAATTTTAATTTCACAATTTTGCGAAAAATAACTATTTGACGTGCATAGATTTTCATATGACGAAAAAATACATTTGAAAGTGTTTTGTAATTGGAAGCATTCCTCTATGACTAACGGTTTAGAAATCAGCTGTTGGTAAATGTTAATATTGATACCCTGTATATCATGAATGTCAAACGGGGGCCCGCAGGTTCCCACTACAATTTTACAGTAATCATTGCCTTATCTAATAATCGAACTTTTGCGATTTTAGAAGTCGACTATTTCTTTTAAAAATTACTGGTATCAGGCTAGCCACAGTTTAACACCGCTGCTGTATATAAACGTATTTTAAATTTTATTAACTGTACAGTAACAAAATTTTAAAGTAGGACTTTTCATATACATTTTTTTTAATTTTCACATCGTAAAAGTAGGGGAGATGGGGGATGAATGGGACATTTTCAACAAAATATTTTTTTATATTTTTTTATTGAAGTTATTATCAATATTATATATCACATTTCATACATTAGGTATTTGACTACATATATGAACAATATTTATTCTAGATTATGATTTATTCAGAAAAATATTATGAAATCAAAAAAAGTTCCTCCCTGTCCCATTCATCCCTGCTGTGGGGATGAATGGGACACAAATAGGGATGGATGGGACACAAAGATTTTCCTCCAGGTATTCAATTTTACAAAATTAAAATTTATAATTATAACCTTATATGTAATTATATTTGTAAGATATGATTTTACAGCACAAATCGATATGTTTTTTTTTTTTCAGTATCTTCTTTTATTGCAGTTTTAACTTTTAATGCAGGCTTCGGCTATCAATCTGTTCTTTTTTCTCACTTATGAGGCATTTTAGATTTGAAATGAAAGTGCAAAATGTCTTTTAAATATGGCATAGCTAATAATTTTCAATCATAAGTTATTAATTAATATTAATTAAATGTATCTTAGAAACATGCAGAACGGAAATTATTGGGTCGATCAGAAAGTCGTGTCGTGTTGGGAAAATGAATTCGTACCGGAAAATTCTGCCCCGTAATTATTAGACATTAGATATCGGAATCAATGTCTACTAAATAAATGATAGAATTTTCCGGTACGAATTAATTTTCCCAACACGACACGACTTTCCGATCGACCCACTATGTTAGGGGTGGGGATTTATTAGTGCAACATTTCAAAATTCAATATAATTTCCCCCATTTGATCAATAAACATATACTATTTTTAACAATTTTATCTATTTTGGTTAAGTTTTAGTACCAATTTTTTTATAATCCATTAATAATTATTACAATACAATAAATAACACTCAGAAATTTTAAACAATAACAACTCATGCAATACTATTTAATACAATTAATTAACCTAAATTATTAATTTATCAACCTATATAATACTATTTAGTTAATAAATAAAATTTTCAACATCGCAATTATCTAAGGATTCAGCATGAATGAGAATGTCCCATTCATCCCCATTTGAAATGCCCCAGTCATCCCCATGATGCATATATTCCCTTCTCAGCCATTTTGCCTCAAAAATTATTTTGTCACAATGGTTACTATTCATTCATTTTAATTATCGATATTGAACCTTAAAATAAATAACTACAACATAGCTTAATTTTTTATATTGTATAAGATATTTCACATCTTCAAATGTAAAAAAAAGAAAAACTCACTTTTAACCCCCTCGCTGACAAGCCCGTGTTAATACGTTCACTAAGCTCCAGGTTTCACTGCAATACAAGCAATATTTAAAGTAATATAATTATATTGATTTAATGTATTTTTAATACATTGAACAATGATTAATACTTCCAAGGATTGCATTCATATTCGTTATTAAGTTTTTTTTATAAAATGTTCAAAAAATCATTTTTTTTAGCATTTAAAACAAAATACAGAGAAACAACATTACAATTTTGCCCTTTTCCAAGACAGTCGGAGGGTTAAGCAGAGATTTCAGAAAATGCAACTTTGAAAGATAATGAAAACAGCACTGTGGTCCTACTTTTAGTTCTAAAGCACACTGTGGTAGAGCCTTATATGGCGATAGGAAGCAATTTAAAATAAATGCTTATTGCTTGAAATATTGAGAATGTCCCATCCATCCCTTGTCCCATTCATCCCCTAGCTCCCCTATACTATAAACTAGGGGACGTCAAATTATTTGTATGAAAGTCTTTTTTTACCAAATATTCAGAAAAGTAATCATCGGATAATTCTAATCGCAAACTTTCTGCCATTAATTACCCTTTGCCTACAGTTTGGAACATATAGTCTGGTGGACTGTCTTTTAAATCCAACCGTACTAGTTTTTGAAAAATAATCTCAGCCATACACTTATACTAGCATATTTTCAAGAGAAATCTGCCACAAAGAAATAGAAAATAATTGTCGCAGCAGTCTCTGAGAATACTGTAAATTCTGTGATGAAACTAACGTCAATTATTTGCATGGATCCAGGGATGTCATGCTAACTCTCAGAATTTTAAAATTTTAATTTCTTACACTTATACTAGGATATTTTCAAGGGAAATCTGCCACAAAGCAATATTTTTCTAAATTTTAATATGATTGAATATAAAAATAGTCGCCAGTCTTCACCGTATAAACAAAGAGTTATGTTATTTTTTTTTCTATTTTAAAATACTGGAAGCTTCCCGGCCCACAGGTTGAAGAACCCTATCCTAAATTTACCAATAGCAGGGCTCCCAAATGGTCCGCCAACTGAATACCAATAAATTTTAACAGAAAATTTTATGGTAGGTTTGCGCTAGAATTAACTTTCAAAGGTGTTTCCGGGGCGGTTTGTAAGAAAAATCTAAAAAGAAAATTTTGCTAAAATAATATTAGTATTCAGTTGGCGGACCATTTGGGAGCCCCGCAATAGAAACAAAAGTTTTCGGTCAAAAACAGAATTTGAAACGTCACTTTGTGTATAAATTATATTAAAACATAGCTGCTATCATTTACGCTTTCTTCTTACCACTAAAATTTTATAGTAAGTATTTAGTTATTTAATCATCGAAATCTCATGATTAATAAAGGCGAAAATCTCTGTTAAATTTTTGTGGTAACAAAAAAGCGTAAAAGTTGGCAGCTATGTTAAAATCAGACAGTCTGTTTGTATGTTGCATCTACATCTCCGAGAATACTGTAACTTCTGTGATGAAACTAAAGTCAATTATTTGAATGGATCTAAGGATGCCATACTAACTCCCAGAATTTTAAAATTTCAATTTGTTTCATAAATATTAACATAGCTACCAACGTTTACGCTTTTTTGCTACCACTAAAATTTTACAGAGATTTTCACCTTGTTTAATCGCGAGATTTCGACGATTAAATAACACAATAGTTACTATAAAATTTTAGTGGTAGGAAGAAAGCGTAAATGTTGGCAGGTAAGTATTAATTTTATATCTGTTTTCTGTAGCGTGACAGATCGCTCATTCCTTCATTGAAAATAAGGGCAGAACCAGAAAAAAAACGCTGATTATCAAATGTTTCTTGATGCTACTTTCTTTGCACTTTAAAAGAAAAAATATTTTTATTTAAATTTTAAAAAGTGGATAACATTTAACTTTTCTCACAATGTCCCAAATGCGGATTGCTTTAATGGAATAAAATGAAATTATTTTTAAAGAAGTATGTTTAACCATAGTTGCCAACATTTTACGCTTTTATGTACCACAAAAATTTTATGGTAATTTTACCTTTTTTAAATCGCCGTAATATGCCGATTAAATAAAGCAAAATTTTCTATTAAATTTTTGTGGTATGAAAAAGCGGAAGAGTTGGCAGCCATAGTTTAACCCATTTTCTGCTGGTTGTTGCATAAATGCAAAGGAAAAATAAGCCGTTTGAAAAATTAACAACCATATTACCACTGTTTTACAATAAAAAATATTTGCCTTACTTAATGGCAATTAATGGGTTAAATGACAATAAAATAGCGTTACATTAAAATCGAGCGGTGTGCGTGTATATTACAGCTACTTCTCCGTAAATACTGTAAAATATGTGATGAAACTAAAGTCAAAATAATGTTTAAATACCATGCCATGTAACTCTTACAGCACCTGTAGTAATCAATCAAATAAAATTTATTGTGTGAGTTTTTATTGTATTGTTTTGTATTGTATTATTGTATATTGTATATTGTATATTGTATTTTATTGTATTGTATTATTTTTATTGTATTGTATTGTTTTATTTTTATTCTTTTATTTTTTATGGATGTTAGCATCTCAATTGTTATAAATAATATTTACAAAAGATAATTTTAATAATAAGGTAGGATAAAACGTTTTTCATATTTAGAAAACGTTTCCGAATGCTGGTTTTAGACGTAACAGACTTAGTTATAAAAGGAACCCAGCACTTAAAAACTATCTACCTCATACACAGCAAAACCAAGTTTTTCGCTCATTAATAATCATTTTAATACACCCAACATTTTACATTTCACATATATGGAATTAAAGAAATATACAATCCTTATTTTTCTGATTTTTTTTCCCTTTTTTTATGCATATGACCTGAAAACTGTTCTATAGAAAAAGCTAATTAAAGAAAAAATATACGCATGAACATGAGTATATTTTGAAAGATATATTCCAAATCAAAATTTTAAATTAAAAATATACGTATATATAATTGTTTTTTCAAAACAGAATTATACTACAAATTAAAAAATAAAATCATTTTGATATACGTATTTTGAAATTAATTTTTTTAAACAATTCTTATTATCTAGTAATTTTGAAAATTGTACTTTGCATAAAAAATTCAGCGCCATTTATCTGAGGTTCAGTGTGAAACATAACAGATGTTTCTATGCTATTAAATGATAAAAATCATGAAACGCTAAAAGCATAAGTCGTACATGAAATAATTCCAACATTCTCTTTCAGCTAGAAAATCAGAAATCATTTGTCTTCTCAAAGATCATTTATTTTGAAACATGTGAACAGTGACAGTATCAAATTTTATTGTAGATCGGCACAAATGTTCCAAATTGTTGCCATTTATTTTGAAAATGAAAGGGAGAGCTGAAACATTAATATGCTACAAAGTATTGATAATGAGTAAGAACTTTTGTCAAACTCGTAAAATTATGACAAATTTTATTCCTTTCAGAAACTTAAGTTTGGTGCATGTGATTATGATTTTTTCTTATTGATATTTTCTGTATTTATGTATACCAAAAGGCAAACTGGTATATATTTTTATAAAGATTGTATAAAGCTAGTTTAAAGCTTTATAGAGTTTTTGTTTTATACTAGCCTAGTGTTACTCATTGGGCAAGTGTATTTTAACGCTAGAACGCCCAGAAATTTTACCGAAGCTTCATAAAAATATTTCATACCAGATTTTTTTCTTAAAATAATTTAACTGATTTATTTAACGTATTTCTGCGCGGTTTAGATTTAACTTATTTCATGCATAGGTGCTAACCTCTAATTAATTTACCATAATACTTGCGTTAATTTGAACCTGGTTTAATAAGTTTCGAACCAGAATTTTTTCAAGAAATGAAATTGAATATGTTCCACGTAGAAACCTGGAATTAAATAAATAAGAATTCATGAAATAAATTTTATGGTTTGAAATGCGGTTAACCTAGGTCAAATTAATCCAGATATTACGGAAGATTGGTGCAAGGTTGGCAGCTATGTTTATGAAAAAATTTCTTGCTCCAATTGACATATAATCATTTGGTCGGAGTCCCTCCTTTCGGGCGTTCTAGTGTTAAGTGCGCTATATGTGTGTCAATAATGATTGTTTTAGCTATCACCCAAGGTTCGCACTGATTAGCTTTTTGAATACCACTATTCCTTTAGAAAAGTTTTCGTGTGCAATGTTTACCGCATTTCCACAATTAATTCAACTAATCCACAACTAACAACCTTTCGGATATGTTTCTACAAAATTTTCGAGAAAATCTTAAGCGAATATTTTTTTGCGTAAAAGAAAATTTATATTTAAAAGCGAACTGAATGGAGGTCTGTACAATGTAGTTACGAATAAAGAGCAGGTGACATATAGTGTATTGTCTACCTGTTACGAGTAAAGTAACAGAGTAGGCTGTCACAAAATGACGGCTGTTCTTCTTTTTTTTTTTTCATCGGATCAACAGTTTCCGATTACCGTCAGGAAAAACTCTCACCAGTAAATTTGAATAAAAAATATCGTCTTATTTAAGCACTTTGTTTAGGCCAAATCTCTCTCACAAATATGGTAAAATTTTCTATTTGATTTTAATTTTGGCAGTGTGCCGAGGTATTATAATCTTTTTTACTGACACAGACTGGAGGTTATTTAGGTTGTCACAAGATGGCAGAAACACAGGGCCTGACTACCGCCAAGTAAACTTCTACCTGTAGAAATAAGTACATGATTTTGGCCATAATTTATGACTTGGAATTCTGGATTAATAAAGCGTTTAAATAAGATAAAAAATCTTTGTAAATTCACTGGTGGAAATTTTCACTGACGGTAACCGACACCTGCAAAATTGGTTACAATTGGATCTTCACTATTTTAAGGATATCGTCTGTGCCATGTCAAACTATTAAACTAGGAGCCGGCAGCACAGACAACCACCTTATCGAGTTGGAGGCTGAAATTCCAGAATTAGCTAAAACTCGATTCCCAGCTTAAACGCAAGCGGTCTGCCGAGTCATATCTTGGTAGAAAACATCTAAAAACCCGATTTTAGCGGTCGACTCGTAGGTTTACCATTGCGTTTTCCTGCACCCAAAGGTATGAAAACATGGCGGTCTGGGAGCAGGAATCACAATGGTAAACCTACGAGTCAACCGGTAAAATCGGGTTTATAGGTGTTTTCAACCAAGATAATGACCTGGCAGACCGAATGCGTTTTAATATGGGAATCGAGTTTTAGCTAATTCTGGAATTTCAGCCTCCAACTCCATGAGGTGTTTGTCTCATGGCCCCGTACGCCTTCTTGAATTTTGCAGACCAGAAAATTTTTCAGCTCCAGTATTATCTTATAGAAAATCTCTTCAAAGAAGGCGAATTTTTGCGCATTTAACCTAGATTTATTTTTCTAAAAAAAGATACTGGTTATTTTTCTGGAGAAATAACGGTATCCGTACGAACTATGTCTGTGCTGCCGGCTACCGGTCTATATCCAATATGAAAACAGTGTTACCAGTTTTAAAAATTCAGATTTCTTGATCCTCGCAACTTTTTTGAAATAGTAAAATTCGCCTTATTTAATGACATATTAATTAACCCTTTATCTACTGACGGTACTTGTAAGTAACATTAAAATAATTTGTTATAAAATTCATTTAAGAAATCGATTAGTAGTAATACAGTTTAGATTGAGTTGTAGATGTATTACTTTATCTTGTTCCAAAAGCATTATTGGTTACACAAAACATAAATATTTTTCAGGAATAAGGATGATTTCTTTTACCTTTGCATTCTTTCGGCTTTTTTGGCTTTGGGGGGGAAGGGGGGGGATTTTTCAATTCCGAAATATTTCCATATTTCTATTGTAAGAATATTATATTTGTATATTTCGTAATTCTGCAAAATACTCAGAAAAATATTTAAATTAAAAGATTTCATTGGTGTTATAAATATTGCACAAAATCCCTATAAATTCAAATTTAATGAATCCTTCAATGCTTCTAAAATACTTCTAAAATTCATTACATGATTATGCAAATATTCTGATGCTGTTTCAAAAATTCAAGAAAAATGCTTTAGAAGATAAAATTTTCATGAATTCATAATTCAATACATAAAGGGTTAAGGCAAAAACAAGGGGAATTTTACTATATTTCAGAAAAGTGGTGCCAATCAAGAAATCTGAATTCGTAAAATGTAGCCCACTGGCAACACTGTTTTCATATTGGATAGTTTGACATGGTACCGACGATATGTCAGTTTCTATTTATTCATAGTTTCATGATCAGTATAACCTTTTCAAATATTGGTTATATCTTCAACAATATTCATAAGATTACCATCAAATATTAACCCGAATTTGGGGTATTTACACATGTTTTCAGCACTGATTTGATATGAAGCTAAACATCATAAACTTCAGTTTGATGTCAGTGATTATGATTTTCTTCTTTTGATACTATTGCTATTTATGTATGCTATTTTTTTTTAAATAATACTTCTAATTTTCTTTATGTGGGTTGGGTTCTCACTAGAATAATTCTTGTGGATCAGATTTAGTTTTTTGTATGTCGAGTTATTGGAATTTTAACAAAAACTTCGAGCAGAACTGTGTTCCAGATAGAAACAAATGCGTATTTGAATATGAACGAGTACACTGTTGCCAGTGGGATACTTTTTTAAAATTCAGATTTCATCATTTGCACCACTTTTTTTAATGCTAATATTCCCCTTGATTCCGTCTTAATCAATATGTCATTAAATACGGCGAATTTTACCAATTCAAAAAAGTGATGGCAATCAAGAAATCTGAATTTAAAAAAGTAGACCACTGGCAACACTGAATGTGTATATATTAAATTAGAAGAAAAATATATACAGGGTGTTTCATAAAAGATGGGCAAAACTTTAAAAGGTGATAGTACACATCAAAACAAACAACTTTCATCGAAGAATGCATGGTCGGAAATAAAAAGCAAATGTGGTAGAGGGCACCAAAGGTGATGTTGTTATACGACAGGATTACCAGGGTGGTCTCCATTTTTATTCAGAAAATCCGAATTCGTGCCAGAAATTAAAAATAGGATATTTTGCTTAATTTAATGACATAAATTTTATGATTACATATAGTACAGATTCTTTTTGTAAATTTTCTGGTATGAATGTGAAATTTCGAGATAAAAATGGAGACCAAACTGTCAACCCTGTTATACGAGGCAAAAACACAGAAAGAACGATTAAGTGGCAAAAGCAAGGTTGGAAACCGCTCTCCGTACAATCGTTGAACCTCTGAGCCATTTTCATTTGTAGTCGGAAATAAAACGCAAATGTTCTGGCGTATTTGGAAATTTGGTCGATGCAAACGTAAAAGCTCCATTCATGTTGCAAGTTAATGGGAGAAGAACGACACTAATAGCATGCAAATGTTATATGGGGAAGGAAAAGAACACGTATGAAATATTTCGCCTCGATTAATACATAAGAGCCGCTGATCCGACTGTGCAACCGTCAATCGCGGTAGGAACGTGTAGAAAGATTTTGCCCTTCACTAATAGGAAAAACGCTGATTTACATTTTATCTACAAAGGAAAATGACTCAGAGGCTCAACGATTGTACATAGAGCGGTTTCCCGCCTTGTTTTTGTCACTTAATCGTTCTTTTTGTGTTTTTGCCTCGTATAACAGGGTTGACAGTTTGGTCTCCATTTTTATTTCGAAATTTCGGATTCATACAGGAAAATTAAAAAAAAGAATCTGTACTATATGTAATCACAAAATTTCTGTCATTGAATAAAGCAAAAAATACTATTTTTAATTTCAGGTACGAATTCCGATTTTCTGAATAAAATGGAGGTATAACAATAACATTACCTTGGTACCTTCTAACACATTTGCGTTTTATTTCTGACCATGCATTCTTTGCTGAAAGTTGTTTGTTTGGATGAGTACTATCACGTCTTAAAATTTTGCCCATCTTTTATGAAACACCCTGTATAAGAAATGTAATTATAGATTATTCTTCTTCGCGGTACAGTTAAGAACCTTTTTTCCTTCTCTCGGAATATAAAAAATATTACTTACCAACATTTTGTTTTTGAAGCACACAAAAATACATATATCATATTTGTGATAGTTTATGCACACATACAGAGATTACGTCTGTGTAGATTGTTTGATATCCTCTATTTAGAGGTAAAAACGTATATTTTATAATTGTATGACGAATTGAAAATTGTTCGCTAAATAGAAGTGTTCGCTTTTTTGGGAGTGTCCGTTATGGTGGTCTTAATGTGTATCGACTTTTAACGTGAAAAAATATTTTAGACATTCGTTTGAAAAATCGGGACTATACGAACCCGAAACAATGAATGTCAGCTGTACCCGAACCTTAACCACAGCAAAAAAAAGTAGAGATAAACCCTACCAGAAACCGACATGCAACGGTAAAATATAGCGCCAACCCGACCCAACACGAACCGGGGTCGGCTCGGGTGCGGGCAAAAGCGGGTAACCCAACCGTATGCAGGACTCTAATTAGAACTATGCCTCAAAACTAACGGTTTCGGAACTAGCTATTGGTAAATGATAAGATGAGACGCTCTGTATATAATAATATTTATATACATTTAACTGCATATAATAAAATCTGTATTTATTAATAATCCTAGAAATAATGCTAAGAACAATCCAATATTTCCATTTTCTTATGTAAATATTCAAAACTTTATAGAGGAAAGGCGAGGGGGTGTAGTTCCGAAAGAATTTGTACAAATTTATAGAATCAGTCTTCATCGGGCCAGTATTGCCAGATTGGGGACTTTTTTGTCCCCAGATTGTTGATTGTCACCGCTTTTTTGAAATAGAAATATTCGGCATACTCAAAAATAGATTAAAAATTCTGTAAAATAAGGCGACTTATACTATTTTAAAAAAGTGGTGACAGTGAAATAATCTGAGTAAAAAAAGTCCCAAATCTGGCAACACTGCCAGTGGGCTACTTTTTTAAAATTCAGATTTCTTGATTGCCATCACTTTTTTGAATTCGTAAAATTCGTATATGAGGGTTGCCAATTCGGACTCCCCTTTTAATTCGAACTTTCGAATTCACACAGGCAATTTTGAAAGAAGAATCTTTACATTAATTAATCCCAGTTTTTTAAAATTGAATGTGGCCAAAAATGCTATTTTTAATTTCTGGTGCAAATTCGGCTTTTCTGAATAAAAATGGAGGCCAAACTCCTGAGGATCACTAGAAACGCTACCGGAAATCCCAACGATTACGGTTGGAGTAAACCATTTTGGGAAATAATGCTATACAAAATTGCTTTTGAAAAATGTTTCGAGATGACAGTTTGCGTACATTTGCTTTGAAATCCCTTTCCTTTGTAATTGAGTTTGTAAATGTTTATTATTAAACTATTATCTAAGATGAAATGTCATGACTAGAAATCAGTATACCTTTGTCAAGACAAGAGGCGACGACGAATGATTCGATGCTTAATTCAGGGATAATATATCTGCACGGAAGTTGTCACAGATTAATATTCAAGAGATAAATGGTTTGCGTTTGCAGAAAGATCCGTTAGAATACTGACGTAAGTCTCCGTATATATTTTGAACTAATTAATTATTTAAACCAATATAGAAAACTCGATAAAAACTTTAAAGATTTTATCTCTCCTTATTATGTCGCTGCATCAATATTTTAAATGATTTGACATATACTCTTGCATTTCATACAAATAGAATAAAGTTAATAAATTTCCGCTTTGTTTATTTTGGTTTAAAGTATTCGAGGGTTATTTCGTAGGCTAGGTACCCCTAGAAACGCTATCCGAAATCCCAACGATTACGGTTGGAGTAAACCATTTTGGGAAATAATGCTATACAAAACTGCTTTTGAAAAATGTTTCGAGATGACAGTTTGCGTACATTTGCTTTGAAATCCCTCTACTTTGTAATTAAGTTTGTAAATGTTTATTATTAAACTATTATCTAAGATGAAATGTCATGACTGGAAATCAGTATACATTTGTCAAGACAGGAGGCGATGACGAATGATTCGATGCTTAATTCAGGGATAATATATCTGCACGGAAGTTGTCACAGGTTAATATTCAAGAGATAAATGGTTTGCGTTTGCAGAAAGATTCGTTAGAATACTGACGTAAGTTTCAGTATATGTTTTGAACTAATTAATTATTTAGACCAATACATAGCTGCCAACCTTCCACTAATCTTCCGTAATGTCGGGATTAATTTGACGCAGGTTAACCACTTTCAAACCAGAAAATTTATTTCATGAATCTTTGTTTATTTAATTCAAGGTTTCTACGTATAACATACTTAAAATCATTTCTTAAAAAAAAATTTCTGGTTCGAAACGTATTAAACCAGGGTTAAATTAACCCACGTATTACGGAAGATTAATTTGAAGTTGGCACCTATGTCAATATAGAAAACTCTATAAAAACTTTAAACATTTTATCTCTCTTTATTATGTCGCTGCATCAATATTTTAAATAATTTGGCATAAACTCTTGCATTTCATACAAATAGAAATAAGTTAATGAATTTCCGCTTTGTTTATTTTGGTTTAAAGTATTCGAGGGTTATTTCGGGGACTAGATACCCCTAGAAACGCGATCCGAAATCCCAACAATTACAGTTGAAGTAAACCATTTTGGGAAATAATGCTATATAAAATTGCTTTTGAAAAATGTTTCGAGATGACAGTTTGCGTACATTTGCTTTGAAAGCCCTTTCCTTTGTAATTAAGTTTGTAAATGTTTATTATTAAACTATTATCTAAGATGAAATATCATGACTGGAAATCAGTATACCTTTGTCAACACAAGAGGCGATGACGAATGATTCGACGTTCAGGGATAATATATCTGTACGGAAGTTGACACAGATTAATATTCAAGAGATAAATCGTTTGCGTTTGCAGAAAGTTCCGTTAGAATACTGGCGTAAGTCTCCGTTTATATTTTGAACTAATTAATTATTTAAACCAATATAGAAAACTCGATAAAAACGTTAAAGATTTTATCTCCATTTATTAGGTCACACTGCATCAACTGTTATATTTTAAACAATTTTACATAAACTCTTGCATTACATAGAAATAGAATAAATTTAATAAATTTCCGTTTTGTTTATTTTGGTTTAAAGTATTCGAGGGTTATTTCGGCGACTAGGTACCCTAAGAAACGCGATCCGAAATCCCAACGATTACAGTTGAAGATTTTTTGTTGAAGATTACACTGCAAATAGAAGCGTCTTAAATTTAGACACATATGTGACTGAAAAAGAATTTTAGATACTTAAGTGACTTAATCTGAAAATTAAGACACTATAGATGTCTTAATTTAAGATACATAAGCGTCTTACTATGACCATGGTGTAAACGAACTGAGAATAATGTCTAAAATATCCGAAAACGTCTTATTTTAAGACACTTCATTGCTTTAAACGTGTCTTAATTTAAGACGTTTTGATTCTTCCGACGCAATAACCACCAGGGGGCACTAGCACTCCCAGTTGCGCATGCGTTTTAGATGTCTTCGTTCGAAGTGGTATACGTTGTAATTCAAACAAAGTTTGTTTTTATGTACGCGTGTATTTTAATTCGTTTTTTGCGAAATGTGAAGTACTGTGATTTTAATTCGTATTAACTTGGATTATTTATTTATTGAATACATACATCTGACGTGTGTGCTCGACATCAAATGTCTCTTAGAAGCTGTCGTCGATACAAGGGCTGGATAGACACAGAACAGAAGTAGACGACGGTTGAAGATTACACCCGGAAATTCTACAAAGCGTGTGCAATGGGCTTAGTGTTAACTCGTATCAATTTATATCAATAATATTGTGTTATTCATCTTCGTCCTGTCGAAGCTGGCAAAAAAAAGAAACTTTTGTCTGGCGGGTCCTGTTTTTAGGATGAAACATCTCATTCTTTAAATATGGCTAGTCGGATGTATTATGGGATTACCTTTTAAACTGATGAAAGTCTTTCTCCCTCACTGTGGTTGTGGTAGTTTTTAAAATTTCAAATCGAGGAATATTTCTTACCTCTTGCAGCAACTCAAGTAAGTTTCTTTATAGTAGTAAAATTAGTGTATTTTATGATTTTATTTATTGTACTAAACAAAATCCTGCATGAAATTTAATTAGTTTTGAATCTGTTCGCAAAAAACCCCACTAATTCTAGAAGTATATATTTTTAAACTTATGACGTTCTTTTTTATTACGAATTATATATTCAATGTCAGTTCTTAGTTTCAATGGATAATTTTTATCTCGCAGTAAATGACGGCCACAAGGAAGTAAAGAAAAAAAAAACTTTGAAAGATGACCTAATGCTTTCTTACTTCCTGGAATAAAACCGCAGATTAAAAAAAGATAAATAAAGTAAATGAGACTGGTCTATTATATGAAGCTGCCTGTAAAAATATACATATGTATTTGATTTGCAATCAACTCTAATACTGATTTTTTTATTATTTTTAATAAAAAAGTAATTTGAAATTTATAATGGGAAAAAGTAAAAACCTCTAACTAGATTTCGTATTTAAAATTGTGGTAACTTTATTTATATGCACTTATACGAAAAATACAAAAATGACAGATGTTACTGTATATATTTAAGACGAAAGAAGTTTGGAAATCATAAGTTATTTTTTCCTCATGTTTTTAATATAGAATATGTACTTATTTGTTTTTATTGATAGTTGAATAGCTTTTGTGAGTACCCTCTGATCTACATAAAAACTTGCCCATGTGGAAATATAAATTTTTTAAAAACATAATTTTTAAATAAGTATTTTCATTTTTTTTTGGGGGGGGGGGGGGATTTTGCATGAATTTTTGTAAAGCTGATATCTTAAATCTTGCACTGATTATAATGAAAATTTTGAACTTTGAGAGTACGACAAGTTTAAAAACGCAAATATATTTAACAAAATACCAAAGTCATTTTTTCCCCAATGTTATTAAAGTAGAATATTTATTTATTTATTTTCATTATTCATAGTTAAATGGCTGTTGTGATTATCAAGTGATGTATATGTAAAATTGCCTATGTGGCAATATATTTTTTTATATTTTCATTTTTTTTTTTTTGGGGGGGGGGGGGGATTTTTGCAATTTTCGTACATCTGATATTTTAAATCTTTTTCCACATTCAACCGAGTATAATAAATATTTTGAACTTTTAGAGTAGGACAAGATTATAAAATATATATATATATTTATCTATGTACCTTAAAAGCCCTTAATAGCGAACACTTCGGGACCGCGGAATTTGTCCGATAATTGGAGATGTCTACTTTTTTGAGGTAAAAATATACAAATATGTATGTCTGCTGATTAAAAAAGTATTCGTTAAATAGAGGTGTTCGCTATTCGAGAATGTCCATTAACCTCCACAACGGATACTCCCGAATACCGGACATCTCAATTTAGACAACTATAATGCAGGGTTGCGTTTTTTGCAAAAGTACTTCTTGATTAAAGGAAGGGCAAACTGGGAAGTGCCCCGTCCCCCTACGACTGTAGTGCCCCCAAATTTGATGTGCAATATTTGTAAAGCTTATATTTTAAATCTGTTTCGAAATTGTACTGATTATAATCAATATTTTGAACTTTTAAAGTAAAATAAGGTTAAAAACAAAATAAATTTTAAAAAATCTAATATTTAGATAAATATTTTTTGTTTTTTAATCTTGTTCTACTCCTGAAGTTCAAGATATTGATTATAATCAGTACAATGTCGTAAAAGATTTAAATTATCAACGTAACGAAAATTGTATACCAAAACTGAGAGCACCCAAAAAATCAGGCTGTATTGGGGGGGGGGAGGGGCAGGACCACAGCCAAATATTTTTCCAGGATTCAACGTGGTCAAACATGGCTACGTATGATGCTTACAAAAAAATGGATGCGATTCAGACGTTTGAAGTGTCTGAAATTCAGACGCAAAAAGTGTCTGAAAAAATTCAGACATTTTAAAATGTCTGAAAATTGAACACTCCATTTCAGACACTTAAGTGTCTGAATTTCAGACATTTTAATTTAGAGTGTACCATTTTGGGAAATAATGCTATACAAAATTGCTTTTGAAAAATGTTTCGAGATGACAGTTTGCGTACATCTGCTTTGAAAGCCCTTTCCTTTGTAATTAAGTTTGTAAATGTTTATTATTAAACTATTATCTAAGATGAAATCTCATGACTGGAAATCAGTATACCTTTGTCAACACAAGAGGCGATGACGAATGATTCGATATTTAATTCAGGGATAATATATCTGTACGGAAGTTGTCACAGATTAATATTCAAGAGATAAATGGTTTGCGTTTGCAGAAAGTTCCGTTATAATACTGACGTAAGTGTCCGTATATATTTTGAACTTATTAATTATTTAAACCAATATAGAAAACTCGATAAAAACTTTAAAGATTTTATTTCCATTTATTATGTCACGCTGCATCGACTGTTATATTTTAAATAATTTTACATATGCTCTTGCATTTCATACAAATAAAATAAAGTTCATGAATTCAAGCTTTGTTTATTTTGGTTAGAAGTATTAAAGGGTCAATTTCTTTACGTTTTTATACAAATGGACTCATTTTTGTAATTAATTTAAATCTCTACTTTTTGTAATAAGCGCTGCATTTTTCTTTAAAAATAAAAGTTAAATGCATAGTTATAATTTAGTACAATATATAATAATGACTAAATTTAGACTTTAAAAACAGGGACGGCGTACAGCAGTATGGTACCACTGAGGCACGTGGTGTCTCGATGACACAAGTAATATTCTCCGCTGGAATAATAAAAGTAATGAGTAAATAACTTAAAGACTGCTGATCGGATATATAGGTGCAATCAAGATGATGTGTTCTCAAGACGTACATAATCAGTGATGCCAAATCTAGTGGTTTTTTATTTAGAAATTCCGTAATCTTAAGAGAAGCTTAATTTTAATTTTTTGTTTATATGACAGACATTCCGTGAATAAAATGAAAGAAAATTAATATTTAAATTTTTTTGGTAATCATTCGGAATTTTTAATACAAAATCCACAAGATTTGGCAACAATGTGCACAATAAGCCGTTTGTGTTCTTAACCCATTCAGAGCAAAAGAATTCTGTTGCTAAAATATTGTGGTGGTTGAATATCACCAAAATTTTTAAACAAATAGATTTGGAAATAAGTAATTATTTTTCTTTACGTATATACATTATAAAAACAAATATTTATTTAAAAAATCTGTGAGCCAGTTGAATGTTTAAAATTAAAATTAATTCGTATATATGATATACAACCGCGCAAAAAAGGTTAACCCTTTCAGGGGCAATGTACTTCTGTTGCTAAAATGATGAAATGGATGATTAACACGAGGATTTCGAAACAAATTAATTTTAAAATAAGGTACAAGATTTTCTTCAAGTAGACCATAAAAGCAAATTTTTATTTCAGAATTCTGGTGTCAATGTGGTGTTTGGGAATTAAAATTAAGTGGGATATATTATATCCCAATACCCTTCAAGTATTAAACTCTCAGGGACAAAAGTATTCTGTACGCAAAATTCTGAAGTGATTGAATGTCACCAGAATTTACAACCAAATTAATTTGCAGGCCTCCCACTGGTCCGTTTTTTGAACACCAGGATAATTAAAGAAAAAATTTCATGGTAGGTTTCGGCAACAATTGGAAGAAAAACGCCTTTCCTGGTAAGTTTCTACGAAATTTATGAAGGGGATTTTTCCTATAAAAATAGTTGTGTTCAAAAAACGGACCGAGTGGGAGCCCTGAATTCGAAAGTAACAAATCTTTTCTTCCCGTGCTCAATCAAAGGCAAATTTTTATTACAAAATTTTCTTTTACAGTGACGTTTAGAGATTATAATTAAGTGGTCCAAATATTAATATATATATAGGGAAGATTAGGGAGGATTGATCCACTTTTAACTAAATGATTTTTGATTTTTTAAATATTGAACGTAGAATAAAGTTCTATATATCATTTTATTCGTTATATAATTAGTTATTAAAATAAAATTGCTATATAAGTGTAATAGATAAGAAATTTGAAAAATGATTAATTTTAATCATGAGAAAATAAGGGGTCAAGGCTCCACACATATGGAAAGATGACCCACTATATGGGAGTTTTGACCCACTTTGTTTTACATTGAAATATTTGTGAAGAGAAATAAAATGAGTTTTAAAAAAGCAAAATAACTTTATGCTACATGCTTTAAGTATTCTAAAAATTTTTTTTGAAAATAGATGCTTAAACAAAACTGTTTAGACGCAATCGCAAGTCAGAGGAGAAATTTTTTGTTTTAACCCTCTGACAGTCTTGCTAAAGGGCAAAATTATAATGTTGTTTTCACTGCATTTTTTTTAAATGCTAAAAGAATATGATTCTTTCCCCATTATATTAAAAAAACTTAATTAAATATATGAATGTAATCCTTAAGATTATTAATCACTGCTCAATGTATTAAAAATCCATTAAATCAACATAATTATATTATTTTAAATATTGCTGATAATGCAGTGAAACGTGGAGCTTAGTGAACGTATTAACACGGGCTTGTCAGTGAGGAGGACAGGATTTTGTCTCAGCAGGTATAATTGTACAGCAGGGAAAATGAAATTTCAACATTTTAAACAGTATTCCGTCAGAGACAGGTTCCGTTTTCATAGGCTTAGATGTGTTATATTATCCGGATTTAGGAGCCACTGTCCAGGTTTTTGTCTTCTTGTCCTACATTTTGTGACACTCGTAATGTTAAGTCTAGTTGTCACATTGTTTGACTTTATCTCACTGTATTCTTCCTGGTGACTTTTACTACTATTGTTAATCTACATAACTTCCTAAAGTTTTTCGATCAATGCTATGTTCTTTTGCAGCCCCATGAGCATTTAACTTATCATTAGCATCTTTTAACTTTTTTATGGGTTAATTAGTACTTTCAATACTAAAATGTTGAAATAAATGTCTGCACCGTAATTTAAGAACAATTTTATTTTGAAATATGTAAAAGGCTATATTTCACATACATATTAAATGAAAAAGATTTTAGCGAAATTCTGGTGCCGCTGTGGCGTTTGGGAATTCAAATTAAGTAGTTTTATAAACATACCACTGCCGCTGAAAGGGTTAAGGTACCAGATTTCATACTTTATAGTCCTTTCTAGCCTTTCCACTGTTTCTATTTACCTATCTTAAGTAATATTTAAATGAAAAAAAGTTCCTATCAACTTTTCCCTTCATATTTCCTTAATTGTTTTCTTGGAGTGGATACTATAGCAAATTTTCAATTCTTTCTTTAATCAGTTTTAAACATTTTCTTTTCCATCACACCATTTTACTGTAGCTTTACAGAATAAATTTATATTCTTTTTCTATATATCCATTAACCTTTCATTATACACAGTGTATAATAAAAAGATTTCCAAAACCACTTAATGAAGGGAGCCTTGAGCATCTGGTCAACCCTTCGTCACATTGACTAGGCCAAGCCTCCCCACATAGCCCTTTTCAAATTATAAGCACATTGTTACGTTAAGTCTAAATTACTGTACTTTCTTTATGCCTGGAATGAAAGCTCGATATTTCTGCATTACTTAAAACCTACTTTCTTAATTTTCTATGATATATTTTATCTGAAAAAAGCTTACAAAATATTTCTAAAAAACAGATTTTTTAGGTTGAAAACGCCTCACAATTGGTTTTTTTCGCACCTATTTCGTTTATCTGTATGAAACAAAGACTGCTGTTTGAGTATTCCAGTAACTTTGGTTGACACCTACTGACAAAGCTTTGAAATAAATTTAAATATGAAAACTGATGGATAGGTCAACCCTCCCTTGTCTTCCCTATATATATAAGATTTCTACCATGTAGTTATCTGATACCTATTTCAGGATTCCATTAATTTTTTCATTCCTATCATTGCAACGATTTATTTAATGTTTTTTTAATTTTCTAGTTATGATTTTATCTGAATTCTTATAATATTTTTTTTTAATACTTACAGCTTTAATTCATAATAATTGACGGTGGCAGGTTATGTTTAATTAATGGTAATATATTAGCATTCAAATTACTATGATGCATTTGCGCAAGTAATTATGAATGTATGCTTTTTACGATATTTTTACGATATTTTAAATATCTTTTCATTTTGAATGTCAACAATTCATTTTGATGTATTTTTTCCTTAAGGTATCTTATATATATTTTTATATATTCCCAGGTCGCTAAATTATTTAGCAATCTTTTAAATATTATACGCTTAGATCATTGCTGCAATTAGCGCACAATCTATGTGTATTATCAATAAGATTTCTACCATGTAGTTATCTGATACCTATTTTAGGATTCCATTAATTTTTTCATTCCTATCATTGCAACGATTTATTTAATGTTTTTTAATTTTCTAGTTACGATTTTATCTGAATTCTTATAATATTTTTTTTTAATACTTACAGCTTTAATTCATAATAATTGACGGTGGCTGGTTATGTTTAATTAATGGTAATATATTAGCATTCAAATTACTATGATGCATTTGCGCAAGTAATTATGAATGTATGCTTTTTACGATATTTTTACGATATTTTAAATATCTTTTCATTTTGAATGTCAACAATTCATTTTGATGTATTTTTTCCTTAAGGTATCTTATATATATTTTTATATATTCCCAGGTCGCTAAATTATTTAGCAATTTTTTAAATATTATACGCTTAGATCATTGCTGCAATTAGCGCACAATCTATGTGTATTATCAATAAGATTTCTACCATGTAGTTATCTGATACCTATTTTAGGATTCCATTAATTTTTTCATTCCTATCATTGCAACGATTTATTTAATGTTTTTTAATTTTCTAGTTATGATTTTATCTGAATTCTTATAATATTTTTTTTTAATACTTACAGCTTTAATTCATAATAATTGACGGTGGCTGGTTATGTTTAATTAATGGTAATATATTAGCATTCAAATTACTATGATGCATTTGCGCAAGTAATTATGAATGTATGCTTTTTACGATATTTTTACGATATTTTAAATATCTTTTCATTTTGAATGTCAACAATTCATTTTGATGTATTTTTTCCTTAAGGTATCTTATATATATTTTTATATATTCCCAGGTCGCTAAATTATTTAGCAATCTTTTAAATATTATACGCTTAGATCATTGCTGCAATTAGCGCACAATCTATGTGTATTATCAATAAGATTTCTACCATGTAGTTATCTGATACCTATTTTAGGATTCCATTAATTTTTTCATTCCTATCATTGCAACGATTTATTTAATGTTTTTTAATTTTCTAGTTATGATTTTATCTGAATTCTTATAATATTTTTTTTAATACTTACAGCTTTAATTCATAATAATTGACGGTGGCAGGTTATGTTTAATTAATGGTAATATATATATATATATATATATATATATATCTTATGTCAGACATACAAAAAAAAAAAAAAAAAAAAAAAAAAAAAAAAAAAAAAAAAAAAAAACTCAACAATTTAAGGAAAAAATCGCTATAAGAGAACATCTTTTTACTTGAGCATCAACATTAGATCTAGCAAACTTTTCAAGACTAAGAAAATATGTACCGCGATACAAAGATGCTACAGTATTGTAAATTTTTTTTGGTAACAAACTCGCTAACAGAGGCACTTTTTAATGTAAAATTCTAGAGTAAAATAAGAATCTCGCGGAAAAAAAACCTTCGCTCTTACATAGTTAATATCCTAGGTAATGTTTTACTTTAATCCTTTCCGGCGCGGAGTAATTCTGTTTGTAAAATGATAAAATGATGGACTGACACCAGAATTTACAAACGAATTTATTAGAAAATAAAAATTTGCTTATTTTCCAGTACTTTATAAAATGAAAATTTTAATTAAATATTCTTGATGTCAGTACTCTTAAAATTAGGTGTCTTTTTTTTGGACACCGCCCGCTAAATGGCTAAACCATAGCTGCCAACTTTTACGGTTTTTCTTTTACAACTAAAATTTAACAGGGTTTTTCGCTTTGTTTAATAGTGAGATTTCGACTATTAAATAAGACACTATTTTCTATAAAATATTAGTGGTAAGCAGAAAGCGTAAAAGTTGGCAGCTATAGTTAAACGTAGCTGCTCAAAAACAAAATTGCGAGCACAGTAAATGTTACCTTCTACAGAAAATCTTAAATAGCCCCCAACTTTTGCTTTTTTTCATTATCACTGTCATTTTACAGTAATTTCCGCTTTCTTTAACCCTTTATCTACTGACGGTACTTATAAGTACAACTCACATTAAACTTTTATACCATAGTGAATATTACTAATATTCTAATGGTACTTTGCAAAAAAATGCTCTTTTAACTCCACTTTATCCGAATACATGGCAGCAATAGTTCTAGGTTTGTTATTTTAGAGAGGAACGAGGCTATCTTTAAAGCAGTCGATGTGTTTTGTGCCAAAAGTTTGCACAGTTTGCTACGCTCGCCTTTTCATAGCTGCAAACACAGTAAAGGATATAAGATAAGTGTTGGATTTTTTATTATGCGTTCATTATGATCTCAGAATACAATATGACTAGCTATTTTAAGTGAACGGTGTATGTATTTGATTTAACTGTTGAATTACTCGGTGGTACTTATAAGTACCGTCAGTACACTGGGTGTTGGAAAAAACTTCTTCTTTACTTTTCGTCTGTGTAGTTATCCATCGTTTTTATCTGATTTAAAATGTAATTACTAAAATGTAGTCTAGTAATGATTTCCCTGGTATTTCTTTTCTGTTCCATTGTTATTTTTTATAGGAAATCGAAAAAGTTGTGGCACCGGCTCGTTTTTGTTGTGCTAGAAAGGGCATATGTAATTTCATACATTGCATATGTGAAGATGCGAAATAACATGTTGTCCCTGGAATATTCATGTCGCATAACTAAAGGACTGCTAACAAGATCGAAACCTAAATAAAAAAATTGTTTTTTTAACCAATTCAGAAGCAAAGCATTTTCAATTTTTAAGTGTTGATAAAAATGATTGCCACCGGAATTTGCCGAACGATTTATTTATAAGTAAGAAAAAAGCCTATATTTCACATACTCATTAAATCGAAAATATTTTCTGGTGCCAGTTGAAATACTTTGTGGGTTTTCTGTTACGATATTTTAGTCACAGTGTACTGACGGTACTTTAAAGTACCACTTTAATTAATTACCGCTAAATAATTAAATTTCTCACGGGTGAATATTTGTTTATGTTTGTCCTTTAACTTTCATTGTAGTAACTGGAAAAAATATTACATGAAAAAAATTGCAGTAGATCATAATGCCGTAGGTAAAGGGTTAATTCCCAAAATTCGGCATTTAAGGCGAAATTTACATAACAAAAATACCGGTAAAGAAAATGTAAAAGTTGGAAGCTACGCAACAAGCCGTTATTTATACAGATATTTACGCAAATATATTTCAAAATATTTATTTGTTTCTTTCTTTTACGTGATTATATCATCAGAAAAGAGAAAAGAAAATACTGTTTTCGCATTATCAGACTAAAAGAGATCTTTAAACAAAAATAAGATCTTTCTACATGCTGTCAAATATGTTGCATGTCTAGTTTCCAACTGGTTTCATTTACTGCGATACATATAATTTAAAATATATGGGATATATCCAGAATAAATAAAAGGAACATAGTCTAGAGCCAATAAAATAAAATATTTCAAGGAAATGAGATTCGAACTTGAAGAATATAGCTGTATATTTATGCAAAGAAACATTGCTTTTACATTTTTTTAATATCGTAAAAGTTTTATAAAAACAAATGTACATTCTATGCTGTTTAAATGTTCTGGTGGAATTGGAATTTCAAAAGAAATATTTTGCAAGAATAAAAATCAAAATAAATCTCTGCATTTAAAGTACCATAAATGTATACATATTTTCGTTTAAATTTATGTAAAATAGCAAATGATAGTTACATATTTTAAAAATTGTTAAACAGCTGAAGACATAAACACTGAAATTTCCTATGGAAGGCAGCGGGGGATAAGAAATGTCTAGATTTGTGTTAAATGCATACAGAAGTAATTTACAGGGTTTTTTATTTTGATAAAAAGTTCATCTATTGTAAAATATTTCATATTTATACTGTATGTTTTTGGAGGGTGGAGGGAAAATTCTCTTAAAAGGAATTTGAATAAGATGTGAAGTATTTTTAAAAACCGTTTCTATTCGACATTTTTATTTGTCACACATTACTGTTTCAAACATTTTTATGACTTTCATCCGAGACACAGAGTTACCACTATTTTAAAATTGAATAATTTCTCATTTATCATCAGAAACATTCATATTAAATTAGGCGAAGGTTACTATTCAGAAATTGTCATGAGAAATATTTTTGAGACACAAATGTTGGAATGCTATGCGTTAACTGAATGTGCCATTGAAATACATCATTTGAATCAACATGATTTAGTTACTCAGTGGGTTCATTAAGGGGTCTCAAGACTCTTAAAGCTTCAAAAGTTTTGAAATTTTGTTTAGGTGTTAAACTCCTATCTTTTCTGAACATTTTGATATAATTGTTTCCTTGAAATTCCCATTAGAACATATGTTATGGCTTTTAGAATTTTACCCGCCCAATAGCTGAAACAGTGCTTCCGAAACTTTGAAGTCATTTTTCTCCAAATGAAGTTTTTGGGCAAAACTCGCAGGATATCTCAAAAACTTCTGAATATTTTTTCATGAAATTTTCAAAACATATGTTTCATTTTAGTCTGTATAAACGGAACCTCAATTTTTCTTTTTATTGTTCAAAAAAATATTTTTTTAGGCAATTATACTGTTGAAATTTTCAAAATTTTGTAATAGCTAAATATAACTTTGTATTAAAATATAAAAATGTAATAAATATGCTTAAATACAAATTTATTTAGATTCAGGGTATTTACTACAACCTGAAGAATAACTAGGTACCAAAATTTTCATTCCAGTTGCAATATTTATTTTGTAATCCTGCGCGTAAGCTGTTATACCAATTTCCTGCTCGTCAAATGTCTTATAAATTATGCCCCCTTATAAACTCTAATTCTGCTTCTTGTAATTTTTTAAATGCATGAAATAAAAGAACATACTTAAATATTTCATCTCAGTGCAAATTGTGTCCTAAAATCGTATAGATTTTAAGATATTAAAGGTGAAAATGGTCTTTTTTTTATTTCTTCCAATTTTAAGTCCTAAGCCCCCTTAAATTTTGTATGCGTGCCAATCATAGGCATTTCTTGTGATTAGATCTGTTTCGAAAAGAGAAATTTTGCATAATAAATGCTATTTTTATTTCTTCATAAATAGCGTCACCACGCCTGTAGCAAAGCAAGTCTGCACAAATTTTCTTGTATTATTCTTGGTGCAATTCGTAAGTTTGGAATTAAAAGTAGATAGTCCCGACGTGGTTACAGAGTTGCCAGTGGGCTACTTTTTTAAAATTCAGATTTCTTGATTGGCACCACTTTTTTGAAACGGTAATATTCCCTTTGTTTTCGCCTTAATTAATATGTCATTAAATAAGAAGCATTTTAATTTTTAAAAAAAGTGGTGCCAATCAAGAATCTGATTTTTTTTTTTTAAGTAGCCCATCTGGCAACACTGTGTGGGTAAGTGATTAAATCATAAATGGCAGCACACTTACGCTTTTTTAGACCACAAAAATTTAATAGAAATTTTTGCCTTATTTAATCGGCTGATTACAAAGTTTAAAAAAGTTAACATTTACTATTAAAATTTGCGGCGCAAAAAAGCGTAATATTTGGCAGCTATGGTTAAATATATGCGATGAATTAAAAAAAAAAAGAACATTTCATTAAATATCATTTCTGGGTCAAAATAAAATTGTTTTAACCGTTATAAAACTGTTATGATTAACCAAAGGTTTTAGCGTTTTTTGTGGAATAAAATAATTAGGTGATTACTCTTTACTTAGCACATAACCGGCGGGAAACGAGAAAGCCCGTTTTTATTAAAAAAGCAACATTGACTAAGGGCGTGTCTTCTACCTTACAGAAAATGCATTTAAATCATGCTGTCTTTGTTTTTTTCACTTTGTCGGGCATTTTGTATTAAATCCATGCATTAGATGATGTTTGCAGATGCATAAACTTGATCACCGTAATTTTGTGCGTATCCGCCGCACCTCCCTCAGATAACTCAATTTCCTACCAGAATTTATCTTAAATAAAATGTGACTTACTTCTGCTTGGCACTTATTTGACTTCTTTTTTTTTTTTCAATAAAATTTCCGGTTTGAAAAAGACTTGACTAAGCAGCGGCTCATACGTGAGAAATTACGGTAACCGAGCTAGGAAACCAATTTACTAAAGACTTTCGGGACTTGAGCTTCTACTCTTTTTTAAAATCCCGATTTCACAAAAGCATACCAACTGAAATGCGTTAATATAGCATTTATCGAAATAAGTTTTCGCTATAAGAAGAAAATAGTGAGTTTTCAAAAACCTTTTAATTAAATTTTAAGAATTTTTAGGTAAACGATATATATACTTTTTTTGTTTCGCTTAGGAGAATTTTCAAAGATTATAGGGCGTCCAATACATGCGTACAAGTGAGGGCGTGTCTGACAAGTTTATGCATATATTAGCTTTTTACTTGTGTAGTCTTTTGTAGTCCAAACTTATAAATATAATATTTTTATTTAAACCCAAAACATATATATGGTAATATAATAGCACCGATTATCTAAATCATCATTTTCATACTTGAATATATATATATATATATATATATATATATATTTGTATCCAGTAATATGTTTATGTGTAGCAATATTCATACTGAAAAAAAAAAACTCTTTTGTATACACAAATTGGAGCATGCGTTTCTTCTCCGTGAATATTAGGCCTGAGCACTGACACAAAAACAGCAGCTGCATGCGGATTTTTTAAGCTTTCGCACGGTTCTCTGAATTTTCACACCAGAATTTTCCAAAAGTTTTCTTTTATTTATTTAACCCATTAACCGCCAAAACTATTACGATAGAAATTTTCAAATTTCTTGTTGAAAGTAGTTTCCCACCACAAATTCAGTAAGGTAAATTTCGCTTTACTAAAATAGCAAAAATTCCTGCCAATAAATAAGACATTTTTTTAAATTCTAAAATAGTGGTGCCAATGTAATAAATTCATTGCATGAGCAATTATTTTGACTGTTGCGTGAACGCAACGTCAGCGGTTAATGGGTTAATCGCAAAAACTATAAAACGGTAACAATTTAAAAATATTAGTATTCAAATTCAAGGGACCGCATGAACGCTGAAAAAAAATCTGCCTATAACACCCGCCATTTTTGAGTCAGCGCTCTAGCCTAGTATTCACTGGGCGTTGC
This sequence comes from Maratus speciosus, assembly GCA_963932465.1. NCBI lineage: Eukaryota > Metazoa > Arthropoda > Arachnida > Araneae > Salticidae > Maratus > Maratus speciosus. The sequence continues at coordinate 198,472,450 of OZ010796.1, read as the reverse complement.
ATGTGTTGTGATTGACGTGGATGCCGCACCCACAACACACTCTCTTTTTAACATTTTCCAGCATAGTTGAAAAGTGTCTATGACTTCTGTTTGTCTGTCCGCTTGATTGTGCTCTAACTCAGTTTTGCCAGTGGGCTACTTTTTAAAATTTAAATTTCTTGATAGGCACCACTTTTTTGAATTGATAAAATTCGACATATTTAATGATGTATTAATTAAGGTGAAAATGAGAGGAATTTTACCATTTCGAAAATGTGGTGCCAATCAACAAATCTGAATTTAAAAAAGTAGCCCACTTGCAACACTGCTCTAACTCGAGTAAATATAGTCAGATTGTCATGAAATTGCAATATGTTAATTAAGTTTACTGTGGTATGTTCGTTATTCAAAATGAGGTGTGTAGCATTTACCTGTTCATTTACAGGCATACTCAAAAGAATTCCGTTACATTACGGCCATTGGGGAAAAAATCGTCTTCGGTTATTTTAATGATACTACATTATTTTAAACATATTGAAATATATATATATATATCGCTGAGGTTAACTACAAGACGCTTACTATAGAATTTTCTGTGCACATATTTTATCGATCATTTACAGGAACACACAAAAAAAATTGGCTACAGAAGAAATTGAACAATAATTGAACTATTGAAGCCTATGAACACGAAATGCTCGAAGTGCATTTTCAGTTCTGCTACGCATTTTAAAACTGAACCTTTTTTTAAAAAAAATATTACTTGGTGTGGATAAATTCTATGCACCATATACAGGGCTGCACAAAAAGTTCTCAAATACGTTTTCGTTTATTCATGGAAATTGCTGGCTGGAAATTTTCCTCTGTGCTATTCGTTTAACTGAACACACTTCTAGCCAGCGTTCGTACGCATAACGAAATAAAAAAAAATTAGACATTTTAGTACCAGGATTTTTTTAAAAGTATTATTTGCGTTATTTAATGCAAAACATTCCTAACTTCAGATATAGCAAGCACTACGTTATGAAATTTCTGGTACTAAAATGTCTAAAATTTTTTTGAATTCCTTATGCTTACCCTGCTTCTAGCATACTATGTAGTATACGAACAAATCGATAGATCATATACAGATCTGCACAAAAAAATCTGATATTTTTCCCGTTATTGATTGTAATTGCAGAAATTGGGTTTTCAAATGCGTTACGCATTTTTAAATCGAACTATGTTTTAAAATAATACCTGATGTGTATAAATTTTATAGATCGTACACAGGCCTGCACAAAAGCTCTCAAGTACATTTCCGTTTATTTACGGAAACTGCTGAATGGTAATATTTAATTGTGCTATTGGTTTAAATGAAGTAATTTATAGCATACTAAGTAGTATAAATACAAATCTACAGTCAAGTACGGGGCTTCACACACACAAATCGGATACATGTCCGACTTTTTATGGTAGTAGAAGTGATGGAACAGTGTAGCAGCAGAGAAACAATTGACACCGCAAAATTTTATTAGTATTCTTTATCTAACTTCAGGATAGAATTTCTGATATTTTTGAAGGTGAAGAACACTATAAAAATTTAGTGGTGAAAATCGTTCAACTGCTGCGCCACTGTTTAATCACTGTAGTAGCTGACATTGGATTTTCAAATGCTTTATGCATTTTTCAAATTGTTTATGTAGACATTATCTTTCACCTTAACACATTAATGCCAAATTATTTTCTTTGTTAAAAAATTTAAATTTTGATTTCCCACCCCTTTTAAAAGAAGAATAATTTTTATCTAATTTTATCAAGGAATTTGTCTCGTGAAAGAAAGTTTATATTTATCTTCGCATTTACTGGTATGAAAACCGCTTTTTTGCCACTAAGTCTAGCGATCTAAAAATATGACACCGGACGTTAACGGGTTAATAAACTGTTAAGTTTTGTTACAGTCTTTGGAATGAGTTGGAAATTGTTACATAATCTATGATGGATGCATGATTTTTCGTTCTTGTTTCGATATGAAGCTGATGCTTCATAAAATCAATGCTGGTTTATCACGATTGCAAAATGCTGGATGAACGTAAAAATATTTTATGTAAAGGTTTATGCTATATATTCTTTTTGTAGAAAGGAAATTCACATGTAAAATTGTCAAAAACACCACCATGGATTTGTCGAGGGGTTAAACACTAAAAATATAAGAAAATATTTTTTAAAGGATGTTTTCAGCATCGAAAGTCTACTTTCTGATGGTGAAAATAACGTTTCGATAATTATATTTGGTACTTCCAAATCACATAATTAAGTTTCCCATAGGTTAACATGGGATTTCGCGATCGACGAGGGTAAAACCAGCATTGTTGCACCCTCTCCATAAATTGGAATTTTAAAAAATAATTTTTGTTTTTTAAGTTGGTACCGATTGTTTTAAACAAAAGGTAACTTGTAACACAAATTACAGTGGTCGTACTTGTCCTGAAATTTCAAGACCAGGAATTTCTTCGGTACCAGTATTTTCTTACAGAAATTATCTTCTTAAATGAGGGGAAATTTCGCGCGTTTAACATAGATTTAATTTTCTATAAAAAAAATACTGACATTTGTCCTGAAAAATTCCCTGAAGCGTACGACCCCGGAAAATACTTCGATTTAAAATAAAAGTTAATAGAAATTCAGTTTTCTTAATATTAGAACCGCCGACTGTTTTACTCAATTTTTATAAAAAGTGTTTCATGCCAGAAATTTTATTTTAAACTATTTAACTTAGGCTTAGATGCCTTATATTCCCTCAGCCGTTGTTTTGATTTGTTTGGCGATTTTTTTTGGCGTGTTGATGGATATGGCAACCTCGATATGTTGAATCCCGTGTGACGTGTGTGTTGTGACGTGTCGTTCTGGCAACCCCTGAGAAGCTGCTTTTAGCTTGGAATATTGTGAATGTATTTTGATATCGTGTTGTATAGTTCTGCCTTTTTATTTTTATGTGAATTTTATTGAATGTATTTGATTGACTATGATTTCTGTAGTCCGTTTAAACGGTCTTGCTGAAGTAATTATGAAATATGAGGAAATTTTGACAAGAAAAGAAGGATTGTTTACAGTGTGTGAATACGTATTCATAAGCCTATTTTGGAAAATGTCGGTGATGATATTTCGAGCTCGAGCTTTCAAGAAAGCAGATGTCTGTTAAGGTATGTCGATAATTTTATGTATATACAACGATTACTGGTTGCCATTTTAGCGAATTTTGTTTTTTATGTGTATTTTGCTGTTTTAAGAGTTTTGTACATTTTGAGATTGCTACAAAGCAAGAATTGCTGAATTTTGAGATTGCTGTACAGGGAGAACTGCAGAGTGCAGTGATGTTTTTTTTCGGTTAATGAACACGTAGCGCTCATACAATGATTACTGGTTGCCAGTTTAGCGAGTTTTGTTTTTTATGTGTATTTTGCATTACGAGCTTTGTACATTTTGAGATTGCTACAAAGCGAGAATTGCTGAATTTTGAGGTTGCTATACAGGGAGAACTGCTGAATGCAGTGATGTTTTTTTTTTGGGTTAATGAGCTCGGAGCGCACATACAACGATTACTGATTGCTATTTTAGCGAGTTTTATTTGTTTACATTTTATTTTCATTAAGCCTAGCATGCGTATAAATTGGTGCTTGGCGACATTTGGTACTTGGCGGAAAAGGGGTTTTCACGCCAAAAAAATTTCCAAGATGGCGGCCGGGGGAACTTATGACATCTGTTCCTTAACTTATTTAATTAGCCGATTTTTTGCTCTTCAAACAATTAACATATCTTATGAAAAAATTTCTCGTTCGAATCGACTATTATCATTTTTGGCAGGGGTCAAAATAATCCCTAACGGCGGTTCTAGTGATAACACAAAACGTATCATAATAACTTGAAATTTAGAAAAGATATACTTTGGATCCGGCGATGAGGATCTGCTTCAAAAAATAGTATGAAAAGTATTTTGCGTAAGTTCTTCAGGCAAAGAACTGTAATTTTGGAAGCAGCGTTCTTGTCATTCTCAGATAAAATATTTTACTAACAAAAACTTTGCTTCTCAAGTCCGGTATTATTATGTATCCGGTAAATTTAGAAAATATATACTTTGGATCCGGCGATGAGGATCTGCTTCAAAAAATAGTATGAAAATTATTTTGCGTAAGTTCTTCAGGCAAAGTACTGTAATTTTGGAAGCAGCGTTCTTGTCATTCTCAAATAAAATATCTTACTAACAAAAACTTTGCTTCTGAAGTCCAGTATTACACTGTATCAAAGGTGAAAATCTTTTTTGATCTAGGAAGAAAGTTTTCAAAAATACAGTATAACCTCTTCTCCAGTTACCTACGATTCCGAAAAGAATTCCTTTATCTCAAGGAACCTCAGAAACCGATCGATTTTCGGGAATTGAAAAAAAAAGGTATTTTTGAAACAGTTTTCCTCAGCTGCCCATGACTTTCAGAAAAGTTTTCCAGAAGTTTTGACCATAGTTTCCAACTCTTACAGGGTTGCCACAGGCGACTATTTTAATATTCTGCTTCCACCACTATTTAAAAAAAACATTTTGTAGTATATTTCCACTTGCAAATGTTGTCAAAACTTATGTAAATAATTTTTGGGTTGAAAAAAATGGTGCGAAATATAATTAAAAAATAGTCGCCCTGCTCTTACGATTTTTTGTACCACAAAAATTTTATAGTATATTTTACCAGAGTTGGGTAAATTCGTAATTGCAATTGTCTTCAGTATAATTACAATTTAATTGCGTGTAATTAAATACAATTAAAATTACATGACGTAAAAAATTCTTGCAGGGCTGCAGCGGAACTATCCCCATTCCCACCGCCCTCTGAATAATAGGCCTAAGCGCTGACACGAAGATGGCGGCTACCGAAGGCGGATTTTTTTTCAGCGTGTGTACGGTCCCTTAAGTATTCGTACCAATATATTTTTAAGTATTTTCCGCTTTATTTTTCTAAGATTAAACAAGTCAGAAAAATCTTTTATAAAGTACTGGTGTCTATATTTAAGATAGCGTACCTACGTTAAAAAAAATCCGCTTTCGGCAGCCGCTATTTTTGTGTCAGCGCCCAGGCCTAGTATTCAGGGGGCGGTGCCGTTCCGTTATGTGACGAAATTTCTGCATTTGAATGCGTCTAACTATAATCAATTACATGCAATTAACTTGTAATTTCAAAGAGCATAGTCGAATTTTCAAATTTGCCCAACTCTGGATTTTACCTTTTTAAATCGTCGTAATCGCCGATTAAACAAGGCAAAAATTTCTAATAAATTTTTGTGGTACAAAAAAGCGTAAGATATTGGCAGCAATGGTTTTGACAGTGCAATGCAATGTTGCCAGATTGGGGACTTTTTTAATTCAGATTATTTGACTATCACCAGTTTTTAAAAATAGTATAATACGCCTTATTTTTCAGAATTTTTAATCTATATAGAACAAAGAGGAAAAATATATCTATATAGAATCTAAATAGAAATCTATATAGAGTAAAGAAATTCTTCGTAATTTTTAATCTCTATACTAATTTCGTATCCAGCGATTTCTGGAGTTCCATTACCTGAGATTTATTCCGTTGAGCTCAACCAGGTTTCAGACCATGATTAAGGTTATAGCTATAATCATTAAGGTTAGCCGGGTGAAAAATTTCCACCAGATTCGTCCGGGATAGCTCAGATGGTAGAGCAGTGTTGCCAGATGCACCACTTTTCTGAAATGGTAAAATGTGCCTTATTTAATCACATATTAATTAAGGCAAAAACAAAGTGAATTTTACCGTTTCAAAAAAGTGGTGCCAATCAAGAAATCTGAATTTTAAAAAAAGTAGCCCACTGGCAACACTGTGGCAGAGCACTGGCGGCTTCAGCCAGGAGATCCCTCGTTCGAATCCTGGTCCGGACATTTTTCGCCCAGTTGGAAATTTACATCTAATATGATTTATTTACCAATTGGAATAATTGTGATAAAATTAATCTAGTGTAATTTCGTATCCAGCGATTTCTGGAGTTCCATTACCTAAGATTTATTCTGTTGAGCTGAACCAGGTTTTAGACCAGATGCTATAATCATTAAGGTTAGCTGGGTGAAAAAGTTCCACCAGATTCGTCCGGGATAGCTCAGATGGCAGAGCACTGGCGGCTTCAGCCAGGAGATCCCTGGTTCGAATCCTGGTCCGGACATTTTTCGCCCAGTAGGAAATTTACATCAAATATTACTGTATAAAGTTCGTGAAACAATATATACCCGCATTTAAGGGGGTCAGGGACACATTTTAAAATTATTTTTATTTATTGATTAAAAATTCTGAAATTTTTTGTGATGATTAACCATATATATAATTTGTAAATAAAATCACATGATAAAACTTCTCATAGTTTTTTTTTTTTTTTTAATTTAAAATATATTAAAAAACTGGGGTAAGTATAAATCGTTATAAATGGAAAGGATATTATAGAATTTCATTTTATTTTCATTTAAATAAGCAGAAATATATAAGTTTTAATTTAGATTCAGCATTTTTTTAAATATTAATTTTTTAATAAATTAAAAATATTTAACGAAAAAATATTAAAAAAAGTGGTGCAACTTTAAAAAAAATCATATTCTCAAAAGTAAATATTTTTTTTCAAATATGCTGAATCAAAATTAAACTAAAGCAATTGAGAAAGACCTGTTCCAAGTTTTAACTATTTATCTTTAACGGTTCTTGAGTTATAAGAATTTAAACATGAGAAATGGTGAAAAAACCCATCATGAAGAAAAATGCATTTTTGCAAGAAGAACCAAACCAAAACGAAAAAATTAATATTTATTGTTCTAATTAAGATAGGAACACGATTTAAAAGTCATATTAAGCAGGAAAAAAATAGAAAATGTTTTAATGTAATAAAATGTTTTTACAAAATTTGAAGATATTTGTGTCCCGGACCCCAATTAAAGAAGAACATATATTTGCTGCCACTAATTTTTGGGAATGTTTCCGAGTAGTTACTGTAGTGTATAAATCAGATTTTCAAACAAAAATGTTGGTTTTAGTATTCTATCAATTCTCAACTAAACATATTAACCTGCGTAACTTAATTTATACTTGCGAATACAAAAAAAATTAATATTTTTATTGATGTTAATATTAATGTTGTTCATTTATCATGTTTGCCTACAAAACATACTATTTAACTTGAAAACATTTACTATAGAATGAATAGTAGCCGAAAAACTTATATTCCAGGTTAAGAAGACAGATTAATATACTATGAAAACTACTCTGAAATGTTTCCAAAATCAGTGACAGCGACAGAAACTTTGTTTTTATAAATGTTTTTTAAATGTCAAAATACATTAGTTTCTGAGGTTTTCTAAAAATAAAAAACGCTTTTTAGAATTGTGGGTAACGCGGGAGAGGATATTGCATATTTTTCTTTTACTATTCGTCTGGATATTATAATTTCCTAGATTGGTTTACATGTTTCTTTTTTACAACGCTTCTAAGGGTCATAGACAAACAGCGATGACTGAAATGTTATTTCAACGTAAATTTTCCCTTATGTCAGGCGTGGTTAACTATGGCACGTATCATACCACTAAAATTTTACAGAAAAAGTCGACTTTTTGAATCGCGGAGTTTCGAAAATTAGATAAGGCAATGATTATTAAAAATTTTTAGTGGTGTGGAGCGTGCCACAGTTGGCCACCCCTGCCATAGCTAATCATTTTAGGGTTGCCACAGGCGACTATTTTTTAATTCTATCCCGCTCCAGTTTTAAAAAAAAAATGTTTCACATAGACATAGGTGCCAACCTCAAACTAATCTTCCCTAATACTTGAGTTAATTTGACCCTGGTTTAATACGTTTCGAACCAGAATTTTTTTTAAGAAATGAAAATAAGTATGCTCCATGTCGAAACCTGTATTTAAATAAATAAGTATTCATGAAATAAATTTTTTGGTTCGAAATGTGGTTAAACTGGGTCAAATTAATCCAGACATTACGGAAGATTAGTGGAAGGTTGGCAGCTATGCATACATTTTGACAAAATCTGCAAGATAAATATAGGGGAGGTGGGGGATGAATGGGACATTTTTACAAAAATGTTTATTTTTAATACTTTTTAAAGTTATTATCAATATTATATATCACATTTCACACATTAGGAATTTGACTACATCTATGCACCATATTTAGTCTAGATTATTGATATACAGTAAAATATTATAAAATTTAAAAAACGTTACTCTCTGTCCCAATCATCCCTATAGCAGGGATAAATGGGACATTAACCTTCCGTCTACCAGACGGGTCCATTGGACCCGACATGTACATTCAAAATATTTATTCAAACCAGAAATTTCTTCAAAACAAACTAAATGTATAAATCAGACAATAATAAGTTAAATTAACAAATTAAATAGTTTTAAGTAAAAATTCTGGTGTAGAATGTTTTTATAAAACTTGCGTAAAATTTCCGGTAGTTCTAGGGTTAATATGGATGGATGGGACACCAATATTTTTCTCCCTGTGTTCAGTGTTACCAAGTTAAAATGTATAATTATAAACTTATATGTATTTATATTTGTAGTATATGATCTTATAATATGGCTATTATATTTCAGCGTTGCTAATCACTTCTTTTACTGCAGTTTTAACTTGTAATGCAAAGTTCGACTCTCTATCTGTACCCATTTGCCACTTACGCGACATTTTAGATATGAAATGAAAGTGAAAAATGTCTTTCAAATACGGCATAGCCAATATTTTCCAATCACAACATATTAATAAATATTAATTCAATGTATCTTAGATATCACACACAAATGCAGGGGTCGTACTTGTCCTGAAATTTCACGGACGGGAAATTCTTCGGTACCAGTACTTTCTGATGGAAAAATCTCTTCTTAAATAATGCGAAATTTCGCGCGTTTAACCTAGATTTATTTTTCTATAAACAAATAGTGATATATGTCCTGAAAAAATCTTTTAAGCGTACGACCCCTGCAAATGAAATTATGTTAGGGGAGGTGTGAGTGGGACTTTATTTAAGCACAAGTTTCAAATTCAGTATAATTTACCCCATCTGATCAATGTACATATACTACATTTAACAATTTTATCTATTTTGATAACGTTTCAATAACATTTTTTGATACACTATTTAAATTTTATTACAGTACAATAATTAATATTCAATATAATTTTTAATAATAAACAAGCTATATAATACGAGTACAGTCTAATACTAACGAATTAACATAAATCATTAATTTATAATTAAGAAAAAATTAATTAATTTGTAAACCTATATAATATTTTTTAGTTAATAAATAAATGTTTTAACATCTCTAGGGATGAAAAAGACTGTCCCATTCATCCCCATTTAAACTCTCCCACTCATCCCTATGATACATAGATTCAATACTCCGCTATTTTGCCTAAGTTATTTTGTCACATTGGTTAATATGCACTCATTTTAATGACCAATATTGAACCTTCAAATAAATAACTACAATATATCTTATTTGTTTGTATTGTATGAAATATTTGATTACATCATATTTTAAAAAAAGTTACTTTTTAAGCAGAGTTTCAAAAAATACAGCATTGCAAAAAAAATGAAAAAAGCAATGTGGTTTTTCCGTTTGGTTCTAAAGCACACTATGGTAGGGCCATCTATGAGAATAGAAATCAACTAAAAAAATGTTCATTGCATGAAATATTGAGAATGTCCCATCCATCCCTTGTCCCATTCATCCCCCAGCTCCCCTACTACAAAATTATTATTATTTTTTTTTTCTTGTCATTTTGTTTGGCCTGAATAGAATATAAAATTAGTTGCCTGTGGCAGCCCTGCATTTTTTAAACCATTGTCATTTTTTTTTTTCAAAATTAGGGCATATATCTTGATGAAGATTTTCACCCTCAAATATTATTAAAACAGCATTTTCAAAATTCGTAACAGAAAAGCAATTTTAGAAGCCATATATTCTTCTTTAACGTTTTCTGGAGTATAAAAGTTAATAGTTAATTTATGTTTGAAAAGAAGATAATTTCATTATTTCGTCTTAGAATAGTTTTACCTTGATTAAAATGCAATAAAATCAGCGAATTTCTGAAAGTTTCAAACTATTGATTTTGTGAAATCAATTAAATAATTTATTCATTAATTTTCATGAAAATGAGATTTTTTGCTGTACTGGCGTGAATGAAAGTGATCAAAGCAATTAAAATTTTAAAAATGTAGATTATGGTCTTGATTTTTTAAAAAAGCCCTTTCTTGTAATTATTTTAGATCCTGGTGGTTCTGAACATATTCTGACAGTAAATTAATGCACTAGAAGCACCTCCGTTGATAGCATTTATCGATCATGAATCCTTAACAAAGCAAGAGAAATATTTATTATAACGAATAATTTTTAATTCGCATTTCTTTGAAAATGATTTCCCAACTTTGTTTTAGGGTAATATTTTATGCCTTCTAACAATGAATGCAAATTTGACTTGGGAGAATTAACGAATTCTGAGATTTTGTGATTTTAAGTATTGTCTGAAAAACTACTAATTTATTTCTTTAATTTTTTTTATATTCTCGATGCGTTCCTTTCTCTTTTTATGAAATATATGCATAAGCAACAATTATTCGGTTGTATAAAAAATGGTGGTTTCTGTTTTGAAATTTTCAGTACAGAATATTTTAGTAATTTTCCAATTGAACATCACGCTGCAGTATATTATATTATTTTGAAGGCTGTATTTCTAATTATTTTGCATTATTCTTTTGTTTTTCGCAATTGAAAGGGAATATTTAACCCTTTCAGGGTAAAATACTTCTTTTCGTAAAATGCTGTAATGATTTTCTAACACCAGAATTTACAGACGAATTTATTCCAAAATAGTTAAAATTTTTTTCACGTACTTAATGAAAGGAAAATTTTCATTCCAAAATTCTGGTGCCAATGTGGCATTTAGGGATTAAAATTAAGTGGTACAAAAATGAGCTACCGACCTCAAAGTGTTTAAGGCAGACCTTTTTGCACGCGAGAGATGATTCTCACTCGTAAAACAACCACACGACAGTAGTTTTTACTTGTATTGCAGATGTGCAACAGAAGAAAAGATTGACGTGATATTTGAAAAACGTATCTCTGATTTTTTTTTCATTATTTTTCCAGCGTTATAAACTTGTCAGATAATCATATATAATTTTTTCGAAGCGAAATAAAAAATCGCGCATTAAAGGGTTAAAATCATGCTTCTCTATGAAATCTATATGAAATAATTTCTTTAGTACATTTCTGGTTCGAAACGTGTTTAACCTGCGTCAACTTAACTATGTTTTATGGAAGATTAAGGGAAAGTTGACAAGTATGTGAATATTTCTTTTTCAAAAAGGTGGTGCAAATAAGCAATTTGAATATTTAAACCATATTTTAATGTGACCGTTAAGGGGTTAGCCCTTTCATGGGAAATGTACTTCTATTCGTAAAATGCTGAAATGAGAGAATAACACCGGAATCTACAAACACATTTATTTCAAAATAAACAAAACCTTTTGTTCACATACTTAATAAAAGGAAAATTTTCATTCTAATATTCCAGTGCAAATGGGGCATTTAGGAACTAAAATCAAGTGGTAAAAAAGTGAACCGCCGTCCTTGAAGGAGTTAATGTAATTTTCTTCCCCTTATCTAATGGCAGAATTATCTGCGATTAAAGATAGCGAAATAATTTGTAAGAAATTACTGGTGTTAAAGCATTTGAAGCCCTGATTTATGCGGGACACATGGTAACATTAGTGGTTAGTGAGAATCACCTCTCGAGTGCAAAGGGTTAATAATGCTATGAAAAGAAAGTAAATTCGGGCGAATTTTTTGTAAAGATTCAGAATGGGATGAAAATCAGAGAAAACGGCTGGTAATATGAGTCATGCATTTGGCCAAGGAACGACTAGTCATCGCACAGTTGAACGCTGGTTTAAAAAATATCGTGTTATAGATGAGATTCCGTAATTTTCTGGTTTGCAAAATTCAAGGAGGCGTACGAACCATGAGACAACCACCTCATCGAGTTGGAGGCTGAAATTCCAGAATTCGCTAAAACTCGATTCCCATATTAAAACGCAATCGGTCTGCCAAGTCATATCTTGTTGGAAAACACCTAAAAACATGATTTCACCGGTTGACTCGAAGGTTTACCATTGTGTTTTCCTGCTCCCAGTCCGCCATGTTTTCATACGTTTGAGTGCAAGAAAACGCAATGGTAAACTTATGAGTCGACCGCTAAAATCGGGTTTTTAGGTATTTTCCACCAAGATATGACTTGGCAGAAGTGTTGCCTGTGGGCTACTTTTTTTTAAATCGGATTTCTTGATTGGCACCACATTTTTGAAACGGTAAAATTCACTTTGTTTTTGCCATAATTAATGTGTCATTAAATAAGGCACATTTTACCATTTCAAAAAAGTGGTGCCAATCAAGAATCTGATTTAAAAAAAAAGTAGACCATGTGGCAACACTGCTTGGCACACCGATCGAGTTTTAGCTAATTCTGAATTTCAGCCTCCAACTCGATGAGTTGGTTATCTGTGCTGACGGCTCCCGGTCTATAAGATAAAGAGGATCGTGGACGAAATTCTATTACTGAAAATTAAAAATCGAATGCATTGGTTTTATCTAATCCTCGTACCACTGTAGCTTGCTGCCGAACTTGGAGTATGTTTTAAAACTATCTCCAATAAACTAAAAGAAATTGATTGAAAAGTTAAATGACCGAAAAGTAATTAGTTTTTACACAACCTAATATCATATCTGCCAAATCTTACGCTTTTTTGGTCCAAAAAATTTAATAGAAATTTTTCCCTTATTTAATCGGAAGATTAGGGATATTTAAAAAGGTGAAATTTACAATTAAATTTTTGTGGTACAGAAAAAGCTTAAGAGTTTGCAGCTATGTAATATAGAAGTCTTCATCTTGTGTTACGCCGACCACCAAACTATCAGTGTTTTTGCACAGAAAAATATATTTTATTTAATGACAGAAACGTTTTGGTTTTGGTCTAAAGAGACGATTATATTTCGGAATATCCGCTGACTAACAATTTTCTGGCAAAAATGTCGAGGAATACTAACCTAATGCATTGCGATTATAAATGTCTTTACTTATTTTGTGCAAGAGACATTTTAATGTATGTAGGCTGGGCATACGTTGCCTACGTTTTTATAAAACGACTACTTTTATTTGTAAACTTTGCCTTATTTAATCGAGAATACGCAGGAAATAAGCCATTTTTTCTGTTTAAAACTAGTGGTAAGAAAAAAGTGTGAAAGTTGGCAGCTATGTGTATGCGGTCAATCGTATAAAGTTTTGTTTTTATAAATACATTAAATAATTTTTGGTTTCCATGCTCTTTAAAATAATAGAAGGTATAGCAGTTTCTCCCGGTTTGCTTCCGCATTTAATTTAATTTAATATAATTATAAAAGATCTGGAAAATTTCCACGTTCTTTAACTGTATGAAGTATCATTTTCTGATTTGTTTAAAATGAATAGATGATAATCAAATGATTAGAGTGTAGATGAATGGATCCTGATTGTACATGGAATTATGAGCACTGAGCCTGAACATTCATACAGGGGTCATACTTGTCCTGAAATTTCCTGACCAGGAAATTCTTCCATACCAGTATTTTCTTATAGAAAATCTTTTCTTAAAAAAGGCGAAACTTCGCGCGTTTAACATAGATTTATTTTTCTATAAAAGAGTTCTGATATTCGTCCTGAAAAATTCCCCAATGTATTTTCCATGATAATGGAAAAATCGCTTTTTTTGCCTTCATCCTCTCGACAAATAAAATATAATAGCCTGTATGTCACCTTTTCCTTATAAATGAATTCTGCTATGACTGCATGAAAACCACGTAATTTGCAAAATATAATTTTAGAAAATTTCAATTGAATTACTTTGTAAATACCATTTAATTTTTATTATAAAATTAATACTATAAAGTTTTCCTAAATATAGAATAAAATAAGATTATTTTTATATTTCTAGGATCGAATGATCTCATTAAAGGCTACATAAAACGATTTGGATTGGTTCGGCAGCTAGTCTATACAAATATAGAACATTGAAGTATCTGTTTATGATTTTCAGAAACACACACATTTCTAAGTTAATTTGAGTGTTTAGACGATGTAGATTTTTTTTAAAGGTTTTTTAGGTTGTCACAATATGGTGGAAACGCAGGTCGTAACTACCTCTGAAGAAAACATTCACCAGTAAAAATAATTATCTGTTTTTGTCCACAATTATGGCGAGAATTCTGCCTTTTTAAGGCGTTTAAATAAGGAAAAAAATCTATTCATTTCCCTGCGTTTACGCCGTATTGCGACAACCTAAACAACCTCCTGTTAGAGAAAAATATTAATAACTGAGCAAACTGACACCAGTAAAAACAAATAGAATTTTTTACCATATTTGTGAGAAAATGCTTCTATGAATAAGGTGCTTAAATAAGATGAAATTTTCTTTTCAAATTTACTGGTCGAAATTTTGCATCGGTGGTAATCGGAAACTGTTGATCCGATAAACAGCCGCCATCTTGTGATAACCTCCTCAGTTACTTTACTCGCAACTAGTATACAGTACACTATACGTCTCCTCCTTTTTATTCGTAACTCCATTGTTCGTTCGCGAACAGAGCTTTTATTCAGGATTGCCAGTTTGATCTCCAATTATATTTCGAAATTTCAAATTCCCACAGGAAATTTTAAAACAAGAATCTTTACTTTCTATAATCCCAAAATTTTTGTCATTTAAATAAAGCAAAAAATACAATTATTAATTTCAGATGCAAATTTCGAATTTCTGAATAAAAATGGTGGCCAAACTGGCAACCCTTCTTTAATTCCGTATAAAAAAGAACATTTACCTTTTAAGATTATTTTTCACATAATTTTTATTCTAAATGTTCATGTTTATAAAAAAAATGGAGAGAATAGAAGTATGTGGTCAAACTTATTTACGTATGCATTATTTCTGTTTTAAAAGCTAATTATTTCATTTTAACGTTAAATTATGATTAATTTATTTGCGATTTTTTTACAGGGAGTCTTGCTGAAAATGACTATAACTGCACTTCGAGGGAATTTGAAGATTGTTTAATAATTCTGAAAGCAATTGCAGAAACAGATGACTTAGCATTACCTGCAACACGTCGAGAATTACATTTAGTATGCCGGTAAGCTATTCATGAATAAACGATTTTGAAAATTCTGTTGTATACCACACATTGCCTGTACCATGTCAAACTATCCAATATGAAAACAGCGTTGCCAGTGGGCTACTTTTTTTTAAAATTCTAATTTCTTGATTGGCACTGCTTTATTGAAATAATAAAATTCGCCTTATTTAATGACATACTAAGTAAGGCAAAAACAAGGGAAAATTTACCATTTCAGAAAAGTGAAGCCAATCAAGATATGTGAATTTAAAAATAGTAGCCCATTTTGAAATACTCTTTTCATATTACATAGTTTGACATGGGCTACGGATGACCGGTGTACATAGGGCCACTTTTTGATCATGCAGATATAATAAAATTGTTAAATTGTAAATTTAATGTGCATGATACTAACAGCGAGTGTCAAAAAGTTTAAGCACAATAACAATTTTTAAATAAAACTTTAAAATATTCACTTTATTTCAAAATCCTATTTGTATGCAGTAGTAATTGCAGTTCATAACGGCAGTTTTAAAATAGTATGCAATAAAATTATGTTGTAAATTTTATTCCAAACCTTGTAAAATGGAAGAAAAATTACCACACCAGAAGTTTAAGCTCAAAATGAAGTAAGCAGTTGTTTACGTAAACTATTTCTGGTTTTACCACGAGCCCAGATTGTTGCTTTTCATTTAATACAAAATTGAAATATCAAAGGAAGTCTCACATGGTGAGGTATTAAAATATGGAATATAAACGTAAAGCGTCCGCCTCTTTCTGAAATTGCCTCTACAAAAAAAAAAAAAAAAAAGAAAAGATGACTTCATCAAGTTTTGTCTCGTAGTGAAGATTTAAAAAGAAAATCCCTTTCCGAGTATGAAGTATCCGCGAAGACTAGCGCATCAGAAACTTGGATGCAACTGCGAAAAATTATTTTTATAAAACTAAAAATATACATGTATATTATAAAATATAATGTATTTGGAGGATAAATATTAAAAAAACTATTAATATAAGAGATTTACCATAACATTGCTCAATTACCATGCTTGAAACAACACAATAAAATAGCCCGATTACAGTGGTCCAAAAAAGTATATGTAATGTGCTGATAATTAGCTACTAGGTTGAGTAAAAAGTTCTGGGAAATTTGTGAAAGTTGCGTTGTTATGCGCAAATTAACAACAAAAACAACAAGGACAATTCTTCAAAGTAGAGACCATCATAGTCCACGACTTTCTGCCAGATTCCGGATTTGCTGGCAGTACGAAGTTTGTCGCAGCACCAGCATCTTCAACCTCATTAATCTCATCAACGCGACGGCTTTCAGAATCGTTAGATCTTTTCTCCAATAATGCCGGATCAACAGACGTAAATCAGACTGTTCAATAGGCTCTTTGGAGCCGAAATTCCTGAACTCCTATAGATATACCACTAGTACTCCTATATACGATACAAATTCTAGTAACTATTAGATTAAAAATTCCCCAGAACTTTTTGCTCAACCTAATATATGCCACATTATTGGATAAAAAATACGAAATTTAGACGGCCTTTATGGGTTTATATATTATTGGCGTGATCTCCGAAAAGAATGAAAGAATATGTATAGTAGACAACATGGTGGGGATTCTGTAAAGGTACGGGGAGCGATTTCTTTGAATGATCAGGCGTCCACAGCACTCATTAATGACTATCAAAAATCTGAAACTATCAAGGCACATTTTCCAATCATTTGCTTATTATTTTGCGAATTTTAGGTGGAGAAAATTCCATGTTTCATCATGACAACACTTCCACCCGTACCTACGGCTCAATGTCACATTGGATTAGGCCGAATTATGATTGAATTGGTCAGCACGTTGTTTTGACCTCTATACATTAGAAACGGTATGGGATAGTCTCACACATGCATTTTACTAAACATGTAGGCATTATCATTCAGTTAAACCTTTCAGGGGCAAGGTACTTCAATTTGTAAAATGCTGAAATGATTGACACTAGTATTTAGAAACAAATTTATTTCAAAATAAGAAAAGCTTTTGTTCACATACTTGATCAGCCGACCGGAGCACCAACCAAAGAATGGCATAGGATGTAACGCTCCGGTGGAAAATCCCCACAACAATCACCGATGCCGGACATCGGAAAGCACCCAAAATAACAAGGAAAAAGGCACATATTCTGACGAACTTACATAGTAAATCGTAAATTTAGAAAACAATTGATGTTGCTTTCATCATAGTAATAAAAATAAAAAACAATAGTGAAGTGACTTAAATGTATAATAAAAGGAAAATTTTCATTCCAATATTCTGGTGCCAGTGTGAGATTTAGGGATTAAAATTAGATGGTACAAAAATGAACCACCGCCCTTCAAGGGATTAAAGAATTGAAATCTGCCATTGAGAGCACTTGGTTTAACCCAATAAGGACCAGCATGTTTTACAGGAAATTATTCAGTTCACACCACTTTTTGTTAAACACTTACTTTTATTTTAAGAATCACTGAAATGTGTTAATTAAAAAAGGAAAATTTTACTTTTCGGGTATCAAAAAAATTAAAAAAATCACAAATATAATGTTGCGAAAACGCAACGTCAGTCTTTAATGGGTTAAAATAAAGCTGAAAACAGTATAGAACCTAATGTTATCGGTGGAATACTGTTTATTTCAGCTAAATAAATCTAAATGGAGCAATAGTAATGAAGTAATTATTTTAATTATTATCCCTTGCTAAGAATTAAAGAACCACTGTGCTTAAAGGTTTGACACGCTAATGTTTCTGGTTCTCATAAAACTGATGGTTTCAGTTAAAATTTCATGCATCATTGTGTTACCACTCTGTTTACCAGTCACGAGTATACTGGTGTTCGATAGGTTACATGGATAGGTTGCATGGTTGATATTTCATTTAGTATTTCAAACTAGATATTGCAGTTAAAATGAAAGTAAATTTCTTATATTTGTGAAATAATAAAAATAATTCAGCAACAAACTTTTAATTTTATGCTTGCAAAACTGTTTTCCACCTAAATGTTTTCTTTCCCCTGGATATAAAAATGGCTGTAATAAGAACAACTTAAGCTGCAGTTCATACATTTAAATATTAAAATTTATATAATTACTATTTTAAATCGAGGGTAAGGGCTCTAAGTACATGGTGGCAATAGGTACACATGTTTCTTTTATACAAAATGTATGCAAAAATGTAAGTGGATCTATTTTTTTTCTTTCAGAAAACTGCAGAAAGGGGTTAAATGCATAGAAGATCACAGTTTTCGATGTTTTACACTTTCTCAAAAGAGAATTTTCAATTCGGTTGTGTCCGAATCAAGGCACGTGATTGATGATTTATGTGTTTCAAGGAAATTTCAAGATGGTAAATTCACTTTTTCTTTGCTTTATTTAACACTAGAAAGACAGGGAATTTTACTTAAATTTTATAAAATGTATTTCACACCAGAAATTTTATTTTAAATTATTAACTTATTTATTTAGCTCGCTTTATTTCTTTGTATCTTTTAAACTACTTTTATAAAGAAATTTCTGATTCGAACCGAAAAATATTTATTTGGTAGCGGTCAAAATGACCGCTCGTCGTCTTTCTAGTGTTAAATTATTAAAGATAAAACAGCTGTATATCTCCATCACAAAATTTAGATTTTTCTTTTTGTACAATGAATGAGTTATATTTGTATAAGTGAAAAGTTTTATAAAATTTGAACCAAAAAAAAAAAATCTAACAACCTTGTAACTCATACAAAAGTGTGGATTACAGTTTAGATGCATACACACTTTTGAACTTTGAAGGGGTACAGGACCACTATTAATAAGAAAGCATCTATAATTAGAAATTTTCTTATATTTTACGCTACAAAGCGCGGAAATTTTACTCACTCTTTATTAAAAATATTTTACACCAGAATTTTTATTTTTAACTATTTATCTTATTTATTAAACGTTTATTTATTTATTTATTTATTTATTTTTGGTTTAGATTTAAATTATTTTACGAAAAAAATTTCTGGTTGGTAGGACATTTAATCATTTGATCTGAGTCGAATAGTCTCCAGTCATTACCGTTTCAATACTCAAGGCCTCCGGACTGATTTCGTGACGTACCAAATGAAGATTAACCCCTTGAAGGGCAAGCAATTGCGTTTGTGTAATGCTTAATTTCTACCGGAGATTTAGAAGAATTTTATTTCAAAATAAGGAAAAGCAATTTTACGACTTTTCTCCACTAAAGTCAGAAAAATAAAATTTCCTAAAATGTTTCTGGTGCAAATCCTGATTAATCGTAGGTGGGATAAAATATATCCCACCGCCCCTCAAGGGGTTAAGGGGCGGCGGTGTATATTATATGCCACCTACGATTAATCAGGATTTGCACCAGAAAAACTTTAGGAAATTTTAGTTTTCTGACTTTAGTAGAGAAAAGTCGTAAAATTACTTTTCCTTATTTTGAAATAATTTTTTTCTAAATTTCCGGTAGGAATTAAGCATTACACAAATGCAATTGCTTGCCCTTCAAGGGGTTAAACTTCATTTGATACGTCACGAAATCAGTCCGGAGGCCTTGAGTATTGAGACGGTAATGCTCCAGTTGAGCGATTTAGTGTTAACACGTTCAGGCACATACTAATCCGGTTACTAAAATGGTGAAATAATTGAATGACACCAGGCTTTAAGAAAACTTTTTCTTGCAGATAAGTAAAAGCACTTCTTCAGGTACATAATAAAGTCAAAAAATTATTTCAAAATTCTGGTGTCGCTGTGGCATTTGGGGATTAATATTAAGCGGGACAAAATTTAATCCACCATGCCTGAAAGTGTTAAATCGCAGAATGTGCAATCATCTCGTTTAATTCTTTCTGGCACAAAAAAATTCTGTTCGTAAAATGATGAAAGGATTGACTGACACCAAAATTTGAAAACGAACTTCTTCGCAATTAAAAATCCGTTATTCTAACCTTTCATTCCAAAGACAAAATTTTATTAAAATATTATTGGTGCCGCTGTAAATTTCGAATTAAAATTAGGTTGTCCCGCAGTGGGACCACTGTGCCGGAAAGGGTAAATCCCATATGTTGTAATATTTTTCTGCGATTAAATAATGAAAAAGTCTATTAAAAATTGAGGTAACACTGTATGCACACTGAATACAGCAGGGATGTCAAACTGTGGCCCGCTGGATACCAGTAAATTTTTAAAGCAATAGTTGACTTCGTGAATCGCAGAGCTCCGATGATAAGATAAAGCAATCAATACTATAAAATTTTAGTGGTATCTGGCGGGCCGCAATTTGACACCCCTGGATGGAATACAGTGCAGCTCAATTATTTGAATACGCATTTTTACAAGATTAATTGTTCTATTACACTGAACATTATTTCAATCAAGGGTATACATTCCGTCAGTTACTGGAATTATTAAAATTGTTTAAATGGCTTTGTGAGGATTTTTTTAATATAAGAAGTACCTATAGAATAAAATTTTCCAGCACATTAACATTATACCATTATGATTGACACTATCCAAGGTTCGTACACTACTTCGATTTTCCCAGGAGGATTGCACTACTATTTCAGATTAGATATATTTGTCTATTATTTTTTCTTTAGATTAGGCGTCTTTCTGCCATTAATTGCATAATTTGTAACAATTTTTCTGATATGGAATAAGGCGAAATTTTCTTTTCAAAATTTTGGTAGAACTCTACGCATCTTAAACCTACCATATGCATTTTTTTACAGGTAAAGTAGGTGCGTACCCTCCTTTGGAATTTTCAAGGATTTTTTTCCCACTGCTATTTAAGTTTAAAAATTTTCTATTTAATAAATTGCAAAATTTGCAATCTTTTCGTTTATTTACAGAATTTGTAATATTTTCCTGCGGTTAAATAAAACGAAACAATGTATTAAACAATTCGGATAAAATTGTATAAACCTTGATAAAACAATACAATAATGATTAATTATTTAACTCGTGAAATTTTAAATGGCTAAGGATAAATCTTTCAACCCTTAATCCTTTACTGGGCGGTGTCCACAAAAAAGGATGCCTGATTTTAATCCTTAAATGCATAGTGATGCATATCTACATAAATTTTTGTTTAATTTTTAGCAACCAGTATATTTATATAGCAATACTAATCCTGTAAATATTACAAAAATATAAATTTTAAAATTGTCTTAAAATTTCTGGTGTTTAATATTTAATATAAGCATAAAAAACATAATTCTAAAAAAAATAATTTATACATTTAAGGGTTAAGTTTTACAAAATAAAAAATTATATAAAATAAGGTATTTAGATTCATACTTATTAAAATATTTACTTATTTTCAATATTTTAGTTTTTACTTGTACTGCAGATGTGCAACAAAAGAAAGGTTGACGTATTATACGAAAAATGTATCTCTGATTTTTTTTTCATTATTTCTCCTGTGTTATAAACTTTTCAGAGAATCATACATAATTTTTTCGAAACAAAATAAAAAATCATGCATTTAAGGGTTAAGAGTACTGGCACCCAGCAGATATAAATAAAATTTTCCTTTTATAAAATACGGGAAAATAAGCACGTATTTCTGAACAGAAAATAATGATTTATCTTTATTAAAATTTCAGCGATTAAGTAATGCAAAAAATGTTTTTTTAGAAAAAGTGGTGCCAAAAAAGAATAATGGTAGACAATAAAAATTCTTTGTCCCGAAGATAGCGGAATTCGTTCGTTAATAGTTGAAACAATATATATCAGACTTGTTATTTAAAAAAATACAATTATTAAGTCCTTACCGGTCCTTTGCAGTTGATTTCCTTTTAACATGTTTCTTACTTTTCATTATGTTTCAAAAAGTATTAAAAAGTAGTTTAAAATCTACAATTGGCTTAGTTTATAAAAAGCATATCTATCTAAATACTTTAATTTTGCTTTAATATGAAATGCATTAGTTAAATTTCTAACTAAAATTACTCTGTAAAACAATGCATGCGTATCAGCCTAGGACCTGCACGCCGCGTAAAATTTCTATTGTCTAGTGTAGCGGTTCCAAAACTTTTTTGTAATACGGCCCTTTTGGGACGGGTGATATATACATTGTCAAAAGATGCGTGTGGAATTTGTTTTCGGCACCATTATTAAATGAACGTGACATTTGCCTTTTTTAATTAGAGCTTTTTTGGTCTTTAACCAGTAAAGGGAGTTGTTTAAAAAAAGCAGTGCCAACTAAATAAAATTTGTGTAAGGGATGCCGTCTCGAAAGGGTTAAACACTGAATTTTTGTGATCCACATTAGACTCTGAATATTTTTTGCGATCCACGGTAAACTCCAGGAGTTTTTCACGGCCCAGTATTGCCAGTGAGATTGCTTTTTTTTTTTTTTAAATAGTATAATTCGCCTTTTTTAACATTAATAATTATGCTATTACCTTAGGCGAATTTTCTACTTCAAAGAAAGGGGTGACGATCAAGAAATCTGAAATCAAAAAGTAGCGAACTGAAAAGGCTGTCGTGACTAACCTGATATATAGCTGATAGGATAAGTTTCCTTGAGGTTACGTTTACTCAGATTTTGCTGTAATATATTTTTGAAATTCTAACAGATCATTCCTTGAACAAAGTAAACATTGCGCGCGATCCATAGTTTAGGACCGCTGCGGTCGAGGGAAAGTGTTTGGCCAAACATCACTACACAAGTCTACGTTAGAGATGAATGCAGTGACGTAGCATTAGGAGGGTGGGGGGGGGGATCATTTTATTACCAGTATTATTGTATGCTAAATTTTGCTTTGTTTAATCGTACGTTCAATAATTAAATGAAGCCAATTTTTCAATATAATGGTGCTAGTACTAAAACAATCGACCCCCGAAAACTTAACCCTACGCCACTAGAAGAAAGTGATTATTTCCCACCTTAATGTATTTCTTTTTCTGCAGTATCCTTTCTAAGGCAATGTTATAAGCCTACACATTCATTTTCGGATGAAGTGATAAATGAATGGCTCTGAAATAACCCATTCAAAAATTCTGAAATTGAATATCTATAATAAAGGCAAATTTCATTGTGGTTGGAGTAAAGATATTTTTTTAACCCGTTCAGGGGCAAAGCACTACCATTGCTAAAATGTTGAAATGAAGTTACACCGGAATTTACAAGGATTTTTATTTTGAAATAGGAGAAACCTATATTTCACATAAGCGATAAACGGAGAATGTTATACTCCAAATTCTGGTGCCACCCTGGCATTTGGGAATTAAAATTAAGTGGTTTCATAAGCATACCGCCGCCATTGAAAGAGTTAAATTCCTTCGCCGAAAGCGCGATTTATAGAGTTTTAAATCTTAAATCGCCGGATTTTTAAAACAGAAAATTTTGACTAATGTAATCGCAAATGCTCTGATTTAAAAAGACAAAAATTGCAATAAAAAATTACTTGTAGGAATAATCATGGATTCTAAACACTTTATATGTCACGCATAATCGTTGCTTAGGTGTTAATTGTGATTCATTTAATAATAGCTTCCAACTGTTGCGCTTTTTTATACCACAAAAATTTAATAGAAAATTTCGCTTCGTTTAATCGGCAGAATACGGTGATTGCAAAAGGGAAAATTTACTGTTAAGTTTTGTGGTTCAAAAAAGCGTAAGAGTTGGCAGCTAATTTAATATACTTATCACGTCAGCCGAAGTCTTAAATCTGAAATCATAAGGATTTGAGACTTTAACACTAGAACGCCCTGAAATTTTACTCAAGTTTCATAAAAATATTTCACACCAGAATCTTCATTTAAAATTATTTGACTGATTTATTTAACGTAAATTTGCGCGATTTAAATTTAACTTATTTTATGAAAGAATTCTGGTTCCAGTTAACATTTAATCATATGGTCGTAGTAGGATCGACTCCTTCCGGGCGTTCTAGTGTTAAGAACATAAAACACATAAAACAGGACTGTTCTTTTTTTTTTATAATATTCCAATAAGCCGGATCTACTATACTAATGTAGATAAAATAAATAACATTCTTTATTGTATATCGATTGAAATTTATGTGCTTTGCAGTATTTATTAATAAAACGGCTTTTTACTAAATATATTAGAATTTCGCAAATATCTATTAATTACCCCAACACAAAGGACGTATAAATTTATGAGATACTTAAACAACATATTTCAGTCTCGTGAGAAACAATCGAGGCATTTTGAGAATCTTTTCTAACTATTGTTAGCAACAACACAAACTAATATACAACATTTCCTCGAGGGACTAAGACAAATTGCTAAGCACCAGCACAATAGTACAATGCATAACAATAATTGTTTTCAAAGATAAGCTATAAATGACTTGTATCAAACATATTTTATTCAGCTTGAATAATATTTATATCGGCCATAATTTAAGATAGGGGTCTTCATACTTTTTGCTAGAAAATTGTTTGCACAAGTAATTGTGAAATGTAATCATTACCTTGTGTAATTAATTTTTTTTTTTTTTTTTTTTTTTTTTTTTTTTGTCATTTATAAAACATTTTTTTCTGCACTTAAATTATGGTTGTTTGTTGACCAGCGGGACAAAGCTTGGCGATCTTAAATTAATGTTTATTTTTACCGAATATTCATTTATCTTGATATCGTGTTATAAATAGAGAACTTTATAGTAAAATTATTTCTTCTTAACAATTACTAATGTTGTTCAACTTTTCATTGAAAATGGACTATAAAACTTCCGTTTTGAGGTGAGAAGGAAATAAACATTCCTAAAAAAAAGGGGGAGGGGGAATAAAAATTATATTTAATATCAAATTTTCAATCAACGATTTTCAGTCATAATTATGGCCAAAAACAGATATATATATTTCCTGGTGGATGTTTATTTAGGCGGTACTCAGGCCCTGCGTGTCCGCCATATTGTGACAGCCTAAACAACCTCCTGTCAGCGCCAGTGAAAAAAATTATAAAATCTGGGCAAACTGCCACCAGTAAAAAGGAATGAACATTTTTACCATGTTTATGAGAAAAATTGTCTTTGAATAAGAAACTAAAATAAGGCGAAGTTTTCTTTTCAAAATTTACTGGTGGCAGCTTGTTTCGGCAGTAATGAGAAACTGTTGGTCCGATGTAAAAAAAAAAATCAGCCGCCATCTTGTGACAACCTCCTCAGTTACCTCACTTGCAACTGGTGCACTCTACACCAGTCTACTCTTTATACGATATGTCTACTCTTTTTTATTCATTACTCCATTGCAACCCTGAACTAATACACAAGACATATAAAGCAGCCAACTTTTGCGTTTTTCTCCTTCCAGTATTTTTTAAAAGAATAATTTAGGTTTCTTAATTTCCGAAAAATTTAGGATTAAATAAGTTAATTTGTTTTGTTAAAAATTGTGGTTGTAAAGAAAGCATAAATTTGGCAGCTATGAACCTATTTAACCTATTGTTTATTCTTTTTAACCCTTTGAGCTCTGGTGCGTGAATTTCTTTAAAACTCCCAAATGTCACATTGGCACCAGTAATTTGAAAACAAAAAATTCGTTTTAAAATATACACTCACAAAAAAAAAAAAATGCATTAAACTCTCTTCAAATAAATTTGGTCGAATATTCGGTGCCATTGTGACATTTGAGAATTAAAATTAAGTGGGAAGAAATTCAACCACCAGAGCTCAAAGGGATAAGCAAAGACCATCTACAAAGGCGAGCTTTGAATCCTTAGTTCCGCTTAATTATTATTATTATTAATTTTATTATTTTATATAGAGCATTTATAAGTTTTTGACAGAATATGTATCTATATTATAAATTTGGACATTTTTTTAGACTTCTAGCATTTTTTATATTAAATCAATATGTTGCGAAATTCTTTAATTTTAAAACGACCGGAAATGTTTCTCAAGTTTATAAAAATATTTTACACCGGAATTTTCATTTAAATCTGTTTAACACATTTATTTAACATTTTTCTTCTTTGTATCTTTTAAACCTATTTTACAAAGAACTTTCTGGTTCGAACCGAAATATATTCATATGGCAGGGGTCAAAATGACCCCTCACGGTCTTTTTAGTGTTAAGACACGTGAACCTGGCTACCTATCTAAATTATGAAACTTTGAATAAGGAGGAACTAACATGTCCTTATAATGGGGAAGCTTCAACTGTAACACGTTTCGCCGTGGCTCATTACCGCCGGGTCAAACTTCCACCAGCAAATTTGAATAGAAGTTTTCTCCTTTTTAAACGCAGTATTAACACAGAATTTCATTTATAATTTTGGCAAAAACTGATATTTATTTTATTGGTGGGTGTTTATTTCGGCGGCAGTGAGGCCTGCGAAATTTGACTTTCCATATGACTTTTAGTATTAGTCAAAGTCCTGCAATTTCACTGATTATAAGTGAACCGAACTTCTTTCCCTGAAAGGAAAGAAATCTATCATGCACAGAGATGAGTATAAGAGTAGAGTATTGTGTAAAGCCGGCACATGGGCCAGTTCACTGAATATGTTTCGCCTATTACCAGCCCAAATATTTCAATAAAATGAGTAATATATATATTTTTTCAAATTATGCTTTTCGCACATCATAGACGGCCTCCTAAACCACCATTTTGACGATTTTTAATCATTAGTCGGAAGCTACTTGGAAGATAATTTTACAATTGAGAAATTCGCATAAAGCAGGACATGATAAACATAAATTTATGATAAAAATTGTAGGTTGCAATTCATATTTTTTTCGAATATTAATTTCATAATTCATAATTTATATTATGAATTTTTTTAAATTATAAATTCAATGTATTTATGTTTGGGTGTTTTAGTATCATAACTGTACAAAAATTATCACATTAGGATTACAATTTCAGGAGATATTAATAAAAACATGAAAATGTGATTTAATATTAGAAGCTCTAAAATTTGAATGTTTATAATTCAAAAACCTATCATCCAAATGATATGAACTTTCGTTTCTACGCATAGTTTGAACAGAGTTTTTAAAATAATAATAAATAATAATATGTGTATTAAAATAATATTGTCAAAATTGGGTGTTTCCATTGACGAAAGCAAAGTTTGGTCTGGTTTTGATTTATAGATAGCCCCTAAGCATATTTTATATACATCATTTAAAAGTAGACTTTATTTTCAGTCGTTTGGTATCAGTCACTTTCTTCTGTTATAATTAGTTGCAGAGTTAATAGGGGTGTTTACTTTTTCCAGGCGACTGTACTATTTATTTAAAAAATAAAACTGCGTCTTTATATCTATAGCAATTTTTAAAGGTTCCGACGGTAATTTAATTGATGGCAACGTACTTAAATAATTGATGGAAGCATACTTAGATATGAACACACCATAATTTTACACATGATTATAAGTTTATATTTATACAAAACACAGCATGGTTTAAAATAAGCATTTATAAATGTGAATGTTTATTTCTAATGAAAAAAAATATTATAGTGATTTAATAAAATTAAATTTCAGTTTGTGAAGGAATTCTTTTTTTATTCTGTTTTTCCGTCGAAACGAACTGCCATTTACTTAGATTGGGGATCTTATATTTTAGTCACGTAAATTAAGTGTACAAAAGCTACAATAGATGATTCTTTAGAAGATAAACAATGCGAAAATGTGAATTCCTTTTTTAAAACGTTGCTGGAGTACAACACAGCTGTTAATAAAAAAAAATCTGATATCACGTGCATTGTTTACGCTGCATTGGTAAGTATGTAATATTTTCAGCAACAAAATATTTTTAAAAGTTGGTAAAGTAAATTATTCATCGAAATTGCCTACATTAATTCTTTAACCCTTTCCGATGCAGTGATCTCATGCAGTGTTGCCAGTGGGTTAATTTTTTTTTAATTCAGATTTCTTGATTGACACCACTTTTTTGAAATGGTAAAATTCGCCTTATTTAATGACATATTAATTAACCCGAAAACAGGGGGAATTTTACCGTTTCAAAAACGTGGTACCAATCAAGAAATCTGAATTTAAAAAAAAGTAGCCCACTGGCAACGCTGATCCACGTCGGGACAATCTAATTTTAATTCCAAAATGTACCAAGAATATTTTAATAAAATTTTGCTTTTGCAATGAAAGTTTAACGTAAAGAGTTTTCAATTTCTAAAAACGTCGTTTGTAAATTCCGGGGTCAGTCAATCATTCATCATTTTACGAACAGAATTGCTCTGTGCCGGAAAGAGTTAAATACCAGCCAGGATTGGCGAATATTCTTGTATTCAATCGTACAGTAGTTTTATAAAAATGTAGATTACTCTTGAAATATTTTAATATAAGTGTATCGCAGTAAATATGCATACCTGCCAACTCTTACACTTTTCTGTACTACAAAAATTCAATAGAAGTTTTTGCCTTACTTAAACGCCAGATTACGGTGATTCAAAAAGGTAAAATTTAGTATTAAATTTTTGCGATACTAAAAAGCGTTAGTGTTGGCAGAATATGATTTAAAAACCGTGCGAATATAATAAGAGAACAGTCAACTGAGACGTACGAGAGTGGATAAAAAAAGGATTACAAGCCGCAGCATTTGAAAAGTAATTATTGTGAAGGGAATATATCGCTCACCCGCAAGAAAAGTGACACATCTCGACAAAAGTAAATTTCACAGGAGAGGCAAAAGAAAATTTGCATAATTTTACTATAAGATAAAATTGCAGAACTTAGCTCTGCATATAGGAATAAAAACGTGCCTAAAACCACAAAATCCTTAAGAATGAAGCCGTAGGATGATGTTTGGAGGGTTGGTTAATTTTACCTCCCCACACAATCCACCCCTCTTTTGTAATTACAAATGGATATATAGCGTAATAAAGGGATTTTCCGTGTAACTACACTTATGAAACTGTTTGTGTAGCAAGACACACCTATGACAGAACTATTAGTGGAATAAAACCCAGAATGATTTTTTGCGAGATGTGTCACTTTTCTTGCGCGTGAGCGATATATTCTCTACCGTGGAGACAGATGGAACTAGTTGCCTTAGAGCGGTTGAGCAGCGGGTGTGTAGTATAACACTGTCCCCTGAATACTAGGCCTGAGCGTTGATACAAAAATAGTGGCTGCGGAAGGCGGCTTTTTTTCAGCGTGTGCACGTCCCCTTAACCCTTTAGTGCGCAGCTTTGCATATATGCAACATGCAACCAACAGTTTTTTGAATTTAATAGATTTTTTTTTATTCGTATATACCTAAATCACACCAGAAAATTAAAATAGCAATATTTGCTTTAAATAATAACAGATTTTCCGTATTTAAATAAAGCGATTTTAACGATTGAAACTTTCTGGTGTAAAATCAGATTCTGTGGACTATGTAATTTCTTGAACGTATTCTAATTTGGGAATCAAAGGGTTAAAGGTTAAGCCTTAAAAAATAAATAGTGATAAAAAATAGTAATATAAAATAAGGTATTTAGAGACATACTTATTAAAATATTTACTAATTTGAAATATTTTAGCGTCAAACAGCCATACGACAGTAGATTTTACTTGAAATGCAGATGTGCAGCAGAAGAAAAGATTGCGTATTATAGGAAAAATGTATCTCTGCTTTTTTTCATTACTTTTCCTGTGTTATAAACTTTTCAGAGAATCATATATAACTTTTTCGAAACAAAATAAAAAACCGCGCACTTGAGGGTTAAATTTTGGTACCAATAAATTTTAAGTTTTTTCGGTTTTATTTTTCTGAAATTAAACAAGTCAAAGAAATCTTTTATAAAATACTAATGCCCAAATTTAAGAGACCGTACATACGTTAAAAAAAAAAAAAACGTCTTCGGCTGCCTCATTTTTGTGTCACCTCACAGGCCTAGTATTCAGGGGAAGGCGAGTGTAAGATCGCAGACGCGTCAGAGCGATTGAAAAGGCAGAACGTTTTGAAAAGTGGTCTCGCTTGCGCCATGTTGACAAGATTACGTGAAGCCTTTCGACGAAAAGTCCCTGTTTTATTGAGTGGTGGTGTCATCCTCCTACAAAATAATGACAGGTAACGCCATTTATTTGGATCCATCTTCTTACTTATCCCAACCCGCAGCCATATAGGATTAAGCACAAATGTAGAATGTACTTAGATTTCAATACACTTGTAAATTACAACCTTTAACCCATTTGCATCATTAGTGCAAATTTCTGTGCATTTCAAGAAATTCTTTTTTATTCAGAAATTCAAAAAGAAGAACTTTTGCTTCATGTAGTCACGAAACATCTGTTTTCTAAGTAAATAAAAAATTACTAATCAGAATTTCTCGTATGAGTTCGAATTTT
This sequence comes from Maratus speciosus, assembly GCA_963932465.1. Classification (NCBI taxonomy): domain Eukaryota; kingdom Metazoa; phylum Arthropoda; class Arachnida; order Araneae; family Salticidae; genus Maratus; species Maratus speciosus. The sequence goes on along the minus strand of OZ010796.1, from coordinate 198,441,932 downwards.
TTTAATAAAAAAGAAATTCCTAAAATGCATGCAAATGATACAAGTGGTTGGACTCCCACTCTGTAAATTTTTTGAACGCCCGTTTTTTCAAAGAAAAATCGTCTTTTTAATTTTCGCCGAAACTTACCGGAAAGGCGTTTTTGTTACCGTTGTTGCAAAAGTCTACCATAAATTGTTTTCTAAAAAAAAACTGGTTTTCAAAAAACGGACCAGCGGGAGACCTTAACCCTCTGTCTACCAGAAGGGTCCAGTGGACCCGACATGTATATTCAAAATATCTATTCAAACCAAAAATTTCTTCAAAACAAACTAAATGTATAAATCAGACAATAATAAGTTAAATAAACAGATTAAATAGTTTTAAGTAAAAATTCTGGTGTAGAATGTTTTTATAAAACTTGAGTAAAATTTCCGGTAGTTCTAGGGTTAAATGGTTTAATGAATAATCTGTACAGTCTAGAAAATTCAACCTAAGCTATAATACCAGAAAAAGAGTTAGTGATTGCTTTTTTCATAAAAATACTACTATTATTAACCTCTTCAGGAACGATTTTTTTATGGTGAGAAAAAAATAGCTTCTTTCTTCTTTTTTTACGATTCATTTTATATTAAGGGGACGTTCTACATTAGAAGCTAAAAAAAAAAAATCGTTTTTTTTTTTTTTTTTTTTTTTTTTTTTTTTTCTTAAATAAGTGGTATTTCATCTGTAGAATATGCTCTTAAAATCTCAAGTCAGAATTCAAACTGTAAGAGGTCGAAATATCCATGGGTAGTGTGCGTGCTCCGAGCGCTCTGAGCAGAGCGGCAGGTAAGATTTGCTCTAACGGTGTATTGATGGACATACACAAAACGCAAATGAAAGTTTTAATGCCACCGTTTGGCGAATGGCATCAAAACGCCTTCACTGCGACAGAAAAGTTATTGAAATTGCAGCTTGCATTGCTGCTGGCATTTTTAATGAAGGATTTTTATCAGTGTTACGTGTTATGTCAATGTTAGATATAGTTATTGGGGCCTCTTGTCGAGACCTGGTCAATCATGGACTAATAATAAAAAGGAACTGACATATCCTTAAAATAGTGAAGCTTCAACTGTAACCGCTTTCGCACGGGCTGATTACTTATGGACGAAGCTTCCACCACACTATACTATATGTCTCCTCCTCTTTATTCATAACTCCATTTGGTCAATACAGTAAACACCAAACGAACAAGCAGCCAAAATCGTCGCAGCAAGAACCTTACGCCGGGTATCAGGAATTTGAAGAAACTGCAACAAAGAACAAATGAACTGTACGAGGAAGAAGAGGGTCTTTTATATGAAGCAAGGATAGCAGATTAACCGAACAGTATAGGTAAATAAAAGATAATAAGCTTTTATGAACCATTTTCCTCGTACGAAAACTTTAAACGCGTTTTCTTCAAAACCACATTTTTGACACGGTGTGGGAGATTTAAAAAAAACTACACAAGGGATCATCTTGATTTTTTTTTAATTAAAGCTTATTTAATTGCCTTCGATATATGAATTCAAGCTTTTACTAAAATTATTTTTTAAAAAGTTATTAACAAATAAGAACGAAATTTTTTAACACTTTTTTTTTTTTTTAATCAGCCATTACATAACTTTTCTTTAATAAATTTATGGGTTCCTTTAATTTAACTAGAAGCTATACTCACGAAGTTTACGGGAAAAATTTATTTTTGTGTTTCAGATAATTCTAATAGCGCTATCATGCCCACCGTCCAGACGAAATTTTCCAAAGCAGTTGAACATATTTGTTTATAACTTAGAGTAGAAGCAACAAAATCTAATAAAAAAATTCTTGTGTATACCTTAAAATATGTACAATAAAGTGTTTAAATTTCAAAAAGATCCATCATGCAGTTTCCTTACAAAAAAATCATAAAAAAGTGCTTTTTTTTTGGTCTCCTAATGTAGAAGTTCGTTCCCCTTAATAGGAATTCAAAATGAAAAAAAAAAAAAAATGAGAGAGAAAGAGAGAGAGAGAGAGAGAGAGAGAGAGAGAGAGAGAGAAAATAAATATTCACACACACAAGAAAAAATTATGTCCACATTTGTGACCGCTGAGCGTTAATGATAATTTATGAGTGAAATAATTTCTTATACAAAAAAAAAAAAAAAAAAAAAAAAAAACAGAAAATTTAATTCTTACATTTCTGGAAATTATTAAAAATTAATATATTTAATATATCTGATATTATTTTTAACGAATATCAAATATTTGTTCAAATAATCCAACAACACTGACTGCCGAAAAATTACTTGACGCTTTTATTATTTCTCTAACTGTACATTGCTGCAGCAGCCAAACCATAAATTTTTCTTAAAAACGTAAAAGAAATCTCTTGTTTAGAGATTCTGTACTGAATGAGTTATTATCAAATTTTTGTACTTTTTATTATTCACAGCAATTATAATTATAAAAATTCTAAACGTTCACATATGTGGCGTGAAGAGGTTAATGTAGTTTTTAGGAATAAAATCGTTATCTTTATATCTACTACAAAATTTACAAATTCTAACATCATTTCATATTATTGTAAAATCTTAAAATAGGAATATACAAATAAATTTTATATCCATACGTCTCTTCTTATGTTAATAATAGTTGTTTCCACTAAAAGTATTCTGTTTTCAAATAGGCAAACATGAATATTTATCTATCAAAATATTTTTGAACAGGAAAATATTAGAAAATATTTTAGAAAAAAAAATCTCTTCATGTGAAAGAATCCTCTCTTAGGAAAACAATGCAATTTTTCCGTAATAACAAACCGAAATTTTCTCAGCCTACTTATTTTAGTCACGTAAAAGAACTGTACACAAAGTAGAGAAAATGATTCCGTAGAAGATAAACAATCTAGTATTATATCTGGATTATTTTTTAAAACTTTGTCTGAATAGCATCTATTTGTGGATAAAAAGCTTTGATATAATGAACATTGTTTGTGCTTAATATTCTATTCTTAAATGTTTAAATTTTCGGTAACAAAATCCTAATAAAAGTTTATACAGTAAGTAAAACACTGATCAAAATTTTCTGCATTATCCACCAAGGGTTGAATACATGGTTATCAATAAATTTCTTAATTGTGACCTATATAATGCATGGAACTATTAGTAAAAAGGAACTGACATATCCTTAAAAATGTGAAGCTTCAACTGTAACAGCTTTCGTAGGGGTTGATAAACGTCAGAAGAAACTTCCACCAGTTAATTTAATTGGTAAATTCCTCATTATTTAAACTCCTTATTAATGCAATATTTCAGTCAAAAATAATGGCAGAAATAGCTTATTTTCGCAGTAGTCAGGGCTTGCGTTTCCGCCATATTGTGACAACCTAGACAACCTCCTGTTAGTGCCAATGAAAAACATTGTGATACTTGGGTAAACTGACACCAGTAACAGTAAATAGAATTTTTGCCCTATTTGTAAGAAAATATTTCCATAAATAGGGCTCTTAAATAAGTCAAAATTCTCTATTCAAATTTACTGGTGGGAAGTTTGCCCCGCCAAAACAGAAAACTGTTGATTAGATAAAAAAAAAACAGCCGCCATCTTCTGACAACTTCTTCAGCTACTTCACTCACAACTGGTAAACAGTACACTACATGTCTCCCCCTTTTTATTCATAACTCCATTGATGGCAACTGTTGCCTGTGTCCATTGGATTAAATTCTTAATTAATTCCGGGCTAAATTCACACCGGTAGAAACGAATAGAAATTTATCCCATATTTATGAAACAAGTTTTGCATGAATAAGTCGTTTAAATAAGGATGAAATTTTCTATACAAATTTACTTGTGAAAGTTTGCCTCGACGGTAATCTAATTCGCTGTAATTGACAACAGGATTGTTAAGTTGTCAAAATATGGTGGAATCGCAAGGTCTCACTACCAAAAGAGAAAACTTCTGCCAGTGAAAAGGATTTGATATTGTTGACTTAATAAGGGGTGTAAAAATCTGGGCGCCAGCGGGTAGTTTCTCAGCACTAAATTTTATTAGTTTTCTTACCATAAATTTTATTTACATGCTCACAAAAATTATAGTCGAAATATTAGACGAAAACTAAGGAATAAAATTTTGTGTTGAGAGACTGCCCGCTGGCGCCCAGATTTTTACACCTTTGGATTTAATTGTGACAAAAACATTGCAGTAATTGATAAGGAGGAAATTTCTATTTAAATTTACTGGTAATATATTGCTTTTGCGGATATCAGAGCCTGAAGAACCGGTTACAGTCGAAGCTTCACTACTTTCAGTATATGTTAGTTCCTCTTTAATCATAGTTCCATGGAATAAACTGGGTCTATAAATTAAAGTTTTTCAAAATCTTTAGCAATAACAGCATAAAAAGAGTTTGATAATTATTTTGTATCTATTATTACATATATTATTAACAGTTAAAAAAAAAAAATGTATGTTTATGTGTTATGTCTTAGAACGTCCAAGTACCGTAATTTCTAGCGTATAATACGCGGATCAAAGAATTATGTTTGGACCCAGAAAAAATAATTTAAAAAATGTAACTCCTTAACCTTTTTGTGCGCAGCTTTGCATGTATGCGAACATCAGTGTTTTGAATGTAATAGATTTTTTTTAATTCATATATACCTAATTCACACCAGAAAATTAAAATAGCAATATCTGCTTTAGTTAATAACAGACTTTCCGTATTTAAATAAAGCGATATTAACCATTGAAACTTTCTGGTGTAAAGTCAGATTCTCTGGACCATATGATTTCTTGAACGTATTCTAATTTGGGAATTAAAGGTTTAAAGGTTAAGCCTTATAAAATAAACAGTAATATAAAATAAGGTATTTAGAGACATACTTATTAAAATATTTACTAATTTGCAATATTTTAGCGTCAAACCGCCATACGACAGTAGATTTTACTTGAAATGCAGAAGTGCAACAGAAGAAAAGATTGACGTATTATATGAAAAATGTATCTCTGATTTTTTCCATTATTTTTCCTGTGTTATAAACCTTTCAGAGAATCATATATATTTTTTTCGAAACAAAATAAAAAAACCGCGCATTTGAGGGTTAAATTTTGGTACCAATAAATTTTAATTTTTTTCGCCTTTATTTTTCTGAAATTAAACAAATCAAAGAAATCTTTTATAAAATACTGATGTCCAAATTTAAGAGACCGTACATACGTTAAAAAAAAAAAAAAAAAAAAAAAAAAAAAAAAAACGTCTTCGGCTGCATCATTTTTGTGTCACCTCACATGCCTAGTATTCAGGGGAAGGCGAGTGTAAGATCGCAGACGCGTCAGAGCGATTGAAAGGGCAGAACGTTTTGAAAAGTGGTCTCGCTTGCGCCATGTTGACAAGATTACTTGAAGCCTTCCGACGAAAAGTCCCTGTTTTATTGAGTGATGGTGTCATCCTCCTACAAAACAATGACAGGTAACGCCATTTATTTGGATCCATCTTCTTACTTATCCCAACCCGCAGCCATATAGGATTAAGCACAAATGTAGAATGTACTTAGATTTCAATACACTTGTAAATTACAACCTTTAACCCATTTCCATCATTAGTGCAAATTTCTGTGCATTTCAAGAAATTCTTTTTTATTCAGAAATTCTAAAAGAAGAACTTTTGCTTCATGTAGTCACGAAACATCTGTTTTCTAAGTAAATAAAAAATTACTAATCAGAATTTCTCATATGAGTTCGAATTTTTTTAATAAAAAAGAAATTCCTGAAATGCATGCAAATGATACAAGTGGTTGGACTCCCACTCGGTAAATTTTTTGAACACCCGTTTTTTCAAAGAAAAATCGTCTTTTTAATTTTCGCCGAAACTTACCGCGAAAGGCGTTTTTGTTGCCGTTGTTGCAATGTCTACCATAAATTGTTTTCTAAAAAAATACTGCTTTTCAAAAAACAGACCAGCGGGAAACCTTAAATGGTTTAATGAATAATCTATACAGCCTAGAAAATTCAACCTAAGCTATAATACCAGAAAAAAAGTTAGTGATTGCTTTTTTGATAAAAATACTACTCTTATTAACCTCTTCAGGAACGAATTTTTTATGGTGAGAAAAAAATAGCTTCTTTCTTCTTTTTTTACGATTCATTTTATATTAAGGGGACCTTCTACATTAGAAGCTAAAAAAATCGTTTTCTTTTTGCTTAAATCAGTGGTATTTTCATCTGTAGAATATGCTCCTAAAATCTCAAGTCTGAATTCAAACTGTAAGAGGTCGAAATATCCATGAGTAGTGTGCGTGCTCCGAGCGCTCTGAGCAGAGCGGCAGGTAAGATTTCCTCCAACGGTGTATTGGTGGACATACACAAAACGCAAATGAAAGTTTTAATACTACCGTTTAGCGAATGGTATCAAAATATCTTCACTGCGGCAGAAGAGTTATTGAAATTGCAGCTTGCATTGCTGCTGGCATTTTCAATGAAGGATATTTATCAGTGTTACGTGTTATGTCAATGTTAGATATAGTTATTGGGCCCTCTTGTCGAGACCTGGCACTACCGTCTCAATACTCAAGGCCTCTGGACTGATTCCGTGACGTACCAAATGAAAATTAACCCCTTGATGGGCAAGCAATTGCGTTTGTGTAATGCTTAATTCCCACCCGAAATTTAGAAAAATTTTGTTTCAAAATAAGGAAAAAAAAAATTTACGACTTTTTTCCACTAAAGTCAGAAACCTAAAATTTCCTAAAATTTTTCTGGTGCAAACCCTGATTAATCGTAGGTGGGATAAAATATACCCTACCGCCCCTCAAGGGGTTAAGTGGCGGTATTGGACCTGGACAATCATGGAACTAATAATAAAGAGGAACTGACGTATCCTTAAAATAGTGAAGCTTCAACTGTAACCGCTTTCGCACGGGCTGATTACCTATGGATGAAGCTGCCACCAGTAAATTTATATAGAAATTTTCTGCGTATTTAAATGCGTTGTTAATGCAAAATTTCAGTCATAAATAATAGCAGAAAAAATATTTTAATTTTAACTGGTATGAGTTTACTTTTGCAGTAGTCAGGTCCTTCGTTTCTGCCGTATTGTGACAAATGGTGATGCAATCTGACAATTTTACCTGTCAAACTGACACCAGAAAATATTTGTGAGAAAATATTACCATGGATAATACGCTTAAATAAGATAATATTTTCTGTTCAATTATACTGGTGGGAAGTTTGTCCCGGCAGTATTGTTTTACCAGAGCAGCTTCAAAAATTGCGTATTTAACTCCTTCGCGACGAGCGGCTTTTAAGAATTTTTATTCGTTTGCCACCGGTTTTTCAAAACCAAACTTTTTGTCTGATTCAATCGGGAAATTTTTCCGATTAGATAAGGCAAAATTTAGAATAAAATACTAACTGGTGGGAATGATCAAGGAGAGTTAATTAGACGGAAAAATGCATCCCCGATGAAATCTCGGGTTGCGGAAATTTTGCTACTTTTACGTTGCCCGAGAAATTCTCGGGTTGAAGAGCGAGAGGGTTAAAAGTGTAGTTCCAATGTAAAAAAAAAAAAAAAAAAAAAAAAAAAAAAAAAAAAGCAGCCGCCATCTTGTGACATCTTTCTCACAAGGGAACCACTTTAGGTGTTGCTCGCACCTAGTATTGAAACCTGGTGCATTTTAAAGCTCTATATTAGAAGTTTGGGAATGGATAAAATTTTTTTGTTAAAATATTTTTTTTTTTTTTTTGCAGCAGATTAACTTTCTGAAAATGCAATTTTCTAGACCACATTTCAGGCTTTTAACGTAAAAGTTTTTTTTTTTTTTTTTTTTTTTTTTTTTTTAAATAGTTAAAAATATAAATTAGTCAATAATAACTATAAAATGTTGAAAAAAGTTTTAAAATTCCCTCAAGAACCTACGAATTTGATTTTTAAAAAAATACTATATTATATTTCCATATTTGGCGGGGAAAGATTGGCGTCTTTTTCGTCCCGTGCAGTTTTCCGGCAACCCTAGCTCAGTATTTTTGCCACGCTCCGGGTTGTAATGGTTTGGATGTAAACCTATTACAGATATAAAGCTAGCGAAAATTTTGAAGTGCCATATCTGGCGACTTAACTCTCTTTTGGTGTAAAATTAACAAATAAAATTCCAATAATAAAAAATTATAACTACAAAAAAAAAATATAAAATATGATTTTAACAAAGAATTTTTATCGATGTTCTAACTTTTATACATAGGGCTACAAAATGCACTAGGTCTCGATTCTAGGTGCGAGCAACACCTAAAGTGATTCCCTTGTCAGTTACTTCACTCGCATCTGGTAGACAGTACACTATATGTCTCCTCCTCTTTATTCATAACTCCATTTGGTCAATATAGTAAGCAACAAACGAACAAGCAGCCAAAATCGTCACAGTAAGAAACTTACGAGGAAACTATGAGGAATTTAAAGAAACTGCAACAAAGAGCAACAAATGAACTGTACGAGGAAGAAGAGGGTCTTTTATATGGAGCAAGGATAGCAGATTAACCGAACAGTATAGGTAAATAAACGATAATAACCTTTTATGAACCATTTTTCTCGTATGAAAACTTTAAACGCGTTTTCTTCAAAACCACATTTTTGACACTGTGTGGAAGATTTAAAAAAACTACTCAAGGGATCATCTTGATTTTTTTTAAATTTAAGCTTATTTAATTGCCTTCGATATATGAATTAAAGCTTTTACTAAAATTATTTTTAAAAAAGTTATTAACAAATAAGAACGAAATTTTTTAACTTTTTTTTTTGTTTTTTGTTTTTAATCAGCCATTACATAACTTTTCTTTAATAAATTTATGGGTTCCTTTAATTTAACTAGAAGCTATACTCACGAAGTTTACGAGAAAAATTTATTTTTGTGTTTCAGATAATTCTACAAGCACTATCATGCCCACCGTCCAGACGAAATTTTCCAAAGCAGTTGAACATATTTGTTTATAACTTATAGTAGAAACTACAAAATCTAATAAAAAAAATTGTGTATACCTTAAAATATGTACAATAAAGTGTTGAAATTTCAAAAAGATCCGTCATGCAGTTTTCTTACAAAAAAATCATAAAAAAGGTGCTTTTTTTGGTCTCCTAATGTAGAAGTTCCCCTTAATAGGAAAAGAAAGAGAGAGAGAGAAAATAAAAATTCACACACACACAAAAAATTACGTCCACATTTGTGACCACTGAGCGTTAATGATAATTTATGAGTGAAATAATTTCTTATTACAAAAAAAAAAAAAAATTGTAACCCTTTGTTGCATACTCTAAAACTGGCGAATCCCCAACGTTAAATTTAGTATTTTCCTGCTAAAAGGATCATGCTGAATGAGAAAAAAATTAATTTATGAGTAATAATTTTTTATTATTTGAGTTACAGCTTGTCCACTATAGTGGACACTATGAGCACAGAATTGAAATGTAGTGCAGTCAGAAAAATAAGATTTATGTTAGTTTTCTTCTTGAATATTATCATATTCTAAAAATATTTATGGTTAAAATTGAGAAAATATTCATTGATGGTGAAATTTGTGAAAACAATCCGTTTATGCATCGATGCAAAGGTAAATTTTACATTTTACGCTTGAATATGTTGATTTTCTTTTACATAGTTCCATCTTGCATCGTTGTGCACGTTGGGATGTTTGACAGGGAAAGTGTTCCATCTCGTCACATCTGGTGTGCTTGTGTACGGAATTTGCTCTTACTGGCAATTGTTTTAGTTATTTGTCTTCCAGCACATCATATTCTGTAGATTCTGGAATCAAATGCCACCAGATTGTCATGACACTGATTGAATGAGTCCACTTGCTACAGCCAGTTTAAATTTTCCAAGTTGTATATCGCAATTTGGAAACAGGCTTCTGTATAAAAGTCACGCAATGACAGCAGTTACATCAATTGAGTGGAATATAATTATTTTATACTACTTCTTGGTTTTCAGGTGAGTTCAGTATAATGCACGTAACATGTTACATTTATCTACTCCTCCTATATTTTGGTTATAATCTTCAATTAGAGCTGTCTGGTCCATTTCGATTAATAATATATATATTTTTTTAATGTTTTGTAGATATCAATTTTAAAATTGTTTATTGTTATTTTATTGTTTTTTCAATATTGTCATACAGGCCTATTTCAAACATCACACATATGCGATTTTTTTAAAACTAATAAATTGTGCATAAATAAATGAAATCAGGCAATTATAACTTTAAAAATGTGAAAGAGATGAAAATTTATATAAAATATGCTTGCATACTATTAAAATCACAAAAAAACGTCAAATTTATATTTTAAAATTTTCACTGTTTACACTCATGACGTCCACTTCAGTTGACAGAGTAAAATCTCATAATGTTGATGCTGTGCATGGGGTCCACTGTAGTGGACATTAAATAAAAACTTCCATAAAATAAACAAAAAAAGTTTTTTTATACTTGTTTTTCAATTGTCTATTAGGCCAAGACATTTAAAAACAATAATTAATGAACAAAGTTTCAATTAAATAATATTATTATAGGTTTAGAAACGTTTTAGTTCATGCTGAACAACTTACAGGCTTTCTGATGGAACGTCAATATTAATTCTATCTCAAGAGTAAGTTAACTGTCTCGCGGGGCCATTTCGATTTTTTCCCTAAAAGCATGAATGTCAAAAAATAGCATAAGCTTTAAATAGGAACTATGAATGAAATAGGTTGGATAAGAAAAAATTTCCAATTTTGTCCACTGTAGTGGACAGTATGCAACAAAGGGTTAATTCTTACATTTCTAAAACTTATTAAAACTTAATATATTTAATATATCTAATATTATTTTTAACGAATATTAACGATTTGTTCAAATAATCCAACAACACTGACTGCCGAAAAATTGCTTGACGCTTTTATTATTTCTCAAATTGTACATTGGTGCAGCAGCCAAACCATAAATTTTTCTTAAAAAAAAAAAAAAAATCTCTTGTTGAGAGATTCTGTACTGAATAAGTTATTATCAAATTTTTGTACTTTTTATTCACTGTAATTATAATTATAAAAATTCTAAACGTCCACATATGTGGCGTGAAGAGGTTAATATAGTTTTTTGGAATAAAATCGTTATCTTTATATCTACTACAAAATTTACAAATTCTAACATCATTTCATGTTATTGTAAAATCTTAAAATAGGAATATACAAATAAATTTTATATCCATACCTCTGTTCGTATGTTAATAATAGTTGTTTCCACTAAAAGTATTCTGTTTTCAAATAGGCAAACATGAATATTTATCTATCAAAATATTTTTGAACAGGAAAATATTAGAAAATATTTTAGAAAAAAAAATCTCTTCATGTGAAAGAATCCTCTCTTAGGAAAACAATGCAATTTTTCCGTAATAACAAACCGAAATTTTCTCAGCCTACGTATTTTAGTCACGTAAAAGAACTGTACACAAAGTAGAGAAAATGATTCTGTAGAAGATAAACAATCTAGTATTATATCTGGATTATTTTTTAAAACTTTGTCTGAATAGGATCTATTTGTGGATAAAAAGCTTTGATATAATGAACATTGTTTGTGCTTAATATTCTATTCTTAAATGTTTAAATTTTCGGAAACAAAATCCTAATAAAAGTTTATACAGTAAGTAAAACACTGATCGAAATTTTCTGCATTATCCACCAAGGGTTGAATACTTGGTTATCAATAAATTTCTTAATTGTGACCGATATAATGCATGAAACTATTAGTAAAAAGGAACTGACATATCCTTAAAAATGTGAAGCTTCAACTGTAACAGCTTTCGTAGGGGTTGATTACCATCAGAAGAAACTTCCACCAGTTAATTTAATTGGTAAATTTCTCATTATTTAAACGCCTTATTAATGCAAAATTTCAGTCAAAAATAATGGCAGAAACAGCTTACTTTTGCAGTAGTCAGGACCTGCGTTTCCGCCATATTGTGACAACCTAGACAACCTCCTGTCAGTGCCAATGAAAAGCATTGTGATACTTGGGTAAACTGACACCAGTAAAAAGAAATAGAATTTTTGCCGCATTTGTAAGAAAATATTTCCATAAATAGGGCTCTTAAATAAGTCAAAATTCTCTATTCAAATTTACTGGTGGGAAGTTTGCCCCGCCAAAACAGGAAACTGTTGATTAGATAAATTAAAAAAAAAGCAGCCGCCATCTTCTGACAACTTCTTCAGCTACTTCACTCGCAACTGGTAGACAGTACACTACATATCTCCCCCTTTTTATTCATAACTCCATTGATGGCAACTGTTGCCTGTGTCCATTGGATTAAATTCTTAATTAATTCCGGGCTAAATTCACACCGGTAGAAATAAATAGAAATTTATCCCATATTTATGAAACAAGTTTTGCATGAATAAGTCGTTTAAATAAGGATGAAATTTTCTATGCAAATTTAGTTGTGAAAGTTTGCCTCGATAGTAATCTAATTCGCTGTAATTGACAGCAGGATTGTTAAGTTGACAAAATATGGTGGAATCGCAAGGTCTGACTACCAAAAGAGAAAACTTCCGCCAGTGAAAAGGATTTGATATTGTTGACTTAATAAGGGGTGTAAAAATCTGGGCGCCAGCGGGTAGTTTCTCAGCACTACATTTTATTAGTTTTCAGAGAATAAATTTTATTTACATGCTCACAAAAATTATAGTCGAAATATTAGACGAAAACTAAGGAATAAAATTTAGTGTTGCGAGACTGCCCGCTGGCGCCCAGATTTTTACACCTTTGGATTTAATTGTGACAAAAACATTGCAGTAATTGATAAGGAGGAAATATCTATTTAAATTTACTGGTAATATATTGCTTTTGCGGATATCAGAGCCTGAAGAACCGGTTACAGTCGAAGCTTCACTACTTTCAGTATATGTTAGTTCCTCTTTAATCACAGTTCCATACAATAAACTGGGTCTATATATTAAAGTTTTTCAAAATCTTTAGCAATAACAGCATAAAAAGAGTTTGATAATTATTTTGTATCTATTATTACATATAGTATTAACAGTTTAAAAAAATTAAAAAAATGTATGTTTATGTCTTAGAACGTCCAAGTACCGTAATTTCCAGCGTATAATACGCGGATAAAAGAATTATGTTTGGACCCAGAAAAAATAATTTAAAAAATGTAACTCCTTAACCCTTTAGTGCGCAGCTTTGCATATATGCGAACAACAGTGTTTTGAATGTAATAGATTTTTATTAATTCATATATACCTAAATCACACCAGAAAATTAAAATAGCAATATCTGCTTTAGTTAAAAACAGACTTTCCGTATTTAAATAAACCGAAATTAACCATTGAAACTTCTGGTGTAAAGTCAGATTCTCTGAACTACGTAATTTCTAGAACGTATTCTATCATGGGGATTAAAGGGTTAAAGGTTAAGTTTTATAAAATAAATAATTATACAGAGCTGCCAACATGTACGGATTTTTCTCACCAGTAAAATTTAATAGAAAATTTTATCAAAAACAATCGCCGAAATCTGAGAAAAATGTCTGTTGAATTTTATTGGTAGCAAAAATCCGTACCAGTTGGAAGCTATGATTATATAACCTCCTGAAACCCGAGAAAAATAAAATACATTACAAAACATCCATTTTAATGGATGTCAGGTCTCAGGAGGATATAAGGTATTTGGAGACATACTTATTAAAGTATTTACTAATTTGCAATATTTTAGCGCAAACCAGCCACACGAGGGAAGTTTTTACTTGTATTGCAGATAGTCCAAGAGCTGTTAAACATTTTAGGTAAGGTATTTGAGGCACCCTGAAAATTTGTGCAACACTTCTTTTGTAATGCCTGAATACAAAATCGAATGTCTGGCTGAAGGATCGTGGCCCAAAACCTGTGCCAGACAAAAAATGGCACATGACACGTGTCTGGCACAGTTTTTGTGCCGACTAAAGTATCTGTCATTTTCAAAATATTTTTTTCTAAGCATAAATATTATTGTGCCTCAATCTCAGCGTGCCTCAAATACCTTTTTTGGGTAGTCAAAAAATGGCACTTGACACGTGTCTGGCACAGTTTTTGGGCCGACTAAAGTGTCTGTCATTTTCAAAATATTTTTTTCTAAGTATAAATATTATTCTGTTTCAATCTCAGCGTGCCTCAATTACTTTTTTGGGGTAGTGTCAAAAAATGGCACTTGACACGTGTCTGCACAGGTTTTGGGCCACGATCCTTCAGCCAGACATTCGATTTTGTATTCAGGCATTACAAAAGAAGTGCTGCACAAATTTTCAGGGTGCCTCAAATACCTACTCAAAAATGTTCAACAGCTCTCCTACTAAGATGGGTAACAGAAGAAAAGATTAACGTATCATGGGAAAAATGTATCTCTGATGTTTTTTCACTATTTTTCCTGTGTAATAAACCTTTTAGAGAATCACATAGCTTCCAACATCTTCCGCTTTTTTGCACCACAAAAATTTTATAGAAAATTTTACCTTTTTAAATCGCCGTAATCTGCCGATTAAATAAGGCAAAAATGTGTGGTAAAAAAAAAGCGGGATAGTTGGCAGCTATGGAATCATATATAATTTTTTCGAAACAAAATAAAAAATTACGAATTTAAGGGTTAAATTCCTGTAAATATTTGACTTCAATTTTTAAATGAATTATAGTAGTCTGTTTTTTTTAATACATTGTCTGAGTAGCATCTATTTGTGGATAAAAAGTTTTAATATCATGAATATTGTTTATGCTTAAAATTCCAATCTTATGTGTTTAAATTTTCAGTAACAAAATCCTAATAAAAAAAATATATAGTACATAAAACGTTGACTGAAATTTTCTGCATTATCCACAACGGTAGAATATTTAGCTATCGATAAATTTCGTAATTGTGACCTATAATGAATAAACTATTAAATCTGTGAATTAAATTTTGAAAAATCTTCAGCAGTAACATCGTAGAAAAAGTTTACTAATTGTTTTGTTTCTATTATTGCATATATTTTTAATAGTTAAAAAAATGTACGTTTATATCTTAGAATTTTGATGTACCGTAATTTCTAGCGTACAATGCGTGGATCAAATAATTATGCTTGGACTCATAAAAATTAATTAATTAAAAATTTAACTCCTTAAATCGTGGGAAATAATTGATACATACTAATGACATGTATAATTTTTCCCAGCCGGTAGTTGTCACTGGAAATGTGTAAAGAATTATTTTCCATGTACCTTCTTACCTGGTACAAGTGTCTTCAAAAAATACCTCTTTGATCCCAATTACCCCCGTTAAATGGTGTAATTGGAATCAGTGGTGATTTCTCTCATGCCTTACAAGATACACAGATATGAGTAAATGGAATTAAAATGGCTCGGTGTGGGCTTTATAGCAAGATATTTTTGGTTTTACGGCTACAACTATTGTCAGAGATGCAGTACTGGAAAGATAAGTACACTGGAGAAAACGTTTTGTAAGGGATTTTCAATATACATATTTTTATACTCTGCCTTCAAAACTAAATCAAATGCAAAATTTTCTATTGGAAATTGATAGGCTCGTTGTATTACTAAAGAACTAATTTTTTAAGTTTAAAAAAAATCATTTTTTTTCGAAATAACATGAAATGCAAGCAACGGGGGAAAAAAGATCAGTCAAAGCTCATATACTGTGATGGAGGAAAATTTCATTTACATTGAAAGAGTTGGGGCATAATGAGGCCTAAAACATGCAGTCAAGGCTAAAATTTGGAATAAATAGAAAATATAATTCTAAAATAAATGTTTTGCTAACACAAAATGTGTAGTAAAGTAAACCAAATTAGGTTTTCTTTGTCACAGAATCTGAAAACTGTAAGATTAAAAAATGCATTTTAAACCACAATTTAATTTAAATAGAAAATAAAATATGCGATCACATTTACTCTTAAC
The DNA here is from genome assembly GCA_963932465.1 of Maratus speciosus. Taxonomy (NCBI): domain Eukaryota; kingdom Metazoa; phylum Arthropoda; class Arachnida; order Araneae; family Salticidae; genus Maratus; species Maratus speciosus. The sequence continues at coordinate 198,426,010 of OZ010796.1, read as the reverse complement.
CCAAAAACTCTATGATCCTATTTATCTCTGAAATGCTATTTCTGGGGTAGTTAGAATCAGGTAGATTATTAACATTATGTTTCATCTGTTGCAAAACGTAACCATTTTCTCTTAAAAACAACCTTTTTCTAAATTTAAATCCAAAGTTATATTATAATATTCCAACATTTTTTTTACACAGGCCCTTTTAACCCTTTCCAGCACGGGCAATTTTTGTTGTAAAATGATGAAATGATCGACTGACACCTGAATTTTAAAACGACTTTTTCAGAAATTAAAAACGTGTTACTTTAACTATTCATTGTAAAAGGAATATTTTACTAAATATTCTTGGTGCCGATCGTTAGTTTGGAATTAAAATTAAGTATCCCGACCCGGGCACAGTGTGCCGGAAAGGGTTAAGGTATGTGTCTACTTCCTGGGAAATTTAAAAAAAAAAAGAAAATATGAAACTTTTTTCAAGCACATGTGTTTTTAGTTAAAACAGCGAATAAAACTATAAATTCATATAATTTTTCTATAGAATTTTACTTAAGTTTATATATTTAGGCAATACTTAATCAAATTTTAGTAAAGTAAATGCGTTTATGCCAAATTTTACATAACGAAATCTATTCAAAAGGTTTCACCCTTTTTTTCAACAGTATATTAGCAAACCACTTACCTGTGTTATGCAGCAAAAGATTTACAATACCTCTTAAATGTACTAATTTATACCAGATTTTGTATACGAAACATGATTTTTGAAAACAAAAATGTGTATTTATCAATAAAAATAGCTCTTAAATTAATATATACAAAGTTACAAACTATAGTTTGCTTCATAACATACCAATCGATGAGCAAAAACTTGTTACAAATTTTTATTTCAATATCTTAAAAACTTTTTAAGAAATGATGTTTCTCGTAAATGTACACAATGAAAAACGCAGTTTTCCAGAAAACGCAAATTAAGATTTTGGTATAGCACACAAAATTATGTATAAAATTTACAACTTTAAATCCATCATATTTGTAGGTGTTTATGTATTTCTGTATATATTATATATTTGTGTATTAAAATGTATTGTTTATCTTTCTGTGGCTCTTTAAATGGTTATTTTACAAAATATTTTATAAAAAAGTCTAATATTGTGAAAGTTCTTGGGAAATAAATACACTGATATTCAAACTGGGCATGCTATTTCCCACTACAGTTTCTAAATAGCAGGGCTCCTACTGGTCCGTTTTTTGAAAACCAGTATTTTTTTAGAAAAAAATACGCGGTAGGTTTCTGCAACAATTTAAAGCAAAACGCTGTGTCTGGTTTGTTTCTACTAAATTTATAAACAAAATTTTTCTTAAAATAAAAGTGGTGTTCAAAAAACGGACCGAGTGGAGCCCTGAAATAGTGATAATTCTAAATAGTGTTCAGAAAATTGATGGGAATGTGCACAACCAGTTTGAGTAGCAGAATTCGAAACGTATGGTAACATACCAAAATATTAATTCACCAAAAGGTTTATATTAATGCCTTTCCGTTTATATTTATGATAAAAAAAAATATTTAAATAATTCTGCTTGCAAACAAACATTTAGAAATATAAATGTTTCTATTTCAAACAAATTTATAACACATAGTTATTGCAAAATATATTAGAAGAAAATTCTGATGATGTGAAAGACTCAGGTCTTAGGAAATAAATGCTATTTTCCGTAATAATAAACTGCAATTTTTTAGGGCTTTATATATTACATGCTATTCACGTAAAAGAACTCTACACAAGCTAGAACAAATGATTCTGTAAAAGATAAGCAAGACAGTATTGCATGTCGATCCTTTATTTTTAGACTGTCTGAGTGCAATATGTTTTTTTTAACAAAAATTTTTGATATAAAGTGCACTGCTTACGCTTTATTTTATGTACTTGGCTATTTAAAAATTTCAGCAACAAAATATTTTTTAAAGCTCGTAAAATAAATAAATATCATAGCTGTCAACTCTTACGCTTTTTCGTACCACAAAAATTTAATAGAAATTTTTGTTTTATTTAATCGGCAGATTACGGTGATTAAAAAAGTTAAAATTTACTATTACATATTTGTGGTACAAAAAAGCGTAAGAGTTGGCAGCTATGAAATATTGAACCCCATTTTCTGTTTTAAGCATAAGGGTTGAAGAATACTAATTTTTCGATACATTTGTCAATTATAATCTTTATTAAATAATCTTCGACCATAGAGAAAGGCTAGAAAAATATTCTTAGCCCCGTGTATGGCGGTAAAAAATTATATTTCCCACTTAATTTGGATCCACAGATGTCAGGATTAAACCAGAATTTTGAGATAAGCTGTTGTTTATAATGCAAGTGAAGAAAAGCTTTTAATTATTAAAAAACTAATTGTTCGTAAATCTTGGTGACACTCAATTATTTCACCAATTCAGAAACAGAAGTATATTCCCCCTGAAAGGGTTAAGCAATAATGGAATATAAAACTTAATCGTTGCTTCTTTTATAAAATTACACCCTCTTTTAATTTTTTCCGGTTGGATCTACCGTGCTCTGGTCTTCTTCATTCTCAAAAATCTCGGCTTCCCTCAGCGGTTTCAAGGTCATTCAGAGCACATTAATTATTAACCCTTTACACCCCTTTTTTCGCATCTGACGCGACACCCTCTTTCTTTGCAAAATTTGTTTTTGACACCAGTAATAAAGGAAAATAAAATTTGCCTTATTTAATCAGAGCATTTTTGAAATTGTATACCTGAAGGAAACTTCTTTTTAAAAAGTGGTGCCACCGAATAAAATTTGTGTAAGAGACGCTGGAATCCAAAGGGTTAAAACCGTTTTCAAAACAAAAATTCCATTTTTACATTTAGTGCAAAATGCAAAGTTTTTATATCATTCTCATATGATGGTACCAATAATATACCAATAAGTTCTATATCCATATTTGTTCGTCTATATTAATAAAAATAATTCTACTAAAAGTATTTTGTTTGTATATAAACAGAAATAAGAATGCTTATCTATCAAAAAATAATTGAACCGAAAAATATTAGAAAATATTTTAGAAATAAATCTCATCATCAGAAGGAATTCTGTATTTGGAAATAAATACTATTTTTCCGTAATATTAAACTGTAATTTTCTTATATTTCAGTCACGTAAAAGAACTATACGCAAACTATAACAAATGGTTCTGGTGAAGTTAAACAATCCAGTATTATATCTGGATTCTTTTTTTATAATGCATTGTGTACGTACAATATATTTGATAATTAAAACTTTTGATGTGTGGATTGTTTGTACTTAATATTCTATTCGAAGATATTTAACATTTTCCGCAACAAAGTATGTTTAAAATTTGATAACACAAAACGTTAATCGACATTTCTTACATTAAGCACAAAAGGTAGAAAACAACTTAGTTTTCGATACATTTTTTAATATCAACCTTTAATGAATACACTTGATGAAAAAAGAAATCAATGAGAAATCTTGTAAAGTAATAATATCATAGAAAGAGCTTAATGCTAAGAGCGTAACTCTTTATTTTTATAAAAATACTTGTAATATTAAAGTAGGTTTTAAAAATAAAAACTCTATCTCGTAGCTGACAACTTTTATGCTTTTTTGCTACCAGAATACTCTTATACAGATTTTCGCTTCTGCAAAATTGATAAGTTCTAGCATCATTTTTATATGATTGCAGCGTTGCCAGATGGGCTACTTTTTTAAAATCCAGATTCTTGATTGGCACCACTTTTTTGAAATGGTAAAACGCGCCTTATTTAATAACATATTAACTAAGGCAAAAACAAAGGTAATTTTACCGTTTCAAAAAAGTGGTGGTAATTAAGAAATCTGAATTTAAAAAAAAGTAGCCCACTGGCAACACTGTATGATTGTAACATGCTAAAATTTGAATATACCAATAAATTTTTCTATCCAGACACGTGCGTTTATTATAACAATAAAAAATACTGATAAAATTTGTTTTTTTTTCAATAAACATTTAGAATTATGAATCTATCTATGTATCAAAAATGTTTTGAAAAGAAAACTTTAGAAGATATTTAAGAAATAAGTTTTCTATACAGGATTCTTTCTATAACTATTTCGAGGGCGGTGGAATGGAGTTATGAATAAAGAGAGGGAGACATATAGTGTAATGTCCACCAGTTGCTTGTGAAGTAACTGAGGAAGTTGTCACAAGATGATGGCTCTTTATTTTAATCGGATCAATAGTTTCTGATTACCACCAGGGCATACTTCCAACCAGTAAATTTGAATAGAAAATTTACTCTTATTTAAGCGCCTGGAAGCATGGAAATATTATCTCACAGATATGGTACAAATTTCTATTTATTTTTACTGGTGTCAGTTTGCGCAGGCATTATTATCTTTTACACTGATACTGACAGGAGGTTGTCTAGGTTGTCACAATATGGCGGAAACGCAGGGGCTGACTACCGCCAAAGTAAACTTCCACCAGTAAAAATGAATATCTGTTTCCGCCATTATTTATCACTGCGATTTCCCAGTAATCAGAGATTTAAATAAGGAGAAAAAATCTATTTAAATTTACTGGTGGGAGTTTCTACCGTCGGTAATCAACCCCTGCGAAAACGGTGACAGTTGGAGCTTCACTATTTTAAAGCTATGTCAGTTCCACTTTCTTAATAGTTCCATGGGCGGTGGTTCATTTTTGGACCACTTAATTTTTATTCCTAAATGCCACATAGGCACCTGAATATTGGAACAAAAAATTTCTTTTTATTAAGTAAGTGAACAAAGTTCATAAACGTTTAATATAGGAAAAACTAACTTGAAAAAATATCACTTTATGGGGATCTTTTTTTCAAGATAGTTTTTCCTATATAAAACTTTTATGAACATTTTTTTTTCGAACATTGATCTCATAGGAAAATTAGTGAATAGTGAACTTTAATGAACATTAACACGCCATAATCATGAACAAAGATCTATAGTCATGAATTTTCTGTACATTTAAGTCACCTCATTATCGTTTTATATTTTTATTATTACGATGAAAGCAACATCAATTGTTTTGTAAATTTATGATTTATTGATGTAAGTACGTCAGACTACGCGCCATTTTCTACTTGTTCTTTTGGGTGCGTTCCGATGTTTGGCATCGGTGATTGTTGCGAGGGATTTTCCGCCAGAGTGTTACATCCTATGCCATTTTTTGGTTGGTGCTCCGATCAAGCATGTGAACAAAAGCTTTTGCTTATTTCGAAATAAATTTGTTTTTAAATTCTAATGTCGATCACTCTTTTCAGCATTTTACGAAGTACCTTGCCCTGAAAGGGTTAATACTTGGTCTGAGTACAATATATTATAAGAAGTGAATATTTCCAACTGAGCGAAAAAGTGCCCAACCCGGGAATCGAACCCAGATCCTTGGCTTACATTGCCAATGCTCTACCGTTTTAAGCTACATGGGCAGGCAAACGACGAGCATAATTCGCTCAGATAAACTTATTGGTAATAACAATTGGTCTACCATGTAGACAGCTCAACAGAATTAACCGCACGTAAAGGAACTCCATATAAACGATGGGTACCTAGATATACTATTATTTTTAACACAATCATACTAATTGATAAACCTATCATACAAATTGAAAATTTCCAACTGAGCGAAAATATGTCCAAGACGGATTGGAACCCAGATCCTTGGCTTACATTGCCAATGCTCTACCGTTTTAAGCTACATGGGCTGACAACCGACGAGCATAATTCGCTCAGATAATCTTATTGGTAATAACAATTGGTCTACAATGTAGACAGCTCAACAGAATTAACCGCAGGTAAAGGAACTCCATATAAACGATGGGTACCTAGATATACTATTATTTTTCACACAATCATACTAATTGATAAAGTTATCATACAAATTGAAAATTTCCAACTGAGCGAAAATATGTCCAAGACGGATTGGAACCCAGATCCTTGGCTTACATTGCCAATGCTCTACCGTTTTAAGCTACATGGGCTGACAACTGACGAGCATAATTCGCTCAGATAATCTTATTGGTAATAACAATTGGTCTACAATGTAGACAGCTTAACAGAATTAACCGCAGGTAAAGGAACTCCATATAAACGATGGGTACCTAGATATACTATTATTTTTAACACAATCATACTAATTCATAAAGTTATCATGCGAATTGAATATTTCCAACTGAGCGAAAAAATGTCCAAGACGGATTGGAACACAGATCCTTGGCTTACAATTCCAATGCTCTACCGTTTTAAGCTACATGGGCTGACAACCGACGAGTATAATTCACTCAGATAACCTTATTGGTAATAACAATTGGTCTAAAATGTAGACAGCTCAACAGAATTAACCGCAGGTAAAGGAACTCCATATAAACGATGGGTACCTAGATATACTATTATTTTTAACACAATCATACTAATTCATAAAGTTATCATACGAATTGAAAATTTCCAACTGAGCGAAAATATGTCCAAGACGGATCGGAACCCAGATCCTTGGCTTACATTGCCAATGCTCTACCGTTTTAAGCTACATGGGCTGACAACCGACGAGCATAATTCGCTCAGATAATCTTATTGGTAATAACAATTGGTCTACAATGTAGACAGCTTAACAGAATTAACCGCAGGTAAAGGAACTCCATATAAACGATGGGTACCTAGATATACTATTATTTTTAACACAATCATACTAATTCATAAAGTTATCATACGAATTGAATATTTCCAACTGAGCGAAAAAATGTCCAAGACGGATTGGAACACAGATCCTTGGCTTACATTTCCAATGCTCTACCGTTTTAAGCTACATGGGCTGACAACCGACGAGCATAATTCACTCAGATAATCTTATTGGTAATAACAATTGGTCTACAATGTAGACAGCTTAACAGAATTAACCGCAAGTAAAGGAACTCCATATAAACGATGGGTACCTAGATATACTATTATTTTTAACACAATCATACTAATTCATAAAGTTATCATACGAATTGAATATTTCCAACTGAGCGAAAAAATGTCCAAGACGGATTGGAACACAGATCCTTGGCTTACATTTCCAATGCTCTACCGTTTTAAGCTACATGGGCTGACAACCGACGAGCATAATTCGCTCAGATAACCTTATTGTTAATAACAATTGGTCTAAAATGTAGACAGCTCAACAGAATTAACCGCAGGTAAAGGAACTCCATATAAACGATGGGTACCTAGATATACTATTATTTTTAACACAATCATGCTAATTGATAAAGCTATCATACAAATTGAATATTTCCAACTGAGCAAAAAAATGTCCAAGCCGGGAATGGAACCCAGATCCTTGGCTTACATTTCCAATGCTCTACCGTTTTAAGCTACATGGGCTGAGAACCGACGAGCATAATTAGCTCAGATAACCTTATTGGTAATAACAATAGGTCTAAAATGTAGACAGCTCAGCAGAATTAACCGCAGGTAAAGGAACTCCATATAAACGATGGGTGCCTAGATATAATATTATTTTTAACACAGTCATACTAATTGATAAAGTTATCATACAAATTGAATATTTCCAACTGAGCAAAAAAATGTCCAAGCCGGGAATGGAACCCAGATCCTTGGCTTACATTTCCAATGCTCTACCGTTTTAAGCTACGTGGGCTGACAAATGGAGTGCATATTTCGCTCAGATAACCTTATTGGTAATAACAATTGGTCTGCTATGTAAACAACTGAACTGAATAAACCGTAATTCGTATGAAAACTTTATGACAATTAATTGGTGTTAATGAAGAAATTTGAATTAAAAAAAAAGTATCCTACTGGCAAGAACGTAGAACGCATTTTGCGGTCACATATGAAAATTTACAAGCCTGAGAAGTACCTTTAACCCTTAAATACGCGATTTTTTATTTTGTTTCGAAAAAATTATATATGATTCTCTGAAAGGTTTATTACACCGGAAAAATAATGAAAAAAAAACCAGAGATACATTTTTGAAATAATACGTCAATCTTTTCTTCTGTTGCACATGTGCAATACAAGTAAAAACTACTGTCGTGTGGCTGTTTTATGCTAAAATATTGCAAATTAGTAAATATTTTAATAAGAATGTCTCCAAATACCTTATTTTATACAATTATTTATTTTATAAAACTTAACATTTAATCCTTTAATTCCCATTATACAGGGTGTTTCAGTTAAACGTTTCAGAACTTCTAAGAGGGGAAGGGTACATCCTGACGAACCAAAATCATATACCAATGGGCAGTCAGAAATAAGCAGAATTCCTGACGCGGTAGATGGCGTTGCGCGAAAGTTCCGAGCTTTCGTGCAGGGAATCTTCATTTCGCACAAGAACGCCAAGTTAGTAAGATGGATAATTACACGAATGCAGAATTAGCCGATATGCATTTGGTGTACGGGCTGCAAATTGTAGTGGGCCAGCCGCACAGCGTTTGTACGCGGAACGATATCCGACAAGGTGTATTCCCAGTCATAATTTATTTGCAAGACTGCACCTGAGACAGGTTCATTTGAAAGAGCTGACAGGGTCAGGGTAAGAACAGCACGGACTCCAGCCGCCGAACAAAATGTGCTGCAGCATGTACAGAGGCATCCAAGAACGAGTACACGAAGTCTAGCAAATGTAGTCAGGGTTTCCCCTTGCAGCGTCTGGAGGATTCTCCGAGAACAATACATGCATTCGTTTCACGTGCAGCGTGTTCAGGCACAGCAACCGGAGGATTATGCACCTCGTATTGCTTTCGCACAGTGGTACCTTGGAAAATGTGCTGCAAATCCCACTTTTCCTGCTGAAGTGTTGTTTTCCGATGAGGCATCCTTCACAAGGGAAGGAATTTTCAACTCGCATAAAGACCATATCTGGGCGGTCGAGAACCCGCATGCAATACGACGTTGTGCAGTACAGATTCGATTTTCGGTCAATGTATGGGCCGGTATTATGGGAGATCACCGCATCGGACCTTACCTGCTACTGTGTCATCTAACCGGAGATAACTGCTTGCTCTTTCTGCAGCAAGTATTGCCACAACTTTTGAGAGATGAACAGATTTGTGCATCGACGCAACAGACAACGTGGTTCCAACACGATGGAGCTCTTGCCCATTATAGCGGAGCTGTTCGTAACTAAATGGATGTCACATTTGGTCAACAGTAGATCAGACATGGTGGTCCCGTGCATTGGCCTGCTCGGTCACCCGACCTATCATGTCTTGATTTTTATTTCTGGGGTGATATGAAATCGCTAGTTTATGACACCCCTGTTGACAATGCTGAGGAACTGGTTGCAAGAATCGCAGTAGCTAACGGAGAAATTCGAAATTCGCCTGGAGTATTCCAGAATGTTCGGATGTTCATGCGTCGGAGATGTGAGGCGTGCATTGTAGCCCGTGGAAGCAACTTAGAACACTTACTTTAATCCATGTACCTTTTGCTTCTTTTCATGTATTATTAAAACGATTTTTCACTTACGGTCTCTTTTCTTTATGGTGCTTCTGTGTACAACACCGCTTCAGGAAAGCATTTCCGACCCCACATTGCTATATGATTTCGAGTTGTCCGGATGTACCCTACCCCTCTTAGAAGTTCTGAAACGTTTAACTGAAACACCCTGTAGAATACGTTCTGGAAATTACGTAGTCCAGATGATCTGACTTTACACCAGAAAGTTTCAATTGTTAATTTTGCTTTATTTAAATACGTAATGTCTGTTATTAATTAAATTAATAATTAAATTAAATAAATAAGCCACCGACAATCGATGCTGGATTTAATTACGTTTCGTGTTTGCCCCTTGTCAGTGGCTCACGGAAAAGATATTCAATCTTGTGCTGCGTTTGTTGCCTTGCCAACATGTAATAGTGAGAAGTTCCAGGCTAGGTATCGTTCCATATGGTGTAGTCGGTAGAATGTCAGTGCGCTATACTGATGGCTCGGGTTCGAGTCCCGGCATGGAATCTTTTTCAAGATGTTGGCCTTTGCCCCTATTAAGCAATTAATTTGAAATTTGAATTTCATTTGAAATATTTTATCTAGGCGAAATTTTCTCTCTGGAATATTTTCCAAGTATTAATATATAAGATTATCGTACGTGTCTCCAAAATGGCGTTTCCTGATAATTAATTATGAACGTTTGCCATGATATCACAAAGTTACTGCGTATTCATATCAATTTGGAACCCAGTGTATCGGAAAATATGGTAGCACACAACTTTTACGCAAAAAGATTGTGCATCCTTAATTTAGACATATGAATGTTTGTCTCTTTAAGGGGGCAGATCATGTTTAGCAGCCAAAAAATGACCGTATTTAAAGCAGTAAGAAAAGCGCTGTAGTTTTTCAATCAATGAATGAAACGAAACTTTTTTTTTTTTTTACACATTCTTATGGTTTGATAAAATTCTCAAATAAACATATCTATAGCAATATTAATTAATTAAATCATAACAACAAAATTGTCTTTTGAAAAATATAAATATTGAAATATGCATTTTGAGCGCTCAATTTTACAAATTCTACTGCAGGTATATGTTAAATGTTTCATAGTTTGTGAATTATAATGCTGTATTTTACACTGAACCTAAATTTGAAAGGATATTCAAATTCTTTAGCATAATTAATGGTTTTTCTAATCATATTCACCAAATTTCCCCCAAAAATGTATACTTATTTCTTCAATCCACAATTTTCTGTGACAAAAATTAGACTAAATTGAGGTTCATCGTAAACTAAAACATGTAAACTAAGAATATACATAATTTCAAGGTTCTATGTTAATAAGATTTTAAATGAGAGTGCACGCAATACCAAAAATTCAATTTTTAGAAAAACGGCTTCAAAGTTGTCTTATAACATTAGAGCAAATGCATTTATGCAAGTTATTTTTAGCCATAACTTCTGTTCTAGTTGGTATTTTTGTAAAATTCTTTTTGCAGTGGATTTGTAACTTTTGAAGGTATCCATTCTGAAATTTCTGAAAAATCATTTTTTTTTTTAAACCGTCAACGTGATTCGCCCTTTAAATAAATGGAACAAACAAATATTAAAAAAGTATTTTAGAAAAAAATTCACATCATTTGAAAAAAGTCTTGTCTCAGGAATTAAATGGTATTTTCCGGTAACAAAAAACTGCAATTTTTTTGACTGCATATCTTACATTTTAGTCACGTAAAAGAACTGTACACAAGCTAGAGCAAATGACTCTGCTGAAGATAAACAATCCAGTTTTGTATCTGGCTTCTTTGTTTAATACGTTTGCGAAGTGCAATATATTTTTTAATAAAAGATTTTGTTATGGCGTGCAAAGTTTGCGGCTAACATTGTATTATATGTTTTCAATTACAAAATATATTTAAACATTTATAAATTAAATAAATTTTTGTTTAATATTTTTCGAATTTTTCGCATCGGAGTTTTCTTCCTTCTGAAAAGTAAAAATGCGTTAACAATATTTTAGAAAACTGAATAACTGACATAAGCAAAATAAAAAATGGCAATATACTTTACTTTATTCCGAATGATTTAAATAAATGTCTCATTAAATACGAATAACATGTTCTTTTAGTAACGTAATCCGGGTTCGTAGTGTCATTCAATTTGAGTACTATTATTTCCGAACAGTAATGTTTGTCTTATTTAATAGAAAAATATTATTACATATTCTGCTAATAAAAATTGCGTATATATTCAGGAACAGTGGTATTCAGACAATATTTTCAGATCTGAACCAATAATAAACGTTGACACTGCAACAATTTTCTTACAGGCCAGGGAATTTATCAGGTAGTACCAGTATTTTCTTATAGAAGAACTCGCCTTGTACCACGGGAGTTGGTCGGATAACACTAATTTTTTTAAGAAATAGTCGACTTCTTGAATTCCAGAGATTCGATAATTAGATAAGGCAATCAGGGTTCGTACTCATGGGTACGAGTCCTGATTCCTTTGATGAATACCTGAAAATCCCCTGAATCCCTTGATGCATCAAAGGATTCAGGGGATTTTAGGTGTTTTAGAACTAGAAATTTCGCAAAGTACTGGTCACTATACCTGAATATAGAATTTTACCCATTAAATAAGGCAAATATTACTTTACAAAAATTCTGGTAAAAAGTCCTTGAAAGACCTTCAAACGTACAAACCCTGACAATAATTCCTAGAAAATTTTAATGGTATCTTGCGGGCCACAATTTGTATACTTAAGACACCCCTGCCTTATATAAAATGAGATATTTCCTATAATAAAAAATACAGATATTTTCCTTGAAAATTCCCTGATCTGTAGTAACCCTGTGGTATAAAACACGAGGTCGTGTAGAAGGATCAAGGTAGCCGACTGCAACTTTTTTAGAGACTGGAGAGCGGAATTACATTAAATAACTCATTTCCTGTAATTCCAATGCGAATATTTTCAAATAATAAAATTTAGCAATCAAACGAAATTATTTTACATGGATTAAACGCAAAGTACTATTCTGAAAAAAGGCAATGTGCACGATGGTCCCGTGGTCCCGAACATTTGTTTTATGGAAATGTGCATAAAATACTACTCGTGGTAAATTTCTCCTCTTCTTATGAATAGGCGGGTAAACACCCTACAGTAAGTCTCAATGCCCCCACAGTCTCGCCAACTTTGTTGCGCCATACACTATTGAGTCTAGGCCTGATCGCTGACACAAAAATGGTGAAGTCGGGGGATTTTTTTTTAACATATGTATGGTCTCGTAACCCCTTGAGGGGCACCGGTATATATTATATACCATCTACAATTAATAAAGTTTTACACCAGAATTTTTTTTTTTTTTTTTACTTATCTCACTTTGGTGGAAAAAAGGCCGTAAGATTGCTTTTACTTATTTTGAAATAGAATTTTTCAAAGATTTTGGTGTGAGTTCAACATTACAGGAACACAATCACTTGCCCCTCAAGGGCAGTGTTGCCAGATGGGCTACATTTTTAAAATTCAGATTTTTGATTGGCACCACTTTTTTGAAATGGTAAAATGCACCTTATTTAATGACATATTAATTAAGGCGAAAATAAAGATAATTTTACCGTTTCAAAAAAGTGGTGGCAATCACGAAATCTGAATTTTAAAAAAGTAGCCCACTGGCAACACTGCTCAAAGGGTTAAATATGGACACAAGTATTTTATTAAAGATTTCTTTCACTTACTTTATCTCTGAAAAATAAAGCGGATTTTTTTTTTAAATTTATTGTTACAAATTTCAAGGGACAGTACACACGCTGAAAAAAATCCGCCAACTACAGTCGCCATTTTTGTGTCAGCGTTCAGGCCTAGAATTCAAGGGGTGGTGACTGAGTTTAGGTGGTGCAATCTGGCGACCGGTCTTAGTAATAGCAGCGTTAGCGCATATTATAGACTTAGCATCAGTTGCCAGTTTAGCCATTTTTAAAAGTCAGAAATTCCGCATTCATATCTGAAATTTCGAAATAAAAATATTTACTTTCGGTATTAAATAGAGCACAAATTTTTATTTTAAATTTCTCATGATAATTCGGAATTTCTTAATAAAAAATGGCCAAATTGGCAAACCTTCACGTCTTTAGATATTCCTTTCGAAACAGAGCAGTCGAATTTCACACATTTATGCTCGCACTTCTATTTTCTCGAAAAGTAAATGCTGGATCCTTGCTCCGAAGAAACAAGCGTTCCAGATAACTCATCACGGCAGTGATAGGAATGTTGCAACAGGCTGCAGAAACATATTTTACATCCATGAAATAAATGAAATGTAATTCCAGTGTCACCACATTTTTTTATTACAAATCATATTTAAGAAAACATTGTATTATTATCATAATTACACAGGCCTGCGATGAAAAAAATACAAGGGTATTGATGGCTGAACTTAATGTATTTTTTGGTTCTAATTAAAAAACAAATAATGAAAAATTTCTATCACGTCACATTTTCTTGAAAAATATTGGGTCAAATGGAAAGTTTGTCGTGTTGGAAAACTTAATTCGTACCGGTAAATTCTACCAGGTACATTAGACATTAGATATCGGAATCAATATCTAATAATTAAATGATAGAATTTTCCGATACGAATTGATTTTCCCAACATGTCACAACATTCCGATAGACCCAGTTGTTTTAAACCGTTTAAACCTATAACAAAATAATCGATTACTGAAAAATCAATTTCCATCACCGATAATCGATTTTTTTTACGTGGATTTACATGGATAAAATCACTATTGCCAGATAGCACATGCAAAATTGTCCAAAATTGTCCTTTTCATTTTAGCAAAAATATCGATATCGATGTTACAAAAAATTCTGATGGGATGAGGGAAAATGGAGGTCATTTTCGAAATCAGCCCACCAAATAACATAAAAATCAGCGAAAACTTCTCTTGTATTTTTCAAAAACTTCAATTTCGCAGGCCTGTGTTATTATCAGCCGTTTTCAATCCACTGCTGTCTTCCATAATTTTTTTCCACTGTTTCTCATCTAGATTTTTGGTCATCCAATAATCTCAAGCAACTCTTCTGATTTCGTTGTTCCATCTTACGGTGATGTCATTTTATATTTCCGTGTATGGTGTTTAAATACTGCTTCTATTTTCTTCTATAATTCTTTCTTCTATAAACACTGTTTCTAACAATTTACCCAGCATATTTCCAATTTAACCGTTTATTTTTCACAAAGATGTCAAAATATTCATCTGACTTTTTATCCGGACTGGTCTTTTTCTGTCGCTACTAGTTATGCCTTATCTTCTTTGTATTTTTGCTAATCATTGCACCACCTGTGTGTTTTTACCATCCATGTTTCCGCTCCATAAATTAGTGCAGGTAAAACTCACTGTGTAAATACATATCTATAAAAGCAAGGAGGCGTGTTATTCATCAAAATAATCCAATTTTTCCTAAAATTTACCATCCATTTCTTACTCTTCTATAGATTTCATTCGGGATGGTAATGTGCGATGTTATTTCTTGACGAAGGTACACATAAATCTGGACTTCCTTAACCCTTTCAGGGAAAGGTACTTCTATTCGTAAAATACTAAAATGAGCAGATGACACCAGAATCTACAAACAACATTATCTCAAAATAAGCAAAAGCTTTTCGTCACGTACATAATACAAGATAAATTTTCATTTCAATGTTATGATTCCAATGCGGCATTTAGGAATTAAAATTAAGTGGCCCAAAAATGAACCACCGCCATTGAAGGGGTTAACCCATTAGCCGCCAAAACTATAAGGTTGGAATTTTCAACTTTTTAGCTGAACGTCGTTTGCCACCACAAACTCTGAAAGGTAATTTTCGCTTTATATGAGTATATAATTTTATGTCTTTGAGTAAGGCAAATTTTTTAATTCCAAAATAGTGGTGGGAATGTAAATAAATTAAATATGTGCAGTTATTTTGACCGTTGAGTGAACGCAACACCAGCGGGTAATGGGTTAACTTATTAACCATTAAATGCATGATTTTTTATTTTGTTTCGAAAAAAATATATGTGATTCTCAGAAAGGTTTGTTACACAGGAAAGATAATGAAAAAATCAGAGATACATTTTTCGTATAATATGTCATGTTACACATCTACAATACAAGTATAACTATTGTCATATTTAAAATATTGCAAATTAGTAAATATTTTAATAAGTATGAATCTAAATGCATTCTTTTATATAATTTTTTATTTTTAAAACTTAACCTTTAAATCATGGTTCGTACTCCTCCTTGAATTTTGCAGACCAGAAAACTTTTCAGCATCAGTATTTTCTTATAGAAAATCTCTTCTTAAAAGAAGGCGAAATTTTGCGCGATTAACCTAGATTTCTTTTTCTATAAAAAGATACTGGTAGTTCTCCTGGAGAAATAACGGTATCAGTACGAACCATGTAAATGCGTGAATTATTCTTTTAGGATTGTGTTTTTTATTATTTTATTAAATTTTAAGATAGATTTTTATCTTTATTTAGTGGCATATTTTTGTAATTTTTCTCAGGATTAATATTTCCATATAAATACAGTGGTTGCTGAGAGTTAAATAAAAAGTGATGCAGATATGCATCACTATGCATTTAGTGGTTAACCGTTTTAGGGGCAAGGTACTTGTGTTCGTAAAATATTGAAATAATTTAATGACACCGGTATTTACAAGAAATTTTATTTGTAAACAAGTAAAAGTATATTTTCGCGTACTTAATAAAGGTGAAATTTTCATTATAAAATTACGGTGCCAATGTCGCAGTTAGGGATTAAAATTTTGTGATGCCGTGACGACATCACCGCCCTTCAAGGGGTTAAGAACCAGCATGTTTTACAGGAACGTTGCATTCAATTCACACCACTTTTTGTTAAACATTCCCTTTCACTTTATGAATCACAGAAATTTGTTAACTAAATAAGGCAAATTTTGCTTTTATTCTTTACTGGTATAAAAAAAAAAAAAAAAAAATCACAAATTGTTGCGAAAACGCAACGGCAGACTTTAATGGGTTAATCTCAGTGCTACTGTGGAATATTTTGTTTTTTATGCAAATGAATTGTATGTCATCTTTGTTTTTTCCAATTATTTTTTTATTCCCACAATTATGATGATTTTGTTAAATCCTCTAACATCTCTTTCAATTCTTCAGCACTGTTTTTGAAAATCAATATTTCGCCAGGATATCATAAATGACGTCGGTGTTCCCCTTATTCGAATCACAGGGCTCCCACTCGGTCCTTTTTTTTGAACACCACTTTTATTTAAAGAAAAATCTTCCTTATAAATTTTGTAGAAACATACCGGGACAAGAATTTTTCTTGCAATTGCGGCCGAAATCTAGCACAAATTTCTTTCTAAAAAATTACTGGTTTTCTTAAAACGGACCAGTGGGAGCCCTGGAATCACTTTCTAATACCAAATCCAGTTTCTTGAAAACGTTTTTAAAGCAAACAATAAAACGTTAAGGTGAATTGGTGTCTTCATTTCTATCTCTTTCCAAAGCTTGATCTTTGCTCTTCCGTCCAAATGGATGGTTGAGTTTCTTTTTCTTTTTTTTTCTTTTTTTCTTCTTTTTTTGTAAATCTTTATAACATCGATGTCAGTTTGTCTATACTAATGTCGTTTCAAGATTTTATTACTTCTTATGCGTAGACAGAATCAAATGCGTTTTCATAAACAATAAAGGCAAAGTAGAGAGGTAAATTATATTCCTTATACTTCTCTATGAGATTCCTTACTGTTCGAAAACGATCCATTCTCCTAAAACCACAATTGGCGAAAACAGTTGTGCTCAAATTTGAGGACAAACATTACACTGATTCGTTGATGTAAGGTTTCATTAGTACAACCACTTGAAGGACACCGGTATAATATGTATACCACTTAATTTAAATTCCGAAATGCCACATTGGCACCAGAATTTAGAAATTTAATTTTGCTTTATATAATGTACGCAAAGAAAAGCCTTTACTTTTTTCATATAAATTCGTTTATAAATACCGGTGTCAGACATTAATTTTAACATTTTAGCACCAGAAGTACTTTGCCCCTGAAAGGGTTAACAGGGGTCCTACAAGTCACGGAATTTCCTTGATTTTAGGTCAGATAAACACCGGTGTTTTCTTAGAGAAAAACAAATCTGCTGCAATCACGCGATTATATGAAGGGCTCACAACCGTAGTAGAGCAAGTCCATTTAAAAAAAAGGGGGGGGAGATAGTCCATAAGGAAGGTGATTAAATCTGTTTTATCTACTCCCACAGTGAAACAATCCTGTTTTCACATACTTTCTCACATATGACATCTGTTTACAGACTTACTTCTTTGTGGGAGTGAATAAACCAGATCTTATGCGCCTTCTAAATGGACTATCTCATTTTGTTTTCAAAAAGGACTTCGTCAACTATGGCTGTGAGTCCCTCATATAAGTCGAGCTTTTCTGAATAAAAATACTGGTATTTCAGCTGAAAGTGAAGCAGGGCTGCCACAGGCGACTACTTTTTAATTCTAATTCGCAACACTTTTTCAAAACGAATATCTTCTACATATGCTTTGCGAACATTTGCAAGAGAAACATACCACAAAATGCATTTTTTTTTAAAAGCTGGTGCAAACAGAATATAAAAATAGTCGCTTGTGGCATCCCTGAAGTGAAGGAACTGTAAAAGGTTCATTGATCTAATTATTTTGATACCTCTTACCAGGTTTCTAATTTATAATACTCGTGTTTTCATGAAGAATGTTTTTTCAGAATAGATTTACACTAAGCACAAATTTTCGAGAAAATTTCTCCTAAAAACCCCGGATATCAAACATATAGATCAACCACTTTAACCCTAGAACTACCGGAAATTTTACTCAAGTTTTATAAAAACATTCTACACCAGAATTTTTACTTAAAACTATTTAATTTGTTTATTTAACTTATTATTGTCTGATTTATACATTTAGTTTGTTTTGAAGAAATTTCTGGTTTGAATAAATATTTTGAATGTACATGTCGGGTCCATTGGACCCTTCTGGTAGACAGAGGGTTAATAGCCAAATAACCGTATCTTGAACAAATTTTTTTTATTAGAAAATGAAATCGAATAAATACACACAGGAAAAACGTCCCATTATTAAAATAAATTATTGAATAAATTTTATTGAGCAATGCATGTTTTTTCCCCTTAAAACTTCTGGAGGATTACCGCTGTGTAATTAAAATAAAATGTTTTATGAAACTATCAATAACTTTAGAAAGATAAAATTCAGATAGTATAGAAAAGGTACTTTCCTTATTTTTATTAAACGCTATGCAATTATTCTATAGAGTGTTTTCACATGTAAAAGATATTTTCACTGTAGGTACATAAACTTTTATCTACATTATCTGATGATTGTTATTTGCAATACTGGTAGTAACTAGTGTTGACAGATGTCCCGCATAAATCAGTGTTCCAAATGCTCTGTACACCACTAATTTGCTACGTATAAGCACGGCTAAATTAAATCTGTTACAAACAAGTCGTTTTTATTTAATAAATGAAGTGATATCATCAGTACCATGTGAAACCATCCAATGGGAAAACAGCCGTTGCCATCGAAATACTCAAGGACAGAGGACACGAGTTGTGACGACATCACCAATTGACCGACTTCTCACTTGTGTTGGAATTCACACCGGAAAATTTTGAATAGTAATTTTCTTTTATTTTATTTGTGGAATATCTAGCATCATATAAAACAATACAAACTATTTAAATTTACTGGTGAGAATTCGGAATCCCTAAATAAAAATTTAGCTAGATGAGGAATTCCACAGTGTTGCCGCATCTGGCTGATTTTTTATTGGGGGAATCCAAATTCTCACCAGTAAGTATAAATAGTTATAATTGTTTTATAAGATAATAGATAGTCCACAAATAAAATAAAAGAAAATTGCTATTCAAAATTTTCCGGTGTGAATACCAACACTAGTGAGAAATCGGTCAATTAGTGATGACATCACAACTCTTGTCCTCAGGCCTTGAATTTTTCGATGGCAACGAAACAGCGGGCTACTTTTTTAAAATTCACATTTCATGATTGGCACCACTTTTCTGAAATGGGAAAATTCCCTTTTTTTCGCCTTAATTAACACGTCATTAAATAGCGCGAATTTTACAATTACAAAAAGTGGTGTCAATCAAGAAACCTGAATTTAAACACAGCAGCTCACTGTTTTCACATGGTGCCGACGATACACTTTTACCTTAAATTGCGGTTGCAGATAGTATTGACAGGCGCCCCGCATAAATCAATGCTCTGCACACCACTAATTTGCTGCGTACAATCAGCCGATAAATTAAGTCTACTCCAAACAAGACATTTTATTTAATAAATGTAGCAGTATAAGTACACGTAAGAATAAGCTGCTTTTTATAAATAAAATTTCTGGTCGGAAACAGATTTATATGAGCCGCGGCTTATACGCCAGGAATTACGGTGAGTAGAAAATTTCTTATCTTAAATTGCTGTTGCAGACAGTGATGCCAGGTGTCCCGCGTAAATCGGAGCTATAAATGCTCTGGACACCATTAATTTCTTACAGTTTATTTTGACATCGTTAACCGCAGATAATTCTGCCGTTAGATAAGGCGAAGAAAATTACTTTAAAATACTGGTGTAAGCATTTGGAGACCTGATTTGCGCGGAACACCTGGCGGCAATAGTCGTAACTAAAAAGTCAACATTTGAATAAATTTGTATCACCACTAAAATACTTCGAATGTTTTTCTAAAATTCAGTACCGTAATTTCGCACGCATCTACTGCACCTCAGATAACTCGATTTCCTACGAGAATTAATTTTAACCCTCCGTCTACCAGACGGGTCCATTGGACCCGACAGGTACATACAAAATATTCATTCAAACCAGAAATTTCTTTAAAATAAACTAAGTATATAAACCAGACAAAAATAAGGTAAATAAATAAGTTAAATAGTATTAAATAAAAATTCTGGTGTAGAACGTTTTATTAAAACTTGAATAAAATTCCCGGTAGATCTAGGGTTAAATAAAATGTGACTTGCTTCTGCTTAGCACTTACTTGTTTTCTTTTTTCAATCAAATTTCTGGTTTGAAAGAGACTTAACTAAACTGCGGCGGATACGTGGAAAATTACGGTAAATATCCTTCTAAAAAGCACACAAAAATGGAACATTATTAAAGTAATTCGAAGTTTTACACAGAGGGGTTTCTAATTCTACAGTCCCGAGTATTTTGTTCTTCGCAACGAGATTACTTTATGCACCCAGATCCGATCAATTAATTTTTCGAGTGAGTTATTTTACTGCCATTTTCGACCGAAAACATAGTTCATTTTACGAATTAACAGACAAAGATCGAAAGACTTGTTCTCTGTTTTGGAGATAAACTGTCTCGGGATTTACTAATGAGCTTACAGAAAATGAACTCTTGTATTGTAAATTACTACACGTATTATCATCGAACAAGAAATCTTAGATTAATCTAGAATTGTTACGTTGCAATTATACATATTCAGGATTCGTTCGCATTAAGGGATTCAAGGGATTTTATGTGTTTTAGTACCAGAAATTTCGTAAACTACTGATAACTATATCTGAAGATAGATTTTTTTTTCATTAAATAAGGCGAATGTTACTTTACAAAAATTCTGGTAAATCTGCTTGAAAGTCCCAGAAGAATACGAACCAAAACTGCAAATATTAAGCATACAATGTCAATACTGGAATGCCAAAATAATACAAAAATAGCAACAAAATTTTTTTTTTTTTTTATAGTATATTCCGGCGTACAATGTGCGAATCAAAAAATATATTCCGAACCAGAAAGTTTATTTAATAAATAAATTGAAATAAGTATGATACAGCAAACAGTTACTATTAACCTCTTGATTACGGGCTAAGACCGGCGACTATTTCTATATTCACTTGTACCACAATTTACAAAAAATATTCTTTGTGGTAAATTTCTTGTGAAAGTTTCCTAGTAAAAGTGTATGGCAGTGATTATTTTTGAAAACGAGGTGCGAGTAGAATAAAGAAATACTGGGTGGGAGACATATGTCCCAACTAGTGTTGCCATATGTTCCGCGTAAATCGGGACACAAAATGCTCTGGACACTACTAATTTCTCGCATATTATTTTGCCATCTTTAACACTAAAACTACCGGAAATTTGAGACAAGTTTTATAGAAATATTTCACACCAGAATTTTGATTTAAAACAGGTTAGCTTTATTACTTAGCGTTTTTCTTCTTTGTATCTTAACTTATTTCATAATGAAATTTCTGGTTTGAATCGAAACATATTCATATGGTAGCCGTCAAAATGACGGCTCACTGTAGTTCTAGTGTTAATACTAGAACGCCAAGAAATTTTACGTAATTTGTATAAAAATAATGTGCACCCGAAAATTTATTTACAATTATTTAAGTTATTTGTTTAACTTGTTTCAGTGTAATTTATATGTAACTTATTTTATGAAGAAATTTCTAGTTTGAATCGGCAATTAGTCCATTGGTCGGCGTTAAATAGACACCTGCTCCGCGTTTTAGTGTTAGTAACGAACGTTTTGAAATATAATAACAAAATAGTCGCCTCATGCAAAACTGTTTATATGGGCGAAAATATTAGATAGGTAATTGAAAGAGAAATAATTTGAAAAAACTACATCACAAGTACCACTAAACATACCGGGAAATTTACTCGTTTTATAAATGTATTTCGCACCAGAATTTAAAAATATTGATTAACTTTATTATTTAACATATTTCTGTGTGACTTTTTATTTTATTTATTTTATGAAGAAATTTCTGTTGCCATTCAAGATATTTTCATTTGGTACCGGACAAATGACCGGTTGTTGGTATACTTAGTGTTAAGAACACTTCAAATGAATCTCTACGACTTTTTGAAGAACGGATAAAAATGAAGGTAGAGGGTAATTCAATATAGCTTGTTGGATGCTAGGGATTCATAGATCGGCAAATTTTCTGTATGACTACCCTGGGCAAATTAATCTACAAGCTGGCCATAATTAAAGTGAAAATATTCAGCGTGTTCATGTAGTGTAGACAAATTGCGTGAATGGAGTAAAATTTTGTAGGATGATTAAATAAGACGGGGAAGAAGAATACCCCAAAAAGTTATTCCAAAAGCTATCGGGAGAGGGACATATGGCACTGTTTTTTTATTATTGCAAAATCTTTTGTCTTCTGTCTTGTACAATCATCTTACAAAAAATATGGCTCAATTCTCGCAATTAGATCGCTCTACATGAACAAGCCGAGTTTTTTCAGTATAATTATATTCGCATTGTACATATTTTATCATCATTATATTTAGATATTTTTTAGTTTTTAAAATCTCTATTTCAATTAATAAATTAGAATGATATTAAAAATAATACTTGCCACCAGTATAATAGATTTTTTTGTACATAAATAGGAATAAATTCTAAGCTAAACTTGTGATACGTCATGAAATTCTTTTATGGCATAATAAATTACATTTGAACCAATTTTAACATATTTGTTATATTTGACGCACACAGAAACTGCTGTGATTGTCTGTAACATAAATTTCAAGATAAGTAAGCTTTGTCTGTTTACTAATTATACATTCCTGCCCTTATTATCAGGTTTTTGTTTAATTATTTCTCCTGGATATAAATGAATAAAAGATTATGCAGTCTGATGATAGCAGTCTATATAAAATATGCTTATGATTTTCTCATATTTTCTTCGGCTACATATCTTATCAATCATATCATAATCATAATCTATATCATTAAGAAATCCATGTATTTCAGCTATAAAAGTCAAAATAAAAGTAATGGCAATTAGAAACTGGAAAAAATCATGCATAGGTTATGAAATACTTTCCAACACATTCAGAATAGTGTAATAAAACTTTCCCGTTTAAAAAGTGACAGATGTTATTTATGTAAACAATTTCGAAAACGTATAACACATTTGAAAAAGCCAGTTTTACCAATTACTACCTATACCAGGTAATGTATTCATATTTTTTGTGAAGTTCTATGTATAATCCATAAAATTTGTGTGCATAATACATAGTTTGTGTATATACTAAAATTGAGCCCATTAAACCTCTCGCTGCGCAACCCGAGATTTCCTCGGGCAACGTAAAAGTAGCAAAATTTGCGCAAGCCGAGGTTTCCTCAGGGATTCATTTTTTCCACTGGCGACTATTTCTTAATTCAACTTGGACCACTTTTTAAATACAAAAAATTTCATATAGGCAACAACATCCAAAAGAGAAATATCCTGCAAAATCGATTTTCTTAAAATAGTGTTGCGAGGATATAAAAATAGTCTCCAATGACAGCCCCGATCTAGCCTGATTTAAATGCTTAATTATTGATTGAGGTTTTGGGTTAAAAAACTCTTTTTCAAAAAAAACGTTTGCATATTTAAACTCTAATATATATATATTGATTTGAAATATGTAATATAAAAATGCGCAATTTTTTAAACTATTTTGATTAAAAAAAATTACGCAGCAAGAGGGTTAAGAAAAGTATAAGACAGTTGAAAAATTGGCTTCAGCATATTCCGTCGATAAACGGAAACGTACTCAAATTCTTTTGTGAAGCCCTGTTTATGACCTATAGAGTTTATACATGAATTAATATGGAAAAGATTAATTATAAATGCTTTTCAAAAATACCCTCTTTATTTACATTAACTGTTTTTAAAAATACACTTTCAAAACTTTTCTAGATTATTTGATGTATGCACCTTGCCTGAAAAATGTTTCAACTGACGAAAGAAAATGTGCGAGGCAATATCGAAGATTGACACATAATCATGGCATTGAAACCAATAATAAACAAAACATTGACGTTGATGATGGATTAAAGATGCACTGCTGGTATGTATGTGACATTTAGTTAAATTATTGCTGAATTTTTGCTCACAGGCTTTTATTGAACCATCATTTATTTAATTCAATAATTTTATTTTAAAATACCTGTATTTGAATTATCTTTTAAACATTTATTTTTCTTTAGACAAAGAATTCTCACTCAGTGTAATATCAAAATAATTATCAATCATTATGTTTATACAATTTTAAATTCAACAAAAATTTGGATAGTTAAGGACACGCATATTAATATTGGGCAATTATTTGAATGAATTCGCGTTAAATATTTATTTTTGAATAAGAAACTGCGTGAAACACTTATTTTATAAATGTAATCAAGCAACTGTCAGATGCTGAAAATATATTAGGTTTAAAACATTTGCACAGAATAATAAATAATAATCGTGCTTTACTTCTGTCCACACTAAGCAGTAACGAGGCACAATAATGTCTCTATTGCACCCGTTTTTGATTCAATTTAATTTGTTGCAGAGTGGTTGATTATTTGTAATGGAATTTTAGCTATATCCTTTGAAAGTTCACAAATCATAAAGAAATTCTTTGAGAAAAATTAAGTTAAAGTTTCCTTTACTTACTTATCGCGTGCGATATCACAAGCCAAAAAATATTATACCTCCTAATCTAATCATTATAAAAGGATACGGTTTGCGGTATTTAGCTCTAAACTCTCTATAATGATTTTAGCCCTTTAGTGCGCAGCTTTGCATATATGCAGACAACAGTGTTTTGAATCTAATAGATTTTTTTTATTCCTATATAACTAATTCACACAAGAAAATTAAAGTAGCAATATGTGCTTTAATTAATAACAGATATTCCGTACTTAAATAAATCGAAATTAACCATTGAAACTTTCTGGTGTAAAGTCAGATTCTCCAGACTACGTAATTTCTAGAACGTATTATATCATGGGAATTAAAGGGTTAAATGTTAAGTGTTATAAAATAAATAATAATATAAAATAAGGTATTTGGAGACATACCTTTTAAAATATTTACTAATTTGCATTATTTTAACGCAAACCAGCCACACGACAGTAGTTTTTACTTTATTGCAGATGTGCAACAGAAGAAAAGATTGACTTATTATATGAAAGATGTATCCCTGATTTTTTTCATTATTTTTCTCGTGTAAATTCCTTTCAGAGAATCATATATAATTTTTTCGAAACAAAATAAAAAATCGCGCATTTAAGGTTTAAGCCAATAAAAAAATTGCATTTTTCAGAATTTTCTGTCCCGAACAGAAATTCAAGTTTCGTGATTGGCACCACTTTTTGAAACGGTAAAATCCCCCTTGCTTTAGTCTTAATTAATATGTCATTAAATAAGACGATTTTTAAGATTTTAAAAAAGTGGAGCTAACAAGAAATCTGAATTTTAAAAAAGCAGCCGGTTTTTCAACACTGGTCCTGGACACTCTTAAAATCTCTGTGAGTGTTAGGTTTCTTTCACATATGGTTGAGGACCATTGATTATCTTGCAGTGCTTTTTTTTTATTTTGTCACTTGCCACTTTTATCAACTGAGTTCTTTTGTCTTAAAATTTCCCGTGGCTTTCAAGTCCGATTGGACTTTTAGAGACCTAAAGTAGCTAATTCCAAGTGCAAATTTATGAGAATGATTAGACTATTTGTATCATTAAAGTAATATTTATTTTTTCATACGTAAATGTTTTAGTATGCAGAATTTTAATGCGCAGTGTGAATCAGAAATTTAGATTTATGATTTGTAATTCGCATTTCAATTTAAAATAAATTTTGGTTTCTCATAAACATCTGTGATTGTATTTATGCATTATAATTATATTTTATTGTGCTGTTAAGTTGAAAATAATGCAGATTATAATTCAGTGTTTTCAGCAATAATAGAAAAAGGAACAGTTTTCAATAAACATTATACATATTTTATATAATTATGCAATTTTCAAATAACAGTGCATTTTCCAGAATCCATTATAACTTGGTAAAAAACCGAAATCATTTAGGTAAATGAGAGTTACTTTTGAATACAACGGCTGTAGTCAGTGATGAAACATTATCAGGTATGTAATGCATTACTCTCTTTAATATTTAGACGCTGTACGATGCAAAATCTTGGTAACCAAGGTAGGTATTATATTTTAGTAATCGACTTCAAACTTCAAACAAAAGAGATGTATACATATATGTATAATTCCTTTGTATACTTATTTTTTTATATATGTCCATGCATATCTTTTGTACTAAGGCTCCGATTTTAATACGTTCACGTCGGCGCGGTGGGTCCCACTCGACTGTCTCAGAGCTGGCAAGTCTCCGGCCTTTTGGATACCAGTATTTTAATAAAGAAAATGTTGTTTTATTTAATTAGAGCAATTGGGCGATTTAAAGGAACAACATTTTCTCTAAAATAATAGTGGTGTACAAAAAGTGGGAGACTTGACAACTCTGAGACAATCGAGTGTGACCCACCGCGCCGGCATGAGCGTGTTAATAATTCTTTTTTGCTGAACCGCCCCCTGAGTACTAGGCCTGAGCACTGACATAAAAATGGCGGCTATCACAGGCAAATACGTTTCAGCATTTGTACGGTCCTTTGAGTTTTAAGACCAGTAATTTCTTAAAGTTTTGGTCACCTTATTTAAAAAAATAAATAAAGGCGTAGAAATCTTTAAGAAAAATCTAGTTTCCAAATTCTAGGAACCGTATAAACGCTGGAAAAGCATCCCCCCCCCCCCCCTTACGAGAATCGCCATTCTTGTCCAGCGTGCAGGCCTTGTACTCAGAGGGCGATGTTTGCTGGGACAGTGACGTTTTCGCGGTGTTTCCCTGTTATACATTTAATAAGAATGCAAAATTGTGCATTGGTCAGCTTGCCTGTTTTCTTTTGAAAGCTTTTTTTTTTTTTTTTTTTTTTTTTTTTTTTTAACTGGAACTTTTTAAGAAGTCAGCCAATTGACACGAAATGTCAGTGTGTTGTTAACCCTCTTGCTGCGCAACCCAAAATTTCCTCGGGCAACGTAAAAGTAGCAAAATTTGAGAAACCCGTGATTTCTTCGGGGATGCATTTTTTCAGTCTAATTAATCCTCCTTGATTATTCCCATCAGTTATTTTTTATTGTAAATTTTGCCTTATTTAATCGGAACATTTTCCCGATTAAATTAGACAAAAATTTTTGTTTTAAAAAACCAGTGACAAAAGAACAAAAATTCTTAAAAGACGCTCGTCGCAATTTTGAAGCTATTTTGATAAAACAATTACGCAGCAAGAGGGTTTACACCTTAACAGGTTCGCCCGTACACATAACTGCCAACATCTTACGCTTTTTTACTACAAAAATTTAATAGAAATTGTTGCATTTTTATTAATCGGCGGAATAGACGAGTTAAGAACGTAAAATTCACTATTAAATTTTTGTGGTACAGAAAAGCGTAAGAGTTGGCAGCCATGCATACACCGTACGTGCAAGTGCAGGGAGAGTTTGCTTGTTTCGTTACTAAAAACTTTTCGACACCGCTAATTTTAAACTGCAATATTTGCTTTATTTAATGGCAGACATATTTCGATTATATAAGGCAACTATTTTACTACGGTAAATGTGGTGTAAGGTCCCTATTTTTAGTTTAATGTGTCAAAAAAATAACCTCTTAAGGGGTTAAAATGAGCAGTACTATTTTATGTTTTAACAAGGAAACGTAAAAAAAAAAAAAAAAAAAAAAAAAAAAAAAAAAAAAAAAAAAAAAAAAAAAAAAATTAATATGTGATTGTCTATTTAGCGTCAATATGAGCGATAATTGGAAAAAACGAAATTTAAAATGAATGTGGATAACAGTAAAATTAGAAATATTGCCTTGACATTTTTTTATGGTAAAACGTTTTTGTTTAATAATCACAAAACCTCATTAAAATATTAATTAGTAATTTATTTGTAGAGTGTTAAGCATTAAATATTTATTATTACTGCTATTAATATTTTTGAAAAAAAATCCTAAATTGATGAATAATTTCTTTTGCAGTGCTTTTACTGAATTCGTTGAATGCCAACATGAACATTTATTACGAGACTGCGGGCATCATGCTGATCAGTTTTTCCAAAGACATCTGGACCGCATGTCGGGATCTCTCATTAATGAACACTGTGTTTTATATACACACGGCTCAAACGCTTGCTCTTTCAATCAAAATTTAGCTGAAAGTTTACAATCGAGGAATTTTTACATGTATAGAAATATTTTTAAAGTTTTTTCCTTAGTGCTAGCAATATTTTTTTATGTCAAACGATGACAATAAACAACTTCTAACATTCTGTCTATGTCATTCTTAATCCTTAGTGTTCCATTTGGACTATATTTAAAGGTTACCACTTATTTGCCTATTGTGTCATCAAAATCTACTAAACAACAGCTTACTTTCTCTAATATATTACCAGTAATCTTACTTACAGATTATCTTTCATGTTTAGCAGCTAGATAATTTTAAATTGTAGTGAATTTTAAAGGTTGTTTTGTAAAAACTATTAGCGTATTGTTCCAGTTTGTATTATAAATGAGGGGTGTCATACTTAACCACTAAAATTTTATAGTTATCATTTTCTTAATTAATCATGGAATCTCTAAGATTCAAGAAGTAGACTATTTCTTTAAAAAAATAGTGATATCGGGCGGGCAATAGATTGCCACCCCTGTTATAAATTAATGTGTATGATAATGGTACTTTTCTAATAGAAATATTTATATTCAGCGTCACTATTTTATAAATGAGGACCCCAGAAGCCAAGGGGTATGTGACAAAATTGAAAAAAATCAGTTAAGTGCACGGGCTATCTGGAAATAAGTCTATTTGTTTGTAGGTAAAGAGATATATGTAATTTATTAATTATGCGCTGCGTTCTAGGGGTTTATTACTTATCCTCTTTCCCGAAACTCTGAAACGCCTGGAGCAGGGGCGTAGCCAAGGGGGGGGGTGTCCAGGGGATCCGGACCCTCCCTCCCGAACGAAGAACTGATTTACTGAATCATGGATACAACAATAGTAACGGTGAAGACGGAATCACAAAGAACCTATGAAATATATTCCGCTGTAGACAGGTGTTCGTCTTAGAAGGTATAATTCAAAGTCATGTCTTTCGTCGGGGCTATGAACTTTTGCGTTTTAGACAGGTTTTCATTATAAACACTTTATATTTTCACAGTATCCATTGAAACTGCTAAAACGTACTCACTCTATAGCACACATAAATGTATAGATGTATGCGTAAATGTATCACAATAAAATCTGTGAAGATGACCTGCCCTTCTATATATATAAAAAAGTAAAGCTTTGTAAATGGACCAATGAAAATCTGCGTAGATACCGCGAAACGCAACTGATTGGTCAAAGCTTTCTGACGCTATAAGGGGGGTTACTAAGGGTGGGACCCGGCTCTGTCGCCAACCATCGCCAAGATTCTCGCCAACATGGCGATATATCACCAAATTTGGAGACAAAATATTTTCGCCAAAAATGACGCCAACTTGTCGCTTTTTCCAGTATTCCGCCAAATTTCCATAGACTCCCATTGAAATCGAATAGGGTTTAGTTGCTTGTAGAAAATCAACAAATTGAGCTATTTCAATGCAACAAAAACTAATATTAGCTTATGAATAGAGCTTAGTTGAACTATTTACATTATTTTTAAGCACAAACACTAACTATTTACAATATTCATAACACTATATATGTAATTTTACACATGTATGTTGGCGGAGAAAAGGCGACGAAGTGAAAATTTCAGAGGAGAGAAGATTTATATGATAAGATTATTTACTGTAACTACAAATTAGTAACTTTTTTACAAAGATAAGGAAAAAAAATTCAAAATATTTTTAAAAAATTTGCTACTTTTTAAATTTAACATATTTTTTAAATTTTCAATATTTTTAATTTTAAATTTTCTATTAATTCATAATTTTAATTAATTATAAATTTATTTAAATTGTAATTATTCAAATAAATTATAAATTTTACCTTTTTTAATGATTTTATATTTAATAATTCTTATAATTATGAAACTCTGTAAGCTCTAATGATTATGTACTTGGAGTTAAGGAAATAAAATTGTCAGGAGTTGGAGAGGAGCACGTTTTTACAATGTGGTATCTAAAAACTGAATGCATAGAAAATGAGGAATCGCGAAGCAATTATTCGGGGGGTTGAGCGAAGTGAGCGTAGCGAGCAGGGGGGCGGAGCCCCCATAGTCTTAGAAAAAAAATCAAGATTTGACGAAAACAACACTATATATTTATGCTTGCTAGCGTTTGAAACCCATCTGAAATGGAGCTCGTCCCATTTGGGATTCCTTCTTGGCAATGTTTCTTTGAACAAGGAATACTCTCCTAAACGGAAACATTTTAATGTACCAAGACGGAAGGATAACTATAAAAGTATACCTTTTTTTCCGTTTACACAAATTTACTGTATTTAGATTAAACGCAAATTTTCTTTATCTTGGACTTCGATGGGACCAACTGTTGCCCACACTTATGAGAAAAGACGACTTTACATGACCGTAATAGCGGCACATTGGTTGAGTTTCGTGACCCTTATCTTTCCTGACCCTTAACGGACAACATTATCAGTTACTTTAAATCTGTTGCCTGCAATGAATAAAAGTAACTTTACTTTTGGACTGGTTATTTCTTACCACTTTCAAAATACACTGATGAGAAAAATTAAAGGGACAATCGTAAAAAGGTTCTTTATGTTAATTCTATTAAGGGAGCTTCAATGGAAGGGTATCGGGTGACAACTCAATGTAAACATTAACACGTAGTCCAGTGGGATTAACCTTCGCTACAGAAAAATATGCAAATTTTCCATCCCGTTCTTCTGGTTCACGTGTGAAAAGGAATGCACGTGGATGATTTGAAGTCTAATTTAAAACATTGTAGGAGTAGTTGGGTAAAATTTTCGCTTGTATTAGGTGGAATATGTCTTTAAGAAGACATTTGACTGATTGTGAGAAATGGCGTGCGGTAGGGAGAATGGAAGCAAGACAGACACTCTCAGGGATCTGCAAAGATCTAAAAATAGCCAAAAGCTAATCTGAAAACGGTTTAAAGACACTGATAATGTGCACAGACAACCAGGTCCAGGTAAAAAAGTGCCACAATAGACTGTCAGGACCGTTATTTGGCAACTATTGCTAAAAGGAACAGGCAACTGACAACAGTTCAGATACCAAGGGAGTTCGCTGCAGCAACAGGAACTCGACAATCCAGAATTACTGTGAGTGACAGGCTACATAATAAAGGGCTGCATGCAAGAAAATCCATGATTTGTATTTCATTAACTCTGGTAGCGACATGCACCCGGTTAAAGTAGTGCAGAGATTATCGTCATTGGAGTACCACGGACTGTAGTCGAGTTCACTTTACCGATGAATCCTGATTTTGTTTGGAGAGTTATTACAGACGTGTTACCATATGGAGGGGAAAACACACGCAATAAGGCTGCAAACATCCGTGAAAGGCATCGATACAAAGGTCATAGAATCATGTTATGGGCGGTCATCATTTTAAATACCCGCACTGACCTACACATTTTTACCAGTACAACTGTGAATACTAGCTGAAATATACAGAGATGAGGTTTTTGTTCCTCATGCAAGTTGTTTAAGGGTGCAATCGGACAATTTGGGGATTTATGGTTATTTTATGCTTATTAATGGCCTAGAAGTGCTACCCTCCTCCACGGAACTCCAAAGTGTCCTTCCAGAGCTGCTGAAAACCCACCCGCAAAAAATTGTTTGGATTCAACATTACCTTTGACCCCAATTACTACTTATGAACGCCCAGTTTAACATTGCTTAAGGTAATTTCATGGCGGCAATAAGAATTTTGTGTGTGGAGAAGGTCTTGGGTGACATTTTGTCTTTAACAATGAGAAATCGAAAGCATAAATTGAAGCTAATCTGTGTATTAAAGTCCGGAGTTTACTGCTGAACTTTTAGAATGTTCTAAAACTGTTTCGAACCATCTAAAATAAATTGGTTGGGAAGTACAATAACAGAAACCATCGTTATTTTTTACACATCCTAATACTTCCAAAAAAGTGCTAATCCATCACAAATAAATTTGTTACAAAAATTTAACTTCCTTAACACGTTCACGCCGACGCGGTGGGTCACACTCGACTGTCTCAGAGCTGCCAAGTCTCCGGCTTTTTGGGTACCAGTATTTACAGAAAATGTTATTTTATTTAATTAGAACAATTGGGGGATTTAAAGGAACAATATTTTTTCTAAAATAATAGTGGTGTGCAAAAAGACTTGACAACTCTGAGACAGTCGAGTGTGACCCACCGCGCCGGCGTGAACATGTTAAAGACGACCAAATGTCAGAAGCAACTATTAGATATGGTTAGAATATGGTATCAAAAACGGCGAGACATGGAATATAGAAACCCAAAAGAATTATGGCTGTTTTAGACAATTGTAACAAAACTATTTTTTCCATCATGAACTATATATGATGCGTATGCTTCTTACGTTACTAGTTTCTGTGGCTGGAATTGCAAGATCTTTTTCTTAAAGATTAGAACCTTATCTCAAAAACTTCCATGGGGAATTAAGAGCTCACGCGATTGATACTTATGTGAAATCATTATCCAATATCTATTGCAGCACATGTTCCTAATTCAATGGCAAGAAACTAAACATGGAAATTTACTCTTTTAAACTTAACCACTTGATCCTAATTTTACTGTAGGCAAAGGTTACGTAATATGAAACTTGATTTAAATAACTTTATCTCTTCAGTTTGCGCTCAGTTTTTTACATCATAGTGTTTGTAAAATATTTGTCACTAGTAAATATTTATGTAACATCAATGTATCAGCTGCAGTTATAAATATTGATCTTACTTTTTTTTAAATCTTTTTTTAAATTAAATAAGGATATAAAATAAAGAAATTAAATAAGGATATACCTAAATTCTTTAAGGTTACTCGAAATACTTCTATTATAGATACATACTCAATCCTGGCAAGACGTGATCGCAAGGGACTGGAATAAAAGTTCCATTTCAGACAGGCTTCAGACACTTAAACAAGTGTAATTAATTATACTTCTAAGATAAATTACCTCAATAAGATCAATTGTTCGTTTCGTTGGGATCCCGAAATTCTTCCGTCTGAGACAGGATTCAGTTATAGGAAGATTCCGATTTCACATGTTTTACTGTGTTTCACGAAATGGCGGTAAAAATCTCCTTTCAGACAGGGTTTTAGCAAAGTTAATTGTATAGCAATTCATATTAAGACCATGTAACGCTTCCGTTTAAGGCCTAATTCTATTTTAGATAATAACTATTTTGACAGGTTTTACTATTCGTATAACATAAATGAGTATGAATGCATAAAAACTCTTTAAAATGGAACCCGTCTATAGCGGAAATGTTGCAAAGTGCTATCGAAAAGAATGCTATTACAATTACACATGATAACACGAAAACCTGTGTATAACGGAATATTTCACTAAGATTTACGATTTCATCTTGGTAGGGT
Organism: Maratus speciosus; assembly: GCA_963932465.1. Classification (NCBI taxonomy): domain Eukaryota; kingdom Metazoa; phylum Arthropoda; class Arachnida; order Araneae; family Salticidae; genus Maratus; species Maratus speciosus. Next base: position 198,392,063 of record OZ010796.1, on the reverse strand, counting down.
TTACTATATATATATATAACCTGGAGGAAAAATTTTGGACCCCCCCCCCCCCCCCCCCGGAAACGAAATCCTGGCTACGCCACTGGCTTGGAGCCCAAAGGATATAATTGCACTTGTACCCGTTGACGTCCACATAGCTGAACCGCGACTAACGACATACAAGGCTAGTTCGTGACTTTTAAAACGCCACACGAATTTAATCATCTTTAAACGGCGATTGGCACAAAAATACGAAGATGTTTCTAACAAACGGTTGCAAAACATAGTAAACAAAAAGGAAGAAATAGTTTCTGGCATACATTCCCGCGATGAAAGAGGAAGAAAAGAACCGTCGAATAAAATTCCACAAGACCGTATTGATGTCATCAAAGAACACACAAACAAGTTTCCACGGTACACAAGGCATTATACCAGAGAAAAGATGCCCAACCGTAAATACCTGAATCCAGAACTCAATTTAAAGGAGGTGTACAAACTCTATGTTCACTATTGCCTTGAAGAAAAAGGCGTAGAGCCAGTCAAGGAAAGTTTCTATAGACACATTTTTAACACCCATTTTAATATCAGTTTTCACCAACAGGGGACTGATACATGTGTTATTTGCGACAAGCTACAATTGAAAATAGACCATGGAAATGCAGATGAGAAACAACAAGCAGAAACTAAAAAATAACTACATCTCCGCAAAGCAAAAGCTGCCAGATTAACCAAAGACGCATTCTACAATTTAAAGGATGATTCAAAGATCGCGATAAGCTTTGACTTGCAAAAAATCATGCCAACTCCACATGCAACCAATACCTACGTCATCTTTGGTCGTACAACTTGAACATTCATAACCTTGAAAGCTGAAGTGCCCACATGTACATGTGTCATGAAGGTCATGCTTTTCGTGGTTGCCAAGAGATCGCATTCTGTCTTTTGGAGTTCATAATGACTCTTTCCCCTCGAGTCAGGCATATGACAGGTTTTAGTGACAATTGTACAGGACAGGATAAAAACCACTTAATTGTGAAATTCTGGCTGTACATCATAAAAATTACCCGCATGGAAACAGTCGATCATCTCTTTTTGATTTCATGACACTCCTACAATGAATGTGACCAAGACTTTGGGCTCTTAGAAATAAGAAATAACAGGAATAAAAGGGATCTGTATGTTCTAGAGCACTGGACTCAACTTGTAAATGATTTTAACAAAAACCTCATTGTAGAAGTGCAGGGCTCTAACTGGGCCGTTTTTTGAAAACCACTATTAATTTAGAGAAAAAATCGTGGTAGTTTTTATTAGCAATCTCAATAAAAACGCATTTCGCGGTAAGTTTCGACGAAAATTATAAAGGAGATTTTTCGTTGAAAAAAAGTGGTGTTCAAAAAACGGACCGAGTGATAGCCCTGGAAGTACTAAAATATGAAGATTTTATTAATTGAGTCACTTGCACAATTCTTTATAATGTTAGTGAATGATATCCGATATATGCAGTGGCTGCATTTTGAAGAAAAAAAACATTCAAATTATTCTACAAAGAAACTGCTGCTGGTGAATTAGACCTTTCCACGAGCTAAATCTGAAGTCCAGCCGTGCCAAAAGATGCCCTAGAGTTCTGAGAGTTGCCATCGAAATACTCAAGGCCAGGGGACATGAGTTGCAACGTCATCACTAATCGACGGACTTCTCACTAGTGTTGGAATTTATACCGGGAAATTTTGATTAGCAATATTCTTTTATTTGTGGAATATCTATCATCTTATAAAACAATTATAACTATTTAAACTTACTGGTGTGAATTTGGAATCCCTAAATAAAAATTCAACCAGATGCAGAATACCACGGTGTTGCCGCATCTGGCTTATTTTTTATTGGGTATTCAAATTTCTGACAAGTAAGTTTAAATAGTTATTATTGTTTTATAAGATAACAGATATTCCACAAATAAAAGAAAATTGCTAATCAAAATATTCCGGTGTGAATTCAAACACTAGTGAGAAGTCGATCGATTAGTGATGATGTCACAATTCGTGTCCTCAGGCCTTGAGTATTTCGATGGCAACGGTTCAGCCTGAGCTTCCCATAGCACAAGAAAAACCAAAACTCAAGTACCTTAAGTTTAAAAATCTCATTGAACTATTGAAGTTTGTACCTCCATTGTACCACGTTTTCTACCGAGATCTTCCTCACCAAATGACACCAGGACAGACCATGGAACTGTTAATAAAGATGAGCTGAGAGATACTTAAAATATCGAAGCTTCAACTGTAACCGCTTTCGCAGGTGTTTATTTTCGGCGGTGCAAACTTCCACCAGTAAATTGAAATAGAAAATTTCTTCTTATTTAAACGCTTTATTGATGCAAAATTTAAGTCATAAATAATAGAAAAACAGGTATTCATTTTTACTGGTGTTAGTTTACTTCGGCGGTAGCAAGGCCCTGCGTTTCCGCCATACTGTGACAACCTAGATGACCTCCTATCAGCGCCAGTGAAAAAGATTATATAACCTGGGCCAACTGCCACCAGTAACAAAAAAATAACCACATTTATGGGAGAAATTTTTCGTTAAAAAACACCTGAAATAAGGCAAAATTTTCTATTCAAAATTTACTGGTGGAAATTTCCTTCGGCGGTAATCAGAAACTGTTTTTCTGACGTAAAAAATCAGTCTCCATCTTGTGACAACCTCCTCAGTTACTTCACTCTCAACTAATAGAGAATACACTATATGTCGCCTCATCTTTCTTCCTAACTCCATTGGACAGACTGAAGTCCCGCACGCTTCTGAAGATCAGGCTGATGAGCCTAATCGTGCTTATGAAACTGATGAGGATGAGATAATGTAGATGTGATGTTCTTCCCCCCCCCCCCCATGTTATCACTAGAAGAATTTTGTTCCATATTTTCAAACTGTTTTGCGTATTTTATTCATTTTAGAATTTACTTTCTTATACGTTAAATAAATGCATTTTAACGGTTAAAAAATTATAAAATTTCAATGTTTCAAAACTTGTGATAAAATTTTAAAACTTATATTAGAACAAAATTTTGTCCTTTGATTCATTTGTATCAACATTGTTCTTAAATTTTTCATAAATTCTTTTTTTAGTTCATAAATTTTCATTGCTTGTGTGCCGCTTGGAAGCCAAAGAATACCAGTGCCGAATGATGTTCAATATTGCTTAATTATGAATTTAAAAAAATTGTACTCAACTTTTATTTCTTAGTTATTGAAATAAGAGTTCAAAGACTACTAATAAATAAGCAACAGTTCCAATTCCAATTCAGTTCAGTCCTATTCCAATTCCAACCTATTCTAAAACAGTAAATTACAATTGATGTTTAACTTTGAATTCAATTTACTCCGAATCTAAATTTTTTCACTTGTATCCTTTGGCTTCTGGGGTTCTGAAATGTAAATATTGTGTATGCTCTTTAAAAATAATGTAACATATTAAATGCAAAATTTGCCTCCTGTGGCTTGGGCACATATCGAAAGATACGATTTCGCGAAAATCAGGGGTCTCAAACTGTGGCCCGCCCGATACCACTATTTTTTTTAAAGATATAGTCGACTTATTGAATCGCAGAGGTTCCACGAGTAAATAAGGCAACAATAGCAGTAAAAGTTTAGTGGATTCTGACTGGCCACAAGTTGACACCCCTGGCGCAAACTGTCACGAATATATTTTTAATACAAATACACTAACATAGCTGCCAACATTTTGTTCTTTTTTGTGCCACAGAGTTGGCAGCTACACACTAAATTTCTATATGAAATATATAATAAATTGTTAACCTCCTTTCCTTATGTAATTATCAACAAATTCATTAAAATATTCAATAAGAGAACTTTCATCAATTCCATTTCTCACACCTAGATTAATTGAAATTCTTATCAGTTTACGGTTTTGAACAATTTTCAAAGAAATTTATATGTAAGAAATAACGCATCAATCAAGGGTCCTTATCTCTGAAACATAAACGGTTTAAACAAATAGGATTAATCACTTTGTCTGCGAACATTTAAGGGATAAAAATCACTTTTAGGGAAAACGTTTGTCTAATGAGGAAAGATGTATAATGCAACACAGAGTTTGTAATTTATTCTCTTTCTGAATCAAATACCTATCCTGGAAAACTCGTCGAAACAACAACAGCTTGATTACTCAAAGAATTAGAAGTAATCTTATTTACTGATTATCATTCATGCTCAGTGACTAATTCATTTAAAATTGCTCTGAAACGTTAATAGTTCGTTTGGGAAAAGTAATTAGTGTATCGACCAATACTTGTGATACATTCACTCGCTCGTTGTGTCCCCAACTATACTAACTTTATTAAAATAAATTCAATAAATTGTAACCTTAAATTCCCAATGAATAAATTATTTCCAATATAGACTGGTGTAAAAGAAGTGTTTTTAAAATTAATTGCGCGAAAGATGTTATGGATGGAATAAAAAAGAAAAGGTAATTAGTAAATTTTGCACCTTTTCGTTATGCGAGAGTACTTAAAATTTTTTTTTTCATTTTTAAGCATCAAATTGTTTTAACTAATGGGATTTTAAGTACTCAGAACACCTATTAGAAGCCAAAACTGCGAGTTTTCAGACGAATATTGAATACTAACTGAATATTTAAAAAAATTTTATTTAACTATTTAAGAGCCTGAGTCATCAGGCTGTCGTTTAGTGGAGATATTTGCTTTTCTTTTTCTTACATGGAATATTAATTAACCCTTTATCCCTTTATGTACTGAATTATGAATTCATGAAAATTTTATCTTCTAAAACATTTTTCGTGAATTTTTTAAACTACATTAGAAGATTTTCATAATCATTTAATAAATTTTAGAAGGATTTTAGAAACATTGAAGGATTTAGAAGGATTAATTAAATTCAAATTTACAGGATTTTGCGCGATATTTATAACCCCACTCAAATCTTTTATTTTAAATGTTTTTCTTAGTATTATGTAGAATTAGGAAATGTACAAATATAATATTCTTACAATAGAAATACAGAAATATTCCGGAATGAAAATTCCAAAATCCCCCCCCCCCCCTGCCAACGCCAAGAAAGCCAAAGAGATGCAAAGGCAAAATAAATCATCTTTTTAAAAATATTTTTGATTTGTGTAACCCATAATGCTTTTGAACAAGATGAAGCAATGCATCACAACTCATTCTAAACTGTATTACTATTAATCGATGTATTAAATGAATTTTATAACAAGTTATTTTAATGGTACTTATAAGTACCGTCAGTAGATAAAGGGTTCAGCTCTAGTAGGTCAGGGCTCCCACTGGTCCACTTTTTGAAAACCATTATTTTTTCAGAAAAAAATCGTGATAGGTTTATGCAAAAATCTCAAGAAAAATGCCGTATTTGGCGAGTTTCTGTGAAATTTTTAAAGAAGATTTTTCTTTGAAAAATAGTGGTGTTCAAAAAACGAACCGAGTGGGAGACATGTGGTAGGTGAATTTCTTCAAAATACTCAAATGTCACATTTGCACCAGTATTTTGCAAACAATAAATTCTCTTTATTATGCACACGAAAAAATGCAATAATTTATTTTCAAATAAATTTGATCGAATATTTGTGAGATTTGGAGCTTAAAAATAAGTGGAAAGAAATTTGCCTATGAGAGCTCAAAAGGTTTAAGTAGTAAGCTGTTGCATAGAGAGAAAAATAATACACGTTCTCAAACTGTAAAAATGCTCAAAATAACCATATAATTTAACCCCTTAATTCTCGCTCCCGTCAATATCTCGGGCTGAGGTGTCGTTCGTTATTTCTCGTGCCCGTCATATTCTCGTGCTGGAGATTTAATTGCTGGAAAAAACTTCTGAAACCAGAAAAATTTAACTGGAATTTCCATTTGAAGTCTTTGAATAATACCACTCTGGTCTGATTTGTACGATCTATAATTTGCCATAGATTTGTCATAGATTTGTAATATTTTTGTCACTTTGATATGGATTCTGATGAATCAAGCCTTTCTGATGATAACTGGAATATTAGCCCCTTCACGGTCGCTTAATATTTGAAAAACCATCAAAAGTGTACCTATTTTTTTTATTACAGAAATTGAATAATTATAAGGTTTCTAAATAAAATATGCGATTAGTTTATTTTTAAGGCGAAAAAACAATATTTTATAGCCATATTCATATTTGTATAAAAGCCATCATGCGAGGATTATGTGTCTTAACCTCTTAAGCTCCGCCCCCGATAAATGTAGGCTACTATCTTTTAATTCAGATTGTTTGACTTCCACCAGTTTTTTTTAAATAGTGTAAATGGCTTTATTTTCGTATCATTTTATCTGCCGTAAACTACGGTGGTGGGGATCAAACAATCTGAATAATAAAAAAAAGTAACGTACTTTTATCGGAGGCGGAGCTTAAGAGGTTAAGACACATAATTTCCGCATGATGGCTTTTATACAAATATGATTATGGCTATAAAATATTGTTTTTTTGTCTTAAAAATAAACTAATTGCATATTTTATTTAGAAACCTTATAATTATTCAATTTCTGTAATAAAAAAAAATAGGTACACTTTTGATGGTTTTTTCAAATATTAAGCGACCGTGAAGGGGTTAAAAACATACACCTATATTCCATAGCTGCCAACTTTTACGCTTTTTTTCTACCACTAAAATTTAGTAGAGATTTTCGCCTCCTTTAATTGTGAGATTTCGATGATTAAGTAAGGTAATATTTACTATAAAATTTTAGTGGTAAGAAAAAAGCGTAAAAGTTGGCCACTATGTATATTCGCATTTTTTATATAACGTAACTGCATTATTTCTATGTAAAGACAATGGAGTTAGGAATAAAGAGGAGGAGACATATAGTGCAATATAACATAGTGCAATATAGACATATAGACATATAGTGGGAGACATATAGTCAAGCAGTTCAAAGTGAAGTAACTGAGGAGGTTGTCACAAGATGAATGCTGTATTTTTTTTTTTATCAGATCCGCAGTTTCTGATTACCGCCGGTGAAATCTTCCACCAGTAAACTTGACTAGAAAAGTTCCTCTTATTTAAGCACTTTATTTATGGAAAAGTTCTCTTACAAATATGGTAAAAGATTTCTATTTCTTTTTACTGGTGTCAGTTTACCAGGTAATATAATCTTCTCACTGACAGGAGGTTGTCTTGGTTGTCACAATATGGTGCAACTACTACCGCTGAAGTAAACTTCCACCAGGAAAAAGGAATATCAGATTTTGCTATTACTTTTGACTGAGATTTTCCATTAATAAGGCGTTTGAATAAAGAGAAAATCTCAACTTAAATTTACTGGTGGAAGTTTGCCCCGGCGGTAACAAATCCTCGCAAAAGTCGTTACAGTTGAAGCTTCACTATTTTAAGTATATGCCAGTTCCTCTTTCTTAATCGCTCCATGGTAAAGACGAAATATTTCAGCCTATTTTAAATCACTTCCTGATATGCTAGACCAATACAAATTACCTATACGCGTGTGTTTTCGATGTAAAAACAACATTTTAATATTTTTAGAACTTAATTATAAATTAATAAATTAATTTTAAGGCATTTTTCTGCCCAGTGTAGCTGATAAATCGCCAAATATTCTTTATAGTTATAACTGCTTAAGAGTAACAAAAACAATAGTGTTACTTATGCGTCAAACCATATAGGTAAAAATTGGACAACTAGCTGTGAAACTGCAACAATGCAATTGTTTATAAACTGAAAGCTAGAAAACAAAATATAAATACAAAATAGTTAAGCAGTTTTTTATACACTTTTATCAATTATTGGTTTAATATTAATTATTATAACTATAAGTTGAGAAAACAATTTCGAAATCCAGAATATATTGTTTAATTTCTTTCTTTCCAATTTCCACAGCTAAAAAACAGATAAAAATGTGCATATATGTTTATAAGTTCACAAGTTCGCGCTTTCTACTAAACGCAAATCAAAGTTCTGAGTTTCCCATTATCGTAGTGTAATGGTCATTTTTAAGACCGACATGAACAGCAGTCATGAAAGTATCCGAGATTTATAAAATGAAAATTGAGTGCTTATAAAAGAGTGTTTTTTAAAAAACTATTTTTACTTTTATACGTATTTGCACTTCAAACGCTAAAAAGAATGATCGGTACAAATCGAATGAACTATGATTCATCTTTATACGTTAGTTGGAGTTTTCTCCCTGCCTGGAAAAGCAGTGCGCCACGCGTTGGTTTCATTTGGTTCGAAAACAAGGAAGCATAGTAAAGGAATTACGGGCTTACAAATTAATTTTCTGCGAGAAAAATCTTAATAGTTTGTTATTATTTCATTTTAAAAACCACCAGTTTTTGGCCCCTATTTTGATGGAATACACATTATTATACGTTACCATAAAAATAGTTTCGTCCACAAATGTTTACGTATACAGGGTGCAAAGGAAATTCCCTTTAACCTGAAAATACTTGTGAACGGAGAGAGCTACAGCTATGCAAGTGAGGTAACGGTATAGTAAAGTGACTACGTCCGACCTAACAGAAACGACAACAGCGCCCCTAGTGGCGAAATTCGGAAGATGGCTATTGAAAATCGTAAATGAAAAGAGATAGAGTAAAATTTTCAATTAGAAAGTTTTAGAGCATCCATTAATTAGTACGAAATGACATTTGGTTCACACGGATAAGATAAATCGTCGCCTGTATACCCAAAAATGTCCGAAATTGATGAGCGACAAATCTACTTTGCGTATTCACATTCCGTAAATGTAGCAGTGCACAATTTCAGGTTGTGACGTTGTACTGTGCTGTAATGTCTGTAAAAATTTAATTTACAATGTATTTAAAATTTTAGATTAACCCTTCAGAAGAATTCTGTTCGTAAACTGATGAAATAATATACTTACACCAGAACATTCAAACCAATTTCTTAGATAATAAAAACCCGCTAATTTTCCCTTTCATTACAAAAGCAAAATTGTATTAAAATATTCCTGCTGTCACATTTAAGTTTTGGAATTAAAATTAGATGGCTTGACCGTCTAGCCACCGCCCTTGAAAGGGTTTTAAGTCTATGTCGTCTTATTGAAGATGCTAGTAATAGACTTTCCATGCTGAGAAATGTGGCATGTAGAATTACTCTCACGAATACAAACGTGTATTGTGAGCAATCTCGAACTTTTTGAACATACTGAATATTAACTTTTTGTCACTGTGAGAGAGTTTGTCCTTTTTTTATGTTATCAAAATGTATTGAGATAAGCACGTATTTATACCATAAATTGTGCGTATTTCTTCATACTTCTCGAAATTCCATTCAAATGATTACACAATATAGAGTGCATCGATTTCCTACATTTTTGGGTATACAGGAGAAGATTTATCTTATCTATGTAAATCAAATGTCGTTTCGTACTAATTAATTCATGCTCTAAAACTTTCTAATTGGAAATTTTGCTCTATCTCTTTTCGTTTTCGATTTGTAATGGCTATCTTCCAAATTTCGCCACTAGGGGCGCTGCCGTCGTTTGCATTAAATAGGGCGTAGTCACTTTACTATACCGCTACCTCACTTTCATAGCTGTAGCTCTCTCCGTTCGCAAGTATTTTCAGGTTAAAGGGACTTTCCTTTGCACCCTGTATATTGTCGGTAACATGTCAAATTATCCAATATGAAAACAGTGCTACCAATGGGCTACTTCTTTTAAATTCAGATTTCTTGATTGGCACCACTTTTTTGAAATAGTAAAAATCGCCTTATTAAATGCCATATTAATGAAGGAAGAAAACAAGGGGAATTTTACCATTTCAGAAAAATGGTGCTAAACAAGAAATCCGAATTTTAAAAAAGTGGCCCACTGTCAACACTGTTTTCATATTGCATAGTTTGACATGGTACCGACTATATGTTGCTTTAGACCGCCACACAAATCATCGAAAGAACTTTAGAGGCGTTTGAGGATTTTATCATAGATTTTGCTGTCGATTGTTGTGTGTTAAGAAATCGAATATTATCGCATAGAAGTGAAATATCAAAAATTATGAATTTTGTAACTTTTTACTAAAAGCTTTCATACGACGTCAGTAAAGTAATTCCATTCAGAAGCGTGGAATATATCCTATCACTAACACATAATATGCAACATTTTATCTAAATTTCCATATTTTATGGACAATTAAAGAAAAAACAAACTGCTTTACATCAAAGCATTTAGTAAAAATAAAATGCAGATAAAATTAACAGAAAGCTATGATGGCAGAATATAATATAAAGTGGTATTCAATTAAACAGAAGCCTGCAATGTCCTACCCCAACCCGTTTAACTCGGAAATGCTATGGAATTTTGCAAAAAGGCTAAGTGTTTAATTAATTTAAAATAGACTTTACCAGGTAAAAACCTTTTGTGTCACGAAAGGGATAAGGGTGCAAACTGGAAAAAAATGGCCTAATTTGTTTCCTAAAATCGTTATATCAAATTAAAGTTACCACTTAATTTCATGGAAAAGTTAACCTTTTATTAATCTAATCCAATATAACTCAAAAGGCTTTAGATACCAGTAATATTGTAAAGTTTTCTTCGTTTTGATTAATAGCAGAAAATTATCTCATTAGATAAGACTAACAGAACTTTGCAAAATTGGTGGTTTAATCCTTTCCGGAGTAACACCGTTTATAATCTGATGAAATGATAGACTGACTTCACAATTTATAAACCAATTTATTAGAAAGTATGAACTTGCTTATTTTCAAGTACGTCATAAAAGGAAATTTTTAATTAAATATTCTGAGTGCCTGTAAAATAAAAATAAGGTGTCCTTTATTTAAGGGCACCGCACGCGAAAAGGATAAGGGTCATTTGGCCATCCCAGCCTGGCTACGCTACTGACTGCGGACAACGCTCTCCGGGAAAAATAAATTTAATTACTATCAGCGTTTGCTTTTTATTTCATTTCACGAAAAGTCAGTACATTTTTGGACATGTGAGTTAAGGGTTAAAGGTGCACAGCCTGTTCTCCATGGTCCAACAAGCTACTACTCCATTAAAAATAGAAAAAAAATAGACTTATTTAATGACATAAACTTTGAATACCCTTACATAGCTGCCAACTTTTAAGCTTTCTTTCTACCCTTAAAATTTTATAGTAAATATTGTTTTATTTAATCATCAAATTCTCACGACTAAACAAGGAGAAAATCTCTATTAAATTTTAGTGGTAGCAAAAAAGCGTAAAAGTTGGCAGCTACGCCCTTAAGAAAATGTGGTGGGAAACGACTTTCAGGCGAAAAGGCTGTGCATAACTACTGTATGTGTAGGTGTATTCACTGTTTTCATATATACAAGATGCGCACACTTTTTTGAAATTCCAAGATGTATGGCAACACTATGGTATGAGGTACCGCCCCCTGATTATTAGTCTGAGCGCTGACACAAAAATGGTGGCTGCCGAAGACGGCTTTTTTTCAGCGTGTGTACGGTCCCTTAAATTTTGGTACCAATAATTTTTAAAAGCTTTTTCCTCTTTTTTTTTCTGAGTTTAAACGAGTAAAAAATCTTTTATAAAATACTAGTGTCTAAATTTAGGGGACCGTACATACGTTAATAAAATTCGCCTACAATGGCCGCCATTTTTGTGTCAGCGCAAATGCCTGGTATTCGGTGCATGAAATTTGAAATTTTTGGTTCATTGTTTAAATAGCAAAATTGGTAATCACCTTGTTTAACTCTTTCATGGGCAAGGTATTTCTGCTCCAAAAATGGTCAAATAATTAATTCACACTGGAATTTACGAACAAATTTATTTGAAAATAATCGAAAGCTTTTCTTCACGTATGTTATGAGATGGAAATTGTACTAAAAAATTACTAATGCGACCTGTCAGTTTGGGTATTAAAATTACCCGTTTGCCGACTCCAAACGGCAGACTTGAAAAAATTAATGGTATATACAGGGTATCTATAATTAAACGACCCTAGTTTAAAGTTGTCTACAGACAAAACTATTGTTCGGAACCAATTTCGGAAAAGTATAATAAAGTTATGGGAATTTGTTTAAACTAAAAACTATATAAATAAAAATAGTTTAAAATTTCGCCATCAGAGTGCGATTTTTAATAAATGACATATTTACCATTAAGATAATTTAGAAATTTTATTTACAGGATGTTCATAATTAATCGACCCTATTTTAAAATTGTCTATAGACGAAACTATTGTTCAGAATGTTGTGAAATTTTTTGGAGGACATAATAAAAATATGAGAATATGTTTGAGAGAGAAAAAAAATTAGGAAGCCGTTTTTTAACTAATTACAAATTTAGCATACATTTATGAGAGTTTAACAAACTTTGTTATAACTAAGCATGTTCTGCATGACTTTCATCATTTTCAGATACCATCTGAAATCGTAAGATAGCATGTTCCACAGTTGACCGCAGTATATTCAGGGAAAAGCTAGGAACATGTCGTGAAATGCTATCTTTAGAATAAGGTTAAGTTAATAAATAAAATTTCTAAAGTATCGTAATACTAAATGTGTAATTTATTAAAAAACACCCTCTGGTTGCGAAATTTTGAGCTACTTTTATTTACATTTTTTTTTTTTAGCTTAAACAAATTCCCATCCCTTTTTTATGTCTTTCACAAAATTTCACAACTTTATGAAATTTTTTTTTGTCTGTAGACAACTTTAAAGTAGGGTCGTTTAATTATGGATTACCTGTATTGTACTGTATTCCCAAGAGTAAATATAGTTGAAAATTCTATTCAAAATATGTGATACAAGTGTAGCGCAAAAAATATAAAATTTTGATGCCATCTCTTTATTTATTTTTCGATTTAACATACATTTAGAAACGCCTGACCGATCAGTTTTATTACAAGACATTTTTATTGGTACAAAAGATACAAAAGAAGCGCATTTAGGCGCAAATTCCATTAAATTAATACTTTATTCTCTTTATGTTTATCAAAACTCCCAAAAGCAAAAAGAAATTTTAGTTTTCGAAATCTTCAAATAAATATGGGAATAATTTTTCGTGAAAAGAACTACTTTATAACATCCCAGACTGGATTTGTTGCTTTTAAAAAATCTGCACTTAAAAGAAGTTCGTAAAAAAGAAATAAAATATTAATTCCATAGAATTTTTCTCTTTATGGATACACTTTTAAGCAAATAACATTGAGAACAAATAACAGTTTTCAAAGTAATAAAGAATATTTCTCGCAGACTCGTTAATGAGTTCTGTAAATTATTTTCAGATAGTTTCATAAGTCATTAAAAATTTTGTGACATCAAAGAAAAAGGAATGATGATTTTTTTTAAGCATCAGAAAAATACATTTTTCTTAAAGTTGTTTCCAGTTTTCAACTTCAAAGTTAAACGGATTTCGTGTTAACAAAGAAACAAATTTATTAAGATATTATATTTATGTATTTGTTTATTTAGAACAGAATATAAATACGACAAAATCTTGCATTTAAGCTTTCATCTAAATTAATACTAGAACTACCGGAAATTTGAGTCAAGTTTTATAAAAATATTTCACACCAGAATTTTCATTTAAAGCAATTTAACTTTATTATTTAACGTTTTTATTCTTTGTACCCTTTAAACATAATTCATAATCCAATTTCTGGTTTGAACAGAAACATATTCATATGGGCCGTCATTTTGACGGCTCTCGGTATTTCTAGTGTTAACCCTTTATCTACTGACGGTACTTATAAGTACCACTCACTTTAAGCTTTCATCCCATAGTGAATATTACTAATATTCTAATGGTCTTTTGCAAAAACACGTTTTCAACTCCACTTTATCCGGTTACATGGCAGCAGCAGTTCTGAGTTTGTTATTTTAGGAAGGAATGATGCTATCTTTGAAACAGTCCATGTGTTTTGTGCCGAAGCTTTATATAGATTGTCACGCTTGTCTTTTTACTGCTGCAAACACAGTAAAAGATATAAGACAAGTACTGGATTTTTTAATGTGTTTATTAGGATCTTAGAATGCAATTTGACTACCTATTTTAGGTGAAAGATGTATTTATTTAACAGTTGAATTACTCTGTGGTACTTATAAGTAGGGTCAGTACACTGGTTGTTGTAGAAAAACTTCTTGTTTACTTTTCGTCTGTGTAGTTAACCATCGTTTCCCCCTGCTTTAAAATGTAGTGTAGTAATAATCTTCCTAGTATTTCTTTTCAGTTTCATTATTATTTTTTATAGGAAATCGAAAAAGTTGTGGCACCGGCTCTTTTTTGCTATGCTAGAAATGGCATATGTAAATTCATATATTGCATATGTTGATATGCGAGAGAGCGTGGTTGTTCGCGGAATATAGACGTCGCATAACTAAAGGACTGATAACCAGATCGAAACCTTAAAAAAAAAAAAAAAAGGTTTTTTAACCCTTTGAGGGCAAAGCATTTTCAATGCTAAATTGTTGAAATAAATTATTGGCACTGGAATTCGCCAAAATATTTATTTATAAATAAGAAAAAAAGGCTATATTTCACATACTTATAGAATCGGAAATATTTTACCACAATTCTGGTGCCATTTGAAATACCTTGTGGGTTTTCTGTTACGATATTTTAGTCATAGTGTACTGACGGTACTTTAAAGTACCACTTTAATTAATTACCTCTAAATAATTTAATTTTTCACGGGTGAGTATTTTTTTTTATGTTTGTCCTTTAATTTTCATTGTAATAACTGAAAAAAAAATATTACATGAAAAAAATTGCTTTAGATCATAATGCAGTGATAAAGGGTTAATGAGTTAATGTTGCTCTTGCAGGAGTTTGATATGTGAAGTAAAGTATATCTATAGTAGGCTTCCTTGTTTTAGTACTACAGTTTTAGGGCAGATGACGCCATGCTGTATCAAACTGTAGGAATGTTCAAAATATGTATCCATAGCTTCCAACATTTAGGCTTTTTACCTACCACTATTTCTGATGAAAAAAAATGCTTCATTTAGTCCTATATTTTCGATGAATATATAAGACAAAATTCGCTGTTAAAAAATAGTAATATTATAAAAGCACAAAACTTGGCAGCTGTATGTGTCCATAATTGGATCAAAGCTCACTTCTTTTTCGCAATTTATTCTGTTTAGATTAGGGTTCTTCAATCTTTTTCCCTCAAATGCGTTGAACTCCATAAATTCTTCTAAGTATTTTTCGCCTTATACTTTGCAGAGTTTTCCTTAACAAATAGGATTTTTTTTATATAATAAAATACTGGTAACTAGGTGGACCGTAGGAGCATGTTGAAAACACCTGCTTTAGATAGTTGAAATGCCAAAAGAGAGTTTTTTCATTTTTTATTTTGCAGGGTTATTTTGAGTATTTGTACAGTTTGATACGGTGTATCGTCATCTTTCTGTCACATTTCGTACTAAATAAAGGAAGAATAGCAAGGAAACATTATACTTTAATCCCATGAAATACTAACTTTAATAGCTGACATCGAGTGGCGAAGCCAGAAAGTAAGGGATACGGATATTATTATTTTTTACAGAATATTTCGTCTATTTAATCGCAAAATTCCGCATTTAGTCCAAGAGCTGTTAAACATTTTAGGGAAGGTATTTGAGGCACCCTGAAAATTTGTGCAACACTTCTTTTGTAATGCCTGAATACAAAATCGAATGTCTGGCTGAAGGATCGTGGCCCAAAACCTGTGCCAGACAAAAAATGGCACTTGACACGTGTCTGGCACAGTTTTTGTGCCAACTAAAGTGTCTGTCATTTTCAAAATATTTTTTCCTAAGCATAAATATTATTGTGCCTCAATCTCAGCGTGCCTCAAATACTTTTTTGGGGTAGTGTCAAAAAGTGGCACTTGACACGTGTCTGGCACAGGTTTTGAGCCACGATCCTTCAGCCAGACATTCGATTTTGTATTCAGGCATTACAAAAGAAGTGCTGCACAAATTTTCAGGGTGCCTCAAATACCTACTCAAAAATGTTCAACAGCTCTCCTACTAATTTGATTGATTCTCACATTTCCCCCCTCAAAAACTGTTTTAGATATCGGAATGCAAAAATCTACAGATTTTATACATAAACATTATCTGTTTGTCTCTAATACGTTTAGAGTTTGTTATGCAGTCATGCCTGAGATTATTCCGTCCAAACATACAGATATAAAGACAAAAAATATTTAATATATTTTTTTAATACACGTCATCTTTTAGTCAAACGAACTTAATAGTTTTTTTTTCTGAAAATCACAGACAGGCGCTCTAATCTTACTTGTTAGTATAATTACCTCATAATACTTTCATTCAAATAATTAAACAATTTGTGAAAAAATGTTGGCATTTCACTGTCGTTCACGTATGTCTTTCATTATATGTGATATAAATTCATAATCCTTAATTACAAATATTAAGAGAGTTGTGCAAATATTGCTCGATACATTAATGAAAGTAACGGATATTTCTTTATGCATATCGTTTAATACAAAAACTGCCGGCTATTTTACTCAAGTTTTATAAAAAGTGTTTTACACCAGGATTTTTATTCAGAACTTTTTAACTTATTTAATTAACCTATTTTATGCTGCTTACATTTAACATATCTTATGAAAAAATTTCTGGTTCCAATCGGCTATTATCAATTTGGCAGGGGTCAAAATGGCTCCTAATAGCTGTTTTAGTGTTAAAATCAAAGTGTAGGATAATTTAAATGTCGATTTAACCCTAGATCTACCGGGAATTTTATTCAAGTTTTAATAAAACGTTCTACACCAGAATTTTTATTTAAAACTATTTAACTTATTTATTTACCTTATTTTTGTCTGGTTTATATACTTAGTTTATTTTAAAGAAATTTCTGGTTTGAATGAATATTTTGTATGTACCTCTCGGGTCCAATGGACCCGTCTGGTAGACGGAGGGTTAACTATCATTACGAAACCGCTTTTGCCTGACCACACTAATTCGCTAGGCAGGATTTCCTGCAAGCAAATATTTTCGAAAAGTAATATTTATGAAAGAAATTGGTGAACTTCTGCGCTAACACTGCTATTTCGATGTCGTCATCATCGTTGTAACCATCGCCCCCTGAATACTAGAAATAGGTCCTGGCACACAAAAAAGGTTGTCGTGTTCATTAAAACGTTTGTACGGTACCTTGAATTTTAATACCAATAATTTTTTTAACCATTTTTTGCCTTATTTTACTCCGTTTAAGCTAGTCAAAGAAAACTTTTAGACAATACTTGTGTTTAAATTCAGGGGATCGTATAAATGCTGAAACAAATCCTCCTACGACAGCCTCCATTTTTGTGTCAGCTTTTATGTCCACTATTCAGATGTCTTCCAGATGGTGTTCAGATGGTGTTCAGATGTCTAGAACACCGCTATTTTGATGTCGTCATCATCGTTGTAACCATCGCCCCCCGAATACTAGAAATAGGTCCTGGCACAAAAAAGGTTGTGGTATTCATTAAAGCGTTTGTACGATACCTTGAATTTTAATACCAATAATTTTTTTAACCATTTTTTGCCTTATTTTACTTCGTTTAAGCTAGTCAAAGAAAACTTTTAGACAATACTTGTGTTTAAATTCAGGGGACCGTATAAATGCTGTAAAAAATCTTCCTACGACCGCCTCCATTTTTGTGTCAGCTCTTATGACCACTATTCAGATGTCCTCCAGATGGTGTTCAGATGTCTAAAACACCGCTATTTCGATGTCGTCATCATCGTTGTAACCATCGACCCCTGAATACTAGAAAAAGGTCCTGGCACAAAAAAAAAATGTCATATTCATTAAAACGTTTGTACGGTACCTTGAATTTTAATACCAATAATTTTTTAAACCATTTTTCGCCTTATTTTACTTCGTTTAAACTAGTCAAAGAAACTTTTAGACAATACTTGTGTTTAAATTCAGGGGACCGTATAAATGCTGAAAAAAATCCTCCTACGACAGCCTCCATTTTTGTGTCAGCTCTTATGTCCACTATTCAGATGTCTTTGTTGCAGCGTTGACCGACAGGGTGCTTCTTTGCGTGTAGGAACAAGTGGTATACTCCTTTTCACTAACAGCGGCGCATGACCTTCACACTCACCTTCGCCAACTGACATGAAAATCACATATGGTATCGTCTCTTTTACCCCGCCTTATCGCAGAAACACGGTTTCAACTTGTAAAGGTCAATTAAAGGCATGCGTCTCTGTTAGTGAAAAGAGTATAGTCACTTTGCGCTCACACGGCTCAACGAATCTATGACCTCATCGCGTCATATGGTTTTAATCTTTCCGGCGCGGAGTAATTCTGTTTGTAAAATGATGAAATGATGAACTTACACCAGAGTTTACAAAATAAATTTATTAGAAAATAAAGACATTAATTTCACCCTATTTTATAAAAGGAAAATCCTTAATTAAATATTATTGATGCCAGTAGTCTTAAAATTGCGTGTACTTTTTGAGGACACCGCCCACTGAAGGGTTAAACATCTTCATCACTTTCCGTATAAGCATAACCTAGAGCTACTTGACTAGGGATTCTTCCTGCACTTAAAGAAGCATATTGGCTTTCAGCGATGGAGCACAGCCCAATGAGCACTAGGCGTACGCGCTGACACAAAAATGATGGCTGCCGTAGGTTGATTTTTTTTCAGGAATTACAGGACTCCCACATGTCCGTTTTTTTTTTTAAGCCAGTGATTTTCATGAAAGAAATTTGCGTTAGGTTTTCGTAACAATTGCAAGAAAAGAAGAGGCCTTTCTCAGTAAGTTTCTATGAAATTTATAAAGAAGATTTTTTTCTTTGAAAAAAAGTGGTGTTCAAAAAACATACCTAGTCGGAGCCTGCATTTGTACGGTCCTCTAAATTTGAGTATCAGTATTTTTCAAAAGTTCTTTTCGCTTTATTCATCGGAGATTAAATAAGTTAAAAATCTATGAGAATATACTGATGTCTCCAATCAGGGGATCGTACAAACGCTCAAAGAAATCCGCCGACTACAGTCGCCATTTTTATGTAGACACACAACTCTTGCACTCAAGGTTGCGTTGGCTGGAAGGACGATGGCGCTGTGAAAACGGCGGTGACGCTTTAGTTAACTCAGTAGGCGGAAGATTTCTATGTGGGTGAGATACAAAAGCTGGTCTTAGTGTGTTAATGTAAACGCAACTTGAGTTGGAAAGTAGATTAAAGCCCACTATTTCATGTAAAAATATAATTGTTTAAAAAATGGACTTGTGTTTTCTTATTATCAAAACGGTACTTACCGAAAAATCATGCTTCGTGTATTAACACTTTCACGACGAAACGAGAATTCTCGTCTTCATTAAAAAACATCATTGACTAAGGGCGTGGCTTCTATCTTACAAAAAGAAATGCATTTATATCCTGTTGTCTATATTTTTTTAGATTGTAAGGCATTTTATATTAACCCTTAAATGCATAGTGATGCCTATTTGCATCACTTTTTATTTAACTCTTATCAACCACTATATTTATATAGAAATATTAATCCTGTAAAAAATACAAAAAAATGCTGCTAAATAAAGTCTAATGTGTCTAATCTAAAGTGGCTAATCTTTAATATAAAAATAAAAACACAATTCTAAAAAAAAATAATTCATGTATTTAAGGATTACGTTTTACAAAATAAAAAAATAAGGTATTTAGATTCACACTTATTAAAATATTTATTAATTTGCAATATTTTAGTTTTTACTTGTACTGCAGATGTGCAAAATAAGAAAAGGGTGACGTGTTATACAAAAAATGTATCTCTGATTTTTTTTTCCATTAATTTTCCTGTGTAATAATCCTTTCAGGGAATCATATATAATTTTTTTTTTAAACAAAATAAAAAATCATGCATTTAAGGGTTAAATACGTAAATTGAAAGATATTTGCCGATGTATAAACTTGCAAAACCTATCTAAAACCCCAGTTTATAAAAGACTTTCAGAACAAGGAGGAGCTTCTACTGTTTTAACCCGTTATTAGTCGCGCGTTGGTCTTTTTCCCGCTGAAATTCGTATATCTTCCTAAAACCCATCTCCCCTTAAAGTTACAATGGTGGAATGCCGCATAGCTGACCTTCACTGTTCGACCTTCTGTTTACAGAAGTTACAAGTCATTCCTGCGTTTTGTCAGGATTTTATAGCATTTTAAAGTTAAATTCGGTCTGAATGACCGGCGTGCGATCACCAGCGTTAGTTGTTTTTTTTTTCTCCCTACCCATACTTCATTCCCATCCCCCCGAATTTCCTGGAAGGCGGAAGAAGGGATCGCGGAGTCTCTTTCGTTTGCTCTCTCTCTCTTTTCTCTTTCTGATATTTTTCTCATAGACTATTTGATTATTTTAACAATGTCTCGTAAACAGTTTTTAACTATTCAAGAAGCTCTAAAACTTTTTGATAATTTAGAAGAGGATTACATTAGTGATGAAGCCAGTTCACCAGAGGTAGATAATAATTTAATTCTAAACGAAGATGAGGAAACTGATAATGATGAATCAGAAAATTTGCTATCTTCATGTTTTTAATATTTTGCTATGTATTGTAAGAAAAAGTTTCTAGTGAATTATTAAGAGCATGAATTGATATGCACAAATGTAAATTTATTTTAATTAAATGAAGCGGTAGAATCAAAATGAACCTTTTGTCAGTTCGGTTCTTTAAAATTATTTATCCGTAAGTGGTATTAAAATCCACAGTGAAAATTTATACAAATAAAATATTTAATTTTAATAAATTATTATTTATTATTTACTTCATATATACGAAGCTCGTACCCAGAAGGGTGAAAAAAGAACGCTGCCCCATCCTGAGATAACTCCGTATATTTTCATTTGTTTCATATATTTTCCTGCATATATTTTCATTTGGTTCATATATTTTCATTTGAGAAAAAGTATTGAATTATGAAATCTCTAAAGTTGCACACACAAAAACGACTCAACGAAAAAAAAAAAAAAAAAAAAAAAAAGTAGCTACTGCTGTTACATTAATAATTTCAAATTAGTAGTTATTTTATCTCCGGTTTTTATTATATGTATAGATAGATATGGTAAGAAAAATATATTAGAAATGTATTTTTTTCAATTTCAATTAGCTCCTAGTGCCGGGCCACTGTTAAAACCAACCTGACTGTGCTGCTGTCCTTTCAAAAAATATGAATTACGATTTCAAATTTATAACTGAAATATTGTTTTAATTTCTTATCCATTGTATCTTTACAAATTCAGTCAGTTTATATAACAATTTTTATCATTTTTACAAATTTTGCAAAAACAAAAACAAAAACAAAAAACAGTGGAAATTTATAGAAATAAAATATTGGATTTTATTAAATTATTACTTATTATTTACTTCATATATACGAAGTTCATACCCAGAAGGATGAAAAAAGAACGCTGCTTCACCCTGAAATATGTCCGTATATTTTCATGCATATATTATCATTTGGTTCATATATTTTCACTTGAGAAAAAGTATTGAATTATCAAATCTCTAAAGTTGCACACACAAAAACGACTCAACGGAAAGAAAAAAAAAATAATGAAATAAAAAGTAGCTACTGTTGTTATAGTAATAATTTCAAATTAGTAGTTATTTTATCTCATTTTTTTATTATTTGTATAGATATGGTAAGAAAAATATATTAGAAATGCATTTTTTCAACTTTAATTAGCTCCTAGTGCCGGACCACCGTTAAAACCAACCTGACTGCGCTGCTGTCCTTTCGAAAAATATGTATCACGATTTCAAATTTATAACTGAAAATTTGTTTTAATTTGTTATTCATTGAATCTTTACAAATTTTGTCAGTTTTTCTAATAGTTTTTATCCTTTTTACAAATTTTGAGGAAAGAAAAAAGTTATTAAACATTTATTTAAATGTTAACCAAATATATACTTAACGTAAATGCGTGCTAATTGCTATAACGTTTATCTTATCGCATTCAAGCGATATTTCCCCCTTATTTTCGCCGTTTTCGATCTTCCAGTAACACTGGCAATTTTCCTCTGTTTTTTCGGCCAAACGGGAACGGCGGAAAATAGACCGAGCGCGACTACTAGCGTTCTAAAAAAAGACGCGACTACTCTCGGGTTAAAATTCAGATTTGAAAAAGTTTTCCCGTGCGGAATGTGTTAAGTAAAATATACTAAATTTTATTGCGTGAGTGCAAAATTTCTACCCGTTTTTTAGCGAAAACAGAAAGACGGAGAACACAAAAAGTTAAGCACCTATGAATTTACTCATGCACCATCATTATGTATGACCTCTTGCCATCTGTATGGCAATACGTTAATAACATGCCGATAAAACTCTGCTGTTTTACAGTCAAAACACAGTTGTAACACCGTTTTTACAGTCTCCACATCATTGATGGTGCGGTGAGCAAAGGCTTTGTGTAAGAATAATAAAAAGGCGATAAATCGAAGGTGCAAGGTCGAGGCTATACGCCGGCGGAGGAAAAAGTTACCAACCAAGGCTCAGTTATTTTTGCCGAGTCCTTAAATCAACGTTGGAGGCTCGCTTCAACGCGTTGAAAGAGAACCCCTCTTTGATTGATGAATGCTAGCCGCTTAGATGCGAGTTTTGCTCACAATTTGTCCAATTGTTGGCAGTAGAGGTCTACCTTGATCATTTGGTTTGGTGCGAGGACCTCCTAGTTCGTTATTCCCCTGGCATTAAACCATATACTGAGCAAAACATTTTTGGAATGGAGCCCTCCTGTTTAGGTCGATGGAATACCCTCTGCAACATCGGCACGTGGTCCTTTGACGTTTCACATTACGGTACAGTACCCACTTCTCATCACCCGTTACAATTCGATTCAAAAAAGGTTCCTTACTGTTACAGGAAAGCAAAGAAACACAGGTGCTGATCCACTCTTATTGATGCCTTGCTGTAGCTGGTGTGGTATCCACTTATCGAACTTGGTGATGAAGTCAAGCACATGCATCCGTCTTTTGACTGTTGTTCTGTGAGTCGAGAACGTTTCCGCTAATTCTCTGAGTGTTGGATGTGGGGAATTTGCTATGGTTGTGTCCAGATCGTCGTCAGAAACCACTGATAGGCGTCCAAAGTGGGCATGATCTTTAGAGCGCCTGTCTCCTTCCTGGAATTTTCTAAACCAACGGTAGCAGGCGCTATCGTCCACGGCATCTTCACCATACGCATGAAAAATGCTGCGGCAAACTTCGGCTGCTGTATCGGCTTTAACATATTCGTACCGTAAACAATGTCTGACGCGGTCATGCTTGCTTACTATGTTGTTTCCTTCTTCGCATGAGTTCTTCTGACAAATGTTGTGCGTATACATACTCTAGTGCTCCACGTGTTATCATCCATTCCTTTCTCGTAGCATAAGTTGCAACGACTATATTCCACTTGACATTTACATATGCTTAAAACGGGTAGAACTTTTGCACTCACCCAATATATTGCTAGCGGCCACAGCCCTTTAAACCTTTCAGGGGAAAGGAATTGCGTTTCTGTAATATTGAACTCACACCGGAATATTCGAAAAATTTTGTTTCAAAATAAGGAAAATCATTTTTTAAACTTTTTTCCACCAAAGTTAGAAAGATAAATTTTAATCAAAAGTTTCTTGTGCAAATCTTGATTAAAATTAGTTCGGATAAAATCTATCGCACCGCCCCTGAAGGAGTCAACCCGTTGAGAGGCTGTGGAATATATTATATCCCACAAAATTTTAATCATGTTTCGCACCAGAAACTTTTAATTAAAGTTTACTTTTTTAACTTTCATGGATAAAAAGGTTTAAAAATTACTTTTCCTTATTTCGAACTAAATTCTTTCGTAAATTCCGGTGTGAGTTCGACATTACAGAAACACAATTGCTTGAACATGAAAGGGTTAAGACCTAACTTACACAATTGTTTAGGTGATCCTAAAGAAAAAAATACATTTTTCTCTATCTGTGAGATTTAATTCATTTATGCCTAGCATCCCATTTTTGGGACATTTTAAAGAATTTTTATAATTTTCTTCTTCTTTACAACACCAAAATTGTATGGTGTTATTGCCTATAAATGTCTTTATCTATTACTGAGCAGTGTTGCCAGATGGGCTACTTCAGTGGTGGAAAATTGGCGCAGAGGAGGAGCCTATTGACACCACTAAAATATTATAGTATTCTTCACCTTAATAAAAACTCAGAAATTCTGCCATTAGATAAGACGAAAAATACTACGAAAATTTAGTGGTGTCAATAGGCTCCACCTCTGCGCCAATTTTCCACCACTGGCTACTTTTTTTAAACTCAGATTCTTGATTGGCACCACTTTTTTGAAATGGTAAAATGCACCTTATTTAATGAAATATTAATTAAGGCGAAAGCAAAGATAATTTTCCCGTTTCAAAAAAGTGGTGGCAATCAAGAAATCTTAATTTTAAAAAAGGAGCCCACTGGCAACACTGTTACCAAGAGATGAGAGCATAAGACTGACATTTATTTGCTTAAATGAAGGCCTTATTTCGGTGTTTATAGGTTTTTCATTTTTCAAGATAGCGAAATATAAAATGTTTATTTGTATTTTTGTATGAAGGTTGCAAATAAATAAGTCATAATAATAGCTTGTAGACTTCTTCGAAATACGTATTTTTTTAAATTGCGAAATTACATGTTCAAGCCTATTTTTATGCATGTTGTAACGTACAAAGTATAGGGCGCTGGGCGCAACTGGATACCTATTTCAATTAGCCAGTTAGGGGATAGTTATTTATGTAAAGTCCTTTTCAAGATGATTTTGAAATAAATTGTTTTCTTGCCTTACGATTATTCTTAATTTATTATTAATAAATACTTATAATATTATTAGTATCTGTAAAGAAATAAACAGATTTTTTAATAGTTCATTAAATAGTAATTATAGTATACAATATACAATTAAAAAGTTTAATTTATATAAATTTAAACAAAACATATAATTATGTACTTTTCTACATATGGATAGTCCCATATTTAGTACATTTACATTATGTCAAATAAATACAAAAATATTTTAGCGTAATTCTTTTTAGTGTTTTTACAGTTCATTTTGCAACATTTTAAAGTGATTTTGAGAAGAAATTTGAGAAAACAAAAATGCAGGCATAAATGGGTTAAAGTCGAGCCTGCACACACAGAATTGCGTGCATCCTACGTAGGCATAGCCTGGCATTGGAAAGTTTATTAAATATTTTTTACAATAAACAATTCAATAAATATTCAATAAATATTCTATAAATGTTTAATAAATATTCAATAAATATTCTATAAGTGTTCATTAAATAATCAATTACACTAAGAATAAACAAAAATAATTCCGTTAGATAGAAATTGCACGTATTTTTGTAACGTCACTACATTGAAATGCAAAATCTTATATTTAAATCTATAATAGTAACAACACATTTTACATTTGGCGAAGAGTTTTATTTAATGTTAAATAATTTGCTCAAATTAAATAATCTGTTTTGTTTGAAATAAAACTAAAATCTAAGTGAATTGTTTGCAAATAAAGGCATGCAATAATAACGTATTATGAATATTTACTTCACCTAATTTATTACAAAATTCCAATTTATTTTTGTTTCATCAAATACATGTACTCATTCAGAGGATTTGTTTACGAGATGAGATTGATAAAATTTTGTAAATTAAGTATTGTGAAATGCGCCCTTTGTTTGTTTTATTTCTTTTATTTTTATTCATTTAGCGCTTGTTCAAACAAGCATAAGTGCTTTTATTAAGAATTATATTCAGTGCAAGCAAAATGAAATCAAATTCATTTAAACGCACTTTTTCCGGAATGCATATTTTTGCTAAATACTTATTTTTCCAGAACACTTGTACACTTATTTCTGCTATTTCCGAGTAGAAACTTATTTATTGTTCCTGACTCTGAAAACGAGTTTCTCTAGGAAGTTTTACAAATGAATAAGCCGGAAAAATATCTATGTTAGCTGCACATTATACTCTGAGATTAATAAAGGGAAAATGAAAATTCCAACACAAAGCATAGCAGTTTCCTTCAAACGAATAGAAGCAAGTATGTATTAATATTTTTATTTTCATTTTGCCATATTTATGTTTTTTAAAAGTTACAAATAAAATCTTACTTAACTATAAAATATGCAAAAGTATGAAAGGTGATAACTTTCTTTTTCAAGTACAAAAAGTTGTACTGTCTTACATATATAATTCCGTTTCAGGGCAAGTAATTTCGGTGTTGTCGGTAAATTTGGAGTAAATTCGGCTGTCACGGAGTTAAGAGATAGATGGAGATGAAGTGTTTTGATTTGGCGTGGCGTTATAAATGCTTTGAAACCGGTTTGTTTGTTTGTTTTATTGGACACATACATCAGACTTGTGTGCTTGACAACAAGGCCCGCTTATAAGTCATCGTCGATATACAGGGACGAGATAGCACAATGAAATTTACAGCACAGAGAATTTTTACATCCGGGAGCTCCACAAAGAATGTACAATGGAGCCAGCGGGAGTCGAGCCCGACAAGCTTCCTACGCTCTAAAGCGATTAGTAGCGTGGTGTCTTAACCACTCGGCCACAGAGGCCCCTTGAAACCGGTTAAAATCGGTCAAAATGCAGTCCAAATATTTCCAGCTCCACAGTATAGCGCCTAGAATATATAGAGTGGAAATCGACTATCCCTGAAATACTTAAAAAAGCGCTAAAATAGTGTATCTCTTAAATGTGCAACGATGCTGATGAAATATGCAGATCGCAGCGACATATGCAGGATATTTTCTACAACTTCAAGATATTGCTAGTCTGTACAATGTA
Organism: Maratus speciosus; assembly: GCA_963932465.1. Taxonomy (NCBI): domain Eukaryota; kingdom Metazoa; phylum Arthropoda; class Arachnida; order Araneae; family Salticidae; genus Maratus; species Maratus speciosus. Next base: position 198,365,281 of record OZ010796.1, on the reverse strand, counting down.
ATACTAGTAATACGAAAATCCTGCAGATGTCGCTGCGATCGACACTTGGCATTTTAGCAGTATCGTCGCACATTTAAGGGATACAACTTTTTAGCACAGTTTGGCTAGCATATTTCCACATTAGGTATTCTAGACGCTGTATCCACAGAGTCTGTGTGCATGAAACTAGAAATAAAAGTATTATACCGCCGATGCACTCTTATTATAACTAATTACTCTTAACTAAGGAAGAAATCATAACTATAAGATTACTTATAGTTTATTTTACATATTTACAAACGGCTGCTAACGCAGCTCTCAGAACAAGTCATTTCTTACAACTGCGCAGAATATTCTCGGCTACGTGCAAAGCCTCACAAATCCTCAAAACTCTCTCTTTATGATGCTGTCATCTGTTAATACAGATCGCTACTAATTCTGATTTGGTAGGGATATAACACCCCTCCCCTCATAGCTCAAACGAACTACAGGCAATCTTGCTCTTTGACTTCTTCGAACTGGAGCACTTTTCTCACAGTCCTCGTCATTGTTTTTAGTCAAATTGTTTTTTACAGTTTTATCTGTCGTAACATCATTTTTATTACTCACAACTGTACCTGTTACAATATCATGCGAAGGCTGAGATTGGCTTGGTTCTATAGTATCATCATTATTAAACTGTTCTTTTATTTTCCCATTAATTCCCGAAAAACGGTTTTGGTTAACTGTTTCATACCTATCATAATCACTGTAATTTTTACCACTATGTCTCATATTTTCAACTTTGTCTGAGATTAATTTATCATTTCGATTCATCTCTACAACTCTCCCTGGTATTTCATAACTTATCTCTCTATTTTGTCTCAACTGATCAACGTGACGTTTACACATTATACCGTCACATCTATTTACTAAAACCCATCTACTCCACAATAATTTCATAATTTTTCCTTTTACCCATTTCTCCCCTTTTTCCAAAATTTTTAACAAAAACTAAATCATGAAGTTTATATTTGTGCAGGGGGTTCTGTATTTTAGGTTTTAATGGTAATACCATGTAAAGGGCTGTTCGAACTGGCCTTCCAAACATTAATTCAGCAGGAGTTTTTCCAGTCACCGAATGAGGAGTGGAATGATTTCTAACAAAAATCGAGAAATTGACAATGCTATGTCACTTTTATCTAGCTTTTTAAGACAATTTTTCACTGTTTGCACATACCTTACCGCTTGTCCGTTCGAAGATGGATGATAAGGTGGAACAGGCGTATGCTTAATTTCATTATTTTTAAGAAATTCCTCAAATTCATCACTTGTGAACGCGGGACCATTATCACTGACCAATTCAACAGGTAATCCAAATGTAGCAAAAATTCTGCTTAATACCTTAATTGTAGTTTTACTATCAGACCTGGGTACTACCTCTACTTTCAACCATTTAGTATACGAATCGACTACTATTAAAAATATTTTACCTTCAAAAGGACCGGCCTGATCTATATGGATCCTTTCCCAGGGCAGTTCAGATTTCCATTTCAAGGGTTCCATTTTGGGACAATCCCTCGCAAACGTCTGACATCTATTACAAGAATTTACCATTTGTTCAATTTCTTTATCCATATTTGGCCACCAAACTACCCCCCTAGCTTTCGCTTTCATGCTCGATATACCCTGATGAACGGAATGTAATAATTTTAATATATATTCACGACCTTCCTCTGCTATGATCACTCTATGTCCCCACAACCGACAATTTTCTAGACAGGAAATTTCCTCCCTTCTACGAAAATATAGTTGATATTCTTCTTGTTTAACCTTTCGCGGCCACCCATGTAACACCCACTCTAAAATTTGTTTAGTTACAGGATTTTCAGTTGTCCACTTTGCAATAGTTTTAGACGTAATAGGTCAATTATCATTATTTGAAACAAACATTATTTCCGCAGGATTACTTACTACATTTACAGTTTCTGGGAGAGGTAATCTACTTAATGCATCCGCATTTTTATTATTTTTACACTCGCGATACTCAATTGTATAATCATAACCATCTAACATTAACGACCATCTCAGCATTCTAGGTGGTAATGTATCAGGTACCTTTTTAACAGAATCAAATAATCGAATTAAAGGTTTATGATCTGTTATAATTTTAAATTTTTTTCCAGCTAAATATTGGTGAAATTTAGTGACACAAAACATTACAGATAAATCTTCATTATCAATCATGGCATAACTTCTTTCAGTTTTATTTAAAGTTCTCGAAGCATAAGCAATATGTTTCTCTTTACCCTCAACAATGTGGCTTAAAACTGACCCTATACCATATTCAGAAGCATCACAGTTTAAAACTATATCTTTGTTTACATCATATAATTCTAAAACAGGAGATGTACATAATAATTGTTTAACTTTTTGAAACGCTTTTTCATGCTTTTCTGACCATGTCCACTTTACATTATTATCTAATAATCTATGTAAAGGTTCGAAAACATCTGAAATATTAGGTAGGAAGTTTCTATAATAAGAAATTAAGCCTAAAAATGAACGCAATTGTGGTACATTATTTGGAATGGGAGCATTCAAAATAGCATTAACTTTTTCTGGAATAGGTCTAATTCTTTCCTCAGATATTTTATGACCTAAATAACAAACTTCTGAAAGCATAAATTTTAATTTTTCCTTATTTAATCTTATACCATGCTCAGAAAAGCATTTCAGAACATTTTCAACTCTTTCAGAATGTTCTGATTCATTACTAGCACTAATGATAACATCATCTAAAAACACACCAACATATTCAATTTTTTTTAAATATGTTCAATTTTTCTTTGGAACATACCAGGAGCACATTTTACCCCAAATGCTAATCGTAACACATTGAATAAATCTTTATGTGTATTTATAGTCAAAATTTGACTACTTTCGTTATCTACAGGTTGTTGTAAATAGGCATCTTTTAAATCAAAAACAGTAAAAAAATTTATCACCTGATAATTTAGAAAATAATTCTTCCATTCTAGGAAGAGGATAGTTATCATTTTCAGTATTTGCATTTACTGTTGCTCTGTAATCAGCACATATTCTAGCAGAACCATTAGGCTTAGGAACAATTACTATAGGACTAGCCCATTCTGAATGATCAACAGGTTTTAAAATACCCTCATTAGTTAATCGTCCCAATTCAACATCAGTAGCTTTCCCTAAAGCAAAAGGAATAGGTCGAGACTTAAGAAAAACTGGTTTTGCATCTTTTTCAATTTTATTATAACACTGGAGGACCCTTGATTGTTCCGATCCCGTCAGCAAAAACATTAGGAAAATTTCTAATTAAATCATCTTTCGAAATGCTTTTAATCATATTTACATTAGGCCAAAATAATTTTGTTGCTTTTAACCAAGTTTTTCCGATTAGACTCGGACCCTCCGTCTTTAATTACCAATATTCTTAAATCAGGTATACAATATTCATTAACAACAGCATTTACTTTTAATTCCCCCAAAGCAGTTAAGGAATCTCTAGTATAAGTTTGCAATTTAATATTAGATTTAATTAAAGGCAGCTTACCTGAGAACAATTTATGAGCAACACTTTTACTTACAATCGTATGAGCGGCAGCACTATCGATTTCAAATTGTATATTTACACCATTTATTTTAACAGATTTTATCCATGACACCTTATTGGAGTTGTAGTCCATAAAATTTAAACAATATTCTTCCTGAACAGTTTTAATTTTTCTGTTCTTAAAACGTTTCTCACTTTTCATTCCAAATTTTCTATTACGACAACAAATTTTTAAATGCTTCAATCGATGGCAGAAATAGCATTCTGCAGATTTAAAAGGGCAAAACTTGGGATTATTATTTTTTGAACATCTGTACACGGTTTCTCAGGCGCGAATTTATCTTCTTTAGGCTTAGGTGCATGAGCGAACTTCTCCACTTTCGATTTCTCTCCTTTAGAAACACGCACTTGATTGACAGTTGAATTATCTCCGATGTGTAGGGATTTCACTCCAGCCTCAGCTATTTCCACCGCTGTTTGGAACGTTAAATCCCTGGAATCCAGTAATTTTTTATGTATCTTTTCATCTTCGATGCCAAACACCAACTGATCACGCAGGTGGTCATTAAGCGTATTCCCGAAGTTGCAATGTTCGGATAAACGACGTAACTCTCTTATAAAATCGGCTATATTCTCTCCTTGCTTCCTTAGTCGTTTCTGGAACTTAAATAGTTCCACAATTTCACTAGGGCGTGGTAAAAAATAATCCTTAGCTTTCTTTAAAAGATCCTCGTAACTGATTTCTTTCAGCGTATTCGGAACAATAATATCTCGTAAAATAGCAAACGTTGTTGTTCCAACCGAACTTAATAATATATTCTTCTTCATATCATCATTTTTGATGCTATTCGCTGAGAAATAAAAATCAATTTTCTCGACCTAAATAGTCCAAGGAACATTCGCATTATATTCTTCTAAGCGTCCCAGAGAAATTATTTCTTTATCGGCCATTTTCCGTGCCACTTTTTCTTTTTCTCTTTCAAAACAAAAAAAAAAAAAATTCACTGCATTTTAATTTGGGTTAAATCCCATTTCGTCGCCACTATTATATCGCCGATTCACACTTATTATAACTAATTACTCTTAACTAAGGAAGAAAGCATAACTATAAGATTACTTATAGTTTATTTTACATATTTACAAACGGCTGCTAAACGCAGCTCTCAGAACAAGTCATTTCTTACAACTGCGCAGAATATTCTCGGCTACGTGCAAAGCCTCACAAATCTCAAAACTCTCTCGTTATGGTGCTGCCATCTGTTAATACAGATCGCTACTAATTCTGATTTGGTAGGGATATAACTAAAAGGAAAAGACATATCCTAAAAATGGTAACGCAGCAGATCATTACAGCCGGAGAAAACTTCCATCAGTAAATTTGAATGGAAATTTTCTCCATATTTTAATGCCTTGTTAAAGCAGAATTTCAGTCATAATTATGGACAAAACATATATTTATTTTTACTGTTGGAAGTTTACTTAGGTGGTAGTCAGGCCCTCCGTTTCCACAATTTTGTGACAACCAAAACAACATCCTGTCAGATACAGTGAAACAGATTAAAATACCCAGGACGACTTCCAACAGTAAAACCGAATAAACATTTTAAATATATTTATGAGAGAAATTTTGCATGAAAAAATCACTAAAATAAGGCGAAATTTTGTTTTCAAAATTTACTGGTGTAAATATTCTTCGGCGGTAAACACAAACTGTTAATCCTATGTAAAATATCATCCACCATCTTGTAACAACTTCCTCAGCAGTGTTGCCAGTGGGCTACTTTTTTTAAATTCAGATTTCTTGATTGCCACCACTTTTTTGAAATGGGAAAATTACCTTTGCTTTCGCCTTAATTAATATTTCGTTAAATAATGTGCATTTTACCATTTCAAAAAAGTGGTGCCAATCAAGAATCTGGGTTTAAAAAAAGTAGCCCATCTGGCAACACTGGTCCCGAGTTACTTCAGTGGCAACTGGTAGACTCTACAATATATGTCTATTCCTCTTTATTCATAACTTCATTTCTGTTTGCTGCTCGCTTCGAAAATCACCCTCCGTCCAATGAAGTCCCGCCATTGTTCCACGTGATTGTCTTGTTGGGGCCGAGTGAGGGCATTTAAATATGAACGATAACCGGTTTCATATTGAAATCCGTTTTGACGGCTTACTGCATCTCTATTCTTTTCATTACTCTGTGTAATTTTGTTGCTGTAATCAGTGTTGTTAACCGGGCAACACTCAAAATTCAGATTACTTAATTGAATGTTATTAATTCCAAAAACTGGTAGCAATCAAGCAATCTTAAAAGGCTGACAACACTCGCTATATTGTTGTAAGCTCACGCACATTTACTATCAATTTCAGTTGTAAATAAATAATTGCAAGTTTTAAAAAATGCTGATAAATTTTAAAAGAAAATTATCGTCAAATACTGTGGTACAAATTTTGATTGAATTTAAATAAAATAAATAGTACATTACGCACTAAAAAATATTAAAAATTAATGAAAATAACATCCATTAGGAATAAAATATAGAGATGATATTTATAAATTTGAATTAAAAATGTGTAGAAATTTATACTACAGTATGTAGAGGGAAGTTCAGAACTATGTGTCAAAAATGCAAAGAGAGGTAGAGGGGGGTCTAAAAAAGCAGATTTCGCACAGGAATGTGGGTGCAGAAATGTACGGTTGAGGCAGCAGAGGGAGCTGTTGAGTTAGGTGGAAGAAAGAATTTCACTGATTTGAATCGTCATTTCCCGCACAGATTTCGAGCAACATGCATCTTTAGGGGAGACTAGGGACGGATGACCGTACGGGAGGCTTAATCTACTCATCAATTTTCATATTTAAAAGAATTTCAGAGTTTTATCAATAGGTGTCAACCAAAGCTACTGGAATCCTCAAACAACAGTCTTCGTTTAATAGAGATAATCGAAATAGGTGCGGAAAAAATAAATTGTGAGGCGTTTTCAACCTAAAAGTTGAGTTTTTAGAAATATTTTGTAAGCTTTTTTCAGATAAATTGTATCATTGAAATTTAAGTAAGTAGGTTTAAATTAATTCAGAAATATCGAGATTTCATCCCAGGCATAAAGATTGTACAGTAAGTTAAGCTTAACATGACAGTGTGCTATTCTTTAGAAAAGATCTATGTAGGGAGGCGTGGCAAGATGCTCAAGGCTTCCTTAATTAAGTGGGTTTAGAAATCTTTTTGTTATACAATTTGCATAATGAAAAGTTAACGGTTATATACATAAAAGTATGTAAATTTATTGTGTAAAGCCACAGTAAAATGGTGTAATGGAAAAGAAAATGTTTAAAACTGACTAAAGAAAGATGTGAAAAATTGCTAGAAAATGGGAAAGTTGATAGGAACTATTTACATTTAAATATTACTTACAATAGGTAAATAGAAACAGTGAGAAAGACTACAAAGGACTAAAAAGGATGAAAGCAGCAGTCTTAACCCTTTCAGAGGCAGTATGTTTATAAAACCACTTAATTTTAATTCTGAAACGTCACAATGGCACGAGAATTTTGCTAAAAACTTTTTCATTTATTAAGTATGTGAAATATAGCCTTTTTCTTATTTCCAAATAAATTTGTTCGTAAATTCCGGTGCCAGTCATTTATTTCAACACTTTAGTACTGAAAGTACTATTTCCCCCTGAACCCTTTCGCTGCGCAACCCGAGATTTCATCGGGCAACGTTAAAGTAGCAAAATTTGCGCAACCCGAGATTTTCTCAGGCATGCATTTTTTTTGCCGTCTAATTAACCCTCCTCGATTATTCCCACCAGTTATTTTTTTTAGTGTAAATTTTACCTTATTTAATCTGAGCATTCTCCCGATTAAATTAGACATTTTTTTTTCTTTTTGAAAAACCGGTGACAAAAGAATAAAAATTCTTAAAAGACGCTCGTCGCAAATGGGTTAAATACGCAATTTTTGAAGCTATTTTGTTAAAACAAGTACGCAGCGAGAGGGTTAAAGGTTTAAATCATGTTAATGATAAGTTAAATGCTCATGCTGCTGCAAAAGAACATAGCATAGATCGAAAAACTTTAGGAAGGTATGCAGACAAATTTCACCAGGGTGAATACAGTGAGATGAAGCCAAACTATGTGACAACTAGAGTTTTTAGGTCGAGTGTCACAAAAATATGACAAGAAGACAAAAAAAGCGGGACAGTGCCTCCTAAATCCAGACATAATAACATGAAACACTATACAAACGGAACCTGTCTCTAACAGAATACTGCCTTAAATGTTAAAATTTCATTTTCCCTGCTGTACAATTATACCTGCTCACACAAAATCCTGTTTAAAACAAAATTTTTCTCCTCTAACTTGAGATTGCGTCTCAACAGGTTTGTTTAAGCATCATATTTTTAAAAATACTTTTTCATAATAATTAAAGCATGTAGCATACAGTTATTTTGCGGTTTTTAAACAGATTTTATTTCTCTTCGCAAATATTGCAATATAAAACAAAGTGGGTCAAGCCTCCCATATTGTGGTCAACCCTCCCATATGGGGAGCCTTGACCCATTATTTTTAAATGATTAAAATCAATCATTTTTCAGATTTCTTATATGTTACTCTTATGTAGCAATTTTATTTTGATAACTGATTGTATAACGAATAAAATTATATATAAAACTTTATTCTACGTTCAATATTTAAAAAATAAAAAATCATTTCGTAAAAAGTGGGTCAAACGTCTCTAGTCTCCCCTTCATCAACGCGAAGTTTGCTGACATGCATTTCATGTATGGGGCGGCGCAAGAAATTGCTCACACCCAACAGCTCTCGAGTTTATCGAAGGACTATCCTCTACTGTGCGTAATACTGTTTCTTCCACTGCATGAATTATGCGATATCTTTCAGTGCCCGTATCATGCCTCGAAACATAAAATGATCAACTCACGCACAACTCCCGATGAAGACGCTCAAAGATTTTGCGATCCAGCATATTCCTACCCTAGAATCATTCCATGTACATCATTAGAGTAACCGCCTCATTTCCTTGTGCATAACAATACATGAAAAGCATGATGGTAAGCTCCGCATTGGCGCAAAGACACATGTTGCTCAAAATTGGAGAGGAGGATGACGATTCAAGTCAGCGAAGCGTTTTATCCACCTAACTCAACAGCGCTCTCTACTGCCTCAACGTTGCATTTCCGCACCCACATTCCTGTACGAAACCTGCCTATTTAGGTCCCCTCTACTTGCCTTTACATTTCTGACATATCCCTGCAAAGAAGAAATTGCTGGCCAGCAGCAAGATAAGTGCTGGCAATGACGGAGAAGGGCTTGCTGATGGTCTACCACTGCATGATCATTGCTGGACAGCTTCAGTCAACTTTGCTGTTGGAAATCACCAGATGAAATTCTGGTGGGCATCCATTTTATCGCATGCGCTGGCCCACTACTACATGGAAGTGCACGAACTTTTGCAGTATTATTGCTGGGAACACTTGCGATAGGTGTCGCTGTGAATATCGAAGACATTGAGTATTTGAACACAAATCTGAAATGAATATCTTAACAGAATTTAAGCTGTGAAGCAAAATTTTTTTAAACTGTAAAAAATATCCCACTACTGCCACCAACAAAATAAATAAGTAAATGAATAAATAAATTCTTCATACCAGCGAGCTTTTTTTTCTCTCCTTAAATCTGGTTTTACTAAGTTACGAAAGATTTCGGTTTTCACAATTTAGATAGTTCAGAATAAATAATAATAATAAGAGTATAAAATACATAGGTTTTCTATACAATAGAATAATTTCTATACCAGTTTAATGATTAGAAACGTAAATCACAAAAGAAACAAACTTGAAATAGTGTAATGAAACCATGAAAACTACGTGCAGTCGTAGCGTACGCTGAACGTACTTGTTCATGTCCAACCATGAAACCAAGCAGCATCGATCGCGGTTAGTACTTGGGAGGGTGACCACATGGAAACCGTTGATATTCAAATATTTCTATTGACAATTCTACAGATATTTCTATATCTCTTGGTGAAACTAGCTTATAGAAAAAAGAGCCATAATTATGTAATACTTTGTTTTTTTATAGAATTCTATAAGAAATTTTTGTAAGGGAAGGTGCTGGGCCAGCAAAGGAATAGCAGTGTGTTAGGTGCTAGCACTGCAGGAAAAGTGCCGGATTGAAGTAATGTGATGCCATACCGCTGTTGGCCATCACTGATGGGTCAGCTGCATTCGGCTCGGGCACTTTTGTACAGGTTTAAGTAATGGCACTATTGCACTTTACCGCTGATGGCAGTGCTGGCTGCCATCTTTTTTCCAGCTGATGGCGCTCTGTTTCTTTCTTTGCTGGGATAGTTCTGAACCTCTCTGAATAACTTTCTCATAGCACCTACATACAAGAATGGAAATTTAACCCCTTCACGGTCGCTTAATATTTGGAAAAACCATCAAAAAAACACCTATTTATTTTATTAGAGAAATTGAATAATTGTAAGGTTTCTAAATAAAATATGCAATTAGTTTTTTTTTTTTTTTTTTTTTTTTTTTTTTTTTTTTTTTTTTTTTTTTTTTTTAGGCGAAAAAAAAAAAAAAGATTTTATAGAACAAATTCATATTTGTAGAATTCTGTGTCTTAGAATGTGTCTCTTAGATCTGTGTCTCTGTCCGAGAATTCTGTGTCTTAAAGTTTGTTTTACACCGTACAAATTAATGCGAATAAAACCTTTATTTTTCACATCTTAGATCTTTATTTATCATCATTACACACATTTTAACAAATAATATTTTGATTACTAATAAATTTTTGAGTGTCACATATTTCGAAACATACAATACAAAGCCAAACATTACAGTCCGGGTAAAAGACAAACCCAAACGCAATATTCAAAGACTTCACACCGAAATGCCAGTTAATTTTTTTTGTTTTTGTTTTGTTTCAGAAGTTTTTTCCAGCAATAAATCTCCAGCCCGGAAATATGACGGGAGCGAGAAATAACGAACGACACCCCAGCCTGTGATATTGACGGGAGCGAGAATTAAGGGGTTAAATGACTGCATAAACCTTAAAATGTATTCTTCAAGAAATGTGCAAGACATTTCAAATTATTAGTTCAAACGTTAAAATGCATGAGATCTTTTAATTCTTCAGAAAAAACAAAGGTGAGCCCATATTTAGCTAGTGACTGACAGAATGAATATTTATACTATTTGAATGAATCATTCGGTCATGCGCAAAAGCATAACTCCCAGGCTTTGTTTTTAAAAGTTCAATTTCAACCAGAAATTTTGTATCGAAAAAGAAGTTTCTTAATTTAATTAGAATTAATTTAGGAAGCTCTATAAAAACATAAAAAAATTTTCTATCTTCAAAATTTATGAAGATAATTGACTAAAAAAAATACGCAGACTGGCATCTATGTTTTTGCTACTTTTCTTTTTACAAAATTTCTGGTGGTAATTGTTTAAAACCCTCCGAGCGTCTTGCAAAAGGGTAAAATTGTAATGTTGTTTTCTTTGCATTTTGTTTTAAATGCTAAGAAAATATAATTCTTTCAACATTATAAAAAATACACAATCACAAATATGAATGTAATCCTTGAGAGTATTAATCATTCTTCAATGTATTTAAAATTCATTAAATCTATAGAATTACATTATCTTAAATATTGCTTGTATTGCTGTGAAACCTGGAGCTTAGTGAACGGAATATTACGCCCCAAACCCTTAGAGGGTTAAAAATATTCATAAATTTTGGAAACTATGTTCTTGCATATGCTCGAAAGATTCATTCGAATAGTAAAATCATTCATTCTGCAAATCACTAATTTTAATACTATTTTTTAGTAGAATTTTTCGCCTTATTTAACACAGTTAACGCCATGGCACACAGAAATGTGTGTCAGTAATATTTCCTACAGTTCCACAACACACGGATATGTGTGGCATTAATATTTTCATTGAAGACAATTTATTGCTATATATATATGAATATTGATAATTTATTTCCCTGTATTTAAGAAAGGAACCCGTCTCATAGGCATGTTTAGTGATTTTAGTTTGGCATTTAATGTATAAAAATCATTGAAATTTAATATTTTTGAATTAAAAATGCATAAAGGAAAAAAAATGTACAAAATGAAAAAACATTGCCGAGATTGGGAATTGTGAACTCGATAATAAAATAAAATTAAAAACAACTATCTTAAAGAAAATATTTTATTATAATGTACTAAAAAGGGAAAAAAATGAAGGACAATTGATTGTAATAAATACAATATTTAAAGAAATAAAACAAATTACGAGTGATATTTTTTTCAGGTTTTTTAGCCCCTTAACAGTCGCATTAAATTACGGTTTAAAAATTCAAATAAACTTACTGACACCACTTTTTTGAAAAAGAAAAATTCACCTTATTTAATGACATGTAAAATGGTACCATAATAAAGCCAATTACGCTATTTTATAAGCTGATAGGAATCAAACAATCGGAATAAAAGACACAGCCCGTGGATATCACGGGAGCAAGAACTAAGGGGTTCAAGAAAAAATAAATAAAACTGATATACGAATTTATGTCTAACTTCCTAGCAAGAAAACAATCAATCAACGTTCTATGAAGATCGAACTGACACATATTCACATCCTGCACGGAACTGAAGTATTGCGCACTTACCATATAATGGATCGAAAGAAAAACATTTGCTTATTTCTGAAGCAATTAATGTTGTTTACGTGATCAGGAATGAGGGGATCACAGCCATAGTGGACCAAGTCCATTTTGAAAAAAGAACATGACAGAGTCCATTTAGAAGGTGCATAAAATATATTTATTCACTCCCACAGTGAACCAAGTCTGTTAAACAGATTTTACGCACCTTCTAAATGGACTATGTCATTTTTTTTAAATGGACTTAGTCTACTATGGTTGTGAGCTCTTCATATGTGACTACCCGCACTCTAAATACGCCTACGCGCTGAAACGAAAATGGTGGCTATCATAAGCGAATTTTTTCCATATATGTACGATTCCTTAAATTTAGATACCAGTATACTTTTAAGTATTCTCAGTCTTCATTTTATAGAATAAATAGTCGAAAAATACTTTTAAAATATACTGGTATTAACACTAGTACCGCCGGAAAATTTACTCAAGTGTTCTAGAAATATTTTATACCAGAATTTTTAGTTAAAACTATTTTACATATTTATTTAACTTATTTCCCCGTGGTATGTATTTAACTTACTTTTTTAGAAAAAAATTCCAGTTCGAATGGAAATATTTTCATTTCTTACCGGTCAAAAGGACCGCTATGGCGGTTCTAGTGTTAAAATTCAAGGGAACTCATAAACGGTAAACAAAATTCCGCCTACGACAACCTCTATTTTTGTGTCAGAGCGTATGCCAATAATTCAAGGAGACGTTCTACGTAATGACAATTGCATGCCATTATTGAAAAAATGTTTTTGACCCCTGAAGTGCGGCGGACACAAATTTTAGCTAACACAAATTTTATTTTTTCTACATATTATTTTATTTTTACCGGTTATACTTCACACAACAAAATATTAGGTCAACTGAAGCAGACGGAGTGCCCTAAATTTGAATTTCAAGGTTTCAATCGAATGGACACACAACGCAAGTTGAATAGAAAGTTCTAAACACTGAAAACCGTGTTGTCAGTACCTGCAGTGTTGCCAGTTCGCTATATTTTCCAGCTCCATTTGCTTTGTTGCTACCATGTTTTAGATTGGTTGGTTGGTTGGTTGTATTTATGACGGCCAATTATCTGCACGAGGGATATAGGCCCAGGGGGGAGTGCCCTTCGTGGGGGGTCTTTCTAAGGGAACCTAACCCGTATTAACGCTTGGAAATCCAAGGTTCGAAGAAAACCACGAAAACTCCGAACGATTAGGCCGACGGGCGCGATTGGGTTCGAACCCAGCACCTCCCGTCTACCAGCTTCGAGAGCAGAACCTCTCAGGCACTGGTGGGCACCATGTTTTAGAAATGAGCTATTTCCCTTATTTAATGACAGATTAACCCCTTAACGGTCGCATTAAATTACGGTTTAAAAATTCAAATTACTTGTTGCACCTTATTTTTGGAAAAGAAATGTTCGTCTTATGTAATGACAGGAAAAATGGTACCGTAATAAAGCCAATTCCACTATTTTATAAAACTGGTGGGAATGAAACAATCTGAATAAAAGGCAGAGCCCGTGAATATCACGGGAGCGAGAATTAAAGGTTTAAATAAGTCGAAAACAAGGCAAGAATTGCGGTTTAACCCCCTAATTCTTGCACCCGTGACTGTCACGGGCCTTGTAGGCTACATTTTAAAATTCAGATAGTTTGATTTCCACCATCTTTTAAAAATAGTGTAATTGGCTTTATTCTCGAATAACTTTATCGGTCATTAAATATTGCGAATATTTCTACTTCAAAAAAGTTGTGGCAATCAAATAATCTGAATTTTAACCCTTTGCATTCGAGAGGAGACTCTCGCTCACCACGAGTGTTGTGTCACACGCATGGAACTATTAATAAAGAGGAACTGACATATCCTTAAAATAGTGAAGCATCAACTGTAACCGCTATCGCAGGCGTTGTTTACTGCCGGTGGAAAGTTCCACCAGTAGATTTATACAGAATTTTTCAATTTATTTAAACGCCTTAATATTACGAAATTTGAGTCATAAATAATGGTAGAAACATATTTTCATTTTTACTGGTAGGAGTTTACTTTGGCAATAGTTAGGTACTGCGTTTCCGCCATATTGTGACAACCAGGGAAATAAACTGACAGTTTTACAAGGCATACTGATACCAGTAAAAACAAATAAAACTTTTTACTACATTTTTGAGAAAAAATTCCATAAATAAGGCGTAGAAATATGACGAAATTTTCTATTCAATTTTACTGGTGGGATTTTCGCCCTAGTGGTAATCAGAAACTGAAGATCCTATTTAAAAAAAGCCGCCGCCATCTTGTGACAACCTCCTCAGTTACTTCACTCACAACTGGTAGACAGCACATTACATGTCTCCTCCTTTGTATTCATAACTCCATTGTCACACGTAAGTCAGGACTCCTAATTCTCTGGACACCACTTATAATTTATTTCGCCATTTTTAATCGCAAATAATTCTGCGGTTAGATAAGATTAAGAAAATTTCTTTAAAATACTGGTGTTCAGAGCATTTGGATCTCGAATTCACGGAACACACCTGGCAGTACTAATGGTGAATGAGAGTCACCTCGCGAGTGTAAAGGGTTAAAAAAATAGCATACACTTAAGAGTTTAAAAAATGTGGTGGCAATTAAGATATGTGAATTTAGAAAAAGTACAGAACTAGCAACAATGAGTACCCGCCAAAAGAGCCTCTCCGTGGTTGTCTGAGACCCTCAACATGTTAACATCAGAAATGTATTACAAGACCATCACGTATTTTCAATATCACCAATGGAGTTATGAGTAAAAAGGAGTAGACATACAGTGTATTGTCTTTGAGTTGCAACTGAAGTAACTGAGGATGTTGTCACAAGATGGCGGCTGATTTTTTACTTCGGATCAACAGATTCTGTATATCGCCAAAACAAACGTAAACCAGTAAATTTTTGAATGAAAAATTATCCCTTATTTAAGCGGATTTTTCAAGATAATCTTCTCTTAGAAATATGGTTATATTTTGAATTTGTTTTTTTTACTGGTGGGAATTTGCACAGATATTAGGATCTTTTCACGACACTGAGAGGCTGTTGTCTAGGTTGCCACAGTATCGCGGAACTGCAGGCCTGACAACCGCTAAAGTAAACTACCACCAGTAAAAATTAATAACAGTGTTTGGCATCATTCATGACTGAAATTTTGCATTAATAAGCCGTTTAAATAATGAGAAAATATCTATTTAAATTTACTGGTGGAAGTTTTTCCTGCAATAATCAACAACAGCGAAAGCGGTTGCAGTTGAAGCTTCACTATTTTAAGGCTATGTCAGTTCCTCTTTATTAATAGTTCCATGTATCAACCACAGCCCCCCTCCCTCTGAATACTAGACCTGAGCGCTGACACAAACATGGCGACAGCCGAAGGCGGAAATTTTTCAGCATATGTATGGCCCCTTGAATTTTTGCACCAATAATTTTTAAACGTTTTTTCCGCTATATTTTTCTGGGATTAAATAACTCAAAGAAATCATTTATAAAATACTGGTTTAAAAATTTAATAGACAGTACATACGTTAAAATTGATCCGCCTTCGACAGCCGCCATTTTTGTGTCAGCGTTCAGGCCTAGTATTCAGGAGGCGGTGTATAAACATTACCTTCATTTGCTGCGTATCAGCCGCGGCTAAATTAAGTCTGTTTCGAACAAGACATTTTATTTAATAAATGATGTGATATGAGCATAAAGTAAAAATAAGTTGCTTTTTATTAAATAAAATTTCTGGTTTGAAACAGTTTTTTATGAGAAGCGGCTTATACTCCAGGACCTGCGGTAAGTAGAAAAATTCTTATCTGAACTTGCGGATGCAAATAGCGTTGCCAGGTGTCCCGCGTAAATCCATACTCCTAATTCTCTGGACACCACTAATTACTTACAGTTTATTTTACCATCTTTATTCGCAGATAATTCTGCTATTAGATTAGGCAAAGAAAATTACATTAAAATACTGGTATCCGCAGCATTTGGGGCCCCGATTTACACGGGACACCTGGAAACACTAGTTGCAGACGCCTTCGAAATTCCAAGGAATGTATGCACCTTGAAGAAATCTAACTTTATTGCACATTTAAAAAAAAGTTTAATAATTTATTTATTTAATAACTATTAATTAATTAATAGATAAATAATAAAAATAGTTTTTTTCAATAATAATTAATTAGTTAATTATTAATTAATCATTAAGTTTATTAATTAAATTTATGAAATATCAAATTTTTATTTACTAAAACGACATATATTTTTTTAGAAGACTTACGTTTCATTGGAGATAATTAACATAATTTATATCACCAGTTTTATTAGACATAAGTCGCAAATATAAGTAATTTGTTCCGGAATAAAGGCATAGATTGATAACGTGTGAATATTTACTTCAGCAAATTTATTGCAAAGTTCCCATTCATTAAAGATGCATCATATCCACTTACATTTAGAGAAGATTTATTTATTAGATGAGAGCATTAAAATTGTGTATTGTTAAACGCATCCATTGCTAGTTTTATTTCTTTATATTGCAGTCATAATCTCTTTATTAAAAAAGCATAACACCTTTAGTGGATTACACAAGCGATGGTTGTGTTTTTTAACTTTTGATAATTGATTTTTGTGTATTTGTTAGCTTGTGTACTTACACTTAAATCCGAAAATTACATTCATTTTTAACCATCACATCAGGATTTCTTGCAAATCGCAAATTTCAAAGTCAAAATGTTAAAAAATAGCGAAAATCTGATAGTATAAATAAAATAGATGTCATGGTTGCGTTTTTAACTTTTGATAATTGATTTTTGTGTATTTTTTAGCGCTGAAACCGAAAAGGACCTTCATTTTTAACCATCAGTTCAAGCGTTTTTGCAAATTGTAAATTTCGAAGTTAAAAAGTTAAAAAATAGCGAAAATCTCATGCTATAAAGTAAATGCGATGGTTGAGTTTTTAACTTTTGATAATTGATTTTTATGTAGCGCTGAATCCGAAAAGGGTCTTCATTTTTAACGATCAAGTCAGGATTTTTTGGAAATCATAAATTTGAAAGTTAAAAAATCAAAAAAGACCAAAAATCTGATAGTATAAAATACATGTGATGTTGTGTTTTTTAGCGTTTGATAATTGATTCTTATGTCCTTTGTGGCGCTGAATCTGAAAATGACCTTCATTATTAATGATGATGTCGGGATTTTCCTGAAATCGCAAATTTCAAAGTTAAACAGTCAAAATTTAGCAAAAATTTAATACTTTAAAAGAGATGTAAAAAGTTTATTATTATTATTATTTTTTGGCTATACTGGGTATTCCTATAGCTAAACAGTTCAGAGGAGGGGGATGGGGGACCGGTTCATCGACCCCTTGGAGATATGTAGTATTCCCGTTTAGAGACGATTGAGGAACCACTTTAGATGTAACTGACATTTACGAGATTGTAGAGGTGATTCCATTAACCATAGTTGCGAAGTTTTGCGCTTTTTTCCTACCACTATTTTTTAACGAAGAATTTTGTTTTCATTAATCATCGAAAGCATAGTATTATAAAAGGCAAATTTTTCTGATTAAATGTAGTGGTAGGAAAAAAGCGTAAAAGCTGGCAGCTATGCATTAATCCTTTACGACACTGAAAAATTCTGTTCGTAAAATGATGAAATGATTGACTGACACCGGAATTAAAAACGACTTTTTTTGATATTAAAATGCTTGTTACTTTAAACTTTCATTGTAAAAGCAAAATTTTATTAAAATGTTGTTGGTGCCGTTTGTAAGTTTGGAATTAAAATTAGGTGGATCACTGCGCTAGAAAGGGTTAAGGGACCTGGTAAGTGAAATTCAATCAAAAAATCGATTTTTACTTTTTTATATCATTAAATAATTTAAACGTTTATCTGTTCAACGATGTATTACACATGTTTACATATAATAAATAAAGTGTTGGATTTTTTCATTCTTTCTAAGAGCACTTCACAGCAATGGGCTACTTTTTTTAAATTCAGATTTCTTGATTGGCACCACTTTTCTGAAGTGGTAAAATTCCCATTGTTTTCGCCTTAATTAATACGTTATTAAATAAAGCGAATTTTGCTATTTCAAAACAGTGGTGCCAATCAAGAAATCAGAATTTAAAAAAAGTTGTCCACTGGCAATACTGTTTCACTGTTTTAACTGACTTTTTCTCAAAACTTCGATTTTTCCGGTTTGTGTTCCTTTTTATCAACATCTATTAAACTTAAGTACTCAGATTTTTCTAAATATATATATTAAGTTATAGTGCATACTTTAACACAGGGATTTAATGATTTGTTAAGAATTATTTATTTTAGGGAGTGAAATCTTACCAAAAATGCTAAGTTTAAAATGTCTTTCAATAAATAATTAATAATTAATTTTCAGTTTCAATTAGAAAGAAAATGGTGTGTTAAAATAGACAAAGCAAGTTATTCTAACTACTCTAAAAATTCTAGCCCTCAATCTTTCACCATTTCTGAGAAAAAGGTACGTAAAGTTGGTGTATTTTAACAAGGCCGAGATAGAGTTTACCCGGTCCCCTTAAATGGTTGACAATAATTGCGGACTACTGCTGTATGTTACATTGAGATGAACCCCATAGAGAACTTAAAGGAAACGCAGAGCATGAAAGGTGCAAAGAAACTTCCAAACAAGGTAAAGGATTGTAAGAATTTTAAATACGCAATATTATACACGTGAAGCTGCAAAAATGCATAGCATAAGCCTCCCAAAAAATCCTTATGAAAAACATTTTTACATTTATTTTATAGTATCAGATTTTCGCAATATTTATATTTTTAAAAAATTGAAAAATTGCAATTTGCGAAAAATTGTGGCGTGATGTTAAAACATTAAGGTCATTTTCCGATTCTGCGCTGTAAAATACATACGAATCCAATTATAAAAAGTAAAAAAAAACACAGCCATCACATTTATTTTATAGTATCATATTTTCGCTATTTTTTTACTTTTAAACTTTGAAATTTACGATTTGCGAAAAACCCTGAAGCTATGGTTAAAAATTTAGGTCCTTTCCGAATTCACCGCTACAAATTACATAAGAATCAGTTACCAAAAGCTGAAAATAATCCCACAGCCAGTGTTGCCAGAAGGGCTACTTTTTTAAAATTCACATTCTTTACTTGGAACCAGTTTTTTGAAATGGTAAAGTGCCACTTATTAATTAAGGTGAAAACAAAGGGAATTCTAACGTTTCGGAAAAGTGGTGCCAATCAAGAAATCTGAATTTTAAAAAAGTAGCCTACTGGCAACACTGCACGCAGCCCAAGTTTTGCCGGATAGTGCTATTACCCAGGTCAAAATTCTTGCTAGTACTCGCATCAGAAATATGCTAGTTTTTGCTATGTATTTGTCTGCTAGATTTTCATGCTAGTATATGCTTTACAATGCTAGCCAGCATCACATGCTGTATAGCTAGCTTACACAGCAATAGCATGACAAGCTATATACAAGCATTTTATGCTTGTTTGCTGCTTAAGCTTCTTCCAAAGCATGGTTTGGTAGGTACCTTACCGTACTATTATATCCTTTTTTATGCTTGCCAGCATAATATGCTATGCTGCCAGCTTAGGGAAAATAGCATGACAAGCTATGTACAAGCATTTTATGCTTGTTTGTTATTTAAGCTTCTTCCAAAGCATGGTGTGGTAGGTACCTTACCGTGCTATTATGTGCTTTTTTATGCTTGCCAGCATAATATGCTATGCAGCGAGCTTATTGAGAAATAGCATGACAAGCTATGTACAAGCACGTTATGCTTAGTTGCTGTTCAAGCGTCTTCCAAAGCATGGAGAGATAGGTACCTTAATGTGCTATTATATGCTTTCTTATGCTTGGCAGCATAATATGCTATGCAGCCATTTTATTAAGAAATAGCATGACAAGCTATGTACAAGCATTTTATGTGCTTATTTGCTTTTTAAGCTTCTGTCAAAGCATGGAGACGGAGAGGTAAGTACCTTAACGTGATGCTTGCCCGCATAATATGCTATGCAGCTAGCTCAGGAAGAAATAGCATGACAAGCTATGTATAAGTATTTTATGTGCTTATTTGCTTTTTAAGCTTTTGTCAAAGCATGGAGAGGTAGGTACCTTTACATGCTATTATATGCTTTTTTATGCTTGCCAGCATAATATGCTATGCAACCTGCTTTGATAGAAAACAGCATGACGTACTATGTGCCAGTAAGATATGCTAATTTGCTACACAAGTCTTTTCCCAGTAATGATGAGGTAGGTACTTAAATGAAGAATCGTGTGCTTGTTATTGCTTGGCAGCATCAAATGTTTTTTATTATTTTTTAATTAATTTATTTATTTTTGTTTTGTTTTAGTTACTCGAAAGTATAAATTTGACTATGTTTTTTGAAAATAGAACAAAAGGAAATTTTAATTATAAATTAAATTAATTTTTCAAATCCAGGGAGAGACAATAGCTCTTTTTCACCTCCGTCCCCCCCAAACAGAAAATTCTTAGTTTCTCTTTTATTATAAGCTAAGAGAAAAGATTAAATTTCAATTTGTTTTTCAAAATCGGAGAAAAAAAATAATTACATTTCAAATTCAAGGAAGGCTTAATGGATCACCTAAGCCCTCTTCCCTTAACGGAATATTCAGGAGTTTGTGTTATGGAGGTTTCACTGTACATTGCAATTTTTCAAGATGTAAAATATAACTTGTACTTTTTAAATTAATTTCTATGGGGTGTGTTATTGCTTGGTGTGTTAAATTCTATGAGGGATTTAACTTCTATGAGAGTCTTCTAGAGCAGCCCCCCCCCCCCCGACGCCATCAACTATAAAAGAATTTTTTCTTCTGTTTCTTAGAATTTAAATATTCTAACTTACTCGAAAAAAGTGCAGTATAGCTTTAAAAAATGTAGAAAAAGAAAATTTTGTTCATTAACTTCCGGGCTGGCCCTCTCTTGAATTCAATACTGTCTTAAATCACCAATTTGAGATTAGTTTTTAACATCCAAATATCAAAAGAAACAGAACAAAAAATTAATTACCAAAGCAGATATAGAAGAGTAACTCCCCCCCCTCCCCCAACAGAAAATTTTGAACTGATCTTCCTCTTACTGTTAAATTATTTTAGGTTACCTGTAAATTATAAATTTTCTATATCTTTAAAAATGGGAGAAAAATAAAATTTTGTTTATTAAAATTCAAAAGCTGGGAGGAGGGGAGGGATGTGTGACCGCCACCTGAATTAAATACTGCCTCTTGAACACGCTTGAGATAATTTTTTAACACGTAAACTTAAAAAAATTAACAAATAATTTCCATGATATAATTAAAGGGAAAAAGCCCCCTCCCCTTCCCCCCGAATTGGAAGAAAATTCCTCGCTGCACTTTCTCTTAGTATTTAATTCTGTTAAGTTTCTCGAAAAGATTTAATTTGCTATGTTTATTAAAATCAGAGAAAAAATATTATTTTGTTAAATTTCAAAATCCAGGGGCGGCAGATTTCCTTTTTCGAATCACTACAACGTAAATTCAATATTGCCTTCGTCCACCCGTTTTAGATAAAGTCTAAAAAAAACTGAAAATTAATTTCTATAAAGGATTTATTGGGAATAAGCGCCCACCCCCCTGGTTTAGATAAAATTTTAAAACATAAATATTTAAAAAACTGAAAATTAATTTCCGTGAAGGATTTTTGGGAAAAAGTGCCTCCCCTCCACTCCCCCATCATAAAATTCTTAGGTGTTCAGTCTCTTAGTTTTTAATTATTTCAATTATACGAAAATAAATAAATAAATAAATAACATAGAAAAATAAAAATCCGTGCTTTTTAAAAATAGAATTTAGTCAATTAAATTTCGAAATTCAAGGTGCACTGTTTCATGTAAGAAATAAGTTCATAACAATCGAATTAAAAATATGTACAATTGACCCCCCCCCCCCCTCCAATAAGGACTAATTTTTAAAATTTTAACCCCATCCTAAATTGATAAATTCTATCCGAAATACACTTCAAAATCTTTTATTTTTCTGCAACAAATAATTATGACCATATTCAAACCATTCATTAAGCAAAGAAAATTACACTAATTAATTGTAATAATCAAGCCATATTCTAGTTATCCATTAAACATAGAAAAAACCCTAATAATATATTAACCTTATTAATTGAACAGCATCGATAAATTCTATGTCTTATGAATAATCTTATAATAATCGATAATTCTCTATCTTATAAAAATATCAACACACAGCAGAATCAGCTCTTCACCCATTACCCGCATTTAAAATCGTTTACAAACACGACCCCAGTGGCGAAATAAGTAAAGCATCGGGCTTCCAAACAGGATATAGGGGAGAGTAGCCTAATTTGGACCACTTCGCTTATTTTCAGGTGTAACTCACTTAATTTTTGGAATGTCTGAAAAATATCACTGCACGGGGTCAATCAATTCATCCACTAACTAAATAAAACTTTAGATCATTTTCTTTTTGAAAATCTTAAATTTTATTTTAATTTGAAAAATTTGTCAAAAGTGGTCCAAATTCAGCAACTGGTCGCCTAAGTTGGACCACCAGTCTCATAAATTGGACCAAATAAAATCATGTTGTTTTAATGACTAGGGAATATAACTAATTTTATTAAAAGCAAAGTTTACGGTTACTGAAACAATTAAACAAAATAACAGCAATGAAATATAATGAAATCAAATATCTGAAAATAAGTGTAATTGTTTTAAATCAAAATGTATTCAAAATATAAATCAAAGGTATCAGTAATTAAGAATAGAAATTATGAAACAAATTGCCAGTTACTTGAATATCATTTAAGGAGTGATGCAAAGCTTACACATGAATTTCGTTTATTGATTTTTTTTTCCAGCGCACAAAACTTGGAACCGTATTTGGCAATATGAACACTGAATCATTTCTGCTGTTTTATTTTTCTTACAAATCAGGCAAACCCAATCATCACTATTTAGATTTTTCTTTTTAGATTCTGAATTATTAGACTTTTTTTTGCAACAGAAGTTTTCTTTACATTATGATTGTAGTTCTCTCCTTTCATCATTTACCTGATAGTTGCATTACGCCTATTTTTTAAAACTTGATGTTCCATTTGCTTTTATGCTGTGATAGCTTATTTTTAGTCGATTTTTTGTGTTTTTTCATTTCAAGGTTTACTTTATATGGCGAAGATGTTAACACAACTGGTTTTTTGGCTCCCTCTGTACTTTTTTAAAACAAAATTTAGCAAAGGATATAATATTTCTAATGATTTTTTGGCTTCTGGGGAAGATTTGTAGCTACAGCCTTATTGCAGGTCAATTTCTTCACAACTTACTCTCTCCTTTTTATTTCCTATATCTTTCTTTTTTTCAGACAGCTTGTCCGTGTCTTTTTCAACATTTTTAACATTATATTATAAAAGTGTTTAAAAAATATGCTCTATTGAAAAATACGCTACGATTAATTTTACGCAAACATTATATATTCAACAGTATTGAATTCGCCCCCCTCCTCCCGGAAGGTTTGAGGTTTTATGAGTTTTAATGGCAAAAAAGTGTAATTCCACCCTCCAGAACTGTAAAAAGTCTGCCCTTCCTCAGGGAATCGCAAATATCCTCCAGGAAGAAAATGTTTGAATTCAACTCTGTAAACCAAATACGCCGTAGGAATAATGTATTCAAAGAAAATAAATAGAAATACATACAAGATAAAAGAAATTGCAAACAAAAGTTATTGCATAAACATGTAAAAATATTTTTTTTTTGTTTATATAGGCTAAACTGTATAAAAAAAATAATCCAGATATAACCCCCCCCCCCCCCCCCACGAAAAAAAAAAAAACTTGCATGGAGATAGTAATCCATTATAAAATATAAAAAAAATTAAAAAAATAGTGTACAAAGTGTACCGTCCTCGAAATTCATTACTTAATTTTCAACATTTATGATCGCATATCTGGTCCAATTTAAGCAACTTAAAATGGTCCAAATATGGCAACTGCGCCATTTTTTAAAACAGATAATTTCAAGACTAAGAACAAAAACGAAATCAAACAAAGCCGCGTGAGAAATGTGCGCAATTAACAGATGAATTTATATATGTATATAAAAACATAACAACTTACCTTAGTTTTAAAGTATTCACTTACGTTTAGTAGGAAAAAAGAGGATCAAAACAGCTAACTTTAGGTTTTTTAAAATTGTCTGAAAACAACACGTTGTAGGTGGTTTCATCTTCAAATCGTGAGTGACGTCATTCTGATGAGTAGGATTTCAGCGGTAGATGGCGTCTCTTCCTGTAATTAACGACAGAATGGCAACGGTCCAATTAAAGCGGCGGTCCAAATTAGGCTACTCTCCCCTAATGAGTTCTGTCCTTCTCAGAGGAAAAGAAAAGCAGACTAAAGTTCCCTTCTGAAAGCTGTAGGTACTTCATAAGTTCTCCAAAGATGGCGCCACCAGCGTCATTTTTCTCTAACCGGGAGAATAGCACAAAATAAAAGCAAGTGATGCTAAAAAAATAATGCTAGAATAGCAAAAATTAAAAGCAAGTGATGCTAGAAATCTAATTCCAGCATAGCAAAAATTAAAAGCACGTGATGCTAGAAAATTAAAAGCAACTGATGGTAGAAATGTAATGATAGACTAGCAACAAAAAAAGTTTCTGTTGCTGGTGAATTACTGCTAGGAAGCAGAAATTACAAGCAAGTGATGGTCTTGATTGTAATTACTGCTAGAAAGCAGAAATTACAAGCAAGTGATGGTCTTGATTGTTGCTAAGGCAGCAACATATTCAAGCAACACAAGCTGGAATATGTATGCTGGCCAAGCAGTAAAATGTTCCAATACACACCATGACTTGCTGGGAATTATGGTGGAACCAACAAATGTGTTATGATAGTCTATGCTAGTTAACTTTTCTGGGATACAGCATTTAATGCTTGTCTAGCAAACAAATACCAGCATGAAATTCGACCTGGGTAGTAAAGAAAATGCAGTGATAACCAGTATTGCCAGTTCTTTACTTTTTAAAAATCAGATTGCTTGATCGCCATCACTTTCTCAAAGTACAAATATTCGCCTTAATTACAGTGTTTCCAGTGGGCTACTTCTTTTAAATTCAGATTTCTTGATTAGCGCCACTTTTTTTAAAATCTTAAAACAGTGTTGCCAATGGGCTACTTTTTTTAAAATTTAGATTTATTGATTGGTACTACTTTTTCGGAACGGTAAAATTTGCCTTATTTAATGGCACGTTAATCAAGGCAAGAACAAGGGAAGTTTTACCATTTCAAAAAAGTGGTGCTAATCAAAAATCCTGATTATTTATCTTTAAAAAAAATAGCTCACTGGCAACAGTGCTTTAAAATTCGTCTTATTTATTGTGATTTTATTTAGGGCAAAAACAAGGGCAATTTCACAATTTCAAAAAAGGGGTGCCAATCAAAATATCTGAATTTATAAAAGTAGCCCAATGGAAACACTTCTTACTTATTGGCAGACTAAGTACCGTAAGAGGGGAGGAGGTAGAGAAACGATTTAGACTATTTAAAAAAAGTGGTGGCAGTTAATATATCTGAATAAATAAGTAGCAGACTGTCAACTCTGATGATAATATCTAATTCATGTGAGCTCACATTGCTGAATTTTGATATTTATTTCTGATATCTCCGGACGAAATATTATTTATTCTTTTTGAATCTGAAAATGAGATTATCTAGAAAATTTTACAAGTAAATGAGCCAGAAAAATATCTTTTTTTGGCTGTACAAATCATTGTTACAGTAATAAATAGAAAATAAAATTCCAACACAAAACATAAAAGGATTCAAACGACGGAAAAGAAGTACGTATGAAAAGATTAATTTTCATTTTCCTGTATTTACGTTTCTTAAAAGTACTAAATAAAATTGTTTCTTTTTGCTAAAATATGCATAAAAGTATGACACGGCGATTCCTTTCTTTTTAAAAAAAAAAAAAAAAAAAAAATGCTTGCTCATTTTCATAAATTAACGTTTAGAGAAATAATAAAAAAGATATTGCATGAAAAAAAAATACATCGTAGCAACATTATTCAGAATGTTGCATTTACGAATGTAAAAATAAGAAAGCTTTCCTAAGTAAAATATCACTTTACCTTAAAATAAAAAATAATTTTTTTATTTTTTGTAAATTTCACCTTAAATATTACTCAAAGGTACATTATATGCATTATGGCATGCATTTATTACCAAAAAAAAAATTTTTAAGTCATTTTTGAGAAAAAAGTGGAATTTTACGCGCTGTTTTAGAAAACTCCGAAATGCCCCATGCGCGTTCCATATCAATGAAAATCCCCAATATTTTTTATAAAAGTTTGGTTTATATATATAAAAAAATCTGTGCATCGAATTTTATATATTTGAATATAAAGGTTAAACAAATTTTTTTTTGAAAAATTTTGAAATTTTTCGAAAAAACTTCAAAATTTCAGAATTTTTCATTTTTTTTCATTTTTTTTGCAAATTTCAATTTAAATATTACTAAAGGGTACATTATATGCATTACGGCATGAATTTATCACAAAAAAAATTAAAAAAAAATTTATATTTGAGAAAAAATGGCATTTTACGTGTCGTCGTAGAAGTCTTCGAAATGCCCCCTGCGCATTCCATATCAATAAAAATCACCAATATTTTTTTATAAACGTTTGGTTTATATATATAATTAAAACTGTGCTTCGAATTTTATATATTTGAATATAAAGGTTAAAAAAAAAATTGAAAAATTTCGAAAAAATTTCAAAATTTCAAAATTTTTTAATTTTTTTGTAAATTTTAATTTAAATATTACTCAAGGGTACATTATATGCATTGTGGCATGCATTTATCACAAAAAAAATTAAAAAAAATTATTTTTGAGAAAAAAAATGGCATTTTACGCGTCGTCGTAGAAATCTTCGAAATGCCCCCTGCGCATTCCATATCAATGAAAATCCCGAATATTTTTTATAAAAGTTTGGATTATATATATAAATAATTATGTGCATCGAATTTTATATATTTGAATATGAAGGTGTAAAAAAAAAAAAAAATCAAAATTTTTGAAATTTTTTCGAAAAAATTTTGAAATTTTTAATTTTTTTTTTTTTTTTTTTACCTTTATATTCAAATATATAAAATTCGATGCACAGTTTTATTTATATATATAAACCAAACTTTTATAAAAAATATTGGGGATTTTCGTTGATTTGGAATGCGCATGGGGCATTTCGAAGATTTCTAAGATGACGCGTAAAACTCCATTTTTTTCTCAAAAATAATTAAAAAAAATTTTTTTTTTGATAAATGCTTGTCATAATGCATATAATGTACCCCTGAATAATATTTAAAGTCAAAATTTCAAAAAATAAAGAATTGATTTTTAAGGTTTTTTAAGGTCCCTCGTCCCCTTAATCTGTAGATACAAATTTGTAATTTTAAACCGGGAGAACTCGCTGCATGAGATTTTCTCTCACCGTCGTACTTTTTTAAGACTCTTATTTAAACCATTTTTCATTTTAATTAAACAAAATGTGTTTTCAATTATTTTACCTCTTTTGTGAATAAAAGTACTAAGCCAACTAAAAAAAGTTGATATTATACGAATGTAAAGTAAAAGAAAAGCAATTGGGCATTCTCACTAGCGAGTTCTCCCTGGTTAAATAACTTTATAAACCTTCAGAGATATTCTTTAACAAATAAACAACGCAGTGGTGGAAAATTGGCGCAGAGGCGGAGCCTATTGACACCACTAAATTATAGTAGTATTTTGCCTCTTATCTAATGATCAAATTTCTGCGTTTTTATTAAACGGAATAATACCATAAAAATTTAGTGGTGGCAATAGGCTCCACCTCTGCGCCAATTTTCCACCACTGACAACGTGTCTCAAATTACTAGTTCAAATGCAACAGAACAGCGAATGCGTGTTTAAGCGTTATTTTTCTTTTTGCTTAGAAAACCATGATTGTAATCCACTTCTGTTAACACTTGACGCACAGTGATGCATAACTGCGTCACTTATTATTTAAATCTTGGGAACCACCATATTTATATAGAAATATTAATCCTTTAATAAGTACACAAATATGCTTCTAAATAAATTAAAAAATATATCTTAAAATTTCTGGTGTCTAATCTTTAATATAAGAATAAACACACAATTCTAACAGAATAAGTCATGCATTTAACCCTTTAACCCCTTCAATTGCGGTGGTTCATTTTTGGACCACCTAATTTTAATCCCTAAATGGGATATTGACCAGAATTTTGGTTTGAAAATTTTCGTTTACTAAGTACGGGAAGAAAAGCTTTTATTTATTTTCAAATAAATTTGTTGCCAAATTCCGGTGTCAGTCATTCATTTCATTATTCTACTAATAGAAGTGCCTTGCCACTGAAAGGGTTAATTCTCGCTCCCGTGATATTCACGGGCTCTGTCTTTTATTCAGATTTTTTGATTCCCACCAGTTTTATAAAATAGTGGAATTGACTTTATTATGGTACCATTTTTCCTGTCATTTCATAAGGCGAATATTTCTTTTCCAAAAATGTGGTGCCAATAAGTAATTTGATTTTTTAAACCGTAATTTAATGCGATCGTTAAGGGGTTAAGGATTAAGTGTTACAAAATAAAAAGTTATATAAAATAAAGTATTTAGATTCATACTTATTAAAATATTTACTAATTAGCAGTATTCTAGTTTTTACTTGTATTGCAGATGTGCAACGCAAGAAAAGTTTGACGTATTATACGAAAAATCTATCTCTGATTTTTTTTCCTTATTTTTCCTGTGTAACAAACCTTTCTCAGAATCATATATAATTTTTTCAAAACAAAATAAAAAATAATGCATATATGAGTTAAACACTTTCCAACACATTCAGACTAATGTAACAAAAATTTGTCGTTTAGTAATGTGAACAATGATGTCTAAGTAAATAATTTTGAAAACGCATAACTCGTTTGAAAACTCAATTCCAGGGATTATCATCTACAGTTGGAAAATTATATAAGGCTAGTTGGGTTTTGTAGAGTAAGTCACACAGCTTATATCTGCTATGATTGTTGGGCAGAGTTATTTTCGAAAAGTTTGCATGGCCTTATTCAATTGACGAGATATCACCAATAAAATAAGTCACATTTTTCCGTTCTAAAATACTGGAAGCCAAAAATCGTAGGATGTGACTTACACTACAAGTACTTATCAAAATAGCCATAAATTATTTTGTGCAGATGCAAGATTCGTAGGAGTACCGTTATTTTTAATGCCCAATATCAGCATTTTTTTATAGAAAAATAAGTCTAGCGTAAACGGACGAAATTTCGCTTTATTTAAGGGGACCGGGAAAGCCCTATCTCCGCCATGTTAAATTCACCAACTCTATGTACCTTTTTCTCAGAAATGGTGAAAGACAGGAGTCTATATTTTTTAGAGTAGTTAGAATAACATGCGTTACGTATTTTAACAGACCATTTTACAGACCATTAACCCCTTGAGGGGCAAGCAATTACGTTTGTGAAATGCTGAATTCCCACCGGAATCTTTGAAAAATTCTATTTCAAAATAAGTAAAAGCAATTTTGCGGCTTTTTTCCACCAAAGTTAGAAAAGTAAAATTTAATAAAATTTTTCTGGTGTAAAACTTCATTAATCGTAGTTGGTATATAATATATACCGGTGCCCCTCAAGGGGTTAACAGACCATCTACGTGAAACTGAAAATTAATTATTAATTATTTATTGAAATTCATTTTTAAATTAGCAATTTTGATAAGATTTCACTGCTTAAAATAAATAATTCTCAAAAAATCATTAAATCCCTGTGTTAAAGAATACAATATAACATAATATAAGTATTAAAAAAAAATCTGAGTTCTTAAGTTTAATAGATATTGAAAAAAAGGAACACAAACATGAAAAATCTTAACAGCTTAATGGCATTAATGATTTAAATGGCCATTAAGCTGTGAAGTACTCTTAGAAAGAATGAATAATTCCAACACTTCTTTTTATATATATATAAACATGCGTGACACATCATTGGAAAGATAAAAGTTTAAACTACTTAATGATATAAAAAATAAAAACCGATTTTTCCCCCAAATTTCGCTTACCTTGAGAGATTTTTTTCATAAAAAAATATTGGTACCGAAGAATTTCTTTGTCTGGAAATTTAAGGACCCTCACGAACTCTGAGGTGTGTATATGATCTATAGATATGATGTATTGGGTTTTCTGGAAAGTTCGGGCCGATTTTGAAGGAAACTTGAAACACAGAAGATTTAAATTTTAGTACACATTTATTAAATTATATAGGTGCTGTTCCGTTTTGCAACTTTCTTCCATCCGTCCAGAAGTCTCCTAATGTCATCTTTCAAAATCATTTGTGATTTAATGGCAAAATCCTTATCCAGATGCCTTTTTTATGTCATTCAAAGAGAATTTTTGAGAAAAAGAAATAAAGAGTAATCGGGGGGTGCAATGTCCGGAGAGTAGAGAGGGAAAGTTAGAATGTCTCAAACGAAGGGAAAGGGGGACAAAAAGATATAACCCTGAATATTTTTATACAAAATATAAAAATATCATGTTGAAAATAAAAACCTTTCACATATCGTCGGTACAGTGTTGCCAGATGGGCTACTTTTTTTAAATTCAGATTCTTCATTGGCACCAATTTTTCGAAATGGTAAAATTTGCCTTATTTAATGACATATTAATTAAGGTGAAAACAAAGTTAATTTTACCGATTCATAAAAGTGGTGGCTATCAACAAATCTGAATTGAAAAAAAGTAGCCCACTTTTAACACTGCGTCGGTACCCTGTCAAACTGTCCAAAATGAAAACAGTGTTGCCAGTGGGTTTTTTTTTTAATTCAAATTTCTCGATTGGCACCACTTTTCTAAAATGGTAAAATTTCCCTTGTTTTCGCCTTAATTAATATGTCGTTAATCCATTTTCGGCCAAAAGTACGTAAACGCACCATTTCAATAAATATTTTTCTTATTAACACTGTGACGAAAATTTTTCACTAATTTTATTTTTCTGCTATTTTTAAGGATTCTGGAGGCATCTATAAAATATCAGTAATTCAATTGGAGTAAACACTTTCTGTTGAGAAATTTAAAAAATACGCTAGTCTTTTAAAATTGAAACGATTATTAACAAATTAGACTTTTTGTAAATGTATAATTATTCCACTTGAAATTAATCATACGTTTTTACAATGGATTAAAGTTGCAAGTTCTGTAAATAAAATATTAATAAAACAAATGTCATAAAAAATTTAAAAAACATTATAAATTTCAAATTTAATGGTGCGTTAGCGCATCATTGACCGAACCTTGAAAATGCCGAATGCATTTTATTTGTCAAATAAAATATTATTTTTCATGCACGAAACTTTTTTTTTGTCACTCTGCTTTTTTGGCCCTTTAACACGTTCACGCCGGCGCGGTGGGTCACACTCGACTGTCTCAGAGTTGTCAAGTCTCCGGCTTTTTGCACACCACTGTTATTTTAGAGAAAATGTTGTTCCTTTAAATCGCCCAATTGCTCTAATTAATTAAAACAACATTTTCTGTATTAAAATTCTGGTATCCAAAAAGCCGGAGACTTGTCAGCTCTGAGACAGTCGAGTGTGGCCCACTGCGCCGGCGTGAACGTGTTAATGAATGTAATTTAAGCACATTTCAATAAAAATAATACCACATTTTGCAAAATTTCAACGCTTGGCCTAAAACGGGTTAAACAAGGCGAATTTTGCTGCTTCCAAAAATTTGCGCCAACGGAGAAAACTGAATTTGAAAAAATGTATAGCACTGGCAAAACTGTTTTCTGACTGAATAGTTTCACATGGTACCGACGGTATACTTCGGCAGCGTCTGCACATGAAACGTACTATAAAATGTATTTTTTTTTAATAGTGGTTCTAATAGAATATAAAAATAGTAACCAGTGGGCATGAATCGGTACGAACTTTCCGGACAGCGCAATATATTACATAGTATGCAAAATTCTAGTTCAGTTAGGTGGCACATAACACAGTTGGAAATTTCCCTTCAGCATATTCAGTTAATGGAGAGAAATCTATTTAAATTCTTTTGTGCGGCCCTATATATGATCTATAGAAATTCTAAACATTGAGCAAAATGTAAAAAATTGGTTAAATAAAAAATAAAAAAAACAATTCCAAAATTGAAAACGCAGACAGTATTTTGAAAATAAACATCAAATCAGAATAAATTTCAAAACCTGTGTTTGTTGAAAATATAAAAATATAGCGCAGTATTTTGAAAATAAACATTGAATTAGTAGTTAAAAATAAATATGGAATCATAATATGTTTAAATGTTTATTTCCATTGAAAATATGAAAATTGTCATCGTATATATTTTGTGTAACGATATTTTAAAAATAGACTTTGAATTAAAATAAATTTAACTGCTGATTTGTCCTAATATTATCAGCTATATTTTGCAAATAAACATTGATTTAGAATAAAAGAAAAGGTTTATTTTCTCTGAAAATGTTATTGTGATAATTTGGAAAGAAGCATTGGAATGCAAAATATATAAATATTTTGAAAATATCAGTAAATATCAGTAAATATAAAAAAAAAAATATAACCTTTTATATCATAAATTAAAGGCTACTTTCATAGAAAAAAATGAAATTTCAAAAGCTGAATGTTATTCCATTTATTATATCTAAGAGTTACTCGTGTTTTTCAGAAAGCGCATTAACCCATTAAGGGGACCTTCTAAATTAGGAGACCAAAAAAAAAAAAAGCACTTTTTTATGATTTTTTTGCAAGAAAACTGCATGATGGATCTTTTTGAAATTTTAATAGTTTATTGTACATATCTTAAGGTAAACACATTTTTTTTTTTTTTTTTTTTTTTTTTTTTTTTTTGTTGCTTCTACTCTAACAAGTAAAGGTACTATAATCCGTGGCGGCGAATTTCGATTTTTATAGCTCATTCGATTCGTCTCTTCGAGATAAATAATTTGCCACCTCGCATATCGGCTATTGAGTTTTAATAATGACAGGGGGGCCGGGTCAAAGTTTAAAAATTTGCATAATGCAGGGCTGCCAAAGGCGACTATTTTTATATTTTATTGGCACCGCTATTTTAAGAGAAAATTTTTGTTGTACACTTCTTTTGCAGATGTTGTCACAGTGGATGGGAAAAAATTATGTTTTATAAAAGTGGTGCGCGATAGAATTAAAAAAATAGTGTCTGTGGCAGCACTGTAATGCGAGCTGCCGAAAATAAAACAGGAGCAGAAAATTCCTTCGCATGCAACCGTACGTAGACGTTCCGCAAGTTACGAACTGACTGAAAAACTGACAAAAGAACAGACAATGTGTGGTTACAAAGATTAATGTTCGCAATTCGGGAAAAAGTATTGACAGGATGAACAAAACTAGACGAGGACATCATAACTTGTGAAAACCTGCCTGTCATGTAGCATACGAATATTTTATCTGCAATTAGAAATTCTTATAATAACACAAATAATATAACATTATAGTAGTTATTGACAATGTATGGCACTGAAAAAATGATTAGTAAACATAAATCTCACTTATTTTTTTGAGAGTATCTGTTTGTCAATGAACGAAATTTTGAAATTTGACCCGGCCCCTGTCATTATTAAAACTCAATAGCCGATATGCGAGGTATAAAATTACTAATAAGTAAAGGTACTATAGTCTGTGGCGGCGAATTTCGATTTTATTGGTCATTCGATTCGTCTCATCGAGCTTAGTAATATTATATCTCGCATATCGGCTATTGAGTTTTAATAATGACAGGGGGCCGGTAAAAGTTTAAAAATTTGAATTTTCCAATTTGTTTACAAAGTGGGAGGGGGTTGCTTAATCGGGAAGGGCAGATTAACGGGATTTTACGGAATGTGCCCGCCGGTTCTGTATGTACATAACGCGATAACTCTTGATAGAAACATCCCATTTGGTTAAAAAAAAAATTTCTAGTTTCATTCTGATAAGGCGCTTCTCTGATTAGTTTTAGGGGTTCATTGGTTAAGAAAAGGGGGGTTAGTCCACCCCCCCCCCCTTAATTCCGATAAAAGGGTTTTTCATGCAGAATTATTCGATTTGCTCCGAATTAGGTATACCGGTTTATTATGTTAAGGAGCTTCCCTGATTAATTTTGGGGGTTCATTGGTTAAGGATAAATGGGAAAAGGGGGGCTAGTCCATCCCCTTAATTTAGATAAACGGGTTTTTCATGCAGAATTATTCGATTTGCTCCAAATTTGTTATACCGGTTTATTATGTTAAGGAGCTTCCCTGACTCGTTTTGGGAATTCATTGGTTAAGGATAAAGGGGGGAAAAGGGGGGCTAGTCCACCCCCCTTAATTTAGATAAATGGGTTTTTTTGCAGAATTATTCGATTTGCTCCAAATTTGGTATGCCGTTTTATTATGTTAAGGAGCTTCCGTGACTTGATTTGGAGGTTCATTGATTAAGTATAAAGGGGAAAACGGGGGCTAATCCCCCTTCACTTATTTTTTTGAGGTAAATTATTCATTAAAATAAGAGTATAATATACAATTAGTGTGAATAGCCTGTGAGCTCAATGCCATCAGTTTAGCTGGGCACTTTTCTTTTTTATTTAAATCTTGCCCACCGTGTCAAAAAATGTGGTTTAACATATTTGTTTATAATTTAGAGTAGAAGCAACAAAATCTAATAAAAAAATTCTTGTGTTTACCTTAAGATATGTACAATAAACTGTTAAAATTTCAAAAAAGATCCATCATGCAGTTTTCTTACAAAAAAATCATACAAAAGTGCTTTTTTTTTTGGCCTCCTAATGTAGAAGGTCCCCTTAACCGCCGAAACTGTAACATAGGGATCTTCAATTTTTATGCAGAAAAACGTTTGGCACCACAAATTTTGAAAAAAAATCTTCGCTTTATATAATGATCAATTTTTCTGTTATTAAATAAGGCAATTCTTTTAATTCAAAAATAGTGGTAGCTAGGTAGTAAATTTAAGCATGGACATTTAATTTTACTGTTGCTTGAACGCAACATCAGCGGGAAATGGGTTAAAATAAGTTAATTCTGAAAATCTATTAAAAATATTTACCTCAAGTTTTTAAAATTTTCAAATTTATATTTTGTACCTCCATTAATCACCATACTAGACCTTTTTCGTTATGAGGCTCTTTAAATACAAATTTTAGATAACTTGTATACCCGCTTCCATTTTGAGATCTTAAATAGAAAAAGCCATAACTACATTTCAAATGATCGTACGGAGAAATCAAAAACTGTTTTGGATAGAAATTTGTACAGTGTCTCAAATAAAAAATAAATGAAAATTGCCACATAGGCTAAAAATTGGATGTTTAACCCTTTGCACTCGAGCTGTGATTCTCACTTACCGTTAGTGTTGCCGGTTGTACCGCGTAAATCGGGGCTGCAAATTCCCTGGACTCTAGTAGTTTAACCCTTCATACCTTAACGGTCGCATTAAATTACGGTTTAAAAATTCAAATTTCTTATTGGCACCACTTTTTTGAAAATAGAAATATTCGCCTTATTTAATGACGGGTAAAATGGTACCATAATAAAGCCAATTATACTATTTTATAAAACTGGTGGGAATGAAACAATCTGAATAAAAGACACAGCACGTGAATATCACGGGAGCGAGAATTAAGGGGTTAAATGCATGGTGATGTATATCTGAATCACTTTTTATTTAACTCTTAATAACCACTGTATTTATATAGAAATATTAATCCCGTAAAAAATTACAAAGTTATGGTGCTAAATAAAGTTAAAAATATATCTTAAATTTTCTGGCGTCTCTGTAAGAATAATAAGAATAATAAACGTAAGAATAATAAACACAATTCTAAAAGCATAATTCATGCAGTTAAGGGTTAAGTTTTAAAAAATAAATATTTATATAAAATAAGGTATTTAGATATACTTATTAGAACATTGCCTAATTGGCAATATTTTAGCTTTTACTTGTATTGCAGATGTGCAACATAAGAAAAGGTTGGCGTGTTATGCGAAAAATGTATCTCTGATTTATTTCCTTTATTATTCCTATGTAATAAACGTTTCTAAGAATCATAATTTTTTTAATCAAAATAAAAAAATAATACATTTAAGGGTTAGAGAAATTTTCTTCGTCTTATCTAATGCCAGAATTATCTTGAACAGGCGAAATAAACTCTAAGAAATTAGCAGTGTAAAGAGCATTTGGGATTCCATTTTACGCGATAAACCTGACAACACCTGTGGTGACTGAGAATCACCTCTCGAAATTAGTCGGATAAAAGCGACCAAAATTTTTAATATATAACTTCGCCAATCTAGCATCACTGTTTCGAATTTCTATAATGTACGTCATCTGTTGAAACTATCCGAACACTTTCAATTCTAGAAAATTTGTAGAAAATCTCGAGAAATAAAGGATAAATTGTTCATGAATTTTGCGGATATAAAAAACACTTTTTACTTCATATTTGATTATTAGAGAAGTATTAAATTAAGAAAAAAAAAATAAAAAATAAAAATAATAATACGATCACCCCTGTTTTACGATCCCCATGTATCATAATCGAGCTTGAAATGAATTATAGCTCTAATAAATTATTAAATTTACGCTCTATAAAGCGTGTATGTCGTTGCTTAAAAATAAGGTTCCGTACGGAAAAAATTCTACGACGAGTGTCATAATTACATAGCGGCCAACTTTAAAGCTTCTTTACTACCATTATTTTTAAGCAGAAAATATTGCCTTATTTAATCTTAAGTTTTAGATGATTAAATAATTTTTTTCTGTTAAAAAATATTGGTAGGAAAAAAGCGTAAATGTTGGCAACTATGTAATTATTTCTCTGGTCATCTATTCCAAAGGCCCTCTGGTCACCTGTGATATTTTTATTGTTATTTAACACTAGAACCACCGGGAATTTTACTCAAGTTTTATAAAAATATTTGACACCAGAATTTTTATTAAAATTATTTGACTGATTTATTTAACGTAAATCTGCGTGGTTTAAATTTAACTTATGAAAGAATTTCTGATTCCAGTTGTCATTTAACCCTAGATCTACCGGGAATTTTATTCAAGTTTTAATAAAACGTTCTACACCAGAATTTTTATTTAAAACTATTTAACTTATTTATTTACGTTATTTTTGTCTGGTTTATATACTTAGTTTATTTTAAAGAAATTTCTGGTTTGAATGAATATTTTGTATGTACCTGTCGGGTCCAATGGACCCGTCTGGTAGACGGAGGGTTAATCATATGGTCGATTCGGATCGACTTGTTCTGGGCGTTCTAGTGTTAAACGTTTCGAATAAAAGTGCAAAACATCAACGAAAGAAATTCTGCCTAAATGAGATGATAAACATATTAGGGACCCTCCTTTGCTATTCATGTCTTTTAACCCTTTTCATTCGAGAGGTGAGTCTCACTCACCACTAGTGTTGCCAGAGTATCCCACGTAATTCGTAGCTCCAAATGATCTGGACACCAGTATTTTAAAGGAATTTTGTTCCTCTTATCTAATAGCAGAATTATCTGCGATTAAAGATGGCGAAATAAACTGTAAAAAATAAGTGGTGTCCAGAGCAATTGAAGCCCATATTTACGCGGAACACTTCGCAACAACAGTGGAGAGTGAGAGTCACCTCTCGAGTGCAAAGGGTTAAAAATTTAAAATATTTTCACACGTTTTCTGTTTATGCGCGTTGTTTTGAAATACGTTAGCTCCACTTTCCAAAAAATTGGCATTATGAAGAATAAATATACTGGAAGTTTAATAAAATATGAGCATTTGTATCAATTTCAAGGTTTATGACATCACTGTTTCAGATTAGAATACATCGACTTAATTTTTAAATCTCAGAAATTGCAGTCATTCTTCTATTCGTAAAATTCGTAAATGGTTACCCCATTAACTGCAGAAATCGTAACATAGGGGTCTTCAACTTTATTACGTTTGCCACCACAAATACTAAACGATAACCTTCGCTTTATTTAATGTTCAAACTTTCTGTAATTAATCAAGGCAATTTTCTAAATTAAAAAAATAGTGGTATCTCGACAGTTAATTTAAATTTATTTTTAAAGGTGCGAAAACTCATCATTATCAGGCAATGGGTTAAATGACACCAGGGTTTACAAACAAAATTATTTTAAAATAAGTAAAAGCTTTTCTTTATGTCCTGAATAAAAGGAAAAATTTATTCTAAATTCTGGTAGCAGCGTGGCATTTCGGGATTAAAATTAAGTGGTTCAAAAATGATCCATCGCCCTTGAAAAGGTTAATTGTAAGACAAAGCACTGCCATTTTAACCCTTAAATGCATATGGTATCGTTTTTGTTACAGTAATTGTTCCCTATTTATTGGATTTTTTATTCACATATTCCGTATTTCCACCAGAAAAATAAAAAAGAAAATTTCGCTCCATTTAATAACAGCCATTTCGTTATTAAATAAACCGAAATTTACCATTTATATTTTCTGGTATGAATTCCGATTCACTGAATTATGAAATTTCGGGAACGCATTCTACCCTATGCATTTAAGGGTTAAAGCGTGCGAACTAACAGCGTAACTGTTATCGTAACATCAGAGAATCATGGGTTTTGAATTCAATGTGCACATTTGTCCCATGGAACTATGAATAAAGAGGAATTGACATACGCACTGATAAACATAGGCCAGCATAGCTGCCAAGTTTTACGCTTTTTACCACTAAAATTTAATAGAGATTTGCCCTTTATTTAAACGTGAGATTTCGACGATTAAATAAAACAATATTTACTATAAAATGTTAATGGTAAGGAAAAAGCGTAAAAGTTGGAAGCTATGGCCAGGATAAACTTCCACCTGTAAACTTGAGTAGAAATGTTCTCCATATTTAAACAAATTATTCATTCAGAATTTCAGTGATAATATTTATGGCAAAATGAGATATTCATGTTTACTGGTGGAAGTTTGCCCCAGCGGTAGTCAAGCGCTGATTTTCCGTCATATTCTGATAACTTAAACAATATCCCGTCAGTGTCAGTAAAAGATATTATAATCTCGTTCAGTAAAAATTATAAATAATTTTTAGCTTATTTGTGAGAGAAATTTTGCATGAATAATTTGCTTAAATAAGGCGAATATTTCAAATTTACTGCTAGAAGTTTTCCCCGGCGGTAATCAGGTACTGTTAATAATATGTAAAAATCAATCGCCATCTTGTGACTACCTCCCCGTAGTATTTCCAAGTGTCCCGCGTAAATTAGGGTTCCAAATGCTCTGGACATCACTAATGTCTTAGGCTGCACACATTATATTTTGCGTATTTTGCCATCCCTCTCCAGTTTTCATGGAAATCTTTTATTCACGACCATTCTGCGGTTTATTCACAAAAGAATGAGGGGAATCAACCCTACTTGAAGGAAAGGTTCCTCTTTTGCAGGACATCAGTTCCTTTCCTTTTAAAGTCATTAAAAATCAAAGACACTGCGTGGCCACAAGAAACGACGCCGACACTCATAACAGTTAGAAGGATGGTGCGTTCGCAGCCTTACACTTTATTTCGCCATCTTAAATCGTAGATAATTCTGCATTAGTATTAGGTGAAGATATTTACCTTGAAATACTGGCGTCAAGAGCATTTTTAGCCCCAAGTTATGCGGGACACCTGTCAACAGTCCTCCCCAATTACTTCCCTATTTTCAATAAAATTTTTCGAAATTTCTGGTGTGAATTAAGCGTTAAAGAAATACAGTCATTTGCGCCACAAAGACTTAAGATGATGGAGTTCAACATATGAAACAATTTTGCGTTTACAAGTATCCTTTAACCCTTTGAGGGGCAAAGTACTTCTAACGCTAAAATGTTAAAATGATTGAATGACACCGGTATTTATGAATAAATTTATATGAAACTGAGTCAAAGCTTTTTTTCGCATACATCATTTTAAGCAAAATTTAACTCTTAAATTCCGGTGCCAATATGGCACTTGGGAATTAAAATTAAGTGGTATATATTATATACCGGTGCCCCTCAAGGGGTTAAAAGTAACTGTTTAGGCGTTATCTATCAGTCAGAGATAATAGGGGACACCCTGTATATTAGGGTGGGCCGAAAAAAACTTTTTTTTTAATTTCGATGATGGGTAGTGCGGAAAAGTGGCCACTAGTGGGACTAAGTTCACACAAAAAATTTGAGATTTTTAGGACAATTCCTATATTTGCCGCTTTTGGCTTGAAGTTTTGCTAAAATGCTGATTTTTGAACTTTTTAGCAAAAGTTAAAAAAAATGTTAAATTAAATTTATTTTAATTGTATTTACTTGAAAAGGCATACTTAATGTGCCAAATGTTTAAATATGCTCTGATTATGCACTATTTTTATGCTACATGCTTTTAAAATGTACAGCTTTTAGCTTGTTTTGCGTTCGGTAACAACGCGAAACTACGCGGAACTCACCGCGAGGAGGTAGCTGTACTGCGAGTTCCACCCGCCCTCCTACCCACAGAATATTATATTCAAAGTGCATAGCTTTTTAGGTTACGAAGTCCTTCTTAGAAATGAATTTTGGCATCTTTTTCTGCGCTTGCAGTTTTACTCTAATGAAGGCATCTCTTCCTTCACTCCCACATTTCTTTAATGCAGCTTCTATCACAATTTTAACGACTCTTTCCACAGCCTGGGAGTGACTTGGAAAGCAGGTTAATGCTTTATTCAACATGGATCCTGAAATTATATTTCCTTTAATTTCTTCTAATGAAAGAGTTTTTGTTATAGGAGGCTCGCTGATTTCGGTGGCTACACAGTCGATGGAATCATAGTATTCCGTTGCTTTAAAGTTCAGCTTTGGAATCTGAAATTCTCGCATTTTGTTGATTTTTATCTTTTAAATTGCGGCATTTTTTTATTCTTTTCCATGCCATTCTTCTAATTTCTATGCTATCATCGGTTGCCATTGCTATCAGTAAATTCTCGGGATGGCCATAGTATCCATTTGTCTGTACGACTGAATGGACTGTCTCTTTTAGCTCATCTGGTAGAAACGTCGAAAGTTGAATAATCTTCCACAGATGTCTAGGCCCGTCCGCGCAACCTGGCCTTTTCCTTACAGAAAACCACACTGGTGCATAAACTTTTATCACGTACTGCGCGAGATATTTAAGCGCTTCATCAGGATTTGAACTACTAACGTACAAGCGTAAAATTCTGCAGGAAGTTGTGATCCATCTCGATTGCACAATTGGTCCAGGTTTTCTGTTTTCCAGCCCTCGAGGACACTGTCCGCTTGAAACTGCTGCACAAATATCAAATAAATATTTTTGATCAGTACTCAGATCTTCAGTCTTTTCCATTTCTGATGTCCATGAAACAGCAATAGGTTCGAACAAAGTGACACGTAGATTTTCGCACCCTGTTAGTCTAGAACCGATTGGGCCGGCAAAGGACTTAGGTCCCGTGGTTCCACCATCAAGTTTAGACAGTAGATGTCGGAGTGGAAATTCGTTCGTATGAAGAATACATATCAAATGTTGCAGCTCTCTTCTTAAATTTTTTTCAAGACAGGCAATAACACCATTGCGTTTTCCTGTATTAACAGCGGTGCCATCACACCCGAGTGCTATCAGTTCAAAAATGTCCACTTTGTTCTGACATAGAAAATTATATAAGGATTTTGCTATTTCTTTTCCGCGGAAGGAACGAGGTGTCAAGTGACCCAAATATTCCGAACCAGGTTCAAACAACACGGTGATATGTTCCTCACTTTTCTCTCGACGGTGTCGCTTGTTCCCTTTTTTTTCTATCACGATCGTTTTATCCTTTCTACCATCAAAGAATATGCTTTTAATTTTCCTTCCTTCAAGAACTTCATCCTCCCTTATCTTCTGTCCAAGTTTATGTTTCTCTCTTCTGATCTTGTTTTTATCGATGACGAGATTCTTATCTTTTTCTGTCACAATTACTGCATCTTGAAGCACGGATGAAGCTATTAACGCAACTTCCCTCTCTGATACACCAGTGGCGGGCGCTGTGTGAGACAGGGATATGCGTTTAGGGGTGTCTGGCTTTGAAGGGCCTGGTTAAAATTCAGATTCAGTCGAACTGCTTGCTTGAAAGCTCCCACTACTTGAATCTTCCAACAATATATCTGTCTTCCATCTGCATCTAACTCCACTCGCTGAAGGCTTTGTCGCAGAACTACTATTCCTCGTTGAAATTGTACCCCTATTCATTTTCCGTCATATTTTATTTACAAGAGTTTTGCTTGTTTTTAAATCAATATTTCCGATAAACATTTTTCGAAAAGTCCTTTGATCCTTCAAGAAGTTCACCTCTCGATGTGGAACTTTACGCCTGATGTCACAGCTACAATTGTTCAAGTCTCTACACTTACAAGCTGCAATGTCAAAAAGAGAGGTTTCCACATTTCGTACGAAATCTTCGCGGATCGTCTTGCCTTTAACGCCCGTATGATTACAGGATTTCTCCAATGATCTACACTTATTGTAATAATTTTTAATTTTTCCGTTAATTGTTCATTGGGAAACCATTGGTATGTAAGCCTTTATCCAGATTTCGGAAACTTTTCACCTACCATTTTAATAATATCATCCACTGGTTGAAGATAAATATCTCGATTTTCTTCTATATCGCTTCGCAACCAATAGTAGTGACACATGATGTCAGCATAAGTAGGCAATTGCAAGTCTTTCAATTTGAGGGGTTTTGGGGGATTCTGCTGCCCGTCACCTAAATGTATGACCCTTAAAGCATCGAAAAAAATAAGGAAGACCAAGGGACATAAACAAGACAAAAGAGAGAAACCGTTGAAAGATTCAAACAATACATGCAACTTTTGCTCACTTATACGCGAAAAGGCTATAAAAATCGTCTAATTTAAAATACACATAGCAATTAAATAATACATTACCAGAGCTTATTTATACATTTGACACATTAAATATCTCTTTTCAAGAAAATACGATTAAAATAAATTTAATTTAACATTTTTAAAAAAAATTCTCAAAAAGTTCAAAAATCAGCATTTTAGCAAAACTTCAAGCCAAAAGCGGCAAATATAGGAATTGTCCTAAAAATCTCAAATTTTTTGTGTGAACTTGGTGCCACTTGTGGCCACTTTTCCGCACTACCCATCATCGAAAATAAAAAAAAAGTTTTTTTCGGCCCACCCTACTGTATATTTTCTGGTCGAGAATTAGATAGTTGGATTACTGAATATATATTAAAAAGACACGGTAAATAAATATATTATAATAGATACCGATACACATACCTAATTCTCTATTACACGGCAATAGATATAAAGCTCTAGGGATATTGAAAACCATTATTATTAATTGAAAAATCTGTTTTATTTAATCGCAGAATTCTTAAATTATAAAAGGCGAAGATTACTATTAAAAATCATTGCATTATTTGTCCGTAAATTTTTCAATCTA
This sequence comes from Maratus speciosus, assembly GCA_963932465.1. NCBI lineage: Eukaryota > Metazoa > Arthropoda > Arachnida > Araneae > Salticidae > Maratus > Maratus speciosus. Next base: position 198,321,502 of record OZ010796.1, on the reverse strand, counting down.
TTAATTGTATAAAAACTGAATTAGATGTACCAAGAAAATACATACATGTACTCATATACGTATTTTCAAGATATTTTAAAATACCACGAAACTTTATATACCCTTTAAATTTAGATTTTACTTATCTTTACTTCCAAAAGCTGCATTTAAGATTTCTAGAAACTTCTTGATGTCGATTTAAATATTTGGGAGACGGATGTTCTAATCAATTATTCTGAGACCTACATCATCCTCCTTTAATTTCAGCATGCACAATCAGACATGTTTAAACAGGGTAACTTCGAAACTAATTGGATATCTGTTAAAATATCTAAACCTTTTTCTTCAAATATTTGAGGTTTTCGTACAAGATAATTATTGATCTTTTCTAATTTGCATAAAACTTTTCTGTGCTTTTGTTAAATATTGAGAAATGTAGCGAGTTGAAATTTTCATTAAAATATTCGACGCGGAGAAATTTTATTAAAAGAAATCATTTCTGGCACTCATTTAAATTATTTTTTTTCTGATAAGTAAAGTGTGAACTAAAATACGTTGTTCTATGACAAGCAGTATTTTATATAAAATTAAAAGAATGGCTTCTTTATAACTCTCATTTCTTTCCTGATGATATCCCACTTAACAGAATTTGTGAAACATTTAAATGTATATATTGGGTTCTCAAATATTTTCATTTAGTTTTTTAATGTAGGAAATAAAAACAATGTTTTGTACAAGCATCGTATATTTTAATAAATTATATTCTGACCTTTGTTAACGATGTCGTTTTCTTTCCACCAATTCATAATGCAGCTTTTATAGAACGTCTGCTAATTATCCGTTAAAAGCACCTTCAGGTATGTACCAGGTGGCCTAAAAATGACAGATGGATTTTACAATTCAATAACTTGCAAACGCTGACAGATATTTAAAAAATTCTTGCAGGAGTGCTATGTATGATGTCATGAGTTTTTTTTTACAGTGATTCTTGATTTTAGTTCGAATTTCAAACAATAGATGGCGCTGAGAGCAATAGGTGCTCAGTCCAGACCCGATTTTTGATACTTCGGTATCCTTTCAATGCATTTTAAGGGGTCTCAGGACTCTTAAAGCTTTAAAATTTTCGAAATTTTAATTTTTTTAGATGTTAAACTCCTATCTTTTCTGAACATTTTGATATAATTGTTTCCTTGAAATTCCTATTATAACTGAAGTTATGGCTTTTACATTTATACACGTTCAATAGCTGAAGCGTCGTTTCGGAAACTTTGAAGCCATTTTTCTCCAAATGACGTTTTTGGGCATAACGCGCATGATATCGCAAAAACTTATGAATATTTTTTCATGAAATTTTCAAAACATATGTTTCATGTTAGTCTGTATAAACTGAACCTAAAATTTCCTTTTTATTGTTCAAAACAATATTTTTTTAGGTGATTATACTGTTGAAATTTTCTTAATTTTGCATTAGCTAAATACAACTTTGTATTAAAAATATAAAAAAGCTTTAAATACAAATTTATTTAGGTTCAGGGTAATTATTACAATCTGAAGTATAAGTAGGCATCAAAATTTTTATTCTAGTTGCAATACTTATTTTCTAATCGTGCGCGTAAACTGTTATGCCAATTTTTTTCTCGTCAAATGTCTAACAGTTTGGAGCCCCCTGTAAATGCTAATTCTGCATATTATAATTTTTTATATACATGAAACAAAAGAACATACTTATATATTTTATTCCAATTGAAATTGTGTCTTAAAATCAAATACATTTTAAGATATTAAATGTTGAAAATGGTCTTTTTTTTTCATTTTTTCCAATTTTAAGAGTCCCGAGACCCCTTAATCTCCTATATTCGCATGGTAGAAGAGGAGGGCCGAAAAATCGATCACGGATTTAGCGGTTATTTCTTTCAGCGCCATCTATCGATGCTATATCTAACTAAAACTGTGAATCGCAGCATAAAAACTCTGACATCTTGCATAAAACTCCTGAAAGAATTTTTTTAATATCTGTCACCGTTTGCAAGTTACTGAATTTTAAAATCCATCTGTCATTTTTGGGACACCCGGTATTTACAGCACTCACATCAGAGAACGTTTTCCGGTTCAACGAATTTTCCAGTGAACGAAACGAGTGGTAATGGGAGATCTCAATGTCCGGTGAATATCAAGAATCAGTCAAAACATTTCAGTCAAGACACAATAATTTCCGCCGGGTCACCGATGGAATTATTAATAAAGAGGAACTGACGTATCCTTACAATCAGGGCCTGATTATCAACGGGGCACACTTACACCAATAAATTTTAAAAGAAAAGTTCGCCTTATTTAAACGCCGTATTCATGTAAAATTTCTGCCATGAATGAGACAAAATTTCCTGTTTATTTTTAGTGGTAGGAATTTGCCCCGTGGGTAATCAGGCTCTGCTTACAATAGTAAAGCTTCAACAGTAACCGCTTTCGCAGGGTTTGATTACCGCCGGTGGAATCTACCACTAGAAAATTCACTTAGAAATTTTATCCTTATTTAACCCTTTAAAGGACGGTGATGCCGTCACGGCATCACATAATTTTAATCCCAAATTTGCACAGGAATTTTATGATGAAAATGTCATCTTTATTAAGTACGCGAAAATTTACTTTTACTAGTTTACAAATAAAATCTCGTGTTAATACTTGTGTCAGTAAATTATTTGAACATTTTACAAATACAAGTACCTTACCCTTGAAAGTGTTAAACGCATTGTTCAGACAAAATTTCAGTCATAAATAATAGAAAGAAACAGGTTTTAATTTCTGGTGGAAGTTTATTTTGGCAGAACTCGGGCACATCATTTTCGCCATATTGTGACAACTAGTGAAACAAAGGGACTGTTTTACAAGATAAACTTGCACCAGTAGAAACAAATAGAAAATTTTGCATATTTGTGAGAAAAATATTACCGTGAATAAGGCAAATAAGACAAAATTTTCTATTCAATTTTACTGGTAAGAAGTTTGCCTCGGCTGTAATCAGAAACTGTAGATCCGATTTTAACCCTTAAATGCATGAATTATTCTTTTAGAATTGTGTTTTTTATTTTTATATTAAGGATTAGACACCAGAAATCTTAAGATAGATTTTTAACTTTATTTAGTAGCATATTTTTGTAATTTTTTAGAGGATTAATATTTCTATATAAATATAGTGGTTGCAAGAACTTAATTTATGTATTAAAAATTAAATAAAAAGGTGATGGAAATTTACATCACTATGCAATTATGGGTTAATCCCTTGAGGGGCACCGGTATATATTATATACCACCTACGATTAATAAAGTTTTACATCAGAAAAATTTTATTAAATTTCTCTTTTCTAACTTTGGTGGAAAAAAAGCCGTAAAATTGCTTTTACTTATTTTGAAATAGAATTTTTCAAAGATTCCGGTGTGAGTTCAACATTACAGGAACACAATCACTCGCCACTCAAGGGGTTAAAAAATCAGCTGTCTTCTGGTAACAAACTCCTCAGTTACTTCATACTTCATACAGTACACAATATGTCTCCTCCTCTTTAATGATAACTCCATTCCTGATACTTGCAGAACTTGATACTACTGATACTGTGAAAAAGTTTTAAATAAAAAATATGGTGTGAAATATTTTATAAAACGTGAATAAAAGGATCAGGGTCCATAAGCTTCGCTTTTTGGCCCATGAAATACGCCTAAAATTCGATTATGTTATACTGACTTAATTATTTCACTTTTTAATAATAGAAGGTATATACTGTACGATTTTAAAAATAGTTTTTGTATTTTGTTCGAATTTATATGACTTACACAAGCTTGAAGTTCGTGTATTTCGTAGTTTTGATGAAAAAAAAACGCAATTTCCGCTATTTTTCTCATCAATTTACTTCCTAGTTTTAATACTTTACTATGAGCGCAGCTTTGCAACACTTTTATTTTAACATATTTTGTATATTTTGATGTGTTTTATAATATATGTCAAGAAGAAAGTGTCGCATGATTGCGCTCATATTACTAACTGAGGTAAAATTAGCAGAAAGTGCGTATTTTTCATAAAAACTACGAATTATACGAACTTTGAGCTTGAGTAAGTCATATAAATCCGAACATAGAGACAAAAACTCTCTGCGATTTAAGGTGGGGAAATAAACTGTAAGAAATTAGTGGTGGCCAGAGAATTGGGAGCCCTCACGGGACACTTGCAATTTACGCGGGACACCTGGCAACACTAGTCCCACCCGACCTGAAAGTGTTAAAATGTTAGATAATAAAGGAACAAAACAGATGCAAACGATAGGGTAATTACCGAATATATTTAATTTCATTTTTCTAGTTGAACTAAACTAAGGTTCTATAGTTTGAAATTTTTCATTTCCTAAATTATGAATATTGTTGCATTTTTAGGATAAATAAGTATCTTGAATCATAAATATTCATTATTAGAAATTGTGAAATAAATATCATATCTTAATTGGAATGCGCCTTTTCAGTAATTGTTATACAGTCTTACGAATCCCTATAATCTACGTATCTTTTACCTGTTTATTGTGGCTGAATAACGTCTATGAATAAACTAATATGATTTCTTTTCTTTTCCTGAATATCGTAGATAATATAGACAAACTAAAAATCAATGCAAACAAAAGTGTAACGACCGAACATCTCTTATTTCATATTCCTAGTTCAACTGAACCCCGAATCTATGGCTTTTGAAAAGTTTAATTTCCTTTCAGAGCTCAGGCTCATAAAAGATTTATATTATAATCAGAGGATGCACTTTTCTTTTTGGAAGAATAAATAATTTGTAAACTTTTGGAAAATATTTTTACTGAATTCATTTAACAGCGGGATAATTTTTAATTAAAATCGCAATTAATTTTTAGGGAAACTTTATTTACAAAAAAGCATAAGGCTATTGTAAATTATTTACGGATATATAAATATTTATATCTCTCCGTAGTATAATAAAGAATTAAAAAATATTAAATTGTTACAAAATACCGTTCATTACGATAATCTTGCAGATTTTGAATTAAGAGACATTTTATTCATGTATTAGAAGATTTAATATTATTTATTTTCTCACTATTGATCATTCTTTTGTACACAGTGTTCACAACACATTTTTATTTTATCATTATACTTTATTTAATCATCGAATAGCTGTCTTTTAAAAAAGTAAAAATTATTATACTAAAATTCTGGTTTGACGATTAAAAAAAGCGGCTAAGTTATCAAAACTCTTTACACAGTCCTATGAAAAGCATATCTCCTTCTAACACCGACGCAAATCTTCGTGTAAAAATGTGACTTGTAGCAATCGATTAGTAATAAGATATACTAAATAATGCTTTACTTAAATTTTGCGTTGGAGGTCGTCTATATACAGAAATTGTACAAAACTTGAAACTTTTTAAAGATAACATCTAATTTTGACATCATATTTGGATGCTCCGGAAAGGTTTACCTTCGAATAGCGGATAAAAAGTCATTCGGTCAAGTAGTTTAACCCCTTCAAGGGCGGTGGTTCATTTTTGGACCACCTAATTTTAATTCCTAAATGTCACATTGGCACCATAATATTAGAATGAATGTTTTCCTTTTATTAAGTACGTGAACAAACAAGTTAATACTCATCAGTGGTTCGCTACGGAGATTACGTGGTTTTCTGACACTACGTCAAAGGCTCAACATTGTGCCTTTTGTAGTAACTGTCCTTTGTCTGACATTTTTGTTGGCGGTGATTTTCTCTTGAGGTCTGAACATTATGGTGATCTTTCTTCAAGCTAGTTTTTCTTATATAAAACTTTTATGAACATTTTTCTTTCGAACACTGAACTCATTTGAACATTAGTGAACAGTGAACTTTTATGAACATTTACAATTCATAATCTAGAACAAGGATTTATAGTCTTAACTTTTGTTATACATTTAAGTCACTTCACTTTTGTTTTTATTTTTATTATTATGATGAAAGCAACATCAATTGTTTTGTAAATTTACGATTTACTATGTAAGTTCGTCAGAATATGTGCCTTTTTCCTTGTTATTTTGGGTGCTTTCCGATGTCCGGCATCGGTGATTGTTGTGGGGATTTTCCACCGGAGCGTTACATCCTATGCCATTCTTTGGTTGGTGCGCCGATCGGGTGATCAGGTACGTGAACAAAAGGTTTTGCCTACTTTTGAATAAATTTGTCTGTAAATTCGGGTGTCGATCACTCATTTCATTATTTTACGAATAGAAGTACGTTGCCCCTGAAAGGGTTAAGAATTATGCAGATTTAAAGTTTGGTATTCTAAATATTAGATCTATTTTTAACCCTTAAATGCGCGATTATTTATTTTGTTTCGAAAAAATTATATTTGATTCTCTGAAAGGTAGGAAAATAGTGAAAACACAGGAAAAATAATGAAAAAAAAATCAGAGATGTATTTTTCATATAATCCATCAATCTTTTCTTCTGCTGCACATCTACAATACAAGTAAAAACTACTGTCGTGTGTCTGTTTTACGCTAAAATAATGCAAATTAATAAATACTTTAATAAGAATGTCTGCAAATACCTTATTTTATATAATTATTTATTTTATAAAACTTAACATTTAACCCTTTAATTCCCATAATAGAATACGTTCTAGAAATTACGTAGTCCATAGAATCTGACTTTACACCAGAAAGTTTCAATGGTTAATTTCGCTTTATCTAATACGGAATGTCTGTTATTAATTAAAGCAAATATTGCTATTTTAATTTTCTGGTGTGAATTAGGTATATATACGAATAAAAAATCTATTAAATTCAAAACACTGTTGTCTGCATATATGCAAAGCTGCGCACTAAAGGGCTAAAACGCATGGCCAGAACTGCCAACATCTTACGCTTTTTTGTCCCACAAAAAAATTACTGTAAAATTTATCTTTGACGCCGTAAAATACCGATTAAATAAGACAAAAATTATGTTAAATTTTTGTGGTTAAAAAAAGCGAAAGAGTTGGCAGCTATTGCACTGAAAAACAGTTTGCAATGCGTTTAGGCTTTGAAGCATAACTCAAAACCTACATGGCGCAATGAGCTCTAATTTTGAATACCCCTATTTCAAGTCTCTAAAAATTGATTTCTGTTAAAAAAAAATCATAGATTACGATTCGTATTTTTTTCGAAAGTGAATTTCAAAATATATACATTTTCGAAATTAATTTAAAATTTAAAGATATGTATTATTTAACAGAAATTAATTCCTAGACGCTTCAAATATAAAAATCTAAATTTATAGTTCATTGCCCTTAGTAGTTTCTGAGTTATCTTTTAAAATAATCTATTAGGTCATCAAGTTTGAAATTTCTGTGATTAAAAAAGGGCTAGATTACAAATGAGAAAATCTTACACTAGTAAATTTAAATAGAAATTTGCATCGTATATAAACGCCATAGTCATAAAAATTGACTGTCTTGGATAACACAATAAATTTCTATACTTTTTTACTGGTGGAAGTTTTCCCCGTCCGTATTCTTGCCCTTATGTAGTCACAAGTTTCATACTTGATGACCTTATACTAGGGTTGGCAGTTTAGTATCCATTTGTTTCAGAAATTTAGAGTTCATACCAGGAATAAAGGATAGTATTTTATACTTCGTTTAATAAGAAACATTCAACTATCACATAAGGTAGAAATTACTCTTTCAGAATTTCCGGTGCGAATTTGAAATCTCGGATTAAAATTTGGATAGCAAACTGGCAACCCTGAATGATACAATTTAGTCAGTTTTGTAACAATAAATCAACATTATGTGTTCGAAACACAGATGCCAATTTAGCCTCCAAATTTAATCCAAAATTTCAATTTCAAACCGGAAATTTCTAAAGAGGAATTTTCACTTCATGTGATCTCTAAATGTCTCTCATCAAATAAAGCAAAAAATACTATTCTTTATTTCGGGTATGAACTCAAAATTTCTGAATAAAAATGGAGGCCAAACTGACAAACCTGATTCGAAACATTAACCCCCTAACTGCTTCTTTTTCTTGACACAATAAATTAAAAATAAGAACCCGGCACAACTTTTTTTTACTAAAATATTTGACTTTGTACAATCGAAAAATGTATGTCATTTACCAAACCAAAGATTAGAATTAAAATTAAGTGGTTTCCAAAAGCGTTTAGTATCGAAGATAGAAAACTCTTTTTGCCCGACCGGCACTCGGGCAAAACACTTAAGGCTGTTCTCAACTGCTGCTTTCAACAAGCGTAAAATGTTTTGGCACATTTACAGATTAATTTTTTAACACAAAGATATAAAATTGGAAGGCTTGACTAGGGAAGCGATTTGGAATCGAACTGTGTTTTCCATTTTTTTGATCCATCAATTACCTATTGAGTTATAAGCGATTTTGATCACGTGACAAAGATGTTTTCTGCCTTCGCTGACCAGTTTTTCTGCTTTCTTCGGGAACTTCGGTTCAAAACGTCAACTTTGACACTATTTTCTGAAAGATATATTGCTTTTGCAAAAAAACCCGGAAAAAAACAGCTCGATGACATAGATTCTGAACAACAACACCGGCTAGTTTCATGTATTTCCAACCAAAAACAAATTTAAACTTATGTCACAAAGTTGCCCTTTTAAATTTAAGAACAGCCTTAATGGGTTAAAATTTCAAATACCTGATAGGTGTCCGATGGTAAAATTTGCCAAAACATTCAATATTTATGTCAATATTAGGCACTGCAATTAAAAATCTTCAAAATTAGTATAATTACTATATGTAGACGATCCTTAAAGCAAAATATAATTGTAGACGTCATTGCCAATTGATCGGTACCAGTCACTTTTTTATACGATGAGTTTGCTGCTGATGTCTTCGCTGCACTGTATGTTTTAAATAGTTTTATAAGTATAACGTTTTATACTTGCAATAATAAATTTCTTTAAATACAGTAATTTCCGGCGTATAATCCGCGGATCAAAAAATAGTGTTTGCACCCAGAAATTTTATTTAAAAAAAATTAACTTTGTAAATCGAGGTACTTATTTCATTTTAATTACTAAATTAAAATTCTGGGTCTAAACATGATTTATTGATCAGTGTATTATACGCCAGAAATTACGGTAAATTTAGTTGGGGCAACTGGGCCATGATTTTACAATGTGACTCTGGAGCTTCTGACAATTGAGCTTCAAAAAGCTAATGTTCACTTGAATTTAACTCTGCAGTTCTGTAAAAGTGTCCAGTTAGGTTCTCTCTATCAGACAGAAATGCTCAAAATTACATTTTAATATTTAAAAATATAAAAATATGCATATTTCACCTTTCTTTCCTCATGGATCCAGTTGCCCCTTAAAAATGGGGTAAGTGGAACAGGAGGGTCTATTTTCCAGATGCGTTTATTTATTTTATTTTTTTTTTCGTATGGGATATCAGGTCCTGTTTGAAAAAGTATAAACAACTTTAAAAAATTTAAACCAGACAGATCATGTAAATTATATATCTATTAAAGAGCGTTGTAAGGGAAACCTTTGCTGTCAATGCGTCTAAAAAAGCACTAAAAGTGAAAATATTAGATTTATTTATACCAAAATCATAAAAATTAAATGAGTACTTATGTACTTTAGTATAGGTTATAAGTATAAAAGTCACATGGGTATTTTAAGAGAAACAAATAACAAGGTAAATTTATGAAGAAACGGATATCTAGGTGTCGCATTATATAGGGGAAAATTTATTGTTCCTACCAGAACCTTTAATGAGTAACCTTCGTGATCATTTTATTTAACATAAGAAAGGTGCCATAAAGATATTACTTTCAAGATTGTGGTAGGAGCAATAAAAGTTTCCCTATAGAATGCGACCCATGTGTATCGTACAATTTCAAGCTTTGGGTATCTCGCTTTCAGAGGCAAGGCACTTGTATTCGTAAAATATTGAAATAATTTAATGACACCAGCATTTACAAGAGAATTCATTTGTAAAGAAGTAAAAGTGTATTTTCGCGTACTCAATAAAGATGAAATTTTCATTATAAAATTCCGGTGCCAATGTGGCAATTAGCGATTAAAATTATGTGATGCCACAATGGCATCATCGACTCTCAAGGGGTCAAGAAATTTGGTTTGATACCACCCAATATGCTTTATTTTATTACGTAATTTTAATAAGGTATTCTACAATTTCGTTTATTGTGAGCAAAAAACAATGGAGAAATTTATTTACCGTAGTAAGAGAAACTCAAAAAAAAAAATATATATATATATATATATATTTATATCTATTGGCGTAACTTGATCCAGAATGGTCCAGTTACCCCGGATACATGTCCAGTCACCCCATTCTTTAAAAATTTATGGGGTAACTGGGACACCAAGCTTATATTTGAAACATGAAGTAAATATGTATAGATACCTAATAATATTAATGTAGTTATATGCCTAATCTTTAAAAAAAAAAAAAAAAAAAAAAAAAAAAAAAAAAAAAAAAAAAAAAAAAAAAGATTATTTAATAAAACTACTTACAGTATTTTCATAAAAATCCGAGGAAGTTCAACCATATTGACATTATTTTTAAAAAAAGAAACGTAAATTTTTGACAACCTATAAACAGCAAAGTGAGAGTTATGATTGCGTTGACACACGTTGTTTTAGGAAGTAGAGATTAAGGTGCATTGTTCACAAAGGCTAAAACTTAAAAAACATCAACAGTTTTTTATAAAATAGCCTATGGCCCAGTTATCTCGTGGGTCCAGTTGCCCCAACTAACCTTACATATTTTTGTTAATTCTGGAGATTCAGCTCCATATTCTTATTAACAAATCCCAATAAAGTACGATATACATATATTAACTTTAAAATTTTATATATTTTTATATTTTTTAGTATTTATATAAATTATAAAATTAGGCTTTTACGTTCAACATGATTTTAAGCGAAGTTCTTATATGATCCCCCTTAACCATTTTAGGGTCAAAGTACTTCTATGCGTAAAATGCTGAAATGAGTATATGACACCAGAATTTAAAAACAAATTTATTTCAAAATAAGTAAAAGCTTTTGTTCACGTTTGTCATAAAAGTGAAAATTTCATTCCAATATTCTGGTACCATTGTACCATTTAGGAATTAAAATTAAGTGGTCCAAAAATGAACCACCGCACTTGAAGGGGTTATCCCTTTAGCGGGCGGTGTCCACAAAAAAGGAAACCCAATTTTAAGAGTACTGGCACCGGGAATATTTAACTAACATTTTGCTTTTATAAAGTACGATAAAAAAAAAACAAGTTTTTATTTTCAAATAAATTAGTTTGTAAATTCAGGTCCCAGTCCATGATTTCATCGTTTTACAAACAGAATTTCTCCGCCCCGGAAAGGGTTAATCCCTTGGATGACGGTGTTTCATATTTGGAGTATGCAATTTCATTCCATAAATACCACATTGGCACCAGAGCTTTAGAATTTTTACCCTTGTATTATATACGCGAATAAAAGTTTCTACTCATTTTAAAATAAATATGTTTGTAAATTCTGGTGTCATTCGAACATTTTACGAATAGAAGTACTTTGCCCCTGAAAGGATTATAAAAGATTTAGACTGTAAAAAAATAATACGAAGCTGTGTAATAAATATCTGATAATTAAAAATTTGCGAGAAAGGCCTTTCACCGCGGTTATTTCAATTTATATATTTGAAAGTTGCAATATTTTAAATCATTTTTCTGAGTTTATGTTTTTTTATTCGATATATCAAAATGTTCTAAGTGACAAAACTAAATATTTTAAGTTAATCTTTGTTTTAAAATTCCTAAAGTGTATTTCATAAAATTAAGGCTAATATTTTCTTTAATATAAATAATTTATTTTTTGAAAAATAAAAAATATTAAATAAATATACTTACCTAACATTTTTATTTTGTCATTGTTGCTGCATTTTTACATATGTCTCGACATTTTACATATATTCTCTTAAATTTCTTAAATGTATTTTTGAAATACCATCCTTAGAGTTATAGAGCACATTTGGAAGAAATATACGAAAAAACGTTTTAAAAGATTTGAAAAAATCTAGTAGAAGTATGATTTCTTAACTTATTAATTATTTTTTTCTAATTTTACCTAGAGTATTGTATTTTCTTGATTGATGCATTTTCCTTCATAGAATCATTTAACCCTTAAATGCATGATTTTTTATTTTATTTTGAATAAATTATATATGATTCTCAGAAAGGTTTATTACACAGGAAAAATAATTAAAAATAATCAGATATAGTTTTTTCATATAATACGTCAACCTTTTCTTATGTTGCGCATCTGCAATACAACAAAAAATTACTGCTATAAGTAAAATATTGCAAGTTAGTAAATAATTTAATAAGTATGATTCTAAATACATTATTTTATTTTAAAAAAATATTTTGTAAAACTTAACCCTTGAAAATTTCATTTATTGCACTTAATGCATAGTGATGCAGATATGCATCACTATGCATTTAAGGGTTAATAATAAGTGAGAAAATTAATATGAAATACTTAATTAAAAAACTACCTTACAGGGTATCTTTTCAAATGCATAAAACAATTACTTATTACAAAATTCATGCAGTTACACATTTGCATCCAGAACAAGAACAACCTTTAAGTATTATAATAAATAAACTATTGTTTCGTGATGTACATGGGCTATTTAAGGAAGAGTTGATCATACATGATATACATGCATCAAATTCTACAAGAGGTCTTCCTATTCAACATTGCAATACATCATGGTCAACAACGACACAATATGTAACAGATTTCTCTAAAGCTGATATTATAGAGACAATTTACAGTAATATACTTGTCTATTAAAATATCAGAGTTTAATCAAAATTGGATTTAAGGGTTCAGTTTCATCCTGTTATCTCGAAAAGTTTACATTAATAATAGTACTTTATTAGGAGAGTAATTATAAAGTATCGGGATAATTTTACATTACTAACAATTTCAGAGTTTTTGATTTTTCGTCTACTTTAAAACAGCAAAAAGCAGCTTTAAATAAATAAATAAATGATATTTAAAAAAAAAATAATTTCAGATGCTATATTTTATGCAGTTTTACAATGCATTATACAAGTACTTAACGTTTAAAAATAAAGCTATTATAAAATCTATGAAAACATAAAGAAGTATTAATAATATTAAAAGATCACATAGAACAAACTATTATGTTTCAGGATATCCTGCACTGTATAGAGACAAAAATGTTTCTTGATCTCGCAAGAAGGTTTCGAAAAATATAACATAATCTCCTTGGAATTACCCACTATTTCGAAAAACCTTCCTTTATCTTCGGCATCTTCAGAAACCAAAGTATTTCTGCTTTTTTAAAAGAACAAATGTTTCTTAATCTAGTAAAATATATAACCACGAACGAAAATATAAAATAACCTCGTTCGAGTTACCCGTTCGTTTTGTTTAGAAACTTCAGAAACAAACATGCTTTAGAGATTTAACCCTCTGAAGGGGAGTGGTTCATTTTTGGACCACTTAATTTTAATCCCTAAATGCCACATTGTCACCAGAATTTTGAAAAGAAAAAATTCCTTTTATTAAGTATGTGAAGAAAAGGGGGGGGGGGGTTGCTTATTTAAAAAAAATGTATTTTTAAATCCTGTTTACACTCAACCATTTCGGCATTTTACGATTAGACGTACTTTGCCCCTGAAAGGGTTAAGGAAGCATTCATAAAATCAAAGTTTTTTGTTGCCACTGATTTTCGGAAACATTTTTGAGTATTTTTTTGCATTGTATTAATCAGTTTTTTCAATCCAGTATCAACAGGAATTAATAGTTTAAACAGGTAAACATCTTAACCCTTTCAGGAGCCGAAAAATTCTGTTCGTAAAATGATGAAATGTTTGACTGACATTTATTACATTAATTGCATTACATTTGCATTTATTACATTAATTGCATTACTTACATTTATTACATTAATGTTTGACTGAGAATTTACAAATGAATTTCTTGGAAAATGAAAAACTTGTTTTTCTAAACTTTCATTGTAAAAGCAATATTTTATTAAAATATTCTTTGTGCATTAAAATATTCTTTTACTAAAATATTCTGTGTTTGTCAGTTTGAGATTAAAATTAGATGGTCACGCAGTGTGACTACCGCAATTAAAAGGGTTAAATTAATGGCTAAAAATGAAAATCATCCCACCGCGCGCAGCTGAATACTAGGCCTGGGCACTGGCACAAATATGGCGGCTTTCGTAGGCGTCTTTTTCGCGTTTGTGGGGTCCCTAACAATTAAAAGGCAATTCCATACAAGTGTCAACTTTGATTAAAATATTTTTTTCATAATTTTTATAAATTAAGTTAAAAAAAAATGTTGAAATATATTCCAAGTTTTCAAATTAATGTTTTAGACTCAAAACTTTTATTATATTTGCAACTGGCAATAGCCCAGATAAACAACATGGCTGAAAAGTAAAATGCTGGCAGTTGTGTGCAAAGAGTATTCTTGAAGAACACTTGGAAGAAGAAGGTGATTGTTGTTTATTTTGCATTTTTTTTAATAAATGAATGCATGTAGTATAATATTTAATGGTTTACAATAGCTTTAAAGAAATATTCTTGATAATAATGCATGCACAATAAAGTTATGTGTTGTGTCATTCTGTCACATGTTTTTCTGCATTTTTTTATTTCAAATAGTAAGTAATCGTGCTCGATATGTTTTTGAAAATGCTATCAAAAGAGAATACATAGTTATGTAATGTACGTTTATTCTGAAATTTATTAGTTTAATCATTTTTTTTAAATAAACGTTTAAGAAACTTTCAGTCATTCCGTCACGTCAAATGCCAGTTAATAACTTCAACCCTAGTACAGAAAGGTTGCTCTAAATTTTAATTTTGTACTGCTCATATATCATATTTAAGATTAGTTTAAAAACTGAATGGTTTCCTAATTCACAAATATTTCCAGTTTTAAGTAACAGGTTAGAGTGATGGTTGCAAAAATGTCAGTCTGTCACACAATAAGATATTACTCAAAAATTAAAGAATAAAATAAATCTGTAAAAAAAAAGTTTCAGATTTTTTTTTTTTAATCTTTTACTCAAAAACAGTCATGTGTAAACTGAAAAATTAATTTTTGTATGAAAATAGTTTCAGGGTAATTGCTTTAGCTGTAATTCTACAGCTCAAAATGTCATTCCGTCACATATGGAATTGCCCTCAACACTAATAATTTTTAAAAGTATTTTCAGCTTTATTTTTCAGAGATTAACCCCTTAACAGTGACATTTGTTTTCTTACAAAAAAATTAAAAATAGGGCTGGACATCACTTTTTCCATACTAAAATATTTACCTTACTTAATCGAAAAATATCTGACAATCAATAAAGATAAATTTACAGTTACGAATTAGTGGTATCAAAAATGCTTTTAATAACGAAGCAAGCAAAGTGTTCTTGCCCGAATCCAGTTCGGGCCACACTGTTAAGGGGTTAAGTAAGTCAAAGAAAACATTTGAAAAAAAAACAATATCAGGGGAACGTACAACGCTTAACAAAATCCGCCTATGAGAGCCGCCATTTTTGTGTCAAATCTCATACCTGGTATTAAAGGGGCGGTGACTATTTTGTTACACAACCATGTATGAATTCTTTTACGCAGCTGAAAATCTTTGCTCTAGAACTCTCCATTTCAACAAAATTAATCTGGTCACTTTATAAATATTATTTATATTTTTAACCCCTTACTTCTCGCTCCTCTGATATTCACGGTCTGTGTCTTTTAGTCAGATTGTTTGATTCCCACCAGTTTTATAAAATAGTGCAATTGGCTTTTTTGTGGTATGATTTTACCTGTCATTAAATAAGGTGAATATTTTTTTTTTTTCAAAAAAGGGGTGCCAATAAGCAATTTGAATTTTTAAGCCATAATTTTATGCTACCGTTAAGGGGTTAAATATGTTTTATTATATCATTAACACTATTTCTTCCAATTACAATTGTCACCTATTTATGGTTAATTTATTTGCAATTTTTAGATTAAAACATTCACAAATTATTTTTTTTAGACTGAAGCCGTATTTTTATACTTATTAGCTTTAAAAATAAATAAAAATAACTCTAAACTTTAAAACGAAAACTCTTTTGAAATTTTTGCGTAAGAGGATGCATAATATATATATATATCTCTATATGTTCTATCTTTTTCAATTTTTTTTCTTTATAAATAATTTATATTATTTTCTGCTTTGTAACTAAATTAGTTAATAGACTTATTATTATGTTTGGACTTCAATCTTAATGGGGGGCGATAAGGTGCATTGAAACTTTCAACAAGAACAATTTAAATATATAAAAAAGTATATTGCTATAATTTTCAAGTTAAATTTGTATTATTATTTTATTTCGTACTTTGTGTTAGCTCATTAATCACTAAAATATAATGTAGGTCATTCAACTTTTCAGCTTTAACCCCTTCAAAGGTGGTGGTTTATTTTGGAACACCTAATTTTAATCCCTAAATTACACATTCGCACCAGAACATAAGGAACGAAAAAATGCCATTTATTAAATACGTGAACAAAAGTTTTTGATTATTTTCAAATAAATTTGTTTGTAAATTCTGGTGTCATTCTCCCATTTCAGTATTTTGCGAATAGAAGTACCTTGCCCTGAAAGGTTTAAGCCATAAACTCAAAAAAAGTAATCTTTCCTTTATTTAACCCCTTCAAGGGCGGTGGTTCATTTTTGGACCACCTAAGTTTAATCCCTAAATGGGACATTGACACCAGAAATTTGGTTTGAAAATTTTCCCTTTATTAAGTACGAGAAGAGAAGCTTTTACTTATTTTCAAATAAATTTGTTTTTGAATTCCGGTGTCATTCATTCATTTCAGTATTTTAGTAATAGAAGTGCCTTGCCCCTGAAAGGGTTAATCTCAAACTTTTGTTCGATACGAATTTCGAAATTTTAATTCAAAAATATTGATTACTGGATAGTTCATTTAAACATGCGCATTTATTTTGACCATTTCGTCTATGCAACACCAGCCGGTATAGATTAATGATTCTATTCCTTTTGAATTTATTCATGGTTACAATCTTTTATTCGCAGTTTAACCCTTTATCTACTGACGGTACATATAAGTACCACTCACTTAAAACTTTCATCCCATAGTGAATATTATTAATATTCTAATAGTACTTTGCAAAAACACTCTTAACTCCACTTTATCCGGATACATGGCAGCAGTAGTTCTAGATTTGTTATTTTAACGAGGAAGAAGGCGATCTTTGACACAGACGATGGGTTTTGTCATTACCGTCTCAATGCTCAAGGCCTCCGGACTGATTTCGTGACGTACCAAATGAAGATTAACCCCTTGAAGGGCAAGCAATTCGTTTGTGTAATGCTTAATTCCCACCGGAAATTTAGAAAAATGTTATTTCAAAATTAGGAAAAGCAATTTTACAACTTTTCCCCACTAAAGTCAGAAAACTAAAATTTCCTAAAATTTTTCTGGTGCAAATCGTGATTAATCGTAGGTGGGATAAAATATATGCTGCAGTCGGCTGCAGTCGGTGTGAAGTGTGATGGAATAGAAACAAAATATGCATCCTTTTTCTTTGCACAATAAGTAAGATAAAAGAGACGTATGACTGGTGTGATTACCCATGACTAGCAAGGCAAGGGGGTCAATTGATGCGTTGGATTTCTTTGCAAAGTGTTGTAGCCAAACTGTAAATAATTCAGTCGTCATCCAACCGGTTGGAGAACAGTGCTACACAGCCCTATCAGGGCTTCCTCTTTCTAACTGAGGTGACATCCTCTTCCAGGGAAAACCAAACATAGGAGGGATATAACGGTCGAAAGGACTAAAACAACAGCATACAGTGATGTTTTTACCTATTTCCTAACTTTTTAGTGCTCCAACCTGTATCATGCCTTTTTGAGCAGTTATTTGAGACGGGGTTTGTAGAGTCCTCTTTCAGCGACGATTTAAATTCTTGTAGCTGGGAAGTTGCACTTACACATCAGTGACTCTAATTTTGAGTAGAAAAGCTGCACTTCTTCTTTATTAAAGGTGAATACCATAGCTGCAAAATTTTACGCTTTATTCTTACCACTGAAATTGTAAAGTAAATATTGTGATTTTTAATCATCGAAATTTCACGACTAAAGAAGTCGAAAATTTCTATTAAATTTCAGCGGTTGCAAAAAAAGCGTGAAAGTTTGCAACTATCCCAATACTCTATTTAATCCCTGAATTCTTGCTCACGTGATATTCACGGGCTGTGCTTTTTATTCACCTTATTTTATTCCCACCAATTTTTAAAAATAGTGTAATTGGTTTTATTCTCGTATCATTTTACCTGGCATTAAAAAAGTCAATTTTTCATTTTTAAGAAAGTGGTGCGAATTAACAATCAGAATTTAAAAAAAGTAATTTAAAGCGATCGTTAAGGGGTTAAGCTTGTTGATCCTGGTTTACGCAAGGTAAGCCCCCGATGTCTTTTGAAATGCCCATATCGTCGGTACCATGTCAAACTATCCAATGTGAAAACAGTGGGCTACTTTTTATAAATTCTGATTTCTTGATTGGCACCGCTTTTCTGAAATGTTAAAATTCCCCTTGTTTTCGCCTTAATTAATGTGTCATTAAATCAGGTTAAATAAGGCAAATTTTACTATTTCAAAAAAGTGGTGCGAACAAGAAAGCCGAATTTTAAAAAAGTAGACCACTTTTTTCACATTGGATAGTTTGACATGGTACCGATGATATAGTCAATCTTTGCCAGCTTGTCGTTTTCCTATCGAAAAGTTGTTTCCCTAATCAAAAGTTAGTTCTCTGAGATCAGAATAGGTCATTCCAAAATATAGTTTTGCCTTGAAGTAGCAGATTTTCAATTTCAACTTCTTGTTCTTCAGAAAAAATGCCCTTGTTTCCCAAGGAAAGTCCATAACCACGCCCTGCCTTAACCTTGTCCTTGATCATGCTAAATGGGGTCTTGACCTTCCTTATTGATGTCTCAGAAGCCTTCAGTGCTCCTTCCATCGGTTCAGTTTTCCATGACGCTTTACTTATTCAGAGCTTTCTTTTATTCGGCATCTATTGGGATGAAATAAAATTAGGAACATTAGAATATTGTATTGTGTGTGACCGTCTGAAATTGAATTTTACTCTTAAGCTTAAACATTTTTTTTCAAATAGGTCTATTAGTCAATGACTAGGGCCCGGGCTTTGATGACATTTGCATTTTTGGGGGATTTTTACTTTTAGAATACATGTTTTAGTTTTTTCAATTTTTTAAAAGCACTTTGTGAGCCATCAAAATCCGGGCCTTAATTACAGAGGCATGGGCCTAATCTACGGGGGGGGGGGGGGAAGGACGAAAGGTTACTTTCGCTTTACTGAATCTCGGAAATTTTGCCAAATGCATTTAAAATTTAGCGGTGACAATCGGCACTGCTGCGCATCTTTTCCACCACTGATATAAAAATTTAAATATAGTGAATTTGATGCACATTACAAAATTAGAAGTCGCCGCTTAGCTTTTGTTTAATAACAAAACCCTACAATAAATTTAGTATATTTTATTAAATTTAAATTATCTGTAATAATAAAGATACAAGACTGTCTTTTGTGTTTCGCGGAGACTTTTTCATATTAGTAATAGGAATGTGGCTTCAAACTTTTAGCTACAGTAAATTTGTACTATTTTCAAAAACTTTTTTTGTAAACATATATTTTTTAATGAAAAACCGACACCTTTATTTGAAATCGGGAATACAAAAGGGTACAGGTGTAGAGAGAGGACAGAGGGTGCTATCATACCACTTTTTAAGAGGAAAAAAAATTACCGTAATTTCCCGCGTATCCGACGCGGCTTTGTTAAATCTTTTTCAAACCGGAAATTTTATTAAAAAAAAGAAGCCAAATAAGTGCTAAGCACAAGAAGTCACATTTTATTTAAAATAAATTCTGGTAGGAAAACGAGTTTTCTGAGGTGCGGCTGATACGCGCGAAATTACGGTAAATTTTCTAATGGAAATCTTTGACATACTTAATTATTCAAAATCTCGATTAAATAAAGATGTAATTTTCTTTTACATAATAATGGTGTGATGTCACTCTTTGACCTCATTTTAGTGATGCTCCTAGGAATACAGAACTATTAAAGTTTGCCCCCAAAAATGCTCAAAAAAAGCGTTTCGACTGGTGTAATAACATTACATCCCGAAGCATTTTCAAGATGTAATAAAATGCCACCCACACTCTTAGATTATTCTAAATTAAACACTACTTGTTACCAAACTTGGTAACTGTGGTGTTTTTTATTGGGTGCTTTTCAAAGAGCATTTCAATAAAGTTCAATTTAATGTCATTTATTTCCGGGATGATTTTTTCTTTAATTTTCAGCTAGTTGCTATAAAGTAGAAAAAGCAGTACAGTCACTCTCTCTACATAAAAAATGTCCAGATGTCAAGTTTTTTTGCAAGCATATTTGAAAATATTTCTTTCGTTTTTATGATTGTATCATCCGAAAAAATAAATTCGTATTTTCTCTTTAACAAATTAAAGAAACTTTTTACACAAAAATAAAGTCCTTCCGCATCCTGTCAAATGTTTTGCAATTTGTTGTCTCTTGGGTTTCTAGCTGTATTTATTTATTGCATACTATATAATTTAAAATATATGGGATGTCCTGAGAATAAACAAGAAACAAAAAACTTCTACAATTGTAAAATGTAATATTAGAAGAAAAATATAACTTAACATTTCACATACTTGTTAAAATCGAAAAAAAAAATTACATCCTATCTATACATAAAAAGCAAATTGTTGTCTATGTTTCTTAAATTTTTGTTTTGTTTTCTTTATCATTTTTTTTTACCTTTAAATGTATTAGTACAATAAAAATCCCCAGTACGAATATTTGTCAGACTGCTTTATATAGAAGTGTTTTCTAAATTTTTCGTCGGAAATATAAAAAATAGTATTTTCATAATAAAAATAATAATAATCCTTAAAGATTTTTAGTAAAGTTATAACGTAAATAATTTTTTTTTATATTTTTATGCTTGCTCTAATAAATACAATTTTCAGATCTTGCCTTAGTGTTACCAAGTGTCCCACATAATTCGGGGCTCCAAATGTTCTGGGCACCACTAATTTCATAAACACAGTTTATTTCGGCATATTTAATCCCAGATAATTCTGCTGTTAGATAAGGCAAAGAAAATTACTTTAAAATACTGGTGTCCAGAGCATTTGTTGACGTGATTTACACGGGACACCTGGCATCACTACGTCGTCCTTGACTCTAAAGATATGAGTCCTGTTTCAAATACGTATTCTCTAAGATGAAGGTCGTCAACCTACACCACTGCGCCCCGCAACAGTACAATTATTTTAGTACAAAATATTGTACCGTATCAAATGTAAGAAACTTTTCAGATAACACGAGACCAATATTACATTTGAGAATTTCTGGTCGCTCACGATCTTTAGACAAAAAGAATGAAGACCCCTACTCTAAATTTTGATTAAGCAAGTTTCAAATTATTGAATCTTAACCCTTAAATGCGTGAATTTTTATTTAGTATCGAAAAAATTCTATATGATTCTCATAAAGGTTAATTACACAGAAAAAGTCGTGAAAAAATCAGAGACACATTTTTCCTATAATACGTCAACCTTTTCTTATGTTGTCATAGCTGCCAATTTTGCACTAATCTTCCGTAATGTCTGGATTAATTTGACCCAGGTTAACCACATTTTGAACCAGAAAATTTATTTTGTGAATACTTATTCATTTAATTCCAGGTTTCTACGCAGAACATATTTAATTTCATTTCTTAAAATAATTTCTGGTTCGAAACGTATTAAACATGGGTCAACAAGTGTTACGGAAGATTAGTTTGAGGTTGGCACCTATGTGTTGCACATCTGCAATGCAAGTGAAAACTATTGTCATAACTAAAATATTACAAATTAGTAAATATTTTAATAATTGTGAATATAAATACCTTATTTTATATAATTTTTTATTTTGTAAAATTTAACCCTTAAATTCAAGAATTATTTTTTAGAATTATGATTCTTATTCTCATGTTAAATATTAAACACCAGAAATTTTAAGGTAGATTTTTAACTTTATTTAGTAGCATATGTTTGTACTTCTTACAGGATTAATATTTCTATATATGTTGTGAAATGACTGTGTTTTCTTTCTTATTTGTAATTGCTAGTTGTTAGTATATTCAAAAGAGGGCTTCACTAAAACTGAGTAAGACTGTATTTGATGTGCAAGTTCTTTCAATTTTGGTTATATTTCTTATATCTTTCTTATACATTTTGAACATTTGTGGAAATTGTATTATTAAGGTTCCTTCTTCTCTATTTTCAGTGTAAATTTAATACTGATTAATTTTCTCTTAGTTTATTTCTTGATAGGATGATAATTATGTGATTATTTGATATATATATTTTTTTATTCCCGCCAGTAGATGGCATAACAAGGTCATGAAGCAGGTATATGAATGTACAGGTATATCGCCGGCTCTGCAGGTTTTTAAGAAAGTAAGAATTCTGTGCTATGGAATTTGTAGAAAAATGTAAATATTAAGATAAAAATTATGTTTGGGGTGAAGTTTTGTGTAAGTCCCTTTATAGTGTAAACCAACTAGTAGTTAATACAAATAGTTCGAGTATGAGACCTTTTGTGATAATTTCTTTTCGAGTTCCTAATTCATCCTAATTGAAGAACAATAAGCCTGCCACACGTAAGAACATTTTTCTTGTCTCTGATTAATTTTCGTTATGAGCAGGTGGGAGACGTGTTAATGAATTATTTAAAGTGAAATTAACAGTATTAAAATGGAGAGTCGTCCCATTTTCCCTTAATATAAAACTGGTAGTTTTATATATTTAAAAGCAAATGTTTTCAGACAACATTAGTATATTTTTAGTTTCAATTTGCTGTTGTTCTGCAATCAAGATAAATATAGTATTTGCTGCGAGTTAAAGAAAACGTGATGCAGATATGCATCACATACATTTAACCCTTTCGCTGCGAAACCCAAGATTTCAGCTGGGATGCATTTGTCTGTCTAAATAACCCTCCTTGATTATTCCCACCAGTTATTTTTTAATTGTAAATTTTGTCTTATTTAATCGCAGTATTTTCCCGATTAAATTAGACAAAAATTTTTGTTTTAAAAAACCGGTGACAAAAGAATAAAAATTCTTAAATACACAATTTTTGAAGCTATATCAGGCCTTCCACTCGGTCCGTTTTTTGAACACCACTTTTTTTCCTAAAAAAAAATCTTCTTTATAAATTTCGTTGAAACTTATCCAGCCTGCTGTTTTTCTTGCTATTTTTGCAGAAAAATACCAGGAATTTTTCTCTGAAATAATAGTGGTTTTCAAAAAACGGACCAGTGGGAGCCCTGAGCTATATTGATAAAATAGTTACGCAGCGAGAGGGTTAAGTGTTAAACTCGATATTTTCGTAAATATGAATTGAATTTTCAAAGATGGTGGGAGGGCATGATTATATCCGGGGAGAACTTTTACCTTCATTTCCGATTAATAATCATTGCTTAAATTCAGAACTTTACTTAAACACAGAAATTCCAGCTTTAAAAATTACTCTGTAGAAATGCGTTAGCAGGGTTGCCACTGGCGAGTGTTTTAAATTCTATCTTGCACCACTTGCTCGAAAGAAAGATCTTTCAAATACACTTTATCAACATGTGGGAGAGAAACATACTAAAAAATTCACTTTTTTAACCCTTTCCGGCACGGGAAATCTTTGTTGCAAAAGGATGAAATGATTGACTGACACCGGAATTTTGAAACGACTTTTTTAGAAATTAAAAACAGGTTACTTTTAATGTTCATTGAAAAAACAAAATTTTACTAAAATATTCTTGGTGCATATCGTAAGTTTGGAATTAAAATTAGGTATCTCAACCCGGGCACAGTGAGCCGGAAAGGGTTAATATAGTGGTGAGAACAGAATATAAAAATAGTGGCCAGCGGTAGTAGCCCTTAGAAAGTTTGACCTGCGGTAATCATATTCTAGACATGTTTTCAGAGATTTCCCATTTCGACACAATTTAATATTTGTCTCTCAATTCCACTCATTTTTCAAAATATTATAACTGCTGACATTTTTCAGAAGCCGTATTAGGTGTATTCTCGTAAATACTCTTGTAGTCTGTTTCGATCTTCCATTTTATAGAATGTTTAGTGTATTTATGTCAGCATAGCCAACAACCCATATTGAATAAAAAAAGTATTGTACTAGCATTAAGTTTTCTTATGTAGTGTGTTTAAATATTAAAATGTAAGAGGTAACTGCAATACTTACTTTAAAATTTTAATTTTTCTATGACAAGATTTCAGACATTTTTTAGCTCCCTACTATATAATGCTGGCCGTAGGGTTGCAGTGTTGCCAGTGCAACACTTTTTTTAATTCAGATTTCTTGATTGGCACCACTTTTTTGAAATGGTATAATTCGCCTTGTATATTGATATATTAATTTAGGTGAAATCAAGAGGAATTTTACCATTTCAAAGAAGTAGGGCAATTCAAGAAATCTGAATTAAAGCATGTATCTCATTGACAACACTGACCGTGATTGGCTGGCCACAACTTTAACCATGGGCGAGTTCCATGCTTACATGTAGTGTAAGACACATAAGTGCAAATGGCTATGATGCTTGTCTACCAGTGTTTTAGCACGGAAAATGTGACTTACTATATCTCATTAACATTACAATACCGGTAAATGTTATGTAAGTTTTGTAAAAAATATATTGAACCAGAAAATTTATTTAAAATTATTTAACGTACTAGTTTAACTTATTTCAGTTGTGATTTATATTTAAGTTATTTAATGAAGAAATTTCAGGTACGAACAGACAGTTAGTCTATTGGCATGCGTCAAATTGATACCTGTTTGCCGGTCTAGTGTTAACCCTTAAATGCCGGGTGTTGCTTTTCGGCAACATACCCAATTTAGGCTCTAAAATATTATTAGAATAATATTGAAGCTATAATGCCTAATGTTGCCAATAAAATACATTCTGAAAATATTATTAAATCGATTTTCAACATTTAGATGGCAACACTTGTGCTGTTTAAGAATACAGATAGATTTATTTTTTCAATTGTTGCTACTTGTTCTTTTTGGTTTATTTGGAAGCTCGCGAAATACCTTATTTTGTTCTGCAGTGAACAAGTAAAATTTATTTCTTATTATAGTACCTAAAATTGTTGAGTGTTTAATATTACAGAATTTTATCAAGGAAAATTATTTTTTAAATTAAAGACCAATATTGCCGAATAGTAACAAACTGTTTTTTAGCCGCAAACCATACTTAAAACAAAATATGATTTTTTTAAGTGTTTTCCCCATGATTTATTTAAAAAATGAAAGCCGAAAACATTATTACAATGATTTTTGTAAAATCAGGCATTTAAGGGTTAATTGAATAAGGCGAAGAAAGCTTTTTGAAAACAATGATGGCCAAAAAGCATAGCAGTTACCAGCTATGTGACTTAAACTACAAAAGCACATAGAACAAGTCCATGAAGCTTAGAATGACTTAGCTTAGAATATAACCATAATATTTAGAATTTAACCACAAGGCTTATGTACCATAGCTTAGACTTATTGTATTATATACTATTGTATTGTGCATTATGATATGAATTCAAAAGATATTTTGTTCTGTTTAAAATTACTATGATTTTCAAGAGACTCATTTTTATTCTAAAACAAGTTAACTAAATTTTTTTAAATCTGTAAGTTACAATTTTCTCTGAAAGCTTTTATAAGAATATTGATTTAAAAAGGATGACATTCGAAAATAACACATTGGTGAATAAAAAATAACATTTGGCTAGTTTTCGTTTTAATATAGGAAGAGCGGACTATGCTCGTTAAGATTGCATGTTACAATATTTAACCCTTTCGGGTGCAAAATGCGTATGTTGATTAAATGTTGAACACCCTAAATTAAAATGTCTGAAATTCAGACACTTAAGTGTCTGAAATGGAGTGTTCAATTTTCAGACATTTTAAAATGTCTGAATTTTTTCAGACACTTTTTGCGTCTGAATTTCAGACACTTCAAACGTCTGAATCGCATCCATTTTTTTGTAAGCATCATACGTAGCCATGTTTGACCACGTTGAATCCTGGAAAAATATTTGGCTGTGGTCCTGCCCCTCCCCCCCCCCCCCCAATACAGCCTGATTTTTTTGGTGCTCTCAGTTTTGGTATACAATTTTCGTTACGTTGATAATTTAAATCTTTTACGACATTGTACTGATTATAATCAATATCTTGAACTTCAGGAGTAGAACAAGATTAAAAAACAAAAAATATTTATCTAAATATTAGATTTTTTTAAATTTATTTTGTTTTTAACCTTATTTTACTTTAAAAGTTCAAAATATTGATTATAATCAGTACAATTTCGAAACAGATTTAAAATATAAGCTTTACAAATATTGCACATCAAATTTGGGGGCACTACAGTCGTAGGGGGACGGGGCACTTCCCAGTTTGCCCTTCCTTTAATCAAGAAGTACTTTTGCAAAAAACGCAACCCTGCATTATAGTTGTCTAAATTGAGATGTCCGGTATTCGGGAGTATCCGTTGTGGAGGTTAATGGACATTCTCGAATAGCGAACACCTCTATTTAACGAATACTCTTTTAATCAGCAGACATACATATTTGTATATTTTTACCTCAAAAAAGTAGACATCTCCAATTATCGGACAAATTCCGCGGTCCCGAAGTGTTCGCTATTAAGGGCTTTTAAGGTACATAGATAAATATATATATATATATTTTATAATCTTGTCCTACTCTAAAAGTTCAAAATATTTATTATACTCGGTTGAATGTGGAAAAAGATTTAAAATATCAGATGTACGAAAATTGCAAAAATCCCCCCCCACCCCCCCAAAAAAATGAAAATATAAAAAAATATATTGCCACATAGGCAATTTTACATATACATCACTTGATAATCACAACAGCCATTTAACTATGAATAATGAAAATAAATAAATAAATATTCTACTTTAATAACATTGGGGAAAAAATGATTTTGGTATTTTGTTAAATATATTTGCGTTTTTAAACTTGTCCTACTCTAAAAGTTCAAAACTTTCATTATAATCAGTGCAAGATTTAAGATATCAGCTTTACAAAAATTCATGCAAAATCCCCCCCCCCCAAAAAAAAAAAAAAAAAAAATGAAAATACTTATTTAAAAATTATGTTTTTAAAAAATTTATATTTCCACATGGGCAAGTTTTTATGTAGATCAGAGGGTACTCACAAAAGCTATTCAACTATCAATAAAAACAAATAAGTACATATTCTATATTAAAAACATGAGGAAAAAATAACTTATGATTTCCAAACTTCTTTCGTCTTAAATATATACAGTAACATCTGTCATTTTTGTATTTTTCGTATAAGTGCATATAAATAAAGTTACCACAATTTTAAATACGAAATCTAGTTAGAGGTTTTTACTTTTTCCCATTATAAATTTCAAATTACTTTTTTATTAAAAATAATAAAAAATCAGTATTAGAGTTGATTGCAA
The DNA here is from genome assembly GCA_963932465.1 of Maratus speciosus. NCBI lineage: Eukaryota > Metazoa > Arthropoda > Arachnida > Araneae > Salticidae > Maratus > Maratus speciosus. Next base: position 198,293,868 of record OZ010796.1, on the reverse strand, counting down.
ATCAAATACATATGTATATTTTTACAGGCAGCTTCATATAATAGACCAGTCTCATTTACTTTATTTATCTTTTTTTAATCTGCGGTTTTATGCCAGGAAGTAAGAAAGCATTAGGTCATCTTTCAAAGTTTTTTTTTTTCTTTACTTCCTTGTGGCCGTCATTTACTGCGAGATAAAAATTATCCATTGAAACTAAGAACTGACATTGAATATATAATTCGAAATAAAAAAGAACGTCATAAGTTTAAAAATATATACTTCTAGAATTAGTGGGGTTTTTTGCGAAAAGATTCAAAACTAATTAAATTTCATGCAGGATTTTGTTTAGTACAATAAATAAAATCATAAAATACACTAATTTTACTACTATAAAGAAACTTACTTGAGTTGCTGCAAGAGGTAAGAAATATTCCTCGATTTGAAATTTTAAAAACTACCACAACCACAGTGAGGGAGAAAGACTTTCATCAGTTTAAAAGGTAATCCCATAATACATCCGACTAGCCATATTTAAAGAATGAGATGTTTCATCCTAAAAACAGGACCCGCCAGACAAAAGTTTCTTTTTTTTGCCAGCTTCGACAGGACGAAGATGAATAACACAATATTATTGATATAAATTGATACGAATTAACACTAAGCCCATTGCACACGCTTTGTAGAATTTCCGGGTGTAATCTTCAACCGTCGTCTACTTCTGTTCTGTGTCTATCCTGCCCTTGTATCGACGACAGCTTCTAAGAGACATTTGATGTCGAGCACACACGTCAGATGTATGTATTTAATAAATAAATAATCCAAGTTAATACGAATTAAAATCACAGTACTTCACATTTCGTAAAAAACGAATTAAAATACACGCGTACATAAAAACAAACTTTGTTTGAATTACAACGTATACCACTTCGAACGAAGACATCTAAAACGCATGCGCAACTGGGAGTGCTAGTGCCCCCTGGTGGTTATTGCGTCGGAAGAATCAAAACGTCTTAAATTAAGACACGTTTAAAGCAATGAAGTGTCTTAAAATAAGACGTTTGCGGATATTTTAGACATTATTCCCAGTTCGTTTACACCATGGTCATAGTAAGACGCTTATGTATCTTAAATTAAGACATCTATAGTGTCTTAATTTTCAGATTAAGACACTTAAGTGTCTAAAATTCTTTTTCAGTCACATATGTGTCTAAATTTAAGACGCTTCTATTTGCAGTGAAATGATTGAATGACGTCAGAATGTACAAACAACTTCATTTAAAAATATGTAAAAACATTTCTTCCCGTACATTATAAACGAACGATTTTATTCAAAATATTCGTTCCATTGTGGCATTTGAGGACAAAAATTAACTGCCATAAAAATGCACCACAGCCCTTTAGGTGGTTAAAAAAATATTTTCTCTGTTCATTTTAATATTATAAATGTATGTACCGTAATTTCCGGTGTATAACCCGCGATCAAACAATCGTGTTTTGACCCAGAAAATTTTTTAAATAAAATATAACTTTTTAGATCCCGGTAAATATTGGTCTTCAAATACTTAATAAAATTTCTGGGTCCAAACTGGATTGTTTGATCTGCGGGCTGTACACCAGAAATAACGGTATATAATAACAGTAATGTTTCTAATCGGAATATTTATATGCATAATACTCTAATTGTAAAGTATGAATATTCTGTAAGTTTAAGGAGAAATAATATAACGCATAAAATGTAAAAGTACCTACCGTGGGTGGAATTACATCAAAAGATGTGACCTACTCACGTTTTCCGTTGACAATGTCTTAATAAAAAGGATTTAAACTGATAATTAGATACACTTTTATAGATTTTAGAATAGTGCTCCTTATTAAACGTTAATACGAATATACGTATGATACGTATTATACGAGGTACAGATTTTGCATACGTACAGTCGTGGGAAAAAAATTAAACACCCCCTACTAACTCCTCAACAAATTATTGTCGAAGAAAGTTACTGGTACCGAACGATTGGAAATAAAGTCTACTTTTAAATCATGTATAAAAAATTTGCTTAGGGAGGGGGGCATCTACATATTAAAACGAAACCTAACTTTATTTTTTCAATAGCAGTACCCAATTTTAACGAGATATTTCAAATCTTCGGTTCAAACTATGTCTAGATACCAATTTTCAAGTCATTTGAATGATAAGTTTTTGAATTATAAACATTCAAAATTTAGTGCTGCTAATGTTAAATTACATTTTCATATTTCCATGAATATCTATACTTCTATATACTCCTTATGTGCTAATTTTTTGTGTTGCAATAATACTAAAATACCCAAACATAAATACGTTGAATTTGCAATTTTTATAACTTTATGATATGAATTATGAGTTATGAAATTAATATTCGAAAAAATTATGAATTGCAACCTACAATTTTTTTTATGGATATAGATTTATTAAGTCCTGCCTTATGGCAATCCAAAATGTTATGTTTTTCTTCCAAGTAATTTTCAAATTATGCTTAAAAACGGCAAAATGATGATTTAAGGGACCGTCTATGACAGAAGTGAAATATTTTGAAATTTCTTTTGCTATGTAATCTAACAGTCTTCAATGACTGCTTGAGTGGTGCTAAAGATGCCTTGATCAAGAAGGAGGCTCTCTGGGTCAACAATTGAGTACCAAACTTCAATTTGGATACAGCCCCTAAAATTCGCTTGTTTTAAAATAAGTATTTTCTCGGAAACTTATTGTACGAATTGCATAAAAAATTCTTTTTAGGGGATTGAAGGATGTAGAGTTCATTTATGCCGTCAGAATTGTTTACTGCTATTGAAAAAACAAAGTTATGGTTCGTTTTAATATGTAGATGGCCCCCTAAGCAAATTGTGTATACATCATTTAAAAGTAGACTGATTTACCAATTGTGTGGTACCCGTAACTTTCTTCTACGATAAATTTTGCAGAGTTAGTAAGGGGTGTTTACTTTTTTTCCCACGACTATACTTAGCTTAGAATGTATCCATAAGATTTAGAATGTAACCACAAGGCTTTAATGTACCATGGCTTAGACTTACTTTATCATATTGTATTGTGCATTATGATATGATTTCAAAAGAGATTTTTTTCAATTTCAAATTATTACGATTTTCAAGAGAAACATTTTTATTCTAAAATAAATTAATACATTCTTTTTTTTAAATCTGTAAGTTACAATTATCTCTGATACCTTTTATAAGAAAGTTGATTTTAAAAGGATATCATTTAAAAATAACTCAAAACATTGGTGACGACTAGTTTTCGTTTTAATACAGGAAGAGCCGCCTATGCTCGTTACGCTTGCATGTTATAATACTTAACGCTTTCGGGTGCAAAGTACTTATGCTGATAAAATGTTGTAATGGTTGAATGACGTCAAAATCTACAAACAACTTCATTTAAGAATATGTAAAAACTTTTCTTCACGTACATTATAAACGAACAATTTTAATGCAAAATATTGGCGCCATTGTAGTATTTAGCGACAAAAATTAACTGCCAAAATATGATCCCTTTTCCCTTCATGGGGTTAAAAAAAAGATTTTCTCTGTTTGTTTTTATATTATAAATGAATGCATATAATAACAGTACTGTTTCTAATCGAAATATTTATATACGTAAAACTCTAATTGCAAAGTACGAATATTCTGTATGTTTTTGGAGAAATAATATAACGCATAAAATGAAAAGGTACAGCTCGTGGGCGGAATTTCACAAAAATACGTGAATTATTCGCGTTTTCCGCCGACAATGTGTGTAAAATGGATATAAACTGATAATTACCATAATTTCCGGCGTATAATCCGCGGATCAAACTATTATTTTCCGACCCAGAAATTTTTAAAAATAAAATGTAACTTTTTAGATCGCGGTAAATATTTAGCTTCAATTACTAAATAAAATTTCTGGGTCCAAACAGATTTGTTTGATCCGCGGATTATACGCCAGAAATTACGGTACTTTTAACTGATAAGCACTTTTAAAGATTTTAGAATCGTGCTCACTATTAACCCCTTAATGGTTGCATTAAATTACAGTTTAAAAATTCATATTGCTTATTGGCACCACTTTTTTGAAAAAGAAATATTAAATACAAGTAAAATGATACCATGATAAAACCAATTAAACTATTTTATAAAACCGGTGGGAATCGAACAATCTGAATAAAACACACAGCCCGTGAATATCATGGGACCGAGAAATAAAAGGTTAAACGTTTACACGAGCATACGTATAATACGTATTGTACGAGATACAGATATCGGATACGTATGATACGTCTAAGGCGGTTATACGTATTATACTAAACAGTATGTACTGTACAGCGTAAATGCGTACTTTACCCTAGTGGTTAACCGTATAAACGTTTAAACAGTTTTCGTTCACTGCGTGAAAAAAAATGTGCTTTTCTTCTGTTGGTCTCCAGATCAGTGTTGCCAGTGGGCTACTTTTTTAAAATTAAAATTTCTTGAATGTCACTACTTTTCTGAAATGGTAAGATTCCCCTTCTGTTCGCCTTAATTAATATGTCATTAAATAAGGCGAATTTTAATATTTTAAAAAAGTGGTGCCAATCAAGAAATCAGAATTTAAAAAAGTAGCCCACTGGCAACACTGCTATAGATTAGAGACATTCAGAAACAGTCGCTATATTCTTGTTTTCATAATGGCATATAACAACCACAATGAGAAATTTAAGTTATAAAAACAATTTAAACTGTTCCAGCAAGTTTACATAACATTTTATATTTTAATTCAATGAAAATTAGAAGCAGCATGAATTGATGAAAATATTTATAAGGAAAAGTAACAAGAACCTATGTATGAAACCTATTAAACGTATTACGCAGATTATCAAAGTAACACTACCGATTTTTATCTTATTCTCCGTTCAGTAACGTAAGACTGAGGAAGTCCATTGGTATTAAAAGTAAATACTTATAAATGAAGTATACGTATATTTGAATTATACGTTTAACACTTTGAGGTCTGAGCCCGGGTGTCTGTCAGGTTGCCGTTTTCGGTGAAGCGATCTAAGCCCGAGAGTCTCTCGGTGTCAAATTTTAAACCTCTGAGCTATACAAATACCTACTATTTATGTTCGCTGTCTTTTGATATATTATCTACCAACCTTTTACTTTGAAAAAAATGTGGTAGCACTAAACAGAAGTAAGTATCTAAAAATATCTAGAATCATAGCTTAATTGGAACTTATTGTGAACTTCGAGTGTTGCTCTTTGTGCTTTGAAATGTACCACACCAAAGCAAATTTCACTAAATAAGGTTTATATACAAATAAAACCCATTTTCAGATATTTGTACAATATTTGGATAAGTTTTCATTCAAGTCTATGTAAAATTTTATGTTAAAAAATGATGTTTTCTTATGGGGAACTTTTTTTAAAAATATAAAACATGCATTTTTTACAATAATTTCTCATTAAATATTAATTTTTAGTACATTTAAATAGTTCCTTGATTATGAATAAGAACAGTTTGAAGTTTGTAATAAAAAAAATATTAAAATATATAAATTCCAAGTATTTTTAAAAAACCAGGAAAAGTACCATATACCCTCACTCCAGAGGGCGATATGCGATTGAAATAACTCAGACATCAAAGAGTTAACCGATATACGCTTATATGGACCTGGATACGTTTAACCCCTTAAACCTCTCGCTGCGCAACCCCAGATATGCTCGGGCATGCATTTTTCCGTCTAATTAATATTTTTTAGTTATTCCTACAAGTTATTATTTAGCGAAAACTTTGTCTGACTTAATCAGGACATTTTACCCGATTATGATAGTCAAAAATTTCTGCTTTAAAGAACCGGTGGTAAAAGGTTAAAAATTCTGTAAAAGACGCTCATCGCGAAGAATTACTTACGCACCGAGAGTGTTAATTCTCGCTCCCGCCATATTCACGGGCTGTGACTGTTATTCAGATTATTCAGATTTGTTTGATTGCCACCAGTTTTATAGAATAGTGTAATTGGCTTTATTATGGTATCATTTTTACCTGTCACTAAATATGGTGAACATTTCTTTGTGAAAAAAGTTGGTGCCAATAAACAATTTCAATTTTTAAACCTTAATTTAATACGACCGTTAAGGGGTTAAACATATATTTTAAGGTATGCATATTTTGTACCGACGTGTTATATGTATATAAGTTATCGGTTAACCGCATAACTGAAGAACGTATTGCGTCCGGAGCACTATATTAGAATTTACAGGTCTGAACGTTATAAAAATGTTCGCAGTTAGGGTAAATAGTTTAAAATTTTTCGGTTTGCTCTATCAATTATTTTTATTTTATTCTTTTTGTTTTCTTCGAAGATCTCTTTACTCACCTAGTATTTAATTCTAGAACGTATCATAGAAGGAATTATACCTTTGCTTTTAGAGGAGAGATTTCTATGTACCCGGCAGAGACACTTTCGAATTCTCAAAGGAAGAGGCTTAATAATAAGAAAAATGGGTAATAAATAATCAGAAATCAGGATTTGTCCAGGGAACAGGGGTAGTTCACCGTTGGGATAAGCCCTGGATCGTCCCCTAAATTCGCAACAATGACGTAAAACATCGATTTATCAAGAAAATGAACAGCGGTTTGATAATTGCGCTTTACAGATTTTTTAATTAATTTTTTAAAATGTGATAGAGTATGTTAGTCATATTTAAAAATCTTCTTCCCTCAGCAGCATCGCCGACTGAAAAGATACTGCTATGCGAATAAAAATAAGTTCTGTGATCAGTTTCTTCTTAAACATGTAAATTTAACAGTATCAAGTTCGAAAACTTTTATTACGACATTTTAAACTACAGGGTGGTTCAAATTAAAGTATCCCTGTTTGGGACGCTCTAGAGAGAGAAGCAGTGGATGCAAGGACTTCATATTTGGAGGATATACATATCAGACCATGGGAAACTGATTGGTGCAAAAAAAAAAAAATAGTTCAAGCAAAGGCCGCTAGGGGAAAATGAGGCGCTGCGATCGGTTTGGAAAATGTAATATGACCAAAGGTGTAAACATCTAGGTGCCAATAAGCCGATTCCCACCAATAAATTTCATTAATATTATTCGTTTAAATTTTATTAGTATATGCTCCGATTAATTTTGTTAGTATTCTTATTCGGCGAAGAATACTAAAAATTTAGTGGTGGGAATTTTTTTAAAAATGTTAATTACCGACACCTCGTAATCTTTGCTTATTTGTTTCGCTACATTTTCCTTACCTTAAGCCGATCGTAGTGCCTCATTTTCCCCTAGCGGTCTTTGTTTGAACTATTTTTTTTTTTTTTTTTTTTTTTTTTTTTTCACCAATCACTTTCCCATGGTTTGATATGTACAGTGAGCAAAAAATGTATTTGCACGCAGACAATTTTTTGCATAAGTAACCATAGAACGCAAATTTGATACTATTCTCTTAATTATTCATTTATTTAAATAAGAAGAAAATAAAAATAACTACCCATTTACCTTAAACAGTAATATTACACATTTTAAAAAATAGATTAATATTGTCTCATATCTAAAAAGTATTTGCACAAGAAGCATTGACTGTTAAAAAAGGCATTAAATGTGAACATTATGCAAATATTTAGCATATCAGTCCCGCAGTACATTAGCCCCCCACATTAAAGCTACGTAATATATTAACTGGAGCAGTGATTCTTTGATGTCGCTTCAACGTCAGGAAAAATAGTTCCACCACAATCAATTAGAAATATTCTTCATGATGCAAATATTCGAGGAAAAGCCCCTCGAAAAAAAAAAAACCATTTATTAGTGAAACAAATAGGGTGAAAAGACTTGAATTTGCAAAAGCTTATGTCAGCAAACCACTAGAGTTTTGGAAAACTGTTATTTTTTCCGATGAAAGCAAGTTCAATATTTTTGGCTCAGATGGTAAGAAAACTGTATGGCAAAAGCAAAATACTTATCTTCAAATTAAAAACTTGAAACCAACTGTAAAACATGGCGGTGGTCATGTAATGATTTGGGGATGCATGTCTTTTCACGGAGTCGGCGAAATGACCTTTATTGAAGGCAATATGAATGCTAAACAATATATTAATATATAGCGAGATCATTTATCTAATAGTGCTCTGAAATTAGGAATTCCTAATTCATATTATTTCCAACAGGATAACGATCCGAAGCACACTGCATATATTACGCGGTTACGGTTGCTTTATAATGTAAAAAATCAATTGAAAACGCCACCACAATCACCAGACCTCAATCCGATTGAAAATTTATGTCATATTTTGGATGTGAAAATAAGGAAAAAGAAAATTTCTAACAAATCAGAACTTAAACAAGCTCTTAGGGAAGAATGGCTACAAATCAGCAGTGAAACATGTCACAAATTAATAGAACCAATGCCCAGACGATTACAAGCTGCAATTGAAGCAAAGGGCATGCATACTAAATATTAGCACTGTTTTTAACTTATAAATAATTCTTCTAGTTCTATTTTTTATTGCTAGTGTGCAAGTATTTTTTTTTGGCAGTACAAATGCTACTTTTTTATGTTTTCATATTTTAAATATAATTATTAAGTCAGATATTAAATATGTTTATTTGTTTTGTAAAAGAGTTGGTATTTTTAATTTTTAGTTGCTTTTTATTTATTTATACACATGCTACAACAAATTTACCTGGTGTGCAAATACTTTTTTTGCCCACTGTATAGCCTCCAAATATGAAGACTTTACATCCACTGCTTCTCTCACTAGAGCGTCCGAAGCAGGGATACTTTAATTTGAACCACCCTGTACATTTGTGTCTAACACGTTCACTGCCGCAAAAAGTAAGAATTTTCAAATTTCTTCTTAAAAGTCGTTTGCCACCACAAATTCCGAAAGCTAAATTTCGCTTTACAATTACAGCGAAATTTCTACCCATAAATAAGGCAATTTTTTTTTAATTTTAAAATAATGGTGAGACAGTAATATATTAAAGCCACGAATATTAAAGCTACGAATATACTCGTAGCGTGGCAGTCAACGTGTTAAGTGCCACATCAGTCACCGATGACTGACACTGAACTTTCCGTTTAGAACGCGTCATTCACCGATGGCTGACAGTCTAAAATATGATATAAAACTGAAAATACATATATTGTTTTAAGTAGTTACTAAAAATTTATTTAAAATGTACTTACCTTTTATTTATTACAGGATTATACTTTCTTAAAAATTACTTAAAACATTGAAAATTTTTCAACTTCCGTGTCAGTCACCGTCGCACTCAACGTGTTAATAATAGAACGCCCAGAAGGAATCGATTCGAATCCGAACAAATACTTAAATGACGAGTAGAACCAGAAATGTCTTCAGAAAATAAGCTGAATGTAAACCACAGAGAGTTAACCTCTGCAGTCGAGAGGTGACTCAGTAGGGTTGCCAGTTTGGCCTTTTTTTCATTTCCGGAATTTCGCATTCGTACCAGAAATTCCTTGTAATATTCCTTTCTTTATTGAATGACAAACATTTCGTGATGGAATAAAGTAAACGTTTATGTTTCTGAATATCCGGTATGAATTCGAAATTTTTGAATTAAAAAAAAAGCCAAACTGGCAATCCTGGTTGCCAGGTGTCCCGGAAAATTCAGGGTTCCAAATGCTGTGGACACCACTAATTTCTTACAGTTTATTTCACCATCTTTAATCGCAGATACTTATGCCATTAGCTAAGTCGAAGAAAATTTCTTTAACCCCTTAACGCCTTCAGGGGCAAAGTACCTCTGTAGTTAAAATGTTGAAATGATTGCTTGACTCCAGGATTTATGAACATATTTATATGAATGTAAGTAAAATATTTTCTTCGTGTACATTATTCAAAAAAATTTTAATTTCTGAATTCTGGTGCAAATATTGCATTTGAGATTTAAAATTAAGTGGTATATATAATATACCAGCGCCCTTCAAGGGGTTAACTGTCGTATTAAATTACGGTTTAACAATTCAGACTGCTTACTTCCACCACTTTTTTGGAAAAGAAATATCCAACTTCTTTAATGACAAGTAAAATGATACCAGAATAAAGCCAATTTCACTATTTTATAAAACTGGAGGGAATCAAACAGTCTGAATAAAACACAGAGCCCGTAAATATCACGGGAGCGAGAATTAAGGGGTTAAAATACTGATGTCCAGGGTTGCCAGCTTGGCCTCTACATTCAATTTAAAAACTTTGAATTCACATCAGAAATTGTGAAAGAAGAATTTTTTCTTTCGGTGACCACGAAACGTCTGTCATTAAATAAAGGAAAAAATGCTATACTGAATTTCTGATGTGAGTGTAAAATTTCAGATATAAAAAAAAGGCCAAAATCTAGCGACCCTGCTAATGTCAAGAGTATTTTGTTCTCCTATATACGCAGGACACCCGGCAACACTAGTGGTGATTAAGAGCCACATGTAGCGTGCAAAAGTTTAAACAAATAAATTAAAAAATTATCAATAAAAATTCTGGTGAAAGTTATTTTTTTTAAAGCTTGAGTAAAATTTCCGGGCGTTCTATTGTTAACGCTTAAATGCGAGATTTTTTATTTTGTTTCGAAAAAATTATAATAGGATTCTCTGAAAAGTTTATTACACAAGAAAAATAATGAAAAAAATCAGAGATACATTTTTCATATAATACGTCAATCTTTTCTTCGGTTGCACGTCTGCAATACAAGTAAAAACTACTGTCGTGTGGCTGTTTTACGCTAAAATAATGCAAATTAGTAAACCAAATAAATATCTCCAAATACCTTATTTTATATTATCATTTATTTTATAAAACTTAACATTTAACCCTTTAATCCCCATGATAAAATACGTTTTTTAAATTACGTAGTGCAGAGAATCTCAATTTACACCAGAAAGTTTCAATGGTTAATTTCGCTTTATTTAAAATCGGAGTGTCTGTTATAAATTAAAGCAAATATTGCTATTTTAATTTTCTGGTGTGAATTAGGTATATACGAATAAAAACAATCTATTAAATTCAAAACATTGTTGTTTGCATATATGCAAAGCTGCGCACTAAAGGGTTAAAAGTTAGTCATTTGAATAAGCCATGGATGAAAAATTCTATAAGAGGTGAGAATGTGCCGATGCCAGATTCAGAAATATTTAAAAATCTTCATCATAATCCTTTGTTATCTTTGTTATGAAAATTTTTCTAGGTGTATATCAATAAATGTCTATTGATATATTTCATAATTTTCGGTTGCATAAAATTTCAGAATAACTGCGCATTTAAAAATAAATATCTAGTTATTAAGAATATGTTTATGAAATTAGTCATAAAGAATTATTTTAATTTACCGGTGTGGAGTCCTGGAAATAAAGTATACCGCCTACTAATTCGGTCCCAAAACATCGCATAAAAATGGTATAAATCGATTAGTAATACAATGTCTACTAAATAGTATTATACTTAACACTTTTGGGCGCAGCTTTGCATATATGCAAATAACACTGTTTTGAATTTAATACATTTTGTTTCTGATACCTAATCCACACCAGAAAATTAAAATAGTTACATTTGCTTTAAATAAAAAACAGACATTCCGTATTTAAATAAAGCGAAGTTAACCATTGAAACTTTCTGGTGTAAAGTCAGACTCTCTGAACTACGTAATTTCTAGAACGTATTCTATTATGGGAATTAAAGGGTTAAAGATTAAGCTTTATAAAATAAGGTATTTGGAGACATACTTATTAAAATATTTACTAATTTGCATTATTTTACCGTAAAACAGCCACACGACAGTAGTGTTTACTTTTATTGAATGTGCAACAGAAAAAATGATTGACGTATTATATCAAAAGTATATCTCTGATTTTTTTTCATTATTATTCCTCTGTTATAAACCTTTCAGATTATCATATATATTTTTTTCGAAACAAAATAAAAAATCGCGCATTTAAGGGTTAAAATTTTGCTTCGATGGTCAACTACATATCGTCCACATATTTTAAATTTTAAACTTTATCATATTACTGTTGTATCATATTTATAATCTTCAGTAAATAGTATCTTCCGATTCCGAACGTCAAATCTTCTGGTCAAGGTAGTTTAGGACTTATACAATTTCAATGCGAATTTCTGATGCGAAATTCGGTTGCAACCTTTTCAAGTGCTGTGGAAACATGGCGTGACCACCTAATTTTAATTCCAAAACTGACAGAAGTCTCCAAGAATGTTTTATTAAAATTTTGCTTTTTTAAAAAAAAGTGTAGAAAAAACATATTTTTATTTTTTAAGAAATTCGATTATAGAATCTGGTGTCAGTCAGTGATTTTATTATTTTACGAACAGAAGTTTTCTGCTCCTGAAAGGCTTAAAAGTTGCAAAACGGATTGCAATTCGGAAAATATTTTAAAAACTTGAAGGGAGTTGGTTCAGTTTTGGACCACTTAATTTTAATTCCTAAATACCACATTAGCACCAAATTTTTGGAATGACAATTTTTTTCTTTTAATGAAGGAAAGCGTTTACCTGTTTTCAAATAAATTTGTTTGTAAATCTTGTGTCATTCAAACAATTTAGCATTTTACGAATAGAAGTACTTTGCCCCTCAAAGGGTTAAATAAAACCAACACTTCTTTGCAGAATTAACTGTAAGTTTGGATTCGTATATTTGAAGCTTCTAGAAATCGATTTTTATGAAAACATTCATAGATTAAAATTCATATTTTTTTTAAATATTAATTTGAAATAATATATAAATTGAAGTTCAATTTAATTTTTGTCACTTTATTGATAAACAAGGAAGTATAAATTTTATTCTCAAAAGAAAGTTTATACAGAATATCTTACATAACATTCTATCTATAAATCTCATTATGTGAAAGAATTCTCCTTGAAAAAAAAAAAAAAAAAAAAAAAAAAAAAAAAAAAAAAAAAGGATTTTTTTTTTATATAATAATAAATTAGCAGTTTCTTAGATTGTATAAGGTTATATTTCAGTCACGTAAAGCAACTGTACTCAAGTTAGAACAAATGATTCTGATAAATATAAACAATGCAGAATTATATTTCGATTCTTTCAAATAAATGTGACAAAGAAAATACATTTATCAATGTAATATTTCGATACCTCGTTCATAGTTCAAGTTGCATTTTTCATTCACAAATTTTTGAAATCTTCATAAAAGAAATAAAACGCTGATTGAACGATTTTTACTATTTTCGCAGCGATAAATGATGCTTATTCTATCATCTGAAAGACAAACGTATTTTATCGATGGATAAGAGTAAATTTAGTTTAATATAGTTGCACCCAATTAACTGTAGTACTACAAGGTGAATGAAAAATAAGCTATCTAAATTAATTCTTATATATTACCAAGTATGCTACCAATTTTTGTTTATTACTAAATTGCAGTATCAGAGATATTTGTTTTCTTTATAATAAGTTATCTTGACGTTTACGTACAACAGGTTTGTCGAATCCGAGTGCATTGTGTCAATTGTCACTGCTGTTTCCAAATGGTAATCTTCGCATTCTTTAACTTTAACCTCTCGAAGGACACTGGTATAAATAACACTTAATTTTAATTCAAAATGCCACATTTGCACCAGAATTTAGGAATTAAATTTTGCTTTGCATAATGTTCGCGAAGAAAAGCTATTAATTACTTTCATAAAAATTTGTTCATAAATTCTTGTGTTATTCAATCACTTGAACATTTTTGCAACAAGTACTTTGCCCCTTAAAGGGTTAATGGGAGACATTTTGCTGTTAAAAAAGGCACTAAAACACAAGCTCGCCATCCATGATTTGCAATTTTTATGCGCTATTTTTACCCGACTGAAAAGAAGGGTTATGTGTTTCACGCGTATCTAGGTATGTGGATTTCTTTATACCCTCGAAACATCCCAAAGGCTGGATGGATTTTCATGAATGAGATCTCTATCATTTCCTCTCAATGGCCCGATGGTTATTGCCTAGGTTTTGTTTTTATAAATTCAAAATGGCGGCCGTAAAATATAAAATGGCGGTACAAACCAGTGTTGCCAGTGGGCTACTTTTTAAAAATTCAAATTTCATGAATGGCACCACTTTTCTGAAATGGTAAGATTCCCCTTCTGTTCGCCTTAATTAATATGTCATTAAAAAAGGCGAATTTTAATATTTTAAAAAAGTGGTGCCAATCAAGAAATCTGAATTTAAAAAAGTAGCCCACTGGCAACACTGGTACAGACGAAAACAAATTTGCGCACCCTATTGAGTGGCATATCATTGGATAGGTCTTTCAAAAGGAAGACGATGTTTCATTGACTATTTTACAGTCAGAAGCTCCGTTAAAATATTATACAACCTGGAAATAGTATATGTAGGATATCTAGCTTTACTGCAACTCTAACTATCATAGACATCTATAGACCTCATCAAAACAGTGTTTATAGATAGGAACTAACAATAAAACAAAACTTAAAAGTCATCAATACAAGTAAATAAAAAAAAATAGGTAAGTAATATAAACAAGTAATATAAAAAAAAAATATATTAAGTCAATTCCTACTTAGGTTAATAAGAGAATTTTTTTCTCCCATTCTTCTTTCCTCTTGAATGACGCTTAAAATGCCTTGATCAAAAAGCGTGCTCTCTCGGTCTTTAAAATACCTTGATCAAGAACTGGTCTCCCTCGATTAATGAAAATCAATTAATTTAATTTAATTAATGAATTAATATTTGAAAAAAAAAACTGGATTAACATCAAGTGTCATCCACTACAATAGAAAAAATTATTTGAGCTTGATTGGATGAATAATAAGTATTTTATTAACGATTGAAAATTTGAACAAGATATATACAGCGAGAGTGTGAGCTAATAGTAGGAATTGAAAAAAAAAATAGTTTCACATTGATGGGAAATAATTAATTAGTTCGCATTTACTCAGTCGGGTTTTTTTGATTTTTTAAATTTAATTGTTTATTATAAAATCCAGTCAATGATAGAAGCGCAAAAGTTTTAAAGATTATATGAAGTATTATTATTAATTTTTAAATGACAATATCTTTGTTATGAGAGCTTAAATCTATAATAATAAAAACAGACGACTGTGTGTTTGTAATCTTTGTTTACAGTTCTCTAAAGATACCTCTGTGCACATAGTTACACGGCTTGGCATGAAGTTACCTATATGTCGGAAATTAGCCTTCATGAAAGCTGTTATTAGATATTTTTTATAAAAATTCTTTCTTTAATTTTCTATGCAATTACTGTATTCGGCGGCGATATTTCCACATCAGTAAAAGAAATCCGCATTGAACTTTTTAGCCCAATATTGTAAATGTTGTCCCCTCTTCAATAAACTATATACGGAATACCTACAGCGATGATTTTTTAAATAAATTTTCATGCGAATTTTGGCTCTTTTTCGCATTTCGATTTCTGACATTCGTAAAAGAAAAGTTTTAAACGTTTAGTTCAATATGGTAAAATTGTCCTCTTTAAATAAAATTTATCTTTATAGCAATGCTTGGAATTTTTGTGATAATTTTTGTAAAAAGTTCCTTTCTACTAAAAATGAGAACATAAAAAATGTGAAAATATTAAATGGCTTTTAGAATTCATTTTTAAAGAAGTGAGCGATACTTTTTTTTTTTCGAATCAGACAGATGGACGAGCCTGCAAATTTTGTTACTGCAAGATTCAATTGAGTTTGGAAAATTCCAAATCGCTTCACATAGAAAGGTGAACGACTATGCCGAAAATTGGAATTCAGTCTGGGTCGATCGCCGCGTAGGATTAAGATAAGGAAAATATAGCATTTTTAAAGATGAAAATGAAATATTTGTGCACGGTGCGGCAGGCGATGAGGCCCTAACACAAAGTTAATTCGAAAGATTCTCATCTAACGATAAATTTAAAATAACACAGGCGTGCGATGAAAAAAATACAAGGGTATTGATGGCTGAACTTTATGTACTTTTTGGTGCTAATTAAAAAACAAATAATGAAAAAATTCTATCACGTTACATTTTCTTGAAAAATATTGGGTCGATTGGAAAGTTTATCGTGTTGGAAAAATCAATTCGTACCGGTGAATTCCGCCAGGTAATTATAAGACATTTGATATCGGAATCAACGTCTAACAATTAAATGATAGACTTTTCCGATACGAACTGATTTTCCGAACACGACGCAACATTCCGATAGACCCAGTTGTTTTAAACCGTTTAAACCTCTAACAAAATAATCGATTACTGAAAAATCAATTTCCCTCACCGAGAATCCATTTTTTTTTCATAGATTTACATGGATAAAATCACTGTTGCCAGATAGCACATGCAAAATTGTCCAAAATTGTCTTTTTCATTTTAGCAAAAATATCGATATCGATGTTACAAAAATTCTTATGTGATGGGGGGAAATGGAGGTCATTTTCGAAATCAGCCCACCAAATAACATAAAAATCAGCGAAAACTTCTCTTGTATTTTTCAAAAACTTCAATTTCGCAGGCCTGTGTAATAAAGTTTTGTCTATGTCGACACCGTAGCGGGCACGGCCGTTGCCACCGAAATACTAAAGGCCTGAGGACGGGAGTTGTGACGTCATCACTAATCGACCGACTTCTCTCTAGTGTTGGAATTCACACCGGAAAAATTTGAATAGAAATTTTTTTTATTTTATTTGTGGAATATCTATTACCATATACAACAATGCTATTTAAAGTTACAGGTGAGAATTCAGAATCTCAAAATAAAAATTCGGCCAGATGCGGAATGCCACAGTGTGGCCGTATCTGGCTGATTTTTTATTGGGGTATCCGCCATATTGTGACAACCGGGGAATCAAACTGACAGTTTTACAAGGCATACTGACACCAGTAAAAACAAATAAAAAATTTTACGACATTTTTGAGAAAAATTTCCATGAAAAAGACGCTTAATTAAGACGAAATTTTCTATTCAATTTTCTTGGTGGGATGTTTGCCCTGGCAGTAATGAGAAACTGAAGATCCGATTTTAAAAAAGAAGCCGCCATCTTGTGACAACCTCCTCAGTTACTTCACTCGCAACTGGTAGACAGTACACTATGTGTCTCCTCCTCTTTATTCATAACTCCATTAACAAGCCAAGTTCTTCAGAGACTGATTACCAGCTGGGCAAAAATCCACCAATAAAAAGGATTAGAATTTTTGTCCTTATCCATGTCAGTAACCTTGCGTGCGTAGGGCATTTAAGTAACGCAAAAATTTCTATTAAAATTTACTGGTGGATTTTTCCCTGCTGGTAATCAAGCCCTATCACCCTTAGTCAATGACGTTTGCTTATTAAAAAAAAAGGAGAATTCTCGTTCTTTGTCCGCAATGTGTTAACCCTTTGCAGTCGAGATGTGACTCTCACGGTTGCCATAGAAATACTCAAGGCCTGAGGACATGAGTTGTGACGTCATCACTAATCGACCGACTTCTCAGTAGTGCTGGAATTCACACCGGAAAATTTTGAATAGCAGTTTTATTTTATTTTATTTGTGGAATATCTATCATCTTATAAAACAATAATAACTATTTAAACTTACTGGCGAGAATTTGGAATACCCCAATAAAAAATCAGCCAGATACGGCCACACTGTGGCATTCCGCATCTGGCCGAATTTTTATTTTGAGATTCTGAATTCTCACCTGTAACTTTAAATAGTATTTTTGTATATGGTAATAGTTATTCCACAAATAAAATAAAAGAAATTGCTATTCAAATTTTTCCGGTGTGAATTCCAACACTAGTGACAAGTAGGTCGATTAGTGATGACGTCACAACTTCATGTTCTCAGGCCTTGAGTATTTCGGTGGCAACGGTGCGGCCCGCGTCGGTTTTACTCTGCCAAAGGCATTGGGGTTTCTTCCATAGGTTCGTTTGGAAAAACGAAAAGCCAAGCTTTGCTAGTTTAAATTAATAAAATACAAATTATTATGTCCGTTGTTTATTTATGGAGCACTTACTTTTATCTTTTGTACCTTAGAGTTAACCAGAACATGATCGCCGTTTAAATTGTAATTCACCCCATTCATATCATCCAAGTCTGAAACGGAATTCGAACTAGATAAGCTTTGACCTAATAGTGTGCTGCATATGAGTAAAAAATTACATTTTTGTATATGTGCGATTCTCCAATAAGTGAGTAATTTCACTCTGATTTAGTGAAAAATAAAAGTTAAATTTTAAACACCCTTTTTTAAAAAATCGATAACACATAAAGTAATGAGTAATGTAAAATATACCGGCATAAACTTGACATAAAGCTTTTTTTAGTGTCTGTGAACCTTGTCAACAAAAATGAAATATGGAAAGAAAGGCATTGTAGTGTTTTCGCATCTCAATTCTAGATGTCAAGTAGATTCTACAGATTTCCAGTCTCAACGTGATGGAAACTATACATTTATTTTAATGTACCAAGATCATTTGATGAAGTTAGTGATTTTAAGACCAATTCAAACCATGGAACTATTAATAAAGAGGAACTGACATATCCTCAAAATAGTGAAGCTTCAACTGTAACCGCTTTCGCAGGGGCTGTTTACTCCGGTGGAGTCTTTCACCAATAAATTCATAATGAAATTTTCTCCATATTTAAAAGCCTAATTAATGCAAAATTTCAGTCTTAAATAATGGCAAAAGCCAATATGAAGACGTATTCATGTCTTTTTTTTTATTTCATTTTCCTCTTGCACATGAAAATCTTTCAAATAAAAATTAACTGTTTAGGATAAATTATTACTCCAGGATCCGATTTTCTTGGCAACGGTAAAAAAAAAAAAAAAAAAAAAAAAAAAAAAAATGATTTCTAAATTTTATAGCAAAATGTCAATTTATTCCTTATGAAAATAATGAATTTTCTAATTTAAAAGAAAAATATTTGAACAAAATAAATCGAATACAGTCTTTCTTTATTTCTGGTGTAAATTCCATCTATATGTAAAGACGCAAAAGGCATTAATTCATCCCTTTTGACGTTGTTTTGACTCCAAACAATTACACATACTTTCACATTTACGATATTTTTAGGTGTAGTTCCGTTGATAGGTAACAGTTAAAAGAAAAGTAAAACAATGAAGTATGTGTATTTAAAAAAAGAAAATTTATAAAAGAAAATATTTGATATTATTGGAACACATATATAAAATCCCTCCATAAGTTATACACCGAATTTAAAAACTCTAGACAAATGTATACACAAAATTTCAAACTAATATGAATAATGCATGGTTCTAATTAGGAAATTTTATTATGCATATTTTACCATTTAAATCATCCAATCACACGAGCCATTTCCTTTCAACAAATAAAAATGGAAAAATCGTCTGAATTATTATAGAAAAGCATTATTGCGCAAAATAAAATATTCTATATTTTCCGAACGAATGAACCAAATATAACAAAAAACTATACAGCTAAATCCGGGTACTTCACCAACATACAGACTTAATTTCAAGCTAATCGGATGCTTTTTGCGGAAGTTACAGAGGAACAGACAAACAGACAGACAAACGGAAACCAATACTTTACGTGTCTCCACAGTAAGCCTTCTCTGACGTTTCGGCAAAAATAACAGTGGTATCCAAAAAGCCGGAGACTTGACAACTCTGCGACAGTCGAGTGTGACCCACCGCGCCGGCGTGAATGTGTTAAAGAGAAAGAAAGATTCTTTTTTAAAATATTGATAGAACCATGCGCACCTTGAAATCCTAGGTTTTGTTTGTTTGGCAAATTGCGTAAATTTGTAACTTTTGAAATCCCTTTGTAAGTTCGCGAGAAAAACGTAAACACCCCTACTAACTCAGCGACATATTATAATAGAAGAATGTTACTGGTACCAAACTATTGGAAATAAAGCCTACTTTCAAATGATATATATAAAATTTGCTTACGCGGACATCTATAAATCAAAACCAGACTTAACTTTGTTTTTTTATATGGCAGTACCCAATGTTCGTTTGAATCTATCCCTAGAAAAAAAATTAGGATCATATGGATGATATGTTTTTGATTTATATACATTCAGAATTTAGAGCATTTAATGTTAAATTACATTTTCATATTTTTTATTACTATCGTCCGAAATTATAATCCTAATGTGAAATGTTTTTTGTTTGGTTATAATACTAAAAAACCAAACTTAAATACGTTGAATTTGTAATTTAAAATATTTTACAATATGAATTATGAGTTATGAAATTAATATTAGAAAAAAATATGAATTGCAACCTACAATTATTAATTTAACAACCTACCTTTTTGATATATTAATATTTTTTCTCTCCTGCTTGATGCGAATTCTCAATTTGAAAAATTTTTTTGCGAGTGGTTTTTAAATTATGAGTAAAAACGTCAAAATGATGGTTTAACACGTTTACGCGCGCCGGCGCGTTGGGTCACACTCGACTGTCTCAGAGTTGTCAAGTCTCCGGCTTTTTGCACACCACTGTTATTTTAGAGACAATGTTGTTCCTTTAAATCGCCCAATTGTTCTAACTAAATAAAACAACATTTTCTGTATTAAAATACTGGTATTTAAAAAGCCGGAGACTTTGTAGCTCTGAGACAGTCGAGTGTGACCCACCGCGCCGTCGTGAACGTGTTAAGGGGCCGTCTATGATGTCCAGATAAGCATAATTTGAGAAAAAAAAGTATATTTTACTTATTTTATTGAAATATTTGGGCTGGCAAAAGTCGAAATATATTAAAAGAGTGAAATGTTCCTATTTGCAAGAAATAATACAATGACAGACGTGAGATAATCATTCAACAATCGATCAACAATCATTCAATCAATCAACAACAAGCATTTCAACAATCGAGTACTGGACTTCAATTTGGATACAGCCCTTAAAATATGCTCATTCTAAAGTAATTAATTTCTCAGAAACTAATCTTACGAATTTAATGAAAATTCGTATTTAGTCTAATTGAAGGGTGTAGAAACTATTTATGGTGTCAAACTTCGGTCTTGATATTGCAAAAAAACAAAGTTTTGTTTAGTTTTGATATGTAGATGGCCCCCTAAGCAAATTTTATATACATCATTTAAAAGTAGACTTTATTTCCAATCGTTTGGCACCAGTAACTTTCTTCTACAATAATTTTTTGCGGAGTTAGTAGCGGCGTGTTTATTTTTCTTTTCCACGAAAGTACATACGGTGCGTCGCATAAATATAAAATTAGTGATATTTTCGAAATGATATTTTAATAATTCAGTATTTAAAATTATGTTTATGCATAAACAAAAAGCATGTACCATAAAAACATTTTACAGAAAATTAAATTAGAATTTAATATTTTTAAATGTAAAATTGATAAATGTAAGCAAATTTTCTGTCTCATAAATATACAGATATTTTACATACGTTTGAATTATCGCCCAAAAAAACATCCATTCTTAATAATGACGGTTAATGTTATAGCTGGCATGCTGTTTATTAAGTTCTGCATGTATTTTGGCTTAATATCAAACCAACTTCATTTTTTTTCAACTCAAGGATGTTTGTAAAATGTCTCCCAGATGTATATACGCTGCGAACGAGAATGCCATAAAGATTGGCAACTGGATTTAAGGGGTCTCGTACCTTTTAACGCGACAAAATTTAACGAAAAAATTCAAAGTTTGAATTAGTCTTTCTTGAAAATATTTTTACGTATAAACATGAAATTTTGGGTATTGATTAAACAGATTGTGCTTTCTAATATGTTTTCATTAGAAATTTATTAGGCTTTTACAGAATTTGTGTAATACTGAAATCAAAATAGCACTTTTTTTTACTCCATAAGTCATTGCGCGCATGATATCTTGAGAAAGTATGCATGGATTGTCATGAAATTTGGTAAAGATACTAAACATATATGTGTGTTTAAAATGAACTACTCTTAGGCCAAAATTATTTCATTAACTATATAAAAAAAATATTTTTGTAAAAAAAAAAAATAATAATAATAATAATTATTATTATTATATTTTTAATGAATACAAATAGTCATAACTAAAAATATTACCATTGTAAAAACTTAAAAGTAGTTCATTTTAAACACACATATTTGTTTAGTATATTTACCAAATTTCATGACAATCCATACAAACTTTCTCAAGATATCATGCGCGCAATGACTTCTGGAGTAAAAAAAAGAGCTATTTTGATTTCAACAATACACAAATTCTGTAAAAGGCTAATAAATTTCTAATGGTAGCATATTACAAAGAACAATCTGTTTAATCAATATCCAAAATTTCATGTTTATACATACAAAGGTTTTGAAGATAGACTCATTCAAACTTTAATGTTTTTCGTTAATTTTCGACGAGTTTAAAAGGTACAAGACCCCTTAAATCAGGGCTATGTGCGAGCCATACGATGACATGAGTATTGTTATCAACAAACCATTTTTTTGTGAGTCTTGATGCGTGAATCGGTGCATTATCCTGATGGTAAAAACATTCCATACCTCCAAGAGTTTCAGTAATTGGCAACAGGTGACTATCAAGCAGTTCTGTATACTCTTTAGATGTCCGTTTACCTTCCAGAAAAGCAATATCTGTAGTTCCATTAAAAGAGAAGACACCCCAAACCATAACAGAACCTTCTCCTTTCTGCCTACTGAAGAGGGTTCGAGGTGCATGTCTTAGCCCTTTCAGGGCAAGGCACTTCTATTAGTAAAATACTGAAATGAATGATTGACACCGGAATTTATAAAAAAATTATTTGAAAATAAGTAAAAGCTTTTCTTTACGTACTTAATAAAATGAAAATTTTCAAATAAACATTCTGGTGGCAATGTCCCATTTAGGAATTAAAATTAGGTGGTCCAAAAAAAAAAACCACCGCCCTTGAATGAGTTAAATCGTGCGAGTAAGAATTCCAACCATCTGGGCCATCCAAGTTAAATATCTTTTCATCTGAGAAAATGTCTTGCATCCATTCATCCTTCCAATGCATGTGATCTTTAGCCCAGAGTAGCCTCCGTTCTTTCTGTTCTTTTTTCAGTAAAGGAAATTATTATTAGGGATTTTTTTGCCCCTGTATTGTTGGTTGTCACCGCTTTTTTGAAATAGAAATATTCGGCCTATTTAAAAATAGATTAAAAATTCTGAAAAATAAGGCGAATTATACTATTTTAAAGAAGTGGTTACTGTCAAATAATCTGAATTAAAAAAGTCCCCAATCTGGCAACACTGATCTGCACATATGCCGGTACACAATATTTTTGATTTCTTTTATAGGACGATGTAATATGTCCTTTGAGACCGTACCATAAACTCGTTGAGAAACTTATTGGAATGAATTTTTTGCGAAAGAGAAAGTCGCGTGATCTTGTGATAGAGTCTTTCACTAGTCTTTCTCGGTCTGGAAGATCGTTTTTTCGAATGGAAATTGTAAGTTTTTGATAAAATTTTATAAAGTGCAGCTCTGCTACTCTCAGTTTTTTTACATATTTGAGAAACTGTTAAGCCATTAGCTTTAAATCCACGTATTTTGCAAATCTCATCATAAGAAATTTCAATGTTCCGCGTCATCTTTGCAATTGAAACAAATAAAACAACTTTGCTCGTTTGGGTAACTTAAAGTATATTTCTGCGCGTGCACATTATTTCTGTACGCGCGCTTTCGAAAAAAATTTGCATATGAAGCAGTTTCAAATTTGTCTTTATATTTATGAGACTGCGTATATATTTTTTTTTTACTTTTTCTATTACTCGAGTCGAAATTATTTTATTTAAATTTAGACCCTATAACAGATTCATTTCATTGTTCTTAATAAGAGGTATAAAATTTAATTTCTTAAAACTGAAATAATAAAATGTAATTTCAAAAACGTCTGTGTCTTTATATTTATGAGACGCACTGTAAATGTCAGTAGTTTTACGTATTAAGTGCGATCTCGAAACTGTTGTCGTCAAGGCCTGATTACCAATGGGGTAAACTTCCACCACTAAATTTTAATATTGATTTTCTCCTTACTAAAACTTCTTATTCCTACAGAATTTCTTTCATGAATAAGGTAAAAATTTCTATTCCTGTTAACTGGAGGAAGTTTACCCAAATAGAAATCAGGCCCTGGTTGTCGAAAAGTTTCGTGAATAAAGGTGGTGAAATTTTTTCTCGAAATTTGTGTACATATAGCAACCGCCCTTGACGCTTTTTTGTTAGCACTAAAATTTAATAAATAAATTTTCCTTATTTAATTGCAGGTTTTATCGTTTAAATAAGGCAAAAATTATCCTTAAGTTTTAGTGGCAAGAAAAAGCATAAAAGTTACAGCTATGTGAACAGCGTTATTGGTGTCTTACATTACTTAACCCTCAGCATTGCCCACTCTTGTACTTTTATAGCCACCAACTTTCACGCTTTTTTCTCATCACTAAACTTTAATAGTACATGTTCTCTTATTCAATAGACGAAATCTGCCTATTAACACTAGGACGTCCGGCTGCTGTCACTTCGATATCAAACAAATGACAAAATGTCGATTCAAACCACAATTTGTTTTCGTAAAATTAATTAAATATTGACTAGAGAAAACTCGGTTGAATAAGTAAGAGAAATTGTTTTAAATAAAATTTTCGTGTCACAATGTTTGTATTAAGGTTGGGTAAAATTTCCGAAGGTCCTAGTGTTAAATAATGGAAAATTTTCGGTTAAATTTTAGTGGTAACAAAAAAGCGTAAAAGTTGGCAGCTGTGTACATGGCACAGCAAAGTACAATTAAAAAAAAAAAAATGCTGCGTTTGAGCTCTTGCAACGTTACCGGTTGTACGTGACTATCTACCCGTGTTGTCGCAATGGAAGTTTTCCTGTTTTTAGAAATTTTGAATTCACACCACAAAAATTTAATTGGTAATTTTCATTTACTTTATTTATAGAAAACCAATCATCTTGTAAAACAAAAATAAGAGATAAAACCAAAGCGATATAAGTAAGCGTACAAACTTAATACTGGTATCGGGCGTAAATTAACACAGTTGCGCCATCTTGTGGACGGGGTGATAATCCAAATACGCGGGCTTTTAGTGTGACATCATATATGATAGGATATCTACCATCTGCGCATATATTCTAAATCTTTAGTGACACATGGTACTGAATTTTGTTTACCACATTTATTGCAAAATAATGGCGTAGCGAGAGGGGCGACCAGATGTACTACACTGTTAAAAATTTTGCAGCATTCTGGCAGGTCATTCGACCGTTTTTTGAAAAAAAACGGTTTCGTAACCATAATTTAACTATATTCTGACCAAAAAATGGCCAATAATATGGCCAGAATAGTGCTAAAATTACAGTTGTGTAACAGTTTTCGGAAAAAAAACGGTCAAACGACCTGCCAGAATGCTGCAAATTTTTAACAGTGTGGCACAAGTTTAGTAATTTGCTTTATTTCTTAGTATTTTTCTCCTGTAATATTTCTCGTGAATTTAATTTAGATTTTATTCAAATTAACACTATATTATATTAACATTCTGTATATAAATATACTATAAATTAAGCTAATTCTTTCTCGTAAAAAAGGTTTAAGTAATAGTCGCAAATGGCTTACATTAGATGAAATATTTTCTTCAATTAAGTAATTTAAAAGTTTTGCTCTGAAAAACGTTTTGTACTTGCTTGAATTGCTTTAATTAAGCTGATTGTTTGCTTCATTTCTAAAGTTTTCCTATTAAAAGTTTTGTGTCGTTTTTCTTTTTCGGCAACCTTTTTGTCTTTAATGAGCAATTTAAAGAATCACTCATGAAATTATTAAATGAATGTATAGAACGTACTATGAAAAAGTAAATACGCTTAAACCGTACAATTTAGTAGTTCATAAATTTTAAAACCATATAAACATAAAACAATATAAAAGCATAAAAAGTGCCATATTCAAAATGAGAAGTCTGAAATTCTAAATTAATTATATTAGCAGTTCTCATTTTCGTTATAGATGCTGCAACCAGTGTTGCCAGTGGGCTACTTTTTTAAAATTCAGATTTCTTGACTGGCACCACTTTTTGGAACTAGTAAAATTCGCCTTTTTAATGACATATTAAATAAGTCGAAAACAAGGGGAATTTTACCAGTTTCAAAAAGTGGTGCCAAACGAGAAATAGGAATTAAAAAAAGTAGCCCACTGGCAACACTGGCCGCAACGTTCTCAAAGTTACCGACGAGAATGATGATAACTGGACACAGGTTACGAATAAAATTACTTATTTAAATAAATATTTTTTCGGTTCTTTTCCTTGTAGTCACATTAATCAACAAAGTAATTTGCAAATTTTTCATAACTGGAACGCCAACTTAAGTGACTTTATAGTACTTTAACTGTTATTATGTATTACTGGTCATTGTAAAGTTTCTGTAAAGTATAATTTGACGAATAACAATAAACATTACGGTGCTGGTAGCACGGTCCCACCACTATTTCTAAATAGTAATGTTCATTTCATTTAAACCAAAAAAATTACAACTTACTTAAATAAATAAGGCAAATACTAGTATTTGTAAATAGTGGTGCTCAAATTCAAGCATTTCAAGGCATTTCAAATTCAAGGCATTTACGAACAGCGTTTCACCGAAGTTGTTGAATGTTGAACTGAACGTTTATTGCAAGATTATGGCCACCATTTTTATTATTTTCTCCAAAGTCACATGTTTATAATATTCTATGAGGCAACAGCACTTTGACAGTTTCAAAAAGTCGATTTTTTTAAAAAAAAAATACTTAACATATTAAGGATCAGCATGTTTTACAGGAATTTTATTCAGTTCACACCACTTTTTGTTAAACACTTACTTTTACTTTATGAATCACAGAAATGTGTTAATTAAATAAGACAAATTTTATATTTCTCTTTTACTGGGATAAAATAGTTAAAAATCACAAATATAATGTTGCCAAAACGCAACGTCAGTCTTTGATGGGTTAACCCTTTCGGGACGGGTGAGGAATACAGTGTTGCCAGATGGGCTACTTTTTTAAAATTTAGATTCTTGATTGGCACCACTTTTTTAAATGGTAAAATGCGCCTTTTTTAATGACATATTAATTAAGGCGAAATCAAAGGTAATTTTACCGTTTCGAAAAAGTGGTGGCAATCAAGAAAACTGAATTTAAAAAAAGTAGCCCACTGGCAACACTGGATGAATATATGCATCGTCAAAAGGTGCATGTGGAATTTGTTTTTGGTACCATTAATAAATAAATGTAATATTTGTCTTTTTTAATTAGCGTATTTTTTGGTATTTTACAACTAAAGGGAACTGTCTAAAAAAAGCGCTGCCGTCCAAATATAATTTGTGTAACAGAGGGTTAAAGTACTCTTTCTACACACGAAAATTGATTCGTTAAATTGATATTGCTTACGAATTCGCTATCGGAAGTGAAAAGGTGATTTTGTAGCTACAGAATTATGAGCACAAGTATGAGTAAACAGTAACAAAAAATGCGGGCGCGTTTTTTTTTCTTTTTTCCTGTAAAGTATTTTGAAAATCAGTGGAAAATTTAGCTCAGCCAAATTTCAGTGAATTAACTTGATATTTTTTATTAATTAATCGTCACATAATTTGCTGGGAAAATACGTAAAAGGGCTTTCAAAATATTCCTGTATAGCTTTTTTTCTCTGTAATTTAAAGTGACAAATTTTTGGTTAAAAATGTTTATTTTACATTTAATGCCTGCTTTTCACCAAAAATTCATTTTTTAAACAACTGTGTATGTCTCTAGCTCAGTGTTGCAGGTGGGCTACTTTTAAAAAAAAAATCAGATTACTTGATTGCCACCAGTTTATTTTTTAAATTATTAAATACTCCTTATTTAGTAGACATATTAAATAAGACGAATATAAGGTTTATTATATGATTTCAAAAAAGTGGCTCGAGTCAAGTAAGCCGAACAAAAAAGTAGCCTACTGGCAACACTGCTCTAGTTTTTGCGATTAAACAAAGTAATTTTATTCGTCTCATTTCTCACATCTAACTCACCGCCCCCTGAATACTAGGCCTGAGCGCTCACACAAAAATGGCGGCTGCCGAAGGCGGAAGTTTTTTAACGTAGGTACGGTCCCTTAAATGTTAACACAAGTATTTTATAAAAGATTTCTCTGAATTTTTCAATCTCAAAAAAATGAAGCTCAAAAATCTTTAAAAAATTATTGGTACGTATATTTAAGGGACCGTACACACGCTGAAGAAAATCCGCCTTCAGCAGTCGCCATTTTTGTGTCAGCGCTCAGGCCTAGTATTCAGCGGGCGGTGTCTAAGTCTACAATGAGATATTGTGGCACGCTTTAACCCCTTGAAGGGCGGTGATGCCGTCACGGCCACACATAATTTTAATAACTATTTTCCACATTGGCACCCGATTTTTTTAATGAAAATTTCACTTTAATTAAGTACTCGAAAATATACATTTACTTGTTTACAAATAAATTATCTTGTAAATGCTGGTGTCAGTCAATTATTTCAACATTTTATGAATTCAAATACCTTGCTCCTGAAAGGGTTAATACTAGAACTCCCGGAAATTTTACTCAAGTTTCATAAAAATATTTGACACCAATATTTTTATTTAAAATTATTTGACTAATTTATTTAACGTAAATCTGCGTGGTTTAAACTTAACTTGTTTTATGAAAGAACTTCTGGTTCCAGAATGGAGTTATGAATAAAGAGGAGGAGACATATAGTGTACTGTCTACCAGTTGCGAGTGAAGTAACTGAGGAGGTTGTCACAAGATGGCGACTGCTT
This sequence comes from Maratus speciosus, assembly GCA_963932465.1. Classification (NCBI taxonomy): domain Eukaryota; kingdom Metazoa; phylum Arthropoda; class Arachnida; order Araneae; family Salticidae; genus Maratus; species Maratus speciosus. The sequence goes on along the minus strand of OZ010796.1, from coordinate 198,265,120 downwards.
TTTTTAAATCGGATCTTCAGTTTCTGATTTCCGCCGGTGCAAACATCCCACCAGTAAAATTGAATAGAAAATTTCTTCTTATTTAAGCGTCTTATTCATGGAAAATTTTCTCAAAAATGTCGTAAATATTTCTATTTGTTTTTATTGGTGCCAGTATGCCTTGTAAAACTGTGAGTTTTTTTCCTTGGTTGTCACAATATGGCGGAAACGCAGGGCCTAACTACCGCCAAAGTAAACTCCTACCGGTAAAAATGAAAATCTGTTTCTACCATTATTTATAACTGAAATTTTGTAACAATAAGGCGTTTAAACAAGTTGAAATTTTCCATATTAATCTACCGGTGTAAGTTTCCACCGGCGGTAAACAACTCCTGTGATAGCGGTTACAGTTGAAGCTTCACTATTTTAAGGCTATGTCAGTTCCTCTTTATTAATAGTTCCATGGGTTCCAGTTGACATTTAATCATATGATCGGAATCGGATCGACTCCTTCCGGGCGTTCTATTGTTAATCACCAAAATGTTTTAAATACTCAAATTTTCTCCTTTGAAAAAGTTTAGCTGTAAGAAAATACAGAACTCTATACCAGTAAATAAATGTTTTTAAAGTTTTGTATTAGTTCTAGGAATATTTTTCATGTTCAAAGAGCCACATGATGTTTACAAAAATGTGCCCTGACAGTTTGTGGAAACAGTTTTTAAGCGTAAACTTAACTAACGATTTATACTTTTATATGAAATTTTTGTTTCTGTCAATAATAAGGAATCGAACATTAAAATCTAAAATTTTTAATGTTTGTCAATTGAATTTATGTTCATTTTAAATTTCATGCATCTTTATCGAATTCTATACGAATTTTGCCCAATTCATTGGCAAATAATAATTATTATTAATCGTTTCTTTGTTCCAAAATAATTGTTGGCTTTATATTTGACATCTATTCATTTGTAATTTTTTTATGGAAATTAAAACATAAGAAGTAAACATTAATAAATGTTTTTATCTTCAAATATAAACTGTTTAAAAAACTAGGATTATTTATTTTGTATTAAAACAACTCATAATTATCCCGCTACCATCAAAATACAGAAGGCCAGAGGACACGAGTTGTGACGTCATCAGCAATCGACCGACTTCTCACCAGTATTGTAATTCATACCGGAAATTTTTGAATAGCAATTTTCTTTTATTTTATTATGGAATATCTATCAGCTTATAAAACAATAATAACTATTTAAACTTACTGGTGAGATTTTGGAATCCCCCAGTAAAAAACAGTGTTGCAACATCTCGCTGATTTTATATTGGGGGTTTCCAAATTGTCAACAATAAGTTTAAATAGTTATTATTGTTTTATAAGATGACAGATATTCCAAAAATAAAATAAAAGAAAATTGCTGTTCAAAATAATACTTTGCTGTCAAATGACGATGCTAGCTTCTCGTGAATTTTTATATATTTTTCATTTATATTATCTGTTTACTTATATAATATATTTACATATATTTCACTTATTTGATGGAGATGTTTCTGGTTCGAATCGGCATGTATACAGCTGGTACGGGTCAAAATGAACGCTCATCGCCGTTCTAGTTTTAACCACGGAGTAAAAGAGAAAAAACTACTGTTAAAAATTTGCTAAGCAGTTTTTTCCCCGTTAGGTGGCGATACCGTAGATGGTAGGCTATCGATTGAATGTTCTACAATGCTTTTCAATGGGAAACGCACTGTTTAAAAAAATTTAATAAAAAAATTTGAATTTTAAGAAAGTCGTACAAGTAAAAATCTGATTAATTACAGTTTTCTTCATAAGATACATATTTTTTTTAAGGCACTTGGCTATTCGATTGCTTCTTAAGACACTTAAAATCTGATATCATTATGACAAAAAACCGAAGGCAGGCCATTTAAAAACTTTGAATATCGCGGATTATTCGCGGATTAAGAAATAAATTTACTTATGAATTTAAGAAATTAAAAATATTAAAATATATAATGTGAACATTAAAAAGGTCCACAATCTTACTTAAAAGGCGACTAAAGTAATGAAAAAGTTGTTATAAGTTTAAAATAAACATTTTATTTAAAACTTCTTAGTACTTTCAAGCCTTCCAAGCTTATCATCTGGGAATATCTTAATAACTAAACGTTGTTTCTTTTTACAAATAGGTCACTTTGTTTTGAAAATGAGAGAGCCAATAATTACTAGAGTTGAAAGTAGAAGTAGCAGTAGCAGTTTCTTGGATTGAATTTAATTAGAGGAAATATGTATTACTATTATTATTAATTGTAGTTCCATTTATTTTATGACATCACTCTGTTTCTCATACGTCACTTTCCATGGGTAGAAGAAAATATTTAACTTCCGTACTTTAAATTTTAATATATACGTCATTTTGCTCAGGTTTTCAGGATTTATTTTCAGGATATTGAACCATAAACTAGGGATATTGTACGATAGGGCGTCATTACATACTTGATTGTTTTTACATAGGATTTCTATGGATACTCTTATAGTCGAAGCTTAATAATTGGATGTTGGGAATATGATTTTTGCATGATCAAAATTTATTGCGATATTCTGATTAAAACTTAAACGAGAGAGAACTGTGGATTGTGGGGGAAAAAAAGAAAAGAAAAACAATCAAGTATGTAACGATGCCCTATCGTATAATAGCCCCAGTTTATGGTTCAACTTCCTGAAAAAAAAATCAAGTATGTAACGACGCCCTATCGTACAATATCCCTAGTTTATGGTTCAATATAATGAAAATAAATCCTGAAAACCTGAGCAAAGTGACGTATTAAAATATAAAGTACGGAAGTTAAATTTTTCCTTCTACCCATGGAAAGTGAAGTAGGAGAAACAGAGTGATGTCAAGAAATAAATGGAACTGCAATTAACAATAATAATATATATTTCCTCTAATTAAATTAAATCCAGGAAACTGCTACTGCTACTTCTACTTTCAACTCTAGTAATTATTGGCTCTCTCATTTTCAAAACAAAGCGACGTATTTGTATAAATAAACAACATTTAGTTAATAAGATATTCTCTGATGATGGAAGGCATGGAAGGCTTGAAAGTACTAAGAAGTTTTAAATAAAATGTATATTTTAAACTTGTAACACCTTTTTCATTACTTTAGTCGCCTTTTAATTAAGATAGTGGACCTTTTTAATGGTCACATTATATATTTTATGTTGAATCAAAGGTGAAACATTGCGTTTCGTCTTATGATTTTATTTAAAAGTATTATTCAATATTTTATGGAGTAAATTTTAATCTCGCGTATATTTTATAATCTTTGAATAATTTAATAATTCATAACTTTTGATAATATCTATGCAATTAATAAATGTAGAATTAAAACAAATTTTTATTTTAATTATTTGGGAAAGAAAACTGTGTAAATTAAAGGTCATTGTCTAGGAACTAATTTTTGCAAAAGTCGCAAGATTTGATTTAATATAAACTTATAGGGAGATGGGTAGATGACCGGAATTTCCAGAACTGGGCACGGCCCGCCCCGAAAGAGAAATAACGCTGAGCCCGGAGTGGGCGAGTTGAAAATCTAAAAGTTCGGGCCGGCAAGTTTGTATTTTCGCAGTTTACGTCCCGGCCCACCCCATTCAAAAATCAGTGGAAACATGTACATCTCGGCCACTGCAAAAATATAAAAAATCAGACCCGACTGAATTTCTACAAAAAATTCCAATTTTTCTTAACGTACAATTTAGGTTATTTTCTAGAGTACTGCATAAATAGCGAAACAGCACCGAAAACTGGCGATATGAAACAATTAAAATAATAAATATTTCTAAAAAATCACCATAAAATAAAAAACAATACATAGGACGCGTTTCAAGCTAAAAATATTAACAGCTCGTCATCAGCTAAAGTAAACACGTGTCCGTAATGGTACGAGGTCAAAAATGATCTGAAAGGTAGAGAGTAGAGTTTGCGACAGATGACGCTAGCTGAAAGGAGGGTATGCAGAAGTCGAAAGTGTTGCCAAAATGATAGAAGAGATATTGATAAGAAAAAATGGAAATAAAAGAAATAAACAAAATTAAAATAAAATAAAAGTGGTACATTAAAATATATTGAAATATAAATAATAATAATAAATATAGAAATATAAAAAAAAATAAAACAAGAAAAAACCAAAAGAACCTTTTTTTTCTTTTTTTTTTTAGCAAAATAAAAAGAAAAGAAACAAGAGAAGAGGGAAAATAATTACAAAAGTAATTTCCACGCTGGAGAGAGGAAAGAAGATGATGAGAGATCATTGACAAGATTAATAGAATTTTTAGAAATAAAATATGCTTCATGAAACTTAGAGTGAAAGGGAGAGGAAGGGGAAGAAATAATTTTGGCCATGGAGAAATTGAAACAATGATTGGAAGACCAACAGTGAGAAGCAATAAAAGATTTAGAGATTTCTTGATTTGCAATATACCTCTGATGCTCGCCTAAATGCTCGCTCTGAATTTTAAAGCTCTCCTCGTTTGACCAATATAACCTGAATTGCAAGAGCAAGGAATAAAATAAACACCCCACCGGTTGGTTCTCAGTAGGAATAGGATCTTTTAGAGAAGAGGATTTAATTTTATTCATAGGTTTGAAGATAACTTTAAAATTAAAACGAGAAAGGATTTTAGCAATTTTAAAACAGATAAGAGAATAAAAGGGAAGAACTATAGAGTTAAAGTTAGGAGGATTAATTGAATCAGAAAAAGGACGTTTAGGCTTGTTAAATTTATACACAGCTTTATCAATCAAAGAGGGATTATAACCACGAGCAAGTATAAGAGATTAGACATAATTAATTTCATTATTCAGAGCAGAAGAGTCAGAACAAATGCGTAATGCCCTAAAAACAAAAGTATAAAAGGACGCCACTTTTTGCTGAGGAGGATGATTTGAAAGAGCGTGAGGAGGAAGAGATACAGCGAAAGGTTTTCTATAAACGGAGGTAGAGAACCGATCTGGGTGGTTCGAAACCAAGACGTCAAGGATAGGAATATAATTGATCTCTTCGACTTCGAGAGTAAATTGAATACAAGGATCGACAGAATTAACAAGAGAAAGGAGATTAGAAAGATCCAGGTGAGGGGGAATTAACCCATTAACCGCCAAAACTATTACGATAGAAATTTTCAAATTTCTTGTTGAAAGTAGTTTCCCACCACAAATTCATAAGGTAAATTTCGCTTTACTAAAATAGCAAGTTTCCTGCCAATAAATAAGAATTTTTTTAAATTCTTAAATAGTGGTGCAAATGTAATTAATTCATTGCATGAGCAATTATTTTGACTGTTGCGTGAACGCAACGTCAGCGGTTAATGGGTTAAAATGAAAGTATGATCAATATGTCTAAACCAGAAAAGAAATTTATATAAACTGAAGAGTTTTTCTTCAACAAAATGCATATAAATATCACAAAAAGAGAAGATAGTGGATTACCCATGGCCAAACCCTCAGTTTGAGAATAGAAAGAATTACAAAACTAGAAGGCGGTTTGTCTGGCACAAATACTAACTAAATGCTGGATTTCATCAATCTCAATGGAAGAGTAATGAAATTCGCGCAGCCTTCTTTCCAAACAATCAATTGCCCCTTGAACAGGCACGCTAGTGAAAAGGGATTTAACATCTAAGGAAACCATTATATAATTGCAAGGAGAAGGGCATTTAATTTTATCAACAAAGCAGAAAGAGTTTTTCATGGTGTGCAAGTTAGTGGAAGATAAAGGAGCGAGTAACTTAGAAAGGAACTTGGCAAGTTTATAAGAAGCAGTACCAATATTGGAAACGATAGCGCGAAAGGAAAGAGTAGGTTTACTGACGTTAGGAAGAGCATAGAAACGAGCACAATTAGCGATAGAAGGCATGACCAAACGTTTGGTGTTATCATTAAGAAAGACAGAATTTTTAATGACATGCTTGATATCAGATAGATCAGGGGTTGCAGCATATAGGACAAATTTTATTGTTCTTACCAGTAACTTTCATCAATAATCTTCACGGTACAATCCAATTGCATACCTTATAAAAATGTCTCTTGACAATTATTGATAAAATATGCTGGTAAGAACAGTACAGTTTGTCCTATATGCTGCGACCCATGGATAGAGGCTTAGTAAAAGGATCCTTCTTTAATTTGGAATATGGACCAGAGTTTAACATAGATTCAACGTGGGAAATATAATCAGATTTATTGAGAAGACCTGTTTGACCGCCTTTATCAGCCTTTATCAGCCTGAGTAATAAGAAGGTTAGGAACGGAATTAAGTTCACTGAGAGCAGATTTCTGAGAAGAAGAAAGATTAGACTTTTTAAAAGATTTATTGGAAGAAATGGCATTAGCCAAAAGGTAGCGAAGAGAATCAAGTTGACCAGAAGAAATTTTACTGTTTTTGAAAGAATGTTCAATAGGAGCAATTAAGTTCGGAATAGAAGGCTTAGAAATACATGAAAAATTCAAGCCAAGAGAGAGAACATCACGCTGAGAATCTGTAAGAGAATGACAAGATAAATTGAAACATAATTTTGCTCAAGAGTAGGGATACTAGGAGCAGAAGAATTAGAAGTCAGAAGGGAAGAAAACTTTTTCCAAAATAGCATTGTGATGTCTAGATTTGAAATCGACGTAAGCAAAAATCTGTTTCTCAAGGAAAGGGAAATAAATTACAGTTTTACTTAACCGTAAATGTAAAGAATATAATTCATATTCAATGCAAGAAAGAGAGTGACGAACATCTTGAATGATAGCTCTAAGAATAGAAAACTTACTCTTAGTTTAAGCATTTTGAACATGAATTGAAGAAGGAAGCTTGAAAATGATATTAATGAACTTAGGAATAACCCTTGAACGTTTACACCTTAAAAGAAAATTAAGCCTATTCAAAAACCTAGTGCGCTTCAAACGAAGGTGCTTGAAACGATTAATAAGTGAAGAAACCATAACAAGAAAGAAGGAAAACAGGGCTAGAAAATAAATTAATAGATAAAAAATAAATAATTAAATAAATAAATAGAAGAAAACTAAAATAATAAAACTAAAATGCAATAAAAACCAAAATAGATTAAAAACAAGAAGAAAGAAAAGCAAGTACCTTGAACACGGGGAAAGCAGGATAACACGTTGCAGCACCCAAATACTTAAATACAGCGAAACAGCACCGAAAACTGGCGATATGAAATAATTAAAATAATAAATCTTTCTAAAAAAATCACCATAAAATAAAAATAATACATAGGACGCGTCTCGAGCTAAAAATATTAACTGCTCGTCATCAGCTAAAGTAAACATGTGCCCGTAAGAGGACATGGTAAAAAATAAACTGAAAGGTAGAGAGTAGAGCTTGCAAAGAATGCGTCAGATGGCGGTAGCTGAAAGGAGCACATGCAGAAGACGAAAGTGTTGCCAAAATGATAGAAGTGAAATTGATAGGAAAAAATGGAAATAAAAGAAATAAACAAAAATAAATAAAAGAAAAGAAGTAAATTAAAATATACATAAATATAAATATTAATAATAAATAAATAAATATAAAAGAATAAAACAAGAAAAAAAACCAAAAGAGCCTTTTCTTTTTTTTTTTACAAAATAAAAAGAAAAGAAACAAGAGAAGAGGGAAACGAATTACAAAAGTAATTTCCACGTTAGAGAGAGGAAAGAAGATGATGAGAGATCATTGCCAACATTATCAGAAATTTTATAAACAAAATATGCTTCATGAAAATGCAAGTGAGAGGGAGAGGCAGGGGAAGAAATAATTTTGGCCATGGAGAAATTAAAACAGTGACTGGAAGACCAATAGTGAGAAGCAATCGAAGATATTAAGATTTCTTGATTTGCAATATAACTCTGATGCTCGCCTAATCTGAATTTTAAAGCTCTCTTTGTTTGAGCAATATAACATAAATTGCAAGAGCATGGGGTGTTTATTTTATAACTTGCTCTTGCAATTTAGGTTATATTATAAATTAAGTAATGCCTATTAAGTTTTCCCTCCACAGTACTTACTCCGTGGTGTTTACCCTTGAATGCATTGTGATGCATATCTGCATCACTTTTTATTTAACTCTTAGCAACCACTATATTTATATAGAAATATTAATACTGTAAAATGTGCAAAAATGTACTATTAAGTAAAATTAAGAATCTATCTTAAACGTTCTGGTGTCTAATCATTAATTTAGGAATAAAAAACACAATTCTAAAAGAATAATTCGTGCATTTAAGAGTTAAGTTTTACAAAATAAAACATTATATAAAATAAAGTATTTAGATTCATACTTATTAAAATGTTTACTAATTTGCAATATTTTAGTTTTTACTTGTATTTCAGATGTGCAATATAAGAAAAGGTTGCCGCATTATACCAAAAATGTATCTCTGATTTTTTTCGTTATCTTTCCTGTGTAATAAACCTTTCTGAGAATCATATATAACTTTTTTGAAACAAAATAAAAAATCATTCCTTTAAGGGTTAATGTATGTTTTTATTACCACAGTGTTGCTTATTGAAAATAATTTAGCCTAATAATTAATAGTGTCGGTCTCGTTTAAGTATGAATGTTGGCCAATATGTGCTTTTACTAAAATAAAAACCATGTTGTTTACTGAAAACTGAAAGACTTGACCCACGTTTGGCGAGTGTTCCGGTTATTGTAAATTGGTACATTAGGATAAAGAATACAAAAAGGTTTCTGAAACGTATCATTGCACTTTTAGAGGTCCCCCTTAGTCCGTTTTTTGAACACCGCTTTTTTTTTTCAAAGAAAAAGTTTTTTTATAAATTTCGTAAAAATGTACCTGGAAGGGGGTTTTCTTGCAATTTTTGCAGACACCTAGAACGAATTTCTTTCTTAAAAAATACAGGTTTAAGAAAAATGGACCAGTGGTAGCACAGTACTTTTAAAATAATTAAAAATAAACAAGCAATGATATGCACTTACGGTTTTTTATGTTCCATAAAGAAAATATCAAAGTTTTTTTTGGCAAATTTTTATTCCCCGATTTCATTGTGCGCACCATAGTCGCGTAATAAGTACGAGTTGCAAGTGAAGTAACTGAGGAGGTTGTCATAAAATGGCACCTGTTTTTTTAAATCGTATAAACAGTTTCTGAATACCTCCGGGACAATCATCCACCAGTAAATTCGAATAGAAAATTTAATCTTATTTAAGCACCTTATTCATGCAAAAATTTCTCACAAATGTGGTAAGCATTTCTATTGGATGATAATTATTATTCTAAGGATATCTATACAATGGAGTTACGAATAAAGAGGAAGAGACATATGGTATATTGTCTACCAATTCCGAGCGAAGTGCCTGAGGAGGTTGTCGCAAGATGGTAGATGTATTTTTCTTTTAAATCGGTTCAACAGTTTCTAATTACAGCCGGAGAGAACTTTCACCAGTAAATTTTGAATAGAAAATTTTGTCTTATTTTAGCGGCTTCTTCATGAAAAATTTCTCTATTAAATTTGGTTAAATTTTCTAACTGTTTTTACTGGTGGCAGTTTGCCCATGTATTATAATATTTTTCACTGACACTAACAAGAAATGGTCTAGGTTTTCGTAATATCGTCGGTACCATGTCAAACTATCCAATGTCAAAAAAGTGGGTTACTTTTTGTAAATGCAAATTTCTTGATTGGCACCACTTTTCTGAATTAATAAAATCCGCCTTATTTAACCTTATTTAATGATACATTAATTAAGGCGAAAACAAGGGGAATTTTACGGTTTCAGAAAAGTGGTCCATATCCAGATATCTGAATTTTAAAAAAAAGTAGACCACTGTTTTCACATTGGATAGTTTGACATGGTACCGACGATATGGCGGAAACGCAGGGACTAACTACCACCGAAGTAAACTTCCACCAGTAAAAATGTATACCTGATTTGCGATTATTTACTATGGGAAATTTTGCATTTACAAAGCATTTAAATTAAATTAAATAAATAGGGAGAAAATTCCTATTTAACCCTTTATCTACTAACGATACTTATGAGTACTACACACCAGTGTTGCCAGTGGGTTACTTTTTTGTAATTCAGATTTCTTGATTGCCACCAATTTTTTGAAACGGTAAAATTACTTTTGTTTTCGCCTTAATTGATATGCCATTAAATAAGGCTCGTTTTACCCTTTCAAAAACGTGGTGCCAATCAAGAATCTGAATTTAAAAAAAGTAGCCCATCTGGCAACGCTGCTACACACTTTAAATTTTCATCCCATAGTGAATATTACTAATATTCTAATGGTACTTTGCAAACAGACTCTTTTAAGTCCACTTTATCTTGTTATATGGCAGCAGTATTTCTAAGTTTGTTATTTTAGAGAGGCACGAGGCTATCTTTGAAGCAGTCTATGTGTTTGGCGCCGATATTTTGTATAGATTGTCACGCTCGTCTTTTTATTGTTGCAAACACAGTAAAGGATATAATATAAGTGTTGGATTTTTTTTATGTGATAATTATGATCTTCGAATACAATTTGACTAGCTATTTGAGGTGAACGGTGTATATATTTGATTTAACTGTTGACTAGAGTGATTTAACAGTATTACTACGTGGTACTTATAAGTACCGTCAGTACACTGGGTGTTGGAGAAAACTTCTTATTTACTTTTCGTCTGTGTAGTTATCCATCGTTTTCATCTGCTTTAAAATGTAATTACTAAAATGTAATGTAGTAATAATTCTCCTAGTACCGTAATTTCCGGCGTATAATCCGCGGATCAAACAATTCTGTTTGGACCCAGAAAATTGATTTAGTAATTGAAGCCAAATATTTACCGCGATTTAAATAGTTACATTTTATTTTAAAAACTTTTTGGGTCGAAAAATGATTGTTTGATCCGCGGATTATACGCCTGAAATTAGGTATTTATTTTCTGTTTCATTATTATTATTTATAGGAAATCGAAAAAGTTGTGGCGCCGACTCTTTTTTGCTATGTTAGAAGTGGCATATGTAAATTCATATATTGCATATGTTGAGATCTGAGAAAACATGCTGTCCTGGAATATCTACGTAGCGTAACTAACGGACTTCTAACAAGATCAACCCCCCCCCCCCCAAAAAAAAAAAAAAAAGTTTTTTAAGCCTTTCAGGGACAAAACATTTCCAATTAAAGTGTTTAAATAATCTAGTTTGGCACCAGAATTTGCCGAAATATTTATTTGTAAATAAGAAAAGTTCTATATGTCACATACTTATTAAATCGATAATATTTTACCACAATTCTGGTGCCACTTGCAATAACCATTGGGTTTTCTGTTACGATATTTTAGTCATAGTGTACTGACGGTACTTTAAAGTACCACTTTATTAAATTTCTCAGGGGTGAGGTTTTTTTTTATATTTATCCTTTAATTTTTATTGTAGTAACTGAAAAAAAATTACATGAAAAAAATTGCCCTAGATCGTAATGCAGTAGATAAAAGGTTAAACTGGTGGAAGATTGTCCCGGCTGCAGTTAATCCCAGCTAAAGCGGTTACAGTTGAAGCTTCACTATTTTAAGGACATGTCAGTTCCTCTTTATTAGCCTCTTGAGGGGTGGTGTGATACATTATATCCCATCTAATTTTAATAAATTTTGCAACAGAATATTTTAATTAAATTTACTTTTATAGCTTTGGCGGGCAGAGGTTGAAAAACTGCTTTTTCATTTTTTATTATAAATTTTTCCGAATATTCCAGTGAGAATTCAACGTTACCGAAACACAATTGCTTGCCCCTGAAAGGGTTAATTGTTCCATGTTAAATACTTATGCTATGCCCCTTGGAAATTCCAAGGAGTACACGCTTCTTGCTTACGACCCTGATGATAACAAATTTTATAAGCAATAATTGTAATATATATTAAGAAAACTAAACCTGTGGCTGTACGATCCATGAAGGATCAGGGCCTACGGTGCCCAACTCTGTTTACTTGAACCTTGTCCCCGAGGTGCTATGCAGCATGTGCCCCAGCCAGGTGGTCAACGCAACGGACCCTCGGTGTTTAGTTCCCAAGCAAGCTTGGTACTCATTTTATCGACCCCGAAAGAATGAAGGGTTGAATGAACCTTGCTCAGCCGGGAGCAGAACTCTCGACCTTTAGCGTGGTAGACAGCCGAGCTGACTACTACGCTACTACGTAGTAGTCAGCTCGCCTGTCTACCACGCTACTAGGCTTTAATAATTGTAATATAGTTAGATTAAAGCAGCAAAGTTTTACTAATTTTCCAAAGAGTACTAATTACATAAAATAAATATTTTTAACTATTACATTCTAATAGGTTTTTCGAATATTATTCTAATTAATTTTAACTAACGCATTTTAATTAAAGATGTTTTACGATTAAAAGTTTTTCGTTTATTTATGTATTTATTTATTTATTTATCTGTTTTGCTTTTAAGAAATATTGATAATATATGTACCTTTAAAATTTAGTATTTTTGATTTTGTTCGGTCACGACAAATTGTGAAAAATTAGTTAGTAAATTGAGCTTGGCAAAATTTAAGTCCAATCTAGTATGTATCAGGAAAAAAAAATAGTTGTTTCACCTTAACATATTTCATATTTCATAAGACATAAAACGGTACATTTCCTTTGATTAACTTAGAAAAGTTATTTCGTGTTTCATATTACCTCATATTCGAAATGTTTAAACGGATTTTCGTAAACATATGCCTGTATTGGAACCTGATAAATACGATATAGGTTAGAAATATTTACTATATTATATAGTCACTTGACATTCATCAAAGAACTTTAGAGTCATTAGAGGAGAGTTTTATCATAGCTTTTGAAACGAATATCGGAAGACGGGAATACAAAATTTATTGCATGGAAATATCGGTATTTACTAAAAAAATGTTGAATTATTTCGCTGTATCACTTTAATAAAGTGATATAGCTACTCCTATAACACGTGTATGGTATTTTAATTATAAAACAAGAAATTTGATATTACTAAAAGTCATAAAATTCAAACATGTTGCGAGATTTTGCGAAAAATATTATTTATAAGAGAAAAATAAATTATTTTGTGTACGTTTTTGCCAAAAAATTTTAACAGAATGTTTTGGTTTGTTTTATTATGGGAAATAATACAAGTTCTGCTACAGAAATATTAAACAGAAATTTTGTAAATTTAAAATGATAATGCCAGGCTCTTTGGAAATTCCAATGAGTGACTGCCCTTTGTTTTAATGGAAAATTTTAAAGAAAAGTTATATTTTTATTCTTTATTAGAAAGTAATGATACACATGCAACAAAGGATAAGTACAAAAATAGAATGAGAGGAAATATTAGAAAATCCTAATAGGGTTGGGTTGGGTTGGGTTGATTTTTGACGGCCAATTATCTACACTAGGGATATAGGCCCGGGTGGGAAGTGCCCTCCGTGGGGGTCTTTCTAAGGGAACCTAATCCGTATTTACGCATGGAAAATCCACGGCTCGAAGAAAACCACGAAAACTCCGAACGATTAGGCCGACGGGCGCGATTGGGGTCGAACCCAGCACCTCCCGTCTACCAGCTTCGAGAGCAGAACCTCTCGGCCACTGGTGGGGCGAAAATCCTAATAGAGTAGAACAAAATGTATTGACTAAAGAAATGGCAAATTTGCGGAAAAAAAAATTAAACAAGTGGGTATGTGTGGTAGCTGATACAACAAAGGGTTTCGTTTAATATTTCTTTCAAAACAATTTATCCTTTTACAAAATCTGTTAGTTCCACATTTCACAACCAGAGGGCACACTCTATTCTAAACAAACCTCTATCCGAACGAAACTCCATTCTACAACCTATCCGTAGATATATTAGTCGAGGGGATCAGGCCCATAGCACCCGAGATAGTTAGGCGCCCCCCTGGCGGTAAAAACTGGAACAAAAATATGTATGGCTATGGTGCATAATATGAAAGAGTGGTCAAAGGGGTTTCGACAAAAGTTAGAAAAGTGCCCCCCCCCCCCAGGTGAAAAGGGTGGAGGTTCGAAAAATTACTTAAAATACACAAATTAGAGACCGGAAGGGTAAATATAAGACTTTTTGAAATTTTTGTGAATTTTCGTATGATCGCAAGTGTTCCGTTATAAGTATTCAAAATTTTATGTCTTCAACTTACTTAGGGGCTCAGTTAAAAAAAATAAAAAGCTTAAAATACACAAGTTAGAGCCCAGACGAGTAAATATAAGACTTTTTTTTAATTTTTATTATTTGTTGTTTGATGTGAGGTGTTCAACTACAAGTACACAAAATTTCAAATCTCCAAACTATATAGATTCAGAGACCGAGCTCTGTGACAGACAGACAGAGGAGTGAGACAATTAGGGTTTCGTCAGATGAAAAAAAAACCTAAAATGTAGAATCGTTCACAACATTTTATGATGCCACCCTCAAATTTATTTTGTCAAAAAAGGTTCAGACAGTAAGTTGCCGGAACACCACTGTGATTGAAAAAGATTTTTCTGCTATTTGCAGAAATTTCGTTTTTAGAGTGAAGAATGTCAGGCCTTTTCGAGATTGCGTTGGTAAGTTTTTGGTGTTTTGAAAGAAGAGGAACATACGTAAAAATTCAGTTTTTAAAACGGAAAAAGAACCAAGGAGTGTAGTTGCACCCTTGTGATTTGACGACAATACAGTTTTAGACAGGTAATTTTTGTCGTCAGATTTTAAATTTTCTGAGTTTTGGGAAAAAATGCTCAAATCAAAGTTGACATGCTTGTGTTTTAATGAAACTAGAAGATCCAGCAATTCTGCTCGAATTACAGATTATAGATGAAAAACATTATTATTATTATTATTTTTTACATTTTTTTTTCTTTTTAGATTGCCCACTAACAACACAAAAAGAATTTTTATATGAAAAATATCAATAACGTATTCAAATAAAATTTTGAAATGTCTATAACCCTTTCAAGGGCAAGGTACTTCTATTCGTAAAATTCTAAAATGAGTGATTGGCACCAGAATCTACAAAGTAATTTATTTCAAAATATGCAAAAGCTTTTGTTCGCGTTCTTAATTCAAGAAAAAATTTCGTTTCAATATTCTGGTGCCAATGCGGCATTTAGGAATTAAAATTAAGTGGTCTTAAAATGAACCACCGCCCTTGAAGGGGTTAAAGCGATACTTTCGTATTACCCGCAAAACAGTAGTTAACAGCGTAAAAAAATTGCCAAGGATTTCGCTAATAACAGCAGCCATTTTAATTCAGATAATTTCACTGGTTTAAGCTGTCCATTGTATTGTTACATTGTATTATATTTATGTTAAAATTATGTCTTATTTAGATAATTTATTATTTTAATTTTCTGACGAGATATTAATTTCCTGATGGAATATTAGCCTGAAACAAACGCTGAAACAGTTATATTGTTTTAGGTGCATACGGGTTAATCTTTAGTAATCGAGCTACAACGATATAGAAAGAGATTTTTTTTAAATCATGCTTGAAAATTGTTTCAAAAACCATATTAAAAATCATTAAATTTAGATGCAGTTTACAAACAAATTGTATTTAACCCCTTAATTCTCGCGCCCATGACTTTCACGGGAAGTGTAGGGTACTTTTTTTTTAAATTGAGATTGTTTCATTCTCACCAGTTTTTTAAAATAGCGTAATTGCCTTTATTCTCGCATCATTTTATCTGCCATTAAATAAAGTGACTATTTCTACTTCAAGAAAGTGGTGGCAATCAAACAATCTGAATTTAAAAAATGTAACCTACACTTATCGAGCGCTCCCTTCCAGGGTGGTGGTTCATTCTTGGACCACTTAATTTCAATTCCTAAATGCCACATTGACACCAGAATATTGAAAAGAAACTTTTTCTTGTATTAAGTACGTGAACAAAAGCTTTTGCTTATTTTGAAATAAATTAGTTTGTAGATTCTGGTGCCACTCACTCATTTTAGCATTTCACGAAGAGAAGTACCTTGCCCTGAAAGGGTTAACGGACTAAAACAACAAATTTTTACCTATTCGTCCGTGTAAAAATTAAAATTATATCGCTTTTAGAAGAGAAAGTGGGACAAAGAATTTGCGACAAAGTATAGCTTAGATTATTACCATCTTCAATATGATATCCGTCGTCCGCATTACTCACAAGCGTATTTTTGGTTTATAATATAGACGTAATCAACTTAAAATTGCATGTTAATTAACACATTTTTTTTTAGAATGTAGATGTCAAGATATATATAACTAAATAACAATAGAAAATTCAATATTTTGAAATGCTTTTATTAATAACAATATTATTCAATTAATAATAAATATAAAAGAAACCTAAATTAAATAGTGTGAAATTATTTAACCTCCTTTTTTTACCGTGCGGAGGTACCTACCGACGCGATGCAAGAAATATGGTTTTATTATTTAACTCCTCCGCAACAAGTGTCCTGTATAGAATTTGTAATATTTTATCATTAGTTTTTTTTAATTAGAATTTTTGCCAAATTGAATGTCAGAAATGCTTTCTGACTAATTGTTATTAAATTGTTATCTGCGTAATTGTTATTAAATTAACGCAAAATTTTCACTGAAAATTACTAATTGAGTACTTTATTCGTCACGTGTACGTGACGCTAGTTCCGAATAGGTTAATGCAAAAATACACATGAGTTATGATTAAGGAAATTTTTTTGTACTGTTGTTACTATGGAGATTACAGCTACACACGAATTTTTTTAAAAATATAATACTTGCTGTACCACTCGGCGTTTGTAAACTTCCAGGGATAAAATACCCCCAAATATTATATACTAAATGACCCGCCCGGCGTCGCATGGGTCCAGGATAATAACCTTAAAAGTATCAAAATTTATTGTTGATTTTATTTTTGTTTAGACGAAATTTATTACAAACGAACCTAGAACCGTGTGCCTATTACTTTCGGCAGCGTACACCCTGGAATTTGTAAGATTTTATTATTTTAATCTTCTCGCTGCGCAACCCGATATTTTCTCAGGCATGCATTTTTTTCATCTAATTAACCCTCCTTGATTATTCTCACCAGTAATTTTTTTCTTGTAAATTTTGCCTTATTTAATCGGAGCATTTCCCCGATTAAATTAGACAAAAATTTTTGTTGTGAAAAACCGGTGACAAAAGAATAAAAATTCTTAAAAGACGCTCGTCGCGAAGTGGTTTTGATAAAACAATTACGCAGCGAGAGGTTTAAAGACAGTCAATCCCAACGAGCCTAGAATGGGGGGAAATTGCTTACATGTACTTAAAATCATTGTTCAACGGTTTTATATTTTGAGATGAAATTATTTCATTACGAGCCTAATTTTGAAAACCTTACTGCTTTCGACAGGGTACACCCTCGTATAATTTCATATTTTTAATTAAAATCTATCCAAACGAACCTAGAATTGAGGAGGATAACGTTGAATTTGTAGGAATTTATATATTTTAAATAAAATCTATAAAAACGAAATAATTTATAGTAATTGTCGATTTAAATTCTGACATTTAGATATATGAAAGTTTCAATTTTGTTCAAACGTTCCTGGGAAAATTTAATAATATTTATTTAAGTTTGCCTTGCCCCTCCCACTTTTAAAATGCAAAGCGTCTTGCGACGACGCATGGAATAAAATCTGAGTACTGAGAAAAAAAAAAAATGTCTGGAGTATTCGCAAAAGGACTTCCGGAATTTTTTGTCTTTTATTTGAAATAGTAAATATTAATATTTTTAACACAATATATAGTTGAAATTAGAATATGCTTTCATGAATGACGGGATATTTGTTTGTTATTTAGTATTTCGATTTGAAAAGCGTCTGGGGATTTTTAACTCTCGATTAGGGGAAAGAAAATTTAAATATGAAGTCGCATTCAGAAAATAATTTTTTTTGAAAAAGTAATTCTATAAAGTATTTTTTAAAACAAAGCCATCAGAAGAACTCATTTAGAAAGTAATTCATAGAAAGAAAAGGTACCATATGAGAGATTCTTTATTTTCTTTTAAGCTTATGCGGCTTTTTAAACGTGCAGTACATGTGAAAAACACAAAAACAGTATTTAGAAAATAATTTCTTTATAAGGTAATATAAAATTACCTTAAGTAATTGTTACCTTAATAAAATTTAAGTATGTTAATAATTTTTTTATAAAGTAAATGTTGATATTTTTTAAATGAAACACATCGTTAAAAAGGAGACGAAGAGATGTATTTAAATATATTTCAATCAAGTGAGCGAACGCAGAATTCTAAATATGCACAAAATATCGATATTTTTTTACGACGATTATTAATATTTTCAACGTATTATTCTACGTTTCTGTAGTATTGGAATATGGAGAACGAATGCAACACTTAAAAAAAAAGTTTTCTTTCTAAACCGTTTTTTTATGCATGAAGAAATCAGTGCAACTGCGACAGTGCTCACTTTTGCGTTGTTTATTTTGGTATTTCATTATTATCTCAGCTAATTATTTAAAAAAGGAGTAATATAAGGGTCATATGCACTCAGGTCTGCCTTCGTCTATACTCACCCAAAATTTCAGATTTCTGCCTGCAATAGATTTCTCTAGCCATCGCCAACACACACGCACACAGAGAGGGACAGACAGACAAACATCTTTTTTTTTTAAATAGCATAACTGTACCAAGGCGCTGTCATCGATATACTCAAGACCAACTGACACACTGCCCCCTGAATACTAGGCCTGAGCGCTGACAAAAAAATGGCGGCAGCCGAAGGCGGATTTTTTTCAGCGTGTGTACGGTCCCTTAAATATTCGAACCAATATGTTTTTAAGTTTTTTCCGCTTTATTTTTTCTGAGATTACAGAAATGAAAGAAATCTGTTATATAATACTGGTGTCAAAATTTAAGGGACCGTACATACGTTTAAAAAAATCCGCCTTCGGTAGCCGCCATTTTTGTGTCAGCGCTCAGGCCTAATATTCAGGGGGCAGTGACTGACACGAGTGTGACGTCATTGCTAATTGACCCACCGCCCCTTCAATGCTAGGCCTGAGGGCTGACACAAAAATGGCGGCTGTCGAAGGCGGATTTTTTTCAGCGTGTGTACGGCATGGAACTATTAATAAAGAGGAACTGACATATTCTTAAAATAGTAAAGCTTCAACTGTAACCACTTTTGCTTTGGCTGATTACCTCCGGTGAAACCTTCCACCAGTAAATATATATAGAAATTTTCTACGCATTTAAAGATTTTATTAATGCTAAATTTTAGTTATAAATAATGATAGAAAGATATTTTCAATTTTACCGGTATCAGTTTACATTTGCGGTAGTCACACCCTTTGTTACCGCCATATTGTGACAACCTATGAAACAAACACTGTTTTACCAGCCAAACTGACACCAGTAAAATCAGATAGAAGTATTTACAATATTTGTGAGAAACTATTTCCATGAATAAGATGCTTAAATTAGAAAAATTTTCTATTCATTTTTACTGGTGGGAAGTTTCCCCGGCGGCATTTAGAAACTGTAGATTCGATTTAGAAAAAACAGCCGCCATGTTGTGACAACCTCCTCAGTTACTTCACTCGCAACTGGCAGACAGAACACTATATGTCTCCTCTTCTTTATTCATAACTCCATTGTATACGATCCCTTAAATATTCGTAGCAATATTTTTTTTTAAGTTTTTTCCGCTTTATTTTTCTGAGATTAAATAAGTCAGGGAAATCTTTTATAAAAAAACTGGTGTCTACATTTAGGGGACCGTACCTACGTAAAAAAAAAAATTCGCCTTCGGCAGACGCCATTTTTGTGTCAGCGCTCAGGCCTAGTATTCAGGGGGTGGTGATCGACCGAAAAGGATTAAACCGACCAGAAAATTATGAAAAGCAATTTATTTTATTTTATTTATGAAATATATATCATATTATGAAGCAAAAATAAGCATTAAAACTTAAAGTAGAGAATTAGGAATACCTAACTGAGCAATCAGCTATTCAAAATTTCCTGGTGCGAATTCCAACGCTATTCAGACGTCGGTAGATCACCGCCCCTGAATACTGGGCCTGAGCGCTGACATAAAAATGGCGGCTGCACGAAGGCGGATTGTTTTTAACGTAGGTACGATCCCTTAAATATAGACACCAGTATTTTATAAAAGATTTATCTGACTTGTTTAACCCTTTCATTCCCATGGTAGAATACATTCTAGAAATTACGTAGTTCAAAGAATCCGAATTTACACCAGAAAATTTCACTGTTAAATTCCGAATTATTCAAATACGGAAATTGTCTGTTATTAAATAAACCAAACATTGCTATTTTAATTTTCTGGTATGAACTTGGAATATCCAAATTAAAAAATCCACTAACATCATGATGCCATTTGGACTCACTGAGAGTGAAAGGGTTAATCTCGGAAAAGTAAAGCGAGAAAAAAACTTAAAAAAATTATTGGTACAAGTATTTAAGTGACCGTACACACGCTCAAAAAAATCCGACTTCAACAGCCGCCATTTTTGTGTCAGCGCTCAGGCCTAATATTCAGGAGGCGGTGGATGCATTAGTGGTAACGACACACTCGTGTCAGTTGGCCTGGAGTATTTCGATGGCTGCGACGAGGGACGGTGAACCCGCGTGCCAGAAGGCCAATTTCCACCAATTTTCATTAATTGTTTTCTTCTCCTAATTGAAGTTCATATTTTTTTTTTTATTGATGAATATTTTTCTGAAAAAAATTGGGGCCTAATGCAGGCCTCATGGGGGCACTTTTTTAGCCATCACTAATCATTTAAAATGACTTTTATGACAGATTACTACATGAATTGCAATAAAAAGCTAATCACGTTGCAGGTTACTACGATATTGCCATGATAAATTTGAAACGAAAAATTACTTAACCATTTAGTGCGCAGCTTTGCATATATGCAAACAAGAGTGTTTTGAATTTAATAGATTTTTTTTTTATTCGTATATACGTAATTCACAGCAGAAAATTAAAATAACAATATTTGCTTTAATTAGCAACAGACATGCTGTATTTAAATAAAGTCGAGTTAAGCATTGAGACTTTGTGGTGTACCCATTAATTCCCATGATAGAATACGTTCTAGAACTTACGTAATTCAGAGAATCAGACTTTACACCAGAAAGTGTCAATGGCTAATTTCGCGTTATTTAAAAACGGAATGTCTGTTTTTTAATTAAAGCAGATATTGCTGTTTTAATTTTCTGGTGTGAATTAGGTATATGCGAATAAAAAAATCTATTAAATTCAAAGCAGTTGGTTGGTTGATTGGGGTTTTATGGCGCAAAGTCCCTTTAGGGACATGCTGCGCCAATAAATTCAAAACAGTGTTCTTTGCATATATGCAAAGCTGCGCACTAAAGGGTTAAAGATTAAGCTTTATAAAATAAATAATTATATAAAATAAGGTACTTGGAGACATACTTATTAAAATATTTACTAATTTGTAATATTTTAGCATAAAAGAGCCACACGGCAGTAGTTTTTAGCTCACAGGCTATCAAAGCCTGAGAGCTAATGTGCCCGCCCGTTCTGTATGTATGTATGTATGTACGTACGTATGTACGTAACGCGATAACTCTTGATAGAAACATCCGATTTGCTTCAAAATTAGTTCCTAGGTTCATTGTGATAAGGCGCTTCCCTGATTAGTTTTGGGAGTTCATTGGTTAAGGATAAAGGGGGAAAAACGGGGTTAGTCCACCCCCCCCCCCTTAATTCAGATAAATGGGTTTTTCATGCAGAATGATTCGATTTGCTCCGAATTTGGTATACCGGTTTATTATGTTAAGGAACTTCCCTGATTAGTTTTGGGAGATCATTGGATAAGGATAAATGGGGGAAAACGGGGTTAGTCCACCCCCCCCCCCCTCCTTAATTCAGATAAATGTGTTTTTCATGCAGAATGATTCGATTTGCTCCGAATTTGGAAAACGGTTTATTATGTTAAAGAACTTCCCTGATCAGTTTTGGGAGTTCATTGGTTAAGGATAAAGGGGGAAAAACGGGGTTAGTCCACCCCCCTTAATTCAGATAAATGTGTTTTTCATGCAGAATGATTCGATTTGCTCCGAATTTGGTATACCGGTTTATTATGTTAAGGAACTTCCATGATTAGATTTGGAGGTTCATTGGTTAAGGGTAAAGGGGGAGAAACGGGGTTAGTCCACCCCCCTCCCCCTTAATTCAGAAAAATGGGTATTTCATGCAGAATCATTCGATTTGCTCCGAATTTGGTATACCGGTTTATTATGTTAAGGAACATCCCTGATTAATTTTGGGGGTTCATTGGTTAAGGATAAACGGGGAAAAGGGGCATTAGTTCACCCCTTTTAATTCAGATAAATGGGTTTTTCATGCAGAATGGTTCGATTTTCTCCGAATTTGGTATACCGGTTTATTATGTTAAGGAACTTCCCAGATTAGTTTTGGCGGTTCATTGGTTAAGAATAAAGGGGGAAAAGGGGGGGCTAGTCCACCCCTTAATTCAGATAAATGGGTTTTTCATGCAGAATGATTCGATTTGCTCCGAATTTGGTATACCGGTTTATTATGTTAAGGAACTTCCCTGATTAGTTTTGGGGGTTCATTGGTTAAGGATAAAGGGGGGAAAGGGGGGTTAGTCCACCCCCTTAATTCAGATAAATGGGGTTTTCACGCAGAATCATTCGATTTGCTCCGAATTTGGTATACCGGTTTATTATGTTAAGGAACTTCCCTGATTAGTTTTGGGGGTTCATTAGTTAAGAATAAAGGGGGGAAAGGGGGCTAGTCCACCCCTTTTAATTCAGATAAATGTGTGTTTCATGCAGAATTATTCGATTTGCTCCGAATTTGGTATACTGATTTATTATGTTAAGGAACTTCCCTGATTAGTTTTGAGGGTTCATTGGTTAAGAATAAAGGGGAAAATGGGGGCTATTCCACCTCCTTAATTCAGATAATTGGGTTTTTCATGCAGAAGGATTCGATTTGCTCCGAATTTGGTATACCGGTTTATTATGTTAAGGAACTTCCCTGATTAGTTTTGGGGGTTCATTAGTTAAGAATAAAGGGGGAAAAGGGGGGGCTAGTCCACCCCTTTTAATTCAGATAAATGGGTTTTTCATGCAGAATGATTCGATTTGCTCCGAAGTTGGTATACCGGTTTATTATGTTAAGGAACTTCCTTGATTAGTTTTGGTGGTTTATTGGTTAAAGATAAAGGGGGAAGGGGGGCTAGGCCACCCCCCTTAATTTATATAAACGGGTTTTTCATGCAGAATTATTCGCTTTGCTCCAAATTTGGTATACCGGTTTATTATGTTAAGGAGCTTCCCTGATTCGTCTTGGCGATTCATTGGTTAAAGATAAAGGGGGGCTAGTCCACCCCCTTAATTTAGATAAATGTTTTTTTGCAGGATTATTCGATTTGCTCCAAATTTGGTATACCGGTTTATTATGATAAGGGGCTTCCCTGATGAGATTTGGAGGTTCACTGGTTAAGTATAAAGAGGGAAACGGGGGCTAATTCCCCTTCACTTATTTTTTTGAGGGGCATTATTCTTTAAAATAAGTGTATAATATACAATTAGTGTGAGTAGCCTGTGAGTTCAATGCCATCAGTTTAGCTGGGCACTTTTCTTTTTTATTACTTGTATTGCGGATGTGCAACAGAAGAAAAGATTGACGTACTATATGAAAAATGCATCTCTGATTTTTTTTTTCATTATTTTTACTGTGTAATAAACCTTTCAGAGAATCATATATAATTTTTTCGAAACAAAATAAAAAATCGCGCATTTAAGGGTTAACGAAATAGTGATCGTAAAATCTTTAATTTAGTCTCTATAAAAAGGGAACGCTCCAAGGCCTGCTAGTGGTATGTGGGCTCAACCATTCCCGTCTCAATACTCAAGGCCTCCGGACTGATTTCGTGACGTACCAAATGAAGATTAATCCCTTGAAGGGCAAGCAATTGCGTTTGTGTAATGCTTAATTCCCACCGGAAATTTAGAACATTTTTATTTAAAAATAAGAAAAGGCAATTTTACGGCTTTTCTCCGCTAAAAGTCAGAAAACTAAAATTTCCGAAAATTTTTCTGGTACAAATCCTGATTAACTGCAGGCGCGATAAAGTATATCCCACCGCCACTCAAGGTGTTAAGGGGCGGTTGTATATATTATATAGCAACTACGATTATTCAGGATTTGCACCAGAAAAATTTTAGGAAATTTTAATTTTCTGACTTTAGTGGAGAAAAGTCGTAAAATTGCTTTTCCTTATTTTGAAATAAATTTTTTCTAAATTTCCGGTGGGAATTAAGCATTATACAAACGCAATTGCTTGCCCTTCAAAGGGTTAATCTTCATTTGGTACGCCACGAAATCAGTCCGGAGGCCTTGTGTATTGAGACGGTAATGACTCAACATCTGTGATATACACAATTATAAAAAATATCACAATTTTAATCCTAAAAGTACCTCTACTCCTAAAAAGCTGAAATGATTGAATAACATATGAATTTTTAAACAAATTTATTTCGAAATAAGCAAAAGCATTTTCTTCATGTACTGAATAAAAGGAAAATTTTGATTTAAAAATTCTGGTGTGATTGTGACATTTACAGATTAATATTATGCGGTCTAAAAATGAACCTCCATCCTTCAAGGGGTTAACATTAAATATACCTTCGACTGATCATTTGACCTGTACCAAATGAAATTATTTCTATTTGAACTTGAAAAATTATAAATCGCACAGAAATATGTGAAATAAAAATGTTAAATAAATTTGAATAAAAATGTAAAAAAAAAAAAAAATAAATAAAAAATAAATAAATAAATAAATAAATAAAATAATAATAATAATAATAATAATAATAATAAAAATAAATAAAATAAAATAAAAACTCTGGTAAGAAATATTAATAATAAAACTTTCGTAAAATTCCCACTCAGTGTTGCCAGATGGGCTACTTTTTTTAAACTCAGATTCTTGATTTGCACCACTTTTTTGAAATGGTAAAATGCGCCTTATTTAATGACATATTAATTAAGGCGAAAGCAAAGGTAATTTTACTGTTTCTAAAAAGTGGTGGCAATCAAGAAATTTGAATTTAAAAAAAGTAGCCCACTGGCAACACTGTTCCCACTAAGTTTGGTGTTAACCCCCTAAAAGAATTTGCTATCTTCGATACTAAAATCCTTTGGATACCACATAATTTTAACTGTAATCTTTGGTTTGTTAAATGGCAAACATTTTTCGTTTGTCGTGAGCCAAATATTTTAGTAAAAAAAGCGGTGCCAGGATTTAATTTTTAATTTATTGAGTTAAAAAAAAAAAAAAAAAAAAAAAAAAAAAAGAAAGAAAGAAACAGTTTAGGTGTTAATTCTCAAGCTATTGGACTGAATGATTTCCTCTTTGGTATCCAAAGGTAAAATGGGCCAAAATTGCCAAATATCACAATTTCATTTTCGTAGTTGAAAATGACTGAAATTGATGCACTTTCATTATCAAATCAACCCCTAAGCTTATTTTTTTTTTCTAAAATGTAAGAAGATATAATTTATACTCTAATGGCTATTAAATATTTTTCCGGGAAGATTTGACGGCCCAAATGTATGGGGTGTTTGTTCTCTCATTTTCCGATTGTACATTTGAACTGCGAATACATTTATACCTTTTCAGTTATGACACTAAAATCACCATTAACCATTAAATCAGGGGTGACCAACTGTGGTACTCTCGACACCACTAAAATTTTACAGTAATCTTTGCCTTATCTAATCATTAAACCTCTGGAATCAACAAGTCGATTAAATTTTAGTGGTATCCGATGTGCCTCCCCCTCCCTGCCTTAAATGCATGAATTATTCTTTAAGAATTGAGATTTTTATACTTATATTAAAGATTAGACACCAGAAATTTTAAGATACCGTAATTTCGCGCGTATCCGCCGCACGTCAGATAACTCGATTTCCTACCAGAATAATTTTAAAATAAAATATGACTTGCTTCTTCTTAGCACTTATTTGACTGCTTTTTCTCAATAAAACTTCTGGTGTGAAAAAGGCTTAAATAAGCCATGGCAAATACGCAGGAAATTACGGTAGATTTTTAACTTTATTCAGTAGCATGTTTTTGTAATTTTTACAGGATTAATATTTATATATAAATATAATGGTTCATAAGAAATTAATTTATTTATTAAAAGTTAAATAATAAGTGATGCAGATATGCATCACTATGTATTTAATGGTTATTTGTTTCTACTTTCATGAAATACTTAAAGAAATGTCTTATCCAGTTTTTGGCCAATATTAGTTAAAGGAAATCTTTAAATAAGGTACTTCAAAATGATTGATTTTAGACTTTAAATGCATAGACAACATTATGTAATGTAATACAGAATGATACAAACTGGGAATCAACTGTTGACAGAATTGATTAATGCACTATATGTTGCTCGACAACTTTAATATATATTTGAATGCAAATATATTATGACTCTTGAATTCAAAGACTAAGATGTCTCCCAATTGTGAGACTCTAAAGTGTGGATTTTTTAGACTCTATTGTCGGTTTTAAAATACGATTTATGTATGACTGCTTGAAAGATTATGATATCTTCCTAATGTACAGTACATATGTCGGTTTAATACTGAAATATTTGTTAGATATGCAGGAAGTTTAGTGATCTGATGCAGATGTTCATAGATCAGCTGCCAAAACTCTGAAGTAATATTAGATTAGTACGAAATACTTTGGGTTAATTTAAGTTTCAGCTGCACTATAAATAAATTTTTAACCCTTTCCACTCCCTGTTGAGTGTGATTGACATAGCTTTTCATTACCGCTACTTTAGAAATAAGCTTTTGTTAACACTTATTCAAAAAAAATAATATTTAGTATATTTTTACAAATTTGTAACAGGAACATACCACAAAAATTATAGTACGGACACAATTTAACAAAATGGAGATCACAGTTTTGAAACAACTTTCAAAAAGGGAAAACGGTTAACCCTTTAACGAGCTGGTTATTTGTGTTGTAAAATCGTTGCAACAACTGATTGACACCTTGGTTTAAGCGCAAGTGTGTTTGAAAAAAAATGTAGAATATTGCCATAATGCATATTATAATAGCAAATTTTTTTTCGAAAATTCTGACGCGATGGGGCATTCCAGGATTGAAATTAAGGGGTCAAATACCCTTTGAACCAACAAAATACATTAAAATTGACCTCTGTAAGAATTGCAGTCACTCAGTAATTAATTGACTTTTAATTATAAAATTGAAAACACATTATTAAGAAAGATTTATTTTATCAATTAAAGTTATTAAAAAAGGTATACACATATACAAAGTTTTTAAATTTATTTTTAAAGATAGTACAATTTTTACAAAAGAATTATCCTTGCTTGCATTGCGCGCATGATTTTTCACCTTTGAATGACTTAAACAAACCCAAGGTTTTTTTTTAACCCTTTCCGTCGCGGTGTCCTTTAAGAAGGACAACTAATTTTAATTCCAAAACTGACAAACGGCACCAGGAATGTTTAACTAAAATTTTCCTATCATAATATGCATGAAAATAAGCAAGTTCGTATTTTATAATAAATTCGTTTATAAATTGCGGTGTCAGTCCATTATTTCATCAGTTTATCAACAAACTTACTCCGCGCCAGTAAGGGTTAATGCCTGCAGATATCGTCGGTACCATGTCAAACAATCCAATGTGAAAACAGTGGGCTACTTTTTTTTTAATTCAGATATCTGGATTGGCACCACTTTTCTGAAACCGTAAAATTCCCCTTGCTTTTGCCTTAATTAATATATCATTAAATAAGGCGGATTTTATTAATTCAAAAAAGTGGTGCCAATCAAGAAATCTGGAAAAAAAGTAACAAAATCTGGACAAAAAGTAACCCACTTTTTTCACATTGGATAGTTTGACATGGTACCGATGATATAATGTGTTTTCAAAATGATCTACAATGAAAAAAATAAAACTTGTATATCCAGAGATTTTTTTTTAAAAAGAAAAATTCGAAATATACTGATTTTTTTTATACAAAACTAGTCGCGAATTCTAAACTTTTTACTTGAGAAACATAATAATAGATCATTTTGTGCCTCTATATGTTTAATACATTCAGCGAAAATTTCATGAAATTCTATGTAATCGTTTTCCAGAAATCGTGCGCGCAACGATCAAAATCGCTGTTTGGAGGATATTAGCTTTAAAGATTAAATAACCCCTTGATCATACAGAAAATCTCAAACTGTTTTAGACATAACTTCTCTTCTAATGCGATTTTTTTTTTTTTTTTTTTTTTAATGTTCCTAAAGGGTCATTTAATTATAAGCTACTTAAGAAAAATCAATTTTTATACGTTTCAAAGGGTACCATGACCCCTTAAGTGGAATATATAATATGCCATCTTCTTTCAAGGTGACAAAGAAGCGGTACGATATACAATTTTCCCAAGAAAACTTTGGAAATTGAGATAGATAAATGGGAACAAAAAATGTTTTTCTCAAGCATTTTAAAAACTGGAATCCCTGCAGTCACGTTTTAAGCTCGAAACATTTGTAAACAATAATTTTCACAGAAGATCACTAGAAGGTTTGAATGATAAATAATCTTCGTGTTTAATTTCTATATTTGCAAGACAAATGTAATGTTAGCGAAAAGGACCGTGCCAAGTCCCATAAAATACTTTACAAAACATGAAATTACTATTTAACATAAAAAATATGAAATAAAAATACATGCAATATCTTTATGTAATTTAAAACGATTATTCGCCTCTTGTCTTGATATAGATGTATATATACAGTACAGCGCCGATTATCGGAATTCCAATTAACCGAACATCCAATTATCTGAACATCCTATTTCTCTCAAAAAAAAAAAAAAAATAAATAAATAAATAAATAACCGAACTTTCAATTATTCGAACAGGATATTTCTCTCTTTTTTTTTTTTTTTTTTTTTTTTTTTTTTTAACCGAACTTCCAATTACCCGAACAGCATATTTCTCTCAAAAGAAATTTTAAATCGTACTTCCAATTATCCGAACAGCCTATTTCTCTCAAAATGTTTTTAAACCGAACTTCCTATTATCCAAACACCCTATTTCTCTATTTTTTTTCAACTTCAGATTTAGCATGCGAAATTGAATCCCCGACTAGTGTTTCGTTGGGAGCGATAACAAGAAAATAAAGATAAAAGGCAAAGAAAAAAAAAGTATTAAAAAAAAAACAAAGAAAAAAAAGTAAAGGGGGTGAAATAAAAGAAAATGAAAACGATTGCTCTGAAAATGACCCAGGTCCATCACATAACGAAGCCGTTGAATGTTTGGAAACAGCTATGAAATGGCTCGAACGGAAGAAGAACGCTGATCCTATTCAGCTAACGTATTTTTTGAAGAATTAAATATATGGCAGCATTTAAAAGAATGTCTTCTTTAAAGCAACCAACAATCGAAAGCTTTTATCCTTAAATGTGATGACCTCTGGAGTTCAGAAAATGATAAAAAGTGAAAAAAGTTTAAATGATAAAAAAGTAAACAAAAAAAATATTTAAAACACGCCAGCACTAAGTAGTACTGTCAGTCCTAAGCCTGGATAAAGTGTGAAGGTTTTAGTATAGTCAGGAACGTCCCTTAAATTGTCTGTCCATTTATCCGAACTTTTGCTTATCCTAACTAGGGTCGACCCCGACTTGATCGGATAATCGGCGCTCTACTATATATATATGTGTGTGTGTGCATGTATGTATATATATATATACACCGTAATTTTGGCGTATCATTAGCGGATCAATCATGTTTGGACCTAGAAATTTTATTTAATTAGATGTAATTTAGAGCGTTGCGGTAAATATTTGACTTCAATTACTATAGGCCAAGGTTTGCAAACCTTTTTCTTGCCCCGTGCCAAATTTGATAAAAAATAATATTTTACGTGACCATGACGTGCCAACTAACAAACAAATGTAGAAGATGGAAAAAGAATGTATTAAAATTTTCTATTCAGATTTTAGAAATATGAGGATACATGTAGGTATTGTACTGTAATAATTACGAAAACAAATATATTTAGAATTAATGATAAAAAAATTAGTTCGATGTAATTTGATTTCTGTTGTTGCATCTTATGAGCTTTGCACTTGTGTAAACAGTGACTCGAAAGCATAGATAGGCAGAAAAATTGTTAAAATGGCAAACGCCAGTTTCTTTGAATGGCTCTAAAATAAATTCAAAATTGCCATAACTTTAACATCAAAATTTAGTAATGTCTAATGACAAATTCTTGTCTATAGTTTTCAAATATCACATTTTTTTAAATGTTTTTGATACCATAATTAATTTGATTGGAATATAATATGCCCCAATTAAAATTTTGCAGTATCCATTTAATCGAATTTAGAAAACATCAGTCGCGATTTTGTGTAACTCCCTTTATTTTGATTTAGAGCCACAAGCAATACCGTGCCAAAATTATTCTTTTGCGTGCCAATGTGGCACGCGTGCCATAGGTTTGCCGTCCCTGCTATAGGCTCTTTCCATGAGCACTTGCAGTGTAAGTTACATGCTATGATTTTTGGCTACCAGTATTTTAGAATGGAAAATGTGACTTATTTTACGGGAGAGATGTCATTAATTGAATAAGGTCAAGTAAACTTTTCCAAAATAACGGTGGCAAACAAGCATAGCAATTATCATCTATGTGACTTACACTACAAAAACCCATGGAATTATTCTATACAGGGCTCCCACTGGTGCGTTTTTTGAACATCAGTATTATTAAAGAAAAAAAATCGCGGTATGATTCTGCAACAATTCGATGAAAAACGGGATGCTAGGTAAGTTTCTACGAAATTTAGAAAGGAGATTTTTTTTATAAAAAACAGTGGTGTTCAAAAAACAGACCAAGTGGGAACCCTGCTATATAAAATTTCTGAGTCCAAACACGATTGTTTGATCTCCGGATTATATGCCGTAAAGAATGGTAACTTATCCACTCACTGACTTTATAAAACATACAAATATCATAATAAAGTGATGTAAAATAAGGATGCTGCAGATTGTTATACATTTGTAAAGTTATATTTTAGGTAATGTCAATCTGTTTTCTGAAAATTTGCCGTAATCAAGATAGGCGCCAAAGTTATTTATCACTCAACATTTATAACAATAGCCTTTTTTAAATCAAATAATAATTTTTTGCGTATTTTATTAATCTGAGGTCTACAAACACATTAAATAAAATTTCCTTTCATATAAAAAAAATTCTAGAAAAGAATTTTTTCTAAACAGCGTTCAGAATATAAAAACCATTTTTTTATTTTATTTATCTTGTCATTATTAGAAATTTATGCGCGTTATTCCTTTTTTAAGTTAAGGTAGTCCATTTAAATCCCCTTAAGGTTAAATGTGGAAAAGGAAACTTATTTTTCAAATAATCTGCTTAAGTATACAAACAGATCATATTTCACCTCTAATTTATGTTTATGTGTTTCTTTTAATCCCAATGTTATGCACGTAATAGAATTTAAAGCCAGTTTAATTGTTTTATTTTACAGTTTCGTGTTAGGCATTTTTCTAATTATTTTGTGAATTATTTAAAATAATTATGTGACTGAATCTGTCTTATAATTTAACACAAGAATCCCAAATACTTAGAAAGACTGTAAAGAATTCAAAGAAAACTACAATTAAATTACTATTTTACATTTTCATTTATTAAAAACGTTCATTACACACATTTATGATAAATTTTCCAAAAAGTGTAAAAACTACCTGTTTAAACATATTCATTTTTTAATCTAATTTACATAACTAAGAAGAGTTCGTACGCATCAAGGGATTTACGGGATTTTAAGTGTTTTAATACCAGAATTTTCTAAAAGTAATGATCGTTATATCTGAAGATGGATTTTTTTTTTCATTAAATAAGGCAACCATTCCTTTAACTCTTCAATGCGTGATTTTTTATTTTGTTTCGAAAAAATTATATATGGTTCCCTGAAAGGTTATCACGCAGGAAAAATAGTGAAAAAAACCAGCGAAACATTTTTCATATAACACGTTAAACTTTTCCTCTGCTGCACATCTGTAATACAAGTAAAAATTGCTGTCGTGTGGGTGCTTTAAGCTAAAATATTTCAAATTAGTAAATATTTTAATAAGCATGTCTCCAAATACCTTATTTTATATAATTATTTATTTTATAAAACTTATCTTTTAGCCCTTTAATTCCCATGATAGCATAAGTTCTAGAAATTATGTAGTTCAGAGAATCACACTTTACACCAGAAAGTTTCAATGGTTAATTTCGGTTTATTTAAATACGGAATGTCAGTTACTAATTAAAGCAAATATTGCAATTTTAATTTTCTGGTGTGAATTAGGTATAACGAACAAAAAAAAATCTATTAAATTCAAAACACTGTTGTTTGCATATATGCAAATCTGCCTACTAAAGGGTTAAGAAAATTCTGATAAAATGTTCTTGAAAGTCCTTGAAACGTAAGAATCCTGAACTAGGATTAATTTGAATATGTTTTGCTTAATTTGCTTAAGGAAATCTATGACTTCGATGTAGTTTCATTGTAGTTAAAAATGCGTTTATATACTATATCAGTACGGATATTGTATAAACGTAAATATATTAATTAGATATATTTATTAAAAAATTGAAGAAGATAAAATCTGACCATTTGAAAATAATGAAATTAATAAAGAACTAAATGTGTAGTCACAAATATTTTGAATGTATTTTTTATTCTGTAAGATCTCTGATGACAATCTAAATTATACTTTAATTAATTCTATTTCCTTATGTACTGTATTCATCTGTATATCATTATCTACGTGCTTGAGTTGTGGATACCATTTCTCATTTATGGGATTAAAATGAGTACAATGTATAAATGAAAATACCAGAAGAGGGTCTTTTGTCTATCGGAAAGTGGATAATGCAATAGGGAGTTAACCCCTTGAAAGGCACCGGCATATTATATATACCACTTAATTTTAATTCTTAAATCCCACATTGGCACAAGCATTTTAAAACTAAATTTTGATTTATACTATATACTCGAAGAAACGCTTTTAGTTACGTTCATATAAATTTTCTTGTAAAACCTGCTGTCAATCAATCATTTTACCATTTTAGAAACCGAAGTACTTTGCCCCTCTAGTGGTTAAGTTACTGAGAAGCAAGTGTTGATGAACAACAATGTGCCCTGTGATGCCCTGACTGTGAACGAGCGGTCGAGAAGGACACGGGGGCGAAGTCCTTGAAAATACAGGGGACAATTCCGGAGTCTAGAGGAAGAAGGGACAGAAAGAGTAGAAGAGAACCAGTTTGAAATGGAGATTGAAGGTTGTTACTTTTACTGTGCGCACAGAGTGTTTCCTGGAGAACTGTCTACTTATTTGACGAGAATTCTGGCATACATGGGCAGTAGTGTTGTTGGATAATCCTAGCGGAGTACAGTCAAAAAAGACGAAAATAGTGCATAAATAGTGATACAGGACTCCCACTAGGTCCGTTTTTTGAACACCACATTTTATCAAAGAAAAGTCTCCTGTATAATTTTCGTCGAAAATTACCTCGAAGAGTGTTTTTGAGGTTATTGTTGCCAAAATATACTATGAATGTTTCTCTTAAAAAATACTGGTGTTAAAAAAACGGACCAGTGGGAGCCCTTTTTGACAAGCTAGTGCGCAAATAATATGCAAAAGTGCTATTTAACCCTTTAATACTCGCTCCCGTGATATTCACGGGCTGTGTCTTTTATTCGGATTGTTTGATTCCCATCAGCTCTTTAAAATAATGTAATTGGCTTTATTACGGTATAATTTTTTTACCTGACATCATTTTACCTGTCGAATAATTCTTCTTCAAAAAAGTGGTGCCAATAGGCAATTTGAATTATTAAACCGTTAATTTAATGCGACCATTAAAAGGTTAACTTCGGGCAAGATCTGCTACATCCGTGCCCATAAATGAAAATCTTGTATTTTAAAGTAAATATTTAAGCATCTTGCAAATAAATCTTTCATTTAATATTATTTGAATAATCCTATGACTGATTCTCAAAATTCTTACATCGTGTCCGGTGTAACGCACCTATACCGGTGCTGGAAGCGTGTCAGTTAAGGAGTGTATATTTATTATATCTTCACGTGTGGTGCATTAAAATCGGTGCGATAATTGTCACAACATCGGCAGCGCCGATTACAAATCCTTTTGCACAGTCTGCGTTTGATAACGAAGATATTTGATTATAATATAAGATGTACATTTATCAGCTTCTGCTGAAATCCCACACATCGAAATTCATTTTTTCATGCATTTTTACAGCATAAGATGTCATTTACTATGCATCACAATCCTTAAGAAATAGCTGCCAACTCTTCCGATTTTCTGTACTATAAAAAATTAATAGAAATTTTAGCCTTGTTTAATCGGCAGATTACGGCAGTTTAAAAAGGTAAAATTTGCTATAGAATTTTGTGGTTCAAAAGAGCGTAAGATGTTGGCATCTATGCTTTAGAACATTTGGTGGCTGGATAGTTATTTAAAGAAATCTTTTGTGTTTAATTCGAGTTTCTCTAATATTAACCCTCTCGCTGCGTAAGTAATTCTTCACGATGAGCGTCTTTTACAGAATTTTTAATCTTCATCACCGATCCTTTAAACAGAAATTTTTGACAATCGTATTCGGGGGAAATGTTTTGATTAAATCAGACAAAGTTTCCCCTAAAAAATAAGTGGTGGGAATAACCAAATAGTATTAGACGGAAAAACGCATGCCCGAGAACATCTCGGGTTGCGCAGCGAGAGTGTTAACACATCGTAGGCACCAAATTCACGTTCACAAATGCCACTGTAAATTAAAACCTGCTCACAACCAACAGGATGAAAGCGTTCTTGGATTACACCTTCTTTTTTCGTTCGTACAAAATTTCCGGTATCAGTTATAATTTCTGTCCCCAACCAACAAAATTGAACTAGTACGTGTCCCGTATACAATGTGTTAATAGAAATGTAAGTCATGTGTATGTAAGAGCTTTGTATGTAAGTCAGCGAAGTGAAATTCTATGGTCATCTTTGAGGGCTGATTTAAATTTCGTGAAAGTTTTTCGTTTATTTTAAGCTAAAATATTTACAGAAATGGATTTTAATTAAATACAGTATATGTATTCTACATGTCTTGCATAAATTAGTGGAATTTTATTTATGAAATCTTCATGATTGTGTGTTTGTATATCATTTTGTATTTTTTTACATTTCTTCTTAGACTCAAATGTTTGCTGCATAGCGGTAATAAAATAACAGGTAATATAAATTAGTATTAATATTTGGAAATTTTTCCAGAGAGAAACATTCGCCTTGAATACAATATTTCAAATGAAAATCAAATTTCAAATTATTTTTGCTTAAAAGGCGCAAAGACCAACTTAGTGAAAAAGATTCCATGCCGGGAATCGAACCCGGGTCATCAGTGCGCTATACTGATGACCCGGGTTCGATTCCCGGCATGGAATCTTTTTCACTAAGTTGGTCTTTGCGCCTTTTAAGCAAAAATAATTTGAAATTTGATTTTCATTTGAAATAATATAAATTAGATTAATATATATTTTTTCCCTCCTGATAGTGAGTAAAAGCATACAACTATTGTATCGAAAGCAATGAATTAGCAGTTATCAACAACAGTTGGATCATTAACAGAGTTTAATATAGCTGTCAACGTGCCTCAAGCGGCAAGGCTGCCAGTTGAGCCTCCAATTTTAATTCGAAATTTTAAAATCAAAAAAGAAATTTCGAAAGAAAATTTTTTACTTTATGTGACTGTTAAAAGTATCTCATTAAATGTCTCTTTAGGGTATGAACACTAAATTTCTGAATAAATATGGAATCGAAACTGGCAACTCTGCCAAGAAGCAATAAAATTGTCAATTCCATATTTTTTGTTATATATATCGTCGGTACCATGTCCAACTATCCAATATGAAAACAGTGTTGCCAGTGGACTGCTTTTTTTAAATTCATATTTTTTGATTGGTACCACTTATCTGAAATGGTAAAATTCCCCTTGTTTTCAACTTAATTAATATGTCATTAAATAAGGCAAATTTCACTATTACAAAAAAGTGGTACCAATCAAGAAATCTGGATTTTAAAAATATAGACCACTGACAACACTGTTTTCATATTAGATAGTTTGACATAGTACCGACGATATACACTATATTGCCATTAATGACCGGCAACTTTCAATTTTAGACATTTTGTCGAATATTTTGAAATACACTTGACAGATTCTTCTGGAATTTCAGGATTGAAAAGAACAGGCATGACCTCATACTTAGCAATGTAGATTTGATAACGGGGGCAATTAGGGGGCGTACAAAAAATCAAAGAAAAAACATAATACTTGGGATCACCCTGTAAAATGAAATGCACGAAATGATCTATCGCTACCGAATATAAATAAACAGACATTGTGCAATATTTGTATTCTTTTTTGTAAGAATAGCATGTATATTAATAGAGATAGAGCGATTTATTTAAAAAAATTAAAAAATTCTTGCATGTTTTTTGCTTATAACATGCTTGGTTTTCAACAAAATTTAACGCTAGTTTCAGAAAAATTGACAAAATATTGTAGAAACAATATAGTGTAATTGGAATATAAATGTATTAAATATTTTAGGAAATATGAGCAGTTGTATGAAATAAATTTTATCTGCGCATGCGCGAACGATAACAAGGATCATTTTACATAATTTATTAGCCAACTCTATGGAGCAACTTCTTAAAAATATATATAGTTAAATATCGTTAAAATCCAGAAAGATTTCAGCGTTAGAGTGAGCAAATTTTCAGTGGTTCTCTAAAAGCAGCTGAATGATAAGGGATTTTCTACAAATTGTCATTTTTAATTTTTAATTTTTATTTTTTATTGATGCTTTAGTTCTTCTTGGATAACCACCAGAACGAGTCTATACAACGATCAAAAGAAGTATCAAACTCGAAGCATTTTTTCCAAATCTAATCGTTGATACTCGCTAAATACTAACTTTTTTTCTGAAAGTCAGTTAATAAAAAATGACAATTTGTGTAAAATCCCTTATCATTCAGCTCATTTTAGAGAACAACTAAAAATTTGCTTTCTTTAACGACGATATCTTTCTGAATTTTTACGATATTTGACTAGATTTTTTTAATAAGTTGCTCCATATAGTTGACTATTAAATTATATAAAATGATCCTTGTTATTGTTCGCGCATGCGCAGATAAAAAATATTTCATACAACTGCTCATATTTCCTAAAATATTTAATACATTTATATTCCAATTACACTACATTGTTTCTACTATATTTTGTCAATTTTTCAGAAACCGGTGTTAAATTTGGTTGAAAACCCTGCATGTTATAAGCAAAAAACATGCAAGAATTTTTTAATTTTTTTAAAGAAATCGCCTTATCTCTATCATTATACGTGCTATTCTTACACAAAAGAATACACATATTGCACAATGTCTGTTTATTTATATTCGGTAGCGGTAGATCATTTCGTGCATTTTATTTTACAGGGTGATCCCAAGTATTTTTTTTCTTTGATTTTTTGTTGCCCCCTAATTGCCCCCCTTATCAAATCGACATTGCTAAGTATGAGGTCATACCTGTTCTTTTCAATCCTGAAATTCCAGAAGAATCTGTCAAGTATATTTCTAAATATTCGACAAAATGTCTAAAATTGAAAGTTGCCGGTCATTATGGCAATATAGTGTATCTATAAGAAAAAAAATCTTCTTAAAACACCATAATTTTTTTATAGTCTTTCTGCTGCTTTCATAGTAGAAGCACGTCTTCTTTGCGAATGACGAAGAAAGTCTCAGATCTTTCGAAAGGCCTAGCACATTTGAAAATTTTTGATGGTGTTTTAAGAAGATTTTTTGTTCTTATTCATTCACACCAGTTTTAACTTATTTTCTTTGATATATATCTATAAATTCTTTCTTAGGAAGGAGCGTTTCATTAATTTAATTTATTTTTTCTCATCATTTTGCGTTCTAAATTTGTTGTATCTTCCATTTTAGAACAGTCAATCAATTTATATGCTGTTTTTTTATTTCTGTATTTCTAAATTAGCATCTAAAGAAATTCGTTTCTTACAGTAATTATTATTATAACGTTCCTTCATAGTACAGTGTTGCCAG
This sequence comes from Maratus speciosus, assembly GCA_963932465.1. NCBI lineage: Eukaryota > Metazoa > Arthropoda > Arachnida > Araneae > Salticidae > Maratus > Maratus speciosus. Next base: position 198,226,894 of record OZ010796.1, on the reverse strand, counting down.
TGGGCTACTTTTTTAAAATTCCGATTTCTTGATTGGCACCACTTTTTTTGGAAGCGGTAAAATTCACTTTGTTTTTGCCTTAATGAATATGTCATTAAATATGGCACATTTTACGATTTCAAAAGAGTGGTGCCAATCAAGAATCTGATTAAAAAAAAAAAGTAGCCCATCTGGCAACACTGTCATAGTATTCCAGTTTTCAACATTTTTACACATTTTTCCCTGGATTTTTCCTTCTTTGATATTTAGTAAGGTTCTGTGTTTTAAAACGTTTTGCTATCACTGTTACAAGCTGCCAGCTTTTACGCCTTTTCTCTACCAGTAAAATTTTATAGTAAATATGACGTATTATGTAATCGGCGAAATCTCTCGATTAAAGATGGCGAAAATCTCTATTAAATTTTAATGGTAGCAAAAAAGCGTAAAAGATGGCAGCTGTGCTGTTATCTTACGTGACTGTAATTATATGTATGTCGAATGTGTACGGGAGAGGCGTACTTTTCTCCGATCGTATTCCACTAGGAACATTCGATCCCCAAAAGGAAACTATCAATGTAGAGGAACTTACCCTCAAAACGGTGAAGCTTCAACTGTAGCCGGTTTTGCATGACATGATTACCTCTGGGATAAATTTCCACTAGTTAATATGAACAGAAATTTCCTCCTTATTTATGCAAAATGTCTGTGATAATTAAGTCAATCTATTCGTTTTACTAGTGGAAGTTCACCATAGCGGTAGTCAGGCTCTGCGGTTCCCCATTTTGTGACAATCTAATCAATCCTCCTATCAGTGTCAGGGAATTTGATTGCCGCTAGGACAATCTTCCTCCAGTAAATCTGAATAGATATTTTTACATTATTTACATATCTTATGCATTGAGAATTTATGTCATTAATAAGCTAAAAGTTCCCTTTCGTTTTTACTGGTGGAAGTTTGACCAGGAATTAATCAGACCCTGATCTGATATAAACAAACAACAGTCGCTATTTTATGATTACATCCTCAGACTCTTCAGTAGCAATCGGTAAACACTACACTATCTATCCAGGGTTCGTACGGGTGCTTGAATTTCATGAATAAAAAATTCTTCGGTACCAGTATTTTCTTATGGAAAATCTCTCCTGAAATAAGGCGAAATTTCTTCCCTTTAAACTAGATTTATTTTTCTGTAAAGAAATTCTGATATTGGGCCTTGAAAATAACGGTATCCGTACGAGCCTTGTCTATCTCCTTCTCTATATTCAAAGCTCCATATTCCCATCTGACTATTTTCCTACTGTTTTGATCTTTTATCTTCTTTTCTCTTCTATCTCACATTTGCATGGATGATTTTATAATCTTCTTTCAGAAGGCGTTTTAGCCTAGTTGTGATAATCAGTTATTGATCAGCTGATGTTGAGAACTGTTAATTAATTTCTCTAGAGACCAGTTTGTGATTTTACTCAATACCTGGAGAAAAATGAAGATCTGCAATGATAGGTTTTGCTGTCGATTGAATAAAATTATTTTGTTTTAATTTTCATGAAACATTGTTTATTGCCAACCAATTTTTTATTATTGCATCTTTATTATCTTCGGTTTTTTTATCACAGTTATGTTTACCCTTATAAATATTCTGCAACTGAAAAGGTATTTTTTTTTTCAAAATAAATAACAAAATTTTAGCAATTAACAAACGAAAGGCACTTCGGGAACATCACACTTTATCGACGCGCGTCAGTTGCACTCCTTTTATTTCTTTTACACACCTTTTTTTGACAAACACTTTTTGCATGATTTAATTTCGAGAATGGAAAAGAAGAAATTTTGCGTGCAAAAATACGGTTGTCGAAATTCAAGGATTTTACCCTTGTCGTCAGTGTTTCCAGATTGAGGACTTTTTCAATTCAGATTATTTGATTGTCAGCATTTTTTTTTAACAGTATAATTCGCCTTATTTTTTAGAATTTTTAATCTTTTTTTTAATAGGCCGAATATTTCTATTTCAAAAAAGCGATGTCAACCAACAATATGGAAACAAAAAAGTCCCCAATCTGGCAACTCTGCTTGTCGTATTTATAAATATCCCGTGCCGATTATAAGTGCCGCATACAGTGCTGACAGTGGGTTACATTATTTTTAATTCAGATTTCTTGACTGGCACCACTTTTTGGAAATGGTAAAATCATCTCATTTAATGACATTAATTAAGGCAATAATAAGGGGAATTTTACCATTTCTAGAAAGAGGTGCCAATCAAGAAATCTAAATTTTTAAAAAGTAGCACACTGGGCGTATACGTGTGTGCAAAGTCCTTGAATTTGGAAGCCAGTGTTTTGTGCAGAAACATTCACTTTATCTGATCTCAAGGTTTTTGCAATTAAGTAATCCAAACAGTGCCCAGAAATCATAAAATGTGGTGCTAAAAAATAATCAAATCAACAAATTAGGACATTCGAAATTGTTTGTCAATCTGGCGTTATTCGTTAGCTATGCTCTAAGTTATATTTACCACGCAGCTCAAATCAAAATATTTATTTTAACTGATGTAAATCCATTTTTCAAATTGTGACTAAATATATTTGAAAAAACAGAGCGATAATGAATGGGTGATGCGCAAATGCTTTTTAAGAAAGTGAATAGTAGAACTTATATTTGATAATTCTAATAATAAATATATTTTCATTTTTTTTTTCATACAATTCCAAATTACTCAGGAAACTGTTTTGTTTGAATTGAAATGTTTAATTTCACTCTCCATACTTTAAACCGGGTAGTTTATATTTAAAATTTAACAGTGTATATTTTTTATGCCGCTTTAAATGATGAAGAAAAAAATTTCTGTCTTTTAGTAGCAGTTTTCCAAAAAATTCTATATTGCTAAACAACACTTGGGTGCTCGAAGAAAATTAATCCCTTAATTCTCGCTCCCGTCCTATTCACGGGCTGTGCTCTGTTTTAGATTTATTCAGATTTGTTTGATTCCCACCAGTTTTATAAAATAGTATTATTAGCTTTATTATGGTATCATTTTACCTGTCATTAAATAAGATGAATATTTCTTTTTCAAAAAAGTGGTGCCAAAAAGAAATTTGAATTTTTAAACCGTAATGTAATGCGACCGTTCAGGGGTTAAATAAGAAAATGTTTTCCTGTAATCTTAGAGGAGAAAAAAATATTCCAAATATTCCAGAAAGTTTTTATATGCAAAATCTTACAATATACAATATACAATATGCCTTTTACAATATGCGTTTCATTATCTGAATATGAATAACTTATATAAACTATAATATTCACAATTTTAGAGACGATATATAAAAAAAAATAACTGCAACGGAACCACTTGCCCGTTTTTTAATACTATTGTTTTTGAAGAAAGTTTTTCGTATTAGGTTTTTACAATATTTCCAACAGAAATTATCTTCCACGCTGGCTTCGACAAAAACTGTATAAATAAAAAAAAAGATTTTCTTGTAAAATTGTAGTATACAAAAAATGGACTGAGTGGGAGATCAATAACTATGCTCCAAGTTTTGAGTGTTGATTTGGAGGAGATGTTTCTTTTTGTTCTATTTTTGTTTCTATTTTGGTTCTCAGCATAATACTGCAAGATGAGAAAAATATTCCTTCGAAAAAAGAATAAAATATGTATTTTTATAGAAAGAAATTCGATTTTTTAATAAAGGTGCTTGTTCTGCACCTGTAATGTCAGGGAAAATTGTTAAGGGCAGTTGGAATCATGGAACTATGAATAAAGTGGAACTGATATATCATTAAGGGGTCTCAAGACTCTTAAAGATTCAAAAATTTCGAATGTTCATTTTTTTTACATATTAAACTGTGATATTTTTGAAAATTTTGAAATAATTGTTTTCTTGAAATTCCCATTAGAATAGAAGTTATAGCTTTTAGAATTATACCCGCTCAATAGCTGAAGCGGCGTTTACGATACTTTAAAGTTATTTTTCTCAAAATGTTGTTTTTAGCCATAACGCGCAGAATATCTGAAAAACTTCGGGATATTTTTTCACGAAATTTTCAAAACGTATGTTAGTCTGTATAAACTGAACTTAAATTTTAATTTTTTTTTTCTTTTATCGATCAAAAAATAAATAAATTTATGTGATTATGCTGTTGAAATTTTCAAAATTTTGTGTTAGCTAAATACAACTTTGTAATAAAAATATAAAAATGCTTTAAATACAAATTTATTTAGGTTCAGGGTAATTATTGCAATCTGAACTATAATTAGGCACAAACATTTTCATTTTAGTTGAAAATTTTATTTTGTAATCCTGCGCGTAATCCGTTATACCAATTTTCTGCTTGACAAATGTCGGACAGTTGGAGCCCCCTATAAATACCAATTCAGCATCTTGCAATGTTTTAAATACGTGAAATGAAAGAACATACATCATCCCAGTAAAATTTTTGTTTTAAAATAACATATATTGCAACATATTAAATGCTTAAAATGGTCTTTTTTTTTCATTTTTTCCAGTTTTAAAATTCCGGAGTCCCCTTAAAACAGTGGAGTTTCAACTGTAACCGCTTTCGCAGGAGACTACGGCCGCGGTAATCTGTCATCAGTAAATTTATACAGAAATTTTCTCCTTATTTAAACGTTTTTTTTATGCTAAATTTCAGTCATAAATTGTGGCAAAAACAGTTACTCATTTTTATTAGTAGAAGTTTACTTAGACGGAAGTCAGACCCTGCGTTTTCGCCATAGTGTGACAACCTAAACAAATGGAGTTATGAATAAAGACGAGGAGACATATAGTGTACTGTCTACGAGTTCCGAGTGAAGTAACTGAGGAGGTTGTCACAAGATGGCGGCTTCTTTTTTTAAATTGGATCTTCAGTTTCTGATTACCGCCAGGGCAAACAACCCACCAGTAAAATTGATTACAAAATTTCATCTTAATTAAGCGTCTTACTTATGAAGCTTTATCTCAAAAATTTCGTAATTTTTTTTTTTTTTTTTTTACCGGTGTCAGTGTGCCTTGTAAAACTGACAGTTTGTTTCCCTGGTTGTCACAATATGACGGAAACGTAGCGCCTAACTACCGCCAAAGTAAATTACTACCACTAAAAATGAAAATCTGATTCTACCACTATTTAAGACTGAAATGTTGAAATAATAAGCCGTTTGTATAAGTTGAAAATTTCTATATAAAGCTACTGGTGAAAGTTTCCACCTGCGGTAAACAACTCCTGTGATGGCGGTTACAGTTGAAGCTTCACTATTTTAAGGATATGTCAGTTAATAGTACCATCACTAAACAATCTCCTCTCAGTGTCAATGAAAAATATTATAATACCCGGGAAAACTGTAACCAGTAATAATAAATTCAAATTATTACCACATTTGTAAGAGAAATTTTCCTTGAATAAGATGTTTAAATTAAACGAAATTTTCTATTCAATATTACTGGTGGGAAGTTTTCTCCGGCGGTAATCAGAAACTGTACACCCGGTTTATAAAATAAGAACCGCTATCTTGTGAAAACCTTCTCATTTACTTCACTCGCAACTGGTAGACAGTACACTATATGCATACTTGCGAACTTTCCCTTAAACTTCCGTAAAATGTGAGTTAAATTAACCCAGGTTAAACACGTTTCTAGCTGTAAGAAATTTACTAATGAAATTAATTCAAATAGAATTCGTAGAGAAACATGATTTTAAATATATAATGATACTTCAAATAAATTTTCTGGTTAGAAATCCGTATAACCTGGGTCAAAATTACTCACATTTTACGGAAGTTTAGTTGAATGTTGGCAGGTATGCTATATGTCTCCTCTTCATTCATAAATCCATTGTTGGAATGCCCTATATTAGCCACGTTATATTAATGCACAGTTGGCAAAAAAATATCACCCTATATATTTTAATCACCAAATTGACCCATAAATAAACGAAAACAGCCATTCGAGTTGAATTAATGTCTTCTATCAATTTATGATTTTAAAAAAGCTTTATGGGTCGTCTTCATACAAAAATAGTACCAAACTCACACATTTTTAAAACGAAAACCTAATTTTGACATCAAATTCAACTTTTTTGGAACATTTTACCAGCATTGCAATCTGTTTTTCAAGGATTACAAATGAATTTAACACAAAATATACCAACAAACGGTCATTACCAAGTAATAATACTTCGATTGAAACAAGAAATTTCTTCATAAAAAACCTTTTCCGCTAAATAGCAATATTTTTTCACACAGGCTACGAAAACATTATGTTTTTAACTCATAAAATATTCAAAGAGTTTGGACAATAACGACAATCTTTTTAGGCATTTAAAATATCGGAAAAATCCCGCCGTACCGTTTTCCGTCATATTTCAAAATTACGTATGGACTCCAAAAATTCAAATTGCGCAGAAAAGAAAAAACCAATCAGCACATACTTTCAAACAGTGCAAAGCATTAAAAAAAAAAAAATAATTAACCTTTTGAAAAAAATCATTCCTCTATGTCACTTTTCATTTTTTCCGCGCATTTTGCCTTAGGATTAACATTACGTACATATTGTTTAAAAAACAATGGAGTTATGAAAACTGAGGAATATACATATACTGTAAAGTCTACCAGTTTCGAGTGAAGTAACTGGGGAGGTTGTTACAAGCATGGGACTATTAATAAAAAGGAACTGACATATCCTTAAAATAGTGAAGCTTCAAATATAACAGCTTTCGCAAGCGCGCTGATTACCGCCAGTCGAAGCCACCACCAGTAAATTTATATAGATATTTTCTCCGTATTCAAAGGCGTTATTAACCCTAGAACTACCGAAAATTTTACTCAAGTTTTATAAAAACATTTTACACCAGAATTTTTACTTAAAACTATTTAATTTGTTTATTTAACTTATTATTGTCTGATTCATAAATTTAGTTTGTTTTGAAGAAATTTCTGGTTTGAATAAATATTTTGAATGTACATGTCGGGTCCATTGGACCCTTCTGGTAGACAGAGGGTTAATGCAAAATTTCAGTCATCGTAGCTGCCAACTTTTACGCTTTTTTCATACCACTAAAGTTTTATAGAAAATATTGTCTTATTCAATCGTCGAAATCTCATGATTATACAAGGCGAAAATCTCTTTAAGATTTTAGTGGTAGCCAAAAAGCGTAAAGGTTGGAAGCTGTGAGTCATATATAATGAAAGAAAAATATTTATATTTTAATCGGTGTAAGTTTACTTTTGCGGTAGTCGGGTCCTTCGTTTCTGCCATATTGTGGCAACCGGCGATGCAATCTGACTTAGTGATGGGCGATAACGAGATGTTTTTCTCGATTTTCTCAATTGTATGGACATCTCGTTATTTTTCGATTGTGTAAATTTTTTCTCGATGACTACAGTTTGCAAATTTCTTTTATAAATCATATATTATGTATTATATACGTCATACATTTATCAAGAATCGTCTGCGGGTGAACTGGACTGGGTGACTTCGACCGCTAGCGGGCCCCTCCTTTAATCGGGGCCCCTAATTTATACGTAATCTTGTAATATGAAATCACGAACAGGTTACCCGCTATATACGGCACTGATATATGATAGCAGGCGGGTGTGGTGTGCACGCACTACAAAATCTTGTAAAAAATATAATATCGAAACGAATGAACGTCGGACCAGATCTCTTGGGGGAGGTGTCAAAGCGAGCGGAGGGGCACAGCAGCTGCATAATATGATTAAGTCGTCACAGGTCTTTAGGCCTTTCCAACCATATGTCACATGAGAAGTCTGGATCTGAATTTATAAAAATGCCCTCCCCGTGGGGGCAAAGGGGGGAGGGGTGCGGGAGGTGGATAACATAAGTAAGTGGTCATAAGCCTTTCCAACAATATGTCACATGAGGGGTCTCGGCTAAATTTAGAAAAACACCCCCGTGGGGGAAAAGTGGGGGGGGGCGGTCACCGGAGGTGCATTACATCAATAAGTAGTCACAGACCTTTCCAACGATATCTCACATGTGGGGTCTTGGCTAAATTTGGAAAAGTGTCCCCCGGGGGGGTGCAAAATGGGGGGATGGACACCGGAGGAGCATAACATCAATAAGTAGTCACTGACCTTTCCAACGATATCTCACATGAGGGGTCTTGGCTAAATTTGAAAAAGTGTCCCCCGGGAGGGGCAAATTGGGGGACACTGTCACCAGAGGTGCATAACATCAATAAATAGTCACAGACCTTCCCAACGATATCTCACATGAGGGGTCTTGGCCAAATTTGGAAAAGAGCCCCGGGGGGGGGCAAAGTGGTGGTGGGGACACCGTAGGTATATAACATCAATAAGTAGTCACAGACCTTTCCAACGATATCTCACACGAGGGGTCTTGACTAAATTTGAAAAAGTGTCCCCCGGGGGGGGAAAGATTGGGGGGACTGTCACCGGAAGTGCATAACATCAATAAGTAGTCACAAACCTTTTCAACGATATCTCACAAGAGGGGTATTGACTAAATTTGAAAAAGCGTCCTCCGGGGAGGCAAAGTGGGGGGGGGGGGCACCGGAAGTGCATAGCATCAATAAGTAGTCACAAACCTTTCTAAAGATATGTCACATGAGGGGTCTTGGGTAATTTGGAAAAGTGTCCTGAAATTTCATATATTATAAATAATATTTAGCGGAGGGCTCCATAAAAAAATCCGATCTAAAATGATAAAACGGAAAAAACTACCCTCGCAGTGGGGGCCAAATTGGGGAGGGAGGAAGAAAGTCTCATAATATGAAAGAGTCATCCGAGAGCTTACCGCTGACATATCACATAACTGGTCCAAAAAAAGTTTGAAAATTGCTCCCCCTCTCTCCCCCCGTGGGCCCACTCTTTCGTCCCGGAATTCACACAGCCGCCATTTTAAAATTTTTATGTTCAATAAATAATATTTACCGGAAGACTGCATAAAAAACCCATATCTAAAGTGATATTTAAATTTATTATAGAAATCAGCTACGGTTTTAAAAATTTGTTCGCCCCTTCCCCATCCCCCTTTGGGCGAAGAAAGGTTCATAGTATGAAAGAGTGGTCAAAGGGTTTTTCTATTATATGCCACAGGAAGTGTTCGGTAAAATTTTTAAAATTGCACCCCGCATGAGTCCACTCTCATGTCCTCCTCCCTCGAAATCACCCGACCCACCTTCCTCTTTGAAAATTTTATATTTAATAAATAATTTTTATCGGAGGGTTCCAGGTATGTGACATCTTGGTAGGGCTAAAATAAGAGAAACTTTGAAAATTAGGGCTTCATTTCACAGCTCAATGTCATGCCTTTTTCTCTATCTCGTCCCTTGGTACTCTCGATAAATTTTCTTACTTTTCTTCTCTGACGAGGACGAGAGAAATCCTCGAAAAGCTTCTCATAGCGAAATGTTGAAAAGCGCTAGAGAAATCCTCGAAAGGCTTTTCATTGGGAGATTTCGAAAAGGACGAGAGTAACAAGCGAGAGGCTTCCCATCGGGAAAGGTTGAAAAGGGCGAGAGGAAACTCTCGAGAGACTTCCGATCCCGAAAGGTTTAAAACCGCGAGAGAACCAACCATCGAGCAGCTTCCCATCTGGAAGCGTCGAAATGCTGGAAAAATCCTCGAGATGAGATTTGCCGAAATGCGAGATGGAAATGAAGCTTTCAGAGTCAAACTTACCGCATTTCTGGTTTAAGTCATAATTTCTCAAAGGAGTCCATCTGCTTATCCAATCTCTTTTTAGCTCACAGGCTATCTAAGCCTGAGAGCTAATGTACCCGTCGGTTCTGTGTGTATGCATGTACTGTTCGTACGTATGTATGTACGTAACGCGATAACTCTTGATTAAAAGGTACGATTTGCTTCATTTTTTTTTATGTTCATTCTGATAAGGCGTTCCGCTGATTACTTTTGGCGGTTCATTGGTTAAGGATAAAGGGAGAGAAGGGGGGCTGGTCCCCCCCCTCCTTAATTTAGATAAATAGGTTTTTCATGCAGAATTCTTCGATTTGCTCCAAATTTCGTATACCGGTATATTATGTTAAGGAGCTTCCCTGATTAAACTTGGAGGTTCATTAGTTAAGTATGAAGGGGGGAAAGTGGGTAGACCCCCCCTTAATTTAGATAAATGGGCTTTTCATGCAGAATTATTCGATTTGCTCCAAATTTGGTATACCGGTTTATTATGTTAAGGAGCTTCCCTGATTAAACTTGGAAGTTCATTGGTTAAGGATAAAGGGGGAGAAGGGCGGCTGGTCCGCCCCCCCTTAATTTAGATAAATGGGTTTTTCATGCAGAATTACTCGATTTGTTCCAAATTTGGTATACCGGTTTATTACGTTAAGAAGTTGCCTTGATTAGATTTGGAGGTTTACGGGTTAAGTATAAAGGGGGAGAAGGGGGGCTGGTCCCCCCCTTAATTTAGATAAATGGGCTTTTCATGCAGAATTATTCGATTTTCTCCAAATTTGGTATACCGGTTTATTATTTTAAGGAGCTTCCCTGATTAAACTTGGAAGTTCATTGGTTAAGGATAAAGGGGGAGAAGGGGGGCTGGTCCCCCACTTAATTTAGATAAATGGGTTTTTCATGCAGAACTACTCGATTTGTTCCAAATTTGGTATACCGGTTTATTATGATAAGGAACTTCCCTGATTAAACTTGGAGGTTCATTAGTTAAGTATTAAGGGGGGAAGAGGGTAAACCCCCTCCTTAATTTTGATAAATGGATTTTTCATGCAGAATTATTCGATTTGCTCCAAATTTGGGATACCGGTTTATTATGTTAAGAAGCTGCCTTGATTAGATTTGGAGGTTTATGGGCTAAGTATAAAAGGGAGGGGCTAGTCTCCCCTTAATTTAGATAAAAGGGTTTTTCATGCAGAATTTTTGGATTTGCTTCAAATTTAATATACCGATTTATTCGATATGGCGCTTTCTTCATTAGATTTGGAGGTTCATTGGTTAAGTATACAAGGGCGAAAAGGGGGCAAGTCCCCTCCCCTTAATTTAGATAAATGGATTTTCATGGAGAATTATTCAATTTACTTTAATTTTTTTTTTCTATGTTCGTTCTGATAAGGAGCTTCCCTGATTAGATTTGGAGGGTCATTAGTTAAGTATAAAAGGGTTAAAGGGGTTAGACCACCCTTAATTTAGCGATATGTTTCTTTTTTTCATGCAGAATTATCTGATTTGCTTCAAATTTGATATTAGGGCTTAATCTAGAGCTAGCCAAATAGCCAAAAAGCTAACTGGAAGTGCTTTTTGCCCCCAAAGCATTTAGTGAATTAGCCAAATAGCAACAGCCAAAGAAATATGCTATATCATTCCCATTTTGTTGTTCTGCATTTCGCAAACCTGCTGCCGTTGCACAAAAACGAAAAAAAATCTCATATTGCATCCGCGCTGCGGCAACACTTCAAAATTTGTCTCGTGCTCTCTATGCAAACATCTTCAAACAATGTGACGTTATTTGCATCAGACACGACTCCAGCATATGGCGAAAACGAAAATCGCAGATTGTATGAGCATAGGATATGATGTGCACTAGCTTAGAACCATCAATGTGCCGATCAATGCTGGCATCAATGCCAGATGCATGTCGTATAAACTTTTCTGACTTGAATTTATGTGGGTGATGTGGGTTCTGGCTATAACGTGTAAGGGGCTATGCATATATAACGTTATCAACTTTTTGGAAATTTTGGACCCCTCCCCCCCTTATGATATCATACGTTATCATTCCTTGAACCCTCCCCCCCCCCGCCCTGATGATATTGTTATCAATGTCTAAAAATTCCTTTTATTTTGACAATTTTTTTTTTTTTTTTTTTTTTTTTTTTTTTTTGTGTGTGTGTGTGTGTTTTAATACGTTTGCAATGATATATTTTTATTGTCCACATATTTCACTGATTTAAATGAAGATAAATCAATAAAATATTACATATAGAAAATAATACTTTAAGGAAATGCTTACTATTTAAAAATACAGCTTTTTGTTACACAATGCATTCAACAATAATATTACCTTCTTGTACTTGCCCCCTTGACAGGGGGGGGGGGAGGTATAGTAAAACTTTTTATTAACAAAAGAAGTGATCAACACTCTTCCAAATTTTTACTAGTAAACTTAACAAGGTTCCGTGCGAACCTGGTTTCTCTAATAACACATTATATCATATCGCAAAAGGATAGGAATATCGAACGTTGGGATAAACCATATTTTGGAATAAAATGAATTTACAATTACTTATTGGTTTTAATAATACCTTTGTATTTTTATAAAAATCGATAACAGACTAAGAAAAATATTCATAGACGATTTTGAGTAAAAAATTATCAAAAATCGAAAATTTTGGTTGGATAAAAAATGATAACGTTATCAAAAGACAGCACCCCCTTCCCCTAGAGATATCTTATGATATCATGTGCAAGACCCCCCTCCCCCCTAAAGTGATAACGTTATTTATGTACAGCCCCTAAAGAAATGAAACTAGCTTATTGTATTATTTTTTTTTCATAAAAATGGCATTACTGGCATGTTACCCCATGTGAGTTCTTTGTATGAAATTATAGCATCACTTTTGTTGTCTACAGTAGACTGTGAATGGGGATTCAGTCTCATGAATATAACAAAAACTGACTTGAGAAACAAACTGACAATCAAGAATTTAAGTAACTTAATGATGATTAATTTGGAAGGGAATTTTGAAAAGAATTTTCATTAAAAATAAGCATTTGCTGTGTGGTATACAGCCAAATCTCGAAGGGTCAATCTTACAGAGTGATGTATTTGTTTGTATATTGCATAACTAAAAATAATACTCATGTATATAGAAATTTTGTATAAAATAAAACTTTCTTTTTTCCTTGGCTAAAGCTTTTTTTTTTTTTTTTTTTGGCTAGAAGTTATTGGCTGCAATTAGCCAAAAAGCTAAAAATCCCTTTTTCTTAGATTAAACCCTAGATATACTGATTTATTATAGTTAAGGAGTTTCCCTGATTACATTTGGAGGTTCATTGGTTAAGTAAAAAAGGGGCAAACGGGGGATATTTCCCTTCATTTATTTTTTGAGGGACATTATTCTTTGAAATAAGAGTATAATATACAGTTAGTGTTAATAACCTGTGAGCTCAATGCCATCAGTTTAACTGGCACTTATATTTTTATTGCTATTAACCGATGTGGGTTATGAAGCATAGTGGTTTATGTATTCAGTTCTGTATAGTCCTAGTTTCAAACTTTACTGTTAAATTTAGTGTCATTTTGCCCCGAATTTTCAATGTTTCTCTTATTTTAGCTCTGCCAAGCTGCCCCATACCTGGAGACTCAGATAAATACTATTTATTAAATATAAAAAGTTCAAAGAGGAAGGTGGGTGAATTCTGGGGGGCGCGAGAGTGCACAAAGGGAGGTTGGGGTGGGTAATTTTCAAACTTTTACCAAACCTCTCTTTGACATATCATCGGAAAGTCCTTTCACCACTCTTTCATACTAGAATATAGCCCGTCAGAATGACGTGTTTGCATTTTCAAAAAAATTATATAGCATTGCATTATAAAAAGAATTGTGAAGTAATAAATTTTGCCTTGTCTGACTTATAGAATCAGGTGGAGTGAAGTAAAAACAGCCCATGTTTCATTGAAATTTATTTGGCAAGAAAATTATTAATTGAATTGGTAAAATACTGATATAAAGTATGCAAATGAACTTCACTCACAAAATTTGAAGAAATATTTCACAAAAACATTCAAATTAGTATTAATAAAGCTATTTTAAAACATATTGTCAATTAACTATTTTATCTGATGGTATGGGGTAAAATAAAAGACAATTCCAACAGAAAGTTTATTTGTTTTTATTAATTGCCAAAATATTAATTATATAACTTAAATTTGAAAAAGTTGAACAGAGAAAATCCCGATTTTTTTTAAACATGCATAAAAGAAACCTGTAATAAATTTTGCATTGATATATATACACATATTTATATGTAATACACGGCATTACATATTTCTGATATTTTAATTTCATTTTATAAGAAATATTCATTTTTCCCCCAATGTCTTCAGAATTCAAAAAACATTTTAAAAAGATAATTTCTTTTTTTTTAACTACCGACAGATGGCGCAACAGAGCATATGAACGTTTGTTTTAATATTTTAAAAGTTCAAGACGAATGAATCAATTGTTTGCTTACTTTCATATAGGGATAGATAAAGCTACCAATCTAATTTTAACTGAAGTTATCGCAGCAGAATATTAGATAATTGAATATAATCTCTTAAATGCTAATTTATTTTGAATAATCTGTCTAAAAATGTAACTTTTGCGAATAGTGGAAAAGAAAGCACATTTTACTCAATGTTTTAAGATTGAAAATCAAATCAACATTCACTCGTGATGCCACATGTACAACACAAATTCCAAATCCAGAAGCAATTGAATGACTCTTTGAACGAATCATTAAAAAATACGGTCGACATCCGATTTTGCTCTTAAAATATTTGTAAAACCATAATAAAGCCTTTAAATAATTTGAAATACGTTTGTTTTTAGAAAGGAAACGTTAATCCGGTACAAAATAATTCACGGGAATGAATCACAGAATATAGCTATATTCACTGAACACCATGAAGCGTTCTCATTGGTCAGAAAATAGATAGCCTTGGAAAACAGAGGTAATTTTTCGCAATATTTTTAACCGTGTATACTGAATTCAAACAGTAAATAAATGTAAACAAAAGTGAAAAACGTATTTCAAAATATTAATATGCTTTTGCAAAATATTTTAAGAGCATTTAATGAATAGCTGAAAGAGTCATTCATTTGTTTTTGGATTTGTAATTTGTGCTTATGAATGGCAACAGTAATCGCTTGTATACATCGGAACCTTGTTGTTGGTATCTGTTTATTTTTAACCCTCTGTCTACCAGAAGGGTCCAATGGACCCGACATGTATATTCAAAATATTTATTCAAACCAGAAATTTCTTCAAAACAAACTAAATTTATAAATCAGACAATAATAAGTTAAATAAACAAATTAAATAGTTTTAAGTAAAAATTCTGGTGTAAAATGTTTTTATAAAACTTGAGTAAAATTTTCGGTAGTTCTAGGGTTAAATCAGACCTTAAAGCGTTATAATTGTATACTTTTTGACGGTTTGAGAAAAATTGAAGAAGAATATGTTACACAACGAATAGATAGACAGATTAAATAAGGCAGTCGTCAAATACGGCATCGGAATGCTCAAGCCTAACGTGGCCGCGTTTGGATTATCAGGAAACGGATGAGTTCAACCCCGGAAGCGTTATACACTTAGTGTCATTCTATGTATAATTATGAACCTTTCTCCTCCCAGAGTTGAATTCCGGAAGGGGCGGGGGGGGGGAGCGGTGCGGGGGTGACTTTTTTTAATTGTAGAGATTTCTACAATAAGTATCATTAAATGAGGTTTTTTAATGTAGCTCTCCGATAAATATTATTTATTAAATATAAAGTTTTAAAAGTGGGGCTCCGTGATTTCCGTGTATATTCTGGGATAAAAGAGGGAACCCACGTGTTAGGGGTAGATTTCAAACTTTTTTTGGACCAGTCATTTGATCTATCATCGGAAAGTTTTCGGTTATCATCGCAAAGTTACTCTTTCATATTATGAACCTTTCTTCTTCCCTCCCTAGTTTGGCGCCCCGAGAGAGGCACTTTTCGAACTTTTTTGAAATCGTAGCGTTTTTAAACATTTTAGATCGGATTTTTTTACGGAGCCCTCCGATAAATAATTTTTAATATATGAAAATTTCAAAGAGAAGGATGGGCAGGGTATATTTCGGGGGGGGGGGGGGGCACGATAATTGGAATCCTGGGAGTTGGGACTCTTTTCTATCTTTTGCTGACACCCCTCATGTGGTATATCATTGGAAAGCTCTGTGACTACTATTTCATTTTATACATCGCCCGCGCCCCTCCCCTTACTTTGCCCCGAGCGGGGGCACTTTTCTAAATTTAGCCGACACCCCTCATGTGCCATATCGTTGGAAAGTCCTGTGACCACTTATTCATAATATGCACTTTCCTTGCCCCTCCCATCTACTTTGCTCCCCGCGGGAGTTCGTTTAATGTATTCCAGTCGAAGACTTTCTAAAAATGGGGAAATTAAAGATCCAATCTCAAATGACGAAGAAAATCAATAAAAAATGTTGATCCCTTTTATCATCCTTTAGTTCATATTTTTGCCACTAGGGGGTGCTTTTGATTCTTATTTCTTTGGCCATTTTGGTGCGAATTGCCGAAAAATTCTAATTTTTGATACTTAAACTCCCCTTACCGGTTCATAGCTACTCGCGTTTTTTCAGCTTTTTTCAACCAGGGGGCACTCTTACAAGACTTTTCCAGTCTTATGGCCCCTTTATAGTTTCCCTTTGGTTTGTTGTTTTTTTATTCCATCTGTTTTCAGTTACCCTATATTTAATAAAATCTGCCTTATATATATGTAAAAACAATGATTTCAGTAATCGATTCTAGAACATCTCCTTTGTAGATTCTCGAAAGTAATCGATGACTGTATCGATTGTGTATTTTACGATAACGATTTTTTTCGAAAGGTAAATTTTTGAGAATCGCCCATCACTAAGCTATATCACTACTATGAAATTGTCGGCCAGAATAATAGCTAAGTTTTCCAATAACTGTTTTTAGCTTTTCTCATTATAATCGATTGTAAAACATCTCGATTGTAGATTCTATGAATTAATCGATGGCTGTATCGATTGTGATTTTTTACGATGACGATTTTTCTCGATTGTCGAATTCTCGAGAATCGCCCATCACTAATCTGACTGTTTACCTGTCAAACTGACACCAGAATATATTTCTGAGGAAATATTTCCATGAATAAGACGCTTAATTAAGACATAATTTTCTATTCAATTTTACTGGTGGGAAGTTTGCCCCCGGCGGTATTTTGAAATTGCAGATCCGATTTTAAAAAAAAAAGCAGCCACCATCTTGTGACAACCTCCTCGGTTACTTCACTCGTAACTGGTTGACAGTACACTACATGTCTCCTCCTCTTTATTCATAACTCTATTGTTACAAGATGCCGGCTGATTTTTCACATCAGATTAATAGTTTCTAATTACAGCTGAAGCAAAGTTTTACCAGTTATTTTCGCGGATTACTGCAGCAAAATTTCTCTCAGAAATATGGTGAAAATTTCTAATAGTTGTTACATGTGCTATTTTTGTTGTTACATGTGACGATTTTTTTTTTTTTTTACCGGTGACAAAAGAATAAAAATTCTTAAAAGACGCTTGTCGCGAAGGAATTAAATGCGCAATTTTTGAAGCTATTTTGATAAAACAATTACACAGCGAGAGGGTTAAGAGTCGTGAAGCCCCTAAAATCCCATTAAACAAAATGCAATATAAAATTTATTTAATTCGTCTACTAATAAAAGCATGTGGTACTTTTCATACAAAATTCTTTGCGGGGTCAGCTTAAGTAAACATAGAAAAACAATCAAATCTAAATATTTTTAATGTGGTTATTTTCTCAACCATTTACATGTATTTAGCTTTTCTCCTATTAAAAAATATGTTGCAATAAATTTACAACTACAAAATACTTGTCAGTTACAGGTAGGATAACAATGCATTTATTTACATTGTTCTGGTAAGAATTGTCAGGGTCCCATAACAGTATTTTTTGTTAATTAATCTAACTATTCTTGTAAATATTTTACAAAAAAAACTCTAACTACCGACTTATTAACTCCTTGGGTACGGAATTATTTCAGGGCTGCCACTGGCGGGTTTTGTTTTAAATTCTATCTCGCACCACTTTCTCAAAACAAAAAACTTTCATATACACTTTGACAATATGTGCAAGCGAAAAATACTACAAAAATATTTTCCTTTAATCATTGTTATGAATATAATATGAAAATAGGCACCAGTGGCCAAATGCATGACGAGTCTCAGTCGTCAAATGTACCCAAGGGATTAAATCAGTTTTATTTAAAAATCTGTCTAAAAATCTAATTGTTAATATACCGGGTGTCCCAAAAATGACTGATGGATTTTAAAATTCAGTAACTTCCAAACGGTGACATACATTTAAAAAATACTTGCATGAGGGTTATGTATAATGTCAGGAGTTTTTGTACTGTGATTCTTGAATTTAGTTTAAATTTCAAACAATACGCTGAGAGTAATAGCCGCTCAATCCAGACCCGATTTTTGGTACTTCAGGATCCATTCAACACATTTTAATCTCTTTTTTTCGCATGGAAGAAGAGATAGGCCGATAAATGGAACCTGGATTCAGCGGTTATTGCTTGCAGCGCCATCTATCGATGCTATTTGTAACTAAAACTGATAATCACAGAATAAAAACTCGAGCCATCTCACATAACATTCCTGCAAGATTTTTTTAAATATCTATCACCGTTTGCAAGTTATTGATTTCTAAAATCTATCAGTCATTTTTGGGACACCCGGTATAAGCTGTTTTGAATAGCTTCAGACATTAATGAAGATAATTACCGAAGAGGGGCAAATTTCTGATTTATAATTTGGGACATAAAGTATTAAGGGTGGTAAAATTTGTTTGAAAAGCATAAAAATTCACTCAGAATTTTGGTGTGGGAAAAAAAAGTAAAAAGTTAGGCGTAAAACAAGTATTTTTACGAATACTGTTGCTCTAGTTGAGCTTATGTGTGAATTAAAATGAACTGGAATGGTGTTTCGATTTAATACGTCTAGCGTTCTTCAGCGTTCGTACGCTTCACGGATTTTCAAGCACATTGTATTAGAATTTTCTAAAGTAACATCTGCCTTATTTAATGAAAAAAATTCTATCTTCAAATATAGTGACCAGTATTTTACGAAATTTCTCGTACTAAAACACCTAAAATTCCATGAATCCCTTGAAGCGTGCGAACCCTGTTCGTTTAAATGCTGTAATTAAATGGAAAGTACTAATTGCTGAAAAACGAAATTTCAAAAATTATAAAATAATTTCCTTAGTCTTATGTTGTTTAATAAAATACTGGAATAATTTTAGCAGAAAAATTTAAAAAAGAGAACTTTTAAATATAATAATAATTTTTAAATGACATAAATTTTTATTACTTACATTCCCTTGGAATGGAATTTAAAATAACATATCTTCTTTTGCTTAGTTAAAAATATTTTCCTTTCTCCATTAATAACAGAAATGACATTAATTTACACAGAGAGTTGTATTTCATTATTTAGAGTTGAATCATTTAGTTTCATTGGGAGCGAAATCTAAATCCAAGGGATTGTTTATAAATAAAGGTATATACCGAAGTAATTATGTACAGTCAAATTTTACATTATCTAATTTATTACATAACTCCAGTTTATTTATGGTGTATAAAATAAACCTATTCTTATAGACGAATTATTTCGCAGATGCAGCAAATAAAATTTATGCAAATATTATATTTTAAAATCCTTTTGCGTCCTCTATACTCTATACTACCCTAATTCGCATTAAGTTAGCTTTTATTCAAAAAACGTCGTCGTTTTTATGGATTATCTTCACAGAGAACGAAATGAAATCCAATTTATAAAAAACTATTTCTTCTAAATTCAGATATCTTATCTCTGGCATTTATGAAGTAAAATTTCTTTATTGTTTCTGAATATGAAAATTAGTTCCTCTGGGAAATTTTACGAGTGAATAATCTGGAAACGTATTATTTGCTGCGCATAAAATTGTGAGTTTAATAAATGGTGAATGAATATTTGAAAACAAACCATGGAAATCTGTTAGTTAAAGGAGTGAAAAAGACTGAAATGTATAGTCCGTTTTCTTATTGGTACATAATAAAACCTCTAAAAAAAGAATTCTGTCGGCGGAAAAATATAAAAATGTATAGAAGGTATTTATATTTTAACATCCCATAAATTTTTGTCAATAATTATTGTGATTTACGACAGAACAATCTGGAAACATATCATTTGCCGTGCATAGCATTGCGAGTTTTATAAATGGTGAATAAATATTTGAAAACAAACCATGGGAATCTTTGAGTCAAAGGAGTTTTAAAAACTTCATAATGAAAATGTTTATTCCATTTTCTTGCACAGGGTTCGTACGGGTCCTTGAATTTCCAGACTAAAAATTTTTCCGGTACCAGTATTTTCTTATGGAAAATCTCTCCTTAAATAAGATTAAATTTCGTCCGTTTAAACCAGATTTAATTTTCTGCAAAAAAATACTGATGTTCGGCCTTGAAAATAACGGTACCCCTACGAACCCTGTTATAGGTGCATAATAAAGCGTCTAAAAAAATAATATTATCGGCGTTAAAATATAAAAGAATATAGAAGGCGTTTATAATTTAACATCTTATAAATTATTTCTGATGACAAAATCCCTTTTCTATGGGCATATAAAACGGTCTGCCCATCTGTCTAATTCACGGAAATATCACCGCCCTCTGAATGCAAGGCCTGCGCGCTGAGACAAAAATGGCGGCAGTCGTAGGCAGTGTTGCCAGTGGGCGTCTTTTTCAAAAATTCAGATTTCTTCATTGGCACCACTTTTTTTAAATGATAAAATTCGACTTATTTAATGGCATATTAATTAAGGCAAAAACAAGGGGAATGTTACCTTTTCAGAAAAGTGGTGCCAATCAAGAAATCTGAATTTTAAAAAAAGTAGTCCACTGGCAACTCTGGTCGTAGGCGGTTTTTTCTTTTTGCGTTCGTATGGTCCCTAGAATTTGGACCGCTGCCATCTAAATACTCAAAGCCAGAGGGCACGAGTGTGACGTCATCACTAATCGACCGGCTTCTGACTAGTATTGGAATTCACACAAGAAAGTTTTGAATAGCAATTTTCTTTTATTTTATTTGTGGAATGTCTATCATCTTACAAAATAATAATAATTATTTAAACTTACTGGTGAGAATTTGGAAACCCCCAATAAAAAAATCAGTTAAATGCGGCAACACTGTGGAATTCCGCATCTGGCTGAATATTTATTTAGGGATTCCGAATTCTCACCAGTAAGTTTAAATAGTTATTATTGTTTTATAAGATGATAGATATTGCACAAATAAAATAAAATTGCTCTTCAAAATTTTCCTCTGTGAATTCCAACACTAGTGAGAAGTCGGTCGATTAGTGATGACGTCACACTCGCGTCCTCTGGCCTTGGGTATTTCGATGGTAGCGATTTGGACACCGGAATTTACTGGTATTAAAACTCAAGGGACCGCACAAATGCTGAAAAAAAATAAGCGTACACAGCTGCCAAATCACCGGCCTTTTGCATACCAGTATATTAATACAGAAAATGTTGTTTTATTTAATTAGAACATTTGGGCAATTCAGCCCCATAATTCTCACTCCCGTAATGTTCAAAGGCTGTTTGTTTTATTCAAATTGTTTGATTCCCACCAGTTTTATAAAATAGTGTAATTGGCTTTATTATGGTATCAATTTACCTGTCATTAAATAAGGCGAATATTTATTTTTCAAAAAAGTGGTGCCAATAAGCAATTTCAATTTTTAAACTTTAATTTAATGCGACCATTAAGGGATTAAAAGAACCAGATTTTCTCTAAGATGAAAGTGGTGTGCAAAAAGCCGGAGACTTGGTAAAACTGAGAGTGCGATAGCCGCCGTTTTTATGCTAGCACTCTGGACTAGTATACAGAGGGCGGTCTAAATATAATCGGATTGCCGTGTAATTTTTTTATATTATTGAGGTTTGCTATAGAACGTTTGGTATCCAAAATCATCTATTTAACGTTTATAATTTGTTTACGGGGACGCACAAAAGAATATTGCATGGTGAGGAAAAATCGTTTGCGGTGTCTTTTATTGATATTACGGAATTTTTAACATAATTAAATTTATATGAATCACTTCAGCGGACTGCAACATGCTTTAAAACACGTGTAGGATAAATAACATTTATAGTTCGTGTTCCATGTAGCGAGACATGCCGCGCCACCTATAATTAAAATCACAGTGACTATAATCTGAAGTGAAGTGAACTAAGCTTTGAGTATTGTGTTGAGATGTGAGTGTCGGAGAAAGCGGGGGTGCGCTGCGACTGTGTTAATAAATTGTTATATAAAGTAACCAGCGCCTTATAATAATTTGAGTTATAGTGTGTGAGTTATTCATCATGGTCCGTCGAGCCGGAGACGAACCAGCGACCTATGGATTTAATACAGAAATAGCTACTTCGGGCCTTCGTGATTGTCGCAGCGGTTTAAGTTGGGGTAAGAGCAATTTTTCTAGTTTTGATTTAGATAAATTAAGTCTGTATTGATAATTTAAATAAAGACGAGCTTAAGCTTATGTTGTTGAGGAATTAGGCTTAACTGCTCCTGAAAGCAGTAAAATTATAGAGTTGAGAGATATTATAGAGAAAAATGAGCATTACTCAAACGAGCAATTATTGAAAGACGTAGTCAATTCAGTTGTTGAGGAGTATAAGTCGCGAAAAGAAACTGAGAAATCTAAACTAGAATTAGAAAAAATTAAATTAGCGCAATTAGAAAAGAGTTAGAAATAGCAAATATTCGCAAAGAACCTTCCCAAAATTCTGAATTTGAAAAAATTAAATTAGCTCAGTTAGGGAAAGAATTAGAATTGGCCAAAATGCGTAGAGATTCCCGCGAAAATTTGCCGTCCTTAACAGAAAAATCGGAAACGGAGATAGTGAGCAATAACCTAGAAAGTTTGATTAAAAGTGTTAAAACGTTAACTATCCGTGTACCAACGATAGCTGAGTCATTTAACCCATTAACCGCTGGTGTTGCGTTCACGCAACAGTCAAAATAAATGCGTATAAAAAATTAGCTATCAAATGAATTTTATATTAATAGTAATTTTTGAGTAGGGTATATTATGGTTACTAATTCAATAGAAAAATATTTTCTTTCAACATATTTTTTCTATTTAATAACAAGTTCGAAACTTAAAGCATTTTTAAACGAAAACTTTCACGTTGTCTTTTTCGCAGAAGAAATATTGTTAGACAAACGTAAGATTTAGAGTAAATCTATTTTTAAACAAGGTCAAAGTACATAAGAACATTCCACGAATCATTTGTTTCGTTTTAATGGGGGAGGAAGAAATAATAGGTGTTGCGTTTACGCAACGTCAGCGGAAAAGAGGTAGTTCCAGTACTCACTCGTATCGTTCGACTCTGTGGATTTTTTTCTTATTCCGTGCTCACAGAAATGCTTCAAATATATATCTTACGTTCTTCGAAGGTCTTCAAAGAGTTTTTAATAACGATTCATATAATTATGCCGGGAACGAAACAAATATTATCGTTATTTCATCAGAAATAGCAGAAATTATTGATGAAGAAGGAAATAATAATAGATCAAAAAGTGATAATGATATTTTACCTTTCGATACTGCTGGCGAAATTGAAATGTGCGTGAAAAAGAAGTTTGTATCCTCTAAAAGTAGTGCAAATCACACATACAAATAAAAATAAAAACTGGAGATTTGGAGAGGATAAAGGTAGAAAAACTGATTATGACTCAGCCAAAATATGAAGAAAAAATAAAACCTTGACCAATGCGAGAAGGTATAAAGATTATGTTCGAAAATAAATACTGTCACTTAGATTTCAGTCATGAAGTTGCATTGTACTTTTTGCAAACACCTTTGAAAGTAAAGAGTTAACCATAAACAAATCAGCCAAAAGAAGGCATAATAAGTTCTCCATGCAAAAGCCATTACAGACAGAACGCGGAAATTTAACCCTTCCCGGGGCAATGCAATTAAATTTCTGAAATGTTGAAATGAATGAATGACACCGGTATTTACGAACAATTACATAATAAAGGACAATTACTTTACCACAATTCTGGTGCCATTGTGGCATTTGGGAAATAAAATTAATTGACTTCATAAACATACTACTGCCCCTGAAAGGGTTAATTGTGAAGTCCGATGACAGCGGAAGACTGCATTGTAAACAATGCCATAGCCAGAATATTTGTCGCTTCAGTACATTTGTGATGTTGATTTACATCATAAGTCTAGCGAATATTTTGATACTTGAAACTGTTTTCTGTATATGATCAGTAATTTAAAAAAATAAAAAATAATAATTTTAATAAATTAATTACATTAGAGTGATTGCTTGCTCTGTCTAAATTGTAACAAAGGAAAAAAAAATTACTGTGCCCATATATGCAAGAAAATCCTGTTGATGCTCAATTGAGCTCAATAAACATCAGTACTCTTATTCCGCTGACGTTGCGTGAACGCAACACTCCATTTTTCGTAAACTAACGCAAATTTTGTTATTTCCACTATAAATTAATGTTATATATGTTCAAATGAATAACCAATATCATTTGTATAAAAAAATTTTAACCCATTTTAGTTTTGGTGGTTAATGGGTTAATCTTTTCTTTCAATCACTTGAAAAAGCGTGCAAAACTAAAAATGTACCCGAAGAGTTTAAGGCAGAAATTCTTCTAAACATTCTCGGGGGGAAAAAGCGAGTAATTTAATGATTTATTTGTCAGAGGGGGAGTTGATTAGTTATGATAAATTTAAAACTATAGTCTTAAAGGAATTTCAACCTACAGCGCAAGAGTGTTTAAATAATTTCCGGAAAACGCAAAAATTACCGTCAGAAAATTACCTTCAATTTGCATCTAGGTTGAAATCAAATTTTCTATATTACTGTAGTCTTCGTGAAGTAAATGGTTTTAAATTATTATGCGATCTGATTGTTTCAGACAGAATTTTCAATTCGTTAGATCGCGAATTAATGAGTCATATCGCAATTAAGCAAACAGAATCATATTTTAAACCACAGCAGCTTGGCAGAGAATGCGATGTTTTCTTATCGGTTAAAAATAAGAACAGAAATGAATCAAATGCGTATTCGAGAAATTTCGCAAGTGAAAATAAACAAATAGCGGGAAATAAATTGCGAAATGCACGCCCTGAAAGGGGGGTCTCAAATGTTTTCCTTTCGGAAACAAAAAATAATGAATGTATTTTGTGTAAACCTATTGCGTATCATGCATTGCATTCTTGTCCGCAATTCCAAAACTTTCCATAAAAGAAAGAGTTGAAGTTGTGAAATTAAATAAAGCATGTTTCAAATGTTTAAATTATAATTGTTACGTACAGAAATGTAATTATAAAAACTTTGATTGTGGACTACCCCATAACAAACTGATTCATTTTCCGAGGGAAGAAAATGATTTGAGTAATAATCAAAATAAATTTCGAGGTCATGTGTTTCAAGCAGGTTCAGAAATAAAAAGTTCAACAAGCGAAGAACATTTTTCTGTCCCTCCGAGTCAGACTGTCGCCACAAGTTTCGAAAAAAAAAATAAAACAAAAACTGTGTTATTGAGTACGGCTCGCATTTTCATTAAGGATAACTTTTCGCAATGGCAGAAAATTAGATGTTTACTGGATGTCGGATCGCAATCGTGTTTGATAACTTCTCAGTGTGCGAATCGACTGCAACTTAAAATTAATAAAACAAACACTTTAATTTCGTGTTTAGATGATTCTTCTATCACAGTAAAGGGTTGCGTAAAGACAAAAATTGCGAATAGAGATGAAAGTTTTGAAAGGGAATTGACTATGTTAGTAGTAATGAAAATTACAGATTTAATTCCGCAAAGAGCGATTAACGTAAATGTTGAGGTCCCAGATTTAAATATGTTAGCAGACTACCGATTTAACTATCCTGATAAAATTGATCTGTTGATAGGTGCGGAAATATTTTATGAATTATTAAGACCAGGACAAATATATTCTCAGAGTTCGAAATTACTTTTTCAAAATACTGTATTTGGATACGTGGCTAGTGGAAGCATAGAACAGTGAGATGAGGTTAAAGTTCATTGTGGGCTAATTCGGGAGAGGGATTTAAACAAAACATTAAAAAAGTTTTGGAAAGTCGAAGACATTGAGGAAGAGTTTCCAAAAAGTAAGGAATTTGAGATATGCGAAAAACATTTTGCGCGTACGCATTCAAGAAATGCGGAAGGTAGATACGTAGTGAAAATGCCTTTAAAGGAAAACCCTTCGTGTTTAGGCCGATCTAGGGATCTTGCTCTCAAAAAACTCAGATCGCTGTGGACTCGTTTATCAAGGGATGAGCAATATTTTAATCTGTATAAAGAATTCTGAAAGGAATACGAAGATTTAGGGCATATGAAACAGGTGAAAGAAGCAAAAGAACCTGATATTGCGTACTATGCTTCGTATCATGGTATATTTCGTCCAGAAAAATCGACTACAAAACTCAGAGTTGTTTTTAATTGTTCTGCTGCGACAACAAATGGGACATCCCTGATTTCGTTACAATATAATGGCGGAGTCACCCAAAACGACTTATTCACGATCATGATTAGCTTCCGAGAACATGTTTATGCTTTAACTGCAGATGTCAAGATGATGTATAGAATGATTAATATTGATCCTAGTCAGCACTCATTGCGGAGAATTTTATAGAACGATAATGTTGAGGAAGAACCAAAAATTTTCGAGTTACAAACAGTGACTTACGGTACGGTTAGCGCGCCCTATTTAGCAATGAAAACGCTCAATCAATTGTCAATTGATGAAGGAAATAATTTTCCAATAGCAGCACCAGTTCTTCGTGAAAATATGCATATGGATGACATTTTGTGTGGTGCACTACGTGTGTGGTGCTAAATTAACGTATATAGTGACTTTTTTTATTAATTTGTGTAATTTAGAGTACTTTGTAAAATTTGTTATTGAATGTTATAAACATATCAATGGGGGCCGGTATGTTCCATGTAGCGAGACATGCCGCGCAACCTATAATTAAAATCACAGTGACTATAATCTGAAGTGAAGTGATCTAAGCTTTGAGTATTGTGTTGAGATGTGAGTGTCGGAGAAAGCGGCGGTGCGCTGCTTCTGTGTTAATAAATTGTTATATAAAATAACCAGCGCCTTATAATAATTTGAGTTATACTATGTGAGTTATTCATCAGTTCGCATACAGGTACGCACAAAATAATTACATTACCTTTTGATCCATGGGTTAAGTCGTTTGCGGTGCATTCGAATGATATTTTGATATTTCAAACATAATGAAATTAAAATAGATCAATGAGGTGCACTACAACGTGTATTCTATGAATTATGGACTGCTTGTCTCTCATTTAGGCTAATGTCAGACGAACTTCTTTTTTCACGCTTTTTTCTTTAAGTATTACGTTGCACAATGCTAGCGGCATTGTATAGGGATAATACCTAAGGAAAAAAGCATACAAAAGACGTTCGTCTGACATTAGCCTTAAAGAGACGCAAAAAATAATTCCTTTACAGGACTGACAATCTATATTATAAAATACAAACGTGTCCGTGAGTAACGCTGACGTCTTTTTGACGATAGCAAGAGCAGACGATCAAAATTAACTTTTATAAAATTTTATTGCACTTTTTAAAATTTTTAAATACCGCATATTTTCAATTTTTACAACTTCGAAGAGAAAAAAAAATGTACTTTCAAATGAAATTTGTTTGAAAACTGTATCGCAATTTACTCAACTTTTATTGTTTTTAAAACAATTTTCAAGCATGATTTTTTTTCATGTTTATGTCTAATGTCAGACGAACGTCTTTTTGCACGCTTTTTTCCTTACGTATTATTCCTACACAATGCTAGCGACATTGTGTAGGGTTAATACGTAAGGAAAAAAGCGTGAAAAAGGCGTCCGTCTGACATTAGCCTTAACGCGCTCTTTCCGGTGCAGACGATTACGAAAGAAAAATCCATTTGCACATAACTACTTGACCTCCAGGAAGTCTTTTTATTTCAGTAATCAACGTCCATGATATAGAATTTATCATACAACCACTAAAATTAACCCTCTCGTTGCGTAATTGTTTTATCAAAGTAGCTTCAAAAATTGCGCATTTAATTCCTTCGCGACGAGCGTCTTTTAAGAATTTTTGTTGTTTTGTCACCGGTTTTTCAAAACGAAAATTTTCGTCTAATTTAATCGGGAAAATGCTCCGATTAGATAAGGCAAAATTTACAATAAAAAGTAACTGGTGCGATTGATCAAGGAGGGTTAATTAGACGGAAAAAATGCATCCCCGATTAAATTTCGGGTTGCGCAAATTTTGCTACTTTTACGTTACCCTAGAAACTCTCGGGTTGTGCAGCGAGAGGGTTAACAGGATGAAAAAGGTTTATTGTAAATAGCACTTTTTTACGATTTCTACGGCTGTTTACTTCTGACGCAAGACCAATATGAAAATATCGCATTTAATAAGTTTCAAAACTTTATTTGAATGCATTTTTCAGGGTTGGTATGGGTACCCTTATTTTCAAGGCGACATATCAGTTTTCTTTTTTCTTTTTTAGAAAAGTAAATCAAGTTTAAACGCACGAAATTCAAGGACACAATACTAACCCTGTTATTGCTATTTTCCATATAAACGTTATCTTTAGTATTGTTAGTGGGCATTCTAAAAATATATATTAAAAGTCAAAACTCTATTGCATGTATCAATAAAAATAAATAAGAAAAAAAGAGTAGACCCGTGTTAGTCCTTCTTGAGATTTTCCTTTGAGATTATTTACTGATACGCTTTTACATTATTTTTGTGATTAATTGAATTTTTTTTAATTAAATAACGTGTTTTAACGAAATATAAGTGCACTACGTAAAAAACCGCTTCCAGAACCTTTCGAAAAATACCTCATTCATCACCTTGTCTTTAGTATGTGCAGAGAACAGAGGATGTTAACATCAGAAATAATATATATGATGATTTTTCACCCGTATTCTGTAATGAATAATAATGATATGAAGCCGGGATCATCCCCTTGGGATCTACAATTGTTGAGTTTTTCGCTATGGTAAGCATTTTTTAACTTATCCGATTTTCCGTGCATTACGTAGTGTGTTTTAATTCTATAGATCATATGCAGGGCTGAACAAAATAATTTGCACACATTAACGGACATGGTTAAAAAATGCTTAAAATGGATTGTTTCCGAGTTATGTGTTTTTAACACTTTGAGGAGCAAGTAATTGCGTTTATGTAATGTTGAATTACACCGGAAAATTCGAATTTTCTTTTTCCTAAATAAGGAAAGGCAGTTATAGAAATTTTTCCATCAATATTATCAAAGAAAAATTTAAATAAAAATTTCGGTAGAAATATTGATTAAAATTAGATGGGATATAATATATCCCACCGCTCCTCAAGGTGTTAAATTGTTTATTTTGATATCTCATTTCATTGTATGAGAAAATTAAATTTCTTAACCCATTAACTGCCAAAACTATAAAGTTGAAATTTCAAATTTTTAGCTGAACGTCGTTTGCCACCACAAACTCTGAAAGGAAATTTTCACTGTATAT
The DNA here is from genome assembly GCA_963932465.1 of Maratus speciosus. Classification (NCBI taxonomy): domain Eukaryota; kingdom Metazoa; phylum Arthropoda; class Arachnida; order Araneae; family Salticidae; genus Maratus; species Maratus speciosus. Next base: position 198,197,528 of record OZ010796.1, on the reverse strand, counting down.
GATTTTAAAATTTTATGTCTTTATGCAAAAGCAAGTTTTTAATTGAAAAAATATTGGTGGGTATGTAAATAGCTTAAATATGTGCATTAATTTTGACCGTTGCGTGAACGCAACACCAGCGGTTAATGGGTTAATAATATTCTGTTATTGTCGGAAGTGCTTACAAATCTTTGCATAATGCATGTTTTTTCGTTCTTGTTGCTTTTTGTTTTTTACTTTAAAAGTTCTGAATGAAATTTATTCAAATAGGTGGAAATCAGGTTACTTCCATAGTTGTAGAAGAAAACAAATTGTGGGTATCATTATATCCTTACCAGTGTTGCCACGCTACAGGGAATTTCCAGACCAGGAAATTCTTCGGCACCAGTACTTTCTTACAGAGAACCACTCTTTAAATCAGGCGAAATTTCCTGGGGTTAATCTAGATATATTTTTCTATAAAACAAATACTGATATATTGACTGGAAAATTTCCTGAAGCGTGGCAACCCTGCTTACGGATGTCATTTTCTCATTAAAAAAGCTTATCTAAGACCAACAAATGATCAAGACCTTAAAACTGAAACGATATCATTTATCAAAGAAAGAATGCATTTAAAAACATGAAACTGTAACACATTCCTATAATCACAACAAAATGTCATAAATATCCAAAGATTTTTCATTACACCAGCTCTGAAATTAGAGGATAATTTTTTAATCAAAAAAATACTTTCACCTGTATAAATGACTTCATGTATAAAAGATAGACCGTCCCCTGAACACAAGGCCTGCGAGCTAATACAAAACTGGCTGCTGTAGCAGACGCATATTTTTCAACGGTTGAACCATGGAACTATAATTAAAGAGGAACTATCCTCAAAATGGTGAAGCTTCAACTGTAACATGTTACATAGAAATTTGCATAGAAATTTTCACCTTATTTAAACGTCTTATTAATGAAGATTTTCAGTCATAATTATTGCCAAAAACAGACACTTATTTTTACAGGTGGAAGTTTACTTCGGCTGTAGTCATAGCCTGCGTTTCCGCCATATTGTAACAACCTAAAATAAACAATTTAAGTGTCACTGTAAGAGATTTTAAATACCCTGGCGAACTCCCACCATTAAAAAAGAATAGAACTTTCTATCATAGTCCAGGGGAAATGTACCAAAAAAGGGGGTTACCTTGTAAAAGGTCGGGTAGAAGATTTTTTTCTGAATTGTTTATAATGATGCCAACATGGAAAAACCAAATTTTCTAACAAAATTTCTTAAGGCTAAATTTTCTGTGGCCAAAAAACAACAAAATTTAGGAATTTTTTTTGATTTTTTTGAAATATCTGGACAGCCGTTGCCGTAGCATCTTATTTGTCAATTACAACATTAAAGTAAATAACATTTTCTACAACTTTCATGTTTACAACTTTTTTATACACTCAATAGCAAGCGCAGTACGCCATTTGAAAAATAGGAATTTTTTTTCAATTTTCTTAAAAACCGTAAAAAACTTGGTTCTGCCCCGATTATTCAAACATTTGACACACAGATTTAATCATGTATGTCAATTTCTATATGTTGGCAGTAGTACATTATGTGTTTCAGGGACCAAAATTGGTCTTTTTTGCACCCGTGGCAAACATGTATTTTGTGCCCCCCCCCCCCCCCCCCCCCCACCACCACCACCACTTATAAAGAAAATTTACCACGAAAATTTTAATAAATCTCTAATAGCCGGATTTTGAAAATTTTAAGTGTGTAATCATTAAATACGTAATGCTGAACTACGTAATCAGCTTTGCCAAACATTGATTCATTGAAACCTTGAAAACCGAACAAACGGAACCAAAATATATAACGCTTTCAACAGGTTTCCATCTTAGCAGGTATAATTGTTCGTATTCTTTCTCTTGAAAATACGAGTATATATATTTTTATTTAAAGGCCGGATTCCCTATATAGTCCAGGCAATAGAGACCGTATAGGGACTCTACCTAGCAAAATTAATGGTAGTACTGGAAATCGGCTTTCTAGAGGTTTTTTTGGGTCGCTGAATCCGAATTTGTAACTTCCCACCAAAATTTCCCCCGGCAACCCCCCAAAATTTTGGTAAAAAGCCCCCCAAAATAGGTTTTTATTAAAAAATTCCATTTTTTTATTGTTTTAGGGGAAAAGTAGCTAGCAATTCAGAAAGGAGACAAAATTTGCAACAAATTAGATATATGACATTATGTCTTAGGATGAAGGGGAAGGGGTGATCTGCCTCGGAACATGCGCCGCAGTGCTGCGTGGACTAAGTTGCGCAATTCCACTTAACCACTCACACGTTTACATTAGCCCTCCCATCTTCCCTCCGAACTTTCTCTATAAGGTTTACTTTAAGTTTTTTGGGTCGCTGAATACGAATTTTTTAACTTACCCCAAAAATCCCCCCCCAAATAGTTGCTTTTAACTTAAATTTCTTATTGTTTTAGGGGAAAAGCATTACGAAATTCAGAAACTAGACAAAATTTGCAACAAATAGGATATATGACATTATGACGTAGGATAAACGGGGAGAGAGGGGGCTGCCTCGGAACATTCCCCGCGCGCTTTTCTCAAAAACCAAATTTTTTCAGAAAATCAATTTTTTGGGGGGTTGCCGGATGAAATTTTGGTGGGAAGTTACAAATTCGGATTCAGCGACCCAAAAAACATCTAGAAAGCCGATTTCCAGTACTACCATTAATTTTGCCAGATAAAATCCCCTATTGCCTGGACTTCATCATTTAGTGCTCGTAGAGCCGCAGTGCATGTTCCGAGGTAGCCCTCACCCTCCCCGTTCATCCTAATTCATAATGTCATATATCCTATTTGTTGCAAATTTTGTCTAGTTTCTGAATTTCGTAATGCTTTTCCCCTAAAACAGTAAGAAATTTAAGTTAAAAACAACTATTTGGAGGGGTTTCGGGAGGGGGAAGGGATTTTGGGGGAAAGTTAAAAATTCGGATTCAGCGACCCAAAAATCTTAAAGTAAACCTTATAGAGAAAGTTCGGAGGGGAGATGGGAGGCGAATGTAAACGTGTGAGTGGTTAAGTGGAATTGTGCAACTTAGTTTACGCAGCACCGCGCGCATGTTTCGAGGCAGATCCCCCCTTCCACTTCATCCTAAGTCATAATGTCATGTATCCACTTTGTTGGAAATTTTGTCTACTTTCTGAATTTCTAGATACTTTTTCTCTAAAACAATAAAAAAATTGATTTTTTTAATAAAAACCTTTTTTGGGGGGCTTTTTACCAAAATTTGGGGAGGTTACAGGGGGAAATTTTGGTGGGAAGTTACAAATTCGGATTCAGCGACCCAAAAAACATCTAGAAAGCCGATTTTCAGTACTACCATTAATTTTGCTAGGTAAAATTCCCTATTGCCTGGACTAATATACAGATTTCATTTTCAAATATTTTAGTATCGATTCGTTTAAAGTCACAGTTATATTAATTATGAGATTAAATTAGTCACACGAAGACATTCGCAAGGTAATATTAAACCTATGGAAGCAAATATCTCGATTGCATTTTATTACTTTTAAATATATATATATATTTTTTTTTTTTTCACGGGGTACTCGAGATCAATATCGAATGTTGTGCTTTTGTACTTTTTCGGGTTTGGTTGCATTTTTTAAAAATATTCAGACACTTTCATTCACACTTTTGAAAACTGTTTGGAACCCGTCCTGAAATTTAAAGTATCCTCATTTTAAAAAAAATGCAACCAAATTTGAAAAATTAAAAACCCATAACGTTAGATATCGACCTCATGTATTATCGTATGAAAAATAAATTAACTATTGAAATTCTATTGAAAGTGAATTCATGAACTATTGAAAGTTTTTCTGTTTGAGCTTTAAAGCATGTAATAGATGATCTTAAAGTTTTATATATTTTTGCATGCTAAAAAGATATAATCTCTTATTTTATTTATTGATATAAGTGGGGAAAACATTGACAATATTTTTTTAAAACTAAGCTTTTAAACATTTTTATGAAACTAGTAATCACAAATATTTTATTGACAGAAATTTAAATCTTACAAAAGATAAATACATAACATTAGTTAGTGAAATAATCTGTTATCATTTTTATTGTAGCTATTTTATAAGGTAAAAGTATTTCTTACATAAAATATATTTATTTTTTGAGTCCCCCCTTTTATATGAAACTACAATCCAATATCTGCTATCTTTAAAATAGTAAAAGATTAAAACATATATTATCAATAATTAGTAAATAATATATACAATTTGTAGTATGGAATAAAATATGTTTTTCGCAAATTTTCTTACCTATCCCATTGATGCTTGGAAAAATATACATGTATTATAAAAATTATTAAATTATTAAAATTGAACAAGAATTCTTTCTTAATTGAAACTAATCGTGCCAACAAGTTACTAAATATTAAAGTATTCTTTTAAACAATCCATTGAAGTTAACATTGTATACACTTAAAGTTACTGTCTAAATATGAAAATTGTCTCATTCACCTAAACTTTGCCCTCCTTTTAAAATTATGTAAATTTATTGAATATAAAATGTGTTGAGATGAAAATAAAGACGTGAGTGTGCAAATAATAGATAATTTACTTCTACCAATTTTTAGAAGTTGACATACACGATTAAATCCGCGGGGAATATTCGAATAATTGGGACAAAATTATGTTTTTCACGGTTTAATATTATCTTGCGAATGTCTTCGTGTGACTAATTTAGTCTCATAATTCATATAACTGTGACTTTAAACGCCTCAATACTAAAGCTCTGTAAAATCTTTTGAAAATTAAATCTGCATATACGGAATCCGGTCTTTAAAGAAAAAATTATACATTTTCAAGCGAAAGAATATGACGAATTACACCTGCTAAGATGAAAACCTGTTTAAAGCGGAATATATTTCGGTTCCTTTCAGTTAGGTTTTCAAGGTTTTAATGAATCAATAATGAAAAACCGGATTACGTAGTTCAGCATTGTGTATTTAATGATTACACACTTAAAATTTTCAAAATCCGGCTATTAGAGATTTACTAAAATTCTCGTAGTAAATTTTCTTTTTAAGGGGAGGGGGGCAAAATCCATGTTTGCCAAGAGTGCAAAAAAGGCTAGTTTTGGTCCCGAAACACATAATTTACTGCTAGCAATATATAGAAGTTGATATACACGATTAAATCCGTAGGAAACATTTGAATAATCGGGGCAGAACTACGTTTTTCACGGTTTTAAAGAAAATTGAAAAAAATGTCCTATTTTTGAAATAGCGTACTGCGCTAGCTATTGAGTTTATAAAAAAGTTGTAAATATGAATGTTGTAGAGAATTTTAACCTCTTTAATATTGTAATTTACAAATAAAATGCTACGACAACGGGTCTCGAGATATTTAAAAAAAAAAAAAAAAAAAAAGTCTCAAAATTTTGTTGTTTTTTGGCCACAGAAAATTTAGCCTTAAGAAATTTTCTTAGAAAACTTGGTTTTTCCATGTTGGCATTATTATAAACAATTCAGAAAAAAAATCTTCTACCAGACCTTTTGCAAGGTAAAATGTACATTTCCCCTGGATTATCATATTTGTGAGAGAAATTTTGCATGAATAAACCGCTAAAATAAGTTAAAATTTTCTAATCAAAAATTTATTGTGGGAAGATTTCGGCGGTAATCGGAAACTGTTCATCCGATGTATAAACGCCAGCTGCCATCTTGTTACAACCCGTTCAGTTACTTCACTTGCATCTGGTAGACTCTACAGCATATCTCTCTTCATCTTTATACATAACTCCATTGTTTGAATGAAATTTGAATTTGAATACCAATAATTTTTAAAGTTTTATCAGCTTTAATTTTCTGAGAATAAGTAAATCAGAGAAAACTTCTAGAAAATACTGGTGTTTAAATTTAGGGGACCATAAATAAGGTTAAAAGAAATCCTACTACGAGAAACACGTTATGAGTCAGCGAGTATGCCTAGGGTGTTCAGAGGGCGGTGAAAGGTAATTTTATTCAGAAAATTTCAAAGTTTTACTACATCTGTGTCTAAAATACGTAATTTACATTGGCTTTTATTTCTTCCTATACCAGAATTAGGCACAAAAGGCTTTTAAACATCCCCATTTTATAATATAAAATACTCTAAGCGCAGAAAGGTGATATATTTGTATCAGTGAAAATAGCGTCACGTCGAAAAGAAAAACACGTTTTCTTTCATAAAATGTTACATTTCAGTAAAGTTGTTCGAATTCATTTTTAACAATTTTATATTACTCTGGTATTTAGTTTGATATCGTAGTACATTAACTCATTGCTTTTGAGTGTCGGCTAATAGCCCCCAAGCTTTATATACATGATTCTATTTTTATATTCTATTTATTCGACTGTTTTTTCAAATTACATTTTTTATTCAATTACTCATGCAAATGTTGTCACAGTACAAGTAAAAATGTTTCTTTAAACAAAAGTGGTGCCAGCCGAATAAATTCCTGTAAGACATACCTGTGCCTAGGAGGAGAACTTAGACCGTTAAGAGTTAGACTTTACTCACGACATGAATTTTCGGATCCAGATATTCAAATATAAATGAAGAGCAATCTTCATGGGCTAAACAAAAGAAGATCTTGCCCTCAGGTTTGCTGAGCTGTACAATCGTTGTCAAATATGTATCGTAAAAGATAGAAATTAATTTCATGTACACTGTAAAAAAAGACAAATATTTCTTGGTCAATCAAAATGTAACCAAACCACGAACGAAAAAACTCAGTAACCATTTCGAAGTTACAGGGTAACAATTATTGAACTGTATGAAATTAAAGCTTCATAACTTCTGAACGGTTTGCATGATGGAGATCAAACTTCGTGGTTGGCAGCATGGCATGATGGGAATTAGCATGCGCATGCGCATGCAACTTGCACCCAACTTCGTCAATAAGCAAAATTGGCGCATTTGGAGGTCTGAGAATTTGCATTTCGCGATCGAGAAACCTTTCCATCCTCAACGGGTGACTGTGTGGTGTGCAATGCCCAGTCCGGAATAAGCGGTCCGATATTTATTGACGGCAAGGTGACTAGTGAACGATACATTAAGGTTTTGGAAAATGGTTTCATCCCTCCATCCAAATTGACCCTGATTTCGACAAGATGTGGTTTATGCAAGACAGAGCTCGACCCCATCGAACCAAGAAAAAGTTTGAAGTCCTGGAGGAGAACTTTGGCGGCCGCATTCTGCTTCTGGGGTACCCAGAGGTCACTAGAATGGAACTCGCTTGGCAGCCATATTCTCCGGATCTGAACACATGTGACTCATATTTGTGGGACTGCATTAAAGACAGTGTGTACAGAAATAACCCCAAAACCATATCTGAGCTGAAAACTGCCATTCAGGAGGTCATCGACAGCATTGCTCTTCCGACACATCAGCGGGTCATGCAGAACTTTGATATTCGCCTGCGCCATATTATAGCCAATGATTGCAGCCATATCGGACATGTCATAACATAAATCCGAATATCTATAGTGACGTTTACATGTTGAATAAAGTTTGTGCACTCAGTGGTATTTAAATAATTTACGTTATATTTCATATAGTTCATAATTGTCACCGTGTGCATACTATTACTGAAAGCGTTCTTTAAATTTAGAAATCGCAGCAACCAACATATTTTCGAAACTTACTGAAACCATGGAACTATTAATAAAGAGAGACAGACATATCCTTAAAATAGTAAAGCTTCAACTGTAACCGCTTTCGCAAGGGTTAATTACCGCCGAGGCAACAATAACTTTAAATAAAAACTTTTTCCTTATTGAATTACTTTTCCTTATTCATTTTTCCTTATTAACCCCTTAACGGTCGCATAAAATTACGGTTTAGAAATTCAAATTGCTTATTTTCACCACTTTTTCGAAAAAGAAATGTTCACCTTGTTTAATGACAGGTAAAATGATACCATGATAAAGCCGATTACACTATTCCATAAAACTGGTCAAACAAATCTGAATAATCTGAAAAAAAGACACAGCCCGTGAATATGACGGGATCGAGAATTAAGGGGTTAACTCATTAAAGCCGGTTGGCAAGAAATCTTGTATTGTAAGGCGAACAAAACTTTTAAATTTAACTACCAGTATTTTAGTTTGGAAATTTTCACATTATCTAATCTCAAATTTTGAGTGTTTAAACATTTCAAAATTACAATGTGGAAAAAACTGGTGTCAAGAATTAAAAGAAGTGTAAAATAGACTCGTCCTTAATGGGCTAATTTAAAACTGCATACTTATTAAGAGTACAAACTTAATGCTGGAATCGGACGTAAATTAACACAGCTGCGCCATCTTGTGGGCAGAGTTGGTAATCCACATACACGGGCTATTAGTGTGACGTCATATATGACAGAATGCACCGCCACCTGAATTGTAGGCCTGAGCGCTGAAACAAAAATGGCGACTGCCGAAGGCGGATTTATTTTAACGCAGGTACGGTCCCTCAAATGTAGAGACCAGTATTTTATAAAAGATTTCTCTGACTCATTTAATCTCAGAAAAATAAAGGGGAAAAACTTTAAAAAATTATTGGTACGAATATTTAAGGGACCGTACACACACTGAAAAAAATCCGCCTTCAGCAGCCGCCATTTTTGTGTCAGCGCTCAGGCCTAGTTTTCAGGGGGCGGTGACAGAATGTCTACCATCTGCGAATATTTTTTAAATCTTTAGTCACTTATGGAATATGAATGTTGTTTACCAGATTTATTGCAAAATAATGACGTTGCGAGAAGAGGGTGGGGTCCAGATGCACTTGACACCGCAAAGTTTTTCTTCGCCCCATCTAATCAGAAGTTTTTCAGCTATTAATCAAGGTGAAAAAAAGCTTTACAATTTTAGTGGTGTGAAGTAAGAAAACAGTTAGGTATCTTCCTGTAGTTCAACCCCATTCGCTACGTGGCGCGTGACATTGATTGATGTGACCTCTCCCATTTAAGATAGGACGCTTAATACGTATGCAGTTTTGGGTTTAATGTAAAGTTTCCGCCATAAATTATAGCAAAAACAGATACGCATTTTTACTGGTGGAAGTTTACTTCGGCAGTAGTCACGCCCAGCCTTGAGTCATATTGTAACAACCAAGACAACCTTCTGTCACTATCAGTGAAAAAAGATTATAATACCCAGTCAAACTTCCGAAAGTGAAAGCAAATAGAATTTTTTGCCATATTTCTTCTATCCCATAATTTTCATGAATAAGGTGCTTAAATAAGACGAAGTTTTCTATACAAATTTAATTGTGGAAGTTTACCCTGGCGGTTAATAAGGAACTGGGTATCCGATTTAAATAAAACAGCTGCCATCTTGTGATAACCTCCTCAGTTATTCCACTCGCAACACTATATATCTCCTCCACTTTATTCATAACTCCATTACTGAAACTTTTATAAGAAAAAAGTTTTGCTGCCACTGATTTTCGAAAACGTTTCAGAGTAGTTTTTAAAGTATATTAATCAATTTTCTCAACCCGAAATATAGGTCTTTCAAATGCTGTCCAATCTTAAGTAAACAGTTTCAACGTCAACAAACGTGTTTTACAGACAAACATTTTAAATTATCAGCGCTAACATTTCCATTAAAATAAATATTATTTTGAAACTCTTTATGTATAAATTCAAATAAACTGCTGAAAATATTTAATTGAAGAATCGATAGCATCCAAAAACTCTATATTCCGATCTACTAGATTATAAATTTTTCTGAAAATCAGTGGCAGCTAAAAAAAATTAGTTGTTGTAAATTCGTCTTTAAAACCCTCTGTCGGTCGCAACTCTAAGACTCCCGAGTTTGGGCGTAATGCGCCTGACAGGCGTTTTAACGATTTTTCCCTGTTAGAAAATAGTTATTAGCAATTATTTGACACAATTCTAATGCTCTTAATGTAATGAATGACCTTCTTTATGGTGTACAAAAAGAGAATATTTTAAATTTGAATGAAAAAGATCATTTATTACACTCAAAGTAAGTAACATTGCACGCTCTAGTGGCGGAAAAGAGAACGGAAATAATTGGGCCGCGCCTGTCAGGTCTATTGCGACCAACAGAGGGTTAAATCTCGAATTATATTGGTTTTTAAAGTTTCTAACAACAAAAAAAAGCTTTTTGAAATCACGGATAAATCGGATGAGGTTATTATATATTTTTGTTCATGTTTATATTGTATTTCCTGTGATCAATAATAATTTGTCTTTTTTTTTTACTTTTTTATTTATTTATTTATTTATTTATTTTTGTCTTATTTGTGTAATGTTAAACGTTTTTTTCCCTTTCAAGCTCAAAGTACTTCTGTTGCTAAAATTTTAAAATGATTGAACGACACCGGTATTTATGAACAAATTTACAGGAAAGTAAGTAAAACCTTTTCTTCGCATACACTATATAAAGCAAAATTTAATTCCTAAATTCTGGTGCCGATGTGGCATTTGGGAATTAAAATTCAGTGGTATATATAATATACCCGTGCTCTTCAAGGGGTTAAGAAGGAACTTTTTGTTTATGAACATATTAAGTAAACTTTATTTTCATAGCGCGTGTGTTAGAAATAATAAATACATTCTTATTCTTCCTTTGAGATCCAGACCCAAAGAAAGATTTTAAGATTGAAATCAATAAAATAAAATATGAAACTATGTTGTGGAGCACCGTTTATCTTTTCCTATAAAGTTTAATCAAAATAAATTTAATTGCCTCACGAGTGATATGTATTGACAACAACGAGACATATCCGAGCTTGATAAATGGTTTGCAATACAACGTTATTTTAAAGAGAGATAATATACTTAATCATACGAAAAGAAAAAAAATCCATCTCATATTTTCTACTTGTAAATTTTAAAATAAATTTAAAGGAAAAATTTAAAAATTTTGTCAGTTATTTTATAGCAATTTTATTATTCCATTATTTTCAAAATTGCGTTTTTTAGATTTTAACAGGTCTTTGTTTTATTTTTTGACATGATTTGTCGTTAATGGAAAGAATAAACTGCGTTATAATCAAACATCATTGGCATTAAATAATTAATGATTCAAGCAGAAAAAATAATTTTAAAGAAATTGGAATAACATAATTTATAATTTTGAGCCTCAAATTATAATATATTTTTTTAATTGAACTAAATATCCATATATTAAATAAATATATTTTTAAAATATGCATAACTTTTATTTCAGTATATGGAATGTTTTAATAAACGGTTTTTAAAACATCACTAATTTCAGTAACACTAACTGTATGAATAATAAGGAAAGGCATTTCTAAATAATCATTCAAAAAACTATTATGAATAGATCACTTTACATAAAATTTTTAATTTATAGTTAATCCCTTAAAGGGGGGGGGGATGATATAATATATCCCACTTAATTTAAATTGCGAAATGCCACACTGACACCAGAATTCTGGAAAGAAATTCTGGTGTCATTATTTATTTTATTATGTACGTGAACAAAAACGATTACCTATTTTGAAATAAATTTGTTTTTAAATTCTGGTGTCAGACAATTATCTCTGCATTTTTCAAAAAGAAGTACTTTGTCCCGGAAAGGGTTAGTAATGAATGTTCAGATTTGGCACAAAGTATTGTAATAAGCAGTGAAATCCATGTTTTAAAGCAATAAAAAAATTACCTAAGTGCAGACCGGCTTCACTAGAGTGAATAACTGTCAATGCCAGCAAAAAGGGTAAAGGCAATCAAGCTTTATTTTGTATAAACATAAAAATGGATTTTGTACCTAAGATATCATCCAATATGAAAATACTGAATCTACAAAAGCTGGACAGTTAGAAAATAGGAAAACCTTCGTAAGAGAGCGTTAGAAAGAAACAAAGCTCTATTAGAAAAATGTATATTTTATGAAAGAATTTCAACCAATCTGAAAATGGGAAGTTCCGGCGTATTATTTCCGGCGTATAATCCGCGGATCAAACAATTATGTTTGCACCCAAAAATTTTATTTAACAATGAAAGTAAAATATTTTCCGAGATCAAATAAGTTACATTTTGTTTTTAAAAAAATCCGAGTCGACACATGATTATTTCATCCGCGGATTATGCGCCGGAAAATCATGCTACTAAAATTTATAATAATAATATAATTGTAATTTCCATAAATACAAGGAAGCTTACGATATGTCTGATTCATGAGTTGATGATAATTTGTAGATTATTTTTGTAGACTTGAAAACAATTTTTTGATTATTTTGTCAGCAATGTTTATCCGATTTTGTTCTTTCCTTTATTTCTTCATCAGTGCAACTTTTGTTGTATAATATTGAATAATTTGCACCTTGTATCTTCTTCACATGTGTGAACCCATCACTAACCTGACAACTCTGTCCAATGCACTATCATATTATACGATTGGATTCTTCTTACTTTTATGAATCAAAGGTCCTACACACTCGTTTGTCCATCTTTTGTGTCTATGTTTATGAACTGCCTCTGTGCATACCCACTGGCAAGATAGATCATCTCTTCACTTTTTCTTCTTACTTCACGTAATCCTAGGATGTCCCAGCTGTTTCCATCAAATTATTCTTTAACTTCCTGTTAACAAGATTCTGAAGATAAGGATCACAGGACCTTCCATTATAATTAGCACTGGTCATCAGGAGCTGATTATCAATGGGGCAAACTTCCACTAGTAAAATCTAATTAAAATTCTCGCCTTATTTAATTACACTTTTCATGCAATATTTCTGTAATGACGAAGGAAATAATTTCTATTTTTTTACAAGTGGAAGTTGGCCCAGTTGGTAATCAGGTCCTGCTGGTCATTAACTTATGGCAGCCAAGCTGAGCCGTTTGATGCAAAACTGCACACATATTAAGCGTCCTATCTTAAATGGGAGAGGTAACCGCAAGATTAACCTTTTTGTGCATAGTTTTGCATATATGCAAATGACAGTGTTTTGAATTTAATAGATTTTTTTTATTCGTATATACCTAATTCACACCAGAAAATTAAAACAGCAATATTTGCTTTAAATAATAACAGACTTTCGTGGTTAAATAAAGCGAAATTAACCATTGTAAATTTCTGATGTAGAGTCAGATTCTCTGGACTATGTAATTTCTAGAACGTATTATATAATCGAAATTAAAGGGTTAAAGATTATGCTTCATAAAAAAAAAATTAATTATGTAAAATAAGGTATTTGGAGACATACTTCTTAAAATATTTACTAATTTGCAATATTTTAGCGTAAAACAGCCACACTACACCAGTTTTTACTTGTATTGCAGATGTGCAACAGAAGAAAAGATTTATGTTTTATATGAAAAATGTATCTCTAACCTTTTTTTTCATTATTTTTCCTGTGTAACAAACCTGTCACAAAATCATATATAATTTTTTTTCGAAACAAAATAAAAAATTCACGCATTTGAGGCTTAAAGTCACGCGCCACGTAGCGGATGGGGTTGAATTACAGGAAGATGCCTAACTATTTTCTTACGTCACACCACTAAAATTGTAAAGTTTTTTTTTCACCTTGATTAATAGCTGAGAAGTCCCTGACTGGGTAAGGCTAAGAAAACTTCGTGGTGTCAAGTGCATCTGGATCCCACCCCCTTTCTCACTACGTCATTATTTTGCGATAAATCTGCCAAACAAGATTCATGTACCATGAGTGACTAAATATTTAGAAAATATACGCAGATAATAGGCATTCTATCACATATTACGTCACACCAAAAGCCCGCGTATGTGGATTATCAACCCCGTCCACAAGATGGAGTAACTGTGTTAATTTACGCCCAATTCCAGCATTAAGTTTGTACGCTTAATATGTATGCAGTTTTGGTTTGATGCTTAACATCCTCTTTCTTCATGCCTTTCTTATCGCTGCTGTAACCAGGAATAATGGAGTTATGAATAAAAAGGAGGCGACATTTAGTGTACTGTCTACCAGTTGTGACTGAAGTAACTGAGGAGGTTGTCACAAGATGGCGGCTGCTTTTTTTAAATCGTATCTTCAGTTTCTGATTAGCGGAAAGCAAACTTCCCACCAATAAAATTGAATAGAAAATTTCGTCTTATTTAAGCGTCGCATTCATGGCCAATTTTTTTTTTTTTTTTCTCAAAAATGACATAAAAATTTCTGTTTGTTTTTACTGGTGTCAGTATGCCTTGTAAAACTGTCAGTTTGTTTCTCTGGTTGTCACAATATGGCGGAAACGCAGTACCTAACTACCGCCAAAGTAAACTCCTACCAGTAAAAATGAAAATCTGTTTCAACCATTATTTATGACTGAAATTTTGCAGTATTAAGGCTTTTAAATAAGTTGAAAAGTTCTATATAAATCTCCTGGTGGAAGTTTCCACCTGCGGTAAGCAATGCCTGCGATAGCGGTTACAGTTGAAGCTTCACTATTTTAAGGATATGTTCTTCTTTATGAATAGTTCCATGCCAGGAATACGCAGACCACTGGGAATTCAAGGTCGTGATTTGGTTTTTGAATTCATAGTAAAATAAGGTAGCTTGTTAGGGTGGCCAGTTTGGCCTCCATATTTATTCCGGATTTTCAAGAATAAGAACTTTTACCATAGGTTATCGCGAAATGCTTGTCATTAAATAAAACAAGGAATGCCATTCTTAATTTCTGGTATGAACTCTGAATTTCTCATTAAAAATTGAAGCCAAACTGGCAACCGTGTACAAGTTGCCAGATGGGCTAAATTTTTAAAAATCAGATTCTTCATTGGCGCCATTTTTTTGAAATGGCGAAATGTGCCTTATTTAATGACATATTAATTAAGGAGAAAACAAAGTGAATTGTACAGTTTCAAAAAATTGGTGCCAATCAAGAAATCTGAATTTAAAAAAGTAACCCACTGGCAACACTGACCCTGAAGCGGGTGGACAAATTTCTCTACGCTGCCAAGCGGGTTGCAGGAAGTCACTCCGCGTTCTTCCACCATGCAGTAGGCGAAAGTACTAACACTACACAGCAAAAAGAAAAAAAAAAAAAAAAAAAAAAAAAAAAAAAACGGTCTAACATACGGAAATTGTACTGGCAATCGAGACGCCAGTATCATTTCCGTATTTTAACGGAATTTTTTCCCCGTATGTTACAGAAAAAATTCCGGTTTCTTGATTTTACAGAGAAAATTTTCCGTCAAAATACGGAAATAGTACTAGTGACTCGATTGCCGATACAATTTCTGTATATTAGTCAGATTTTTAACAGTGTAAGGCCGCGCCGGAATAGGCTATTAAATTGGTGCTTTATACATTTAAATGTATCATACACCATATACATATATATACATATACGTATATATATTCATTTTCAGATGTAAATTGTTTTAAAATATTCAATATTTTAAATTGAAATGTTTTCAGTCATAGCCATGCTTATTATTTGGTATATTTTATGAAAGAGTTTTTTTTTTTATGTACTTTTTTCACTTTTAGAAAAAAAAAATCTTTGTTTGTATTCTACATTTTTCAAAAACGATTACTTTAAAAATATAACAAATTTTAAAATAAAGACTGTGTGTACTTTTTTATATGTACTTTTCACTACGAGAATAAAAAAATCCCAAATACAAATTAAAGAATATATAGCTTAAAAATAACGCACATTGTAATCGTAAATTTTAGTCTCTTAAAAATTTATATATATCAATTTAAATATGATAAGTTTTAAAAAACTATTCTGACAATTATATTTAAATTTTGGAGAAAGTTATGACAAGCACAGGCAATACAAGAGAAAATATGTTATATCATTTGCACCTAATTCTCATATTTACATGCTATTTGCCTTATTTTAGTCTAAAATCTCTAAATGATTGTTTAAGGTAAAAAATAAAAATGTGATTTTTAAAAATGTTTTTCAGGTTTCTTGTTACCTTAAAAATGTAAATTTCATAAATGTCTTTAAAATTTTACAAATTGCATTTTTTAAAGAAGATATTTAAGATTTATCATGATTTATAAGATACATTTTTATACCGTTCAATATTTCATTTCCTTTCTATAAAATACAGGATTTCGTAGTCTTTCAATTTGAATGTGACAATGTTCAATTATTTCGAGTTACTGAAAAAAGTTTTTCAAACTTACAGCAAATTTTTTTTTTTTTTTTCTCATCATTTAAATTCAACTCATGTTCTTAGTCAAAATGTCAAATTTATTCATTTTATTAGATACAGTAGTTATTCCAGAAATGTAGGGAAGAAGTTAAAAATGTTCGTGATTTAGTTTGCTTCTTCAAAACACGTAATAATGAAAAGCCATTTCTAACTTTAAGTATTTTAATTGACTCGTTTTATTTTTATGCCAGAGAAAGAAAGAAGATGTATATGACACTTTCTTTATTGTTAGTGGGCTCAATATTTTCTCAGAATTTTGTAGAAATTCTCCAGTAAACGTTTTTAGAATTTTTCGATAAACAACCAGAAAAAAAAAAAAAAAAAAAAAAAAAAAAAGCTTACAATTTCTCACATTTCGAATGTTTGGTCATTATATATGAGTGAAATTTGAAGTGTTCCATAGCTGCCAACATCTTTGTACCACAAAAACTTTCTATTAAAATTTTACCTTTTTAAACCGTCGTAATCTGACGATTAAATAAGGCAAAAATTTTTATTAATTTTTTGTGGTATAAAAAACTGCCAGGGTTTCCAGTTGGGTGTGTTCCTTTTTATTCATGATCTACCACTATTCCTGAATAGTAACATTTGCTTTTTTTTTTAATGGCAGACTGAACAAGACAACAATTATTATTTTAAAATAGTGGCAGATGTCTGATTTAAAAAAAAAAATTGGCAACACTAATAACTGCAAATGTAAAAGATATTCCTTGAAATTTTCTTAATAAGAAATACTACAAAATTGTGTGTAATTATATTGGTTTATTCCTCTATTTATTTATATTTTAAACCGAAAAGTGAGAGCAAGAGAAAAAAAAAATGGAATTATCACATGGTTTGGTTTCCACGTATGTTTTTCCTTTTATATATTATGTAAATCTGTGCGTCATTTAAATTGACACTTTAATTACGTACAGTATTTCAGTTTTGTTCTCCAAATTTGTGGTATGTTTTAATATTTCGCATATTCCTTAGATGCTCGTTGTTTAACCCTTTTAGTCGTTGCCATCAAAATAGTCAATGCCAGAGGACACGAGTTGTGAAGTTGTCATCAAAATACTCAAGGCCTGAGCACACATGTTGTAACGTCATAACTAATCGACCGACTTCTCAATCGTTCGAATTGACATCGGAAAATTTTGAATAGCAATTTCATTTTCTTTTATTTGTGGAATATTTCTCATCGTATAAAACAATAGTAACTACTTAAAATTACTGGTGAGAATTCGGAAAGACTAAATAAAAATTCAATCAGATGCGGAATTCCAGAGTGTTGCTGCATCTGGCTGATATTTTATTAGGGGATTCCAAATTCTAACCAGTAAGTTTATATAGTTACTATTGTTTTATAAGATGATAGATATTCTACAAATAAAATAAAAGAAAATTGCTATTCAATATTTCCCCGGTGTGAATTCCAACACTGCTGAGAAGTCGGTCGATTAGTGATAACGTCTCAATTTGTGTCCTCAGGCTTTGAGTATTTCGATTGCAGCGGTTGTGACGTCATCACTAATCGACCGACTTCTCACTAGTGTTGGAATTCACACAGGAAAATTTTGAATAGAAATTTTATTTCCTTTTATTTTTGGTATATCTACCATCTTATAAAATACTAATAACTATTTAAAATTACTGGTGATACTTCGGAATCCCTAAATAAAAATTCAGCCAGATGCCGAATGCTACAGTGTTGCCGCACCTAGGACATATAGTTTATTGCCTGCCAGTTGCGAGTGAAGTAACTGAGGCAGTTGTCACAAGATGGCGGCTGATTTCTTTCATCGGATCAGAGCAAACTTCCACCAGAAAATTTTGAATAGAAAATTTTGTCTCATTTTAGTGGCTGTTACATGAAATATTTCTCTCACAAATGTGGTTAAATGTTTATTTGTTTTTACTGGTGGCTGTTTGCCCAGATTTTATAATCTTTTTCACTGACACGGAGAGAGGGTTGTCTAGATTGTCAGAATATGGCGGAAACTCATGGCGTGCCTACAGCCGATGTAAACTCCCACCAGTAAAAATGAATATCTGTTTTTATATTGTATTTAATCTTAATATTCTCAATTGGCTTTCCTGTAGGTCCCTTCGGGCCTTTTATTTATTATTATTATTATTATTATTATTATTATTTTGTATGTGTGTGTGGTGACGGCGGTAGTAGATGGAAACCGCTGGGTGGGGCTTGTGAGTGCTTAAGCCATTTGGTAGGCCTCCCCACCTAGCAGACCCTTGAACAGTGTTGCCAGATGGGCTACTTTTTTAAAAATCAGATTCTTGATTGGCACCACTTTTTTGAAATCGTAAAATGTGCCTTATTTAATGACATGTTAATTAAGGCAAAAACAAAGTTAGTTTTATTCTTTCAAAAAAGCGGTGTCAATCAAGAAATCTGAATTTTAAAAAAGTAGCCCACTGGCAACACTGGTTCCATGGGGAATTCTAAATTCTCACTGTGACAGCGTTTCTGTCCCATACCTTTTTTTTAATTCAAAATTTAATTTAAAACATAACTTTCTTACTTTTAGATCATATTATCCTCCCACCCCCCTCTTTCCTATAACGAAATATGTGATTAAATTCATTTCTCAAAACCATCCAGAGATTGTTAAAGTGATTTCTTTCATCTGTCTAAAATTATCTTTAATTCAAAGCGCTCAAATAATAATTTCTTTTTTCTTTTCTTATTTTAATCTGTAACTACCCGTTACCGGAGCGTGTGCAATGAAATAAATGAGAATTAAATAGCACAGCTGCTAGTCTCATTTCATTTTCTTGCATTGGATTTTTTCCCCCGCCGCAGTGATAAGAAATTTTTATCGCTACTAATACGTGAACCTTGAATATATATTAACAGTAAAAAGTAAAAATGAACAGATCTTGTGGGAAGCATGTATTTATCGTGCTTTGTGGTCGAGCTAAAAGCCAGATGCCTGTGATTTCCAGAATTTTTCTCAGGCAGCGGTCTTCTTTGTAAGATCTGTTGTATAAACAAGTTTCGCTTTTCTGACGCATTTCTCATCCTATTTAGAAGCGCTTACTTGCAATCCACATTTTTGCGGTAATGTTTATCGCCAAAAGCCTTTGTACACTTTCGCGCGGTCACCAAAAGTTGTAAATTGGCGATGCTGTGCCACGCCAAGATTTCTTGATTTCGTGCAAAAAAACTTCACTTCTGTTTCAGCTCTCGAGATGTAAAGTTGTCTAATAAGAAAAGGCGCTTTGGCGTCCCATGTATTGTGGGGTCTCTCTCTCCCATTTTGGCTCCTGAACCACCTTTCTTTTATAAGATTTTTAATAAAGAAATAGTTCCTGTAATATGGTTGGAGTTTTTTGCATTTAAACGAACCATCCCACTGAACACTATTACACAAATTTGGTTCATTGGCCGGACTTTCTCCAACCAAAAAAAAAAAAAAAAAAAAAAAAAAAAAAAAAAGGAATGCATATTTATTTGAGAGAGAGAACCCCCATCCCCCAACCTTTAAAATATTTTTTTTTATGCTGCACTTTCGACGTAGTACTCCTGCATCTTAAAAGTACTATTTTATTCGTGAGGTTTCCTGCCAATTTCCTGACGCTTCGTAAAACACCAGAACATGCTGTAACATCTATGTGCCGGAGCGGTACTGCTAGATTGCTTCGAAATTGTCTTTCAATTCTAAGCGAAGGCTGGATTAACTCTACACTCTGTGGTGCTTCTACAATGGTGATTTAAGAATAAATGAGAGAGTTATGTTGTGACTCATCTACCCCGTTGCCCCACCAAGTTTTTTTTCTCCTCGCTTCACCTGCTGGATCTACAAATGTGAAATATGTTAAATTTTTTTATGGTGTATCCCTACAAAATAAGTTTTGCCTTCATTCCAATACTAAGGTGTTTGTTTGGTGATCCATAGTTAAAGAAAATAGAGCTAATATAACCGCATAGTTTACGGAAAGCCAATAATCTACTGGTGTATCTTGGTATAATATGTGCTGCATTATGCATCTGTGTTGGAAGTCAAAAGAAAAATTATTTCAGTTACGAAATAGTTCGTGATACTTTTGCCATATGTGCGTTTTTTTTTTTATGACTACATCTCTAATTTGGATTCTTCATTCCCAGATTGTTTGTTTTGTGCATCTTATCATCTTCAGCATGCATTCTAAAAAAAAAAAAAAAAAAAAAAAAAAAAAGAAGATAGCGTTCAACAGGCTCATTCATGTTGTGCAATTCGTTTTCGTGTCATATCTGGGTATCCCAAATTAGGATACCCCAATAGTGATAGAATTGGATGACGTTTAACATGCACAATATTGTTTCTCATATTGCCTATAGATACTTAATTGATATAGTGATTAATATTTTATCTTTCAGTTCTGTTTCTTTTCATGCTATGATAAATGTTTCTTTAGTTATACTTGCTGTTTAAAAAAAAAAAAAAAATTCGTTACTTCATGCAGTTCATATTTGTTTTTATTACTGCCTTATATAATATGTGACATCCGGAAGAGAGAAGATATCAGCATTAAAAAAAAAAAAAAAAAAAAAAAAAAAAAATTGTATTTTAAACCGTTAAACTTGCAGCTATATTTCTAGGCTGCTCTTTGCATGTTAGTGTTTAAAAGGTAAGTGCTATTTAAGTTCAGTTATTTTATGAATGTTTAAATATACTTTATTTTCATGCATGACAAGGATTTTCTGGTTTTAACATTTATCGTGAAAGATATTGCGCTTGCATTCCTTGTCGCTATTGCACAAACAATAGCCTTTTAAAATTTATCTAATTTATCTGTGCACATTTTGTTGTTTTTAATTATAGTTATGAATGACATATTTTTAACGAAAGGTGTGTTTATTTTTAATTTAATTTCTATTTTGATTGAAAAGAGATGTATTTGTATTTATCTCTGTTATGAATATTTAATATGTTAGGTAATATTTCATCTGCTTTTAAAAATATAAGTTGTTACTTACAGATCGGCAGTTGAGGTGTAAAGTAAAATTTATGAATAATTGGGATGCATTTCTAAGGGGATAAAAAAAAGGGTAGCAATTTTTTTTAAGTTTCTTGCATTTGATTCACATTAGAAACTTCCTGAGTATCTTGCATTGACACCATTGACGCACTTCAGAGATAATATATTCCTTTTATTTTATCTCTAGGCCTTGAAGTTGCTTCTCTGTTGTTTTATCATTTGTTGCACATAAATACGCTGGCTCGTATGCTGTCTGTTAGCAGTATGATTTAAATAATATGTTGTGTCATATTGCAACTTATTCAGTATAGTGTCTGTGATGAGTCGTTTTCTGGGGATTTTTAAATGTTTTTTTATTTTTAGTTAAGATGTTGTCATTCAGCCTTTCTTAAAGATTGTGATAAAAAAGTCTATAGATATATTTATCTTAGATTGTAAATGTCTTACTTTTAAATACCTTTTTACACTAGTGGATCTGGGACACACTTTTGAAATTTCTTTTTAGAGTTAATATATATTATTTTTTTTTTCTATGCAGAAAGTTTTATGTTTTATGACTTTATTAATTTTTTTTTTTTTTTTTTTTGCACTGATTAAGAGTAATGTGAAATATGTTGGATTTGCATAGTTGTGGCAATTTAAAATAAGTATAGAGGAGGTGAGCATAACATTTTTTTTCTCAGATGTGGGCACTTGATTAGAAATTTACATACAGTTGGCGTAATCATAAGTTAAAAAAAATATTAGATTAAGTATCTTTCACATTAATATTTTCTTGGATTGAGAACTTTGGCAAAATATTTAGTAAGCTTAGATTAGTTTAGCCGGGCATACATTTTATTTAGGCATATTATATAGCTCGAGTCATCATGTCATGGTTACAAAAATATTTTTTTCCCTTTTGGCTCTCGGTTGCTTTTGCAAAATACATAAGATGTACAACATAGGTTTGACGTATAGTTTTAAACAGTTAGTTTTTTCTATGTTTCTCAATGACATGCATTCACATTAATACTTTTTTTTGGTTTTTTTTTTTTGTGTGTAAGTTTGATTGCTTGTACTTCTGTCATGGTTTATGTGGGATACTTCAGTCATTGCGCTATTTTCCATGGGATAGCAAAATGTCTGAGGTGTGTATTTCGATCTATGGTTGAGCAAGTTGGCCGCTAGCTTAATCAGGGATCGGATATGTTTCCCAACATGATTGATGGAGCTACACTAATATTAATTTTACAATTGGAGTAGTGTTTACATTTTAAAAATTATTTTTAGATTGCCAAAATTTCACCTGTAATTTTTTTCCTAATGCTGATGATGGATAACACCTTTACACTAATTTACACTTTATTTCTAACTTGCTATGGGCAGATAGCATTGTTGGGTATTAATCACACATGTTTTTTTCCCCCTCTCATGCACATGGTTTGGGATGTCATGTTTGGCCTGGTACTTCACACACACACACATTGACTCGTTCAGTTGTGCTGAATTTTGTTATATTTCAATTAATACTCACCATGGTTAAGGTCATTCATTACCGTCTGTGCATGTATAGGTTTCTTTTACCATCATTTGTGTTTAGCTTTAAGACTGCATTTTTTTTTTTTTTTCACTGCATTCACAACTTCGTAGTTGTTTTTAGATAGACTTTCTTTTAATGTCAAGTTTTTTTTTTTTTTTTTTTTTTTGGTTCATGTGTTTAAAAGTTTTGCAGAAATTATAACATAATGTAACTATTGTACATTGTTTACACAGTCATCTTAAAGTTTTTTTTTCAAGGGATAATTAACCGGGTGTACAGTTTTACACATGCAGCTAATGTACTGTTTGACTTCATTGTTTACGCGCGGCTGGTGACTCGTTGCTATTTTAGTTATAACATAAGGTATTTTTTTTATTATAACTGACATGATATTTGATATCGGTAAGTGTTTTTCTTATAAGAGGTAGTCACATGCATAATGTGAGCTGTTAGGTACACTTTATTTTTTAAAGGGCTATTCACATATACTCATTAAACTAGGTCTTTGGCATTTTTTTTTCTTCTTCAGATTTAAAATTTTTAATTTGCGAGTTCAAGTCTCACAGTTGTCTTGTGACGGATACATACATTCATACCACATAAGGTACATTGCTTGTTATTTTTGGCTATCAATATGTTTTTTTTTTCCCTTTCATTCTTTTCTTGGAACATGTTCGGCTTACATAACTTCTACAATTTTTAGCGTAGAGTTATACATTTTATGCACGCTTCTGTTAACTTAAGACAGTAATGAATTTGGCAGATACAGTTTTAGTTTCTTTTTAACCCTTAGTGAACCACTTATTCAACAGTTGTCTTTCACATGTAGTTCATGTGTTGGATATTTGTTTGTGTTACACAACAGTTGTTTTTTTTAAATACATTTTGGTGCATTCTTATACATACATTACACTAGTTCATGTGTTGATTTACATATTTTGTTCATTTGCTTTTACACATTGTACTTTGCTAGCGATTTATTCGGCAGTATTTCTTTTTGTTTTTTTTCTTACAAGTAGTTCATTGAGTTGTACACACTGGCTGGTTTAGAGTTTAACCAGAGTTTTCACACACATTACAAGTAGTTCATTTGTTTTATTAACCCGTATTCATTGCATTTTGATGATAACTCATTAATTATGTAATTGAATCTCACTCGTTGTAAGTGTCTTGGGTTATTACACATATACTGTCTGTTTATTTGGTTGGCAATTACATTACAATTTTACTTCATTGAGACATTAATACATATAGTTCATGTGATATTATACAATTTGTTCATGTGTTTACTTACACGTTGTGTATGCTTGCGTACACTTTTGTTCATGTGTTGCATTACAAGTAGTTCATGAGTTTGGGAGTTTTTCCCCCCTCCCTCCACACACATACAGTTTCTCCTTTTACTTTTCTATCTTTTAAATTTTACACCATGTTTCAATATTAAAATACTTCCTTTTTTAACAGTCTTTTTTGTGTTTGCATAATGTCAGAACATATCAATGGCATCATCACTTTGTATCTATACAAAGATTTTAATGTTTCTAGGAGTTATCCGTCACATGACATATTAAACTACACATACATTTCGAAGTTGTTAATTTTAACAGGTAACATTTTTTTTTACACTTTCATTAGATACTTCTTACTTGGAGGTGGCAGATCGAGTAAGATATCTTGTTACACTATACAAAATTGCATACAATTAATTATTAATTTTTTTATAAGTTTGCCAGGGGTTAAATTTTGATCAATACACGGAATGTCAGGATGGCAGTGTAAAAATTCATAAAATGCTAAATTATAACATACTGTGATTTTTTTTGGAAACCGGGGACTTAGTTAAATTGCAGGAATCTAAAAAAAACTACCCCTTATTATTTAGGGCAGAAGCCATAAGCTGATGCCACTAGAAATCACAATATTCCAATATTTAGGGCAACACTTGTTTGAGCGCGTGCAGCTTGCACAATTTTTGTCTCTGGTAGTCCTATGCGTTATGCACAAATTTTTGTAAGTTTCTTATCCCAGTAATGAAGCAACCTAAGATAATACAAATAAGCTTCAATTTTATGAAAGAATTCATCTTTCCTTAAAGTAACAATTTTTTTTTACTGGTGAGTTTTTGTCCTTTGTTTTTATTTGCTTGCATTTATTTAATATTATGATCTCATATAAGATCAAATTTTGGAGAAGTCGTAAATACAGTAAATGCTTCTCTATATGAATACATACATGACTAAAATGCTGGTACCAGCGCCACAATACAATGCCACAAAAAAAAAAAAAAAATATAGGATCCTGCGTTATCAACTAATGTGGCTATTTTATTTTGTGGAATATTTAATTAAAAAAAAAGATTATTTTGAATATTATGAGCGCTCAGTCATGGACATAACACAATTCTTGTGAATTGTTTTGAAAGCAAGCAAATATTTTTTTTTCTACTTACTTATAGTTGTATAAAATATTTTACAGGAGCTAAAGGGTAATAGTTTCACAGACAAGTTAAAATAGGTTTCTTGGTAGATATCAACTTAAATAGTTAATTTTACTTATTTTGTCTTGGTGCATATTCTGTAAGTGCGAAAGTGGACAAAGGATTTTAGGTACATATAAAGCTGCAACGTACACGTTTCAGCTTTCTTCTGTTGTGGGGGTGAGTTATGTGCAGCGTTTCTGTCCCATACCTTTTTTTTAATTCAAAATTTAATTTAAAACATAACTTTCTTACTTTTAGATCATATTATCCTTCCCCCCCCCTCTTTCCTATAACGAAATATGTGATTAAATTCATTTCTCAAAACCATCCAGAGTTTGTTAAAGTGATTTCTTTCATCTGTCTTTAATTCAAAGCGCTCAAATAATCATTTCCTTTTTTCTTTTCTTATTTTAATCTGTAACTACCCGTTACCGCAGCGTGTGCAATGAAATAAATGAGAATTAAATAGCACAGCTGCTAGTCTCATTTCATTTTCTTGCATTGAATTTTTTCCCCCGCCGCAGTGATAAGAAATTTTTATCGCTACTAATACGTGAACCTTGAATATATATTAACAGTAAAAAGTAAAAATGAACAGATCTTATGGGAAGCATGTATTTATCGTGCTTTGTGGTCGAGCTAAAAGCCAGATGCCTGTGATTTCCAGAATTTTTCTCAGGCAGCGGTCTTCTTTGTAAGATCTGTTGTATAAACAAGTTTCGCTTTTCTGACGCATTTCTCATCCTATTTAGAAGCGCTTACTTGCAATCCACATTTTTGCGGTAATGTTTATCGCCAAAAGCCTTTGTACACTTTCGCGCGGTCACCAAAAGTTGTAAATTGGTGATGCTGTGCCACGCCAAGATTTCTTGATTTCGTGCAAAAAAAACTTCACTTCTGTTTCAGCTCTCGAGATGTAAAGTTGTCTAATAAGAAAAGGCGCTTCGGCGTCCCATGTATTGTGGGGTCTCTCTCTCCCATTTTGGCTCCTGAACCACCTTTCTTTTATAAGATTTTTAATAAAGAAATAGTTCCTGTAATATGGTTGGAGTTTTTTGCATTTAAACGAACCATCCCACTGAACACTATTACACTCACTAGTATGTGGAACGCCCGGGAGGAGTCGAATCGACTCCGAGCAAATGATTAAATTCCAATTGGAGCCAGAAATGTTTTCATAAAAGAGGTTAAATTTAAACCGCGCAGAAATTCATTAAATAAATCAGTTAAATAATTTTAAATAAAAATATTTTGGTGAAACTAGGGTAAAATACCCGGGCGTTTTAGTGTTAAATAGTTATTATTTTTTGATAAGGTGGTAGATATTCCATAAATAAAATAAAAGAAAATTGCTGTTCAAAATTTCCCGGTGTGAATTCCAGCACTAGTGAGAAGTCGCTTCATTCGTGATGACTCACAATTAGTGTCCTTGCCAGGTCTTGAGTATTTCGATGGCAGCGTTTCAGCCAGTGTTGCCAGTGGACAACTTCTTTTAAATTCAGGGTTCTTGATTGGCACCAGTTTTTTGAAATGGTCAAATTCCCCATGTTTACGCCTTTTATTACTAGGTCTAAAAATAAAGAGAATTTTACCATTTCAAAAATGTGGTGACAATCAAGAAATTGGAAAGAAAAAAAATAGACCAGTGGCAACTTTCTTCTCCTGTTAAAATGTGAAAATTATTAAATGATACCAAGACTTACCATTAATTTATATGAGAGTAAGTAAGTAAAGTTTTTCTTTGCCTACACTAAGAAAAATAAAATTTAGTTTCAAAATCGTGTTGCCAATGGGGCATTGGGAATTAAAATTAAGTGGTATATATAACATACCGCCGCCTTTCAAGGATTTGCCGGTTTTGAATTCCGGCACTTGGTTAGACATACAATGGAGTTATGAATAAACAGGAGGAGACACATAGTGTATTGTCTACGAGTTGCGAGTGAAGTAACTGAGGAGGTTACCACAAGGTGGTGGCTGATTTTTACACCGGACCAACAGTTACTACTTTCTAGCTACCGCCGGAACAAAATTCAACCAGCAAATTTTAAATAGAAAATTTTGCCTTTTTTAATCGGCTTTTTCATGAAAGATGTCTCTCATGAACATGGTAATTTTTTTTATTTGTTTTTATTGGTTGCATTTTGCCCAGGTATTATATTCATTTTCACTGTTTTCCAGGTCGTCGCAATATGACGGAAACTTGGGGGGCCTGACTATCGCCGAAGTAAACTTCCACCAGTAAAAATGAATATCTGTTTTTACCATTAATTATGACTGAAATTTTGCATTAATATGGCGTATAAATAAAGAGAAAATTTCTATTTAAATTTACTGGTGGAAGTTTGCTCCGCAGTAATCAAACCCAGTGAAAGCGGTTAAAGTTGAAGCTTCACTATTTTAGCAATATATCACTTCGAATTTTGAAAAAAAGAAAAAACGAGTTTGAAGGTCCCTTGTCCCCTTAAAGATACAAGTATGCGTTTTTTTGTAAAAAGAAAAAAAAAACTTTTTAAATTACCTATTTTGCCTAGAAACTTAAAAAATGTATATTTTAGAAAGTTAATCCTCTCGCTGCGCAACCCGAGAGTTTCTCGGGCAACGTCAAAGTAGCAAAATTTGCGCAACCCGAGATTTCATCGGGAATGCTTTTTTTCCGTCTAATTAACCCTCCTTGATCATTCCCACCAGTTACTTTTTATAGTAATTTTTGCTTTATCTAATCGGAGCATTTTCCCGATTAAATCAGACGAAAATTTTTGTTTTGAAAAACCGGTGACAAAAGAATAAAAATTCCTAAACTCAGTCACGAAGGAATTAAATGCGCAAGTTTTTGAAGCTATTTTGATAAACAATTACGCAGCGAGAGGGTTAATGGTAAAACTAATTAATATAATATTTTTACTACTTTTGCTTACATTGCCTATTTACCTGAAACAGGTAAAAAATTTAAAGCACGTTTGATCCTTTTTATGACATCCTGTATATGCAAACGTTTCTGAAAAATTATCCCTGTAAGAATTTACGAACTCATTCTCCCTCTGTACGCGTGCATTGGAATGTTTTCCATTATAATTAAGATTGTAGGTAATTGTTATTCAACTATTATCTCAGATGCAATGTCGTACCTGTAAATCAGTATATATTTGTCAACAAACGATTCAATGACAAATGACTCGATGTTTAACTCGGGAGTAATTTATTTCCTCGGAAGCTGCCACGGAATAATATTCAGGAGATAAATGATGTTAGATTACAAACGTAGGCAGTGTAACATTGACACTATTTTTACTTTCCAGCCAATATATACTGTAAAAAGGTATTGTAATAATGGTACAAACATAATTATGTGAATTTGTGATATACGTTTATGCATTGAGGTCCCCTGAAAACCATTAATTATTTAATATTTAATTAAATATTTCTGTTGCTCACGCTCATCTTATGCCGATATGTTAATAATGTTTCATCAGAATGATACTTTAATTAGTACATTTATTTTTTCATTTAAAAAAAATCGGATAGAGTATATGAAAATTCTTTATGTACAGAATTATGAATTCATGAAAACTTAATCTTCTAAAGCATTTTTGTGAATTTTGGAAACTACATCAGAAGATTTACATAATCATTTAATAAATTATTTCGGGAATATCTATGATCTTGTAAAAATAAAATAACTATTAAAACATACTGGCAAGAACTCGGAATGCTTAACCCCTTGAGGGGCAGAGTAATTCGTTTTCTAAAATGGTAACATGATTGATTGACAACGGGATTTATAAGAAAATTTATATGTAAGTAACTAAGAGCTCTTCTTCGAGTATATAGCATAAATCGGAATTTACTTTTAAAATGCTGGTGCCAATGTGGCATTTGGGAATTACAATTAAGTGGTATAAATAATATACCGGTGTCCTTCAAGGGGTTAAATAAAAAATCAGCCAGATGCGGCAACACTGATGAAAATACAAAGTTACACCAAACGCTGGTATATACACGTCCGTACTTGAAAAAAGCGGTCTGGATGTCAAGGGGTTAATGTTCGAGCATAATGTATGCAAAAAAATGCTTAGTAGTATAAGCAAAGCTGACAACATCTTACGCTTTTTTGTACCACAAAAATTTAATAGTAAATTTTACCTTTTTAAATCGCCGTAATCTGTCGATTTTATAAGGCAAAAATTTCTATTAAATTTTTCTGGTACAAAAAGCGTAAAATTTGGTAGCTATGGTAAAAGCCGCATCATTCAGTTGGTAATTTATTGTTGTTCATCGAGTTTTTTTTTCCATATTTAATAATAAACATTTTATCTTGTTGTGGTGAACTTTTTAATAAATTATGTTCAAAAGAAAGTAAATCTTATTAGGGTTTCGTTCATCTGACGAAACCCTATTCGTCTCGCTCCTCTGTCTGTCTGTCCGTCTGTCTGTCCGTCTGTCTGTCCGTCACAGAGCCCGTTCTCAGAAACTACACATGTTGGAGATTTGAAATTTTGCATACTTATAGATGACCACCACACATCATACGACAAATCATAAAATTTTGAAAAAGTCGTACATTTAACCCTTTGGGCTCCCACATGTGTATATTAAACAATTCTTTCTACGTGAACCTCTAATTAGATTGGAGGCGTGAGATTTTGCATACTTATAGCTGAATACCTCACATCAAAGAACAAATCATAAAATTTTGAAAAAGTCGTACATTTAACCCTTTGGGCTCCCCCATGTGTATTTCAAACAATTCTTTCTATGTGAGACTCTAAGCTTGAAATTTTACAAACTTATAACTGAACACCTCACATCAAACGACAAAGTATAAAATTTTGAAAAAGTCGTACATTTAAACCTTTGGGCTCCCACATGTGTATTTTAAACAATTCTTACTAAGTGCGTCCCTAATTAGGTTGCAGGCGTGAAACTTTGCGTACTTATAGATGGACACCTGAGATCAAACAACAAATCATAAAATTTGAAAAAAGTCGTACATTTAAACCTTTGGGCTCCCACATGTGTATTTTAAACAATTCATTCTATGTGAACCTCTAATTAGATTGAAGATGTGAAATTTTGCATACTTATAGCTGAATACCTCACATCAAACGACAAATCATAAAATTTTGAAAAAGTCGTACATTTAACCCTTTGGCCTCCCACATGTGTATTTTAAACAATTCTTTCTATATGAACCTCTAATTAGATTGGAGGCGTGAAATTTTGCATACTTATAGCTGAATACGTCACATCAAACGACAAATCATAAAATTTTGAAAAAGTCGTATATTTAACCCTTTGGACTCCCACATGTGTATTTTAAACAATTATTTCTAAGTGAAACCTAATTAGGTTGGAGGAGTAAAATTTTGCATACTTATAGCTGAATACCCTACATCAAACGACAAATCATAAAATTTTGAAAAAGTCATACATTTAACCCTTTGGGCTCCCACATGTGTATTTTAAACAATTCTTTCTAAGTGAACCCTAATTAGGTTGGAGGCGTGAAATTTTGCATACTTGTAGTTGAATGCCTCACATCAAACGACAAATCATAAATTTTCAAAAAGTCGTACATTTAACCCTTTGTGCTCCCACAAGTGTATTTTAAACAATTCTTTTTAAGTGAGCCCCTATTTAGGTTGGAGGTGTGAAATTTTGCATAATTATAGCTGAACACCTTACATCAAATGACAAACCATAAAATTTTGAAAAAGTCGTACATTTAACCTTTTGGGCTCCCACATGTGTACTTTAAACCATTCTTTCTAAGTGACACCCTATTTACGTTGGAGGTGTGAAATTTGGCATACTTATAGCTGAACACCTCACATCAAATGACAAACCATAAAATTTTGAAAAGTCGTACATTTAACCCCTTGGGCTCCCACATGTGTATTTTAAACAATTCTTTCTAAGTGAGCCCCTATTTAGGTTGGAGGTGTGAAATTTTGAATAATTATAGCTGAGCACCTCGCATCAAATGACAAACCATAAAATTTTGAAAAAGTCGTACATTTAACCTTTTGCGCTCCCACATGTGTACTTTAAACAATTCTTTCTAATTGACACCCTATTTAAGTTGGAGGTGTGAAATTTGGCATACTTATAGCTGAACACCTCACATCAAATGACAAACCATAAAATTATCAAAAGTCGTACGTTTAACCCCTTGGGCTCCCACATGTGTATTTTAAACAGTTCTTTCTAAGTGAGCTCCTAATTAGGTTGGAGGCGTGAATTTTTGCATACTTATAGCTGAGCACCTCGCATCAAACGAAAAATCATAAAATTTTCAAAAAGTCGTACATTTAACCCTTTGATCTCCAACATGTGTATTTTAAACAATTCTTTCTAAGTGAGCCCCTAATTAGGTTGGAAGCGTGAAATTCTGCATACTTATAGCTGAGCATCACACATCAAACGGCAAATCATGAAATTTTGAAAAAGTCGTACATTTAAGCTTTTGGGTTCCTACATGTGTATTTTAAACAATTCTTTCTAAGTGACACTCTATTTAGGTTGGAGGCGTGAAATTTTGCATACTTATAGCTGAGCACCTCGCATCAAACGACAAATCATAAAATTTTCAAAAAGTCGTACATTTAACCCTTTGATCTCCAACATGTGTATTTTAAACAATTCTTTCTAAGTGAGCCCCTAATTAGGTTGGAGGCGTGAAATTCTGCATACTTATAGCTGAGCATCACACATCATGCGACAAATCATAAAAATTTGAAAAAGTCGTACATTTAACCCTTTGGGCTCCCACATGCGTGTTTTAAGCAATTCTTCCTAACTGAGACCCTTATTAAATTGGAGATTTGAAATTTTGCATGCTTATTATAGCAGAACACTTGAGGCCAGGCGACAAATTATAAAATCTTGAAAAAGTCTTACGTTTAACCCTTTGAGCTACCACGTATGTATTTTAAGCAATTCTTTCTAAGAGAGCCCCTAATTAAGTTGGAGACATGAATTTTTGCATACGTATAGCTGAATACCTCAGACCACACGACAAATCATAAAATTTTCAAAAAGTCTTATATTATTTACTCCTCCGTGCTCTAACGTATATTTTAAGCAATTTTTCTAACCTCCGCCCTTTTCAACCGGGGAGCACTTTTCCAACTTTTGCCGACACCCCTTTGACCATTCTTTCATATTATGCACCATAGCCTTACATATTTGATTTCCACTTTTTACCGCCAGGGGCGCCTACTTATCTCGGGTGCTATGGGCCCAATCCCTTCGACTAATATATATACGGATAGTATGTAAAATAGAGTTTCGGTCGGATAGAGATTTGATTAGAATATAGTGCGCCCCTGGTTGCGAAATGTGGAACTAACAGATTTTTCAAAAAGATAAAGTGTTTTCAAATGAATATTAAACAAAACCCTCTGTGCGATCTGTGATCACACTTACCCACTTGTATTTTTAACCTTTGTCAGTCCTATATCACTTCCCTGTCACTTCCCACGTCACATCGGGACCAACATCTCTTAAACGATTTTTATTTGGTTGGCAACACTTTTTTTTCATGAAACACTTTTACTTCTCAGTTTGACAACATGTGGAAGAAAAATACACTTCAAAATTTATTTTTACAATATAGTGGTGGGAATACAACTTAATAATAGATCATATATAAAAAGCTAGCGTGCGACGTAAATTTCGTATTACAGTCTGTTGATAAAAGTGTCGAAATATATATGTTACTGTTAACCCTTTCCGATTTAGCGGTCCCACTTCGAGACCACCTAATTTTAAATCCAAACTTGCAAGAGCACCGAGAATACGTTAATAAAATTTTGCTTTTAGAATGAAAATTTAAAGTAACAGGATTTTAATTTCTAAAAATGTCGTTTGTAAATTCCGATGTCAGTCAATCATTTCACCATTTTACGAAGAGAATATTTCTGTGACGGAAAGGGTTAACCCCTTGAGGGGTGGTGGGATATATTATTTCCCACTTAATTTTCATTAAGATTTGCACCAGATGTTTTTTTATAATTTTTACTTTTATAACTTGGTGGAAAAAAGTTGAAAATTGCTTCGCTTTATTTTGAAACAAAATTTTTCTAAAATTCCAGTGTGAATTCAACATTACAGAGCAGTGTTGCCAGTGGGCGACTTTTTTTAAAATTCAGGTTTCTTCATTGGCACGACTTTTTTTAAATGATTAAATTCGGCTTATTTAATGGCATGTTAATTAAGGCAAAAACAACCGGAATGTTACCATTTCAGAAAAGTGGTGCCAATCAAGAAATCTGAATTTAAAAAAAAGTAGCCCACTGGCAACTCTGTTACAGAGGCCAAATTACTTTCTCTTCAATGGGTTAACACTAGAACGCCCGGAAGTAGTCTATTCGACTCCAACCATATGATTAAATGTCGATGGGGACCAGAAATTCTTTCATAAAATTAGTTAAATCTAAACTACGCAGATTTACGTTAAATAAATCACTCAAATAATTTTAAATAAAAGTTCTGGTGTCAAATATTTTTCTGAAACTTGAGTAGAATTTCCGGGCGTTCTAGTGTTAAAGCGTGAAATCCATTATTTCATAAAATACCTTGTTATTTCATCAAATAACTAACCAAGTCCGTTAAATTATGTAAAATCATTGGATTTTACGATCTAACTAGTTATTTTATAGAACTTTAAAGTATTAATGACGGCACGCGAATGTTATTTGGACCGTCAGTTTTCAGCCGTTTATGGCTGGTTTTGCAATCAGTATACGTATATGCTGCATTTCTTAGTCCTCTTATTCGTTGCTAACTGTCATTCAGAGTCCATGTTTTGACGACATGTGATTTGAAGTATGACTTTGTAAACAGTGTATTTATAATGGTGTTATTACACGAGGAGTCAAAGTCGCTTCAAATTCCAGGCGTCTCCATGTTATTCCTATGGCTCCTGGGGAGTCGCTTCAAAGCAATTAACTTTTTTCTGTCGGCGCGTCTTTGACGCCTGAAACGAAGCGAGTCGCCAGTAACAACCAATCAAATACTTGGAA
The DNA here is from genome assembly GCA_963932465.1 of Maratus speciosus. Classification (NCBI taxonomy): domain Eukaryota; kingdom Metazoa; phylum Arthropoda; class Arachnida; order Araneae; family Salticidae; genus Maratus; species Maratus speciosus. Next base: position 198,163,387 of record OZ010796.1, on the reverse strand, counting down.
ATCTGACACTTGAAAAGCCTTTTCCCGAGCAGCCAATGAAATGCTTGGATAATACGTAAGTTTCAGGTGGATAACACGTAAGTTTCAGGAAATCTGACGAGTCGCAGGCGATTTTTGTCGCTTGCAATTTTTACGTGTAATAACACCATAAGTGGGTTTTTCATTTTGGATTATTAATATTGGATTAGCAAATATTTTCATTTATTTATTTTTTTTATTTTTTTACATAATGTGTTCTACGGGAATGAGAAATCAATCGGCAATTAAGAAAGACTCAATTGCTGTATTTACTCGTGAAAAAGTATTAAATTTGATAGCAGAAGTAAAAAAATGCTAAAACAGTACACACAGAAAATACGACGTGACTATTGTTTACTCTAGCATTATGATGTCCTTGAAGTCTATGAATAGAAAAGTTAATTGTGCCAGTAACAGATATAAGACCTGATGTCATATTTTATTGCTTAAGTATTCTAATAGCATGCTGTTCGATATTTTATATGAAACTCAATATTTATAGAACGTGGTGGTAGAGACCGCATGATAAAAGAACTGAATCGTCCATATAAAAACATTGCTCAGAATGACAAAAAGCTTTTTAAGTGTTTTTTTTTTAGTGTCTGTAAACCTTGACAACAAAAAGGAAATATGGGAAAATAAGGCATTCTAGTGTTTTCACTTCTCAATTTAAGATGTCAAGTAGATCTTATAGATTTCCAGTCTCAACCTGATGGAAGTTATAAATTTATTTTAGTGTACCAAGATCATTTGACAAAATTTGTGATTTTAAGACCTCCTCAAATGAAGAGAGCAGAAGAATCCGCCACGCAGTTGCTCAATATATTTATATTATTTGGTGATCCATGCATTCTACAATCCGGCAATGACAGGGAATTCTGCAACAAACTTATAGACGACTTGAAAATAACTTGGCCGGGATTTAAGATCGTACATGCTGAACCTAGATGTAGGCAGAGTCATAGTCAAGATAGCGTTGAGAGGGCCAACCAAGACATCGAAAATGTGTTGAAAACTTAGACACAATGCAACCAATCTACTTCATGGAGTCAGGGGTTTATATTTATTCAATTCGTGAAAACAGAGCACTTCATTATGAAATGCATTACTATGCTATGTTTGGCTGTGCTCCTAGACTTGGGATAACTTTGTTTTTAACAATTTGACGTTTATTGTTTATATACTACTACTGGGCATTGCATTTCACAAATGTATCATTAAAAGTTGTTATCTGCGATTTAAAAGCCGATGGTACACAGAGTACGCCGCCCCTGTCGTTATGTATGTCCAAACCGTCCATGTCTTTAAGGGTTAATATCTCGAATTATTACCGACAATTTTTTTCGAAAATCTTTATCAACAATATTTTTTACTTCTGCTACGAAAGGTACCATCAACGCTCCTTAACACTTTTGCTGAATGCCCGCAAATCGAAATTTTTGTGTAACGGAAAAATGCGTCTTTCTCAAAAACTATGTGACCTAGGGTCTATACACTATAACTTTCCTGCAAGGTTTAAGTTAATGTCTACTATCTCTAATTTTTTCTATAATTTTAGTTTGAGTAGATTCGGAAATAGAAGTGGGGGGGGGGACATATTTTGACGATATCTCTGAAACTGAAACACCTAAAATTAAAAGAAATGTATTTTTTAGTTCAGCGTTACGAAAGCTTTCACACGATAAACAAAGAAAAGATTTTTTTTTTCAAGTATCTTAATTAGTCCCTCTACATTTGTCCTAAATATATTTGTGAATATTTAATAATCAATAAATATGTGGGTCAATAGTCTTTATTACTTCCCACAATTTTAACTTTGAACGTTCCGTAGTTCACGAGTAAAATGGCTGTGACTGACGGACAGACAGACACAGGACTGATCTTATAATGGTTCCGTTTTCACTTTTTAAGTTCGGAACACTAAAAATAGTCACATGTGGCAGCGCTGGTATATCGTCGGTACCATGTCAATCTATCCAATATGAAGACAGTGTTGCCAATGGACAACGTTTTTAAAATTCAGATCTCTTTTGAGATGGTAAAATCCCCTTATCTGAATTTTAAAAATGTAGCCCACTGGCAACACTGTTTTCCTATTGGATAGTTTGACATGGTGCCGACGATATGTCTCCTTTTCTTTATTCATAGTTCCATTGATTAAGTTTCATTTGTTTTGGTAGGTTGATTGATACAGTTTTAAAAGCTCGATTGGAGGCCCAAAAATTTTCAACTTTTTTAGATTCTGAAATGGTTTTTAATCCTTCATATTTAATAATGATATGATATAAAACGTATTACAGTTGTTAAGTATGAATTATATATCTGTTTTACTGAAGTATGAATTATGTTTGTTATTAAAATATCTGCATTATTGTACAAAAAATTGCATATAATAAAAAAAAATATATTTTCTATAACTTATCAGGAGTAGAACAGTGTAGCACCAGAGAATCAATCGGCACCGCTAAATTTTAAGTGTATTCTTCGTCTTATTTCAAGCCTGAATTTCTGAGATTTTTTTAAGTCGATGAATATTATTAAAATTTAGTGGTGGCAATTGCATAACCGCTGCGCCACTGTTCCATCATTGGCGTATGTACAGGTTGTCCAGCGAATAAAACCCTTATTTTAAAATTAAATATCTCAAAAACAAAGAGCAATAGGTAAACGCGGTAAACGTTTTGTTTATTAGCTAAGCTGTAAAAATATTATACAGAAGTTTCAAAATTTAGTTGTAAAAACCGTTAACAGATGGCGCTGTAATCGTAATACTTGTAAACTGTGCTTCGAAGTCCATTGCACTAGCGTCTCATTCCTAGATGGCTCTTTACGGAAGAACGATAATTGGGAAAATCCACTTTTTCATTGGGGTGATGTGCAGAAGTGGAGATATCTGGTCCCAGAATTATTGCTTCAGCTTTAATTTTAGAAAATTTCAATTAATAGAATTTTCAATAAAAAGTTTAGAAATCATTGTATAAGAACTTATTAAAATATTTTATTAAATTCAATTTTTAATGTCATATAAATATTTAAATCAAACTGCATATATTTAGAAAAATAATTTTGTACTTTTTATTTATTTTTAAATCACGGCATAATATTTTGGTATTATTGTTTATATCTGAATTATTATAAATAAAAAAGTAGTTTTGCACTTTTTATTTATTTTTAAATCACGGCATAATACTTGGTTTTAGCACAACACATATATTTATTTTCTTTGTAAATAAAGTTTTAGACAGAAATTATGCATTAAATTATTTCTTTTTTAAAAGGAATTCATGATAAGTAATATCATCAACGTCAAAACAAAAGTATTTTCATAGCTGCCAACTTGTACGGATTTTTGCTACCACTAAAATTTAACAGAAAATTTTGCCTAATTCAATCGCCGAATTGCAGTGAATTTTGATAATTAAATAAGACAGAAATTTGTGTTAAATTTTAGTGGTAGCAAAAATCCGTACAAGTTGGCAGCTATGTATTTTGGATGCTGCATTCCTTTCCAACACTTCGGATCCTATCGATAGAAGAATTCCATATTTCTGTGCACAATGATAAAAAAAATAAAAACGAGTTTTTTAAATTAAAATTATTTTTTTAACTTAATTAAGTTTTTAAAATTTGAAACTTTGTATTTTTAAATTCAAACTATTCTCTACAATTAAAAAAAAAATGATTTATGAATCATTATTATAAATGCTCAATGATTTTTAAAAAATGGGTTTCTTTTAGCTTAATTAAATTTTAAAACCAGAAACTTTGGATGTTTTTGTTCAAACTTTTTTCACAGTTTAAATAAATATTAAAAAATAAAGATTTCCATTTTTTTCAAATCCTCCACTACTTGGATTCGATTCCACGATCTACCAATTAGGAGAGAAAAGACTTACCACAGAGATACTGGTATCCGGACCGAAGCAGATTATAACAAAATTTGAAACAAATCTCAATTCTGTCAACACATGGCTCCGCTTCTGCACATTACCCAAATAAAATATTTTAATGAGTTCTTATATAATGATTGCTAAACTTTTTATTGAAAATTCTATTAATTGAAATTCTCTGAAATTGAAGCTAATGCAGACCAGATGTCTCCACTTCTGCACATCACCCCAACGAAAAAGTGGTCTTTCCCAATTTTCGTTCTTCCATGGGAAGCCATCTAGGAATGAGACGCTAGTACTCTGGACTTCAAAACACAATTTATAGGCATTGCGATTACAGCGCCATCAGTTAGCGGTTTTTGCAACTAATTTTTGAAACTTCTGTATAACATTTTTACAGCTTAGCTAATAAACAAACCGTTTACCGCATAATTCTATTGATCTTTGTTTTTGAGATATTTAATTTAGAAATCAGGGTCTTATTCGTTGGACACCCTGTATATACACTATGCCATTGTTAAAGCTTAAATATTTTTTCAAGAAGGAGAATACCAGACGTTCGGATCATCGATTTGCCTAAGAGAGTATGATAACAGAAGAACAAAGATAGGAAATAGCCTTGAAGTAATTAGGCAAAAACATTTAAAAATAAAAGTAAAAGAATTCAAAAATATTTCAAATACTGTTGCAATTATTTAAAGCGTTTTGTCGAAATATGCAGAAGACAGTCGACGATAAATAGAGAAATGCCGTGCTTTCCTTTTATTTTAGATTTCATTTTCCCCTTTTTAACCCTTTCAGGGGCAAGCAATTTTGTTTCTGTAATGTCGAATTCACACCGGAATCTTCCAAAAATTTTATTGCAAAAATAGAAAAAGCAGAGAGGGAGAGAGAAAGTCTTTTTTCCACCAAAGTTAGAAAAGTAAAATTTTATAATTTTTTTCTGGTGCGAACCTTCATTAATCGTGGGTGGGATATAATATATCCCACCACCCCTCAAGGGGTTAACAATTTGCAACATAGTTGATAAGTGTTTATGACTCCATTCGTCTGTCTGCCGACTGTCCGTGCTCTAACTCGCGTAAATAGATTCGTACCGCCATGCAATTGATATATGTTATTGATATTTACTATGGCATGTTCGGTATTGAAAATGAAGCACGCAGCAGTTAGAGTTTATTGTATACAGGGATATTCAAAAGAATACCGTTACATTACGGCCATGGGGGAAAATCGTTTGCAATGGTTTTTAATATGATTTCACAATTTCAAATTCATTGAAATTTATATATTACTCTGGACGTACACTACAGCATGCTTACTGCAGAATCTTGTATAGATATCATTCATCGTTCATTTACAGGGATACTCAAAATAATTCCATTACATTGCGGTACACGGAGTAAAACTGTTTACGGTGTATTTTATTCATGTTAATTGGAATTTATATATCTCTCTGAGGTGCAATTGAAGATATTTACTATGGAATATGATGTGCATAGCATTCATCATTGATATACAGGGACACACAAAATAGTTCGGTTACAGTACTCTATATGAACATTGCTGGACGTGCGTTTTCTGTCATGGTAAGTGTTTTTAAACTAAACTAATTTTTTGCATATTTCTTAGTGTTTTAAAATTAAACTATTTTTTGCATATTTCTTAGTGTGGGTAAATTCTACTGATCACATACTGAGCTGCAGAAAACATCTGAAGTACATTTCCGTTTATTAATGGAAATTGATGAAGGGGAATTTTCAATTGTGATACACATTTTCTAATTCAACTAACTTTTAGCAAACTATATATTAGTAATTGATAAATTTATAGTTCATGTACAGGGTTGCACAAAAAATTCAGATTTTTTTCCGTCTTTCGATAATAATTGATGAAATTGTGTTTTCAAATGTGTTATGTGTTTTAAAAATTATTTATTTAGACAACATTTTTCACCTTATTAACCCTTTATCTACTGGCAGTACTTATAAATACCACTCATTTTAAACTTTCATTTCATAGTGAATATTACTAATATTCTAATGGTACTTTGCAAAAACACTCTTGTAACTCCACTTTCTCCATATACATGGCAGCAGTAGTTCTAAGTTTGTTATTTAGTGAGGAAGAAGGCTATCTTAGGAACAGTCGATGTGTTTTGTGCCACCATTTTGTACAGATTGTCACACTCGTCTTTTTATTACTGCAAACACAGTAAAGGATATAAGATAAGGGTTGGTTTTTTTGTGTATTCAGTATGCTCTTAGAATACAGTTTGACTAGCTATTTTAGGTGAATGGTATATGTATTTGATTCAGCAGTTGAATTACTTGGTGGTACTTATAAGTACCGTCAGTACACTGGGTGTCGGAGAAAAACTTTTTGTTTACTTTTCGCCTGTGTAGCTATCCATCGTTTTTATCTGCTTTAAAATGTAGTTACTAAACTATTGTGTAGTAATAATTTTCCTAGTATTTATTTTCTGTTTCATTATTATTTTTTATAGGAAATCGAAAAAGTTGTGGCACAGGCTCTTTTTTTGCTATGCTAGAAATGACATACGTAAATTCCTATATTGCATATGCGGAGATGCAAGAGAACATGTTGTCCCTGGAATATAGACGTCGCACAACTAAAAAACTGCTACCAAGATCAAAAACTAACAAAAAAAAATGTTTTTTTTTTTTTTTTTTTTTTTTTTTTTTTTTTTTTTTTTAAACTCTTTCAGGGGCGAAGCATTTTCAATGTTAAAGTATTGAAATAAATGACTGGCACCAGAATTTGCCAAAAACATTTATTTGTAAATAAGAAAAAGGCTTTATTCCACATACTTATTAAATAGAAAATATTTTACCACAATTCTGGTGCCAATTGAAATGCCTTGTGTGTTTTCTGTTACGATATTTTTGTCATAGTGTACTGACGGTACTTTGAAGTACCACTTCAATTAATTACCTCTAAGGAATTTAATTTCTCACGGGTGAGTATTTTTTATGTTTATCCTTTAATTTTCTTTGTAGTAACTGAAAAAAAAATTACATGAGAAAAATTGCAGTAGATCATAATGCATTAGATAAGGGGTTAACCTGTGAAGTTTTATTATAATATTCTGAATGTGTTGGTTTGGTTTGGTTTGTGTTTATGACGGCCGATTATCAACACGTGGGATATAGGCCCTGGGGGGAGTGCCCTTCGTGGGGGTCTTTCTAAGGGAACCTAACCCGTATTTATGCATGGAAAACCACGGCTTCGAAGAAAACCACGAAAACTCCGAAACGGTTAGGCCGACGGGCGCGATTGGGTTTGAACCCAGCACCTCCCGTCTACCAGCTTCGAGAGCAGAACCTCTCAGCCACTGGTGGGGCCTGAATGTGTTGGAAAGGGTTTCATAATCCATGCTTAAAGCATTATTTTATGTTCTTGTTATTTATTTAAAAATGCTTCATGAATTGCTTTATATTTCCGTGATAATTCCAATACAGTTAATAAAACAAGATTGTGATACCAGCATTTTATGACATTTATTTTTATTAGGAAAATAATATATTTGCTATAATTTGATTTAAAAAAATGCTTATAATCATTTCATTAACATATCTTTTTCGATAACAACATTTGTGAAGCCTAAGAAACATAGAAAACACATTTTCTAAAAATATATTTTCTTAAAATTAATTTTTCTTATGTAAATTGCACTACTTACTCATTTTCTTTCTTTATGATGGCATATTTTATTAATTTACGAACAAAAGAGCAATATATATCATAAAACACAAAGAAGAAATATTTATGGCACTCAAAATCATGTTAGTATATTCAAAATACTTACTTATACTTTCAGTAGAAAATATATAGATATTCTAACAATATTTTATTCCTCACAAAACTAGACTGCAAACCTCATGTATTTGTACCTCTTTCAAAAAATAAAAGCTGATATTTCTTGTCATAATAATGTGTATCTATTACTTTTTATTTTTATAGTATTTTAATTATTGACTTTTACATCGTAAAATTTGCTCTGCGTTCTATTCTTAGTAAGAATTCACAGTTGAAGTACTCCAGAATAAATACCCGGAGAAATTATCGTTTACGCAAACGGATATTTTCGTGCAATTCTTATTTTCTATTCGCTTCAAAAAATTTAACGTATTTGATAATATTTCTTTGATACTTTAAATATTAAATGGCACGGTAATGAAAAATTTTAATCGGAGATATCTTATTTGATCGTATTTAAATAAGTAATTTATTTTAATGATAGAAATAAATTTGTAATTTTTATTAATGTAAAAACTAACTTCTATCAAATAATATTCGTTTATTATGAAAAATATAAAGCAATAGACAAAATATTTTTTAAAAGTAGGAAAAACAATCTAAAATAAATAGAGAGCGTGGGATTCGAGAGAGCGTGGGGCCACCGCGTATCGGCCTTTGTCCAAAACAGAATTGGCCTGCGAGTGCAGAATATTTAATTTTTTCCCCAAAACATGAGTTTCAAACACATCTCCTGCGACGAGTTGTCAAAGGATAAGCCGAGAGAAGAAAAGAACAGCTGCGGGTCAATTCATTTCAAATCACCCAGGTGGTGTCGCTCGACATTTTTAATTTAATTTAAAATGTCGAAGATTTTAACCTAAATGTATTTTAACCTAATGTCGAAGGTTTTAACCTAAATGCATTTTAACCCAATGACGAAGATTTTAACCTAAATGTATTTTAACCTAATGTCGAAGATTTTAACCTAAATGTATTTTAACCTAATGTCGAAGATTTTAACCTAATCGTTTAATCACATTTTCTTCACAGCTCATCAAAAACTGTGTTAAGTCTGTTTTTGTGTATTTTTCACTAATCTCAAAAGGATCTGATTAAAAAATTCTGAAAACTTATGATAATAAACATCTTTGTAATATAACGTTAAATTTTAAATTTTATGAGTGAGACTTAACTGGTTTTTGATTAACAGTTCACTAAAATTGCACTCCCGATTTTAGTCCAGATTAAAACGCCCCTTTTCCTGTTTGTTTTGCTTCAGATACATAGCATTACAGGTACTTTTTGCTTAGGTACGTTAAACTGGCGACAAATATATATGTATATGTACTCATTATTGCTTAGTTAAATAGAGCAGTGTCACCTTTTCAAAACGTTCTTGAAGGAGTGGGGGTCTTTTGATTTCATTGTGCTCAGCTGAGGAGCATCTGATACAATTTTATTCTGACATGTTTTGAAATTAACCTAAGTACTCGCTAAGACGTTACTTCACTTACGCGAAAGAAAAAACACCCGCTCGCTAATGAAATTTTATAAAATATCTCGTAAAAGGCAAGGGCCAGTAGCGTATCCAAACGAGATATTTAATGAGATTTAGTTAGCGAGCAGGTGTTTTTGATTTCGCGTAAGTGAAGTAACCTCTTAGCGTGTACTTAGATTAATTTCAAAAACATGTCAAAATAAAACCGCTTCAGGTTCCAGGGATCGTACGGGTAAGAAGAGATTTTACATAAGAAAATACTGGTACCGAAGAATTTCTTAGTCTGGAAATTCAAGGACCCGTACGAACCCTGGGTGCTCTTCAGCTGTGCACAATAAAATCAAAAGCGCACCCCCGCCCCTTACCCCTTCGGAACGAGCATCTTTTACAGAATTTTTTATCCTTTATCACCGGTTTTTTAAAACAGAATTTTTTGCCTAATTGAATCGGGAAAATGCTCGAATTAAAAAGGGCAAAACTTACAATAAAAATTTACTTGTGAGAATAATCACGGATTCTGAGCTCCTTACGCGGCACGTATACCGGTCGCTCGTCCCCAGGGGGTTAAAGAAAGTTTTGAAAAGGTGCCACTGCCCTATTTAACTAAGCAATAATGCGTAAAATTTGTTTTTTAATCGTCAATTTGAACGCACCTAAGCAAAAAGTATCTGTAATGCTATTTATCTTGAACAAAACAAAAAGAAAAAGGACGGGGAGGGGGGTGTATTTTTAGTGAACTGTTATTCAAAAAACAATTAAGTCCTACTCGTAAAATTTACAATTTAACTTATATTAGAAAGATGTTTGTTATCCTAAGTTTTCAGAATTTTTTAGTCTGCCCCCTTTGAGATATTAATTAGTGAAAATTGCCAAAAAGAGACTTAACTCAGTTTTTTATGTGTACTGTACAAAAAAAAAGGCTTTTCAGGATTGAAATTTATAAAAAATAAGTAGCCCTATAAGAGATCTGTGTAAGAAAAAAATATTTAAAGTGCGTCTGATCTCAATCATAAAAAATAATGGCAGCGGAACGTGGTGTTTGCCGTTTTATTTCTCCGGTATAGAGTATTTTTTTTTGGCCTAGATCCTCAAGTCTAATGAAAAATTTATAATTACAAAAAATGTCCACAATTTGATGCAGAACATTTTGGTTTTTGATTCATCTTCATAGGTAGAAAAACAAAACAGTTACAGCATTTTTCGTAAAACATGTTTTTCGCCCAAAAATGGCCGTGTAGCTTGTTAAAAATGGCCACCTCCAAAACACTATATGATAAAAAAAAATATGTTTTTAAACTCAGAAGACTTTTAAGAAAGGTTAGTTAACCCTTTAAGTGGCAAAGTACTTCTGTTGCTAGAATGGTAAAATGATTGACTGGCAATGGTATTTATGAACATATTTATATGAAAGTCAGTAAAAGCTTTTCTTCCGTACATTATATAAATCAAAATTTAATTTTTTAATTCTGGTGCCAATGGGGCTTTTGGAAATTAAAATTAAGAGGTATATATAATATACCGGGTCCTTTCAATGGGTTAAAAGATTAGGAAAATTAAAAATGTCGAGCGACACTCCCTGGGTGATTTCAAATGGACTGGCACCTGCAAGTAATTCTTAGATGCCATAATCCATTACGTTGACCGCATTAACCCTTTCAGGGGCGCCGTTCGCAGTCTGCAAAAGCTTGCTATTAAAGACCAAACTGACAAATGGCACCAGTAATATTTTTGTGCAATGCTGATTTCATAACATACGTGAAGAAAAGCTTTTGATTATTTTCAAATAAATTTGTTCGTTAATTGCGGTGTGAATTAATTATTTGAACATTTTTCGAACAGAAAGGCTTTGCCCCTGAAAGGGTTAAAAAATCTTAATACAAGATCAACGATTGGACTTATTTTACGCTGCTACTTGAATTAATATTTCTCAATTTCTCTTTCTAATTTTTCTGGTTTAGACTTTTCATTTTACAGCATGCAAAAAGAACACCGATCTTGTTAACTTTCCTGTCACAACAAAAAAGAAAATTATTGTTAGACATCCGGACAAATTTTTGCGGCATCACCATATGTTCAGGGTGAAATTCTAATTGAAATTTATTCTTTCTGCTTGTACTTGTGCAAAATATTTCAAAGCCATAATGTAATTATCACAGTAGAGAGAACAGAAAATTTCAACTTCAAGATATTTTTTGTAGTTTATAAAAAAATATTAAACTTTACTAAAACTTTTAAATATTTTAATAATAATATTTCTTTCTTCAAATTCTACCATAAAAAAGAGAAAGGTTTCTAGATTTAGCAGGAATTTTTTTGAAAATAAAATATAACATCCGAGATTTAAAGAAACACTGTTTTTTGCAGCTTGTAATTTTTGAAAGCGTTTTACATTAGATTTCACCGCGTATTAATGAGTTTTCTTAACCGAGTATCAACGCAAAATATCGGTTTTTTGAATGCTACAAATTCTCAAGTAGACACTTTCAGTTGATTTAAAGAATCTATATGCAATATTAAAACAATAATCTTTATTTGAGGCTGTTAATTCAGCATATTTCTCTGTTGAAAATCAAAATTTTTATTTCAGAATTAAAGGCATCCAAAAATATACGTATATATATTTCGTCTTGATACCAGGTTGAATAAAAGGATTAACCCATGGACTCCACACATGAGTTCAGCACCCGTGCACTACCATTACCGTATCAATATTCAAGGCCTCCGGACTGATTTCGTGACGCACCAAATGAAGATTAACCCCTTGAAGGGCAAGCAATTGCGTTTGTGTAATGCTTAATTCCCACCGGAAATTTAGAAAAATGTTATTTCAAAATAAGGAAAAGCAATTTTACGACGTTTTTCCACTAAAGTCAGAAAACTAAAATTTCCTAAAATTTTTCTGGTGCAAATCCTGATTAATCGTAGGTGAGATAAAATATATCCAACCGCCCCTCAAGGGATTAAGGGGTGGCGGTATATATTATATACCACCTACGATTAATCAGGATTTGCACGAGAAAAATTTTAGGAAATTTTAATTTTCTGACTTTAGTGCAGAGAAGTCGTAAAATTGCTTTTCCTTATTTTGAAATAATTTTTTTCTAAATTTCCGGTGGGAATTAAGCATTACAAAAACGCAATTGCTTGCCCTACAAGGGGTTAATCTTCATTTGGTACGTAACGAAATCAGTCCGGAGGCCTTGGGTATTGAGAAGGTAATGGCACTACACACAAATGCGATTTGGGATTTCGTAACTTCAAATGTGCTAACTATGCTGGCAGTATAGTGATAACGAAATATAACACATGATTCCAATACTAAAGTTAAGCGGTCTCAGGACTCTTAAAATTGAAAAAATGGAAAAAAAAAAGATAATTTTTAACATTTATCCCTCTCGCTGCGCAGCCCGAGCTATGCTCGGGCATGCATTTCCCCCTCAAATTTATATTATTTGGTTGTTCCCACCAGTTATTTTTTAGCGAAAACTTTGTCTCATTTAATCAGGACATTTTCCCCGATTGCGATAGTCAAAAATTTCTGCTTTAAAGAACCGGTGATAAACGATTAAAAATTCTGTAAAAGACGCTCATGGCAAAGAATTACTTACTCAGCGAAAGGGTTAATATCGCAAAATGTACATGATTTAAAAAACATGGGTTTAAAAGATATAAGTATGTTCGTTCATTTCATGTATTTAAAAAATTCCAAGACGCAAAATTAATATTTATAGGGGGCCTCAAATTGTGAGACATTTGTCGAGCGGAAAATTGGTATAACAGCTTGCGCGCAAGATTACAAAACAATTTTTGCAACTAAATTGAAATTTTTTGTGCCTATTATAATTCCGTTTTTAATAATTAGCCTGAATCTAAATAAATTTGTATTTAAAGCATTTTTATATTTTAATACTAAGTTGTACTTAGCTAATACAAAATTTGGAAAATTTCAACATTATAATCACCTGAAAAATATTTTTTTGAACAAAAAAAATAAAAATTTTAGGTTCATACAAATTGACATGAAACATATTTTTTGAAAATTTCAAGAAAAAATATTCAGAAGTGTTTATGATATGCCCAAAAACGTTTTTGGAGCAAAATGTCTTCAAAATTTCGTAAACGCCGCTTCAGCTACTGAGCGGCTATAATTTTAATAGCCATAAATTATGTACTAATGGGAATTTCAAGGAAACAATAATATCAAAATGTTCAGAAAAGATGTTAGTTTAAGAGCTAAAAAAGAATAAAATTTCGAAAATTTTGAAGATTTAAGAGTCCTGAGACCCCTTAAAGATTAATTGAACTATGATATTTATTTTTATCAAAAATCTCATGTCGTGCATGAAATATGGAAATCTAGGAAAGCATGTTTTCAAAAAGTGCCTTCATTTTAAATTTTGGGCTGTGCGAATTCGCACTAGTGTGATTTTACAGCTTGATGCACTGAAAAAGGTGCTTGGAAATTTTTCCGAAAATTAAGAAACGCAAAAATAATTACATTTGTTCCAGAAATGCTTCTTTAACCCTCCAGCCGCGGGAGATTTTTTCTGTTGTTTACTTTTTTTTAAATTAAGATTCTTTGATTCGCACGGCTTTTTGAAGTAGAAATAGTCACTTTATTTAATTACAGATTAAATAATGCAAGAATAAACCAAATTACGCGCTTTTAAAATAGTGGTGGGAATCAAGCACTCTGAATTTTAAAAAAATATATTCCACTGGAATGCAAAAATATCGTTTCCAGCGGCTGAAGAGTTAAATCTCTGAAATATGTTGGTTTTTGAGTATTCTAAGTATACAGGAACACTTTTTGAAATCGTTGGTAAACTAAGAAGAGGTTGTAATGTATTATATTATTGTAAACTTTCTTTCTAAATAAAGAAAGATTTCTATTTATTACAGTGTACGTCTAACACTAGAACCGCCAAGGCGGTCATTTTGACCGTTTCGAAACTTTCATTTCGTACCAGTTTGTTTCTATTTAGAGTATAACTTTCAGTTTCCGTGACTTTTCCTGTAATTCGAAAAGCAATGACATGCAGTGATAAATTTTCCAGTCAGGCAAAATTTGTGAAGTATTGCAGTAGTGTACCTACAATCGCCTAAACGGTCAAAATGACCTACGTCGATTTTAATGCACATTTTATCTAATAGATGTCGCAATACTTCATACAACCACACTTCAACAAAAGTTTCAACATTACCATAGATAACTTCTTTAATTCACTGCCCCGTGCAGAAAAACTAAAGTAGTCACTAAAAATAAGCATTGATGGCACAGTCAACTGCGGACGAAAAACAAAATTCCACAGGCCATAAAATCTGAAAAAAAGTCTTTGCACTGTAGACAAATTCTTGCCAAAGATGATATTACGTTGAGTTTATCAAAGGAAGAAAAATAAATATATTTTAATTCTAAGTTCCCGGCATCCATCAGTTACATTTGAAAATGGTGATAAACACTTACCAAAAACTGTAAAGTTCTACAATTTTACAAAATTTCAGGGGCAAGTAATTATGCTTCTGTAACAAAACTGTAAACAAACTGTAAACTGTAACAAAACTGGATACATATTAAGTGCCCAAACATAAGAGTGAAACTACAGGAAATTTGAGTAAAGTTTTATAAAAATATTTCACACAAGAATTTTGATTTAAAACAGTTTAACTTTATTATTTAACGTTTTTCTTCTTTGTTTATTTTAAACTTATTTCATAATCAAATTTCTGGTTTGTACCGAAGCGTTTTCGTATGGAAGCCGTCAAAATGACGGCTCACGGTAGTTCTAGTGTTAATGCTGGAAACGGGCGTAAATTAACACAGCTGCGCCGTCTTGTGGACGGGGTTGATAATCCACATACGCGAGCTTTTAGTGTGACGTCATGTATGACAGAATATCTACCATATACGCATATTTTCTAAATCTTCAGTCGCTCATGAAATATGAATTTATATTACCAGATTAATTGCAAAATAACGGCGTAGCGAGAAGGTCCCGATGCGCTTGACACCACGAAATTTTCTTCGCCTTTTATAATCGAAGTTCTTTCAGCTATTAATCAAGGTGAAAATAAAACTTTAAAATTTTAGTGGTGTGAACTAAGAAAACAGTTAAGCATCTTCCTGTAGTTCAACCCCATCCGCTACGTGGCGCGTGACCTTGATTGATGTGATCTCCTCTTTAATCTTGCGGTTACCTCTCCCATTTAAGATAGGACGAAATAACATGTATGCAGTTTTGTTTCTGTAATGCCGAATTCACACCGATCAAAAACTTTATTGCAAAAAATGAAAAAGCATTTTTAAGACTTTTTTTCCCACCAAAATTAGAAAAGTAAAATTTAACATAATTTTTCTGGTGCAAATCTTCATTAATCGTAGGAGGGGATATAATATAACCCACCGCCCCAGTGTTGCCAGTGGGCTACTTTTTTTTAATTCAGATTTCATGATTGGCACCCCTTTTTTGAAATGGTAAAATTCACTTTGTTTTTGCCTCAATTAATATGTCATTAAGTTAAGCACATTTTACCATTTCAAAAAAGGGGTGCCAATCAAGAATCTGATTTTTAAAAAAGTAGCCCATCTGGCACCGCCCTTCAAGGGGTTATATATAAGGCGAATATTTCTATTTTTAAACAGTAATGGAAATCAAGAAACCGGAATTTTAAAAAAGTATAGCGGGCTGGCAACACTGTTTCATAGATTCTTTCAGAGTTCGCACTATGCTACCCTTATTTTAGAAAATTTATCTTAGAATATTTAATTATAGAATATTCTACGATTAAACACACCCAGTATTACTGTTTTGAAATAGTGTTAGTAAAGTGTTTACGAAAACAAAAAATAAAAAATCAGAACGCTTGTTGTATTTGTTCATGGAATTCGAAATGGCATCAGAAAATCATTAAATTAAAATCGTTCATTTATATTACGCACAATCGCTTAATAAAATGTTTATTCAATTATAGTCTAGATTCAATCTAATTAAAATACAGTAAAATCAAGGAATTTCTCGCAATTTCAGTTTAAAACTATTGGTTTTACGAAGTCAATTAAGTACTTAAATCATTAATTTTGGGAGCGAAAAGAGTTTTTCTTTTACTGCTGCTAAGAATAAAAGTGACCAAAGTAATTAACGTGTTTTAAGACTTTAATATATTTTAGGCGTATTATTTTTTAAATGTCCTACTTATAAAAACTTCGGATCTTGATATTTTTGAGCATTTTTCCGATAAAATTCTGCAACTGGAGTATTAACATTGATAAAGATTATCGATCAAGTTTCCCTAACAAGGGACTAGAAAACATTGTTAACCATATAAGTTATTCTTTTTTATTTTTATTTTTCTCGTACAATAAATTGAAAATATGTGATAAACACCTCTTTTTATAAACTAAAATATTCTTAATATTTAGCCTAAAAATTTCTGTCATTAAATAGAATGAAATAGTAATTAAGAAAATTAGTGGTTTCAAAAAGCTTTAAGTAATGGATCAAGCAAGCTCTACTTGACTGTACGTCATGCGAGCAAATCCGTTAAGTGGTTAATCAATATTTCTTTTATTCCATTTTTTTCACAAAGTTTTTAACTTCGTTTCGGGCCGTTACCATCGAAATACTCAAGGCCCGAGGACACGAGTTGTGACGTTATCGCTAATGGACCGACTTCTCACTAGTGTTGCATCTCACACCAGAAATTTTTGAATAGCAATTTTCTTTTCTTTTATTTGTAAAATATCTATTATCTTATAAAGCAATGCCAATTATTTAAACTTACTGGTGAGAATTCGGAATCCCTAAATAAAAATTCAGCTAGATGCGGAATGTCACAGTGTTGCCTCATCTGGCTGATTTGTTATTGAGGGATTCCAAATTCTCGCCAGTAAGTTTAAATAGTTAGTATTGTTTTATAAGATGATACATATTCCATAAATAAAATAAAAAGAAAATTGCTATTCAATTTTTTCCGGTGAGAATTCAGTCGATTAGTGATGACGTCACAACTCGTGTCCTCAGGCCTTGAGTATTTCGATGGCAACGTTCTGGCGCATGTATCAATGAATAAAGAGGAAATGACATATTCTCAAAATGGTGAAGCGTCAACTACAACCGGTTTCGCAGTGTCGCATTACAGCCGGAGCAAACTTCCACCAGTAAATTTAAATAGAAATTTTGTTCTTATTTAAATGCTTTATTAAAGCACAAATTCAGTCTCAGTTATGGCCAAAAACATATATTTAATTTTACTGGTGGAAGCTTATTTCTGCTCAAGTCAAGACCTCCACTTCCGCCATATTTTGACAAGCTAAACAGCTTCATGTCAGTGTCACTGAAAGAGATTATAATAATAGGGCTAACTCCCACCACTAAAAACGGATAGAAATTTTTACCATATTAGTGAGAGAAATTTTGGAGGAATAAGACGCTAAAATAAGGCAAAATTTTCTATTCAAAATTAACTGGTGGAAGTTTGCTTCGACGGTAATCAGAAATTGTTTATCCGATGTAAAAATACAGCCGCCATCTTGTGATAACCTCCTCGGTAACTTCATTTGAACTGGTAGACTCATCGCTATTTTTCTCCTCCTCTTTAACCCATTAACCGCTGGTGTTGCGTTCACGCAACAGTCAAAATAAATGCGTATAAAAGATTAGCTATCAAATGAATTTTATATTAATAGTAATTTTTGAGTAGGGTATATTATGGTTACTAATTCAATAGAAAAATATTTTCTTTCAACACATTTTTTATATTTAATAACAAGTTCGAAACTTAAAGCATTTTTAAACGAAAACTTTCACGTTGTCTTTTTCGCAGAAGAAATATAGTTAGACAAACGTAAGCTTTAGAGTAAATCTATTTTTACACAAGGTCAAAGTACATAAGAACATTCAACGAATCAGTTGCTTTCGTTTTAATGGAGGAGGAAGAGATAATAGGTGTTGCGTTTACGCAAAGTCAGCGGAAAAGAGGTAGTTCCAGTACTCACTCGTATCGTTCGACTCTGTGGATTTTTTTCTTATTCCATGCTCACAGAAATGCTTCAAATACATATCTTACGTTCTTCGAAGGTCTTCAAAAAATTTTTAATAAAGATTCATATAATTATGACGGGAACGAAACAAATATTACCGTTATTTCATCAGAAATAGCAGAAATTATTGATGAAGAAGAAAATAATAATAGATCAAAAAGTGATAATGATATTTTACCTTTAGATACTGCTGGCGAAATTGAAATGTGCGTGAAAAAGAAGTTTGTATCCTCTAAAAGTAGTGCAAATCACACATACAAAAAAAAAAAAAAAAAAAAAAAAAAACAACAACAAAAAAAAAAAAAAACCTGGAGATTTGGAGAGGATAAAGGTAGAAAAATTGATTATGACTCAGCCAAAATATGAAGAAAAAATAAAACCTTGATCAATGCGAGAAGGTATAAAGATTATGTTTGAAAATAAATATTGTCACTTAGATTTCAGACATGAAGTTGCATTGTACCTTTTGCGAACACCCTTTGAAAGTAAAGAGTTAACCATAAACAAATCAGCCAAAAGAAGGCATAATAAGTTCTCCATGCAAAAGCCATTACAGACAGAACGCGGAAATTTAACCCTTCCCGGGGCAATGCAATTAAATTTCTGAAATGTTGAAATGAATGAATGACACCGGTATTTACGAACAATTACATAATAAAGGACAATTACTTTACCACAATTCTGGTGCCATTGTGGCATTTGGGAAATAAAATTAATTGGCTTCATAAACATACTACTGCCCCTGAAAGGGTTAATTGTCAAGTCCGATGACAGCGGAAGACTGCATTGTAAACAATGCCATATCCAGAATATTTATCGCTTCAGTACATTTGCAGAGGTGCCAAGCTCGCACTAATCTTCCGTAATGCGGGGATTAATTTAACCCAGTTTAACGAAGTTTCGAACCAGAAAAATTATTTGATGAATCTTTATTTATTTAATTCCAGTTTCCTACGTGGAACATATTTAATTTCATCTCTGAAAAAAAATTCCGGTACGAAATGTATTAAACCAGGGTTAAATTAACCCACATATTACGGAGGATTAGTAGCAACTTGGCACCTATGCATTTGTGATGTTGATTTACATCATAAGTGTAGCGAATATTTTGATACTTGAAACTGCTTTCTGTATATGATCAGTAATTTAAAAAAAATAAAAAAAATTAATTTTAATAATAAATTAATTACATTAGAGTGATTGCTTGCTGTCTAAATTGTAACAAAGGTAAAAAAATCTTACAGTGCCCATATATGCAAGAAAATCCTGCTGATGCTCAATTGAACTCAATAAACATGAGTACTCTTATTCCGCTGACGTTGCGTGAACGCAACACTCCATTTTTCGCAAGCTAACACAATTTTTGTTATTTCCACTATAAATTAATGTTATATATGTTCAAATGAATAACCAATATCATTTGTATAAAAAATTTTTAACACCTTATAGTTTTGGCGGTTAATGGGTTAACCCATAAATGCGCGATTTCTTATTTTGTTTCGAAAACATTAATCACAGATACATTTTTCATATAATACGTCAGTCTTTTCTTCTGTTGCACATCTGCAATATAATTAAAAACTACTGTCGTGTGGCTGTTTTACGCTAAAATAGTCCAAATTAGAAAATATTTTATGAAGTATGTCTCCCAATACCTTATTTTATATAATTATTTATTATTTATTTTATAAAACTTAAACTTTAACCCTTTAATTCCCATGATAGAATACGTTCTAGAAATTAAGTAGTTCAGAGAAGTAGATTTTGCTATTTTAAAATTTTCTCGTGTGATTTATGTATATACGAATAAAAAAATCTATTAAATACAAAACACTGTTGTTTGCATATATGCAAATCTGCGCATTAAAGGGCTAATCATAACTCGATTGTATACAGCCTATTCGCTACTTTCTTTTAATTCAGATTGCCAAATAAGCACCGGGTATAAATAAATATTCACTTTATTTAATGACACATCAAATAATTTGGGAATCAGGCGACTTATAGAATTTTAAAAACATTGGTGGCAATCAAGCAATTTTCATTTTAAAATATTAGGAACGCTGTTCGTCATTCCTTTTTTATGTCTTTTAAGAAAATTATGAAACTTTAATTTGGAAAAATTACCGAATTTTATAAATTTATAATCTTAAGGGCTTCCGGTACAAATATTCTTCTTCTTTTTTTTAAGATTTTCGAAATCATTCGCAATACTATTTACTTTTAAGCTTTTTTGTTACTCCTATTTCCAAATAATAATATTCGCCTTATGTTATTCAGGAATGAGAATTTTCCGACCCAAATAATTGATCTTCACCACTAAATTTTAATTTTTTTTTTTTTTTTTTTTTTTTTTTTTTTTTTTTTTTTTTTTTTTTTTTTTTTTGCTTTATTAAATCTCAGAATTTCTGTCATTAAATACTGCGAGAAATACTATAAAAATTTAGTGATAGCAATCGGTCATTTGGGTCGGAGAATTCTCATTCCTGGTTATTGCAGATCTATGCATTCATGATTATGCAAATATTGCTTGCAGGTCAAATATTTTCCCCTATTTCATATTATTATTCATTTTTTTTAAAGCATAAATTTTTAAATATGATCCATTCTTCACCCTCTCAGGGGTAGGGTACTTGCATTCGTAAAATATTAAAATAATTGAATGACACCAGTATTTACACGAAAATTTATTTCTAAATATGAAAAAGTATACTTTCACGTATTTGATAAAAGTGAAATTTTCATTGAAAAATTCCTTTGCCAATGTGGCAAATAGGAATTAAAATTAGGTGATGCCGTAGCGGCATCACCGCCCTTCAAGGGGATAATACTAATCTAGATTAACAAAATGTATGCATAGGGGAAATATTTGTACCTAGGCATAGCTGCCAACAGTTCGGCTTTCTTGTACCAGAAAAATTTAATAGAAAATTGTGCCTTATTTAATCGACTGATTATGGTGATTCAAATAGGTTAAATTTACTTTTAAATTTTTGTGGTAAGAAAAAGATTAAGATGTTAGCAGCTATGTCTAGGGATCCTTTTTATAAATAATATGTGGATCTAAGATTTATTATTCTGGGTGAGTGAAAACTAGGGTGTAAAACGGGGGGTGGCCAACTGTGGCACGCTCGACACCTGTGAAATTTTATAGTAATCATTGCCTTATCTAATCATCGAATCTCTGTGATTCAAGAAGTCGACTTTTTCTATAACATTTTAGTGGTACCCTGCCTTCCACAGTTGGCCATCCCTTGTGTAAAAAAATGAAGATTAAAAAAAAGTTAAAAATGGATTTTTTTACTACAATCAGATATATTTTTTAATCGGATTTTTGTGAGTTTCTTCCCTAAGTAAATTACGGAATTGATTGCTACCAATAATTTTAGGTTTCCGAAACAATTAAACCTCTAATTACTAACATAATCTAAGTTTTTTGGGTTTAATTAATTATTATTATTAGTTAATACAGTGATGGAAAATTGACGCAGAGGAGGAGCCTACTGACACCACTAAATTTTAGTAGTATTTTTCGCCTTATCTAATGACAGAATTTCTGCACTTTTATTCAGGTGGAGAATACTATAAAATTTTAGTGGTGTCAATAGGCTCCTCCTCTGCGCCAATTTTCCAGCACTGTTAGTAATTAAAGTAATCGTAAAAACTGCTTTCATTTTCATTAGTTAGTAGTATACAATAATGTTATATGCATCAATATTTTGTAACACTTATGTAAAACCATATTAACCCGTTCGGGACTATGGGTGCATATATGCACCCTCAAAAAGGGCTTAAAACGCTTGAGTTTTATACCAGTAAAAAAGAAAAGTAAAATTGATTATATTTAATTACGACATGTTCGTGATTTATAGAGTTAAGTGAAATAATTAAAAAAAAAAGCGGTGCTAAACGAATAAAATTCGTGTAAACGATGCCAGTCCTGAACGGGTTAAAAACTATCGATATTTACATTTATTAAAATTATTAATAACTGCATTTAATATTGTTAACACTGCTTAATCTTAATAATTATTAAACAATGAATTATCTAGTTAGGAAAATATTATACATTTTTATGCTTCAATTACTAAGATGATAATTAATAATTTCGTATTCATTTTAGGAAGAAAATGTGGTAAGGTGCAAGCCCCTAAAAAAGACACTAGTTCGGTAAAAAAAAGGGCGTTATTCAGGGCTCCCACTGGTCCGTTTTTTGAAAACCACTATTATTTTATAGAAAATTTCGTAGAAGGTTTTAGCAACAATCGCAATAAAAGCGCCTTTCGGGGAAAGTTTTAACAAAAGTTAAAAAAGAGATTGTTGAAAAAAAGTGGTGTTCATTAAACGGACTCAGTGGGAGCTCTGCATTATTCCATGAGGAAATATATTGGTAATGTCATAGCTGTCAACATCTTACGCTTTTTTTACCATACAAAATTATAATAAGTTTTCTTTTTTAGTAAGTAATTATAGTAAGTAATCTTTTTAAATCGCCGTAATCTGCCGCTTAAATAAGGCAAAAATTTCCATTAAATTTTTGCGGTACCGAAAAACGGAAGAGTTGGCATCTATGGTGATGTGTTTAGTAATGAAATAAGAAAAAAGTATATAATTTTTTAATATTATAAATATATTAATATAGTGACATTAATTTTTTAATCATTTTATGAACTATAAATTGAAAAAGACAATTAAATGGCGACGTACTTTAATAATGTTCTGTTTTTTTGGTTTGTTTTTTGTTTTGTTTTTTCAAAAGAAATAAAGTTCTATAACTTTTGCACGGTCTTGGACAGACAGAATTAAAAATTTTATATTAAATATCTAAAGGTGAAATTCACTTAAAAAAAAAAAAGCAGGTTGCATTTTTCGATTTCAAAAAGAGCAGGGGGCACCTTAACAAATGCTCTTTAGCGAATAGTAAGTAATTACAGAATTGATATAAACTGCAAATAAGTATAATTTAATTAGTTAGTAGCACAAATAAGAAAAAAATATACATAGTTTGCAGCTCGTTTTGCATTTGTACTTAGGAAATTTATGTCAATTGCCTAATATAAACTTACGCACATGTATAATATTTCTTGATAGCAAAAGAAAATTTAAATATAATTCAAAAATATATGAAAATGAGTTACACACATACAGAGTAGATATAAGAATAGCCAGTACTATTTAAAATCGTCACAATATTAAATAGAAGCTTTATTACAAATCAGTAGTGATTATTAGCATGCGGTGCCAGTGCTGCCAGAGGGCTACTTTTTTTTAAGTCAGATTTCTTGATTGGCACCACTTTTCTGAAATGGCAAAATCCCACTTGTTTTCGCCTTAATTAATGTGTCATTCAATAAGGCAAATTTTACTAGTTGAAAAAACTGGTGCCAATCGAGAAATCTGAATTTTAAAAAAGTAGTCCACTGGCAACACTGTGCGGTGCTTCAAACATAAAAAAAAGAAAGTTTTGCTTCCTTTTCAATTATTAATTAATTTCTTTATTTGGTGTATGTGAGTTTAAAAAAAAATCATTTATTCAACCTCTACCGAAGAAGCGAGCTTCAAAAGTTTAAAACTAACTAACTATATTTACTCTATATTGAAAGTGATAAAAAAAAAACTGTTTATGATCACTGTGGTTTTATTTCAATTTCAAAGAAAATTCTTGGTTTCGATGGCAAAAGTATTCATCTCTATTGTTCTTTCCGACACCAACACCAATTGTCGATGTCGAAGAAGAATCGACAGAGTTGATAATGATTCCCTGTACGTTTACTTAAATCTAAAATCCCCATACATTTAAAAAAATTGTCACCTGACTTTATTCCAAAAATTCTTCTAATGTCGAATTTGGGTAGCTCCGCCTCAAATACCACCTTCATATGATTTTTATGCAATTTTGCACTTATATTTGTACATATTTATATATGGTACCCATCACACAGTTTCCGCGCTTATAAATATTTTAACCCCTTGAAGGGCACCGGTATATTATATATCGACTTAATTTTAATTCCGAAATGCCACAATGATGGCGAAACAGCACCGAAAACTGGCGATATGAAGCAATTAAAATAATAAAACTTTGTAAAAAATCAACATAAAATAAAAACAAAACATAGGACGCGTTTCGAGCTAAAAAAGCTCGAAATTATTTTAATTGCCACAATGATACCAGAATTTTTTAATTAAATTTTGCGTTTATAATGCATATCAAGAAATGCTGCTCTTAATCATTTTCTAAATAAATTTTTCGTAAATCCTGTTGTCATTCAATCATTTCAGCATTATAGTAAGAGAAATACTTTGCCCCTGTAGGTGTTAAATCTATGGTGGCCAACTGTGGCACGCCGGATACCACTAAAATTTTACAGAAAAAGTCGACTACTTGAATCGCCGCGATTCGATGATTAGATGAGGCAATGATTACTGTAAAATTTTAGTGGTGTTGAGCGTGCCACAGTTGGCCACCTCTGTGTTAAACGGATACACATGATGAATTTTTTGGGAAAAAAGAGGGGATTTTCGTATAAATATAAGATATGATTTTTCAAAGTTTTTATATCGTTATTTCAGATAAATAAACAAAAATTACCAGTTATGGGTCTTTAGTAGCTGTCAGGGTTGTAAGTTTAGCCTACATTTTTATTCAGAAATTCTGAATTCATACCTGAAAATACGAACAGTTTATTCTGGTTTACGTAATTACATTCATCTAATGATTATTTAAAATACAAATTCTTCTTTAGGAATTTCCGGTGTGAGTTCTTAATTTCGGAACAAAAATACGGGTCAAACTGTCAACCCTAACTTCTCCAATTAATCATTAATGACATAAAATTCAGTGCAGTAGCCTCAGAGAAAATTGATTTTTATAAAAATATAAAAAAGCACTTTCATCTCATAAAGCTTTAACATTTGAAAGTCGAAAACAGGGAAAACTTACTGTCAGATATGTAGCTACATCTAGGGAAAAGATAATTCAAGTTCATTGAAAGGCATGTTGTTTGTGGTCATCCGGTTATGCCCTTTATTTCATTCTTCAGCGCAGTCTTAACTCATTAAAACCGGTTGGCAAGAAAACCTGCAATGCAAGGGGAACAAAATTTTAAAATTGCAATACCAGTATTTTATTTTGGAAATTTTCGCATTATCGTATCTCAGATTTTGCGCGATTAAATAATTCAAAATTAAAAATCGCAAAAACTGGTGTCGAAGAATTTAAAGAAGTGTAAAGGAGGCTCGTCGCTAATGGGTTAATATAAGGCAGGGGTGGCCAACTGTGGCACGCACGACAACACTTTTATAGTAATCATTGCCTTATCTAATCATCAAATATCTGCGATTCAAGAAGTCGATTTTTTCTGTAAAATTTTGGTGGTATCCGGCGTGGCACAGTTGGCCACCCCTGATATAAGGGCTTTTGCAGTACCTGTTACAGGTAGAGAGCTACGCTTTTTATGCAAGTGAACATATTCACAGATAAATTTTAAAAAATATAAATGGTAATTCTTTTAATACACACACACCGAATTCACTTACCAAGTGCTTAAAAATTTGAGATCATACTTTCGTTTTTACGCCAATGTCATAGGTGGCAACGTACAACTAATTTTCCGTAATGTGCCGGTTAATTTCACCCATGTTTAATGACTTTCGAATCACAATTGCTTTTTTAGAAATGAAATTAAAGAAGTTCCACGTAGTAATCTTAAAGTAAATAAATAAAGATTCACCAAATAGAATTTCTTTTTCGAAAGATGGTTTACCCGTTCACGGGTAAAGTATTTCAGTTGCTAAAATATTGAAATCATTGAATGAATGACACCAGGATTTATGAACAAATTTATTTTTAAGTAAGAAAAATGTTTTCTTTACGCACATTATAAAATCGATTTAACCCCTTGAAGGGCACCGGTATATGTTATGTACCACTTAATTTTAATTCCTAAAAGCCACATTCACACCAGAATTTAGGAATTAAATTTTACTTCACATGATGTACGCGAAGAAAAGCATTTACTTAATTTCATATAAAGTTGTTCATAAATACCGGTGTCAATGAATCATTATAACATTTTAGCAAGAGAAGTGCTTTGCCCCTGAAAGGGTTAAAAAGAATTCTGGTGCCACGGTGGCATTTAGAAATTAAAATTAAATGGTATATATAATATACCTCCGTGCCTCAGGGTATTAACCCCTTAATTCTCGTTCCCGTGATATTCAGGGGCTGCGACTTTTATTCAGGTTATCAGATTTGATTTATTCCCACCAGTTTTAACGAATAGTGTAACTGGATTTGTTATGGTATCATTTTACCAGTCAGTAAATAAGGTGAACATTTCTTTTTCAAAAAAGCGGTGCCAATAAGCAATTTGATTTTTTAAACCGTAATTTAATGCGACCGTTAAGGGGTTAAACTGGATCGAAATTATCCATATATTGCAGAAGAATAGTGGGTGGCTTGGCAGCTATGTTCAACGTTATACTGTCTCAGCGGCACACAAAGTTGAACCTTTTCTTATAACAGAAATATACACCATAATTTATCGTATAATTTCTCTCATAATATGAGTGGAATATCAAATTTTACATTCAACGATGTGAGAATACGTCTATAAGAAAAATAGTGAGAACAATTGATTTACTGTTACTAAAAGAAGAAAAATTCATTTTCTCCGAATCAAACATGTTATTGATGGTTAATGTGTTTCAAAGAAAACAATCCGGAATAGAAAATTTCTCTTTTTTTTTCAATCTATCCTTTTTGAAAGACGTATCATTGACAAGATAAGCTGATTTGTTTTCACCTAATACACGTATAGTTGATCTTCAAAAAGGATTTTTTAAAATACTTATTTCTACATTACAAATGTATGTTTAAATGTTACAAATCTATTTCAAAGCTTCATGCAGGATTTCCGAATACTACATATATTTTACAACATTTCTTACCATTTGAAGAGCATCCAAGGAAGCACAGATCCCTCCCACTGGCCCGTTTTAGAACACCAGTACATCAAAAGAATTTTTTCAGTGGTAGGATTTTAGAAAATTTGGAAAATAAATGTCCTGCGAAATTTGCAAGATAAATCTAAAATAAAGAAAATTGTTCCAAAAATATGGCATTAAAAAAAACGGATAGCGTGGAAATTCTGTATGAAATGGAAAATGGAGATATTGTTTTACTTTAATTATTCACAAAAAATAATGCAAAATTAGGGTTTTTTATTTTATTTTAAATATTTAGTTGTCTGGGTTTAATATTTAGCTACGCATGGTAATGGTATATGGAAGTATATTCTAAGGTAAGATGGATGCAATACTCATTTCTTTGTAGGATAAGATTGAAAATTTTATTTCATATGATCTATTATTTCAGCACAAAAATTTCTTATATATTCATGTAAAATGCTTATGAAATACAGGGAAGAAAACCTTTTAATTTTGATGACGAAATGTTATAAAAAGTTCTTCCATATATAAAAAGTCAAAACGCTTTGCATCAGTTAAGTAACATTTCTTATTTGATTTAACCCTTTCGCGAGCGGTGTCCTTAAAAAAAGACAACTAATTTTAATTTTACTGGCACCCATAATATTTAATTAAAATGCTCCTTTTATAACATACTTGAAAATAAACAAGTTTATATTTTCTAATAAATTTGTTTATAAATTCTGGTGTCAGTCCATCATTTCATCAGTTTATAAACTGTGTTACTCGGCGCCAGAAAGGGTTATCCAAAATTTAAAGTTTCAGAATTGTAATTTTATTATCGCGTTAAATAAAAACTAGAAGAAATTCGCAGATTTTGTTAATATTTAGAAACGAATTATGGAATTTTTATGCAATTGTTGTTATAAAACTAATAATAATTGCTAAAGATGAGTGAAATTTCTTGACTGAATATATATATACACATATCAGAATCTTCTATTTTTTAGCATATTTGAGAAAGCAGTAAATGGACTTTCAATTTATATATCTTGCATAGCTGCCAAATTTTCCTATATTTGAATATCACTATTTCAGAATTGAAATACTAGCTTTATTTAATGACAGGCTAGTTCCATGAGTACTTGTAGTGTGAGTCACATGCTATAATTTTTGGCTACCAGTATTTTAGAACGGACTTTTAGTTTAGACTCGTAGGCGTTCTCTAGTTGAAAAAGGATGATTTTAGCAGACTGAGATGCCTCTTTCCGAGTTTTTTTTTTTTTTTTTTAAGAATGTTTAACACTTTCGCTGCCGATAACGCGCCAGGGCGTGATGACATCCCGTGCTTGCGCGGGATCGGCAGCGAAAGTGTTAAAACTAACAGACAACACCAACTTTTTTTAAATAAAAGTTTCCTTTAAGAATGTAAGTGAAAACAAGCATTTATTTCTTTTCAAGAAAATTCCCCCGTAAATTCTGATGCGATTAAATTATTTCAGCATTTTACAAACTGAATTACTTTGTGTGCACAGCAGACGTTGCGCATGGCACTCAACCTGTTACGATCTTGGATTCATATCTGCAGATTCCATTTCTTTTGACTTATCTCTGAACAGACTAAAATCACATCGTTCCTGGTCTTCTTTTTTTCATTGGGTACCGTGGCTCACATGGAGGACTTTTGCTATAGCGTCATAGCAGGGCTCCCAAATGGTCCGCCAACTGGATACCAATATTATTTTAGAAAACTTTTATTTTTAGATTTTTCTTACAAACCGCTACGGAATCACCTTTGAAAGTTAATTCTAGCGCAAACCTACCATGAAATTTTCTGTTAAAATTTATTGGTATTCAGTTGGCGGACCATTTGGGAGCCCTGTTATAGCGATTCCTTAATTACAGTGCTCATCGCCCGATGTGCCCAACGGGACTTGTAGTACAGGGCTCCCAAATGGTCCGCCAACTGAATACCAATAAATTTTAACAGAAAATTTCATGGTAGGTTTGCGCTAGAATTAACTTTCAAAGGTGATTCCGGTGCGGTTTGTAAGGAAATTTTTAAAAGAAAATTTTTCTAAAATAATATTGGTATTCAGGGTGGAGGACTATTTGGGAGCCCTGGTAGTGCAATATCATCTAGCACTGACGCTGATGTCCAGGAACGGGTCTACCTGGCGGTTCGATTGTACATACAGATTGCTTCTTGTTTGTCCTTGATTGAAATTATGTTTTTCTCATGTCGAGGAGCGCATCTACCTGGCAGTTCGACAGTATATACAGATAACTGCTTGTTAATCCTTGCTTGAAGTTACGTTTTTTTTCTGATGTCGAGGGACGCGTATACCAGGCGGTTCGATACACAGATTGCCTCTTGTGTGTCCTTTCTTTAAGTCACGTTTTTCTAATGTCGAGGAATGTGTCGACTTAGGTGTTCAACAATAAACGACAGATTGCAACTTACTGGTCGGTGCCTCTAGTTTGCGTTTATCGTGACAGTGGAGTTTTAAATACCGTGTATTAAAACATAATTAAGAAATGTTGAAGGTAAAAATAAAAGGAAGTAAAAAAGAAAGTTACGTAACACCGTCATCAATTATTTTCTTATGTTAGCATGAGTAATGCACTTGATGGAAGTAGGGTTATTTTTTGTATGAAAACTACACTAATGATGAAGAAAAAGTGGATGAAAAAGATATCGATGGTTAAGACGACCGATGTGAGTTGGAGAGAAGATTTAGATGACAGTGACATTAGGCCTTCAAATAATCTTCTTTTTAGATTTTTCTTACAGATTTTGAAAACGGCTACATAATAGAAAATCTTATAAAGACCTACCGCAAGAAATTTTCTTATTACTACACAGGTAGGTTGACACATTTATGCGTCATTTATAAAACTGTCGTTAAGAATGTCTGAATTTTCGCCAGAAGTTTCGCCGAAAGGTTGCCAGCGTGGCCTCCAATTTTAATCCGAATTTCAAATTCGTGCTGCAAATTTTGAAAGAGAAATTATTACTTTCATTACATTTTATATAATGCATATTATTACTTTTATATATATGCGATCGGTAAATGTCTCTTATTAAA
The DNA here is from genome assembly GCA_963932465.1 of Maratus speciosus. NCBI lineage: Eukaryota > Metazoa > Arthropoda > Arachnida > Araneae > Salticidae > Maratus > Maratus speciosus. Next base: position 198,133,159 of record OZ010796.1, on the reverse strand, counting down.
TGGAACCTAAAATACTATTCTTTATTTCTGGTATTAACGCTAGATTTCTAAATAAAAATGGACGCTAAACTGGCAACGCTGCCGAGAAAGTTTCCATAGTTATTTTTGGTTATCATAATGACAGATATTTCGTAAATAAAATAATAATAAAACAGTATCAAAATTTTCTGGTGTGAGCACAAAATCTCTGAACACCTCCAGATTGTCAGACCAGTACACTGTTTACGGCCTATGTTGTGATATAAATTACTTATGTTTGAAAAACTGAGCAATGAGAGCTCTGCTATGACATGGATTTGCACGTTCCTAAAATGATAAAAAAATTTAAGTACTTTCCTATAAATAATTTTATTTTTAAGTCAGGCATTGCTTCTCCTTTACGTTTATGATTTTTCCTGAAAAAAAAAAAAAAAAAAAAAAAATGTGTCAGATTTTGGTGCGCGTTTTATAAAAGCGATTCTCTACAGAGTAATACAGTTATGCAATAAACCAGACGTGTTCGTGTTCATTTTTAACTTTAAGATCTATTTCATTGCGTAATATACGAATGATCCTTTATGACAAAGTAGAGGAATATAAAAGTATTTAAAAAATTGACGAGTTTTTTTTTTCTTTTACCAATTGGATCTAAAATCGCAGTTCGGATTCTGTATACATGTATTCTTTTATTAAATTTTATTTTTTGTGAGAGTGTGTTCAATCTAGAATGCTAAAGTACGCAATAGCCTAGTAAAATCAGAATAATTGATCCATTTTAGTTCAACATACACTGTTAAAACCTTGAGGGGCGGTGGAATATACAGAGTTGCCAAGTCTCCGGCTTTTAGCATACCAGTATTATCTTAGAGAAAATGTTGTTCCTTTGAACCGCCGAAATGTTCCACTTTAAAAAAAAACAACAACAATTTCTCTACTAAAATATTGGTATCAAAATATCCCGAGACTTGGCAGCTCTGGATACATTATATGCCACCTAATTTTAATCAAAATCTACACCAGAAACATTTGATTAAATTTTACTTTTATAACTTTGGTGGAAAAAGTTGAAAAGTGGCATTTTCCTTATTTTGAACTACATTCTTTCGTGAATTCCTTTGCTTTCCCATATTTCGAAATAAAAAATTTCAAAATTTCCAGTATGAATTCATGGTTACAGAAACATAATTACTTGCCCTTAAAGGTTTAAACGAATTCTTAACCCCTTAACTGTTTTGCCCGAGTACCGCTCGGGCAAAAGTATTTGCTATCTTCGATACTAAAAGCTTTTGGATACCACTTAAATTTAACGTGTTAAATGGCATAACTTTTTCGATTGTACAAAGCAAAACGTTTTAGTAAAAAAAAAAAGTCGTGCAGGTTCCTTATTTTCAATTTATTCTGTCAAAAAAAAAAAAAAAAAAAAAAAAGGAAACAGTTAACCCTAGATCTACCGGGAATTTTATTCAAGTTTTAATAAAACGTTCTACACCAGAATTTTTATTTAAAACTATTTAACTTATTTATTTACCTTATTTTTGTCTGGTTTATATACTTAGTTTATTTTAAAGAAATTTCTGGTTTGAATGAACATTTTGTATGTACCTGTCGGGTCCAATGGACCCGTCTGGTAGACGGAGGGTTAAGGGGGTGGACCGCCTAATTTTAATCCCTAAATGCCACATTGGCACCAGAATATTAGAATGAAAAAATTCCCTTTATTAAGTACGTGAACAAAAGCTTTTGCTTATTTTGAAATAAATTTGCTGGTAAATTATGGTGTCAACCACTCATTTCAGTATTTTGCGAATAGAAGTACCTTGCCCCTGAAAGGGCTAAGTATTATTTTATTTGATATAACATAGCTCTTCCAGAAGTGTTATTATTTAACGGCAAACTGGTAAACATAAACGTACCAATAACTCTAATGCAAATCCCATGTAATAACAATATTTAACCCTCTGTCTACCAGAAGGGTCCAATGGACCCGACATGTATATTCAAAATATCTATTCAAACCAGAAATTTCTTCAAAACAAACTAAATGTATAAATCAGACAATAATAAGTTAAATAAGCAAATTAAATAGTTTTAAGTAAAAATTCTGGTGTAGAATATTTTTATAAAACTTGAGTAAAATTTCCGGTAGTTCTAGGGTTAAGAACAGCATGGTCTTTGCAAATACACGCTCAGAAATATGAATACTTATTTATAACAGAACTTTTAAACAGAAAAATATTAGAAAACATTTTAAGTATAAACCTCATCGTGTGTAAGAATCCTTTCATTCAAAATAAATGCTATTTTTCCATAGTAACAAATTGCCAGATACTTTGATCGTATCATTTCAGTCACGTAACAGAACTGTACACAAGCTAGAACAAATGATTCTATTGAAGATAAACAATCCAATGTTAAATCAGCATTGTTTTTTTATATGTTAGCCAAAGAATAATATGGTTCTGGATAGAAAGATTTTGATAACAATTCAAAGGATTTCTTTGAATATCTTTTATTTAAACATTTGAAATTTTCATAAACAAAATATATTTAAATGTTCCTAAAATAAGTAAACAATAGTTGAAATATTAATAGTTTTCACCGAATGATAAAGAATTCAAGGTGAGTAAACTCTTTAAAATTTACAAGGAACATGATACCACGAATTCATACAAGAAATCACTGATTAATTTCTCCAAATTAAAAATTGGTCTATGATTCATCGAAGAATTTTTAATTTTTTACTACGATTAAATAAGTCGAAAGATTCGAAAATTGTTGTAAAACTATACGCAACATGGCATTTACGATTTTATCATCTTCAAAGTATAAATATCAGATCTACCGGAAAGTTCTGGCCGATAATGTTACTTCACGCCGCTTTTTTTTTTTTTATTATTTAGATTTTTTTCATTGGTACCACTTTTTCCACCACCCTCAATTCCTATTTTTTAGCACTTTACATTCACGTGAAAACAATTGGAATTTTACCATTTAAAAAAAGTGGTACCAATGAAGAAATCTGAATTTTAAAAAAGTGTGCGTGAAATAACATTAATGGACCGAACTTTCCCGTAGACGTAATATATTATAAGGATAAATACGAAGTATAGTTTGTTACAGTGAATTAACTAATAACATAGCATAAAGTGTTCATCATCTAAAATAGAAATCTTTGATATTTATAATTTTTCCTGAAATTCATTTGCCACCGAAAATTCTGATATGTATTTTTCACATTATCTATTCGGAAAGTTTACATCTTTAAATAAGGCAAATTTTTCTATTAAGAAATACTGGTATTTAGGTTTATCGCGGGCCACAGGCTGAAGACACCTAATATTATACTAATAAAAGAAAGATCATTTTGTGCGTATTTGTCTGTTTATCAGCAATGACTTGCTAATTCTACAGCATCTGAAAATTAGAAGGATAACTAAAGCAGGAGCTGATACACCTGTGACTCAGATTTTTCATTTTTTCATAATTATCCGTGATATTAATTAAAAGCTCATCGAAAAAGCATTCTTTTTCCTACAAACCGGAGAAAGCGCCTGCGAATGCTCAATTCGGAGCTTTCCGATTCCGGCAAGCGGAAACAGAGAGAATGTGCTATATTGGCTAAATTTTTAAAGCATTTTCTATACGCGCGTCCGACCAACCACTGGAAAAAAGGAAAAAAGAAAGAAATATTCCTGAAATTCGTACTTATAAGTTTAAAACACCGCAATTCGTTCGGAAAAAATATTTAAACTAACAATCTTTTAAGGAAAATTAAATATGAAGCGTCAAACTCATGTTTTTTCTCCTGTTTTTTGAAGCTTACCTATGACGAACCAACCGAAATACGCAAACACCAATTTAAAAAAAATTAAAGACCGTACTTTGTTTTTTCAAACGCCGCCTTTCGTTCTAAATATTTTAGTATTAACCATTTGAAAAAAAAAAAAAAAGTTTCCAAACGAGGTTTTGCGAATTTCGAGATTTCAAGAATTTCTAAAAATTTATATCCTATGAAACTAATGACACCAAACCATAATCTATGATCATTTACGTTTGACACTACACTTCCAGTTAAAAAAAATAATAACATTAACACTTTCAAAACTTTACTTTCCATAAGTCACATTCACAATTTTTGCTATTTCTGTAAGATTTAAAAATCTGCTTCTGCAATTCCGATGAAGATACGAAAAAACTAAAAGTACCAGATCACATTTACGTTCATTTCAACCCCTTAATGGTCGCATTAAATTACTGTTTAAATTATCAAATAGCTTACTTGCACCACTTTTTAAAAAAAAGAAAAATTCACCTTATTTAACGACGGGTAAAAAGGGTGCCACAGTAAAGCCACATACTTCATTATTTTATAAAACTGGTGGAAATCAAACAATCTGAATAAAAAGCACAGACCTTGAATATCACGGGAGCGAGAATTAAGGGTTTAAATTGAAAATCCGAAATCCGTTTAGAAAAATATGAATATTAACCCTTTGATGAAAGTTCGTTTCAAAACTCACTCACACGATTTCACTTTACTCTTTCTTTTTCTTCTACGATATTTAAAAATCGGCATATCCATCCAATATCCAAATACAAAAAGTCTAATATCCCAAACCTTATACACGCTCATTTCGCTTTAAAACTCTGTCTTCAATTAAAAAAATACCATCATTAACCTTTTGAAAAACGTTCATTTCCGTAAGGCACTTTCGCGTATTCCGTCTTTTTTGCCTTTTTTTTAACGTCCTGCTTCCTGAATTTTTTACAAATTTTTAAACAAATACGAAAAAACGCACACTTAATGAGGTTTATTTCAGATTGAAAAAGGCGCCTTCGGTTTAAACAAATTCGAACATTAACTCCTTGAAAAAAATAATTGCCGAAAGTAACTTTTCGTGAATTTCGTTTTTGCAACGCATTTGCACATAGGATTAACATTAGGCATGTTTTAATAATAAAAAAATAATAATAAAAGAAAAAAAACACTTAATTTTAGACAATCACTCTGAAATTTTAATACAATGTATTATTATCTTTTAGTTCATGATCGAGTATAAATTTAGCCGTCCTGCTTCCTGAATTTTTAAACAAATACGAAAAAACGCATGCTTTATGAGGTTTATTTCAGATTGAAAAAGACGCCTTAGACCATTAACCGCCGAAACTATATGATAAAGATTTTGAACTTTTTTCCTGAAAAACGTTTGACGCCACAAATTTTGAAAGATAATTTTTGTTTATTTAATGCACAATGTTTCTCGTATTAAATAAGGCAAAGTTTTGAATTAAAATTTAGTGGTAGTTGGATAGTAAATTTAAACACGCTAATTTATTTTTACTGTCGCGCCAGCGCAACACCAGCGGTTAATGGGTTAAACAAATTCGAATGTTACCTCCTTGAAGAAAATAATTGCCGAAAGTCACTTTTCGTAAAGTTCGTTTTTTCAACACATTTGCCCATAGGAATAACAATAGGCACGTTTTAATTTTTTAAAAACACTTAATTTTAGACAATCACTCTGAAATTTTAATACAATGTATTATCTTTTAGTTCATGATCGAGTATAAATTTGGCTCAAAAATCCAATATTGCCCACTGGCAATATTGGATATGTTCTTAATCAAGACAAAAACAAGCAAAGAAGAAATAAGTGACAAAAGCAATGTGGAAAACCCTTTTCCATACAATCGTTCAGTCTCTGAGCCATGTCCATTTGCAGAGACAACATTTGCAAGAGATATATATACTAAAAAATGTATTTTTTTTAAATAAGTGCGAACAAAATATAAAAATGGTCGCTTCTGGCAACCCTGCCATAGCTGCCAAATTTTAATTTATCTTTACCACTAAAATTTAATAGTAAGTTCTGCTTCTTTAACCGCCGAAAGTGCGCAGCTGGATAACCATTGGAAACATTTTTTTCTCAGGTGTGGTAACGTATCTGACAATGTGTTTCCCCTATTATCACCCTATAAATATTGATATTTAATGCGTTATAAATGATTTTTCGATTTAAAATAAAAAAGATTTTCTCAAAAACTGCTGCACGGAATTTCATGCTATTAACTGGGGATATATGGATACCAAAGATGCATTACTGGTAAATTTTGTATAATTATCTGTTTATAAAAACTGTGTGAAATAGCGAACTAAAAATTAAAAAAAAATTAAAATCATATCTTATGGTTATCCGAAAATTACCATTTTCTGGTAAAAAATTCCCCATATGTGCCCGTATATTCTGTATAAATGCCGAAAGTTTGCGTTTGGTACTACATATAAATATTTACAAAAATGTATAGTAAAATTATTGAAATTCATTTTAAGGCGTTATTAGGGGCGGAGCTACTCAACTTTGACATCCGAAGAATTTTTGGAACAAAGTCAGCAGACAATATGTCAACTGATGTATTTTAGATTCTATTAAGCATATAAGACATGTTTTTCAACTCCATGTACATTTTGATTTCGACAGCGTTGAGAATGTTGCTCATGTTTTCATTAAAATTTAAAATACAGCAATTCTGTGACTGTTTATTCCAAAAATTCTTCGGGTGTCGAAGTTGAGTAGCTGCGCCCCAAATAACGCCTTAAAATGAATTTCAATAATTTTAATATACATTTTTGTAAATATTCATATGTAGTACCCAACGCAAACTTTCGGCATTTATATAGAATATACGGGCACATATCGTCGGTACCATATCAAACTATCCAATGTGAAAACAGTGGTCTACTTTTTTTAAATTCAGATTTCTTGAATGGCACCACTTTTCTGAAATGGTAAAATTCCCCTTGTTTTCGCCTTAATTAATATGTTATTAAGTAAGGTTAAATAAGGTGAATTTTACTATTTCAAAAAATTGGTGCCAATCAAGAAATGTGAATTTTAAAAAAGTAGCCCCCTGTTTTTACATTGGATAGTTTGACATGGTACCGACGATATGGGAAATTTTTTACAAGAAAATTTTAATTTTCGGATAACCATAAGATATGATTTTTATTTTTTTTTAATTTTTATTTCGCTGTTTCACACAGTTTTTATAAACAGAAAATTGTATAAAAATTACAAGTTATGAATCTTTGGTATCGATATATCCCCAGTTAATGGCACGAAATTCCTTGTAGCGGTTTTTGAGAAAATCCGTTTTCTTAAAAATCGAAAAAACATTTTTATCTCATTAAATATCAATATTTATAGGGTGATAATAAGGGAAATATATTGTCAGATATGTAGCAACATCTGGGGAAAAAATCAAGAAATTTGATTGAAAGGCATGTTTCCAATGCTTATCCGGCTTAATCCCTTTGCGATTAAATAAGGCAAATGTTTCTAACACATTTGAGTAGAGGCAAAAAAGCGTATATGTTGGCAGCTTATGCGCAAGCAGATATTAGCTCATTTAAAACTTTCTTAACAAATTCCGGGTATTTTGGAGATTAAATGAATCGCTTCGGGGTTGCTTTCCCCTTTAGTTTAGCCTATAAAAATAACTCATTGTTTCATTACAAGTTTAACGGACTGTAGCCTCTTTAAACCCCAGCAAAATAATAAAAAACAGGAGCCTTTAACTTGTGCAGCAGAATTTTCTAATAGAAATCTTTGCTTTAATTAATCATAAAATTTCTCTTAATAAACAGGGCGAATATTACTTTTTTTTTTAAGCGGTATGAGATTAACGAGCCCATACAAACTCTGTACAATAAAACATCTATTTTAATACCTTCTCAGATGAGATAAGAAATTTTTATGTATAGTTGAAATACATTAAAATATTTTCAGATTTCAAAATTTTCTTTCTAACATAAATATTTTACAAGTACACATAAAAAATTCAAACGTACTATGTTTTAGCGACAATATTTGTTTTAATATTTGGTAAGTGTTTGATAATGCAACTAGCCTGAGCTAATAATATTAATGGAGTTATGAATAAAAAAGAGTAGACGTATAGTGTACAGTTTGCCAGTTGCGAGTGAAGTAACTGAGGAGGTTGTCTGAAGATGGTGGTTGCTTTTGTTAAATCTGATCTACAGTTTCAAAATACCGCCGGTGCAAACTTCCTACCAGTACAATTGAATAGAAAATTTTGTCTTATTTAAGCATCTTATTCATGGAAATATTTTATTACAAATATTTTCTGGTGACGGTTTGACAAGTAAAACAGTCAGATTGCATCACCTGTTGTCACAATATGGCAGAAACGAAGGACCTGACTATCGCAAAAGTAAACTTACACCAGTCAAAGTTAAAATCTTTTTCTGTCATTATTTATGTCTGAATTTTTGCATCAATAACGCCTTTAAATACTCAGAAAATGTCTATATAAATTTACTGGTGGAAGCTTTGACCGGAGGTAATCAACCCTTGCGAAAGCGGTTACAGTTGAAGCTTCACTATTTTAAAGGATATGTAAGTTCCTTTTTATTAATAATTCCATGTTGATATTGCGTATAACCCTTCGAAGGGCAGTGGTTCAATTTTGTACGACTTAATTGTAATCCCTAAATACAACATTGCGCAATTATTTTAGAATGAAAAATTTCCTTTAATTACGTGTATGATTTTTTTTTAATTTTTTTTTTTTATTTTTTTCTTAAATAAGTTTGTTTGTAAATTCTGGATTATCATAACCCTTTCAGGGGCAAAGCACGTCCATGGTGAAAGTATTGAAATGAATGGGTGACACCGGAATATATGTACAAATTTATTTGAAACTAAGAAAAAGCTATTTTTGACATGCATAATAAACGGAAAATTTTATACCGATATTCTGATGTCATTGTGGCATTTGGTAATTAAAATTAAGTGGTATCATAAACATACCACCGCCCTTGAAAGGGTTAATTGATTCAGGATTTTACGAACATAACCAGTGTTGCCAGTGGGCTACTTTTTTAAAATTCAGATTCCTTGGTTGGCACCACTTTTTTGATGTTATAAAATTCGCCTTATTTAATTATATATTAATTAAAGCGAACACAAGGGGAATTTTACCTTTTCAAAAAAGTGGTACCAATCAAGAAATCTCAATTTAAATAGGTAGCCCACTGGAAACAGTGAATACAAGTGTATTAGACAAAGAAAATATTAATAAAGATATGTTATTCTGCTACAATAGCGCGTCAGTTAGAGTTTAGCCTTCTCGTTCACATTAATCTTATATAAGGATCTAACATACATGTTAAAAAAGGCTTAAAAATTGTTTTTGACTAAATTTTATTTTTAATTTCATTTTTTAATCAGCTTCAATTATTAAAAATTAAACAATTTTTGCGCAATGTAGTATTGCGTTTTATCTATGCTAATTCATAAAGTATATTTTCCTTTGATTTTTGGATAAAGTCTTGTATAAACTTACTCTAAAGTTGCGCCTTAATGTACATTTTATTTTGAGAGCAAAATCCCGTAATCGTGAAAATATTCCACCATAGGCAGATTAGAAGGTCACTGGTCCCAAATCATTATCATTTTTTCAAAAAGCGAGTGGAAAATTGTGAAATATCAATTAACCTATGTTCTTCAGAACAAAATCTAAACTGTCTAATCTAAACAGTCTAAATTTTGTAAATTTATTATATATAGTTGAAACCTAATTGTGAAAACAGAAATCGGATCCAGAACTCTGGTTGGTTGGTTGGTTGGTTGTATTTATGACGGCCAATTATCTGCACGAGGGATATGGGCCCAGGGGGGGGGGAGTGCCCTTCGTGGGGGTCTTTCTAAAAGAACCTAACCCGTATTAACGCTTGGAAATCCAAGGTTCGAAGAAAACCACGAAAACTCCGAACGATTAGGCCGACGGGTGCGATTGGGTTCGAACCCAGCACCTCCCGTCTACCAGCTTCGAGAGCAGAACCTCTCGGCCACTGGTGGGGCCCAGAACTCTGGATAACTCAGTAAATTTTATTTTCGTCTTGTTTAATCGCTAACGAATTCTACGAATAGATAAGGCGGAAATATTTATTTAACCCTTTGTTGCTCAGTGTTCAATTACATGGAACACCCAAGTTGATTCCAAAATGCCACAAGGACGCCAGAATTTTGGTACAAGTATTTTCCGTTCACCATGCATGCGAAATAAAGCTTTTTCTTATTTTAAAATAAATTTGTTCGTAAATTCCGGAGTCACTCATTCATATAGTCATTTTAGAAATGGAAGTGCTCTGCACCGAAAAGAGTTGAAATATCCAGATCATGGAACTATTAATAAAGAGGAACTGACATTACCTTAAAATAGTGAAGCTTCAAATGTAACCGTTTTCGCAGAGATTAATTACTGTCGGTGGAAAGTTCCACCAGTAAATTTATATAGAAATTTTCTTTTTATTTTAAAGCCTCATTAATGGAAAATTTCAGTCATAAATAATGGCAGAAACATATTTTATTTTTTACCGGTGGAAGATGATTATTTTGGTGGTTGTCATGACCTACGTTTCCGCCATATTGTGACAACCCGTGAAACATTCCGACTGATTTAACACGCAAACTGACACCAGTAAAAACAAATATATTTTTTTTCCATATTTGTGAGAAAATAATTCCATGAATAAGACTCTTAAATAAGTCTAAATTTTCTATTCCATTTTACTGGTGGGAAATTTGCCTCAGTGCACTGCAAATAGAGGCGTCTTCAATTCAGACACATATGTGACTGAAAAAGAAATTCAGACAATTAAGTGTCTGAATATGAAATTTCAGACATCATAAGCGTCTGAATTTAAGACACTTGAGTGTCTTACTGTGATCATGGTATAAATGAACTGAGAAAAATGTCTGAATAATGATCATGTGTCTAAAATTAAGACATGTAGAAATTCAGACACTTATATGTCTGAATGTAATACAATCGTATCATGTGTATGATGAACGACGATTGTATATGAAGACCCCTGCGGGCAAGGGATACAAGTGACAAAATTTAGATTTGGAATAAATCGAATTTAACGAGTAACATCAATAGTAAGAGACTGACTTAAAATATGAAACTGTTTCTAATTTCATAGCGGTCTTTCAATTCTTATTTCAATAACAGTGGAAGGAAAGTGAAGTACAATATATTTTTTAAATTTTAAGTACAGATTAAAGATGTTAAGTAGTTTATAGTACTTAAGTAGTTGACCTCCAGAATGCAACACAAAATTAGAAAATCTGATATATTTTGCGTTTTAGTTTAGCAAACAAGGCAGGGGACTTCAGGCACATCTGTCCAACGCTTCCCCTCCCTACATTTTTCTTCTGAGAGCAATCATAAAACAAAAAGCCTTATTTCCAGATAGTCTGTATACTGATCTCAGTTTTTCCGATTTTGTCACTTATAGCCTTTCGCTTCTGCACTGTTAAAAATTTGCAGCATTCTGGCAGGTCATTTGACCGTTTTTTTTCTGAAAACGGTTACACAACCGTAATTTTAACACTATTCTGACCATATTATTGGCCATTTTATGGTCAGAATATAATTAAATTATGGTTATGAAACCGTTTTTTCAAAAAATGGTCGAATGACCTGCCAGAATGCTGCAAAAATTTTAACAGTGTGGTGTCCTCATATGTAATTGTATCGCAATATATCTGGCAGCACCATCAGAAAATGTTTTCGAATGGATGAAATGCTTTGCCATCCACTAAATTTGGTATTAGTGTATAAAATAAGCAACTTAATTTGACCATGGGGACGTCTGCCAAAATTGTAAATGCTCGTTTACTAACTTTCGAACTAAATTATTTTTAGTGCAAAAGTACAAGCTAAAGAAACTTTTCCCAAAATATAAAGTTTCTCAAAAACTACTTCCACTCATAGGTAAGCTCATAGGCCCACTCATAGGCCGTTCCCTAAATACAAAGAGATATGATTGTTCTTAGAAAAAAAGTGTAGAAAGGGGAAAGGTTGGACAGATGTGTCTGGAGTCCCCTGCCTAGTTCGCCTAACTAAAACGCAAAATATAAACATGAAATAAGCTAAACCAAGAATCTTTTGTCAGAACACTTTGAACAAGATAATTTTTATGTAAAAGAAATATAAAAAAAATTAACAAGTAAGAAGTAAAAAATATTAAATAAATATATAAAAATAAATTTCTAACAATATTTTTCAAAATGCAGAACATTTCTTTCCCTCTAGTGGAGGGTTTTGCCCTTCTGAACACCCCTTATCTTCCAATTTAAGATAAATTCTAAATATATAAACGTCAAAAGGAAATAATTAAAAATTGATCTCTATTAGTGGTTTAGGAAGGGAGGGAGGGGGGGGGGCGGTGCTCCTCTTACGAAAATTTTTTAGTTCTTTTTTCTCTTACTGTTCAATTATGTAATCATTTCGAAGAATAAATTTATTATTTTTTTAACTAGCGTTACGACGATTTTTTTAAATTTATAATATGTTTTTCACCCTCTGACTGAAAGAATAAAAACTGTAATAATTATATTCATATAATTTATAAGTGTAAACATTGCGAGAAACGCCAAATAAAGAAAATAAAATGCTTCTGATTTCTTCTTATACAACGTTCCACTTCCCGCTGATAAAAAAAGTTTTAACACCTTATCATACTGTAACCCGTAGACTGACGTAATGATATAGCCATCTGTTTCCAATGGAGATGCTGACTCGCAGCTTTTTTTTTCTTTGTGAAGTGAATCTGCGTTGTGAGTCCGGAGTCCGTTGTCGTATTCAAATTTAAACGTTCTTCAACAGTTCGCATCTTTGACCGGTCCGGATATTTTACTGAGAAAAATTTTGTCATTATGTTATTACTGCGGCTGCGTTATTAGTAGAAGTGTTACATTTAGAAGTTTCCTGCATTCTGGATGGCAGGAGGGATCTTATGTGCTTCAGATATCGATATAACGACGGAAATTACATCCGGATGATTCTATAAATAGTTCCCAACAGAGACAGTATTACTTTTCATTGCTTTTCGTCAAGAATATAGTTATTCATCTCGTTTTACTTGGTAAACAAGAAAGCTAACCCCAGACCTACAAACTAGTAGGTTCTGGTTCTGTTTTAAGAATGGAAAATTTCAATTAATTTAACAGAGCTAGCAGGATATAGGAAGGGGTTTTCTTCGAAAAAGATGCAAGTTTTTGTCTCCCATTCACTATGACAGTAAATCAAGTCATATCGATATCAGTAAGTGTTTTTGATATTTTGTTTATAGTACCACATAAAATGTTGCATGAAATATAACTTAGGTTTGAATTTGTTTGCGAAAAAAAACAGCTAATTCTAGAAATATATATTCTTACATACATGTAATTCTGGAACTGCAGCTCCAGAATTACATATTATATTTTTTGTGTGAGTGTAGGCTAATTTTATTATGTAAAAATATCAGTAATATTATGTAAAAACTTGGTTAATTTAGAATGTTTATAAAAATAAAAGCAAAAACGTAAAACTGTCGAAACTTTTGTTGAAGAAGAAATACTTTGTTTGGATTTAAAAGAACTCAAAAAAAAGGTTATTTTTTAAAAGGTTAATTTAGCATTTTGATGAACATGTTGAATTCCTTGTAACGTTTTCTATCGCAGTTATAACTACATTTTATTTTAAATTTACTTTTAAATTAATTGTTTGTTCGCTATGAAGGATGTGCAATTCACTCAAAAATTAATATTGGATAAAAATTGGAAAATTAACAAACATCTATTGCCAATTTATTTTTTATATTTTATAATTAGAGATGTATAATTTTCGAGGAAAATATTTTTAGCCAAAAATCTGTTTTTGGCAAAATTGATTTGTGTTTTGAAATCCGATTTGTAAAAACTTTATTGTGTCAACTTATATATATATATATATATATTCTGCATGATATTATTTGGTTTCAAAGCAATTTTTAATTATATGGCACATCCGTATATTCTCTAAACTATACAGTTGAAAGAAAAAAAAAATACTGCAATTTTGTGATTATTATATATAAAATCAGTTTTCGAAATTTTCATTTTTTAATAGCACACTGTATAGAATATAAATTATTTACAGCTATAATTCCATTTCCTAAAAAAAAAAAAAAAAAAAAAAAAAAAAAAAAATCATTATTTACTTTGATTTTTTTGTTCAAAATTTTAAATTTTGGATTAGCAAAACATGAGAAATTGAAAACTAAGCTTATTTTATTTTAAGGCTGTTCTAAAATCCAAAAGGGCAACTTTATGACGTAAGTTTTAATTTATTTTTGTTGAGAAATGCATGAAACTAGCAGGTGTTGTTGATCAGAAACTATGTTATCAAACTGTCTTTTCCGTTTTTTTTTTTTTTTTTTTTTTTTTTTTTTTTTTTTTGACGCAACAAGTCTTTTTGAAAATTGTGTCCAAGTGGGCGTTTAGAACCGAATTTCCGCGTGAAAGAAGAATAACCACTCAAGAGAGGGCAAAAAACGTGCTTGTCATGTGATCAAAATCGCTTATAACTCAATAGGTAATTTATGGATAAAAAAATGGAAAACACAGTTCGATTCAATGCTCAGGCTTTCCAATTTTATACCTTTCCTTTAAAAAATGAATTTCTGAATGTGTCAAAAAGTTTTGAGCAGAGCAGTTGAGAACAGCTTTAAGTTAAAAGGTTATTACAAGTTTAAACTGGAAATTAGAAAAAAGCTAGAGTTTTGTATATTTCCATGCATGACTATATTTCGCACAAAAAATTGCAGTTTTCCTCAAAGTTCATTGATACAAACAAGGCCAAAAAAATGTATATTTAGGCAAAATAGGTTTTGAAACTAGAAGTGACTTTTCCTGTATGTTATTATATGTGTGTGTGTGTGTGCGTGTGTGAACATGAAAACAAATCATAGAAGCATTAGAATGAAGCGATCGTGAAATTCTGAATATTTTATAATTAAATTCTCAACTTTTCTTATGATAAATAAACCCCTCTTAAAAAAAAAAAAAAAAAAAGAAAAAAAAAATCGAATTTACTCTTTAAATGAAGAGTTTCATACTCAATTTTTTTTTTTAAATATTGGGTTCTCATGTACTGCAAATTTTGGGGAATCTAGTATTAGATTTTATTTAACACGGAAATAAAAATGCAAAAAATGCTTAAACTGGGAATTGCACTGGGAATATGTTATTTAAATGGGAAAAAAATGCACTACAAAGCAGGGATGGAATTTTTTCTGAAGGAGTGAATCCTTTTTTATAAATGGGGATAATTGTTTACCATAAAGACGAGCTGATTGCAGCATGGACAAACTGGGCTGTTTCTGTGGGCCCTTAGCTTTACGGTCACCTAAATTCTGTATGAAATTTCCATAAAGCTGATATTTTAAATTTGTTTTGATCTTATACTTATTTTTAAAATATTTTGTACTTTTAGAACATGATTAGGTTGAAGAAAATGATATATTTATCCAAATATGCATTTGACGGCATCGAATAGGCTTTTTTTTTTTTTTTTTTTTTTTTTTTTTGTAACAGTATACGAAGGCAGTGGGGGAAGGGGGCGAATGAATACTAGGTCTTTGGACTAGAATTAACCTGAAGTTCACCAAAAGTAATAAACATTTTTGATGCCGTAGGGCATTTATATCACATAAATACATAATTAGGTGAATATATATATGTACATATATTATCCTATTCTAAAAACTACAAAATACTGAATACAATCCTCATAAGGTCAAAACTGATTTAAAATATCAGCTTTATGAAAATTTCATATCCAATTTGGAGTACCCTAAAATCAGGGGGCAGAGAAGCACCCCATTTTTCCCACGCTGCAATCAGTTCTGCTTTATTGTAACAAAGTATTCTCATTTATAAAAAATGATTCAATGTGGTCAAACATGGCTGCGTATATGGCTTAGAAAGAAAAGTGGTCAAAGATGGCTTTATATTGGCCAAAAAAGGGGGGGGGGTGTTCAAAGATGGCCGCAATTCAGACATTTGAAATGTCTGAAATTCAGACGTAAGAAGTGTCTGAAAATTTTAAGACATTTTAAAACGTCTTAAAATTGAACACTCTTGTTTCAGACACTCAAGAGTCTGAAAGTCAGACACAAGAAGTGTCTGAAAATTTTAAGACATTTTAAAACTTCTGAAAATTGAACACTGCGTTTCAGACACTTAAATGTCTGAATTTCAGACATTTCAGTTTACAGTGTGGTATTCGGAAATTGTAGATCAAATTTAACCTATTGAGGGGCAAGCAATTACGTTTGTGAAATGCTGAATTCCCACCGGAATCTTTGAAAATTTCTATTTCAAAATAAGTAAAAGCAATTTTACTGATTTTTTTGCACCAAAGTTAGAAAAGTAAAATTTAATAAATTTTTTCTGGTGTAAAACTTCATTAATCGTAGGTGGTATATTATATATATCGGTGCCCCTCAAGGGGTTAAAAAAAAGCAGCCGCCATCTTGTGACTACCTTCTCAGTTACTTTACTCGCAACTGGTAGACATTACACTATATGTCTCCTCCTCTTTATTCATAACTCCATTATCCAGAGCCTCTGGATCACTATCCTGGAATTGTTACGGTCAGTGATCCCGGATGGACAGCAATTTGAATATCGATAAATAAATAAATTTATAATAAATAAATTTCCTTTTTTATTTTATTTTATTTTATTTTTTTTTTTTTTTTAATACAAAATTTGTAGAAACCTGCCCTGAAGTTTATTTTTATTGCAAATGTTGTAGAATTTTCCATGAAACGTTTTTCTTAAAAATACTGGTATTGAAAACGCGGATAATTTGGGAACCCTGCACTGTTGAAACCACGGTACTCACCACACTGTCGACGACCTTGACCTAATTACGGATATTTAACCACACAATGAATATAAATAGAATATGTACATCGGTTGTGATATTCTGTTCCACAATGACAATAGCACTCACTCGCTTGCAAAGAATAATTCCTTGTGGTGGCGGATACGTAGAATATTTATCGCTATGAGGTCGTAAATATTTGCTGGCAATTAAACATAATTTTCCACGAAATTTTGTGAACTGAATGTTAAAATGTCTTCCATTGACAAAAATGCTTACTAAGTTTTTTTCTTAAAAAAAAAAAAAAAAAAAAAAAAAAAAAAAAAACGCATGAGAATAATTTTATAGCAAATTGTATTCAAATAAACAAATTCTTACACTTTTTACGAACTTTTGAAACACTAACAAATGTACTAGACTGATTTCAACGCAATTATTCTCATTGGTAAAATAATCACATGAGATGTAAATTTCAAACTGGGCGAAAAATCCCCAGACCAGGATTCGAACCCTCGGCTGAAGTCGCCAATGCTCTGCCAACACTAGATTAATTGTAACACAATTATTCTAATTGGTAAATAAATAATATGATTATGACATATGATTTATTTATCAATTAGAATAATTGTGTTAAAATTAATCTAATGAAAATTTCGTATCCAGAGTTTTCTCAAGGCTCCTACTGGTTCGTTTAATGAAAACCAGTAATTTTTTAAAAAGAAATTCATGGTAGGTTTCTGGAACAATTGCAAGAAAGACACGGTACTCGGTATGTTTCGATGAAATTTACAGAGTAGATTTTTGTTTAAATCCTTAACGGTTGCATTAAATTATGGTTGAAACATTCAAATTGCTTATTGGCACCACTTTTTTTAAAGGAAATATTCAACTTTTTTAATGACAGATAAAATGATACCATAATAAATCCAGTTACACTATTTTATGAAACTGGTGGGGATCAAAGAAAAAAAAAGCATAAAATCAATAAAAGACACAGCCCGTGAATATCACGAAGCGAGAATTATGGGGTTAAATAAAAGTACTGTTCAAAAAACGAACCGAGTGGGAGCCCTGTTTTCTGGAATTACGTTACCTGAGATTTATTTTGTTGAGCTGATTCAGAAGTCAGACCAGATTCTATAATCAATAAAGTTAGCTGGGTGAATTAGATTCACCAGATTCGTATGTGATAGTTCAGACATTTGGCAAAGCATTGGCGACTTCATCCAAGAGATATTTTGTTCGAATACTGGTCAGGATATTTTTCGCCCATTTGGAAATTTACATCTCATATGTTAACTAATGTATTGGACACTTGGTATTTTTGAAAATTTATTTTCTTTAAAAAATATTAAGTGTAACCTATGTGCAACATATGATTTCTAGTCTAAAACTGTAGTTAAATTTATATATTAACTAAACAAATTCTACAAGAAAAGAAACATAAATTTAACTGTCAACATAACATGTAGTGCAAATTAGGTATTTTTACGGATTTTGTTTTTTAAATTGTGTATTCAGGGTGTATCTGAAATGCTTCAAGAAACTTAGATTGATGATAGTACTCATGAAGACGGACAAAAAATGTAATGGAACATGGGGTCGCAAGCGACGTTTAAAGGAAGAAATTTTAGAAAATGCATCTGGAAATGGACGAACTGAGACAAGAAAGAAACACTCCAGAAAATTATTTATTTCACAGAATAGGTACAACACATATCGTGATGTCCAGAGAGAACAAATGTTTTACAACAATTGTTCAAAGTGTCGACCGCGGACATTATTACACAGAGTACATCTACGGAGGAACGACTGGCGGACTAACTCAAATTTACATACATGGATTCCTGCTCACAGATTTGTTTGGCTTTCTTTCAAGTTATTATTACCTCTTTCTGACCGGATATGCACAAAGTGAAAGGAAAACCAGCTTCGTGCTATTAGCCAGTTCTGCAGATAGGCAGCATGCGAGATTTCGATATTTTTATTAGTTTTGCGATTTTCACCCTTTAAACGTCATTTGCGACCCCATGTTCCACTGCATTTTTTTTCGCCTTGATGAGTACTATCATCCCCCTAAGTTTGTTGAAGCATTTCAGATACATCCTGTATATGCCAATGCATACTTGCCAACCTCCCGCTTTTTTTTAAATGAAAAAGCAGACTTTCAACCAGAAAATTTATTAAATTAATATTACTTGCTTCTATGTCGAAGTCATTTGAAACACAAATGATTGAAATTTTTAAATAAAATTTCTGGTTCAAGGTATCTTTTGTTGGATTTCAAAAAGCGGGAGCTTGGCAAGTATGCCAATGGCACACATTTTGTTTTTTAATTTAATTTTACAAAGAAATTCTGAAATATATATTTTCATTGTTAATATTTCCGCTTTAACTAATATTTTATATTTTAAAGTACAATAAAATGTTTTTCTTAGTATTTTATTTATGAATTTAAATATTTTTTTTATGTGTTTCGAAATGTAAAATAATAAATAACAAAATTATAAAAAATAGTTAACATATAACATTCTATTAGTTAAATGGGTCTGATATTTCCAAAACGAATAAGTTTCAAATAATATTATTATATTTCTCTAAAGCTAAAAATTTATTAATTCGTTTATACTTTACAATCGGTCGATAAGAATTTTACTAAATTAATTTTCCAATCTGTTATTTTGATGAAACATCAATGTCTTCAAAATAAATTAATCTTAACGGATTTAAGCTAATAAATTATTAAATTAGTTTCTGTGAAAGATATTATCTTCAGGGTTATAAAGATTGACTACAAGTATCACAAGTATTAATCGATGCATTAATTACATTTCCCAAAGGAACTATTAAAGGTTCAAAGAAATTTTAAATGAATTAGTGACTGAACAGGTATGATAATCAGCAAACAAGATTATTTCTAATTTTATGCGTTGACAAGTAGTTATTTAAAACATTTTCGTTATGTAGATGTTTAACCCGGGAGAACGCGCACATACCAAGTGTATGAATGGCTTTTACTTTGCCACCAATAAATTCAAATAATAATAGTCACCTTATTTAATCGGAAACAATTTTGAAATAAAACAAGTTGAAGATTATTTTTAAAAAGATGGCAGTGACAATTGTAAAAACCGCACGCTCTACGGCTCTATCAGGCCAGGCGCGCGTCTTCCCGGGTTAAAAGCCGGATAAGCACGAACAACATGCCTTTCAATCAATTTCCTAATATTTTTCCCAGATGTGATTACCTATCTGACAGTAAATTTCCTCGATTGTCGCCTTATCAATATTGATTTTTCATGAGATACAAAATTTTTTTATATTTTTATAAAAAATCTCAAAAACTACTGCACCGAATTTTATGCCATTAATGCAGAATTCTGACATGCAAAAACGCGTAACTCGGAGTTTTAGTATAATTTTCCGTTAACCCGGAAGAACTCGCTAGTGACAATGCCCGATTGCTTTTCTTTTACTTTACATTCATATAATATCAACTTTTTTTGGTTGGATTAGTACTTTTATTCGCGAAAGAGGTAAAATAATGGAAATAACATTTTGAAATTTTAATTAAAATTTAAAATGTTTAAATAAGAGTCTTTAAAAAGTACGACTGTGAGAGAAAATCTCATGCAGCGAGTTCTCCCGGGTTAAGAAAAATTGTGTGAAATAAGGGGAACAACATTTTAAAAAATTAAACTCATTTCTTATTTTTTAAAGAAAATCGCCATTTTTTTAACTCTTCATTTGTGTCCGTATAATATATATTAATTTAAGAATCGTGTGATATATATAACATATAAATATTTATAAATGTACGTACAAAAATAATTAATAATCATATGAAGGTGGTATTTGGGGCAGAGTTACTCAAATTCGACTTTCGAAGGTTGTCAGTTTGGACCGCATAGTTATTCAGAAATTTCACATTCATACATGAAATTTTAACCCATTAACGACGAGCCTCCTTTGCACTTTTTTAATGCTTCGACACCAGTTTTTGCGACTGTGTAATTTTGAATTATTTAATCGCTCAAAATCTGAGATTAGATAATGTGAAATTTTCCAAACTAAAATACTGGCAATGAAATAAAAAATATTTTTTCGCCTGCGGTGAATGACACTGAAGCTGAAAAATTTACAATGTTTTAATTGTCCAGGCAATAGAGACCGTATAAGGGCTCTACCTAGCAAAATTCATGGTAGTTCTGGAAAAAGGCTTACTATATGTTTTATGGGTCGCTGAATCCGAATTTTTAACTTCCCACCAAAATTTTCCCCGGCAACCCCCCCCCCCCCCCACATTTTGGTAAAGTGCCCCCAAAAAAGGTTTTTATTAAAAAAAATCAATTTTCTTATTGTTTTAGGGGAAAAATATCTAGGAATTCAGAAAGTAAACAAAATCAGCAACAAATTAGATATATGACATTATGACTTAGGATGAAGGGGAAGGGGGGATCTGCCTCGGAACATGCGCGCGGTGCTGCGTGAACTAAGTTGCGCAATTCCATTTAACCACTCAAACGTTTACATTAGCCCTCCCATCACCCCTCCGAGCTTTCTCTATAAGGTTTACTTTAAGTTTTTTGGGTCGCTGAATTCGAAATTTTAACTTCCCCCAAAATTCCCCCCCCCCCGAATAGTTGTTTTTAACATAAATTTCTTATTGTTTTAGGGGAAAAGCATTACGAAATTCAGAAACTAGACAAAATTTGTAACAAACAGGATATATGATATTATGGCGTAGGATGAACGAGGAGGGGGAGGGCTGCCTTTGAACATGCACTGCGGCGCTACGTCCACAAAATTATGAAGTCCAGGCAATAGGGGATTTTACCTGGCAAAATTAATACTAGTTCTGGATTTCGACTCACTTTATGTTTTTTGGGTCGCTGAATCCGAATTTGTAAGTTCCCACCAAAATTTCACCCGGCAACCCACCAAAAAATTGATTTTTTGAAAAAATTTGGTTTTTGAGAAACGCGCGCGAGGAATGTTCCGAGGCAACCCTTCTCTCACTAAAACAATAAGAAATTTAAGTTAATAACATTTTTTTTTTTTTTGGGGGGGGGGGGGGGGGTCGGGGGGGAATTTTGGGGGTAAGTTAAAAATTCGGATTCGGCGACCCAAAAAACCTAAAGTAAACCTTATAAGGAAAGTTCGGAGGGGAGATGGGAGGGCGAATGTAAACGTTTGAGTGGGTAAGTGGAATTAAGCAACTTAGTCCACGCAGCACCACGCGCATGTTCCGAGGCAGACCCCCCTTCCCCTTCATCCTAAGTCATAATGTCATATATCAAATTTGTTGCAAATTTTGTCTACTTTCTGAATTTCTAGATACTTTTCCCCTAAAACAATAAAAAATTGATTTTTTTAATAAAAACCTTTTTGGGGGGCTTTTTGCCAAAATTTGGTGGGGGGGCGGTTGCCGGGGGAAATTTTGGTGGGAAGATACAAATTTGGATTCTGCGACCCAAAAAACATAAAGTAAGCCGATTTCCAGAACTACCATTAATTTTGCCAGGTAAAATCCCCTATTGCCTGGACTATAAGTAATTTTTAAGAAAGTATAATCCTGTAAAAAATAAAAGGTAAGTAAATTTTAAATAATTACTTAAAACAATATATATATATATTTAGTTTTATATAATATTTTAGGACGCGTTTTAAAAGGGAAGTTCAGTGTCAGTCACCGGTGACTCACGTGGCGCTTAATGTGTTAATGAGTTAAAAGAATAATTTTACTTTTTTGCAACAAGACATATCTGCCATTAAATGAAGCAAGACATATTATTCGCATTTTCTGGTATGAATCCGGAATTTCTGAATAAAAAAGGAGGCCAAGATGGAATCCTGAATCTAAGAATTTTTCAAACTCAGCCGATAATGTATTAACCCGTTCAGGACCATGGGCGCGTGTATGCACACTCAAAAGGAGCATAAGGGCCTTTTGAGAACTTTAAAACAGAAAAGTAATTTTTGCTGTTTAAATTCAATGGAACAATGTGAGCAGTGTTCATGGATTCCCTAGTTGGGTTGCAACTTTATATCCAGGCTATAAATGTTGCGTGTTTCAATGCATTGGGAACCTTAGGAAAAATAAAGTTTAAACGCGGCTGGTGGCCACAAGCGAAAAATAGAAGTAGAGAAAAAAAAACAATTAAAATTGTTAGTATAGCAATAAGAGAAAAAAAAGTTCCATATGATCCAAATAAATGCTTAAAATCATAGCATTTTCGTGATTATATAAGTAAAGGTAACTCTTTTTAAAAAGTGGTGCCAACCGAATAAAATTTTTGAAAGGCGCCGGTCCCGAAGGGGTTAAGTGCCGTATTTAGACTTAACACTAGAACCGCGGCGGCGGGTCATTTTGACCCATACCAAATGAATAGATGTCAATTCGAACCAGAAAACTTTTTATAAAATAAGTGGAATACATGGTGCACAAAAATAATTTAAATAACTAAGTGAAATAGTTTTAAATAAAAATCTGATGTGAATATTTTTATAAAACTTGAGTAAAATTATCCGCGGCTCTAGTGTTAAAGGACACCATTCTCAAAGCGGTCGATACTTCTTCGATATCGAAATTGCCGTTGGTGGCGAAGGCTACCTTAGATAAGAATACTTTTGCAATTGAAACCAACAACAATTTTCAATATAGAAATCACAATTACCATTGGCGTTGCCCGTAAATCAGGGCTCCAAATGCTCCGGACAGAACAAATTTCTTACAATTTATTTCGCCCTCTTTAATCGCAGATAATTCTGCCATTAGATAAGACGAAGAAAATTACTTTAAAATACGGATGTTAAAAGCATTTGGAGCCCCGATTTATGCGGATCACCTGTCAATACAACTTAGCATAAGCAATTGAAACAGTTCTGTTAAAGCGTTTAACCCTTTATTTAGTGACGGTACTTACTCACTTTAAACTTTCATCCTATAGTGAATATTACTAATATTCTAATGGTACTTTGAAAAAACACTCTTTTAACACCACTTTTTCATGATACATGGCAGCAGTAGTTCTAGGTTTGTTATTTTAGCGAGGAAGGAGTCAATTTTTGACACAGAGGATGGGTTTTCTGCCGACATTTTTTACAGTGCCACGCTCGTATTTTTATGGCTGTAAACACAGT
This sequence comes from Maratus speciosus, assembly GCA_963932465.1. Classification (NCBI taxonomy): domain Eukaryota; kingdom Metazoa; phylum Arthropoda; class Arachnida; order Araneae; family Salticidae; genus Maratus; species Maratus speciosus. Next base: position 198,109,309 of record OZ010796.1, on the reverse strand, counting down.
AAAGGATATAAGATAAGTGTTGGATTTTTTTTATGTGTTCAGTATGATCTTAGAATACAGTTTCACTAGCTGTTATAGGTGAACGGTGTATGTATTTGATTTAACAGTTGAATTACTCGGTGGTATTTATAAGTACCGTCAGTACACTGGGTGCTGGAGAAAAACTTCTTGTTAACTTTTCGTCTGTGTAGTTATCCATCCTTTTCATCTGCTTTAAAATGTAATTAGTAAAATGTAGTGTAGTGATAATTTCCCTGGTAATTCTTTTCTGTTTCATTGTTATTTTTTATGGGAAATTGAAAAGTTGTGGCACCGGCTTATTTTTGCTATGCTAGAAATGGCATACGTGAATTCATATATTGCATACATGGGATGCGAGAGAACATGTCCCTGGAATATAGACGTCGCATAATTAAAGGACTGCTAACAAGATCGAAACCTAAAAAAAAATAGTTTTCTTTCCCCTTTCAGGGGCAAAGCATTTTCAATTCAAAAGTGTTGAAATAAATGATTGGCACCGGAATTTGCTAAAAGATTTATTTGTAAACATGTAAAAGCCTATATGTTACATACTTATTAAATCGAAAATATTTTCTGCAACCGTTTGAAATACCTTGTGGGTTTTCTGTGTTGACATTTTAGTCGTAGTATCCTGACCGTACTTTAAAGTACAGCTTTAATTAATTACCTCTAAATAATTAAATTTTTCATGGGTGAGTATTTTTTTATGTTTAACCTTTAATTTTCATTTTAGTAACTGAAAAACAAATTACATGAAAAAAATTGCAGTAGATCATAATGCAGTAGGTAAAGGGTTAATGAAGAGAAATTAGAGTACTACAGTGATTTCATTGTTTTTAAGCACGAGTAAGTGCAACCAAATGAGGGCATTATACACCAAGCTTTTGTACCAATTACGTCAATTTTTTCAGAGATATTGCCAAGTTTGCTTAATTCTGGGCGAATTCTTATTCCAAACATCTACAACTCGTAATTGTTGTGTTATTTACTCGCAAATTTTTGTGGTTAATTCAGTCGGAGTTAACTTTATGATAAAATTGTTACATATTTTGAATAAAAATAATTCCCCAATCTGGCAGCACTGGATGATGCTTTGTAGTTAACAATAAATTTTCTGAATTTTGAGCTTTTAATTTGTTTATAGGTACATACAAATATATATATATATATATGTTAATTTAAAAATATTTATATCAAAAAACCAAGAGAAAATTCCACAAATTAAAATGTGTTAAATAAACAGCTAATTTTCTGCAAATATATTTAAATGTAGAAAAGTAACTGAGTGAGGTAAAAGGCGGAGCAACTCAATTTCAGAGTGTGATATTTCTAAAAAGGATAGTCTTAGAAAGAGAAAATCAGCTGAAAATGTGTATTACTTCATTTTAAACACAAAAATATATAGTCAAACTACTGAGTACAGTAAATACACAAAAAATAACCAATTGTTGCTGTTTCTGAATGTACAAAAAAAGAAGAAAAATATCAGTAAGCAAAAAAGTAAACATGCTATTGATGTTATGAACGAATAAAAATATTTTTAGTTCTGTTTTGGCATAGCTGTCAACTCTTATTCTTTTTTATACCGCAAAAATTTAATAATAAATATTACCTTTTATTATCGCTGTAATCTGCCGATTAAGAAATTTCTGTTAAATTTTTGTGATACAAAAAAGCGTAAGAGTTGGCAACTGTGGTTTTGGCCATTTTAGGGAAACCTAGTAAGTCAAGTGACCAAAAATTTAATAAAAAGAAGTTTTTTACACACTCAGCTATTTAGATCAACTTGAGTCCCATTACACTACGAAGAATGTTTTTGGTTTCCATGGCAAAACTATTCTTATATACTGTAGTATCAGACACTAGCGCCAGTTTTGGGTATCAAAATAATATCAACATTGTTTAGAAAGACGCTCTATATGTTTAGTTAAATCTAAACATAGCAGTTAACACGTTGTAAGTTGACTTTATAAGTTAAATTCTCTGAAAGTCAAATTTGTGTAGCTATGCCTCAGATGCCTCTTTCGCATGATATTTATGCATTTTTGCGTACTTATTTTTAAATATCTATAAGTTATACCCATTACAGGGCTCCCACTTTGATCTTTTTTTGAACACCACTCTTATTTAAGGGGTCTTGTACCTTTTAAACGCGACGAAATTTAACGAAAAAATTCAAAATTTGAATTAGTCAGTCTTCAAAACCTTTTTATGTATAAATAGGAAATTTTGGATATTGATTAAACAGATAGTGCTTTATAATATACTGTCATTAGAAAATTATTAGCCTTTTACAGAATTTGTGTATTATTGAAATCAAAGCACCTTTTTTTACTCCATAAGTCATTGCGCGCATGATATCCTGTGAAAGTATGTATGGATTTTTATTAAATTTGGTAAATATAATAAAGAAATATGTGTGTTTAAAATGAACTACACTTAGGCCAAAATTATTCATTAACTATAAAAAAAAAAAAAAAAAAAAAAAAAAAAAATTATAATTTTAATGAATAAAAATAGTCACAACTAAAAATATTTGCATTGTAAATACTTAAAAATAGTTCATTTTAAACACACATATTTGTTTAGTATCTTTACCAAATTTCATGACAATTCATACATGCTTTCTCAATATATCATGCGCGCAGTGACTTCTGGAGTAAAAAAAGAGTTATTTTGATTTCAACAATACACAAATTCTGTAAAAGGCTAATAAATTTCTAATGGTAACATATTAGAAAGCACAATCTGTTTAACAGATATCCAAACTTTCATGTTTATACATAGAAAGGTTTTGAAGATAGACTAATTCAAAATTTGAGGTTTTTCGTTAATTTTCGACGCGTTTAAAAGGTACAATACCCCTTAAAGAAAAAAATCTTCATAAACATAACGGGAAGAGCGTTTTTCTTTATTGTTGCAAAAACCTACCACGAATTCCTTTCTAAAACATTACTCTTTTTCAAAAAACGGACGGAGCCCTGTCATTACCCAATCCCTGAATTTATACTATTATTTGTGTACGCATGAAGAATTTTTGAGAAAAAGTAGCGATTTTTGTATAAAATATCATTTTTATTTAATTTTTTTTTTGTTATTTCGCACTGTTTTATTAATAGAAAATTATACAAAAATTCTCAGTTGCACGTCTTTAGTACTTCTAAATTCTATGATAATGGTGTAAAATTCAATACAATAGTTTTTGAGAAAATTTATTTTTATTAAAATAGAAAAAACATTTTGATCTCATAAAATAACATTATTGATAATGTGGCAAAAGGAAATGTTACTTGTCAGACAGGTAGACACATGTGAGAAAAAAATTAGGAAAATTGGTTGAAAGCATGTTGTCAATGCTTATCCGGCTATTGCCCTTTACACCACGCGCGCAAGTTAGATATACAGACGGATACATACGGTTTTTATTTTGTCACCTGTAATTATAAATACTAATCAAATTTAGACAGATGTTCGGTTGTTATATGGACCATAGGGAAAAGGAATCTGCAATAATAAATAGTACAAATTTCGAGCACCAGGTGATAAGGGGGCGCACGGAGACCGAAAAAAATTCAAACTAAAAACACAAAATTCTATTTATTCACAGCATTCCATTTGTATTAAGCACATGTTCAAAGCGTGTTACAGCGTGTTCAACAGTAGCGCGAAGGGATTCTCGATAGTAGCAACGTGACGAGATATGCTTGCTTTCAAATCAGGCAGAGTCCATATGCTTCCTCCATAGACATGTTCTTTCAGGAATCCCCACAACCAGAAGTCACAGGGATCCAAGTTCGGAGAACAAGGAGGCCAGGTTTCCGCAAAACTTCTCGAAATTACCCGATCATATCCAAAGTGGACATGAAGCAGTGCTGTCCCTGCTCAGACTATGCGAGGTGATGCACCATCTTGTATGAAGACGGAAGTATCTAAACACTCTCCCTCTTGTAAGACAGGAATGACCTGCTGCTGAAGAAGTTCGTAGTAACGGGTACCCGCAATGGAACACCTTTTAGGAAGCTGAGAAGTGTTGTCCTAAAAAAATGGAAAAAATAATGAAATCAGTAGTAAAACTATACCATACAGTAATGTAATCAGGATGCAAAGGGCACATGCACAGGGTTCGTACACATAAGGAATTTAAAAAAAAATTAGACGTTTTAGTACTAGAAATTTCGTAACGTAGCGGTCGCTATATCTGAAGTTAGGAATGTTTTGCAATAAATAAGGCAAATAATACTTTTAAAAAATCCTGGTACTAAAATGTCGAAACTTTTTTTGAAGTATTTATTCGTACGAACCGTGCATGCACAAGATTTGAACTTGCAGTACCCCGTATGCGACAGCTCTGAGCCTTTAGTGCTCCGTCTAGGGTAAAATGCGCCGTGTCGTTGCCATCGAAATACTCAAGGCCTAAAGACAAGTGTTGTGACGTCATCACTAATCGACCGACTTCTCACTAGTGTTGGAATTCACACCGGAAAATTTTGAATAGCAATTTTCTTTTATTTTATTTTTGGAATATCTCTCATCATATAAAACAATACTAACTATTTAAAATTACTGGTGATAATTCGGAATCCTAAAATAAAAAATCAGCCAGATGCGGAATGCCACAATGTTGCCGCATCTGGCTGATTTTTTATTGGGGGATTCCAAATTATCACCAGTAAGATTAAATGGTTATTATTGTTTTATAAGATGATAGATATTCCACAAATAAAAGAAAATTGCTATTCAAAATTTTCTGGTGTGAATTCCAACACTAGTGAGAAGTCGGTCGATTAGTGATGACGTCACAACTCTTGTCCTCAGGCCTTGAGTATTTCGATGGCAGCGGCCGTGTCCGACCACAAAATGTAAACGGCTATGCTGACCAAAAACCTTCTTGAAAATTGAGTGCGTGTGTCCGGGTCTGCAGGGTTCCGCTTGCACAACCTAAATCTTGTATGGATGCCACTTTTCAATGGATCGAAGAACCTTTCGTACTATAGACAGTGGGGGAGGGGGGGAGGGTCCAGGAGTACTTGACACCACTAATTTTATAAGGTTTTCGTCGCCTTATCTAATCAAAGAGTTTTGATCTATTAACCCTCTCAGGGGCAAGTTACTTCTTTTTGTAAAATGCTGAAATGAGTGAGTGACACCAGAATTTACATACAAATTTATTTCAAAATAATCAAAAGCTTTTGTTCACGAACTTAATAAAAGGGAAATTTTCATTCCAATATTCTGGTGCCAATGTCACATTTAGGAATTAAAATGAAGTGGTCCAAAAATGAACAACCGCCTTTAATGGTGTTAATCAAGGCGAAAGAAATTACAATTTTAGTCGTGTAAAGTGAATCTCCCCCCCCCCCCCTCTGGCTACACCGCTGACTGTAGATCAAAGGAGACACGAATCACGTGACACCTCTCGAGTACTTGTCGAAGAATATTGAGAACCGGATACTCTTTCGACAACGACAAATACGACTGTTTCGATAGCTTCATTTGAAATCCGTTACAGTCTTCTCCCCACACCCAGCGCTCAAGTCTCTTCGAATTTAGCTATCATTTTTTTAACCCTTAAATGCATGATTTTTTATTTTGTTTCAAAAAAAAAATTATATGATTCTCAGAAAGGTTTATTACACAGGAAAAAAATAATGAAAAAAATCAGATATGCATTTTTCGTGTAATACGTCAACCTTTCCTTATGTTGCATATCTGCAATACAAGTAAAAACTAAAATATTGCAATTTAGTAAATATTTTAATAAGTATGAATCTAAATACCATATTTTATATACATATTTTTTTTATTTTGTAAAACTTAATCCTTAATCCTCACGCTGCGCAACCCTAGATAGACTCGGGCATGCATTTTTCCTTCTAATTAATACTATTTGGTATTCCCACCAGTTATTTTTTAGCAAAAACTCTTATTTAATCAGGGCATTTTCCCCGATTACGATAGTGAAAAATTTCTGATCCAAAGAACCGGTAATAAAAGATTAAAAATTCTGTAAAAGACGCTCATTGCGACGAATTACTTACGCAGCGAGAGGGTTAACCCTCTCGCTGCGCAACCCGAGATTCTCTCGGGCATGCATCTTTACATCTAATTAATCCTCCTCGATTATTCCCACCAGATATTTTTTTATATAAATTTTGCCTTAACTAATAGGAGTATTTTCCCGATTAAACTTACTGGTGAGGATTTGGAATCCCCAATAAAAAATCAGCCAGATGTGGCAACACTGTCGCATTCCGCATCCGGCTGAATTTTTATTTAAGGATTCCAAATTCTCATCAGTAAATTTAAATAGTTATTATAGTTTTAAAAGATGCTAGATGTTCCACAAATAAAATAAAATAAAATTACTATTCAAAAATTTCCGGTGTGATTTCCAACACTAGCGAGAAGTCGGTAGTGACGAAGTCACAATTCGTGTCCTCTGGCCTTGAGTATTTCTGTGAGAGTCATATTGCTCGTTCATTCTTCTCTTAAAGCATGTAGTCCAGGCAATAGGGAATTTTACCTAGCAAAATTAATGGTAGTTCTGGTAATCGGCTTACTTTATGTTTTTTGGGTCGCTGAATCCGAATTTGTAACTTCCCATCAAAATTTCCCCTGGCAACCCCCGCAAATTTTGGTAAAAAGCCCCCCCCCCCCAAAAAAAAAATGTTTTTATTAAAAAAATCAATTTTTTATTGTTTTAGGGGAAAAGTATCTAAAAACTCAGAAAGTAGACAAAATTTGCAAAAAATTAGATATGTGACATTATGACTTAGGATGAAGGGGAAGGGGGGGGGGGTCTGCCTCGGAACACGCGCGCGGTGCTGCGTGGACTAAGTTGCGCAATTCCACTTAACCACTCACACGCTTACATTCGCCCTCCCATCTCCCCTCCGAACTTTCCTTATAAGGTTTACTTTAAGTTTTTTGGGTCGCTGAATCCGAATTTTTATCTTACCCTCAAAATCACCCCCCGCCCCCAGAAAACCCCCCAAAATAGTTATTAACTTGAATTTCTTATTTTTTTAGGGGAAAAGCATTACGAAATTCAGAAACTAGACAAAATTTGCAACAAATAGGATATATGACATAATGACGTAGGATAAACGGGGAGAGGGGGGGCTGCCTCGGAACATTCCCCACGCGCTTTTCTCAAAAACCAAATTTTTTCAAAAAATCAATTTTTTGGGGGGTTGCCTGGTGAAATTTTGGTGGGAAGTTACAAATTCGGATTCAGCGACCCGAAAAACATAAAATGAGTCGAAATCCAGAACTAGTATTAATTTTTCCAGGTAAAATCTCCTATTGCCTGGACTTCATAACTTAGAGCACGTAGCGCCGCAGTGCACGTAGCGCCGCAGTGCATGTTCAGAGGCAGCCCTCCCCCTCCCAGTTCATCCTATGGCATAATGTCATATATCCTATTTATTAAAAAGCAGTAAACCAACGTTTAAAATGCACAAATAATGCGTGAAAAGCAGAGCTCAGCCTTGCTTTTTCTAGCACGCTGTTCTTTTTTCCCTATCTCGCACTGAAGAAGAATCTTGCTGTAGATTCGAAACAGCTGTTTGCTGTTTTTCACGGATTATTTGTGCATTTTAAACGTTGGTTTACTGCTTTTTAATATTCCTGCACAAAAGCTTTAAGGGGTCTCAGGACTCTTAAAACTTTAAAATTTTCGAAATTTTAATTTTTTTAGATGTTAATCTCCTATCTTTTCTGAACATTTTGATGTAATTTTTTCCTTGAAATTCCTATTAGAACTGAAGTTATGGCTTTTACATTGACACAAGTTCAATAGCTGAAGCGTCGTTTCGGAAACTTTGAAGCCATTTTTCTCCAAATCACGTTTTTGGGCATAACGCGCACGATATCTCAAAAACTTATGAATATTTTTTCATGAAATTTTCAAAACGCATGTTTCATGTTAGTCTGTATAAACTGAACCTAAAATTTCCTTTTTATTGTTCAAAACACTATTTTTTTAGGTGATTATACTGTTGAAATTTTCTTAATTTTGCATTAGCTAAATAAAACTTTGTATTAAAAATATAAAAAAGCTTTAAATACAAATTTATTTAGGTTCAGGGTAATTATTACAATCATAAGTATAAGTAGGTACCAAAATTTTCATTCTAGTTGCCAAACTTGTTTTGCAATCGTGCGCGTAAGCTGTTATGCCGATTTTTTGCTCGAAAAATGTCTAACAGTTTGGAGCCCCCTGTAAATGATAATTCTGCATCTTATAATTTTTTAAATGCATGAAATGAAAAACATACTTATATATTTTATTCCAATTAAAATTGTGTTTTAAAATCAAATACATTTTAAGATATTAAGTGTTGAATATGGTCTTTTTTCTTCCTTTTTTTCCAATTTTAAGAGTCCTGAGACCCCTTAACACTAGAATGCCCGGAAGGAGTCGATCCGACTCCGACCATATAATTAAATGTCAGCTGGAACCAGAAATTCTTTCATAAAATAAGTAACATTTTAAACACACAGATTTACGTTAAATAATTCAGTCAAATAACTTTAAATAAAAATTCTGGTGTCAAATATTTTTTTGAAACTTGAGTAAAATTTCCGGGTCTTCTAGTGTTAATTGCAATTTTAATATATCCTATTTGTTGCAAATTTTGTCTAGTTTCTGAATTTCATAATGCTTTTCCCCTAAAACAATAAGAAATTTAAGTTAAAAACAACTATTTGGGGGAGGGGTTCGGAAGGAGGGAAATTTTGGAAGGAAGTTAAAAATTCGGATTCAGCGACCCAACTTAAAGTAAACCTTATAGAGCAAGTTCGGAGTTGAGATGGGAGGGCGAATGTAAACGTGTGCGTGGTTAAGTGGAATTGCGCAACTTAGTTCACGCAGCACCGCGCGCATGTTCCGAGGAAGATCCCCCTTCCCTTCATCCTAAGTCATAATGTCATATATCTAATTTGTGGCAAATTTTGTCTACTTTCTGAATTTCTAGATACTTTTTCCTTATAACAATAAAAATAAAATTTTAATAAAAACCTTTTTGAGGCCATTTTACTAAACTTTGGGGGGGTTGCCGGGGGAAATTTTGGTGGGAAGTTAAAAATTCGGATTCCGCGACCCAAAGAACATATAGTAATCCTTTTTCCAGAACTACCATGAATTTTGCTAGGAAGAGCCCCAATACGGTCTCTATTGCCTGGACTAATGGCACAGAATGTCTTTACGGCAGTGACTACTGGCTTTTTAAACCACTCAAAATTTGCATAACGTCCTTTCTCACAGAGGAAAACCGCCATCTATTGTTCGAAATTTGAACTACTACATTTTATTCCAGATTTTATTTCCCCTTGGCCCATATAACGTAAATAGCCGCTGCCATCGAATACTCAAGGCGAGTGGATACGAGTGTGACATCATCACTAATCGACCGGCTTCTCAATAGTGTTGGAATTCACACCGGAAAATTTTGAATAGCAATTTTTTTATTTTATTTGTGCAATATCTATCATCTTATAAAGCAATAATAACTATTTAAACTTACTGGTAAGAATACAGAATCCCTAAGTAGAAATTCAACCAGATGCGAAATGCCACAGTGTTGCCGCATCTGGTTTATTTTTTATTCTGGGATTCCAAATTCTCACCAGTAAGTTTTATAGTGTGATACATAATCCACAAATAAAATAAAAGAAAATTGCTATCCAAAATTTTCTGGTGTGAATTCAAACACTAATGAGAAGTAATTCGATCGTCACCCCCTGAATACTAAGGCCTGAGCGCTGACACAAAAATTGCGGCAGAGATGGCGGATTTTTTTCAGCGTGTGTACGGTCCCTTAAATATTCGTACCAATAGTTTTTTTAATGTTTTTACCGTTTTATTTTTCTGAGATTAAACAAACCTTTTCAAGGGTCTTGATCAAGAAATCTTTTATAAAATGCTGGTGTCTACATTTAGCTAGTGTACCTACAGACCGTATGTACGTAAGACCTCAGACCGTACCTACGTATAATCGGCCGTCAAAAAATCAACCCAACCCGTGTCTACGTAAAAAGAAATGCTCCCTCGGCAGCCGCCATTTTTGTGTTAGCTCTCATAAGTAAAGGTACTTTAGTCCGTGGCGGCGATTTTCGATTTTTATAGCTCATTCGATTCGTCTCATCGAACTAAATAATTTGCTACCTCGCATTTCGTGTATTGAGTTTTAATAATGACAGGGGGCCGGGTCAAAGTTTAAAAATTTGCATAATGCAGGGCTGCCAAAGGCGAATATTTTTATATTTTATTGCCACCACTATTTTAAGAGAAAATTTTTGTTGCACGTTTCTCTTGCAGATGTTATCACAGTGTACCTGAAAAAATTCTGTTTTAAAAAATGGTGCAAGATAGAATTAAGAAAAATAGTTCCTGTGGCAGCCCTGTAATGCAAGCTGCTGAAAATAAAACAGTAGCAGAAAATTCCTTCGCATGCAACCGTACGCAGATGTTCCGCAAGTTACGAAGTGACTGAAAAACTGACAAAAGAACCGACAATTTGTGGTTACAAAGATTTTTGCTCGTAATGAGGGGAAAAGTATTTACAGGATCAGCAAAACTAGACGAGGACATCATAACTTGCGAACACCTGCCTGTCATGAAGCATACGAATAATTTATCTGCGATTACAAATTCTTATAATAACAGCAGTAATACAATATTATAGTTGTTATTGGCATCGTAAAAATAATTAGTAAATTTAAATCTCACTTATTTCTTTGAGGGCATCTGTTTTTCAATGAATAATATTTTGAAATTTGACCCGGCCCCCTGTCATTATTAAAACTCAATAGCCGATATGCGAGGTATAAAATTACTAAGCTCGATGAGACAAATCGAATGACCTATAAAATCGAAATTCGCCGCCACAGAGTAAAGTACCTTTACTTGTTAGTAATTTTATACCTCGCATATCAGCTATTAAGTTTTAATTATGACAGTGTGCCGTGTCAAATTTTAAACTCTATGTAGGTCTAAACAGGGTAAGTTTAATTATAACCATCCTGTATAATAAACATGAGCACATGATTGGAAGAAATTTTGCAAGATGAAAGTAGAACCCTTTTACAATTGATGTTGTTTTTGGATGCTGCAAAATGAAAAGTTTACACCAGAAAAACTGAAAAGAAAAATTTGGAAATGTTAATTCAACTATGGCTGTGGCACCAGATCAATGGTGGATGCTAGATTTAAAATTTCTGTTTGCGGTTAAATCTGTCAGAAATGTCGTGGAAACTAAGAATCACGTGGAACTGTTTTTTTCCCTCATCCCTCAAGTAAACTGTTGCAAATCTTCGATGGAGAGGAGGGTGGCGTTGCTGTAAAGGAACAAAATTTACATATTGCGCGCTTGCAGGTTAATTCTGTTTTCCGTACCGGCCACACGAGCGGAAGGTAGCCCAAGCAAAGCGATATAAGTAAGGGTCCTATCTTAAATGGAAGAGGAAACCGCAAGATTAAAGGCAAGGTCGCACGCCGCGTAGCGGACGGGGTTAATTTACAGTAAGATGCCTAACTGTTTTCTTACTTCACACCACTAAAATTATAAAGTTTTTTTCACCTTGATTAATAGCTGAAATGTCTCTCGCAAAACGAAGAAAATTTCGTGGTGCCAAGTGCATGTGACGCCCCTTTCTACGCCATCATTTTGCATTATTTGGTTGCTATAAAATATTAGTGGTGTCCAGTGTGCCACAGTTAGCCATCCCTGTCATATGTCATTAAAATAACAATCAGCTTAACACTAGAACGCCGAACAGGTGTCAATTCGACACTGACCAATAGACTAATTGTCAATTAGAACCAGAAATTTCTTTATAAAATAAGTTATAAACAAATGACGCTGAAATAAGTTAAACAGTTAAGTTAAATAACTTTAAATAAATTTTCTGGTAAAAAATATTTTTATAAAACTTACGTAAAATTTCCCGGCGTTCTAGTGTTAACCCTTTCAAGGACAAGCTACTTGTATTCGTAAAATGTTCAGATAATTTAATGAGACCAGTATTAACGAGAGATTTTATTTGCAAACAAGTAAAAGTAAATTTTCGCGTACTTAATAAAGATGACATTTTCATTTAAAATCCCAGTGCCAAAGGGGCAATTTGGGATTAAAATTATGTGATACCGTGACGGCATCACCGCCTTTCAAGGGGTTAATGGATTTATTCTTATATATTTTTTATATTTACATTATAGAAATTGTCTTAAAATACCACAAAACATATTATTCATGAAATTATGATTTATTAAAAAATTATTCATGATTAGGAGCATTTATTATCTTACTTTCACATTAAAATTAATATTTAATCTAGTTTTCGAGTAATAAAAAATACTTCTAGTTCCTGATTTAGTCCCCGAGTTCACTGGTCGCAATAGATGTGAATATTAAGAGTTAAGACTACACCCATACACACACGCTCATGTACTTTTATAGTATAAACATAAAATTATGTCAAATTTGCTCTTCGAAAATGAAATAAAATATTCCTCTGCATCAGATGTTGAAATTTACATAAAAGAAGATAACAATAATCTAACTGAGGTAGCCAGCCCCCATAGCTACAAATTTTCACGCTCTTTTCTTAGTAGAAATTTTCAATAAATAGAAATTATTGCATTATATAATCGTGGATTTTTGAGAATAAATAAATATAAATTTTACATTAAAAAATAGTTATTACAGGAAGCGTAAAAGTTGACAGCTATGACAGCCGTATACCAGCAATAATTTCTGTGATTAATTAAGGTAAAATTGCCTATTCAAAAATAGTGGAAAATTTTGGCCTTCTGTTATTAAATAACCCGAAGATTACTATGCTTTTAAGCAGCGCTTATAAGAAAAAACTGGTGCAGAAGAATTTTCTGGTCTGCAAAATTCCAGGTGGCGTGCGAACCCCGTAGGCAATAGTGTGCATTAGTTTGTTTTTGTTCGATCTTAAATAAGTAGGGATAAATACACATTGTTCTTAATCAGAAACTGAAATCTGCTAATGATTAGACGAAAAATTACTTTTTTGGGCAAATAATTTCTTGTGTGAACATTAAAATATTTTGCGGACGAAACTTCATTTACTTAAACGCTTTATACAGAAAAATATAACACAAATGTTTATTGCAAAAGTTTAGAAATTAAGAAAATAATTTTCCTAATTAAAACTGTTCACGCATGTAAAAAAACAATTTCCTAACAAAACTTTCAAAATGTTTAAAACAAGAGAAACACTTAACCAACTTAAACTATTCAGGATATTAAAAAGTTTTTTCATATATATATATCTGTAACTTATGTAGAAAACAAATCTCGCTACTTAAAACTTTTTAAACATTAATTTATTTTTTATGTCGGTTCTGAAAATACACAGGTGTCAACCTGCAGTTAAAATCTTATAAGTACATTGATTGCCTGGTACAGTTTCCACAATTATATGTGTGTTAATATGCCACAATGAGAAATGTTTTAATAGATTAAATGTAAAATATCTTACAACCTCGTAAACTGAATAATATAAAATAGTACTTTTTACAATAAAAACTAAAATGTTTTGCATATAAAAATGTGATTTAACGCCTTTGCGACGAGTGGCCTTCACAGAATTTTTAATCTTTACCACCGTTTTTCAAAACAGAAATTTTCGCCTAAATAAATCGCACAAATGCAAAAATTAAATAAGGCTAAATTTACAATAAAAAATAACTTGTGGGAATAATCTGTGATTCTGTTTATCGTATACAGCACGTATACGTGTCGCTCGTCCCCAAGGGGTTAAAAAGTGTTAACACATTTACCATACATTTACCATACATTGTGAACCATACATTTTTAACAGTGGCAAATAAATTTGTAACAGTGATGCCATCCTGAAGCATATGTATTTTGTCTTATTCAATTGCACAAAAATTATCACAAGTTTCGAGAATAAGCCAGGCCGTAACGAATTATTTGTTTTAAAAATTAAATAGAAACTATTTTATTTTTAACCCTTTCGAGAGTGGTATCCTTAGAAAAGGACACCAAATTTTTATTTTACTGCCCCGAGAATATTTAATTAAAATTTTCCTTTGGTAATATTCTCAAAAATAAGCAAGTTCCTATTTACTAATAAATTCGTTTATAAATTCTCGTGTCAGTACATCATTTCATCAGTTTATACACAGAATTACTCGGAAAGGGTTAATAGTGGTACTATACTCCTTGGAAATTCTATAAAGTGTGCTAGCCTGGAACATAAGGGAAGATAGGTATCGGAATCACGAGGCCAGTCAATGACGTTCCAAAAATTCAGCATCCATTTAGGGTCCTGGCAATATAACGGTATACCATCTCAATACTCAAGGCCTGCGGACTGATTTCGTGACGTACCAAATGAAGATTAACTTCTTGAAGGGCAAGCAATTGCGTTTGTGTAATGCTTAATTCCCACCGAAAATTTAGAAAAATTTTATTTCAAAGTAAGGAAAAGCAATTTTACGACTTTTCTCCACTAAAGTCAGAAAACTAAAATTTCCTAAAATTTTTCTGGTGCAAATCCTGATTAATCGTAGGTTGTATATAATACATACCGCCACCCCTTAACACCTTGAGGGGTGGTGGGATATATTTTATCCCACCTACGATTAATCAGGATTTGCACCTGAAAAATGTTAGGAAATTTTTGTTTTCTGACTTTAGTGGAGAAAAATCGTAAAATTGCTTTTCCTTACTTTGAAATAAAATGTTTCTAAATTTTCGGTGGGAATTAAGCATTACACAAACGCAATTGCTTGCCCTTCAAGGAGTTAATCTTCATTTGGTACGTCACGAAATCAGTCCGGAGGCCTGGAGTTTTGAGACGATAATGGTCCTGGCCTATATTGCACAGCCCTGCTTTTATGACAGTTGTCTTTGAGGTGCTATGCAGCATATGTCCAGGACAGGTGGTTCACCTAATGCGGGACCCTCAATATTTAGTTTCCAAACAATATTGGTACTCAATTTATCCGCTCCGAAGGGATGAAATGTTGTGTTAACCTTGCCCAGTCTGTTGCCAGGGACCGAACAAAAATCTTACACAAGAGTGCAAATGCATCAATAATCTTCGTAATATGTGGGTTAGGTTAACCCACGTTTAACACGGTACGCCCCAGAATTTTTTAAAAGAAATGTAATTAAATAAGTTCCACATAGAACCCTGAATTTAAGTAAATAATGATTCACCAAATACATTTCCTTATTCCAAACTTTTCTAAACCCTTGAGGATTAACGTCACGTATACATAACACATAAGGTGCTCAGAATTCTTGGTGATTCCCACTAGTTATGTTATTTTTTATTGTAAATTTTGCATTATTTAATCAGGGCATTTTCTCGATTCAATTAGGCAAAAATTTCTGTTTTGAAAAACCGGTGATAAAAGACCAAAAATTCTGTAAAAGACGCTCGTCACGAAGGGGTTAACACTTAACGCTCGAAGTGCTTCTCCTAAGCACAGGCATCTCTTACACGAATTTATTCTGTTAGCGTCACTTTTTTTACAAAACATTTTTAGTTGCATTTTGACAACATGTGCAACAGAAATTTACTAAAAAAAGTATTTTTAAAACATAGTGGTGCGAATAAAATATAAAAATAGAATCATGTATATAAAGTTTGGGCGGCTATTTGCCGACACTCGATCGCAAAGTGTTAAACTAGGTCAAATTAATACACATATTGCGGAAGATTAGTGGGAGCTTAGCACGTCTGTTCTTACCGTGGAACTATTAATAAGGACAAGAAAGTATTAATAAAGAGGAACTGACATACCCTTGAAATAGTGAAGCTTCAACTGTAACCGCTTTTACAGGAGTTGATTACCGCCGGGGCAAACTTCCATCAGTAAATTTAATTGGAAATTCTCTCCTCATTTAAACGCCTAATTAATGCTAAACTTCAGTCGTAAATAATGGAAAAACAAAGAACAAGAACAAGAACAAACAATCTTCTTGAAACACCATCAAAAATTTGTAAATGCGCTAGGCCTTTCGAAAGATCTGAGTCTTTCTTCGTCAGGCGCAAAAAAGACGTCCTTCTACTATGAAAGCAGAGGCAAGACTGAAATGAGAGACAAGGGAAAGGAAACAAGCTGAAGAAACAGCCAATAGGAAGTTAGAAATCAACAGCCAATAGGAAAGTAAAAGACAACAGCCTATCACAGAAGAGAATAATCAAAACAAAAGAACACAAAGTAGGAGGGGCAAAAATACATATAATCCAATATGGGAACACATGAAATTAAAAATGAATAAATAAATGAATAATATATATTAAAAAAAAAACAGACTAATAATAATACAAAAATAAATTAAATGGTAGTACTGAAAAGGTTTTTCCAAGCTGCAGAGAGCATTGTGGAATCAGATTTATCATTAACAATAACATAACGATTGAGATAAATAGCTAAATTTTCAAGAAAGTCCAATTCAGAGATACTATTGGCATTAGAGATAATTTTAGCATTTTGAAAATTAAAACAGTGGCCGGAATCCCAAGAGTGCTTAGCAATAGAAGATTTAGAAAATTCTTGATTGATTACATAACGCGAGTGTTCTTTTAAGCGGATTTCGAGATTCCTTTTAGTTTGACCAATATAAGATAAATCACAACCATTACAAGGAACTTTATAAATTCTCCATTTACGAAGATCAGGAACAGAAGATTTAGTGGAGGGGAATTTGAATTTATTGACAGGTTTAAAGATAATGTTAAAATTGAAACGCCGTAAAACTTTAGCTAACTTGAAACATAAAGGAGGATAAAAGGGGAGGACAACCAAATTATCAGGTTTGCTTTTGACAGATTTGGAAAGAGTAGAACTATTAGATGGTCTATTGAATTTCTTCACAGCATTATTGATAACAGAAGGATTAAAACCTCTTTTGACAGCAACGGTTTTTAAGTAATTAAGCTCTTCCTTAAGGGATACAGAATCAGAACAAATTTTGAGAGCACGATTTACATACGTGTAAAAAACACCGATTTTTTGGTTGACAGGATGATTTGAGAGAGCATGAGGTGGGTTAGAAACAGAAAAAGGTTTTCTATAAACACAAGTTTTGAAAGAAGAATCGCATCTGGTAACTAAAACATCAAGGAAAGGAAGTTTATTACAATTTTCTAATTCAAAAGTAAACTGAATATGTGGGTCGATAGAATTGACAGTATGAAGAATGGTAGATATATCAAAAGGATTATCAACTAAAACAAAAGTATCGTCGACATAACGCATCCAACATTTAAAATTAACCAGATTTAATAATTTTTCCTCAAAATAATGCATATAAATATCACAAAGAATTGGAGATAAAGGATTACCCATACTTAAGCCATCTGATTGTTTGAAAAATTTATTATCAAATTCAAAAGTAGTTTGAGTGATGCAAATTTTGGTTAAATTAACAAAATCTTGGACTTCAATATCAGAGAAATGAAATTCACGTAACTTTTTTTCCAAGCAAGAAAGAGCACCTTCAATTGGAACATTCGTAAATAAAGATTTGACATCAAGAGAAAGCATAGAACAATTGGATGGGTTAATATTTTTTAATTTACTAACAAAATCATAAGAATTTTTTATCGTATGAGTATTAGAAATGCATAACGGAGAAAAAATGGATGTTAAAAATTTGGCAAGAGGATAAGTAACAGTACCAATATTAGAGACGATAGGTCTTAAAGGGACATTGGTTTTATGAACTTTAGGCAAAGCATAAAAACGAGCACAAATGGCTGAAGAAGGAATAACACTATATTTAGTATTGTCATTTAAAATAACAGAATTCTTAACAGCTTTTTTGAGAGTGGAAAGATGCGAATTAGTAGGATCTTTTTTAACTTCAACATAAGGACCTTCAGATAAGAGAGCATAGACTTTATCAGAATAATCTTTTTTATCCATAAGAACAATTTGACCCCCTTTATCAGCTTTAGTAATAATAAGATTATCATTGGACTTAAGCTCATTCAGAGCGAGATTTTGAGAACGAGAAAGATTAGGTTTAAATTTTGAATTATTAGAAGAAATAGTATCAGCAAGGATGTGACGAAGGGTTTCTTTTTGAAAAGGAGTGACTTTACTATGTTTAAAGGAAGACTCAATAGGAGCAATCAATTTAGTGAGAGAAGGTTTGCAAGACTGAGAAAAATTTAAACCAAGATCTAAAATGCTTTTTTGCTCAGGAGTTAACATGTGAGAGGAGAGATTAACGATGCAGTTCTCATTTGATAGGTTCTTATATGAAAATTGAGACTTATTTTGCTTATTGCACAACGAAGAAAACTTTTTATCAAGCTTATTTTGATGAGCAGTTTTGAAAGTAAGTAGAGAAGACCAACCTTTATTTTCAATATCACAGAAATTGTCAAGATTTTTACTGAGGAACAAATGAAGGTCATAAAGCTCTTCTTCAATTTTGGAGAGAGTATGCCGAACATCTTGAATACAGGCTCTTAAAATAATAAAATGTGAACGAACCATAGCTTTTGAAACTCTAACAGAGCTACTAACAGAACATTTAAGTTGAATAAAATTGGGAATAACATTATTTTTCTTGCAATTTTGAAGAAAATTTAAGTGATTAAGAAATTTCACACGCTTACGTCTGAGTTTAGTAAATCTGTTAAATTGAGCAGTAAACATAATAGCAATCCAAAAATAAACAAAGTACAAATGTAGAATACTAAACTATAAATAAGACATAAAAAATAAATTAGCAAATAAATTAATCAATGAAAAAAAATACAAATATAGAATACTAAACTATAAATAAGACATAATAAATTAATCAATAAGATAAATAAAGAATAAACAACATACAGATATAGAATATTAAACTATGAAAAGACATAAAAATAAATAAGCAAATAAATTAATCAATAAGATAAATAAATAGCTAAAACAATGCATTTTGCATTGTTTTAGCTTAGATAGCCTCATGTCAGTGTCAGTGAAAAAGATTATTACACCTGATCAAATTTCCACCACAAAAAATAAAAATAAATCTTAACAATAATTATAAACAAAATTTTTCATGAAAAAGCCACTAAAATAAGATGAAATTTTCTATTCAAAATTAACTGGTGGAAAATTGCTCTGGCGTTAATCAGAAACTGTTTTTCCGATGTAAAACATCAGCCGCCATCTTGTGACAACCTCCTCAGTCACTTCACTCGCAACTGATAGACAATACACTATATGTCTCCTCCTCTTTATTCATAACTCCATTAATAAGGAGGAACTGACTTTCCCATAAAATAGTAAAGCTTCAACTATAACCGAATTCGCATGGGGTTGATTGCCACTGGTCTGAAATTTCACCAGTAAATTTAAATAGACATTTTCTCCTTATTTCAATGCCTTATTAATCAAAAATTCAGTCATACATAATGGCAAAAACAGATTTCCATTTATACTGCTAGGAGTTTACTTAAGCGGTAGTCAGGCTCTGCGTTTCCGCCATATTGTGACAAACTAGACAACCTCCTGCTTGTATCAGTAAAGTAAAAAAATTATAGTACCTGGGCAAACTGCCACCAGTAAATACAATTAGAAATTTTAGCAATATTTGTGAGCGAGCTGTTTCATGGCAAAGCCACTAAATTAAAGCAAAAATTTTCAAAATGTATTGGCGGAAGATTGTTACGGCGGTACATCAGAAACTGTGTAATCTGATGTAAAAAATCAGCCTTGTGACAACCTCCTCAATTACTTCACGCTCAACTGGTCGAAAATACACTATATGTATCATCCTCTTTATTCATAACTGCATTGATGTTACCATAATTAAAAAAAAAGTCATCCCTTTGATAACAGGTCAGGACCATAGAATTTTTAACAAAGAAGAACTGACATATCCTTAAAACAGGGAAGTTTCAACTGTAACTGTTTCCATTTTTACTGGTAGGAGTTTATTTTGGCGGTAGTTAGGCCGTGAGTTTCCGCCATATTGTGACAACCAGGGAAACAAACTGACA
Source organism: Maratus speciosus (assembly GCA_963932465.1). NCBI lineage: Eukaryota > Metazoa > Arthropoda > Arachnida > Araneae > Salticidae > Maratus > Maratus speciosus. The sequence continues at coordinate 198,089,272 of OZ010796.1, read as the reverse complement.
ATTTTACAAGGCATACTGACACCAGTAAAAACAAATAGAAATTTTTTCGACATCTTTGAGAAAACTTTCCATGAATAAGACGTTTAATTAAGACGAAATTTTCTATTCAATTTTACTGGTGGGACGTTTGCCCTGGTGGTAATCAGAAACTGAAGATAGGATTTAAAAAAAAGAAGCCGCCATCTTGTGACAACCTCCTCAGTTACTTCACTCGCAATGGTAGGCATTGTATGTCTCCTTCGTGATAGATTTTTCTTGATAAATACAAGTGTATAGCAAAGATAATTTTCCCAGAAGTTATACAAACAGAGCAAAAACGTATCTCATTAGAGCGTATATATCCTGAACCGTAGTGAAAGGTTTAATTTACATTACTCAATAAGTGCATTTTTACGATCGTCTCACTAGTAGTTATCGATTATTCTATAAGCGATATCTTTTGTTTTGTTCATTGCATAATTTAAAAATATATCATGTAAATCGTTTCCAGTTGAATTAGCTGATGTAATTATAAGCTGAAAGGTTTTCGAAAAACTAATCCTATTTATTTGCATTAATTCTGCAAATCAAAATATGCAATTGCTTGTGCGGAATAACATAAGTAGAATTCTTTATTTATGTATATTATTAAGTAGCTACAATGTTTATTTTTAAGCGGAAAAAAGACTTTCTCGACGTATTTTTTCGTCTCCAGATAATTACATTATTATTGGATTGGACTTATAAAAGACAATAACAAAGAATATTGTCATAATATTGTAGTAACTTTCATTATATTGTCGTATCTTAATCATATAAATCTATTATATATATTTTTTAGTTTTACAGCTAATCTCTATATATTTTTTAAGAGTCTGTTAAAATTATATGATCAAAGGTATGATTCTGGAATAAAATGTTTTCATTTAAACATTTCATTTAAATAGATTTTATATATTTATTACTAATAGCAACTAACAAAATCGATAAAATTACTTTTAAAAATATAGGTAAATAAAATATGTTGTATAAAATATATTATATCTAAAAATATCAAGAAAGCTTTCAGGAATAGTCTAATATATGAAGGCGGCTATAAATTGGTATAATATGGTAAAATTTTGCACGTCAGTCTTTGTTGCCTGATTAAGTTACCCAGTGACTATCCACTAGTTCACGGATATTTAAAAGACCATGAATGTTCAAAAATTTAAAACGTTTAAGGGAGTAACTATGCTGCGTACACTACTATCAATTTCCAATGTATCTAGAAAAACTATTTAAGATTTAAAAAATTATACTTAACCGGTTAATTGCAGAATTCGTAATCGACTCGTTTATTCTGTGAAGTTCTAATACTTTTCTGCATTTAACCCTTTGAGGGTGGTAGGATATATTGGGTCGATTGGAAAGTCGTGTCATGCTGGGAAAATTAATTCGTACCGGAAAATTCTGCCCGCTAATTATTAAACATTAGGTATCGGAATTAATGTCTAATAATTAAATGATAGGATTTTCCGGTACAAATTGATTGTCCCAATATCATATGCAGGGTTCGTGCGTACAAGGAATTCAGGAGTTTTCAGGTGTTCTAGTATCAGAAATTTCATAATGTATTGGTCGCTATATCCGAAGATATTTTTTCCCCATTAAATAAGGCAAATATTTCTTTACGAAAATTCTTGTAAAACGTGCCTGAAAGTTCTTGAAGCGTACGAACTCTGATATCCTACTGAATTTTAATGAAGGTTTGTACTAGAATCCTTTAATTAAATTTTACTTTTATAACTTTGGTGGAAAAAAGTTACAAAGGTGCATTTCCTTCCTATCAAATATAATTTTCAAAAATTCCGGTGTTAATTCAACATTACAGAAACAAAACTACTTGACCTTGATGGTGCTAACACTAGAAAGAGCGGGATAAATCTTTTTGACCACTACCTAATGAATCTATTTCGGTTCGAACCCGATTTTTTTTTTTTTTTTTTTTTTTTTTAATAATTTTACAAACCACGAAGAAGGTAAAAGTTAAATAGTAAAGGTCAACAGTTTAAAGTAAAAATTCTGGTGTAAAATAATTTTATAAAAGTTGAATAAAATTTCCGGTCTTTCTAGTGTTAAACAAGTCGAAGCATTTTAACCCTTTATTTACTGAATTGTGATATCATGAAAATTTTTCGCATTTTTCGTTAATTGTTTAAACTACATTAGAAGATTTACATAATCATTTAATAAATCTTAGAATGATTTTAGAAGGATTCATTAAATTTGAATTTATAGTGATTTTGCGCAATATTTATAAACCCACTCAAATCATTTATTTTAAATATATTTCTTAGTATTTTGTAAAATTAGAAAATGTACAAATATAATGTTCTTACAATAGAAATATAGAAATATTTCCGAATTGAAAAATTCCCTCCTCTTCCCAACTCCAAGAAAGCTGAAAAGATGAAAAGGCAAAATAAATCATCCTTTTAATAATATTTTTGTTTTGTGTAACCAATAATGCTTTTGGAACAAGATAAAGTAAACGAAGCGATGTATTAAATGAATTTTATAAAAAGTTATTTTAATGGTACTTATAAGTACCGTCAGTAGAAAAACGGTTAATAAAAAATTGTAATAAAAACGTACGTACCTTGCAGTAGATAATTTTTTTTTTTTTTTTTTAATTAGCAAATTCGTTTAAACGTAATAAATCACTCAATCCTTGCAGCAGGGTGTGGACATGAATGACACATTTGCACATAAAAAGTTTTGCACTGAACGAGTTTAACCGTTGCTACCGAAACACTCAAGGCCTGAGCACACGAGTTGTGACGTCATCACTAATCGGCCGACTTCTCACTAGTGTTGGGATTCACACCGGAAATTTTTGAATAGCAATTTTCTTTTATTTTATTTGTGGAATATCTATCATCTGATAAAACAATAATAACTATTTAAACTTACTGGTGAGAATTCGGAATCCCTAAATAAAAATACAACCAGATGCGGAATGCCTCAGTATTACCTCGTCTGGTGGATGTTTTATTGGGGGATTCCAAATTCTCACCAGTAAGTTTAAATAGTTATTATGATTTTAGCAGATGATAGTTCTTCCCCAAATAAAAATAAAAGAAAGTTGCAATTCAAAATTTTCCGGTATAAATTGCATCATTAGTGAAAAGTCGGTCGATTAGTGATGAAGTCACAATTCGTGTCCTCAGGCCTTGAGTGTTTCGGTGGCAACGTTTTAACCCTTTAATGCTCAAGGTAGAATGCGTTCCAGAAATTGCGTAATTCAGAGAATCGGAATTCATACCATAAAAATGTAAATAGTAAATTTCGCTTATTTTAGCAACGAAAAGTCTGCTATTAAATAAATCAAAAATTTCCATTTTAAATTTTTGGTGTGAATACGGAATATGTGAATAAAGAAATCCTCTGAATCGAGAACATTGATAGTATAAAAAATGATACCATGGTCATTTAAGAGTTAAAATCCAATTTTTTTATATATAATTTTTTATACTATTTCGTCATTTATATACATTAATAATGGAGCTCCAATTTTCTAAGATAATATTTTCATATTTAAAAATGCAGTTTTATTTGTGGTGGATGTGAAATGTTGTAATAAGATATTGATGGATCTGTATTAACACATTTCAGTGTTGCCAGTGGGCTACTTTTCTTTTATTCAGATTTCTTGATCGGCACCACTTTTTTGAAATGTTAAAACTCGGCTTGTTTTCGCATTAATTGATATTCCATCCAATAAGAATAATTTTACGGTTAAAAAATGTGGTGCCAATCAAGAACCAGTGGCACTCCGCATCCGGCTGAATTTTAATTTAGGGATTTCGAATTCTCACCAGTAATTTTAAGTAGTTATTACTGTTTTATAAGATGATAGATATTCCACACATAATATAAAATAAAATTGCTATTCAAAATTTTCCGGTGTGAATTCCAATACTAGTGAGAAGAGAAGCCGGTCTATTAGTGATGAATGTGTCCTCTGTGTCCTCGTGTCCTCTGGCTTTGAGTATTTAGATTGCAGCGGTCAAGCACATAAATTAAAAAAATATATAAATATACACAAATGTATATTTTTTGTAAAATGTGTTTTTGAAGACTTCGAGTGTTTTTTGAAACTATAATGAAAGTAAACATGATGCTTCTATGAAATTATTTCCAAATAATAACACAACTACTGGAGTAGAATAGTACAAGTTTGGTCTATACTGTTTTATTTTATCTTTAGGAACTTCCCATATTAGCTAAATGAAATTACCCATTGCGCAATTATAATTAAACTGTTAATACTGAATAAAATTAATACTTAGGTAATTATAATTAGTTTATAGTAGTTCATTATGTTATGATATTTAAATATATGACTTCAAAGCATACATCTGAGAAAACGCAGTGTGTGTATCTTCCACTGATCCTTTTTTTTAACCCTAGAACTACCGGAAATTTTACTCAAGTTTTATAAAAACATTCTATACCAGAATTTTTACTTAAAACTATTTAATTTGTTTATTTAACTTATTATTGTCTGATTTATACATTTAGTTTGTTTTGAAGAAATTTCTGGTTTGAATAAATATTTTGAATGTACATGTCGGGTCCATCGGACCCTTCTGGTAGACAGAGGGTTAAATACCACTCTTCCTAAACAACCCGTTTCTTGGTAGGCTTTAAAAATATTTCAAAGGACTGCACCAAAAGTATTTCTCATCAAAAAACTTTTTTAATCGTAGAATTGAATAAGGTAGCGGATTCTATAGAGGAACTCTAATTCAAAGAGTAAGGAGAGTAAGTAACCTGAATTTGCAATAGAAATATATCACGAAGATTATTTTTTGAAAATAATGGTAGACAGAAGTGATGTGTGTGGAGTTATTCAGAGTCCCCTGAATACTAGGCCTGAGCAGTGTTGCCAGTGGGCTACTTCTTTTAAAATTCAGATTTCTTGATTGGCGCCACTTTTCTGAAATGGCAAAATCCCGCTTGTTTTCGCCTTAATTAATATGTCATTGAATAAGGCGAATTTTAGTATTTCAAAAAACTGGTGCATATCAAGGAATCTTAATTTTAAAAAGGGAACCCACTGGCAACACTGGGCCTGAGCGCTGACACAAAAATGGCGTCTGTCGTAGGAGGATTTTTTAACCCATTCGGGACCAGGGGTGCATATATGCACTCTAAAAAAGCGCTTAAAACGCTTGAGTTTGGTGGCGTTTTAACAGCCTGGATTCAAAACGTAAACAGGATTACGCAGCTTTCGTGTCATTCCACGGTTCGGCAAATCCGTAGCAGCCAACTTTTACGCTTTTTTGCTAACACTAAAATTTAAAAGCGATTTTCGTCTTGTTTAATCATGCGATTTCGACGATTAAATAAGACAATATTTACTATAAAATTTTAGTGATAAGAAGAATTTGCATTTGACCTGACTAATGTACTACGTGATAACCAGACCCGTGATAATCAGTTTTGGACCGAATACAAGACCACGAGTCTCGCGCGTAGTTGTAGGTTAAGGGGTTAATTTTAAAAAAGTAACCCACTGAAAAAGTCGCACGCAGCTGGACGGTTAATCTCGGAAAAAGGAAACGGAAAAAAATTTAAATATTTATAAGTATACAAATTCAAGGGACCGTGCAAACGCTGTAAAGAATCCACCTTACAATAGTCGCCATTTTTTGCCAGCGCCCAGGCATTACCGTCTCAATACTCAAGGCATCCTGACTGATTTCGTGACGTACCAAATGAAGATTAACCTCTTGAAGGGCAAGCACTTCCGTTTCTGTAATGCTTGATTCCTACCGGAAATTTAGAAAAATTTTATTTCAAAATAACGAAAAGCAATTTTACGACTTTTCTCCACTAAAGTCAGAAAATTAAAATTTTCTAAAGTTTTTCTGGTGCAAATCCTGATTAATCGTAGGCGGGATAAAATATATCCCACCGCCCCTCAAGGGGTTAAGGGGCGGTGCTATATATTATATAACACCTACGATTAATCAGGATTTGCACCAGAATTTTTTTTGGAAATTTTAGTTTTCTGACTTTAGTGGAGAAAAGTCGGGAAATTACTTTTCCTTATTTTGAAATAATTTTTTTCTAAATTTCCAGTGGGAATTAAGCATTACACAAACGCAATTGCTTGCCCTTCAAGGGGTTAATCTTCATTTGGTACGTCACGAAATCAGTCCGGAGGCTTTGAGTATTGAGACGGTAATGGCTCAGGCCAAGTATGCTGGGGGCGTTGGGTTGTTTGAAAACGGGGATAATTTCGATATAATGCATCGAATTGCAATTTAAACAACTATGAGGTGGAAACCATATTTTGTATTATTGTAAAGTATAATCAATCAAACACTATGTATATCAAATGAAAAATATCAAGATTTTACATTAAAATTTTCTCACATTTTCACACATCCTTCTAAAAAATTACATTCTAACGTATAGAATAGGAAATAATTTCATAAATCACATAGTAATTCATAATCGAAAAGATTAAACGGATTTTCGCAAACATATGGCTTGGCAAAATATTGAAAGCTGATAAATGTGATATTGGCTACGGAATATACGTATATGCTACGTTATGCCAGTACCCAAATCATCAAAAGAGATTTAAATGTATTTGAGGATCGTGTTATCATAGATTTTGTCGACGAATATTGGATGACGATCATTCTAAGTGAAATATCAGAAATTAATATCAAAAGGAGGAGTTATTTGACTATATGTCTCTGCTAAAGACTTAGCTTTTCGTGTTACATCAGTAAAGCAAATTAATTTAAATGAAAAGAGAATTTTGTATTACTAGAAGAGAGATAGATGGTATAAAATTGCAAGCAAGTTAAAACATTCGGCAGAAATGCACTTTTAAGCAAAAGATTAGGAAATATTCAGCGGAAGCATCATTTAAATTAAGAAAGAGTTAATTAAGAAGTTAAAAAAAATATTAGTTAAATAAATAATAATTAAAACTAAAAATTAATTAAATTAAGAAATATTTGAACTTACGAGTCTAAAAAATAAACATATATATAAATCCAGGTGAAACAATGTTAATTCAAAATACATTAATTAAGAAAACGCTTTGAATATAAGAAACGTATTAGATGAATTGTATTCGCAAGAGATTTAATCAGTATAACAAAAAAATTAAAGCGATAAAAAGTAATCAAAATTATATTATGTTTAAATTTATTACATTTATAATCATTGTTAATAATTATAAATATTTTTTTAATTTAACCTCTTCAAGGGCGGTGGTTCATTTCTGGACCACTTAATTTTAATTTCTAAATGCCACTTTGGCACCAGAATAAATTATTGTGTCATTTTAAGAGTAGAAGTACCTTTCCCCTGAAAGGGTTAAACATTTCAACTTATTTCTTGCATCGCGTGGAGGAAACAACAAAGGTCGTGCGCTTCTGGGAATTATTCAGGTTGAACATCAGTATTTTTTTTATGGAAAAATAAATTGATGTTCAACGTGCGAAAATGCGTCTTATTTAAGAAGAGATTTTCTGTAAGAAAATACTGGTATGGAAGAATATCTGATCTTGAAATTTCAGGGCAATTACGACCCCTGGGAAACAGGTAAAATATGTAGGGCTCTCACTCCGTTAAGGTTTTTTGAACATCACTTTTAATCAAAGGGAAACCTACTTTACAGTTATCCATAGGTGCCAAGTTGCCACTAATCCTCCGTAATATGTGGGTTAATTTAACCCTGGTTTAACACATTTGGTACCGGAATTTTTTTTTAGAGATGAAATTAAATAAGTTTCACGTAGAAAACTGGAATTAAATAAATAAAGATTCATCAAATAATTTTTCTGGTTCGAAACTTTGTTAAACTGGGTTAAATTAATCCTCGCATTACGGAAGATTAGTGCGAACTTGGCACCTCTGGTTATCTACCAAACTTACACCGAAAGACGTTTTTGTTGCCACTGTTGTCAAAACCTACCAGGAATTTTTCTCTTAAAAATAACTGGTTTTCAAAAAACGGACCAGTCGTAACCCTGGATATGGTTTATTTTACGACTTATTATTCATGACTAATGAAATTTTTAGTTCTCTTTTCGGGTATTACACTTGCTAGATTTTTGAAAACCAATATTTCCAAAGAAATAATTCCATTGTAGGATTTAACCCGGGAATGCTCGCGTATATCCAGGTTATGTACGATTTATACTTTGCCACCAATAAATTCAAACAAAAATCGTCATTTTATTTAATCGATGGCATTATTTACAACTACTGCTCTAAAATGATTTGAAGATTACTTTTCTAAAATTAGTGGTGGAAAATGTAATAACCGTGCCCACCCTCGGTATGTCATACCCTGCGCATGCAATTCCGGGATAAAACAAGAGCAATAGAAATAATCTCCTGTGTAGGTTTAAAAAATTTTCCAAGAAACATCTAAAAAGAAGCTTATTCATTGAAAATTGTGGTATTCAAAAAACGAAAAAAGTGGAAACCCTGCATTTACAGAATATATTAATCGTAAATAATCTTCTGAAATATTTGAATGTAGGAAGAGAATTTTCCATTACTAATGATTTATCAGCACATACATTCCAGAGAAATAAGATAAAAAAGAAAAGTGCCCAGTTAAACTGATGCATTGAACTCACAAGCTATTCACACTTATTATACATTACAACCTTATTTCAAAGAATAATGACCCTCGGAAAGAAATTTAATGGGAGGTGGTTCCCCCCCTTTCCCCTCTTTATACTTAACCAATGAGCCTCCAGTTCTCACCAGGGAAGCGCCTTATCAAAATAAACCGGTAAACCAAATTTGAAGCAAATCCCACAGAAAAACCCATTTTTCTAAATTAAGGGGGTGTTAGCCCCTCTACCTCTTTTATACTTAATCAATGAACCACCAAATCTAACCAGGGAAGCGCCTTATCAGAATTAAACGGCATACAAAATGTGAAATAATTCTGATAATTCTGCATGAAAAGCTCATTTATCTAAGTTAAGGGGGAGGGGGATTAGCCCCCGTTTCCCCCTTTTTATACTTAACAAATGAACCCTCAAAACTAATCAAGGAAGCGCCTTACCAGAATGATCCTAGAAAAAAATTTGAAGCAAATCAGATATTTCTATCAAGAATTATCGTACTTACGTACATACGTACATAGTACATACATACAGAACCTGCGGGCACATTAGCTATGGGGCTTTGATAGCCTGTGAGCTAAAAACGAACTCAGGTTTGTTGTTGCAGAGTCGAATTTTTGGTATTTTCAGATTCAGCGTGTGCACAGGGAGGTTAAGTAGGAGTATCCATTGAGTTGGATTTTTCTCTTGTGGGAATCACACTCAAGGGGCATCATGTAAGGGATTGATTAGAACAAAGGCCTTATGGGGAAAAAACCTAGTAGCAGGGTTACGAGTTTCGCCACCTTTCGCATTCAGAAGATTAAAATTATATCAGAAATTCCGAATAGTAATATTTGCTTTATTTAATGACAGCCATTCCGTGATTAAACATATAAAAGTCTTATTTAGGAATTTGAATTGTATATTCGGAGTTCTGAATATAAAAAGGAGATCAAATTGGCAACCCTGCAACACAGCGGCTATGTACTTGTTTGATCCAAAAAAAATTTATCTACAAAATTCCTAACACAATCAGGTTGTTTAATTCGTAGCAGAATATTTCATGTTATTGCTCAAGATTCCTGTGAGTAAATTCAAAGTCCTCAATTTTGATCTGATTATCTGCTATGAATCATAGTCTCCCTGCTTGCTGAAAATTGACTATAGACATTGAATTTACGTAACCTTAGTACGTGGGTGTTCAATAATTATTGCCGCTAGTGTATATAAAATATTTGTACTTTTGGATTATTATTTATTTTGGATTATTAAATATTTGTATTTTGGAATTTTATTCAAGTTTTAGAGAAATATTTCGCGCTAGCAATTTTATTTAACCTTCCGTCTACCGACATGTACATTCAAAATATTTATTCAAACCAGAAATTTCTTCAAAACAAACTAAATGTATAAATCAGACAATAATAAGTTAAATAAACAAATTAAATAGTTTTAAGTAAAAATTCTGGTGTAGAATGTTTTTATAAAACTTGAGTAAAATTTCCGGTAGTTCTAGGGTTAAAAGTCCATCTTTTTCATTACCCACGATATTCTGTATCTTTGGGAGAATAATTAAAGTGTCGCCCATAAAAAATAACGTTCCGCTACATAAGCCAGCATTAAAACAAAAACTTCTAAATTAAACTAACTTCTAAATATAGCACATTTTCAATTTTCACACCGTCGTATAACGGAAAAAAATTACTTCTAAATACAATTTGTTTAAAAACAGCATCTCAAATTATTTTTGATATATTATTATTATTTTTTTGTAGTTTTTAAAGCCATTAATTTAATGGTGGCAAATGAAGTAGAAAGTAGAAAGTAATTTCTGTAGAAAGTAAGGGAAAATAGTAGATTACTACGCTTTTTGTTGGGTTTGTGTACTGTTCCGCGATAGTGACGTCATATACAATTTTTCGAGGCCAACGAAAAAGACAGGCTACCACGGTGCATTCCACGAGTCTCTTTTTACAGACCGCTAGAGTGACGTAATGCTCTTTTCGTACAACTGCATTGGTGCATTCGAGCATCACGTGACTCCAGCTGTCTGTAAAAGAAGATACGCAAAAAGCACCGCGGTAGCCTGTCTTTTTCGTTAGCCTCCCAATTTTTTCTATAGATGTTGTTTAAGACTGCATCGTAAATGTGGACTTCTTCAGCGGATGCAATTGACGTCATTTTATAAATAACAAAAACGCGTGTATTTTAAGTCTTAAAATTGAATAAGTTTTGTGCTATCTATTTTTTTTTTTCATCGGAAGCGACACTAAATTTTGAAAAAGCAGAATTCCTATTTTCTAGCTTAACCCTTTCGCGACGGTGTTCACAAAAATGGACATTTAATTTTAAGTTTTCTGGCTCCTAGAATATTTAAATTAAATTTTGATTTTATAACGCACGTGAAAATAAGCAAATATCTATTTTCTAATGAATTCGTTTGTAAATTCTGTTGTCTGAATTACTCCGCCACGGGAAGGGTTAACATATTTCTGTGTGATTTATTATTTATTTATTTTATGAAGAAATTTATGATTGGAATCGAAGTATTTTCATTTAGAACTTACCAAAGGACCAGTTGGTGGTATATTTATTAACCCTTAAATGCGTAGTGATGCAGATCTACAGAACTTTTTATTTAACTTTTAATATATAAATTAAGTTCTTGGCAACCACTATATTTATTTAGAAATATTAATCCTGCATAAATTACAAAAATATGTGACTAAATAAAGTTAAAAATGTATCTTAATTTTTCTAGTGTCTAATCCTTAACAGAAGAATAAGAAACACAATTCTAAAAGAATAATTCATGCATTTAACCCTTAAATGCATAGTGATGCATATCTGCATCACTTTTTATTTAATTCTTAGCAACTACTACATTTATATAGAAATATTAATCCTGTAAAAAGTACAAAAATATGCTATTAAATAATATTAAAAATCTATCTTATATTTCCTTTAATATAAGAGTAAAAAACACAATTCTAAGAGAATAATTCATGCATTTAAGGGTTAAGTTTTACAAAATAAAAAAATGTATATAACAAGGTATTTAGATTCATACGTATTAATATACTCCAAAATTGTATTGCAACCAGCCAAGTAGAATCTGAATTATGTTTTTAAAAAATCCTGCATTGCAATCTGCTTTTCAACCATTAAAAATGGATTTAAGATTAGGAGTTACATACTTTAACCCGTTAGAACGCGCGCATACCCAGGGTATGAATGTTTTTTTTTTTCGCAATAAATACAAATAACAATCATCACCTTATTTAGTCGGAGACAATTGTTACGAATTTTGCGACAAAATAAGTAGACTTTAGTTGAATAAGATTTCTTTAAAAAAATAATGGTGACAATTGTAAAAACCATACGCACTCTGGGTCTATCAGGCCCGGCACGAGTTATCCCGGGTTAAACTTGTATATTTCGTAAACGACCTGTTAATTTCCCCGTTTGTATCCTAAGGAAACATTTACATAAAATGCCACAGATTATGTAAAAATCGGTTGTTAAAATTGAAAATTTAAATTTTGGTACAGTTTCACTATGAAGACGACACCTAATCTATTTTTTTTTTTAATACAAATTTAAACAGAACATTGATTACAGTCAAATGACTATTTCCGTATGTTTCTTGGGCAACTTGGAGATTGACATTTATGAGTAGTGTTGCCTTGTATTCTGCGTAAATCGGGGATCTAAAAGCCTGGACACCACTATTTTCTTACATTTTATTTCGCAATCTTTGTTCACACATAATTTTGCCATTAGATAAGGTGAACAAAATTATTTTAAAATACTGGTGCCCAGAGCATTTGGAGCCTTGTTTACGCGGGACCCCTGGCAACACTATGTTATGAGTGTTCCCTTTTCACACTTAACCCTCTCGCTGCGTAATTGTTTTATTAAAATAGCTTTGCCACCGGTTTTTCAAAACAAACATTTTTGTCTAATTTAATCGGGAAAATGCTCCGATTAAATAAGGCAAAATTTACAATAATAATAATAATAATAATAATAACTGGTGAGAATAATCAAGGAGGATTAATTCGGCGGAAAAATGCATGCCCAAGAAAATCTCGGGTTGCGCAGCGAGAGGGTTAATATCACAACTACCAACTTTAACGCTTTTTTTCTCACCACTAAATTTTAGCAGTAAATGTAATCTTACCCAATCAACGAAATCTACCAATTAAATAAGCAAAAATTTCTGTTACATTTTAGTGGTGAAAAAATAAGCGTAAAAGTTGGCAGCTATGCTTAATATTAAAAATGCATGAAATCAAATGATCCAAAATCGGTTACTGGTAAAATATTTAATGTTATTTATATATCCTACCTAATTTTATTTCCGAAGCGCCACAATGGCACCGGAATTTTTCAATGGCATTTATACTTGAAGAAACTCTATTACTTATTTTCAAATAATTTTGTACTTAAATACCGATGTCATTCACTGATTTCAACATTTAATTAACATAAGTACTTTATCCCTGAAAGGGTTAATGTTTTTCAACATATATGTATTCAAGGGTTCTTCTTCTGAATCACGTAACAATTCTGTTGGGTATATAGCGGCCAATTGCTACGATTTTTTGTCACCACTATTTCTTATTCAGACACCCCACTCATCTGTTCTTTTTAATGCCTTCATTTATAAAATATTTTTCGTGGCAGCTATCAACAATATTTGAAATAGAAATATATTAAGATATATTTTGTAAAATAGTTGCAATTAAAATGCAGACGAGTGGAACATCTGTAATCAGTGTTACCAGTGAGCTACTTTTTTAAAATTCAGATTTCTTGATTGGCACCACTTTTTTGAAACGGTAAAATTGACTTTGCTTTTGCCTTAATTAAAATGTAATTAAATAAGGCCCATTTTACCATTTCAAAAAATTGGTGCAAATCGAGAATCTGATTTAAATAAAAACAGCCCATCTGGCAAAACTGTCTCTAATAGTAACCTTCTCTTTACATAACCCTTAAATGCGCGATTTTTTATTTTGTTTCGAAAAAATTATATGTGATTCTCTGAAAGGTTTATGACACGGGAAAAATAATGAAAAAAATCAGAGATACATTTCCCATATAATACGTCAATCATTTCTTCTGTTGCACATCTGCAATACAAGTAAAAACTACTGTCGTGCGGCTGTTTTACGCTAAAATATTGCAAATTAGTGAATATTTTAATAAGTGTGTCTCCAAATACCTTATTTTATATAATTATTTATTTTATAAATCTTAACCTATAACCCTTTAATTCCCATAATATAATACGTTCTAGAAATTACGTAGTTCAGAGAATCTGACTTGACACCAGAAAGTTTGAATGGTTAATTTCGCTTTATTTAAATATGGGAAGTCTGTTATTAATTAAAGAAAATATTGCTATTTTAATTTTCTGATGTGAATTATGTATATACGAATAATTTTTTTTAATTCAAAACACTATTGTTTGCATATGTGGAGCAAACATTCAAACCATGCTTTCTCCTTTACATACAAATTCTCAAAAAACACAAAAACTGATAAATTAAAAAATAACTTGTACTTAATTCTAATTCTTATTGTCTATTTTTATTACTGGTTATTAGAAAGATTTGCAAGCATACATAAGATATTAAACATAAAACAAATTAATAAAATGTATTTAATATTTGGAGAAATCACGTTTTGACCGAATTCAGAGGAGGAAACACACCATATTCTTCACTTAGATCTTAAAATCTATAATTCTCGAAGCCTTTAACCTTAACAGTTCTCTTATTTTTCTCTAAAACAATCCGTTTCATATGTGATAAGTATGGTAGGTTTCGAAAGTACGCATTAAGTGACAACTGCATAGCTGCCAACTTTTACGCTTTTTGCTACCACTAAAATTTAATAGAGATTTTCGCCTTATTGAAACGTGAGATTTCGACGATTAAATAAGACAATGTTTACTATAAAATTTTAGTGGTAAGAAAAAAAAACGTAAAAGTTGGCAGCTATGCAACTGTGAATGGCAGACTGGAGAAATCACTGATTGACTGAATGCATAGAATTTGGAGAAAACACTCTTTGATTGAACGTCCAGTTTTAAAATTGGTTTATAATTGGAGAAAAATATTTTTTAGTTAAAAATACCGTTTATTTCTGTGCAATTTAACACAGAGTTCATAAAACTAACAATAACTCATTTTTTATTTTTTGTGAGAAAATACGGTTTGAATGTTTGCTCCTCATATATGCAAAGCTGCGCACTAAAGAGTTAAATACATAAATGTCTCACTCAGGGTTGCCAGTTTGAACTCCATTTTTATTTCAAAATTTTACATTTATACCGGATAGTTTGAAAGAAGAATCTGTACTTCGTGTAATCACAAAAGTTCTGTAATTAAATGAAGCAAAAAATGCTATTTTTATATTCCGGTACTAATTCAGATTTTCTGAATAAGACTGGGGGCCAAACTGGCACCCCTGGTATGATTAACCCCTTCACGGTCGCTTAATATTTGGAAAAACCATCAAAAAAGTATCTACCGTATATACTCGCGTATAAGTCGAGGAAATTCTGACAATTTTCGGTAAGCAAATTTGGGGGTCGACTTATATGCGAGTCAGTTAGAAAAGAAAAAACAAAAACTTCGAATACTGCAAAATTATAGCTTTTTATGTGTATGAATAAAAAAATAATACATAAAATATACAAATAACAATAATTTATAATTTAAAAAAATTTCAATGATTTGTTTTTGTTTACTTACTACCTTTTCGCATTGGCAAGTGAAATCTTTGATTTTATTTTGTGCAAAATTGAAGTAAAAAGTTAGGGGGTCGACTTATACGCGGGTTTTTGATTTTTTCCAGAATTTGCATTCGAAAGTTAGGGGGTCGACTTACACGCGAGTCGAATTATACGCGAGTATATACGGTATTTATTTTATTACTGAAATTGAGTAATTATAAGGTTACTAAATAAAATATGCAATTAGTTTTTTTTTTTTTTTTTTTTTTTTTTTTTTTTAAGGCGAAAAAAAAAAAGATGTTATAGAACAAATTCATATTTGTAGAAAAGCCATCATGCGATAATTCTGTGTCTTAATGTTTGTTTTTCACCGTACAAATTAATGCGAACAAAATCTTTATTTTTCACATCTTAGATCTCTATTTATCATCATCACACACATTTTTACAAATAATACTTGAAATAATATATATACATTAAACTTTGATTATTAATAATTTTTTGAGTGTTGCATATATCGAAACATGCAATACAAAGTCCAACATTATAGTCAGCGCAAAAGCCAAACCTACGCGGTACTATTCAAAGACTTCGCAGCGAAATGCCAGTTAAATTTTTCTGTTTTCAGAAGTTTTTTTCAGCAATAAATCCCCATTCCGGAAATATGACGGGTGCGAGAAATAACGAACGACACCTCAGCTAGTGATATTGACGGGAGCGAAAATTAAGGGGTTAAGTAAAGCGAAAGTTACTATTCAGACATAGCGCTGACAAACAATCGTCGCTGTTGAAAGCTATTGGTAAGTTTTTTTATTTTTTATTTTTATTTTATTTTTATTTTTTTTTCTAATCAGATGCTGTAAGTGTATCCATGAAATTTTAATATTTTAAGTTTATTATCTTCGTAATTTCGTTCGTCCTTAAAACGTTTCGTTAACTGCAGAAATGTATATATTTTTTATTTTAATCCCATTAAAAAAAAATTAAGTTACATTTACCAGGCAGCCCTTTAAAAAATATTTATTTTAATTGACGTAGACCAGTTTCTTCTGTTATGACTAAATGTAATTAAAAAATGAACAAGAATGAAAGAGTAATATGTAAATACTTTATAAGGACGTGAATATAGTATTTATCTTCAATAATTATATTTCAAAATATCTTTTCATTTTGAAAGCAGAACATTTCAAATAACTTAGGAAACAGTCTTATTTCTTTTGAAACATCTGTTTACTTTCTTCATACTTTAAACAGAATAATTTATATTTAAAATTTGCCTTTATGTGTTTTCTTTTCGTTGGTATGTAATAATTTGAAGAAAAACATTACTGCCTTGGAGTAATGGTTTACGAAAAAATTTCTGGAATAATAAAACAAGCAAACGTTTCGACTTAAGAGAAAACATTTCTTTTCGATCTCAGAGTAAAAGAAAAAAATATTACAAATTCCAGAAAGCTTTTTTATTCAAAAATTTAAAATAAGTAATAAGAATATTAGCGTGTAAGGGCCTCTGTCGATGCATTTCACATTCTACGAGTATGAATAATTTATATAAACTACAATATTAACATTTATAGAGCCAAAACATCACTAAACGCAAAGCGCATTCCGCATATAGTTGTTTTACATGATTTTTTCTTTTTCATGTGTTTTGTTTTATTTTACTTTTCCATTATAATACAGTTAGTTAGAATATTATGATTTGTTTTTAATGAAAGAAAAATAATTATTATTTTAATAAAACAAAAATAGATTTTGTTTATATAATTTTTCTTTTTTGAAAAAACTGTTTTTTTATTTTTCAAAAACAAGCTTTCGTAATGCAGCTAAAATTATTCTTATGCTACATATATTTCTCCATTTCTTTTTTTCTGTTCGAGAACAATCTAGCATTTTCCGTGCTTTTTAGGCGCGTTCGTAATTATATAAATATATAGCACCTATGTTCGCCGTCTGGTACGTCCGCCTGTCTGTCTGCATATAACAGAGCAAAAACTACCCCATCGAATGGTTTGAAATTTAATGTATTATATAATTGTTGCAGAATTTTGTCTAGTCATTTCAAATTTTATGAAAATCGAATCAAAACTCAAAAAGAGATTTATAAAAATTGTATTTATGTTAATAAATCCTATCATATGTAATTCATTCAGTGATATCCCATGATAAGTAATGATTCTGGGTTTCCATGGTGATTACGTCCTATTTAACCCTTTAGTGCGCAGCTCTAACAACAGTGTTTTGAATTTAATAGATTTTTTTATTCGTATATACCTAATTCACACCAGAAAATTAAAATAGAATTATTTCCTTTAAATAATAACAGACTTTCCGTATTTAAATAAAGCGAAATTAACCATTGAAACTTTCTGGTGTAAAGTCAGATTCTCTGGACAACGTAATTTTTAGAACGTATTTTATCAGGGTATTAAAGAGTTAAAGGTTAAGTTTTATAAAATAAATAATTATATAAAATAAGGTATTTGGAGACATACTTATTAAAATATTTACTAATTTGCAAAATTTTAACGTAAAACAGTTACTCAACAGTAGTTTTTACTTGTATTGCAAATGTGCAGCACAAGTAAAGATTGATGTATTATATGAAAAATGTATCTCTGATGTTTTCCATTATTTTTCAAGTGTAATAAGCCTTTCAGATATTTATATGTAATTTTTTCGAAACAAAATAAAAAATCGCGCATTTAAGGATTAAGTTGGAGTCATATTATTTCCTTATTACTGAATTTAATATATATAATCGTAATAAATTTTGTATTCATGCATTTTTGCATGAGAGTGCAACGACTATTGCACCAAGATCAGAATATTTATAAAACTAGTTATAGTACGAAAGAACCTCATTTGTCACTTTTTACGAAAAATTTCCGACTTGTTGAGTTATCTTCTACATAAATATTCTTTTCTGGCAAAATATCGATTGTAAATTTGTTATTTACGGCTCTTAAAAGTTTGAAATTTAGACCGGCGAAATTCTTTAATTCAGTAAATCTGCTGACTGTGTATTAGATAATGAAATGGATTTGAGGGTTTCTGCCAATTGTTCATATTTCTATAGCTTGGATGAAATTACGTTCGTGCTATTTTAAGAAGAGTGAGGTAGCATTGCTTAAATTTAATTTGAATTAGCTGTAGAATATAGTAACTTGAAATTTCGTTTGAATTTAATACTTTTAATGTAATTTGAATTATTTGATTAAATAAAGAGCAATAATTGGGACGTTGATTAGAATGTGGGGCAATTCCACTTCGTGGAAAAAATAGTTAAAGCTAAATATTATTATAAATTAACATATAATTTTTGTGTTTAACATTTTATCTACTGACGGTACTTATAATTACCATTAAAATAACTTCTTACAAAATTAATTTAATACATCGATTAGTAGTAACACAGTTTAGAATGAGTTATAGATGCATTACTTTATCATATTCCAAAAGCATTAGGAGTTACACAAAACAAAAATATTTTTTAAAGGATGATTTCTTTGTGCTTTGCATCTTTTTAGTTTTTTTGGCGTTGGAGGGGAGGTGGGGGGTAGGGATTTTTCAATTCAGAAATATTTCTATATTTCAATTATAAGAACATTATATTTGTAGATTCCTAATTCTACAAAATCCTAAGAAAAATATTTAAAATAAAAGATTAGAGTGGGGTAATAAATATTACACAAAATCCCTATAAATTCAAATTTAATGAATCCTTCTAAATCCTTCAATCTTTCTAAAATCCTTCTAAAATTTATTAAATGATTATGTAAATCTTCTAATTTAGTTTAAAAAATTCACGAAAAATGCTTTAGGCGATGAAATTTTCATGAATTCATAATTCAGTACATAAAAGGTTAATCAATTTACAATCAATATTTTTAAATATCAGTATACATTTGTTACTAGTAATTTATTCGGTCATCGATATTTCAAATGCGTTGATTTTGAAATTCAAGCAGTGCCACTTGGAATAGAATTATTTTTTATGATGTACAATATTAACAAACGCAATCAGAATTTCATCTTGAATACTTTACCAAACTTGCCAACTTTCCCTTAAACTTCCGTAAAATGCGAGTTAAATTGACCCAGGTTAAACACGTTTCGAATCAGAAATTTAGTAAAGAAATTATTTCAAATAGATTTCATAGAGAAACATGATTTGAAATTTGTAATGATGCATCAAATAAATTTTCTGGTTAGTAGCGAGTGTAACCTTTGTCAATTTAACTCCCAATTTACGGAAGTTTAGTTCAATGTTGGCAAGTATGACTTTACTTTTCTTCAATATCTAATAGTAACAATGTAATTAGATCGGGGCTGCACACTGGCGGCTATTTTTATATTCTATTCGCACCACTAATTTAAGAAAATAAATTTTATAATATGCTTCTCTCGCCGAAGTTGAAAAGTATATCTGAAAAACTTTTGTTTAAAAAAAATGGTGCTAGACAGAATTAAAAAATAGTCGACTGTGGCAGTTCCGTTATACGTTTAGAACTTGTTATTGAATATTTTTTCACATTTCTGCCACTTTTTCCTTTAAAAACAAATTTATTTATTGCTGTATTATAGCTTTTCTAAAGAAGAATTGAATGTCGAAATAAAATTAAAAATAAAATAAAATAATAACTTTTCCTTACTATAATTATGTCCCATTCAAAGAAAATTAACCCTTAACCCTCTCGCTGCGTAATTGTTTTATCAAAATAGCTTCAGAAATTGCTTATTTGTAGAATTTTTATTCTTTTGTCACCTGTTTTTCAAAACAAAAATTTTTATCTTATTTTATCGGGAAAATGCTCCGATTAAGTAAGGCAAAATTTACAATAAAAGAAAATAATTGGCGGGAATAATCAAGGAGGGTTAATTAGGAGGGAAAAGTGCATCCCCGATAAAATCTCGGGTTGCGCAGCGAGAAGTTTATTATACAGGAAAAATAATGAAAAAAAAATCAGAGATACAATTTTCATATAATACGTCAATCTTCTCTTCTGTTGCACATCTGCAATACAAGTAAAAACTACTGTCGTGCGGCTGTTTTACGCTAAAATAAAGCAAATTTGTAAATATTTTAATAAGTATGTCTCCAAATACATTATTTTATATTATTATTTAATTTATAAAACTTAACCTTTAACCCTTTAATTCCCATTATAGAATACGTCCTAGAAATTACGTAGTTCGGATAATCTAACTTTACACCAGAAAGTTTCAATGGCTAATTTCCCTTTATTTAAAAACGGAATGTCTATCATTAATTATAGCAAATATTGTTATTTTAATTTTCTGGCGTGAATTAGGTATATACGAATAAAAAAATCTATTAAATTCAAAACACTGTTGTTTCCATATATGCAAAGCTGCGAAATAAAGGGTTAAAGCTTTCAGCAAGTCGCGCTTGCACTTGGAGCCAGTCCATTAGCGTATACCACAACCCATTTTTTCTATCTAACTTCGTTAATCATTATTGCATATTATGGTTAATCATTATTGCATATTATGGTTAATCATTATTGCATATTATATATATAAAATGATAACACAAAAATGTAAAATAATTATTAAATAATAAAATTAGCTATTATTGATTACGAATTTCAATTACAAAACTTTACATATATATCTACGGTAAGATAAAATGAGCTTTCACCACTTCTAAAATCCACGGCTCAATTTTTCCAAAATTGACAAATTCGTTGTCTTGATATTTTATTATTTAACAAAATACAAACTTGGTATAAATTTAACTAAATTTAATAATTGTTAAAATATAATAAATGTTACATTCTGTGATCCATTGGCACAAGATGTATATATTTATATTTCCATGCAAAAATTTAAAAATGCTTTTCATCACATCATTTACCGCTTAACTAATGCTTTTTTTTTGTTTGCTTATTAAAATTACCATTTTTTTATTATTATGTGTTCGATAGAAACGGAAGAGGCGTAAAACATTTTATCATATATTTCTGAAAATTTTTACATTTTGCAATAATTTTTAATGACAGAAGTAATAGTAAAAACTCTAGTATACATTTACCACTACTACTGAAATTGATATTATTTATATTATTTTCTCTTTCTCGTTCATTCGGGTTAATGGCAGATTAAACCAGAGGCTCCGGTGAACAAATACAACTGTTTTCTAATAGCAGTTTGAGCCTTATTTAACCGCAGAATTTCGGGAAGTACGCAGTAAATAAGGCGTAAACTATTATTAAAAAAGTAGTGACTTTCGGCTCGTCGAAAAGCACTCTGATTGTGGACATAAAAATGTAATAAAAAAAATAAATAGCAATTATTTTCAGCTTTAATAGATAAAATTAAAATAGCTAAAAGATATATATAAATGTAATGATAAATAAAATATAAATTCTGAGTTTAAAAAACTAAGTCTTTATTTGCTCTGAAAGTACATATCAACCTGCGATAATTATGATTCAGAATTTATATGTAAAACTGACATATCATTTATAATTTGTTAATTTACAGAAAGATTTAGAACCCAGATCATACAGGTTTATTGAGAGTAAAATGTAAATCCAATTGTTTACATATGAAGGCATGTTTGGCGTTAATTATTTATGGTCAATTATTACTTCAAATAATATATTATCGAATTCTGGTTCATTTATTGATGCAGTAGATACATTTACCCTAATACGGAAATTGTTTACTAGATGCAGTTCTTAAAATTTAAGCAAACTAATGAATTTGAGAGCCTTTTGTATCCTCTATTTATTTTTCTTTGATTAACTATCTTATTTTACATTCAGAAATGCATGAGTTGGGTCCATGGGTTTTTGTAGTCTAAGTCACGTAGCTTATAATTGTTTTTCTTGTTGGCCACCGTTATTTTCGAATGGTTTTCTTCGCCTTATTCAATTAATGAGGTATCCCCGATAAAATAAGTCACATTTTTCCGTTTTACAAAACTGGTACCCAAAAATCGTAGCATATGACTTACACTACAAGTACGCATGGAAATAGCCATCTGTGATTTTATAGTGATATCACATTATCGCCAATAATGAAATGTAAAGAAATCGCATGTTTAAAAACACATTTTTTCTTAAATTCATATAATTTTTTTGATATTTTTTCTTCTTTAGAATTGAAATTTCTGTATTTCTTTTTAAATCTGAAAAGTACATCTCAGTAGCGTAGCGTTAGGGGGGGGGGACGGGTCGATCATTTTACTACCAGTATTATTGTATGCTAAATTTTGCTTTGTTTAATCGTATAACGTCCATGATTAAATAAAGAAGAATTTTCTATATAACAGTGCTGGTAGTAAAATGGTCGACCCCCCCCCCCTAAAGCTACGCCACTGGTACATCTTACTGGATATTTTATCGGGGAATGACATGGAAAAATTAATAAATGGAGACTGAATATGCTACAATAAAACATGAAAGAGGTTTCTGTGGAATGAGAGAAAAAAAAGGCTAAAAATCTGCTAACAAATGCAGTAAACGAAATGCGTATAATTTAAAAAACTATTTGGCTCTGTAATTTAAGTGCTATGAAACCTGCAAGGAAACTGAAAACAGAAACAGAAATATTAAAGTGTAAGACAGAAAGAGATATTTTCTTTCTAATCAAGTGTGTTAATGAGAGCAAGACGTGTGCAAAAAAAGAAACAGTTGCAACGGGGGGGGGGGGGGGGGGGCGTCTTCAAGCAACCAGTTATGTAAATAGAAAAAAATCCTTGTTTAGCGGCAGTAACTTTCTGAATATGTAATGCGAAGATCAGGGGTGTAAAAATCTAGGCGCCAGCGGACAGTCTGTCACCACTGAATTTTATTAATTTTCTTCGCTTAAATTATACGAAAAATAACGCTTAAAATTTAGTGGTGAGAGACTGCCTGCTGACGCCTAGATGTTTACACAACTGGCGAAGATTATATTTTGTAATTTTTTGTGGCAAATGAACTTAAGTCAAAAATATTGACCACACTTAAGCTGAAAGTTTGATCAAATGTTTTAACCCATTACCTGCCAGTGTTGCATTTTCGCAACATTAAAAATAAATTTCAATTAACTATCGAGATATCCGTGTTTTTTAATTAAAAGAATTACCTCGATTAATTGCGGAAAGTTTGAACGTTAAATAAAGCAAAGATTATCTTTCAATATTTGTGGTGGCAAACGTAAAAAAGGTTGAAGACCCCTATATTACAGTTTCAGCATTCAACGGGTTAACACATTGACTACGGGAAATGAGAATGCTTCTTTTTATTCATAAAATATCATTGGCTAAGGGTATGGCTTCTACCTTATGGAAAATGGGTTTATATAGTTTTGTTCATTTTTTTAGATTATAAGACATTATATATTACACTGGTGTCCAAAATTAAGGACCAGTCACAAAATGCAAATTTTTAAGTAAGCGAATACCCAAGAGGAAATAGTGTAATTCAAATAATTACTATTCCTACAGCACAGCTAGTCCATATAGCACCTCATCAATGTCACACATGGTCACAAGTGTCACAGTCACTACGGTGAAACAAAAATAGGAAATTCCACACGTTTCATTATGAGCAGGTCCTGATTATCAACGGGGCACACTTACACCAATAAATTTTAAAAGAAAAGTTCGCCTTATCTAAACGCCGTATTCATGTAAAATTTCTGCCATGAATGCGGTAAAATTTCCTGTTTATTTTTAGTGGCAGGAATTTGCCCCGTGGGCAATCAGGCTCTGATTATGAGACTCAAATGATCACTATATGTGACTCCACTGAGACGTCAATGTGACTGATGCTTTGTGACGAGTCACCAGGTGACTTTACAATGTAGTTACATTGTTACTCTCATGTGACTGCCATTTTTAGACTCTATTTCAATGTCATCATGAACGTTGCATTAGGATAAATCACCAAATAATATCAGATTATAGTCACATGGTGACTTTTCACAAAAGAGTACAATGGTGACTTCACAGTAATATCTCTGTCACTTGAAAGTCAACATGTGACTTTAATGTGACATTATTTGGTAACTTATCACAATGCAGCGCTAACGATGACTTTGAAGTTGAGTCTACAGATGACAGTCACATGAGAGTCACAATGTAACTACATTGTAAAGTCACATGGTGACTCGTCACAAAGCACCAGTCACAGTGAAATCTCAGTCTGTGACACTTGTGACCATGTGTGACATGAATGAGATGTTATATGGACTAGCTGTGTTCTAGAAATAGTAATTATTCGAATTATATTATTTCCTTTTGAGTATTCGCGCACTTGAAAATTAGCATTTTGTGACTGGTCCTTAATTTTGGACACCAGTGTACATCCGAACATTGAAAGGTATTTACTGATGCATAAACTCGTGAATCCTATCTCAGAAATAGATTTACGAAAGACTTTCAGAAGAGGGGGGAACTTCTACTGCTCTTAAACACATATTTAATAAAAAAAATTACCCGTCGGCAATGTGTTAACATCCATATTTTCCCTAAATATGAATGTATCTTTATAAATAATTAAGGAAAGCTGACTATACATTTATAGTTATTTTCAACCAATGTATGTATTTTTATAGTGCAAAAAGAATAATAGTAATGATTAGTAATGATATGAAAATGTTCATACAATACTCTTATACTTTTTTTGTACCACAAAATTTTAATAGTAAATTTTATCTTTTTAAAACGTCGTAATCTGTCGATTAAATAAGGCAAAATTTTTTTTTAATTTTTGTTGCACAAAAAATAGTAAGATGTTGGCAGATATGACCTAAGTTTTTAAAGAAATGGTGATATGGTACTAAATGAACTTCATTATCCTAAAATATCTTTGTACACACTGTGAAAATTAACATCAAATTTTGTGAAATGTGTGTTTAAAATGAACTACTCTAAGGCCAAAATTATTTTATTAACTATATAAAAAAATATTTTTGTAAAAAAAATAATAAAAAAATTTATATTTTTAATGAATAAAAATAGACATAACTAAAAATATTACCATTGTAAATACTTAAAGGTAGTTCATTTTAAACACACATATTTGTTTAGTATCTTTACCAAATTTCATGAAAATCCATGCATACTTTCTCAAGATATCATGCGCGCAATGACTTATGGAGTAAAAAAAAGAGCTATTTTGGTTTCAACAATACACAAATTCTGTAAAAGGCTAATAAATTTATAATGGTAGCATATTAGAAAGCTCAGTCTGTTTAATCAAATCAAAATTCCATGTTTATACATTAAAAGGTTTTGAAGATAGACTAATTCAAACTTTGAAGTTTTTCGTTAATTTTCGACGCGTTTAAAAGGTACAAGACCCCTTAATGTAAACAGCCGCTAGTTTGATATTCTCGAAAGTACAGTCGTGAATTTACGACTTACTTGCAGCAAAAAAAGGAAAATTAATGTATACAAATAAAATAAAATTTAAAAATCTTCCTTTTTTATATAAAGCCATAAAAAATAATATAATTATCATACACTTTATTTAAATTTTCACTATTTAGATAAAAGAAACATTTATTGGGCGACATTTATTAATTTCTATTTCTATATATAAACGACATTTTAAATATCAAACTAATTTTACTTTATATATTACTTAATTTACATCCAACCTTAACATTTTAAACGTAATCCACCTAAATCTAACTAGCATGCACTAAACAATTATCATTTATAGCTGACGCTATATTTTAAATTCATCGATCAAATAACCTCCAGAATACAAAATTTTCCTCCACGTAAAATATTTCTTTTCAGAATAAAATTTAAGAACACGAAACTGCTTGGAGTATTGGATTTAAATAGTGTCAAAATTTATATTTTTTTCAACATGTGGTGCAGGGGAGGTATGATACACTTCTTTTTTACTAATTTTTTACAACCCTTAGAAACCTATTTTTAAACAAACTTTTTGTGTTTTCTTATAAATTGACCTTTTATTCATTTATTAAAAATATTGTGAATTTAAAAAATAATCATTCAAAAAATATATTCCAATTATTGTGAATGGTTACTACTGTATCAAATCTCCCCATTGCTGGGGAGGATTGATACACTAGCAAGGGAGGTTTGATACATTGTTATGTAAATTGAAAAAAAAATGCAGAGAATTCAATATATGTGTCATACAATGTTTTATGATAAATCTCGAAATATTTAAGTAAAATTTAAAAGAAAATGACACTGACATACTTTTGTTTCAGAAATGTTTTTTACAAAAATGTTTAAACAATTGCTATTATTTAAACAATTCTATTAACACACTTTTTAGAAAATAAATAATGAAAAAAAAAACCCTAGAGATCTTGCTGCGAGAAAAATGAAGTGAACATTGCTGATTTGCAAACAATTTAACATAAATTTAGCACATTTAAGATTTCTTTAACCCTTTCAGGTCAAAGCATTTTCAATTCTAAAGTGTTGAATAAATGAATGGCACCGGAATTTACCAACAAATTTAATTGGGAATAAGAAAAGGGCTACATTTCACTTTCATATTAAATGGAAAATATTTTACAAAATGCTGGTGCTAGTGTGGCGTTTGGGAATTAATATTAAGTGGTTTCATAAACATACCGCCACACCTGAAATGGTTAAAAGAAAAACTAATAACTCTATCATCTTGGTAAGTAAAATGGGGTGGATTTAATGTTTTTTTTTTTTTAATTTGCCTTTCGTCAATTATAGAAACATCTTCCTTTTCAGGCCATTTAAACTTTTTCCTTCTACATGACGAGCAAAACGAACTAACCATCTATCATCGCACTGCTTTTCTATGTAACCTACATAATGTCCATGAATAGTCTCTTTGTTCTTCCTTACCAATTTCAGTAGCTCTTGCTGTAAAACAATAATGAATATTACAGTCCTATATTAGTTTACAACTTAAAAAAACTATTAAATTTCAAATATACAAGTGTATCATTTCTCCCCAGCACTAATGTATCATTTCTCCATATCATATCTCATTAGGTTTTCAATCACTTTGTATAAATGCAGTTGCAAAATGCCAATCTGCTTTCTGGTAAAACTCATCCTAACCAGTGTTGGGCACGCTCACAAAAAAATCGAACTAATTCAAACTCAAGTTCAATTTCTCAAAAATGAATCAAGTTCACGTTCAAGTTCGAAATTTTTCAAACGAACTCGTTCAAATCAAACTCATCTATAAAAGTGAACGAAGTTCACTAAAAACTCGTTTTTTTTTTTTTTTTTTTTTTTTTTTTTTTTTTTTTTTTTTTTTAATATATTAAAACTTTATCGTCCAAATTTACAAAAATTTGTGAACTAATCTTTTGGTTATTCGATGTAAGGGTCTTCATAGGCATGGCCCAATTTTCCTTCCTGACACTCGGCCCGAGTATGGTTTGGGATTACTTTTTTCTAGAGAATCGGACCCAGATGGGCCGGGACTGGATTGATTTTCCGGACAACGTCTTGACTGGACTGCATTCTACTTGAGATCTGAACAGGCAGAAATTTTCAGTCCCGCCTCATATGGAAATCTTTAGACCGGCACGTCTCTGACCTGTCCAGTAAAAATAACAGTAAAATTTGGCAATTTTGTTTTCAAAAAATGCACGTATTTTTAAATTGCTATTATTCCACAATTAAAATTGATTTTTTTTTCTTTTCTTTTTTTTAAGATGGGTAGATGTACTTCTAGGCAATAAAATTAAAGTACGGTAAAACCTGAGAAAAAGAATCTGCCTATGACGAATCCCGTGTTTAACAAAACAAAATGTTGATATATTTAAAATGAGGATAACAGTAATTGTGAAAAGAATGTAGTACATTTACAAATAAACAGTCATGTGCGAGTATTACTCGCGCTCAGAGGGTTCCGTACAATAAATGTATGAATTATTAACCGTGTTATTAAAAAATCGTTACTAAAAGAAAAATAAGACTTTGTAAAAATCCATAAAACATAGGGTTTTGTATAGCTGTATATATGCTAGAAAAGTATGAAGGAGTACACCGTAAAAGTTCAAAGAGATATGAAGCCTAAATAATATCAAATATTGCTATTTTGTATAACTCTTATTTAAATCTTATTCTAACCTGTTTATGATGAACTTAATTCAGCGCTGACAATAAAAGTAGCACATATTTAAACTTCATTTGGTATTTCATAAAACTATATTCAGCATCGTAATAATAGTTTTTTTTTTTTTTTTTTTTTTTTTTTTTTTTTTTTTTTTTTTACAGCGTAGCTGAAACAGTACCCTTGTTCAAAGTTTAAACTTGGCATTTTGCTAAGCACGCTTCGAAAGGAGGTCGCAAAGTAGCAACGCCGCCTTGGTCTGTGCCGCGTTTTTCCAAATAGGGGTTTTTAATTAACTTTTAAAAACATAGAAGGTGTATTGAGAGATCTACTCAATGCAAACTAGTCGCGAATCCCAAAGCATTTATGTGATTAATTCTAATTACATTAGTCTGTTTTTAGCAATTTGGCATTTATTGCTTTTATGCTGCTACTGGACATTGTATTGCATAAATGTATCATTAAAAGTTGTTATCTAGGCTTTAAAAGCTGATGGTACATAGAGTACGCCGCCCCTGTCATGTATGTACAAATCGTCTATGTCTTTAAGGGTTAATATCTCAGCTAATTACATACGATTTTTTTTCAAAAATCATTATCAACAATGCTTTTATATTTCTGCTACGATAGATACATCCAGCGCTCCCCAATATTTTTACTGAATGCCCCGCAAATCGAAATTTGTGTGAAACGGGAAAATGCGCTTTTCTCAAAAACTATGTGACCTAGGGTAATCGCCATAATTTTCCTGCAAGGTTTAAATTAACTCCTAGTACCTCTAATTTTTTCATAATTTTAGTTTCAGTGGATTCGGAAATAGATGGGCGAGACATATTTTTGCACTACATTTTCGACGATATCTCTGAAAATATAATGCCTAAAATTAAAAGAAATGAATTTCTCAGTTCAGCGTTACGAAAGCTTTCACACGATTATACAAATAACTCACACAATATACAAAGAAAAGATTTTTTTTAAGTAACTTAATTAGCCACTATACATTTTTCCTAAATATATTTGTAAATGTTTAATAATACATTACAATACCCACACAATATACAAAGAAAAGATTTTTTTTTAAAGTAACTTAATTAGCCACTATACAGTTTTCCTAAAAATATTTGTAAATGTTTAATAATCTGTAAATATGTGGGTCAATAGCCTTTATTACTTCCCCCAATTTGAACTTTCCACGTGCCATAATTTACGAGTAAAATGGCTGTGATAGACAGACCGAGTCAAGAGTGATCTTATAATGGTTTCGTTTTTACTTTTTAAGTACGGAACCCTAAAAACGATGAACTTGCTCAAAGGGGAACTAGCCCATTGCTGGGCAACATATAACTATGATATGTTCCCGCACCATGTTGGTTAAATCAAAGTAAAATTGCGTAATTTGTTATTTCTGTTTGTATAAATATTTTTTATAAAATATAATTATGAGTGTAAAATTATAATGTTTATATATTTAAGTAAAATAAGAGTGTAAGTTCATACAAAAATTATTAAGTTGATTTTAAATATTAAATATATATTTTTAAAAAATTGTTGTATTGTAAAATGAATGTATAATGTTGAATAGAGTTCGGATCTCAGACAACAACAATAGCCAGACGCCATGGTGTCGTTTTATGACAAGCCAATGGAAAGTGGTGTATAATTAGAAATCGTAAAATGGTGAAAACGTTGGAATAAATTTATGGCCTCAATAAAACTGTTGGGATAAATTTATGGCTTTTCAGACCACCCAAACTTTAAGGCAGATAATAATATTAAAGTATATGTAAGGGGCCATTTGCAGACTGTTAGCTAATAGGCCTATCGAAGTATAATAAAAAATCTTCTCACATCCAATAACAGTGGACTAGACAAAAATAGTTCCACCCACTGCAGGAGTGGTGTGCAAGAAGAATAAGGTTTAAAAAAGGGAGTCTGAAAAAAGATGTAGAGGACGCAGGAGCTCTCCTGAAAGCCCGTGCAATGAGTCCCGAAAGCCCTAATACTGCCCCGACGAGCCTAATCGAGCCTAATCAAGCCTAATTGAGGATGTCTTCCTGAGGTACCTATCGGAGCGAGCCTAATCAAGCCTAATTGAGGATGTCTTCCTGATGTATATATCGGAGTGATCCTAATCAAGCCAAATTGAGGATGTGTTCCTGATGACACATGGCCATGATCCTAAGCAACGCGACAACTCTGAATTTGATGAATAAAGGCCACCATCCCGTATATTAAAAAAAGGTACTACTTTCAACATTTTCTTTTACCACTTAAGATCATATGAAAAATCATAAAAAATACTTTTCTGATATTTTATGGTAGAGAGTAATCTGAGATCCGACAAAACCAATAATTAAATAAGATTAAGGTAATTTAAAAATGAAAGAGAATTATTCTTTTAGCAAAAAGAAACAATTATAATAATTAGAGTATATGAAAATATTATCTTTTTTTTTAAAGATTAAATATACTTAAAATAAT
The DNA here is from genome assembly GCA_963932465.1 of Maratus speciosus. NCBI lineage: Eukaryota > Metazoa > Arthropoda > Arachnida > Araneae > Salticidae > Maratus > Maratus speciosus. The sequence goes on along the minus strand of OZ010796.1, from coordinate 198,058,367 downwards.
GAGAAGCAAACAAAAGTATTGCTTTCTTTTTTTTTTAATTAATATTATGTATTTCTGTATATAGTTGTGTTCAATGTAAATAAAATATTTAATCAAGTTTTAAAAAAGTTTCTGCAATTATTTAATTGATAATGTTTAAGGTGTGTCAATTTATTTTTACAGCTTAAATTTTAGTTTAATTCATAAGTGGAAGAGTTCGTCTAAATAATTCACAACGCAAACTCTTAATTTTATTCGTAATTATTCAAATTTAATAATTACATTTTGACGCGAATTATAATTTAATTTTATTAATGCTTCGCGTTGCTCTTCTACTAGAATTTAGGTAAATACGATCACTTATATTATTTGAATTTATCTAAGGTATATAAAATTATATACCAATTTGCTATGAGGTTGCTTGGATGATTTGGACCAATTAACAATTTTGGATATAAATTTAATAGAAAATAAACAGGTGTAATTATCTGTCCAGCATCCCCCCCTTCATAGTAAAATGGTGCTATGACTCAGGAACGTTCATCTGAGGTCATTAGAAATAATAATAATAATAATAATAATAATAATAATAATAATAATAATAAAGGAAAATAAATTTAAGTATTATTTTAATGTCACAATTTTAAAGATATTGTAGGTATTTAAGTTTAATTGATTAAAATTTTATTAAAATTAATTTTATTATTGTGACAATAATGACACACATATAATAATTTTATATAAATAAAATGAATAATATATGTTAGCAAAAAACAAAAAGGAAATGAAAAAAATAATTCTGGGATTTATAATAGGTAAATTTAGGAATTACAATTTTGTTTTTTTTTTCTCTCTTTTCTCTTGTGGTTGGATCTCAGTTACCATTGAGAAATAATGGCATTCACATCACAGATGACACATTTGTAAAAATAATTTTTTTTTATATACTGTATAAATAATAATAATAAGAATAATGAGTAAAATTTTATAATATGACTGGTATAAAAATGATTGAAATGTCAAGAGATCATGATTTTTGAAATGGTATCACCTTGATACAAAAGAAAATTTATGAGTCGTACTACGAAGTAGTAGTACAATATTTATAAAAAAAAAAAAAAAAATAAGATTGTTTTTCCTGTAGAAAAAGACAGATATTTTTCTGTTAAATGAAATTATTTTGTTTTTATATATACGTGTATTATAAATATTTTAGGGGTATTTATGTGTGTAAAAGAATAATCTACAAAACAACTTCATCTCCTAAGAATTTTTTTTAAATTTTAGTGTTGTTGTTTTTATGTATTTATGCAATTTAGAATATTTTCATACATATGTTGTAATATAGAGAAAATAGTATGAGATGCAAAATATTCTTTTAAGAGGTATAGGATCTATTTTGAATTGATATTTTGAAAAAGTATACATTGATTACTAATATTTGTTAAAAATGACTCAGACGCTGGATATAGATACACGTATTAAGTTAGTGTCACCATTAAAAATATATTAAATTTATTTTCGTGTCGAGTGAAATAAATCAAAATTCAATCCCTTGCAAACCAGGAGAAAATAATGCAAGAATATATAGATGAAGAGGCATACGAAAAAGTAAAGGATTTAAATTTGGGTCAAACAGTATATTTAAAATGTATTGGAAAACCAGGCGCATTAGAGCCAAAATTTCAAGGACCCTACGAAGTTACTAAAAAGTTTAGAAACTTTAATTATTTATTCCAATATGTTCCAGATAAATCAATAGAGCCGATCAAACGACATATGGATCAGCTGTACGCTCCGAAATATGCAACAGGTCATACAGAGGCGGAAATTACGAATTTACAAGGGTCTCAGAAAAAAATTAAGGGTGATAAAAATTACAAAACTAAATGTGACATTTGTCGGAGAAAATCACACTCAACTGAAAATTGTTGGTTTAAATTAGACAAAAATACGATTCAAAAGGGTGACAAAGGTACTATAAAGTATTATAAAAAAAATAATAAATATTCTGAGAATGTAGACCCATATTTAAAGTATCAAATAGATTATTATGATCCAAATATGTCGTTATATGGTTATACACCATATACAAACTTATACGGGGATGTTATACAAGATCATTACCCTTTCCCCCCCTCCCCAATATGATCCATGGGATATGAATTGGTATTAAAAATAAATCGAAATACATAATTAATCGAATTTCAAAATTTAAAAAATTTTCAAAATTTAAAAATAAATTTTTCTCTTTTAGGTAAAAAAAAATTGAAACAAAATTAATAACTTGCCTTTTTAAAATTCAAAATAATAATAAGAAAGGATAGGAACATGGGAACGCCAATTTGTCTCAGGGTTACAATATTGAGCAAATGTGCAGGGCGCACCCGAAAACATACTTATAAAATTATGTGATGTGCTTCACAAAACTTCACTGGAGCAGTGAAATATTTATCTCCAGGCAAAAGTTATATATATATTTTTTTTTCGAATATGAATTAGAAAATATAAAATCTTAACAAAGCCAAATAACATTAAAACTTAATTAATTTAATAGTAAATAATGTTGGAGTAATTTTCAAAAAAAAAAAAAAAAAAAAAAAAGAGAATTTTTTCTGTCTTTTATAAGGGTAGCCTTTGCTAATAGCCTTACAATTTAGATGACAGAATTTCAGAATTACTCTTTAAAATGAGTAGGTGTAAGCTATAGGTTCAGGGTAGTTAGAACAGCTTTATAGCATACTCATATATATATTTTTTTTCTTATATAAATATATGGTTGACAAGGAATAAATTATTAGTGCACTCTATATTAGGATAGCGGTCAGCTATAAGCCTAAATATAATAAAATATGCAAAAAGTACTAAGATTTATTCCGGTAGTTCAATTACAACTTATATGCTAAAGTCTAGAATTTAGACAGCAGGGATAAGTTTTATGAACAAAAGTGTTATAAAAAAATTTAAAAAAAGGATTTTGGTGTAGCACATTGGTTTTAAAAAAACATATATATGTATAACAATGGACAAGGCAAGTTATTTCAATATGATTGCACACAAAATTATAGTAAAAAAAATACACAAATAAATAATTGAAGTAAAATTGAAATTTTCTCACCAAAGGCTTTCTGTATAGGGTGCAATTTTGGCCTACGGCTGGGTATGCACCAACACCAACAAAATATTTGTAGAAAAATTATTTATAAATTCATCAATATATAGTCATCACTTAGGCATCAACTTCAGGATTCTTGGCTGAAAAAGGAATCGAAGAAAAAATTAAGTATGGTATAATTACTAGATGTTATGCTCAGAAACAATAAAATTAGTAATATTATATTGTAAAAAGCAGCATTTTGAGTTTTATTTAGGAAAACTTTTGATTTTTAGGTTTTACACATTTATGGAGTGTCTAGCTCAGTGTATAGTTCCTAGATTTAATAAAAAAATAATAAATAAAAATATAAGTTCGTGTTGTTTTCAAAATAAATAACAAAAGGTATAGCAATTAGCATTTACAGTTAAAATTTATGGAATTTTCAGCAAAATTAACATTAGACAAACATAGTTTATATTATATTTAACTTGATAAGCTAATTTACTTTTATTAACGGTATTCAATTAGAATTAAAGTAGGCTTAAATTCAAGTTAAATTAATTAATAACATTGTTGTAGTGTAAAATTTTATGTAAGACTATTATATTTTTATTGTATATATAAAAATATGCAAATTTAATAATTAATAAAATGTATTAGCAAAATTATTTAATATAAATATTAAATGACATCTTGCTGAAATCAGCTAGAAATTAGATTTTTTTTTTTAAATGAAATATTTTATAAATTTATGTTATTTTAGAATTTAAGCATTTTTTTTTCTCTTTACTTTCCCTTAGAATTAAATGCAATTCTAAATTTAACACATATAAATATGCATAGTACTGATAAATTTGAGTGTGTGAGTTCATAATTTTTTTTTTTTTTATATAATTTGGCCAATTTAACATAAGGAAACAAAATAAATAAATAAATATATTTATATATATATTGGCCTTATTTTTATTAAAATAGGTAGTGTGGCTTAATAAATTTATTTACTTAATTTTTTTTATAGTACATACAGTAATTATTTTTAAAAAACTTAATCTGTAACAATTGGGTGTAGATATTTATGAGTATACAAAGATTCTTCTCTGCTGGCAGAAATTCTTTGGTTCGGCCGAGTACTCATGGGTTACTACATACGATTTTACGTAGTAATTATCATTTGCTTTTGTATTTTTAAAATTATACAAGTGTATTAATAACATTTTTTTTATAATTAAATAATAATTATTAATGTTTGATTAATAATAATAATTTGGTATCTTTTACTTTTTTAAACATATCATTAAAGTTTAGACAGTAGAATTCACATACGGAATGTTAATGATAAATAAAATTTTGAATAAATAAATTTTTATTTCATTCAGTAAAAAAATAAATAAATATGAAAATTTAACAATCTTTTAAGATAGAATTGTTGGCTAAATAAATAATAATTTAAGACAAAAAAATTGTTCTCTTCTTCGTCAATGGCATTTTCTGACAACACTATTTAACAGTATTAAATGAAGGTGCATTTTTAAGGTCAGCGTAATGCATATTTTGCATTTTGAGAGGCTGTAGAAGTCATATTTCCGTGTTGTTTACATTTTAATAGTAAACAATATCATGAATCAAAATTTGTGTTTGTTAGAAAGGTCTAAAAATATACAATGTAATCAGTTAAAGAAAATTATATGCATTTTTTTTTAAATCCTGAAAGGCAATTTGGTTTAGATGTGAACCTGACAGCATAAAAAGCCACCCTCGCTTCAGTTCCAGTATGAGGCAGGAGAATTCAGATGCTAGAATCGCCATTTTTCCCCTGCAAAATAATAAAAAAAAAGCAGAAGGTTTACATTAGATACGATACAAATACATACACTGTTTATGCATAGATTATGTTTAAAATTACATACAGGCATGCACAGTGAGTTAAGAAGAAAGTATATCAAGAAATTATACTAATTAATAAGGTAATTACAAGCATGAAATGGTTTTAAATACATACTTTTGGTAGTCGTAAAATTTTGTCACAGCACAAATCACCTCGCAGAAAGGGATTAGTAGCTTGACCAACCCCCACTTTTCGGGAGGATCGGTGACGGTCAAATAACTGGTTTTATTATTCTCTCCTCCTTCTTCTTTTTTTTTTCTCTCTTTCTCGTATCGGGTAAAGTTGGAGAGCATTGCGTAATGATATATTAAAGGAGATGAAATAGCTTGTATATTTTGACATATCATACATGTTAGAAGTAACAAATAAATAAAATAATGTAACAAGTCTGTATACGATATTTTTCTGATTATAATTTGAATACGCCAGATTAATTATGTGAAAAATAACATGTCATATTACAAGCATTGTATTTACTTTTATTCAGTATAAAATGTGTTTTAAATGAAGCACTGTGTCATAAGGTTATATGTGATGAAATAATATGTCAAATGCGTATGCCATTATTTTTCTTATAATTAGGTTTATTTCGGCATATTAGTTTCAGACAAAATTATAGCTTTGAATGTATTTTGGGCACTTAAACTGTAAAGTTACAAAATTAGTAAACATGTGTGTGGTATAGAAAAAAGGCTTCGAGAAAGACGTCTGATTTTCAGTACAGAGGTCTTCTATAAATGTGAATGTCGACAGACAACTATGCTATCATGTGTTGAACTTTCTGTTATGAAAAATAGAAGAACTTCTTATAAAATATACCAGAACCATTGATAATTAAACTTTACAGACTTAGTTCAAAAACTGTGTAGACACACAGTCATATGGACACGTACATTCCTTTAAGCTTTACAAAAAAAAATAAAACCAGCAATCAGTTTTTATTTTTTTTTCTGACACCGGGAGAGAAGCTGGGCAACATATAACTATGATATGTTCCCGCACCATGTTGGTTAAATCAAAGTAAAATTGCGTAATTTGTTATTTCTGTTTGTATAAATATTTTTTATAAAATATAATTATGAGTGTAAAATTATAATGTTTATATATTTAAGTAAAATAAGAGTGTAAGTTCATACAAAAATTATTAAGTTGATTTTAAATATTAAATATATATTTTTAAAAAATTGTTGTATTGTAAAATGAATGTATAATGTTGAATAGAGTTCGGATCTCAGACAACAACAATAGCCAGACGCCATGGTGTCGTTTTATGACAAGCCAATGGAAAGTGGTGTATAATTAGAAATCGTAAAATGGTGAAAACGTTGGAATAAATTTATGGCCTCAATAAAACTGTTGGGATAAATTTATGGCTTTTCAGACCACCCAAACTTTAAGGCAGATAATAATATTAAAGTATATGTAAGGGGCCATTTGCAGACTGTTAGCTAATAGGCCTATCGAAGCATAATAAAAAGTCTTCTCACATCCAATAACAGTGGACTAGACAAAAATAGTTCCACCCACTGCAGGAGTGGTGTGCAAGAAGAATAAGGTTTAAAAAAGGGAGTCTGAAAAAAGATGTAGAGGACGCAGGAGCTCTCCTGAAAGCCCGTGCAATGAGTCCCGAAAGCCCTAGTACTGCCCCGACGAGCCTAATCGAGCCTAATCAAGCCTAATTGAGGATGTCTTCCTGAGGTACCTATCGGAGCGAGCCTAATCAAGCCTAATTGAGGATGTCTTCCTGATGTACATATCGGAGTGATCCTAATCAAGCCAAATTGAGGATGTGTTCCTGATGACACATGGCCATGATCCTAAGCAACGCGACAACTCTGAATTTGATGAATAAAGGCCACCATCCCGTATATTAAAAAAAGGTACTACTTTCAACATTTTCTTTTACCACTTAAGATCATATGAAAAATCATAAAAAATACTTTTCTGATATTTTATGGTAGAGAGTAATCTGAGATCCGACAAAACCAATAATTAAATAAGATTAAGGTAATTTAAAAATGAAAGAGAATTATTCTTTTAGCAAAAAGAAACAATTATAATAATTAGAGTATATGAAAATATTATCTTTTTTTTTTAAAGATTAAATATACTTAAAATAATGAGAAGCAAACAAAAGTATTGCTTTCTTTTTTTTTGAATTAATATTATGTATTTCTGTATATAGTTGTGTTCAATGTAAATAAAATATTTAATCAAGTTTTAAAAAAGTTTCTGCAATTATTTAATTGATAATGTTTAAGGTGTGTCAATTTATTTTTACAGCTTAAATTTTAGTTTAATTCATAAGTGGAAGAGTTCGTCTAAATAATTCACAACGCAAACTCTTAATTTTATTCGTAATTATTCAAATTTAATAATTACATTTTGACGCGAATTATAATTTAATTTTATTAATGCTTCGCGTTGCTCTTCTACTAGAATTTAGGTAAATACGATCACTTATATTATTTGAATTTATCTAAGGCATATAAAATTATATACCAATTTGCTATGAGGTTGCTTGGATGATTTGGACCAATTAACAATTTTGGATATAAATTTAATAGAAAATAAACAGGTGTAATTATCTGTCCAGCATCCCCCCCTTCATAGTAAAATGGTGCTATGACTCAGGAACGTTCATCTGAGGTCATTAGAAATAATAATAATAATAATAATAATAATAATAATAATAATAATAAAGGAAAATAAATTTAAGTATTATTTTAATGTCACAATTTTAAAGATATTGTAGGTATTTAAGTTTAATTGATTAAAATTTTATTAAAATTAATTTTATTATTGTGACAATAATGACACACATATAATAATTTTATATAAATAAAATGAATAATATATGTTAGCAAAAAACAAAAAGGAAATGAAAAAAATAATTCTGGGATTTATAATAGGTAAATTTAGGAATTACAATTTTGTTTTTTTTTTCTCTCTTTTCTCTTGTGGTTGGATCTCAGTTACCATTGAGAAATAATGGCATTCACATCACAGATGACACATTTGTAAAAATAATTTTTTTTTATATACTGTATAAATAATAATAATAAGAATAATGAGTAAAATTTTATAATATGACTGGTATAAAAATGATTGAAATGTCAAGAGATCATGATTTTTGAAATGGTATCACCTTGATACAAAAGAAAATTTATGAGTCGTACTACGAAGTAGTAGTACAATATTTATAAAAAAAAATAAAATAAGATTGTTTTTCCTGTAGAAAAAGACAGATATTTTTCTGTTAAATGAAATTATTTTGTTTTTTATATATACGTGTATTATAAATATTTTAGGGGTATTTAGGTGTGTAAAAGAATAATCTACAAAACAACTTCATCTCCTAAGAAATTTTTTTAAATTTTAGTGTTGTTGTTTTTATGTATTTATGCAATTTAGAATATTTTCATACATATGTTGTAATATAGAGAAAATAGTATGAGATGCAAAATATTCTTTTAAGAGGTATAGGATCTATTTTGAATTGATATTTTGAAAAAGTATACATTGATTACTAATATTTGTTAAAAATGACCCAGACGCTGGATATAGATACACGTATTAAGTTAGTGTCACCATTAAAAATATATTAAATTTATTTTCGTGTCGAGTGAAATAAATCAAAATTCAATCCCTTGCAAACCAGGAGAAAATAATGCAAGAATATATAGATGAAGAGGCATACGAAAAAGTAAAGGATTTAAATTTGGGTCAAACAGTATATTTAAAATGTATTGGAAAACCAGGCGCATTAGAGCCAAAATTTCAAGGACCCTACGAAGTTGCTAAAAAGTTTAGAAACTTTAATTATTTATTACAATATGTTCCAGATAAATCAATAGAGCCGATCAAACGACATATGGATCAGCTGTACGCTCCGAAATATGCAACAGGTCATACAGAGGCGGAAATTACGAATTTACAAGGGTCTCAGAAAAAAATTAAGGGTGATAAAAATTACAAAACTAAATGTGACATTTGTCGGAGAAAATCACACTCAACTGAAAATTGTTGGTTTAAATTAGACAAAAATACGATTCAAAAGGGTGACAAAGGTACTATAAAGTATTATAAAAAAAATAATAAATATTCTGAGAATGTAGACCCATATTTAAAGTATCAAATAGATTATTATGATCAAAATATGTCGTTATATGGTTATACACCATATACAAACTTATACGGGGATGTTATACAAGATCATTACCCTTTCCCCCCCTCCCCAATATGATCCATGGGATATGAATTGGTATTAAAAATAAATCAAAATACATAATTAATCGAATTTCAAAATTTAAAAAATTTTCAAAATTTAAAAATAAATTTTTCTCTTTTAGGTAAAAAAAAATTGAAACAAAATTAATAACTTGCCTTTTTAAAATTCAAAATAATAATAAGAAAGGATAGGAACATGGGAACGCCAATTTGTCTCAGGGTTACAATATTGAGCAAATGTGCAGGGCGCACCCGAAAACATACTTATAAAATTATGTAATGTGCTTCACAAAACTTCACTGGAGCAGTGAAATATTTATCTCCAGGCAAAAGTTATATATATATTTTTTTTTCGAATATGAATTAGAAAATATAAAATCTTAACAAAGCCAAATAACATTAAAACTTAATTAATTTAATAGTAAATAATGTTGGAGTAATTTAAAAAAAAAAAAAAAAAAAAAAAAGAGAATTTTTTCTGTCTTCTATAAGGGTAGCCTTTGCTAATAGCCTTACAATTTAGATGACAGAATTTCAGAATTACTCTTTAAAATGAGTAGGTGTAAGCTATAGGTTCAGGGTAGTTAGAACAGCTTTATAGCATACTCATATATATATATTTTTTTCTTATATAAATATATGGTTGACAAGGAATAAATTATTAGTGCACTCTATATTAGGATAGCGGTCAGCTATAAGCCTAAATATAATAAAATATGCAAAAAGTACTAAGATTTATTCCGGTAGTTCAATTACAACTTATATGCTAAAGTCTAGAATTTAGACAGCAGGGATAAGTTTTATGAACAAAAGTGTTATAAAAAAATTTAAAAAAAGGATTTTGGTGTAGCACATTGGTTTTAAAAAAACATATATATGTATAACAATGGACAAGGCAAGTTATTTTAATATGATTGCACACAAAATTATAGTAAAAAAAAATACACAAATAAATAATTGAAGTAAAATTGAAATTTTCTCACCAAAGGCTTTCTGTATAGGGTGCAATTTTGGCCTACGGCTGGGTATGCACCAACACCAACAAAATATTTGTAGAAAAATTATTTATCAATTCATCAATATATAGTCATCACATAGGCATCAACTTCAGGATTCTTGGCTGAAAAAGGAATCGAAGAAAAAATTAAGTATGGTATAATTACTAGATGTTATGCTCAGAAACAATAAAATTAGTAATATTATATTGTAAAAAGCAGCATTTTGAGTTTTATTTAGGAAAACTTTTGATTTTTAGGTTTTACACATTTATGGAGTGTCTAGCTCAGTGTATAGTTCCTAGATTTAATAAAAAAATAATAAATAAAAATATAAGTTCGTGTTGTTTTCAAAATAAATAACAAAAGGTATAGCAATTAGCATTTACAGTTAAAATTTATGGAATTTTCAGCAAAATTAACATTAGACAAACATAGTTTATATTATATTTAACTTGATAAGCTAATTTACTTTTATTAACGGTATTCAATTAGAATTAAAGTAGGCTTAAATTCAAGTTAAATTAATTAATAACATTGTTGTAGTGTAAAATTTTATGTAAGACTATTATATTTTTATTGTATATATAAAAATATGCAAATTTAATAATTAATAAAATGTATTAGCAAAATTATTTAATATAAATATTAAATGACATCTTGCTGAAATCAGCTAGAAATTAATTTTTTTTTTTTAAATGAAATATTTTATAAATTTATGTTATTTTAGAATTTAAGCATTTTTTTTTCTCTTTACTTTCCCTTAGAATTAAATGCAATTCTAAATTTAACACATATAAATATGCATAGTACTGATAAATTTGAGTGTGTGAGTTCATAAAATTTTTTTTTTATATAATTTGGCCAATTTAACATAAGGAAACAAAATAAATAAATAAATATATTTATATATATTGGCCTTATTTTTATTAAAATAGGTAGTGTGGCTTAATAAATTTATTTACTTAATTTTTTTATAGTACATACAGTAATTATTTTTAAAAAACTTAATCTGTAACAATTGGGTGTAGATATTTATGAGTATACAAAGATTCTTTTCTGCTGGAGGAAATTCTTTGGTCCGGCCGAGTACTCATGGGTTACTACATACGATTTTACGTAGTAATTATCATTTGCTTTTGTATTTTTAAAATTATACAAGTGTATTAATAACATTTTTTTATAATTAAATAATAATTATTAATGTTTGATTAATAATAATAATTTGGTATCTTTTACTTTTTTAAACATATCATTAAAGTTTAGACAGTAGAATTCACATACGGAATGTTAATGATAAATAAAATTTTGAATAAATAAATTTTTATTTCATTCAGTAAAAAAATAAATAAATATGAAAATTTAACAATCTTTTAAGATAGAATTGTTGGCTAAAAAAATAATAATTTAAGACAAAAAAATTGTTCTCTTCTTCGTCAATGGCATTTTCTGACAACACTATTTAACAGTATTAAATGAAGGTGCATTTTTAAGGTCAGCGTAATGCATATTTTGCATTTTGAGAGGCTGTAGAAGTCATATTTCCGTGTTGTTTACATTTTAATAGTAAACAATATCATGAATCAAAATTTGTGTTTGTTAGAAAGGTCTAAAAATATACAATGTAATCAGTTAAAGAAAATTATATGCATTTTTTTTTAAATCCTGAAAGGCAATTTGGTTTAGATGTGAACCTGACAGCATAAAAAGCCACCCTCGCTTCAGTTCCAGTATGAGGCAGGAGAATTCAGATGCTAGAATCGCCATTTTTCCCCTGCAAAATAATAAAAAAAAGCAGAAGGTTTACATTAGATACGATACAAATACATACACTGTTTATGCATAGATTATGTTTAAAATTACATACAGGCATGCACAGTGAGTTAAGAAGAAAGTATATCAAGAAATTATACTAATTAATAAGGTAATTACAAGCATGAAATGGTTTTAAATACATAATTTGTTAGTCGTAAAATTTTGTCACAGCACAAATCACCTCGCAGAAAGGGATTAGTAGCTTGACCAACCCCCACTTTTCGGGAGGATCGGTGACGGTCAAATAACTGGTTTTATTATTCTCTCCTCCTTCTTCTTTTTTTTTCTCTCTTTCTCGTATCGGGTAAAGTTGGAGAGCATTGCGTAATGATATATTAAAGGAGATGAAATAGCTTGTATATTTTGACATATCATACATGTTAGAAGTAACAAATAAATAAAATAATGTAACAAGTCTGTATACGATATTTTTCTGATTATAATTTGAATACGCCAGATTAATTATGTGAAAAATAACATGTCATATTACAAGCATTGTATTTACTTTTATTCAGTATAAAATGTCTTTTAAATGAAGCACTGTGTCATAAGGTTATATGTGATGAAATATTATGTCAAATGCGTATGCCATTATTTTTCTTATAATTAGGTTTATTTCGGCATATTAGTTTCAGACAAAATTATAGCTTTGAATGTATTTTGGGCACTTAAACTGTAAAGTTACAAAATTAGTAAACATGTGTGTGGTAAAGAAAAAAGGCTTCGAGAAAGACGTCTGATTTTCAGTACAGAGGTCTTCTATAAATGTGAATGTCAACAGACAACTATGCTATCATGTGTTGAACTTTCTGTTATGAAAAATAGAAGAACTTCTTATAAAATATACCAGAACCATTGATAATTAAACTTTACAGACTTAGTTCAAAAACTGTGTAGATACACAGTCATATGGACACGTACATTCCTTTAAGCTTTACAAAAAAAATAAAACCAGCAATCAGTTTTTATTTTTTTTTTCTTACACCGGGAGAGATGCTGGGCAACATATAACTATGATATGTTCCCGCACCATGTTGGTTAAATCAAAGTAAAATTGCGTAATTTGTTATTTCTGTTTGTATAAATATTTTTTATAAAATATAATTATGAGTGTAAAATTATAATGTTTATATATTTAAGTAAAATAAGAGTGTAAGTTCATACAAAAATTATTAAGTTGATTTTAAATATTAAATATATATTTTTAAAAAATTGTTGTATTGTAAAATGAATGTATAATGTTGAATAGAGTTCGGATCTCAGACAACAACAATAGCCAGACGCCATGGTGTCGTTTTATGACAAGCCAATGGAAAGTGGTGTATAATTAGAAATCGTAAAATGGTGAAAACGTTGGAATAAATTTATGGCCTCAATAAAACTGTTGGGATAAATTTATGGCTTTTCAGACCACCCAAACTTTAAGGCAGATAATAATATTAAAGTATATGTAAGGGGCCATTTGCAGACTGTTAGCTAATAGGCCTATCGAAGTATAATAAAAAATCTTCTCACATCCAATAACAGTGGACTAGACAAAAATAGTTCCACCCACTGCAGGAGTGGTGTGCAAGAAGAATAAGGTTTAAAAAAGGGAGTCTGAAAAAAGATGTAGAGGACGCAGGAGCTCTCCTGAAAGCCCGTGCAATGAGTCCCGAAAGCCCTAATACTGCCCCGACGAGCCTAATCGAGCCTAATCAAGCCTAATTGAGGATGTCTTCCTGAGGTACCTATCGGAGCGAGCCTAATCAAGCCTAATTGAGGATGTCTTCCTGATGTACATATCGGAGTGATCCTAATCAAGCCAAATTGAGGATGTGTTCCTGATGACACATGGCCATGATCCTAAGCAACGCGACAACTCTGAATTTGATGAATAAAGGCCACCATCCCGTATATTAAAAAAAGGTACTACTTTCAACATTTTCTTTTACCACTTAAGATCATATGAAAAATCATAAAAAATACTTTTCTGATATTTTATGGTAGAGAGTAATCTGAGATCCGACAAAACCAATAATTAAATAAGATTAAGGTAATTTAAAAATGAAAGAGAATTATTCTTTTAGCAAAAAGAAACAATTATAATAATTAGAGTATATGAAAATATTATCTTTTTTTTTAAAGATTAAATATACTTAAAATAATGAGAAGCAAACAAAAGTATTGCTTTCTTTTTTTTTTGAATTAATATTATGTATTTCTGTATATAGTTGTGTTCAATGTAAATAAAATATTTAATCAAGTTTTAAAAAAGTTTCTGCAATTATTTAATTGATAATGTTTAAGGTGTGTCAATTTATTTTTACAGCTTAAATTTTAGTTTAATTCATAAGTGGAAGAGTTCGTCTAAATAATTCACAACGCAAACTCTTAATTTTATTCGTAATTATTCAAATTTAATAATTACATTTTGACGCGAATTATAATTTAATTTTATTAATGCTTCGCGTTGCTCTTCTACTAGAATTTAGGTAAATACGATCACTTATATTATTTGAATTTATCTAAGGTATATAAAATTATATACCAATTTGCTATGAGGTTGCTTGGATGATTTGGACCAATTAACAATTTTGGATATAAATTTAATAGAAAATAAACAGGTGTAATTATCTGTCCAGCACCCATGATGGATTTTTCTTATTTCCTATGCAAGTCTTAGAAGATTTTATTGTATAGAATTAAAAAAAATTTTAAATCTCCAAGCCATAGAATGTGTATTAACGATATTAATGGTAACTGTGATATTTACATATAATCAGATGCATTTAAAAAAATAAATACCACATCTCAGAACACTTTTTTTAAAAATGAAGAATATAACCATGATATAAAAAGGTAAAATACGTATTTTTAGTTCTCGTACAAGACAATTTTAACCTTATAGGCGTAAAAATCTATGTTCAGCCAGGTCGATCTTTGTCGGGCCTAGGCTTCGCCAATTAATGTTTTGTGCAGGTAGAACCGAAGTTTTATTTTTTATACCTGACTATGATTTAATTTATTTAAAAGACTGGTTCGACGATCCGTTATTCTAACAAGCGAGAACTACTGCACTAGCTAGCAACAATTTTAGAGATGATTTCTGGCAGTTGCTACTGTCTCCTACATTTATGCCTCCGAAGTTGGATAAAAACACTGTAAAATTTGGTTTAAAATGACACTTAGATTGTATTAATCAAGTTCTGAAATAACATTTAAAAAATGCTATAAATATTTTAATTTAATCATATTTAAATTAAATTAAGTACTCAAAACCATAAAAAAGCTTCATATATGTTTGTTTGTTTTTAATATTATTAAGCAAATTTGAAAATTAAATAATTTCGAAATGCTATTCATAAGGGTTGATAAAATGTAAGAATAGAAAATAGCTGGGCAATCGGCCTTTGATTTGTCTGGTACTGTGATCCTTATTCAGTTACGATAACTATTACTGCTATAGAATAGCTGACCCCCTCCTCCCACACAGTAATTTTGAATGTTTCTACCTAGTAAACATTCAACTTTCTCAAAAACGCCAAAAAGCATTACCACCCACGAATTCCCGTAAAATCCTATTATTTCGGCCCCTTTTGATTTGGAAAATGATTACGATTTTCACCCTGCCTTGAAATTGAGACTGGTTGAATCCTACAGATGACCACTCAAACTCAACAAAGCTTCGGCTGATAAAGGGGGTTGAAATAGGAACAGTTTTATTAGCTTGTTGACAACTGAGTAATAAAAGTTGGAGTCAAGAAGTCTGTGCCTTTATATTGTCATTGTTCTTGCCCTGTAGTAAAATCTTTTGAACTATACTTTTATTGATGTTTTTGTTGACTAAATTATATTCTCGAAAGAAAAAGCTCTAATGCGGATCTGAATTTCCATACTTTTCTGGCTCTTTCAATATTAGTATCATTGAATCAGTGCTTTATAATTTTAAATTGCATGGTTATTCTTCTTTGTAAAATGTGTCAAGTATGTTTGAGACAGAAGCAGTCAAGTGTATAAAAAATAATAGTTGTACTAAGAATTTTAAATACTTTACATATTTTAAAATATTAATCTTTTCCGATAGAAGACAAACGTGATAAATTCAATGTAGTATAATTTAAATTTATAGTAAATGTTTCTGTGTTAATATATATATTTGCATTATGTCCATTAAAAAGGAAAAAAAAATCTCACCACGTCATTCTTTAAACACACATATTGACTTATAGTGAGAGAAATAAAATAAACCACTAAAAAGAGTCATTTTAAGACTGTTCTCCAATAAATAAAAATAGTATTATCTTTGACACACTTACAGGCGCATTTTTAAACGTTTAAAGCATGAAATCAACAGCCATGACTTAAGAACAATTTTGGAATGGAATAAAATTTTTCATTTTCGATAAATATATTACATTTTGGGTTATAATAAGGGATTGCTGTTTTATGACGAAGCTTGTAGGGCTATCACGTCAGGAAATTCGGTTCCAAACGCCAAGTTTGAAAACGTTTTCTGAAAGATCCACCAAATTGATCGAAAAATGAAAAATGCTACTCGATTTCTCAATTTCTGAAAAGAGCACCTAGATTTCTATTGCATCTGCTATTCAAAATGTCCCAAGTAAACACTTGGGGTTATTGCACAGTCATTACCAAAACGAAATATTATAGTGTATGCGTGGCTGCACTGGTTTTCTTAAACAAAAGTATGTTTTTCCTGATTAAAATCATGTAGATTATATTAAATTTTAAACTAATGAGTCAAATAAAATTCATTTCTAAGTTATTAAATGAAATCACGCTAGTTTAAATTTTTTAAGTGACCCATTTACTTCGTAAAGCAAGTGAATGGATGTTTTTTTTTTCCATACTAAAAATAGTCATATCTTTAAAACCAATTTTATCTTTTATATTAAAAAATAAACATATCTATATTGCTTAATATTCAAATATAGTAAAACCTCTGAATAGCCGACACCTCGGGATCGTTGAATAGAGTCCTACATCAGATCAGGATATACCTTTTTTTTAAGTGGGGGGGGGGGGGGGGTATCACTCTGATTTTCTTTCTGTAGGTTCTGTTAGTTTCACCCTAGAATAATCCTTAAAGGCCAGATTAAGATTTTTTGCTTGTAGGGTTATTGGTATTTTCACAAAGTTTGAGAAGAATTATGTTCTAGAAAAAAATACATGCGTATTTTAATAGGAATGAGTTCAATTTCAATTATTCAATTATTCAATTTACTACTTGAGAAGTAAAATGCATGTAAGAAATGTAATCATAGATTATTCTTTTTTTGTGGTACTGTTAAGAACCATTTCTTCTTCTCTTGTAACATGAAAAATATTATCTATAATTTGTTATTGACACTCTCAAAACACATATATAGTGTTTGTGATAGTTTATGCACACGTGACACGTACACATATTACGTGTGTATAGATTGTAAGATGTCCAGTATTCATCAGTAAAAGCGTACAATACAAATACTATATAATTGTCTTAAAAATTCAAAAGTGTTTTCTAAATAGAAGTAACCGCTTTCCTTGTGTGTCCGCTATGGAGTTCTTATGGCATATAGATTTTTAACCTTTTTTATTTTCGACATTCTTTTTAAAAAATCGGGTCACCTGACCAGCAAGCGTCAAAACCCAATCCAAAACCGATCCGAATTCGAAACAGAAGTCACCTCTAAAGGTCAAGTCAGCTCCTTTTTAACCACTATACAGGTCACAAACAGTGTTGCTATATTGGCGGATTTTTTACTTAGAAATTTCAAGTTCGCACCATAAAATTTTAATACTAATTTTCCTTTATTTTATTGACGAAATATTTATACTTATAATAATTAAAAATAACTATTCAAACTTTCTGGGAAGAATTTGGAATTTCTTAAGTTTTTATAAATGACGCATAAAATATGCATCAGCAATCTGTATAATACTAATTGTTCTGTACAGATATTTACTTTTCGTCCATATATTTAAAATTTTGCCTTGTGCGAGGAGTTCTGACAAAAAAAAAATTAAAATTATTACAGTCTCTTTTTCAGTTTATATTGTTCATTTTAAATAAAAGTGCCATAGACCAGTGATCTGCGCGGACCGGGCTTGGGCCTTTTTTCCTGAATGACCAGGCAGAGCCTAACTTATTTTTTCCGTACCGAACCGGGACTGGTATCATTCTTTATAGTCTTCACGAGTCTAAATTTTCAGTCCCAGCTTTGACCCAGCCCGTATGAAAATCATTGTCTCGACGTGGCCTGGACCATTCAAAAGTAAGTAAAACTTGGCCTGGACCAAAAAAATTTTGCAAAAAGAGTTTACATTTTTAAATCGCCATTATTCTACAATTAAACCTTAAATTTATTCTTTATAAAGAATAGTACATTTCTAGGCTTATTAAAATGTAGCTACATTAAAATACAGTAAAACGTGTGAAAAAGAACCTGCCTATGACTGAATCCTGTCTTAGTCTGAAAAAATATGTTAATCCATGCAAAATGAATGTACTAATATGTAAGAATATAATATATAATACATTTATATCTGCTATAAGAAGTGAACTTGTCTATAACGCATTTTTAACTCCTAGTACGAGACAAATTTTTAACCAAATCGACGTAAAAATCAATGATTTGTGGAAATTCCCTCGGGCCGGGCTCGGGCCGAGATCTTAACTTTGTTCCGGGCTGGGCTCGGGCCGAAGTTTTAACTTTTATACTGGGCCGGGCCAATATTTTTTGTACGGGCCGGGCCGAATTTTTCTTCTGTGGATCGGGCCGGTCGCGGGCCTTGAAATTTCGGCACGTGCAGACCTCTACCGTACACTACACCAGTACAGGATCTCTAATAGATCTCTATTTGTATGTAAATACTCAATTATTATTAATACCATTAATCAATTTACACGGCTTGGAGACTTAAAAATCGGAAAAATTCTATATCGAAAAATCTTCTAAGACGGAATCACATAGAAGAGAAAAAAATCGTTATAGTTTAGTTCCTATTTTAGCAGGTCTTTAGTTTCTTGCAAAATACTATTTGTTTTCAAACGGATTATTATAACCATTTTGGACCGATTAAGAAAATTTTCCGTTTAAAACAGGGTTTCGTCATACGCAAATTCTTATAACAGGTTTTACAGTACTGTATACCCCCCCCCCTCTAGAAATGTATATGTATTACTCTTTAAAGGGAATTTTAATAGTAGAATAATGGTAATTTAAAAAAATATATTTTTTCGGCGAAAATTGTTGACCCAAGGAGGTTGTTCCTTAAGCAGATTTTTGCACGAATCAGATAGGGACGGGTCAATGATTTTCATACAAGCAGGGTTGTGACCATGCCAGAAAATTTCGGTCGGAGCAGACTTCTAGCAAGAATAAAGCACAGGCCCAGAAATAAGCACGGTTCGGCCCGGCCCGAGCCTCAAGAGAAAGCAAGACCCGGGTACGACCCAGAAAAACTGATGATCAGACTCGACCCGTCCCGAGTCCGTGTAGGCCACTAAATGGAATATGAATATGAAAAACGTGTTCTTAATGGCCGGAAAATTTTTAAATAAATTATGAAAAAAAATTGAGTTTGAGTTGTAAATTTCGTTCAAACTCACAGATTTTTTGAGCTTTCGTTCAGCTCACGTTCGTTTATCAAAAAGTGAATCAAGTTCAACTCAACGTTCACAGAAAGTGAACTAAGTTCATGAGTTTTCGTTCAATGAACGCGCTCATACCCAACACTGATCCTAACAATGTGCGTTACAAATTAAAAAAAGATACAAGATACTATCTTCACAATAATAAGAGTTATGAAAGAAAATCAATATTTAAAAAAAATTACATTGACATTCCAAAAGCCTTCAAAATTAAAAGAAAAAAAAACGTTGTCAGTTCTTCACTGCTAAGTCCAGCTAATGATGACCTCTGCTAATAAAATAAGACTTTACATCTGCTACAATGGCTGTTAATGCCATTTGTTGAGAAAAATTGTCAATGTATCAACCCTTCCTATGTATCACACCTCCACTACCTCCACTACAAATTTTTGTAACGATTACAAATTTGATTTCCTTGAAATTGTCTTCGTAGTAGTTGAAAAAAAAAATACCAATTCTGATGAAATAAGAAAATGATGCAAAGATAACATTTCATTGCACTTGTCAAAGTAACCGATTTGTATACAAATATTTTTTTTTTAATTATAAAGATACAAATATAAAATATAAATGATCTGTTTATATTTCAATGATTTCGAAATATATTGTGAACGATTTCTCGTTAGGAACAAATTTAGGACACCAATTTAATTTTAATGTCTTATGTTTCTAAATTTAGTTGCCATCTTAACATTTTAAACCTAATCCACTTACATCAGGAATGCCGAACTCAAGTGCCAGGAGGTCATATGCCACCAATATTCATGAGTAGTTTTCTTCGGATTATTTAATTAAAGAGTTTTTCATTACCTAATTCAAAGAATATTTTTTCCAAAAATGTGGTTGCAATTGGGATTTTGGAACGCAATTTCAACGTCTCTGACCTACATCTAACAACACGCATTATTCAATTATCCTTTATAGCTGACTCTAAATTTTCAATTCCTCGATAAAATGGCCTCAAGGGAGGAATTGTTCCCTCGCGTGTAAAATATTTCATTTCAGAATAAATCCAAAGCATACGTAACTACATGCGGAACTGGATAAAAACATTTGTCAAAATTAATATTTTATTCAATGTCTGATGTAGGAATTTTTGAAACGTGTTCCAATTTATTTTTCTTGAAAATTAATTTGCGATAGACGATAGAAAAAAAATCTCATGCAGTTTAAACAAGAACGAAAAATTATCCCTCAGGTATAGATTATGAAACACTTTCCAACGCTAACGGAATATTATTAAGAAATTTCATTTTTTTTTTTTCATAAAATGTAGTGAGATATTTAAAACAAAAACTCAGTAAAAATCCACCTTCATCAATTTCTGTCCCTATCCGATAATGTGAGCGAATTGTTGTGAGCAGCCCTGTACGTGATCTAGAGAACTTATACGCACATTAAACATGAAAACACGTTGTACCACGAAAAACTGGATACGTTTAAAAATGCATACCACAGCAAAAATGCACTTATCGATCATTGTCAGACCTTTAACCCTAGAACTACCGGAAATTTTACTCAAGTTTTATAAAAACATTCTACACCAGAATTTTTACTTAAAACTATTTAATTTGTTTATTTAACTTATTATTGTCTGATTTATACATTTAGTTTGTTTTGAAGAAATTTCTGGTTTGAATAAATATTTCGAATGTACATGTCGGGTCCATTGGACCCTTCTGGTAGACAGAGGGTTAATCAAATTATTTTGTGAGTCTCTCTAAATGAATGATAAATGCCATGCATGATATAATCAAGAGTGAACATGTTGTAGTGAAGCTAGAGATCCTTTTAAATTTCTTTAGGTTTTAAGGGGTCTGAGGATTCTTAAAGTTTCCAAATTTTCGAAATTTTAATTTTTTTAGGCGTTAATCTACACTGGCTTCAAAGTTAACACTAGAACGCCCGGAAATTTTACTGAAACTTCATAAAAATATTTGATACCAGAATTTTTATTTAAAATTATTTGACTGATTTATTTAACGTAAATCTGCGTGGTTCAAATTTAACTTATTTGATGAAAGAATTTCTGGTTCCAGTTGACATTTAATCATATGGTCGGAGTCGGATCGACTCCTTCCGGGCGTTCTAGTGTTAAGGTACAGGGGCTGTATGCTTTCGATTACACACGTTTTGTCGAATACCTACCAACATTATTGGCAAATTGTTCTTGAACGTCTAGGATGTAAAGAACATGATTTGATTTTATATTTCTCGGGGGGTACTATTAGGGGGCTAATAATAATTTTGATAATAAAATAATATTTGCGATCACCTATGTAACAAAAATGGCTGGAAATGGTTTGTCACTGTGGTAAATGACTATGTGACTCCAGTTAAAAGTTTGTCTGCACTTGTTTAAGTATAGCTCTCATATTCGTGAAGATGTTAACGTTTCTGTGAAAAATTCAAAAGTTTTTTTGTTTATAGCATAAATAGTTTTCAACCAAATTTAACAAACCTTTCGAAAAATCTGAAAAAGAATAGTAGAAACAGTATAGGGTATTTATAACATAAATATATTTAATATTTCATGAGATTTAGGCATTTGAATGAAATAATTTTAAACTGCGCATGCGTGGAAGATCCTAAAATTTTTATTATATAATTTGGTAGTCAGCTTTTTAGGGCAACTTATATAAAAAGTCTAGTCAAATATCGCGAAAATTCACAAAGGCATCTTCATGAATATGAGTGCTATGCTTACACAAATGCACACATTGAACAAACATTGAACAGGACCCAAATAGTCATTTACCACAGTGACAAACCATTTCCAACCTTTCCTGTTACATAGGTGATCGCAAATATTATTTTATTATTAAATTTATTATTAGCCCCCTAATTGTACCCCCCCCCCCCCCGATAAATCTTCGCCGAGAAATATAAAATCAAACATGTTCTTTACATCCTATAAGTTCAAGAACAATTCGCCAATAATGTTGGTAGATATTCGACAAAACGTGTGCAATCGAAAGCATCCAGTCCCTGTACCTTAACTTTTGGAGGCCAGTGTACTATTTTTCTGAACATTTTAATATAATTGTTTCCTTGAAATTCTCATTACAACAAAAGTTATGGCTTTTAGAATTGTATACGCTAAATAGGTAAAGCGGCGTTTCCGAAACTTTGAAGTCATTTTTCTCAAAATTACGTTTTTAGCCGTAACGCGTAGAATATCTGAAAAACTTTTGAATATTTTTCCATGAACATTTCAAAACTTATGTGTCATGTTAGTTTGTATAAACTGAACTTAAAATTACCTTTTTATTGTTCAAAAAATTTATTTTTTAGGCGGTTATGTTGTTGAAAATTTCAAAATTTTGTATTAGTTAAATACAACTTTGTGTTTAAAATAGAAAGGTGCATTAAATACAAATTTATTTCAATTCAGGTTAATTATTACAATCTGATGAATAAGTAGGCACCAAAATTTTCATTCTATTTGCAATATTTATTCTGTAATCGTGCGCGTGAGCTATTATAACAGTTTTCTGCTCGTCAAATATCTGAGAGTTTGGAGCCCCCTGTAAATGCTAATTTTGCACCTTGAACATTTTTAAAGACATAAAATGAAAAGAACGTACTTATATCTTCCATCTTAATAAAAATTATGTTTGAAATTATATACATTTTAAGATATTAAATGCTGAAAATGGTCTATTTTTTAATTTTTTTCGCTTTTAAGAGTCCTATGATCCCTTAAGTATCATAATCTCATTAAAATGCTCAACAAACGATTTTAGGTGATAGATCATAATGCAACGGAATACTTTCATGTGTCCTGTAAACCAATCTAAATGCTGCTTCGTGATCAAGTTTGGAGTCAAGATTTTCCTTCTGTTCATTATTATATAAATGCTACTTATTTTATACTCCTGGGATAGCATGTTTTAATCCAATTCATTGAATCATATGAATGTCATTGGTTGAAATATTGTAATATCAATAAAATTCACATTAATCAATTTTACCATATAGACCATAATGAATTCTTTTGTGTGCTTCCCTGTCAACGAAAGTACTACCAACTTCATTTAAAATATCCAACATTCTGTAGTAAACTGAAATAACATGAAAACTTCATGATAATCCGAGTGTGTTTACAAGGCCACCACTCGGTTCATTTTTTGAACACCACTTATTTTTAAAGATTCTTTTTATAAATATCGTAGAAACTTACATCGAATGGCTCGCTTGTTGCAATTGTTGATAAAACCTACCACGAATTTCTTTCATAAAAAATACTGGTTTTCAAAAAATAAAAAAAACACCAGTGTAAGAACGCACCTGTATTTATGAGAGTACACTACCGACAAACCAAATTCATAAACAATTTTCAACAATACTGGAATGCGTTTAAAAAGAAAATCATGCAAGCAGTTGTGTTATTGCATCTTTCAAAGCACCCTATTTATATCCATAAAGTTTTTTGCACTATTTCTTCTTAATTATTAGTTGTAATATAAATTTACTCACAAGGCAGTGTTGCCAGATTGGGGGCTTTTTTGTCCCCAGATTGTTGATTCTCACCACTCCTTTGAAATAGAAATATTCGGCCTATTTAAAAATAGATTAAAAATTCTGAAACATAAAGCGACTGATACTACAGTAGCGCTCAAAAGTATTTTGACAACCTTATATTCTCTCTTATTTTATTTAATATAAAAATGTAAAAGAAAATATATTCCCTATAATTGAGAACACTATGACTGCAGTTATTCAAATGTATCAAGTTTCAATTTGACATACTACATTCGGCGCCACCGAAGAAATATGACTCCTCCTTAGCTCAAAAGTATTTTGACAATTAGTTTGCATTTAATTATTAAAGGTGTCAGTGTTGCTATAGCTTCGATTAGTGTTTATATCGACTTATTGTGATTATTTTTAAATGCCGAAATGTAAAAAATATTGAAGTGATTCTAGAAAAGCCGCTGTAAATACACTTAAGAAAGGTAGACTGCAAGCAGAATTAGCACGTTCATTTAACGGGTCTAGGCAACTTGTTATTACATGGAATAAAGTTTTTAATAAACAGAAATACATCGAAAATAAGCCTCAAAGTGGCCATCCGAAAAAAACAACTTACAATGTTGACTGTATTATAAAAATGATATCTACAAGTGTTTGTTGTAAGTCCGCTGTAATAATAAAAAATGAATTGAAAGAAAATTACGGCATAGAAATACACGTTTCATCAGTCAAACGACGCCTAAACCTCTATGGTTTACATGGCAGAAGACCAGCAAAAACACGTTTGTTATCTACTAAGAATAGGAAGAATAGAGTTGCATTTGTAAAACGGCATAACCTTTTCAGGGGCAAAACAATTCCATTGCTAAAGTGTTGAATTTAATGACTGACACCGGAATTTGAAAACAAATTTATTTGTAAATATGAAAAAGCTATATTTCACACACATAATAAACCGAATTTTTTTTAACCAAAATTCCGGTGTCAATCATTAATTTCAACACTTTAGCAATAGAATTGCCTTGATCCTGAAAGGGTTATGCCGTTTTACAAATGCAACTCTAGCCTTCCTATTCTTAGTAGATAACAAACGTGTTTTTGCTGGTCTTCTGCCATGTAAACCATAGAGATTTAGGCGTCGTTTGACTGATGAAACGTGTATTTCTATGCCGTAATTTTCTTTCAATTCATTTTTTATTATTACAGCGGACTTACGACAATCACTTGTAGATATCATTTTTATAATATAGTCAACATTGCAAGTTGTTTTTTCGGATGACCACTTTGAGGCTTATTTTCGATGTATTTCTGTTTATCCAAAACTTTATTCCATGTAATAAGAAGTTGCCTAGACCCGTTAAAAGAACGAGCTAATTCTGCTTGCAGTCTACCTTTCTTAAGTGCATTTACAGCGGGTTTTATAGAATCACTTCAATATTTTTTACATTTCGGTATTTAAAAATAATCACAATAAGTCGATATAAACACTAATCGAAGCTATAGCGCCACTGACACCTTCAACAATTAAATGCAAACTAATTGTCAAAATACTTTTGAGCTAAGGAGGAGTCATATTTCTTCGGTGGCGCCGAATGTAAACAAACAAGTTGAAACTTGATACATTTGAATAACTTCGGTCATAGGGAATTATATCAATTATAGGGAGTATATTTTCTTTTACATTTTTATATTAAATAAAATTAGAAAGAATATAAGGTTGTCAAAATACTTCTGAGCGCTACTGTATTTTAAAAAAGTGGTGACAGTCAATTAATCTGAATTAAAAAATTTCCCAATCTGGCAACACTGTCACAAGGAGTGGTTGAACAGCTTCGCAACACTAATTTTTTAAAGTTCGTTTTATCCTAAAAACTCATAAATTCTGTTATTAAATAAAACTAAAAATAAATTTAAATATAGTGGTGACAATTCACTAACTGGTGCGCAACTGTTCCTTTACTTCAAAATATAGCAAAGTTTCCACCATAAAAATCTTTAAAAAACATGTAATAATATTTATATATTTTTGGGGGGGAATATAAAACATTTAAATGTCAATGATTTACAAATAAATTCCATTTATTGGCAACATTAATGGCTGAAATTTGAGATGATAATTTGCGCAGTGCTATATCGGCCGATAAAGCAACGTTTTAAGCACCATAACTTTTTAAATAATTGCAGAATAGTTTCATCGCATTCAGTGTACCAATATTTGTGCAAAAAAAGATTGTATCTTGGCCATATACAGGGTGGTTATTAATTCATGTGAGGTGTTCAGAGCCCTCTAGCGAGTAAAGCATAGGACGAAACATAACAAAATTTGAGAAGCATGCGCAGTAGACCATGGGATTTAGAATTCTAAAAAAACGCCACTAGAGGCAATTTTGGCGCTTTCTATCGACTAAATTACATTAATTTGCCTAATATCCGTTCTGTGTAGCGATCATGAGTATAAAAGGAAAGGCTGGGAGATTTCTCATCATTCTGAGACCAACAGCTTTGCGATGGTTCTTACCTTACGGGACCGTGCTTTGCTAGTCAAGCTGTATTATCAACGGAACGGGAATTGCAATGCTGCTCTTCGTGAATTTCGCCGATTAAAGAAGTTGCAAAAAGGACCGATGACCATAACAAATTTACGAAAGACGATTCAACGATTTTAAAGTACAGGAATTCTAGCACGGCAACCAGGCCAAGGACGCAAAGTGACTAGTTAGCAACAAGATGACGAAGTTGCAACTGCTATTGTCAAACAGGGGATTGAAAATATGTAGGGTACCAACAGCGCTCGGGCAGTATCTCGGCACACGCAGTTTCTTAACTCAACGGTGAGGAAGATCCTGCATCAGATGTTAGTTTTATCCGTACAAAATCTCTTCTGTTGAAGAATTGCTCCCAGGCGCTGCGGCCACCCGATTGGGTGGCCGCAGCGCCTGGGAGATATGGGGTGATGAAGCCCACTTTCATTTGAACGATGGCATTCGATATGGGGTGATGAAGCGCACTTTCATTTGAACGATGGCATTAAAACGCGCAACTGCCGCATTTGGGCTGCGGATAATCAGCACGCTTGTGTGCAAGAGCTTCCCCCTCACCAAAAGTCGCAATGTGGTGTGGCTTTACAGAATCCTTTATTATCATTAACCACATCCTTACTTTTATGAGGATAAGGGAGCAAGTGGACCAGTGACCTGTACCGTTACTGCTGCCAGGCATGCAGCTATTCTACAGAACATCACGGTTCCATAACTACAGCAGAGAGAAGGTCTCGATTCGACGATATTCATGCAGGATGGTGCACCACCCCACATTGGACTTCGGTACAGCGTGTGTTGCGGCAACATTTTTCTGACAGCAGAATCATTAGTCGTGCATTTCCTACGGCATGGCCACCGAGGTTGACCTATCTCAATCCTTGTGATTTTTGGTTGTGGGGATTTCTTAAAGGTGTTGTTTATCAAAGACATATCTCCGATATCGCAAAGTTTAAAGATCGAATAACGTAACAAGTGAGGAAAATAAATTCTGATATGCTGCGAGCGGCAGTAGCAAACGTCGTGCATCGCATGCAGTTCTTGGAATATACAAATGGTGCACATATTGAACCTAATTTGTAAGTAAAAAAACATTTGTTGTAAATAAAATTTAATGTGTACTGTATTGTTTGGTATTTAATCATTCAATATTTACACTAATACACATTTGTAGCGCCAAAATTGTGCCTAATGGCGAATTTTAAATCTTTTTTTTTTAGAATTCGAAATCCCATGGTCTACTATGCATGTTCATCAAATTCGGTTATGTTTCGTCCAATACTTACTAGAGGGCTCTAAACACCTCACGTTAATTAATAACCACCTTGTATATGCAGGAGAAACGGACTTGGGAAATAGGTTTATTGCAAAGTGATTATACTTAGAGCGTGCGCAGTACGAATTAAATATGTTATCACACACAAGCGCTACTTTTCTTCTCCTACGGCCGGTAGGCAAAGCAGAGTTGACCTGCAAGCATACAATATGTAAATTTTGTTCGCATACATGAGCGTCAGTCTCCTCTCCTGTAACAAGTGGTCAAAGTAAAGGCTGTGGGGTAAAGAATAGCAACAAGTTATATTTAGATTGCATATTCCATTTCACTGACTTTACTGCAGCTATATTTACAATCTCAGTGCAGCCACTGGGCTACTTTTTGTTTAATTCAGATGTCTTGATTGGCACCACTTTTCTGAATGGTAAAATTCGTCTTATCCCTTTCAGAGGCGCCATTTGCAGCCTGCAAACAATCAATTTTAATGCCTAAACTGACAAATGGCACCAGTAATTTTATAGTACAATTTCGATCTCAAAATGTACTAGAAAAAAAATCTTTAAATTATTTTCAAATATATTTGTTCGTAAATTGCTGCGAGAAGTAATTATTTAAACATTTTTGGAACAAAAATACCTTTCCCCAGAAAGGGTTATTGACATATTAATTAAGGCGAAAGCAAGGGGAATTTTGCCATTTCAAAAAAGCGGCGCCAATCAAGCAATCTCAACTTTTTAAAAAAAGTAGCCCACTGGCAACACTGTTCAATCTACGGTTAACACTCGATCTTATCTAACCCCAAAGCAGGATACAAAGTAAGCGTTCTATCTTAAATGGGAGAGGTAACCACAAAATTAAAGGCGAGGTCACATCAATCAACTTCACGTGCTACGTAGCGAACTGGATTGAACAACAGGAAGATGCCTAACTTTTTCTTCTGTTTGATACTGTGCTCAGCAAAAGTTTAGACAATGATCGATAATGCTTCTGTACTGAGAAGTAAGTAACGAATTGATGTAAATCAATTGTCATGTATTACTGTTGACTTATCTTTCACACACAAACAATAAATTGTAATTTATACACTTTACATATTATATAATGTCAAAAAAACAAATTTAACATTGTGGCAAAAGTATAGACAATCTGTCTGTTAACAGAAAAATATCCATAAATTAAAATCGAACTGCACCAGCAATGTCTGCTATTAATGCAAAAATGTGATTTTTCATCAAAGAAACTAAATCCTGCCTCACTTGGGGGTCTATTTCGTGCCAAACACGTTCAACAGCAGTTAGAAGTTCATTTACAGAGGAGTATTGTCAAAACATTGTATAAACCGTATGAGATATGATGCCACAAAAGTTTTCGATTGGGTTCAGATCAGGGATACACACGGGACAGTCGGGAACAGTAATATTTTTATAGTTAAACCATTTTTTTTATTTGTATGCAACATAAATAGACGCATTATCTTGCTCAAATACACACTTTGGAAGAGCTAAAAGTTCACCAAATGTCTTTAAATATGTATCTAGTCTTACGCTGCTTGGGGCCCATTGAAAAACTCCAGAGATACTTAAGAATTAAAACAAAGTGAGGTCCAAATCATTAACCTTTTCGAGGGCAGTGTCCTTAAAAAAAATACACCTAATTTTAATTCCAAAACTGACAAACGGCACCAAGAATATTTAATTAAATTTTTCCTTTTATAATGTACGTGGAAATAAGAAAGCTCGTATTTTTTAATAAATTCGTTCAAAAATTCTGGTGTCAGTCCATTATTTCATAAGTTTTAGAAACAGAATTACTCCGCGACGGAAAGGGGTCAATCTTTAGTGAGATTTCAAGGCTGGTTGTTTTATCATTTCCATGTAAACAAATTTATATCTTTCTTTAATTCATCTACGAAAGGTTCCGTTGACACAAAAAGCTCTGACTCACTTTTAATGTGATTAGCAGTCATCATTTGTCTAGATGCCAGTTTATGGATCCTTCTATAATCTTGTTTTCTAGCCCTCCGAGGCCTTCCAGATCTATGTTTTGCTTTGAAAGAGTTACCCTTAGACAGTACTTAATAAACAGACTTCTTTGGACAATTCAAAGTAACTGAAATTTCTGCAACAGTCTTTCCTTTCGATTTCAGCTTCCACGCTTTAATTACTGCATCTGCCTGAAAATTTCTAGCTCGCGGCATCATCACTAACCGATACTATCGCGAGGTGTACATAAATACTTCATGTATGTGACGTAATATGTTTGAAATTTGCGTTTTTCCGTGAACAGTTGCCAAAAAATCACAAAAGTGTCTAAACTTTTGCAATATGCAGATTTCACTTTTTTCAGTTAAATTAAATAATATCCCACATTAAAACAGTTATTTCTGTCCTAAAACGTTTGAAATGTATTTAAAAATAAGTACAGCCATTTGTATAACCCAAGTGTTCGTATTTGTTATTTAAAGGTTAAAAATCACCAGTGTCTAAACTTTTGCTGAGGACTGTAATATAATGAAGGAAGACACGACTGGGATGCCACGCCCACTCATATTAATTTTACTTTAACATTTTATACGCATTTATAATATGTAACTATATTTTATACAAGTGTTTGTATAAACTTAAATTCGTGTGTTCGATAAAACTGTGCAGAACTTCACACAAGTTAGAAATGTCTAAGATTTTTAGCTTGTCGAAAAATTGTACTTTTCAGCTAAAAACCCCATTAACACTAGAACGCCGGGAAATTTTGCGTAAGTTTTAAAAAATATATCTCATATCAGAAAATTTATTTTAAATTATTTAACTTAATTGTTTAACTTATTTCAGCGTCATTTGTTTATAACTTATTTTATAAAGAAATTT
This sequence comes from Maratus speciosus, assembly GCA_963932465.1. Taxonomy (NCBI): domain Eukaryota; kingdom Metazoa; phylum Arthropoda; class Arachnida; order Araneae; family Salticidae; genus Maratus; species Maratus speciosus. Next base: position 198,027,574 of record OZ010796.1, on the reverse strand, counting down.
CTGGTTCTAATTGACAGTTAGTCTATTGGTCATAGTCGAATTGACACCTGTTCGGCGTTCTAGTGTTAATCCCTTCAGAACGAGCGTCTTTTACAGCATTTTTAATCTTTTATCACCGGTTTTTCAAAACCGAAATTTTTGTCTAATTGAATCGGGAAAATTCTCGGATTAAATAAGGCAAAATTTGCAGTAAAAATTTACTAGTGAAAATAATCACGGATTCTAAGCGCCTTACGCGGCACATATACCGGTCGCTCGTTCTCAAGGGCTTAACTCCTAAAGTATACGAGCAATTTCGATAATTCTTTTTAACGGTAGAGTATAAAGATCATGTCTGGCAGACAGTTTAACCCTCCGTCTACCAGACGGGTCCAATGGGCCCGATGGGTACATTCGAAATATTTATTCTAACCAGAAATTTCTTTAAAATAAACTAAATGTGTAAACCAGACAATAATGAGTTAAGTAAATAAGTTCCATAGTTTTAAATAAGAATTCTGATGTGCAATATTTTTATAAAACTTGAGTAAAATTTTCGGTAGTTCTAGGGTTAAAAATATTTTAATTAGTCAACCCCTTGAGGGGAGGTGGTATATGTTATATCCCACCTAATTTTATTCATGATTAACACCAGAAAATTTTAATAAAATTTTACTTTAAATATATTTTTTTTTTTTGGGGGGGGGGGGGGAGGGGTGAGGTTGAAAAATTGCTTTTCCTTATTTTGAACTGAATCTTTTTGATAATTCCGGTGTGATATATATATATATCTGTCCAGATGCACTTCACACCACTAAAATTGTAAAGTTTGTTTCACCTTGATTAATAGCTGAAATGTTTCAGATCAGGTAAAGCGACGAAAGCTTTGTGGTGCCGAGTACCGTAATCTCCGGCATATAATCCGCAGATCAAACAATGATCTTTCGACCCAGAAAATTTTAAGAATAAAATGTAACTTTTTAAATCGCGTTAAATATTTGGCTTCAATAACTAAATAAATTTCTGGGTCCAGTTAGAATTGTTTGATCCTCGGATTATACGCCGGAAATTACGGTACATATGGAACCCGCTTCCTTCTCGCTACGCCGTTGGCTGCAATGTCATTTTAGTTTCGGGACAAAATGCAGTAATGTTTTCGTAGCATTAATTCATTTCTCCAGGAACTAAAATAGTAGTGTGGCAGTATTATATACATAATTTTATCAAAAAAACTGTAAGAAAATTATTTTGCTACAAATCTTTTAAACAAGATTCATATTCCACGAGTGACTAATGATTTAGAAAATATGCGCAGGTGGTAGATATTTTGTCATATATGACGTCACACAAAAAGCTCTCGTATGTGGATCATCAACCCCGTCCACAAGGGGGTGCAGCTGTGATAATTTACGCCCGATTCCAGCATTAAATTACGTTGGATATGTACGCAGTTTTGATTTAACGCTTTCATTTGGATTAATATTCTATTTGGATATATCAGAATCAGAATATATATCAGAAATCGAGTTAAAAGCATACACTAGCGTGAAACGTAAACAAGCGGTCGCGAGTCATTCACTTGATTCATTGAAAGAAAAAAGGAAACCATGGAGGTATTCTTCTCTCGACGCAAATAAACTTCTGTAAACCATTCTACTACGGTCCCCTTATACGTCAACAAGAACAGACACAAAGGTTGTACAAAGAAATAACATGTTGGGGAAATCCCGCTCCCTCCCGCACACCCACAATTAGAATGCACTAGAGAAACAGGTTCTCTAGAATGGACAAGGTCGAATCGAAATGGTTTCAAAAGATTCTTTGGCGGTCGTTTTCAAAGTTCAATACATGTTATTCGTTAGAAGGACGCGGTTATTTTCGTTTGATACAATAAAAAAGTAAGTACAATTTACCAACATTAAATTCATAAAAAACTGCATAAAATTTATAATGAAAGAAGGATAAAAATTTATATTTTTATAGACAGGTAAGTTTTATGAACGCTTTTCACTGTTTCCCAAAAATCTTAATTTTTCAGATATGTAGTTTTTAAGAGTTGTAACACAAAGAAGAAAAACTAGTTAATGCCTTTTTTAGTTGTAGTGATTTTAATATATGTCAGTCTAAAGTTTAGCTCAATATTCCTAGAATTGTTTGTTATTTATTTATTTACTAAAAAAATTAGTTGTGTTCATGGTTCGTACGGATACCGTTATTTCTCCAGGAAACTACCAGTATCTTTTTATAGAAAAAGAAATCTAGTTTAAACACGCAAAACTTCGCCTTCTTTTAAGAAAAGATTTTCTATACATAATACTGGCGCCGAAATTTTTTCTAGTCTGCAAAATTCAAGGAGGTGTCAGGGCTTTCACCGTTACTAAAATTTTCGCTCTTTGCTACCACTAAATTAAAACGATAATCTTTGTTGGATAATTCTATTATAGATGTTAAAGGAATCTACCACGACGAATTCGTATTTAAAATACTGGTAGCAGAGTGCGAAAATTTTAGGAACGGTGTGAGCCCTGAGGCGTACGAACCATGGTGTTATACTTAAGATTAATTGATAGTCAGATGAGTGTAAGAAAAAATAATAAGATGATCGCCTTCGCTTTCGAAATTTTTCATTGATTTCTGATAGCAAAACAAACGAGAGGGCCGGGGGGGTTCAATATCAGCAGAATGTCTTACGTGTATTTAATGCGAAAGCATGAAATTTAAATAAATAACCATGAAAATTATTTTAAATATTTATTTTAGCATAAAAAATTACTTATTTATATATTGCATTTAGACTATTATTTTTATTTTTCATTTAGACTATTATTTATATTTAAATGAAAAAGAAAATGTGATTGTGAAGAGATCGATGCATACTAAAATTATAAACTATAAAGCTAACATATGAGTTTTCTATTCTCTAAAAATTTTATATAGTTTATGTGTTATTTGCAAAATATTACGTAAATACACATAATAGTCTATAAGTTTATAATAATTAGTTGTATAAATAAATATTGTATAAAATAAAAAAATTACATTGATAAAAATATAATACATTAAACATTACTAAAAATATTTAAATAATAATAAGAAATAAACATTTATATGTCTGATAAAGCTAAAGTTTGAAGAGCCATATATTTAAAGTCATTTAGTCAAATTCATTTAAATATATTGAAAAGGGAGCGGCTAAATTTAGTCTGAAAATTTCTTAATGTAACATATTTTTCGAGCAAAAATAATTGTACATTTATTAAAAATAGGCATTAACTATGTTTATTCTTCTTTGTATTACAAAAATTTAAAAACAACATAGATATATAAAAACATTAAGGTTACGAAACACTAAAAGACATTTATAAAAATTATCCTTGAATAAAAATATCTTTCGTCTTTTCTTTTGCTTACACGTTTTATTGGCAGATTTCAAACACACTGAGACTTTTATTTCTTTAAAATTTATTTATTTTTATTTTATTTTTTTTTTTGAGGGACGGGGGTGGGGGGACGATAAAAATACAATTTCAAAGTGTTATTTAAAAAAGATTATTAATTATTAGTATTATTACAATAGTTGCAGCACAGCAGACATTTTTAAGTACACAGTTTTATTGCATATTTGTTATATTTTGTTTTATTAAGAAATCTTAATTTTGTTATGGTATAGTAGCCGGAAAACCTGGTTTACCCAGAAGTATTATAAATGCTAATAGTGTGTTTATTAGAACACAAACTAGCCGAACTTTTCTCTTATAAACGCTTGCAATTTGTCAACTATTTTTATCAGGTTTTTTTTTCAAATTTTAAGTGAAAAACCCAATTTTTACCCACCGTCCTAGGACGGGCATTTACACTAGGATATATATATATATATATACGGGCGAAATGCTATCATTCTTTGCACGGACTCTATAGATTCAATGCTACAAAAAATACTCTACAATTAGTTTTAAAAAAATCTGGTACTTAACCCCTTGTAGGATAAAGAAATAAACATTTATGTCTGATAAAACTAAAGTTTGAAGAGGCATATATTTAAAGGATTTAGTCAAATTCATTTAAATATATTGAAAAGTGAGCGGCTAATTTTAGTCTGAAAATTTCGTAATGTAACATATTTTTCGAGCAAAAAAAAAAAAATTGTACATTTATGAAAAATAGGCATTAACTATGTTTTATTCTTCTTTGTATTACAAAAATTTTAAAACTACATAGATATATAAAAACATTAAGGTTTCGAAACACTAAAAGGCATTTATAAAAATTATCCTTGAATAAAAATATCTTTCGTCTTTTGCTTACAAGTTTTATTGGCAGATTTCAAACACACTGGGACTTTTATTTCTTTAAAATTTATTTTTTTTTTTTGGAGGGACGGGGGCACGATAAAAATACAATGGTGATGCAGCTATGCCATCACATAATTTCAATCCCTAACTGCCACATTGGTACCCGAATTTTTTAATGAAAATTTCACTTTTATTAAGTACGCGAAAATATGCTTTTACTTATTTATAAACAATTTTTTTTGAAAATACTGGTGTCGCTCAATTATTTCAACATTTTACAAGAACCTCGCCCTGAAAGGGTTAAAACGTTGTTTTATCTCCTAATATTAGCTTCTATTTCTGTTTGGAAATGATTTGTAAAATATAAAACTATTTTTTATTTCATATGTTACTAAATTTAGGTGCGATCTTGACATTTTAAACATAATTCACCTACATCTAATAAACACGCATTAAACAATTATATTTTATAGCTGACGCTAAATTTTAACTTCATCAATTAAATGCCCTCTAGGGAGAAATATTTTTATCCTATTTAAAATATTTCATTCCAGAATAAATTCAAAATATACGCAACTACTTGCAGCAACATATCTGACGTGATGTAGGTGCTATTTTATCCCTTTCATGGGCAAGTAATGTTGAATTAACACTGGAATTTTGGAAAAAAAAACTCTAAATGTGGAAGCGCTGTTTTAGAACTTTTTTCTACCAAAGTTATAAAAGTAAAATTTAATTTAAAGTTTTTGGTGGGAATCTTGATTAACATACTTGGGATATAATATATCCCACCGCCCCTCAAGGGGTTAAATGATTATCAATTAAACTTGATTCTTTTGAAATTAGTACTTTATAGGGAATAAAATTATAAAACAATGTGTTTCTCTCCATCTGTCAAAATAATGGAGTTATGAACAAAGACATATAATGTACTGTCCACCCAGTGCCGCCAGATTGGGGACTTTTTTGTCCCCACATTGTTGATTACCACCGCTTTTTTTAAATAGAAATATTCGCTCTATTTAAAAATAGATTAAAAATTCTGAAAAATAAGCGAATTATACTATTTTAAAAAAGTGGTGACAGTCAAATAAATCTGAATTAAAAAAGCCCCAAATCTGGCAACACTGCGTCCACCAGTTGCGAGCGGAGTAACTGAGGAGTTTGTCACAAGATGGTGGCTTCTTTTTTTAAATGAAAGCGATATAAGTAAGCGTGCAAACTTAATGCTGGATTCGGGTGTAAATTAATACACTTGCGCCATCTTGTGGACGGAGTGATAATTCACATACGCGGGCTTTTAGTGTGGCGCGTATTTACTGAGTCTTTAATCACTCACGGAAATTAATTTTGCTTGGCACATTTATTGCAATATATGGCGTAGCGAGAGAAGTATCCAGATATACCTGACACCACGAAGTTTTCTTCGCCTTATGTAAAACACTTCAGTTATTAATCAAGGTGAAAAAAACTTTACAATTTTAGTGGTGTGAGTAAGAAAACAGTTAAGTATCTACCTGTAGTTCACACTCCATCCGCTACGTGGCGCATGACCTGGATTGATGTGACCTCGCTTTTAATCTTGCGGTTACTTCTCCCATTTAATATAGGACGCTTACTTACATCGCTTTGTTTTAAATCGGATCTACAGTTTCTGATTACCGTCGGGGCAAACTTCCCACCAGTAAAATTGAATAGAAAATTTCGTCTTATTTAAGCATCTTATTCGTGTAACTATTTTCTCACAAGTGTGGTAATTTTTTTTATTTGCTTTTATTGGTGTCAGTTTGCTTTGTAAAATAATCACTTTGGTTCACTGGTTGTTATAATATGGCAAAAACGCAGGGCCTGGCTTCCGCTAAAGTAAACATTTCTCTTGTAAAAATGGAAATCGGTTTCCGCCATTATTTATGACTGAAATTTCGCATTAATAAGGCGTTTAAATAAGGAGAAAATTTCTATATAAATTTACCGGTGGAAGGTTCCACCGACTGTAATCAACCCCTGCGAAAGCGGTTACCGTTAAAGCTTCACTATTTTAAGGATATGTCAGTTCCTCTTCATTAATAGTTTCATGGTTAAAATAAACATAAGTAAGGAATACAGGCGCATTGTGTGACGCATCCACAGTCCATGTAGTTTTTGCATTCATCATCACTATTTTTTGAAAATTAATCTTGCACATATTTTTTCACAAAATGTGTAACATTTCTCTGAGATTCAGTATGATGCCGATTATTACTTGTTTTTTTTTTTTTTTTTGGCAAAATAAAAAACGCACTTACTCTGGGTATGCGCGAGCATTCCCATGTTAAATTTAGAAACATCTGAAGTGTTAAATTAGCTGTATGTTCTATAAGGCTTTTTCACACATATTTTATAAAAATATTTCTAACAAGAATTTCCATTTAAAACTATTTAATTTTTCTATTTAACTTATTTCTGTATGATTTATATTTTATTTATTTTATGAAAAAAATTCTGGTTTAGATAGAAATATTTTGATTCTTTACCAGCCAAATGACCGGTTACTATAAGTTTATTCATTTTTACTGTAGAATGCTTGATATTGAAAATGAAGTGTATAGAATTTACCGTCGCAATACCAGATTTTAATTTTTCATAAGCGTTCTTTACTTTCCATGATTTAAACTAGAAAATAAATTTTATTGAATGTAGTTTCTTCCTTGAAAGCGTTTAATTGACTTTATTTATTAAGTTTTTTTTTGGTTCTAAACATCATAAACTTCACAACAAAAAAAATGTGTCAGAAAAGCCCCAATCATACTAGGAGGGTTATTAGTTCGTCTGTTAATGGTAAATTTAGTGCTAAATATAAATAGCAATAAATAATGTTAATCAATAGATGAGACATATTTCTACATCATGTGAATATAAAGAGAATTTCTGGGGGGAAAATTAAATCATACTTTTATTTTTAACCTTTTGATTAGCTGCCAACTCTTACACTTGCTATTGCCACAAAAATTTAATAGTAAATTTTACATTTTTTAAGCGCCGTAATCTGCTGATTAAATAACGCAAAAATTTCCTTTAAATTTTTCTGGTACAAAAAAAAGTAAGTGTTGACAGCTATGCCTTTGATTACGGTCCAGAACTGACGAATATATATATTTTTTTAATTCAGTTGTACCACAACTTGCAAAATTTCTTTTTGTTGTAGTTTTTGCTTGAAAATACCTCAGTATAAGTTGTACTGCAGGCATTCTTTTTCTAAAAGTGGCTCATTTAGAATTAAAAATTTAGTGCACTATGACGTATAATGCACGACAAGTAGTCGAAAGTTTATGTATGGGGTGCATACGAAAATCCATTTAGCCTAGAAATACTTGCGAACGGAGAGAGCTACAGCTATGCAAGTGAGGTAATGGTATAGTAAAGCGACTACGCCCATGTTAATGCAAACGACTGCAGTGCCCCTAGTGGCGAAATTTGGAAGATAGCTATTGTAATCGAAAATGAAAAGAGATAGTGCAAAATTTCAATTAGAAAGTTTTAGAGCATCAATTAAGTAGTACGAAATGACATTTGGTTCACACGGATAAGATAAATCGTCACCTGTATACCTAGAAATGTCCGAAATCGATGCACTCCATTTTGTGTGAACGTTTGAATGGAATAGCAAGAAGAATGAAGAAATACGCACAATTTATTGCATAAATACGTACTTAATTCGTACGATTCTACTTTGCATATTCACAATTCGGAAAAGTAGCAGTGCGCAATTGCAGATTTTGACGTTGTACTGTACAGTAATGTCTGTAAAAATTTATTTCAATGCATTGAAATTTCAGTTTAACCCTTTCAAGGGCAGAAGAATTCTGTACGCAAAATGATGAAATAATTGACTGACACCAGAATATTCAAACGAATTTCTTAGAAAATAAAATCCCGCCAATTTACACTTTCATTACAAAAGAGAAATTTCATTAAAATATTCTTGGTGCCATTTGTCAGTTTTGTAATTAAATTTAGATTTTTATAAAATTCCTTTAAAATTAGGTGGCTAAACCGTGTAGCCACCGCCCTCGAAAGGATTAATTCTATGTCGTCGTATTGAAGAGGTTTGCAATAGGCGTTCCATGCTGATAAATGTGTATGCAGAATTACTCTCACGAACACAAACGTGTATCGTAAGTAATGGCGAACGTTTCGAATATACTGATTATTAACTTTTTATCACTGTGAGACAGTTTACCTTTTTTTTTTCTTTTTTTTTTTGTATGATGCTATCAGAATGTATTGAGATAAGTACGTATTTATGCAATAAATTGTGCGTATTTCTTCATTCTTCTTGCTATTCCATTCAAAAGTTTACACAAAATGGAGTGCATCAATTTCGAACATTTTTGGGTATACAGGCGAAGATTTATCTTATCCATGTGAACCAATGTCGTTTCGTACTAATTAATTGATGCTCTAAAATTTCCTAATTGGAAATTTTGCTCTATCTCTTTTCGTTTTCGATTTTTAAAGGCTATCTTCCAAATTTCGCCAGTAGGAGTGCTGCTGTCGATTTCATTAAATCAGGCGTAGTTGCTTTACTATACCGTTATTTCACTTGCATAGCTGTAGCATTCCATCGGTCTCCATTCGCAAGTCTTTTCAGGTAAACGGGACTTTCATATGTACCCTGTATATATTGCATTCTTCACAATAGTATTTTTAGCATTTTGACTATTGTAGGGACATATACGTCAAATTTCGTACTACAGTTTTAAAAATATTCTCTACCATACATTTATACTATATTTTTTTCAAGAAAAATCTTCCAGAAAGAAAGATTTAAGTAAATTGTGGCTCTACTGAATATAAAAATAGCCGTCAGTACTTTTCCGTAATCAAAGTGTTAACTATGTTTATTTAAAACAAATGGTGATTTTTACAGTTTACAATTAGCTTTTTATTAATAAAACATATAAAAAACACATTTATCCTATGTCCCATTAAAATTTTCATGATTTAGGAATAAATCTAATTTATAGGGAAACACTAGTCATTACTATTTCTGTTTAGAAACGACTTCTAAAATATCAAACTAATTTTAATTTCATATTTTTCTAAATTTAGTAACAATCTTAACATTCTATACGTTATTTACCTACATATAACGAACAAGATGAAAGAATTATCCTGTAGAGCTAACGCTAAATTTTAATTTCATAGATCAAAAGGTCTTTAGAATAGAATATTTCCCTCATTGGTAAAATGTTTTATTTCAGAGTACATCGAAAGCATATATAACTATTAGGGGTAACGGAAAACTCTGTCAAATAATGTTCTTTCATGCCTACTTTTTAAAATATCTGATTTCTTCATTAGCACCACATTTTTGAAATTGTAAAATCCGCACTGTTTTCACGTTTAAAATTAAGGTGAAAGCAACGGGAATTTTACCATTTCAAAAAAGTGGTGCAATGAAGAAATCTGAATTTTAAAAAAGTAGGTGTGAAAGAACACTATGCGACAGAATTTTCCGGTTCCCCTAATACATGCAGCAGCCGATCTAAATGATATCGAAATTTATCTTTCATTTAGCCCCTTGAAGGGCACGGTGTATTATACATACCACAATTTTAATTACCAAATGCCACATTAGCACCAGAATTTAGGAATTAAATTTTACTTTTTATAATGTACACGAGGATAAGCTTTTACTTAGTTTCATATAAATTTGTTCATAAATACGAGTATCACTCAATAGCACTTTGCCCCTGAAACGTTTAACGTATGATGTAGTAATTTTTTAAAGGATTTAATACTAGAACGGCCACCAGATGTCTTTTAACTGCGAACAAACGATTAAATGTCGAATTGAATCGGGAATTTCTTTATAAAATATGTTATATGTAATCCATACAGAAATAAGTTAAATAAATAACTTAAATAGTTTTAAATAAATATTCTCATAAAAGCATATTCATAAAGTTTGAGTAAAATTTTCGGTGTGCTATTGGGGCGTTCGGAAAGTCGTGTACGTTTGGGAAAATCAGTTTGTACCGGAAAATTCTGCCCGGTAATAACATTAGATATCGGAATCAATCTCTAATAGTTAAATGATAGACTTTTCCAGTACGAATTGATTTTCCCAAACGGACACGACTTGCAGAACAACCCAATAGTTTTAAGTCTCTTGAATGTCTATCCGTAATAGTTGATAGAAATTTTTTAACGCAATTCAAAAACAAAATTGCAAGTAGCGGCTTAAATGGATCGTTCGGAGCAACCTATTTATAGGCAAAGCAAAATTTTCTCAGTATTTTTCGTTATCTTTCAGTTTTATATCAGTAAATATTATATAAACTTTACTCAAAGATTAATTATCTTTCATCTCTTATAAATTATTTAATAATGTGAAAAATTATTAAATAACTTATTTTAAAAATAAATAAGAAAAATATTGGAACGCGAAGAAAAAGAATAAATTAAGAAATGCATTGATAAGTTTTATATAAATCATAGAAAGATGATATGTTAAACGTGCAAATTTAACCCCTTGAAGGGCGGTGATGCCATCCCGGCATCACATAATTTTAATCCCAAATTGCCACATTGGCACCGGAATTTTATAATGAAAATGTCATCTTTATTAGGTACGCAAAAATTTACTTTTACTTGTTTAGTAATAAAATCTCTTGTTAATACCGGTGTCAAAAAATTATTTGCAAATTTTACGAATACAAGTACCTTGCCCCTGAAAGAGTTAAACTAAAACAAAGATATGTGTAGTGATATCAAAAATTTTAGAGATAAATCTAATTTATTGTGTGACATTGTACCTATTGTCATAAGGCTTTAGATATTGGGTACTATTTCTTTTTAGAAACAGTTTTTAAAACTTCAAAATAATTTTAATTTCATACATTTCTAAACACAGTTGGATGATTAAGATTGTAAGCGTAATTCACCTATATGTATAACGAAAGCGGGCAAAATAATTATCAATTATGGCTCTCGCTAAATTTTTAATTCGTCGATCAAATTGCCTCCTGAACAAGATATTTGAATATATTTCCCTCGAATTTAAAATATTTCATTTTTGAATAAATTCAAATCTTAGACGAATTTAACACTAGAACGCCCGGAAATTCTACTCAAATTTCATAAAAATATTTCACACCAGAATTCTTATTTAAAATTAATTGACTTATTTATTTAACGTAAATCTGCGTTTTTAAAATTTAACTTATTTTGCTAAAGAATTTCTGATCCCAATTGGCATTTAACACTAGAACACCCGGAAATTTTACTCAAGTTTCATAAAAATATTTGACACTAGAATTTTTATTTAAAATTATTTGACTGATTTATTTAACGTAAATCTGCGTTGTTTAAATTTAACTTATTTTATGAAAGAATTTCTGGTCCCAGTTGACATTTAATCATATGGTTGGAGTCGGATCGACTCCTTCCGGGCGTTCTAGTGTTAAGTATGGCGACGAGTGCTAATCAGGCAAACTTCATCCACTAAATTTTATTTAAATTTATATCTTAATTTAGCGCAGTGATTAAAATGGATAAAAAGCGATTTAAAATTAGTGATTACCTGATTGCCCTCGTGAAGTCAGCGCTTATGATTCAAGTAGCGCGTAACTAAATTCAGCACTGGATCTCAAATTTGTCAATATACAGGGTGTCCATAATTAAACGAGCCTACTTTAACCCCTTGAGGGGCAATTGATTGTGTTCCTGTAATGTTGAACTCACACCGGAATCTTTGAAAAAATCTATTTCAAAATAAGTAAAAGCAATTTTACGGCTTTTTTCCGCCAAAGTTAGAAAACTAAAATTTAATAACATTTTTCTGGTGTAAAACTTCATTAATCGTAGGTGGTATATAATATATACCGGCGCCCCTCAAGGGGTTAAAGTAGTCTACACACAAAACTATTGTTCATAAAGTTGTGAAATTTTGTGAAAGACATAACAAAAGGATGGGAATATGTTTCAGCTAAAAAATATAAATAAAAGTAGTTCAAATAAAAGTTTTCGCCACCAGAGGGCGTTTTTTATTAAATTGCACATATAGCATTAGGATAGTTTAGAAATTTTATTTATTAGCTTAATTTTACTCTAAAGACAGCATTTCAAGACGTTTTCCTTGCTTTTCCCTGAACATACTGCGGTCAACCGTGGAACATGCGGTTCCAGATGGTATCTGAAAATGATGAAAGTCATGCAGAACATGTTTCGTTACAACAAAATATGTTAAACTATCGTAAATGTATGTTAAATGTGTAATTCGTTAAAAAACGACCTCCAAATTTTTTTTCGCTCAAACATATGCCCATACTTTTATTATGTCCTCCAAAAAATTTCACAACATTCTGAACAATAGTTTCGTAGACAACTTTAAAATAGTTTCGATTAATTATGAACATCCTGTAAATAAAATTTCTAAACTATCGTAATGCTAAATATGTAATTTATTAAAAATCGCCCTTTGGTGGGGAAATTCTGAAATATTTATATATATATATATTACCTTAAACAAATTCCCATCCCTTTATTATGCCTTTCCCAAAATTTCCCAACTTTATGAACAATAGTTTTGTCTGTAGACAACTTTAAAGTAGGGTCGTTTAATTATGGACACCATGTTTATTGAACATGTGATGTAGAAATTCTTTCATCAGTTACTAATTTAAATTATAAAACGACTGTTAAATACTTAAAAAAATCCGTTTTTCGCAAACAATGAATGTGAAAGGGCAATATTTTTTAACATTTCAAAAGAAACCGTACATAAAAATTCCCATCTGAAAAAAAACTGTCAGTTGATCGCAACGTAAGTATTTATTAAAAGGAAGTTTCAAAGTCACCACTCTCAGTTTCACCAACTCTTTCGCTTTTTTGCACCACAAAAATGTAATACAAATTTTTGCCTTATTTAATCGGCAGATTTCGGCGATTTAAACGGTAAAATTCACTATAATATTGGGTCGTTCGGAAATTCGTGTCCATTTGGGAAAATCAATTCGTACCGGGAAAATTCTCCCCGATAATTATTAGACATTAGATATCGGAATCAACGTCTGACAATTAAATGATAGAATTTCCCGGTGCGATTTGATTATCCCAAACGCACATGACTTTCCGAACGACCTAATATATTTGTGGTACAAAAAGGCGTAAGAGTTGGCAGCTATGGGCGTATCGAAGAATGTTAAAAAAAGTGATTTTAGACCCTTTGATAGGCAAAGCAATTACATTGCTAAAATGTTGAAATGAACGAGTGACACCGGAATTTACGAACAAATTTATTTGGAAATAAGAAATATCGATATTTCATACACATAATAAACGGAAAATTTTTTGTACTAAAATTCTGGCGTCATTGTTGCTATTTGGAATTAAATTTAAGTGGTTTCATAAATATACTACTACCTTCAAAGGGTTAAGCTGCGCGCAGGAATTTCTCTATAACTGTTTAATATTTTTACATGAAATCTGCAATGAGTTATACATTATATCTATAACTCAAGACTAAACCTAAAGTTGTCCGTTAATCCAACAGAAAAAAGAAAAAAAAAATATTCCTAGAAAAATTCCGAAAAATTTTGGAATTGACTTTATTTAAAAAATACAAATTTTGCTAAAACATAAACAACTTTAGGTTCCGTCTTAATATATAATTATAATATATAAATCCGTGAAGATTTACTATAAAAACATTTAAATAATTGAAAGAGAAATTTTGGTCGTAATTGAAAAAAAAAAAAAAACACGCTTATAACATTTGAATAAGTCGCTTTATAATATCCATTTGATCATATTGCTTTCGGTAAGAACATGTGAAACATTTTTATTCCTAATTGATGAAATTATTGGGATTTTTTAGTGTGATTTGCTTCAAAATGCGCAGAAAACATTATCACAAAGATATGAATGCATATCTCTATGCTCTTTCATAAATATGAATTTTGAAAATTTGAATTTTAGAAAGATTCATTGGTATTATGGCTCCTGAAGTTTTCTCTTTCGAAATTCTGGCGTATATTATATATATATATATATTAATAATTTTTTTTAAATAAAATGTAACGTTTTAGATCGCGGGAAATATTTGGCTTCAATTACTAAATAAAATTTCTGGGTCCAAACAGAACTGTTCGATCCGCGGATTATACGCCGGAAATTACGGTAAATTCCGACGATTTTGAGATAAATTTCATTTTTTGGAAAACATTAAAAATAACTTTTTCTGTTTAGAAACATCTTTTACCCCATTTATGGGCTATGTACTTCTATTCGTAAAATACTGAAATGAGTGAATGACACCAGAATTTACAAATAATTTTTCTTTTCAAAATGAGCAAAAGCTTTTGTTCACGTACTTTATCATTCTACCAGGGATATAACCAAATAATGGCAAATGCCTGAATCCCTGGCAGAAAAACACCCCCACCACCCAACTCAGCCCCAGCCGCTGAAACTGACCCGGAATCAGCGACAATTATTAAAACTAAAAAGTCTCAAAAATATGGCACACTGTCCCATGCAGATAAAAATACAAAAATTAAAGTCATGTACATGTTTTAAACATATGACTATGACCCTAGTTACTATAAAATAAAACTAAAACTAAAACCAAAACTAAAACTGAATGAAACTGCAAAACAAAATTTTAAGGCATTTTCAGCTAGAAATGACTGTATAAAGATATCTTAAAACTAAGTACTATTTACACTAATAATCAAGACAAGATGAAACATTAAGCAACAGCTGCCAACTTTTACGCTTTTTTGCTACCACTAAAATTTAATAGAGATTTTCGCCTTCTTTAATCGAGAGATTTCGACCATTACGTAACACAATATTTACTATAAAATTTTACTGGTAGGAAAAAGGCATAAAAGTTGACAGCTATGATTAAGCCAAGAAAACAGACATTTTAGGTCAATTAAAGTTACAAAAGACCATCAGACCCTAAACGTCCAGAAACAACACAAAAGTGCGTGAACGCAGAAAGATTAGCAAAGCACTATGTGAATAACAGTCAGGCTAAAGTCCACCAAAAATACTTTAATTATACCAAAATGTTCAAAATCTGTACTTTATGAATGACTTCAATTTATTCAGTTCATTATAAATAATTGTCAGTTTATAATGATTCGTTGTTTCGTCCATTGCTTTTGCCTTAATTAATACGTCATTAAAGAAGGCGAATGTTTCCATTTCAAAAATGTGGCGCCAATCATAAATCTGAACTTAAAAAAAGTAGTCCACAGGCAACACTGCTTGATGATTCCATTTTTTTGACGCAATAAACTAAAAATAGGGATAAAGCGCCACTTTTTTTGTACTAAAATATTTGAACTGTGCAATCAAAAAATGTCTGCCAATTAATAAATCAAAAATTACAGTTAAACATTAGTGGTATAAAACAGCTATTAATAATGCATCAAGCAAACTCTTTTTGCTCGAGTGGAGTTCAAGCAAAGCTGTTTAGTAGTGGAGCAGAGGTATATGTTATATCCCACCTAAGTTTAAACAAGATTCCCACCGGAAACATTTAATTGAATTTCATTTTTATAATTTTGGTGGAAAAAAGTTATAAAATTGCTTTTCCATATTTTGAAATAAAATTTTTCAAAGACTCCGGTGAGAATTCAACATTTCACGAACACAATCACTTGCCCCTCAAAGGGTTAACCCCTTAATTCTCGCTCCCGTGATATTCACGGGCTGTGTATTTTTTCAGATTGTTTGATTCCTGCCAGTTTTATAAAATAGCGTATCTGGCTTTATTATTGTATCATTTTACCTGTCATTAAATAAGGTAAATACACTGCTCAAAACAATTAAAGGATATTGCAGTTTTAGGTGGATTTTGAATCTGGTAAACTGTTTAGCTGATTGATACATGGTCGACAGACATAGTAGGTTATATGAGAATAAATTACACATGTTTGGCAGAAAAAAATGCATTTTATTGCGCATTTGTGTACTAAAGGAAAAAAAACACAATTTGTGCATATGAGAAAAAAAGAATAAGAAAAGGTGTTTCCTTCAAAGAAAATCATTTTCAGTAGGGGGTATGGTTTCCACGGGCGGCCAGCAACGTTGAACACCTTTGAGGCATGGACTCAATGAGGCTATTAATGACGAGTTGGGGTATTCTGCCCCACTCTTCCAGAAGAGCTCTTTCCAGTTCTTGGAGAGTTTGTGGGGGTTGTTGGCGGCCAGAAACTCGTCTTCCTAGAGCGTCCCAAAATTGCTCGATTGGATTCATGTCTGGAGAACACGCTGGCCATTCCATTCGAACGATTCCTTCCTCGAAAAGGAAATCCTCCACCAGGTTTGCATGATGTGGCCTGAAGTTATCGTCCATTAAAATGAAGTTATCTCCGATTGCTGCAGCGTAAGGGACTACAATAGGTCGGAGAATCTCATCCCTATATCGGCGACCAGTCAGAGCTCCATCTCGAATGATGTAGAGGTCAGTGCGCCCGTCAATGGAGATGCCACCATACACCAACACTCCTCCACCGCCAAATCTGACACTTTCGTGCACGAACGCAGGATTATTCCTACTGCCACGGTCCCTCCAGATGAAAATACGCCTATTATCCGGATGCACAGAAAAACGGGACTCGTCAGAAAACAGAATATTGCTCCATTCATTTCTCCTCCAGTTGACATGCTCGGTTGCCCACTCCCTGCGGTCGCGACGATGCCTTGATGTTAATCTAACACATACCATCGGTCGGCGAGCATACAGACCTACAGCATGGAGCCGGTTTCGGACAGTCTGAGTTGAAATCGTGGTGCCTGTAGCCGAGCGAAGGTGTTGTTGGAGAAGAGTAGCGTTCATGGTTCGCTGTCTTTGAGCTGTTAACGTTAAATACCGATCTTCATTGGGCTTTGTTGCCCGTCTACGACCTTGCCCTGGTCTTTGGCCTGCACATCCACTCTCCAAAAAACGGTTCCAGATCCTGGAAATGACACTTTGTGACACTCCAATGGCTTGCGCTACTTCGGCTTGAGTTTGTCCCCCTTCTAACCTACCAACAATTCTCAAAGCTTCTGAATCTATCAAATGACTTCGCTGAGACATCGTACTCATCGAAACAAAGCAATCACTGAATGCCGATCATCCTTGTCTTCATTCTCTTTTATCCAGTTGAAAGTCAAATTTCATTCGCTGCCGCTGAAGCGACGTTTTTGACGTCGAACTCAAAATTTGCATACTCCACAGTTTGAAAACCAGAAAATTTTGCATTTGTGATTCTCTTCTTCTATTTTCGGCAAAAAAAATTTCGTTTATATCTTTATTTTATATAAAACTTCAAATATCCTTTAATTGTTTTGAGCAGTGTATTTCTTTTTCAAAAAAGTGGTGCAAATAAGCAATTTGAATTTTTAAACCGTAATTTAACGTGGCCGTTAAGAGGTTAATTTACTTTTTTCTTACATAATTTCACTCAGCACCGCTCAACCAAATATTTGTTTCTTTCTTTTATGAATATACAAATAATTTAAAACAACTATTAGTTGCTAAGAATTACCAAAATATTTCCAAACTCATAATTAGAAAAACTCATTTATACTATACTGGAAAAGGAAGAAAGCGTTTCGCCACAGTTGGGTGGTTGTCACTACTAAGTTTTAATAGTATTCTTCGCCTAATTACATACAAGAAATTCTGTCATGAAATAAGACGAAAAGTATTATTAATTTTAAAGTGGTGTTAATCGCCCAATATATAGCAGAACTTTCATCCCTGATTGGGCTTAAGGGAAAACATTTGGATATTGGTATGTGAAATATGTTCTTTAACCTCGTAATTCTCGCTCCATTGATATTCAGGGGTTGTGTCTTTTATTGAGATTGTTTGATTTCCAACAATTTTATAAAATAGTGCAACTGGCTTTATTATGGTGTCATTTTATCTGTCATTAACACTAGAAAGCCCGCGAGCAGTCATTTTGACTGCTACCAAATGAATATATCTCGGTTGGAACCAGAATTTTTTTTTTATAAAACTAGTTTAAAAGATACAAAGAAAAAAAAACCTAGTTCAATGGATAAGTTAATAATTTAAAATAAAAATTCTGGCGTGAGATATTTTTCTAAAATTTGAGTAAAATTCTCGGCCGTGCTAGTGTTAAATAGTGTGAATATTTCTTTTTCAAAAAAGTGGTGCGAATAAGTAATTTGAATTTTTAAACAGTAATATAATGCAATCGTTAAGGGGTTAATTCGAATTTCTTCAATTTTAAGGAACAATTTTGTTTTAAAATTAACTGTGCTTGTGTAATGTTTTATTTAGATATATTTACGATGTATTTTTATTACACTTATTACCTTTTTTTATATCTAAAGAACTCTCTCTTAATATTTGCATGTCGCCTGTTTTCATTCATGAAGAAGCAATTTAATTAGTCGAAAAAGGTTTAGGTCGGCTTTTTTGTTTCCTTATAATTTTCCCTATTTAAATTTTAAGATTCTCGTATTTTTTCGTAATGATATCGGTAGGAAACAGAACATTCTTTCGAAGAGAAAAATTGTATCTGTCGAACTCGTTGAAAAATTTAAAAAGTGTCAGTGGTGTACAATTAGGGGTCTAAAAAAATCATGATTTTTTTTTTTTTAAATAAAAAAAAATCAGATTTTTTTATTTAAATCAGATTTTTTTTTATTTAAATCGGATTTTTTTTATTTAAATCGGATTTTTCTGATTTTTTTTCCCAGCGTTCAAATACTGAACAGCTACCAAGAGTTTTAGGTTTCCAAAACAATTAAAACACTGATTGCTAACATACTCTACGTTTTTACACTTTAATTAACAAAATTATAATTATTAGTTAGTAATTACAGAAATTCTAAAAACTGAAAATTAGTAGTTTCATTAGTTAGTATCATACAATAATGTTATATATATTAATATTGTAATAATTATGTAAATCTTTATTAAATACTAATGATATTTAACATTTATTAAAATTATTAATAACTGCATTTAATATTAAATATTTAACACTACTTCAAATAAGTAATTATTAAACAATTAACTCTCTAATTAGGAACATATTATATATTTTTAAGCTTTAATTATTAAAATGATAATTAATAATGTAGTATTCATTTTAGAAAGAAAAGGGGGCAGGATGCTAGTTCCGAAAAAGGGCGCTATTTCATGAGGAAATATATTAGTAATGTGTTTAGTAATGATATAAGGGAAAAAAAGAATACTTTTTAGTATGATAAATAAAGTGTCCTTAATTTTTAATAATTTTATGAATCAAAAATTGAAAAATACAATTAAATAACAACATGTTTTAATAATATCCTGTTTTTTCTAAAGAAATAAAGTTCTATTATTTTTGCAAGATCTTGGGCACATGAATTTAGAAATACTGTTGAATGGGGAAGTTTTCTACAAGAAATCTCTGGCTACAACTACAGGGGAATTTAACTATTTTTTTTTTAAAGGCAGAGTGCATTTTACCAATTTCAAAAGGGGCAGGATGCGGCAACCTTAAAAAAATGGCCTACAAGAAACAGTAAGTAATTACAGATTTAATAAAAACTGCAAATAAGTTATTTCATTAGTTAGTAGCACAAATAACAAATCTATCAAATATTATTTGCAGCTCGTTTTGCATTTTCACTTAAAAAAAATTACTATTCATAACCAAAATCTAAACTTATACACATGTATGTGTATGCTAACCAAAAAAATTATGAAAATGAGTTAAACCCATTCATACACACATACAGAATAAATATAACGATAGCCAGTTGTATTTGAAATCCTCAAAATATTTATATAACAGCATTATTACCTCTCAGTGGGGATTATGAGCCTTCAATGGTTCATTATTTTACTTTTTAAGAAAATTTTTGCTGCCTTTTCAATCCCTAATTAATTTTTTTATTTAGTATATATGAGTTACAAAGTAAAAAAAAAAAAAAAAAAAAAAAAGAACTTTTATTCAACCTATACTGAAGAAGCTCTTGCTGTGTTCAACATTTTTATACCAATTAGTTCTTTTCTCTTATGCATTCATTTACAATTTAGCTGTTGAGCAGATGCAACTCTTTCATTCCAGGGCTCGCACCGTTCCTAAAATTTTCGCAATTTGCTACCAGTATTTTAAATAAGAATTATTCATGGTAGATTCCTTTAACATGTATAATAGAATTAAACAACAAAGATTATCGTTTTAATTTAGTGGTAGCAAAGTGCGAAAATTTTAGGAACGCTGCGAGCCCTGTCATTCTTTTTTGACACGAGATTGCTATTAATTTATTATTACTAAAGTAGAAGGAGATATTAAGACACTGACTATGTATTCTTTTACCTGCAGAAATTTATTGCACTTGCTATGTTTATTTTATGTAAAATAATGCATAAATTTATTACTAGAGGCCTGGCATTGAAAATTATATTAGATTTAAATATCATTTTTAAATCAAACTGTTTTGTGTTGGACAAAAACAACGCTTTTTACAAACTCAATTGTTTTTAATTTTTTACAACACTCATGAATTATGCTTAGAAACAATTACTTAACCCCTTAATTCTCGCTCCCGTCATATTCACGGGCTGTGTCTTTTTTTCAGATTATTCAGATTAGTTTAATTCCCACCATTCCATTACAGAATAGTGTAATTGACTTTATTATGGTATCATTTTACTTGTCATTAAGCAAGGTGAGCATTTCTTTTTAAAAAAAGTGGTGCCAATAAGCAATTTCAAATTTTAAACCGTAATTTAATGCGACCGTTAAGGGGTTAAAGCTCTTTTTTTTTTGTTTATTCATAAGTCAAAATACCTTTAGAAACTTTCTAAATTATGTTCATCTTAGAATTTAATACTTTTTTTTGACATTTTAAACATTTAGAAAACTTTTGATTTTAATCAATCATTTTTTAAAAATAATCGGTTGATTAAAATCGCGATGTAATCGCTGATTTAAATCAACTGATTAAAATCGTTGACACCCTGTGTACAATGCACTCTTCTGGCCGAGTAGTTGAATACCGAGTACTCGAGTACTTTGCCTAATATCGAATAATATTTTGTACTGAAAAAAAAAAACACTTGTAAAACACATAGAAGTGAGCTTAGAGACAGCACCCAGAAGATAAGAAAAATGTTTCAAATGTTATTGCATATTTATACACACACACGGTTAGATGAAAAAGTTTTGCACTACCTGAAAATATGTATTTTGAACATAGAATTTACTTAATTAACATTAGTTCCAAAATTAATAAATCATGCGCAATGTGTTTAAAAATAATTTCTATACAATTCAAAACATTCCGAAGTTTTAAACCAACAACAATATTTGAAAAGTTATGGAAAACAATACAGAAATAGCACAACTAATAAGTAAAATTTTTGCATTGATTTCTGGACCTATTATTGCTGTTTCTGTTATCAATGCTTTCTATAAAATGATTATTGCTTACTATACAAATCTGATATTAAGAATTTAATGTTTATTGAATATAAATTATTTCTTTTTCGTAATGATATCTTCTCTTCTCTTGATTTCAGAAATTATTTTCTTTCATAAAAAATATAAAAAGTACATATTGGCATTAGAATTCCTTACTATCTTTCACGAGTACAACATTTACACTGCAATACAGTTATTTTAAATGTTATTTTGTTATCTTAATTCTGTATAAAATAATTTTCAGATGGGTATATTCTTTATGAACCGTACCAATAAAATTCCTTTTTAAAAATGAAATAAGATGAACAGAATGAACGCTTTTATCAAATGGCTCAAAACCTTATTGTCGTACATTACAGAAACGAGATATACGTGGACACACCGTATAAAAATCTTCATCTTCTCAAAAGGTAGGATTCTTGGTATTTTTGTATCAATATTTAGCTGTATATTATATTTTCTATTTCTACAAATTATTCGTTATCCGAAATCTCCAATTTCTTGCCTACCGTTTCAAGACGACTCATTTGTATTGGTCATATCATTAATTGTTATTATAATATATTAATGCGACATATTTTTTTAACATTTGTGCGGACATATTTTTATGTACATTATAACTAGTGTTGCCAGGTGTCTCGAGTAAAAAGAGGCTCAAAATGCACTGCATAACCAGTATTTTAAAGTAATTTACTTCGCCTTATCTAATGGATGAATTATACAAAATTGCGTACATATCAGGTGTACAAACTTAATGCTGGAATCGGGCGTAAATTGACA
Organism: Maratus speciosus; assembly: GCA_963932465.1. Taxonomy (NCBI): domain Eukaryota; kingdom Metazoa; phylum Arthropoda; class Arachnida; order Araneae; family Salticidae; genus Maratus; species Maratus speciosus. The sequence continues at coordinate 198,005,085 of OZ010796.1, read as the reverse complement.
CAGCTGCGCCATATTGTTTACGGGGTTGATAATGCAAATATGCGGGCTTTTAGTCTGACGTCATATACGACAGAATATCTACCATCTACACATAATTTCTAAATCTTTACTAACTCATGGAATATGAATCTTGTTTACCAGATTTATTGCAAAATTATTTTTTTACAGTTTATTTTGATAAAACTATGTATAAAAAATAGTCACTATATCATTTTATTTTCGCGAGAAAAGAAATTAATGCTACGAAAACATTAGGGGAGCCCGGGGCTAATTGGCAACAGGGGTAAGTAGCTGCAGTCCTCATAAATCACCTGTTTGTGGATAGGTTGCGCAACCAGTCACAGAGTACCTTTCTTCTTGCTTTTTACAATCCTCATTGTAGTTTTGCAGCGTTACCTACGTGCAGTGGACATTTATTACGATTTTTCTGTTTTGTGCACTCATAAGTAATTTTTGGTTGCTTCATTCTTTTTCTAATTTATAATACTTATCTTAATAATTGCGATTTAACTTGTGCAGTTTTTCTTAGTGTATGATTAAGTGTACCTACCCCATATGTGATTTACTTGGATTATTTATGCTTAGATGGTTATGTGTCTTTTTTGTGAAGAAATTTATTATGGGGCTAGTAGGCGCATTGAACACGGGGCAAATTGGCTCGGTGTCTGGTGGGTGCTGGTAGTTTCAAAAACAGCAAACACCAAGAAAAGTGGTTGCAATGCAAGATTTTGGGCACACGAGGCTTGCCCAAACGGAGACACTAGATTTTTTATTTGTGACAACTGTAACTCTGATGATGATATCGAGTAGAATAGAAGTTACTCAATGTTAATGTTTTATTCATTATTTTTATGCCTGTATAATTTAAAATTTACATTGTACGGCGATAACGCCTTTGTTTAAACTTACTGGTAATAATGAAAAACTTACCCCATAAGTATAGGCAACTTGCCCCGTGACGGGGTAGGTTGGCGCACAATTTTCCTTTCACTTTAGGCTTCCGCTAAACATAAACTACAAAAACTACAAACTCAAAACTCCGAGAATTTATAGCCCAATGCCTGTTCTTTAAAAGAGCAGTTAAAGTTTCATAAAAAACGTAAACAAAAAATTAATAAAAATCAATAACTAAAAACGGCACCTACTAGCCCCGGTCTCCCCTACTGTTTTTGTCCCGAAACTAAAAGGACATTGCGACCAGTAGTGCAGCCAGAGGAGAGGGTAGGGGGTCAGATGCATTTGACACCACAAATTTTATAAAGTTTCCTGCGTCTTATCTAATCAGAGAATTTTCAGCTATTAATCAAGGCGAAGTTAATGGTGTGAAGTGCATCTGCCCCCCCCCCCCCCACGTCTGGCTACACCACTGATTGCGACTATTTTTTTATATCCACTCGGTCCGTTTTTTGAACACCTCTTTTATTTAAAGAAAATTTTTAATGGCAGAAAAATAATAATTCAATAATCATTGTAGAATTTTGTCCAGTCATTTCAAATTTTATGAAAATCGAATCAAAATTTAAAAAGATATTAATAAAAGTTTCCTTTATTCTATTAAATCCTGCCATACGTAATTAATTCAGTGATATCACATGATAGGTAATGATTCTAGGTTGCCATGGTGAATGCGTCCTATTTAAGATGGAGTTAAATTATATTATTTCCATATTACTGAACTTAATATCTGTAATCGTAGTAAATTTTGTATTGGTGCATTTTTTCATAAGAGTGCAACAGCTGTTGCACCAAGATCTGAATACTTATAAAAAATACTTATAGTACGAACGCATCTCATTTGCCACGTTTGAATTACAATTTCCGACTTATTCAATTTACATTGCCTCCCTTTCTCCAATAAATGAAATGTTAAAGCACTTTTAATCTTTTGGGGGAAACTCTGATTATTAACAACAAAAATACATCTGAGCTTGATAAATGGTAATATATAATACAACATTACTTTTAAATCGAACAATTTATTTAATTATATTCGAAAGAAAAAATAATCGATAACATTTTCCGATTAAAAATTTAAAAAGAATCAAAAGAAAATGGAAAAATTAGTCAATCATTTTCTATCATTTAAATTCTTTCCATCTTATTCAAAAGTGCATGTTATATTTTTAGCAAAGTTTTTGTTTTCTTTTTTGTCTGGAATTGTCGTTAATGGAAATGACAAACAGCATAGAATTAAAACTCAATTGCCATTCAATGATTAATGATGTAAGCAGAAAATAGTTTTTGACGAAACTGAGGTATTATAAATTATAAATTTCAGGATTAATCAGGCTATTTTTTTTTTCATTTTCGAATAAAGTAAGCATTGTTCAAATTAATATTTTTTATAATAAAAAATGTTATTTTTTTTTACTTCTAGTAAATGCCAAGTGATAACATGGGTGCCAAGTGATAACATTAGTAATTTAAAAAAAAAATAATTATCTAAGCAAATATATTTATTTTTAAGAATGTTATGGGTGTATTAGTTTATATAAGAATTTTAATATTTAATATATAATTTAAAATAATGTACAGTTTCAGAATTAGTTTTGATGCATACATATAGCTGTCAACTTTTACGCTTTTTTCTTACCACTAAAATTTTATAGGAAAATTTGTTTAGGTCCAAATGAATAGTTTCAAAAAGACGAAAAAAAAATTATTTAATTTTAGTGGTAACAAAAAAGAGTAAAATTTGGCAGCTATGTGCATATACAGTAAAGTAACAGTAATTGTTACCGAAACTGGATGTGTAACGGAATAAATTGTTTCATTTACTATTAAAAAAAATAAAACAGGGGAGGCGTTTTTTTTTTTTTGTAAAAGCATATGAAGAGCAACAACATCAGCAGGAAAATGCCTTTAAAAGGTAAAAATTGTCTGTAAATAAAAATCTAGTTCATGTGCGAATTATTTCCATGTTTAAAATTCATTCATACACCAATGTTACAGAAATGACATTTAAAAATAAGTAAGCAAAATATCAATAAATAAGCTTACGTGGGGAAACTGGGCCATGATTTTACAATGTGACTCTGGAGATTCTGGCAATTAAGCTTCAAAAAGCTAATGTTCATCTGAATTAAAGTCTGAACTTTTGTAAATGTGTTCAGTTATTTTTCCTCTATCAGATAGAAATGCTCAAAATTACATTTTAATATTTAAAAATAAAAAAAATATGCATATTTCATCTTTCTTTCTTCATGGGTCCAGTTGCCCCCCAAAATAGGGTAAGTGGACCAGGAGGGTATCAATGTTCCACCCGCGTTTATCTTTTACCACATGGAATATCGGGTCCTGTTTGAAAAAGTGTAAACAACTTAAAAGATTTAAACCACGCAGATCATGTAAATTATATGTGAACCTTAACTGCCAGCCTTTACGCTTTTTTTGTACCACTAAAATTTAGAAGAGATTTTCGCCTTATTTAATCGTGAGATTTTGGCTATTTAATAAGGCAATATTTACAAGAAAATTTTAGTGGTAGGAAGAAAGCGTAAAGGTTGGCAGCTATGTATGAACTAATGAGCATTGTAAGGGAAGCCTTTGCTGTCAATGTGTCTAAAAAAAGCACTAAAAGAGAAACTATTAGACTTATTTAAACCAAAAACATAAAAACTTAGAAATAACTTATGTACTTCATTCAAGGTTTGGCTATCTCGCTTTCAGGGGCAAGGTACTTGTATTCGTAAAATGTTGAAATAATTTAATGACACCAGTATTTTCAAGAGAATGTATTTGTAAAAAAGTAAAAGAATATTTTCGCGCACTTAATAAAGGTGAAATTTTCATTATAAAATTCTGGTGCCAATGTGGCAATTAGGAATTAAAATTATGTGATGCCATAACGGCATCACCGCCCTTCAAGGGAAATTTGGCTTGATACCACCCAATATGATTTCTTTTAAATTTTATTACGTGATTTTAATAAGGTATTCTATAATTTTCTTTATTGTGGGCAAAAAGCAATAGAGAAATTTATTTCCCGTAGTAAGAGAAACTAGAAAAATATTTATAACTATTGGGGTACTTGGATCCAAAAGGGTCCAGTTACCCCTGATATATGTCCCAGTTACCCCATTCTTGAAACATTTATGAGGTAGCTGGGACACCGGGTTTACATTTGAAACATGAAGTAAATATATATATACCTAATAATATTAATGTAGTTTTATGCCTAATCTTTAAAAAAAAAAGTTTTTTAAATAAAAGTACTTACAATATTTTAATAAAAAGCCGAGGAAGGTCAACCAAATTGACGTTGTTTCTAAAAAAGAAACGTAAATTTTCGACAACCTATCACAGCAAAGAGAGAGTTATGATTGAGTTGACACACGTTGTTTTGGGAAGTAGTGATTAAGGTGCATTGTTCACAAAAGCTAAAACTTAAAAAGCATCAACGGTTTTTTTATAAGGTAGCCTATTGCCCAGTTACCCCAGCTAACCCTACATGCTTGCACATTTGTACGCTGGTAGAAAACAATATTTACCCATTCAAGACTATAAGAGTCTCAAGCATGTGTGAATATGTACATCTTTATAAGGTACATACAGAAATTTTATTGTAAAAGCTATAAAGAATGCAATATTTGCCTTATTCAACGCTAAATATTTAACCACAGGTCATTTTACCGGTTGCAAATGAATATATTTCGATTTGAATCGAAATTTCTTCATAAAATAAATAAATTATAAATCGCAAAGAAGTAAGTTGGACAAAAAAGTTAAACAGTTTAAAAAAAATCGATTGTAAAATATTTTTATAAAATTTCAGCATCATTCACGGCATGCTAATTGTTAATTTGAACATTTCCATGAATGGATAACTAAGTAAAGGTAACTGATTAAAAAAGTGGTGTAACCGAATAAAATGTGACACCATAGATGCCAACTCTTACGCTTTTTGTACCAGAAAATTTTAGTAGTAATTTTTGCCTTACCTAATCGGCAAATTACCGTTATTCCAAAAAGTAAAATTTACTCTAAAATTTTTGCGGTACAAAAAAGCATAAAATGTTGGCAGCTGTTCGACACTAGTCCCGAAAAAGTATAGCTACAGAATTTTACGCCTTTACTTACTACTGAAATTTACTAGAAATATTTGGCTTATTTAATCGCAGATTTCCCTAATTACAAAAGGAGTTGTAAGTTTAATGGTATAAGTAAAAGTTTAAAAATTTGCAGCTTTGTGAAGAGGTCGATAAAAAATATCTGTATAAAAAAAAAATCTTAATAAATGAATATGAAATTTCTATTATAATTTCTTTCACCTCATAAATACAATAATGTTGAATATGACTTTAAAAAATTTTTGATTTTCATCATTAAATACCAATAACATATCAATTTTGATTGAAATATTCCTCAAAATGTCTTTACTTTTACACTTTATTTCTGCAAATTTCTTTTATATTTTTTAAAACAAGATAAATTTATTTTCACGGCAGCGCTTGAAAATGTAAGTATCAACTTGATAGAACCAATTTGTAAACGTCTGTATAAATATCTCGATTTCCATGAATTTCTTACATGCGTTGTTTATGTGCTATAAAAACTAAACTAACATCGCAGAAAATAATTAGCATCGAGATTTTAAAATTAACGTTATAAGATGTTTTGCTCTTCTCCGTCTTTTGTTTAGTATCCGAACGAATAGTGTACAGGAAGTATTTTTATCATGATTTGTGTATGTGTATGCAGTGGGCTACTTTTTAAAAATTCAGATTTCTTGATTGGCACCACTTTTTTGAAATGGCAAAATTCCCAGTGATTTCTCCTTAATTAATATGTCATTAAATAAGGCGAATTTTACTATATCAAAAAGTGGTATCAATCAAGAAATCTGAATTTTAAAAAGTTGCCCTCTGGCAACACTGCGCGTGTGAGTAAAAACTATAACTCCCTAACGAAACTTCCGATTAGTGTTGCCAGTTATCCTTCGTAAATAAGGGTTCCAAATGCTCTGGACAGCATTAATTTCTTACAATTTATTTCCCCAATTTTTAATCGCAGATAATTCTGCAATTAGATAAAGCGAATAAAGTTACTTTAAAATACTGGTGTCAAGAGAATTTGGAATCCACATTTACGTCGACTTCCGATAGAGCTCCCTTTTCGCTAATATGCTTAACCCCTTAACTGTTTTGTCTGAGTGCCGCTCTGTCAAAAAAAGTTTGCTATCTTCGATACTAAAAGCTTTTGGATACCACTTAACACGTTGACTGCCACGCTACCAGTATACTCGTAGCTTTAATATTCGAGGCTTTAATTTATTACTTTTTCACCATTACTTTAAAACAAAAAAATTGGCTTATTTATTGGCAGAAATTTCGCGTAATTAGTAATGCGAAATTTACCTTTCAGAATTTGTGGTGGCAAACGACTTTCAAGAAGAAATTTGAAAATTCTTGCTTTTTATGGCAGTGAACGTGTTAACTTTAACTTCAATCTTTAGTTTGTTAAATGGCGTACCTTTTTCGATTGTACAAAGCAAATATTTTAGTACAAAAAAAAAGGGGTGCCGGGTCCTTATGTTTAATTTATTGTCTTAAAAAGTAACAGTTAAAGGGTTACAAGTGTCACAATTAATCTATAGATATTTGTAAAAATCGGATTATGAATTTAATCCATTTTATGCGATTTTCAAACCATTTTGTCACCAATTACATAGAGAAAATTACAAAGGAAATGCAACAGGAAACGTGCACTGCTTTTGAGACAGTTACTTAGTAATTTGTTTTATTACAATTATGCGCAAAAGCGAATTAAATTAAATAAAATATAGAAAGAAAAAACAGAATATGAATATTTAACCAAAATATGTTGAATAAAATATTACCTGAAGATGCACCTTAAATACTTCACCTCAGTGTTACCATCCCGCTACATTCTTTTAATTCAGATTTCTTGGATGCTACCAAATTTTTGAAATAGAAATATTCCCTTATTTAATTGCATATGAATTAAGGCGAATGTTACAATTTTATAAAGACAGGTTTCCCACTGCTCCGTTTTTTTAAACCAGTATCATGTTACAGAAAAATTCGTGGCAAGTTTTAGCAGAAGTCGCAAAGAAAAAACGACTTCCAGGGAAAGTTTCGACAAAAATTATAAAGGAGACTTTTTGTTGAAAAAAATTGTGTTCAAAAAACGGATAGAGTGGGAGCCCAGTAAATGCAATGGTAATGAAGAAATCTGGATAAAATAAGGAGCAGACTCAAAGCAGGATATAAAGTTAGCGTCTTATCTTAACCCCTTAAAGGTCGCATTAATTTACGGTTTAAAAATTCAAATTGCTTATTGGCACCGATTTTTTTAAAGAGAAATATTCAACTTATTTAATGACAGGTAAAACGATACCATGATAAAGCCAATTACACTATTTTCTAAAACTGGTGGAAATGCAACAATCAGAATAAAAGACGCAGCCCGTGAATATCACGGGAGCGAGAATTAAGGGGTTAAATGGGAGAGGTAACCGCAAGATAAAAGACGAGGTCACATCAATCAAGGTCACACGCCCCGTACCGTATGCGGTTGAACTACAGGAATATGCCTAACTGTTTTCTCCTTAATTAAAATAATAAAACTTTGTAAAAAATGACCATAAAATAAAAAAAATCATAGGACGCGTTTCGATCTAAAAATATAACAGTTCGTCATCAGCTACAGTAAACACGTTCATATCGCCAGTTTTCGGTGCTGTTTCGCTGTTTTCTCCTTTTTCGATAATCGATTAAGGGGAGAACGACTGGGACGCTTCGCCCACTCACATTAATTTTACTGTAACATTTTACACACATTTATTATACATAACTGAATATTATCCGAGTGTTTATATATACTTTAATTCATGTGTTTGATAAAACTGTGCAAGAACTTCACTCAAGTTAGTAGTGTGTAAGTTTTTTAGCTCTCCAAAAAATTGTACTTTTCAGATAAAAACCCCTATAACTCCTAAAGTACTCGATCAATTTCCTAATTTTTTTAGTGGTAGAGCATATATACATGATCACGTGTGGTACACAGGTTAAAAAAAAAAATTAATCAATATCAGAAAAATATTTCTGAAAAAATTGCCATTGCCAAGCTGTCGCGTATTTATATTATCAACCCCATCCGCAAGATGGCGTAGTTGTGTCAATTCACACCCGATTTCTGCAAGTTTGTACGCTCTATATGTACGCAGTTTTGGAGCAGACTGGCAACACTGTTTCACTAGTGCATCTCTTTTTTTAAAGCAAAGGGTGGTTCAATGAAATACTAGCAATGTATTTTTAAGATTTCTGATTATTATTGTATTACTTTTCATTATTTCGATTCTCCATTTTAATTAATTCTTTCTTGTGTTAGGTAACATTCTACAGTAGTCCGGGCAAAACGGTTAATTGGCAAAACTGCATACTAGTATATATTACGCGCCTATCTTAAATTGGGGGAGGTAGCCGCAAGATTAAAGAAGAAGCCACATCATTCAAGGTCACGCGCCACATAGCGGATAGGGTTGAGCTACAGGAAGATAACGTAAGTGTTTTCTTACTTCATACCACTAAATTTGTAAAGTTTTTTCACCTTGATTATAGTTGAAAAGTCTCTGATTAGATAAGGAGAAAACAACTTCGCGGTGTCAAATGCATCTGGACCCAAGCCTTTTCTTGCTGCGCTATTATTTTGCGATGATTGACTACAGATTTAGAAAATATGCGCAGATGGGCGATATTCTGTCACGAGGCTAACGAAAATGACAGGCTACCGCGGTGCATCCCACGTGTCTTTTTTTTACAGACCGCTAGTGACATGTGATGCTCATTTCGCACACCTTTATTGGTGTATTTGAGCATCACGTGACCCCAGCGGTCTATAAAAAAGATACGCGGAATGCACCGCGGTAGTCTGTCTATCTCGTTAGCCTCGTTCTGTCATGAGGCTAACGAGAAAGACAGGCTACCGCGGTGAGTCCGATTCCTTTTTTTATACAGACAGCTGGAGTCACGTGATGCTCTTTTCGCACACCTTCATTGGTGCATTCGAGCATCACGTGACTCCAGCGGTCTGTAAAAAAAGAAGAATCGGACCCACCGCTGTAGCCTGTCTTTTTCGTTAGCCTCGGTTCTGTCACCGCCCCCTGAATAATAGGCCTGAGCGCTGGACCAAAAATGGCGGCTGCCGAAGGCGGATTTTTTTCAGCGTGTGTACGGTCCCTTAAATATTCCTACCAATAATTTTTTGAAGTTTTTTCCGTTTCATTTTTCTGAGAATAAACAAGGTTGAGAAATCTTTTATAAAATACTGGTGCCTACATTTAAGGGACCGTACCTACGCTAAAAAAAATGCGCCTTCGGCAGCCGCCATTTTTGTGTCATTTTTGTGTGAGCGCTCAGGCCTAGTATTCAGGGGGCGGTGGTTCTGTCATATATGACGTCACACTAAAAGCCCGCGTATGTGGATTATCAACCCTGTCCACAAGATGGTGTAGCTGTGTTAATTTACGACCGAATCCAGCATTAAGTTTGTACGCTTAATATGTAACGCAGTTTTGGTTAATTGGTTAATTAAGAATGGTGAATACTTAATAAAAGGAAAATTTTCATTCCAAATTTCTGGGTGAGCCACCACCTTCAAGGACATTAATTAAACGCTTGAAGACATATTCCACAATATTTATGAAAAGTCCTCTATCTAGTTCTTAATCAAGAGATCTGAATTATTAAGCTTTTTAAATGAACAGAAAGGCCCTTTAAATGTAAAAAAATGGCGTACTGCATTTTAAAAATCTATTTCTGCTAAAATTAAAATTTTGATCGTTTTTTAATTTTTTAAATATTTTTTGTTCATCAGTGATTGATTGCAAAGACCGTTAAATATGTGTATACTTTAATGAAATTTGCTTTTTTTTTTTTTAAACATAGTATGTAAGTTTTAAAAATATTTAACAGACTTTTTCTGTTATATATGATTTTCATTTCTTTTGTATAATTTTTTTAGTATTCCTTTCTTTTAATTTTAATTTGAAATTCATAATTTTTTAATTTATTTATAAATCCTTCAAATTTTCTATTAGAATTCTTTTGCGTATGTTAACTAATCCAGTTGTTTAGGTTTTCAACTTGAGTTCATGTTATTAGATACATCATTTATATTAAGATATCTAGAAAAAAAAATTTAAATTTATTCATTACATATTTAATCTAATTAAAACATGTAAAATTGAAAAGACATAGTACAATATCTAAAGACGTAACATTTTAAAATATTTTAATATACCAATTTATCATTTAATCAGTGAAAGACGAAAGATGTAACAGAAGCTTCCTCTTAATTTGAGAGGTATCAGTATTGCAAAAGATATTCATGAAAAATCTTCAGTGAACATTCATTTTTAAAATTGCAAAATATATCTAGAAAAAACACTCATTGTCTTATCTGCCGAATATTTGTGCATATCTTATGAGTGAAATAAAAGACAGAGGTTTGAGGTATTACATTACTTAAGACTTTACCTTGTGTTTTATGAAAAAAATGAAACTTTTTGAATTTTGTATGCCTTGTGTTTAAAATATTTCCCACTTAGCTTTGGTTAATCGCGTATATAAAAAAAAAAGTAATTGAGATTTCCGTTTTAGAAAAATAAAAGATTCTTTGTAAAAGAGTTTCAGAAAAATTTTCTTTAAGAAATGTTAATCTCTTGAGGGGCAGTGGGATATATTATACCCCACCAACGATTAATAAAGATTTGCACCAGAAAATGTTTATTAAATTTTACTTTTCTAACTTTGAGGGAAAAAAGTCGTACAATTGCTTTACCTTATTTTGCAAAAAAAAAAAAAAATAAGATTCCGGTGTGAATTCGACATTACATAAACACAATTACTTGCCCCTGAATGGGTTAACACCTTGAGGAGCGGTGGGATGTATTACATCAAGCACACTACTGGTCTCCATAAACGTCTTGTGCCCTGACACGGTCAGAGGACACGAGTCTGACGCCATCATTAATCGACCGTCTTCTCACTAGTGTTAGAATTCAAACCGAAAAATCTTGAATAGCAATTTTATTTTATTTTATTTGTTGAATATCTATTATCTTATAAAACAATAATAACTATTTAAACTTACTAGGGAGAATTTGGAATCCCCCAATAAAAAATCAGCCAGATGTGGCAGCACTGTGGCATTCCGTATCTGGCTGATTTTTTATTTAAGGATTCCGATATTCTCACCAGTAATTTTAAAGAGTTATTTTTTTAACAATGGCGGCCAACTGTGGCACGCACGACACCACTAAAATTTTTATAGAAATCACTGCCTTATCTAATCATCGAATCTCTGCGATTCCAGAAGTCGACTTTTTCTGTAACATTTTAGCGGTAACCAGCGTGCCACATTTGGGCACCCAGTTTTATAAGATGATAGATATTCCACATGTAAAATAAAAGATAATTGCTATTCAAAATTTCCCGTGTGAATTCCAACACTAGTGAGAAGTTGGTCGATAAGTGATGACGTCACACTCGTGTCCTCTGACCTTGAGTATTTCGATGGCAGCGGTCAAGGACGTATTGAGGGACTGGATGGTGGGTGACATCCGTATTTCGGAAATGCATTTGGCCTTCTGTATCAGTAGCGGATAGAGACAGCTTAATGCAACAACGTTAAAACTTCGACCGCACTGGGTAGCATAGCGATATAGGGAAAAAAATCTAAAAGTCCCTAGCCAGCTTTGGCACGTTATTTTGTTAATGTTGATTTTCGTTTGTACTTGGTACTTATCCAAGTGTTGTTATTTCCCCTCATACTTGTTACTGTTATTATTATAATTTAAGATGTTAATACTTGAAGATAACACATAATTATTAATATTGTAATGTTAATACTTGAAGATAGCGCATAATTATTAATATTCTAATGTTAAAAAAAATTATGAGATGCTCTCATTATACATTTGCTATAAAATAGGAACTGAAATAATCCTAAAATTAAATTATGTTTAGTTCAATGTAATAACTAAAGAAATTGAACTATGTCCTATTAATTCGATTTTTTTATAAATACTATGTATAACAAAGATTAATTTTAAATTAAGACCAAAGTGCAAACAAATAGTAATAGCTTTTAAATCTTTCTAAACTAATTTAAAAACAAATTGAAACCACATTGACATACTAATGTATTAATGACATAATAATATATATATATATATATATATATATATATATATATACTCGGTTTATGGCGTCAGATGCCGCCATCCGAAGAATCTACAAGAGTCTTTTTCCATTTCTTCCGGTCAAGGGTCATTCCTCTTCCAGACCTCTATCCCACATTGTCTTTGAAATATCATCCATCCAGTACTTTCGTGGTCTTCCCCGTTTCCTTTTTTTGTTTGTTTACATATGCATAATTATCTTAGGAAACAAGTATTAAATTATGTATATTTTAATTATAGAAGTATATGCTACTTAAATCATTTATTTTATCCTTTGTAAACTAATTTGCTATAAGCCTTAAAGAGGTTAAAACGCCACATGCATATCCCTATCTATTTATTTATATGCAACGTTTCAAATATCCAATAACATTATTATGACATAAAAGATTAACTGCTTTTAAATTTTAAAAGTAAAAGTTATAGATATTTGTTTATTTATTTAAATAATTCTTACTACAATGTTGGAAATATCATGTTCTAAAGATTTCGTTTTTAATATTATTTTCAAATATTTTGGATAGGTGGCGCCAGTATTAAATGCAAAATCTTATTTTTTCCCTTTGTTTGATACCAGCTTTAAAGAATACCTTACAAGATTCCCTTCTCCCTTCTTCTATTACGCAGGCGCTTCTTTAACATTGCTGCATTAAGCTGTCCCCATCCGCTACTTTCTGTATACTATAATTCAGGCTTCGTCACTATAATTCAGGCAACACACTGGGCCTTTTCCTGTGGTGTAGCCATCACCAGTTATGGTTCTTGCTAGATAGTACCTGAAATCAAAAACATTTTTTTATTATAAATAAAACTTTATGAGTTGCTGTTATACACACACAAAACCGAACTTCGCTATTTTATTTCGTTTAGGTTTTATGGAGGATCAAAATATTAAAGATAGATTTGGGACACCCGTATAATCGAAAGCGGTCTCAAAATTCGATAAAAACATTATTTGTAACTGCCTCCAAACTTGTTAAAATGACGAGAAGAAAACATATTTTTTTGTTAACATATAAATCACTCTTCTAACAGGCACTTTCGCTGGCAGATTTAAGGCCGTCTGACATTAACTAATCAACCGAATTTCTGTCTGGCAAATTAATCATAGGTTGTCTGGTAGCCAAAGATTATTATAATACAATTTTCAAGCTTACTAAAATGACGTGAAGGGAACACATTTTCTTTTAACCTATAAACCACACTTGTAACAGGCACTTTCGCTGCCATATTTAAAGCCGTCTGCAATTAACTTATCAACCGAATTTCTGTCTGGCAAATTAATTATAGGTGGTCCGGTAGACAAAGAGTAATATCTTTTAATTTTTAAGCTTGCTAAAATGACGTGATGGGGACATATTTTTTTAACCCTTTCCGGCACAGTGTGGTCAGGGTCGGGATACCTAATTTTAATTCCAAACTTTCGAACGGCACCAAGAATATTTTAGTAAAATTTTGCTTTTACAATGAATTGTTAAAGTAACAAGTTTTGAATTTCTAAAAAAGGCGTACTAAAATTCCGGTGTCAGTCAATCATGTCATCATTTTACAACAAAAATTGCCCGTGCCGGAAAGGGTTAACCTATAAACCACTCTTGTAACATGATCTTTCACTGTCTGATTTAAAGCCATCTGGCATTAACTTATCAACCGAATTTCTGTCCGGCAATCTAATTATAGGTTGTCTGATAACCAAAGTGTAATACGTTACAATTTTCAACTGGAACGAGGTTTACGCTTTGTTTGTATCATAAATCATTAAATGTATCTTCAGCGAGGCACCGCAAGCCCAGCTTTACTGACTCGCATTTAACATTCCCTATCGCCTGGCAAGTCGAAAGTTCCTACAAAATCGTCTGTCCTTCTCAAAATAATTTTTATAGCAAAAATATTATCCTATCTCAATCTCAGCGTGCCTCAAATACTCTTTTTCGATAGTTATAAAATACCACTTGGAACCGGCTGGCACAGTTTTTGGTTGGACTAAATAGTCTGGCTTTTACATTTTTTATTTCATTAAATACTAAATTTGAAGGTATTAAAATTTCAAAATGCCTCAAGGATTTTTTTTTTTTTTTTTTTGGCAACGAAAATTTCGGAACTTTAAAAATTCACGGGTTGGCTAAGTGCTACGATCATTCAGCCAGGACTTCGATTTTGTATTCGCACATTACAAAAGAAGTGATTTACAGATTTTCGTGGTACCTCAAATACCTACCCTAAAAGGTTTAACCGCTCTCGGACATTTTCACAGGTTTTTGAAAGTCCGTGGTTCCACGGTTTGGGTATGTTTTACTAGTGTTACGTAATTTTGAGTTTCAATAAAAAATTAAACAATTTTAATGCTGTTTTAATTTGTACGGTAAGGTACTCAAATTTCAAAAAATGAAAAATAATTACACAATTTTCAAAAGTGAAAATCTATGAATGTATTTTATTTAAACAAAATTTATTTAACACAGTTCAGCGAATCGTGTTAAAAATGTTCTTCGATAAATCTAACCCATCACTAGGAATTGAAAGTCCATATCACACTTTCTTTAAGAGCTTCCCTTACCATTTTTTTTTAAACTGTAAAAAAATCCCATTTTTTGCAATCACATCATTATCATTGCATTTCAACATTTGCATTTCATATCATAAAACCTGGAAAACTGCCCATCAAATATTATATATAATTTATTACATTAATAAGAATATTTTCTTTCTTTTTAAGCTTTAGGCCTAGTAAAAAACGTAATAAAACAAATCGTCGTCAGGCATGTGATTTCCGCGTTTTTACACACCAGTATATTCTTAGAGAAAATGTTGTTCTCTTAAATCGCAAAAATGTTTCGATTAAATGAAATATCATTTTCTCTAAAAATATACTGGTGTGCAAAAACGCGGAAATCACATGCCTGGTCGTGACAAATTCAGTCACGCCCGAGTTTTCTCGGGATAATAATTAATTATAATACATACGAACCCGAGATAACTCGGAATAATCAGGGAAGCGGTTTTGCAGTGTTGCCAATTTGACCTCCATTTTCAATGAGAAATTCAGAATTCATAGCAGAAATTAACAATGATATTCTTTTCTATGTTTAATGACAGACATTGCGTGATTAACTAAGTTAAAAGTTCTTCTTTTGGAAATTACGGGGGGGGGGGATGGAGGCAAAACCGGCAACCCTGTCCTTGACCCAGTGTTGCAAGATTGGGGACTTTTTTGTCCCCAGATTGTCGATTGTCACCGCTTTTTTTAAATAGAAATATTCGACCTATTTAAAAATAGATTAAAAATTCTGAGAAATAAGCGAATTATACTATTTTAGAAAAGTGGTGACAGTCAAATAATCTGAATTAAAAATGTCCCCAATCTGGCAACACTGCCTTAACCCTTTCAGGGGCAAGGTACTTTTATTCGTAAAATGTCGAAACAATTTAATGACACCAGTATTTACAAGAGAATTTATTTGTTAATGAGTAAAAGTGAATTTTTGCGTATTTAATAAAGCTGTACTTTGCATTGTAAAATTCAGGTGCCAATGTGGCAAATAGGGATTCAAATTATGTGATGCCGTGACGGCATCACCGCCCTTCAAGGGGTTAACCCATTACCCGCTGGTGTTGCGTTCACGCAATGTTGAAAATAATTGCTCATGGTTAAATTAATTACCTTGCCACCACTATTACAGAACTAAAAAATTTGCCTTGTTTATAGAGAGACATTTTGCTATTTAATAAAGTAAAATTCACTTTTCTGAATTTGTGGTGGAAAATGACTTTCAACAAGAAAAAGGAAAATTCCTACTTTATAATTTTGGCGGTTATTGGGCTAAGTTGCAACATTTATAGTTAAGTTTGAGCAACTGTCCTCAGTTGAAATACGTTTAACCCCTTAACCTACGATTTACTTTTAACAGATCCACGGTTTGGTAAATCCATAGTTACCACTAAAATTTAATAGAGATTTTCACCTTGTTTAATCATGGAATTTCGACGATTAAATTAAACTATATTTACTGTGAAATTTTAGTGGTAAGAAGAATTTACATTTGGCTCGATCATCGTACGCGGGCTATGCCCGTCATTGTAGGTTAAGGGGTTAATGAAAAACTATGTACGTGGGATATTTTGTTTAAAAATGTGGAAGAGGAACTTCTCTCCATTCATGACAAGTTAGGCGCATCGCTTTGGGGCGAACTGTATCCCCTTGAATACCAGGCCTGAGCACTAAATTAAAAAAGTCGGTTTCTGTACGGTATGTTGATTTTGAATACCACAATTTTCTTATATTTTTCTTAATCTTGTTTAATCTCTGAAAAATGAGGCAAAGAATACTGTGAAATAATAATGGTATTTAACTTCAAGGGAATATTGCAAGGGGACATTTTTACACTGGAACCGGGGGAAATTTTACTCAAGTTTTATAAAAGAAATTAACATCAAATTTTTTATTTAAATTATATTTAACATATTTATTTAAATTATTTTTCTGCAGCAAATATTTAACTTATTTCATAAAGCGTTTTCTGGCTCGAATTGACGCCTATTCATTTGGTAGGTGTTCATATTCACAACCCGTCGCTGCGGTTCTAGTGTCAATAAATCTGATATTCAGGAGACTACATTGTAAAAAAACCCACTGTATATTTGCCAGCACATCTCGATCACAGTTGAATGTACTGTATCTCTCTTTGGTTTCCTGACTATTTAAACATGAAAAATACAGTAGTTGCATAAAATTAACAGTACAGTGTGCTGGCAATTTTGGACGCATTTGGACCACAGCACAAACTACTGGCGTCCAAATTGCCAGTACATTGTGCTGTTAATTTTACGCAACTACTGTATTTTCCATGCTTAAATAGTCAGGAAACCAAAGAAAGATACAGTACATTCAACTGTGATCGAGTTTGTGCGCGAGATGAACAGTACTTTGTACTGTAAAAATGTCGTTTTTTTTACAGTGTAGGAAAAAATAAAATTAGTTTTTGCAACGATTTCTGGGTGACATCCAATTTGTAATTCCCTCATATGAAGATTTTAAGTTGACCACTACCTCATTCCACTTATCAAAAAAGTGATTAAACACACTTACAAATTTTTTGTTGAAACATTTGTCTCCAAAATTATTTTGAAATTTAATGAATCTCAGTAGTTTCTGAAAAGTGATCCCTGGTAAAGATTTTGTAAAACTCTGTCTGCACGCGCAGTATAACCATTTTCCTTGATAACTAAGATTTTAGATGAATATTATTCAACTATTATGTCAGATGAAATGACATGGTTGTAAATCAGTATACATTTGTCCACACAACAGCTGATGACAAATGATTCGATGTATAATTCAAGGATAATTTGTCTACTGGGAGGTTGTCACAGAATAATTTTTCAAAAAGATTAATGATGCGAAGTTAGGGACATAAGATTGTATATTGACTACAATGCATTTGCTTTTTCTGGCAGGAAATGAGTAGTTACAATTCATTTCAACATATCGTCGGTGCCATGTCAAACTATCCAATATAGAAACAGTGGGCTACCTTTTTAAAGTCAAACTTCTTGATTAGCACCACTTTTCTGAAATGGTAAAATACCCCTTGTTTTCCCCTTAATTAATCTTTCATCAATAAGTAATCAACAAGTTTAAATAATACGAATTTTACTATTTAAAAAAAGTAGTACAAATCAAGAAATCTGAATTTAAAAAAGTATCCCACTGTTTTCACATTGGATAATTTGACATGGTATCGACGATATGACGATGCATATTTTTCACGATTACACAACTCTGTATAAAATATGTAAGCACGCTTACGTAATTAGAAATTGTTGGATTCAAATTATAAATAAAAATTTTTGAAGTTTTCGCTGCACAGCAAATAACAAATTTCAGCAGTTTCCGGCGTGTAAGTCGTGGTTTGTTTTGAATCAGAAATTTTAATTAATAAATTAAATCAAATAAATACCAAGAAGAAATATGTATCATTAAATATCTTCTATTTTATTAAATAAATTGCTGGTTGGAAACATATTTATTTGAACCGCGGCTTATACGCCGGAAATTACGGTTGAAAATTTATTTTCCTTCTCTGCTATATTTGTCACGATGTTTTTAATTATTATTATAGCCATAGCTACCAAACCTTTTTTTTTTTTTGTACCACAAAAATTTAATAGAAACGTTCGCCTTATTTAATCAGCAGATTACAGTGATTGCAAAAGTTAAAATTTACTATTAAAATTTCGTGGTACAGTCAAGGGTAATAGTTGGCAGCCATGACTATAAATGTGAAGTTTTGTGCTTTTTACTTATAACTATTTCTTAGCAGAAAAATTTGCCTTAATTTAAGTAAATTTTTGATGTAATTAAGATAACTATCAAACATTGAGCTAGGGAAAAACGTACAAGTTGGCTGATATGTTACTACTACGTTCAATTACATTAACCCCTTAACAGTGACATTTGTTTTCTTACAAAAAAAATAAAAATGGGGCTGCACACCACTTTTTCCATACTAAAATATTTACCTTACTTAATCGAAAAATATCTGACAATCAATAAAGATAAATTTACAGTTACAAATTAGTGGTATCAAAATGCTTTTAATAACGAAGCAAGCAAAGTGTTCTTGCCCGAATCCAGTTCGGGCCACACTGTTAAGGGGTTAATGTATCGAGAAAAATGCTTTTGCTTTCGCTATAATATTATTCAAATTAGTTATTAATGCCGGCATCCCAATGCACAAATATAAAAATTTACGTGTTTCATAAAAATGCATTATTTGATTTAGTAACTCTTCTCTATATCACTTATTCTAATATACCGGTCTCTTTTTCATGTTTTCCAAAGAAAAAAGAGTTCCAACTTAACTGAATATTTAAGGTATTTTTTAACTTTACTTGTAAGAAATGTAACTTTCCATCTTGATTTTTTTTTAAATGAAAATTGCAATATCCACTTACATTGTGGTTTCAGACATTAATTTAAAAATTCAGCATGTATGTTATTAGCTTTCTTAATTTTATAGTTTCCTTAGTTATTCCCTTAATGGGCACCGGTATATTAAATATACCAGTTAATTGTAATTCCCAAATGCCGCATTGGCACTAGAATTTAGGAATTAAATTTTGCTTTGCCTAATGTACGCGAAGAAAAGCGTTTAATTTCTTTCATATAAACTTCAATCATTCAATCATTTTAACAACAAAAATACTTTGCCCCTGAAACGTTTAAATAGCACTGTCCTTTGTGATATGCTTTTTCTTGTCGCCCAGCATGAGCTAGAGGTCTGCACGGGCCGGGCCGGGCCGGCGGAATGAAGGCGAATTTACAAACGGGCCGGGCCGGGCGGCAGAATTAGGACAATATTTTCAACGGGCCGGGCCGACAGACAAAATAAGCGGGCCGGGCCGGCAAAAAAATTAATCAGACCTAACGGCCCGATATAAGAATTTAGGCGAAGCAGATAAAATACGAGCCGTTTTCAATGAATATGATTTTCTCGAGAAGTACAAATGTGTGTCACGAGCCGATGCGAGTTTAACAAAATCAATACAGAAATGTAACACGTCCATTATAGAGATCGGCATCGTACAGTTACAAAATGTCTGATTCCGAGTTTAATTTTTTTTTCAGCAGACTAGTGCCGGGACGGAACTGGTCTTAATCGATCTCAGGATGTGTAGAATAGTCATTGTGTTTTGTAGTATTAATAGTGATAATGAACTTCTTTTAACAGTATCTTTGGAAATATACCTTAAGGTGGTTCTCATATTTACTGCTCAACAATGCGAAGCTTTCAGACACATTTTCTGACAAAATTTTTAACTATAAAGGCATAAAATTGACAGGTCTGCCTATTGAAGGCATTTGGAAACGAATAGCTTTTTCCATATTTGATAAATTACTTACATAGATAACAGAGATTCATGTCACGTGATTGTACGTTTTTCTCCTTTCCTGTGCTATCGCTTCCGGAAATTCGATTCAAAACGCTAACTTTGACACTATTTTCAGAAAGATATATTGCTTTTATCTATGAAAGAAAACGGCATTTACATAGCTTCTGAATAAGAATACCTGCCAATCTTACGCGTTTCCGAAAAGAAAAGAATTCATAAATGTGTCGAAATGTAGCTCCTTTGGATTTGAGAAAGGCCTTAAAAATGAGAGAAATATTTTCACAAATCTACTTTTTATTATACAGCGCTAAAAGTTATCATGTTTTTAATCCTTTATTCTGAACTGCATTAATCTTTTAATCAATCCTTATTTCCATTTTGAAATGTCTGTAGACACGATGACTAAAACACTGTAAGTAATCGTTAATATTTACTATTATGTGTTTTCTGTTTTGCGAACATCATAGTAATGTAAAATATACCTTAAAATGTTCCCATATATATGTATGTAGTATTCATTAAAAGAATCTTAATTGTATGTTGAGAAAAAACGGATTTTTTTTTTTTTTTGTAGAAATTGTGTCGGGTCGGGCAGGGCCTGTTTTCACTGATTTTTTTACGGGCCGGGCCGAGAACTGTAAAAATGCAAACGGGCCGGGCCGGGCTCGGGCCGAACTTCCAATTTTTACACTTGGCCGGGCCGGGCCAAGATAGCTTTCGTTCGGCCGGGCCTGGCCCGGGCCTGAAAATTCCGGCCCGTGCAGACCTCTAGCATGAGCTATATAACGAGAGACTAATGTATACAGGGATGCCACAGGTGACTATTTTTATATTCTACTCGCACCACTATTTTAAGAAAATAAATTCTGTAATATATTTCTCTTGCAGACGTTGCCGGACTGTTCGTCATAATTTCTTGTTTGAAAAAAAAATGGTGCGAGATAGAATTAAAAAAAGTCTCTTGAAGCATTCCTGTATATACAAACTAGGGACAGAAAAAAATTTTCGTTACTCAATTATTATCAATAAAAGTTTGATTTAGAGATTAACATCACCACTTGTGTTTATTGATGTATCATCCTATATCTTATTTCTCTTTCTAACAATTGAATTTGTTATTTGTTTATTAAGAAAATAAACTAATAGTAAAATAAAAAAAAAAAAAAAATTCTCTAAAAACCTTTTTTTAAGAATCAAACAAATATTTATGTACAAAAATGTTAATTGTATAATCTTGTTGTAATGTTAAATACAAATGTTTAAAATGTTACAAATGTTAATTGTTTAATATAAAAAAGAGGGAAATACATTTGTATGTGAGTGTGTCCCCATATGTTTAATGAGACCACTGCGCACAGGGCTGCAAGATTTGACACGAATGTAGATATATATGTAAGAATTTATGCAACTCGAAACCAGTTTTTGATATTTTTTAATATATTTTGTTATTTAATTTTTTATGTGATTTTAAGTGTTTTTTCACGTTTCGCGGCGATTTTTCTACATTAACGCATTACCCGCTGGTGTTGGGTTGACGCAACGGTCAAAATAATTGCTCATGCTTAAATTAATTACTGTACCACCGCTATTTCAGAACTTGCCTTATTAAAACTGCCTTATTTATTGTCAGAAATTTTGCTATTTTATAAAGCGAAAACTACCTTTCTGAATTTGTGGTGGAAAACGACTTTCAACTAACTACTTTATAGTTTTGGTCAGTGACCCGGAGCCGAAATTTTTTTTATGCTCCAGCTCCACTCCCAGATAAAATACTGTGGCTCCAGCCCCGGCAACCGCTCCAACTCGACTCCGACTTCGTGCTTTTGAGGTGCAGATTTTAATTTACACAGTTATTTTTTTGCTCACAAATTCTTTCTTTACCTTCATTAACACGTTGAATGCCAAGTTTATTTTGTCTGTCTTTCCGTTTGGGCCACGAGATAAGATTCCCGTTGCACAATCTAATAATGTCAGTCACCGATGACTGACGCGGCCTAAATGGAAAGTTGGGTGTCGGTAACCGGCGACTGACGTGGCACTCAACGTGTTAAAGATCTCACAAAATGCATTTTTCTTCTCATCAAACTTGAAATACTTTTTCAGAAAATCTGACATATTTTACCGTAATTTCTCTCGTATCCGGCGCAACTTAGTTAACACTAAAACGTCCGGAAATTTTACCCAACCTTAATAAAAAAGTATAATGAATTTTCTCGACTTTTCATTAAAATTTATTCGGAATTCCACAACATATTTTGAATATTTTGCGAATTATTTTTGCGATTTTCAGAGTTTTTTTGGGAAGTGGGGCGATTTTTGTAAAAGAAATCCGGTTTCAATCTTTTAGCGCAGTCTAATAAATATCGTCTTGCTTTCAGTAAAGTTTATATGGAATTCGCAAAGCGTTTTATGAATTTGCAAAAATTTTTTGCAAATTTTTGACATTCGTAAAAAGAATTTTATTTGAGATTTTTAGCCTAATATACTGAATTTTGAATTTCGTAATTTTTGAATTGTCAGCGTTTTTTAATGTGATTTTTAGCTATTTTTTGCGCTCAGCAACAATTTTTACATTCATAAAAGGAATTTGGTTAATATATTTTTGCCGATTAAAGAAAAAATTGTCCTCTGCTGTTGTTGAATTTTCAGCGTTTTTTAATGTGATTTTTAGCTATTTTTTGCGCTCAGCAACAATTTTTACATTCATAAAAGGAATTTGGTTAATATATTTTTGCCGATTATAGAAAAAATTGTCCTCTGCTGTTGTTGAATTTTTAGCGATTTTGTATGCTATTGTTAGTGTTTTATAGCACTTAGTGGGGATTTTTTTTACATTAGTAAAATGATTTTTATAGTGAATTTTAAATATTTTGCGTCAGTTTAATGCGATTTGTAGCTATTTGTAGCTACGATTTTCGAAAATTACTAATCACAAATTCCTATTTCATTCTTTTATTCAAATATAGTAAATTTTGTCCTCTGCTTTTTTTTTTAATTGTTGAGATTTTTTAATGTGACTTTTTTGCTTTTATTGCATTTTGCTGTTATTTTTTCAACATCAGTAAAAGAAATCCGGTTTTTATCTTTTAGTTCACCATAGTAAACTTTGGCCTGTGCAATTTTTGAATTTTTAGCGATTTTTCACGATTGGCTGCGATTTTTTTACATTCGTGAAAGGAATCCAGTTTCAATCTTTCAGACCATTATAGTATATTTTGTAATCTTTTCAATAATGTTTATTCAGATTTCGAACAGAATTTTTCGAATTTTACAAGAAATTTTTTGCGTATATTTTACAGTGTTTTTAACGTGTTCCACGGCTATTTTTCGACATTCGTAAAAAAGATCCGGTTTATTTCTTTGAGCCCATTAGAATAAAATTGTAATCTTCGAAGTCGATTCGCGTTTGATTTCATCTTTTCCCTTTCTTATCCATTTTTTAAAAGCCTTCTTTTTTTCCGGATAAAATGGAAAAAAAAGAGGACGAAGAAAAAGAAAAGAAAGGAACTAATAGATAATAACTACTTACTTCCTGCACTTCTCTTGTTCTAATGGTATCTTTGGTTTAAACAATATTAATATTTACTATTTATTTCGAAAAAAAAGATTCTTTTTTTCGAAATTTCTCCGTTTCATGGATTTGCGAGGCTTTTTTTTTTTTTTTTTTTTTTTCTGAGTACATTTTAAGATATCGATAGCCTTTAAATTCACGGCGTATGCTGCCGAAGGCAGTGGTTATCTCAACTCTAGCTACGTTTGGTTTAATTTTTGGTCAAAAATATAATATCATTCAAATCTGCTTTTAGGTATATTTTTGCTTGTTATCACAGGTCCTTGCAACGCCGGGAAGGTCAGCTAGTGTAAAACATAATATAGCAGTTGTGCCAAACTGTGACCGCCGGATACTACTAAAATTTTATAGTAATGATTTCCTTATCAAATCATCAAATCACTGCGATTCAAGAAGTCGACAATTTCTTTGAAAAAATTAGTGGTATCCGGCGGTCCACAGTTTGACACGCCTGTAATAGAGTATTAAAAATTATATTTTATTAAATATTTTAAATTCTTGTGAATCAGTTTAAAATTTTTATTAACTCGTTCCTTTTTTTGTTGGCGCAGCATGTCCCTATAGGGACTTTGCGCCATAAAACCCCATACAACCAACCGTTCCTTTTTTTGAAAAATATTGTTTCTAAATAGCGACCACCATATTGCTATCACTATTTCTATACTTTAAACTTCGTGCTATATTACTGTTTCAAACGTTGCAGAAATAAACTACGAAGATTATTATTTTTTAATTAGTCGTAGCTAAAGCTTAACCCCTTGAAGGGCGGTGGGCCATATTTGGACCACTTAATTTTAATCCCCAAATGCCACATTGTCACCAGAATTATGGAATCAAAATTTTCTTTCCGTTAAGGACACGAAGAAAAGCTTTTACTTATTTTAAAATAAATATGGTTGTAAATTCTGGTGACAGTCAATCATTTCAGCATTTTACCAGTAGAAATACTTTGTACCTGAAAGGGTCAGTTATGAATTAGCGGTAGAGACTATAGCGTTGTTGACTCACAGTCAATAAGGAATGGAAATCATTAAGACCCACTTCAGTCATGGCAAGAAAGTAAAACGCTAATGTAAAGTCTACGGGGGAATTTCAAATTTTTAGCTTTGATTTTAATATATATATATATATATATGTATGTATGTATGTAAGTATTTGTATATATTCATAATATAGCTGAGGACAATCTACAACCGGGCTAATTTTTACTTTTTCGATTTTGGTTATAGTTTTTTTTTTTATTAGGATTGTTTCAATTTGAGAACCGGTTCCAACCGGTTCTGAAAGTTACAGCATTTATTTTAATTTTTTTGATCCGAAACAAAAATCTGAAAAGTAAAAACTAGCCCGGTTGTAGATCAGTGTTGCCAGTGGGCTACTTTTTTTTAAATTCAGAATTCTTGATTGGCACCATTTTTTTGAACGGTAAAATCCACTTTGTATTTACCTTAATTAATATGTCATTAAATAAGGCACATTCTATCATTTCAAAGAAGTGGTGCCAATCAAGAATATGATTTTTAAAAAAAGTAGCCCATCTGGCAACACTGTTGTTGATCGTCCTCAGCTATCCTATGCAAGAAAAATCATTCGAAAATATCAAAATTCAAACTAGGTATTTGAAAATAACTTCCCCATAGGATTAATATTATCATCAGAGTCTTTTTGAGTGACTATTGTAGACTCTTAAGAGGCTACTTCAGTCAAGCGAAGAAACGAGAACGCTAATGTTAATCCTATGGAGGAGTTAATTTTAAATTTCTAGCTTGGATTTTAATATTTTTGACTGATTTTTTGCATGGGATAGCAGAGGACGATCTACAATCGGGCTAGTTTATACTTTTTCTATTTTGGTTTCAAAATTTTTTTTATTTACTTTCACATTTGGAACCGGTTCTGAAATTGAAACTATCCTAATAGGAAGAAACTATAACCAAAATCGAAAAGAATAAACTAGCCCGGTTATACGAGTAGATCGTTCTCAGCTATCCTATAAAAAAAACCATTTAACAAAATCAAAATCCAAGCGAGAAATTTGAAAATAACGCCCCCATAGGATTAACATTAGCATTCTCATTTCTTCGCGTGACTGAAGTAGCCTCTTGAAACGTTTTGATCGAATATAATTTATCACTGCGCATAGCTGCCATCATTTGCTCTTCTTGTACTACAAAAATTTAATAGTACTTTTTTACTTTTTACATAACCGCCATCTGCCGATAAAATAAAGCAAAAATTTGTAAACATTTTTGTGGTACAAAAAAGCGTAAGAGTTGGCAGCTATGTCTGTGTATGAACTTTGAAACTACCTGTAATAAAACAAAAACAACAGGTTGGTTGGTTGTATTTATGTCGGCCAATTATCTGCAAGTGGGATATAGGC
Source organism: Maratus speciosus (assembly GCA_963932465.1). Lineage (NCBI taxonomy): Eukaryota > Metazoa > Arthropoda > Arachnida > Araneae > Salticidae > Maratus > Maratus speciosus. The sequence goes on along the minus strand of OZ010796.1, from coordinate 197,979,033 downwards.
GCTAAGGGGGGAGTGCCTTCCGTGGAGGTCTTTCTAAGGGAACCTAACCCGTATTAACGCTTGGAGAACCAAGGTTCGAAGAAAACCACGAAAACTCCGAACGATTAGGCCGACGGGCGCGATTGGGATCGAACCCAGCACCTCCCGTCTACCAGCTTCGAGAGCAGAACCTCTCGGCCACTGGTGGGGCCAAAAACAACAGAGAATATTATTCTGTGTGTAAAATTTTTGACAACTTGATGTTTTTACAGTTATTTTTTCATATATATTTACAAATATCTGTTTATATGTTTATTTTTCATGATTATATCAGCGGAAATGTAAACACTTTTTTTCGATTTATCAGATTGAAAAAAATGTTTATACAAATATAAATTTACGCATGCTGTCAAATATCTTTTCCATTTATTGTCTCTTTGGTTTCTAATTTCTTTTCTTTGCTATTATCCACGTACTATAAAGTATGTGGAATATCTTGAGAATAATTTATAAATATGAATGCCAAAATTTTAAAACGTTGCTATACGTTTTACTTACCGAAAGAAACATTTCTTTCGTTTGTCAACATAATTTTTTTTAAACGTATGTGTATTCTATGGTGTGAACATGATATAATGTAATCGGATTTCTAGACAAAATATTTTAGAGGTGTAAAGGAGAAAACGAAAGTCTGAATTCAAATTCCACATAAAACAAAAACTATATGGATATTTTTGAAAATATATTCTTGTTTAAATTAAGTATGGATTTCTAGCTTAGGAAAAAAGTAAAACAAATGAGGGAATAAATATTAGACTTACCTAAAATGGATTGCTGTGCTGGAAAGCGGGATATCTACAAGATAGATTCGTGGTTTTTTGGATTCATTTCATTAAAATTTTATATAAAATTCAGGATTTTATATTGATATATTTGATTTTCACAAAAGAAGAACATACATTACACATTTTGTTTCTTTACATGTGTTAATTGTGTCGAAAAGTGAAAAAAGTAAAAGCAAATTTGCCATAACTTTTAAATGAAAAATTAATGCGTTTTCATGTTAGACCGGGAGCCAACAGCATACACAGCCAGCTCATCGAGTTGGAGGCTGAAATTCCAGAATTAGCTGAAACTCGATTCCCATATTAAAACGCAATCGGTCTGCCAAGTCATATCTTGGTGGAAAACACCTAAAAACCCGATTTTAACGGTTGACTCGTAGGTTTACCATTGCGTTTTCCTGCACCCAAATGTATGAAAACGTGGCTGACTTGGAGCAGGAAAGCACAATAGTAAACCTACGAGTCAACCGGTAAAATCGGGTTTTTAGTTTTTTTCCACCAATATATGACTTAGCAGACCGATTGCGTTTTAATATGGGAATCGAGTTTTAGCTAATTCTGGAATTTCAGCCTCCAGCTGGATGAGGTGGTTGTCTCATGGTTCGTACGCCTCCTTGAATTTTGCAGACCAGAAAATTTTTCGGCACCAGTATTATATTATAGAAAATCTCTTCTTAAAAGAAGGCGAAATTTTGCGCGTTTAACCTAGATCTCTTTTTCTATAAAAATATACTGGTAGGTTCCCTGGAGAAATAACGGTATCCGTACGAACCATGTGTTTGTGCTTCCGATACCCGGTCTATGTGTAAAGTATCATTTTTAGGTGCGTTTGTAAGTATATAAATACGTATCACTATCTGTCTGTCTGTCTGCCCGTATTTAACAGCGCAAAAACCACCCAACCGAATGGTTTGAAATGTAGTATACATAATTGTCCGTTGCCGAATTTTGTTGAATCATTTCAAATTTTATGGAAATCGAATGAAAACTTTAAAAAAATATTAATAAAAGTTTTCTTCATTACATTAAATCCTATCATACGTAATTAATTCAATGATATCCCAGAACAGATAATGATTCTATGTGGCGATGGTGATTATGTCCTATTTAATAGTGAGTCCTATTATTTCCGTATTACTGAATTTAATATATATAGTAATACATTTTGTATTCATACTTTTTGGCATAAGCATACAACAGCTATCGCACCAAGATCTGAATATTTATAAAACAAGTTATAGTACGAACGCACCTCATTTCCCACGTTTGACGTATAATTTCCGACTTGTATTATTTGTTGTGCATTAAAAAAAAATAATCTAAATATATTCGTACAGAACGAGATATTTATCTGCTTAATGTATATTAATTTGAGTATTTTTATTTTTAATAAATATGCATAAATATTAAATTACTGTAAATTCTTACGATTAATTTCTTTTTACTCTTCATAATTTAAAACGATCAGATAACACTGTGTAAAATTATTATAACTTTAAATATATTACAGCTGGCAGTTTAAACATTTATACAAACTAAACTACAGATGAAGTATATATTTCAATACTGTAAGGAATTGTTTTAAGCGATAAAAATTTTAGAGTATAATTTTACATTCATCGCATTTCAATGAAATTCGAATCTTCATCTTTAAATTTCGCCAAAATATATTTTTAATTTATCAAAGAGTTGGTAACATTTAATTCCTAGTAACATTCTGTTAATTATAGTTTTAAATTTATTCAAAGAAGTAAAATATTTTGCACAATTGAAAATTAATGTGTATTTTTCAGTGTTTACGAATTTCCGCTTTTAACATTTTAATTTCTTACGAATTATTCCAGGGAAAATTTTACAGCATTGTTGCCAGATCTCTCAGTTTTTGAAAGCTATATTTCTTTCGAATATGAATATTCATTTTATATAAGCGCTGTATCGCTGCCATCGAAATACTAGGACAGAGGACATGAGTGTGACGTCATCACTAATCGACCGACTTCTCACTAGTGCTGGAATTCACGCCGAAAATTTTTGGATAGCAATTTTCTTTCATTTTATTTGTGGAATGTCTATCATCTTATAAAACAATAATAACTATTTAAACTTACTGGTGAGAATTTGGAATCCCTAAATAAAAATTCAGTCTGATGCGGAATGCCACAGTGTTCCCGCTAGCTGATTTTTTTATTGCAGGATTCCAAATTCTTACCAGTAAGTTTAAATAGTTATTATTGTTTTATAAGATGATAAATATTCACAAATAAAATAAAAGAAAATTGCTATTCAAAATTTTCCGTGTAAATTGCAACACTAGTGAGAAATCGGTCGATTAGTGATAACGTCACACTCGTGTCCTCTGGCCTTGAGTATTTCGATTACAGAGGCTGTATTCCAGTATTGTCAAAAAGTTTGCTACCTTTTTTTATTTAGAGTTCTTGATTGTCACCACTTTTTTCAAGTAGTATAACTCCCTCCCCTTTTTAGCCCCCATTTGCTATTTCCTTCACGCAGTAATTAAAGAGTCGCCCTTAAAATATAGTGTTGCGTTACATAAGCCAGCCGTAAAACGAAGCAGGTGTATCATTGTACGGTTAAATAAGTGATAATTTCTACTGCTATGTTTTTAGCTTCCAAGCATTGAACATTTTCAATTTTTACACCTTCGTACAGGGAAAAAAGTATTTTTAACTACAATTTGTTTGAAAAGTCCATCTTAATTTATTTTTCAGATATTAATATTTTGTAATTTTTAATGCCATTTTTGTAATGGTGGAAAGTGAAGTACTCCATTTCTGTAGAATGTAAAGGGAAATCAGTAGATTACTATAAGTTAATTGTTGCCATTTTTTCATAAAATCTGAAAAAAATGCAATTAAAGTACGTGCTTTTCGAAAAAATATAAATGGAGGATTTTTGATAAAACATAGAGCTATTATAAACTATATTTAATTATATATATAGATATTAATTTTACAAACAAATGAAGGCATATGAATAATTAGATAGCCGATTTTTTGTGGGGTTTACGACAGGAAGCGGTTTACGAAAAAAAGTACTTTTCACTGCAATTTGTTTGAAAACTCCATCTCAATTTATTTTTGAGACATTAAATTTTTTGTAGTTTTAATGCCATTTCTGTAATGGTGGCAACTGAAGAACTCCATTTCGGTTGAAAGTAAAAGGAAATTAGTAGATTACTATGCATTTTTGTTGCTATTTTTTGATAAAAATGAAACAAATGTAATTAAAGTACGCGCTGTTTTGAAAACATATAAATGAAGGACTTTTGATAAAAAATAGAGCTATTATAAACTATATTTAATTTTATGTATCCATATTAATGTTACAACCAAATGAAGGCATATGAATAATTAGATAGCCGATTTTTTTTTGTGGAGTTTACGACATCGCTTTTTGCTGGGTTTGTGTATTATAAGCGATAATGACGTCATATGCATACTTTTCTATAGATCTGGTTTAACCCTTTCTGGCACAGAACAATTCTGTTCAGAAAATGATGAAATGATTGACTGACACCGGAATTTACAAACGACAATTTTGGAAATTAAAAACTATTTACTTTAAACTTTCATTGTAAAAGCAACATTTTATTAAAATATTCTTGGTGCAGTTTGTAAGTTTGGAATTAAAATTAGGTGGTCCCGACGTGGAACCTCTGCGTCGGAAAGAGTTAAGACGGGATCGTAAATGTGGAATTCTTCAACGGATGAAAATGACGTCATTTTATATAAAATAAAAGCGTCTATTTTAGTTAATAAAATTGAAATATGTTTTGTGCTATCTCTTATTTTTTTTTCATCGAGGGCGGAACTAAATTCTCAAAAAGCAGAATTCCTGCTTCGTGCTTTTTTTTTTTCTTTTTGGCTTTAAAAAAGATAACTATTACTACTACAAAAGCAATAGTGGCAATCAAGCAACCTGAATAAAAAAGGCAGCGTTCTTGCAAGACTGCAGTGTTGAGCAATCACATAAAGTACCATTATATTGAATACCAATGTGTTATTTTAAATCGTTATGTAGAAAACAGATATGCAGAGCTGCCAAATCTCCGGCTTTTTGGATACCAGTATTTTAATACAGAAAATGTTGATTTATTTAATTGGAACATTTAGCTGATTTAAAAGAACCAGATTTTCTCTAAGATAATAGTGGCGTGCAAAAAGCCGGAGACTTGGCAACTCTGGATATGAGTAAAAATAGTTGCATTCAAAAATCAAGAGATATGTAGACTTGTATGTAATTGTGCAACAAAGTGTTTTACATTTTAAATACTTGTAATTACTGTTTAAAAGCATCTGGTGTACTAAACAATGACAGTAAAAGCAAAAACTTCTTAAAAAACGAAAATCAATTTTTTTACTTTTAATATTTAAACCCGCTAAATAAGCAAACACAAAACAATACATAAATTTTATTTAATAAAAGAAATTAACCTTTTTTATTTAACTTATTTCTGTACTATTTATCTTTGATTTATTTTTTGAAGAAATTTCCGGTATTTCGAAATATTTTCATTTGGTACCAGTTGTTACAGTTTGTGTTAACCTCTTGCGCTCTATGGCTTACGCACCGTACGTCATGCTATTTTGGTCATTTCAGACAATGACGTATGTTATCTGGCTGATTTTTTAATTAGACGTTCCGAATTCTCACCAGAAAGTTTTACCTCTTATTTTTGCTTTAGAAGATAATTGATTTTCTATAAATAAAGTAAAGAAAATTACCAATTAAATTGTGTGGTGTGAATTCAAGATTTCTAAATAAATAAATAAATAAAAATCTGCCAGATGCGGCAACCAGAGTTGGGCAAATTTGTAATTTCAATTATCTGCATTGTAATCACAATTAAATTGTATGCAATTAATTATAGTTAAAATTACATGCGGTAAAAAATTCTTGCAGCACTCTAGCCGGAACAGCCCCCGTGCAATTATTTGACGAAATATCTGCGTTTCAATGTGCGTAACTATAACCAATTACATGCAAATTAACTAATTAACTTGTAATTACATTGTGGGTAATTAATATTACAAATTTGCCCAACTCTGGTGGCAACACCGCGGCCAGCAACAAGCATCCACTAACAACACTAAAGCGCAAGGGGTTAATGCGAACTAGTGTCCCATTTGCCTCGCGTAAATCCGAGCTTCAAATGTTCTGGAAGCACCAATATTTTAAAGTAATTTTATTCGCCTTATTTAATTGCAGAAATATCTGCGATTAAAGATGGCGTAATTAACTGTAAAAAATTTGTGGTGTCCAGAGCATTTGAAGCCTTAATTTAAGCGGGACACCTGATAACACTAATGACAACTTACTGCAATTTTGTTTTCGTGAAAATAACTTTATTTTTGTTATAACGATATAATTGCCCAAAAAGCGTTATGAAAATCTAAAATTGATATAGTGTCTTATTCCTAAGCAGACCCAGTATTAGGATTTTCAAAGTAAAAAAAGGAAAGCTAGTTTAAAAACAAGGATATACCGTAGAATATGCGATCAAACGCAAATTCACCAAATTTGTCTTCCTTTATATTCAGAAATTCCGAATTCATATAAGAATATTTAACACACCCTACACTATTATTTCTTTTGGAAGTTTGCATTTTACTTAGGGTTAAATAACACAAATTATAAAAAGTAAGTTTCTTCCTTAATTAATAGCAGATTTGTATGATTATTTAAAGCAAATTCTTTCACTGAAATTTAGTGGTACACACAAACTGAATCTATTTATTAATGGGTAAATTTCAATTGTTCCATATACAGTCGTGGAAAAAAAAAAGTAAACACCCCCTACTAACTCCTCAAAAAATTATCGTAGACGAAAGTTACTGGTACCGGAAGATTGGAAATAAAGTCTACTTTTAAAGGGTGTGTATAAAATTTGCTTAGGGGGCCATATACATATTAAAACGAATCCAAACTTCATTTTTATCAATAGCAGTACCCAAATCTAACGAGATATTTCAAATCTTCGGTTAAAAATATGCCTAGAAACCAAATTTCAAGTCATTCGAATAATAAGTTTTTGAATTATAGACATTCAAAATTTAGTACCACTAATGTTAAATTACATTTTCATATTTTTATTTATATCTCCCGAAATTATGCTCCTAATGAGCTAATTTTTTGTGTAGCATTAATACTAATATACCCAAACATAAATACGTTGAATTTGCAATTTTTATAATTTTAAGATATGAATTCTGAATTATGAAATTAATATTCTAAAAAATTATGAATTGCAAACTACAATTTTTTGGGTGGATTTAGATTTATTAGGTCCTGCTTTATGGAAATCCGAAATTTCACATTTTTCTTCCAAGTGGTTTTCAAATTATGCTTAAAAAACGGCAAAATGATGGTTTAAGGGGCCGTCTATCATAGAAGTGAGTAAATTTTTGAAATTTATTCTGCCATCCTGTAATCAAACAGGTTTCATTGACGCTTAAACGTGCCTTGATCAAGAAGGCGGCTCTCTCGGTTAACAATCGAGTTCGGAACTTCAATTTGGATACAGCCCTTAAAATACGCTCGTTTTAAAATAATTAATTTCTCGGAAACTTATGGCACGAATAGCATAAAAATTTGTTTATAGGCTAATTTAAAGGTGTAGAGTTCATTTATGCTGTCAGAATTGTGTACTGCTATTGAAAAAAACAAGGTTATGGTTCGTTTTAATATGTAGATGGCCCCTTAAACAAATTTTAAATACATCATTTAAAAGTAGACTTTATTTCCAATCGTTCGGTACCAGTAACTTTATTCTACGATAATTTGTTAAGAAGTTAGTAGGGGGTGTTTACTTTTTTTTTTCTACGACTGTACATAGCTATGTATGTGTACCGCTAATCTTCGGTAATATGGATTAATTTGACCAAGGTTAACCAATGGAGTTATGAATAAAGAGGAGAAGACATATCGTCGGTACCATGCCAAATTATCCAATATGAAAACCACTATTGTCAGTGAGCTATTTTTTTTAATTTTAGATTTCTTGATTGGCACCACTTTTTTGAAATATTGAAATTCCCCTTGTTTACGCCTTAATTAATATGGCATTAAATACAGCGAATGGCAAAACCAGGGAAGTTTCACAATTTCAGAAAAGTGGTGCCAATCAGGAAATCTGAATTTAAAAAATGTAACCCTCTGGCACTAATGTTTTCATATTGGATAGTTTGACATGGTACCGACAGTAAATAGTAGAATAACTGTGTTACTGTGCATTTCACCGCGGCAAGCGGCCTCTTTTCGTCCGCAGCCCTTTATTCTTCTACACTAGTCCGACTCTTTTGCGGAAGCAAGGTTCGTGGGTCCCCAGCCACGTCCCGAGTAAAAGACACTCTATCGAAAGCGAGGTTGGAAAAAAAAATCAAAAATTGAAACCGGACAAATTTAAAAGGGAAATTACACAAATTAAAGATACCGAATGGCGGGCCAGAAGCTATCGAACGACTCCTGCTATTTCGAGCTTATTAATATAACAGGTAATAAACCGCCTTTTAAAAAAATATTCAGTTATATTACTGTACTGTGTATTAATAAATTCGGGGGAAAATTATCTCACAAATCTGGTAAAAATTTTAATTTGTTTTTACTGGTGGCAATTTGGCCAGGTATTATAATCTTTCTGGCTGACTCTGACAGGATCTTGTCTAGGTTGTCACAATATGGCGGAAACGAAGGACCTGACTATCGCTGAAGTTAACTTCCACCAGTAAAAATGAATATCTGTTTTTGCCATTATTTATGACTGAAAATTTTCCTTAACAAGCCGTTTAAATAAGAAAAAAATATCTATTTACTTTTACTGGTGAAAGTTTGCCCCGGTGGTAATCAACCCCAGCGACCTGAATACAAGGCCTGAGCGCTGAGACAAAAAATGGCGGCAGCCAAGGGCCAATTTTTTTAACGTATGTACCGTCCCCTAAATTTTGACACCAGTATTTTATAAGAGATTTCTTTGTCTTGTTTAATCTCAGAAGATTAAAGCGGAAAAAATGGTACCAAAATTAGAGAAACCATACTCACGTTGCAAGAAATCCGCCTTAGGCAGCCGCCATTTTTGTGTCAGCGTTCAGGCCTAGTATACCGAGGGCGGTGTACTGTTTTATGCGGAACTCACTTGTGATGATGCTTATAGGTTATTAGCCGCTACATTTTAAGTTTTGGGAAATGCAGCTGCAGCTTTCAGCATAGGTTGCGGAAAATCATTGACTGGAGAAGAAAATTGTAAAATAACGGTATTTTCGTACTGCGAGATGAATGAAAGGCACATTGCCCCAAAACTAAACAAATCTAAAACTTTTGTACACAATTTTGTTTCTGATCCAATGAACTATCGAAGAAATAGAAGAAGAGGACTGTTCTCAAAACCAGGTATGAATGGAACGTTATTAGAATGGCGGTTCAAGTTTGTGTCTATTCTTCGACTATAAAATCTCCTCTAGAACGTTCAGAACTGTTAGAAATGTGTTAAAAATGCAAAATGCTAGATATATGCCAAATTAACACTGAAACGACCGGAAATTTTACTACAGTTTTATAAAAATATTTGACACCGGAATTTTTATTTAAATCTGTTTAACATATTTATTTAGCATTTTTCTTCTTTGTATCTTTTAATCTTATTTTAGATATAAATTTCTGGTTCGAAACTAAATATATTCATATGGTAGGGGTCAAAATGACCCGTCACGGTCTTTTTAGTTTTAAAACCCAAGCGAAAAATACAAAAGCAAGCACATTGATGCAAGATTGAAATTCACATCGTCCAATGGCTTAAAAAGCAATCTATGACGAAATTTTTTTTTTACTGATGAAACTAAATTCAACCTTGATTGAGCAGCTAGTTTAAGATATTATTGGCATGATATACGAAGTCAGCCATATCTGCTTTCAAGACATGCACAAAATGGTAGCCATATAGATTTCTCATATAACTGGACTCAGGAATAGCAACCCTTTCTTGATGCCGGTATCACTACCCACCTCACGTGATGGTGAGCAGAGAAAACGCGCGAAACCGGTTTTTCTCCTGCCAAAATCGCCTGGGAATTTCCCTCCGGTTCCCGCTGAAACTTTATCGCGCCGGCGTTTCTCTGGCATGAATCAAATCCGACAGTTGCCTATAAGGAGATCACCGCCAAAAAAAGACAACCTTTTGGCGATGAAAGCAAAAACATGTTAGCTTCAAGTTCTGTCCGAAAGAACAATGAGATTCGGCCTCTACTTCTTATCTTTACTCTGAGGTGGTAGCTAAGTAATGATTTCGGCTAGCTTTAATGAAACAGGAAAAACAAGTTCAGTTTTCACCAAGACAAGTGTAAACTCATTTGACTATCCGGATATCCACTGTAATATTTTTGTTCCACTTAAAGGTGAACTTATGGATCTGAGTTTGGTATTGTTTTAAGAAAACGCTTCTATTCACAAGTCTGTATCAATTGCAGATTGGTAATCTGTAAACAACATTAACTCCTTAATCGTCGCGCCCGTGACTGCCGCGGGCATTGTAGGCTTCTTTTCTTTTATTCAGATTGTTTTATTCCCACCAGTTCTTTTAAATAATGCAATTGGCTTTATTCTCTCGACATTTTATCTGTCATTAAATAAAGAAAATATTTCAACTTGAAAAATGTGCTGGCAATCAAACAATCTTAAAAAAGTATTCGACACTTATCAGGTGCGACGATTAAGGGGTTAAAATTTTAAAATTCCAGCTGAAAATCCTGATCTATAATAAATGCCATAGAAAACGTGGGGAATCTTGGTTCGTTAGTTCTATGCCAATGGAAATTAGCTTGATTCGCTTGTGAAATTAAAAGCAGCCATTTTGGAAACATGGAACCAAATACCATAGCTGCCAACCCTTACGCTTTTTGTACAACAAAAATTTAATAGAAGTGTTTGCTTTATTAATCGTCAAATTACGGTGATTACAAAAATAAAATTTTCGATTAATTTTTTGAAGTACAAAAAAGCGTAAGAGTTGGCAACTAGGCAAATACGCATCTCCACATACAAAAACAATGTAGTTATGAATAAATAGGAGAAGACATATAGTGTAATGTTTACAACTTGCGAGTGAAGTAACTAAGGAACTAGTCACAAGATGGTGGCTGTATTTTCCAATCGGATCAACAGTTTCTGCTTGCCGCCGAGACAAACTTACTCCAGTAAATTTGAATAGAAAATTTCGCCTTACTTAAGTCTCTTATTCGAGGAAAATTTCTCTCTCAAATCTGGTGAAATGTTCTATTTGTTTTTACCGGTGTTGGCTTGTCCGGATAATATAGTCTTTTACACTGACACTGACAGAAGGTTGTCTAGGTTGTCACAATATGGCTGAAACGCATGGCGTGACTAACCGCCGAAGAAAACTTCCACCAGTAAAAATGAATATCGATTTTTGCCATTATTTATGACTGAAATTTTGCATTAATGAGGCGTTTAAATAAGAAGTAAATTTCTATTTAATTGTTGTGATTGACGTTTTCACCGGTGGTAATCAACACCAGCGAAAGCGGTTAAAGTTGATGGTTCCTCTATATTGACAGTTACATGACAAAAACCTGGCCCAATCCTTCCTAAAGCGTCATTTGGAAGTCATCTGTGATAAGTTGAACCAAACAAAGTACAAATAATTAATGTACAAATCTTTTACATGTGTAATTTAAATATTAAATATGCTGGTCCTAAACTTTTTTTCACCAAGTTTTGTTATGAAATAATTAATTTTTACTTGTTTTTAGAAAAATATTATTGTAATTTAAAAGAAATAAGGAAACTCGCATAACTTTATGGGTGTTGTCTTGTATTGATATGAATTTTTCACTAAAGTAGGAGCTTAACTGTTTTTGTTGGTAGTCCTAAACATTTTTCCAGCACTGTACTTACACTATTCACAAGGAACTATTGACACATCCTTAAAATAGTGAAGCTTCAACTGAAACCAGTTTCGCAAGGGTTGACTACCGGCAAGGTAAACTTCCACCAGTAAATTTAAATATAAATTTTCTCTTTATTTAAACGTCTTATAAATACAGAATTTCAGTCATAAATTTTTGCAAATGAGATATTCATATTTAGTGGTGGAAGTTTACTTTAGTAGTCAGCAGTAGTTAAATCATTATTAAAAAAAAATGAAATAAGTAAAGTTAAAATGCCAATCTATATTATTGATGAGATCTCAATAGAATATTCATTCTATTTTAGCTTAGCATTATTCTAATGAAAATACAGTAAAATCAGGAAATTTCTCGATATTTCAATTTAAAACTATTGGTTTTACGAAGTCAATTAAGAAGTTTAATCATTAATTTTGCAAGCGAAGAAGATATTTCGCTTACTTCTAATAGGAATAAATGTGTTTAAAATAATGAATGGTGCTGTAGGATTTGTACTGCGGTTGAATTAAAAAATCTGTCGTCTTATAAATAGTTTGAGAACCTAGTGTTTTTGGCAATTTTCTACGATAAAATTATGCACTTGGAAATAATTTACATTGACAGCATCTATCGATCATGAAACCTTTAACAAAGTAGCAGAAAAGTTTTTTAATAAATATTTCTTTTGTTCATCTTTTGAAGAATACGAGTGCATTTAAGAATTCGTCCTCATCGCTGCCAACATTTTGTGATTTTTTTTCGAAGTCAAAAAACACACGTGGTCCCAGACTTGCCAGTTTGGTCTTCAATTTAACTTCGAAATTTTTTAATCATACCGGAAATTTCGAAAGAAGAATTTGTACTTTATATAATCGCTAAATGTCTCTTATTAAATAAAGCATAAAATAACATTCTTTATTTATGGTATGAACACTAAATTTCTGAATAAATATGGAGGCCAAACTGGAAGCCCTGCGTAGTACCATAAAAATTATTTCATGAACTTATTTAATATTGTGATTTGTTTATATGTGGTTCTTTTTTAATTTGAATTCTTGTGACACATTTTTAGTTCAAGATATGTTTGTTTGGCTTTAATCGATTTAGTGACCAATAATTGAATTTCTATATATTTAAATTCGCACCAGAAATTTCGAAAGATTATCTTTTGAAATATAGAAATGTAATTTTTCATCTTTTTCCATCAAAGTTTTAAGAATGAAATTTTGCTCAGATATTTTGGTTCAATTCTTGCTTAAAATTAAATGGTATAAAAAAATATCCCGCAGCCGTTCAAAGGGTTAAAAAACTTGAAAGTTGGCAGCTATGCATCTTTTATGCATTATAACTCAGGAATTCGCTTGCATGGCGAGTACGGTTTTTTACATTTGACACCCCTATTTATCAAACAATAATCTTCAAATTTTTTTATCGCATAATTTGTGAAAAATGTCTCACATTAACCCTTTAGTGCGCAGCTTTGCATATATGCAAACAACAATGTTTTGAATTTAATAGTTTATTTTTATTCATATACTAGCAGACCCGCCCGGCGTTGCACGGGGTTTGTAAATAATAACCTTAAACAAAATCTTTGGAAATTCTTAAAAAAAAAAAAAAAAAAAAAAAAAAAAAAAAAAAAAAAAAAAAAAAAAATGCACCTTTAATGTTAAAAGATGTTGGTAACTAAAGTCTAAGATAAAATTTCGTAATACAGAAAGTAGCTAAATTGTAATCTAAGTTGTAGGAAGCAAATACCGTAAAATTGGACCCTTAAACCCGAGGAAATAACGCGCCACCAAGCGGTGGAAGATGTCCCCTCACCTTGTAAATTTCATGAATTACTGTTAGCATTAACAAGATATTTAATAAACGGATGAAATCCCTTAGCTAAAGTTACCTTTAAAGTAACGTGATTTTTAATTTACGCCTGTAGTGAGTAGACGTAAGCTGACGCTGAAAAAGGAGATTAATGTTCGAAAAAGGTGGTAGCTGAGGTATATAGAAAAACCGGGCCCTGGGGCCAGGGTCTTAACTGGAATGTAATTGGGTATAAGAAAATCTTTTAGGGGTTTTAAAGTAGCTGGAAGACGCTAAAACTATGTTAAGAAAATTGCAATAGAATAGGATAGTTTTTAAAGGAGCTGCAGCAAAGGCCCTAAGAAGACGATAATACACAAAATTGGTGGTAGCTGAAGCCTGCATTTTTTTTTTTTTTTTTTTTTTTTTTTTTTTTTTTTTTTGTCGTTCATGTAGTAGCTGGAGAACCTAAGACGTTGTTAGAAAAAAAAAAGTTCGTAAATCGGACCATTTTTAAGGGAGCTATAACAGGGGGCCTAAAAGAGCCAAACTGATAGTTGAGAGCAGGGCCCTAACATGAAAAAATGTTTAAATGTTTTAGTACTTAGCGTTTTAGATCTTCAGTTAGTCAAAATTAATCATAGGGTATGAAATATCATTAGAATAATATTTTTTAAAATGCGCAAAAATGGGGTAAATGCATAAAAAGGGGCCCTAGAGACCCAATAAAAATATGAGGGTGTTGGTCTAGGGGGAAGTGTCTAAGACTCAAATTTAAAATTATGCAATGAGAAGGTGAGAAAATTAGGGTGTAAAAAATGTATAGCACACAAAAAGGTCAAGGGGCCCCGTATCGGGTCCTAAAGTACCCTAAGGTGCCCAGGATTTTAACTGGAATATAGAAACTGGAGAATAACTAAATGGAAAAGTGGTTCCAAAAATGAAGATCGGTTTAAGAGGGGAAATTTATTAATAATTTATGGTGCAAAAGCTTCAAGGGGCCTTGTACCGGGCCCCAAGGGGGAATGGGCTTAACTGGCATGTAGTTTGGTATAAATAGATTTTTTATTAGTTTTTTAATGTAATCGGAGGACGCTAGAACTATGGTAAAGGAAATTGAAAGGAATTCGGATCATTTTGAAAGAAGATACACCAAGGGCCCCAAGAGGACGATTTATATTTAAAATTGGTGGTAGTTGAAAGTCTGAAATATTTTTTTGTCGTTTATGTAATAGCTGGAGAACCTAAGATGTTAGAAAAAAAAAAGCTAGTGAATCGGACTATTTTTAAGGGAGTTATAATAGGGGGCCCAAAAGGGGCGAACTGCTAGTTCAGAACAGGGCCCTAACATGAAAAAATGTTAAAACGTTTTAGTACTTGCAATTTTAGATCTTCTATTAGTCAAGATTAAGCATAGGGTATGAATTAACCATTAGAATATAATTTGAAAGAAATGTGCAAAAAATTGGGGAAATGCTTAAAAAAGGGCCCCAATAAAAATATGTGAGTGTTGGTCTAAGGAGAAGAGTTCAAGTCTCAACTTTAAAATTACGCACTGGAAGGTGAGAAAATTACGGTGTGAAAAACTCATGTAACACAAAAAAATAAGGGGCCCTGCACCGGGCCGCACTTAAACTCTGTTTACTGGATTAGAGACCACATAGAAGTTTCTGCATCCTGATTGGTTAATTTCTCTTTCGTCTTTTCTGATGCTTAAGGTCTTTGGAAATTGGAATTTCTAATGATAGCAGTAATATACCATCGCAAAATTCTTTGTTTCTATTTTTTTTTCTTTTTTTTATATAAGTGAATCAGCAATTAACATTCAACATTTTAATCTAACTCAGTTCTTGTCAAATGACTAATTAAATCCAGATTTCCGCAAAATGTTCTTACATTAGAAAACATGAATTAAAGGAAACACAATAAAAAAATGTAATGGCGCCATCTGCTTTTCTTATACTAAACTTTAACTTTTTTGTATTTATTTATTTTTTTTTTTTGTGAACGTTTGTCTTTTGTGACTTTTGTTTTTTTAAGGAATTAAATCTGATTTTTGATTATCAGTTTCAAAAACGTTTTACATTGCATCTATTTATATTATGAAATATACACATTTATACATATAAAAAGTTTAAAAAATTCTAGTATTTTATACAGGGAACGAAAGTTTTATTTTTAATAAATAGTCTGAACAATTACATCATGAAAAATATTACTAAAAATTGTATCGTGAAAATAAAATAAATCACGAGTTTTCTAAATGATGAATACAGAATGTTGTAACGTTATAAACTAAACAAACATTAAATTTAAAGGTTAAAAATCGACGTTTCGGTCAACATTTACGATGTTGATGTTAGTCTAGTTTTTAACTTTACAACATTCTGTATACACCATGTAGTAACTTTATGATTTATTTTATTTTTACGATAAAATTTTCCTTTGTATTTTTTATATATAAAAAAAATAATACTTTCATTCTCATTTCCATTTTGACAATTTTAACGAAATATTCAGAATTTTTAGGTGGGAAAGGGACTAAAAAAGTCTTATGTAGAAACTAAAAAAAATATGTTTGTACATGTATGTATCATTCTATGATTATACTTTTACTTTTTCATTCATGTTTTGATGAATTTTACCTTGGAGATGTTCAAAAACATTTTAACAATTAAGAAAAGCTGGGAGTACGAAGATGCATATTTTTAAAAATTTAATGAAGAGTGGGGGAAGCAACGTGAAATATGAGGCGTAAATATCACCAAAAAATCCTTATAACTTCTAAAAATATTAGGTTTGTAAAAAAAAAAAAAAAAAAAAAAAAAAAAAAAAAAAAAAAAAAAAAAAAAAGGAGAAAAAAAAATAAGTTTGTTAATTTTCTCTCTTATCTGAATAAAGGGTTCTTGAAATTGGTCTTTAATAGATAAAATCGATTATTTTTGTTTAAATCTTCCCGTAAACTTAAATGAGAAGTGTGTTTCAAATCGTTGATTTTAACAAACGAAAAAGGGGATAAAACGTATATTTTTTTATGTGTGCTTTGAACTGTTCTCTTTATCATTATTACTTAAATCTGCAACTAATAAGGGAAATAAATAAATATTTTATTAAATAACAAAATAGTTTTCACATGAAGCAATTTAATAAAAAATTAAATATTAGAAGGTAAAATTAATTTTAAACAAAATGCATTCAAAATAAAATAAAATTGTGGCACATTTTCTAGTAAATATATGCCCATAATAGAAAAATGTACCGCTTTTTGCATTTGGCTGGTTTAATTTAACGTTTCTCCCAAGGAATGTTTCCTTTTTTTGCTTGACCAAGTTAATCGTTGTCCACAAGGCTTTGATGATCTTGAATTCCATTTTCTATTATTCAAATTTCTGAATTCTTCAACCCATTTATTGCAATCTTCTAAATTTTTAACATTGCTGCAAACTGAAATTAAATATGATTCGATTTCATTAAAATATGAAGTTGGAAGTATAACTTCCCCAAAAGCAGACATTTCACAAAAATGGGGAAATAAAAAACTGTTAATGAGCAGTTGTTTCTAAGTTAGTGTTTTGCGTTTTCATAATGACGCTAAAACAAATCGCATAAAAGAAACCAACCAATCAGGAGGACGGAAACTTCTCTGTGGTCCCTAATCGAGTAAACAGAGTTTAAATGCCCCCGGGCCCTAAAGGACCGTAGACGGTCCCATGATCTTAACTGGAATGTAGAAACGGGATAATAACTAACTGGAGAAAGTACCCCAAAAATTAAGATCTGATAAAAAATAATCAATTTATTAACTATTTAGTACACTAAAACTTCAAGGGGCCCTGTACCTGGCCCCTTTGCAAGGTTGCCAGGGTCTTAACTGAAATGTAGAAATGGGGCAGAAACTGAAAGGAGAATTCCCCCCAAAAACGAAGAAGATCTGATAAAAAAGAGGCATGTTATTAACAATTTAGTGCACTAAAACTTCAAGGGGTCCAGTACTGGGCCTCTTGAAAGGGTGCCAGGGTCGCAACTGAAATGTAGAAATGGGGCAGAAACTGAAAGGAGAATTCCCCCCAAAAACGACGATGATCGGATACGAAAGAGGCATGTTATTAACAATTTAGTGCACTAAAAGTTCAAGGGGCCCTCTACCGGGCCCCTCGCAAGGGTGCCAGAGTCTTAACTGAAATGTTGAAATGGGGTAGAAATTGAAAGGAGAATTCACCCCAAAAACGAAGAAGATCGGATAAAAAAGAGGCACTTTATTAACAATTTAGTGTCCTAAAACTTCAAGGGGCCCTGTACCGGGCCCCTTGCAAGGGTGCCAGGGTCTTAACTGAAATGCTGAAATGGGGTAGAAACTGAAAGGAGAATTCACCCCAAAAACGAAGAAGATCGGATAGAAAAGAGGCATGTTATTAACAATTTAGTGCACTAAAACTTCAAGGGGCCCTGTACCGGCTCCTTGCAAGGGTGCCAGGGACTTAACTGAAATGTTGAAATGGGCTAGAAACTCAAAGGTGAATTCAGACCAAAAACGAAGAAGATCGGATAGAAAAGAGGCATGTTATTAACAATTTAGTGGACTAAAACTTCAAGAGGCCCTGTACTGGGCCCCTTGCAAGGGTGCCAGGGTCTTAACTGAAATGTAGAAATGGGGCAAAAACTGACAGGAGAATTCACCCCAAAAACGAAGAAGATTGGATAGAAAAGAGGCATGTTATTTACAATTTAGTGCAGTAAAACTTCAAGGGGCCCTGTACCGGCCCCTTGCAAAGGTGCCAGGGTCTTAACTGAAGTGTAGAAATGGGGCAGAAACTGAAAGGAGAATTCACCCCAAAAACGAAGAAGATCGGATAGAAAAGAGGTTTGTTATTGGCTAATTCCATGCGAACTTGTCATGTCTGTCACGTACTACGATTTTTGGCTACCAGTATTTTAGAACGAAAAATGTTACTTATTTTATCGGAGATATCTCATCAATTGTATAAGGCGAAGGAAGCAAACTTTTCGAAAATAACGGTGGCCAACAAGCATAGCGATTTTTAGCTGTGTGACAGACATGACGAGTTCGCATGGAAATAGCCTATTAACAATTTAGTGCAGTAAAACTTCATGGGGCCCTGTACCGTGCCCCTTGCAAGGGTGCCAGGGTCTTAACTGAAATGTAGAAATCGGACAGAAACTGAAAGGAGAATTCACCCAAAAAACGACGAAGATCGGGTAGAAAATAGGCATGTTATTAACAATTTAGTGCATAAAAACTTAAAGGGACCCAGGAGCCCCGGCCCGTAAGAAATTAAAAATCTGAGCCTCAGGTGGATCAGGACCTGTCTTGGACTAATCACTCCTGAATTTTCAGACTTCTACGTGCGGTAGATTTCGCTAGCCTTCGTACACAGACAAACAGAGCGATTTGTTATTTTATTAGCATAGATACCTAATTCCGACCAGAAAATTAAAATAGCAATATTTCCTTTAATTAATAACAGACACGTAGAATTGCCTTTAAGGTCGAATGCCTAGTCAGCACGGCCGAGTTACAGCGTCTAGTATATATAGTGTGTAAATCGGCTATCCAGATAATACTTAAAAAATGCCAAAATATTGGATCCTTAAATGTCAAACGATGCTCAAATCCAATGAGTCGATCACAGCGACATCTGCAAGATTTTTTCTAAAACTCCAAGACGACTTGGTCTGGACGCTGTAATAATCACGGAACTATGAACAAAAAGGAACTGACATATCCTCTAAACGGTGAAGCTTCGACTGTAACTGGTTTCGCAGTGACTCATTTCCTCCGGAGAAAACTTCCACCAGTAAATTTGAATAGATAATGTTGCCTTATTTAAACGCCTTATTAATGCAGAATTTCAATCATAATTATAGCGAAAGACAGCTATTTAATTTTCAACGGTAGTCAGGCACTACGTTTCTGGCATGTTGTGACAACCTAAACAACTTCCTGTCATTGTCAGTGAATGATATTATAATACTCGGGCCCGCTTCTACCATTAAAAAGTCCTTCCGGCCAGTGCCGGGAGGAAGAGGTAGCTTTCATAATCCTTATTTAAAAAAAGGCAACTTATATCATGCAAACACACGAAGCTCAATTTAGTGGAAACCGAATATAGGAGATTCAATACTAATTTTTATCAATATAATGAATGAGAATTTCGCGAAATTAGTCAGCTTTATCCAAGCTGCTTTTCTTTAAAGTAACTTATATTTGGCTGCCAAATTCGGCAATTTCTTAAAGTGCCTGTCATTTTAAGACAACATGGTGGATGAGGCTAAGCAGTGAACTTGGTCGAGACCTTAGTAATTGCTGTGCACATGCTCACTCACATCGGAATCGGTTAAAATATAGGAGTGCTGTCGCATGCAAAAAATCAGATTTTTCAAAATGTCACCCACAATAGAAATTGAAAGAGCTATATCTGAGCCATTTTTTAAGGTAAAGACAAACAAAAAATGCTCCTGAATCCTTATATCAAGATCAAATAAGAAAGAAACCTTTTTCAATTTCTAATTTTTTTGCACCTCACTTTAAATATATATATATTTTTTAATTTAATGGCCGCCATTTTGAAACAAGATGGCTGATGAATCTGGCCAGCGAACTTGGTCGAGGTGTTGATGTATACTATCCACATGCCTTCTTACATCGAAATAGGCGAATACGTGTGTTATCGCGTGACAAATACAAGATCGTTTCAAAATGTTAGCCATGCTAGAAATT
The DNA here is from genome assembly GCA_963932465.1 of Maratus speciosus. Classification (NCBI taxonomy): domain Eukaryota; kingdom Metazoa; phylum Arthropoda; class Arachnida; order Araneae; family Salticidae; genus Maratus; species Maratus speciosus. Next base: position 197,958,754 of record OZ010796.1, on the reverse strand, counting down.
CAAAGTGCTATAAATCAACCATTTTTTAAGATATCAACAAAAGAACAAATTTTCAGAAACAAAAACTGCTCCGGAATCTTTGTATCAAGGCCAAACACATAAAAATCTTTTTCATTTTCTAATTTTTTAATACCTCATTTTGAATTTTAAATTTAATTTTTTTTAATGGCAACCCTTTTGAAACAAGATGGCGAATGAAGCTGGCCAACGAACTCGGTCGAGACATTGGTATGTACTATGTACAGACCAAGTTACATCAAAATAGTTTCATAAATACGCCTGTTATCGCGTGACAAAAATCAGGTCGTTTTAAAATGTCAGCCACAAGAGAAATTCAAAATGCTATTACTCAGCCATTTTTTTTTAGATATAGACGAAAGAAAAACTGTTCCGGAATCTTTGTATTAAGGTCAAACACATACAAAAAAATCTTTTTCATTTTCCAATTTTTTGGTATCTCATTTAATTTTTTTTATTTGTTAATTTTTTTAAATGGCCGCCATTTTGAAACAAGATGGCGGATGAAGCTGGCCAACGAATTCGGTCGAGATATTTGTATGTACTATGTACACACCAAGGTACATCCAAGTCGGTTCATAAATACGCCTGTTATTACGTGAGAAAAATCAGGACGTTTCAAAATGTCCGCCACGCTAGAAATTCAAAATGCTATAACTCAGCCATTTCTTAAGATATAGACGAAACAAAAACTGCTCCCGAATCTTTTTATCAAGGCCAAACACATAAGAAGAAAATATTTTTTCAATTTTCAATTTTTGGTACCACATTTCAAATTTAAATTTTTCTTAAAAATTTAAATGGCCGCCATTTTTAAACAAGATGGCGGGTGAAGCTGGCCAACAAACCCGGTCGAGACATTGGTATGTACTATGTATAAACGAAGTTACATCCAAATCGGTTCATAAATACGCCTTTTATCGCGTGACAAAATTCAGGACGTTTCAAAATGTCAGCCACGCTAGAAATTCAAAATGGTATAACTCAGCCATTTTTTAAGATATAGACGAAATAAAAACTGCTCCGAAATCTTTGTATAAAGGTCAAAAATATAAGAAAAAAATATTTTTCCATTTTCAATTTTTTGGTACCACATTTCAAATTTAAAATTTTTAAAAACATTTTAAATGGCCGCCATTTTGAAACAAAATGGCGGATGAAGCTGGCCAACGAACTCGGTCGAGACATTGGTATGTACTATGTACACACCGAATTACATCGAAATCGATTCATAAATACGCCTTTTATCGCGTGACAAAATTCAGGACGTTTCAAAATGTCAGCCACGCTAGAAATTCAAAATGCTATAACTCAGCCATTTTTTAAGATATAGACGAAACAAAAACTGCTCCGGAATCTTTGTATAAAGGTCAAATACATAAGAAAAAAATATTTTTCCATTTTTAATTTTTTGGTACCACATTTCAAATTTTAAATTTTTTTAAAAATTTTAAATGGCCGCCATTTTGAAACAAAACGGCGGATGAAGCTGGCCAACGAACTCGGTCGAGACATTGGTATGTACTATGTACACACCGAATTACATCGAAATCGGTTCATAATTACGGGAGTTACAGTGTGACATAGGTCAGATATATATATATATATATATATATATAGATATATATATATATATATATATATATATATATATATATATATATATATATATATATATATATATATATATATATCAATTTTGAACGGAGGGTGGTTTCGGGGTCTGGGGGTCATGATCGATGAAAATATACCAAAATTTTTTGAAATCGCTTTCCTCCGAACGGCTGCAATAGGTAGCTTTTTTGTAAAGAAAGCTACCTAAAAGAAATAGAAATGTTTATCATGTTTGTCAGAAAAATTTTGAATGAATAAGACACTAAAATAAGGAAAATTTTTCTATTCAAAATTTACTGGTGGATGATTACTTCGGCGGTAATCAGATATGGTTGATCCGATGTAAAAAATCAGCTGCCATCTTCTGACAACCCCCTCAGTTACTTCAGTCGCAAGTGGTTGATTCTACACAATATGTATCCTCCTTTGGTTTGGTTTAGCGCACCATCGTAGTGGAGATTGTTTGGGGCCTATAGCAACTATGGCTTTTCGCCTCGAATGATCCTTTATTATATCCAGAAACAACCACAAGTCACAGCAATTTTTATTTCTTGTTCCATTACATATTTATATAACTACTAGCAAACCCCGCGGCTTTGCTCGCGTAATATTTGAAATATGCAAAGTGATATTTATATGTCTAATTTTTATTAAAAGGTACTAACTAAATTTTTATTTTATTAAAGGGTAATATTTTATCTTATTAAAAGGTACTTATTACTTTTAGGAATAATTAAAAAAATTACTATTTAAAACACAGTTTGATTAAACATCATTGTTACACTGCATACGGCAGAAATTAGACTTAAATTAATAAAACGAAATAAAACTAAATAAATAATAATTTAGAAAATATTTTGAAACTTTTATGCTCAATTAATACGCTCATTTTAGTATTCATTTGAAGTTTTTAAATTTTTAGAAACCATCTTCTTACATCTTAAAATTAACCATCATGTCAAATTCCAAGTCCTACCACCTCTCGCAACATAAAGGGCTATGTTGATGTAAGAACTGTCACCATTAATTTGCCAACATTAATTTTGAAATTGGTTTGTTATTTCCTAATATTCCACAGAAACGTAACTTAGAAAGCTTTTAAAGGCCTTTTTAGAGCGTTTTTTGTTCCTGTGAACCCCAGGTGGTAGAATCATCGGCATAAAATATAGCCTGTGTAGGATCACAGACTGTTACCATTGATTCGTAACTATTACTTTTATATTTCGTTTATATTCCCTGAAATTGCGTAGAAATCGTAATTTAGAACTTTTTTAGAATGGTTTTCGCACCACCCCTTCACTTCACGCCTTTTTAATTCGAATTTATTTTCGACAGTCCTTCGAGGGCATTTATATTTTACAAGTAACTACCATGCCATATTTAAAGTTTCTAGCCTTTTCAGTATCACAGAAATCGCAATTTAGAAAGTTTTTAGCTACTGCAACCCTCTGGTGGTAGTGGCACAGACATAAAATATAGCTTATGTCTGAGCACGTTCTATCACCAACAATTTGTCATCATTATTTTTTTAATCGGTTTGGTATTTGATAAGATTACATACAAATTGTAATTTATAACGCTTTTCGCTCACTTCATCTTTTTAAATTTGAAATTTTCTTTCGACAGTTCTTAGAAAGCAGTTGCATCTTGTAAGTAAATACCATGCCATACTTCAAAGTGTTAGATCCTTCAGTTATGCAAAAAACGCAAATTAGAACATGTTTTGCTTTTGCAACTCTCAGATGGTAGTGACAACAACATAAAATATAACCTATGTTATAGCAGGGACTGTCACCATTGATTTGCAACCATTACTTTAGAAATAGCTTTGGAATTTCCTGAGATTGAGTAGAAATCGCAATTTAGAACGTTTTTAGAGCGCTTTTCGTGCATTTTCACCCCTTTTTAAATTTCCAATTTTTTCGAAACTGTTCTTAAAGATCATTTATATGTAATAAATATGTACCTTGCCTAATTTTAACTTGCTAGCCCCTACCGATCACAAAAATCGAAATTTGGAACGCTTTTTTTCTCCTGCAACGTCTAGGTGATAGTGATACCGACTTATAATAGCGTCTATGTTAGAGCAGAGGCTGTCAGCATCAATTTCTTACCATTACTTTTGAAATCAGTTTTATTCTTCCTGAGATATTGGTGACAAATCGGCATTTAGAACGTTTTTAGAACGCTTTTCGCTCATTTTGCTCCTGCATCTCCTCTGTGTAGTGGAAACAGATATAAAATATAGCCTATCTTGGAGCAAGATCTGTCCCCAATATTTTTACACCATTATATTTGAAATCGGTTCAGTATTTCCTGAGACTGCTAGAAATCGCAATTTAGAACGTTTTTTACAACGCTTTTTGCGCATTTTGACCCCTTTTAAATTTCGTCTTTTTTTAGGAAAGTCCTTAGAGAACATTGATATCTTGTAACTAACTACCATTCTAAATTTCACGATTCAGGGCCCTTCCGTCACGCAAAAACCGCAATTTAGAACGTTTTTCTCCTGCACCCCCTTTGGGGTAGTGGCACCGACATAAAACATAGCCTATGTTGGAGCAAGGGTTTTCACCATCATTTTGACGCCATTATTTTTTTAATCGGTTTGGTATTTCCTGAGATTGTGTAGAAATCACCATTTAGAACGTTTTGTAGAACGCTTTTCGCGCATTTTCACCCCTTTTAAATTTCGAATTGTTTAAGAACTGTTCTTAGAAATCCTTTATATCTAATAAGTAGCTGATACTTCAAATTTCATATTTCTAGGCCCTTCAGTAACACATAAATCGCATTTTTAGAACGTTTTTTGCTCCTACACCCCCTTTGGGGTAGAGGCACCGACATAAAATATAGCCTATCTTGGAGCAAACGTTGTCACTATCATTTTGACACCAATATTTTTTAAATCGGTTTGGTATTTCCTGAGATTATGTAGAAACTACCATTTAGAACGTTTTTAGAACTCTTTTTGTGCATTTTCAATTCTTTTAAATTTCGAATTTTTTAAGAACTATTCTTAGACATCATTCATATCTTATAAGTAACTAATATTCCAAATTTCATATTCCTAGGCCCTTCAGTAACGCAAAAATCGCATTTTTAGAAAGTTTTTTGCTCCTGCACACCCTTTGGGGTAGTGGCACCGACATAAAATATAGCCTATGCTCTAAGTTGGACTAACACCATCATTTTGACACCAATATTTTTTAAATCGGTTTGGTATTTCCTGAGATTATGTAGAAACTACCATTTAGAACGTTTTTTAGAACGCTTTTTGTGCATTTTCACCCCTTTTAAATTTCGAATTGTTTAAGAACTGTTCTTAGACATCATTTATATCTTATAAGTAACTAATATTCCAAATTTCACATTTCTAGGCCCTCCAGTAACGCAAAAATCGCATTTTTAGAACGTTTTTTGCTCCTGCACCCCCTTTGGGGTAGTGGCACCGACATAAAATATAGCCTATGTTCTAAGTTGGACTAACACCATCATTTTGACACCAATATTTTTTAAATCGGTTTGGTATTTCCTGAGATTACGTTGAAACTACCATTTAGAACGTTTTTAGAACGCTTTTTGTGCATTTTCACCTCTTTTAAATATCGAATTGGTTAAGAACTGCTCTTAGACATCATTTATATCTTATAAGTAACTAATATTCCAAATTTTATATTTCTAGGCCCTTCAGTAACGCAAAATTCGCATTTTTAGAAAGTGTTTTGCTCCTACACTCCCTTTGGGGTAGTGGCACCGACATAAAATATAGCCTATCTTGGAGCAAACGTTGTCACTATCATTTTGACACCAATATTTTTTAAATCGGTTTGGTATTTCCTGATATTATGTAGAAACTACAATTTAGAACGTTTTTGGAACGCTTTTTTTGCATTTTCACCCCTTTTAAATTTTAAATTGTTTAAGAACTGTTCTTAGACATCCTTTATATCTTATAAGTAACTAATATTCCAAATTTCATATTTCTAGGCCCTTCAGTAACGTAAAAATCGCATTTTTAGAACGTTTTTTGCTCCTGCACCCATTTGGGGTAGTGGCACCGACATAAGATATAGTCTATGTTCTAAGTTGGACTAACACCGTCATTTTGATACCATTACTTTTGGAATCGGTTCGGTATTTCCTGAGATTATGTAGAAACTACAATTTAGAACGTTTTTAGAACGCTTTTTTTGCATTTTCACCCCTTTTAAATTTCGAATTGTTTAAGAACTGTTCTTAGACATCATTTATATCTTATAAGTAACTAATATTCCAAATTTCATATTTCTAGGCCCTTCAGTAACGTAAAAATCGCATTTTTAGAACGTTTTTTGCTCCTGCACCCCTTTTGGGGTAGTGGCACCGACATAAGATATAGTCTATGTTCTAAGTTGGACTAACACCATCATTTTGATACCATTACTTTTGGAATCGGTTCGGTAGTTCCTGAGCTTACCTCCGACAAATAAACAATTTTTTCCTCTTTATAATAGGAGTATAGAGTATAGACAAAGCGACATCCACAAATACATCCATGGAGGATTCGAACCCAGGCCTCCGCCGTGGCAGCAGCTGTCGCTAAAGACCACGCCACTGGGTAACCTCCTCTTTATTCATAACTCCATTGTAATAATACGACGTTTATTTTGAAATTTGAAAATATATCGCAGATGTCGCTGCAAACTGCTCCCTGGATTTCAGCATCATTGCACAATTAAGGGATACAACTTATTAGCACTGTTTGGATAACAGATTTCCACACTATATATTCTAGACTCTGTACCCGAGTTGTGGGATTGCATTTACAAGCACTTTTGTCCATGGCGCCACTGCGTTCTTTCAGCGGCTAGCTTAAAAAGCGCCACCCAGTAGCGATTGGTGACAGCAGTTCCGCTCAACGCATGCGCACTAGAGATAACTTCGGAACGACAGACGCTCATTGCAAGCGGGGGAAAAGGCGAGAACTGAGTGGAAAGAGGAAAAATATGTTTTGGTGGTGTGCTGCAGAATGAACGATGTACGATGTTCGAACAACGAGTAGATCTAATTTAACCTATTACCCGCTGGTGTTGCGTTGGCGCCACGGTCAATATAATTGCTCATGATTAAATTAATTACTTTGCCACCACTATTTTTGAATTTAAAAAAATGCCCAATTTATTGGCAGAAATTTTGTTATTTTATTAAAGCGAAAACTACATTTTTGAATTTGTGGTGGCAAACGACTTTCAACAAGAAATTTGAAAATACCCAATTTATATTATTGGCGGTTAATGGGTTAGGACGTGATGTGATCTAATTTTGTAAATAGTATCTTCTTTTGTATATATTATCAGCTTTTGAGCTGTTGTAAATAAGTATGATTCAATATAAGAATAATTAATTAAGAACTGTTAATGTTTTCTGGTGTCAAAGAAGTACTTTATTTGTGTCAGCGAAAATCTTCTCCATAGGCATTCCGTATTTAAATAAAGCGAAATTAACAATTGAAACTTTGTGGTGTAAAGAAAGTATATTCTCTGGACTACGTAATTTCCAGAACGTATTTTATCATGGGAATTAAAGGGTTAAAGGTTAGGTTTTATAAAATAAATAATTATATAAAATAAGGTGTCTGGAGACATACTAATTCGCAATATTTTAGCGTAAATCAGCCACACGACAATAGTTTTTACTTGTATTGCAGATGTGCAACAGAAGAAAAGATTGACGTATTATATGAAAAATGTAGCTCTGATTTTTTTTCATTTTTTTTTTTCCTGTGTAATAAACCTTTCAGAGAATCATATTTAATTTTTTCGAAACAAAATAAAAAATTGCGCATTTATGGGTTAAAAAAGTTGACGATTTTTGTTTGAATTTATTAATGACAATGTTAAAACCGCCTAAGCTCTGGATATGTGCGAGAATTCCTGTGTTTATAGACTGATGAAAATTTTACTTTGAAAGGTCAGGGAAAAATGAAAATTCATGATATTAAGTCACTGCCTTTTTATAAAGATGTCTTTTGTTTTTAATTTGTCTTCCGGATTTTGTCCTGTATATGCAGGTATTTCTGACATATTAGAAGACAATACCCAATTCATATTATTGCATTATTTGAAATTTATATCTGTTACATTTTCAACACAATATTAATTTATCAATTTTTATTTATATTTCTATTTTTCTTTAAAGCATCAATCAGGAATTTTGAAATTTTTCTGCATGTTTTTAATAACTTACTAATACAAAACATAAAAAACATTGTATTGAGTTGTCCGAAAATTTCGTGTCGACTCGTGTCCACTGGTAGCTATTTTTATATTCTAAACGTACCACTATTTTTAAAGATATGTTTTTTAGTATGTTTCTTTTGCAGATGTTGTCAAAGCATATGTGAAACATTTTTATTTTCAAAAGGTGGTGCGAGATGAATTTAAAAATATCACGTGAGTTCAGAAACAAACTTTTGGGACAAACTTTCACTGTCAGAAATAAACTCCTTGCATTCGTTTGAGACATTTTTACCCTCCCTTCCAGCTCTCCGGACATTGTTCCGCCCGACTACTCTTTGTTTCTTTTTCTCAAAAATTCTCCTCGAGAAAAAAATTAACTCCTTGAATGACATGAAAAGAAATCTCGATAAGTTATTTTGCCTTCAAATCACAAATATTTTAGAAAGAAGGCATTGAAAATTAATGTAGCATTTTAATTCGTTTACAAGTGTACTTAATAGAATATTGTTACAATATAGTCACTCATGAAAAATTCTTTGTAGGGTATTTTATAATGTCACATAATTCCAAATCTATTGAAATTGATTTAAATCACTGAGGTGCAATATATGTGCTTATTATAGAATAGAATCGTATGTATCGTTCATTTACAGAGACACACAAAAGAATTCGGTTACAGTACTATATATGAGAGATGATTTCTAGAAGTGCCTTTTCAAATTGAGGTACACTAAAAAAATGAAGTATTCAAAAATGAGTATATTGATGTACGCATACCAAATTGAGTATGTTTGGATCAAAAATGAACATACGCTTTTTCAATTTTGAAACATCACATGTTATCGAACACAAACAAAACGATAATTTTGTACACTGTAATGCTTTATTTCATTTGTGACGGCATAAAAGATGTTTATTAATGTAAATATTAAATTATGCACAGTACAAAACAAAAAAAGTGTTGCTATCCAACGTACAAATTATTCACAAATTAAAAGATGTAAAAAAAACACATGAATAAAAAGAAAAACGTAATTTTCCGTTTCGTAAATCTTCTACAGCGCTCTCTCTTACTTATTTAATTTATAGACTTTGACCATGCTAAAGTTATTTCCAAGCAAGTTGTTCCGTTCAATGCTATTATTCTTGAATCTTTAGAAATTCGATTAAAGAACCAAGAAGTTTGTAATAGTAATGTTTCCTTAAACATTCCTGAAATTTGGCTTTGTATATTGAAAGGTCAGTGAAAAGATCAAAGACGATTGTTTCTTGAAAGCCTACATGGGGCGTAGTGTCCACGTTTACTTCACATCTATATGGGAAATTTTCCATGTTGTTTCCAACCCTTCATTCTTCTTTGGATACAAGATGGCGCCACTGAGTTGTTTTTTGGGGGGATTTACGAAGTTGGCCGTTAGACTGTTTACAGTTTAGAATTTGAATCTAAAACAATATTCCAGACTTTCTTTTGTAAAGCTGAATTAACCTAAACGCGGGTAAGTATTGAAACTCAACCCAAAACCGATGGGTACCCCAAACAATTCGATTCAACTCGACCCGAACCCAACTACAACGAAAAAAAGTTAGTTCCAAGGTCGAATTTAGGTAAAATTGGCCTACATGACCCGATGGAGAACTCTAATCTCAATTAATATTCTTCACACTTTTTTGAAAAATCAGGTTAAACGAAACCGACGCATAAAAATCAAAACCCAACTCGAAACCGAAAATATAATTGCCTACCCCACATGCAAAGAAAAAGTCAGCGCAAGCTTACCCGAAAGTCGGGCTAGTTTATAAATTACCTCTGGTCTTTTTTAAGAACTAACCTGCACACGACTTGACCCGACACCCGACCTGGGGTGAGTGTAGAGAAAATCGACAAACCCGATCCGACGCTTGACTCTACACCCAAGTCAAAATATTGTACCAGACAACGATTAAATTTTGAAATTTAATAGCCCCCCTCCCCTCCCCCCGAATTTCTCTTACGACGGCCTTGCATAAAAGAACTTTTTCTAAAAGAAAATAAATTTAAAAAATAAAAATCTATCTGTAATCTTAATAATGCTAAATTCTAAATTGTTTTGCAGCCTAAAAATTTGAAGCCAACTAAATTGTTTTTAGTTTTTAAAAGCCTTGAATTTTTTATTTGGCGAAAGTTTTTGGCGCGACCTGTTTAAATGAATGGTAAACCTATTTCTATAGCTTGATTGGATCTTGGATTTCAAAGCTGAATGGTCATTGGTTAATAAAACCTCATTAGGAAATTCTATATTTAATAAAAGCAAATGCAAAAATATTATACATTTAGGAATGGACAGTGGCGCAGCCACGGGAGGGGTTTGGGGGTTAAAACACCCCCCAGGGCTAAGAATAATTACTATAATTGCCTGTTATATGAATCAAAACCAAAATTAATATTTAAATGTTTTGGCGTTTTTCGAAATCCGCCGCTTTGAGAAATCAAACTCTATTCAACAAAGTGATTCAATTAAACGGCGAAAATTCTACTTAAAACTGTGGAAGCGCATATTACATGCATTGATTTTGTGAAAATTGGTTATTTGGACTAAGTCACTTTTTCGAGACGTTTTATGCTAAAAGAATGGTCATTTCCTGCCACACAGACGCTTTGAGTTTAAGTATTATACAATGGGCCATTTCTTAATTGCACTTCTGTCTTTGTTCCATGTTCGAAACAATAATAGACCATCGAATTTCAGAAAAAACATGAAACATACACTTTGCAGATCTCTCTCAGTTTCAAACGCTTTCAAACGCTCAGTTTTACGCTTTTTGCTCCCAATTATATCTAAGACCAAGCTTTTTACGTACCCAAGTAAAAATCTTTGTAAAATAAGAATTAAAAAAGGAGTAACTATAAAGTTGTAAAAAGCTGTTTTTGATTGTGATTGAACAAATTATCGCAATCAGTGTGTCTTTCGAACCATTTGTTCCTTAGGAGATCTGTACACAAATTTAAAGAATGTATTCCATTAGTTAGTAATGTAGCAACGAGTAATGGTGCTTGCTCTCGGAGAAGCATTGCCACCCGTGTCACGTTGGAAAGAAGCCTTTATTGTAATTTCATTGAGTTATAGATAATATGTCTGTGAGTATGGATTTTGAAAAGAGAGGGGTTAAATGTAAAACATTTTCTTAGACTGTATAAAATATAATTATACACAATTTTATGCTAATCATGCATTAATTTAAATTAATAAGCACATTGTTAAAACTCTGCAGTTTTAGCTTTATAGTCACTTGCTATTATAGAAAACGGTTACTTGAATATATTATGGAATATTCTCATTATTTTTTATTATTCTCATTCTCATTATACCTTAAAAGTAACCACCATGTCAAAAACCAAGTTTTTATACCAACTACACTATATGGCCGAAGATGACCGGTCATTTAGGAAGCAAAAAGATGAGGGGTTGTATCCAAATGTACAATAAGTATCCAAAAAGTACATGCAATATTGTGTACGCTGTCTTGGCACTAGTCAACAGATATTTGATACAACCCTCATCTTTTTGCTTCTTTTTGGGAACAACGGATTTCGAGCTTATTCTATCGACGATAATTTTCAGAATTTTCATTCTATGATTTTGTGACTACCACAAAACTTGCTCTATATAATTAGCTAATACATTATGCACATTATATTTTGATTGCATTTACGCATGCGCAGTGAAACATTTTTTTAAAAACCTCCTCATTTTTCATCCATTTTTTTATTATTTTTCAATTCTGATTGCAGAGTATTATGTACAATGTTGTCATATTTTCTGAAAAGAACTTTTTTTTATATTAAGAACTCTGCAAATCATAAGCAAAAAACTTGGCGAAATATGGGACTGTTTTTATAAAAACCTTAATTTCTCTACGAGTATACATGCTATCCTCATAAAAATGAACACAGTATATTACAATAAGCCATTTATTAATAATATCGAGTTTGAAGGTTTTTGCTACATTAGTTTTTACAGGGTTATCCAAAAGATATTAGTTCCTTTTCAATTTGTTGACGGTCCCCTATGGGGTTTCGAGAAAAAAAAATCTTCGCGGAAATATATGACCTATACTATACTGTTTACACACCCGCAGTTTCAGGTTAATTCCTCACGCATTTTTCTAGATATTTAACAAAACGTCTAAAATCGCAAATGACCGGTCACCTTTGGCCATATAGTGTATATCGCACGAACCGCAGTTTTAGAACGTTTTTTGCTCTTGCATCCTTTTAATTTCGAATTTTTGGAAAACTGTTCTTGGTGATCATTTACGTTTCTAGAGTAACAGCCATGCCAAATCTAATGTATCTTGCTCTAACAATTCCTAATAAATCATAATTAAGGCTATATAATGCTGCTAGCATTCTGTAGGGATAATACGTAAGTAAAAAAGCGTGCAAAAAGACGTCCGTCTGACATTAGCCTTAGATCGTTTCCAGACCGTTTTCCGCTCATTTCACCCTTTTTAAATTGATTTTTTTTTTTTTTTTTTTTAGGAACCGTTCTTGAGCATTTATACATCCCAAAAGTTATCACCATGCCAGATTCCAACCTTCTATATAAAATGTATCACACAAATCACAATTTTAGAAAGATTTTTTTTTTGTTTTTGTTTTTTTGCTCTTGCACCCTTTAAAATTTCGAATTTTTAAAAAACTGTACTGTTCAGGGCATGCATTTAAGTCTCTAAATTAACAACCATGCCAAATTCCATGTTTCTAGCCGTTGTTTTACCGATGTAAAATATAGCTTATGTTGAAACGGAGATAGTCACCATCATTTTGCCATTATTATTAAGGTTTCACTCTACGCTTAAAAAGTAAAATTGGAATTATTATAAGATCATTCGTGCGTCTTATTTTTCTGATGGTCAGCGGGGGAGTTGAGGGCACTCGGTGTACCTAAGCGACGTAGAATCTTCCAAGGATTGTCGGTAATGATTTTCGAAAAAAATGTGTCTGTAATTTGCCGAGATATTAATTAAAAACCCATGTAGAAAACAACGGTACGGATCAAAACAGTGTTGCTTCTTTGTGACCTCCTTTCGAAGCGTGCTTGGCACAGTGCCAAGTTTAAACTTTGTATAAGATCATTGTTTTAGGTAAGGTGAAACATCGTGATAAGCACTTCTTATTCCAACTGAATTCAATTATTGAAGGCAAATATTAAAAAGATAATTCATATAATAATTCCAAGACATTATAAGTCAGTAATTTTGAGACAAAAATTGCTTATAATTCAATAAATAATTCATTTATAAGGGAAAAAACTTTTCTATTACAAATCATTTCAATAATTATGTCTGAATATGCTTTTATTTTTAAAAATGAATAGAAATGTTTCGCGTTATTAAGCGTACTTTTTTTTTATTCCTTTAAAATTGCCCACTATTACACGAAATATGATTTACAAGTGACTTTTCGTGAGAATCTGCGACCTCTTTCCGAAGCGTGGTTGGTTCTGTACCAAGTTTAAACTTTGTACAAAGTATGTGTTTTAGAGGGAGAAATATTCATCGGTTTTCAATGCAGTAGAATTAAATTACGGCATGTGGTATTGTTATATGTACGCAAGTAAATATTATCTTTGAACAGTTCTGATATTTTGTATGGAACCCTTTGTATGCGAGTTAAGTTCGCACACGACCGATTATCTTTTTAAATCCGTTCGGTAGTTCCAAAATTAACCCCTACAAAAAAAGGTTACTTCTTTATAATATTAGTACAGGTAAGACTTCAGTTTGAACCCGGATATTTTTTAGAGAACTTTAACAATAATAAAGATGTTTTAACGAAATTTTCAACAGATTTATGTTACTTAATGGCAAATTCGATGTCATGTAAAGTACTGGAAGTGCACAATAAAAAAAAACCAATAAAATACCATGTTTAATATCAACTACATTCCAAAATATGGATTACCTAATTGACCACTAACTGGACGTAAATGATGATAAATTCCACCAATTTTCGTGATGTTGTTACATTTGGCAAAAGCACGGTAAGTATATTGAAAATTTTGTAAAAATGGCTTCATTATTATTAAAGTTAAAAACAAGAATTCGAGATTGTCTTGGAATGAAATCCTGTGTATTTTTGCTTGAACAAGTGGATGGGAATTTTGTTATTTTCTATGCAAAAATTATTTGCTGGACTGTACACTTACAACTCTTAAAGCTTGCCTCATCATCTTTAAACACTTTTTATAAATCTAACCTAGTTTGGGGTTATTTCATTGGTGCATTTTATGTTTTCTTACTCTAATACTGTAAACGCTGTTTCAATGAAACACAACCAATGTAACTGCGGGTAAAAAGCATTATGATTTGATTCATTAAAAAATATTAACCGGTGATTCAAATAACCGGCGAACACCTTTATCAAAAAACTCAACCCCTTCCCCTCCCCCCCCCAGAACCAAATTCTAGCTGCGCCACTGACATTGAAAATAAATGAAATAAGTCTGTTTACACGTTATTATGCCTTTTTAAAGCTTTAAAAGTCAATATTTAAGTACTTAAAAGTCAATACTTAATACTTGAGTTTTATTCAAAGCGTAGTTGCTCGAAGATCGGTGGTGCTGCCATCTACATTGCAATGTGTGAAAGATTGAAAATAATTAAAAAAGCGAAAGTTTCAGTTAAATCAAAGACATAAAAAAATTGAAAGATTAAATTGAAATTTCGAAAACACAGCGTAATCCAGAATGCTTTGATGAGTATGTGAAAGTTGGGAAAATGTTCCTTAGTAAATTTTACGTTCACACTTAAGTAATAATTTTCCGGAAGAAAATTGACAAAAGTCAAACTTTGACAATTTTTTTTGTGAAAAGTATTAATTTTAAAAGTAAAATAAAAAAATAGCGCGATTTTAAAGAAACAAATTTATCATCTTAATTTTTTTAGTGCATGTGAAGGTAAAAAGTTTTTCGTTATTATGTCAGAATGTAGAGTCCAAAACGCGCTTTTCATTTGAGAACAGCCTTAAGGGTGTTCTCAAATCGAAAAGGGCAACTTTCCGACATAAGTTCGAAAATGCATGAAACTAGCTGGTGTTGTTGTTCAGAAACTATGTAATTGAGTTGTTTTTTCCATTATTTTTTTTTTAAACGCAATAGATCTTTCAGAAAATAATGTCAATGTGGGAGTTTTGAACCGAATTTCCGTGCGAAGGGAGAAAGAGCACTCAAGAGCGGGCGAAAAACTGGTTTGTCACGTGATCGAATTCGCTTATAATTCAATAGGTAATTGATTGATAAAAAAAAATGAAAAACAGTTTCATTCCAAATCACTTTCATGGCCAGGCTTTCCAGTTTTAAATCTTTCCGTTAAAAAATGAATTTGTAAATATGTCAAAACGTTTTTCGCTTGTTGAGCAAAGCAGTTAAGAACAGCCTTAAGATGTGACATTTAAAGTGTTTTTGTCAATTTATATTTTAGAAAATTTTTCTCCTGACGAAGGTTTTAAAGATTAAACCGAAACGTAGAGATTTATGTTATTGATATATTTTTTACATCTTTTAATTTGTGAATAATTAGTGCGTTGGATAGCAACACCTTATTTGTTTTGTATCGATATTACAACGTAAAGTCCTTAATTATTATGCACAGTAATTTAAAATAATTTAAAAGTGCTTGCAAAAAATGCTCTTGTCATAAAAATAGTTGATTTGAGTATCTTGTTAATAATTTTGCTGTTTTTATTAATAAATAATCAATTAAACGTTTCTTTCTAATAACTTTGAACGGGAAATGAAAGTTAGTACATTTTTACTTTAATTTGTAGGTTCAGGAGGGCAGAAAATAGCATTTCATATTTGAAGACAACCATGGTATCAAAAATGAGTGCATGTGTTTCTCAATTTTGAGTACATTTGGATCGGAGCTATTTTGAATATGTAACATATTTAAAATTGAGTACTTATTGCTCAATTTTGAGTACCCATTTTTTTTTACAGTGTATGCGTTTTAAAATTTAACTAATTTTTTGCTTATTATTTCGTGTGTATAAATTCTATGTATCATAAACTGGGGCTACAAAAAATAATTCGACTACCGTAATTTCCGGCGTATAATCCGCGGATTAAACAATCATCTTTCGACCCAGAAAGTTTTAAAAATAAAATTTAACTTTTTAGATCGCGGTAAATATTTGGCTTCAATTACTAAATAAAATTTCTGGGTCCTAACAGAATTGTTTGATCCGCGGATTATACGCCGGAAATTACGGTACATTCCCGAAATTTCGGAAGCAGGGATGAGAGCGCTCCGACCTAAATGACCGATTTCTACCACTAAATTTTAATAGTATTCTTTGCTTTATTATATCTCAGAAATCCTGTCATTAAATAGTGCAAGAAATACTATTCAAATTTACTGGTACTAATCGGTCACTTGGTTCGGAGCGCTCTCATCCCTGTTCTGAAGGAGAATTTACAAAAGAGAGATTAAGTGATGGTTTAGTGCATTTCCTAGCTGAACTAAATTTTAAAATACTATGTAGTTTATATATATAACTCTATAAATCTTATACAGCACTACAAAAAAGTATTCGGATATTTTTCCGATCACAAATGGTAATTACTGAAAAGGGGTTTTCAAATGTGTTATGCGTTTTCGAAGTTGTTTACTTCGTTACAACGAAACCTGTCTATAACGATATTCTAGGGACCGAAAAAAATATCGTTATACACAATTTATCGTTATAGACAGGTTTCAATGTACAAGTGTTATAACATGATCAAGAAAACAGTATATACCTTACAATATACCGTAATTTCCGGTGTATAGCCCGCAGATCAAACAATTCAGTTTGGACCCAGAAATTTTATTCAGTATTTGAAGACCAATATTTAACGTGATCTAAAAAGTTACACTTTATTTTAAAAAATTTCTGCGTCGAAACACGATTGTTTGATCCGCGGGCTATACACCGGAAATTACGGTAAGCGCTTTTGGTTGAAAACAGTGTACACGTTCAACTACTTGATATATTCACGTTTTTAACAGAAATGAAATCTCATATTCTTGTTTGTTTAGTTTTTGCTGAGAATGCAGCACTACTGTATGCACACATTTTTCTAATCCATCCATTGAGTTCAAATATGTTAAGGAACTTTCGGTAGTGTTTAAACGGAATTTTTAAGAGTGTCAATTAACTGAACATCCTCAGGAGAGTATTTTTCTATTATTTTCTTCATTTCCAGTTGTTCCAGCTGGACCAAGAACCAATACGTTTTATTGAAACAGACATCACCCTTCCCACCAGCACGTGATGGTGGGATGATACACAGACTTCTCACATAAGTAGACTTAGACAGTGGCATAGCCTGGGAGGGGTCCAAATGCTCTGGAACTCAGTAATATTGTAAAGGTTTTTTCACCTTCATTAACCCTCCGACTGTCTTGGAAAAGGGCAAAATTGCAATGTTGTTTTCTCTGCATTTTGTTTTAAATGCTAAAAAAATGATTATTTGAACATTTTATAAAAAAAATTAATAACGAATATGAATGCAACCCTTGGAAGTATTAATTATTGTTCAATGTATTAAAAATACATTAAATCAATAGAATAATATTACTTTAAATATTGCTTGTATTGCAGTGAAACCTGGAGCTTAGTGAACGTATTAACACGGGCTTGTCAGTGAGGGGGTTAATAGCAGAACATTCTCCGATCAGGTAAGGCGAACATAACTTTACAAAATTAGTGGTATCAAGAGCATTTGGAACCCTACCCTCGTTACACCACTGGACTCAGAACCGGTAACCTTTTCTTGAACAAAGATCAATGCCCACCATCACGCGATGGTGGGCAGAAAAAGAGCGCCAAACCGGTTTTTTCATTTAAACTGTCATTGAATTTTCCACCTCCCGCTCCCACCAATAACTTTATGAAGCAGAAAGTTGCTAAGAAAAGGATCGCCGCAAAAACACGACACCATTTTGGCGAATAATGATGAATCATGTTTGGTTCAAGTTTCTCTAGCTCCAGCAATAAGGAAAGGGCATGTTTACAAACAAACACTTTCGTCAACCAATCTACCAACTACATTTTTGTCATAACGATCATTGTAGGAATAGCCTTGGCGATGTAGGCCAATCATATCAGAGACCTGTTAAACGTAGACCAATCAAATTTCCCTAGCTCATGTGTACAGGTAGGAGTCATAATGAATGAACAGGTTTTTCTTGCTGACCAACAGTAATTCAACCAACAGTGACGTCAGCTGCCCTTTCCTTATAGAGATATGTCGTTTAGCGTTTTCCTGGTCTATGTTGATCACGCTAACATAGCTGAAAGAAAACCCACCCACCAAAGTCAGTTTACTAACTTTTCGTTCGAAAAGAGGAGGGTATAACGTCAAATGTGTAAAGGGAATAGCACTTTGTTCCCTACCGAGTGTTCAGTTCCTGTTCAGTAAGATATTAACATAAACTGATTTATGTTGACATGTATTAAAATGAGTTAAACATTCTTCGTCTTCCATACTTAGAAAAAATATTTTATATTCTCCATCGAGAAAAAATAATAAAAGCACGACCAAAACTTACGAAGATATAATACTTTGAATTTTAAGTAGTTTCAACCTTTTTTGTCACTAAAGTCGCTTAATAAACATATAACAAAAGGTGGAAGTTTGTAACGCCAAAAGCTATTGTAGCACTATTTACGTAGGTACCTTAACTCTAGCTAATCATCCGTAATATGGTCGGTACCATGTCAAACTATCCAATGTGAAAACAATGGACTACTTTTTTTAAATTCAGATTTCTTGATTGGCACCACTTTTTGAAATAGTAAAATTCGCTTTATTTAATGGCATATTAATTAAGCCAACAAGGGGTAGTTAACGAGGGGAATTTTACATTTCATAAAAGTGGTGCCAATCATGTAATCTGAATTTTTAAAAAGTAGTCCACTGTTTTCACATTGGATTGTTTGACATGATACCGACGATATATGGGAGTTATAAAACGTTGATAATTCATCATAAGTAAAGATAAGTTTATCGGTCTTTTCCTTGGTTTTAGGTAGTTTCGTAAGAAATACTACCTATTGCAGTCGTTACCATTGTGCGACTTTTGAAAAATTCCTTCATAACTTTTCATTATATCACCCTAGGAACCCAAAACCACCCCCATTTAAAAAGTTTATATATATGTATGTATGTACTAAATTTTGTCCGCATGATAAAAGTCGCAATTATGCACGGATCGTTTTCAAACTCGCCAAAAACTTTGAGATGGCTAACTCCTCGGCGGGGATTGAAAATGAGCAAAATCGGCCCAAGCGAATGGAAATGGGGGGGAGGGGTTAAAAATTTTGAATACCGTCTTAACAAGATTCTGATAAAACCTGCTCTCACACAACAATGACAGGAAAAAATAAATATTTTTCGTCATAGCAGTTGCCAACAATTAAAAAAAAACAATAAAATTTTCACCACACCAATAGCTTTTCTATTGCAAGAATTTCACGTGAAAAAATAAATTAAATAAATCGTTTGACGAATTGAAAACAAATTGAATATTACGTCATAAGTTTTCTAGTGCAAGATTTCAGCATGGAAACTCAAAATGAAATAAATAGTTTGACGAATTAAAAAATATATATATATTGCGTCATATTAGAAATATAATGGACCGCAGCAGGTGAATATGTAACGTCATGTGAGTTTGAAGAAACGTATTAAAACATGATAAAAACCCGACTATGGAAATATTAACATATTTTAACACTTTGAGGTTCTCTGAATTTGTTTTAGCCATTTTTAAACCTATCCCATATACATACGTGTGTGTATTCGTGTATATTAGAATTTTCACAAAATGGTTAGCTCCCTAGAGTTCATTCTTAGTGAAGGAACTGGGTTTATCTCTAATCTTGATTTAAGTTTTGTTGGTGAATTTAGTACTTAACATCGAAATCTACCTCCACTTGTAGGTCAGAGCCGGCAGGGATTTTTTTTTCTTTGTAAACTAATTAAAAAAATTCTTTTATAAATTTATAAATTATGTATTTTTAACTACCCTTTCAGGAGGCAAAGTATGTCTTTTGCTAATGTCACCAAAATTTTTGAAAATAAATAAAAGCTTTTTCTCCTTTTTTTCGTATAGTTTCATTTACATTTTTAAGTCGCATAATGATTGATAATTTTCTGAGTTTATGTAAGGCGCAGAATACCATGCGGAAATACTTATACATAAATGGAAGATCTTCTTTCTCTCAAATTTTGTGGTCGACTTACATACATTATTTACTATAATACATTATTTGTTAATATATTTCTTTTTGAATGTTAACGTAGGAGCCCCCTCCCCCTCCGAAAAAAAATTCCACGGTAATAAGTGAGATAAATATAGAGTTTACTGAACGAAAATTTTGTCTTAGAATGAAAAAAAGTGACTGTTGTTTATCTTATCTAAAGCTTAATTTATTAACATTTTCAAGGCAAAGTATTTCTATTGCTAAAATGTTTGAACGACATCACAATTTACGAAAAACATATATTTAGAAAAGTAAAAGGTTTTTTTCACGTAAATAATAAAAAGCAAATTTTACTCCAAAGTTGAGCCCTTTAAGCTGTGGTTGGAGAATTTCTTCCCACTTAACTTTAATGCCCAAATGTCACAATGTCACCTGAATTTGCGACCAAATTTATTTAAAAATAATTTAATGCATTTTTTCGTGTATATAATAAACCGAATTTTCGGTTTGCAAAGATCTGGTGCTAATTTGACATTTGAGTATTAAAATCAAGTGGGAAGAAATTCACCCTTCAGATCTTAAAAAGATGAATCATTTGCAGGACTCGGCAGCATTCCTTTTTTTTTTTTTTCTTTTTTTTTTACCTTTGCTACTACCATTTTAAAACTGTAATCTTTGTCGCACATTCCTTAACACTACAAGGCTCGAAAATTTTGCTCTAGATTCATAAAAATATTTCAATCCAGAATTGTTATTTAAAATTATTTAACTTATTTATTTAACGTAATTCTGTTTAAATTTAACTTATTTTATGAAAAAAATTCTGACTCCAATGGACATTTAATCATGTGGTCGGAGTCGAATCGACTCCTTTCGGGCGTTCTAGTGTTAAACACAGTGTTGCCAGATTGGAGACTTTTTTGTCCCCAGATTGTTGAATGGCATCGCTTTTTTAAAATAGAAATATTCGGCCTATTTAAAAATAGATTAACAAATCTGTAAAGTAAGGCGAATTATACTATTTTTAAAAAGTGGTGACAGTCAAATAATCTGAATTCAAAAAAATCCCTAATCTGGCAACACTGCTTAAACATTTGCAACAGCGTGGGTGCCAGTTTCTTCTTTTATTTATAAAACTTTAATTCACGCCGGAAATTGCAAAGTAAAATAATTGCTTAATATCGGTGAAAAATGTTTCTCATTAAATAAAGAACAAAATTTTATTCGGATTTTCTATAAAGATTTCCGAATTTCCGAATTTAAAAGAAATGCCAAACTGGCAGCCCTGTGCTGGGTTGCCAGTGGGCTACTTTTTTTAAATTCAAATTTCTTGATTGGCACCAATTTTCTGAAACCGTAAAATTCGCCTTATTTAATGACATATTAATTAAGGAGAAAACAAGGGGAAATTTACCATTTCAGAAAAGTGGTATCATTGAATAAATTTGAATTAAAAAAGTAACCAACTAGCAACACTGGTACTGTGCAATAGAAATATACTACAAAGGATTTTATTTTGAAATAGTGGGTATTTTGAAGTGGGTAACGAATTTTAGGAACGTTGCAATCGCTGCATTTGCATCACAGACGCATAGATGCGTCCGTTTCTGGAATTTCTATTTTATTCAAAAATTTCGAATTCATATAGAAAATACCGAAAGAGAATGTTTTACTTAGTGAAATCAAAAAGCTTTTGTCATTAAATAAAGTAAAAATTATAAATCAGAATTTCTGGTATGAATTCGAAATCTCTGAATAAAAAATAATTTCCTGAAATGCGCGTTTCGAAAGCAAATGGGCTTAAATAATAAACATCCCAAATAAAAAAAATTTCGAATTAATTATTTATAAATTTTAAAAAAGCCTCGTTAACTCGTCGTTGATGCAAAAAGTAATGGCTTGATCCATTTGCATAAATAATCTGTAATTACTTTTTACATTTATACATTATAATTATTTCTAAAGGAACTGTAAAATAGAAATAAGTTTAGGAATAAATCAGGGTTAAAAATCCTGTCTTTTAAAATAAATACTGTTTTTTCATAGTAACAAACTGGCAGGTACTTAGACTCCATCATACATTTCAGTCACGCAAAAGAACTGTACCCAAGCTAGAACAAATGATTCTGGCGAAGATAAACAATCCAGAGTTTAATCTACATTTTGCTTCTTCTTTATATGAAGGATAATATGTTTGTTGATCGAAAGTTTTAGATGCCACTCGCAATACTTATTCTAAATATTCCATTCTGAAATAATTCAAAGTTTCAAAAACAAATATATTTTTAAGTTCATAAAATAAATAAAAACATGTAGGAACTTTCGCAGTTTTCACAGCATGATAAAAAATACTATAGTTTCATCGCAATAAAAATTAAAATTTACTATACAGATGCATAGACACCTTATGTGTTCCAAGAATTGTGCAGTCAACAATCTACAAACATTACGGTACTGAATATTGAAATAATATTTATCAATAAATCGACATTTATAAATATTATTGCTGAGCTGTATTTATTACAAGAGAATAAACTAAAATGCGGTTGCAAAGAGAAAATTAATTTTTTTTTAAGTTAATAATCAAAAAGATGATAATACACATATTTTAACTATTTCTACGATATATATTATTGTAATGTTCAGGAAATTTAAAGGTCAGATACAATTGAAATTGTCTTCATGTGACAAGATTTGAACATGCATGAATGAAATTGATCGAGTTTAAAGTTTATAAAAATTCAATTCAAGTATATAAATAACTCAATATTTATGATTTTTGAGTTAGTTTGAAATTTAAAATTTAAGTACAACTGAAATTGTCTTCACGTGACAATATTTTAATATACATATATGAAGTTAATTAAGTTTAAAATTTATAAAAATACAAATGAAATAAACAAATAACTTCAACTACATCAATATTTATGATTTTTGAGTAATGACATTGTTGTGTTTAATAAGGGTAATATAAAAATCTTTTTTCCTTGCATCATTTAAAAACACATTTATAGTCACACATCTTATACTATAATGCGAGCAAAAATTGTGTGTGTGTGTGTGTTGGTGTGTGTGTGTATGTAAATTTTATCTTGAGAACGGCTCTAACGATTTTAATTAAATTTTGCACCCGACCGTTTCCGGGCACGTAAAAAATTGTGTGTGTGTGTGTATGTAAATTTTATCTTGAGAACGGCTCTAACGATTTTAATTAAATTTTGCACCCGACCGTTTCCGGGCACGTAAAGACCATTGGGCTGGGTCTCGTGTTCGAGAAAATTCGATTAGTGGGTGATTTTTTTTCATAATGGGTCAGGGTCTAGCTAATTATATCTAAAGAACGGCTCAATCGATTTTGACCAAATTTTATATCCAACCATTTTCGGGCACGAGAAGACTATTGGGCTAGGCCACGTGTTTGAGAAATTTCGATTTGTGGGTCTAGCTATTTTTATGTAAAAAACGGCTCTAACGATTTTCACTAAACTCTATATTCTACAATTTTGGATTACGAGAAGACCATCGGGCTAAGTCACATGTTCGAGAAAATTCGATTAGGGGGTCATTTTTGGGTCACCGTGGGTCAGGCTAAGTTTATCTAGATAACGGCTCTAACGATTTTGACGAAATTTTGCACTCTGCTGTTTTCAGGCACGAAAAGACGATTGGCATGGGTCATGTGTTCGAGAAAATTCGATTAGTGGGTCATTTTGGGTCATAATATGTCAGGGTCAAGCTAATTATATCTAGAGAATGGCTCAAACGATTTTGACTGAATTTTGTATCTAACCATTTTCGGGCACGAAAATACCATTGGGATGGATCTCATGTTCGAGAAAATTCGATTAGTGGGTCATTTTTGGGTCACCGTGGGCCAATCTATCTAGATAACGGCTCTAACGATTTTGACGAAAGTTTGCACCCTACTGTTTTCGGGCACGAAAAGACCATTGGGATGGGTCTCGTGTTCAAGAAAATTCGATTATTGGGTCATTTTGGGTCATAATGAGTCAGGGTCAAGCTAATTATATCTAAAGAACGGCTCAATCGATTTTGACTAAATTTTGTATCTAACAATTTTCGGGCGCAATTTTCTGGTCATGAGATGACGTTTGGGCTAAGTCACATGTTCGAGAAAATTCAACTAGTGGGTCATTTTGGGTCACAATGGGCGAGAGTCAAGCTAATTGAATCTAAAAACATGCTCAAAACATTTTGACCAAATTTTATATTATACCATTTCTGGGCATGAGAAGAGAATTGGGGTAAGTCACATGTTCGAGAAAATTCGATTAGTGGGTCATTTTGGGTCACCGTGGGTCAATCTTTAGTTATCTAGATAATGGCTCTAACGATTTTGACGAAATTTTGCACCCTACTGTTTTCGGGCACGAAAAGACCATTGGGATGGGTCTCGTGTTCGAGAAAATTAGATTGGTGGGTCATTTTGGGTCATAATGGGTCAGGGTCAAGCTAATTATATCTAGAGAACGGCTCAATCAATTTTGACTAAATTTTGTATCTAACAATTTTCGGGCACAATTTTCTGGTCATGAGATGACGTTTGGGCTAAGTCACATGTTCGAGAAAATTCAATTAGTGGGTCATTTTGGGTCACAATGGGCGAGAGTCAAGCTAATTGAATCTAAAAACATGCTCAAAACATTTTGACCAAATTTTATATTATACCATTTCTGGGCATGAGAAGAGAATTGGGGTAAGTCGCATGTTCAAGGAAATTCGATTAGTGGGTCATTTTGGCTCACAATGGGTCAGGGTCAAGCTAATTGTATTTAAAAAGCGCTTCAAGACATTTTGAAAACATTTTGTATAATACCGTTTCCGAGCATGATAAGACCATTGGGCAGGGTCGCAGAAAATTCAATGTACGAGAAAATTCAATGAATGGGTCATTTTGGGGCCTAATGGATCAGGATCAAGCTAACTTTATCTAAAAAACGGCTCAAAAGATTTTGACAAAACTGTGTACTACACCGTTTCTGGACAATATAAAACCAGTGGTCTGGGTCGCATACTCAAAAAAATTCTATTAGTGGATCATTTTGGTGATAATGGGTCGGGGTCAAGCTAACGGCATCCATCTCAAAAATGTTCAAACAATTTTGACGATTTCTTTTTGTTATACCGTTTCACAGAACAAAAACACTTTCGATAAATTTCGGTTAGTGGTTATTTGAATCAACGTGGGTCAAGCTTATTTTATCTAGAATATGACTAACGATTTTCACTAAATTTTGTATTCCATCGTTTTCAGGCTCGAGAAGAGTATTGTATTAGATCGCATGTTCGAAAAAAATCGATTAGTGCGTCATTTTGGGTCACTATGTCTCAGGGTCAAGCTAATTGTATCTAAAACAGCAAGAATGATTTAGTGGGAATAATATATCGAGATAAACAGAAAGCTCATTTTGACCGAGCTTACCTCGGTCATTCCTGCTAGTTTTTTCTTAATTACTAAGAAACAGACAACATTTAAATATCTGTATATTTGCAATAAATAATTTTTAGTTGTTGTTTGCAATTAGGATTTTGCACCTGTTTCTAAAGGAATTTTGAAACAGAAATATTAATGGCATCATTTTATGAATAAATGTCTTCATGGGTCAATTATCCTGTGTTTCAAAATAAATACTATTTTCCCATAGTAACAAATTGCCAATTACTGAGTCAGTTGGTTGTATAGCGGGTAAAGGCATAAGTTCCATTTATGTACATGATGCGCTAAAATAAAAGTTTCGACAAAACACCAAATTATTCTCAAAACGTTATGACAAAAACTTGTCATTAAAATAAATTTAATAAAAAATAAAGCTTAAGTAGAAATTCAACCCGGTTAAATAGTCCAGGCAATAGAGACCGTATAGGGGCTCTACCTAGCAAAATTTAGGGTAGTTCTGGAAAAAGGCTTACTATATGTTTTTTTGGGTCGCTGAATCTGAATTTTTAACTTCCCACCAAAATTTTCCCCGCAACCCACCCAAATTTTGGTAAAATGTCCCCCAAGAAAGGTTTATATTAAAAAATTCACTTTTTTTATTGTTTTAGGGAAAAAGTATCTAGATTCAAAAAGTAGACAAAATTTGCAACAAATAAGATTTATGACATTATGATGTAGGATGAATGGGGAGGGGTGGATCTGCCTCGGCACATGAGCCGCCGTGCTGCGTGGACTAAGTTGCGCAATTCTACTTAACCACTCACATCGTTTACATTCGCTCTCCCGTCTCCCTTCCGAACTTTCCCTATAAGGTTTACTTTAAGTTTTTCGGGTCGCTGAATCCGAATATGTAACTTCCCTCTAAAATTCCTCACCCCACAACCCCCCCCCCCAAAAAAAAAAAAAAAATAAAATACTTGTTTTTAAATTAAATTTTTTATTGTTTTAGGGGAAAATTATCTAGAAATTCAGAAAGTAGGCAAAATTTGCAACAAATAAGATATATGACAGTATGACGTAGGATGAATGGGGAGGAGTGGATCTGCCTCGGAACATGCGCCGCGGTGCTGCGTGGACTAAGTTGCGCAATTCCACTTAACCACTCGCATCGTTTACATTCGCCCTCCCGTCTCCCCTCCGAAATTTCCCTATAAGGTTTACTTTAAATTTTTGTGTCGCTGAATCCTAATTTGTAACTTCCCACCAAAATTTCACCCGGCAACCCCCCCAAAAAACTGATTTTTTGAAAAAATTTGGTTTTTGAGAACAGCGCGCGGGGAATGTTCCGAGGCAGCCTTCCTCTCCCCGTTTATCCTACGTGATTATGTCATATATCCTTTTAGTTGCAAATTTTGTCTACTTTCTGAATTTATACATACTTTTCCCCTAAAACAATAAAAAATTTAATTTAAAAACAACTATTTTGGGAGGTTGCGGGGGGAGGAATTTGGGGGGGAGTTAAAAATTCGGATTCAGCGATCCAAAAATCTTAAAGTAAACCTTATAGGGAAAGTTCGGAGGCGAGACGGGAGGGCGAATGTAAACGATGTGAGTGGTTAAGTGGAATTGCGCAACTTAGTCCACGCAGCACCGCGGCGCATGTTCCGAGGCAGATCCAACCCTTCCCATTCATCCTACGTCATAATGTCATCTATCTTATTTGTTGCAAGTTTTGCCTGCTTTCTGAATTTCTAGATACATTTCCCTAAAACAATAAAAAATTGATTTTTTTAATAAAAACCTTTTTTGGGGGGCTTTTTACCAAAATTTGGGAGGGGGTTGGCGGGGGAAATTTTGGTGGGAAGTTACAAATTCGGATTCAGCGACCCAAAGAACATAAAGTAAGCCGATTTCCAGAACTATCATTAATTTTGCCAGGAAAAATTCCCTATTGCCTGAAGTAAAATGACACTAATCATGCCTGCAATTGCCATACTTTTACATTTAAAAATGATTCAGTAAATGTTTCAGAAAGATTCGCGTTGGTGATCCTTATATTTTTTTTCTTATATAACTGCCTGAGCATTATACTTAAAATTTTTCGTTCAATTTTACTTTTGACTTCTTCAGATTTGCGAAGTCATTCAGGCAAATAGTTTAGGACGTATGCAAGTTTAAAATTCGGAAATCCTAATGTTATATTCATTTTTAATCTTTTCAAAACGGGTTGCAATGTGCTTAGTTTTTTTAAGTATAACTCAAACGCTGCTAATCGAAACGATCTGTAATTTTAGATTAGCATAGTTGAAGAGTCTAAAAAACAATATCCGTTAAAATTTTATAGGTTACAATTCATATTTATTTTTAAAGATTATTTCAAATTATACCTAAATTTGCAACTAATTTTTGAAAAAAAAAATAGAATTGTAACTTACGAATTTTTTAACTGAAATCGAATTCTAGTACCTTCAAATATGCGAATTCAAAATTACAGCTCATTCCGCCGTGTAGTTTTTTAAATTCTGAATCCTAATACTTTTTTATTCCTGATTAGTCCTGAATCAGTTGGCTTTGGGCAACTTAACAGTTTTCCGAAGTACAATGCACATATAGTTTTCATCAATTTTACTGTTGATCGCTTTTCTGAATTTTGGGTTATGTTCAAAGAAAGAATTGGTGAATCGGGATCAGCCATTAAGACAATGGAGTCTCAATAAAGAGGAGGAGACATGTAGTGTACTGTTTACCAGTTGCGAGCGAAGTAACTGAGGATGTTGTCGCAGGATAGCGGCTGGTTTTTTTTTTAATCGGATCGGCAGTTTCTTATTGCCGCCGGGACAAACTTCCCGCCAGTAAAATTGAATAGAAAATTTCGTTTCATTTAAGCCTCTTATTCATGGAAATATGTTCTCCCAAATATGGTAAAATTTTCTATTTGCTTTTATTGGTGTCAGTTTGCCTAGCAAAACAGTCAATTTCTTTCTGATACTTGCCAACATTCAATTAAACTTCCGTAAAAAGTGAGTTAAGTTGACCCAGGTTTTACGCGTTACTAAACAGAAAATTTATATGATGTATCATTATATATTTAAAATCCCGTTTCTCTTTGAAATCTATTTGAATTAATTTCTTTAGTAAATTTCTGGTTCGAAACGTGTTTAACCCGGATCAATTTAACTCACATTTTACCGAAGTTTAAGGGAAAGTTGGCAAGTACGCTTTCACTGGTTGTCATAATATGGCGATAACGCGAAGCCTGACTTCGCGCCAAAGTAAACTTTCACCAGTAAAAATGAAAATCTCTTTCTGACATTATTTATGACTGAAATGTTTTATTAATGATGCGGTTAAATAATGATTAAATTCATTTATAATTTTATTTGTGGAAGATTCTGCCGTCGATAATCAACCCCTGCAAAATCGGTTACAGTTGAAGCTTCACTATTTTAAGGATATATATGTCAGTTCCTTTTTATTAATAGTTCAAAATTAAGACTAGCTTAATTTCCAATAAAAATGTCAAAGCCCTAATATTCCTTCCAGTACTTGCCACCACAGAATCAACCCTCCCCCAAATAGTTACACACAGCTCAATTCACGCATAGTAGCCCTTACATAGCTCAATACACAGATAGTTTTTCATTAGCTGTTGATCTCTTTTCTCATTTTGGGGGAAAAGAGTGATATTAATGGGTAATAATTCAATTAATTGAAGTTGTTACGTTTGGAGCGCATTTCTTTAGCTAACGCCCCTTTGGTCATGTGACACACGGGGCGGGCGAGCGTAGGAGAGAAGGAATGCGGATTCTGTTTTCAGTGTGGAAGGTATAGGTATTGTTTGATGCCGTGCTGTGGCCGGCGAGAGTTTTAACCCCTTAATTCTCGCTCCCGTGATATTCAAAGGCCGTGTGTCTTACTCAGATTGTTTGATGCCCACCAGTTTTATAAAATAGTGTAATTGGTTTTATTCTGGTCTCATTTTACTTGTCATTAGATAAGTTGAACATTTCTTTTCCAAAAAAGTGGTGGCAATAAGCAATCTGAATTTTTAAACCGCTATGTAATGCGACCGTTAAGGGGTTAATGCACTGCTCAAAACAATTAAAGGATATTGCAGTTTTAGGTGGATTTTGTATCTGGTAAACTGTTTAGCTGATTGATACATGGTCGACAGACATAGTAGGTTATATGAGAATAAATTACACATGTTTGGCAGAAAAAAATGCATTTTATTGCGCATTTGTGTACTAAAGGAAAAAAACACAATTTGTGCATATGAGAAAAAAAGAATAAGAAAAGGTGTTTTCTTCAAAGAAAATCATTTTCAGTAGGGGGTATGGTTTCCACGGGCGGCCAGCAACGTTGAACACCTTTGAGGCATGGACTCAATGAGACTATTAATGACGAGTTGGGGTATTCTGCCCCACTCTTCCAGAAGAGCTCTTTCCAGTTCTTGGAGAGTTTGTGGGGGTTGTTGGCGGCCAGAAACTCGTCTTCCTAGAGCGTCCCAAACGTGCTCGATTGGATTCATGTCTGGAGAACACGCTGGCCATTCCATTCGAACGATTTCTTCCTCAAAAAGGAAATCCTCCACCAGGTTTGCACGATGTGGCCTGCAGTTATCGTCCATTAAAATGAAGTTATCTCCGATTGCTGCAGCGTAAGGGACTACAATAGGTCTGAGGATCTCATCCCTATATCGGCGACCAGTCAGAGCTCCATCTCGAATGATGTAGAGGTCAGTGCGCCCGTCAATGGAGATGCCACCATACACCAACACTCCTCCACCGCCAAATCTGACACTTTCGTGCACGAACGCAGGATTATTCCTACTGCCACGGTCCCTCCAGATGAAAATACGCCTATTATCCGGATGCACAGAAAAACGGGACTCGTCAGAAAACAGAATATTGCTCCATTCATTTCTGCTCCAGTTGACATGCTCGGTTGCCCACTCCCTGCGGTCGCGACGATGCCTTGATGTTAATCTAACACATACCATCGGTCGGCGAGCATACAGACCTACAGCATGGAGCCAGTTTCAGACAGTCTGAGTTGAAATCGTGGTGCCTGTAGCCGAGCGAATGTGTTGTTGGAGAAGAGTAGCGTTCATGGTTCGGTGTCTCCGAGCTGTTAACGCTAAATACCGATCTTCATTGGGCGTTGTTGCCCGTCTACGACCTTGCCCTGGTCTTCGGCCTGCACATCCATTCTCCAAAAAACGGTTCCAGATCCTAGAAATGACACTTTGTGACACTCCAATGGCTTGCGCTACTTCGGCTTGAGTTTGGCCCACTTCTAACCTACCAACAATTCTCAAAGCTTCTGAATCTGTCAAATGACTTCGCTGAGACATCGTACTCATCGAAACAAAGCAATCACTGAATGCCGATCATCCTTGTCTTCATTCTCTTTTATCCAGTTGAAAGTCAAATTTCATTCGCTGCCACTGAAGCGACGTTTTTGACGTCGAACTCAAAATTTGCATACTCCACAGTTTGAAAACCAGAAAAATTTGCATTTGTGATTCTCTTCTTCTATTTTCGGCAAAAAAAAATTCGTTTATATCTTTATTTTATATAAAACTTCAAATATCCTTTAATTGTTTTGAGCAGTGTATATAAAACGAAAGTTAGATATAAAATTTCACAGGTGCTACAGGTATGTAAAAAGTTGGTATTGTAAGAGGAAGCGGAATGGTGTAATATTACTACATGTATAATTGTGGAGTATTGTAATGTGTTACATTGGATATAATGTACTATATATTGTTTGCGTGCTTTTCATCGTCTTGTCCTCGTCGAATATTTGTACTGTCCTTCTGCATTTTTATAAATAAACTTAGTTTTGTGTTAAAAAGAATTAGTGATCTATGACCTAGGACTATACTTCTGACTTCAAGCGGGAATTGAGTCTTATAGAAGTCATTAATTGAATATGCTGATTATGTTTAAAAAAAATAGTTGGGTACCTCACGTGATCGGCTGAAGTAAGATATAACATAGATAACACCTTATCTTATTAAAAAAATGAAAGTTCCATTTTTTTTTTTTTTTTTTTTTTTTTTTTTTGTCGGAAATTTTGAATTAAACATCTTTACAATGTTATTTTATTCTAACGTGAAATGACATGATTTAACACGACATGTTTTTCTGTCATTTTCAAAAAGTTGCTACCGAACTTCTTATATGTAAAACAGCGACCTCGGATTACTAGGCCTACTCAATAACACAACAAAGGCGGCTCTTGCAGGTGGAATATTTTCATCGATCTCTTGAATTTTAATACCAGTATTTTTAAAAAGCATTTGTCGAGTAATTTAATAGCAGGCGGAGCAGGTGATAGGAGGTAATAGCAGGTGATATAAGGCGAAGAATACTTGTATAAAAAACTGGTATTCAAATTCAAGGGACCGTACAAACGGAGATAAAAAGTCCACCTGCACCAGCGGGACATGTTGGGTCAGTGCGTAAAGTGTAGTATTCGGGGAAGGAGGGGGGGGGGTAGACCAAATGTGAAAAATTAAGGTAAAAAAATGAAGTTTGGATGTTTTTGAATTTGTAATAGGGATTTATGCTAAATTTTAAATTTATGAAGCCCAAGGTTTTAAAAATATCTATTGATTTTTGCCATGAATTTGTTGATAATACTTTGTTTGTTTGTGGAAGTGCTCATAAAATAAAAACAAATTACTTAAATGATTTTTATAATCTGTATGCAGGGCTCTCACTCGATCTGCTTTTTGAACGACACTTTTTTTCAAAGAGAAAACTGCTTTTAATTTTCGTTGAAACTTACCTCGAAAGGAGTTTTTGTTGGAATTGTTGCAAAAACCTATCACGAATTTTTTTTCTTAAAAAAAAACACTGATTTTCAAAAAACGGACCAGTTTGAGCTCTGTGTATGCCTTAAGTGCTTTTTTTTATTTCTGTTTACAAATGTTTTCTAATAGTAATTATGGGAGGTAAAATTTATATAACTTCAGAATTTCAAGATAATTTTTTCATTATGAAAAAGTGAAAAAATATTTTTCTGTAAATTTTAATGAATTTTCAAAATTTGGCAATTTCTGAGCAAACTTTCGGTGTTTGAAAAATTATCAGTAGATTTTAAATAGTTTTGTAGTGAATTTTCATCTTTCATTACACTTGAAATCACACTTCTCTATGTTGCAAATTTCTCATAAACTAATTGGAGTTAGTTTACATTGTACAAAATATATTTGCGTTATCAGATCAATACTACCTTTAAGGCGGTTCTCAAATGCCCTGCTCGACAACGCAAAACTTTCTGACACATTTTAAGACTCCTTTTTAAATGCAAAGGCATAAATTTGACAGGGCTGACTATTAAAGTGATTTGAAATCAAAATGAGTTTTCCATTTTTTGATAAACTAATTACTTATAAATTTATAAGCAATTTTAGTCACGCGTCGACAAGTTTTTCTAATCTCTCGTGAAATCGCATCCGGAAATTCAGATCAAAATGCCCACTTTGACATTAACACGTTCACGCCGGCGCGGTGGGTCACGCTCGACTGTCTCAGATCTGCAAAGTCTCCGGCTTTTTGGATACCTGTATTTTAATACAGAAAATTTTATTTTAATTAATTAGAACAATTGGGCGATTTAAATGAACAAAATTTTCTCTAGAATAATAGTGGTGTGAAAAAAGCCGGAGACTTGACAACTCTGAGACAGTCGAGTGTGACCCACTGCGCCGGCGTGAACGTGCTAATTTCTGAAAGATCTTCTGCCTTTTACCCCTTCAAGGGCGGTGGTTCTTTTTTGGACCATCTAATTTTAATTCCTAAACGCTACATTGACACCAGAATAATGGAATGAAAATTTTCCTTTTATTAAGTATGTGAACGTATATACTTTATACAACGTTTTATATTCGTTTATTAGGTATAAATTCTGAGGCTGTAATTAGCTAGAATTGCGTTAGAAATTGAGAACATTGTCTTTTGATTCAATGTAGCATGTGCAATTGAACACTGAGCAATTCAATTGAACACTGAGCTTGATTTTCAATAACTTTGATACAAATATATATCTTGTTGAGGAACATTTTGGAAAAGTCAACATATTTAATGTCTGAGAAGTACCAGCATTTCAAGTGACTTTAATTTACAATGTGTGTCTCTCTCTGTTCTGTGGTGCTTTGGGCATTTCATATACTTAATCCCATTGTGATATGGACCTTGAACATTGATGCTTGCCTTACAGTATGTTGTCATTTCAGTGTACTTCAGTGTTCTTTTTATGAAGTTCTTCATAAGTTGTAGGTTAACTATAAACATTTCAGGCCGTGTTGGCAACCCTGTTTTAATGTTATTTGGTCTATATTTTAGTTGATGATCGTAACCTGTAAACCATCTGTAACCATTCCTGTAAACCATCATTTTTGTTATTTTGTTGCATGGCTACCTTAAACATGCGTATTTTGTATTTTGTATTTTGTGTTTTTTTTTTTTTTGTAACATAGCGAGTTTTTATTTATTAGCATATTTGAATATGCCATTGCTTCACTTTAGTAAGTTCTAATGTTGCCGTTGTTCGGGTCCGTTCGGGCTGTGGTAGAGCTGGATAGTGGTGCGTTCTTTTTTCCCGCCAGGACATTAATTCCATTAACCTCGCGGTTGGCGTCCTGGTTGGGTGTCCCAAGTATGTGAACGTTATTAAATTTTATTAAGTATGTTTTTCTCCACATGTGATGTTGATATTTCGATTGGTGAAAACTTCATTCAGTTTGCTTGTTACTAGACATCTTCTACAGAAATGTTCTCCTACTAAGAAGCTGCAGTTTACTTGGGATTTTCTGACATGCTACCTGTTGAGGAAGTTTGGCTATTGATTCTTAATAAACTTTATGAACTTTACTTTTCAGTTGTGGGTTACCTCAAACCCTCAAACTATGTAAATTGTCCTTATTTTGGTATTTTATGTTAGTTGTAGGTAACCTATAAACCTATATTCGTTGTTTAATTTAGTTTTGTTGCAAGTATCCTAT
Organism: Maratus speciosus; assembly: GCA_963932465.1. Taxonomy (NCBI): domain Eukaryota; kingdom Metazoa; phylum Arthropoda; class Arachnida; order Araneae; family Salticidae; genus Maratus; species Maratus speciosus. Next base: position 197,924,255 of record OZ010796.1, on the reverse strand, counting down.
AAACTTGCATGATTTGTACTTTTTGTCATAGCGAGCTGCTATTTGTATAATTAGGATTATGCACCTGTTCTTTTTCTTATGTTAAATAATTGTCGCTGGTTTAGCCCGTTTCCTCGATAGGGTGAAGCTGGATGGTAGAGGGGTTTTTTCCTGCCAGGACATTCAGTCCATAAACCTCACGGTTGGCGTCCTGGCCAGGTGACCAAGTATGTGAACGCTGAATGTGACTCTATATTAAGCTGAAACATGGTGTGATAAAACATAAGGTCCTAAATGGACAAATGAGTATTTATGATGGTGACATAGAAATCAAGAAAGATAATATCTTGCATGACCTTGGTACCTGTGATTATCCAGATTATACAAGTCTGAAAAACCTGATAATAACTGATAAAAGTGATCATTATTTTGTAAACGAGAAACACCCATTTATTTATACAGATGGATCTAAGATGGCGGAGGGAGTCTATATAATAATAATTTTATTTTTGATTTCAAGGTTTTGATCATTTTCTGAATGGAAGAAACAGTATACATCAAGCAGAATTAACTGCTATTAGATTTGCTATTGATTGGTTTATGTCCTCACATTTTTCTATGGCTTACTTGTTTACAAATAACAAGGCCTCCACACTTGTTCTTCAGAGAAACTTTCCAATTAATAACATTGTAAAGAGCGTCTATGATAATTTCAATAGTCATCCAGAAAAAGAGCTTACCTTAGGATGGACAAGAGCACACATTGGTAATCCAGGAAATGAGAGGGCCGACGAGTTGGCAAAAGCAGCTATAGATCCAGCGGTAGCTGATGTAGTGGAAGAGGTGAAATTTCCTATCTCATGGGTGAAGAGGATTTGTTTGGAAAATATACGTAGTGATTGGCAAGAAGATTGGAGACACAGCGGTAAAGAACGTGACACCTACAAAGTTTTAAAAAAAGTAGATGACAGGTTTATTTGTGTGAGCCAAGTTATTCAATATTTTGTTTCTGCTCATGGAAGCTTCCCGGAATATTTGTTTAAAATTGGAAAAAGAAGTAATGCACTCTGTGAATGTGGTAGCGAGGGTAATGTACATCATTACCTTTTTGGCAGGTGCCCTGTGGTACCATTTTTCTTTCATTTTGATAATTTATAATGTATCAGTTATAATTTCAGAAGAGTCCTATTTGACAAGAAAAACTACAGCAAGTTATGTGCGATATATAATGCACTTAATGCGAAGTATTCTTTTATAAGATATCGGTTCTAAAGCAGTCTATTAATAAAAAAAAGTTTCAAGTACATTATAGTTACCAAGCTCCACAACTATTATCAATCTCCTTGTATTTTAAAGCTTTTGATTTTTAGAGACTCCGGTTTTAAAGACTCAGATTTTATGAACATTATGCACAGACTTTTATTTTTACTGGACTCTCTAATATTATTGAACTTGTTCATATACAGTGTTTCTGGTGGACACGCTTTTTCTTCACGTTGTGAGTGCTTGAACGTTTCATCTATTACGCAACCCTTATTGCTGGTAGCTGTAGTGCTGTGGATGGATTCCTACGTACTGGTGGATTGATTGTTGATCTTTCTGCGTAGCGGTTGTTTACCATTGGCTATCAGTTTTTCCTGAATTTTATGAACTTAAGTTTTTAAAGTTTTTCATTTCAAGGACTATTTATTTTATTGGACTATCTACAGCTATTGATATTGTTTCTGTTCCTCAATTGGTTGTGGAGTTACCCATAAACCCACACTCTTGTAAAAGTTGCATGGTAATCTCTAAATATGCTTTTTGTATATTTTTGATCATAGCGAGTTGCTATGTTTTATTTTTGTATAAGAGTTTATGCTTTTGTTATTTATTTTGTTAAAATAATTGCCGTTGGTTTGTCTGATCCTTTAGTAGTGCGCAGAGCTGGATAGTGGAGGGGGTTTTTTTCCCGCCAGGACATTAGTTCCATAAACCTCTCGGTTGGCGTCCTGGCTGGGTGTCAAAAAAAAAGTATGTGAACGCTTTGTTCAAATTAACTTACACCATTAACTTACACCTCTAATGCTCTTTTTCATTATATGGACGTTTTCAATATAACTTTTGCTCTTTGCCAAGATCCTTACATGTATGACGGTTCGCTGGTTGGTCTCCCCACAGGTTGGATCTACTTCCTCTCTTTAACTGGTTCTGCTGCTATTATCTGTACATCGGACGACTATGCATGTGTAAGCACTCTGAGTTTAAACGATAGTGTCTTTATTAATATAACTATAGATCAAGGTTCTTTAATCATCGGATCAGTGTATTCTGCAATTTCTAGTCCAATCGAGAATGACCTGAGAGACTGGTGTTACTACTTCCCTGACTTTGCTAAAATCATCGTTGGAGGAAACTTCAATGTACAGTCGTGGGGAAAAAAAAGTAAACACCCCCTACTAACTCCTCAACAAATTATCGTAGAAGAAAGTTACTGGTACCGAACGATTGGAAATAAAGCCTACTTTTAAATGATGTATATAAAATTTGCTTAGGGGGGCACCTACATATTAAAACGAACCATAACTTTGTTTTTTTCAATAGCAGTACCCAATTCTGACAGCATAAATGAACTCTACACCCTTCAATTAGCCTAAAAACGAATTTTTATGCAATTCGTATCATAAGTTTCCGAGAAATTAATTATTTTAAAACGAGCGTATTTTAAGGGTTGTATCCAAATTGAAGTTCTGTACTGGATTGTTAACCGAGAGAGCCGCTTCCTTGATCAAGGCACCTTAAGCGCCACTCAAGGAGCCAATGAAGAGTGTTAGATTACAGTACGTCAGAATAAATTTCAAAATGTCAACTCACTTCCATCATAGACGGCCCCTTAAACCATCATTTTGCCGTTTTTTAAGCATAATTTGAAAACTACTTGGAAGAAAAATGTGAAATTTTTGAATTTCCATAAAGCAGGACTTAATAAATCTAAATCCATCAAAAAAATTGTAGGTTGCAATTCATAATTTTTTCGAATATTAATTTCGTAATTCATAATTCATATCGTAAAATTATAAAAATTACAAATTCAGCTTATTTATGTTTGGGTATATTAGTATTATTACCACAAAAAAAATTAGTACATTAGGAGCATAATTTCGGGAGATATAAATAAAAATATGAAAATATAATTTAAAATTAGAAGCACTAAATTTTCAATGTTTATAATTCAAAAACTTATCATTCAAATGACTTGAAATTTGGTGTCTAGGCATAGTTTGAACTGAAGATTTGAAATATCTCGTTAAAATTGGGTATTGCCATTGAAAAAAATGAAGTTAGGATTCGTTTTAATATGTAGATGACCCCCTAAGAAAATTTTATATACATCATTTAAAAGTAGACTTTATTTCCAATCGTTCGGTGCCAGTAACTTTCTTCTATGATGATTTGTTGAGGAGTTAGTAGGGGGTGTTTACTTTTTTTTTCCACGACTGTACCTATTATTTCTCTCGGATATACCAGAGAAAGCGAAAGGACAGAAATTTTCCAAGAATATTTCATTAGCACTAACCTATCCATAGTTAACTCACCGGACTCGCATCACACCTTTGTTCAAGATGGGATACGTGGTCGTCCAGACCTCACTTTGATCGGGCAAGATCTTTTACCTTTTTTACAGATAAGTGTGATTGCGGTAACGTCGGCGACGTTAAGCATTTTATTTTCGGCAAGTGTTCTCCTATGCCTCTGTTCTTTAACTTTGTGCGAAATAGAACTCTGTCTTGGAATTTGCAAAATGATCTCTTGCCGAAATCGAATTATTATAAACTGGCAGTTATTTATAATGAACTGAATAACTTGTATTCATTCTTAAAGTACAGATTTTGAATATTTTGGTGCAATTAAAGATTTTTTGGTGGACTTTTGCCGGACTGATATCCACATAGTGCTTTGCTAATCTTTCTGCCTTCACGCATTTTTGAGTTGTTTCTGGACTTTCAGGGTCTGATGGTCTTTTGTAATTTGAATTGACCTAAAATGTCTGTTTTATTGGATTAATGTTTTATCTTGTCTTAATTATTAGTGTAAAAAGTACTTAGTTTTAGGATATCTTTAAACAGTCATTTGTAACTGAAAATGACTTAAAATTTTGTTTTTCAGTTTCATTCAGTCTTAGTTTTAGTTTTAGCTTTATTTTTATTTTTATTTTATAGTAACTAGGGTTGTACTCATATGTTTAAAGCTTGTACATGACTTTAATTTTTGTATTTTATTTGCTAGGCAGAGTGTGCCATTTTTTGTGACTTTTTAGTTTTGTTAATTGTCGCTGATTCCGGGTCTATTTCAACGGTTTGGGCTGAGTTTGATGGTGGAGGGCGTTTTTCTGCCAGGGATTCAGGGCCTTTGTCATTATTTGGTTGGCTCCCTGGTAAAGTAATCAAGTACGTGAACAAAAGCTTTTGGTGATTTTTAAATAAATTTGCTTATAAATTCCGGTGTCGTTCACTGATTTTGGCATTATAAGAATAGAAGTACCTTTCCCCTGAAAGGTTTAAGTAGCTCCTTTGGTTTTCAGAGCACCCTTAACACCTTGACAAACAGGCTTTTTTCAAGTACGGACGTATATACCAGCGTTTAGTGTAGATTGGCATTTTCATATTCGACATGAACGTACGCGCTTTACGTCTGGTAGTCGTTTACGATAAAATCAAGACGTACCCTGGTATTTTCCCTAAAAAATTCCATGGCCGGTGACCACATTGTATGTATGAAAAAGAATATCTTGTACGTCTAAAAGAATATCTTGTACGAGTCTTATAAGTCCTGGATATCACGTGGTTAAGCTCCAAATTTTCGAAATCTCTTCTTCCCAGAAAGGTTTTCTTCCCGACAATCTTCTCTTTTTTCTTTTTCATACATACAAGGTGGCCACCGGCCATGGAATTTCTTAAGGAAAATAACAGTGTTTTCTTTAAGAAAAATGTGGATATGTCCCACTGGTCCATTTTTTGAAAAACAGTATTTCTTAAGAAAAAAATTCGTGGTAGGTTTCTGCAAAAATTGCAAGCAAAACGCCATTCCAGGTAAGTTTCTACGAAAATTATAAACATGATTTTTCTTTTAAAAAGGAAGTGTTCAGAAAGCGGAACGAGTGGGAGCCCCGGGTATAACATACCTAGGGTAACTATGGTTTTGATTTTACCACCAGTGCTTTTAAAAATTTATCGTCGCCTTATACAGGGTGTTTCATAAAAGATGACAAAACTTTTAGAGGTGATAGTACACATCAAAACAAAAAAAATTTCATCAATGAATGTATTGTCGGAATTAAAACACAAAGGTGCTAGAGTGAGATAAAGGAGATATACAGTGTTGCCAGTGAGCAACTCTTTTTAAATTCAGATTTATTGAATGACACCACTTCTTTAAAATGATAAAATTCCCCTTGTTTTAGCCTTAATTAATATGTCCTTAAATAAGGCGAATTTTACAATTTTACAATTTCAAAAAAGTGGTGCTAATCAAGAAATCTTAATTTAAAAATTGTAGCCCACTGGCAACACTGGATATGCTGTAATGCGAGACAAAAACACGCAAAGAACGAATAAGTGACAAAAGCAAGATGGGAAACTCCTATCCGTATAATCGTTGAGTTTCTGGGTCATTTTCATTTGCAGTTCTCTAGATAAAATGTATACCAGCCTTATATCAGCCTTTTCCCTATTAGTGAAGATCATTCTGGTACGTTCCTACTGCGATTCACAGTTTCATACTCGGATCAGAAGCTTTTATCTATTAATCGAGGTGAAATTTTGCAAACGCATTCTTCTTCTTCCCCATATCTCATTTGCATGCTATTAGTGTCATTCTTCTCCCGATAACTCCAATTATGAATTGAGCTTTAACGTTTGCATGGACCAAGTCAGTGTTGCGAGTGCATTATTTTTTTTTTTATTCAATTTTTTTTATTGTCACCAGTTTTTAAAAATTGGTTATCCACTTTAAAATAGCAATTAAAGAAAGAAATCACGAATAACAATTAAGAATAATAATAAAGAAAGAATAATTAAAGAAAGAATGCTTTTTTGATAATCCGCTTGTTTTCACCTTATTCAATCTGTCATTAAATAAGGCGAATTTCGCTATTTCAAAAAAATGATGGAAACCAATAAATCTGAATTTAAAAAAAAGTATCCCACTGGCAACACAGGACCAAGATTCCAGATGCGCCAGCACCTTTGCGTTTTATTTCCGACCCTGCATTCATTGATGAAAGTTGTTTGTTTGGATGTGTACTATCACCTCTTAAAGTTTTGTTCATATTTTATGAAATGTATAATAGTATATTGTATAATGGCAGTCAATTGTTGCAAATTCTGCACTTATTAAGTCGATAATTGCTTTTTGTAGCAGAGTGGCGACAAACGAAAAACCCTTGTGCACCCAGTGTGCGTCATACCCTACGGGCGCAATCTCGGGTTAAATAAGATCATTCTCCGTATATTGCCGAAAAAGCATGCTTTTCCACAGTGCTATAAAATAAGGTGAAGAAATACGCTTTAAATTTTCTGGTATACAACGCTAATATGAGTATGTAAAAACGAACTTCCAAAAGAAAAATTAGTGCAGTGTAGAGTTCAGCATAAAAATGTAACAATCGTGTGTTATAATTTGATTTTCAGAAACAAATTATGAATAATTATTCATCTCTTGCTGCATACATTTTCAATTTAACAAATATATTTTATAAACACATATAAAAAAATTATGTAGACGAATATTTCCTCTTAAAAATCCCTGATTTCTAAACGCTAAGATTATAAAAGAAAATAAAGATTATAATTTCGTAAATTTAAATTATATTTTGTTAAGGTAAGATTTATTTAAAATATTTGCAAAAGAATTGAATGGTAATCATTTATAATTTCTAGTAAATTTCAGAATTTAATAATTAGTACACACTTTGATGTCAGTCGATAAAATCTTCCGCAAAATTAATTTTAAAATATGTTCTTTAACAAACCAACACTGTCTTGAAAATAAATTATTCTTGACGTATTTAAGCTAATAAATTATTAAATTAGTTTCTATAAAAGATGGTATCTTCAGGGTCATAACGAGTGACTGCAGGTATCACATAAATCGATCGATGCATTAATTACTTTTTCCCAAATGAACTATTAACTCTTCAAAGCAATTTTAAATGAATTAGTGATTGAGCATGTTTGATAGTCAGTAAATAAGATTATTTCTTGATCTTTGAGTAATCAAGCTGTCATTTGAAAGTGTTCCGTTAGATATGTATTTTATTTAGAAAGGTAATTAATCAGAAATTCTGCATTGTTTTGTGCATGTTTTCCATTTAGACTAACACATTCCAGAAAAGTGATTTGTATCCATGAGTTATTTACAAAGTGATTAATTCCGGGATGAGATTTCCGACATTTGCATACCAGTATAATCTGAGAGGAAATGTTATTTTATTTAATCGGAGCATTGTTGTGATTTAAGAGAAAACATTTTCTCTAAGATTATACTGGTGTGCAAAAAGCCTGAAATCTCATCCCTGTTAATTCTATTTCTTGTAATCGTACTTAGCAGATACGAAAGTTTTGATTGGTGCTTTACAACAATTTAAATTTCCATGAAAATTATTCAGATCGTTAAATGACAAAGGATTAAAAATAATCTAAATGTAAGAAGCATTATATAAGACTTATTCTTTGCGTAATTGTTTTATATATTTTTAACATAATTAGATAAAATATGCATCAACGTTTCGGGTTATTTATTTTAAGTAGAACTTTATTGAAAGCATTTATATTTTCACCTTTTATATTTTTATCGTTCATTCAGTTATCATTATCATAAAATAAACTTTTGCATAAACAAATTATGAAGTATTATTTACCTCTCGCTGCATACATTTTCAATTTAACAAACATATTTTATAAACATAAACAAAAGAATTAATGTTGACAAGTATTTTTCTTATTCTTAAAAATCCCCGATGTCTAAAAGCTAGGATTATAAATTCGTAAATTTAAAATAATATTATGTTAAGGTAACATTTATTTAAATTTTTTTCAAACAAATTTGAATGATAATCATTTATGTTTTCCAGTAAATTTCAGAATTTAATAATTAGTTCATTACTTAGATTTCAGTCGATAAAATCTTTCGCAAAATTAATTTTAAAATCTGTTCTTTAACAAACCAACACTGTCTTGAGAATAAACTATTCTTGACGTATTTATGCTAATAAATTATTAAATTAGTTTCTATAAAAGGTGGTAACTTCAGGATCATAACGAGTGACTGCAGGTATCACAAGAATCGATCTATGAATTAATTGCTTTTTCCCAAATGAATTATTAACGCTTCAAAGCAATTTTAAATGAATTAGTGATTGAGCATGTTTGATAATCAGTAAATAAGATTATTTCTTGATCTTTTCGTAATCAAGCTGCCATTCGAAAGTGTTCCATTAGATATGTATTTTATTTAGAAAGGTAATTAATCAGAAATTCTGTATTGTGTTGCGCATGTTTTCCTTTTAGATTAACACATTCCTGAAAAGTGAATTTTGTCCATGAGTTATTTACAAAGTGATTAATTCTATTTTTTCCAATCATACATAGCAGATACGAAAGTTTTGATTGGTGCTTTACAACAATTTAAATTTCCATGAAAATTATTCAGATCGTTAAATGACAAAGGATTAAAAATAATCTAAATGTAAGAAGCATTATATAAGACTTATTCTTTGCGTAATTGTTTTATATATTTTTAACATAATTAGATAAAATATGCATCAACGTTTCGGGTTGTTTATTTTAAATTGAACTTCATTGAAAGCATTTATATTTTTGCCTTTCTCTTATTTTTATCGTTCATTCAGTTACTATTATCATAAAATAAACTTTTGCATAAACAAATTATGAAGAATCATTTACCTCTCGCTGCATACATTTTCAATTCAACAAATATTTATAAACATAAACAAAAGAATTAATGTTGACAAGTATTTATTCTTAAAAATCCCTGATTTCTAAACGCTAAGATTATAATAAATTCAAAAATTTAAAATAATATTATGGTAAGGTAACATTTCTTTGAAATTTGTCCAAAAGAATTTGAATGATAATCATTTATATTTTCTAGTAAATTTCAGAATTTAATAATTAGTTCATACTTTGATGTCAGTCGATAAAATCTTTCGCAAAATTAATTTTAAAATCTGTTCTTTAACAAACCAACACTGTCTTGAAAATAAATTATTCTTGACGTATTTAAGCTAATAAATTATTAAATTAGTTTCTATAAAGGATGGTATCTTCAGGGTCATAACGAGTGACTGCAGGTATCACAAAAATCGATCGATACATTAATTACTTTCTCCCAAATGAACTATCAACGCTTCAAACAATTTTAAATGAATTAGTGATTGAGCATGTATGATAATCAGTAAATAAGATTATTTCTAGATCGGTGCGTAATCAAGCTGTTATTTGAAAGTGTTTCGTTAGATTTATATTTTATTTAGAAATGTAATTAATCAGAAATTCTGCATTGTATTGTGCATGTTTTCATTTTAGACTAACCCGTTCCTGAAAAGTGATTTTTATCCATTAGTTATTCACAAAGTGATTAATTGTATTTCATCGAATCACATATACTTTGCAGATACGACAATTTGATTGATGCTTTGCGACTGTTTAAATTTCCGTGGAAATTATTCAAAAAGTTAAATGAAAAGAACGGGGATTAGAAATAATCTAAATGTAAGAAACATTCAATAATACTTATTCTTTGCGTAATTGTTTGATATAATTAGAACATAATTAGATAAAAGACATATAAACGTTTTGAGTTATTTATTTTAACTCCTTAATTCTCGCTCCCGTGATATTCACGGGTTGTGTCTTTTATTCAGATTGTTTGATTCCCACCAGTTTTATAAAATAGTGTAATTCGCTTTATCATGATAACATTTTACCTGTTATTAGACAAGGTAAAAATTTCTTTTTCAAAAAAGTTGTGCCATTAAGCAATATGAATTTTTAACCGTAATTTAATGCGACCGTTAAGGGGTTAAATCGAACTTTTTTGAAAGCATTTATGTTTGCACCTTTTTTTCATTTTTATCATTCATCCAGTTATCATTATCACTATGGGAAATTTCGCAAAAACATATAAAAAAATCGTAATAGACTTTGGAAGGACATGGCGCTAGAATTATTGTCACATTTATAATTCAGGCGTACCTGGTGTGGACGTGTCGAACAGTTTTACAAGATTTATAATGAAATAGATTTCAGTCCAAATTTTATATATTTTTTTTATACTTTTTCAATATTTATTTACCGTAATTTCCGGTGTATAATCCGCGGATCAAACAATTCTGTTTGTTTCCAGAAATTTTATTCAGTAATTGAAGTCAAATATTTACCGCGATCTAAAAAGTTGCATTTTATTTTTAAAAAATTCGGGGTCGAAAAAAAGATTGATCCGCGGATAATACGTCGTAAATTACGGTAACTTAGTAAAGAAGCACCGATTTCTAAGACATTATTTTAATTTTTAAAAAACTAGCTTTTATTTGTTGGCGGTGTGACCACAGCACATAAAAACTAAGTATGGAATTGGTGTTCTAGAAAGTCGATACTGCTCTATTAAGGTGAATATATGATGGTTTGTTGTAAAACCATTTAATTTCACTCTAAATAAAAAAGAGTACTCCTCCGGAGTGAATAGTCACTCTATCGCAGACTCAAAATATGCCCAACCTCTTTAGAGTGACTATTCACTCTGAGCCAAAGTAAAATTTTTGACTGTCTGAAAGAGTGAATAGTCACTCCTTGAAAGTGAATATCCATTCTAAACAGGGGTGGATAATCACTCTTTCGGAGGAGTGACTATTCACTCTTGCTAAAGGAGTGCAGTTTTTCACCCCTGGTAGGAGTGAATAGACACTCTTTCATAGGAGTGAATGTTCATTTTTTTTTGTAGTGGGTGGTTTTTTTATTTTGCTTTTATGGTCATTTTAAAAGAATCGCATCTTTTACGGCATGCAATGGAAATAGATACAAACGTGGTAAAGATTGTAATAAAATACTTCATTAGCAATGTTTATTTAATTCATAGTTTATAACACTAATTGAACTTTTAAGGAAAAATTCAGTTAAAGTAACATACGAATTTAAATTAGATTACTCACAGAAATAAACTAAAATATTTTATTCCAATCTTATCCTTTGTGTTTGCTTTTATTGCATGTCCTATAAAGATATTACTTTTAAAGTTTTATTAATAACTTTTTAATAGGTGGATGTTATATGTTTAACAATGTTTGATATCATTTTAATTTTTGTTTTAAATATAAAACCGTACTTTTTCCTTAAATTATTGCTATTCTTGCAAAGTGCTATTGTTCTAAAATATTTTTAATCTTTCCATTTAAACGCAATGTTTATAAATTCACTTCTTTTTTAAATACGTTCTAAGCATGATTTAAATGTTAAGAATGTGTAATTTTTTTACCCGCTGTGATTTGCTTTTGTTTTATTTAGTATGAACATGAAGTCTAAATTTTGAGTTCTCTGGAATATGTATATTTTTTTTTTAAACATATTCTTAACTTAATCATGATTGATAATTTTCGTCCGTTATTGCCATAAGCCATGATAAGCCATATTTAATTTAAATTTTTTTTTCGCGTAGATATTGTATTTTATGACTATGAGCAAAATAGATTTTATATGTTTTATAGGAAAAGATTGACCTCGAAAATAGAAAAAAGGGAAAATTAAAAATAAAATAAATGACTTCATTAGAAATATTGTTATTGTTTTTAAAACATTTTAGTGTAAAAAAGTGTTTATTAATCTCTTTAAAAAAATATTCAGTCTTGTATTATGTAAGCAAATATGATCATTTTGAAAAATATACTAAAGCAGTCTTATTCATAAACTTCAAAACAGGCATAAAAAAAAAAAAACATTTTATTCCAATGCTTAAATATCATGTTATATTGTTTAGCGCCAAAAATTACGTGTATCAAAAATGTAGAAAATGTTTTTATAATAGAAAGAAATTTAATAACTGATGCAGAATATCTATAATTAATTTTTTTTATATTACTCAGTCTCCAAATTTTAAAATCATAACTCGCAGATAAATATTTACATATAATTAAAAAAAATTAATATACAGTAAAACCTCCCCAAGGCGACCACGTACCGTTCCAATAAAATTGGGTCATTCCGAGGGGTGGTCTCTTAATGGAGGTCATGTTTAAATCTAGATTTTAATTGTTTAAAGATGGTAACAATGTTACTAAAATTTATTTTTCACATTTGGAAAAAATATAAAAATTTAAGTATCAAAATAAAAGTTAATTACATAAGTTAATTACTGCAGAGTGTTAAAAATGAATACACTGAGCTTTGATTTAATTTTACAGTTTTATATTTTATAATTTTTATCTCCAAGTCCTTTCGAAGTTCGGTAAATAAATGCATTTTTTTGTGGACGGGAACAAATAATGACGGTTTCATTACTTTATCTATTTCTATGAGAGTTTTCCGACAGAATAGCGCAGACCGTCATTCTTAATTTGTAATCAGAGTTAAATTCATTGCCTAAAAAGGCACAAAGGGGTTTAAATATTTAAAAGTTACCGGTATTAAAAAAAAAAAATCTAAACTTAGTTTAGAAGTTTGATGAATAATGCACTCTCCGGAATTATTTTTTTTAATAAAACCTTCTTCAAGCGACCAGGAAAAAACGGAATCTATTTCATTTTCTTCAAAGAAATTGATCTCTCATGGAGGCAGTTCAACTGGGAGGGTCTCTGAATGGATGTAAAATTAGTATTGAGCCTATGGGAATAAATTTCGTTCCATAAAAAAATGGTCGTTCAGGGAGGTGGTCGCTTAATTGAGTTGGTCGCACAGTGGGGTTTCACTGTACCAACCTTTTCGTAACAGCATAAACATCAAATATCATATTTAACTCCGAAACAATAATAAATACTCTTAACTGTATATAATCCGAAATCAGTAATAATAAAAAAAAATGTCATGTAACGGCAAATTAATGTTTTCGAATGTGTCTCCTACGAAATTTAAACTTCCAGATATTCTTCTCTTATGAGTCAGTCACCCTTTCAAACGAAAGAGATAAAACTTTTTTGTTTTGATCTGTGGCAAAAATAATTTGCAACGCAGCATTGAAAGAGAAGAATAAAATATTTTCTCATTTTTTTTTATTCACATTTCCCGAACTAATGATTTGCAAAGCATTGTGCGTATTAGAGGTCTGCACGGGCTGAAATTTCCAAGCCCAAGATGTTTAAGTGTAGAATAATAGCCATTTGAAAATGTATGCATTTTTTGCAAAAATGTTTGGGCCTGGCTTAATTTTACTGACCTTTGAATGGACCAGGCCACGCTGACATAATGGTTTTCATACGGGCTGGGTCAAAATTAGGACTGAAAATTTTGGGCCGTGAAGACTCGCAATGAACTAGTCCCGGCTTTGTACAGAAAAAATAAGTTAGGCCCGGCCCCAGCCTTCAGAAAAAAGTGTGGCCCGGGCCCAGCCCGAGTTCCGTGAGTGAAAATCGGCCCGACCTGGTCCGTGCAGATCTCTAATGAGTATTCAATTGTTAAAAGAATTATATTTCAAACCGCTACATGAAGAAATAAACAGACAATCACTTTTGAACACTCTAACGATCAATCTTTTCCTATACAACATACAACTATTTAGCTAATAATCTTAATGTTTCACATATCTGCACGGATAAATGCTTAAAATTAAATAAGACTTACCTTTATTTTATGTATTCCATAAAGAATAATTTTAATGATATCCTAATCTGTTAATCCTAAAATGGCGGACGAAAAAGTGATCATTTTTCTTATCTTTTAAGGGTGTCGTCGTCTTGCTGCTCTGATTGGTTAATAACCAATGCATACGTAAGTCACTCTTTCAGGAGTGAGACATTTCACTCCTTTCTAGAGACTGGAAAATTCCACTCTTTAAGGAGTGTATTTTTATAAAATTCACTCCAAAAAGAGTAAAAATGCCTGTCACTCTTTCAAAGAGTGAGCTTTTCACTCCTCGCAATTTTAGAGTGTTAAAAGTATTCTTTTCCACCCCTTTGGCACGACGCTAATTATGGTAGAAAAGTGTCAAAAAATCCCTTATTGATAGAGCAATATGAATATTGCTAGACTGTATCTTGACTGTATTTGTTTTACATAAAAACTATTGCTAGAATTAATGAAAAAAATTATTTTCTTGAATTCATACTGTATGCAAAATTATTATATAAAGAATGGTGCGTGTGTGCGACAAAATACTCATGGAATAGAAATTAAGACGTATAACCCTGATTTTTCCGGAAAAACTTACTATCGTGAGAGAGTCAATCTGGTAAGAAACTTAAATTAAGTTTCGAAAAGTGAATAAATAAATAAATCAACAAAGGCACTGCAAAACAAGCATTTCATGAAATAGAAATATATTTAAAACTAGGGGGCTCTGCTCCATGCAAGCTACGTTCACCAACCCCCATTCAGAGATCGCACAATCTAAAAAGCCCGCTGATTAGATCGGTTTTAAAAAATTAGAGAAGACTGAATTATAATGAAAAAACTTGTAGCGATCATCTTGTAAACGGGTTTTCATTAAATTCCCTTTGATTGTGAAAATTTAAGGCTGAATCAGTTGCTGTTAAGTCATCCAATGGTTGTTTTCGCGTGTTTGATTAAAGAAGATCAGTTAAACATTTGAAAAGAAGCTAAAATAAAATGAATAAAGTAAACAGAGTCTTTGCCTCCTGGTATTTTTTAACAGGGTTATAAAACGTTTGGCATAATACAATTTACTACAATTATTAATATTTACTGCTTTCATCCTTTCAAGGGCGGTGGTTCATTTTTGGCATACTTAATTTTAATTCTTAAATGCCACATTGGCACCAGAATATTGGAATGAAAATTTTCCTTTTATTAAGTGAGTGAACAAAAGCATTTTCGAATTTCGAAATTTGTTTGTGAATTTTGGTGCCATTCACTGATTTCAACATTTTACGAATAGAAGTACCTTGCCCCTGAAAGAGTTAAACGCATATTAATGTATTTATTATTTTAAAGTTTCCTTTCTCTTTTAATATTTACGTGCAAATCAGTGTTGCCAGGGGGACTTCTTTAATTCAGATTATTTGACTGTCACCACTTTTTTAAAATAATATAATTCGCCTTATTTTTCAGAATTTTTAATCCATTTTTAAATATGTCGAATATTTCTACTTCAAAAAAGCGGTGACAATCAACAATCTGGGAAGAAAAAAGTCCCCAATCTGGCAACACTGGTGCAAATACAATTTTCAAGACATAATTTTCAATATTTTTCTGCTTTTAACACGTACTCATTTAATAGTAAATTTAAAGTTTTTTTTCTATTTTTAATAGTCACGTGTAAATAAATTTTTAATCGTTAGGAAATATTATTCTTTGCGCTGTTTTTAGAATTGAAAACAATCTCTATAATAATAGCCTAAGTCTTGTGACAATTATCAACAGTTCCGGCCGGATCCCTTCGCTTTTTATATTCCAGGTGGCCATTTTGGTACTTTAATGTTAGCCAGCCACATATGATAAGTCGCCAAATATTATTCTATCCATCATTTCACCTATATTATAATAGTCCAAGTCATGTAACTGCCATAAACAATTACGGGCTGATCCCTTCGCTTTTTATATTCCAGGCGGCCATTTTGGTACTTTAATGTTAGACAGCCACAGGTGATAAGTCGCCAAACATTATTCTATCGCCATCATTTCACTTATATTATAATAATCCAAGTCATGTAACTGCCATAAACAATTACGGATTGATGACTTTGCTTTTCCTAAGCAAGATTTCCATTTTGATTAAAAAAAACAAAATTATTTTTTCGAAAAAAACTACATAAAAGCTGCCATGATCGCAAAGAATTCTTGGTACTTTTCTGTTAGCCGGGTGCTAATCTCGCCAATAGATTTTTTTTAACTCGCCAATTAGCATTTTTTCATTTATCGAGTGGTAAATTAAAACGGTACTATTTGGTTATCCCATCAACCAAAAATCTATCGCCAAACTATAAGATTAAATGCCTATAATCGAGGATTGTAAATGTCACATTCACTTGACGTTAAGGAAGTTTCACGTGTTTACGACATCAAGTGATTTTTATTTCGAAGTTTTATTTTTATTTTTATTAAAGTTGTACTAATTTATTTGTTCTTTCGTTATTTAAAATAAAAATTATGTCAATTTTTATACTTTTGCAGGTGGTTTGGCAATTTATATAATTTGGCGAAATTAGTCGACGGAATAACTAAGTAGTACCATTAAAACATTGCTTTGAAGTTGAAATTAAATGCCATGATTTGTTGCATTATTTAAAATTTAGCACAGATGTCATACATGTACAGGGTTTGGCGTGATTTTTTACGACAATTTGGTGAAAACCACATTTATGAATACCAGTTACATTTTTTTATTATTATTTTTAAAATGAAATAACAATAAATTAAAAAAAATAATTA
Organism: Maratus speciosus; assembly: GCA_963932465.1. Lineage (NCBI taxonomy): Eukaryota > Metazoa > Arthropoda > Arachnida > Araneae > Salticidae > Maratus > Maratus speciosus. Next base: position 197,907,687 of record OZ010796.1, on the reverse strand, counting down.
ATAACTATAGAACAAAACAATTTATATTTTTTTAAATAAAAAGAAAATAAATGTAAATAAACATTTATTAATAAATAAGTAACTATAGGGTTACAATGTCAGGCAAAATAATGCCATTTTGCCGCCAATTAGGTATCCCGGTCAAATATGACATGTGTGCCTAATATTTTTCTTTTCGTTTCGTTTTAAAAAAAAGAAAGAAGTGAAAGCCATTAATTTTAAATGTTTCAGTTTTAAATGAAAGTTTCGTATTATATAAAATGATAATGAAATAGGAAAAAAAATACGACGGGAGAAATGTTTGGCGATTTATCACCTGCGTCGCGCTAACATAAAAATACCGAGTTCTTGATTTCTCTATCGGAATCTTCCCATTTGGCTTGAAAGATTGTTCAAGTAAATTGAATTATGATTTAAAGTAACATGATACATTTCTTAGCATACATATAAGGAAGGCCAAACTGGTTGCTAAATTAGTTTAAAATAATAAACTTTTCTAAAATATGAAAAAAAAGTATATGAGTTATGATTAAAATTTGAGTTGCCATCATTAGAGAAAAGTATTTAAAATTAGAAAAAAATTAATTTTTCGAAACCTAATTCAAATTTAAAAATTCTAATACCAGTTTTGAGATCTGTGGATCTATACGGATTTTTGGTGCTAATTTCATCGCATAATATTCCATATTTTAGGAGAAATCTCCGTGAAACATAATCAGTTGTTTAATCAGTCGCTTCATAAAATCGTTTCAAAAAGTCATTTCATATAGTCGTTTCATAAAATCGTTTTATAATGTCGTTTCATAAAATCGTTTCATAAATTCGTTTCATTAGGATTTTATATACATAGTGTAGATTTATCTATTAGCGATTAACATTACTTAATTTCTCATTTTTCTTAAAATGTTTATTCTCCTTTTGAATGATCAAGTATTTACAGTATTTTAACCCCTTCAAGGGCGGTGGTCCAATTTAGGACTACTTAATTTTAATCCCTAAATACCATATTGGCACCGAAATATTGCACTGTATCGTTTGATGGAACCCATTTATAACAGTGGTAGAAATGTTACGACTGACAATTATTTTAAAACACTGAATCTGGCAAAGAATTTGAAGAGAAATGGTCTAAGTTTGGTGGGAACAATAAACAGAGCAAAAAAAAAAAAGGTGCCATATAACTTAAAAGAAAAAAAAAGAAAAAAAAAGATGAGCTCTATTCTAGCAAAATAATTTGACATGGAGGTATTACTTTAAGATCGTACCAGTGCAACAAAAAACAAAAATATGCTTTTTCTAAGTTCATTGCATAAAAATATTTGAATGTATCAGACAACGAAAAGAAGACTCCGTAGGTTATCCAATTCCACAATTCTACTACGTTTGGTGTTGATATTTTGGATCAAATGTCCGAAAATACTCTACGAAATCTTCTTCCAGACGATGGCCAGTGCATGTTTTTTTTTTTTTTTTTTTTTTTTTTACATACTTGATCTAGCTGCAATAAATTCATGGGTGATATACAAAGAAACATTTGACTCAAACATCAGCCGTCGGGAATATATTTTGAAAATATCTGTTGAAATCCGTAAAAACCATATTGATCGAAGCAGGCTGTATGATGACAATCACATCAAAATGCTTCCCGGAATTCAAAACAGAATACGAAAGCAGTGTCAAATACTCAATAACTGTAAAGGAAATAAAACTTCCAAACAGTGTTCAAGATGCCAGAAACACGTTTGCGGGCCATGCATGTTAGAAGAAAGGATAGTATCCGTCTGCTTTGCTTGTCAAATAGACTGAGGTATGTTACATTTTTCAGTAAAATATTTTTTTTCTAATCTATTAATAAAATTGCTGACTTTGAAAAAAAAAATGAAAACATATGTATTATGTTTATAATTATAAAAAAAAATATGACACTTACATTATCTAATTTCAGGATTCTATATCCCCATGATTGCCTAGGAAGAGTAAAAGAATGTAAAATGTTTTATTTTCTTAAAAAAAATATTTTAGTCTTTTTTGTAGTTTGTCATTCAATTTGTTTCCTGGAAAGGAGTTTTTAATATTATTTTAGTTAAAATTACTTTTTTTTAGTTTTTTCGAAAGAGCGGTCAAAATGACCGTTCACGGCCGTTCTAGGTATACTGAAAACGCAGCCGTTGTAGTGTTAAGGAAAAAAATAGCAAGGTAAATCTATGAGCAAACGGCTACGTACGTACTTAAGCAATTACGTAGCTATTACGTAAATTAACCCCTTAACGGTCGCATTAATTTACGGTTTAAAAATTCACATTGCTTATTGGCACCACTTTTTTGAAAAAGAAATGCTCACCTTGTTTAATGACAGGTAAAATTATACCATAATAAAGCCAATTGCACTATTTTATAAAACTGGTGGGAATCAAACAAATCTGAAAAAGAGACAGAGCCCGTGAATATGACGGGAGCAAGAATTAAGGGGTTAATATTACGATAATTACGTATCTGTATCCAGGGGTCGCATTATATAGGGAAAATTTTATTGTTCCTACCAGAACTCTTATTGAGTTACCTTCATGATCATTTTATTTAATATTATATATTCCAAAGAAAGGTGCGATGTAGATATTCTTTTCAAAATAGTGGTAGGAACAATAAAAATTTCCCTATAGAATGCGGCACTTGTGTATCGTACAATTTCAAGGTTTGGCTATCTTGCTTTCAGGGGCAAGGTATTTGCATTCGTAAAATGTTGAAATAATTTAATGACACCAGTATTTGCAAGAGAGTCTATTTGTAAAGAAGTAAAAGTGTATTTTCGCGTACTTAATAAAGGTGAAATTTTCAATATAAAATTCCGGTGCCAATGTTACAATTAGGGATTAAAATTATGTAATGCCATAACGGCATCACCGCCTCTCAAGGGGTCAAGGAATTCGTTTCGATACCACCCAATATGCTTTTTTTATTTTATTACGTAATTTTAATAAGGCATTCTGCAATTTTCTTTATTGTGAGCAAAAAACAATGGAGAAATTTATTTCCCGTAGTAAGAGAAACTCAAAAAAATTATTTATAACTATTGGGTTAACTGGATCCAGCATGGTCCAGTTACCCCGGATACATGTCCCAGTTACCTCATTCTTGAAAAATGTATGGGGTAACTGGGACACCGGGTTTACATTTGAAACATGAAGTAAATATGTATAGATACCTAATAATATTAATGTATTTATATGCCTAATCTTTAAAAAAAAGATTGTTTAATAAAAGTACTTACAGTATTTTAATAAAAAAGCCGAGGAAGTTCAACTATATTGACGTTGTTTTAAAAAACATAAACGTAAATTTTTGACAACCTATCACAGGAAAGTGAGAGTTATGATTGAGTTGACACACGTTGTTTTAGGAAGTAGAGATTAAGGTGCATTGTTCACCATATCTAAAACTTAAAAAACATCAACAGTTTTTTATAAAATAGCCTATGGCCCAGTTACCTCTATGGTCCAGTTACTCCAACTAACCTGAACCCCTTAAGACCGGACCCGCACAATCGTGCGGGTTAGGCATTAACTAAAATTCTATCTTCCTGGGTTATCTATTCCATAAATGCCGGAATCGAGTGATTGTGCTGGTTAACAGAAACTATATTACATGAATTTTTCAACAGACAGTGAATTATCAGTAACAAATTTCAGTTATATTCATTGTTTTAAAAAAACTCAAAAAGCTGTCCGGTGTTAAAGGGTTAACACTTTATCTGCTGCATTATGATCTACTGCAATTTTTTTCATGTAATTATTTTTTTGCAGTTACTAAAGTGAAAATTAAAAGATAGACATAAAAAAAATTACTCACCCGTGAGAAATTTAATTATTTAGAGGTAATTTATTAAAGTGGTACTTTAAAGTACCGTCAGTACACTATGACTAAAATATCGTGACAGAAAACCTACAAGGTATTTCAAATGGCACCAGAAATAGCAAAAACGCATAGCAAAAACGAATCGGTGCCACAACTTTTACAACTTCCTATAAAAAAAAAATAACAATAAATAAAAAAAAAAAAAAAAAAAAAAAAAAAACAGGGAAATCATTACTGCACCATAGCTGCCAACTTTTACGCTTTTTTGCTACCACTAAAATTTAACAGATATTTTCGCCTTGTTTAATCGTGACATTTCGACTATTAAACAAGACAATAGTTACTATAAAATTTTAGTGTTAGGAAGAAAGCGTAAAAGTTGGCAGCTATGCTACACTACATTTTCATAGCTGCCAACTTTTACGCTTTTCTCTTACCACTAAAATTTTATAGTAAATATTGCATTATTTAATCTTCGAAATCTCAGGATTAAAGAAGGTGAAAATTTCTATTAAATTCTAGTGGTAGCAAAAAAGTGTAAAAGTTGGCAGCTATGCATTTTAGTAATTACATTTTAAAGCAGATGAAAAAGCTGGATAACTACACAGACGAAAAGTAAACAAGAAGTTTTTCTCCAACACCCAGTGTACTGACAGTATTTGACGGACAAGTACCACGGAATAATTCAACTGTTAAATCAAATACATATACCGTTCACCTAAAATAGCTAGTCAAACTGTATTCTAAGATCATAATGAACACATAAAAGAAAATCCAACACTTATCTTATATCCTTTACTGTATTTGCAGCAATAAAAAGACAAGCGTGACAATCTGTACAAAATGTCGGCACAAAACCCATCTTCTGTGCCAAAGATGCCTCCTTCCTCGCTAAAATAACAAACTTAGAACTACTGCTGCCATGCATCCGGATAAAGTGGAGATAAAAGAGTGTTTTTGCAAAGTCCCATTAGGATATTAGTAATATTCACTATGGGATGAAATTTTAAAGTGAGTGGTACTTATAAGTACCGTCAGTAGATAAAGGGTGAATAAGTTAATAAAAAAAATAGTTTGTATTTGTTGCGGTTGTGACATGAATGTCACATATTCAACGCCTAAAAACAATTTTTTAACCCTTAAGCCGTTATGAATGCGCTCAGCGCGTTCACCCGAGTCTATCCTCCCCAAAGTTACCGACGCTCTGCACGCATGTTCCCACAGGTCGGTTGTTTGAAAACCAGTATTTTTTAAGAAAAAAAAATCGTAGTAAGTTTGTGAAACAATTGCAAGTAAAACGTCCTTCAAGGTAAATTTCTACGAAATTTGTAAAGAAAATTTTCCTTTAAAAAATAGTGTTGTTCAAAAAACGGACCTAGAGGGAGCCCTATGCACGCGTCTATCTTAATTTCAGAGCCTGATTACCAACGTAGCAAACTTACACCTGTAAATTTTAATCGAAATTTTCGCAATATTTAATCGCCCTATTTGTATAAAATTACTGTCATGAATAAGGGAAAAAAATTACAGTAAACTCTGTGTAAGGCGGACTCTGTGTAAGACGGAAATCTGTCTAACTCGGAAAGATTTTCAAGTCCCTGCGAATCTATAGACATAGAGTAAAATTTGTCTAAGGCGGAATATTGTCTACTACGGAAAGTTTTCTCGGTCCCGATCGATTCCGCCTTAGAGTTTACTGTATATTCATTTTAACTGGTAGAAGTGTGTCCCGTTAGTAATCAGGGGTTTTCGAACATTCTATCAAAATGCACTCCCAAAAAGAAACCCAACGCTAGGAGAAGAACCGGAAGACGAAAATTCATGGGCCTAAGGATTAATGGGGCTGGTCACTCAGCTTCGGAATACTCCGTAATGTTAAGTCAATGGACTTTTGATGCATTTATATATTTAAAATATCTTCTTGGGAAATTCATATTTTCAACGCCTTTTTTCTGTGTATTCTTCTTAAAGGATGTCTCTTTTTCTTAGTTTTCAAAATATTTTTAAAACATATGCTGAATTTAATATTTCATGTGTTATAGCGGGCGAACTGTGAGTAAGATTTTAACACGTCATATAAAATTAAGTCTATACTTTAGAAATATTTTGAGAACTAAGAAAAAAAAAAAAAGACAATTTAGGAAGGGTACACAAAAAATATAAGTTAAAATATTAATTTCCCGAGGAGGTATTTTAACTATACGAATGCATCAAATGCCCATAGACTTTACGTTATTCCGAAGATGAGTGACCAGCCACCCTAAGCATGAAACTGATGTTCTAGGAAATCGAAGCTGCTTTATTAGGATAAATAAATAGCCAATTAATACAAAAATATTTATCTTAAAAGTTTTGTTTTCCACCCTTTAGGCTAAAACAGGGGTGGCCAACTACGGTACGCCCGACAGCACTAAAATTTTATAGTAATCACTGCCTTATCTATTCATCGAATTCCTGCGATTCAAAAAGTCGTCTTTTTCTATAAAACTATAGTGGTATCCGGCGTGCCACAGTTGGCCACCGCTAGGCTAAAAGCTAATTATTGAATGTATTCCATAACTGTCAACTCTTACACTTTTTTGTACCACAAAATTTAATAGAAATATTTTTCTTATTTAATCACCAGATTACGTTAATAGAAAAAGGTAAAATTTACTATTGAATTTTTTGTGGTGCGAAAAAGCGTAAGAGTTAGCATCTATTGTTTTCGTTTAACACGTTGAGTGCTAGGTCTATTTTGTCTGTCTTTCCGTTTGGGCTGCTAAATAAGTTTTCTGTTACACAATCTATAAAAAAGAAAAAAAAACTGTAAAAATCTCTAAAGTGTTACGGTATTGTTACCTATGTTATGAAGAAAATACTGCACAATTTGGTAGAGGAATGGCCAGAAAATTAACTAAGCAAGTTGCCAAATTTTATGAAACCTGTGAAAGACAACCGTTTTTATGTTTACTGTGCTTTAATAAAACCCAATAAAACTTTTTGGTAAGAAATATTTAGTACATTCATGGTGCAATCCTGAAATTACTTAAAATTTATTTAGAATGCAATTTTTAAAATTTTATATCGTATCTTATACTGTCAGTCACCTGTGACTGACGCGGCCTAAACGGAAAGTTCACTCTCAATTACGAATAACTGACTTGGCCCTCAACGTGTTGACAAAGGAAATTATAACTGGAATTATTGGAAAAATTAATTGTCTGAATGCATACTATCAGCACAATTATTATTGAAAGAGCCGTGCGTGTGTGAAAAAAAAATCATGCGAGAGATGTTAAGACACATGACTCTGACTTTTTTTTAACTCACTAGCTTCAGAAATTGAATCTCATAAAATACTTTAATTAAATTTTGCTGAAACAAAATCAGTAAAACCACCATAAAAAAAAACATTTTAATAGTCATTAACAATAATAGTCTTATAGAAGTAGAGAAGCAAACATCTGGAGACGCATCAGTTGCCTTTTAATTACCACTATTTCCAAACAAAAACCTCCGAGATAGAATTCTACAACATTTGCTATACAAATCTACCATATTGATTATTGTTTGTAAATAGCAAATTTATAAAGATAACCCTGCCATTTTTCCCTCTATAAACGTTGGATTCTAAATTATAAGTGCCAAATATTAAGTGTTTTGAATACCACTATTTTTGCATGGTAATCGTCATCCTATTTAATCGCAGGAATCTGCAAATTAAAAACGAAGATTACTATTCGATGATAGTGATGTTCAGAATCCGCAATCTTTGCCATCTATGAATAAACATCTCATGTTTGATTTTCTAGAAATATGGAAAATAAACTTTCGTCACATTTGATGTAAGTACGAAACCAATTTTTTATGCAATGTCCCTTAATCTATAATTCCATAATGAAAATATTTATGACCCCATTTACACCTGGGACACCGGGACGCCTTTACCCGGGACACCTGGCAACACTAGTGGTGAGCGAGAGCCCCTCACGAGTGCAAAGGGTTAAACAATATTACTCAGTAGGGAAATTTTATACGATTTGGACATGAGCATATATTGATACTTTTTTAAGCATACCATGTGATTTTTCATTTCAGGATGAAAAAGGAATTCTGAAGGATCTCGTTACCATTTGGATTATCTAATGCAATTATAACATGAAAGTCATTTAAAAAGATAATCTTATTTTCGTTATTTTGGAAAATCAAAATACACAGGTGCTATATTGAATAACACGGGTGGAATTTTTTATTAATGTGTAATATTAAATATTTAGTGTATATTTTAAAGTGGAAAAGTGAATTTTTCTATAGAATATTTCGCTACGGTCATATTACTTTATTATCTGATTGCATTTCCAGAAGAAACTATAAATTATCAGTTATGATTCTTTTTATCAAAATTCTAATGTAATTTATTAATTTATTCTGTTGAATCTAAACGTGGGATTGACTCAATATTTGATTTTTCAAAACATGTGCAGCATATTGTGTACGCAAATGGTGGCGAATCTAGGCTTGCCAGTTTGGCTTGCTGTTTTATTCAGAAATTTTAAAATCAAACCCGAAATTCCGAATGAAGAATATTTTCTTTATGTATTCGGGAAATATTTCTTATAAAGTAATCCGCAAAATTTACCCTTCTGGAATTCTGGTATGAATGCGGAATTGCTGAATAAAAAAAAAGAGAGCCAAAGCAGCATCCTCTGAACGAACGAACTCCCCAACAGATCAATTTTCAACGGTATTTCCTAAGTAAAAACTTTCGACTTATTTAACACTTTTAAGGACGGCGGTTTCAAAAGACGACCACATAATTACCAGAATTTCTGAAAATTTTTGGTTTTATAATAGACTTTTTTCATATATGTATAATTTTGTTCTTACAATCTGATAGCAGTCAATCAGAGTAGCAAGCTCGCTTTTTCCTTCGGGATTTTGATAAACAAAAAAAAGAGTTAAATATTAATTCCATAAAATTTTCTATTTAAATGCATAGCTGCCAACTTTTACGCTTTCTTCCTACCACTAAAAATTTATAGTAAATATTTCCTTATTTAATCGTCGAAATCTCACGATTAAACAAGGCGAAGATCTTTACTAAATTTTAGTGGTAGAAAAACAGCGTAAAAGTTGGCAGCTATGTAAATGCGCTTTTTTAAAAATCAAGAACATAAAAATGAAACTAAGAAGCGTAAAACTGTAATCGGTTAAACCAGGGCTGACCAACTATGGCACACTAGACACCACTATTATTTTATAGTAATCATTGCCTTATCTAATCATCGAATCTCTGCGATTCAAGAAGTCGGGTATTTCTTTAAAATTTAGTGGTATGCGGCGTACCACAGATGGCCACCCCTGGGTTAGACTCAACTACCAGGGAAAGTCAGTAAGTAGGTCACAAACTGATATCAGAAGTCCGAAATTTGTAGTAAATTGTTTCCGAATATGCATATAGGTGGCAGCATAATCCAACTATGAGATGTTAATTTCGAATTTATAAGACAGCAGATTTACAATATGAACAGGATCGTTCAAAAGTTGTTGACGAAGAGCGAAGTGGTCGTCCAGTTGCGATTGCGTCAGAAGAATCAGTGCGGAAGGTTGAGGAAATGGTTGCTAGGCTGTCTATTGTTGTTCGCATGTCAGCTCAAACGTTGTCACCGAAATACTCAAGGCCTGAGGACACGAGTTGTAACGTCATCACTAATCGACCTACTTCTCACTAGTGTTGGAATTCACACCGGAAAATTTTGAATAGCAATTTTCTTTTAATTTATTTGCGGATATTTATCATCTTATAAAACAATAATAACTATTTAAACTTACTGGTAAGAATTTGGAATCCTGCAATAAAAAAATCAGCTAGCGGCAACACTGTGGCATTCCGCATCAGACTGAATTTTTATTTAGGGATTCCAAATTATCACCAGTAAGTTTAAATAGTTATTATTGTTTTATAAGATGATAGATACTCCACAAATAAAATAAAACTGCTATTCAAAATTTTCCGGTGTGAATTCCAACAATAGTGAGAAGTCGGTCGATTAGTGATGGCGTCAAAACTACCGTCCTCAGGCCTTGAGTATTTCGGTGGCAACGGCTCAAACCATTTCCTCAACCTTCCGCACTGATTCTTCTGTCGATATCTCAACTAGACGACCATTACATCCTTCGTCAACACCTTTTGAACGACCCTGCTCAATTTATACAACTGCTGTCTCATAAATTCGAAATTAACATCTTATAGTTGGATTTTGCTGCCACCTATTTGCATATTTGAAAACAATTTACTACTAATTTCCGACCTCTCATATCAGTTTGTGACCTACTTACGGACTTTCTCGCGCACATTACTGCATGTGAAAGATGTCGTATATAAAAATGTGGATGGAAAATGTTATTTTTTTTTTCTTGAAATAAAATAAATGAATACAATGATTTTTCGCAAAAAAATACTGTTTTTCCTTCATGAAATGAATACAATTAAACCTAGGAACATAATGCAGGTCTCATTTTATAAAAAAAAAGTTTTGCTTTGAAGAACCACACACCATTTTTTTTTTTAAATGTATAGATTTAAAAATATGCGCATTTTTCAGGACCAGACTTCACCAGAATCCTAAAAATTGACTTTTTATGAAAACGTGAAAAAAAAGTTGTAACATTGCATTTCCTCTGCTTTCCACCTTTTGTTTTTCTTTTTTTCGTTTTGTGAAGTCCAATAAAGTGTTTGATTAAAAAAAAATCCAAAGAAAAGGAAAAAAATCGAATTTTAAACTGAAAGAATTTTTTAAAAAAAGGGAGGGCAGAGGAAGTATAGAAATGAGAGTAAATAATGCTCAATTGCATTTTATTATTAAAGTTGTGTTACAAGAAAGGAGGCATAATAAAGGAAATAAATTATTTCCCCTTACAACTGTCACGTTAACCCTTTCCGGCACAGAAAAATTCTGTTCGTAAAAGGATAAAATGATGGTCTAACCCGGAATTTACAAACGATATTTTTAGAAATTAAAATCGCATTACTTTAACCTTTCATTGTAAAAGCAAAATTTTATTAAAATATTCTTCGTGCCGTTTGTAAGTTTGGAATTAAAGTTAGGTGGTCCCGGCGTGGGACACTGCGCCGGAAAGGATTGAAGTGGTAATGGTTTAGATAAGGTGGCTTATGTTGACTTTTTTTACCAAAGTATTATCTAAAAATGAAAATGCAACTTGATCCAAGTTAAGATACCAAAGGCGGTTTGTCATTTTAGCAAGTGCTTTGTCTGTAACCTATTTATCAAATTTTCTGTAGTGATCAAGTGATTTTATTATTTGCAGGTCTTGAATTGGGGGCTAAATTGGCAGTGGAAGCATTGAAGCACGCTTTTGCATAAATATTGATTAAAAATAAGAAAAGATCTCTGATACCTTCTTTTTCTAAATCTGTTATTGAAAGATGATCCCTGAAACAATATATTTTAAGAGAATGAATGGCCTGTGCCTCCATCCATCTGATATGATTAAAAGTACCAGGTGCTTTGAAAAAAAGTCTTTTGCAGGAAGGAGTTCTATAAAAATTAAACAAAGTTGGATAAACTCTTTATAATTATCCCTGAGCTGTTAATTTTTAAGAGTTCCTGTAAGAAAATTTGAAATTTCTTCTGAATTAACTATTTATACCTAGTATTTCATCTTCAGAAACATTAGTATACTTACTCTGGTTTAACTTAGACCACCCAATCAGAATTGGGGTTTTTTTTTAATATCTGGCTGAGGGGCGGTGATTATGCCCATTTTACAATCAAGAACAGCTGACTAAATTATGCTGGCGGCATGGTAAATACAAAAGACTTTTCCTTTAACAATTTCTATAGAAAAATGCAGGTTAACTCTGAGGCGACCTGTGTTTACTGCAGTTGTATCAAAAAATATTGCCTGGATTTTACCAAATTCCTCCCACTCTTCAACTGCTGAAAATACAGCTTTCGCCTGAATTGTTCCGATACTATTTTCAAGTTGAGGAACTCGTAGTAACTGTTCTTCATACCCACAACTAATTAAAACTTTTATCCACTCTACATTTTCTTTATTCAAAAAATGGTGAAGCAGTTTTCCACCCCAGTGAACAACAATTCTCTCTAAATGGGAATTTTAAAATCTGTTTTTGATAAGCTCAGTTTTTTTGTTTACGAAACAGTTATTTGCAGAGTCGATGTCTGTGGTTAGCTAGTGGATGTATTCTAAGTGTAGCACCTTCTCTGTCGTTCAGTTCATTTTGAGAATATTATAAAATAAAATACATAAAACTTGACAATTACTTATCTGCTTACTGTCGATGATTTGATGAGACATGTGGCCAATTTAAAAAATCTTACATTTATGCCATCATATCAAGAGAGGGAAGGGGTTTTATGGAATGTTTCGTCAATTCTAAAAGTAGATAACCATAACAGATAACAAAAACAGCCTTGTAATAAAAAGAGAAATTCAGAGGTTCATCTGCAACACAAATCGAGAAGCTCTTTCTTACTAGATACAGAACTAGATAACTAATAATCAATTATAATTCGTGAAATATTTTTAAAGTTACAAAAATTGTTCACTTATTTTTGCCTATTAATAAAAATGATACAAAAAAATTATCAAAAGTAATAAAATTTTTAATTTGTCATTTTTTACCTATGTTTCAAAAATGCAGAGTTTGAGGGTATGGTTCACTAGATGTCCTGAAAAATACTAAATGTTCATTAAATATAAGTTTTCATGAGAGTAAAAGTTCAAGGCAACAACAGTTTCTATGAAATAAAACAAGAATCCGGTTTCTAAGACAAATATTTTTCACGTAAGGAAAGAAAAACGACAATTTTTTGCCAAAAATTGCAAATTTTCAAGAATTCAACCTCGACGAGGCACGGGTTAATATTATTTATTTGAGTTGAAACTTTGCCAATCTCATTTTCTAACTAATTGGCAACTTTTAGGAGGGTCCCCCCGAAGAAAACGTTAAAAAAAATTTTACCCATGTTGCTTGTGACCACCCTAGTGTCACAGTTGGTCACTCCTGATGTAATCTGTGCTTTTATAAAACTGTCAACTTTTAATTCTTTTTTTTTTTTTTTTTTTTTTTTTTACAACTAAAATTTAATAGTGAAATTTGTCTAATTTAATCACCAAAATCAGCGATTTAAATAAGGCAAAAAGTAAAAGCCTTAAATAAGGAATTTTAGTGATATCTTATAAGTTAGTAGCTATGCTATTATTATGTCCTCTGCACTCATTGAATAGGTGATATGAAAATGCAGAGTACTGCTAACCTTCGGAAGCAATTTTCCCTAATAGCCCTTGTAGACATGATAAAACATAGTTATGAAAAACAATGCGTAAATTCAATAAATTACACTTAATGTACTTTTAAGATTACTTTTAAATAAGAAGATAATAGATTGTTTAAGAATACTTTTAAGAATTTTATACAGGTGAAAATTTTAGGATTTTTATTAAGCAAATCTTGCTAAACCCGGTTTAGTTTAATAAAATCATTTTTCATAAAAATCTCCACACATTTCATAAATGGAATAATACATATATATTTCAATATATAAACTTGAAGAAAATTCCATACGTCCCATATTAACGCTTAGTTGAAAAGATTAAACAGAATTTTGCAAACAAATGTCTTGGCAAATTATTGAAATAAATGCGATATCGACTAGGAAATATATATGTTACTTTATGCGAATAAGCAAATCTTGAAAAGAGCTTTAGACGCATTTGAGGATTGTGTTATCGTAGATTTTGTCACGAATATTGGATGAACAGCATTTGAATATTATTAAATTGAAGTGAAATATCGGAAATTACTATCAAACTGATGAATTATTTCCTGTATCTCTTTAATAAAGATTTCCATAAGGCATCTGTAATGTGAGTTCATTTAAAAGCATAGGGAATTTTGCATGCCTAACAAAGAATGTATAAAATTGAAAGCAAGTTAGGACATTTTTAAAAAACTGTCTTTAAACCGAAAATTACGTAATTTTTTATCAATACTTGGCGGAAACTCAATTTAATCCGTTCAGGAACTTGCATCCTATTAATAGAATATGTTTTCCATTGAGTGTTATTTTTCTTAAAAATTATTTTTGTTAACCCTTTCAGGGGCAAAGCACTGCTAAAATGTTAAAATGAATGCATTACACAGGAATTTACGAACGAATTCTTTGCAAATAACAAAAGGCTATATTTCACATACATAATAAAAGGAAAAATTGAAACCAAAATTCTGGTGTCATTGTGACATTTAGGAATTAAAATTAAGGGGTTTTATAACCATGCCACTGCCCTTGAACATTGTTGCCAGTGGTCTACTTTTCTTTAATTCATATTTTTTTATTAGCACCACTTTTTTGAAATGGTAAAATTCCCCTTATTTTCGCATTAATTAATATGTCATTAAATAAGGCGAATTTTACCATTCAAAAAAGCGCTGCCGACCAAGAGATCTTAATTAAAAATGTAGCCCACTGGGAACACTGCCCTTGAAAATTTTAATGTCTGCATATAGTGATAATAGTAATTCTTTATGCATTATTATTACTAAATACTGATACATAAAGCAAGTTGCAATTATTAATTATGAATTCATTTATGGATCAGAATTTAGTAATAATAAAATAATAAATATTGATTAATTTTCTTCACACTGTTCAGAATTCTTTTATTTCAAACATATATTTTACTTTCTAAATTTAAAATAGAGGCGGGGCCACTTTAAAAGCAAAACTTTATTCGTTTTAACCCTTTGAGGGGCAAGCAATTGTGGTGCCACCAATTGTGAGTTTCTGTAATGTTGAATTTCCACTGGAAAATTGGACAAATTTTATTTTAAAATAAGGGAAAGCATTTTTTCGGCTCTTTTTCATCAAAGTTATAAAATTAAAACTTATTTAAAAATTTTTGGTGCAAATCTGAATTAAAATTAGGTGGGATATAATATATACCACCGCCTCTCAAGGGATTAAAAAAAATAACAATTCGCGTGTCTAGTGCCCTATTAATTGGACATATCTTTTCACTATGTATTATTTTGTATTTTTGTTATCGGTTATCTTCGTGTAGTAAAGTTAGTATATGTTTATACAGTATTATTATTACCAAATTAATCCTGTATATAGCATTCTGTTAATGTCTGCATATAATAATGTTAGTATATGTTTATACATTATTATTACTAAATTCTGATACATAAATCAAGTCATAATAATAAATTATGAATTCTTTATGCATCATAATTAATATGATATTAACAGGATACCTATTTCATTGAGTATTATTTTGTCTTAATTTTCTTTGTTAATGTCTGCATATAGTAATCATAGTATATATTTATGCATTAAACTACATGCTGATACATCAATCAACTATACTCCTGTTTGTGAAAAATGCATCACCATGAAAGAATGACCCGTTTTAACCATGAAATATTGAGCTGAATTGTTTTACTAAATGAAAGTACAGTGTGTTATGCAAAAGATTCCATTTTCAGAGACACCACGCATGAGGGGACTCAGCAGTGCCTTCTGGACTGCTGCTGAAACAGTATAAATAGAGGGCTGTAGTGGGACGCTGAAAATAGTCTATGGTTATCTGCTAGTGTTAAACGTTTGGTGAGATATAACTATGCCACTTCGACGAAAGCGGGTGACATTTCAGCAGCTGATGGAATTTGAACGGTGGAGAAACGGTGGTGGCTTTCCTGAAGGAGGATTTTTCTATCGTTCAGTAGCATCTCGTGTGTAGCATAACAACAGCACAGTGATGCGAGTTTGGAAGCGGTAGACCGAAAATAATCGGATAAGTCGGAAATCTGGGAGTGAACCTCGAAAGGTGACGTCAACGCGCGATGATAGACACCTGGTTCGCATAGCGCTGACGGACCGTACAGCTTCATCTACACGGTTGTCAGCTGGTAAACTGCTACAAGTGTATCACTGTCTGTTTCGTCAATTCGACGATGTCTGCTGCACCGTGGACAGCGTGCAAGAACTCCTTTATACAGGATCCCCATCACGCAAAACCATCGACGCCTGCGGATGCAATGGGCTTGTGATCTAAAGACTGACTTGCAGATTGGCAACAAGTGTTTTTTCTGACGAATCCTGCTTTAATTTATGGTATCATGATGACCGCATTAGTGTTAGACGCTATGCCAAGTAATGCAACCTTCCGGAGTGGATTATCCAACGTCTTAGTGGACGAACACCAAGAACTGTGGTCTGGGGTGATTGCGTATCATAGACGATCGCAGCTGCTACGAATTGTGGGTAATCTGAACAGCAACAGATATATCAGTGGAGTGCTGGAGCCCGAAGTCGTTCCTTTCCTTCATTGCATTCCTGGAGCTATCTTACAACATGTTGGCCCACATGTTGCTAGGAATGTTCAAGACTTCTTGTCAGCAGAATACATACAGCTTCTTCCGAGGCCTGCGTATTCGCCAGATATGTCGCTTATTGAACATGTGTGGAATTTCGTTGGTCGGCGTCTCGCTCGTGATGCTCGTCTTACAGCTTCTACAGATGAACTTTGGGTACGCATACAAACAGTATGGAATGCTCTTCCCCATTCAGACATTCAAAATCTGTTTGACTGCATGCCTCGTCGTATAGCAGCACTTATTGCAGCGCGTGGTGACTACACTAAATACTGATTTCGGACAGTTAATATTGTTGTTTTTTTTTTGTTTTTTTTGAAAATGTAATCATTTGTTTCTACCAAAACCAGTGGTTTATAAATTAAATTTCATTTAGTTCTGATGATTCCTTCATGGTGTTGCAAGGTTTACAAACACGAGTTTATATAAACAAATGTGTATTTGGTTTGCTACGATTAACATAATTAACGTAAAATTAAACTGAAAAAAAAATCAGAGCAAAAAATATGAAATAACAAAGTTTTTGTATGTGTGCGTTCGTTTATTTATTTTATTTCTGAAAAAAAAAACTTTTTTCTATACATGTGATTTGTGGTTTTAGAGTTCCCATAACACTCTCCGCCTAGCAATAGGATACGGTCAGCATTTTCCATGAGAAACTTGTAACCTCAGAACAGCAGATGGTATTGAATTTGCTGATGTGCAGCTTTGCATACTCTTTGCTCGGGAACAATTAACAACCAAAGTGCAGATTTCATTTCGAAGTGACTGAGATCGGACGTATTTTTTCTAACTCTAGACGAGAGCAGACAACGCTACGGAACCGGACTAAAGTCCGATATGAAGTCTCCGATGCTGCGGGCGAATGCCGCAGAAAACCCCTACCCTCCCGTACTCTTTAAATATAGTATTAACTTAATGTGTAAATTATAATCCAGAACCATTAAACTCCTTTTATTCATTAATTATGGCATTATTCTTCTATCATATGGCGGCATCGGCCTTTTTTAAACCTAATTAAAATTCCCTTAGACCCACCCCAGCCCCTGCCACTGGATTTTCAAGTAACTTCAATGACGTTTTTTTCCTCAACTCTGAAGACAGCGGAATTAGTTTAAACTTCTTATCAGTAATGACTCTTCATGAAGTTTCTCGGATGCAAGATTCAAGACTTTTCTTTTTTTTCATTCCATGCTGAAATCTATCAAGAAGAAATTAGGTCAAACTCGGAAGATATGGATTCGCTTCTGTGATTAGCGAGCCCACTGGTGATTCAAGATTTTTTTTTCCTTTCCTTCTGCCATTCAAAACAAGATCATTTTCAGTGAAAGAGTACGGGCAACTTAAAGTATTTCTTTTTATCTCTACGTAGATAACGGATTAACATAAAAGGAAGTAAGTGGTATATTTTATATTACTTTCGACAATGATTTTAAAAGTGTCGGGTCGCAGCAACTTGTATAATATTGTCTAACTTTGTATAACACTGCATTATTTAATGTCCTTATGTTTGTTTCACAAATTTTGCTAATGTAACATTTATTTATATCTTATATATACCACTCCGCCCTCTGTCGCGCGTATTGGCAGACTCAGCCTCGGCTGAAATTTGTAAATTTTTTTTAGACCTCAATAAAGGGGACCGGGAGGGACAATCTATGCTCTACAGACTCATTTCCTAGTCTGAGCAGTCTCTCTCGGGCAGTAAAAGTAAAAAATGATGTTAAAAGATATTCGCGTGGTCGCAAGTCAAATTAATTCCGCGAGGACTGATCGCATTAAATTGTTACATAATTTAATTTTTAAAACAGACAGTGGAAGGTTGAATAGGAGGGAACTAAGAGAATTTCAGGGTTTTAAATTTAAAGAAGAAGATGGTCAATTTCAAACTAAATTAACGGAAATTCTGGACGAATTTTCCCAAATTCAGTTAGTTTGTATAGCGAATTTATTGCATTTAGATATTCACGAAAGTGAATCGGATATTGCAGGCTCTAACTGACTTAGAAATATTTCAAAATTCCCTTACTTCACATACAGATTCCAAAACCGAAATTGAAAATGAAAACAGTTCGCGAAATGCATTAAATGACACCCTAAACTTTGACCGCACACAAGCCCTTGCAGATAATACGCCAACTGGCACTCAGTTTGCACCACGCCGCACGACTGCATTTTCCGACATTGAGAATTTGTTACAACCGTTTTCGGGTAAATCTTCCGACAATATTCTAAAATGGTTTGAGCGATTTGAAGGCTTAGCAGATAGCTTTGCGTTAACCGAGATTCAAAAATTCATTTTCGTCGAGAGAGCGCTTACGGGGACAGCTTTATTATTCGTGCGTAGTGAGTCAAATATTACCTCGTATAGCACGCTGAAACACGCCTTGATCAATGATTTCAAACATATCTCATCGCCTGCACTAATCCATGAGACGTTGGCGGCACGCAACTGTAAGCCCAATGAAAAATTCACTGAATATTTCCTCATAATGAAGGAAATAACCCAAAGGGGTAATGTGGACGACGCGTCTCTCATGCACTATATTATTCACGGTATACAGAACACTCCTAGCAACAAAGCGATAATATTCGGGTGCACCACGCTTGCCGAATTTAAAAACAAGCTCCAAATTTTCGAACGAATTTGTGAGCAGAGCCCTAAATTTTACCAAACAATGTCACCGGCTACACCCAACATTCCTAAAATTAACCAGACGGAGAAAACTGCAAAATTAACCTGCTATAATTATTTAGCCCCTGGTCACCATTCTAGCCAATGTGTGCATTTAAATAAAGGGAAAAAGTTCATGAGATGTGCACGTTTTGTCATGTTTCCAATCAATGTACGGCACAAACTCCGGAACGCAAGCGTTCAACTCCAGGCACCTTCCCTTCACACAAGATGTCGCCAAGCCCAGACAAACAAATTCACGTAGTAGAAATGTGTCATTCTCATCCGCGCATGCGGAAACCTGTAAAAATTTCTAATTTACAAATCAATTCAATTTTAGACACAGGAAGTCCAGTAACAATACTGAGAGAAGATATTTATCAACAAATTGAGTGTCCCCCCTCACCGAACCATCTGTACAATTGTCGGGCATCGGTAACCGTATTATTCAACCTATAGGATCGTTTTTTACCGATATATAGAAATAGACGATAATACTTTTTCTACTTCTGTTTATGTAGTTAAGACTTCTCATATGTTCATGCTACTTATCATAGGGACAGATGTCATATTTCAGGGCACTCTCATGTGCGACAAAAACGGCGTTACATTATCTAAATCTCCACCCCCAAACATTTTTATAAATTGCATTACTGTGTCTGATAATGCATCTGCAACGAAATCTCAAGTTAAATTCGATGTACCTTCATTTCCTGACGCAAGATGCACTACAGAAACATTTCTTTCAAATTCTTTCCCCCAAGATCTGAAACCCCCGAGTGTAAATAAAGATTTTTCGAATGAAAGTATTCCTAGTGACATCGAAATTGATCCAGTGAATGACTCAACACATCTAAAGAATCTCACAACATTGCCAGACTCTTGTTTCTTCAATTTAACTTCTTTTTCGTACAAACTGTTTACGACAGCGTTCATCTTATTTATCAGCTGTCTATCTCTGTTTTATTCTACCAACGGACTGAGCCATTCTGCACTACATAACTGCCAACCATCTCAAGATTTGAGTGAGGTTACTAATTGGAACGAAATCCTGCATTTCCTTATCGTTTTTTGTTTATTTCTGATACACCGAAACTCTGTGAAATCAACGAAAAGAAAGAAAAAACGCAGAATGAAATCTTCAAAAAGAAATATGCTTAACGTATATAGGTCACAAGTGTGACTACCATATTGATCACCTGGGTGTTTTTTTTCCTTATTATTATTAACTGTTTTTATATATTCTGTGTTTTACATCTATATACCTTCTTATTTATGAGAACATTTACACCGTATAGAACTATAGACTGCTACTCTCTGTGTGACTTTCATCTAACTTCATTTATTCTTCGATTTTTTTTTACGATTATAGCAATCATTCACGATTATTTTTCCCCCATACGAAATAGTAAACTTTACAAGTGTGACTCACCATCTCACAGCTAAAATTCCAATTAGTGATGAAAACCTTCTACACAAGACATTTGATTTTCTCTTTATTGTGTTTTATGCCATTCTAGAGTGAAATAGACTTCAAGTGCTTTTTTTTAAAGAAGTTATCGCGTCCCAAGCAATTTATGATCAACAGTGTTTCTTATAATCCTTATCTCTTTGTGAAGTGTGCAACAGTGTGTTTATATTTATTTTTCCTTTTTATATTAACAGAATTTCAGTGCTTTTTTGTGGAAGTTCTGTTCAACACTCTTTTTTAAATATCTGAGCGATATAATATATGCTCAAAACTTTTTATTGAACCCATGCTGTGATTTATTTTCGCATGGCAATTTATTTTTCTCTCGGATTGCAAATGGTGCTTTATTTTTTTCATTTTGCCTTAAATCTGTTCTACTACACATGCCTATTACGCAACACGTGCTTTTTTATGTTGCGTAAATGACAACTTTGTTTAACATGACTCTACACAGGACTTTATTTTTTTTAACATTCACTTTTTTACAAGAAGAAAAAGAAAATTGTTGTATTTATATTGTTAAAACTGTATTTTATGTGCACATTTTTATTGAATTGCTATATATATGTATGTGTCCCTCCCCCCTCACACATTTTTTTACATAAATAATAGGCTGTCGAAAGAATAAAAACCCTTTTGGTGGGAAATCTTTTTTGCTTAGACGAGGCAAAAAAAAAAAAAAAAATTCTTCCCGAATTGACGTTGGGATAACGATGTTTTTTTTTTTTACAAAATTCTACCTATGATGAGGCAGATTTTAGTATGTTTTCTCGATGATAATGTAATGGGCAGACGGCTTTATCACATTATATTTTTCATCCCTGATGATGGCGCATGAGGAAGACGGTCTCATGACGCAAATTGACGACATCCAGAGATTTTTTATTTATTTTTATTTTTTTTTTTGCTTCCTTTTGTTGGAGATATCCCACGGCAGCTCAACATGAATATGCGTAAAATTTAGACTTATTTTTTTTAGCTTGATTTTCTTAATTATTTCTTGACAGTTTTTTTTCCTTTGGATTCTAATTATTTTAGATAGTTTTTTTTTGTTTTTTGATATATCTTGTTGCTTATTTAACACGCTGACGGGGTCGTCAAGTGGTCAAAATGGCCGAGTCTGAGTTGTGGTTTTAGAGTTCCATAGCTGCCAACTTTTACGCTTTTTCCCTACCACTAAAATTTAGTAAAGATCTTCACCTTGTGTAATCGTGAGATTTCGACGATTAATTAAGGCAATATTTACGATAAAATTTTAGTGGTATGAATAAAGCGTAAAAGTTGGCAGCTATGGAGTTCCCATAACACTCTCTGCATAGCAATAGGATACGGTCAGCATTTTCCATGAGAAACTTGTAACCTCAGAACAGCAGATGGTATTGAATTTGCTGATGTGCAGCTTTGCATCCTTTTTGCTCGGGGATAATTAACAACCAAAGTGCAGATTTCATTTCGAAGTGACTGAGATCCGACGTATTTTTTCTAGGACGTATTCTTTCAATGAATGGACAATAGTCTTATGATGTGATAGTAGGTAAATTGGCGGCGCTAACGCTTTTTAACGGATTGCATTCACGAGGGTTTTATTTTTTTATTTCTCTTAGTTACGTTAGTATATTGTCATATTTATGAAATCAGAAATCAAATCTATAAAAACAAAAGTATATATATTCATTATTTAGTTATTATTATAAATGCATGATTTGCAAAATTTAAATAAATTTATTAATATTAAA
Source organism: Maratus speciosus (assembly GCA_963932465.1). Classification (NCBI taxonomy): domain Eukaryota; kingdom Metazoa; phylum Arthropoda; class Arachnida; order Araneae; family Salticidae; genus Maratus; species Maratus speciosus. Next base: position 197,885,548 of record OZ010796.1, on the reverse strand, counting down.
CAATAACATTGAAGTAACATCATGTTTAAGTAGAATAAGTTTAATTTAGATAATTTATGAACAAATCTCAGATAAAATACTCGATGTTTCACTCATTTTTACAGCTACGGAAATTATGAGGTATTTCTCAAAAAAGACGAAGGACGCATAACAACAAAAATGTATGAAATGTTATCAAGTTCGAAAGAATTCTTGATTTCGCTATCAAAATCTTTGGACGCGGGGAAGGATTGAGCAAGTCAGTTAGTTTCAGAATAAAAGTAACATGATGCAATGCTTAGCATATATTTAAGGGAGACCAAACTGGTCGCCAGAGGCGGCTAGTAATAAAAAGAAAAGTGCCCAGTTAAACTGATCACATTCAGCTCACAGGCTATTCACACTAATTGTATGTTATACCCTTATTTCGAAGAATAATGTCCACAAAAAAATAAATGAAGGGGGATTAGCACCCGTTCCCCCGCATTAAACTTAACCAATGAACCTCCATATCTAATCAGGGAAGAACCTTCACATAATAAGACGGTATACCAAATTTGAAGAAAATCAGATAATTCTGCTTGAAAAAACCGTTTCGCTAAATAAAGGGGAGAGGTCTAACCTCCCTTTCCCCCTTTATACTTAACTAATGAACCTCCAAATCTAATTAGGAAAGCTCCTTATCAGAATGAACATGAAAAAAAAATTTAAAGTAAATTGGATAATTCTGCATGAAAATCCATTTATTTAAATTAAGGAATGTGTCTTAGCCCCTTTCCGCTTTTTATACTTAACCAATGAACATCCAAATCTAATAAGGAAAATACCATATAGGAATAAACCGGCATATCAAATTTGAAGCAAATCGAATAATTCTGAATGAAGAACACATTTATCTAAATTAAGGGGGGGGGGGGATTAGCCCCAACCCGCCATTTAAACTTAACCAATAAACCTCATAAATTAATCAAGGCAGCTCCTTAACATAATAAACTGGTATACCAAATTTGTAGCAAATCGTATAACTCTGCATGAAAAACCCATTTATCTAAATTAAGGGGGTGTATAGCCCCCTTTCCCCCTTTATACTTAACAAATGAACCTCCAAATCTAATCAAGGCAGTTTCTTAACATGATAAACCAGTGTACAAAATTTGGAGCAAATCGAATAAATCTGCATGAAAAACATATTTATCTAAATTAAGGGGTCTAGCCCTCCCCCCCTTTATACTTAACTAATGAACCTTCAAACCTAATCAAGGCAGCTTCTTATCATAAAACCGCTATACCACATTTGGAGCAAATCGAATAACTCTGCATGGAAAACCCATTTATCTAAATAAAGGGGGGGGGGTCTAGCCCTCCTTTATACTTAACTAATGAACCTCCAAATCTAATTAAGGCAGCTTCTTAACATAATAAACCGGTATACCAAATTTGGAGCAAATCGAATAATTCTGCATGAAAAACCCATTTATCTAAATTAAGGGGGGGGGACTAGTCCCGTTTCCCCCCTTTTTACTCAACCAATGAACTCAAAAAAAGTAATCAGGGAAGCGTCTTATCAGAATAAACCTAGAAAAAAAATGAAGCAAATCGGATGTTTCTATCAAGAGTTATCGCGTTAAGTACATACATACGTACGTACGTACGTACATGCATACATACATACATAAAGAACGGGCGGTGACATTAGCTCTCAGGCTGTGATAGCCTGTGAGTTAAAAAATACAAATAAAAGAGAAAAAATCTCTATTTAATTAAACTTTTAGTTCTAACATAAACCAATTCAATTAAATCAATGTAAATTATTAAAAAAAAAAATAATTTCATAGAGGGTGATTCAAAACTTATCGTTCAAATTCGTGGGGAGGTAGGGAATAAGTTAGGAAACCGGTTTTTCCTAGAAAACTATGTCGGCAAATGTACGCATGCGTACGTAGAGGGCGCTGCGTATACCCAACCATCCACTACATCCCAATCATTGTTTTGAAAACACTTCTTATTACGAATTCCAAGGAGTATTTTACGCCTTTAAAAACTCCAAAAATCTTGTTAATGATGTTTAAGAATTATGGTGTAAAACAAAACTTTAAAAATTCATAAACGAAGAAAAGTAAAAACAAAGAATAAAGTAAAGTAACAAAAAATAAATAAAATAAAAAGGAAAGCAAAAAGCAAAAGAGAATATAAAATAAAAAATGAAAGCAAAAAGTAAAAAGTAAAAAACAAACCAATAAAAAAGAGAATTGTTAAAAGAATCGGGAAGAATAAACGAGAAGTTTCCAGGCGTCAGATAATGAAGGCTTTGAAGAAAGGTCTTTAAGAGGCTACTTCAGTCAAGTGAAAAGACCCGTTCGCTAATGCTAATCCTATGGAAGAAATTTATAACGATATCTCGGTTGCATTTTAATATTTTTAAATGATTTTTTTTGCATTGGATAGCTGAGATCGATCTGTACAAAGGGCGTTTTTTACTTTTTCTGTTTTGTTTACAGATATTTTTAATGAGGACACTTTCATTTTGGGAACCGGTTTCGAAACTGAAAGCATCCTCATAAAAAAAATCTGCAATCGAAATCGAAAAAGTAAAAAACGGCCTGCATACAGATCGGTCTCAGCTATATAATGAAAAAAAATCATTTAAAAATATTAAAATGCAACCGAGATATCGTTATAAATTTCTTCCATAGGATTAGCTTTAGCGAATGGGTCTTTTCACTTGACTGAAGTAGCCTCTTAACGAGATTTTTGGCATTTTTAAAGATGGAAAAGTCCTCGTGGAAGTCCAAATGAGAAGTTGAAATAGGAGAAAAAATAATACTAGCTTTAGAAAATTCAAAACAATGATTGGGACGCAATGGAAGTTCGGATACACACAGCGCCCTCTACATACGCATGCGTACATTTGCGGACATTTTTTCCTATGAAAAAACGGATTCCTGACGTATTCCCTACCTCTCTACGAAATTTGAACGATAAGTTTTGAACCACCCTGTAATTATGAAAATAATATAAATTATTTAAAAGGATAATTTTATATATTTATAAAATTAATGATTGATAATAAAATATATTTTTAAAATAAAATACATTTATTTTTCAACAGAGAATTTATTTCATGTGTCTGTGTAATTCTGAATTTGTCTCACAGAAAAAATCGCTATCTCATATTAAATATTAACATAACATAAGGAAAGCAAAAGAACAACATGGACTGAATATTTTATGTTTTATAATATCCTATCTACATCGTTTATTATCACCCAATAAGAAATTGACATAAAATTAGGAGAGCGCAGTGAAATAAAACTACAACAGAAAATTTTTTGTAATCGAATTTAAAATGTATTTTTGAAATGTTCTAGGGAATAAATGGGGTGTTTTAGCAAGCAGTGAGACAGCTGCTTGCATAATTTTGTTATTTTAACTGAATGGCATTTTTTACTATCGAGTACTACAGATACAGCTTCCAGGGAGTTAAGTTAAGTTGATAACCGGATAAAATTTTTCGAAGTCATTCGTTGAATAAAATATACTTCTTAACATTGTTTAGATGCAGTGTTGCATGTACTCACGCATCTTTAAAATTTATTGTAAGAAAGAAAAATATTTTACATGCAGTGAGAAGCTTTTCTGGCGACCATTTCAATTGTTGAAGTAAAAATCAGTGAACATTTGAATATTTGTTAAATTTAGGAACAATTTTTTAAAGGCATAAGAATGTAATTAAATTTAGAGATGAATAAATTTAAAATTGGTTTATGCTTTAAAATACATTATTTTAAACAGAAGTAGTATATAGTACTTCTGAACCTCCAAGATTAATATATATATATACACCTTGAGTCAGGGAATTTCTTTAACTAGCACTTTGAAGAGTGGTGGGATATAATATATTCCACTTAATTTTGATCTCTAAATGCCAAAATGGCAACAGAAATTTGTAATAAATTTTTACTTTTATATTGTACGTGAGGAAATGCTCTTACGTACTTTAAATTAATAAATAAAACTAAATTTTACGTAAATTCCAGGTTCAATCTATTATTTCGATAATTTAGCAAGAGAAGTACAGTCGTGGTAAAAAAAAAAAGTAAACACCCCTACTAAATTTGCAACTAATTATAATAGAAAAGTTTTACAGGTACTAAACTATTGGAAATATAGTTTACGTTTAAATTATGTATACAAAATTTGCTTGGGGGGGGGGGGGGCATCTACAAATGAAAACCAGACCAAACTTTGTTTTTTTCAATGGCAAAACCCAATTTTGACAGCGAAAATCTTCGGTTCAAACTATACCTAGAAATAAAATTCGCATTCTATAGGGAAAATTTTATTGTTCCTACTGCTATTTTGAAAATAATATCTTCATCGGACCTTTCTTTAGAATATCTTAAATAAAGTTATCATGAAGGTAACACATTAAGGGTTCTGGTAGGAACAATAAAAAATTTTCTAAATAATGCGACCCCTGGCATATAGGTAAAGTACTGACTTACGTAGCCGTTTGTTCATAGATTTACCTTGATATTTTTCCCCTTAAAATACCCATGTGACTTTTATACTTACTACCTATATACTAAAGTCCAGTAGTACTTACTTAATTTTTTTTGTTTTTGGTATAAATAAATCTAATATTTTCACTTTTCGTGCTTTTTTATACACATTGACAGCAAAGATTTCCCTTACAATGCTCTTCATTGAGATATAATGTGCATGATCTGCCTGGTTTGAATTTTTTAAAGTTGTTTACAATTTTCAAGCACGATCTGATATCCCATATGAAAAAAATAAACGCGTGTGGAACAAAGACCCTCCTGGTCAACTTACCCCATTTTTATGGAGTAACTGGACCCATGAGGAAAGAAAGATGAAATATGCATATTTTTATATTTTTAAAAATTAAAATGTAATTTTGAGCATTTCTGTCTGATAGGGAGAACCTAACTGAACACATTTACTGAAGTTAAGGCTTTAATTCAAATGAACATTAGCTTTTTGAAGCTGAATTGTCAGAAGCTCCAGAGTCACATTGTAAAATCATGGCCCAGTTGCCCCAACTAACCTTAAATGTTTCTTTATGTTACTCTAAACATTCGCCGCGTCCTCATAAAACAAGAACTTGGTTGTATGTAGCAAAATTAAGTAGAAAAATAAATGATTTATTAAAACTGCGATATTTATTCGAACGACTTTATTTATTTATTTCTGTATGAACAATACTCTTCTTCATCTGTTTCCAGTATTTACAATTAAAACAAAACATAATAAAACGAAAAGTGCCCAGTTAAACTGATAGCATTGAGCTCACAGGCTATTCACACTAATTGTATATTATACTCTTATTTCAAAGAATAATGCCCACAAAAAATAAATGAAGCGGATTAGCGCCCGTTCCCCCACACATTAAACTTAACCAATGAACCTCCATATGAAATCAGGGAAACACCTTAACATAATAAACCGGTATACCAAATTTGATGTAAATCGGATAATTCTGCATGAAAAAATCATTTCGCTGAATTAAGGGGGAGGGAGGTCTAACCTCCCTTTCCCCCTTTATACTTAACTAATGAACCTCCAAATCTAATTAGGAAAGCTCATTATCAGAATGAACATAAAATAATTAAAGTAAATTGGATAATTCTGCATGAAAATCCATTTATCTAAATTAAGGTAGGGGTGTTGGCCCCCTGTCCCCTTTTTATACTTAACCAATGAACCTCCAAATCTAATAAAGTAAGTACCATATCGCAATAAACCGGCATATCAAATTTGAAACAAATCGATTAATTCTGCATGAAAAACCCATTTAATTGAATTAAGGGGGGGTCTTCGCCCCAGCATCCCCTTTAAACTCAAGCAATAAACCTCATAAATTAATCAAGGCAGCTCCTTAACATAATAAACCGGTATACCAAATTTGTAGCAAATCGAATAACTCAGCATGAAAAACCTATTTATCTAAATTAAAGAGGGTATCTAGCTCCTCTTTCCGCCCTTTATACTTAATTAATGAACCTTCAAATCTAATCAAGGCAGTTTCTTATCATAATAAACTGGTATACCAAATTTGGAGCAAATCGAATAACTCTGCATGGAAAACCCATTTATATAAATTAAGGGGGATTAGCCCCAGCACCCCTTTAAACTTTAAAAATAAACCTCATAAATTAATCAAGGCAGCTCCTTAACATAATAAACCGGTATACCAAATTTGTAGCAAATCGAATAACTCTGCATGAAAAACCCATTTATCTAAATTAAGGAGGGTGTCTAGCCCCCTTTCTGCCCTGTATACTTAAATAATGAACCTCCGATTCTAATCAAAGCAGCTTCTTAACATAATAAACCGGTATACCAAATTTGGAGCAAATCGAATAATTCTGCATGAAAACCCATTTATCTAAATTAAGGGGGGGGGGGGACTAGCCCCGTTTACACCTTTATACTTAAACAATGAACTTCCAAAACTAATCAGGGAAGCGCCTTATCAGAATGAACCTAGAAAAAAAATTTGAAGCAAAGCGGATGTTTCTATTAAGAGTTATCGCATTACGTGCGTACATACGTACGTACGTACGTACGTACATACATACATACATACAGAACGGGCGGCCACATTAGCTCTCAGGATTTGATATCCTGCGAGCTAAAAAATACAAATAAAAGAGAAAAAATCTCTATTTAATTAAACTTTTAGTTCTAACATAAACCCATTCAATTTAATCAATGTAAATTATTAAAAAAAAATAATTTCATATACAGGGTGATTCAAAACTTATCCTTCAAATTTCATGAAGAGGTAGGGAAGACGTTAGGAAACCGGTTTTACCAAGAAAAGTATGTCCGCAAATGTACGCATGCGTATGTAGAGGGCGCTGTGTGTATCCAACCTTCCACTACATCCCAATCATTGTTTTGACGTTCCTAAAGCTAGTATTATTTCATCTCCTATTCCCACTTCTTATTAGGAATTCCACGGAACATTTTAGGCCTTTAAAAACACCAAAAAACTTGTTAATGATGTTTAAGAATTATGCTGTGAATCCAAACTTTAAAAATTCATGAACGAAGAAAATTAAAAATAAAGAGTAAAATAAAGTAACAAAAAATAAATAAAATAAAAAGGAAAGCAAAATATGTAGGGGAGACCGAGGCTAGTAGTGACATTTTCGATATATGCGGTAAGATTTTAACTGAAACGAAACAGTTAGTGTATCATATCATTAGAGTAAATCATGCGTAACTTATTTATAAAACTACTATTAACATTATTAACGTTTTTCATAACACAAAATGAATTCTGTGTAACTTAGAAATTTGTCACTACTAACCCCCGCTACGGGGCAAGTTGTGACTTGCTTGAGGAACATTGTGACACATAAATGACACATATAAGTACATTGTAACATATACAAATTATGTAAGAAAGGCGATTAAATGGGATATGTTAAATCAATAATGAGAAATTTATTCATTTATAACGTTCCTATCACAATAAAACACTTTCATGTTTTAATAATATTTTAAATCAAATGAATATAAAATAGTTAAATTGTTAACACTTGTAAACTTTTAGTCCTTTATAAAGATACTTTTAGAGATGCTTAGCAATAAAAAGAAAAAAAACACTGTCTTAATCAGTAAGGAAATAAAAAGTAAGCCAACACTAATCTTTGGCCATATTGATCTTTGACTCGGTGACTTTCTACAACGTGTAGGCCTATATCCTATATTTATAATCACACGTTGTCATCGCTTGTTTCAGCGTCTGATTTGCAGTTAATACAAATATAATAAGGTTCATTTTTGGTACATTTGACATGCTCCCATCTTTTACATGTCATGCATTGCACCGAGTCTTCTCCGGGTCTAGAAATTTTGTATTGCTCCAAGCAAACTAGACATAAGCAATTTTCGTCATCTTCAGAGCTATACAATACTTACTTCTCCCTTTTTTCAATAATCTAGGTGTAATTTTTTATGCACTGCTTGGCCTTTCCATACAGTTTCTTTTTTGCTTTTTCTTCTTCAATTTGTTTTCTGCGTTCTTTTGCGTTTTGTTCTGCTCGAATTTTCTCTTTTACAGATGTGCTTGTTAGAATGGCAGATTTCAAACATTTTCGAATAGATCGCTTGCCTTTTCAAGGTCCTGCTTCAGGGAGTGGTCTATTTGTGTAAGACTTACCACTTACACATTGCTATTATCAATTGTCATAGAATCATCTAATTCAATGAGATTTGTTACTTCTGAAGACGGTCCTGGCATCTCACCAGCATTGAGCAGTTCTTGGGCTTTCCTTAAACTGCACCTTCCGGATTTTACTTCTATTGCAGCCCTATCATAATCTACTAAAGTAGCTTTAGCTCTTTCAGTACGCCTCTTGTAATTTCGCGCCATTTTTCCTGAAATATAAAAACCTCCATTAAAAATTATGCTGAGGTAAGTAGTGACACTGTCACAACATGCCTCTTAGACTTCGTCACAACTAGCCCCGCGTTACGCCATTTTGAACTTTATTCATTAGTTTCCGAAAGATTGGCATGATTAACAAATGAAATACATAAAATAACAGCTTAAAATATAAGCATTTAAATAATGTTGGGGAACTTTACATACCTCACTATCGCTAGTGGCAAGGACGATTCCAACGTAGGTCGCAAAAGTTACTTTCACGATAGAAAACAAGATAAATATTTTTATCTCAAAAACAACGCAACGCTATACTTCAAAACATACACAGCACACTGAGACAATCAACCTCTTCACTCACATGACGCGACAGGTGCTGCAACCTATTGGCTCAGTCAGGAAGCTCGATGGCACAACTTGCCCGTGACACAACTAACCTCGGTCTCCCCAATACGTATATAAAACAAAAAGTGAAAGCAAAAAGTAAAAAACAAACCAATAAAAAAAAAGATTAAATGAACCGGAAAGAACAAACGAGAAGTTTCTAGGCGTCAGATAATGAAGGCTTTGAAGAAAGGTCATTATCGAGATTTATGGAGTTTTTAAAGATGAAAAAGACCTCGTGGAAGTCCAAATGAGAAGTTGAAATACGAGAAGAAATAATACTAGCTTTAGGAAACTCAAAACAATGATTGGGGCGCAATGGAAGTTCGGATACACACAGCGCCCTCTACATACGCATGCGTACGTTTGCGGACATACTTTCCTATGAAAAACCGGTTTCCTGATGTATTCATACCTCCCACGAAATGTGAACGATCAGTTTTGAATCACACTGTAATTATGAAAATAATATAAATTATTTAAAAGGATAATTTTATATATTTATAAAATTAATGATTGACAATAAAATATATTTTTAAAATAAAATATATTTTTAAAATAAATTACATTTATTTTTCAAAAGCGAATTTATTTCATGTGTCTCTCTAATTCTGAATTTGTCTCACAGAAGGAATTGCTATCTCATATTAAATATTAACATAACACAAGGAAAGCAAAAGAACAACATGGACTGAATATTTTATGTTTTATAATATTTCATCTACATCGTTTATTATCACCCAATAAGAAATTGACATAAAATTAGGAAAGCGCAGTGAAATAAAACTAAATCAGAAATTTTTTTGTAATGGAATTTAAAATGTATTTTTGAAAATGTTCTAGGGAATAAATGGGGTGTTTTAGCAAGCAGTGAGACAGCTGCTTGCATAATTTTGTTATTTTAACAGAATGGCATTTTTTACTATGGTGTACTACAGATACAGCTTCCAGGGAGTTAAGTTAAGTTAATAACCGGATAAAATTTTTCGACGTCATTCGTCGAATAAAATATACTCCTTAACATTGTTTAGATGCAGTGTTGCATGTACTCATGCATCTTTAAAATTTATTGTAAGAAATAAAAATATTTTACATGCAGTGAGAAGCTTTTCTGGCGATCATTTGAATTGTTGAAGTAAAAATCCGTGAACATTTGAATATTTGTTAAATGTAGGAACAATTTTTTAAAGACATGAGAATGTAATTAAATTTAGAGATGAATAAATTTAAAATTGGTTTATGCTTTAAATTACATTATTCTAAACAGTAATAGTATATAGTACTTCTGAACCTTCAAGATTAATATATATACAGGGTGTTCCGTTAAAGGGGTCCAATATTAATAGGGGTAATAGAGGAGATCACAAGGAGCATAAATCAGTATATAATGCCTGGCCGGATCTCAATAATTTTCAAGTTACAGCAAATAGAATGAAAAATCGGAAATTTGTAAAAAAAACCCTCATTGCTGAACTATCGATAATGCTACATAAAAACGAAGCACATATTTAGAAAGAGCAGAAAAAATCCTACGAAATGACATAAGTTGTTTTAGAATATTGAGAATTAATGGCGAGTTACTAGCTCTGAAACAGTGAAAAAATACAAAATCAAATATTTAGCAAAATAGTTAATCGTTAATTCCAAAAATGCAACTCTACCTACATCAAGGAAAATGTTATAAAATTTGGACCATTCCGAAAGCTTTCGAAGAAGCTGACAATAAACCATATCAGTTTAATTGTATGGGAGAAATCAAGCAGTTCCCTAGTTACAACTCTGTACTGTTGCACGCTCGGAAAGGGCGAAACTCCGCCCATGACGATTGTAAACACCCCGTTTTAATATCTTTCAATTATACATTTCTGATCAACCTCTATCAATACCCTTTCATTATTCAGTCTGGTCAAGTGAATGACATATTGTGCAGCTCTCGCCTTGTCTTAAAGCAAACTCGTGACTGCTGCGTTTCCTCCATGAACTTTCAGGATGATGAAGAAGAAGTACTTTTTATGCAAATTTTCTATGTGTATAGGAAGAAAAGTGTAATAAAACAGCAGTAATCAGTGGGCGTTATGTTAAAGGGAGGCTGTTGTAAGTGGGATTGTAGTAAGTTGATGTATAATAATTATGCCGGAATACTCTAACGAAGAATATGCGGACATGCATCTGATGTACGGGTAAGCTCATGGAAATGCATGTCTAGCACAGCGCATGTACCGTGAGCAATTTCCAAGGAGACGTTGCCCAAGTTCGAAACTCTTCATAAAAATCGATAGACGATTGCGGGAGACTGGATCGTTTAATACAGCAAGCATTGATGCAGGGAAACTCGACATGTACGAACACTTGCAATGGAAGAAGATGTACTGAATATTTTTAAAGATAACCCCTCCACGAGTACACGAGCTGCTGCGTCTGAAGTCGGTGTTTCTCACCAAAGTGTGTGGCGTGTTCTGCGTGCAGAAAACATGCACCCCTTTCATGTGCAGCGGGTACAACTGTTATCAGTAACAGATTGTGCTCAGCGGACAGAATTCGTACGCTGGTTGCTTAATGTAACAGAAAATAATCCACAATTTCTGGAAAATATTTTATTTACTGATGAAGCAACATTTACGAGAGAGGGCGTGGTAAACACGCACAATATGCACACATGGTCATATACAAATCCGTACACTGTTTTCCCGTCGAACGCACAACAAAAGTTCAGTGTGAACATATGGGCAGGTGTCCTCGGCGATTATCTCATAGGACCGTATTTACTCCCAGATGTACTCAATGGCAGTACGTACTTAGTTTTCCTACGGGATATCTTACCGCAGTTACTGCAAAATGTGCCAGCAACATTGCGCCACAATATGTGGTTTATGCACGATGGCGCACCGGCACATTTTTTCATAGGTGTTCGCAATCACCTCAATTCAACATATCCTGGGAAATGGATTGGACGCAGTGGACCTGTTGCTTGGCCTGCACGCTCTCCAGACCTCAATCCGTTAGACTTTTTTGTTTGGGGACACCTTAAATCGCTGGTGTATGAAACGCCTGTGGATACACCAGAGGATTTACTAGCGCGAATCGTTGTCGCTGCAGGAGACATTCCCAACTCCGTCGGAGTTTTTCGGCGTGTTCGCCAATCTTTACGACGTCGCTGTCGCCTGTGCGATTCTGTTAATGGGCGCAACCTCGAACACCTATTATAATAATGTCCGTTCGTCTGCCTTCCGACATTGAACTGTGCAGCGCAGTCCAGAAGACTATGCTTCACATATGTCATAAAGTACGTGGAATGTAATTCTTTATTTGTCATTTTTCTTTTATTTTCAACACTTTTTGGCACAGTATTTTGTAAGTCACAGACTGTGGTGTACTCAAATTGTAAATTACAAAGTTTGTATGAATTAATTTAAAATTTAGTGTCTTTTTTTAATTTATAATTAATAAAATTATTATGCTATTTGTTATTATTATTTCCTATCATAAATTATGATGCACATATACATACAATAATTGTCCATGTAAAACATGTACTGAAACTTCTTGCATAGTTACAAATCGCAATATTTTTAATTATTTCCGAATTTTCACCACCAGTTTAATTTTAAAGAATTTAACTTAAGCTTTATATCAATAAAAGACCACTTTAAAATGTAGACTATTATTGTAAAGTTATTTTGGTTCATTCAACTCTTGAATAATTAAAAATGTTGCATCTCAGAAGAAGCATGATCGAAAATGTATAGTTGAGAGTAATTAAAAAGGCGGTGTTTCCAATCGTGATGGGCGGAGTTTAACCTTTGCTAGTGTCAAAGAAAGCGGAGTTGTAACTAAGAAACTGATTAATTTCTCTCACACAATTAAACCGATATGGTTCATTGTAAGCTTTTTCGAAAGTTTTTGAAATGGACCAAATTTTACTACATTTTCCTTGTTGTAGCTAGAGTTGTCTTTTTGGAATTAACGATTAACTATTTTGATGTATATTGGATTTCGTACTTTTTCACTGTTTCAGGGCTTGTAACTCGTCAATAAATATTGCTATTTTAATACAATTGATGTCATTTTGTAGGTTTTTTTCTGCTCTTTCTAAATATGTGCTTCGTTTTTATGTAGCATTATCGATAGTTTAGCAATGGGGGTTCTTTTACAATTTTTCGAATTTTCATTCTATTTGCTGTAACTTGAAAACTATTGAGATCCGACCAGGCTTTATATGCTGATTTATGCTCCATGTGATCTCCTCTATTACCCCTATTAATATTGGACCCCTTTAACGGAACACCCTGTATATATATATACACCTTGAGACAGGGAATTTCTTTAACTAGCACTTTGAAGAGTGGTGGGATATAATATATTCCACTTAAATTTTTCTCAAAATGCCAAAATGGAAACAGAAATTTGTAATAAACTTTTACTTTTTTATTGTACGTGAAGAAATGCTCTTACTTACTTTAAATTGATAAATAAAACTTAATTTGTACGTAAATTCCAGGATCAATCTATCATTTCAATAATTTTAAGTACAGTCGAGGGGAAAAAAGTAAAAACCCTCTAATAAATTTGCAACTAATTATAATAGAAAATTTTTACAGGTACTAAAACATTTGAAATATAGTTTACGTTTAAATGATATATCTAAAATTTTCTACAAATCAAAACCAGACCAAATTTTTGACAGCGTATTTTAAATCTTCGGTTCAAACTATGCCTAGAAATGAAATTCGCATTCTATAGGGAAATTTTTATTGTTCCTACCACTATTTTGAAAATAATATCTTCATCGCACCTTTCTTCAGAATATGTTAAATAATATTATCATGTAGGTAACTCATTAAGGGTTCTGGTAGGAACAATAATATTTTTCCTATATAATGCGACCCGTGGCATGTAGATAAATTACTTAAATACTTACGTAGCCGTTTTTTTGTTTTTGTTTTTGGTATAAATAAATCTAATATGTTCACTTTTAGTGCTTTTTTTAAACACATTGACAGCAAAGGTTTTCTTAAGGGAAACCTTTATTGACATATAATTTGCATGATCTGCATTTTTTAATATTTTTTAAGTTGTTTACACTTTTTCAAACAGAACCTGATATCCCATGTGGGGAAAAAAAAAAAAAAAAAAACGCCTGTGGAACATAGCCCCTTCTGGTCCACTTACCCCATTTTTATGGGGCAACTGGACCCATGAGGAAAGAAAGATGACATATGCATATTTTTATATTTTTAAATATTAAAATGTAATTTTGAGCATTTCTGTCTGATAGAGAGAACTTAATTGATCACATTTACTGAAGTTCAGACTTTAATTCAAATGAACATTAGCTCTTTGAAGCTGAACTCTCAGAAGCTCCAGAGTCACATTGCAAAATCATGGCCCAGTTGCCCCAACTAACCTTATATAGATGCATTTTTAAGAAAAGACTATCGAAAAGAAATAAATTTCGAAATAATAAGTAACCTTTCTCGGAAATTTGTAAATTTCTGTAGATTTTTTTTTCTTTTAGTTTCACGAGTAAATATAAATAGATCTTTTTAGAAAAAAAAAATATTTAACACGTTCGCTGCCAACTACGAGTATATTCGTAGCTTTAATATTCGTGGCTTTAATTTATTAATTTATTTGTCACCATTATTTTAGAATTTAAAAAAGTGCTTTATTTATTGACAGAAATTTCGCTGTATTCATAAAGCTAAATTTACCTTTCTGAATTTGTGGTGGCAAATGACTTTCGAGAAGAAATTTGAAAATTCTTACTTTATAGTTTTGGCAGCGAACGTGTTAAAAAACAATGTTTCTAAAAGATGTTTTATTTTTTTAACTTAAAAAAAATATATGCATTTTTTATGCAAAAAAATGAAATTACTCCATTAATTATGTTCCTATATTTGCAATAGAACATAAGTAAGACATAACAATGTTATGCTTTTGTTAAAACTGAAGAAAAGAATGTAAATGATAGCAGTTTTAGTCAGCAATAGCATTCATTAACAATAACAAATTATCAAAGATTAAATTTTAGTTGTTTCGTTTAACCCTCACCGGCGCGGAGTAATTCTGCTTATAAACTGATGAAATAATGGACAGACACCGCAATTTATAAACGAATTTATTAGAAAATATAAACTTGCTTATTTTCATGTACATTATAATAGGAAAGTTTTAGTTAAATATTCTTGGTGTCGTTTGTCAGTTTTGGAATTAAAATTAGGTGTCCTTTTTTAAGGACATCACGCCGGAAAGGGTTAAGCATCACTGCAAAGTTTAGGGTTAGTTGATTTTTAAAAATTGGTATTTAAAAGTTGTATAAAGAAAGATGGAAAAATTAGTTCTTCAAAATGTATCGCTATATAGATACATTATTAAGAGAATAATATCAAAAAGAGATAAGTTCTAAGGTAACAAATAATATTTCTAGTAAATTTGGTAATTTCTGTAAATTGTTTTATACAAGTACAATACTTGTAGTTATACAAGTTATTAGAAAAATTGTGACATGAAAGATAAAGAATAAATTGATTTTTTTCGAAAATATTTTTAAATTCATGATCAATTTTTCTGAAAAAAGTTTATAGTTTTCAACTTCAAAATTATATGTATTTTTTATTAAAAAGAAATGATATTATTCCATTAATTATGTTTGTTTATTGGCAATAGAACATAAATAAGACAGAAAAATTTTATGCTTTTGTTAAAACTGAAGAAAAAATTGTAATTTATGAAAATTTTAAATCAACAATAACAATTATGAAGGATTAAATTTATTTGATTCATTTATGTAGCACTGCACTGTAGTGGTAGCATACTAGAGTAGGGTTAGTTAATTTTTAAAAATTCGTATTTAAAAGTGGGTATAAAGAAATTGTATAAAGAAATATTAGTCCTGCAAACAGTTCCGCTATTTAGATACGTTTTTAAGTAAATAATATCGAAAAGAAATAAGTTTCAAAGTAATAAATAATCTTTCTCACAAATATATAAATTTCTGTAGATTATTATTATTATTATTAGTTTTACAAGTAAGTATAAATGAAACTTTTTAGAAAAGGTTTTTTTAATTAAAGAACAATGTTTCTGAAAGATGTTTCTAGTTTTCAAGTTCAAAAGTATATGCGTTTATTTTATGCAAAAAAAAAAAAAAAAAAAAAAAAAAAAAAAGAAATTGCTACATTAATTATGTTTGAGTTTTACAAGTTATTAAAAAAATATAACATGAAAGATAAAGGATAAATCGACTTTCTACGAAAATATTTTTTAATTAAAGAACGATGTTTGTGAAAAATGTTTGTATTTTGAAACTTTAACACTAAAACGCCCGGAAATTTTACCCAAGATACACAAAAATATTTCACACCAGAATTTTTATTTAAAATTTTTTAACTGATCTGTTTAACGTATTTCTGCATAGTTTAAATTTAACTTATTTTATGAAAAAATTTCTGGATCCAGTTGACATTTAATCACTTTCTCAGAGTCGATTCGACTCCTTCCGGGCGTTCTAGTGTTAAAAGTAAGGGTATCTTTTAGACAAAAAATAAATGAAATTACTTCCATCGCTGCCAACTTTTACGCTTTCTTCCTACCACTAAAATTTTATAGTAAATATTGCCTTATTTAATGGACGAAATCCCACCATTAAAAAAGTTGAAAATCTCTACTAAATTTTAGTGGTAGCAAAAAAGCGTAAAAGTTGGCAGCTATGTACTTCATTAATTATGTTCGTTTTTTTTTACAATAGAATGAGACAAAACAATTTTATAAATTTGTTAAAACTGAAGAATAGAATGTAAATGCTGGAAATTTTAATCAACAATAACATTTATTAACAGTAACAATTATCAAAGATTAAATTTTAGTTAATTCGTTTATGCATCTTTGCACAGTGTGATGTTAGTTAATTTTTTTTTTTAAATGGTGTTTAAAAGAAAGATTACTTCTGCAAAATGTTTCGCTATATAGATACATTTTTAAGAGAATAATATCAAAAAGTGATAAGTTTAGACGAAAAAAAATTATATTTCTCGGAAATTTGGTAATTTCTGTAGACTATTTTATGATAGTTTTACAAGTTATTAAAAAAATTGTGAAATGAAAGATAAAGGTTAAATTGATTTTTCAAGAAAATATTTTTTAATTAAAGAACAGTGTTTCGGAAAAAAGTTTGTGGTTTTCAACATTAAAAGTAAGTGTATTTTTGATACAAAAAATAATTGAAATTACTTCATTAATTATGTTCGTTTATTTGCAAAAGAACATAAATAAATACGGCAGAACATTTCTATGCTTTTGTTAAAGCTGAAGGAAAGAAAGTAAATGATGAAAGTTCTAATCAACAATAACGTTCATTAACAATAACAATTATCAAAGATTAAATTTTAGTTCTTTCAATTGTCCATCACTGCAAACTGTGGGGTTAGTTAATTTTCAAAAATTGGTATTTAAAAGTTATATGAAGAAAGAAAGAAACATCAGTTCTGCAAAATGTTTCGGTATATAAATACATTTTTAAGAGAATAATACCGAAAAGAGATAAGTTTCAAAGTAACAAATAATATTTCTTGCAAGTTTGGTAATTTCTGTAGGAAATTTTATGATAGTTTTACAAGTTGTTAAAAAAAATGTGACATGAAAGATAAAGAATAAATTGATTTTTCAAGAAAATATTTTTTAATTAAAGAACAATGTTTCGGAAAATTATTTGCAATTTTCAACTTTAAAAGTAAGTGTATTTAAAAAAAAAAAAAAAAAAAAAAAAAAAAAAAAAAAAAAAAAAAATGAAATTACCGTAATTTCCGGCGTATCCGCCGCGGCTTAGTTAAGTCTCTTTCAAACCGGAAAATTTATCGAAAAAAAGAAGTCAAATAAGTGCTAAGCAGATGGAAGTCACATTTTATTCAAAATTATATCTAGTAGGAAATCGAGTTATCTGAGGTATGGCGGATACACGCAAAATTACGGTAAATCTAGAGCAGGGGTGGCCAACAGAGGCACGTTCGACACCACTAAAATTTTATAGTAATCATTGCCTTATCTAATCGTCGAATCTTTGCGATTCAAGAAGTCGACTTTTTCTGTAAAATTTTAGTGGTATCCGGCGTGCCATAGTCGGTCACCTGTTCTCTAGAGTGTGCAGTAATGCATAAATGAATCAACTAAAATTAAATCTTTGATAATTGTTATTGTTAATAAATATTATTCTTGATTAAAATTTCTATTATTTTTTTCAGTTATAACAAAAGCATAAAGTTGTTCTGTCTTATTTACCGTTATTTGCCGCCTATTCGCTGAGACTTAGTTAAGTCTCTTTCAAGCCGGAAATTTTATTGAAACAAACGAAGTGAAATAAGTGTTAAGCAGAAGCAAGTCACATTTTATTTAAAATTAATTCTGGTAGGAAATCGAGATATCTGAGGTGCGGCGGATAAACGCGAAATTACGGTAATTATATTTTTATTTATACCGCCCGAGACTTTCAATAACGTGAGTTATTGTTTCATGTTTTCATTATTTTATAATCCTTTGAAGTTTATAGTATTTTATTTAAATACCATAATACCATTAATACCATTTCAGTTAATATTTTTTTAGGTATTTTTAAAAATGTTTTGTACGATATTATAATTTGGCTATATGAAATGGCAGATATTGAAATGCATTTAGACATATTATAGTGATCTCGGTTTCAACGAATTTCATGCATTTTAGAGATTGTTGCACAACTTATTTCGTGCATACAGTGGTTTCTTATCGGTTTTAATGGCGCGTAGCGGTCATACGTAGGTTTCAGATTGGAGTTTTAACAAAAGTTCATAAAATTTAGAGACTCCTGTACAATGCAATTCATGTATCCAGTAAGGTTTTTTTTTTTTTTTTTTTTTTTTTTTTTGGTTTAATGGGCGCGAAGCACTCATACATCGGCTTGTGATTGGAATTTTAACGAATTTCATAATTTTTAGAGATTGCTGCACAACAAATTTCATGCATCGGTGTTTTTTTTTCAGTCTATTCGGCGCATAGTTCTCATTAATCGGTTTGTGATTGGGGTTTTAGCGAATTTGATACATTTTAGAAACAAATGAACAAGGATTTGGCGAGGAAAATTCGTTGGCGAGAGTTTGGCGATAAGGCTTACAGAAAAGTACTAAGAAGGGTTTCACTTTTGCAACCATATTTTGCATCAATACTTCTGCATTTTGACGTGATTTCTCGTGTACTACATAAAAAAATAATATGAATAATAAAATAATATAAGTTGAAACTGTTGCACGTTTTCATGAACATTTACAAGAATTCATCTTCAGTAATATCATTTCTCCTCAAAATTAGCGATTATTCTAGGCATGTATGGACTTTATGAATTAAGCAAGCGATGCTTAATTTTTTTTAATCCGTTGCAAATCTGTTATACATTGATGTTACATATTGAATACAGCTTTTAAATTTTCATTTTAAATACTTTTAACCAATTCAGCGGCAAAGTAATTCGTAAAAAATTGAAATGATGGATTGATACAAGAATTTACACACAAATTTATTTGAAAATAAATAAAAGCATTTCTTCACGAACTTAATGTTAAAAAAAATTCATGGTAAAAAAAAAATTCATTCCAAAATTCTGGTACCAATGTCGCATAAATCAAGAGTCGGAGCATATGGGACAAATTTTATTGTTCTTACCAGTATCTTTTATCTTTAATTTTCATGATATATTCCGATTGCTTATCTTATAAAAATGTCTCTTGAAGATTATTGATAAAAGATACTGGTAAGAACAATAAAATCTGTCCATTATACTCAGATCCCTGCATAAAGGGATCGAACGTAACTGGTCCAAAAACTAACCACCAGCTTTCAAAGGTTGAAAGTAGTTATGAACTAAATAGAAGGTTTCGAAAGTCAAAGTAAAAAAATAGTTCTCATTCATATAATACCCATAACAGTAAGATGTTTCAAAACAAAAAACTAGTTTAATTTATGAACTATTTATTTTATGACTATGAGAACTAATATTTAAACACTATGAAACAAATGTCTTGTAACGCCTCATAAGTCCCATATGGTTCACCAGATCGCCACTTAAACTTTACTCAACACTTTTTTAATTGGATTTGCAGATGCCCTGCAGATGCCGTCAGCTCTGAGTGACTTGTCAAACATCACGAACTCCAGATGGTTTGTTATAAACATTTTTTAATGAAGTGCTAATTCTCGGTGAAAAGGTGGCTGGGTGACACCATTGGAAACAAATAAACTGTTTAAAATCAGACGATAAGACTCTCACGTGGTCACCCATTTAAGCCGTACTGGAAAAGTCGAAGAGGCTCCGTGTGGCAAATGCTGTTTTGTAACCATCGTTTGCGGTCGCTTTTGGCCGACGCAAAAGAGAAGAGCGAGCGAGCCTCTGATCTCCGTTTGAAATTTATTTTAATGTAACTGTATATAGTGTGATGTGTGCTGTCCATGCACAAATAAATGTCCAAATAAATGTCCAAAAAATGAACAACAAGTTCTGTTTATTTAATTTTAAAGCCTAGTTCTTTAGTTTAAATTATTTTACGCTACAGTCCATTATATAAAAAAAAAATGCAGAAATGAATTTTTTTCATAAGTAAACTTCAAAAATTACAAACATCTCTTGTAAATCACAGTTCATTTTTATTCAGATTATAAAAAATTAGGAGTTATTTCTTTTCCATTTAAAGCCAATATATTTAAATACCCTTGGTGTTAAATATGAAAGAGAAGGGTATTTTGCACAATATCTTTTTATGCGAAGAAAAAAGAAATTATAAGAATTCTTTTACATTTATGCTTTCTTAAATCCTAAAATAATGCACCTAATAGAATTAAAGGCAAGCCCTAATTGTATTCTTTCAAAATGGTGTTTTGAATATTTTTCATGATCATTTCACTAATGGTTTGTAAAGTATTAGTATGTATTTCTGTTTAATAACATATTTTTAAAAAATCCAGATATTTTCGAAAAAATAATCCGATGAGCCAATTTCTTTGTCTTTTAATTAATACTTTAAACATACATTCGTAAAAATAATGTTTTTAATTATATGTATATATAAGAAAATTTCCAAAAAATATAACTTAACTTAAAATATTACCGACATTAAATATATAATTTTTGTGACTAATAGTAAGATTACAATTATATTTTTTGTACATTTCAAACAAGGAGCCTGTTCATTTTAACCCTTTAAAGGGTGCAGGGATATTATTTATACTAGCCGCCTTTGGCGTTCAGTTTGGTCTCCCTTAATATTTATGTTTGGGAAAGCATGCTAAGCATTGTATCATGTTACATTTATTCATAATTTAATTTACTTGGACTCCCTTAAATATAAGTAATATAAACCCTTAAGCTAATATTAGTTTTTGTTGCATTAAAATATTTGAATTTGTTGATTTTCTGTAAGCAAGTAAACCCTATTGGTTTACAATGGAAGTCTATGGGCATTTTGCGAAATATTAGAGATATCGCTAAGTTCACGTCACTTTTGGCGACTAATTTTAGCCACCAAATCTGGCGGTATATCGCCAAGTTGGCGACAAACCATAGGATTGTTTGATTCCCGCCAGTTTTTAAAATAGTGTAATGTAGTTGGCTTTACTCTGGCATCATTTTACCTGCCATTAAATAATGTTAATATTTTTTTTTCAAAAAAGTGGTGGTAACAAGTAATCTGAATTTTTAAACCGTAATATCACGCGATCGTTAAGCTGTTAACCGTTAAATCCGCGATTTTTTATTTTGTTTTGAAAAAATTATATATGATACTCTGAAAGGTTTATAACACAGGAAAAATAACGAAAAATATCAGACATATATATTTTTCATATAATACGTCAATTTCTTCTGTTGCACATCTGCAATACAAGTAAAAAGTACTGTCCTGTAGCTGTTTTACGCTAATATAATGCAAATTAGTGAATACTTTAAGAAGTATGTCTCCATATACCTTATTATATCTAATGATTTATTTTATAAAACTTAACATTTAACCCTTTAATTCCCATAATAGTATACGTTCTAGAAATTACGTAGTTCAGAAAATCTGACACCACACCAGAAAGTTCAATGGTTAATTTCGCTGTCATTAAATACGGAATGTCTGTTTTTTAATTAAAACAAATATTGCTATTTTAATTTTCCGGTGTGAATTAGGTATATGCGAATTAAAAAAATCTTTTAAATTCAAAACAGTTTTGTTTTCATATATGCAAAGCTGGGCACTAAAGGGTTAAACAAGGCAAATATTTCTATTTTTAAAAAAGGTGTGGCAATGAAACAATATGAAGCTTTTAAAAAGTAGCCCACACTTATCGGGCGCGACGCTTAACCCTTTGAGCTCTGGGGATGAATTTCTTAAAAATGCCCAAATGTCACATTCATAGTTGCCAACCTCCCGATTTTTTGGATACCAGTAAAATCTTACAAAAACGTTCGCTTTATTTAATTGCATAAATTGTGCGATTGTATAAAGCAAGTATTTTAGAATAAAAATATTGGTATGGAAAAAATCGGGAGGTTGGCAACTATGCACATTGGCACCAGTATTTTGCAAACAAAAGATCCGGCTGATAATATACACGAAAAAATGCATTGATCTATTTTCAAATAAATTGGGTTGAATATTCCGGTGCCAGTGTGACATTTGTAGATTAAAATAAGTGGCAAGAAACTCACCCATCAGAGGCCAAAGTGTTAAAGGGTTAAAAAATTAACACTATACAGGCCACTTGACGCATTTGTTCGTCATTTATAAAACTATCGTTAAGAAATTCTAATTATTCCCTGGAAAGTTTTAATAGTAATTTTTTATTATTATAATGATCGATATTTTGTGAATAAATAAAGGGAAATTAGCATAAAATACTTTCTGGTGTGAAAACAAATTTTCTGAATATAGAAACCCGCCAGATTTGGTAACACTGCAGCCTGTATAGTGTTAATACACTAACGGAAAAAAAATCCCAACACCAAGAAAGACTTGTGTCAGATAAAGGAAATTTGGTAGGCGTGTTTATACATCTGAAAGATGACATCGATTGAAATTTCGCGCTTCGCGCATAAGTGTGGCGCTAGTAGCGCCACTCAGAACTTGCAGATCACGTTTACTTTAAATGCGTGCTGTAAAGTTCATGGGCGTTATTTAGCTTCGAAATGTGACGTATTGAGTTGGTGTTAGCCAAGAATATCTTTAACAAGACGAAGAAGCCACTGTCAACAGCTCACCGAGTTGGAACGAGGTCGCATATTCGGGCTACGAGAAGGTGGATTTTCTTTCCGCGATATTTCAGAAAGACTTGGCTGGAATGTATCCACTGTGCATGATTGTTGGAAGCAGTGGTCAAGAGATGGTACTGCCTCAAGAAGACCGGGTTCCAGGCGACCACGTGGCACTCCTGAGTGGGAAGATCGCCGTATTCGGCGTACGACTGTGGCTCATCGTACTGCGTCTGCGGCAGAAATTCGAGCTGCAGTTGGTACCACAGTGACACAACGAACTGTTAGAAATCGGTTACTTTAAGGACAGCTCCGAGCCAGGCGCCCTGTAGCGTGCATTCTACAGACTGACTCCAGCCATTGCCGTTTGCGAAGCCATTTGTGTCAAGCCAGAGCTCATTGGTTGGCGAGTGGAGATCTGTTGTGTTTCTTTTTCATCAGAAAACACAACAGATCTCTACTCCGTCCTCCAATGAGCTCTGGCTTGACACCAATGGCGTCGCAAACGGCAATGGCTTGGAGTAGGTAGAATGCACGCTACAGGGCGAGGAGGATGGCCACCCAGGAAAACCCAGCAAATGCTTTATAGTTTTAGTGCAGTTCCTGGGGGAAGACTACGCTACAGGGCGCCTGGCTCGGAGCTGTCCTTGAAGTAACCGATTTCTAACAGTTCGTTGTGTCACTGTGGTACCAACTGCAGCTCGAATTTCTGCCTCAGACGCAGTACAGTCAACGATCACTAATTCGGCGCCACAGTCGTACACCGAATACGGCGATCTTCCCTCTCAGGAGTGCCACGTGGCCGCCTGGAACCCGGTCTTCTTCAGGCAGTACCATCCCTTGACCACTGCTTCCAACAATCATGCACAGTGGATACATTCCAGCCAAGTCTTTCTGCAATATCGCGGAAAGAAAATCCACCTTCTGGTAGCCCGATTATGCGACCTCGTTTCAACTCGGTGAGCTGTTGGCAGTGGCTTCTTCGTCTTGTTAAAGATATTCTTGGCTAATATCAAATCAATACGTCATATTTCGAAGCTAAATAATGCCCACGAACTTTACAGCACGCATTTAAAGTAAACCTGATCTGCAACTCTGAGTGGCGCTACTAGCGCCACACTTATGCGCGAAGAGCGAAATTTCAATCGATGTCATCTTTCAGATGTATAAACACGCCTACCAAATTTCGTTTACATAACACAAGTCTTTCTTGGTGTTGGGATTTTTTTTTTCCCGTCAGTGTATGTTAATGTTTTTTCTCTGCCGTGAGGCAATGTACTTGGGAGGGAAAAGAATACCGGAAATCGCATACAAAGTGAAAGCTGCTCAATTAATAAGATTTCTCTTTTTATGAGTCCCTTTTCATGTAACAAATTTCCTGTTGCTGTTTCTCCACCAAGAATATAGCCATGCAGGGCTCCCGCTCGGTATTTTTTTTTTAACACCACTTTTAATTAAAGAAAAACTTTGTTTATAAACTTCTTAGAAACATACTGGTAAGAGCGTTTTACTTGCAATTATTGCAGAAACCTACCATGAATTTTCTCCTTAAAAATTACTGGTTTTCCAAAACGGACCAGTAGGATTCCTGGTAATACTTCAGATATCTTACATAGTTTACTAACAGAAAAATCTACTTTTTGTAATGCCCGTATTATAAGTATATGCTAATGAATATACCATGCTCTAAAGCATTATTATTATTATGGAAAGAAACATCAGTACAGAACTTTCGTTATATGTTATTTTTGGTTATTAAAAAGACACACTATTTTTCTTTAAAAATTATACTATATTGTCTGTATGATTTCACATTATGAAGAATCATTAAAAATATATTAAGTTACATTAAAAAAAGCATGTAGTCTGACACTTATAAGGTGTATCACATAAAAATAGAAAAAAAAAGTCTTTGTGCAAGAATATTAAAAAGCAGAAAAACAACGTTTAAAAATGCACAAATAATACGTAAAAAGCTGCAAACAGCTGTTTCGAATCGACTAGAGAGATTCTTCTTCAGTGCAAGATGAGAGAAAAAGAAACCAATGGAGGGGGAAATTAAATTAATGCTTTCCAGATACTTGGAAAAGCAGGAGTACAAGATAAGTCATTGGCTAAAATGTGAGAGTTTTTAATGATATGGTAAGCTTCTCAAAAATCAAGATCAAGGTTAGAAGAACATTTTTGGATAATGATGGCAGTGGAAAATTTGAACCTATGTTGAAAAGACCAACGATGTTGAGCAATAGAAGAACGTTTAAGCTCCTCATTTTTAACATAAACTTCATGCTCTTTTAAACGAAATTTAAGAGCGCGTTTAGTTAGGCCAATATAGGAAAGACCACGCTGGCAAGAGATATGGTAAATACCCCAGTTATCTAGACGATCAACGGGGTGTTTGAGATTGGAAAAAGTGATTTAATTAACAGGAGAAAAAATAACATTAAAATCAAACCTTCTTAAGATTTTAGGAACTTGCTGACTGATTTAAGAAAAAATGGCAACACAACTGAAGTATTAATGTTGGAATTAAATTACTTTTCAGAATGGACGGGTTTAGTCACTTTCTTCATAAATAGAATCTATAATATTAGAGGAATAACCACGATCAACAGCAATAGCTTTGAGGTAATTAAGTTCAGCACTTAGTAACTGAGGAGTGGAACAAATATTGGTAGCCCGAAAAACAAAAGTATTGAAAGCAGCGAATTTCTTGTTAGGAGGATGAGAAGAATACCTATGAGGTGGGAGACTGACAGCAACAGGTTTACGAAAGACGGTAGTCTGAAAGCCATCTTCACAACGAATAACAAGGACATCCAGGAAAGAAAGACAGTTATTGTTCTCAATTTCAAAAGTAAATTGAATGCAGGGATCAATGGAATTCACAATAGAGAGGATATGATTAATATTCGAATTCGTTTCAGCCAAGACATAACATCATCAACATAACGAACATAGAACGGAAATTTTAAAATTTCAAAAAGTTTGACCTCAAAATAGTGCATATAAATATCGCATAAAATTGGACTAAGAGGATTACCCATAGCAAAACCGTAAATCATACGAAAGAAATTTTCGTTAAAAACAAAAGTATTTTGCGACAAGTAAGCTGGAGTGAGAAGGATAAGCTCCTCGAATTCAAAGTAAGAGAAATGGAATTCACAAAGCCTTTTCTTGAGGCAATCTCAAGCACCCACAGCCGGAACGTTAGTAAATAATGATTTTACATCAAAAGATTCCATCATGTGGCCCTGCAGCTTAAAACTATGAAGCTTTGTAACAAATTGAATAGAATTCTTAACAGTAAAACAATTACTATAAGAAAAACTTGGACTTATGCTGTCAAAATTTAAAAATTAAAAATCTTACGATACTCATCAGCGTACATGTAAATAAAAACTATATTAAAAATACATTACAAATTATTCCCAACGTTTCGTGCTCTTTCTAACGAGCCGTCTTCAGGGGAGAGAGTCCTTGACCTCCTGGGAGCGAAGTTTCCAACTGCACTTTCACGGCATCACAACTAAAAACATTACGGTAACTGATCATTAACACAACAAAAATCAGTACTGCGTTGGATATAGCGCCATCTATTGTTAGGCTAACACACTACAATAGGAAACTAGGAAAACTCGAAATAAGCACTACGCATGTATTTCTTTTAAAATATTCAACCAAACATTAGAAACTTGAAATGAAATATTGTCATTGCATACCTCTTTTTTTCTTAGACTTATTTCTATGGATTCACGTATAAGGGCTTTAAGTGGGTTGGAATATTTAGAGATAATTTTTCAAAATAAACTGCTTTGACACTGCCTTTAAATGCTAATCTAGATAAAGCTGTAGATAGTCTATTGAATTTTAAATCACTTTTATGTTCTTTAATCCTTTCAAACAGGCATCGTTTTGTCATTCCAATATATGAAGTTAATAGACCAGTATTGAGTTTCAAACTCAAACTAATATTCAACCAAATATTCAAAATATTCAACCAAACATTAGAAACTTGAAATGAAATATTGTCATTGCATACCTCGTTTTTTCTTAGACTTATTTCTATGGATTCACGTATAAGGGCTTTAAGTGGGTTGGAACATTTAGAGATAATTTTTACATCGTCAAAATAAACTGCTTTGACACTGCCTTTAAATGCTAATCTAGATAAAGCTGTAGATAGTCTATTGAATTTTAAATCACTTTTATGTTCTTTAATCCTTTCAAACAGGGATCGTTTTGTCATTCCAATATATGAAGTTAATAGACCAGTATTGAATTTCAAACTCAAACTCAATACTGGTCTATTAACTTCATATATTGGAATGACAAAACGATGCCTGTTTGAAAGGATTAAAGAACATAAAAGTGATTTAAAATTCAATAGACTATCTACAGCTTTATCTAGATTAGCATTTAAAGGCAGTGTCAAAGCAGTTTATTTTGAAAAATTATCTCTAAATATTCCAACCCACTTAAAGCCCTTATACGTGAATCCATAGAAATAAGTCTAAGAAAAAACGAGGTATGCAATGACAATATTTCATTTCAAGTTTCTAATGTTTGGTTGAATATTTTAAAAGAAATACATGCGTAGTGCTTATTTCGAGTTTTCCTAGTTTCCTATTGTAGTGTGTTAGCCTAACAATAGATGGCGCTATATCCAACGCAGTACTGATTTTGGTTGTGTTAATGATCAGTTACCGTAATGTTTTTAGTTGTGATGCCGTGAAAGTGCAGTTGGAAACTTCGCTCCCAGGAGGTCAAGGACTCTCTCCCCTGAAGACGGCTCGTTAGAAAGAGCACGAAACGTTGGGAATAATTTGTAATGTATTTTTAATATAGTTTTTATTTACATGTACGCTGATGAGTATCGTAAGATTTTTAATTATGAAACAATTACTGCTCAAAAGTGAAGAAAAAACAGAAACTAAATATTTGACAAGCGTATAAGAAGCTGTACCGATACTAAAGACAATAGGTCTGAAAGGAATGCCAGGTTTGTGGACTTTAGGTAAGGCATAAAATCTAGCACAATCCGCAATAGAAGGAATAAGAGACTTCTTAAAATTAGCAGAAATAATGGAAGAAGACTTGATGGCGGACTTAATAGATTTAATTTCACTGGTGGAAGGGTCTTTGCGGATATCCACATAGGGACCATCATTAATTAAATTATGGGATTTTTCCAAATACGTAGATTTGTCAAGAAGAACAATCTGACCACCTTTGTCAACCTTGGTAATGATTAAATTTGGATCAGAACGCAAAATTTTTAGACATTGTTTAACAGGATTTCTAAGATTAGGCTTATAAACATCGGAATTGAAATCAACAGTATTGCATAGCTGCCAACTTGTACGGATTTTTCATACCACTAAAATTTAATAGAAATTTTAGCTAATTAAATCACCGAAATTCAAGCAATTTTTAATGTTTAAATAAGTAAAAATTTTTTATTAAATTTTAGTGGTAAAAAAAATCCGTACAAGTTGGCAGCTATGGTATTGGCAATGAGATGCCTAATAGACTCTTTTTAAGAAGAAGATAGAGCGTTATGCTTAAAGACTCTTTCAATAGGTGCAATTAGATTGGGTAATGAAATGTTTGCTGCTTTTTGCGTATTATTTGTGCATTTTTAAACGTTGTTTTTCTGCTTTTTAAGGTGTATCACATTCCAATAATATACAACTTTATTAGCGTTTCTTATATTGGCATCCGTAATCTCCATTTCATATCATTTTGAGTCTTTATCTTCCTGAAAAACTATATAGCTTCCATTCTAGGTATATTAAAGTAGCTGTACTGCCTGCTTTTCTCTTTAAAAAACGTTTTCGCCACCATGCTGAAACTTCTTCAGTTGAAATGATATTAACGTCGTTTCCTGTAGTCTTGGCACGAGATCATTCAGCTTTTCCCCATTTTCTCTCCAATCCTTCACTCTCTTCCAGCACTTTTGCCAAAGTTGAATGAGTGATAGCGTTGCATTTATTTTCTTTTTGTGAATTAATTTCGATTGGTTCTCTCATTAGTGTATTGTGGAGGCTGTCATAATTAGCTATTTTTTATTCTAAACTAATCTATTTGTAAGGGTTGCAAGAGCTGTTGTTTGGCCGTTGTATTTCAAATCACGGATATGGTATTTGAACCGATTACTAATTTTCCTTTTCGACATACCTATATAAGTTATTTCTTCATTTTTGATATTTAAACCATTAATTCTATAGATTCCGCTGTTCATTATACATTAATTTTGTGTTGGACTAGAGGCTCTAATTATGAAGTCTTGAAACAATTGCATAAAAAAAATATATTTTTTTTTTTTTTGGTTTTACACGTGTGAAATTTTTATCTAAAAAAAGGCGTTTAGCATGCCTCTTATTATTTTTTAAATGCTGTGGTAGGAGTTTTAAACCCAAAATCCCACCCACCCACCTTTATGTCAGCGATTAATGCATTGTTTTCTACCGAATCTAATCTTTTCTAAACTATTGTACTGAACTACTAAAAATCAGGTATTATTAGAGACCATTTCACATTATCTTACAAATAAAATTTATTTTATTTATATATATTTATTGTCATTTTAATATTTGCAGCTTTGGAATATTTAAAATTTAACCTTCTGATATTCTTCTAATTTAGTTAAAGTGCTGACTTAGTAATATTTAATGAAATCTATTTATACGCTTCTACCAGTTGTTCATATTCGTAAAAGTTGGATTAAATTACTTTAGCGCTAGTTTAAGAATATAACATTGTTCCTTTGATTAAATTTAAATTAAATGTGGTTTAAAAGTAATTGCAACTGTTCGCTCCGATTAAACTTTTTAACACACTTTCGAATGTTTGATTAAATAAAGCGTAATTATAGCTGACAAATGAATTTTTCAAAACTGACAAATATATACAATTTATGATATTTATTTAACGAAAGGGGGAAAACTGTGAACCACTTACCTTGTTTTCTCCAGTTAACTCGATTTACAAAATATATTGAATAAAATTATCAGGAGTTAACTCGAAACAAAAGACATTGGACACATTTTTTAAATCCAAAAATGGGTATATATTTTATTAAATTTCCTTTCTGTAAAAACTCACAAATATATACAACTTATGTTATTTACGAGGGAAAGTCAGTAAGTAGGTCACAAACTGATATGAGAGGTCGGAAATTAGTTGTAAATTGTTTCCAAATATGACAATAGGTGGCAGCATAATCCAACTATGAGATGCTAATTTCGAATTTATTAGACAGATGTTGTACAAGATGAGCAGGGTGGTTAAAAAGTTGTTGGCGAAGAGCGAAGTGGTCGGTAATAAATTCGGAATTAACATCTCATAGTTGGATTATGCTTCCACATACTGGCATATTTGGAAACAATTTACTATTAATTCCCGACCTCTCATATCAGTTTATGGCCTACTTACTGACTTTTCCTCGTATTTAATAAAATGGGGAGAGCTATAAACCGCTATCTAGTGATTTCCAGTTAATCGAGTTCACATAATTTTTAAATATACTTATGGCGTGTTAACTGAAAAAAAAAGGTTTTGAAATAATTCTTTTTTTATCCCACAAGTATTGTTTCTTTTATTATATAAAGAATTCTTAATGAAGTTTCTTGATATGCATTAAAGTATTTTAAAGGCTCCTAGTGGTATTTCTTTTTAATACCAATATTTTCTGAAGAAAATTTTTCGTGCTATGTTTTTGCAACATCTATCGCCAATTACCACCCGGATAGGTGCCTGCAAAATTTGTGAGAAAAATCTGCAAAGAAGTTTTTTTTTCTGAAAAACTTTACCAAGTGAGGCATATTATTTTGTGTTATTTCATTTCATTTAAGAAACTGAAAAATGCATTTTTAAATTAATTTTTTTTTTTTCAAATGCGTTGTTATTGTAGAATGAAATGGCGTTGACTTAAGCAGATTTCATTCCTTACATGTTAAAATATAACACTATTATGCTCAGGCCACATGGGTGTCATACATATATTTATGCATACATAAGCAGTTCTAATAAAAATACGTTGTCTTTAACACTATGAGAGGCAAGCAAGTGTGTTTCTGTAATGCTGAATTCCCATCGGAAATTTGGAAAAATTTTATTTCAAAATAATGAAAAGCAATTTTTCAGCTCTTTTTCACAAAGTTGTAAAAGTAAAACTTAATTAAAAGTTTCTGGTGCAAATCTTAGTTAAAAGTAGGTGGTATATGATATATATCCCATCGCCCCTCAAGGGGTTAAACGAATTGATTTTACTGTAATATGATTAACTAATGGAGTTATGAATAAAGTGGAGGAGACATATAGTATACTGTCTACCAGTTGCGAGTGAAGTAAATGAGGAGATTGCCACAAAATGGCGGCTGTATATTTAAATCGTATCAACAGTTTCTAATTACCGCCGGGGCGAACTTCCCGCCAGTAAATTTGAATAAAAAATGTCGTCTTGTTTAAGCGGCTTATTCATGAAAATATTTTCTTACAAATATGATAAATTTATTCTATTTGTTATTACTAGTGACAGTTTGCACAGATATTAAAATCTTTTTCACTGATACTGAGAGGAGGTTGTCTAGGTTGTCACAATGGAGTTATGTATAACGAGGAGGAGACATATAGTGTATTGTCTACCAGTTGCGAATGAAGTAACTGAGGAAGTTGTCGCAAGATGGCGACTGTTTTTTTTTTTAATCGGATCTGCTGTTTAAAAATACCGCCGGGCAAACTTCCCACCAGTATAATTAAATTTTGTTTTATTTATGTGTCTTATTCATTTAAATATTTTGTCACAAATATTTTCTGGTGTCAGTTTGAAAGACAAAACAGTCAGATTGCATCACCATTTGTCACAATATGGCAGAAACGAAGGACCTGACTACCGCAAAAGTAAACTTACACCAGTTAAAATGAAAATCTTTTTCTGCCATTATTTATGGTTGAAATTTGGCATTAATAACGCCTTTAAATGCGGAGAAAATTACTATATAAATTTACTGGTATAAGCTTTAACCGGGGGTAATCAGCCCTTGCGAAAGCGGTTACAGTTGAAGCTTCACTATTTTAAGATTCCAGCTGTAATAGCTGTTTATGCCATCATTTATGACTGAAATTTTGAATTTATAAGGCGTTTAAATTAAATTATATAAGCAGAACATTTCTATTTAAATTTACTGGTGGAAGTTTCTTCAGGCTGTAATCAAACGCTGAGAAAGCAGTTACACTCTCTGAAATGGATACTCAGATTTCACGAAATTTTCTTCGTTTCTGATGAAACCGTTTCCTGGAAAATGCTCCGAGCGAATATTTCGTCAAATTGGGAAAATTACTTTATTTTCTTGAGCTTTTCTTTGCTTTAATTACTTTCATTGTTAGAGAATACAAATTTCGCCAAGAGTGCTTGTTCGAAAGGTGCAATAAAAGGGTCATCTATTGAACAGTTTAGAAGCATCTGTATTTATTGACAGAGGAAAAAGTAAAATCACTGCTGTTTCTCCGGGGTGTTTCGAACTCGCGACATCCGGTGTACTAGGCCGTTGCTCTATCTATCTCGCTATTGGGTCCTCGCATTGATGTGATTTTAGAAGCATGTAGTGGATTCTACTGTGTGCTTATATTTTTATAAGAAAGACTGTAATTTTATCGATGCTGTTATAATTCCGGCAAGTTTTAATTAATAAGACTAATTTATTATTATGGTTTTCCTATGATTTATAATTAGTTATAATATGGCTTGATCAATATAATTTATCAGAGGAATTTTCTTTGCTCAATGAATAATTAAAATATGGTTTGGTTAATTTGTTGTTCAGAAATAGTGAATTTTGAAGTGCATATTGGG
The DNA here is from genome assembly GCA_963932465.1 of Maratus speciosus. Lineage (NCBI taxonomy): Eukaryota > Metazoa > Arthropoda > Arachnida > Araneae > Salticidae > Maratus > Maratus speciosus. The sequence goes on along the minus strand of OZ010796.1, from coordinate 197,852,659 downwards.
GGAGATTTTATCAATATGAGTAGGTGGTTAAGATTTAAACACTTTACTGTTTACAGAATGGATCAATTATGCATATTTTTAATTTGATAGTTATATGAATATACTTCTTAAATGAAAAAGAGGTCCTGGAATTTTGAAATTTTATTGAACAAATTTTCTTTTTGAACGATTTTGTAAAACACAGGAAATTTATTCTTTTCGAATTAAACCATAACTAACAACAGAATAATAATAATAATAATAAACATTCTTAAAAAGTTTAACAGCTAAAACAATAATTACCTACATTTCAGTATTTTCTAAAAAGCGCTAAAAAGTGCTATTTTTTAAATAAATCGTAACAGGAATAACATAAACAAGCAAATATCTGCTTACTAAAACCGCAGGATTTGAGAAGGTACAGTAGCGCGCCCCTATTCAAACAGATACCGCTCCTGTTTGCTTAAAATGCATTGAGTCTGGCCGTGAGTGAAGAAACATTTTCGTCAAATATCTGAGAGTTTATGTTTCGTTAAAGGTCATGTGATTTTGATACGACATGATTGTCAAAAAACGACGAAATATGGCTGAAGGATTGCTGAATCGTCAAAAGTGAGAGTTTTATTTCTGAGAGTGTTCAGTTGAAGTTTCACTGTTTTAAGAATATGTCAGTTCTTTTTCATTAATAGTTCCATGGATTTACCAATATAGCACTGCCTCACCAGTGGCCGAGAGGTTCTGCTCTTGAAGCTGGTAGACGGGAGGTGCTGGGTTCAATCCCAATCGCGACCGTCGGCCTAATCGGTCGGTGTTTTCGTGGTTTTGTTCGAACCTTGGTTTTCCAAGCGTAAATACGGATTATGTCCACTTAGAAAGACCCCGGCGGAGTGCACTCCCCCCCCCCCCTTTGGGCCTATATCCCTCGTGCTGATAATTGGCCGTCATAAACACAATCAACCACAACCAACCAATATAGCACTTATTGTAGACTTATAGTTTTATAAGGATTGTCTGGTATTTTCCGGAATTTTTTTTTATTCTTTTCTTCTGGTTTTCTTCTTAAGCCAGACAGACCGCTATTACCTCAGAACCACATCATAACTGCAAACGTTAAAACAAAATAACAGACTATTTTACATGAAAATAAAAAATATTTTTATTAGTACACATACACTATATATTACACCGTTTACCATAATTCGATACCTAAGTGAAATTTGAATTTCTATCATGATGTAAAGACTTTTAATTCTAAAACAAAACAAGCAAAAAGCAATTTTACCGCGCAATAACCACATAGACATTATCCGTATACTGTCTCTTACACCAAATGTTCTCTAGAGGAAAACAAGGTAACAACACTGACTGACTTGACTACATCACATGTGTCACAGAGCAGTTAAGAATCGGCATTACCTAAAGATCTTCATTACCCTCATCCTCCGTTTTCGACTTCCAAAGAGGGGCTCCGAGTTCCGAAATAGAGAACACAAATTCTAATTTTGCATCGACAGAGAATAGCCAATACCTACACACAGTGGCGTCTCGTCACGGCCTTTATTTGGGCACAAAATGAATGGCTGTCAAATTTATTCTTTTCTTAACACTGTCTTTGAAGAAATCTTTCTCGCATTAAACAAGGATATGATTTCTTAAAAAAATAATGGTAAGAAAATAAATAAATTTCCAGCCATGCATTTAATCATCCCCCCCCCCAAAAAAAAAAAAAATCTCAGTCACAAGGTGCCACTGGCTATACATATGAAATCCACAAAGTGCTTCTTCACTGGAAATTTCTCAAAATTTACGTTACATTACGCTTCCGTGTAACACTGGTGTGCAAAACTTAAGCAACAATCATAAAATGCTAATTTTCAAGTACGCGAGTACGCAAATAAAAAAAAATATAATTCAAATAGGTACTACCCTACATTGCAGCTAGTCGATGTGACATCTCCATCAAGTCACACATGGTCATAAGTGTCAAAGTCACTGGGATGAAACAAAATATGGGATCTTTCATTTGTTTCTTTATTAATCTCAGATGATCACCATATGGTGACTCCATTGAAATGCCATGGTGACTGTTGCTTTGTGATAAGTCACGAAGTGACATTACAATATAGTCACCTTGTGATTCTCTTGTGACTGTCATTTAAAGGCTCAATTCTGAAGTCGCCGTGAGCATTGCATTATGATGAGTCACCAAATAATGTTACAATGCAGTCACATGGTGACTTTCAAATGACCGGGATACTACTGTGAAGTCACTATTGCGTTCCTTTGTGAAAAGTCACCAGATGATTTCATTTTCTGTCACTTGGAAATTCGTCAAAAAACAGCTATCATGATGACTTTACAATGGAGTCTCCAAAAAACGATCACACGAGAGTCACAAGGTAACTTCATTGTAAAAGTCACCTGGTGACTGTCAAAAAGCAGCAGTCATAGTGTCATCTCGGTGCAGTAACCAAATCAGAGTAAGAATGAGACGAATGAAAGATATCACATTTCAGTTCATTGTAGTGACTACGACACTTGTGACCATTTGTGACTTCAAGGACAGTTCACATCGACTGGCCGTGTTCTTATGGTAGTACCTATTTTTTATACTTTCTGTTCATAGGATTTTCTTTTGAGTACTCATGTATTCAGAAAATAGCATTTTGTGATTGTTACTTATGTTTTGCACACCCCAGTGTATAATATTACATATCGTTGGTACCATGTCAAAATATCCAATATGAGAACAGTGTTGCCAGTGGGCTACATTTTTAAATTGAGATTTATTGATGATTGGTACCACTTTTCTGAAGTGGCAAAATTCGCTTGTTTTCGCCTTAAATAATATGTCATTAAATAAGACGAATTTTACTATTTCAAAAAAGTTGTGCCAATCGAGAAATCTGAAGTTTAAAAAAGTAGCCCACTGGCAACACTGTTTTCATATTGGCTTGTTTAACATGGTACCGACGATATTGTCAGATTTCTGAGCTGCTGTGTTGCTAGGTGGGAAGCGCATTAGATCAGAATTTTCACCGTGGGTTCAATTCTCGACCAAAATTTTTTCCCAGGCAAAAGCCTTTCTTAGATCCTTGTGTAAATCGGATAAGGTTCCTTTCGAAAGACTCCCAAGAAGAGCAATTTCTCTTCCACCCCCCCCCCTCCCACCCCACCATCTATAATCCCTCGCACAATTACTCAGCCAAAACAAATACTACCACCATCACCCAGGCAAAAAAATAATCAATTATTTTCTGACCACTACCAGCATGCATGCTGTGGTGTAAGCTTCAGCATACTAAACTCGGTTTTTGTTCTTCATGTTATTTGTGCCATACTTAAGTTTCATTAATAAATGCTCATCCTATTTATAATGCCGGACTTCTACAAGTAATTATTTGCGTACTAAGCATATGATTGAATATAAAGTGATTACATTGAAAGGCATCATTTTTTTTAATATAAGACATTTATTTCCTACTAAATCGAACATGCTTTTACACTTAGGTGTTTGTCTTTTATCTCGTGTCTCGTATTATACCTTATTTTCGCTTTTTATAATATGTCATTAAAAATAAGGAGAATATATCCACTTCAAAAAAGTGATGACAATCATACAATACGCATTTTTTAAACGCACTGGCAACACTAAGCATATACCTTATATATCGTAATTGTGTATACCAGGTACGGTGTATAAACTACGTTTTTACGATACATGTGCTTCAAATAATTTACGTTAACATATACTGACCATGCTACTACCATCACATGCAGCACACGTACCGAAATTTTATGGAGAAGTTTTTTTAGAGTGTGCAATAAGTGGTGAATTTAACTCTTTATGTACCAAAATATGAATAAAAAAATTGCTCCACCACAATAATTTTCTTTCTTCATGTCTGAAGATATAGAGGAGACCGGGGCTAGTAGGTGCAGTTTTTGGTTATTGATTTTTATTAATTTTTTGTTTAATTTTTTTATGAATCTTTAATTGTACTTTTAAAGAACAGGCAGTTTCAGTTTCAGTTTCAGGCCAGGCGTGGAGGCCTACCAATATGGTTCTAGCTCAATAAGACCAGCCCAGCAGAATAACTACAATCATCACGGGCCGCTGCCGGAGGCAGGGCCCAGAAATACCTTCGTTGAATAAGACCCCTATATATTAAAACTTACTAAATTATACAAAAATGTTACAAGTGGCAGCCCAAATATATCCCAGGCGTGCTGGACTTATCATTATACAATCTTACCGGGTGTCCCAAAAAGGACTGACTGATTTTAAAATTCAATAACTTGCAAACGGTGACAGATATTAAAAAAATTCTTGCAGGAGGGTTATGCATAAGGTCAAAAGTTTTATTACAGTGATTTTCAATTTTAGTTCGATTTACAAACAATAGATGGCGCTGTAAGCAATAGTCGCTAAATTCAGGCTCGATTTTCGGTACTTCGTGGCCCGGATAATACATTTCCATCTCCTTTTTCTGCATGGAACAAGATAAAGGACCAAAAATCGAGCCTGTATTTAGCGACTATTGCTTACAGCGCCATCTATTGTTTGTAAATCGAACTAAAATTGAAAATCACTGTAATAAAACTTTTGACCTTATGCGTAACCCTCCTGCAAGAATTTTTTTAATATCTGTCACCGTTTGCAAGTTATTGGATTTTAAAATCAGTCAGTCCTTTTTGGGACACCCGGTATGTACATTACATATTTTGAAGGGAGGAAAAAAAACCTCATAATGCAGTATTATACATTGGTGGACAAGTAAAAAACAATAAAAATACACTAAACAAGAGAAGTCCAGATGTGAACCAAATGTGGAAAATCCACTTAATAGGACTTACAGATAAAACAAAAAGAATGGGAGTTAAAAGTTTTTCCCATTTTTCATATAGGATACAATTCTGGATTACACTATTACAGATTTAAAAAAATGAAACAATATATAAGTTCTGACACAGGAGACTATTTACAGAAAAGCACGATGCTAGAAAACAAATAACACTATTCAAAGCAATACTTCGTTTTCAATGATAGAGCTCTTTTTGAAGTGAGTTTTAATATTTATTTTGATGCCAAAACCCATATTCAAGTAAGAATTAAACCAAGAATTATATGCAAATACTAATAAAAAGAAAAATAAATAATAATAATAATAATAAGTTGATACTTTACAAATTAAAATTCATGCAATAGACTATTATTTACAAATGAAACATGGTGCAAGAGAAAAACTTTAACTCTATGCAGATTAAATTTGGCGCTAATGAGTACTGTGATGATGCCAACAATAAGAATGCCAAATAAGACAAACACGATGCAAATACTAAAAATAATACACGATAGAAGTACCAATAACAATAAGCAATGCGAATACTTAGTACAATAATAAAATGAAACAGAACTAGATTACACAATGATACAGAGGTAGGTAAATGATGCCTAACAGTTGTTTTAGGCTGTTGAGCAGGAGTGAAGCTAATTGTACTGTCAAATGAGCTGCATTAAGAAAAATAGAATACACTGCTAGCAGCAAGTTCAAAAAGTGAAATCAGTCTAGTGAAGTGGCAACATTTATTAGTTTTCTTCATCAAAATGTCCGTCTAAAGGAGGAAGTTGGAATAAGAAGTGATTTTTTTTCTAATAGGGATATACAATCTATTATTATTTTTAAGTAAATATTAAGATGTTTTAAGATGTTAAGGTACAATCTGTTATATAGTGTAATGACGTGCTCCTCTGCCCGCATGTGCAGCGCGATGAGGCTGACTTTCCAAATTTGGAAAGATAGGAAGGAAACGGACCATGTACGGTTGCAAAAATGTATAGATTCCTGTGATGAAGTATGAAATCTTCTGTGACTTTGGACAAAGTGCGTAAGAGAATCTCCCTCAAAGAGAAGAGATGGAAAAATTGCCGCTCTTGCCAATTTATCAGCAGTTTCGTTACCGTGTATGCCAGTGTGTCCTCGAACCCAATTGAAGATGAAAATTTTAGATGACATCTGAAGTTCCCGAATGATAGGCTGCACCTGGAAATCTGTTGTTGAGTTGTTTTCTAGAGCCTTGAGTCCAGAGAGACTGTCGGAGTAAATTGTGAAGCTATGGAATTTGCTATTGTTTGACCAGTATATTGCTTCTTTAATTGCTTCTAGCTCAGCTTGAAATACTGAGTTTTCTATATTGAGTTGCTGTTGTAAGGAAAAAATCATTTGGTTTTCTGAGTAGGCACAGAAGGCGAGTCCTGTCCCGTATTCTGTTTTTGATCCATCAGTAAATAGATCTATATCGGATTTAATTTTTGATTCTTCTGTCCAAGCGAAGTGATACTCGTAGGGGCAAGAAGCTGATTTTAAGAACTTTGGTTGGAATAGGGCTGGTAAGTAATCTTCTGATGGAATGCCCAGGCGTAGGACATTTTCCAGTTGTTGAAATTAGTTGCAGACGACTGGCAAGTGGTGGTATACCTGAGAGCACACAAAAAGCCACTGTTGGAGATTTCCTGCATGCACCCGTGACCAAGAGGAGGCACTGAGCTTGGATTGAAGAAATTAAACGTAATCCGTGTGACTTCTGAAGTTTGTCTAGTCAAACTGCCACTCCATATGTAATCTTTTTTTTCTAAGATTGTACTGTACCAGATTTTGAGGATTGTTTTTGATGCTCCTCCTGAGGAAGAAGCAAATTGTATGAGGTTTTGTGTTGAGTGACTATTGTTCTTTTCATTCTGAGATGTGTTAGAAAAGATAATCCCCGATCAAGAAGCAGGCCCAAGTAAGGCATTGTTGAATCAAATATTAAATTTATATTATCCAGTTTGAATATGGGGGATCTTTTGAGAAAGCGTGGTCTACTCAAGAAGACTTTATATTTTCCATGCGAAATCCTCATTGAATTCTGCCGAGGCCAATCACTTACTATGTCCAAGGCTATCGATCCCTTTAAAGAACAGGCATTGGGCTATAATTATCCGGAGTTTTGATTTTATAGCTTTTGTAGTTTATGTTTAGCGGAAGCCTAAAGTAAAAGGAGAATTGTGCGCCAACCTACCCCGCCCCGGGGCAAGTTGCCTATGCCTATGGGGTAAGTTGGCACACGCTTTATAAAAATTTAATTGAAACTCAAATAAGACACGCAGTTAAGAGAAATCAATTTCATTATTGCCTATAAGTTTAAACAAAGGCGTTATCGCCGTACAATGTAAATTCTAAATTATACAGACATAAAAATAATGAATAAAACATTAACATTGAGGAACTTCTATCGTACTCGATATCAACATCAGATATACAGTTATCACAAATAAAAAATCGAGTCTCTCCGTTTGGGCAAGCCTCGTGTACCCAAAATCTTGCATTGCAATCCCTTTTCTCGTTGTTTTCTGTTTTACAAGCTACCAGCATGGACCAGACACCGTGCCAACGTGCACCGTGTCCAATGCGCCTACTAGCCCCATAATAAATTTCTTCCCAAAAGGGACATGTAACCATCTAAGCATAAATAATCCAAGTAAATCCCATATGGAGTAGGTACAGTTAATCAAATACTAAGAAAAACTGCACAAGATAAATCGCAATTATTAAGATTAGTATTAGAAATTAGAAAAAGAATGAAGCAACAAAAAATTACTTATGAGTGCAAAAAACAGAAAAATCGTAATAAATATCCACTGCACGTAGGTAACGCTGCAAAACTATAATGAGGATTGTAAAAAGTGGCTGGTTGCGCAATCTATTCACAAACAGGCGATTTATGAGGACTGCACCTACCCCTGTAGCCAACTAGCCCCGATGTCCCCTATTAGAAAATTTATATTGTATTAAGGCGAAATTTAGATAAGGTTTTTCTTTAAAATGGATTTAATAAATTAGTGGTTATAGCTCTTTTTATAAAATATTACAAGAATAACTAAATTATTTCACAAAAAAAGATTTTATGGAAATATCAGAATTCTCGGAAGTGCCAAGCTCCCACTAATCTTCCGTGATATGTGGAATCATTTGACTCAGGTTTAATACGTTTAGAACCAGAATGTTTTTTAAAGAAATAAAATTAAATAAATTTTATGTCGGAAACCTGAAATTAAAAGAATAAAGATTCATCAAATAAATTTTCTGGTTCGAAACTTTATTAAACTGTGTCAGATTAATCCATAAATTACGGAAGGTCAGTGGGTCCTTGGCACCCCCTCAATTCTTTAGAAAAACAATGTAAATAAATGTGTTGTGATTTTACCTGTAAATTTGGTGTTTGAAGTTGCAAATGTTTGATATAACGTATTTTAAAAAGAGAAGAGGTAAATGGTTGAGAAAATTGCCACTTTATAAAATATTTAGCTTAGACTATTTCTCTGTGCTTTCTAAATGTGACCGTGGAAATAAGCTTGCCTCAAAAGAAAAATCTACTTTTTTTTTTTACACGGAATAAATAAATTGTATATTAAATTTTCTTTATTGGTACTTAAAAGTTCCGTCACTCCATAAAGGATTAAAGCGATGATTGAATATTAAAAAAACAAAATTTCAAGGCTTGTAATACAGATATCTTTACATGTAGGACATCATTTTGTACTAAATCGAGGGCGCCTTTGCAATTAATTTTTCCGTACCTTATAGCGTTTTCGAGAAAGGAACGAAACTGCATAATTGCCGCAAGCGGCGCTTCCAGTTACCTCGTCGTGGAGCAGAAACCCTTTTTTGGGTAGCTTTCATTACAAAAAGCTACCTATTGCAGCCGTTCGGAGGAAAGCGATTTCAAAAAAATTTGGTATATTTTCATCGATTATGACCCCCAGACCCCGAAACCACCCTCCGTTCAAAAGTTGATGTATATATATATATATATATATATATCTGATCTTTGTCATACTGTAACTCTCGTATTTATGAGCCGATTTGGATGAAACTCGGTGTGTACATAGTACATACCAATGTCTCGACCGAGATCGTTGGCCAGCTTCATCCGCTATCTTGTTTCAAAATGGCGGCCATTTAAAAAATTTTAAATTTGAAATGTGGTATCAAAAAATTAAAAATTGAAAAATATTTTTTTCTTATGTATTTGACCTTGATACAAAGATTACGGAGCAGTTTTTGTTTTGTCTATATCTTAAAAAATGGCTGAGTTATAGCACTTTCAATTTCTAGCTTGGCTGACATTTTGAAACGTCCTGATTTTTGTCATGCGATAACAGGCGTATTTACGAACCGATTTGGATGTAACTTGGTGTGTACATAGTGCATACCAATGTCTCGACCGAGTTCGTAGGCAACGTTCATTCGCCATTTTGTTTCAAAAGGGAACATTTAAAAAAAATTATTTAAAATTTAAAATGAGGTATGAAAAAATTGGAAAATGAAAAATGTTTTTTTTTATGTGTTCAACCTTGATACAAAGATTTCAGGGCAGTTTTATTTTCGTCTACATCTTAAAAAAAGGTTGAGTTATAGCACTTTGAAATTTCTAGCATGGCTGACATTTTGAAACGATCTGATATTTGTCATGCGATAACACACGTATTTATTAACCTATTTGGATGTAAGAAAGCATTTGGATAGTATATAGCAATGTCTCGACTAAGTTCACTGGCCAGCTTCATCCGTCATCTTGAGTCAAAATGGCGGCCATTAAATAAAAAAAAATTATATTTAAAGTGAGGTGCAAAAAATTTAGAAATTGAAAAGGTTTCTTTCTTAAGTATTTGACTTTGATATAAGGATTCTGGAGCATTTTTTGTTTCGTCTTTATCTTTAAAAAATGGCTCAGATACAGCAGTTTGAATTTCGTTATGTGGGTGACATTTTAGAAAATCTGATTTGTTGCCTGCGACAGCACTCATATACATCAACCGATTCCAATGTGAGTGAGCGTGTGCACAGGATTTACTAAGATCTCGACCAAGTTCACTGGTTAGCCTCATCCACCATGTTGTTTTAAAAGGGCATATCGCCGAATTTGGAAACCAAATATAACATTAAATAAAATCAGCTTGGATAAAGCTGACTAATTTCGCGAAATTCTCATTCATAAGAATTTAGTATTGATAAAAATTAGTACTGAATCTTCTATAATCGGTTTCCACTAAATTGAGCTTCGTGTATTTGAATAACATAAGCTAGCTTTTTAAAAATAAGGAATTTGAAAGCTGCCTCTTCCTCCCGGCACTGGCCGGAAGGACTTTTTACCCTGACACTACTTCCATGCCTGTAGCTAACTTAGTTCACTTGTTATTAGAGGGGAAAGAGAATTAACCGGGAAGAAATAGCGCATACACAGGGTATGAATATTTTTTCACTTTTTCACCAATAAATACAAATAATAATCTTCACCTTAATTTTTCGGTAATAATTGTTACAAAATCTTCGATAAAGTAAGTTAAAAATTACTTTTCGAAGCTTATTTGTGACAGTTGTAAAAACCGTATGCACATTGGTTATCAAATACCTGGCGCGACTACACCCGTGTAAAGTAATCACCCTTTATATAGATACCACTTGAGTGGAATATGTCTATTATGTAATGATATGCTTAAATGATCATTAGGGGTCCATCTACATATAGAAAATTGCAACAACTTTAATTTCTCAAACCCATTTTTAACAGTTTATGTTGATTCCTTGGATTAGCATTTTGAAGACAATTGTTTCAACGCGCAAACACTTAATTTTCAACACAAACTTCCATATGGTACACAGAATTTTGCTGTCGTAATAAACGTTTAGAAAAGCCTTTATGCATTTCTTTTAATAAATTTTTTGTAAATGCTGATGTCATTCAATTCTTTCAAAATTTTAGCAGCAGAAGCACTTTGATCCTGAAATGGTTAAATCAGCAAATGAAAACGTATACATTTTCCTTCATAGAATTAGAAAGAGAAATTTTATGATGTCCCATATTTCAAGGACAGCGCAATAGAATTTTTAACACTAAGCTAAAATTCTCCATTAAAAACATAATTTAACAAGCATTTGAAGTAGTAGCTATTCTTTAACCCCTTCGGGACCGGCGTCTCTTTCGCAAATTTTATTCGATTGGCACCACTTATTCACCACTATATTGGCACATTAGTTACCCTTATCTCACGTAATTGCGAAAATGCTCTAATTAAATAAGGCAAATATTGCTTTTCTTTATCACTGGTACGGGAAATAAATTCTGTATGCACCTTTTAAAGGTGCATATATGCACACTGGAATTATGAATAAAGAGGTGAAGGCATATAGTGTACAGTCTACCAGTTGCGAGTGAAGTAACTGAGGAGGTTGTCCCAAGATTGGCTCAAGATAGCGGCTGCTTTTTTAAAAATCGGATCATCAGTTTCTGATTACCGCAAGGACAAACGTCCCACCAGTAAAATTGAATAGAAAATTGGGTCTTATTTAAGCGTCTTTTTCATGGAAATTTTTCTCAAAAATGTCGTAAAAATTTCTATTTATTTTTACTGGTGTCAGTATAACTTGCAAAACTGTCAGTCTGTTTCTCTGGTTGTCACAATATGGCAAAAACGCAAGACCTAACTACCGCCAAAGTAAACTCCTACCAGTAAAAATGCAAATCTGTTTCTACCATTATTTATGACTGAAATTTTGTAATAATAAGGCGTTTAAATAAGTTGAAGATCTCTATATAAATCTACTGGTGGAAGTTTCCACCGGCGCTAAACAACGTCTGCGATAGCGGTTACAGTTGAAACTTCACTATTTTAAGGATATGTCAGTTCCTCTTTATTAATAGTTCTACGATATGCACCCATGGTTTCGAACGCGTTAACTTTAACCCTTCCAGAGGCAAGCAATTGTGTTTCTGTAATGTCGAAATCACACCGGAATTTAAAAAGAATTTAGTTCAAAATAAGGAAAAGCAATTTATCAACTTTTTTCCATCAAAGTTAAAAAAGTAAAATTTAATTAAAATTTTCTGGTGCAAATCATTATGAAAATTAGGTGAAATATTATATATTCCACCGCCTCAGGGGTTTAATACATTTTACTCTTTGTATTTTCTGGATACAAACACTGTAACACAATATGAACATGTGTTAAATTAAAAATCCTAATGTATAATAGTAACGCAATCTATCCTTTTCCAAGGAAATATATTTCATTTTGTACAGTTATAAATATTTAGATTTACTGCGAATAAAATTTTACCTCAAAGCGACTGACTGCAAATAAAGTCATACGCTGCAATAATAATTTATTGTCAGTGTTTAATTCACCTAATTTGTAACAAAACTCCAAATATATGTACACTTTGTCAAATACTCTTAATCTTATACAGGATCTGTTTACCAGATTTGATTCATAAAATTTATGTTAATTAAATATTTTGAAATTCATCCTTTACTCATGCCATTTCCTTAATTTAAATTCATTTATTCTAACCAATATTAGAGCACTGCTTTTCAGGATTATCTTCCGCGCGAATGTTCTGAGACTTACTTCATAAAACTGCGGTTTTTCATAAATACAGCTTAATTATTTCTAATATTTTCAGATTAAAACGTCACCATTGTTTCTGAATTTGTCAACTAATTCCTCTACAACATTTTACGAATAATGCACAGTGGAATAATAGCAATGTTTGCTTTGCGTAACGTTCTCAGTTTAATGTTCTCCGACGTTGCAATCTTATACGTGGTTTTTAATAGACTTCTTTTCAAAATTCAGATTAATTAATTGATAGCACTTTTTTAACCCTTTGAAGGGCACCGGTATATTATGTATAACACTTAATTTTTAATTCCTAAATGTCACATTTCCACCAGAATTTTAAAACTAAATTTTGCTTTATTTAATGTACTTGAAGATTTGCTTTCATTTATATGCATTTAATATTTCACGTGAATCCTGGTCTGAATGACTCATTTTAACAGTTTTACACCAGAAGTACCACTGAAAGGGTTAAAATGGAATTAAAATTTTTATGATATTTATGTACAGATTAAAAGGACATAACGTTTAACATAAGTTTGACATAACGACATAACGTTTGACATAAGTTTCAAAAGCGATCAGTCCTGCCAGTCCAATACTTTTTTTTTTGTCAGCTTGCTTAATTCCTACCAGGATTATTAGTTTGGCCTATTTTTTTAAAACTTTCCATGTTTCCAACAAGGTTGAAAAGTGTTTATGAGTTCGGTTTGCCTGGCCGTCTATCTGTCCACGCTCTAACTCGTGTAAATATACTTGGAACTTTATGCAATTGTTACATGTTAATGATGTTTAACATGGCATGTTCGGCATTGAATATGAAGTATGTGCCATTAATAGTCCATTTACAGAGACACTCAAACAATTCCGTTACATTATAACCAATGGCGAAAAATCTTTTGCAGTGTATTGTAATGACATTACGCTATTTCAAATTTATTGAAATTGATATAAATAACTGAATTTCACTACAAGATGATTTCTATAGAATAGGGTATTAATAGCATTTATCGGTCATTTACAGGGACACACAAAAGAAATCGGTTTCAGTGTTGTGAGTCATAATTGCTGCAAGTGCGATTTCCATTTCGGTATGCGCTTTTAAATTTAACTATTTTTTTCATGTTCCGCATTAAGTTTAAATTCTGAAACTCGTATACAGGGATACATAAAAGAATTCACGTACTATCTCCTTATTACCGGAAATTGATGAAGGGGAATTTTGAACTGTGGTATGTATTTCCTAACTGAACTAAATTTTGGCATAGATACAGATCTATATTTTAGTTTATAGATACATTGTTATAGATATATTATTTATAGATACAGATCTATATATCATATACAAGGCTGCTCAGAGAATTGGGATAATTTTCCGACCGTAGATGGGAACTGCTAAAATTGAGTTTTCAAATGTATTACGAGGGTGAGTCGGAAAATAAGTTTCCCCTGGCAACTGTGGACAGAGGAGTGTATGAAAGACAAAAAATGTAATGAATTGTTAAAGATAAGACGTAACTTTATTTTTCTATGTAGGTGCCAAGTGAGTAGAGACATTTGTCATACCCTTTATAAGCTTCATAAAGCCTTCCAGGAAAAAAACAGAGCTCGGTATACAAAAGAAGCGTTGAACGGCTTGTGTGATTTCAGCATTGCTTTCAAAGAAGTAATCAAGCATTGCTTTCATCCGTAGTGGCCCTGCACGTCCGTCCAAGTCTCGGTCTGTCCAACACTTGCTGACTCCCCTCACTGAATTGGCTGCACCATCGCCGCACCATTTGTTTCGACATCTCATTTTGTCCATAGACTCCCACGTGGCGGTTATGGATTTCTGCTCCCAATACTCCACGTGCCAATTCATAGAGGGAAACCGCTCTCACGTCCTCCTTTAACCACGAATTCACAACGCATTTTAACTCCATATCTGTCGGGAACAGAATGATGCAGAGCCCTGATTTTTTCAAGCAGCGCTTTTTGAAGCTTATAAAGGTGTATGACAAATGTCTCAACTCGCTTGGCACTTATGTAGAAAAATAAAGTTACGTCTTATCTTTAATGTTTCATTACATTTTTTGTCTTTCATACACACCTCTGTCCACAGTTGCCAGGGGAAACTTATTTTCCGACCCACCCTCGTATGTGTTTCATAATGGTTCAATTAGACATCCTATTTCAGCCTATTAAACGGTGAAGTTTTGCTGTATTATTCTGAATGTATTGGAAAGTGTTTCAAAATCTATGCTTGACGCATGATTTTTTTATTTCTTGTTTATTCATAAATTTGAATTCATATAAGAAATTCCGAATAGTAATTTTTGCTTTATTTAATAACCGTCATTTCGCGATTACATAAAGTAAAAATTGTTCTTTCTTAATTTCCGGTTAGTGTTGCCACGTATCCTGCGTAAAACAGAGCTCCAAATGTTCTGCGCATCACTAATTGCTTACAGATTTTTTTCGCCGCCTTTAATCACAGATAATTCTGCCATTATATGTGGCGAAGAAAATAACTTTAAAATAATGGTGTACAGAGCATTTAGAACCCCGATTTACGCTGGACACCTGGCAAAAATATTTCCGGTATAAATTCTGAAGTGCTGAATAGGAACTAGCAAACCTAATTATTACGATGTTTTTAAAACAGCAAAATCCCTTACATAATGACAGATTAATCCCTTAATTCTAGCTTCCGTGATATTCATGGGCTGTGTCTATTATTCAGATTGTTTGATTCCCACCAGTTTTATAAAATAAAATCATTGGCTATATTATGATATCATTTTATCTGTCATTAAATAAGGTGAATTTTTCTTTTTAAAAAAATTGGTGCTAATAAAGAATTTGAATTTTTAAACCGTAATTTAATGTGACCGTTAAGGGGTTAAATAAGGTGTATGGGATAAATTATACTATTTAATCACTTGAAAGGCACCGGTGTATTATATATACCATTTAATTTCAATTCCCAAATGCCACATTGGCACCAGAATTTAGAAATAATTTTTTCTATATATAATGTACACGAAGAAACGGTTTTGCTTACGTTCATACAAATTTGTCCAAAAATATCAATTATTTTAACATCTTAGCAACAGAAGTACTTTTCGCCTGAAAGGGTTAACCGATGACACACATGTATAAAAATGCATGGTGACGATGTTGAAAGGAAGTTTTATGTAGATGACAGTTCAGGCAATGTTCAGGCTATAACAGCTTCTGCTGTTATATGTTCATTAATAATGCTTTTAGGCGTTGCCATCGAAATACTCAAGGCCTGAGGACACGAGTTGTGACGTCATCACTAATGGACCGACTTCTCACAAGTGTTGGATCTCACACCGGACATTTTTGAATAGCAATTTTCTTTTCTTTGTGAAATATCTATCATCTTATAAAACAATACCAACTATTTAAAATTACTGGTGAGAATTCGGAATCCCTAAATAAAAATTCAGCTAGATGCGGAATGTTACAGTGTTGCCTCATCTGGCTGATTTGTTATTGAGGGATTCCAAATTCTCACCATTAAATTTAAATAGTTAGTATTGTTTTATAAGATGATACATGTTCCATAAATAAAATAAAATAAAATTGCTATTCAAATTTTCCCGGTGAGAATTCCAACAGTAGTGAGGATTCGGTCGATTAGTGATGACGTCACAACTCTTGTCCTCAAGCCTTGATTATTTCGATGGCAACGTTTTAGGACACACGAGGCATTACTTATTGTTCCCCCCTCGAATTACGGAATATTAGTCGACTTTGGCAGCTATGCACTTATCAATAATAATACATAAGAAAAGGGGAAGATTAGAACATAAGAAACTAAATTGGTAGCGCTGTGTATCAATAATGGCCGAAGAGCAAGGAATGACGTAAAAGTAAGTTTTTTAAATTTCAAATGAATATAAAGTTATTTTGATGTACTTACAAATTGTCACAACAAAGGTACTCTTTATTTATAGAAACAATTATTTGTTACCATTCTATATAGCAAGAAGCATTGTTTAACTCCTTGAAGGAAGGTGATTTAATAGACCGAGAGCCGGCAGCACAGAAAATCATCTCATCGAGTTCACGGATGAAATTCTCGGTTTAGTTAAATCTCGATCCGCATATTGAAATGCAATTGGTCTGCCAAGTCATATCTTGGTGGAAAACACCTGAAAACCCGATTTTAGCGGTTTACTCGTAGGTTTACCATTGTGTTACCCTGCACGCAGTCCGCCATGTATTCATACCTTTGGTGCAGGAAAACACAATGGTAAACCTACGAGTCAGTCGCTAAAATCGGGTTTTCCGGTGTTTTCCACCAAGATATGACTTGGCAGACCAATTGCGTTTAAATATCCGAATCAAGATTTAACTAATCCCAGAATTTCATCCGTGAACTCGATGAGGTGATTCTCTGTGCTGCCGGCTCCCCGTCTATTAGACTTGACCCGGTCAGACTTCCCACTTAATTTTAATTGTGAAATGCCACATTGACACCGGAATTTAGGAATGAAAATTTTAATTTTATTAAGTTCGTGAAGAAAAGCTCTTACCTGTTTTGAAATAAATTCGTTTTTAAATTCTGGTGTCATTCAATCATTTCAGCATTTTACGAATAGAAGTACCTTGCCCTGAAAGGGTTAAAACGATAAATGTCTTTTTTCTTTACAGATTAAATTTTACTCGTTTCAATTTTTTTGTTGTCAATAGTTATTTCGCGTTTTGCTTTCAAAATTTCTTTCTTTTTTTTACGTCAAAGGGCGTCCTTATATTCGGGATGACATCTGTTATAGTTTTCCAATAGTTATTTTCTTAACGGAGAATTTTGATATATAGTTCCAGTTGCAAAAAAGAAATAAATGTTGTTCTGCATTATATTAAAAATCATTTAATACGTGATTTATCATATTGCTAACTAAGCGTAGAACCAACAGAGTAAAAAATGTCCAAGCCGGGAATCGAATCCGAAACCCTTGGAATAGCGCTCCAAGTGCTCTACCAATTAAGCTACGAGGACGATACCCAGCTTAGCATCTCTCACTCATATATGTTGGTAAGGCTGCAACTGCAGCACATGGAACAGTCTTCATGAACACACAATCTTGTGGCAAAACATGAGACACAAACAAACCCAGCATCCGTAAACACATGTATAATTTTAATTAATTTTTCAATTAATTATCAGCAGTGACATTAAGCTTGAAATTATTGAATATTTAATACATTCCATACAATATTCCAAGGGTTTCGGGTTCGATTCCCGGCTTGTACATTTTTCACTCTGTTGGTTCTACGCTTAGTTAGCAATGCGATAAATCACGTATTAAATATTCAATAATATCAAGCGTAATTTCACTGCTGATAATTTGTTGAAAAATTAATCAAAATTATATTAAAAATCATTTTCGTTAAAATAGTTATTTTTTAAAAAATTGCGAAATGGAATTTTTTTAGTCTCTGAGCTAGGGGTGCACAACCGCTGGCCCGTGAGCCACCAAGGTACTACCAATTTTATTCAGAATAATTCGAAATTTTAATGTTATAAACTTTGCTATTAAATAATTTGAAGATTAACTTTCGGATATTGTGGTGGTAACCGACAGGGTTGCCACTCCATTTTCATCCTAAAATTTCGACTTCAGATAGAAAATTTTTGAATTAGAACTTATACTTTAAGTAATCAAGAAAAGTTTGGCATTAAATAAATATGAAAATACTTTTTGTATTTTCTGGTGTGAATCCGAATTTTTTTAATAAAAGTAAAGGCCAAACTGGCAACCCTGGTAAACGAATTTCAAGCAAAAAGGGATGTGCAGCACTACTCTGAGTCCTATAACCCTTTGAAGGGCAAGCAATTGTGTTTGTGTAATGCTGAATTCCCACCAGAAATTTGGAACATTTTATCTCTAAATAAGAAGAAGTAATTTTTCCAACTATTTTTCCCTCAAAGTTATAAAAGTAAAAAGTAGCTAAAAGTTTCTTGTGCTAATCTTAATTAAACTTAGAGGGGATATAATATATCCCACCGCGCCTCAAGGGGTTAAGTAGCATTTAGAAGCACTTTCTCCTTGCATGGAAAAGTGAAACAAGAAAGTTTCTTCGCTGTACAACTAAAACTTACAGCGTTATGGTGCAATGAATTCTATGAACGCTCAGCGCCTTTTTGCACTAAAAATGGAAAAATAAGTTTTTACTGGGGAATACAATGAAACTTCATAAAAATCAAAGCATCATATCTTTAGTTTTGGCCATAAAAGAACATACTTTATTTGTTCTATATGATAGGTCATAGAGAAAAGCTTTCAAATATAACTTAAAAGTCCCGGGTACTGCATAGAAATTAAAATTTTGTAATTTTTACGCAAATTATATTTTAACAAAAAGGCATAACAGTATTTGAACACTTTTTACAATTGGAACAATGCCCCAAAAACTAATGCTTAAGAATTGTTTATTGGAAAATGATACGAGAAAATACCCTGCATTAACTTTTGGCTGCATTAGTAAGAAAACGGAGAATAAAACTTCAGTGAGCAAGTCATTTTCAATCATTTGATTGTAACGATTTCAATTCTTTGTTTTCAAATATTCAATCCACATTTATAAAACCTGTAATGCGTGAATTATTTTTGTATGGATGAAAAACATGCTTTGCTCTTAACGAAGACATCAAAACCATTTTGGAGAAATTCAGTCTTTTGCTTTTAGCAAGGTTTTCCTTTTTGGGGTTTTTTCAATTATTCCTTGGGCAAGATTCATATAAGACGTTCAATGCATCATGAACATTTTCAAATGTAACGCGTCTGTCTCCTCGAATCAATGCATCAACACGTTCTCCATTTGCATCTGTGACTGATTTTGTCGGGCCATTTGTCAGTTTATCTGCAGTTTCCGTTTTTCATTTTCCAAACTTCTTTACCCGACGCCGCACATTGCTGATGTCCATTACAGTATCCATACAAACATTCTTCAAGAGATTATGGATTTTTTTAGGTGCACAAACTTCTTTTGTAAGAAATTCAATGATGACTCTTTCTTTTAGCTTCAGACCTATGGCTCTAATCAGTCAATCTGAAAAAGAAAACACTATACAAGTAGAGTAAGGTTACTTCTATAATACTATGCATAGAAAGTCCAGTAGCTGAGAAATTAACAAAATTTTGAGTAATGAAGGCATTACTTTTTGATTAACCCTCGTATGTGGATTAATTTGACCCAGTTAAACCATATTTCGAACGAGAAATTTTATTTGGTGAATCTTTATTTATTTACTTTCAGTTTTCTACGTTCATCTTATTTAATTTAATTTCTTAAAAATAAATTCTAGTTCCAAACGGATTAAACAATCGACAAATTATTGTACATCAGAGGTGGCCAACTGTGGCATGCCCGACATAACTGAATTTTTTTAGTAATCATTGCCTCATCTAATCATCGAATCTCTGCGATTTAAGAAGTCGAATTTTTCTGTAAAATTTTAGTGGTATCCGGCCTGACACAGGTAGCCATCCCTGCCGTACATACTCGCGTATATGCGGACCCCAAATTCGAGAGTAATAACACACTGATGAATAATATTTAAAACAAATTATCTTTGTCTTATCTACCTGCAGAATTTGGAAAAGAAAATGATATTAACTAAGGCGTTAACTTCTATCTAATTATTAATATATTCAATTAATTAATTATTCTATTATATAATTATTCTATTCATAAACTTCTGTTAAATTTTTATGGGACAAAAAAGCGGAAAAGTTGACAGCTATGTTAATGTATACTGATATTTTAGGTTTCCGGTTAACCCTTACCGGCGCGGAGTACTTCTGTTTGTAAAATGATGAAATGATCGACTGACACCAGAATTTACAAACGAATTTATTAGAAAATAAAAACTTGCTTATTTTCTCGCACTTTATAAAAGGAAAATATTAATTAACCCCTTGAGGGGCACCGGTATATATTATATACCCCCAACGATTAATGAAGTTTTACACCAGAAAAATTTTATTAAATTTTACTTTTCTAACTTTGGTGGGAAAAAGGCCGTAAAATTGCTTTTACTTATTTTGAAATAGAATTTTTCAAAGATTCCGGTGTGAATTCAGTATTTCACAAACGTAATTGTTTGCCCCTCAAGGGGTTAAATATTCTGGGTGCCAGTATATTTAACCTCTTTAAATTAGGTGTCCTTTTTTGTGGACACTGCCAGCTAAAGGGTTAAGGATTAAAACCTGGTAATCACAAAGCACTCGAAATATTTTAAGTATTAGATAGGTTTCCATATTCAAAGTACACCATATATTACAACAAATTTATTGTATTTTTTTCTTCTGAACTATAAAATTTTTAATTCAAGGCAGGATTCCGTTAAAAACAGGCTTTCTATTTAACCCCTTAATTCTCGATCCCGTGATATTCACGAGCTGTGTCTAATATTCGGATTGTTTGACTCCCACCAGTTTTATAAAATAGTGTAATTGGCTTTATTATGGTATCATTTTACATATGGTGTCATTATATAAGGTGAATATTTCTTTTTCAAAAAAGTGGTGCCAATAAGAAATTTGAATTTTTAAACCGTAATTTAATGCGACCGTTAAGGGGTTAAAAGTTTTTTCAGTAGTTAGGTAAGTTCATAGGTATATAAATGGATAAAAAAAGAAAATGACACATAATTTCTTTTCACTGGTACATATATACAGAAAAAATACATTTTTGCATATTTCAATATGTAAACGATTCTTTAAATTCTCACCAAACGTTGGTTTATTGTTTAAACCGAACTTTTATAAATTCTCACTTCGAAATGCTGTATTTAAAATTTTTAGATTTCAAACTTTTAAGTATTAGCGAAACGGGATTCCTAACCAATGATTTCAAGATTTAAAATTTTCTATTTTGTTTCCGGTATTAAAAATAAAACATTGTTTAAAAAGTAAAATTTCAATTCTAATTGACTGTGTTTTTCTGGTACAACTTCCTCTTTCAGTTCAAATAGTTGAGGTTTTGATACAAGATGACTATCGATCGGTTTGATACTGAATAAAATTTTCAATTTAATTCCGTTTCATACAAATAATGAGAAATGTGAAGAATTTAAAATTCCTTTAAAATTCTCGATGCTGGGAAAATTCTTTAAACAGAAACATTTCCAACACATTAAAATTATTTTTTTTGTGATTATACTGTATGCTAAAACAGATTGTGGTATAAAACTAACTATTTTTTTCTGAACTTTGTAAATTGTTTTTATTGATCTCGCTTTCTTTCATTTTTCGCTGCTAAATCATAAATAATATTTATAAAGCATTTTATATACAATTATATTTATAAAACGCATTCTTTTTATAGGATTATAGATTTAAAAACATTATATACCAGACATTAATAATAATAATATTCGACTCATTTATTTTCAGATTTTTCGTAATTAAATAAAGAGAAGAATACTCTTAAGAAAATACTGGTTTTCAAAGTCCATAACCATTAAACCTATAAACAGAATTATGTGCATGTGCATAAGGATGTTTCCTAAAAGCTTCCCTAATTTTGTAATTCTATAATTCAGTAACTGTAATAAACATAAACAAGAAAAAGTTGACCTTCAAACATACATCATGAAACAAATTCCAACACATTTAGAATATTGATTAATGTACAACATATTCTTTAATACGGTGAAAAAAGATATCTACTAATTAAACAATCTGCAGAACGCATATCACATTTCAAGACCAAATTTCAGCAATTACCATTTATATTTGCAAGAGTGTCCGAATTCTTTTGTGCAGCCCTGTATGGTCTGTAATTTTGTGTATATAATACACTGCATGCTAAAATTTAGTTCACTTAGGAAACGCATAACTCAGTTGAAAATTCCTCTTTTACTATTCCCCTTTATGAATTATTTTGTGCCGACTAGTACATAATATATAGAATTTACACACAGCAAGTAATACGCAAAAAGTTTGTTAAATTTAAAAACGCATACTACAACTGAAAAAGCACTTCCGGCAATTATCAGTCAGCAGAGCGGTAACCGAATTATTTTTGTGCCCCAGTAAAGGAACGATAAATGCTATGCACACCCCATTCTAAAGAAAGTAACTTGAGTTGCACCTCAGTGACGTATATGAATTTTCAATATGTTTGAAATAGTGCAACATCATTAAAATTCATAGCAAAATATTTTTCCTAATAGACCATGATGCAACAGAATTTTTAAATGTCCCTGTAAACGAACTAATAATGCTTCACACTTCATTTTCAATAGCCACCATGAAATAGTAAACCTGAGTACTTTATGTCAATTACATAATAATTCGTGTGTATTTACATAAGTTAGAACGCAGGAAGACAGACAGATGGTCAGACAGAAGAGACGGCAAGATAAATTTAAGTGATAAACAATTTTCAACCTAGAAAACTGTTAAAAAGAAACAAGAAAAATGTTTTTCAAGTACCTCATATGTGCAGGGTTCCTACACTTTTATATGAAATACCAGTGTTTTTAAGTACAAAAACTCGACATATAATCGCGCGATTGCAATTTTTTTTTATTTTCACGTATGGGCAAATAGGGGTGCCAATTTTAATTTTACTTTTTATACTTACACCTTCACATAAGCATACAGGGATAACACCACTGCTCAGAATTTGCAGAACGACATTTCTCGCTCAGAGTAAATGAAAAGTGCCACAAGAACCATGCCTCTAAAAACCATTTTTGTTTAGAAAAATGCGAAATAAAAAAGTATGCCGTCACCAACGGTGCACCGAAAATGAGCTTTATTGAAACTCATATAATTGTAATTGAATGAGTTACAATATAAAAAATAAGTAATTAAAAAACTTTAAATTACAAAAAGTGAAACCTGTAGGCTTTTTGAAAGGGAAACAATTAAATAGAGATGGGCGGTAGGGGAAGATGCGTCTAGTATGCAAACGAAAAGCCTCTGTACACCATGGAACTATTAAGGGGTCTCAGGACTCATAAAATTGGAAAAAATGAAAAAAGAAGACTATTTTCAAAATTTAATATCTTAAAATGTATTTGATTTTAAGACACAATTTTAATTGAATAAAATATATAAGTACGTTCTTTCATTTCATGTACTTAAAAAATTATAAGAAGCAGAATTAGCATTTACAGGGGGCTCCAAACTGTTAGGCATTTGACGAGCAAAAAATCGGCATAGCACCTTATGCGCACGATTACAAAGTAAGTATTGCAACTAGAAGAAAAATTTTGGTGCCTACTTATACTTCAGTTTGTAATAATTACCCTGAACCTAAATAAATTTGTATTTAAAGCTTTTTTATATTTTTAATACAAAGTTGTATTTAGCTAATGCAAAATTAAGAAAATTTCAACAGTATAATCACCTAAAAAAATATTGTTTTGAACAATAAAAAAGAAATTTTAGGTTCGGTTTATACAGACTAACATGAAACATATATTTTGAAAATTTCATGAAAAAATATTCATAAGTTTTTGAGATATCATACGCGTTATGCCCAAAAACGTCATTCGGAGAAAAATGGCTTCAAAGTTTCCGAAACGACGCTTCAGCTATTGAACGTGTATAAATGTAAAAGCCATAACTTCAGTTCTAATAGGAATTTCAAGGAAACAATTACATCAAAATGTTCAGAAAATGTAGGAGTTTAACACCTAAAAAAATTAAAATTTCGAAAATTTTAAAGCTTTAAGAGTTCTGAGACCCCTTAAGAAAGAATAACTGACATGTCCTTAAAATAGTGAAGCTTCAACTGTAACCGCTTTTGCACGGATTCACTACCGCAGGTGAAAACTTCCACCAGTAAATTTAAGTAGAAATTTTCTCTTTAGTCAAATGCCTTATTAATGGAAAATTTCAGTCAAAAATAATGGCAAAAACTTATACTCCTTTTTACTGGTAGAAGTCTACTTCAGCGCTAGTAGTTGCTCCATATTGTGACAACCAAGACAACTTCGTGTCAGTGTCAGTGAAAAGATTATAATACCTGGAAAAGTAAAGAAATGGAAATCTTGTATCATATTTGTGAGAGAAATTTTCCATGAATAAGACGCTTAAATAAAACGAACTATTGTATACAAGTTTGCTGGTGGAAATTTTCACCGACGGTAATCAAAAACCGTGGATCCGATTAAAAAAAAATCCCTGCCGGCCCGGCCTACAGGCAGAGGTAGATTTCGAAGTTAAGTATACTAATTTCACCAACAAAAACTAAATCATGATTAGATATAAATCCACTTTAACAGTTTTATCTGTCTGCTTTTGACGAGTTTTTATTTCCTTTTTATAAAATAGCTGGTTTTATCAGAATCATGTTAAGGCGATATTAAAAAAATATTTTTCCATACTAAATAACTCGAAATTTACTGGCACATTTTCAGATTAATTTTTAATAAAAAAAATATATATATGAAACATGCTGACGTGATTTTTGAAAAGATTTATAAGCGACCTGTGTGTTTTTTTTCTTTCAATTAAATAAAACTTGATTAATAAACACAATCGTTTCTAACACAATCGCTTCGGGAAATTCTGTTCAAAATGCCCACTTTGACATCATTTTTTGAAATATATTCTGGCTCTATCAAAAAATCGATCGTTACTGTACATTATATAGTTTCTGAATAAGAAAATCTAGCAATTGGATGCGTTTCAGAGCAAAAATGAATTTAAAAATGAGTAAGAAAATAGACAGTTTGGATTTGAATGCACGCTTAATAAGATGATTTTTTTATTCAACCGCTATGTATATTTAATTTGTTTTTGCTTTAAGAATTGGCCCTATCAAAAACTTGTCTATATAAATGTTGAAGACAATATTAAAAAGATATATGATAAATTCATGGAGATTTTATATCTTGTGAATTGACGGAGTTATGAAAATTTTTCTTCTTCAACCCCCCCCTTTTTTGTTTTCGTTTTTATTTTTTTTTTTATTTTTTTATTTTTTTTATTTTTTTTTTTTGCGGTACGAATTGGTCCTTTCAAAAACTTGTGAACATAAAAGATGTAGATAATATTAAGGAGATGTATAATAAAATTATTGGATTTGATATCTTGATATTTGACGAAGTAAGGAATTTTTTTTCTCCCAAAAACCCTATTTTTTGCGCCCCTTGAGCCTATTTTAAATTTTAACAAAAATCTGTGATGCATGAATTTTTGGCGCTATTTTTAGAAGTAATAAAAACTTTAAACTGGTTTGATATGTACAAAAATTAAGAAGTTATGGGGATTTTTCGGTTTTAACAAAACTCCTCCCTATTTACATCCCCTTTGTCCGCTTTTGCCCATTAATGAACTAGACCGAGATTTTATGTCCCTTGATTTTATGTATCAGTTTGGAAGAGATTTGTGCAGAATTGCGGAAGTTATCGTGTCCAGAAGAAAGTGATAACACAATTGCTTCGGGAAATTCCGTTGAAAATGCCCACTTTGACATAATTTTTTGAAATATATTCTGCCTCTATAAAAAAAATCGATCATTGCGGTACATTATGTAGTTTCTGAATAAGCGAATCTACTAATGAAATGCGTTTGAGAGCAAAAATGAATTTAAAAATGAGTCAGAAAATAAGCAGTTTGTTTTTGAGTGCATCCTTAATGCAGTGATTTTTCCAACACAATCCGCTTCGGGAAATTCGGTTCAAAACGCCCACTTTAACAGCATTTTTTAAAATATATTATGCCTCTATCAAAAAACCGACCATTACGGTACATTATATAGTTTTTGAGTAAGAAAACGTACCAACTGGAAGCCTTTGAGAGCAAAAATGAACTGTTAAATGAGTCAGAAAATACGCAGTTTGGATTTGAATACACCCTTACTTATATGATTTTTTCTTCAACCGCTATGTATTTTAGGTAGCTTTCTTTACAAAAAAGCTACCTATTGCAGCCGTTCGGAGGAAAGCGATTTCAAAAAATTTTGGTATATTTTCATCGATCATGACCCCCAGACCCCGAAACCACCCTCCGTTCAAAATTGGTATATATATATATATATATATATATATATATCTGACTTATGTCACACTGTAACTCCCGTAATTATGAACCGATTTCGATGTAATTCGGTGTGTACATAGTACATACCAATGTCTCGACCGAGTTCGTTGGCCAGCTTCATCCGCCGTTTTGTTTCAAAATGGCGGCCATTTAAAATTTTTAAAAAAATTTAAAACTTGAAATGTGGTACCAAAAAATTAAAAATGGAAAAATATTTTTTTCTTATGTATTTGACATTTATACAAAGATTCCGGTGCAGTTTTTGTTTCGTCTATACCTTAAAAAATGGCTGAGTTATAGCATTTTGAATTTCTAGCGTGGCTGACATTTTGAAACGTCCTGAATTTTGTCACGCGATAAAAGGCGTATTTATGAACCGATTTGGATGTAATTCAGTGTGTACATAGTACATACCAATCTCTCAACCGAGTTCATTGGCCAGCTTCATCCGCCGTTTTGTTTCAAAATGGCGGCCATTTAAAATTTTTAAAAAATATTAAAACTTGAAATGTGGTACCAAAAAATTAAAAATGGAAAAATGTTTTTTCCTTATGTATTTGACCTTTATACAAAGATTCCGGAGCAGTTTTTGTTTCGTCTATATCTTAGAAAATGGCTGAGTTATAGCATTTTGAATTTCTAGCGTGGCTGACATTTTGAAAAGTCCTGAATTTTGTCACGCGATAAAAGGCGTATTTATGAACCGATTTGGATGTAATTCAGTGTGTACATAGTACATACCAATCTCTCGACCGAGTTCGTTGGCCAGCTTCATCCGCCATTTTGTTTCAAAATAGCGGCCATTTAAAAATTTTTTTTAAATTTTAAATTTGAAATGTGGTACCAAAAAATTGAAAATGGAAAAATATTTTTTCTTATGTATTTGACCTTTATACAAAGATTCCGGAGCAGTTTTGTTTCGTCTATACCTTAAAAAATGGCTGAGTTATAGCATTTTGAATTTCTAGCGTGGCTGACATTTTGAAACGTCCTGAATTTTGTCACGCGATAAAAGGCGTATTTATGAACCGATTTGGATGTAATTCAGTGTGTGCATAGTACATACCAATCTCTCGACCGAGTTCGTTGGCCAGCTTCATCCGCCGTTTTGTTTCAAAATGGCGGCCATTTAAAATTTTTAAAAAAATTTAAAACTTGAAATGTGGTACCAAAAAATTAAAAATGGAAAAATATTTTTTTCTTATGTATTTGACATTTATACAAAGATTCCGGTGCAGTTTTTGTTTCGTCTATACCTTAAAAAATGGCTGAGTTATAGCATTTTGAATTTCTAGCGTGGCTGACATTTTGAAACGTCCTGAATTTTGTCACGCGATAAAAGGCGTATTTATGAACCGATTTGGATGTAATTCAGTGTGTACATAGTACATACCAATCTCTCAACCGAGTTCATTGGCCAGCTTCATCCGCCGTTTTGTTTCAAAATGGCGGCCATTTAAAATTTTTAAAAAATATTAAAACTTGAAATGTGGTACCAAAAAATTAAAAATGGAAAAATGTTTTTTCCTTATGTATTTGACCTTTATACAAAGATTCCGGAGCAGTTTTTGTTTCGTCTATATCTTAGAAAATGGCTGAGTTATAGCATTTTGAATTTCTAGCGTGGCTGACATTTTGAAAAGTCCTGAATTTTGTCACGCGATAAAAGGCGTATTTATGAACCGATTTGGATGTAATTCAGTGTGTACATAGTACATACCAATCTCTCGACCGAGTTCGTTGGCCAGCTTCATCCGCCATTTTGTTTCAAAATAGCGGCCATTTAAAAATTTTTTTAAAATTTTAAATTTGAAATGTGGTACCAAAAAATTGAAAATGGAAAAATATTTTTTCTTATGTATTTGACCTTTATACAAAGATTCCGGAGCAGTTTTGTTTCGTCTATACCTTAAAAAATGGCTGAGTTATAGCATTTTGAATTTCTAGCGTGGCTGACATTTTGAAACGTCCTGAATTTTGTCACGCGATAAAAGGCGTATTTATGAACCGATTTGGATGTAATTCAGTGTGTGCATAGTACATACCAATCTCTCGACCGAGTTCGTTGGCCAGCTTCATCCGCCGTTTTGTTTAAAAATGGCGGCCATTTAAAATTTTTTAAAAATATTAAAACATGAAATGTGGTACCAAAAATTTAAAAATTGAAAAAATATTTTCTTCTTATGTGTTTGACCTTGATAAAAAGATTCGGGAGCAGTTTTTGTTTTGTCTATATCTTAAGAAATGGCTGAGTTATAGCATTTTGAATTGCTAGCGTGGCTGACATTTTGAAACGTCCTGATTTTTCTCACGTAATAACAGGCGTATTTAAGAACCGACTTGGATGTACCTTGGTGTGTACATAGTACATACAAATATCTCGACCGAGTTCGTTGGCCGGCTTCATCCGCCATCTTGTTTCAAAATGGCGGCCATTTAAAAAAATTAAAAAATTAAAAAAATTAAATGAGATACCAAAAAATTGGAAAGTGAAAAAGATTTTTTTTTGTATGTGTTTGACCTTAATACAAAGATTCCGGAACAGTTTTTCTTTCGTCTATATCTAAAAAAAATGGCTGAGTAATAGCATTTTGAATTTCTCTTGTGGCTGACATTTTAAAACGACCTGATTTTTGTCACGCGATAACAGGCGTAATTACGAACCTATTTGGATGTAACTTGGTCTGTACATAGTACATACCAATGTCTCGACCGAGTTCGTTGGCCAGCTTCATTCGTCATCTTGTTTCAAAAGGGTTGCCATTAAAAAAAAATTAAATTTAAAATTCAAAATGAGGTATTAAACAATTGGAAAATGAAAAAGATTTTTTTTATGTGTTTGGCCTTGATACAAAGAGTCCGGAGCTGTTTTTGATTCTGAAAATTTGTTCTTTTGTTTATATCTTAAAAAATAGTTGATTTATAGCACTTTGAATTTCTAGCATGGCTAACATTTTGAAACGATCTTGTATTTGTCACGCGATAACACACGTATTCGCCTATTTCGATGTAAGAAGGCATGTGGATAGTATACATCAACATCTCGACCAAGTTCGCTGGCCAGATACATCAGCCATCTTGTTTCAAAATGGCGACCATTAAATTAAAAAATATATATATATTTAAAGTGAGGTGCAAAAAAATTAGAAATTGAAAAAGGTTTCTTTCTTAAGTATTTGACCTTGATATAAGGATTCAGGAGCATTTTTTATTTGTCTTTACCTTAAAAAATGGCTCAGATATAGCAGTTTCAATTTCTATTGTGGGTGACATTTTGAAAATTCTGATTTTTTGCATGCGACAGCACTCCTATATATTAACCGATTCCGATGTGAGTGAGCATGTGCACAGCAATTACTAAGGTCTCGACCAAGTTCACTGCTTAGCCTCATCCACCATGTTGTCTTAAAATGACAGGCACTTTAAGAAATTGCCGAATTTGGCAGCCAAATATATGTTACTTTAAAGAAAAGCAGCTTGGATAAAGCTGACTAATTTCGCGAAATTCTCATTCATTATATTGATAAAAATTAGTATTGAATCTCCTATATTCGGTTTCCACTAAATTGAGCTTCGTCTGTTTGAATGATATAATTTGGCTTTTTTTAAATAAGGATTATGAAAGCTACCTCTTCCTCCCGGCACTGGCCGGAAGGACTTTTTAATTTGTTTTTGCTGTAACAATTGGTCCTATCCAAAACTTGTCTATATAGATGTTGTAGACAATATTAAGAAAATATATGATAAATTCATGGGGATTTTATATCTTTTGAATTGGCGGAGTTATGGATTTTTTACTTCTTCAAACCCCCTTTTAGGTAGCTTTCATTACAAAAAGCTACCTATCGCAGCCGTTCGGAGGAAAGCGATTTAAAAAAATTTTGGTATATTTTCATCGATCATGACCCCGAGACCCCGAAACCACCCTCCGTTCAAAATTTATATATATATATATATATATATATATATATATATATATATGACCTATGTCACACTGTAACTCTCGTAATTATGAACCGATTTCGATGTAATTCGGTGTGTACATAGTACATACCAATGTCTCGACCGAGTTCTTTGGCCAGCTTCATCCGCCGTTTTGTTTCAAAATGGCGGCCATTTAAATTTTTAAAATAAAATTAAAATTTGAAATGTGGTACCAAAAATTAAAAATGGAAAAAAATATTTTGTTATGTATTTGACCTTTATACAAAAATTCCGGAGCAGTTTTTGTTTCGTCTATATCTTAAAAAATAGCTGAGTTGCAGCATTTTGAATTTCTAGCGTGCCTGACATTTTGAAACGTCCTGAATTTTGTCACGCGATACAAGGCGTATTTATGAACCGATTTCGATATAATTCGGTGTGTACATAGTACATACCAATGTCTCGACCGAGTTCGTTGGCCAGCTTCATCCGCCATCTTGTTTCAAAATGGCGGCCATTTAAAAAAGATTAAAAAATAAAAAAATTAAAATGAGATACCAAAAAATTGGAAAAAGAAAAAGATTTTTTTCGTATGTGTTTGACCTTAATACAAAGATTCCGGAACAGTTTTTGTTTCGTCTATATCTGAAAAAATGGCTGAGTAATAGCATTTTGAATTTCTATTGTGGCTGACATTTTAAAACGACCTGATTTTTGTCACGCGATAACAGGCGTATTTATGAACCGATTTGGATGTAACTTGGTCTGTACATAGTACATACCAATGTCTCGACCGAGTTCGTTGGCCAGCTTCATTCGCCATCTTGTTTCAAAGGGGTTGCCATTTTTAAAAAAAAATAATTTAAAATTTAAAATGGGGTATTAAAAAAAAGTCCTTCCGGCCAGTGCCGGGAGGAAGAGGTAGCTTTCATATTCCTTATTTTAAAAAAGCCAACTTATCTTATTCAAACACACGAAGCTCAATTTAGTGGAAACCGAATATGGGAGATTCAATACTAATTTTTATCAATACTAAATCATAATGAATGAGAATTTCGCGAAATTAGTCAGCTTTATCCAAGCTTCTTTTATTTAAAGTAACTTATATTTGGCTGCCAAATTCGGCGATTTCTTAAAGTGCCTGCCATTTTAAGACAACATGGTGGATGAGGCTAACCAGTGAACTTGGTCGAGATCTTAGTAATTGCTGTGCACATGCTCACTCACATCGGAATCGGTTGAAAAATACGAGTGCTGTCGCAGGCAAAAAATCAGATTTTTTAAAATGTCACCCACATTAGATATTGAAACTGCTATATCTAAGCCATTTTTTAAGATAAAGACAAACAAAAAATGCTCCTGAATCCTTATATCAAGGTCAAATATTTAAGAAAGAAACATTTTTCAATTTCTAATTTTTTTGCACCTCACTTTAAATATATTTTTTTTAATTTAATGGCCGCCATTTTGAAACAAGATGGCTGATGAAGCTGGCCAGCGAACTTGGTCGAGATATTGATGTATACTATCCACATGCCTTCTTCCATCGAAATAGGCGAATACGTGTGTTATCGCTTGACAAATACAAGATCGATTCAAAGTGTTAGCCATGCTAGAAATTCAAAGTGCTATAATTCAACCATTTTTTAAGATATAAACAAAAGAACAAATTTTCAGAAACAAAAACTGCTCCAGAATCTTTGTATCAAGGCCAAACACATAAAAAAAATCTTTTCCATTTTCCAATTTTTTAATACTTCATTTTAAATTTTAAATTACATTTTTTTAAATGGCAACCCTTTTGAAACAAGATGGCGAATGAAGCTGGCCAACGAACTCGGTCGAGACATTGGTATGTACTATGTACAGACCAAGTTACATCCAAATCGGTTTATAAATACGCCTTTTATCGCATGACAAAAATCAGGTCGTTTTAAAATGTCAGCCACAATAGAAATTCAAAATGCTATAACTCAGCCATTTTTTTTAGATATAGACGAAACAAAACCTGTTCCGGAATCTTTGTATTAAGTTCAAAGACATACGAAAAAAATCTTTTTCATTTTCCAATTTTTTGGATCTCATTTTAAATTTTAAATTTTTTAAATCATCGCCATTTTGAAACAAGATGGCGGATGAAGCTGGCCAACGAACTTGGTCGAGATATTTGTATGTACTATGTACACACCAAGGTACATCCAAATCAGTTCATAATTACGTCTGTTATCACGTGACAAAAATCGGGACGTTTCAAAATGTCAGCCACGCTAGAAATTCAAAATGCTATAACTCAGCCATTTTTTCAGTTATAGACGAAACAAAAACTGATTCCGAATCTTTTTATCAAGGTTAAACACATAAGAAAAAAATATTTTTTCAATTTTTAATTTTTTGGTACCACATTTCAAATTTAAATTTTTCTTAAAAATTTAAATGGCCGCCATTTTTAAACAAGATGGCGGCTGAAGCTGGCCAACAAACTCGGTCCAGACATTGGTATGTACTATGTATAAACGAAGTTACATCCAAATCGGTTCATAAATACGCCTTTTATCGCGTGACAAAATTCCGGACGTTTCAAAATGTCAGCCACGCTAGAAATTCAAAATGCTATAACTCAGCCATTTTTTAAGATATAGACGAAACAAAAACTGCTCCGGAGTCTTTGTCTAAAGGTCAAATACATAAGAAAAAAATATGTTTCCATTTTTAATTTTATGGTACCGCAATTCAAATTTTAAATTTTTTAAAAATTTTTAAATGGCCGCCATTTTGAAACAAAATGGCGGATGAAGCTGGCCAACAAACTCGGTCGAGACATTGGTATGTACTATGTACACACCGAATTACATCCAAATCGGTTCATAAATACGCGAATTACAGTGTGACATAGGTCAGATATATATATATATATATATATATATATATATATATATATATATATATATATATATATGGATATATATATATATATATATCAATTTTGAACGGAAGGTGGTTTCGGGGTCTGGGGGTCATGATCGATGAAAATATACCAAAATTTTTTGAAATCGCTTTCCTCCGAACGGCTGCAATAGGTAGCTTTTTGTAATGAAAGCTACCTAACTGGAAAATGAAAAAGATTTTTTTTATGTGTTTGGCCTTGATACAATGATTCCGGAGCAGTTTTTGTTTCTGAAAATTTGTTCTTTTGTTTATATCTTAAAAAATGGTTGAATTATAGCACTTTGAATTTCTAGCATGGCTAACATTTTGAAACGATCTTGTATTTGTCACGCGATAACACACGTATTCGCCTATTTCGATGTAAGAAGGCATGTGGATAGTATACATCAATACCTCGATCAAGTTCGCTGGCCAGATTCATCAGCCATCTTGTTTCAAAATGGCGGCCATTAAATTAAGAAAAATATATATATTTAAAGTGAGGTGCAAAAAAATTAGAAATTGAAAAAGGTTTCTTTCTTAAGTATTTGACCTTGAAAAGGATTCAGGAGCATTTTTTGTTTGTCTTTACCTTAAAAAATGGCTCAGATATAGCAGTTTCAATTTCTATTGTGGGTGACATTTTGAAAAATCTGATTTTTTGCATGCGACAGCACTCGTATATATCTACCGATTCCGGTGTGAGTGAGCATGTGCACAGCAATTACTAAGGTCTCGACCAGGTTCACTGGTTAGCCTCATCCACCCCGTTGTCTTAAAATAGCAGGCACTTCAAGAAATCGCCGAATTTTGCAGCCAAATATAAGTTACTTTAAAGAAAAGCAGCTTGGATAAAGCTGACTAATTTCGCGAAATTCTCATTCATTATATTGATAAAAATTAGTATTGATTCTCCTATATTCGGTTTCCACTAAATTGAGCTTCGTATGTTTGAATGATATAAGTTGGCTTTTTTAAAATAAGGAATATCAAAGCTACCTCTTTCTCCCGGCACTGGCCGAAAGGACTTTTAATTTCGTTTTTAATTTTTTTTTCGGTACGAATTGGTCCTATCAAAAACTTGTGAATATAAAAGTTGTAGATAATATTAAGGAGATTTATAATAAAATTAATTGGAATTGATATCTTGAGAATTGGCGAAGTTATGAATTTTTTTCTCCCAAAAACCCTATTTTTTGCGCCCCTTGAGCCCATTTTTAACTTTATCAAAAATCTGTGATACATAAAATTTTGGCCCTATTTTTAGAAGTAATAGAAACTTTAAACTGATTTGATATGTACAAAAATTAAGAAGTTATGGGGGGGGGGGGGTTCGGTTTTCACAAAACCCCTCCCTATTTCCATCCCCTTGGTCCGATTTTGCCCATTAACGAACTTGACCGAGATTTTATGCCCTTTGATTTTATGCATCAGTTTGGAAGAGATTGGTGCAGAATTACGAAAGTTATCGTGTCCAGAAGAAAGTTATATATATATATATAGATAGATAGATATATAAAGTTTTTTACTGAGGGTGGTTTTGGGATCTAGGAGTCATGATCGGTGTAGATCTGCAAAATTTTTCAGAAATTCTCACATAGGAACGATCCCAATAGGTAGTATTTCATACGAAATCTACTGGTGATACTAACATACTGGTGACTAACATTTACTGGTGAGAAGTTTGCCGTGGAGGTAATCAGAAACTGCTGATCGTATTTAAAAAAATAGCAGCCATTTTGTGACAACCTCCTCAGTTACTTCACTCGCAAATGCTAGACAACACACTATATGTGTCCTTCTCTTTATTCATAACTCCATTTTGTACACCTGGCTTTTAACGGCGGCAGCATAAAATTATCGGCAAACTTCGCATAGTGATAATGTATTCTGTTCGTGAGTATTGCGTTACGTATTTAACTATTTGTCAGTTCAATGGTAATCGCTAGGGAGTATGTGACGTCGTATTTTTCTTTTGCATTTTTTCTCGAAAACTATCCGTCATCCAGGTAAGGTTCTTTAGGGGAAAAAATATGTTCTCAAAAATCAAGGGTTTTCGTTCAGCATATTTTCTGCTTATCCGAACACCATGTATATCAAAATGAAATATTATTCATTCTTTTATTCGTTCTTTGTTGAAAAGTAGATAACAGGTGAAAATCAGTAAAAAAATAGCAAAAATGAGGAAAATATCCAATTTTGGGTACCATAAAATGATTTGTTTAACAGTAGCAGTGAGCTTATATGTTATTAAATATGGAATAAGATATAATAAATAATACAAAAATTACTAGAAAAAATCAGAATAAACATTTATTTTAATCTTCGAAACAGATCGCTTTTGTACCCTTATCGATACTAGTCATTTACAAAACTCCCTGTATATTTATGTATATAATATTTATAGAACGGATAAAAATAATATATAATATAAACAGTTAAACTATAATACGTACTACCACAATTTTCGAAAAGAATTTTTTGCCTAACTCAGGGTTCGTACGGGAACCGTTATATTCAAGACCAAATATCAGTATTTTTTAATAGAAAAATAAATCTAGTTTAAACGCGCGAAATTTCGCCTTATTTGAAGATGTATTTCTATAAAAAAAATACTGGTACCGAAGAATTTCTCAGCCTCAAAATTCAAGAACCCGTACGAACCCTGTAACTTAATTGCAAAACAGTAATACAATTTCTGCGATTATTCGCAGAATCATTCTTAATCTGAAGAAAAAATATTAGACAAAGATTTCAAATATGAAACAGTTGTGCCTCACTCAATTAAAATTTAAGGACGTATACGCATCTTATGCATTTTTGTGCATTTATTTTATAAAATAAATTTTTCTATTATTCTTCCCATGCTTAAGGGTCACATCACTGGCATAGCACTAAAGAGTAGGAAACTAAAAGATTTATCCAAGGTTTGATCTTTTGGGAGTTTATTTTTCTTCCGAGAGTACCTGTTGTTTACTCAAGAAATAAAGTGAATTTACGCAGTATTGTCTAGTTATTAGGACTTAAACCGCTTTCTCCTTCTTAGGAAAATTAATATGTAGGCTTATCTAAATCAGCAAATCTCTTATCTCGTAATCCATTTTCATATACTCCACTTCCCAATGTGATAGCTTCTAATAATAGATAAATTAATTAACTAGCGCAGCTTTACTTTAATGTATAGGAATAACTTTCAATTATCCTTTTATTATAATTAGTTTTCCCTATATTATTATATCATTTTTAAATATGCTACGAATATTAAAATATCTTCTTAATTTATTTAACAAGGGATTAAAATTTAAATAAAGGGCTTGGGCGACAATAAAATGAATAAATGAGATTAAACTTCGATGTGATAGATTAAAACGTCAATGTGATTTTAACATACAGTGGTGGCCAAACTTGTGGACATTTTTTGAAATTTTCATGTTTTATAAGGTTGTATGCTTATGGAATACATTAATTTTCACATAAATACAAATATTTATACATCAAATTCAAGGAAATTTAACGCAAAATTTAATTTAAAAAACAGAATAAAAATATCTGCATTACAAAAGAACCTTTAGTCTAAAATACAAACACAATTATTCATGAATGTTGAAGTGTATTGTAATAAAAGCTCTTTAGCCATACTAGAGATCTGCACGGGCCGGCCCGATTTTCATTCACGGCACTCGGGTCTGGTCTCCACTATTTTCGGGCCGGGCCCGGGCCGTACTTTATTTCTGAAGGCTCGGGCTGGGCCCGGGCCATACTTTTTTCTGAAGGCTCGGGCCGGGACGGACCTAACTTATTTTTTCTGTACAGAGCCGGGACTGGTTTTATTCCTAGTCTTCGCGGCCCAAAATTTTCAGTCCTTGTTTTGACCCAGCCCGTATGAAAATCATTGTCTCAGCTTGGCCAGATCCATTGAAAGATCAGTTAAATTAGTCCTGGTCCAAAAACTTTTGCAAAAAATGCATACATTTTTAAATAGCCCTTATTCTACACTTAAATATTAAAACTTATTCTTCTTAAAGAATAGTAGATTTCTACGCTTATTAAAATTTAGCTAAATTAAAATATAGTAAAACGTGTGAAAAAAAGGAACCTGCCTATGACAGAACACCATATTTAAACAGAAAAACGTGTTGATTCATGCAAAATTAAAATACTAATACGTAAGAAAATTATATATGATACATTTACACTTGCTAAGAAGGGAACTTGTCTATAACGCATTTTTTTTTTCTTTTCTATGTAATTCCGTCTTAGAAGATTTTACTGTGTAGCATTTTTTCAGATTTTTAGCATACATGGAATACATGTATGTTAATACATGGAATATGGATTAACAATATTAATGATAACTGAAACATTTACATACAAGAAATAGAGATTCGTTAAAAAAATAAATATCGCAGCCTGCGGCACTTCTATAAAAATGAAGATTATAAATATGAGAAAAAAGAGTTAAGATAAATATTTTTGGTCAGAGCTTCCTCGTACAAGACAAATTTTTAACCAAATTGAAGTAAAAAGCAATTTTTTGTAAAAATGAATTCGGGCCGGGCCGGGCTCGGGCCGAGATTTTAACTTTTTTCCGGGCCGGGCCCGGGCCGAACTTTTAACTTTTTTACAGGGCCGGGCAGGGCCAATATTATTTTTCTACGGGCCGGGCCGGGCCGGGCTCGGGCCGAACTTTTAATTTTTTTATCGGGGCGGGCCGAATTTTATTTCGATGAGTCGGCCGGGCCCGGGCCTGGAAATTTCGCCCCGTGCAGACCTCTAAGCCAAACACAATGAATGTTCTGACAACCAATCAAATGCTCAGTAACTAAACTGTAGTATGTTCTGATTTGTAAAAGCGGTATTTTGCTGGAATAAATTTTGCAGAAGGGTGAATACTAGTGTAACTAAATAGAATAATGTTTTTTTTTTTTTTTTTAAGTTTCTATTTTTTTTCTTAATGCAAATAATTTAAAACAATGTCATCAACAATAAGAACTGATTGGACACATACAAAAAGAAACAGAATTGTCATATTGAGAGAAAATGGTATCTCTAATGGTGCAATTGAAAGACAGGTTGGTGGATCAGTCTCTTTATTTGGCGTACGAAAGTTGTGCTTAAGTTATGAAGAAACTAAATCAGTGACAAATAAGGCAATATCAGGCCGAAAACAATGCACAAGTTCTTCTGACGATAGAAAGATTAAAAGGATATGCCTCAAAGATAGGAGAATTGCATCAGATGCTGTTAGATGTGAAATGAACGCAATAAGTATTTCAGTTAGTTCAAGAAAAATAAGGAGAAGATTAGCAGGTTTTGGACTAAAAAGTAGATTTCCGAGGGAAAAAATATTTTTTAATCTTAAGCAGAGCAAGAAACGAGTCCAATGGATAAAAGAACAGATTAATTGGTCAGAAAATCAGTGGAAGCAAATAATAATAAGACAGTAAAATATCGTTCTTTGGTAGTGATGTTTGAAAATATATGAGACGTAGAGTAGAGTAAGAGCTGCATCCTGATTGCATTGAAATAACTACAAAGAACCCAACAACGTCATGATTTGGGCCTGTATGTCTGCAGATGGTGTTGGCCGCATTCAAGTGATGGATAGCATTCTGAATGCAAAAAATGCACCCAAACTGTCCAGGAACAAAAAATTGATATCTTCCATCAGGGATCTGTTCCCCGATAAAGCACCATTTGACTTTCAGCGGGATTCAGCTCCATGCCATACGGCAAAAATATGCAAAGAATCGTTTAACCCCTTGAGGGGCACACAGTGGGACGTTTTGGCGATCTAGTGCACAAAATTATATCGTTGAAGTTTAATTAGATTTTGCTGTTTTTTTTTAATGCATTGATGAATGTCTCACGTAAATCAGGGCACCAAATACGCTGGACACCACTCTTGCACTTTATTTCGCCATTTTTAATTGCATATAACTCTGCCGTTAGATAAGCTGAAGAAAATTACATTAAAATACTGGTTTTAGAAACATTTGTAGCCCCGATTCAGGCTGGACACCTGACAACACCAGCGACAACGTGCAGGGGGGGGGGGGTAAACACCCCCAATTAACTCTGCAACAAATCATTGTAGAGGAAAGTTACTGGTACCAAACGAAAGGAAATAAAGTTAAAGTCTACTTTTTAATGACGTATATAAAATTTGCTTTGGGGGTCATTTACATAGAAAAACGAACCCGAACTTCGTTTTTTTTTTTTTTTCAATAGCAATACCCAAGTTTGATACCATAAATAAAAACTCCACCCTTCAATTAGCCTAAATCCAAATTTTTATGAAATTCGTATGATTAGTGTCCGATAAATTAATTATTTTAAAATGAGCCTATTTTGGGGCTGTAATCCAAATCGAAGTTCGGTACTCGATTGTTGAAATGCTACAGGATGACTATGTCACTTCTATTAATGTATTATTTCTTGCCAATATGAAAGTCTCACTCGCTTAATATGTTTTGACTATTGCAAGTCCAAATGTTTCATTAAAATGAGTAAAATATGTTTTTTTTTTCTAATTATGCTTTTCTGGACATAACAGATGGTCCCTTAACCCTTTCAGGGGCAAGGCATTTGTGTGTGCAAACTGTTGAAATAATTGAGTGACACCAGTATTTGCAAGAAAATTTATTTGTAAACAAGTAAATCTATATTTTCGCTTATTTAATAAAAGTGAAGTTTTCATCCAATAAAACTGGTGCCAATGTGGCAAATAGGGATTAAAATTATGTGATGCCGCGACGGCATCACCGCCCCTGAAAGGGTTAAACCTTCATTTTGAAGTTTTTTACTCATTATTCGAAAACTACTTGGGAGAAAAATTGGAAATCGGAAATTTGCATAAAGCATAATAAACCTAAATCTATAAAAAAAAATGTAGGTTGTAATTCGCATATTTTTTTTTTAATATTAATTCCATAATTCCTAATTTATATTATAATTTTTTTTTAATTACAAATTCAATGTATTTATGTTTGTATTTTTTAGTATTGTAATGAAACAAAAAAAAGTATATAACATTAGGATTATAATTTCAGGCGATATTAAAAAAATATGAAAATGTAATTTAACAATAGAAGCTCTAAAATTGGAATGTTTATAATTCAAAAAAGTATTATCCAAATGAGTTGAAATTTTATTTTTAGGCATAGTTTGAACCGAAGATTTAAAACATGCTGTCAAAATTGGGTATTGCTATTTGCGAAAACAAAGTTTGATCTGTTGTTGATTTGTAGATGGTCCCCCAAGGAAATTTTATATACCGGGTGTCCCAAAAATAACTGATGGATTTTAAAATTCAATAACTTCCAAACAGTAGCAAATATTAAAAAAATTCTTGCAGGAGGGTTACGTATGATGTCCGCAGTTTTTGTACTGTGGTTCTTTATTTAGTTCGAATTTCAAACAATAGATGGCGTTGAGAGATATCGGCGCTCAGTCCAGATCCGATTTTTGGTACTTCGGGATCCATTCAATACATTTTAATCTCCCTTTTTCGCATGGAAGACTAGAGAAGCCGAAAAATCGAGCCTCGGTTTAGCGGTTATTGCTTGCAGCGCCATCTATCGATGCTATTTGTAACTAAAACTGAGAATCGCAGCATAAAATCTAATGGCATTTTACATAATACTCCTGCAAGAATTTTTTTAATATGTGCCACTATTTGCAAGTTATGGAAATTTAAAATCTATCAGTCGTTTTTGGGACACCCGGTACATCATTTAAAAGGAGACTATATTTCCAATTTTATTAGATGTAAATTTCCAATCGTTTGGTACCTGTAAAACTTTTCTATTATAATTAGTTGCAAAGTTAGTAGGGGTGTGTACTTTTTTTTCCAAGACTGTACTTCTCTTGCTAAATTTTTGTAATGATAGATTGACCCTGGAATTTACGTACAAATTTAGTTTTATTTATTAATTTAAAGTAAGTAAAAGCATTTCTTCACGTACAATATAAAAGTAAAAGTTTATTACAAATTTCTGTTGCCATTTTGGCATTTAGAGATAAAACTTAGGTGGAATATATTATATCCCACCACTCTTCAAAGGGTTAGTTTAAAGAAATTCCTCGGTTTAAAGTGTATTTTTTTAATTAAAAAAAAAAAACTGGGAGGTTCAGCAGTACTATATACTATTTCCATTTAAAATAATGTATTTTAAAGCATAAACCCAATTTTAAATAGATTCATCTCTAAATTTAATTACATTCTTATGTCTTTAAAAAAGTGTACCTACATTTAACAAATATTCAAATGAACTAAGAAAATATTTTTTATAGCCGACATTGATTTTTACGTCAACAATTCAAATGGCTGCCAGAAAAGCATGTAAAATATTTTTCTTTCTTACAATAAATTTTAAAGATGCGTGAGTACATGCAACACTGCATCTAAACAATGTTAAGAAGTATATTTTATTCAACGAATGACTTCGAAAAATTTTATCCGGTTATCAACTTAACTTAACTCCCTGGAAGCTGTATCTGTAGTAGTAGATAGTAAAAAATGCCATTCAGTTAAAATAACAAAATTATGCAAGCAGCTGTCTCACTGCTTGCTA
The DNA here is from genome assembly GCA_963932465.1 of Maratus speciosus. Lineage (NCBI taxonomy): Eukaryota > Metazoa > Arthropoda > Arachnida > Araneae > Salticidae > Maratus > Maratus speciosus. The sequence continues at coordinate 197,810,791 of OZ010796.1, read as the reverse complement.
AAACACCCCATTTATTCCCTAGAACATTTTCAAAAATACATTTTAAATTCCATTACAAGAAAAATTCTGTTTTAGTTTCATTTCACTGCGCTTTCCTAATTTTATGTCAATTTCTTATTGGGTGATAATAAACGATTTAGATGGGATATTATAAAACATAAAATATTCAGTCCATGTTGTCCTTTTGCTTTCCTTATGTTATGTTAATATTTAATATGAGGTAGCGATTTTTTCTGCGAGACAAATTCAGAATTACACAAACACTTGAAATAAATTCGCTGTTGAAAAATAAATGTATTTTATTTTAAACATATATTTTATTATCAATTATTAATTTTATAAATAAATGAAATTATCCTTTTAAGTAATTTATATTATTTTCATAACTACAGGGTGATTCAAAACTTATCGTTCAAATTTCGTGGGGAGGTAGAGAATACGTCAGGAAACTGATTTTACATAGGAAAGTATGTCCGCAAATGTAGGCATGCGTGTGTAAAGGGCGCTGTGTGTACCCAAACTTTCATTGCGTCCCAATCATTCTTTTGACTTACCTAAAGCTAGTATTATTTCTTCTCCTATTTCAACTTCTCATTTGGACTTCCACGAGGCCTTTTCCAGCTTTAAATACTCCAAAAATTTCGTTAATGAACTTTATTCAACGCCTTCATTATATGACGCCTGGAAACTTCTCGTTTGATTCTGTTCTTTCCAGTTCTTTTAACCTCTATTTATTTTTTTAATTAGTTTGTTTTTATTTTGTTTTCATTTTTATTTTATTTATTTTTTGTTACTTTATTTTATTCTTTGTTTTTAATTTTCTTCGTTCATGAATTTTTAAATTTTGGTTTCACACCAGAATTCTTTAACGTCATTAACGAGATTTTTGGAGTTTTTAAAGGCGTATAATACTTCGTGGAATTTCAAATTAGAGGTGGAAATAGGAGGAGAAATAATACTAGCTTTGGGAACGTGAAAACATTGATTGGGAGGCGATGGAAGTTTGGGTACACACAGCGCCCTCTACATATGCATGCGTACATTTGCGGACATACTTTTCTAGGTAAAACCGGCTTCCTAGCGTATTCCCTACCCCCCCACGAAATTTGAACGATAAGTTTTGAATCACCCTGTATATGAAATTATTTTTTTTAATAATTTACATTGATTTAATTGATTTGGTTTATGTTAGAACTAAAAGTTTAATTAAATAGAGATTTTTTATTTTTTATTTGTATTTTTTTTTTTTTTTTTTTTTTTTTTTTTTGTATTTTTTATATTTTGTTTTTTGTAAATACTGGATACAGATGAAGAGTATATTTCATATACAAATAAATAAATAAAGTCGTTCGAATAAACATCGCAGTTTAAAAAAAAGCATTTATTTTTCAACTTAATTTTGCTAAATTAAACCAAGTTCTTGAATTATGGGGACACCGCGAATGTTTAGAGAAACATTTATTCTCATTCCAAATGAAACCAATTTCAAATTCTGCAAATTCACATCTCTTGAAATTACATATAATTGGATAATAATAGCAAATATAATTTATCTATACAATTGCACACGTTCGAGGACTTTGATCTATAATCTTTGAGATTATTTACTAATACGTTTTTTCATTAACACTAGAACCGCCATTAGGGGTCGTTTTGATCCCCTCCAAATTGATAATAGTCGATTCGAATTAGAGATTTCTTCAAAAGATATGTTATATGTATGCAGCACGACTTCGAACATCTTTTGAACCGAGGCCCCTGTGGCCAGCTCCACACATCGCCGGGACAGAACTAGTGAGAAATGGCAGGAGAGCAAACTAAGACTTGGATGATAGCAAAAAAAAAGGTGGGGGATAAAAAATTAAAAAAGGGCTAAAAAAGACTTGAACAGGTGGGAAAAATGAGCTACTTGAAGTAAAATGCCGCACAAAAATAGACTAATTAAATAAGTTAAATTGTTTTAAATAAAAATTCTGGTGTGAAACACTTTTTATAAAACTTGAGTGAAATAGCCTGTGGTTCTAGTGTTAATTTTTAATAAACTACAATTTTTATTATTAACCCTTTGGACTTGAGAGTGTTTCCAGGTGCCGCGCGGAAACCAGGGCTCCTAGTGCTCTAGACACCAGTAATTTCTTACTGTTTATTTAGCTATCTTTAATCACAAATAATTCTGCCATTAGGTAAGGAGAAGAAAATTACTTTAAAAAACTGGCATTTGGAGCCTCTATTTACACGGAAACCTAGTGGTGAGTGTGAGTCAACTCCAGAGGGCAAAGGGTTAAGGCAACTTATTTTAACGAAATCTAAATGTACTATGTCAAACGCCTGTTCAAAAACCTTTCTTGTGGTACCCCATTCATCGTTGTGTGTTTCTATGTGCATAGAAAAAATGATATATCAGGAGTTCCAAAATTTGATCGACAAATTAAGGGGGGTGGGGACAGAAGGCTCCAGGAGGATGAAAAATTACCATAGAACATGGGGTTGCAAACCATGCATTTAATTATGAAAAACAATGTGTTCTACCCTAATTCAATTTCGGTTGGCGGTAATAACTTTCAGAAAACTGAAGTATATTATAATGGAGCTTTTAATAGCCACGCTCAGTTTTGTTATAAATAAGAGAACACCAAAAAAAGTGGTAGAAGTTTGCAGTATACGCACCAAGAGTACGCACTTACCGCTCCCCATTTTGGACTGTGATTATCTGTTCATACAGTATCATCGATTGCGTAGCACCCTGTTTTCCCAGGATTTTTCTTAATGTTATAAAATTTCACGTAAAACAAAGTACAGTCGTGGGAAAAAAGGGTAAACACCCCTACTAACTCGTCAACAAATTATTGTAAAAAAGTTATTGTTACCAAACGATTGGAAATAAAGTCTACTTTCAAAATGCATGTAAACCTTGCTTGATTTGGCCTAAAAACAAATTTTCATGAAATTCGTACTATTAGTTTCAGAAAAATTAATTATTTTAAAATGAGCATATTTTAGGAGCTATATCCAAATTGAAGTACTGTACTCGATTGTTGAAATGCTACAGAATGACTATCTCACTTCTTTTAATGTATTATTTCTTACCAATATGAAATTTCACTCCCTTAATATATGGCGACTGTTGCCAGCCCAACGGTTTAATAAGATAAGTAAAATATATTTTTTTTTCAAATTATATATTTTGACAGTGTTGCTGAATCTAGCTGAATCTTTTCTTTAGGCATTCTGAATTCACACCAGTAGGTTTTAATAGTTAATTTTGCTTTTTAAGATGATAGACATTCCATAAATAAAACAAAAGAAAATTATTATACAAAATTTTCTGATTGTGATTCAATATTTCTAAATAAAGAATCAGCCAGATGTGGAAACAGTGATCATAGACGGCCCCTTAAACCGACATTTTGAAGTTTGTCAAACATAATTCGATAGCTACTTGGAAGAAAAATTTTAAATTGAGAATTCGCATAAAGCAGGACATAATAAATATAAATCTATCAAAAAAAATTGTATGTTGCAATTCATATTTTTTTTTCGAATATTAATTTCATAATTCATATTATGATATTTTTAAAATTACAAATTCGATGTATTTATGTTTGGGTCTATTAGTGTTTTATTAGTTGGGATTATAATTTCAGGAGATGTTAATAAAAATATGAAAATGTAGTTTAACATTAGCAGCTCTAAATTTTGAGCGTTTATAATTCAAAAACTTATCATTCAAATAATCTGAAATATCGTTTTGGGCATAGTTTGAGCCGAAGATATATTTTGAACCGAAGATAAAATATATTGTCAAAATATGGCGTTGCCATTGAAAAAAACAAATAATTTTTGGGCTGGTTTTGATTTGTAGATGGCCCCCTAAGCAAATTTTATTTGCATCATTTTAAAAGTAGATTTTATTTCCAATCGTTTGGTACCAGTAACTTTCTTCTATTATAATTACTTGCAGAGTTAGTAGGGGGTGTTTACTTTTTTTTCCACGACGGTACATAGCATTGCATTTTTATTGCAATGTTTTTATTTTCCTCAAAATAATTGCCGTCATCTCAAGTTCCGTTAGGATGAAACACGCAGTATTTGTGACCCAATAAGTGATTTGCGACCCATGTTCTATGGCAATTTTCAATCCTCTTGATGCCTTCTATCACCCCCACTTAATTTGTCAGTCGAATTTTGGAACACCTTGTATATTTGCCAGTCTCCCGATAAGCGTTGCCAGTGGGCTACTTTTTTAAAATTTAGATTTCTTGATTGGCACCACTTTTATGAAATAGTAAAAGTCGCCCTTTTTAATGACATATTAATTAAGGCGAAAACAAGGGGAATTTTACCATTTCAGAAAAGAGGTGCCAATCAAGAAATCAGAAATAACAACAAGTGGGTAAATGTAATCACAGATCGCACATGGGGTTTCGTTTAATACTCCTTTCAAAACACTTTATCATTTTGCAAAATCTGTTAGTTCAAAATTTTGCAACCAGGGAGCGCACTCTATTCTACACAAACCTCTATCCGAACGAAACTCCGTTTTACAACCTATCCGTAGTTATATTAGTCGACGGAATCGGGCCCATAGCACCCGAGATAGGTAGGCGCCACTGGCGGTAAAAAGTGGAACTAAAAGATATAAGGCTACGTGCATAATATGAAAGAGTGGTCAAAGGGGTGTCGGCAAAAGTTAGAAATGTACCCACCGGGTGCAATGGAAGGAGATTAGAAAAATTGCTTAAAATGCACAAGTTAGAGACCGGGGGGGTAAATGTAAGACATTTTGAAATTTTTATGATTTGTCGTGTGATCACAAGTGTTCAGCTACAATTATGCAAAATTTCAAGTATTCAACTTAATAAGTGGCTCAGTTAGAAAAAAAAAAAGCTTAAAATAGATAAGTTAGAGACCAGAGGGTTAAATATAAGAATTTTTTTAATTTTTATGATTTGTATTTGATGTGAGGCATTCAGCTATAAGTATGCAAAATTCCAAGCCTTCAACTTAATTAGGGTCTCAGTTAGAAAAAAAAGTTTAAAATACACAAGTTAGAGCCCAGAGGGTTAAATATAAGACTTTTTTCAAAATTTTATAATTTGTCGTTTGATGTGAGGTGTTCAGCTATAAGTATGCAAAATTTCATGTCTTCAACATAATTAGGGGCTCAGTTGGAAAAAAAAAAAAAAAAGCTTAAAATACACAAGTTAGAGCCCAGAGGGTTAAATATAAGGCTTTTTCAAAATTTTATGATTCGTTGTTTGATGTGAGGTGTTCAGCTATAAGTATGCAAAATTTCAAGTCTCTAACATATATAGTTTCTGAGAACGGGCTCTGTGACGGACAGACAGACATACATACATACATAGGAGCGAGACGAATAGGGTTTCGTCAGATGAACGAAACCCTAACAAGTCTCCAACATATATAGTTTCTGAGAACGGGCTATCTGATGGGCCAGACAGACAGACATAGGAGCGAGACGAATAGGGTTTCGTCAGATGAACAAAACCCTAAAAAGTAGCCCACTGGCAACGCTGCTTTGATTATCATTTTAACCGTATAGAAACATTCACATTATTAGAAATAAACTATCACGCTTTTTCGTCCGCTTTTCTCCTGAAAAACCTGTTTATGAAGGAAATATCTTATATAGTTTATGATAGGATAATACGCACTTTGAGACACTCAAATGCCATAATATAACTAAATCAATGTATCAAGATGTTTTCCCAAATGTACAGTATAAAAGAAAAGTGAAAGAAAATTTAAATGGTAATCAAAAAAATTTCTTTCATTGTTTTCGGTATTTTTTCCTTTTGAAATTCAAATGCTTTAGTGAAAGAAATTCTTGAAAAAAAAAATGTTTTATCATCTGTCTTTTCGTTGGTAAATTGCAATAAATTGCTCAAGTGCGATACTTTATGGTTAATCCAGAGCTACCAAAATTTACGCTTTTTTTCCGACCGCTATCTTTTAACAGAGAAATTTGTCTTATTTTATCATCCAAAACATAGTATTAAATAGGGCAATTTTTTCTGATAAAAAATAGTGGTAAGAAAAAAGCGCAAATGTTGACAGCTATGGGGTAACACTAGAACGCCCGGAAATTTTACTCAAGTTTCATAAAAATATTTGACACCAGAATTTTTATTTAAAATTATTTGATTGATTTATTTAACATAAATATGCGAGGTTTAGATTTAACTTAATTTATTAAATAATTTCTGGTTTCAGCTGACATTTAATCACATGGAACGACTCCTCCCGGGCGTTCTAGTGTTAATCTGATCTTTTGTTTAATATTCCCTATCTCGCAACATGTTGTATAGTAATGTTTTTCATACTATGGCCCGTGTGGCTCAGATTGACTATTTTAGAATAGGAAAGTTTGTCTTATTTAATAACAGAAAGTTTGCGATAATAAGGAGAGGATTATCATTAGGAATTTGTTGTAAACCCCTTTCGGACAAAGGGTTAATGGCCCCCAGTTAATAGCAAATGAAACTTCGCACAATAGTGCTTTTTTAAAATTTTTACTTTAATGTTTTCCACATTCCTTTTAAACCATTGAAGTGTAACCTTATATAACATGTCCACATAATTGTAATTCCCAAATGACACAATGACACAGGAATTTTGGTAGTGGTGGTGGGGGGAGGGGACTTGCCTTTATAATGTACGTGAAGAAATGCGTTTACTTATTTTCAAATAAATGTGTTTGTAAATCTTGGTTTCAATCCATCATTTCACCATTTTAGGTACAGAAGTACTTTTTCACCTAAAAAGGTTTAGCGGGAGGTGTCCACGATAAAGGACACCTATTAAAATAGCAATTAAATCCTTTGTGCAGGAATATTAAAAAGCAGTAAACCGACGTTTAAAATGCACAAATAATGCGTGAAAACCGAATACAGCTGTTTCGAATCTACAGCGAGATTCTTCTTCAGTGCAAATTAGGGAAAAAGGAATGGATCTCCAACTCTAATACTTCAGTTGTGTTACCTTTTTTTCCTAAAATCAGTCAGCAAGTTGCTAAAATCTTAAGAAGGTTTGATTTTAATGTTATTTTTTCTCCTGCTAATAAAATCACTTTTTCAAATCTCAAACACCCCGTTGATAGCCTAGATAACTGGGGTATTTACCAAATCTCTTACCAGTGTGGCCTTTCTTATATTGGCCAGACTAAACGTGCTCTTAGATTTCGTTTAAAAGAGCGTGAAGGTTATGTTAAAAATCAGGAGCTCAAACGTTCTTCTATTGCTCAACATTCTTGGTCTTCTTAACAATAGGTTCGATTTTTCCTCAGCCACCAATATCCAAAAATGTTCTTCTAATCTTAATCGTGATTTTTGGGAAGTTTGCCACATCATTAAAAATTCTCACTCTTTAGTCAATGACTTATTTAGTACTCCTGATTTTCCAAGTATTTGGAAAGCATTAATTTAATTTCCCTTTTTTTGGTTTTCTTTTTCTCTCCTTCTCCGGTAGATGTCGCTACTTGTCCACCCAGTCGTTTCCACTGCTTCTCTCTCATGGGTTGTTTCTGGCGCCTTCGCTACCCGCATAGGGTATATAAGCCAGCGCGTCTCTGTCTATCATTTTGCTCAGCCATGCTTTTTGTAGCACGCTGTTCCTTTTTCCTTATCTTGCACTGGAGAAGAATCTCGCTGTAGATTCGAAACAGCTGTTTGCTGCTTTTCACGCATTATTTGTGCCTTTTAAACGTTGGTTTACTGCTTTTTAAAAGGACACCTAATTTTAAGGGTACTGAAACCAGGAATATTTAATTAAAACTTTCCTTTTATAAAGTACGTGCAAATGAGCACGTTTTCATTTTCTAATAAGTTCATTTGTGAATTCTGTTGCCAGTCCAGCATTTTACAAACATAATTACCCCGCGCTGGAAAGAGTTAACCAGTTAGCGGGCGCTATCCAGAAAAAAGGACACCTAATTTTAAGAGTACTGTCACCCAGAATATTTAATTAAAATTTTCCGTTTATAAAGCACGGGAAATAAGCAAGTTTTAATTTTCTAATAAATTCGCTTGTAATTTCTGGTGTCAGATCATCACTTCATCATTTTACAAACAGAATTACTCCGCGCCGGAAAGGGTTAAAGCGCATTGTTGACATGATGACAACAATAGATTGAGATCCACTTACGGGATATTAATTGGCTGTAAAAAGATAAAAGAAAAAAATATTTTTATTACAATGACATTTCTCATTCTCATCTTTCTGCAGCGTTTATACCTTAAAAATTTTATTTAACATAAATTAAATTAAATTTTCACATATGTTCAGTACATTATGTCTTAAGCAGAATCATTTGTGGAACCTCAGATGAGGGTGGTAGCGTGAGCGGGTTTCCTCAGAGGCGTAATGACGAAATATTTAGTAATGAAGAAAATAAGGTTTTATTTACGTCAAACACAACGTTTTCTTGGCTAAATAAATGGCATTAAGTACACAACAAAATTAGTTGAAATACGTCATTTGGTGATAATTAAGTTCTGTGAAGTGGTAGAGTGCACATAAGTCCTGATAAATCAAATCAGAAATTTATTTTGGTAAAAGAGTCTCTGTGTAGCAAATAATCATCTATTCGGCAATGTCCCTTAAACGCCGTTAAAGGGTTTCACTATACAAAACAGCCTGTCGCTGTTCACACCAGATGAAAGTTTCTGCTGTCCGGCTTTGTTTGCCGCCGAGAGAGAAGGTAATTTCTCTCCCCTCGGGATTTCACTCCGAGCAAATAATTCGTGATCACCTCAGAGATGAATTCTCTCATCCAGATTAAATCTGCAACTGTCATTTCCTGAGTTTATGAATTTCTCCTCCTTTTTAGGTGCGTTCGTAATTATGTAAATACGTAGCACCTATGGTCGTCGTTCAGTCCGTCTGTCCGTCCGCATATAACAGAGCAAAAACTACCCAACCGAATAGTCTGAAATTTTAAATAGATTATTGTTGCAAAATTTTGTCGAGCCATTTCAAATTTTATGAAAATCGGATGTATAGTTTAATTACAGGGACATTCAAATTTTTTCTTTACATTACGGCCAATGGGAAAAAATTATTGCAAGTGCATTTTAATGATGTTAAAGTCTTCCGAACGGTCTGAAATTTTAAATATATAATTGTTGCAAAATTTTGTCAAGCCATTTCAGATTTTATGAAAATTGGATGTATAGTTTAATTACAGGGACAGTCAAAAGTTTTCCGTTACATTTGGGCAATGGGAAAAAAATTATTGCAAGTGCATTTTAATGATGTTACAGATTATGCACTTATGAAGTGCAAAAAAATATGCATTCAGTACAATATGGGGTGCAAAAAATATTTATAAAACTAGTTACAGTACGAACGCACCTCATTTGCCACATTTGACGAGCAATTTCCTACTTGTTTATTAAGGATCTCGTATAAATTCTCAATTTCCACCTTAAAAACAATGCGGAGATTTCCAGCCACTGGCAATGCCTTGCTGTCAAGATCCTTTGACGGCTGTGTTCCGAATGGTTACACTAAGCCTGACCTACAATTTGCATACGACACCCTGGTCTGAGTCTGGTCGTGTTAAATTGTTGCTCTAGTTCACTTTTCGGCATATGAAAGCAAAACTCTAGGTGGCCCTGCTTTTTCCTAGATGTCGCCAACTGTCGTTTTCCTATGATGAATTCTGATCGAGCTGTTTCTACTCATCTCACCGGCCAAAGTTGGAACTTAGACTAAAACTCGGGTTTATTTTATGAATACATAGGCTTTCCTATACCTGGCGGCCCCACCAGTGGCTGAGAGGTTCTGCTCTCGAAGCTGGTAGACGGGAGGTGCTGGGTTCGAACCCAATCGCGCCCGTCGGCCTAACCGTTTCGGAGTTTTCGTGGTTTTCTACGAAACCGTGGATTCCCTTGCGTAAATACGGGTTAGGTTCCCTTAGAAAGACCCCCACGAAGGGCACTCCCCCCAGGGCCTATATCCCACGTGTTGATAATCGGCCGTCATAAACACAAACCAAAACCAAACCTATACCTGGCGATCTTATTTCTCTATGAGGGTATTTCTGGTAACCGAAAAAAAAGTGACCGGAAAAAACGTGACAGGAAAAAATGGGACAAAAAAAAATAAGAGCGGAACAAACGTGACAAGGAAAATACTTGGCCGGAAAAAATGGGACACGGAAAAAACGGGACCGTTTGGTGCGGCTTGTACTTTGTCCGGTATGGAGCCGTTATAATACAGCCAGGCGAATACAAATATTTTCCGTCAATGTCTACAAATGCGAATTTTGAAAAATGGCGTGAATATTCGCATACGTGAATGCTCGTTTACAACTCTACTTGATTTTTGACATTATTAAAAATAACTTAGACTTCAATTTTTGACTATTTTGGGGGGGGAAGGGTGTGGGGTGGGGAGGGAAGCGGAAATAATAAATCAAAAATTTTGATAAAAACTTTAATTAATGAATAATTGCTATTAATTAATTATTAAAATAGTTATTAATTTTAGTATAAAAATTAAATTAATATTTTATTAAATATATTTTTTAATTCAATTTATTCTTAATTTATTAAATTATCAACTTCAATATAAATTACAAATTTCTACTTTAAAATAAACTCAATACATAATATATTATATATTCAGTTTATCATTAAATATAATATTAGCTAAAAGCTGAAATTTATCCTTTATCTGTTTATTAATTTTATTATTTGAAGTTACAGAGATTTAAAACTATTAATATAATTAATAATAAAACTAAAATAAAAAATTATTAAACTTATTTTCTGGGAAAGATGAAGGAAAAGGGTATTTTAAAAAATAATGAAAGACAAATGCAAAAAAAAAATAATAATAATAATTAAAATATTAGTAACATTATTACATAAAATTAAAAATAATCGTTTTGTTAAAAAGAAATAGGTCCAATTTCAATAAAATTTGCTCACAAAAATCTGCTTCAAGAGGTGGGAAGACTTAAAAAAAATTGCAAGCAACAATTATAAAAAGAAAGAGCAAGGGAGGGGGGGGGATATAATTAAAATATATATATATATCTATCTCAGCACGTCCTAGTAAGCAAATCTCTGTTGATTTCATAATGCTTATAAATGGTATGGGTTCCCGGGACGGTCATCCCTGTTTATAATGGTAAAGAAACTTATAAAAACAAATTTATAAGATGCAACATTGTATTAAAAAATAATTAGAAAATTTAAGTATTTGGGCTTCTATAAATATATCTCATTTCTGATTAATTAAAGGAGGGGTTGTAGCGGGGAGATTTGAGAAAATATTTACATATAATAGCTTATAAGTGTCTAATTTAATTATTGAAGACATTTATTATTAATGTAATTGGAAGGAAAAAAGTAAACACTTCGTTTATTATACAGTTGATGATAATTTAGAGGTTTTGATTAAATGCATGAAATCCACCATAAAAATGTATTTAAGGTACCTTATATATAAAATGCCTACTATTAATAATAATTTAAAACTTAAAACATCCATTCTCTTAAAGAAAAAGAAAAAAAATCAATGTTAGAATTATGTCATATTGATCAATCACACAAAATTTTAGCGCTCTGTGATTTCATTATCACGAGTTATAAAAATCTAACTTTCTCGGAGTCATATATATACTCATATTTATCTAACCGTGTCATGTTTTTTCCTTGTTACCTTTTTTTCCGCTCTTGTTTTTTCTTTCACTTTTTTTTCCTGTCTCGTTTTTTCCGGTCACTTTTTCTCCTAGATTCGGTTTTTCTATGTGGAATATTGGAAAACAGTCTGGAGTCTTCAAACATTCATCATCTCTCAATTCACTTATTTTTATTATTATGATTATTATTAAATTCACATTCTTTGTTGTATGCAATCATGCTCAATCCTGTTATTAAGTCATTTTTAGTTTTCATACATTGACGTAGTAACAAAAGTTCTAAATTTTTTCAAAAGTCATATAATGTAAAAGTATTTTGATGTGGTTTTATCATGTAACCCTTTCGACTCCGGCGTCTCTTACACAATTTTTTTTTCGGTTGGTACCACATTTTTAAAAAGAAGTTACCTTTACTTTAGAAGCTTTACTAAAATAAGGCAAATTTTATTTTCCTTCGTTATTGGTGTCAGAAACAAATCTTGCAAAGAAAGATGATGTCGCGTCAGAGGCGACAAAGGAGTGCAAAGATTTAAAATATAAGTAAAAAAAAAAATAAACTCTTGATATAATTGTGGAAATAAGTGAAAACAATTATTTTCCTGAAATACTGAGAAAATAAATATCATTTCATATATAAAGAGCTCCCACTCGGTACGTTTTTTGAACACCACTTATTTTCAAAGAACAATATTCTTTGTAAATTTCATCGAAACTAACCTGAAAATACGTTTTCCTTGCTATTTTGCAAAAACCTACCGCGATTTTCTTTCTCAAAAATTAATGGTATTGAAAAAACGGACCAGTGGAAGCCCTGTATATGCCCATTATATATTAAACATTTTTAAAAATTGCATATTACATACAGTTCAATTATTTTATGTTATAAAAAATTAATTGATGCTGATAGACGAAACCCAATAACGTAAATTTAAAAAATAGTATCTAAGAATTACTGAACTTTGCTTGTTAAAACTTTACTTGTAAAGAACCGAAATATTCCACCAGTATCTAAATTAATTTTCGAAAAAAAAACTCCGTATTTAATTCAAAGTATGTGCATGTGTACTAAAAATAGTTTAAACGCTTGCAAGCATAATTAGTAAACTTTAAGTTTTATACGTTAAAGCACTATTTGTACGTCTTTTACATTTACACGTCGTTTCAGTACGGTTCCGATACATCTCTATGTATTTTAATATTATACTCTTTCGTTTATACGGCGCATAACTTCAGTTGTACGTCATTTTCTCATGCCGTAACCGATTTTATCAGAATTTTTTTCCCCAGCGTCGTTCCTAGAAGAAGAAGAAAGTGAAGTTATCCCATCTTCTTTCAAAGATTCGTTGGACTGCGCTGACGTGTTTGATTTTCACAATAATAGCGAGAGAAATTGCCAGGAACTTACCTCCATACTTATGCTTTGCTCAAGTCTCAAAGTAAATCGGCACGTCAGAGAACGATTAACCCTTTTCAGGGACACGTAATTGTGTTTCTGTAATGTTGAATTCACACATGAATATTCGAAAAAATTTATTTCTAAATAATGAAAAGGAATTTTGCAACATTTTCCCACGAGATTTATGATAGTAAAATTTAATTAAATGTTTCTGGTGGATATCTTGATTAAAATTAGGTGGTATATAATATATCCCACCACCCCTCAAGGGGTTAAAGATTATTTTATGTCTATTTGTACGTTTGATAGTAGTATAAAAAAAAAGTGTAATTCAAGGTGTTCAACTGATATAAGGTTTCACAATTCTCATTTTCATTGTAAGAAATTATTATTTAATAAATTTTTTTCAGGGATTTATCTTTTTTTTTCAATATATAGTACACCTTAAACAATCAAAACTGGAAGCAAAATTAATTTTTTATGATTTCAGCATTATATTTCTACAGCCAATGATTTTACTATAATTTCGACTGTACAGTCGTGGGAAAAAAAAAAAAAGTAAACACCCCCTACTAACTCCTCAACAAATTATCGTAGACGAAAGTTATTGGTACCGAACGATTGGAAGTAAAGTCTACTTTTAAATGATGCATATAAAATTTGCTTAGGGGCCATCTATATATCAGAACGAATCCAGACTTCATTTTTTTGAATGGCAATACCCAATTTTAACGAGATATTTCAAATCTTTGGTTCAAACTATGCCTAGACACCAAAGTTTAAGTCATTTCAATCATAAATTTTTGAATTATAAAAATTAAAAATTTAATTCTTCTAATGTTAAATTACATTTTTATATTTTTATTTATATCTCCTGAAATTATGCTCCTAATGTGCTAATTTTTTGTGTAGCAATAATACTAATATAACCAAACATAAATACGCTGAATTTGCAATTTTTATAACTTTTTGATATAAATTATGAATTATGAAATTAATATTCGAAAAAATTATGAATTGCAACCTACAATTTTTTTGATGGATTTAGATTTATTAAGTCCTGCTTTATGGAAATCTAAAATTTCACATTTTTCTTCCAAGTAGTTTTCAAATTATGCTTTAAAAACTTCAAAATGATAGTTTAAGGGACCATCTATGATAGAAGAGACTAGATATTTTGAAATTTCTTATGCTATTCGGTAATCTAGCAGGCTTCATTGACTGCGAGAGTGGCGCTGAAAGTGCCTTGATCAAGAAGTTCGCTCTCTCGGTTAACACTCGAGAATTGAACTTCAATTTGGATACAGCCCTTAAAATACGCTCGTTTTAAAATAATTAATTTCTTGGAAACTTATCGTACGAATTGCATAAAAAAAATTTCTAGGCTAATTGAAGTGTCTAGAGTTCATTTATGCTGTCAGAAATGTATACTGATATCGAAAAAAACAAAGTTATGGTTCGTTTTAATATGTAGATGGCCTCCTAAGCAAATTTTATATACATCATTTAAAAGTAGACTTTATTTCCAATCGTTCGGTACCAGTAACTTTCTTCTTCAATAATTTGTTGAGGAGTTAGCAGGGGTGTTTACTTTTTTTTTTTCCACGCATCTTTCTCAGTCGTTTTAGAACGATCTCCTGAAAAAGTATTATCGATGCTTTACTGTATAATTACTAAAAATGGTTATCTACGTAATGCATTCAGTATCTTTAAATAAAAGTTCAAATTTATTTTATTGTGTTGCCAACTTCTATAAAATGAACTTTTCTAAAACAATTATTTTATTATTTTATTTTTATGGTCATACAAATTTAAAAGCTTATGATGGGTAAGTTTCTAAATTTTATAGTTTAATTTAAATCAACTTAAAAAATAATACATTCTGTGCTTTTTAGCATGAATTAAAAATTGTTATATATTAAATAGATTATGAAAAACATGCAAAATTCTTAAGTTCGTCAACATTTTAGTTTATAAAATTTTATATTAAATATTCAAACTGTTAAAAGTAACTTGGTTAATAGTTAAGTTAGTATTAACTAAGTTCTAAGTTAGTATTAACTTAAAATATTCAATATGTTAAAAGAATTTTATGTAAGATAGTTAAATTGTGGGGAATATGTATAACTAAAAAATAAATAAAACATTCAACTTTGAAGTATGTTTTTCGTGTGCATAAGAATTACTTTTAACCCATTAACCGCTGACGTTGCGTTCACGCAACAGTCAAAATAATTGCTCATGCAATGAATTAATTACATTTGCACCGCTATTTTAGAATTTAAAAAAATGTCTTATTTATTGGCAGGAATTTTGCTATTTTAGTAAAGCGAAATTTACCTTACTGAATTTGTGGTGGGAAACTACTTTCAACAAGAAATTTGAAAATTTCTATCGTAATAGTTTTGGCGGTTAATGGATTAAAGAAAAAATTGTGCTATTTTTTATCCGTCAAACTGGTGTTGCCCCTTAAATTATTCAGTAGGAAATGCGTGTGTGTCAGTCAGCTGTTCGGTCATCTCAATGCGCGGAAGTCGGTGTTGCCAGATTGGTGACTATTTTGTCCACAGATTGTTAATTGTCACCGCTTTTTATAAATACAAATATTCGCCCTATTTGAAAATAGATTAAAAATTCTGAAAAATAGGCGAATTATACTATTTAAAAAACGTGGTGACAGTCAAATAATCTTAATTAAAAAGTCCCCAATCTGGCATTACTGGTGGAAGTCTATCAACACTAATGAAATAACCGCTAAATTGAAAAAAAAAAAATAGCAATCATTTTTAGAGTTTCGTTCATCTGACGAAACGCTATTCGTTTCACTCCTCTGTAGAGGTCTGCACGGGCCGGAATTTCCAGGCCCGGGCCCGGCCCAGCCGAAAGTTATCTTGGCCCCGGTCGGTGTAAAAATTAAAAGTACGGCCTGATCCGTACAAAAATCAGTGAAAACAGGCCCGGTCGGGCGCGACCAGACTCAAAATCTACAAAAAAATCCATTTTTCTCGACATACAATTAAGATTCTTTTAATGAATGCTACATACATATTTATGGGAACATTTTACAGTATATTTTAGATTACTATGTGTTCGCAAAACCAAAAACACACAATAGTAACATTAATGAATATTTACAGTGTTTTAGTAATCGTCTCTACAGACGTTTCAAAATTCAAATAAGGATTCATTAAAAAATTAATGTAGTTTAGAATAATGGGTTAAAACCATGATAACTTTTGTAGCTGTGTAATAAAAAGTAGATTTGTGAAACTATTTCTCTCATTTTTAAGGCTTTTCTCAAATTCAAAGGGCTACGTTCTGACTCATTTATAAATTCATTTCTTTTCAGAAACTCGTAAGATTGGGAGGTATTCTTATTCAGAAACTATGTAAATGCCGTTTTTTTTTTAGACAAAAGCAATATATATTTCAGAAAATACTGCCAAACTTAGATTTTTGAATCGAATGTTGTCACTGTAAGTAATTTATCAGAAATGGAAAAAGCTATTCGATTCCAAATGCCTTCAATTATCAGACCTGTCATTTTTATGCTTTTACAGTTAAAAATGTGTCAGATAATATGTCTGAAAGTTTCGCATTCTTGAGCAGTGAATTTGAGAACCACCTTAAGGTATATTTCGAAAGATACTAATAACTAAACGTTTATATCGGGCCAACAGGCAGCATAATTTTTTTTATCGGCCCGGTTCTGCAGGCCCGTTCAATATATTTGCCGGCCCGGTCCATTGAAAAAATCGTCCTAATTCTGCCGGTCCGGCTCGTTTGAAAGTTCGCATTCACTTCTCCGGGCACGTGCAGACCTCTACTCCTCTGTCTGTTCGTTACAAAGCTTGTTCTCAGAAACTGTAGAAGTTAGAGCCTTGAAATTTTGCACACTTATACCTGAAAACCTCCGGTCACGCTTCAAACAATAAAAGTTTGAAAAAGTCATTCATAGCTGCCAACATCTTACGCTTTGTTGTGCAACAAAAATTTTATAGTAAATTTTACCTTTTTAAATCACCATAATCTGCCGATTAAATAAGACAAAGATTTCTGTTAAATTTTTGTCGTACAAAAAATCAGAAGAGTTGTCAGCTATGTTATTTTAATTAAATGAATTAACTTAATACTATCCGGACCCTTTTTGTGATTTAGATTTTAAAACAGGAACTTAATTTCAGTCTTTTTCGCGCAGGTTCGATAGCTCCGTCTAGCGTATCTGCCTGCTAATCGAAAGGTTCCAGGTTCGATACTATGCGATGGAGTTTGAAACATTTTCACCCGGAATAGATTTCCCTATCTAATTAAATGATTTGATTATCTCATTATCTGATTAAATTTTAGCCTCACCAGTGGCCGAGAGGTTCTGCTCTCAAATCTAGGTACTGGGACCTCAACGGGAGGTACTGGGTTCGAGCCCAGTCGCGCCTGTCGGCCTAATCGATCGGAGTTTTCCGTGTTTTTCTTCGAACCTTGGATTTCCTTGCGTAAATACGGGTTACGTTCCTTTAGAAAAACCCCACGATGGGGCATTCCAGTGTTGCCAGATTGGGGATTTCTTTAATTCAGATTATTTCACTGTCAGCACTTTTTTTAAAATTATATAATTATCTTATTCTGCAGAATTTTTAATCTATTTTTAAATATGTCGAATATTTGTGTTTCAAAAAAGCGGTGACAATCAACAATCTGGGACAAAAAATCCCCAATCTGGCAACACTGGGGGGGCCCCCCTTCGGGCCCATATCCCTCGTGTAGATAATTGGCCGTCATAAACAACACACACACACACACACTGATTAAATTTTTAAAGGATTTTTCAGGGTTCCTACGCTTCAGGTAATTTTACTGGTTAAATATCTGTATTTGTTTTTATAGAAAAACAAATGTACGTTAAAAGCCCGAAATTCCGCCTTATTTACGGAGGGATTTTCAGTAAGAAAATTCTGGCACCGAAAATTTCCCTGGTCAGAAATTTCCTGACACGTACAAACGCTGTTTTTGTAAAAAGAAAAAGAATCGTCATTTTAAGGCCAAAATATGTTGTAAAATATTTTTTCAGTTACCTTTTTAATAAAAAAATTCCTTTTTTTTTCCTTTTTTTTTTTTTTTTTTTTTTTTTTTTTTTTAGAAATTGCGAAATTTTAAATTGACTATCTTTCATTGGTCGATGGATTTCATTAAAAAAACTTTCGTAATTTTTTTTTCTAATTTAAGGGTTTTGTTTTTTGTAGTTAAAATTAAATCATGTAATTACATGCTTTTCAGCTATACAAACATATGCGGTTACAAATGTTGTCTATAAAGAAGTTTTTGAATATTTTTAATTTGATTAAAAAAATCTTCCAATTGAAATAATTTTAGAAGTTAATTTAAAAGTGCTGCATAGCTGCCAACTTTTATGCTTTCTTCTTCCGCTAAAATTTTATAGAAAATATTGTCTTATTTAATCATCGAAAACTCATGATTAAACAAGGCGAAAATCTCTGTTAAATTTTAGTGGTAGCAAAAAAGCGTAAAATTTGGCAGCTATGGTGTTGCCCTCTATGATCTTATTGAAAAAGATTATGTATTTAATAATTATAAATTAACGATTTAGATTTATTAATTAAATTATAAAGTGATTTGAAAGGAATATTAAACGAAACACTCCGTACGATCTTCACTTACTCTTACCCCTTGTTTTGTCAGGTTATACAAACATATACGGTTACAATTGTCTGAAAAGCAGTTTTTGAATATTTTTAATTTGATTTAAAAAATCTTCCAATTGGAATAATTTTTAAATTAAATTTAATTGTGCTGCCATCTATGTTCTTATTGAAAAAGATTACGGATTTAATAATTATAAATTAACGATTTACATTTATTAATTAAAGGATAAAGTGTTTTGAAAGAAATATTAAACGAAACACTCTGTGCGATCTTCCATTATTCCTACCTCTTGTTTTGGCAGCCGTCCAAAAGTGGTCAACCCATTTCTCATGACGACAGAAAAGTCCATTGTGAATGAATTGTAACTTGATGCTAATGACTTGACAGGAATCTTCCTACAATTACCTACAAGCTGAGAAAGTTATCTATAGCAGTATTTATTTTTTCTCAATTACACAAGATTATTTTCTATGTTCCCCTTTCAGACCCAAGATTAAGAAAAAAAATCACAATTTTCGATTAAGAAAGAAACTTTCCTAACGATTTTTTCTTTGTTCAATTAAAAGAGAAATAATGTAATCCTCAGAATTCTTAAACCAGTCTCATTTATATAGGTTATGCTTGAGCAGTTCATTAAGAGAGAACATCGCGTGCAATCTTTTAAATTAGTTTATCTGATCACAAATTTTACCAACCAGAATTAATTACAGGTATCGCATGAACTATTTCATTTGCAAAATATGCGCTTAATTCGCATAATGAGATGGTTTAGCAAAACAAAAATATTAACTAAAATGCTTCATGTTTTGTGTGTGTGTTAAAAATTATAACATATTTCCGAAAGGTGCGTTAGGTGCAGGACGAGAAATATTAGCAGTGTTGCCAGTGGGCTACTTATTTTTAATTCAGATTTCTTGATTGGCACCACTTTTTTGAAATAGTAAAATTCGCCTTATTTAATGGCATATTATTTTTAAGTCGAAAAGAAGGAGAATTGTACCACTTCAGAAAAGTGGTGCCAATCAAGAAATCTGAAATTAAAAAAAAAAATTAGCCAACAGGCAACACTGAATATTAGCGTAACGTTGGGTTACTCTAGCTAGAGTTGCCTGATTGGGGACTTTTTTAATTCAGATAATTTGACTGTCAACACTTTTTTTAAATAGAATAATTCGCTTATTTTTCAGAATTTTAATCTATTTTCAAATAGGGCGAATATTTTTATTTCAAAAAAGCTGTGACAATCAACAATCTGGGGGCAAAAAAGTCCCCAATCTAGAAACACTGACTATAACCCTGGGATTTTATTTGGAGTCGAAGCAAGTACCGTAATTCCCTGCGTATACGCCGCAGCTCAGATATTTCGATTTCCTACCAGAACTTGTTTTAAATAAAATGCCACTTGCTTTTGCTTAGCATTTATTTCACTTC
Organism: Maratus speciosus; assembly: GCA_963932465.1. Classification (NCBI taxonomy): domain Eukaryota; kingdom Metazoa; phylum Arthropoda; class Arachnida; order Araneae; family Salticidae; genus Maratus; species Maratus speciosus. Next base: position 197,790,635 of record OZ010796.1, on the reverse strand, counting down.
ATTTTTTAAATAAAATTTCCGGTATGAAAAAGACTTAACTAAGCCGCGGAGTATACGCGGGAAATTACGGTAAAATAATACTTTAACCCTTAAATCCATAGTGATGTAAATTTCCATCACCTTTTTATTTAATTTTTAATACATAAATTAAGTTCTTACAACCACTATATTTATATAGAAATATTAATCCTTTAAAAATTACAAAAATATGCTAGTAAATAAATTTAAAAATCTATCTTAAGATTTCTGGTGTCTAATCCTTAATATAAAAATAAAAAACACAATTCTAAAAGAATAATTCATGTATTTAAGGGTTAAATTAGTCTTCGGTATACAATGTTGAGAAAGTTCACATGATTCAGTGGCTTAGCGTTTGGGGGGGGGGGGGTCAATCATCTTACTACCAGCACTGTTATATAGAAAATTTGGCTTTATTTAATCATTGAATGTTATACGATTAACCCTCTGTCTACCAGAAGGGTCCAATGGACCCGACATGTATATTCAAAATATCTATTCAAACCAGAAAATTTCTTCAAAACAAACTAAATGTATAAATCAGACAATAATAAGTTAAAAAAACAAATTAAATAGTTTTAGGTAAAAATTCTGGTGTAGAATGTTTTTATAAAACTTGAGTAAAATTTCCGGTAGTTCTAGGGTTAAACAACGCAAAATTTAGTGTACAATAATACTGCTAGTAAAAGGATTTGAGACCCCCCGCCCCGCAAGCTACGCCACTGACGTGATTCACGAATATTCTAACAGTTAAGATTATTGTGGCTAAATGTGATGCAATAATAAATTTGTCACATTTAGTATTGTATTAAATTTAAAACAAGCCAAATATAAACATAAAAGGTAAGAATGTTATACTTTTAACCCATTAACATGTTTTAGGGCGGTGGGATAGAATATATCCCTCTTAATTTTTATTCCAAAATGCTGCGTTCACACCGTTTAATTTAAGACACGCCAAATATGAGCATAAAAGTTAAGAGTGTTACACTTTTAACCCATTAACCCGTTGGAAGGCGGTGGGATATAATATATCCCACTTAATTTTTATCCCAAAATGCCACATTCGCACCAGAATTTCTAAATAAAATTTTGCTTTTATAATGTACTTATAGAAAAGCTTTTTCTTATTTGGAAATAAATTTCTTTGTAAATACTGGTGTCAATCAATATTTCAACATTTTAGTAACAGAAGTTCTTTGCCCCATCAACGGGTTAAACGCCGAAATTGTAACAGGGGAATCTTTTGGACAAATTTTGAAAGATAATAGTCTTTATTTATTGATAAAAGTTTCTGTTATTAAATACGATAATTTTTTTATTCAAAATTAGTGGTAGTTTGATAGTTAATTTAAGCATGCACATTTATTTTTACCGTTGCGTCAAAGCAACACCAGCGGGTGATTAAAAAAAAATTCCGAAAGAACACTGTAATACTTGAAGTCCCCACACAGTTATGAAACATGAGACGGAGCAAATAATACACTTTATAATTTCCAAATATACCATTTTTTAAATAAAATTTTAAGATTTAATATATTTTTAAGCTTATGAAATAGGTAAATATCGTAATGTTAAGTCTATGGCGACGCCATGTTAATTGACACTCCAAAAGGGACAAAACAGGTTGTAAGGTCATTGTGCCTAAATGCGACGCGATTCCCCATAGTTTTGTCGCATTTAGGGAATATTTGGGATTTTGTTAATAAATTTATATTTTAATAAGTAGAAAATTGTTGAATACTGTGCCTTTAGTTCAAAACTAACTTGTTTCGTAAACATTGAATCGTTATTTTTACTAGAAGCCAACAATATACCATTGTCGTATTTAGGTCATTTTTGTCGCATTTACTGTAGTTAAATCCTAAATGAGACACTCAATGTCCTAAATGTGACAATGCGTTTTACACATGCCATTTCATATTAAAATATTAATTTAATTGCTATACATATTTTAATTACTTAGTAAAGAGTTGAAATGCCTCAAATTGAATGTTGAATAGCTTATTATTGAACAATTGAATAAAATAATAATTTACATAAAAAATCATAACGGTACATAATCTTGAATACATTTTACTTAAATAATGCATACTTCAAAATCCATATTTAAAAGAATTTTAAATTTGACCATCGATAAAACAGGAAGTAATTAATGAATGACTGATACAACAAGTTTTACCAAATATTTTAAGTTTAGTTTTAACGCATTTTTGATTTTCACCTTCCGTGTAGGTATTTATTTTTCTTTTTGATATCTGAATGGTATGGATCTATATACGATTAAGGTTTAAATTGTTGAAGATTTACTTCCAGATTGTTTTAGTGACTGACTTCAGGTTTTTAACAATTTTGTTTTTGAAAGGCTGATTTTGATTTTTTACGCTTTGATTAGTCTCTCTTTTTCATTTTTTGATGCTGCTTTTGCATTGTCCTATTTTGTTTTTCCATATTATGCTACAGTTTTTAAACATGCAGCAAAATCTGATTCTACGAATTTTCGCTTTTTGGTAAAATTTTGATTTGTCTGTGAAACTGTTTTCATCGAACGACTTTCAAAAGTAGAGGATTGATTAATTCCCGCGAAATACGAAAACGCAGAAATGTATCTTGATTCCGTTGCACACGAGCTTTTGGCATTAACAAATCACTACATGGGAAAGAACCGTTTACGTTCAAGGAACACACTAGAACTTGGCAAACGTAAGCCCAAACATGTTAACTAAATTTATATTTCAACGTTGCTTTTAGTGGAAACTGCGATGGCAATGAAGATTTGCATAAGCAGATTTAAAACATCACATTGTAAACATATTTGAAAGCAGATAAACATTTTAACATGTGGCGTAGCAGAGTGGGGGTCCAAATGATCTGGATACCACTAATATTCAAAAGTTTTCTTCATATTAATTAATAGAAAAAAAATCTCAGATCTAATAAGGCGAAGAAAACTTTACAAAACTATTGGTACTCTGAGCATCTGGACCCCTACCCTGGCTATGCCACTGATTTTAACCTTTAGACTTGAAAACAAATAATAAAGTTCCACGTATATTCCAAAGACGTTTGTTCTTTTGAATCTTTTTTATAGGAATTACAGCATTTCTTAAAAATTCTTTTTTTTTTGTTTTTAAACATTAGTTCCATAATCTCTGTCATTAAATAAATTGCTCTTCAGAAATAATGATAGAAGTTTGTCCACTGGCAATGGGTTTGCCACCCTTGCTTTAAAAAATACAGATTTGTTTTATGAAATTTAAAATGTTTAACAAGTTTCGAAATTGTTTACGATAAAATAATTCTTCCCGGTTTTGACTAACAAATAAAAATTTATATTCCCACCAGTTTACATTAAAAGCATTGTTCAGATATTTATTGCTCTCTGTATCCCTGAAATTATGCTGATACTGAGAGAAAAAGACGCGCCCGTAATCCGTGATTCTTCGTTCTGAAACGCTTTTTGCAACGCGAATTGTGTTTGTTGGGGGTGCACTTGCGTTCGCTGTATGTCTTTATTTGGGAAACGCTAGAAATGTTTTAACCCTTTCCGGCACGGGCAATTACTTTTTGTAAAATTATGAAATGATTGGCTGGCACCGGAATTTTAAAACGACTTTTTTAGAAATTAAAAACATGTTGCTTTAACTATTCATTGTAAAAGCAAAATTTTACTAAAACTATTTTACTAAATTACGGCGTTCTTGGTGCCGTTCGTATGTTTGGAATTAAAATTAGGTATCCCGACTCGGGCAGAATGTGCCTGAAAGGGTTAAACTAACTTAAGATTTTCTAAGTTATCCTGGAACGTTCTGCTGAAAAATCTGTAAAATTCCTGTGAAATGAATAGATACATTGGTGGCGAATTAATTGTTACCAGTACATACGAGTAGTAGGAATATTTCAGAAAGAAAATTAAAAATTCCTGTTATAAAATCTTATGAAAAGGGAAAACGATCCCGGAATAAACGCGGAATGTTACCATTGTTTTATGGTGCACTGACAGAATTAGAAAAGGGCATTTTTTAAATTAAAAAATTTAAAGATGAGTATTTTTCTATTTTGCTCATTTCAAATACACGTTGTGCGCTGTAAAAGAAAACATTATTGCAGGATAATCTTGAAATTCTTAATTTACTGACTCAACACAGCTTATTTAAACACAATTTTTGCTTTAAACATAATTTAAATGCAATTTATGAAAATACCGTATAAATATACCTTAGTTTATATCCTGAAAGTCTCTCCGCATTCAAAGCTGAAACTCTTCCGCTTTTTGGTACCACAAAAATTTAATAGAAATTTTTGCCTTATTTAATCGGAAAATTACAGCGATTTAAAAAGGTTAAATTTACTATAAAATTTTTGTGGTACAGAAAGGCGTAAGATGTTGGCAGCTAGGCAGCATTTAGGACATTATCTTTGTCCGTAATAGGCAACTGAAGAAAACAAGTTTCCTAAATGCGTGGAAAACTTTAGAACTCAAATCTGAAATTTTTTCGCGTTTTCACGAGCTAACTTTGCTGGTATATGAAACACACATAGCAGCCATTGACTTCCGTAATTTTATTTGATCTTCAAAGTTAATAGAAAAAAAACTTGAACAAATTTCGGGATTTTTTATCGCATTTAGGAAACACTGGGGCGTTATAAAATGAGTGATGTCCATTGGAATGGGAATTTGTTTAATATAAAACGTTTTAAATGCAGATAAATGTTTCGGGTTTTGTTCATTAAGATCGGATGCCTCATTATACAGCATTTATTTATAATTCTTGCATTAAGATTACAAGGAAACGAACATTATCGCATTTAGAGGTTATAACATTTAGGCGCACTGACCTTATTACACTGTTCGTACGGTTCAAGGATCTTTTATCAGAATTTTCGTAAAGTAATAATTGCTTTATTTAATTTTTTTTTAAATCTATCTTCAGATATGCGACCAAAAATTTACGAAATTTCAGGTAAAAAAACACCTAAAATCCCTTGAATCCCTTGAATCCCTTGATGCGTACGAACCCTGTTTTAGAACGCTCATTACACGATAATTACTTGATACAACTTAATAAAAAATATATCAAAATCATCCTTAGATATTAACCCTTAAATGCGCTATTTTTTATTTTGTTTTGAAAAAATTATATATGATTCTCTGAAAGGCTTATTACACAGAAAAAATAATGAAAAAAATCAGAGATACATTTTCCATATAATACGTCAATCCTTTCTTCTGTTGCACATCTGCAATACAAGTAAAAACTACTGTCCTGTGGCTGTTTTACGCTAAAATATTGCAAATTAGTAAATATTTTAATAAGTATGTCTCCAAATATCTTATTTTACATAATTATTTATTTTATATTTCTAATACAAAGTTGTATTTAGCTAAAACAATATTTTGAAAATTTCCACTGTATAATCACCTATAAAGAATATTTTTTAACAATAAAAAGAAAATTTTATGTTCAGTTTATACAGACTAACATGAAATATATATTATGAAAATTTCATGAAAAAATATTCAGAAGTTTTTGAGATATCCTGCGTGTAAATGTCATTTAGAGACTGCCAGAAATGTCATTTAGAGAAAAATAACTTCAAATTTCAGAAACGCCAGCTTCAGCTATAAATTTCAGCTATTGCACGGGTATAATTCAAAAAGCTATATTTTCTGTTCTAATGGCAACTTGAAGGAAACAATTATATCAAAATGTTCAGAAAAAATAGTAATTCGACGTCTAAAAAATTAAAATTTCGAAAATTTTGAAGCTTTAAGTGTATTATGAGACCATTAAGACATGTGAAGAGATTGGCATATTTTCAGAAAATTGCAAAAAAGTCATGTGAAAGTAAACCAACATCGATTTTAACTATTATCATAACTTCGCCAAAACTTCGTGTAATTAGACATATTATACACTGAATTGTTCGCATCCACGCATTGTTCTCAAATATTGCATCATATAATAAAAAAGTATACGCAAAATACAATACAAAAGCTCGGAAATCATGACTAGGTCTAGCCGGCCAGTTCAAAAGAGGTATGGTTCGAGGTTAGTAAATTTTAAGGCTGATATCTTCCGAACTACTGGACCGAATGACACAAACTAGGGCTTAAATTTTTCTGTTCGACTAGGCGAAGGAAATGAGTTCCTTAAGAGTATATATCCGGCTTATCTCGTTAAGAACTAATTACTCTTCCATTCGGGAGCTCACATTTTTACAGCATAAATTTTCTCTTGCTCGCTCCATAGAAAACGTGCATTCTCATTTATAAGTTTAAAGTATTTTATTATGATTGTGTTAAAATAACGTCTTTTTTATTGTCTTTTTGGCGATTTATGGGGGGGAAATGCGTAGAACTTTAGTATTGTGATCGCTTTATTTTAGACTATTACATTTAGGTACATTTTACTCTGACCCCCCCCCCCCCCTCAGCACAGGTCTCCTATTATTAAAATAAACCAAGATTGTCGTAAGTCCACACAACTTTGAAAAATGGTCCTTTACTTTTTATAGGTTGCCACCACCGATATGTTTACGTGATATCGGTCACGCTATGAGAGGATTGTTGAACAAAACACCAATTCTTTCAATTAAACATATCTAACAATTTATTTACACATTATTTGCAGATAACAAGAAAATATTTACAATTAAGAACTCGGATATAGGGGATCCGACCCAACATTAAATTAAATACAGTAAATACTTTCTGTGCACTGGTTCGCTTATTAAAATATTCTATATCCCTCCCACATTACGTTCGTTTAAACAGATTTATCGGAGTTAATACTTAATATCCAGTTACACTCGTTGTATAGGCAAAGAGCCCTCGCTCTCGCCCGTATATTTCAATACGTACACTGTCTGAAGACTCTATTCAGGACCAAAATGTATCCACACACGCCGAGCTCCACGCATAGACGGAACTCATGCTCTCTCTCGGCTATCTCCCTCATCTCTCCGAAAAACATATATGGGGCTTCCCTTCTGACACCAGGGTCCACTCCCTTCAGTGAACCTCAACTGTCACATTCCCGTGACGTCCACTATCTCGCTAGAAACTCTTTTGTCCAACTTACTCAGGTATGCACTTTGAATGACAGGGAAAGACCCACTCTACTGATTTGCTACATTCCTTCAACTAAGGCCATGTCACTCAAACTGATCGGATTAAATTCAAGATAAGTAAAAAATGTTATTTTAAAATTCCCAGTATACAGGCAATACATAAGTAAGAAAATAATATATAATATTAGTTCTAAATAGTATATGTTCATCAGAACCTGAAATAGATAAAGGATTTCTGGTAGGCAAATTTTAAGATGTAAATTTCGAGGATAAAATAAATACAATGAACAAAAAAGAGAAATAATCTTAAATTCAGTCATTTATGAAACTGTTTCCAATTGGTATTTTTACTCAGAGATAAATTTCCATAAAAGTTTAAGTTTCTTTTTTTAAGGGGTCTCAGAACTCTTAGAGCTTTAAAATTTTCGAAATTTTAATTCTTTTAGATGTTAAACTCCTATTTTTCTGAACATTTTGATATAATTGTTTCCTTGAAATTCCCATTAGAACAGAAGTTATGGCTTTTAGAATTATATACGTTCAATAGCTGAAGCGTCGTTTCGGAAACTTTGAAGCCATTTTTCTCCAAATGACGTTTTTGGGTATAACGCGCACGATATCTCAAAATTTTATGAATATTTTTTCATGAAAACTTCAAAACATATGTTTCATGTTAGTCTGTATAAACTGAACCTAAAATTTCCTTTTTATTGTTCAAAACAATATTTTGTAGGCGATTACACTGTTGAAATTTTCTAAATTTTGCATTAGCTAAATACAACTTTGTATTGAAATTATAAAAAAAGCTTTAAATACAAATTTATTTAGGTTCAGGGTAATTATTATAATCTAAAGTATATGTAAGAACCAAAATTTTCATTCTAGTTGCAATACTTATTTTGTAATCGTGCGCGTAAGCTGTTATGCCGATTTTTTGCTCGTCAAATGTCTAACAGTTTGGAGCCCCCTGTAATTGCTAATTCTGCATCTTACAATTTTTTAAATACATAAAATGAAAGAACACACTTATATATTTTATTTCAATTAAAACTATGTCTTAAAATCAAATACATTTTAAGATATTAAATGTTGAAAATGCTCTTTTTCTTTTCATTTTTTACAATTTTAAGAGTCCTGAGACCCCTTAAAAAGAAATATATTGGGTCGCTCGGAAAGTCGGTTCAGTATGGGAAAATTAATTCGTACTTGAAAATACTATCATTTGATTATTAGACATAAATTCCGATATCTGTCTAATTAACAGTCAGAATTTTCCGGTACGAATTGATTTTCCCAAACGGAAACGATTTTCCAATACGACCCAATACATTCATTGGTAGGACCAACTAGAAATTTTATAACTTCTTTTTGTGAACGTTCGGGCATTTACAAACATATTTATTTATTTTATTATGTTAATAAGGTGACAAGGACTGATTGCCCCGCTGGTAATCAGCCCTGCATGTTGACCAACCTAAGATACTTATACATTGAGGTCTATTTTTTTAACCATAGTTTTCCAATTGATCTTTTAAAATATATACGAGCTCGGAAATTAGTAGAAACTTGTTTCCAAATCTGCCAATAGGTGGCAGCACTATCCACCTGTAAGACGTTAATTTCGAATTTATGTGAACACACCATCCATTGAATACTAGATCTGAGTTCTGACGCAAAAAACGGCGGCTGTCGTAGAGTGATTTCTTTCAGAGTTTGAACGACCCCTTTAATTTCAATACCAATAAATTTTTAGTTTTTTCAGCTTTTTTTTTTTTTTTTTTTTTTTTTTTTTTTTTCAGATTTAATATATCAAAGAAAACTTTTGGAAAATACTGGTATCTAAATTCAAGCGAGAGTACAAACGCTGAAAAAATACGTTAGTGTAATTTAATTTCTTACAAGAATTTTTGCTCCAAATAAACGAAAGTACAAACAAATGAAAAAATGGTTATTCTTTTTATTTTAATAAAGTGGTTACTTTCTGTGATCGGAGGGCATCATGCATATGAATGCCATTTTCCTAAAAAAGAGTGCCGGAGAGAGACAAAATCTGTGGGCGCACACTATCACAAGTATTTCAGAATAATAATGTTGCCACATTTAATCAGATAATTTCTGACATGCACGGAGCGAACAGCCTGTTTAATTGCAGAAATTCTGCGTTTATATAAGGCGAAATTGTTATTAGGAAAACTTTTTAACGGAATTATGTTCCTGCGCAATTAGGCTTCGCCTGACTCTGACGATTCGCAAAAACAAAAGCTTTTTGCCATTTAACCCCTTAACCATTTATATCCCAAATTACGAATTTAAAAATCTATCTCCTCTAACCTTTTTTTTCCTTGCATTACATACATTAGAAGATATATGCACTAATAATATTTTTTTGTGTTAATTGTGACTAATTACTTTATGTGGTACTTGAAAGAGCCTTTGAGGCATAACGCTTGGACAAAAATCCAGATTTAGAAAAAAATATATATATATCCAATTTTTTCTTATTATTTTAATGCGACTTATAATGCCTATATATAGTGCATATACGACTAGATGATGATGCTGTTGAAGTGAGCATTTCGCCACCAGAAGAATATTTTATAGTTGTAACATAATCGTCCGATGGAAAGCATATCTGAAATTTCGAAGCTTTTAGTTGTGGAAAACTCAAAAGGATTCATAAAAATGCTAAAAGATATTTTTAGATTTTTTTTTCAAATTCGTATTTTTTTTTTTCTTTTCATAAAAATACAATATTTCTTCTAGAGATAAAAATAACATTTTTTTTTTTTTTTTTTTTTGCTTTATTATCAGTGGTGGAAAATTGGCGCAGAGGAGGAGCCTATTGACACCACTAAATTTTAGTAGAATTTTTCGTCGTATCTAATGACAGTTTTTATTAAGATGAAGAATACCATAAAATATTAGTGGTGTCAATAGGCTCCTGCTCTGCGCCAATTTTCCACCACTGTATTATTCATCAACGCCATACATAAATCATGCAACATCTTCCCCTATATTGTATCAAAATCCACCGCTTTGAAAAGTGCTTCGTAAAGTAAGCAAACTGGAAATTGTTTTTTTTTTTAAGCGTAGTATATTGTCAAGTGATCTATTTTAAACAAGAAAAAAAAATATGACAGCCTTACCTTTAAAATTTAGGATGTTTACAAGCAAAAGTTGGAGATACCATCTCAGAAAAGAAAATGGAAGCAAAATTGACAGTCACACGCACCAAAATAGCTTCGTGAACAATTTTTAGCTTACTGAAACTGCTATTGCAAACTAGTGATGGTCGAGAGAAGTATTTACTATTGTTTTCTAAAAGTATAATTCCGAATGTATTCAATGAATGTGATTTTATTGGGATAGAAAATTGTTGTACTTTAAATTACCGTCGGGACAGAAATGGGTAAGCGTCGCGCCCGATAAGTGTAGACTACTTTTTTAAAAATTCAGATTGTTTGATTGCCACCAATTTTTTGAAGTATAAATATTCACCTTATTTAATGGCAGATAAAATGATGCGAACGTAAAACCAATCACACTATTTTAAAAAACTGGTGGGAATCAAACAATCTATATATATATATATATATATATATAAAGTAGCCTATACTGCTCGTGAAAGTCACGGACGCGAGAATTAAGGGTTCAAAAATATCAGGGGATAAAAGGGCATGTTTACCTTTATTTCTACTTTTGCATTAGCAAGATGTATTTATTTTTTTAAAAATCATCTAAATTTAAATAGAGATATTTCCTGTAACGTCTCCCAAATAATTTTCAGCGCTAGCATTAAAATGAAACTTCAATTATTTCAAATTATACCGCACCATAAAAACAGGAAACGTTACTATAAATTAAGATTACATTAAACAAAGTTTTTTATTTTCTAAAACGTTAGACGTTGCTTCGAATGTAACAAAATAGAGAAAACAAATTGATTTTATGTATAACAGGTAAACAGGAGAAAAAGCTGAAATTAATTGAAATATTTGACTCTCAGACATGCTATGTGCTGCAAAGATAATTAAATAAGCGCGAGCAAAGCAAAATGTACTACACCTTTTCTGTTGGACTTGAGCCAGAATTAGTTACTTCTTTGAATGAACTTTAAGAACAGTTTATTTATTCATAATAATCTAGATATTTCCAATATTCTAAAATACAATTATGGGACTATTTTTTAATGAATTTAATACTTCCATATATAAAGGTATTAGGATCACCAGCTACGACGATATTTGATAATATTTCAAGAAGCTAGAAATAACCATATATTTTTCTGACTTTTCTCATAGTTGCCATCTTTCCACTAATCTTATGAAATATCTGGATTGATTTAACACAAGTTAACCACGTTTCGAACCAAAAAATTTATTTCATGAATACTTATTTATTTAATTGCAGGATTCTACATGGAACATATTTAATTTCTTTTCTTAAAAAAGATTCTGGTTCGAAACGTATTAAACTCGGGTCAAATTAACGCAAGTATTACGGAAGATTAGTTTGAGGTTGGCACCTATGCATTTCTTTAACCCTTTCAGGGTCAAATAATAGTTCTTCTGTAATGTCGAGTTTGTACCAGAATTTTCGAAAAGAATTACTTGAAAATATGGAAATGCAGTCTTACAGTGTTTCAACACTAAAGTTATAAGAGTAAAACTTCGTCAAAAAATTCTGGTACAAATTTTGTTTAAAATTAAGTAGTATAAAAACATCTTCCCCTACCCCCCACCCCACCCCTTTAATGTGATAAGTGGGTCCGGGACACAATATTTTATGCTTCTTATTAGTAATTATTTTTTACTCTTTTTTTTTTCTTCGATTATATATGTGTGTATTGTGTGTATGTGTACATTCCTTTTCCAATACAAATGCTTTTTCATTAATCTATTTTTTTACATATAAAAATTATTAATTTTAGATATTTAAATTTGATATATCATCTAAATGGGTAAAGCTTTTTGAATACTTTTTTCAATTTGATTATAGAAAATAATAAATATTGATACGTCTTTGGCATTTTCAAAAAAGAAATTTTTAAAGAAAAGAAAAATTCAATTCTTATTAGATTTTATTTTTACCCTCTCCCTCTCTTTCGCTACTCCCATGGATCATGTCCTACAGTGATTTCCTTGTCAGGTGGTCAACCTAAGGCAGTGTTTAGTTCCCAAGCAAGCTTCGAACTCATTTATTGACTCCGATGATATTTATCTACCTCGAATATTTCAGCTTTTTTAGGTGACCTTGTTTCCGGCGATGACATGTTTTTTAAATCCTATAAGGATTTACAATACGATCGATTGTAATATTGTTATTTTATTTATGTTTTCGTTCTCACATATGTTTAGGGAATATTCTATGATTTACCATAAGCAAATTTGATCAATTAGATTTTTTTTTTTTCAATTTTTGTCCCTTTCTCCTGGAATAAGATCATTACAAAAACTACATATCTGCGTATTTTAAGATGAAAGATTTTATGTTTAATGTGAATTTAGTTAAGATCCTTTGTAGTTAAGAAATATTACCTTAGTTAATTATAGATTATATGTGATTATATATAGATATATGTGACTTCGTCACAATAAGATCAGTATTTTGCTTCATCTTCGTTATCAGTTTTATCTAGGGCTGGGCGATGTCTAAAATGAAATATCGTGATAAATCGGCAGCTTTATATCACGATATTCCGATATATCGATATTGCGACATATGAACAAAAAAATATATGTACATTTGTAATATATGTATAACTTTAATATACATTATATATTTTATTAAGGATTAAAATTAATATATATATATATATATATTATTCTCAAATAGATTAATAAAAAACTATGTATAAATAAGCAAATCTAAATAAATAAATGCTAAAAGAAACTAGTAGGATGTGTCAATGGCAACAATTTCTTCTATTTCTACGTGTTATTACTTCAAAATTCGCGATCACAGAGGCAAAATTAAATAACAATCTATGCCCATCATGAATATTCTAAAGATATAGGTGCACTAAATTGTATGCATTTAAAAGGAAATATAAGCATCGCATCTTTCAAACAAATCATTGAATTTCAGCACCAACCTTATTAGATGTCTGTAACCAAAATTCCTAATCATAAAAGCAATACCTGTTGGACAGTATACACCCAAGCCCTAAGAAGGATCTACTTATGTGAAACCGTAACAGAATAAGGTGTTTGATTAAAATCCGTGCATTAGTTTTTGAGATACAGATATCACTAAAATTGTGGAAAAGCATAGCAGCGCCACCTATTGGACGATTAACACTAACACTTAATCAGCAACAAGTTATGTCAACGTCTGTCTGAATTTGAAATGTTATGAAAATACGTGCGATAATTCTTGAGAAAAAGCTATAGCGGAAATTTTGAAAAATACAGCATAACAGCGCCACTTATGGGCTATAAACACCAAACACTAATTAGTAAAATTTATGTCTACGTCTAAGTCTAACTGAATCTGAAGTTTGATAAATATCAGCGCATTAGTTCTTCAGACAGAGCTATTGCGAAAATCGTGAAAACTCAGCATAGTAGCTCCGCCTGTTGGGCCATTTGCACCAAGAACTAATCAGCACCAATTTACAAGGTATAACTGAATTTGAAATTTGACAAAAATCCGTGCATTAGTTTTTGAGATAAAGTTATGCGGATATCGTAAAAAATGCACCTACCTGTCAAGTAATTTACACTAATTTATAACGAGATATAAAAGAATCTAAAATTTTGTTAAATTCCGTGCATTAGTTCTTGAGATAGAGCGCCTACAAAATTTGTGTTACAAAGAGGCAGACAAAGTTTTTTAAAAATGGTCAAATCGTGTTCAAGATTTTCTAAACATATAAATCGGTCGAAACCCGGATGACAAAATTTTCATGAATCCAATACTTTCTTCTTGTAAAGATAGTAGAAAGTAAAAGAAATAAAAAAAAATCGTTAACAGAGAGCGAAAAATAATAGTTTGGTTAAAGTCAATTTTTGAATTGTTTATATTTTATAATTGTTAAATAACATTTATATTGCTGTTGTGCTGTTATGCTTAAAATTGTCTTATTATGCGTCGGCGTCCCCGACAAAAACTCTTAGTTTATTTTATTTCATTTTTATATTCTCCATTTTTTTTTTAAAGAAAAAATAAAACTCTGCGTGATGTGCGAATCATAGTCAAATGTGTTTCAAAATTTACCTTCCCCTTAATTTCGTTCTTCCATCGTCCATGTATGCTGTGTACATGAACCGCAATAATTAACCCTTTGGACTCCGGCGTCTCTTACAGAAATTTTATTCGGTCGGCACTACTTTTATAAAAGAAGTTTCCTTTAAGTACACAATTTCAACAATGGTAAAATTAAGTGAGGAAATTTTATTATCCTTTATTACAGGTGCCAAAAACAAATTTTGAAAGGAAAGATCGCCACAGCGGCGACAACGGAGTGCAAAGGGTTAAATAACTTTATGCAATAGCGGATAAGGATTTTAATGAGTTACTGTCCCTTTCAACTAATTTCTTGCCATTACATTTAAAAAATCCATGAATGGGCTAGAAATTTTTGCGTGAAATAATATTTTTTTGAGAACAGCCCTAAGAATTTAAGGCTCCGCTGCACCGAAACTCTCCGATCGCGAAATCCCATGTTAGCCTATGGGAAAACTTCCAAGCGCGATTACTCACTACCTAATATAATTATTAAAATACAGTTTACACCATCAGAAAATCGCAGCCAACAGAAGCGATAGGCCTCGATACAACCACCCGCCTTGATGGTCACATGATCAAACCAGGCTGATTTACAACAATTGACGAACCGAAATGTGATAGGCTTAAAGGCTGCGCCGCTGTCTCTCTTTCGTTGGCTGATGTTTTGTGAGCTGAGTTCTTAAATAAGTTTTTGATCCTATACTAATTATTTTTACTTGGTGTAGGATGAATTTAATTACAAAAGATACATTTCAGTAAATATGTACTTGTATGTGTAAATATATAATATAAATCATAAAATATATTTTATTTTTTTACGGTTTAGGAAGATGGCTTTAAATAAAACGAAGCCTTGGGCTCCAATTTGACTTGATAAGGCAGTGTACATCCAACAAAGAAAATTCCATGTCGTCGGTACGATGTCAAACTATCCAATGTGAAAACAGTAGGCTACTTTTTTAAAATTCAGATTTCTTGACTGGCACCACTTTTTTGAAATAGTGAAATTCGCCTTATTTAACCTTATTTAATGTCACATTAATTAGGTCGAAAACAATGGAAATTTTACCATTTCAGAAAAGTGGTGCAAATCAAGAAATCTGAATTTTAAAAATGTAGCCCACTGTTTTCACATTGGATAGTTTGACATGGTACCGACGATGTAAGTACCTCAACTTTAATTTATATATGCATGTAGCATGTTTAACACTAGAACGCCCGGAAGGAGTCGATTCAACTCCGACTATATGATTGAATGTCAATTGAACCCAGAAATTCTTTCATAAAATAAGTTAAATTTTAAAAACACAGATTTACGTTAAATAAATCAGTCAAATAATTTTAAATGAAAATTCTGGTGTAAAATATTTTTATGGAACTTGAGTAAAATTTCCGGGCGTTCTAGTGTTAAGTCGTTGCCATCGAAATACTCAAGGCCAGAGGACACAAGTTGTGACGTCATCACTAATCGACCGAATTCTCTCTACTGTTGGAATTCTCACCGGAAAAATTTAAATAGCAATTTTATTTTATTTATGGAATATGTATCATCTTATAAAACAATACTAACTATTTAAACTTACTGGTGAGAATTTCGATTCCCTCAATAACAAATCAGCCAGATGAGGCAACACTGTGACATTCCGCATCTAATTGAATTTTTATTTAGGGATTCCGAATTATCACCAGTAAGTTTAAATAGTTGGTATTGTTTTATAAGATGATAGATATTCCACAAATAAAAGAAAAGAAAATTGCTGTTCAAAAATTTCCGGTGTAGAGATCCAACACTAGTGAGAAGTCGGTCCATTAGTGATGACGCCACAACTCGTATCCTCAGGCCTTGAGTATTTCGATGGCAACGGTTAAGTACCGTAATTTCCGGCGTATAATCCGCGGATCAAACAATTCTGTTTGGACCCAGAAATTTCATTTAGTAATTGAAGCCAAATATTTTCCGCGATCTAAAGCGTTACATTTTATTTTAAAAAATTCTGGGTCGAAAAATGATTGTTTGATCCGCGGATTATACGCCGGAAATTACGGTACGTATTTGCGTACAAAAATGTTGTAACTAAGAAACTTTTAATGGAAAAAATGTCAGAATTGGAAAAATTTTACTAATAAATATTTTTTCATTTTGTTTTAAATATTCAAAAGAATGTCATATACGGCATATTTAAATTCCCGAAGTCTAATTACGTAATTATCGGTAAATCATTATGCAAATATAATAAAATGTTCGAATAAAATACTAATTAAAAAGCAGAACGTTTAAAATGCACAAATAATACATGAAAAGCAGCAAACAGCTGTTTCGAAACTACTAGCGAGATTCTTCTTCAGTGCAAGATAGGGAAAAAAGGAACAGCGTGCTAGAAAAAGCAAGGCTGAGCCAAACTTCTATGATTTACCATATATCGCTCAGCCTTGCTTTTTCTACCACGCTGTTCCTTTTTTCCCTAACTTGCAATGAAGAAGAATCTCGCTAGTAGTTTAAAAACAGCTGTTTGCTGCTTTTCATGTATTGTTTGTGCATTTTAAACGTTGGTTTTTCTGCTTTTTAATATTGTTGCACAAAGGCTTTATTTGCTATTTTTATAAAATACTAATCTTCCTATTTTCAATAAAATATTCCTACTTAAAAAATAAACAGAATTTCTTAAAACTTATAACTATTTTTACACACAAAAAAAATCAGTTTTTCCTGGTAGTAAAGAAAATACCGAAAAAAATTATAAAAATTACACAGAAGCCAGTAAAGTGAACACCGGCGCACTTATTAATTGAGAGTGAAACCAGTTATTAATGTGAAAGAGGAAAACGCATCGCGTGTCTATTGCTATAGTATTAATTCGTGTAAAATATCCATCTTTTTCTTAAAATCTAATTTGTATTCATGGTAGAAATAACGGGAAATTGATTTTATAAGTTTCTCTTTATTATCAGGTTTACTCGTGCCTTGATACAGAGAAACACAATGAGTCCCAAGTGGTTAACGGAAAAGACTCTTGATTGATCGTTTTAAGCCAGAAGTCTATAATAATTCATTTCTGAAACTGTAAAGTTGACAGTCATTTAATCAGATTGAAACAAAATTATATAAATTGTATGCTTACACCAGATTTAAAAAGAGTAAATTCCAAAAGCTCTAAGTAGGAAAAATCTTTCTTCCTGCTCCGACGTTTAGCGTTTAAATTAGAAAAATGCTAAAATTTCCCTTGAATGAAAGTTGAATTTCCGATTCAGGTTTTGTCTCAAATTTAGCTGCCTGCATTTAAATGGTTCTCAGAAAACTATTTCCCCCTGCGCAACAATTCGAAACTTTCTGACAGATTTTCAAACTCATTTTTAAACATGAAAGCATACTGTCAGGCATGATTATTAAAAACGTATTTGTAATCGAACATTTTTTGCGTTAACCCCTTCAAGGGCGGTGGTTCATTTTTGGACCACCTAATTTTAATTCCTAAATACCACATAGACACCACAATATTAAAATGAAAAATTTTCCCCTATTAAGTACGTGAACAATAACTAGGGGTACAGTCATATGTTAAAACTTGTACATGACTTTAATTTTTGTATTTTATTTTCTAGGCAGAGTGTGCCATATTTTTGTGACTTTTTAGTTTTATTATTTGTCGCTGTTTCCGGGTCTGTTTCGGCGGCTGGGGTTGAGTTAGATGGTGGAGGACGTTTTTCTGCCAGGGATTCAGGGCCTTTGCCATTATTTGGTTGGCTCCCTGGTAGAGTGATCAAGTACGTGAACAACGGCGACGTTAAGCATTTTGTTTTCGGCAAGTGTCCTCTGATACCTCTGTTCTTTAACTTTGTGCGAAATGTTCTCTTGCTGAGATCGAATTATTATAAACTGACAGTTAGTTATAATGAAAATAATAAATTGTATTCATTCATAAAGTACAGATTTTGATTATTTTGGTATAATAAAAGAATTTTTGGTGGACTTTTGCCGGACTGTTATTCACATAGTGCTTTGCTAATCTTTCTGCCTTCACGCATTTTTGAGTTATTTCTGGACTTTCAGGGTCTGGTGGTCTTTTGTAACTTGAATTGACCTAAAATGTGTTATTGGCTTAATGTTTTATCTTGTCTTGATTATTAGTGTAAATCGTACTTTTATACAGTCATTTGTAACTGAAAATAACTTAAAATTCTGTTTTTCAGTTTCAATCAGTCTTAGTTTTAGTTTTAGCTTTATTTTTATTTTATAGTAACTAGGATAACAGTCATATGTTAAAACTTGTACATGACTTTAATTTTTGTATTTTATTTGCCAGGCAGAGTGTGCCATATTTTTGTGACTTTTTAGTTTTATTATTTGTCGCTGTTTCCGGGTCTGTTTCGGCGGCTGGGGTTGAGTTAGATGGTGGAGGACGTTTTTCTGCCAGGGATTCAGGGCCTTTGCCATTATTTGGTTGGCTCCCTGGTAGAGTGATCAAGTACGTGAACAAAAGCTCTTGCTTATTTTGAAATAAATTAGTTTGTAGATTCTGGTGTCATTCACTCACTTCAGTATTTTGCGAATATAAGTACCTTGCCCCTGAAAGGGTTAAATGAATTACATCTTGAGATATAACCGATTTTTGTCTCAGGACGACGTTTATTTTCTTTTCCTGCGCTGTCGCGTCCGGAAATTTTGCTCAAAACACCAACTTTGGCAGCATTTTCTAAAAGATGTTCTGCCTTTACAGAAAAAACGGAATACCGTTTGATTACATACGTATTTAATACGAGCACCTGCTAATTTGATACGTTTGCGAATAAAAATGAATTAAAAAATGTGTTAGAAATTAACCAAGCGCTTTTCAATTTACCGGGAAGGTACTGTATTGTGTTTTGATTTGTAAAAGCTGTATTTTTCTGGAATGAATTTTGCAGAAAGGTGAATACTAGTGTAACTAAATAGAATAATATTTTTTAAAAATATTTCTATTTTTTTTTCTTAATGGAAATAATTTAAAACAATGTCATCAACAACAACTGATTGGACTCCTGCAAAAAGAAGCAGAATTGTCATAGTGAAAGAAAAAGTTCTCTCTTATGCTCAAATTGCAAGACTGGTGGTGGATAAGTCACTTTATCTGTAGTACGAAAGTTGTGCTTACGTTATGAAGAAATTAAATCAGTGATAAATAAGGCAAGATCAGGCCGAAAAAAATGCACAAGTGCTTCTGACGATAGAAAGATAAAACTCATATGCTTCAAAGATAGAAGAATTTCAACAGATGCTGTTAGATGTGAAATGAATGATCGTTCACGGTTGTCGTTATCAGACATCGATTACAAGCACAGTGTTGCCAGATGGGCTACTTTTTTTTAATTCAGATTCTTGAATGGCACCACTTTTGAAATGGTAAAATGGGCTTTATTTAATGACATATTAATTAAGGCGAAAACAAAGGTAATTTTACTGTTTCAAAAATGTGGTAGCAATCAAGGAAACTGAATTTTAAAAAAAGTAGCCCACTGGCAACACTGTACAAGCACAATGCATTCATATGATGACAGAATCGATTTCTAATAGTTAGGTGGAAAAGCGAGTAATATATATGAATGTATTTTCAGCGCACCAAGTTTGGATAACGACAATCGTGTGCCACTTATTGGTGTCGTGAAAGCAAGTGGAAAAGAACTCTTACTGTAATGTCTGATTCAATGCTATGTGCAGCGCTGAAAATCTTTTTCACTATGACTAGTTCTTTAAGGGGGTCCGGGACACAAAAATCTT
Source organism: Maratus speciosus (assembly GCA_963932465.1). Lineage (NCBI taxonomy): Eukaryota > Metazoa > Arthropoda > Arachnida > Araneae > Salticidae > Maratus > Maratus speciosus. The sequence goes on along the minus strand of OZ010796.1, from coordinate 197,770,561 downwards.
CAAATTTTCATTTTTTTATTATTATTATTGGATTAAAATTGTCGTTTTATGCTTAAAACGACATTTAATTCATGTTTCTATCTTAATTAGAACAGGAAACATTATTTTTTTCTTTTTGGTTTGTTTTCAAAATCTACCTTTCAAGCTATGGTTGTCAAGGAAACGACTACTTGTCAAAATATGTTTTTCTTCATGATGAGTTTTTCCACCATTACTCATATTTAAATTGTTATAAATAAAGAACCGTTACAGATAAATGGTTCGAACTTGGAACATGTCTTTTTCAATAGCTTTAGTTTAAATTCAGCAAGTTAAAAAATATATATTACTTTTTAAAATACGATTTTTTTTTTAAAGTTACATAATTTTTTTCTAATTTTTACTTCAAACATTTTCAATTTTTTTTAATCAATATTTTGTTAAATGCTGAATCTAAATTAAAACTTATATATTTCTGTTTATTTAAATGAAAAAAAAATTCAATTCTAGAAATAACATTTCGAGTTATAACGATTTTAAACTACCCCACTTTTTTAACAAAATTTAAAATTTAAATTTTTGTAAAAAAATTATGAGAAGTTTTAAAAATATGGTTAACCATCACAAGAAATTTCAAAATTTTAACTCAATAAATAAAAAAATTTTTGAAAATGTGTCCCCCCCCCCCACCTTAACCCATTTTAGGCCAAGCATAGAAATTTTATAAAATGTGGTATTATTTTCATTGAAATATGCTTAAAATAGATTCATTAAGATAAAAAAAAGTTTCGTGCATGAAAAATAATATTTTATTTGAGAAATAAAATGCATTCGGCATTTTCATGCGTTCGGTCAATGGTGCGCTAACGCACCATTCAATTTAAAATTAGTTTTTTTAATTTTTTATGACATTTGTTTTATTACTTTATCTACAGAACTTGCAACTTTAATACATTATAAAAACATATGACTAATCTCAAGCGGAATAATTATACATTTTCAAAAAGTCGAAATTGTCAATAACCGTTTCAATTTTAAATTACTAGCGTATTTTGAAAATTTCTCAACGGAAAGTGTTTACTCCAATTGAATTACTGATATTTTATAGATGTCTCCAGAACCCTTTAAAATAGCAAAAAAAAAAAAAAAAAAAAAAAAAAAATTTGTGAAAATTATTCGTCACAGTGTTAATAAAAAAATATTTATTGAAATGGTGCGTTTACGCACCTTTCACCGAAAATGGGTTAATATCTCTTTATAAATTCTAGCTTTTATTCTCAATTTTGTTTCTTTTTTCTAAGATTGTCTTAACACTAGAACGCCGGGAAAATTTACGTAAATTTTGTTTTAAAAAAAAATCAGAAATTCATTTAAAATATTTATGTTATTTAACTTATTTCAGTGTATTTTATATTTAACTTATTCTATGAAGAAATTTCTGGTTCGAATCGACAGTTACTCCATTTGTTGGTGTCGAATTGGCACCTGCTTGGGGTTCTAGTATTAAATTAGAGGGTTTTAAACTGTCAGCTTAAATTCTTTTGCCAACATGAATTCCAAAATGTAATATTCACCCAATTTAGTCGCAAAGCTTCTTTCATCAAACAAGACCAAATTTTCAATACAAAAATGATAGTAACTTGGTAGTTCGGGACCGCAGGTAAAGATCCATCTCTTAGATCATAAAATATCTTTTTCAAATAATGTCTGCTACTTGTTTCTCTTCTATTTTTATAACTTCAATTTATTCCTTTTTTTTTTTTTTGAATTATTTTATATTATTATGTGAGTTCGTAAGTATAGAAATACGTAGCACCTATAGCGCTGCCATCGAAATACTTAAGGGTGTATTCGAAAAAATATTTTTCTATCCTCAACAGCTCGAAATTTTCCGAGACATTTTCAGACTCATTTTTAAAAGTAAAAACATAAAACTTGCTGAGATGATTTTTGAAGAGATGTATAAGAGGCCGTGTGATTTCATTTTTCACTCAGTTAATCAGAATTTTAGTTTTAAACAATTATTTTCTCAGTATGACCATTTTTTTCATTCCCAGATCTCCCGCTTCGGAAAATTTGGCTCAAAACGCCGACTTTGACAGCATTTTTTACAATATTTTCTGCTTTTATCAAAAAATCGAGAAGCACGGCACATTATGTAGCATCTAAATAAGCGAATTTCCCATTTTGATACGTTTGAGAGCAAAAATGAATTTTAAAATGAATCGGAAAATAAGCAGTTTGGATTGGAATACACCCTTAAGGCCAGAGTACACGAGTGTGACGTCATCATTAAACGACCGACTTCTCTCTACTGTTGGAATTCACACCGGAAAACTTTGAAAATCAATTTTCTTTTATTTTATTTGTGGAATATCTATCATCTTATAAATCAATAACAACTATTTAAACTTACTGGTCAGAATTTGGAAACTTCCAATAAAAAATCAGATAGATGAGGCAACACTGTGGCATTCCGCATCTGGCTGAATTTTTATTCAGGAATTCCAAATTCTCACCAGTAAGTTTAAATAGTTATTATTGTTTTATAAGATGATAGATATTCCAAAAATAAAATAAAAGAAAATTGCTTTTCAAAATTTTCCGGCATGAAATCCAACAATAGTGAGAAGTCGGTCGATTAGTGATGACGTCACACTTGTGTCCTCTGGCCTTCAGTATTTCGATGGCAGCGCCTATAGTCGTCGTCTGGTCCATCCGTCTGTCTGTCCGCATATAACAGCGTGAAAACTACCCAATCGAATGGTTTGAAATCTAATATATATAACAGGGTTCGTACGTTTCACGGACTTTCAAGCTCCTTTTACCAGAATTTTCATAAAGTAATACTTGCCTTATTTAATGAAAATTTTTTTATCTTCAGATATAGCGAGCAATACTTTACGAAATTTCTGGTGCTGAAACTCCTAAAACTCCCTGAATCCCTGGATGCTTACGAACCCTGTACAATCGTTGCAGAATTTTGTCGAATCATTTCAAATTTTATGAAAATCGAATCAAAACTTATTAATAAAATTATTATATTATAAATATAAAATATTAATAAAAGTTTTCTTCATTCTATTAAATCCTATCATAAGTAATTAATCCAATGATATCACATATTAGATAATGATTCTAGGTTGCAATGTTGATTACATCATATTATTTCCGTATTACTGAATTTAATATATGTAATCGCATAATATTTTTTTTATTCATGTATTTTTGCATAAGAGTGCAACAGCTGTTGCAAAAATATCTGAATACTTATAAGACTAGTTATTGTACGAACGCACCTCATTTGCCATATTTGACGTACAATTTCAAACTTGCTATTATTATTATCAGTTACTTATTTATAGACATATTATTTTCCTTTCCTCATTTTGCTTCTAAATGTATTTTAGTATTATTATTATTAGAAGTATTATTATTACTGTATCAGTGTTTACACTGTTGCATACTTTTTTGAATACCATTCTTTCTCTGTATGCATAGTTGTATGCATGGCGGCAAAATTTTAATTTTAGATGTACCACTAAAATTTACTTTTACGATTTTCCTTACTTATTTGATGAAATCTGGAAATGAATAAGTACAAAATATTCCATTAAATTTTAGTGGCATTAGAAAAATGTAAAATCTGGCAGCTATTTGCATGTAATCTCAGAACCTTGCGGTTAAATATGACAAAATTAGTTTTGTTTTCAAAAGTAAGAACCCGTACAAATCCTGTGTACCTTACTTTTCTATTGTTTATTACAGAAACACACAAACTGATTTTGAAAGTTAACATAACCTGGGAAATAAAAAAAATACTATTTAAAAAGGCACAGGCAAGAATGTATCCAATTTTAGTGCAACATGCAGTATTTTAACCCCTTAATTCTCGCTCCCGTGATATTCACGGGTTGTGTCTTTTAGGTAGTTTTCATTACAAAAAGCTACCTATTGCAGCCGTTCGGAGGAAAACGATTCCGAAAAATTTTGGTATATTTTCACCGATCATGACCCCTAGACCCCGAAACCACCCTCCGTTCAAAATTGATATATATATATATATATATAATTTAAATTGTAAAACAATACGTAACAAACGTGGAAAGGGTTCATCATCAGTTGTAGTTTCCAAAAAATCTATCACTAAACAAATAAATGATCTTCAAAGACAATATTTAGAGAATTATAACTGGATGTTAATTCGAAAAAACATCTTTGCTATTAAAAAGAAACAGATTGTACAACATTTAAATGTATTTCTAAGTAAATCTTTCTCTAAACATTTCTCTGATATTTATTTTGACCTCATTATGACTAGGGTTAATCTTTTAAATATTAATTTACAAAAAAAAACATAAAATTCAAAACATGAATACTCAAATGTTAATTACTTTTTCAAATCACATATTTAATAAAATTAATATCAATTCTATAATTAATGATAAAAATTGTTTTTTTCCCATTAATAATCTTCATATATCAAAAACCTTTAAATATCCGAATACAGTTGGTAGAAAGATTTTTAACTACAATACATTTTCAAAAAATACATCTGCTGCTAGTAATTTTCCGTGTAAATGCAATGACACCACTCTAAAAAAATTCATAAACAATGATCATGGACATATAATCACTGGAAATCTTGATATTGTTAATGATTTTAAATTGAAACAACTAATGGGTTATGGTACTAAATATAGACTTCCATCTAAATTTAATGTTAAATCTATTATCAAACAGTTTACATATGATATTGATATTTTTATTTATAAAATTTCAATCTCTTATAATAAGCCTATTGAATATTTTAATCAATGGAAAATATTAGTAATTGAAAAATTAACTATGGCTTTAAAAAATAATATTGCTGATTTGGTTTCTATTAATACAAAGCATTTTTTTCCAACAAATTACTAAATTACAAAAAAAACTACGTTATTACATATGTAGACAAATCTCCTAATAATTATGCCATTATATCTAAATCTTATTATCACCAACTTCTTACAAATTGTATATCTTCTAATAAGTCATTTCAAAAAAAACTAATCAAAATGTAATTGTAAATAATCGTAAAATTCGAAGTTATTATAAACTATTAAATATTTTATCTACTAACTTTAATTATCCATATTTAGTTCTTATTCCCAAATTTCACAAAACTCCAATTAAATTTAGGACTGTAACTATTGGTTGCAATACATATAATAATAAAGCCAATAAACTTCTCTTAAAAATTCTTAATCAATTATATGTACTTACTATAAACAATGATAATACACATTGTATAAAAAATAGCTATCAACTTGTCAATGTTTAAAAAAATCTTCATTGTGTATATAATATAACGACATATGACTTCAAAGATCTTTTTAATAATATAGACCTATTAGATTTACATAAAATTAGCAATGCATTATTTATAAAGTATTATAAAAAACTGGAATTACCATCTAATATAGATTTTGCATATTTTAAATCTTTAACAAACTTCATTATATATAATAATTATGTATTGCAAGATAACACTTTATATTTACAGCATGTCGGTATACCACAAGGCGGTTGTACATCCAGTTTACTATCCGTCTTATACTTATATCATTATGAACGTACTTTTACTAATAATAATCTACATTTATATCGTTATATTGATGACTTAATTTTAATTGAAACTGATCAATCTGTAATTACTCAATTTCCAGTAGATTATCCTACTAATTTGGAATTAACGGAAAACCTTTTATCTAACAATACAATTAACTTCTTAGATCTTAAAATTACAATAAAAGACAACAAAACAATCACAGATTTATATGACAAACGTAAAGAATTTAAATTCAAAGTTAATACATTTACAAATTTTAAATCTTGTCTACATCATTCTGTATTTCGAAATATAATACTTAATCATTTATATAGAATAAAATGTTTATGTTCTTCTCCTCTAATTAACAATAATATTAAAAAACTAATTTATGAAGCATTAAATCATGGTTTTCCAAAAAAAATTCATATATTCATTAATATACAATTAGTACTTTACTTACATGATCTTTTAAAACAAATTAACACATGCGTAAACAAAATTACAAAAAAATATATAAAATAAAAAAAATATATCTAAAAAAAAATAAAAATTGTAAAATAATATAAAAAAATATTATAGGTTGGATGGGTGGGTAGATGTTAGAGTACGGAGGAGGGTGGTGTTGTCTGGATAATACGCAATGGTTAATTTTTAAAAAAATGGGGCTTTTGTATTATTACTATATTTTTGATAAGTTGTTTATAAGGATGTTGATTTGATATTTTATATGTAATTGGTGACTTTCATTAACATATTTAGCTTAATTAAAGTTTTATCTTATTTACAATCATTTGTTATTAAATTTTAATTTACTAAGGACAATATCATATTAATTACTAATAGTATGCCATTTTTATAGTGATTAATATACATATAAATATATTTAATATAAATAAAGTTATACTGTATGTATTAAAATTGGGTAATTATTTTTATTATTATTCCTCTATTCTTTTTAATATTGATCTATTTTCACTTTGTGTTATAAAATTTATTATCGGTTTAATGTGTTTGAATGTCCCACATTCATACTTTTAGGATTTTTATGGTTGTATGAAAATAATCCACACACTATATTTGAGATTTTTAGGTTATAGGAATTTAAGTATCTGATAATCTTCTATATACTTACATATGTTTTTATTTACTGTTCATTTTATAATTATCTTATATATAATAGTTATTATTAACGATTTTTATATTATTTTTAATATATTTTTATTAATTATTATTGATTTTATTTTATAGCATATAGCTATATGCTATTATATATTATCAATGTCATACAATTATTCAAATTCTTAGTGTAGTTTTAATGAGTAAGATAATAGAATTTTGAATGCTTTTTTAAAATTTTAGTGACAATAGTTTTTTTTTTTAAATATATAGTGTGGTTTATATTCAGTTTATAATTATCTATGGAACAGATGTCATAAGTTCCCCCCGGCCGCCATCTTGGAATTTTCTTGGCGTGAAAACCCTTTTTCCGCGAAGTAGTAAATGTCGCCAAGCACCGGTTTATACGCATGTTTGGCTTAACGAAAATAAAATGTAAATAATAAACAAAATTCGCTAAAATGGCAACCAGTAATCCTTGTATGTGCGCTTCGCGCACATTTTCCGAAAAAAAACATCACTGCATTCAACACTTCTCGAGGTCTAGCATTCTCAAAATTCAGCAGTTTTCGCTTTCTAGCAATCTCATAATATAAAAACTTTTAAAGCAAAAATACACATAAAAACAAAATTCGCTAAAATGGCAACCAGTAATCGTTGTATGTGCGCTTCGCGCACATTTTCCCAAAAAAAACATCGCCGAATTCAGCATTTCTCGGATATAGCATTCTCAAAATTCAGCAGTTTTCGCTTTCTAGCAATCTCAAAATATAAAAAACTTTTAAAGCAAAAATACACATAAAAAACAAAATTCGCTAAAATGGCAACCAGCAATCGTTGTATGTGCGCTTCGCGCACATTTTCCGAAAAAAAACATCGCCGAATTCAGCATTTCTTGCGATATAGAATTCTCAAAATTCAGCAATTCTCGCTTTCTAGGAATCACAAAATGTAAAAAACTCAAAAGCAGTAAAATACATAAAATTATCAACATACCTTAACAAACATCTGCTTTCTTGAAAGATCCAGCTCGAAATATTATCGCCGACATTTTCCTAAATAGGCTTATCAATACGTATTCACAAACTATAAACAAACCTTCTTTTCTTGTCAAAATTTCCTCATATTTCCTAATTATTTCAACAACAGCGTTTAAACGGACTACAGAAAACATAGTTAATCAAATACATTCAATAAATTTCACATAAAAATAAAAAGGCAGAACTATACAATACGATATCAAAATACATTCACAATACTCCAACATTAACTTCTCGGTTGCCAGAACGACACGTCACAAAAACACGTCACACGACATTCAACATATCGAGGTTGCCATATCCATAACCACCGTCAACACGCCAACACGCCAACAAAAAATCGCCAAACATTTCAAAACAACAACGGCGGAGGGAACATACGGCATCTAAGCCTTATCTATATATAAGGATTTGTTTGGTTTTGCTGTTAAAATTTTTTTTTTACATTCAAAGGCTTTCAAATGTTTATCTTGTGACAGTTGAATAATAAAAATACTACTAGATGGCAGCACCAAAATTTGTCTATAGACGTTAAGTTATAAATTTTGTCTTTTGCAGCTCCTATTCAGTTATAATTTCCTACACCAGGGGTTTTTTTTGTATTAGCTAAATTTTGACGATATTGTTAAATAGTAATTAATTTAATAGTGCATTTTAGTTATTTTAAATAATGTAATTACTTTCTATTTATTTTTATTTTATATTATATTAATTGTTTTTATCATGGTATTTCAAAATGTATTAACTGCATCCTTTGGTATTTATTACTGTGATTTCTTAACTGTTTTATTCACCTTAATCTTTACGATATTCTGGTAGCCATGTGCGAGTGGATTTATTGAAAATACTGAAATATTAATCGGTATGTTGTTTATTATTTCTATTTTATATCCTATAAATATTTAAACAGGTTTTATTGATTTTTCCATTTCATATTATTTGTTTCTATTCTGTTTTCATTTTAAATTATTCACTTGATTATAACGGTTGTTCGGGCACAGAGAAGGATAATTTTTAGCTTTAGCTTATTCTTCTCACAGGAAACAACCATATTGCTTATATCATTGAATTCTGTGCCCTTGAAAACGTAATTCAATATACAGGGTGTCCGGTCTCAACGGTGTCCAATGGCTAATTCTTAAACCGTTAGTCATAGACATATAGTTCCAATTGCAAAAATGTTTTAAATGAGGTAAAGAAATATTTTAAAAGCGATTTGAGTCAACAAAAACATTTCTTAAAAAATTACGGAATTTAAATTTTTATACGGTCCCCCGGTCCTATAAGTTACATTTAGTAAAATTTTCCTTTTACACTGAAAAGTAATACAAAAAAAGTCCCGTTATTCTACGATTAAAATTGACCGAGTAATAGCTGTTTAAAGTTGGAGCGTATTTTTTGCTGAAAATTGGGGGTCATTCACAAATTTAGTCGAAATATAATTTTGTCAGATATATTAAAAAATGGTTGATAGTAAAATTAAAATTGCAATATAAATTTGAAATCTTTAATCATTCTGACATATTAATGCAAAATATACAATTTATAATAAACATTTAAGAAGAAAGAAAAAACAGAATTTTTGTTAAATAAAATGATGCTAAATTAACAGCCTCAATTCTTTACAAAATGATACGTATTTTAAAATATATTAGATTGCACTAGCCTTCAAAAGTTGGGTTGTCATGTTTTTTAGCTTTTGATAATTGATTCTTATATATTCTGTACCGCTGAATACGAAACTGACCTTCATTTTTAACTATCACATTAGGATTTTCGCAAATTGCAAATTTCAAAATTAAAAAGTTCAAAGTTAAAATTGAATCTTCTCCCCCATCTTATCGGACCATTCAGCTGTTTAGCTGTAAGAATCCAAGGATAAGCAAAAAATATCGAATAAATTATTGAATAAAATAAAATAAAAAATGTTTTACATATGTTTTATAGAATGAGATTTTCGCTATATTTTAACTTACACATTTGCGATTTGCAAAAAAATTCTAACGTGATGTTTAAAAATGAAGGTCATTTTCAGATTCAGTGCTAAAAAGTACGTAAAATATCAATTATCAAAAGTTAAATTTCAAATCTCCTCTACTTTATAGCATCCGATTTATGTTATTCTTTAAATTTGACAATTTATGATTTGCGAAATATCCCGACATGATGGTTAAAAATTAAGGTAATTTTCGGATTCAGTGCTAAAAAATGCATAAAAGTTAAAAAAACCAACAATCGCAGTCTTCTATTATCTAATCTAAAACTTTTTCTTAAACTTCTTGGTGGTAATCTATCCGAACTTTTTTGTGTTATCCTGTAAAATAAGTATAAATTGCAACCACCGAAAATCATAATAATATTGTCAGTTTTGCGCCAGTATGTGAAATGTAATCTTGATCGGATATTTAAAAGTGGGTTAATATTCGAGTACAAATTTTGTACTGGAAAAACAGACATACGATCGTTGAAGTAACATAAAAACTTATAAAAATAACATAATTTTTGTTAAAAGAAATCATAAAAGAAACAGTCTCATATCCTGACAAAATAAAACATACGTTAATTTAGCAAATTTGAAACTTAATCGTAATACTTATACGATTTTTTTCAAAGTGCAGATACACATGAAATAAGATCTTCGAATACTTTAAGCACTTGGTACATGACCCCTCAAAACCAAGCCGAACACATTTGTTTTCAGAGCAGAAAAGTGGCATAAGTCATGCATTTTTAAAGTTTCATAACTCGCTGAATTTTAGTGTTATATGAATGGAACTTTTTTTGTCTTACTTGTCAGTGTAATAAGAAAAAGTTACTAAATATAACTTATAGGACCGGGGGACCGTATAAAAATTTAAATTTTGTAATTTTTAAAGAAATGTTTTTATTGACCCAAATCGCTTTTAAAATATTTCTTTACCTGATTTAAAACATTTTTGTAATTGGAACTATATATCTATGACTAACGGTTTAGGAATTAGCCATTGGACACCGTTGAGACCGGACACCCTGTATAAGCTTTAACATTATTTGTCGGTGTCCACTTTCTTCTTTTTTCTTCCATAATAATTCTTATAATAAATTATTTGGCACTTTTTTTTTTTTTTTTTTTTTTTTTTTTTTTTTTTTTTTTTTTTTACTTACAGCTTTAATTCATAATATTACGGTTTATGATGGTGGTAGGTTATGTTTAATTAATGGTTTTATATATATATATATATATATATATATATACATCTGATATTTGTCATACTGTAACTCTCGTATTTATGAACCGATTTTGATAAAATTTCGTGTGTACATAGTACATACCAATATCTCGACCGAGTTCCTTGGCCAGCTTCATCCGCCATCTTGTTTCAAAATGGCGGCCATTTAAAGAATGTTTAAAATTTTTTAATTTAAAATTAGGCACAAAAAAATTAGACATTGAAAAAGATTTTTTTCTTATGTGTTTGGGCTTGATACAAGGATTCTGGAGCATTTTTAGTTTCGTCTATGTCTTAAGAAATGGCACAGTTATAGCACTTTGAATTTCTAGCATGGCTGACATTTTGAAACGATCTGATTTTTGTCACGCGATAATACACGTATTTATGAACCGATTAGGATGTGACAAGGAATGTGCATAGTACATAGCAATGTCTCGACCGAGTTCGTTGGCCAGCCTCATCCGCCATCTTGTTTCAAAATGGCGGCCATTTAAATTTTTTAAAAAAAATTTAAATTTAAAATGAGGCACAAAAAAATTAGACATTGAAAAATATTTTTTCTTATGTGTTTGGGCCTAATACAAAGATTCTGGAGCATTTTTAGTTTCGTCTATATCTTAAAAAATGGCACAATTATAGCACTTTGAATTTCTAGCATGGCTGACATATTTTGAAACGATTTTATATTTGTCACTCGATAATACACGTATTTATGAGCCGATTTGGATGTGACAAGGAATGTGCATAGTACATAGTAATGTCTCGACCGAGTTCGTTGGCCAGCCTCATCCGCCATCTTGTTTCAAAATGGCGGCCATTTAAAAATTTAAAAAAAAATTTAATTTAAAAGTGAGGTACAAAATAATTAGAAATTGAAAAAGATTTTTTCCTTATGTGTTTGAACTTGATACAAAGATTCCGGAGCATTTTTTGTTTCGTCTCTGTCTTAAAAAATGGCTGAGTTATAGCACTTTGAATTTCTAGCATGTCTGACATTTTGAAACGATCTGATTTTTGTCACGCGATAATATGCGTTTTTATGAACCGATTTGGATGTGACAAGGCATGTGCATAGTACATAGCAATGTCTCGACCGGGTTCGTTGGCCAGCTTCATACGCCCTTTTATTACAAAATGTCGGCCATTTAAATTTAAAAAAAATTAAAATTTAAAATGAAGTACAAAAAAATTATAAATAGAAAAAGATTTTTTTCTTATGTGTTTGAGCTTGATACAAAGATTCCGGAGCATTTTTTGTTTCGTCTATATCTTAAAAAATGGCTGAGTTAAATTATAGCACTTTGAAATTCTAGTGTGACTGACATTTTGAAATTATCTGATTTTTGTCACGCGATAACACGCGTATTTATGAACGGATTTGAATATAGCTTAATGTGTACATAGTAAATACCAATGTCTCGACCGAATACGTTGGCCAACATCATCCGCCATCTTGTTTCAAAATGGCGGCCATTAATTTTTTTATTATTATTTAAAATGAGGTACAAAAAAATTAGAAGTTGAAAAATATTTTTTCTTATGTGTTTGACCTTGATACAAAGATTTCGGAGCATTTTTCGTTTCGTCTTTATCTTAAAAAATGGCTGAGTTATAGCACTTTGAATTTCTATCATGGCTGACATTTTGGAAATTTCGAAACGATCTGATTTTTGTCAGGCGATAACACGCGTATTTATGAACCGATTAGGATGTGACAAGGCATATGCATAGTACATAGCAATCAATCGGCCGAGTTCGTTTGCTAACTTCATCCGCCATCTTGTTTCAAAAAAGATTCTGGTTTATTTTTTGTTTTGCCTTTATCCAAAAAAAAGCCGAGATAATAGCTGTTTGAATTCCGAATGTGTGTGACATTTTAAAAAAATCTAATTTTTTGCCTTCATCAGCACTCGTATATATCAACCGATTTAGATATGAGTGAGCATGTGCACAGGAATTACTAAGGTCTCGACCAAGTTCATTGGTGAGCTTTGTTGCACCCATTATGTTGTTTTAAAATGGCCGGCTATCACCGATAATTCGGGTTAATATAATTATTAATATAATTCGGGATATCACCGAATTTGGCGACAAAATATAAATCACTTTAATAAAACCAGCTTTGAAAACGCTGACTAATTTCGCGAAATTCTCATTCATATTCAATATTGACAAAAATTAGTATTTAATCTACTATAATCGGGTTCCACTAATTTGAGCTCCGTGTGTTTGAATAATATAAGCTGACTTTTAAAAAATAAGGAATATGAAAGCTACCTCTTCCTCCAGGCACTGGCCGGAAGGACTTTTATTCAGATGTTTGATTCCCACCAGTTTTATAAAACAGTGTAACTGGCTTTATCATGGTATTATTTTACCTGTTATTAAATAAGATGAATATGACTTTTTTTTAAGTGATGCCAATAAGTAATTTAAATTTTTAAACCGTAATTTAATGCGACCGTTAAAGGGTTAAGGGGACCGGGTAAGCGAATTCAACCAAAAAATCGATTTTTACTTTTTTATATCATGAAATAGTTTAAACTTTTATCTTTTCAACGATGTTTACATATAAAAAAAAGTGTTGGATTTTTTTCATTCTTTCTAAGAGCACTTCACAGCAGTGGGCTACTTTTTTAAAATTCAGATTTCTTGATTAGCACCACTTTTCTGAAGTGGTAAAATTCCCATTGTTTTCGCCTTAATTAATATGCTATTAAATAAGATGAATTCTACTATTTCAAAAAAGTGGTGCCAATCAAGAAATCAGAATTTAAAAAAAGTAGCCCACTGGCAACACTGCTTCACATCTTTAACCCTTTCCGGCACCAGTGTTGCCAGATGGGCTACTTTTTTTAAATTCATATTCTTGAACGGCACCACTTTTTTGAAATGGTAAAATGCGCCTTTTTTAATGACATATTCATTAAGGCAAAAGCTAAGTTAATTTTACCGTTTCAAAAAGTGGTGGCAATCAAGAAATCTGAATTTAAAAAAATTAGCCCACTGGCAACACTGTCCGGTGCAGGCAATTTTTGTTGTAAAAGGATGAAATGACTGACTGACACCGCAATTTTAAAACGACTTTTTTAGAAATTAAAAGCATGTTACTTTAAATGTTCATTGTAAAAGCAAGATTTTACTAAAATATTCTTGGTGCCGTTCGTAAGTTTGGAATTAAAATTAGGTATCCCGACCCGGGCACACTGTGCCGGAAAGGGTTAGTAGACTTTTTCTCAAAACTTCGATTTTTCATGTTTGTGTTCCTTTTTTTCAAAATCTACTACACTTAAGAACTCAGATTTTTCTAAATACTTATATTATTTTATTGTGCACTTTAACACTGTGTTACTTTAACACAGGGATTTAATGATTTGTTGAGAATTACTCATTTTAGGCAGTGAAAGCAGGGATGAGATTTCCGCTTTTTTGCACACCAGTATTTTGTTAGAGAAAATATTATATTATTTAATCGGAACATTTATTAGATTTAACAGAACAGCATTTTCTCTAAGAAAATACTGGTGTTCAAAAAAGCGGAAATCTCATCCCTGAGTGAAAGCTTACCAAAAATGCTAATTTAAAAATGTCTTTCAATAAATAATTAATAATTAATTGTCAGTTTCAATTAGAAAGAAAATGGTTTGTTAAAATACGTGCAACATATTATTCAAACTTCTCTAAAAAATCTAGACCTCTATCTTTCACCATTTCTGAGAAAAAGTACATAAAGTTGGTGTATTTTAACATGGCCGAGATAGAGCTTACCGGGCCCCATAAGCATCCGGCAGTCTTTGTTGTAAATTGTTACTCAGTTAAAATAATTAAAACGCAAACAGCCAATTAAACATATTCTATTTTCCATAACATTTTTCTAAATCACCATGCATAGTTTTTTATACTATTTATCTTAATAAAATATATTTTAAAAGCGCGTAATTTATTTAATTTAAACCTATATATTAAATCAAAACCAATGTATTAATTTGTAAAGCAATATATTTAATTGTTACAACTCGATAAGAGCCAACATCTTAAAAACATACTCGTGATAAGTGATTAAAAAATGAATGATGGCTAAATAAAAGTTAATTGAATAATTAAAATTAAATGTAATTGTAGAATAACTTTAGAATGGTAATGAGATTACATTTCTCTATCAAAAATTAAACAAAAAATATTTTGTTTATAACGTTTAGTCGTTAAAAGAAAACACGGTACAAAATTATGAAACGTTTACTACCATTTCTTTAAATCTATCTCACTGAAAACATAAACAGATTTTACTCACGCAATTTAACATTTATACAAAGAAAAAGCGCAAAAAAGCCCCGGCTGTGTCTTAATTTATTGGATTTTGAATGCCAAACTTGGATAGTCGAAATTGATTTCATTAAGTTAGAAAAGCAAGGTGTGCGTGTACACGTTATACTTTTTTCCGTCTTAATTAATTCAATTACAAATGCGGAATGTGAAAATGCATATTTAAAAAATGAACTTTTAAAGCTATCTCACAACTTTTATGAATGAATTATGTTAATAATTGTTATGAACATGTTCTGTTTACATAATAAAATGTTTGAACCATTTTTTTAATACTTCAGATCTCAACGCTTCTTAGGTGATTTGAAATCGAAAAGCCTGTTTTACTTCTTAATAAATGCATTTCATCTTCAGTTATATATATGGTTGTCAACTCTTACGCTTTTATATACCACAAAATTTTAATAGGTACATTTTAACTTCTTAAAGCGTCGTAATATTATGATTAAATAAAGAAAAAAATTCGATTAAATATTTGTGGTACAAAAAAGCGTAAGATGTTGGCAGCTATATTGTGATCTTTTATTTTCTCGTTACGATATTTTACGGGGTGTCGCTTCCGAAAATTTGGTTCAAAGTGCCTGTTTTGTCTACATTTTCTTAAAAAGCCTTCACTTTCAACGAAAAAGGAAAAATGCTTCTTGATTTCAAAGTTCCTGAATTGGAAAACATGCGAACTTTCTCCGTTTACGGATAAAAATGAATTCTGTAATGCGTAAGAAAGAATGAACAATAACTGAACTTTCCAATATTTTAAAAATATATATCATCAATATGGTAAGTACATAAATTATACCATACAATACCGCTCCACGTCCCAATGGCGTAGCTAGGAGGGGGGGCAAGGGGGGCGGTCGCCCCGGGTGCCGGTGTCAAGGAGCGCCAAATTGAGAGAGGTTTTAACCTAAATTAACTCGCATATTTGGACAATAAATAGGATTTGTTGATTTTTTTTTATGTGTATGTGTCAATGTTTTCTTTAGTAAGATATTTTGTTATAGCCAAATAATGAAGAAAGAAAACGCTTCTGTAAATGTTTCTACAGATGACTCAACTTTCTAGGTATCTTACATAATTACGTACCGGAACTGAGGTGCAAATTGATTAAACTAGAGGGCGCCAAATATAGAAAAGCTTTGAACCTAAATTATCTCACATATTTTGACAATAAATAAGATATGTTGACCTTTTTTGTGTATGTGTGGGTGTAAGCGCTTTCAAGAAATTCGGTTAAAGACGGGGGAATGGAGAGATCCATACTTAGCAATGGCTGATGCCTGTTTCTCGCTATCTAGCCACCTGTTTTTAAAACAAAAGCCCTGTTGGTGACTTGGTGTCAAATTTCTGGTATAAAAAAAACATTTTTTTATTTGGGTACTAACTGATAAGTCCTTCTATTTTTCCAAACGATCCGCGAATTATTAAAACCTCGATTCATGTTCAAATTTTCAAAAAAAAAAAACAAAGTCTCTCAAAATTAACCTCTATGATCGGTCCAGATCGGTCCAGGCGTGCTACTCACGCATCTCTATCCTTTCAGAATCGCCATTCAGACATATCATTTTTAAAATGAACCCCCGGTATAAGTACCCGCTGCCTACATAACTGTACAGCACGCGTCTTGCGCATGCGCCGGAAAATTGGAAAATAATCGTTCGATGAATTGAAAGAAAGAAATTCCGTTGAAAATGTGCCCATAAAACCCCGGATATGAATGCGTCCTGGCGGTAGAAGATAGAACGAAAAAGTGCAAGACAATTGAAACCAAGTTGAATAAGCCAAGCCCCACTGAAATCGGGCCCTTAGAACCCGAGATAAGAACTCGCCCCGTTACAGTGGAAGGTAGAACTAAAAACTGCAAGATAATCGAAAACCAAGTTGAATGGGCAAAACCACGTTGATATTGGGCCCACAGAACCCGAGATATAAATGCTCCTCCTGCAGTGGAAGGTCGTGCGAAAAACTGCAAGAGAATCGTAAGATAAGTTCGATGAATCAATTCCCGTTGAAATCGGGCCCATAAACTCAAGAAAAGAATGTCCCGTTAATGTTCGATAATGGTGA
Source organism: Maratus speciosus (assembly GCA_963932465.1). NCBI lineage: Eukaryota > Metazoa > Arthropoda > Arachnida > Araneae > Salticidae > Maratus > Maratus speciosus. The sequence goes on along the minus strand of OZ010796.1, from coordinate 197,753,234 downwards.
TAACTGAAGTCTTTATTTAGGAAAACACACTTTTAAATGTAAATAAAGGGGGAGAAACCTTTGTGGACAAACTCTTTACTCATATCACGGGACTCTTGCCACAGAACACTAATAATCTTCACTTAAGTTGGTAAAGTCTTTTTAAAGTATGTTTTTAGTATTTGGAAACGTTTAATAATTAAATCGATTGTATATATGTCATATAATCTCTGATCCATCGAATTTCGGAAATTAGATGGAAGAGTCGGTCGGTAAAAGGTATCTTTTTTTACTTCAGTTTGTAATGAATGATCGTCCTTCGTCTGGTTCTTTCTCCGAAGATTCATATTGTCGTCGTCAGTTTTTTGAAAATGTAAGAAGAATTACCCGCCAAATTTCACAAAATTTTATACGCAGCTGCACAATATTTTTCTACATGTGCTCTGAAATTTTCAAATCGATATCTTATACCGTAACTTTCGGTGTATAGCCCGCAGATCAAACAATTCAGTTTCGACCCAGAAATTTTATTCAGTATTTGAAGACCAATATTTACCGTGATCTAAAAAGTTACATTTTATTTTTAAAAAATTTCTGGGTCGAAACACGATTGTTTGATCCGCGGGCTATACACCGGAAATTATGGTACTTTTCTCAATATTCGATTATTAGTGAAAACTCTTAATTTTTTTCCTTTCAACTGTTAAATCAGGTCCAGATGTGCGCGCGTTTTTGTCACTTTGTGAAAAAAATCGCGTTTTTGATTAGTTTTTAATTAATATTCTCGGCTAATTATCAAAAAATTAAAAAATCTGAGCCTCAGGTACCTGCCTTGGAATACCCTCACCCAAATTTCAAACCTTGTGCGTGAGATAGATTTTTCTAGCTATCCGTCCCCACACTATACACACAGATTGGTTTTCATACTTACTTTTTGTGGTCTTAGCATTCCATGAGTATATTTTCGTTTAATGGGGGCTTCTGAGAACCAATGAAAAATGGATTTAGCTGAAAGAACGACAAAAAATAGATATTATTTCTTCTTTATTTTAAAATCCATATTTCCGTTGAAGTGGCATTGAGAAAAGCCAAATAATAAAATGTGGATGACCTACCCCAAATTTTCCTTTCTTAAATCATATAATAAACAATGTAAGTCTTTTCAGTCTTCCTAGTACGACCAGTACAAATGGCTGTTTTCGTAGTTTTAAAAGTTAAATATATTTGATATATAACTAAACTCAGCGCACATTCATTAAAAAAATCTGATTACACAATATTTTCAAGCATACCTCTTTTAGGTAACTTCCATTACGAAAAGAAAGAAGCAGCCGCGCAGAAGAAAACAATTTCGGAAAAATTTCCGCATATTTAAAGCGATCATAACGCCCAGACTAGCAAACTATCCTCTGTTCAAATATATGTAAATCAACATCTGAACAGAGGATAGTTTGCTAGTCTGGGCGTTATGATCGCTGCAAATATATGGAAATTTTTCCGAAATTGTTGCTATTGTCGCTGTCAGTTTTCTGAAAATGTAAGAAAAATTACCCGCCAAATTTCACAAAATTTTATACGCAGATGCACAATATTTTTCTACATGTGCTCTGAAATTTTCAAATCGATATCTTAATTACTTTTCTTAATTTTCGTTGATTAGTGAAAACTCTTAATTTCTTTCCTTTCGACTGTTAAATCAGGTCCAGATGTACGCGCGTTTTTGTCACTTTGTGAAAAAAATAGCGTTTTGATTAGTTTTTAATTAATATTCTCGGAAAGTTATCAAAAAATTAAAAATTTGAGCTTCAGGTACCTGCCTTGGAATACCCTCACCCAAAGGGGATAGGGGTATATCTATATCTATCTACCTATATATGTATATATATATGGTTTTTGTGATGTGACAGCGCTCGTATTTATAAACCAATTTGGATGTAATTGAGAATATGTTAAGCGTTTATTATGATATCGACCAAATTCGTTGGCCATCTTGTTTAAAAATGGAGACATCTTAAAGATTTGAAACTAAAAAATATATATACAAATAATTATAAATGCAAGTTTATTTCATGCATAACCATTAGGCCTTGATTTAAAGATTCCAGAACATTTTTTGGTTCCCCCTCTATCTTAAAAAATGGATGAGATATACTTACACTTACACTTACTTACACAATGGTGCTACAATCCATGTAGGATTTTGACCTCCCTCAATATACTTCTCCAGACCTTCCGATCTCTGGCCTTTACTTTATAATTTATAATTTGGTTTTCTGCAAGATCTTTTTCTATCTCTTTTATCCAACTCTTCCTGGGTCTACCAATACTTCTTTTTCCAATTAAATTACCACCATAAATCTTCTTTGTGCTTCGCTCATCCCTCATTCTGATTAGATGGCCTAACCATTGCATTCTTCTTATTTTTATAGTATTTATTATATCTTTTTCATTATATAACTGTTCTAACTCCATATTTGTCCTTATACGCCATGTATTGTCTTCTTTAATAGGTCCAAAAATTTGTCTTAGGATCTTCCTTTCCCAAGTGATAAGTAGCTTTTCATCTTTTTGTGTAGTGGTCCAGGTCTCACTACCATAAATTACTATTGGTTTTATAACAGTTTTATAAATTTTAAGTTTGGATGTACGAGATATTAGAGATGATTTTAGAATGTTTCGAAGAGAAAAATAGCATCTATTTCCTGCTGCAAGTCGGGTTTTAATCTCTGCTTCTACCATATTATCACAGGTGATCGTAGATCCTAAATATTTAAATTATGTTACTTCATTAAATTGTAATTCATTATTTATTGTAAAGCTGCTGTTGCCTGTGATTTCATTCGGTCCATTTTCATGTATTTTTTTTTTTCTTTATTAACCACGAGGCCTAGTTTTCTTCCTTCAGTGTCTAATTTATTGTATGTTTCAATCAAGACTTTCTTATTCCTAGCAATTATATCAACATCATCTGCAAATGCAAGGATTTGGAGGGAGCGATTCATAATAGTACCACCTCTGTTGTTGTAAATACTTCTAATTATTTTCTCCAGGCATAAATTAAAAAGAATTGTCGAGAGAACATCACCTTGCTTTAGACCTGAATTCACTGCAAATTCTCTTGAAAGTCTTCCCTGTACCTTAACTTTAGCTTTTGTATTTTCCAGTGTTAATTTTATAAGCTTAACTATTTTATCAGGTATTTTAAATTCCTTTAATATTTCAAATAACTTATTTCTGCTTATACTGTCATAGGCCTGTTTAAAATCAACAAACAATTGGTGCAAATTAATATTTTGTTCATAGAATTTTTCAAGGATGTTCCTGATACTAAAGATTTGATCCACTGTTGATCTTCCTTTCCTAAAACCACACTGATAATCACCTATCACCATTTCAGCATACGGTTCTAATCGCTTTGCAATAATCTTTGCCAACACTTTATATGTAACATTTAATAAGGCTATGCCTCTATAATTCTGGCAATTTAAGATATTTCCCTTTTTATGAATTGGGATAATAATGGCACCATTCCATTCATTTGGTATATATTCATTCTGCCAAATCTCTACTATTGGATGAGATATAGCAATTTGAAATTCTAGGGTTGCTGCCGTTTTGAATAAATTTTATTTTCATAATCAGGTGTAATATATGAATTTTAACAAATGTGGTTACCGCAAATTTATTTTCATCGGTGCTACTCCCAAACGCTTAAAGCAAACATAGTCATATCAGCGAACGTTCTGCTAAGTTTTCGAAATTCCCATTTAAATTCAGTATTCACGAATACTAGAAATTTTCTATAATCGGGTTCCGAGTATTTTAGTTTCTTGTGTTTGAATTAGCTAAATTCTTAAAAACAAGGGAGAGAGAAACTGCCTTTTCCTCCCTGTACAAGCCGGAAGGATTTTTTTGTTTGTCTTGAGGGAAAATAATGTGGTTATTTTTTTATTTAAGGATGGGGGTGTATAATTTCTTCCAGCACCAGGCTACATAAAACGTAACTATCCCAGTGCCACTTCCATGATCATTCAACAAAATGTAGCATTAATCCTCTAAACTTAGCTTAAGGAAACCATACAACACCGCCGCACCTAATCATTCAACTGAATGTAGCTTAACCCTTTCGGGACGAGCGTCTTTAACAGAATTTTTAATCTTTTATCACCGGTTTTTTAAAACAGAAATTTTTGCCTCATTGAATCGGAAAAATGCTCGGATTAATTAAGGCAAAATTTACAATAAAAATTTACTGGTGAGAATAATCACGGATTCTGGGCACCTTACGCGGCACGAATACCGGTCGCTTGTCTACAAGGGGTTAACATCTCTAATCTAACCACCATATTAAAACAAGATTTTTTGTGTGTTTGTGGAATAAATAAATCACAATAAGACTAAATGTTTAATAATGATGTAATAAGAGGTGAAGTTTTCGCGTTGTTTATAGCTTGTTGATAAATTATATATACTATATTGCCATTAATGACCGGCAACTTTCAATTTTAGACATTTTGTCGAATATTTAGAAATATACTTGACAGATTCTTCCGGAATTTCAGGATTGAAAAGAACAGATATTACCTCATATTTAGCAATGTCGATTTCATAAGGGGGCCAATTAGGGGGCCAACAAAAAAACAAAGAGAAAAATAATACTTGGGATCACCCTGTAAAATAAAATGCACGAAATGATCTACCGCTACCGAATATAAATAAACAGACATTGTGCAATATGTGTATTCTTTTGTGTAAGAATAGCACGTATATTAATAGAGATATAGCGATTTATTTAAAAAAATTAAAAAATTCTTGCATGTTTTTTGCTTATAACATGCAGGGTTTCAACCAAATTTAAAGCCGGTTTCAGAAAAATCGACAAAATATAGAAGAAACAATATAGTGCAATTGGATTATAAATATATTAAATATTTTAGGAAATATGAATAGTTGTATAAAATAATTTTTATGTGCGCATGCGCGAACGATAACAAGGATCATTTTACATAATTTAATAGACAACTCTATGGAGCAACTTATTAAAAAAATCTAGTTGAATATCGTGAAAATTCAGAAAGATATCGGCGTTAAAGAGAGCAAATTTTTAGTTGTTCACTAAAAGCAGCTGAATGATAAGGGATTTTACACAAATTGTCATTTTTTATTAACTGAATTTTAGAAAAAAGTTAGTATTTAGTGAGTATCAACGAGTAGATTTGGAAAAAATGCTTCGATTTTGATACTTCTTTTGATCATGGTATAGGCTCGTTATGGTGGTTATCCAAGAAGAACTAAAGCATCAATAAAAAATTAAAATTAAAAATTAAATATGACAATTTGTGGAAAAACCCTTATCATTCAGCTGCTTTTAGAGAACTACTAAAAATTTGCTCATTCTAACGCCGATATCTTTCTGAATTTTTACGGTATTTGACTAGATTTTCTTTAATACGTTGCTCCATGGGCGTACCCAAGGGGGGGGGGGCTGATTAATCCCATATTGTGCCCCTATATCCCCCTACAGTCTCCCCCGAAATTTTCGAAAGTGATATGAAAAAGTGCTGCTTTTTCGTCTTTCTTTTTAGGGAAAAATTTTAATTTTTTTCAATCATACAGCGGACTATCCATTTTCATAAGTTCCATATTAGTCCACATTGACAAAAAAGGAGAGAAAGGGGCAGACGGGGTTATAGCCCCCTCACTCCGCCCGATATAGCCGAAAAATGAAATGAAAAAGTAATTTTTTCTTACTTTTTTAAGGTAAATCTGTAATTTTTTCTTCTGTCTTATAGCAAAATAGACATTCTCGTTAACATCATATCAGTTCACATTGACATCACAGCATACCCAAAGATAGGGAGGAGGCTGATGGAATTTCATCCCCCTCCTCTCGAAATGGTCGAAAATGAAATGATAAAATAGTGCTGAATTTTTTCTGCCTGCTTAAGATAAATTTGCATTTTTTTCACTATCGTTCAACAGACTATGAGCTTCCTTCGCATAGTTCCATAGTAGTCCATATTGAGACCAAAGAAGAGAAAGGGGGCTGACGGAGTTACAGCCCTGCCCCCCCCTACCCCCCCCCCCAAAAACCCCCAGAAATACTCGAAAAATTAAATGAAAAAAGCGTTTTTCCTTACTTTTTAAAGATAAATCTGTAATTTTTTTCTTCTGTAATACAGCAAAATAGCCATTATCGTTAACTCCATTTTCGTCCACATTGGTATCACAGCACACCCAAAGATGGGGAGGGGCTGCTGGAATTACAGCCCTCTTCCTCTCGAAATAGTAGAAAATGAAATGAAAAAATACTGCTGAATTTTTTTTCTGTCTGTTTGAGATAAATTTGCATTTTCTCCCCTATCATTCAACAGACTAGCCGCTCCCTTCGCTGTAGTTCCATATTAGTGTACAGTGACACCACGTTATACCCAAAAAGGTAGAAGGGGGCTAATGGGGTTACAGCCCTCTCCCCAAAAAGTCGAACATGAAATGAAAAAGTGCTGATATTTTTCTTTTTGTTTGAGATAAATTTGTATTTTCCCCCTATCATGCAACAGACTGGCCACTCTCTCCTCTTTAGTTCTATACTTATGCACAGTGGGCCCACATTACACCCAAAGAGGTGAAAGGGGCTAATGTGGTGCCCCCTTCCTTAATAGTCGAAAAAGAAATGAAAAAAAGGCTTATTTTTTTCTTCTTGTTTCAGATAAATTTGTAATTTTTCTTCTGCCATACAGCAAAATAGCCTTTCTCGTTAAATCCATATTAGTCCACATTGACATCACAGCATACTGAAAGAAGGGGAGGCGGCTGATGAGCTTACAAACCCCTCCTCCCGAAATAGTCGAAAAAAATATTGCTTTTTTTCTTTCTGTTTGAGATAAATTTACATTTTTTTCTCCTATTATTCAACAGACTAGCCACACTCTTCTGTTTAGTTCGATATTAATGCACAGTGACACCACATTATACCCAAAGAAGTAGAAAGGGGGGTGATGGGCTTACAGACCTCTCCCAAAATAGTTGAAAATGAAATGAAAAAAGTGATGAATTTTTTTATTATTTTTGTTTGAGATAAATATGTACTGCAATTGTTTTCTGCAATGCAACGAACTAGACTTTCTGCCTAGTGTCATATCAGCGCACAGTTATACCACTGTATACCCAATGATGGGAAGGAGGCTGATGGATTTATAGGGCCCCCCCTTTCGAAGTAATCAAAAATGAAAAACCCTCTTTTTAGCCCCCCACGGTATGCTATTTCTTTCTCCCAGCTTATTTTGTGTCCAAAAAATAACGTTAGCTTACATACGCTAGCAATAAACAAAGTAGATGTATCATTGTACAATTAAATCCTCTATAGCATTTTTTTAAATTTCTAAACATCGCACATTTTCAGTTTTTGTACCATCGTATTGGGGAAAAAAGTATTTTTTAATGCAATTTGTTTGAAAACTGCATCTCTATTTGTTTTTGAAATATTAATTTTTTTGTAGTTTTTAGCGACATTTTGGCAACTCAAGTACGCCATTTCTGTAGAAAGTAAAGAAAAAATTGCTGAAAAATAGCAATTATATCTTTTTGTTGCCATTTTCTCATAAAATGGAAAAAAAAATAATTAAAAAAAATTAAATTGAAAAAAAAAATTAAAATACGTGCTACTTTGAGAAAAATATAAATGAAGGATTTATGATAAAACAGGGAGCTATTATAAACTATATTTAATTTTAAGTTTCTATATTAATGCAAAAGACGTCATTTTACATAAAATGAAAGCGTGTGCTTTAAGTCTTAAAACTGAAATATGTTTTGCAGTAGAGTCCCGATTATCCGAGTCACGCTTAACCGACTTATTTTCTTCTGATGGACTGGTGGCTTTTATTATTATGAAACAGCCGTTATAAATGAAGCGTTAGGTGAAGATGAAAGAGCTGACGTAAAAAGTTAGAACTCTGATTTTCTGATCAGAATGGAAAAAAAAAATGGCCATAATTTTTTTTAACGCTTCATTTATAATGGCTGTTTCATAATAATAGAAGCCACCAGTCCACCAGAAGAAAATGAAGTAATGGAAATGCCGGGGCGACACTAAATTCTGAAAAAGCAGAATTCCTGTTCTCCAGTTAACTTTCATTTTTCTGTCGCATCTCCATGCCAAAAATTTGTGTTTTTTCCACGGTTTTATGACAAAATTTGCGTTTCCTCAGCAGTCCTTTGAAAAAATTCGCTTTTTCTGAGGCTTTTTGCCGAAATTCGCGGGTTTTTCGCACACTCCTTCGTCGAAATTTGCGTTTTTTCCACGGATCTGTGACGAAATTTGCGTTTTTTTTTCGTGATCATGTCGAAATTTGTGTTTTTTCCGCGTTTTTCGTCGGGTTTTTGATGAAATTCAAGTTTTTTTCGCGGATTTTTGCCGAAATTCGCGTTTTTTTTACGAAATCCTTCGTCGAAATTTTTTTTCCGTGGCTTTTTTGACGAAATTTGCTTTTTTTTCTCGTCATTTTGATGAAATTAGCTTTTTTCTGTTGCTTTTTGACGAAATTCGCGTTTTCTTTGACGAAAGTAGCGTTTTTTTTGCGGCTGTTTGACGAAATTCGCTTTTTTCCGCCGTCTTTTAACGAAATTCACGTTTTTCTGTGGCCCTTCTTTGTGAACCTGCTTTTTCTTTTTTGCTATCCTTTGACGAAATTCACATTTTTTCCGTTTCCGTTTGACGGAATGCGTGTTTTTTTTAGCGATCCTTTGTCGAAATTTGCGCCTTTTCTGAGGTCATTTGACGAAATTCGCGTTTTTCCGAGGTCATTTGCCGAAATACGAGGGTTTTTTTTTTTTTTTTTTTTTTTTTTTTTTTTTTTTTTTTACGCAATCCTTCGTCGAAATTTGCATTTTTTTTATAATATTTTTGATGAATTTCACCTTTTTTGCGATCCTTTACTAAATTAGCATTTTTTTCACAGCCCTTTGACGGAATGCATGTTTTAAGCGATCTTTTTTTCGAAATTCTCGTTTTTTCCGCGACCTTTTGATGAAATTCGCGTTTTTTCGGCGGCCCTTTGACAACATTTGCGTTTTTTTCGAGATCCTCTGTCGAAATTGTTTTTTTTCCGCGGCTTTTTGATGAAATTCACGTTTTTCTATGGCCCTTCTTTGTTACCCTGCTTTTTTTTCTTTTTGCGATCCTTTAACGAAATTCACTTTTTTTCTGCTTCCCTTTGACGGAATGCGTGTTTTTTTAGCGATCATTTGTCGAAATTTGCGTTTTTCTGGGGCACTTTGACGAAATTCGCGTTTTTTCTGTGGTCATTTGCTGAAATTAGCGTTTTTTAATGCAACCCTTCGTCGAAATTTGCGTTTTGTCCGCGGCTTTTTGACGAAATTTGCACTTTTTTCTCGTCTTTTTGATGAAATTTGCGTTTTTCTCTCTCCCTTTGACGAAATTCGCGCTTTTTCAGCTATCTTTTGAAGGAATGCGTGTTATTTTAGCGATTCTTTGTCGAAATTCGCGTTTTTTTACGCAATTCTTCGTCGAAATTTGCGGATTTTTGACGAAATTTGCGCTTTCCCCCGTCTTTTTGATGAAATTCGCATTTTTTCGATCATTTACGAAATTAGCTTTCTTTTCGCAGCCCTTTGACGGAAAGCATGTTTTAAGAGATCTTCTTTTCGAAATTCACGTTTTTTCCAGGACTTTTTGATGGAATTCGCGTTTTTTCTGCGGCCCTTTGACGAAATTCGCGTTTTTTCTGTGGTCATTTGCCGAAATTTGCGGTTTTTCCGCGGCTTTTTGACAAAATTAGCGTTTTTTCTCGCCTTTTTGATGAAATTTGCGCTTTTCTGAACCCGTTTGACGAAATTTACGTTTTTCCTTGTCCCTTTGACGAAATAAGCTTTTTTGCGATCCTTTACGAAATTAGCTTTTTTTTCGCAGCCCTTTGATGGAATGCGTGTTTTTAGCGATTCTTTTTCGAAATTCGCATTTCCCCCGGAAACTTTTGATGAAATTCGCGTTTTTTCTGCGGCCTTATGACGAAATTCGGGTTTTTTCTGTGCTCATTTGACGAAATTAGCGTTTCCTCCGCGAGCATTTGAAGGAATTCGCGTTTTCTCCCTGATCATTTGACGAAATTTCACTTTTTTTTCGCAATCCTTTGACAGACTTCGCCTTTTATCCGTGGCCCTATGACAAAAATTCTTTTTTTTTCCTTTTCGGATCCTTTAAAAAAATTGGAGATTTTTTTTCTGCGAACGGTTGTTGAAATCGTTTTTTTTTTTCGGCGACCACGTCAAAAATCACGATATTTTTTAAGTCCGAATTTTCGGAAAATTGGGAACAAAGTCACCCCCGTCCCTCCCCCCCCCACCCCCTGGCTACGGCCTTATTGGCAAAAATGTTTTCTGTTTATAACACAACTCAAAGTGTTTCGTAAGATTTAGAACATTATGGAAATTTAAGTCACCCCCCCCCCCGAAATAAAATCCTGGGTATGCCACTGCGTTGCTCCATATAGTTGACTATTAAATTATGTAAAATGATCCTTGTTATCGTTCGCGCATGCGCAGATAAAAATTATTTCATACAACTGGTTATATTTCCTAAAATATTTAATATATTTATATTCCAATTGCACTATATTGTTTCTACTATATTTTGTCAATTTTTCTGAAACCGGAGTTAAATTTGGCTCAAAACACTGCATGTTATAAGCAAAAAACATGCAAGAATTTTTTAATTTTAAAAAATAAATCACTATATCTCTATTAATATACATGCTATTCTTACACAAAAGAATGCACAAATTACACAATGTCTGTTTATTTATATTCGGTAGCGATAAATCATTTCGTGCATTTTATTTTAAAGGGTGATCTCAAGTATTATTTTTTTTCTTTGATTTTTTGTTGGCCCCCTAATTGCCCCCCTTATCAAATCGACATTGCTAAATATGAGGTCATACCTGTTCTTTTCAATCCTGAAATTCCAGAAGAATCTGTCAAGTATATTTCTAAATATTTGACAAAATGTCTAAAATTGAAAGTTGCCGGTCATTAAGGGCAATATAGTGTATATATGTGTGTGTATTTCCATACATTTTTTTAATATTTATATCAAATTTATAAGTAAATTATTCGCAATTTTTTTACCGATAAGATTAGAAGAGTGCACAGAATTCTGAGTTAACCCCTTGGGGACGAGCGTCTTTTACAGAATTTTTAATCTTTAATCATCGGTTTTTTAAAACAGAAATGTTTGCCTAATTGAATCGGGAAAATGGTCGGATTAAATAAGGCAAAATTTACAATAAAAATTTACTGGTGAGAATAATCTTGCATTCTGAGCACTTTACGGGGCATAAATACCGGTCGCATACTTGCCAACATTCAACTAAACTTCCGTAATATGTGAGTTAAGTTGACCCAGGTTATACGCGTCAATAACCAGAAAATTTATTTGATGTATCAATATATATTTAAAATTATGTTTCTCAATGACATCTATTTGAATTAATTTCTTTAGTAAATTTCTGGTTCGAAACGTGTTTAACCTGGGTCAATTGAACTCACATTTTACGGAAGTTTAAGGGAAAGATGGCAAGTATGCGGTCGCTCGCCCCCAAGGGGTTAAGAAACTTTTATAGGATCTGTGTAAAGTAGAACTTCAGCATAGTTTGGGGATGTAAGATAAATAGGTGGCCCATTTACGTATTAATGTTGGACTCGGAAAACATGCGCACACACAAAACACAATAATTCATTTGATCCTAGAATATTTTAAGAAGAGAGTTGCTAGGGTCTTATATACTTCAAGATAAGCCGAAAGATTTTTGTGTGTGATACTTTTCAACCAGGGGTCGTACACTTCAGGGAATTTTTCAGGATGAATATCAGTATTTTTTTACAGAAAAATAAATCTAGGTGATGCGCGAAATTTCGCACTATTTAACCCTTTGAGCTCTGGGAGTGAATTGCTTCAAAATGCACAAATGTCACATTGGCACCATTATTAATTTTGTAAACAACAGATTTGGCTTATAATATTCAGGAAAAAATGTGTTAATCTATTTTCAAATGAATTTGGTCAAATATCCCGGTGTCAATGTGACATTCTTAGATTAAAATTAAGTGGGAAGGAATTCGCCCATCAGAGCTCAAAGGGTTAAGAAGAGATTTTATTTAAGAAAGTACTGGTACAGAAGAATTTCCTGTTCGTAAAATTTCAGGACAAGTACGAGCCCTGTGTTCAACTGAATAATTTAAAAAATAGTAAAATGAAAAGTAGATTTTTTGAGACAGTTTTTAACCTAGTGATGATTATCAGTCAAATTTTATTTTTAACCATTAATGAAAAAGAAGCTGCAATGGTTACTTTTCAATTGCCTCAACCTTAAGAATAAATATGAAAAATTTCACTTTTTTAATGTCGTAAAAATATTTTAGTTTTTATTTAAGGCGGTTCTCAAAAAACATTTCTCCCCGCTCAACAACGCGAAACATTCGGGCATATGTTGTGAAACATCTTTAATGATAAAACCATAAACTTGAAGGCATCGTTATACAAGTGATTTATAATCGAGCAGATTTCTATTTTCCTATAAGTGAGTTACATCTTAAGGTATGAGCGATTTTTGTCTGAAGACGGCAGTCTTTTTATTTCTGTCATTTTAACAATATCGTACACATTACCATTCAACATATCTTGTGGCATAATTGTCTATCTCCTCTCTTATGAAGGTCTTCTAGTGCCAAATTTATTGTTGAGTCACCGCCCCCTGAATACTGGGCCAGAGCGCTGATACAAAAATGGCGGCTGCCGAAGGCGGATTTTTTCAGCGTTTGTACAGTCCCTTAAATATCCGCACCAATAATTTTAGTTTTTTCACCTTTACTTTTCTGGCATTAAACAAGTCAGGGAAATCTTTTATAAAATACTGGTTACATTTAAGAGACCGTACCATACCTACGTTAAAAAGAATTCGCCTTCGGCAACCGCCATTTTTGTGTCAGCGCTCTGACTTGGTATTCAGGGGTGGTGGTTAAGTTTTAATGGGAGAATATATTTTCCGGATTCTGCCATTTTTGCCTGAACTATCTTATAAGTTATTTCTTCACTTTCTGCGATTTTTCCTGAATTCCCCTCAATCTGCTTTTTGCTTTTACTGTAACCCCTTGAAGGGCGGTGGTTCGTTTTTAACCACTTAATTTTAAATACTAAATACCACATTTGCTTCAGAATTTTGGGATGAAAATTTTTATTTTATTAAGTACGTAAAGAAAACCATTTACTTATTTTATAAATTTATTTTAAAATTCTAGTGTCAATCAATTATTTCAACATTTTACGAATAGAAATACTTTGCCCCTGAAAGGGTTAAGCGATGATATGTTAATTAAGTTTCCGTTTCCTTCAATGAAAACTAGATTCAGCTTTCATCAAGTGGTCCACGTTCCGATTTCATTGAGTGTGGAATAAGATACTTAAGCTGAGAGTTTGCCGACGAAGTGAGATGTTGATTTAAATACTTTAAAGGAAAATATATTGCAATCAACGGGATACCTTTCAATCAAGGACGCTATGCTGCATTTTCGAATGATAATATATAAAGTGCTTTTCAGAATTACCAGTGACATTTTCATAGCAACGTGGGGAGAAATTTTGTTTCCTGTTAGAGTACAATAAACGCAGCAATTCGGTTCAAAACTTCAAATTTGACAACATTTTCTGATAAAATATTTTGCCTTTACTGAAAAACGGTAAAAAAGTTCGGTTACATAGTTTCTTAATAACAACACCCACTTTGATATGTTTAAGAACAAAAATGAGTTAGCTAATATGTCAGAAATTAACCAATTTCAATTTGAGAACAATCTTGAATAGAGGAAGTGACAAAAAAGAAAAAGATTATTGCGAACTGTTTTGAAGTACATTCTCGCATATAGATGGCGCCATAAATAATGTTTTACTGAAATATTTCCAATTTAAAACTAAAACCAACATTTAATTTAACCATTACTTCCGTATCACTGAAAATAGTTCTAATGTAGATCCAATTTTGGCGTTTTACATGAAATATGTCAAATTTGAGCCAATATTTCTCAAATGCCTGCTTTTCATTAACACTAGACGTACTGGGAATTTTATTCGAGTCATATAAAAATATTTCACTCTAGAATTTTTATTTAAAACTATTTTTATTTATCTTATTTCGGCGTGATTTATATTTTATTTTATATAGAAACTTTTGGTTCAAATCTAAATATTTTCATTTGGTACCGGTCAAATGACTGGTTCTGGGTATATTTAGCAATAAAAATATTTGCTCTGGAGAGCCAATATTCGACAACATTATCGTTTCAATGGCAATATTTACAATGTAAAAGAAGTACAGTGAAACCTCCTTGAGCGACCATCTCCATTAAGCGACCACTTCCCTGAACGACCATTTTTTCATGGAACGAAATTTATTCCGATAGGCTCAATACTAATTTTACCTCCATTCAGAGTCCATCCCAGTTTTACTCCCTCCATGAGCAACCCATTTCTTTGAAGAGAATGAAACAAATAAATTTTTTTCCTGGTCGCTTGAAGAAGGTTTTATTAGAAAAATAATTCCGGGGAGAGCATTATTCATCAAACTTCTAAACTAAGTTTATATATATATATTATTTTTATATGCCGGTAACTTTTAACTTTTAAATTTTAAGTCCCTTTGTGCCTTTTTGATGTGCCAATGATTTTAACTCTGATGACAAATTAAGAATGACGGCCAATAAACTCCCCCGCCTTATTCTGCCAGGAAATTCTCAAAGAAATAGATAAATTAATGAAATCGACATTGTTTGTTCCAGTCCAAAAAAAATTGCATTTATTTACTGAACTTCGAAAGGACTTTGAAATAAAAGTTATAAAAGATAAAACCGTAAAAGCAAAGCAAACGACAATGTATTAATTTTTTTAACTCTGTAGTAAGTAATTAACTTATGTAATTAACTTTTGTTTTGCTACTTAAATTTTCAATTTTTTTCCTAATGTGAACAATAAATTTTAGTAACATCAGTTGTTACCTTTTTTTCAACAATTAAAAAATCTAGATTTAAACATGACCTCCATTAAGAGACCACCTCTCGGAACGACCCATTTTTATTGGAACGGAACGTGGTCGCTTTAGGGAGGTTTTACTGTATATACAAAAATCAATTGCTTCGCATTCGAAACACAGCAACCTTTCTGTGCAATCTTTTAACACCTGGAAGGTCGCATTAAATTGCGGTTTAAAAATTCAAATTGCTTATTGGCCCCACTTTTTTTAAAAAGAAATATTCATCTTATTTATTGACAGGTAAAATGATACCATAATAAAGCTAATTACACTATTTTTATAAAACTGGTGGGAATCAAACAATCTGAATAAAAGACGCAGCCCGTGAATATCACGGGAGCGAGAATTAAGGGGTTAACCCTCTCGCTGCGCAACCCGAGAATTTCCCGGGCAACGTAAAATAGCAAAATTTGCGCAACCCAAGATTTCATCGGGGATGCATTTTCTCAGTCTAATTAACCCGCCTTGATCATTCCCACCAGTTACTTTTTATTGTCAATTTTGCCTTATCAAATCGGAATATTTTCCCGATTAAATCAGACGCAAATTTTTGTTTTGAAAAACCGGTAGCAAAAGAATAAAAATTCTTAAAAGACGCCGACGCGAAGGAATTAAGTACGCAATTTTTGATGCTATTTTTTAAAAAAAAAAACAATTACGCAGCGAGAGGGTTAAACGTTATTTTCGGATTTTGAACTGATTTGAAAGTAACACAGAAATATTGCGCTATTTGTACAAATTTGTAGACTCAACCAGTGTTGCCAACTGGCTACTTTTTTAAAATTCAGATTTCTTGATTGGCACCATTTTTTTTTTGAAATAGTAAAATTCGCCTTATTTAATGACATATTAATTAAGGCGAAAAGAAGGGGAATTTTACCATTTCAGAAAAGTGGTGCCGTTAAAATTATTCCGGTAACTTTTCTGGAAATATTTTTAACGGAATTTTTTACTGTGCAATATATGAAGGAAATAAAATACATACGTCTAAAATTGTAATTCGCTTTTCTTTAATAAATAGCTTTCCTACAACAGGTTTTGTAAAGTCTAATAATGTGATTTACCTAATCCACTTCTATCGTTTGCATCAAAGAATGTGTTTTCATAATACAGTAGCCTCCCGCTTAACCGGCCTTAACCGGACCGAGGGTTAACCGGTTAAGAGAAATACCGGTTAAAGCGGAAATATAAAAAAAAAAAAATTAAATAAGTATCTGCGTAATTTAATTAATTAAATCCGTACGATGCATTTAGTTTTTCAATTTGTGTAGTTTTAAAAAAGTACATATTTTCTATATTTTGTGAAATGAATACTAATTATAATTAACTGAATTGAAAGGAAAAATTATCACTGACAACAAATAATGAAAAATATCTAACACAAATTAAATTCTTGAAAATCGTGTCACACAGATTTATAAGAAGTTGAAATTGTTCCACAATATTTATATTTAAGTTAATGAGCTATAAAGAAATCAGTGACCTTCTTCTGTTGAAGGCAAGATGGTGGAAATTTTGCAGCATAATCGCCTCACCTCTTTAACATCATAATTTTAACCGAAGAAGCTGTTAGCCGCTGCTCAATATAGCGTAGCTCCAACTCTAATGCTTTTACCCCTTCTGTAAGTGGAATTTTAGCAGTGTCAAATTGTACTGATTCACGATCAGGATCGTCTTCGTATTGAACAGCATCAGTTGCAGTCCTAATTATGGTAAACGGTCACCTTTTTTCCTAGATTCCCTAATTATATCCTCGTCAAGTAATGTTTCATGCTTGAGATCTTTATCAGACTCAAACAACTCTTTTTACGGTGATCTGTTTGCATCCCTTAAGCTTTTTAAATGTTTTTAGATAGATCAGACATAATAGAGTTCCGGAGGGCGGGGGATTGCACTTCGGCCATTGAAAACACAAAATCTCAAATCTTCCGGGGGACATCTCATTGTTCCTGGGAGGGAATTCCCCATTCCTCCGGGCCACACCCTGAATTCAACACTGGTCAAGGTCAACGCGTAACCACTTGGAACCGACGTTCTCCTTTCTGTATTTTGCCTCCTTCACATCGGGATTGCACTTTAAAACGAAAGCGTAAGCTGAGTTCCCGAGAACATCATCCCTGAATAATTGCCTGAAGTTGGGAAAAAAAGTCGGCTGGTTAAAGTGGAGTTCCGGTTAAGAAGAGGCCGGTTAAAGCAGAGTTCCGGTTAAGCGGGAGCCCCGTTTAAGAAGGAGGCTACTGTATTTATATTTTTTCAGTGCTAACCCTCTCGCTGCGCAACCCGAGATGTCCTTGGGCATGCATTTTTAAGTCTAATTAATACTATTTGGTTATCACCACCAGTTATTTTTTAGCGAAAACTTTGTCTGATTTAATCAGGACATTTTACCCGATTACGATAGTCAAAAATTTTTACTTTAAAGGACTGGTGATAACAGATTAAAAATTCGATAAAAAACGCTCATCGCGAAAAATTACTTACGCAGCGAGAGGGTTAAAATATCGTAATTTCCCGCGTATCCGGCGCGGCTTAGTTCAGTCTTTTTGTAACTGGAAATTTTATTGAAAACAAGAAGTCATGTAAGTGCTAAGCCCAAACAAGTCACATTTTATTTAAAATTAATTCTGGTAGGAAATCGAGTTATCTGAGGTGTTGCGGATGCGGGCGAAATTGCGGTATGTAAGTTCAAAAATTTTAGTGATCCTTTTAAAGTAAGAAAGGACAAAATTTCCTACTAATAATGTTTTAGCAGGGAAAAGTTTGTCATAATCCATCAGGAGTGCACAATTGTTCATCATTGTTTAAAGTATTTAAAATAAAACTTTAGTAACTCATCGACAGTGAATGTAAATAACAGGTGAAGAAAAAAAAAATATGGGTTTATAAAATTTTCGATTGTTTCATATCACAATTCGTTAACAGAAAATTTTTCTTACAAAATAACATTTTTTTTTTTTTTTTTTTTCAGATTAACAAAGAATGGACTTCATCATATGTTTTATAAATGCTACGCATTTCTGAATAATTAGTTTTTGCACAATTATTCTCGCTAAAGAATACTCTTAATTTTTCTCAAAGTTATTTAAATGAGAATATTCTTTGGGATTCATTATCTGTTTCATATATGAAACATATTCAGGCGAATTCTTTTATTTTCTTCTTTTAAGAAACTCAGTCATAGCTTAAACATAATTACTTTTTGTCTTGAAAGAATGCCACAATTTTCGTTTAGTTAAAAAAATACATATATGAAATATATTTTAAATGGGAAAACAAGCATAAGATTTGAAATTACTTGCTACTAATATAAAATGTGACATGATTGAGTTTCAAATTTTTGTCTTGATTGATTCACGAAAATTTTAAGGAAATAAAATCTTCAAATGTGGTACTTTTGAAATTAACACTAGAACCGCCGGCTATTTTACTCGATTTTTATTAAAATGTGTTTCACACCAGAATTTTTATTTAAAACCATTTAACTTATTTCATTAGCCTATTTTTGTGCTTCATAGATATAACATATCTTATGAAAAAATTTCTGGTTCGTATCGACTATTATCAATTTTGGCAGAGGTCAAAACGACCCCTAACGGCGGTTCTAGTGTTAAGGGAGGATAAGACTGGGTGCAATCCTATGGAAAATATGCCAGCTTTAAAAACCATTTCCTCGGAAACTACCCGACCGATTTCGGTGAATTTTAAAATCCATATTCATTGGATTTTGCTCAAGATTTACGGCAGACCTTTTTTTTTTTTTCTGCGACTAAAACTTTTTATTTTAGAGCAACGTCAATTTTTCAGAAATTTTCAATTTTTCAGAAAAAAAATTCTGAAACGAATTAAAGATTTTTAGAACTGTCTGCCATATATGATCTACTACAAAAAAAAAAAATATATGAGAATCGCGCGAGTACTTTGTGAGATAATCAGTGTTGCCAGATGGGCTACTTTTTTTTAAATTAAGATTCTTCATTGGCACCACTTTTTTGAAATGGTAAAATGCCATTTATTTAATGACACATTAATCAAGCCGAAAACAAAGGGAATTTTAACATTTCAAAAAAATGGTGCCAATCAAGAAATCTGAAATTTTAAAAAGTAACCCACTGGCAACACTGGAGATAATGGGGATTTTACCTGAAAAGAACGGTTTTTCCGGACAGACAACAAACTTAGAGACTTCTAACTTGTGTAAAGTTCATCCATAATTTTATCCATGGAACTATTAATAAAGAGGAGATGACATTTCTTTAAAATAGTGAAGCTTCAACTGTAACCGTTTTCGATAGGCTTGTACACCGCTGTAGCAAACTCCCTCCAGTAAATTTAAATAGACATTTCCCCCTCATTTAAGGCCTTATTAAGGCAAAAATTCACTTAGAATTACCGTATATACTTGCGTATAGGTCGACTCGCGTATAAGTCGACCCCCTAACTTTCGAATGCAAACTCTGCAAAAAATCAAAAACCCGCTTATAAGTCGAACCCCTAACTTTTTACTTCCATTTTGCGCAAAATCAAACCAAATATTCCTCTTGCCTATGC
This sequence comes from Maratus speciosus, assembly GCA_963932465.1. Lineage (NCBI taxonomy): Eukaryota > Metazoa > Arthropoda > Arachnida > Araneae > Salticidae > Maratus > Maratus speciosus. The sequence goes on along the minus strand of OZ010796.1, from coordinate 197,733,609 downwards.
GAAAAAGTAGTAAGTAAATAAAAATAAATCATTGAACAAATTTTTAATGATAAATTATTATTATTTGTATATTTTCTGTAATATTTTATTATTCATACACATAAAAAGTCAGAATTTTGCTTTTTTGATGTTTTATTTATTTTTATTTTTTAATTGACTGCGGGCTAATTCCATGAAAACTTGTCATGTCTGTCACATACTACGATTTTTGTGTACCGGTATTTTAGAACGGAAAAATGTGACTTATTTTATCGGAGATATCTCATCAATTGATTAAGCAGAAGCAAACTTTTCGAAAATAACGGTGGCCAACAAGCATAGCGATTTTCAGCTGTGTGACAGACATGACAAGTTTTCATGGAATTAGCCTGCGTATAAGTCGACCCCCCAAATTTGCTTGCCAAAAATTGTCAGAAATTCCTTGACTTATACGCGAGTGTATACGGTAATTGCAAAAATAGATGCCAATTTTTACTGGTGGAAGTTTGCTTTGGCAGTAGTGAGACACTGCTTTTCCGCCATATTGTGTCAACCTCGGCAACATCCTCTCAGAGTCAGTGCAAAAGATTATTATACCTGGGCAAGCGGTCACCAGTAAAAACAAATGGATAATTTAACCATATTTATCAGAGAAATTTCTAAACAAAAAAACGGCTGAAATAAGGGAAAATTTTTATTAAAAATTTACTGGTGGAAGTTTGCTCCGGCGGTAATCCGAAACTGTTGATTGGATGTACAAAATTAGCCGCCATCTTGTGACAACCACCTCAGTTACTTCACTCGCAACTCGTAGACAATACACTACATGTCACCCCCTCTTTATTCATAACTCCATTATTTTATCAAACACATTTGAATTAAAGTACGTATGAAAACTTGGATGAAATTTAGTTTCATATAAAAAATGAGGTAATGTTGTAAGTAACCCTTATCGGTTCTATGTCACTTTCCACGTGACTTACGGACCGTCATCTCTTTCACGAATTTTATTCGGTTTGTGCCACTTTTTTTTTATAAGCAAGACTTTTACTTGTACTTTTGAGAACATGTGCATAATACAAAATTTATTTTAAAAATATAGTGGTGTGAGTAAAATTTTAAAAATACGAATAATTATTAAATTTTTGCGTAAAATGAATGTGAATGGACGTGGCGTCCGAGTCGGTTTAATTCTCTTGAATTTTAACGTTTGCTTCTAATGGTCAGAAAAAAGGGCACACCAATGGATTCAGAAACGTTTAAAGAACTTTTTAAGCCAATAAAAAATTTCACTCGTCTCCCCTTAAGCCCTTAAGCGTCACGCCCGATAATTGTAGGCTACTTTTTATTTAATTCAGATTGTCCGGAAGGGGGTGGGCTCTCCGTGGGGAGTCTTTCTAATGGAACATAACCCGCATATACGTAAGGTTATCCAAGGTTAGAAGAAAACCACGGAAAACTCCGAGTGATTAGGCCGACGGCCACGATTGGGTTCGAACCCAGCACCTCCAGTCTACCAGATAAGAGAACTTCACGGCCACTGGCGGGGCTTTTTGAAGTAGAAACATTCACCGTACTTAATGGCAGGTAAGATGATACGAGAATAAAGCCGACTACACTGTTAAAAAAATGGAGGGAATCAAACAATCTGATTTTTTTTTTTTTTTTTTTTTTTTTTTTTTTTTTTTTTAAATAGCCTACTCTGTCCGTGAAATTCACGGTCGCGAGAATTAAGGGTTTCACACTAGAACTCCCGGAAATTTTACTCAAGTTTCATAAAAATATTTCATACTAGAATTTTTATTTAAAATTATTTAAGAGATTGATTTAACGCATTAATGTGCGGATGAAATTTATTTTATTTTATTAAACAATTTCTGGCTCCAATGGGCTTTTAACCATTTGGTAGGAGTCGAATAGACTCCTTCCGGGCATTCTAGTGTTAAACTGTATTTAAAGGGACAAGGTCTTATCTTTTCAGTCAGCGGTAAATAATAATAGACTGGTATGTTTAAAGTAGTATAGTTCTATGAAGCCTTAATCCTTTGCAGTGCAGGTGTTCATTTTTTGAAGCACTTAACTCGTAAATGCTTTATTGGCACCAGGATTTCGGAATGAAACTTTTTTCTTTTATTATGTACGTGAAGAAAAGTTTTTACTTATTTTCAAATAAATTTGTTTGTAACTTCTGGTGTCAGCCAATCATTTCAGCATTTTACGAATACAAGTACTTTGTCTTTGAAAGGTTTAAAAGCTTATAAAGATCACGTGGACAGTGTTGCCAATGGGCTACTTTTTTATTATTCCGATTGCTTAATTAGCAACACTTTTTTCAAATGGTATGATAAACCTTATTTTCGTCTTATTTAATGTCATTAAATAAGGCGAATTTCACTATTTTTAAAAACTGGTGAAAATCAAGCAATCTTATTTTTATTATTATTATTATTATTTAAGTAGCACACTGGCAACACTGCACAGGGAGACATTTACAAAGCAAATGTTAAATCGATGACAAAGTGTTTTTTTTTTTTTGTTGTTGTTGTTTTTATTAAGACAGATCTTGCGCTAAATCTAAAATAACACAGTTTTAATAGCTTTAACCCTTTAATGCCCAGGGTAGAATGCGTTCCAGAAATTGCGTAATTCAGAGAATCGGAATTCATAGCAGAAAAATCTAAATAATAATTTTAGATTATTTTAATAACGAAATGCCAATTAGTAAATAAATCAAAAATTTCCATTTTAAATTTCTAGTGTGAGTACGGAATATCTGAAAAAAAAAAAAACCACCACTGAATCGGGAACCCTGATGGTATCATACATGACATAGCTGCCAACTTTTACGCTTTTTTGCTACCAGTAAAATTTAGTAGAGATTTTCGCCTTCTTTAATCATGAGATTTCGACGATTAAATAATGCAATACTTACTATACAATTTTAGTGGTATGAAGAAAGCGTAAAAGTTGGCAGCTATGCCATGGGCATTTAAGGGTTAAGCTTCGCGCTCGATAAGTGTAGGCTACTTTTTTAAATTCAGATTGTTTGTTTGCCACCGCTTTTTTTGAAGTAGATGGTGTGGTGTTGTTTATGACGGTCGTTTATCAACGCGAGGGGTCAGGGATGGCAGTTTGGCCTCCATTTTTATTTCAAAACTCCAAATTCACGCCAGTAATTTTGAACGTAGAATCCTTTATTTTATGCAATGGCAAAATTTCTGCCATTAAATAAAGAAAGAAATACTATTTTTAATTTCTGCCGCGAATTCGGATTTTCTGATTAAAAATGGAGTTCAAACTGGCAACACTGCGAGGGACATAGGCCCGAAGGGGGGAGGAGGCACTCTCCGTGGGAGATCTTTTTAATGGAACATAACCTAACCCATATTTCAGTAAGGCAATCAAATTCCGGACGATTAGGCCGACGGGCGCGAAACGGTTCGAGCCCAGAGCTTTCCATTTACCAGATGTGAGAGCAGAACCTCTTGGTCACTGGCATGGGCGTAATCTGGCGGGGGCAAGGGGGGTTTTCCAGGAGCAGGGGCAAGACTTACCTTTTGCCCTTCCAGTTTTTTGTATTGTTTAATAGTTAAGGCAGAGTTTTGTATTTTAATTTTATCTTCATTTTTTGTTATTTAACTATTTATGTGCTATCTTTCATGCGAACTAGAATAAATATTGGATAATTCAAAATAACCCAGTATTAACGTCTTCATGTTCATAGCAGTATAATTTTTGTTTTATGCCAACAAAATCTTTAATGGAGTAGGCAAAGTTCAAGTAAAAATATTTCCCCTGCTCTTTAGTTTCTGAAAATCGGAACCTATTTTTCTCTTTCTCATTATAGAGCTGTTCATCTACACGTATGGAATAAATCTCTTGACTTTGACCATTGTCGTTTTCTTTAGGATAAAGTAACCTTGGGGTAATAGGAATACAACTCCCTGATACTGCCAGCTATAGTCCCCTATTTCGTGGTATCAGTCACAGAAATTCACGGTGCTCATAAAACTTCATCGAGTTTCACTGGAAAATACATCAAAAACAGAAATGTAAAGCACATTTTCCGCTTATAGAGCAAATCCTTGTTTAATTAAAAGGTGCGTTAATATGCTTTTTTCAAAAATCCCGGACGATGGACTTAATTCCGGACCTCTTCTTTTCCAAATGTTCTGTGGTCGTCAGCAAAAGAGAGAAGAGTCTCAATAATAGAAAAAGCCGGATATAAACATGTCAACGATGTCCACCGCCGACCTTTAACCACTAAACAACCGATAGATATCATAAAACATGAAAGGGGGTGCCTGTCCACATCAAACCTTTCAACGAAGAGAAACATAATCGCTTTGATGCTTTAGTTTTTTATATATTGAGCAGGAAAATTACAATGAGGTAGTCATAGAGCAGTTGGTTTCAAAGGCAGAGAAAAATCTGCTATCTTAAGTAAAATAATGCTATAAAAATTGATAAAATATCTTTATTAACAATGACGATTGTTTCGTCGCACAAACGGCGATATTTTCAAAATCATTCACAATAGAAAATATTTTCACATAACTGAAAAACAATAAACATAGTAAGCAATGTCACGAGACATGATGCATAATAAAAACATTGCAAAAATAAAATAAAATTAAAATTAAATTAGCTATTTGCGAGCGTGGATTAATTTTCATATAATTTAACAAAACAATAACATGGCAAACAATGTCACGAGACAACATGCATAATGAAAAACATAAAATAAAAATAAAATTATCTTGGCTATTTGCGAGCGTGGATTAATTTTTACTATTGTTACTAAAATTACATAGCATCTCTTTCGAAATTTTAAGCATATCAAGGAATACTGAATCATTGCAAATATTCTTCTTAAAATTCTTGTATTAAAATTAATTTCTTACACATTATGCTTATAAAATAAGATTTTTTTTTTTTTGTCCAGAAATTTTTTGTGCTTTATTTCAAAATGTTCTATGAACGGTAGAATTGTTTTATGCCAGTCATAGCCATAGATTATAGAACTTAAATCAAAATAGAAAATTATTTTCACCATACACCTTCCCTTTAAAATATATATATATATTTTAATGTAATTTAAATTGTCAAAGTGTGAAAAGCTTCAGTATAGAAAGTAATGTTGCTTCCTAAAGCAAATAAGATACTAAGATAGATTATATATATAGATTATATATATAGATTATATATAGATATATAAGATAGATTCTCCCTTATGCTGGAATTTCTGAAAATTTTTTACAGATCTACACCGAATAGATCTACCCCTAGAACCCAAAACCAACCCCAGTAAAATACTTTATCTATCTATCTATCTATATCACTTTTTTATGGACACAATAACTTCCACAATTCTGCACAAATCTTTTCCAAACTGATACATAACATCAAGGGGCATAAAATCTCGGGCAAGTTCGTTAATGGGCAAAATCGGACCAAGGGGATGGAAATAGGGAGGGGCTTTGTGAAAAAAGAAAAAAAACCCATAACTTCTTAATTATGATACATATCGACAAAGTTTAAAGTTATTATTACTTCTAAAAAAAAGGGCCAAAAACTTATGTATGACAGATTTTTGATACATTTAAAAATGGACTCAAGGGACGAAAAAAAAATAGGGTTTTGGGGAGAAAAAAATTCATAACTTCGTCAATTCACAAGATATCAAATCCAAATAATTTTATTGTAAATTTTCTTAATATTATCTACAACTTTTATATTGACAAATTTTTGATAGGTCCAATTCTTACCGCAAAAAAATTAAGAACGAAAACAAAAAGGGGAAGGGGGGGGGGGTTGAAGAAAAAAAAAATAACTGCGTCAATTCACAAGATATCAAATTCGCATGAATTTATCATATATCTCCTTAATATTATTTACAACTTTTATACTGGCAAGTTTTTGATAGGACTAATTTTTACAGCAAAAACAAATAAAAAATACATAGAGGTTGAAGAAAAAAATATCGCATTAATGATGTATTCATATCCAAACTGCTTATTTTCTGACTCATTTTTAAATTCATTTTTGCTTTCAAACTCATCCTACCTATTCAGAAACTATGTAATGTGCCGTAATGGTCGATTTTTTGAGGCAGAACATACTCAAAAATGTGATGTCAAAGTGGGCATTTTGAACAGAATTTCTGAAAGCGATTGTGTTGGAAACAAAAAATATGGTTCTACTGAGAAAATAAGTGTTTATAAATCAAGTTCTAATTAATTGAACGAAAAATAAAAATATAGCTCGCTTATAAATGCCTTAGAAAATCACGTCAGCAAGTTTCATGTTTTTCCTTTTAAAAATTAATCTGAAAATGTGTCAGAAAATTTCGAGTTGTTGAGCATGGAAAAATATTTTTTGAATGCTGCCTTAACATGATTCTGATAAAACCAGCTCTTATATAAAAATGAAATTAAAAACTCATCAAAAGCGGCCAGATAAAATTGTTAAAATGGGTTTATCTCTAATCATAATTTATAGTTTTTTTGTTGAAATTAGTACTTAACTTCGAAATCTACTTGCGCCTGTAGGCCGAGCTGGAAGGGATTTTTAGTGATGTTATGATGCATCAAACATGATGAAATTTATATGTGTCACTGGGGTGAACTATGGTAGGCTTTCTACAGAGTATGAAGTAAACAGCATATATATATATGTATGTAGTTCATTTACAGGACTGACTGTAAAACATGATTGCCAAAAGTGCGTTTTCAGCTGCTGCATGTGTTTTAAACTTTAAAAAAATTGTGTCATTACGTGATGACTTTAAATTCTATAGGTCATAGACAAATCTGAACGTAAGGAATCCTAAGCATTTCAGCTTATGGATGTGAATTCCTAAAGTGTGTTTTAACCCTTAAATGCCGATTCTAAAATACTATTAGGATAATATTGAAGCTAAAATGCCTAATGTTGCCAATAAAATACATTCTGAAAATATTATTAAATCGATTTTCAACATGTAGATGTCAACACTTGTGCTGTTTAGGAACAAAGATAGATTTATTTTTTCAATTGTTGCTACAAGTTCTTTTTGGAAGCTTGCGAAATGCCCTATTTTGTTCTGCAATGAGCAAGTAAAATTTATTTCTTATTATAGTTCCTAAAATTCTTGTGTGTTTAATATTATAAAATTTTATCAAGGAAAATTATTTTTTCAATTAAAGACCAGTATTGACGATTAGTAACAAACTGTTTTTCAGCCGTAAACCATACTTAAAACAAAATATGATTTTTTTAAGTATTTTTCCATGATTTATTTAAAAAATGAAAGCCGAAAAACATTATTACGATGAGTTTTGAAAAATCAGACAATTAAGGTTAAACTGTGTAAACTGTGTTTTCCAGCTGCACTATAATTTATTTACCAAAAGATGCTTCTAGAATATAAATAAATTCATATGGCTGCGTAAAAAGAATTAAATATATTGCCGCCTATGGATGTTAATTGCTGTAAGTGTCTCTTTAGTTGTGTTAAGCATTTACCAGCTGAATTAAATTTTTGGTATTATTTGAAGTTTATAAAGCATATAGAAACAGGTTTACTCCCAAAAATTCGTAGTAACATTTATGGAATTGTTTCCTGAAAATGCACATTCAACTCAACCAAATTTTACTGTATCATTCATACTAATGGCTGAACAAAAGGATATTGATACATTGTCTTCTATAAATGGCAATTCCGAAGAAAACTTTTTAGTTGCTTTAGGTGTTTTCCAACTGTTTTACTATTTAGTTTCATTATGTGGTATGTCTAAAGCTAAGCTCCATAGATCGTATATACATTATCTACTATGAACAACAACTCTTGAAAATGGATAACTCTTGAAAATAGTTCTGTGTATTTAAAATTGTTTAATTCGATATCTCACTTTATTGTATAAAAAAATGAAATTTCTTTCGAATAATTTTGGAAAATGTTTTATAATCTATAACTGATGCACGAATTTTCGTTCTTGTTTTCTTCACTTGAAACGTTGTGAAGAGGTAGAGTTCAAAATTTTCTAAATTTATGGTGCAATGTAAATTTTTAAATACTTAAACTAAACTTATTCCATGTACTCTAAAACTCACCACAAAAATTTTAGTCATTCCAATCAGAACACTAGTTAAGACTTTTACTTGAGTATTGGATCAGACATAAGAGATATAATGGGTGTGTGGTCATTATTTTTAAATATTCCGTTAAATACATAAAATGTGCAATTTATGATCTCTCCCTATGTTTTCTTGTATGGTTGAACATTAAAAATTTTGTACTCTATTTGTATTTTATTTTCTGTATTGTATTTTAAATAAGACTGCTCTGCCCAACAAGCGCAAAAGGTTTTGATACATTTACAAATTCATTTTTTAACGGAATTGCCTGTCTATGGAAGCGATTTGGAATCGAACTGTTTCCCATTTTTTGATAAATAAATTACCTATTGTGTTAGAAGCGATTTTGATCACGTGACAAAGACTTTTTCACCCTTATTTGAGTGGTTATTCCTCTTTCGCGCAGAAATTCGGTTCAAAACGTCCACTTTGACAGTATTTTCTGAAAGATCTATTGCGTTTGCAAAAAAAAAAAAAAAAAAAGAAGAAGAAAAAGAAAAAAAGTTCGATTACATAGTTTCTGAACAACAACACCTGCTAGTTTCATGCATTTCCGAACAAAAAAAAAAAAAAAAAAAAAAAAAACTTATGTCATAAAGTTGCCCTTTTGGATTTGAGAACAGCCTTAAATTTAAATATCAAAGCTTTCAAGTATTTAAGTGTGTGGATAAATGGGGGGAGGGGAGAATAAATTTGTACAAAAGTGCCTGGAGACTTTCCCCCTCCCCCCCCAATCTTAGAGCCCAAGTTACGCCTATGGTCACTGGTGGGGCTTTTTGCAGTGGAAATATTCACCTTACTAATCGGCAAATAAAGTGATGCGAGAATAAAAGCAATTACACTATTTTAAAAAATCTGGTGGGAATCAAACAATCTGAATTTTTTTTAAAGTGGCCTACACTGCCCGTGAAAGTCATGGTCACGAAAATGAAGGTGTTAACCTGTATTTTTAGGAAAAAGGTCTTACCTTTTCACTAAGCGGTAAATAATAATAGACTGGTATGTTTAAAGTAGTGTGGTTCTATGATGCCTTAACTCGTTGCAGTGCGAGTGTCATTTTTTGGGCCATTTAACTCTAATTCGTAAATGCCAGATTGGCACCAGGAGTTCGGAATGAAGTTTTTCCTTTTATTAAGTAATTGAAGAAAAGTTTTTACTTATTTCCAAATAAATTTGTTTGTAAATTCTGGTGTCGTTGTTCATGGAGCCAAAATAATTAATACACAAAAGCTTTTGCATTATTGGAAAAAATGAGATTGACTGAATAATTAATAAAAGTTTTAATTAAATTAAATTGGTTTTTTTTTTAATTTTATATTAGGAAAACTTATAGAGGGTAATCTTTTATATTTAGGATAATTTTAAATTCAAACTCCTTTTATTGAATTAAGTAACAAAAGTTCTTAAAAAATGTAGAATATACAAATCGTACAAAAAGAACAGACATGGTTCAAGTTTTATGCTGAATGAAAAGAAAAGTTCTGAATAACAGAACGCTTTACATTTCTCACCATGGAACTATTAATAAAGAGGAACTGAAATATTCTTAAAATAGTGATGCTTCAACTGTAACCGCTTTTGCAAGGGCTGATTGCCTCCGGTGAAAACTTCCACCAGTAAATTTATATAGAAATTTCCTCTGCATTTAAAGGCTTTAATGCTACAATTTTTCAGTCATAAATAATGGAAGAAACATATTTTCAATTTTACTGGTGTAAGTTTACTTTTGCAGTATTAAGACCCTTCGTTTCCGCCATATTGTGACAACCGGTGAATCAAACTTAGTGTTTTACCAACCAATCTGACATCAGTAAAAACAAATAGAAGTTTTTACCATATTAGTGAGAAAATATTTCCATAAATAAGATGCATTTTCTATTCAATTTTACTAGTGGGAAGTTTGCCCCGGTGGTATTCAGAAGCTGTAGATTCGATTTAGAAAAAGCAGCCGCCATCTTGTGACAACCTCCTCAGTTACTTCACTCGCAACTGGTAGACAGTACACTATTTGCACCCTCCTCTTTTTATTCATAACTCCATTCTTCTTACTCATTATTTCACTCGTACATAATGCCATAACATTCAAAATGTGACAGTGTGGGGGATTTTAGATTTTTTTTGTACTTTTCATAATTCTTTTTGTACTTTTCATATTTTTTTAGTACATCTGAAAAAATTCTTTCTGGAGATTTAGTTGCGAATGTCCTATGTAATAGTGAATCCCTTAAAATTAAATGAAAGTTTTATTTTCCTTCTTCTTTCTTTTACTGGTGAAAAGATAAATTGCGTCAATTAAAATATTTGCAGTTAGAAATGTGTAGTGATTTTTTTTTTGTGCACTTCAAGTTTATAATTATGCTAAATAAATCATGAGTGAGAATAACATTTTTTATAATTTGTTTCAAATATTGTAGATAATAAGATAAAGGAAATTCTTATTTTAACTAATTACACCAGACAACTTTCAATTTTTTCGAGCAAGAATTTTATTTATTTCATTAAAAAAAAAAAAAAAAAAAAAAAAAAAAAAAAAAAACTTTATAATTTCTGTTGGTAAATTGTAATTATTGAACACTGACACATTTAGTTGCAACAGCAAAAATAAAATAAAATAAAATAAAAACAGATGTGTTTTATTGAGCAAATGAAATTCCTGTGTAATATGTCGTATGACATCTATCACAGTTTTCTCTTATATATTCCCTTTTCAAGCTCCTTCCGCTGCCAATCTAACATTTAACTTTAATACTTAGAAATTATTTAAGTTTCACGTTCCCCACCCCCGCAAATGAAAAGCTTTAATTTAATTTTATACTTAAAATTACACTAGTCCAATATCTATATGCCTTTTGTCTCACAATTAAAGAAACTAATTAAATACTTTTAGTCTCATCAGTTAGAGAAAGGCCACGGCCAAACGATCGAGTTTGGCCGTGGAAAGGCAACCAGTATTTCTGTCTACTTTCATATATTATCACTAGAACCGCCGGAACTTTTACTCAAGTGTTATAAAAATATTTTACACCATAATTTTTATTTAAAACTATTTAGCTTATTTATGTAACTTATTTCTTCGTGGTACATATTTAACTTATTTTAAAAAGAAATTTCTGATTCGAATCGAAATATTTTCATTTGGTACCGGTCAGTGTTGCCAGATTGGGGATTTTTTTTAATTCGGATTATTTGACTGTCACCACTTTTTTTAAATAGTATGATTCGCTTATTTTTCAGAATTTTTAATCCAGTTTTAAGTAGGTCAGATATTTCTATTTAAAAAAAGCGGTGACAATCAACAATCTGGGGACAAAAAAGTCACCAATCTGGACCACTGGTACCGGTCAAAATGACCTCTATGGCGGTTCTAGTGTTAAATTCATTTTCCCACAGTTTTTAATTTAACCGTTGAGAAACTTTCTGGTAAAATGAAAACAAAATTTAAATGAAACGTGTCCTCTTTGATAGCTGGACATTTTTTCCATAGCTGCCAACATCTTACGCTTTTTTGTTCCACAAAAATGTTATATTAAATTTTACCTTTTTTAATCGTCGTAATCTGCCGATTAAATAAGGCAAAATTTTTTATTAAATTTTTGCGGCATAAAAAAAGCGGAAGAGTTGGCAGCTATGCTTTTCTCACTCATACTTTCTTTTCTTGTTAACACTTTGAAGGGAGGTCTGTATAATAATATAAAACCGAAGAAGCTTAAGCTATTTTGAAACGCATTCACATGAATTTAATGATACTTAACCCATTAGTGCCTGAATTTTTTTTCAACTCAATATTGTGCTTAATTATGGTAAATGGTGTAAAATGAACGTAAAAAATAATAAAAAAATTCTCTTTGAAAAAATATTTATTTAACATATAAAAATCTAAACGTCCCAATTTTGGGACACTAGGCACGAGGGGGTAGGTGTTTTCTCCGTTACTTTCTAAGCATTATATCTAAGTTTTATGGCATTTAATTTGTTTCAAAAAGGTTATATATCATTCGGGTTATTATTTGACTATAAAAATTTCTTTATTTTTACTGTAAGGGGGGGGGGGGGGGCTGGGCTTTGCTCAAGAACAAGACCCCCTTCCTCCTCACCATTAACTATTGGCATAGAAAAAATTTATAATAATCAGTATTTACTAATTAGAGTATATATACCGTATATACTCACACATACGCCGACCCACTAAATTTTGAATGCAAATTCTGCAAAAAATCAAAAACTCGCGTATGTCGACCTCCTAACTTTTTACTTCAATTTCGCACAAAATCAAACCAAAGATTTACTAATGCGAAAAATTAGTAAGTAAACAAAAACAAATCACTGAATTTTTTAAATAATAAGTTAATAATATTTGCATATTTGATATATTATTTTCTTATGTATACACATAAAAAATCAGACTTTTGCAGTATTCAAAGTTTTTTTTTTTTTTTTGGCTTTTGTAATTGACTCGCGTATAAGTCTACCCCCCCCCCCCCCCCGAATTTACTTGCAGAAAATTGTCAAAAATTCTTCGTTTTACACACAAGTATATATGGTGCCATAGAATTTCGATTATCTGACCCTCGTTTAACCGGAACTCTCCGTAAACCGATGTCGATATCCTGAATTTTTTTCAACTTTTTTTTTTTTTTACTTTCACATTCCTATTGTATACAAGCATTCCTTTCCAAACCACGAGTAGAGATAAGCATTTTGGTTCCCCTTTCTTCGAATTCCGTTGAAATTAGCTTGAGCTCCCTCAAGATCCGATCCCGGTATAATTGTACCCTTGCCCCTCCCCCCCCCCCTTGTGTACACGTCCCTGTTCTAAAGAAATAAAATTATTTTCATGTATAATTTAAATTTAGATATTTAATAAGCAGTTTAAATAGTCCTAATAGCAGCTCGATGACGATGTTACATATTAAAGTAGATGATTATTGATAAATTCTGGATTATCGGGAAATTTCGATTATCCGCTGTCGGTTCGGTCCCAATTGCATCGGATAAACGAGGTTATACTGTATATATTTTAGTAACACCAGGTTTTCAAATACTAAATTAGTACAAAACATATAAATTTTTACTAAGCCAACAGCTAAGGGTGGGGATGGGTGGGTGTCTTGTTCTTGAACCGAGCCCAGCCCCTACCCCCTATAGTAATAGAACCCAAAGAATAGCCAAATAATAATCCGAATAATAATTTTATAGCCAAATAATAATTCTAATGGTATGTAACCATTTTGTAACAAAATAAATGGCATAAAACATACATTCAATGCATAGACAGTAAAAGAGAAAACCCCTACCCATTCGTGCCTAGCGTCCCAAAATTGGGACGATATATAAAGGTTCAAATTCAAACAAAAAAATAGAAATCTAGAAAAATGCAAAAATACGTATTCTAAAATAATGTTTCGTCTTATAAATAATACCACTTATAAAATGATTGATAAAAAAATAAAAGAAATATCTTATCTTTTCTTACGCGTCATATTATTTCAAGAAAATCCAAATTTGCGCTACAACAAACATTTATTTCACCTTTTTATTCTTAAAAATGCGCTTTCATTTATGGATAAATATTGAAAACAAATATTAAGGATATATTTTACAAAGTTTTGAAAGGATATCATAATTCCATTTGTAATGAGAATTTTTTTAAGAAAGCGTCCCAAAATTAGGACGCCAGGCACAAATGGGTTAAACAGAATAAAATTCTTTCAAAAATCTATCTAAGCCTTATTTACTAGGGTAAACAACTTCTTAGGCAGCTAAAATATAGTATGTCTTTGTACTGTAGTATTTTTAGAAGAGATATCTAGAAGCATTCTCAAGTTGAACACTTTTTGAAAAGGGGATTAATTGAAAGGAATGCCCCTGTATTGAAGGGAATTCTATCCCAAGAGAAAATGGGTGCAGAACAATTACAGGGACATTAGTTTTTTTTTTGTTTGTTTGTTTGTTTTTTTTGGTCAATCACAGGGAAGTGACCATTGTCCGCTTTTATCTCTCTATAACCTAAACCTCTATACTATAATCTCTCTATAAAGAAGAAAGGGGGATTAAAATGTTTAAAGGAATGCCCCTGTATTGAAGGGAATTCTATCCCAAGAGAAAATGGGTGCAGAACAATTACAGGGACATTATTCTTGTTTTTTTTTTTTTTTTTTTTTTTTTTTTTTGGTCAATCACTGGAAATGACCATTGTCCGCTTTTATCCCTCTATAACCTAAACCCATATGTGATTACTTAAAGGACTCCCCCATTCGCCGATTATCTGCGAAAAAATTATTATTTTTTGGTTTACTCGTATATAAGTCAACCCCCCATTTCAACTTCCAAATTTTGTCGAAAATTCCACGACATTACGTTTATACACTAGTATAAACGGCATATGAATATTTTCAGTTTCGGAACAGACATCGACCTGAAATATTCGATGAGCATTAAAAAATAAATAAATATTAAATGCAATCGAGAATTTTATAAAGAACGCTTTCATTGGTTTTAGATTAGTATCTCCACGTTTCTAACGCTGTTCTCAACTGCTCTGTTGAGCAAGCGCAATATGTTTTGACACATTTACAAATTCATTTTTTAACGGAAAGATATAAAATTGGAAAGCCTGACCATGAAAGCGATTTGGAATCGAACTGTTTTTTCCATTTTTTAATCAATCAATTAGCTATTGAGTTATAAGCGATTTTGATCACGTGACACGGCCTTTTTCTCTGCTTATTGACTGGATTTTCTTCTTTCGTTCGGAAGTTCGGTTCAAAATGCCAACTTTGACAGTATTTTCTGAAAGATCTATTTCGTTTACGAGAAAACGAAAAAAAACAGTTCGATGACATAGTTTCTGAATAACAACACCTTCTAGTTTCAGGCGTTGCCGAATAAAAATGAATTAAAACTTATGTCAGAAAATTGATCCTTTGGATTTGAGAACAGCCTATCCCGTTTTCTGATGCTACAGTTGTTCTCAAATCCAAATGAGTTACTTTCTGATACATTTCTGAAATTATTTTTGTTCGGAAACGCATGATATTGGCAGGTGTTCTTATTTAGAAAATACTCGTATGTGATCGATTGGCGTTTCGTATTTTCTTGTTACGTTCGAAAATCTTTCCAAAAATACTGTCAAAGTGGGCTATTTTAACCAAATTTCCGGAAGCGACAATGCGGGAAAGGAGAAAAACCTGTCGTCACCTGACAACAATAGTTTACTAACTACTCGATAGGTAATTTATTTATCAAAAATAGATAGGACCATTCGATTCCGAATCGTTTCAGTAGTCAGGCCTGAAAATTTTAGTAATTTACGTTTAAAAGTAAGCCAAAAATTGTACATCAAACGTGGCAAATGAGGTGCGTTCGTACTTAAACTAGTTTTATAGATATTCAGATATTGGTGCAATAGCTGTTGCACTCTTATACAAAAATGCATGAATACAAAATTTATTACGAATAT
Source organism: Maratus speciosus (assembly GCA_963932465.1). Lineage (NCBI taxonomy): Eukaryota > Metazoa > Arthropoda > Arachnida > Araneae > Salticidae > Maratus > Maratus speciosus. Next base: position 197,718,053 of record OZ010796.1, on the reverse strand, counting down.
ATATATTTTTAGTAATACGGAAATAATAGGGCTCCATCTTAAATAGGACGAAATCACCATGGCAACCTAGAATCATTACCTATCAAGGTATATCATTGAATTAATTACTTATGATAGGATTTAGTAGAATGAAGAAAACTTTCATTAATATCTTTTTAAGATTTGATTCAATTTCTTAAAATTTGAGATGACTCGACAAAATTCTGCATCGATTATCTATATTAAATTTCAAACCATTCGATTGGGTAGTTTTTTGCGCTGTTATATACGGACAGACGGACGTATCAGACGATAACTATAGGAGCTACGCATTTCTATAATTACGAATGCACATAATAAGTCAGAAAGTTCCGCGTTGTTGAGAAGAGGATGTGTGAAATGCCTTACAAGGAAGGATAAAATTTAGCCACGAAAAAATACTTTAAATCGTCAAATACAATTTAACGTTGATAAAAATATACCAAAATTTTGTTGAATTTTATTTTAGTTTGAAATACGTGAAAATGATATGTGAATTTAAATGCCTAAAAATTTAAAGAAGTTTGAACAGAAAGAAACAATTATATGAATATCGTTTGGAAACTAATTAGGCATACGACTTGAAAACTTCAAAATTTTCAAATGCTACATATAATAATTACTTTGAGCTCAGTTCTTAGAATTCATTTGAAACAAGCAATGTCGATTGAAATGATTTACATAATTTTCGTTTAAAAGCAACTTTCGATGCAGAAAATATTTGAAGCAAATACAGTTTGTTCTGGAACGTAAGACTGAAGTAATAAGTCTTAACAGAGGTTATTTAAACAACGATTTCAAAATTTACTATGAAAATGTTTTCTATCTGTGAAATGTCATCTTTATAACATTTTCCAGCATAGTTGAAAAGTGATTGTGGTTTCTATTCGACTGTCTCTATGTAAGCATAGCTCTGAAAACCTCTCGTACTTTTTCCAGAAATTTTTGTTATTTTTGAACGGGAAAATTTATTTAATAAAATGCATCTGGTCACTTTGAGGCAGTGGTGTATCCGGATTTAAATCACAGAGGTTATTTAAACAACGCTTTCAAAATTACTATGAAAATGTTTTCTATCTGTGAAATGTCATCTCTATAACATTTTCCAGCATAGTTGAAAAGTGATTGTGATTTCTATTCGACTGTCTCTATGTAAGCATAGCTCAGATAACCTCGGGGGGGGGGGGGGGGGTAAATCGTTGTTATCAAATCCTGCGAAGAAGAAAAAAAGTTTCCATAAATAATTTCTTAGTGAAAACTCCAATAATTTATATTTTCAAAAGACTTTAGAAGTGTATTTTATTTGTGAGTTTACGTTAACACTGTTACTTCTTTATTACTTTCTCGTTTAGGATGTTAGTGTTTTTTATTTATTTATTTATTTATTTTTACCATTCAAATACACGACGGTAAATACCAAGTTAATAAGCGGTGTGGTTTATATACAATTTCCTGACGGTTCTTTGAGATTCGTTCTATATTTACTATGATAGTCGTAACTGAAAGAAGATAAAGTTCGACTTTTAACATTAAGGGTCTACTTCAGTCATGCGAAAATGGAATCCCATGGAAGACATTTTTAAAGGTAGATCAATCTTCAATATTTTTAAATGGCTTTTTTTTTTTTTTTCGCATTGAGTAGCTGAGGTCGATCTGTATAAATGCCGGTATTATTTTTTTCCATTTTCTTTGCAGGTATTTTTAATGAGAATTCTTTTACTTTCGAAACCGGTTCCGAAAATAACAGTATCCTAATTAAAAAAAACAAACAAACCTGTAAACAAAATCGAAAAAGTAAAAAACATCTTTAGTACAGATCGATCTCAGCCATTACCGTCTCAATACTCAAGGCCTACGGACTGATTTCGTGACGTACCAAATGAAGATTAACCCCATGAAGGGCAAGCAATTCCGTTTGTGTAATGCTTAATTCCCACCGGAAATTTAGAAACATTTTATTTCAAAATAAGGAAAAGCAATTTTACGCCTTTTCTCCACTAAAGTCAGAAAATTAAAATTTCCTAAAATTTTTCTGGTGCAAATCCTGATTAATCGTAGGGGGTATATAATATATAACGCCGCCCTTTAACCCCTTGAGGGTCGGTGGGAAATATTTTATCCCACCTACGATTAATCAGGATTTGCACCAGAAAAATTTTAGCAAATTTTAGTTTTCTGACTTTAGTGGAGAAAAGTCTTAAAATTGCTTTTCCTTATTTTGAAATATTTTCTAAATTTCCGTTGGGAATTAAGCATTACACAAACGCAATTGCTTGCCCTTCAAGGGGTTAATCTTCATTTGGTATGTCACGAGATCAGTCCGGAGGCCTTGAGTAATGAGACGGTAATGTCTCAGCTAACCAAAAAAAAAAAAAAAATGTTTAAAATATTAAAATGCAAACGAGATATCTTAGAAAAATTCTTCCATATGATAAAGATTAACGAACGTGTTTTTTCGCCTGAGTGCAATAGCCTTTTAAGAGCATCCACGCGTATAGCGAGACAGGAGTGCGAATTCGCATACCAGAGGATTAATTATCACCAATATTTCTTAACATTAATTTTCGATTTATTCAATTATATAAATTCTGCGATCAGATAAGGCGAAAATTCGATTTATGCTATACGGATGTTTTAAAAAAATGCATATGACTTAGCCAACATCTATCCAACTTTATCCTACGTTTATAATTTTTCCAACTGTCCTCGAAAATAAATAAAAGCAAATAAGAGTTGATAAATTTATTATAAGTCAACACCAAAACTATAGGAATTTAGGAATTTTTTTTTATTATTTCCGTGGGGCTCTATATATATGGATTGATGCCTTTAAGAAGCTACTTCAATCAGGCGAAAAGACCCATTCGTAATGCTAAACCTATGGAAGAAATTTATATCTCGGTTGCATTTCAATATTTGTAAATGATTTTTTTGTGTGTGTGTTGGATAGCTGAGATCGATCTGTGCAAAGACCGTTTTTAATTTTCCGATTTTGTTTACAGCTGTTTTTAATGAGGAGATTTTCACTTTCGGAACCGGATTCGAAAGAGAAAGCAACCCCATAAAAAATCTGCAATCAAAAAAATAAATTAATTAATTAATTAATTAATTAAAAAAAATTAAAAACAGCCTCTGTAGAGATTGATCTCAACTATCCCATTAATATATATATATATATTTATTTAAAAATATTGAAATGGAACCGAGATATCTTTATAAATTTCTTCCATAGGATTAGCATTAGCGAGCGCATCTTTTCGCGTGACTGAAGTAGCCCCTGAAATAAACCAAATGATGGAAAATATTTCATTCAAACAACTTTTTGAAGAAACCGTATTCAAAATTTCGTATTATGAGAGCATTTCTGAAAAAAAAAAATCAGCATTCAAATATATATTACAGCTATAGCTAAATGCCAGCTCTATTTCTAATGTTATTACATGCAAATAAAGCGGCAGTGGAGCATCGGATTGAGGCAAATTGTGTTCCTAAAATGTTTTTGTTTTATACAAAAATTCCTCAGATTTTTATTATAGCTGATGAATTTTGATTCGATTAAATTCTATTTTGATTATATCAGCATTCTATTAAAACGAATGATGATCAGATTTTTAATAACCTACAAAAATCTAGTTTTCGGATAAATTTTTTATCTTTTGAGAATTGTATTTCTTGAAAATTAATATTTTTATCGTTCAGGCAATTTCAAAATATTGCGGGTATCTAAATTTTTGATGGATCTTTATAAAACTTGATAAAATGTTACGTCAGGTTGGTTGGTTGTGTTTATGACGGCCAATTATCAACACGAGGGATATGGGCCCCCGGGGGGGGAGGGGAGTGCCCTTCAGGGGGGGTCTTTCTAAGGGAACCTAACCCGCATTTACGCTTGGAAATCCAAACTTTCGAAGAAAACCACGAAAACTCCGAAACGATTGGGCCGACGGGCGCGATTGGGTTCGAACCCGGGATCTCCCGTCTACCGGCTACGAGAGCAGAACCTCTCGGCCACTGGTGGGGCCAAATAGAGATATTATGTCAGCTTAACATTTGTCTGTGTATGTTCGCATAAAATATCATAATAATTTTATCCTAACTTTTTTTAACTTACATCTTTTGCAAATTTAGAAAAAAATTCGATGGAGTTTTCCTGAAAATTGCCTATATCTATCGAAAAATATTTTTTATCTTATGATTATTATCTTAAATATAAAATGTCTGTCATCTTTTGTTATTACTGTATAAAACTAGCATGAAAAAAAAGTTGCAGTCTGAAGGAAAAATTGATGTGATTTTAGGAATTTTTGACATTTTTCAAAAATTTTAGTTGATATCTTAATTTATTATATTTTGTGCTTTATTTTCAGCTTCGTACTTTTCATTTATAAACTGCGCTATTATATGCCTATATATGCGCTATATATGCCCTATTTCAAAGGAATTAACATATAAATAAAAAAAAAAGTATTTATCATTCCATAAGGTGCTAAAGAAAAAACAGAACAAATGCCGTATTAGCCCGGAGTCCGCCATCTTGTTTCTTTGTTGGTCATTTATAACCACTTTATGCTTAATTTTTGAAAATTTTGAGATTAAACATAAACAACAACAACAACATTTAAAATTAAAGATTAAACATTTTAAAAAACAACAACAAAAATAAATAAATAAATCCAAATGAAAAAATTTAAATCGAAATGATATTTACTCTAGAGGTCTGCACGGGCCGACATTTCCAGGCCCGGGCCCGGCCCGACTCATAGAGAAATAAAATCGGCCCGGCCCGATAAAAAAATTTCAAGTTCGGCCCGAGCCCGGCCCGGCCAAGAAAAAAGTTAAAATCTCGGCCCGGGCCCGGCCCGGCCACAGTGAACTTCTACAAAACATTGATTTTTACGTCGAATTGGTTAAAAATTTGTCTCTTACGAGGAGTTCTGACCAAAAATATTTATCTTAACTTTATTTTCATGTTTATAATCTTTATTTTTATAGAAGTGCAGCAGGCTGCGATATTTATTTTTTTTAATGAATCTCTATTTCTTGCATGTAAATGTTCCAGTTATCATTAATATTGTTAATCCATATTCCATGTATAGAAGTGTTAAATAGCGGAAAAATGCTATACAGTAAAATCTTCTAAGATGAAATTGCATAGAAAAGAAAAAAAAATGCGTTATAGACAAGTTCCCTTCTTAGCAAGTGTAAATGTATTATATATTCTTTTCTTACTTATTAGTATATTAATTTTGCATGGATCAACACGTTTTTCAGTTTAAAACAGGGTTCCGTCATAGGCAGGTTCATTTTCACACATTTTACTGTATTTTAATTTAGTTATATTTTAATATGCGTAGAAATCTACTATTCTTTAAAAATAACAAATTTTAATGTTTAAGTGTAGAATAATGTCGGTTCAAAAATGTATGCATTTTTCGCAAAAATTTTTGGGCCAGGCCTAATTTAACTGACCTTTAAGTGTACCAGGCCACGCTGAGACAATGATTTTCATACGGGCTGGCTCAAAACTAGGACTGAAAATTTTGGGCCTTGAAGACTAGGAATGAAACCAGGCCCGGCTCTGTACAGAAAAATTAAGTTAGGCCCGGCCCGGCCCGAGTACCGTGAATGAAAATCGGCCCGAGCCCGGTCCAGAAAAAAAATCTTAAAGACAAGTAGCAAACCCACTGTTTTAAGCTCATGCTCATCAATCCAGAATGAATCACCTGATTTTTTCCCGATGCCACTTCGGCGTCACGGTGACCTCTGAACCAACAACTCGTGAGATATAAACAACGTTGCTTTCCTCCTGAGCACACTCATGCCGTCCGTTAGCAAAAAAGCCATTTTTCGCTATTGAGTGGGTAAAAAGAAAAGTTCCAGAATTAAACTTCTTGAGACCCCCCCCCCCCCCCCCCCGCCAAATGACTCGCAATATTTTCTTTGCACTTTTGCATCGATTCAGAGAATTGTCAAAGTCAAAATCGTCCTCAAAAAGGCGCAGTGTTGAATTCAGACACTTTTCTGCGGGAGGGATTTCAGAGGCACCGGGGGGTACATAATAGAGTTCCCAGGGGAGGGGGAATGCACTTTTTGGACAATAAAAACACAAAATCCCAAATCTTCCGGGGGAGACATATCATTCTTCCGGGGTGTGGGGGATGTCCCCGGGCCACCCCTGAATTCAACACTGAAAATGAGCAACTCTTTCATCCCTGTGATTTGTAGCTCTTATGAACATTTTTATGAACATTTTTAATTACTCTTTCAATTTTCATTAAAAATTCGAGTTTCTTATGAGTTTTACTAAATTATTTAACACGGGTACGAATAAGATTGGCTTGAAATAAACTTATTAAATTAATAAATAAGCATAAAACATTCACAGTTTTTTAAGTACGTGGGAAATACTCTCAGGTGTTATAATCCATTTCACAGGTTTCTTTATAATTTTTTTAACTTCATAATTTCATTTCTTATATCTCGAATAATCCAAATATTTTATTCATCACTGTCAAAATTAATTTGAAACCGCCAGTCTGTCAAGAAACTCTGGTTGATTTCTGTATTTAAAATCAGAGGAAATCAGGGAGAAAAGTCATTACCGGCATGCAGCTTACAGGGAAATTTACAGAAGATACAGATTTAAAACTAGTCTTCGAAAATTGAAAATAAATAAATAAATCAAGTGAAGTGTTCCAATTTCGGAGATCACAATAACGTTAGTAGGCTTTTGCGTCAATCTAAAACATAATTATAACTTTAGGTTGAGATAAGTGATGGTACCAAATAAAACATATTTTCTGTCCTCTGTAGGCATAATAAATGAAAATCATTATTCACCCGTGAAATTAAGTGAAAAATTAAAATAAAATTTTGTGTAAGCTGTTTTATTTTTTAAAATGTTTTGAACATTTAAAAAAAATTCTTTTGAAGCATATTTCTGAGCTTTAAAAATCCCGGAAAGGAAATTACTATTCACCCGTCGCACTCAAGGCCTTTTTGGTATCGGGAAACGCAACTCGGCGATTTTTTTAAAAGCAAACACGGAAATTTATTTATTACAAGAATATATTTATATTTCATTGACGGCAACTCTTTTTCCATTAATGAAATTTTGAACTTTGACCCAGCCCCCAGTCAGTATTAAATCTGCAAATATCATGATTTTTTTTTTTCTAATAGCGTTCTTGTTCTTATACTATAACAGAAAAGCAAGATTTCTGTTTTCACTTCATTCTGCTTACCCTTTAGTGCGCAGCTTTGCATATATGCAAACAACAGTGTTTTGAATTTAATAGATTTTTTTATTCGTATTTTTTTATTCTAATTCACATCAGAAAATTGAAATGGCAATATTTAGTTTAATTAATAACAGACATTCAGTATTTAATTAAAGCGAAATTAACCATTGAAAATTTCTGGTGTAAAGTCAGATTCTCTGAAATACGTAATATCTAGAACAGGGATGGCGAACCTATGGCACGCGTGCCAATGGAGTTAGGAATAAGAAGAGAAGACATATAGTGTACAACTTACCAGTTACGTGTGATGTAACTGAGGAGGTTGTCACAAGATGGCGGCTGTTTTTTATAAATCGGATCAGCAGTTTCGCGCAAACTGCCCACCACTAAATTTGAATAGAAAATTTCATCTTACTTAAGCGCTTTATTCATGGAAATATTTTGTCATAAACATGGTAAACATTTCTATTTATTTTTACTGGTGTCAGTTTGCCCAGGTATTATAATATTCATCACTGACGCTGATAGGAGGTTGTCTACGTTGTCAAAATATGGCGGAAACGCAGAGCCTGACTTCCGCCAAAATGCTCTTCCACCAGTAAAAAGGAATATCTGATTCTGTCATTATTTATGACTGAAATTCTGCAATAAAAAGATTTTTAATCAAGGAGAAAATTTCTATTTAAATTTCCTGGTGGAAGTTTTCCCCGGCGATACCCAACCCCTGCGAAAGCGATTACAGTGGAAGCTTCACTATTTCAAGGATATGTCATTTCCTTTTTATTAATAGTTCCATGCGCGTGCCCAACTTAGCACGTAAGAAAACTTCTCCGGCACGCGAAAAAACTTTTAGACCATATTCAGTTTATGGATAAAAATCCACTTTATGTGGGTTTTTTTTTTTTTTTTTTTTTTTTTTTTTACAAAAAAGTATAGTTTTGTGTAACAGCTATATAATTTACTTTAAAATAATCCGTTACTGTTGAATGAATTAAGATATACCGCCATTTTCTCGCTGAACCATTCAGCATATAGTGTTTTCTAAATCATTTTACTTCTCTATCAAATTTCAAATGTTTTAATTTTGAAAACTGAATTTTAAGAGATGGTTTGCATAGTAACATACCTAATTGACACGCTTCTACTTCAGATTATGTTTTATTTTATTTAGATTTAGCGCTTTAAGTTACTTCATATTTTAATATATTTAGGTTTTAATTTTGAAAATTGAATTTTAACTGTTATTGTAAATAATTATGTATCTATTGAACCTGCTTCTACCTGAAGCACTAAAAATGATCTGATTCGGAAGTATACAATAAAAGAAAAACGCATTTACAGATTATCAATACGGAATTCGATGCGACATGGCTATATTATTGGTTAAAATGTTTCTGGCACGTTAGAATTTTGGTACATAATATTTTTTTAATTTTTGGCACTGGTACTCAAAAAAGGTTTGCCATCCCTAATCTAGAACGTATTCTATCATGGGAATTAAAGGGTTAAAGGTTAAGTTTTATAAAATAAATAATTATACAAAATAAGGTATTTCGAGACATACTTATTAAAGCCTTTACTAATTTGCATTATTTTAGCGTAAAACAGCCACACGGCTGTCATATTTACTTGTATTGCAGATGTGCAACAGACGAAAAGATCGACATATAATATGAAAAATGTATCTCTGATATTTTTTCATTATTTTTCCTGTGTAATCAACCTTTCAGAGAATCATATATAATTTTTTCGAAACAAAATAAAAAATCGCGCATTTAATTGTTAAAATAGCATTAAAATGAGTTCATTGGAGAAAATAATTTCCAACCCAGTCATAAGGGGGGGGGGGGATGCTATGCTCTTTGTTTATGAAAAACAAAAAAAGAAGACGAAAAGAAATAGGGCTGAGTGATAACAGGAAGATGCCTCATTTATTTATTGAAACCAGGGGAATCTGAAAGATTAAGGATTATGAAAGCAGTAATTGAATTGTTTTTACATAAAAAAAGGCTTTTTAGCAGAGTTGGTTGCAAACGACTGGAATCTTTAAAATGTAACTTACTCAAACATTTTGGCAAACTTGAGAGATACAACTTAACTAACGAGAACCCTGAGTAGCGTGTCTTTAATCAAGGATGAAATGTTTGAACTGGAAATAGCCGAACATTTTTCATAGGCGTAACCAGGGGGGGGGGGGGTGCCCTGGGTGCCAGGGCACCTCCCCCCACGTTTCCGCAGACTCGAGCACAATTATTTTAAAAAATCGAAATCTACAAAAGTAAAAAGAAGAAGTGAAAGCAGAGTTCAATTTAGTTCAGAAAACTAAACGGCTAAATTTTGAAATGTGATAAAAAAAGAAATCCACATTCTTTTTTCTTTCTTTTTTTTTAAAAAAATGAAAATTATTTCGTTTATCTTTTTTAAAACTAGAATATTTACAAGAATCTGTATTAGTCATAGTAATTCAAAAAGGTGGCCTTATAATCCCACTTTGACGTCCTGTGTTTGTGGGAGATGTTTTTAACGCCGTTCTTTCTATTGCATGTTTCTGCAATTTCATGAGAAATTAACACAAGTTCTTGACGAGGACAGAAACTATTTGTCTCTTTGCTTTGGTAGTTTAAAGTTAAGAAAGAAGAAAAAAAAATTCAAAGGGGATGCAAATGTGAAACGGTAATTCCAAATTTCGATTAGCCGAGGTAAAGGGGGGGGGGGAGGGGGACACATACCCTGCCTCCTTTTGTAATGAAAAATAATAGCACAGAAAATTCAAATTAATTTGCAGGTTGGTTGGTTGGTTGAATTTAGTGTTTCGTGGCCATTTTTTGACATTCTTGAAAGGAATTATGGTTGCAGTCTTTCAAGTCAATATAGTAATTTTTTTCCTCGGAAAATTTGTATACGATTTTTAGAGTTTTTTCTCGTTTCGCGGCGTTCTTTTGAAAGTAAGAAAAGGAACTTCGTTTCAACCTTTTAGCCCAGTGCAGTAAATTTTGACAAATTCGCGATTTTATTCTGTAATCATTTCATGATATTTACAATTTTCCCCCAAAATCATGTGACGAAATTCACGTCTTTCTGGGCGATTTTTTGTCGAAATCCGCACTTTTCGCCAATTACCTTTGACAAAATTCAGGTTTTTTACCACTATCCTTTGACGAAATTCGCTTTTCTTACCGCAATATTTTGACGGAATTGGCATTTCTTTAGCACACGATCCTTCGATGAAATCCACGTTTTCTTTCCACGATCTTTTGATGAAATTCGCGCTTCCTTTCTGCTATCCGTTGACGAAATTCTCGTTTTTACCGCGATCCTTTGATGAAATTTATTTATTGTTGCGACCGATTGACGAAACTGATATTTTTACAGGGAGATCATTTGTCGAAATTCGGGATAGTATTGCGCGACCGTTCGGAAAAATTCTCGATATCTTTCCGTACCAATTAACAAAATTCTCTACTCTTTTCCGCAACATTTTGACGAGATTTGAAAAAAAATTTCGTCAATCCTTTATCGAAATTCGTAATTTTTTTGCGCAATCTTTAAACGAAATTGGCGATTACTTTCTGCACTCTTTTATTGAAATTCCCGATATTTTTCTACGATCGTTTGAAGAAATTCTCAATTTTTACGGGACTGATTCACGAATTGATTTTGAGAAATTCCATAAAAGAAATAAAAATCGCGGACCCATTTTTTTTTTTAAATACTTACTGAAGAATCACAGGTTTGTGAAAGAATTTGAAGGGGGAAATACTGCTCAGAATTTTTTATTATGAGAGACTTTCCTTTTCTGTGCACAAATCGCGCGATCCCGCGTGTTGTTTCAAACGTCTTTGAAAGAAAACTTCATTACTAGAGAAGTGGTTGTTTTTTTTAAACGAACATAGAATTAGACAAATCTAGGATTGGGAGGAAGGGGGGGGGGGGGGACTGCCTTCGGCAAAGTACTCCCGAGCAAGCTACGACCTCTTCTGTCTCGAAACAAGCGAATCTTGAATTATTGCGTTTTTTATTTCAAGCAAAATTAAATTTTCAGCTTTCTTATAAGAGCTGATTTGACATTATTCCAATTCGAATTTAATCACGGCAATTGCAAAAATTACCAGAGAGTTTTTCTGTTTCAAAAAATGTCAAAAAATCGCCTCAAAGCACGAAAACCCCTGCTAGAAAGTGCATTAAAAATTCGGAAAAGATTATAAAACCACAGGGAACGAAATTAACTAATTGGGTAAAAGATTTAAACCGGATTCGTTTTAGGAATGTCAAAAAAAAAAAAAAATCACTGCGAAATGCGAAAAAAACCCCTCTAAAGATAACATTAAAAAATTGTTAAAAATTGAAAAATCGCTGTAAGAATCTCGAAAACACTTTATTGAAAAGAAGACAAAGTTTACTAGGTAAAATATTGAAATCTGATTCTTTTTTACTTATTTGAAAAAATTGCCGCAAAAGGCGAAAAAATTCGCACAAAAAAATTATTGAAAAATTCCAGAAATTGTCTTCCATATGCATGAGTTCAGGAATACAGGTCCTGACAAATCTTACGGGTGCAGGCTGCATTGCTTTTTCAGAGCTCAGCGCGCGCGTACACAGACACACAGACATACAAGCACCTATCTTTATTATTACAGTCGCATCATGATAGTATAATTTTTATCGTCTTGATAAAATTTAGTGTATATTATCATGACCTGCTTTACCTAATATATTCGACACACTAGGGGGTAAAAAACCTGAATTACCGTAATTCCCGGCCTATAATCTGCGGATCAAACAATTAGGTTCAGACCCAGAAATCTTGTTTCATAAAACGTAACTTATTAAATCGCGATAAATATTTAACTTAAATAATGAAATAAAATTTCTGGGTCATCATGGCATATCGGTCATCTGGGCGGCTCAAACATGATTGTTTGAGCCGCGGATTATAGGCAGGAAATTACGCTATTAATGAATATTATAATTATTTATAATATTATAATAATTATTTATATAGACTTTCTTCCAAAATTTCTTGGGTCCCTCCGGTGATCCATAAGAAGTCATGGAGTCACATTCTGAAAAAATTTCGTGCGCATGTACTGATGTACCGCATGTATTATCTGAGATTTATCTTCCGGTAAAATTTCACCTACAAGACATTGACTGAGATAATTTTAGATCTCATGCAGTGTTCCCCTGTGCCTATAGAAGTTTCCAGCATGATTAAAGGCCTTTTTTAATCTTTATAAGACGTTAGGGTGCCAAAAGGTTTTACAGTTGTGACCACACTTAGTCACTGTCTTATATCACTGCTGCAAGGACATTTACCGTATTTTATGGAAGAAACGCCACACTCCTCAAATTGGCCTGAATAAACTTTAAAATATCGTAATCGCCGCACCCGTTGTAAACGCAGCATCCATCGGAAGGTTACTTTTGTCGACAGCGTCACATTGACCTAACTTTAATCAAAGTTTTCTGAGCAGTGTAGGATGCCTCGTATTTAATATCTTAAGATGTCTGAAAATTTATTTAAAATATTTAAATCCGAATTTAAATATTTTTATGAATTTTTAAATTAAGGAAACTCAGTTGGTATTTTAAAAAAATCGTAAACGCCGCACTTGAAAAAAAAAAATTAACATTTAAACTCGTAAACGCCGCGGCGTTTCTTCCATAATATACGGTACATATCTTTTTTTTTTTTTTTTTTTTTTTTACCATTAGATTTAGTTTTAATGTTTTGAACCCCTTCTCAACCCTCCTCGCGCAAACAAAAATCGCGTTTCAGCCCTTTTTAAAAGAAATACCACACAATTACACCTTCTAAGATGGAAAGCTGTCTAAAACGGAAATTCGATCGGTTTTATGGGATTCGTTTTAGCAGGTTTTACTATATAAGATATTGTTTGTATCCAACATGTTCAGGTTAAAAAGTCTGGGCACCCCCACCCCCCGTTCAAAAGGCTGGTTACGCCTATGTTTTTATTATTGTTCATAAATAGCGCTCACCAAGAGCTGCAGATATAAAGTCTATTTTTAGTTGGTAAACAAATGACTTGGGGAGAACGTTAAAAAAAGTCCATTGATATCTAAGCATAATTAAGAAAATTAGGATTTGGGGGTAGGGGGGGGGGAGGATGGACTTGTGACAAACTGGTAATGTACAATTTATTAAACTATTAACTCAAATTTTCCCCAAGAAAAGAAAAAGGCTCTTAATAGTAAAATCGAAAGAATAAATATATATCGTTATGAAATTACTGTAAGAAACAATACTAAACAATACTAAAACAATACTAAATTACTGTACGATACAAAAGTTGAAGCACAATTGACCCTACCAAATCGAATAAGTGCCGGGTTTTTCTTTGGGAAAAGAAACAGCTTTCTGACGACGTATTACTTGTAGGTTCTAGTACACTGGTTTCCAAAAATTAAGGAAAAATCACAAAAATAGCAGTAACTCGTTCAAAAATAAACCTACGCGTATGAAATTTGGATATGTTGTAAACTAAAAGATGCTGAATAAAATTACAAAATACAAATTAGTGCCGCTGCAGTCGCATTGCGTCATCTGTGAGGAGATTAAAAATGCACGCTAAAGAATACGACTGCCGGTGTCGCTGTGATTATTAGATAAGAAAACTGAGATAGCAAATTCCTTAGTTTGACCTCGAGGTATCATTTGTTCGCGGAACTGCGGTATAGAGCTATTGGAAGATTGGAAGCAGGTCAAAGTCAGACGTAGGTGGTCAGATGGCTAAATGTGAGTCCCTCTGTTGTTCATAGGCTTTGGCAACAATTTCAAACCACTGGTTCGGCCTCTAGAATGTTCAAGAGCTACGACAAGCACCGATGACCGATAGTTGCGATTTTGTGCACGAACGAATAAAACAGAAACGCCCTCTCATCTTGGAGCCTCCCTTGCTGCAGTCACTGGAAGGTCTGCAACAACGTCTACTTTTCGTACTATCAACGTCTACTTTACGTAGAAGGCTTCATAAAGTGGTTCTTGACGCGAGGCGACCAGCCATTTGTGTGCTGCTTACCTCACGTCAGCAGAGGGAACGTTTAAGTTGGGTACGTCAACATGTCCACTGGACGGCTAATCAATGAAGGCGTGTTCTCTTCACGGGTGAATCCTGGTTTAACCTCCAAAGCGATAGTAGACGTTGTGTGATTTGGACATAACAAAGAATGCATTATCATCCATCAAACATTTCATGAAAGACTAGATTAATTTTCACACAATTATTCTAATTGGTAAACAAATCATATTAGATGTAAATTACCAACTGGGCGAAAAATGTCCTGACCAGGATTCGAACCGGGAACCCATTTTTCGCCCAGTTGGAAATTTACATCTAATTCATGAAAGAGATTCATACGGAGGAGGCACTTTCTGTGCTTGGGGTGGTATCGTTTTGAGTGGACGCACAGACCTCCATGTCTTTCCATGTGGAACTGCGATTGCTCACATCCATAGAAATGACATTCTTGATGCTTATGCACGCCCTTATGCTGGCACAATAGATAATGATTTCCTGTTACAGGCCGACAACGCTAGACTGCACAGTGTTCGCATCGTGGAAGATTATCTTCAGCACCAAACAATTCAGCGCATGGAACGGACAGCTCGATCATCTGACTTGAATCCCATCGAGCATGTTTGTTATGCTTTAACCCTTTGAGCTCCGGGTTATTAAAATTTTAAAAATATGCTAGAAAAACACTTAAAATGTGATTAGGGGACTGTCTGAAATTAAACTATGTGATTAAAAAATTTTTTAAATACCCCCTGTAGACTGGGGGACGTCGGAAGTTTTTCCACCATCAGAGCTCTAGAGCATTCATATCAACACGCAAATACAAGAAATGACACTGCAAAGTTATTTTCAAATTACTATAATTGCTAAAATTTCAACATATTTTAAGCAGTTACATTGTTTAGACAAATTCTAAGACTATTAAAATATTTAAAATATTTGATAAATGAGAAAATTCAAAATTTTTAAATTATAGGAAATATAACATAAAAATACAAAATAATAAAAAATGTGACAAATTTATACATAAACAGATGCTAAAAATCTTTGAAAATTTTTAGAAATATTTACAACATAAGATTTGCATCAAACTTCAAAATTAAAAATAAATTCATATTTCTTGGAATTGAATTATAATACATCCCTTTTTAGCTTCTGAAAGATTTGCAAATGTATTTTCGGCAGTGCTGCCATCTAGCGACAAATCACAGAAATCATTCTGCTCTAGATTTCTGATTGTTGAAATTCATCATACAATTAAAACGCTTCGAGCTCTGGGTTATTAAAATTTAAAACGTATGCTAAAAAAACTGTAAATCTGATTAGAGGATTATCTAAAATTGGATTATGTAGTTAAAAAAATTAAATTGACTAGAATGGAGGTGATGGGAAAAGTTTTTTCTAACAGATATCTAAAGCTATCACTTCAACATGCAAATACAAGAAATGACATTGAAAAGTTATTTTAAAATTACTATAATTGGAAAAATATCACTCTGAGTTATTAAAATCTAAAACATATGCTAAAAAAACTGTAAATGTGATTAGGGGATTGTCTAAAATTGCATTATATAGTTTTAAAAAAATTAAATTGCCTAGACTGGAAGTGATGGGAAAAGTTTTTTCTACCAGAGCTCTAAAGCTATCATTTCAACATGCAAATGACATTAAAAAGTTATTTTAAAATTCCAATAATTGGAAAATTTTCAACACATTTTAAGCAGTTATACTGTTTAGACGAATTCTAAGATTAAAATATTTAAAAATTTTAGTGAATGAGGAAATTCAAAATTTAAAAACCACTGAAAACATAAAAATGCAAAACTATCAAAGATATACAAAATTTATAAATGAAAAAGATGCTAAAAGTATTTTACAAATTTTAAAAGTATTTTACAAATTTTAAAAGTATTTACAACATAAGAGCTGCATGCCCCGGGCAGTGCAATTAAAAAAAAATAAATCTAAAGATTACTAAAATTTTATTTGTAGTCTCTAATGTTAAAAAAATACTTATAAATTCAAGGCATGCAAAAGTTTTGAGAGAGATCAATTTTAAGTTACTTTGGTGGAACTCTTGAAAACAATTTGTATTATTCCTCATCTTTATGCACAGAGGAACATTGCAAGTACTACAAACTGTGTTTGATCTGCGGTCATTCTTTGCTGTGCTGCAAAAAGCACATCTTCTGTAGGAAGTACACTTTACAGGCAAATATTTCACATTTTGGTATCTAACTTCTTCTGGAACAAAGGGCTTCTTTTTTTTATAGGCACAGGAACTGTAGATGATGGTCTTTTTTTAGGAATTTCCTCTACACTTCCTAACAGCATCAGATGAGTGATCAAATCCAGTCGAAAATCTTTCATGCTTTTCAGATTGTTGACAGTTGAAATTCCAGGGATACTTTCATGTAAAATGAATGCGTTGGTGACACAAACGTCCACGAAGTGGAAAAAAAGCCTGTGCCACCACTTTTTACTTTTGCGGTCAATTTCGTAGAGGCTTTTCATATGATCAAAATGATCAACAAAACCCATATTGGAATTATAATTTACTACTGCTTTGGGGCAGTTAATTTCTTTTTTTGTTCCATCTTTATTCTTCCTTTCTACTTTACATAAATCTGTTGCATTTTCTAATGTAGATAGTATATGAACGGAACGATTGTCCTTCCATTGTAAACATACGATGTTATCATTACTGACTGCCAAGTCACCCCTTTTTAACAGTTTATCATGTGATAAATTTTTCGGTAGATTCCTTCGCGTCATATTCACAGTTCCACATGCATAAATACCTTTACTTTCTAAGAACTTATATAAATTATAGGATGAAAAAAAATCCCTGCCGGCTCGGGCCTACAGGCGGAGGTAGATTTCGATGTTAAGTACTAAAATCTCCAACAAAACTTAAATCAAGATTAGAGATAAAACCCAGTTTCTTCACAAAGAGCGAGCTGTAGGGAGCTAAACTTTTTGTGAAAATTGTAATATACACGAATACACACACACATATATATGGAATAGGTTTAAAAAATGGCTACACAAAATTCAGAGAACCTTAAAGTGTTAAAATATGTTAATATTTCCATAGTCGGGTTTTTATCGTGTTTTAATACGTTTCTTCAAACTTACATGGCGTTACATATTCACCTGCTGAGGTCCATTATATTTCCAATATGACGCAATATACATATTTTTTTAATTCGTCAAACCATTTATTTTGAGTTTTCATGCTGAAATCTTGCTCTAGGAAACTTATGACGTAATATTCAATTTGTTTTCAATTTGTCAAACTATTTAATTTTACACGTGAAAATTTTGCAAAAGAAAAGTAATTGTTGTGGTGAGAATTTCATTATTTTTTTTTTTTATTGTTGGCAACTGCTATAACGAAAAACTTTTATTTTTTCCCTGCCATTGTTGTGTAAGAGCTGGTTTTATCAGAATCATGTTAAGACAGTATTCAAAATTTTGAACCCTCCCCATTTCCACCCTCTTGGGCCGATTTCGCCCATTTTCAATCCCCGCCGAGATATTAGCCATCTCAAAGTTGTTGGCGAGTTTGAAGATGATTCGTGCATAATTGCGACTTTTATCGTGCGGACAAAATTTAGTACATACATACACACATATATATATATATATATAAACTTTTTAGGTGGGGGTGGTTTTGGGTTCCTCGGGTCCTATAATGAAAAGTTATGAAGGAATTTTTCAAAAGTCGCACCATGTTAACGACTGCAATAGGTAGTATTTCTTACGAAATCTACTTAAAAGTTGTCCATGTAAACTACATGATTTTTGCCATATAATGACTCACAAAGGGTTTTTACTACTCTTTCTCCAAGATTCTTTTCAGGGGTTTCATTTACCTTACCTGTATAAATGTCAAACTGACACAGAAATCCGCTCTGGTCCAGATTTTATAACCTCTCTTGATAGGTTTCTTGGGCATGTATTGCTTTATTGAACAACGGCCTTTAAATTTTACCATTGATTCATCAATAGCCTGGAATTTTGATGGGAGATATACCGATAAGAAACGTTCTGACAAATGTGTCAATAACGGTCGCAGTTTGTATAGTTTATTAAACGCTCGCTCTCCTTTTTTTGGTTGAATACTATTGTCGTTTAGATGGAGATGCCCTAAAATCCATCCGAAACGCCGTATGCTCATCTGCTTTGCAATGTATGGAACACCAAGCAACTCTGATGTTGCCCAATAATCTTTTATACTTGGCAACTTCTTTATATCCATCAACATGTTGATTGCTAAGAAACGATATAATTCTTCCAGATCTAGAGGCTTGAATTTCTTTTCTTGCTGTGTCGAATATAAATTTGTTTCAAAAACAATTTTTTCCATTATTGATTTTGAAAATAATTCAAAAAACAATGCTAATGGGGACTGATCTTCTAACTCTAAAATTTCTCTGGACGGTCCTGAAATTTCTGTGAAGTCAGGAAGTTCATTTCTGACTTTTTCTTTGATTTGCCATGTTACTTCTTGAATAGTTGAGGGTCCAGGTGCATCTTCATCACCTTCTGGTTCTAGAGGACAATCGATTGCTTCCACACTTTCATATGTAGGATCAGTTGTAATATTTGAAGGTCCAGGTTCATCCACATCAACTACTACTTCTACAGGAAAATCAGTTTCTTCCTCACTTTCATAAAGAGGCTCATTGGGAGGTAACTTTTCTTCCTCTGAAGATATTTCCCCAGAAAGAAAAGAGTCAACATCAGAAGGAAGCTCTTGGAACAATAAAATAGCTTCCTCTGTAGTGAGAAATTTTCTGGCCATTTTTAAAATACTAATAAAAATGTCAGTAATTTTACATATTTATGTAATTTAAATGATTTTCTTTAAAATTTATGAAAACAGTTGAAATAAAATTTACACAACGAAATTATTCTGAAAGAGCATAAGAGACAAAATAAAAGCGTCCACCCAAAGAAAAGGCCAGATTGGAATGCCAAAGAATTTTTCTTCCCTTCCTATGAAACACAAAGAATATCACAAACACTATCCCCATACATTCCTCAATGCCCCACCCCAAAAAGAAATAAATTCAGATTCTTTGGGATCGAATTACAAACCCACCTTTGCTTCTGAAAGACTGGCAAACATACACTGCAAACGCACTTCTGTGGTGCTGTCATCTAGTAACAAATCACAAATCCCATTATTTTGCTCTAGGGTTCGGTAGTGCTGCCATCTAGGGCTGAATACCAGAAATCACATTATTTTGCTCTAGAGCTCTGCTGGTGGAGAATCATGCCATTACTTAGTTCTATCCCGTGTAATTATTTAAATTTTCAGCTCAGTAATTTGCATGCAATTATTATTAAATGTTTGAAGCGTACTAAAGAAAAAAAATGTATCCCCTTTGAAAAGTATTCCTTTATAATGCTTGAAAATTACAAACTTTCTAACTCTGGAAAAATGGAGTATTTTAAGATCGCATCAAAAACCAACCAGATATTGTCAGAGAGTAGTGCTGCCATCTAGATGTGGAGAAAGGAAGTAAAGCTTCTAAATGCCATTTTTGCATTTGAAATTTAGAGATTTTGAATGAAATTAAAAATTTTTGATTTTATGTGGGTGAAAATTCACCCGGCAGAGCTCAAAGGGTTAAGATGATGTGTCGCTGCTCTCAATCCCCCTCCTGAGACTATTGGCACGCTTACAGCTGCTTTACAAGAGCAATGGCTCGCACTTCCTAGCGAACTTATCGATCGCATAATTGACAGTATCACACATCGCTGTATGTGCGGTATTGCCTCTAGGGGTGATCATACTGCCTATTAAAGGTGCTTTTCCTATATCAAACTGACACATTTATTTCCTTTATTTTATAATTGTGTTAATTTCTGAAACACCGCAATCGTCTGGTAATTTTTTTTAATGTTATTTTATACCTTACTATGTGTTGTATATTGTGGCTCAGTTTTATTAACATCTACATGTAATATTTTGGGCAATCGCTATTTTTGTGGTTTTTTCTTATTTTTTGGAAACCAGTGTATTTGAAGAAAAATTAAAGAAGACCGCTAGGGGCAACCGGGGGGAAAGGGAATAGGGAATAGAACAACCAAGCATGGCTACTTAATTCCAAGCCAAGAATAAAGCAGAGCAGTAGAATGCAAGATGCCGAAGAAAAAGGGGAGTGGGAAGCAAACAATAAATGTGCAGACAATGAGCTTTCCAACGATATATGACATGATCGGTGTCTGGAAAATAAGAAAGTACCCCCGAGGGATCAACTGAGCCTTTAATGGTCAGGAAGGGAGTAACCGAGTGTTGTGTCTCACCACAACAAAATTAATCCCACAATTCAAAATGAGAAAACAAAATTGTAAGAAGGAGTAACGTTGTGATAAAAGACAACACAAAATAAAAATTTAAATTATTACTCTTTTACTGACCTGAAACATAATTCATTAAATGTACTTTAATTCATTAACTTCCTGAAAACTTAAACCCATAAAATGTACTTTAATTCATTAACTTCCAGAAAACATCCTTTAAACAATTAACTTATTCCATTAAAACACAATTCCTTATATAACACTTATTAATTAAACATTGATCCCATTAAAATCATAACTTTACCTCTTACTTATCTTAATTTAAAACTTCCCTTATTAAATAAACAAATAAATTAAATTTAATAATTAACAAATATTAAGTTGAATGGCGTTATGAAACATTCAATACTAAAATACTATAAACCCGCAATAACTAGGTCCTAGTCTAGAGATCACTATTAATTTATTACATTTAAATCTTCCCGAGCCATGCACTTCGCATAACTCCTTAAAGACAAATAAAATTATAGACAAATCATGTACTACACATGACTTCTTCAAATTATTCCAAGTACTCAGCAGAAACAATTAAATTCAAGAAAACAGTGAAAACTAAAAGCTTATTTAATTACCTAAACACCCTGCAAAAATTAACAACAACAAATTCCAAAAACACAATATTTAAAGCTATCCCTTAAAACTCCAAAAACAATCTTAATTAACACACCAAGAATAAAATTATTTCTGCCAAGTTATTCCTAAAAAGACCACACCCTAATGTGAGCAAATTCACTTGCATTACCTGAAAAATAGAGCTTACAATTTAAAGATGTACACTGCAGTAATAACAAGCAAAATTAGGGATGACAAAATTTAAGTTTAATTCATCTATTATTGTTTTACAAAATAAGTTCAATTACTAACAAGATATCACATTGAAATTTTCAGATTCTGTACAGACTTAATACAATGTCCATTCCATAACATTCAATTTAAAGATTATATTCGTTCTTCAATTACTAAAAACCCATTGTTATCTAAAAATTGTTACACATTACAATATACTATTGCTTAATTCAATTATAATTATTAAGTTTAACATCCCTAAAATAATTTATAATGTAAGGAGCTACTGGAGTGATCGAAAAATGCATATACAAGGTTTAAGGCCGTGTGTTTAGAAGATACAAAAAAAAAAAAATGTGAAGTAATAAGTATGCTTGAAAATTAATAATTAAAAGAAAATTAGGAAAGGAAGATGGAATTTACTCATCTCGATCAAAGAAAAGGGGGCCCCCATGGCATATTGGTTTCTACTCCGACGACTTCACAAAACGATGCTCTCCACTTCACGTTAGTGATGGGCGATTTCGATTTTTTTAATCGATTTAATCGATATTATGGCCAACTCGATTTAATCAATTCGATAAATTTTTTTAATCGATGTCTCTAAAGGTAATGTCATTTTCATTTTCCTTAAAAATTTTAAGGTAAAGTAGTCTTATGTGCCGATACCAAAACTTACTTCTATCTCAAACATGTTAAAACTTCAAAATTCGTTATCACAGTGTCAAATTTAAATGATAACCTATGGCCACCATAAGGATTCAGAAAGTATAGTTTCGTTGAAATATGTGCATTTTAAAAGAATGCATTTTCCAAACAAATAATTGAATTTCGGCCCACTTCCTCTTAGATGTCTGCAACAGAAATTCCCAATTCAAGGAGCATAAAAGCGAAACCTGCTGGGCAGTATACATTCAACCCTAATAAGAATCTATTTATGTGATAGTGTAACAGTATATAAAGTTTGAATTAATTCCATGCATTAGTTTTTAGATATATCTATCACGAATATAGTGTAAAATGCAGTATAGCAGCGCAACCTCTTATATGATTTACACGAAAACGTAATCAGGAACAACTTATGTCAATGTCTAACAGAATATTAGGTTTGATGAATTTCCGTTCATTAGTTCTTGAGATATTCTCGCTAACATCGTGTAAACCCTGAAAAACAATTTTGTATTCAGGGGGTGGTACCGGAGGACATCCCCCCGGAACATTGAATAGGAAGATTTGAGATTTTTTGCTTAATGGACAAATTTCCCCCCCCCCCCCCAGGAACTCTAGAATGCCTCTCTCCAGAACCGCAGAAATCCCTCCCGGAGAAAAATGGTCTAAATTAAATTTGCTGAAAATAGCAGCATAGCAGTGCAACCTATTATATGATTTGCATGAAAACCTAATCAGGAACAACATATGACAGTGTCTAATGGAATATTAAATTTGATGAAATTTCGTTCATTAGTTCTTGAGATACGATCCCTAAAATCGTGTAAATCCTGAAAAACGTGTTAAATTCAGGGGGTGGCCCGGGGGAGGTGACACCCCCCCCCCCCGATTATTGAAATGTCCCCCTAAAAGCTTTGAGATTTTATGCTTAATGTACTAAAGTCCTCCCCTCCTCATAAGTCTAGAATGTCCCTCGCTGGAGCTGCAGAAATCCCTTCCGGAAAATAAACAACTTATGCCAACAACTTATGCCAATGTCTAACTTCACAAATTTGATGAAAATTCATGCATTATTTTTTGAGATAGAGCTGTTGCGAAAATCGAGGGAAATGCAGCATAGCAGCGCCACCTACCAGTAAATTTACATCAAATCCTAATCATCAACAACTTACGTCAACGTCTAACCGAATCTGAAGTTTGGTAAAAATTCATGCATTAGTTTTTGAGATAGCAACCATGCAGAAATCATGAAAAATGCAACATAGCAGCGCCATCTTCTGGCCAATTTTCACCAAAAAGTAATCAGCTCCAATTTATATGAAGGTCTAACTAAATCTAAAGTTTCAACAGATTCCATACGTTAGTTCTTTAAAGAACTAACCACAATTAGCCGCCCACAATTTTTTGTCAGAGACAAACAAATAGACAGACTAACATACAGACAAGTTATAAAAATAGTCAAATCGTATTCCAGACAAGAAATTCTAAAACTATAAATCCTTCGAAAACCGGTAGTCGAAATTTTTTACGAATCCAACACTTTTCTTTTTCTAAATACAAAAGAAAGCAAGAAATCGATTCCACACGTAACGTAAGATCAGAAATAGCGCATCGATTCAGTACACAGATTCGATGTCGATCTTTAGATGCGGGGTGAATCGTTTTCAAGACGATTCTTTAGATGCGGCAGAATTGTTTTGCGAACGATTCTTTAGATGCGTGTAGAATCGTTATCCTTTAATTTACTTCAATTCAAATCGAATCGCGGTCGATCCCGATTCGGGATCGGGTTGAATCGTTATATTTATTCTTCCAATTTTACTGTGTTAGTGGCAGAATTGAAGTAAAATTCCTTATTGCTGGGTTTCCCTGGGTGGCCATCCTCGTATAAGGAAGGATTTTTTTTTTCTCTTTCTTGGTTACATCAGTGTTGAATGCAGGAAATTTTCTACGGGGGGGGGGGGGTCTGCGACTGCGGGGGAGAGCGTATTTCAGAGATCCGTAAGGGGAGGGGGGAATTGCACATTTGTCATTAAAAAGCATAAAATCTTAAAACTCTCGGGAGGGTTTCAATTTTCCGGGGGTAATGCCCCACCGGACCATCCCTGAATTCAACACTATGTTAAATCGTTATACTTATGTTTAGAAGCCCAGATATTCGGGTTACTAGTTTATTATGTTGTATTTTTCAAGTTCGTCCCCTCTAATCCCTCCACACCCCTTTTCCTCGCCAATCTTAATTTACAGGGTCATTCAAAATATGCGTGCAATTTTTTAAATGGCAAATTCTCGTTCTATTTTATTATAAATCCACATTTTTAAACCTTGACCAAAGATACATTTGAGGTCGCCCCTCCGACCGTTTCGGACTTACCTGTCCCCCGGGGGGCATAGTTATTGTTTCTTCCAAACTATCTCGTGTAACATATCGTTGGAAAGCTTTCAATGCCCTCTTTTATTTTCTGTCTCTCCTTCCCCTCCCCCTAGTTACACGCCTTTGGCACTTTTTAGCTCACAGGCTATCAAAGCCTGTGAGCTAATGTGCCCACCGGTTCTGTATGTATGTATGCATGTACGTAACGCGATAACTCTTGATAAAAATATCCGATTTGCTTAAAAAATAAAAATTCTAGGTTCATTCTGATAAGGCGCTTCCCTGATTAGTTTTGGGGGTTCATTGGTTAAGTATAAAGGGGGGAGGGGGCTAATCCCCACTCCTTAAGATAAATGGGTTTTTCATGAAGAATTATCAAATTTTGGTATACTGGTTATATATTAATTTTAATAACGAGCTTCTCTGATTAGATATGAAGGTTCATTGTTTTAGTCTAAAGGGGGGGGGGGGGGAACGGGGAAGCTTGGGTTTTTCTATCCGATTTGCTTCAAATTTGGTATAACGGTTTATTCTGATAAGGCGCTTCCCTAATTAGATTTGGAAGTTCATTGGTTAAATATAAAGGGGGATCGGGAGGCTAATACCCCTCTTAAATTTAGATAATGTTTTTTTTTTTTCTATCCGATTTGCTTCAAATTTGGTATACCGGTTTACCTCTATCTCAAGACGGACTCAATCTATTAAAACTTTAGGTTCAGTTAGACCTTGATATGAATTGGTGCTGATTAGTTTTTAGCGTAAATCGCCCAACAGGTATTTCTGCTATGCTGCATTTTTCACGATTTCAACAAGAGCTCTATTTCAAGAACTAATGCACGAATTTTCATCCAATTTCAGATTCAATTGGATTAGACGTTGACATAAGTTCAAGGTTCAAAGGCGATTGTTTCTTGAATGTCTACGTGGGGCTTAGTGTCCACGTTTACTTCACATCTATATGGGAACAGTGTATGCAGGAAGCGTCTGGATTTTCTGTAAGATGGAAAGTTCATCTCGCAGCAGGCTGCGATGGAATGAAGCTTATGGCGACAGGAGCTTTCTGTAGATGTGCTTTGATCATTGTCAGATAGTGAGGAAAGGTGGAAATAATAGGGAAGGGGGTGTGGGAAATGGCCCAAAACAGAGAAAATCATTTTTCTTTTTCTTATTTTTTTTCTAAGATATGATGCAGAAACAATTTTTAATATGATATATGATGCAAACAGTTTAGAATAAGGTACATGTACAATTAAAGGTTAAAAAGATGCAACTAAGATTTTTTCTTTTAGAATTTTCATCAAACTTCGGATTCAATTAGACGTCGACATAAGTTGTTAATGATTAGGATTTGATGTACAGTCGTGGAAAAAAAAAAGTAAACACCCCCTACTAACTCCACAACAAATTATCGTAGAAGAAAGTTACTGGTACTGAACGATTTTAAATAAAGTCTACTTTTAAACGATGCATATAAAATTTGCTTAGGGGGCCATCTACATATTAAAATGAATCATAACTTCATTTTTTTCAATGGCAATACTCAATTCTGACAGCATAAATGAACTCTACACCCTTCAATTAGCCTAAAAACAAATTTTTATGCAATTCGTACCATAAGTTTCCGAGAAATTAATTATTTTAAAACGAGCGTATTTTAAGGGCTGTATCCAAATTGAAGTTGGGTTCTCGATTGCTAACCGAGAGAGCCGCCTTCTTGATCAAGGCACCTTAAGCAGCCAATGCAGTCTGTTAGATAACAAGGCAGCAGAAGAAATTTCAAAATATCTACTCACTTCAATCATAGACGGCCCCTTAAACCATCATTTTGCCGTTTTTTTAAGCATAATTTGAAAACTACTTGGAAGAAAAATGTGAAATTTGGGATTTTCATAAAGCAAGACTTAATAAATCTAAATCCATCAAAAAAAATTGTAGGTTGCAATTCATAATTTTTTCGAATATTAATTTCATAATTTATAATTCATATCATAAAATTATAAAAATTGCAAATTGAGCGTATTTATGTTTGGGCACATTAGTTTTATTTCTAAAGAAAAAATTAGCACATTAGGAGCATAATTTCAGAAGACATAAATAAAAATATGAAAATGTAATTTAACATTAGAAGCACTAAATTTTGAATGCTTATAATTCAAAAACTTATGATTCAAATGACTTGAAATTTGGTGTCTAGGCATATTTTGAACCGAAGATTTGAAATATCTCGTTAAAATTGGGTATTGCCATTGAAAAAAATGAGCTTTGGGTTCGTTTTAATATGTAGATGACCCCCTAAGAAAATTTTATATACATCATTTAAAAGTAGACTTCATTTCAAATCGTTCGGTACCAGTAACTTCCGTCTACGATAATTTGTTGAAGAGTTAGTAGGGGGTGTTTACTTTTTTTTTTCCACGACTGTACATCTACCAACAGGTGGCGCTGCTATGCTCTATTTTTCACGATTTCCGCAACTTCACATTCAGTTAGACGTTGAAATAAATTGTTTCTGATTATGTTTTAGTGTAAATCGCCAACAGGTATCAATGCCATGCTACATTTTTCAGGATTTATACGATTTTAGCGATCATATCTCAAGAACTAATCCACGGAATTTTATCAAACTTAATATTATGTTAATCATTGACCTAAGTTGCTGTTGATTAGGTTTTCGTGTAAATCATCTAACAGGTTGCGCTCCTATGGTGCATTTTTCACGATATTCGCGATAGCTATATCTCAAAAACTAACACGCACGGAATTTGATCAAACCTCATATTCTGTTACACTTTCACATAAATAGATCCTTATTAGGCTTGATTGTATACTGCCCAACAGGTGTCGCTATGACGCTCCTTGGGTTGAGAATTTCGGTTGCAGACATCTAAAAGGGTGGCTGCCAAAATTCAATGATTTGTTTGGAAAATGAAATGCATATATCTTCTTTTTAAATGAACATCATTCAACGAAACTATTTTATGGGAAAATCTCATTAATTGAAAAAGGCCAAGTAAACTTTTCTGAAATAACGGTGGCCAACAAGCATAGTAGTTATCAACTATGTGACTTACACAACAAAAGCCTTAGCCATACATAAAACTTTCAATTCTGACCAAAAGTTAAACTACAAAACGCGCCCCATTCTCTCACTTTTTTAAAACGCAAAATGATATCCAAAGCACAGTTCTTAGACGGGAAATGAAATCTTCAAAAGGCACTGAGAGAAAACAAAATCTCTGCGGAATCCTTGAAATGATTTCAAGAAAAAATATGTATATATATATTCTTTAACCCCTTAACGGTCGCATTAAATTGCGGTTTAAAAATTCAAATTGCTTATTGGCACCACTTTTTTGAAAAAGAAATATTCACTTTATTGAATAACAGGTAAAATGATACCATAATAAAACCAATAACACTATTTTATAAAACTAGTAGGAATCAAACAATCTGAATAAAAGACACAGCCCGTGAATATCACGGGAGGGAGAATTAAGGGATTAAATAGTAAATATTAATGTTTTTCTTTAAACCGGAGATATCGTTTGAAAAGCAAAAAATACCTGGAATGCATATATAAATTTCTGCCCGAGAAGAGGATGCGTCAGTTTTAAAAAGTAGAAAAATCAGAAAACTTGAAAAGGAATCGGAAAACAGATTCAATCTTCAGATTTTCTTTTAAATGATAAATATTAATATACCTTATAAATATTAATATGTTTATTTATTTATTACTATTATTATTATTATTGTTCAGGAAGCGGGTGCGACAGTTTCAAATTTCAGTAAAATAGAAAACTTTTAAACTGACGCGAATCGAGGTTTATAATTTTTTTAACACTTTCGCTGCCGATCCCGCGCCAGCGCGGGAAGATATCATGCCAGTGTTGCCAGATTGGAGACTTTTTTAATTCAGATTATTTAACTGTCACCACTTTTTTAAAATTGTATAATTCAGTTATTTTTCTGAATTTTTAATCAATTTTTAAATAGGTCGGATATTTCTATTTCAAAAAAGCGGTAACAATCAACAATCTGGGGACAAAACGTACACTCTAAAATTGGGAGGAGTGAAAAGCCCACTCTTTGAAAGAGTGACAGGCATTTTCACTCTTTTAGGAGTGAATTTTGTAAAAATACTCTCCTTAAAGAGTGGAATTTTCCACTCTCTAGAAAGGAGTGCAATATCTCACTCCGTTATCGAGAGTGAAACAGTCACTCCCGAAAGAGTGGCTTACGTATGCATTGCTTATTAACCAATCAGGAACACCAAGGCGACAGCGCCCTCGTAAGATAAGAACAAGTGGGTAAGTGTGATCACAGATCGCACAGAGGGTTTCATTTAATATTCCTTTCAAAACACTTTATCTTTTGAAAAATCTGTTAGTTCCACATTTCGCAACCAGGGGCACACTCTATTCTAAACAAACCTCTAACCGAACGAAGCTCCGTTTTGCATATTATCCGTATATATAGTAGTACAAGGGATTGGGCCTATAGCACCCGAAATAAGTAGGCGCCCCTGGCGGTAAAAAGTGGAACTAAAATATGTAAGGCTATGGTGCATAATATGAAAGAATGGTCAAAGGGGTGTCGGCAAAAGTTGGAAAAGTGCTCCCCGGGTGAAAAGGGCGGAGGTTAGAAAAATTGCTTAAAATATACAAGTTAGAGCACAGAGAAGTAAATAATATAAGACTTTTAGAAAATTTTATGATTTGTCGTGTGGTCTGGGGTATTCAGCTATACGTATGCAAAAATCCATGTCTCCAGCTTAATTAGGCGCTCTCTTAGAAAGAATTGCTTAAAATACATATGTGGTAGCTCAAAGAGTTAAACGTAAGATTTTTTCAAGATTTTATGATTTGTCGCCTGGCCTCAGGTGTTCTGCTATAAGTATGCAAAATTCCAAATCTCCAATCTAATAAGGGGCTCAGTTAGAAACAATTGCTTAAAATACGCATGTGGGAGCCCAAAGGGTTAAATGTACGACTTTCTCAAAATTTTAACATTTGTCGTTTGATCTGAGGTGCCCATCTATAAGTACGCAAAATTTCACCCCTGCAACCTAATTAGGGACTCACTTAGAAAGAATTGTTTGAAATACACATGTGAGAGCCCAAAGGGTTAAATGTACGACTTTTTCAAAATTTTATGATTTTTTGTTTAATCTGAGGTGTCCATCTATAAGTACTCAAAATTTCACGCCTGCAACCTAATTAGGGACTCACTTAGAAAGAATTGTTTAAAATACACATGTGGGAGCCCAAAGGGTTAAATGTACGACTTTTTCAAAATTTTATGATTTGTCGTTTGATCTGAGGTGTCCATCTATTAGTACGCAAAATTTCACCCCTGCAACCTAATTAGGGACTCATTCAGAAAGAATTGTTTAAAATACACATGTGGGAGCCCAGAAGGTTAAATGTACGACTTTTTCAAAAATTTATGATTTATCGTTTGATCTGAGGTGTCCATATATAAGTACGCAAAATTTCACCCCTGCAACCTAATTAGGGACTCAATTAGAAAGAATTGTTTAAAATACACATGTGGGAGCCCAAAGGGTTAAATGTACGACTTTTTCAAAATTTTATGATTTGTCGTTTGATCTGAGGTATCCGTCTATAAGTACGCAAAATTTCACCCCTGCAACCTAATTAGGGACTCACTTAGAAAGAATTGTTTAAAATACACATGTGGGAGCCCAAAGGGTTAAATGTACGACTTTTTCAAAATTTTATGATTTGTCGTATGATGTGTGGTAC
This sequence comes from Maratus speciosus, assembly GCA_963932465.1. Taxonomy (NCBI): domain Eukaryota; kingdom Metazoa; phylum Arthropoda; class Arachnida; order Araneae; family Salticidae; genus Maratus; species Maratus speciosus. The sequence goes on along the minus strand of OZ010796.1, from coordinate 197,687,785 downwards.
TCATCTATAAGTATTCAAAATTTCAAATCTCCAACATGTATAGTTTCTGAGAACGGGCTCTGTGACGTACAGACAGACAGAGGAGCGAGACGAATAGGGTTTCGTCAGATGAACGAAACCCTAAAAATGATCATTTTTTCGTCCGCCATTTTACGATTAAACAGATTAGGATATCATTAAACTTATTCTTAATGGGATACATAAAATAAAGGTAAGTCTTATTTAATTTTAACCATTTATTCGTGTAGATATGTTAGATGAGCCAAATAGTTGTATTTTGTATAGAAAAAGATTGATCGAGGATTCTATTCCAAGAATATTGATTTCCTAGAAAAGAGATTGTCTATTATGTTTCTTCATGTAGCGGTTTGAAATATAATTGTTTTAACAATTGAAAAGCACACAAATGGTTAGCAAAAGATAATGAAAACTTCATTAATTTCCAGTGGCGTAGCTACATGTTCAGCGCCCTGGAGCAAGAAAAGTTTGTGCGCCCTCTTGTCACTCAAAAAAGTTCTGTGCAATTTTTATTTTATTTTTATTTATTTATTTATTTTTTTTTTTTTTGAAGTTTAAAATTTACATACTATTCTTAACCCTAGAACTACCGAAAATTTTACTCAAGTTTTATAAAAATATTACACATCAGAATTCTTATTTAAAACTATTGAACTTATTTACTTAACTCATTATTGTCTGGTTTAGATATTTAGTTTATTTTAAAGAAATTTCTGGTTAGAATAAATATTTCGAATGTACCCATCGGGCCCATTGGACCCGTCTGGTAGACGGAGGGTTAATTCGATATAAAACCTTACTTTTATTTGAAAGTCAAAGAATTTTAACAATTTATTAAATATAAATAATTAAAAATAAATAATGAAACGAATTTTAATTCTTTAAGTACGTTGTACCTAGCAATATTTTCTGCGAATTGGGCGAGATTTTCGTTTTAAATGCGCCAATGGTGCAATACAATCTGCCACTGTCTGTTTTTCTTTTCAATGTTTCGAAGCATTGTGGAATATCAATAAAAAACACCCATGTGTCAAGAATTTATTTATTTATTTATTTTTTGTCACTTTTCGCATGTGCATGAAACACTTTTTTGTGTTTACTAGTTCCAGAAAATACTAAAATTCCAGAAAATTCGAAGTATCATAACTCTGTAAGTTTTGATCGTTCAAAAAATATTTTTTTATTATTTTACTACCTGTTAAAGTACGGAGATTTTTTCAAAATATAGAACCCGAGGACAGAACAAAAAAGTAAAGCTCGTAACTTTTAGAAAATAACTCTTTTGATACAAATTACTTTTAAGAGGACAAATAACAACTTTGAAACTTTTCTACTATTAGAACTATATTTCTACAGTTAATGGTTTAGAAAATTAGCCAATAGACAACGATAAAAGTTGATACCATGGTTCTGACTGGCTTTTGACTAATCTGAGCAATTTGGCTAATTGCTGAAGAAAAGCTAGCCAAATTTAAATAATAGTAATAATAAATTCATCGAGAAACACTAAAGAATATCAAAGCACAAATAATGAGTTACACCGAAAAGGTTTAATCTTACGATAAATAACGTAATTGAGAGTGTCGTCGAAAGAAAAAACATCTCTTGCAATTTGGCCATTTCAAGTTTTAATTTTCTTGACAAAGAAACATTTTGGCATTATGGTGATCGGCAGCGAGAACCCTGATTGACATCTTTATATATTACTCAAGATTGCAGTTTTTACTTTCCATACATTTACACATACAATGTAAGGAAGGAAATAGGAAAGGATTGTAATCAGAATAAAAATAAATTGAAATAATAGTATATTTTTACATTTTCAAATACACTGAAAAAGTTCTTACAATTTTTATGCATGTTAGAATTTCCTGACGTTTTCAGATTCCCAAAGCATGATTTAGTGTGTTTCTGATGTTGTCGGCAGGTTTGTTATAAATTTGTCGCAAGAATTGTATTAATATTTGAAGAAATCCGCCGACGGGTTTGGTATCTAAACTACAATATTTTTCAACCATTATATGATAATAACTGATGAACATTATCTCTTATATCTCAGTTAAATTATTTTTATTGCTCATGTTCATCTTATATCTGTACAACAATGTTTCACCACGCAGACAGTAGTTGCTCGACAGGGATTCACAATTACTGTACTGCTAATAATTCCAAAACACAAAATTTCTCCTTGTTTAATACTTTAATCATAGAAAATAGTACGATTAAACCAGATCAAATTTTATGTACTAATACTCTAATAGAAAAGTTATTGTGAACCCCTGAAGAGCCGCTACTGCACGCAGGGTCGTACTCGGTCACTGTCATATACATGGACCTTGGAATTTTGGAGGGCGCAACATTTTAGAAACTCATTATTATACCACCTTGCTAGTAGAAATCAATAATATTCATTACGATTCCAGTTTTTCTTTCTGGGGATGCTTTCGATTTCGAAACTGGATCCAAAATTGAAAGTGCCCTTTTAAAGAAAATCGAAACAGTATAAAAATAACCGTTTAGACATCAACTTGATATATTCCATGCAAGAAAAAAAAAAGAAAAAGAAAAAAAAATCAAACTTACACTATGTTCAAAACTACTTAAAAGATGAGACAATATTAAAAAGATGTTAAATTATTTTAATACCTTAGTACTTTCAACTATAAAACACATAGTCTTCGTCAGAGAAATATAAGAAATACAATTGTTACAATTGTATTTCTTATATTTCTCTGACGAAGACTATGTTTTTTATAGTTGAAAGCACTAAGGTATTAAAATAATTTAACATCTTTTTAATATTATCTCATCTTTTAAGTAGTTTTGCACATAGTGTAAGTTTAAGTTTAACTTTTTAAAGATGAATTAAGCCATTTCTATTTATTTATTTACTGAAAAAAAAATCATTTAAAAATATTGAAATGTAAACGAGAAATTTGTAAAGAGCGCTGACATTTGTTTAACAGCTTGTGATTGACTAGTGTACGATTCTGTATACAGAATCTTAGTACTAAATAAAAATGTTATGATTAATTAAATCTGTTTAAAACATTTTTTGCAGCGGGAGGATAAAAAAGATTAATGCTGCTGTAATATTAAGAAACGTGTAACTATTATTTATTTTATTTTAAAGCAAAGTATATTTAAAATAGATTTTTATACTGTAAATTCCGTCTAAAGCTCTATGCAAGACAGATTTCCGTCTTGTGCAGAATTAAAAACTTGCAACATGGTATAACCGAAGAACCACAAAGTACCTTTAAAAGGACAGTCCTGTTCTAACCTGTTATATACAAAACAGATACCGCCATTCTGATTATCACATTTATAGACGACATTGAAACAGTTCCGTTTTCATACTAAAATGTAACTATTAAGAAGAAATTTTTTTTTTACTTACCTTTTATTTGCAGAAAGTATTCTTTATAATTTTTTTTTTGTGTATCAAGTGCAAAAATCTATGTAATAAACATTTAAATAAGGAAAATTACAATCACAGCATTGTACGAATGCACGAAGCCTGCACACTTGAAAAAAAAATACTTAATAAAGGATTTTACAAACAACTAAAAAAAAAAAAAAAAAAAAAAGTACATATATTTTAAAATAGGAGCGACGCTCTTTGGGCCCAGAAAGGCTAAAAATTCTAGGAGTAGATCATGTCGCCATAGGTAAATTTCACAAAATATACATTAGGTTTTAAAAGATTTAAATGATCCTCTGAAATAAAGAAACTTTCAAGAAAAAAAAAAAATGAGATTCTTCTGCTGTGCAGAGAAAAAAAAATGTAAGTAAAAAAATGCTTAAAAAAATTATTAAACAATTTACGACTGCTCAAATCTAACGCGTGTAGCCAATTTTGTAACTTCACCTGGGAGCTTTATCTGGGTTAGGGCGCAACAAACCGCCGATCGGTTGCCCGACGGGCAAGTCTCAGACAGAATGTGACTTAATTTAGTAAAATCATATACCTTTCTTTTCTTCTTCCTTTTTTTTTAATTTATAGGCCTTGTTTTAGCACGGACGGAATGAAAATATATTGAAAATTATGTCATTAGAAAAATGTTTAAGCTTTATGAACAAAAGTGCATGTTTTCTTTAAAACACTATGCCTTTATCATCTGTGAAAATATTTCATCTTTGTACCGTATTCCCTCGCATATTAGCCGGCATGCCGCAAAATTTGAGGGGGGACCAGATTTTTTAATATTAGCCACTGGTCTTTACCGACATGCTGGAAAAAGCGAGGATCTTCGAAATTGTGAAGGAATGAGGTTCATTAGCTGAATTCAATGGCAGCTGGCAGGGATTGGTGTTGGGAAGGAGGGGTGCAATATAGAGTTTGTCCCCACTTTTCTAATTATTTAGTTTACTTTTTTTACATATTCAAGATTATAAAAATGTGTTTCATGTGTCTCATATACCATTTTACACAAAGCTCTCTGCCTAGCACCCATCCGATATATACAATGTAGAATTAGATTATCTCATAAATTATTACATGAACAGAAATATTCTTAATATATATAAAATAAGAAAAAATAAAATAATTATCAAAAATATATAAAGGGAGAAATATGTGTTTACATTATATCAAAAACGTAATTTTATATGATAATTTAAAAAACACTGAAATATAAATTTAACTGAAATACAGGGTTTTATTTAATAAAAAAGGTCAGCGGACTAAGATTGAAAAACGCTGAAAGTACCAAAAAATAGAAAATATGTTTTTTTTATTTAAAAAAATGTCTTAAATGTCAAGCTTAACAAACGCGTAAATGCTTGAAGTGCTAACCTAGCAGTAATAGTTCCAATAAGTAATAAGTCGGAAATTGTATATCAAACGTGGCAAATGAGGTGCTTTCGAGGTAAATGAAGTCCTTCTTTTTTATCGCTCTCTTGAAAAATTCCCTCTTTTGGACTTTCAGCGTTTTCAATTCTTAGTCCTAAATTAGAAATACAAAATTTGCTGTATATTTAATCATTCATTTATCACTACGCTTGCTTTCTTCCTCTGTTAAACCAGAAGTCTCGTCTTTGGCATTAGAATCAGGAATAGCATTATTTTGAATAAGTTCTTTCAAACGATTGTGTAAAAGGTCTATGTTTCTTTTCGTAGTTAAACCACATTAATTTAACCACACCTGTTTAATTAAGTCTTCGGAAATTTTTTTCCATACTGCCCTTATCCCAGAAAGCTAAAGCAAGATACGAAGCAGATCGAAGTTTACCAGACTTCGTGAATTCCAGTTCTCCATTTCTTAGCCAATCACTCCATAAACGCCTAATTTATGCTTTGAAAGTCTTATTCCAATACACATCCGAAGTCTGTAACAATGGTGTCAAACCTCCAGGAATTATTACAAGCTCTGTTTTATAATGTTGTTTAAAACTGTATTTAACAGTCGTTTTTATGTGGGGTTTTGCACTGTCCAATACTTAGACGGATTTTGGTTTAAAAAAACAATTAGGGCGATTACCCCCAAGCTTTTTGCTTATATATATTCATAAAGTCACTATACATAGAATCTTTCATGAACACAGAAGATACAACATCCTCTGGGAAATCTGACTTTAGAATATTTTTGAAGCCTTTAAAAATTAAAATTGGTTTAAATTTTGTTCCATCGGCCATTGTGCTCAATATAACTGTGTATCGAAGTTTTCCTTACCAGCTGTTCTGCATAAATTGTGACTTTAAAGTCACAAGTTTTCTGCTGCGCGGCAGATCTAACAACATATTATATATATATATATAGTCGTCATATATATAGACAGAGACAGAGAGAAAAATTATTGATGTTTTTTTTCCCCTTTAAAATGAAAAATGTTGTTAGAAAAACCAAAATAAATCAGCCGCTCGTCCTCTAGTAGTGAAACCTCATATTTTCCGGCATGCCGGTAAATACGAGTTTTTCCGGCATTCTGGTGTACCTCAATGTTTTCCGGCATGCCGGCTAATGCGGAGGAATACGGTATAAAATTGGGTTCTAAGTTTTTATTCATTGTTATACTGTTTTGAACACACAGTATTTCTGTAAACTGCTTGAAAAGTTGAGTGGAGTAACTACATTTTTTTTTTTTTTTTTTTATAATTTATAAACTAATTGAATTCTAATACGTGATATAGGATGGCAGTATTTGGAGAGCAGGGAGCTTCATTATCGGCTAAACAAACTCACATTATCATTTTAGAAAAATTTCTGTTACTTAATCCTAAAATTCTGTATTAAATAAGGTTTAATGCGGAAAAATTGGTTTAAAAAAGGTGGTATAAATTTGAATAGGTCCTAAGGAACATTGAATTTGATACTTAACTTTTTCTCTCTTTTTAAAGGGAAATGCTTATCAACTCTGCATTTGGGATTTGCCATATTTTCAAATTCTAAAAAACAATACGCACAAAATTGAATTTGCCGCTCCCCCCTCATCCCCTCTAAATTTTATCGCCGTGGACTGATGTGGAATATGCCTAAATCCAGCTCTTATTATTGCTTTGTAATCTGGATTGATGCATGTATAGTTTCCACAAAACCATAAAAAGTTCAAAATTTTCGTTTTCTTGGTTTTTCGTTAATAAAATGGTGACTAATTTTCTTCAACTTTGCCAAACTGTTATTGTTGTTGTTTTTTAAATTGAAAAATAACTAAATGGCTAAGGCTAGTTTCTCAACGGTGACTTCTTTGGTTACCATTATTTCTATACAGTAATCATCAACTACCATGATAAATTTCTAAAACATTTACAATAGAAACGTACCGGAAAGATTATTGTTCGGAAGTAGTAGTAGCCAATAAAGTGGCCGATGAAAGATCTCTAAATAAGTTTTGATTACCAGGATTTAAAAATCTTCATCTGTCGTCTACGGAAAGGTTACAGAAGACAAATCAAGTATGCTTAAACAGTGTTGGAGAAGTTACTCGAGGTTGCAATATGCTATGAATTAAAATTGAAACTTCGCGAATACGAGTAGAAGTAATTTCTTTTAATTGTGTATAAAATATGTTTTAAATCGGAATATTTGAGATTAAACACAAAGTAAAATATCGTAGGAATATGTTGATTGTAACAAGTTTCATCTATAATCAATAATGAAAAGATTAATAATGGAAAAAAAAATATGCAAATATTTCTACAAATCTTCATTTCGCTCTTTCTAATTTTGCGACCTTAGAATTCGCGCGCCTGGAGCAGTTTGCTCCACCTGCTCCACGGTAGCTACGCCCCTGTTAATTCGGCCAATGTGAATAAAAAACAAGTGGGCAAGTGTGATCACAGATCGCACAGAGGGTTTCGTTTAATATTCCTTTCAAAACACTTTGTCCTTTTGAAAAATCTGTTAGTTCCATATTTCAAAACCAGGGGGCGCACTTGATTCTAAACAAACCTGTATCCGAACGAAAATACGTTTCACATACTATCCGTAGATATATTAGTCGAGGGGATTGGGCCCATAGCACCCGAGGTAAGTAGGCGCACCTGGCAGGAAAAAATGGAACTAAAATATGTAAGGCTATGGTGCATAATATGAAAGAATGGTCAAAGGGGTGTCGGCAAAAGTTGGAAAATTTCTCCCCGGGTTAAAAGGGCGCAGGTTAGAAAAATTGCTTAAAATACACAAGTTAAAGCCCACAGGTGTAAATAATAAAAGACTGTCTGAAAATTTTATGATTTGTCGTGTGGTCTGAGGCATTCAGCTATACGTATGCAAAATTTCATGTCACCAACTTAATTAGGGGCTCTCTTAGAAAGAATTGCTTCAAATACATATGTGGTAGCTCAAGGGGTTAAACGTAAGACTTTTCCAAGATTTTATGATTTGTCACCTGGCCTCAGGTGTTCTGCAATAAGTATGCAAAATTTCAAATCTCCAATGTAATTAGGGGCTCAGTTAGAAAGAATGGCTTAAAATACACAAGCTGGAGTTGAAAGGGTTAAACATAAAACTTTTTCAAAATTTATTATTTGACGTGAGATCTGAGGTGTTGAGCTATACGTATGCAAAATTTCAACCTAAATAGGGGCTCACTTAGAAAGAATTGTTTAAAATGCACATGTGGGAGCACAAAGGGTTAAATGTACGACTTTTTCAAAAATTTTATGATTTGTCGTTTGATGTGAGGTGTTCAGCTATAAGTATGCAAAATTTCACGTCTCCAAACTAATTAGGAAGCTCACTTAGAAAGAATTGTTTAAAATACACATGCGCGACTCCAAAGGGTTAAATGTACGACTTTTCCAAAATTTTATCATTTGTCGTATGATGTGAGGTGTTCAGCTATAAGTACCCAAAATTTCATGTCTCCAACATAATTAGGGGCTCACTTAGAAAGAATTGTTTAAAATACACATGCGGGAGCCCAAAGGGTTAAATGTACGACTTTTTCAAAATTTTATGATTTGTCGTATGATGTGAGGTGCTCATCTATAAGTACCCAAAATTTCATGTCTCCAACATGTATAGTTTCTGAGAACGGCCTCTGTGACGGACAGACAGACAGACAGAGGAGCGAGACGAATAGGGTTTCGTCAGATGAACGAAACCCTAAAAATGGGTGTAAATACAGTAAAATCTGTCTAAGGCGGACTCTGTGTAACCCGGAAATCTGTCTACTGCGGAAATATTTTGAAGTCCGGGCGAATCCATAGAAAATAACACTAATACGTGCTCCATAAGCCGGAATCTGAATAACGCGGAAACGGAAAGTATTTTAAGGTCCCGCGGTAAACAAATTTTTCCATAAGACGGAAAAAAGGATTTTTTAAAAATAAAAAACATTCAGTAAACGAAAATTTAAAACTGATTAATAGATCAAATACATATAAATAAATACATATAAAATACAAATATTAATAAAAACAGATTTCTGCTCGTTCATTTTTTTACAGCGAAAGAATTTTTATGAAATTTTGCATTTTTGCGGATTTAATAAAAAGCAAAAGAAACTATACAGTTTCCATTTGTTTAGCCGACAACATTTTCTTTTTATTTACAATTTTTAACACAGATTTCTGTTTTTTTCTTTTTTTTTTTTTTTACAGTGTTATATTTAAAATATGCGTTTTTTTTTTTTTTTTATTACCCTTATAATAAAAATTAAAAACAATTACAGACCTATATTCTAACTGTAAATACAAGACTACGAGATTTAAAAAAAGTCATACATTTAAAATTTAAAAAACAAAGTTTTAAAAACCATAATTTTTTTCAAATTATTAGGATAGTTGAAAAGAAAAATAATTTAGAATAGTATAGTTTAATTTTATATACCGTATTTTAATCCATTTCGCTGAGAAAAATAGGAGTTTATTTGTGTGAAAAACTGTAAACAATTGTAAATAAAAAGAAAATGCCGATTGAACAAATAAAAATCTGTACATTTTTTACTTTTATACTTTTCATTAAATTCATAAAATGCAAAATCTCATACATAAAACTCTCTATATATATATAAAAATTAAATAAATAAATACATGTGCAAAATCATGTTTTTTTTTATTATTTATTTGTCTCAAAAAGAAATAAAAAAAAAATATATATATATGCATGATTATGGTGTGAAAATAATAGACCATTTGTTTGTTGGGAAGCAATAGTTTTGCTGAGATTCGAACTCCAAAAATATTTATACTAAATAATATTTCACGTTAAGAACGGTTCTGAAGATTACAAACGTAAAAAAATACGCAACAGTCTTTTTTTTTTTTTTTTTTTTTTTTTTTTTTTTACTGATTTGCATAAGGCGGAATATTGTCTACGGCGGAAAATTTTCTCGGTCCCAATCGATTCCGCCTTAGACAGATTTTACTGCATTTATTCTTCCCATTCAATTTTTTCAATCCCATTCCAACGTTTTCCAACTATAGAAAAAAGAAAATAATAATAATAATAAATTTTATCTGTTTCGTTTGCAAAGCATCCTCAGAGGACATCTGGACACTCAGGACATCTGGATTTCTTCCAATTCATAGGAGATGCGAAGTAATCAAAATTAATTTGCCGTTCTGTGAGATTTTGTTTTTTCTGTTTTGGTTTATACTGATATCAGATTTTACACACTTAGAGTATTTATCATCATTATTATTGTTTTGGAGTTAAAATATGATATTTCATGATTATGATATTACGAAAAGGTTGGTATTGGAGGTCTGAACGGACCGAAATTTCCAGAATCGGGCCCGGCCCGTATCATAGAAAAAAAAAATTCGGCCCGGCGCGGCCCGATACGAAAATTAAAAGTTTGGCGCGAGCGCACCCCGACCCGTAGAAAAAATATTGGCCCGGTCCGGTAAAATACTTAAAAGTTCGGGGCGAGTGAATTTCTACAAAACATTGATTCTTACGTCGATTTTGTTAAAAATTTGTCTCGTACGAGGAGTTCTGACCCAAAATATTTATCTTAAATTTTTTTTTTCATGTTTATAATCTTCATTTTTATAGAAGTGCCGCAGGCTGGGATATTTATTTTTTTAATGAATCTCTATTTCTTGCATGTAAATGCTTCAGTTATCATTAATATTGTTAATCCATATTCTATGTATTGAAGTGTTAAAAATCTGAAAAATACTATACAGTAAAATCTTCTAAGACGGAATTGTATAGAAAAAAAAAAAATGCGTTATGGACAAGTTCCCTTCTTAGCAAGTGTAAATGTATTATATATTCTTTTCTTACGTATTAGTATAATAATTTTGCATGGATCAAGACGTTTTACAGTTTAAAACAGGGCTCCGTCATAGGCAGGTTCCTTTGCACACGTTTTATTATATTTTAATTTAGTTATATTTTAATAAGCATAGAAAACTACTATTCTTAAAAAAAAAAAAAAAAAAAAAAAAATATGCTTAAGAGTAGAGTAATGGCGATTTAAAAATGTATGTATTTTTTGCAAAAAACTTTGGGCCAGGCCTAAATTAACTGACCTTTGAATGGACCAGGCCACGCGGAGAGAATAATTTTCATACGGGCTGTGTCGAAACTACGACTGAAAATTTTGGGCCGTGAAGACTAGCAATGAAACCAGTCCCGGCTCTGTACAGAAAAAATAAGTTGGCCCGGCCCGAGTGCCGGGAATGAAAATCGGCCGTCTCTAGATGGTACATTATTTTTTTTTAACTGTAAGTAAGCTTTTTCTGCGGTTTATGATTTTAAAATTTCAAGACTGAGTAGTATAAAATAAATTAATTATAGACATTCTGCCTAAATTATTAAATTTCTTTCAATTTAAACGCATTTTCTACGTTTTTGATGCACGTAATTTTTGGCAGTAAGAAATAAAACATGATATTTAAGCATTGAAATAAAATGTTTTTTATGACTGTTTTGAAGTTTATCGATAAGACAGATTTAGTATATTTTTTAAACAGTTCGTATTTTCTTACATAATCTGAATATATTTTTTAAGAGATTAATAACTGCTTTTTTACATTAAAATGTTTTTCAAACAATAAGAACTATGCAGTCATTCATATGCAGTCATTTAATTTATTTTTATTAAAATTCATACAGATACAGATAAATGTAATGTGTTTATTTTTATATTTATTTTTTTCTATTTCCTAGGTCAATCTTTTCGTATAAAACATATCAAATCTATTTTGCTCATATTCCAAAATACAATATCTACGGGAATAAAAAATTAAAATTAAATATGGCTTACTTTTTGCTTCATTAATAAGTATTGTTTTCAGCAATAATGGGCGAAAATTAGAAATCATGATTAAGTTAAGGAATATGTTTATAAGAAAAATATATACATATTCCAGAGAACTTAAAAATTAGACTCCATGCTCATATTAAATAAAACAAAAGCAAATCACAGCGGATAAAAAAAAATACACACACATTCTTAATGTTTAAATCATGCTTAGAACTCATTTTTAAAAAAGATGTAAGTTTATAAGCATTGTTTTTATATGAAAAAATGAAAAATATTTTAGAACAATAGGACTTTGCAAAAATAGCAACAATTCACGGAAAAAATACTGTAAAAAGAAATTTATATTTAAAACAAAAATTAAAATGAAATCAAACATTGTTAAACATATAACATCCACCTATTAAAAAGTTATTTATAAAACTTTAAAAGTAATATTTTTATAAGGCATGCAATAAAAGCAAACACAAAAGATAAGATTGGAATAAAATATATTAGTTTATTTCTGTCAGTAATCTAATTTAAATTCATATGTAACTTTAACTGATTTTTTCCTTAAAAGTTCAACTAGTGTTACAAACTATGAATAAATATTGCTAATAAAGTATTTTATTTCAATCTTTACCACGGTTGTATCTATTTTCATTGCATGCTGTAAAAGATGTGATTCTTTTAAAATGCCCATAAAAGTGAAATAAAAAAAGGAATGACTACATAAAAAATGAACATTACCTCCTATGAAAGAGTGACTATTCACTCCTAGGGGTGAAAAACCAGGGGTGAACCAGGGGTTTTTTCCAGGGGTGAAAAACCGCACTCCTTTAGCAAGAGTGAATAGTCACTCCTCCGAAAGAGTGATTATCCACCCCTGTTTATAGTGCATATTCACTTCCCAGGAGTGACTATTCTCTCTTTCGGAGGGTCAAAAATTTCACTTTTGCTCAGAGTGAATAGTCACTCTAAAGAGGTTGGGCATATTTTGACTCTGCGATAGAGTGACTATTCACTCCTCCGGAGTGAATAGTCACTCTTTTTTATTTAGAGTGTACCCAATCGGGCAACACTGCATTACGCGCCGGCGCGGGATCGTACCATCTTTGTACTACCCATTTTGTTAGCGTCCATGTTTCTGCTCCATAAGTTAGCACACGCAAAACACATTGGTTAAATACCTTTCTTTTCATACATATATATATACATATATATATAGTGAACAAAATACAAAAAAAGTTGGACAGCAACGATTCGATTTTGCTGCTTAATATTGTTTTAACCAATTGTGATATCGTAATCCAACGATATTAAAGAAAAAGATAATTTAATCATAGATTGAAATAGTTTTATTTAATCTTAATAAAATTTTATATTAAATTTTTAAATAATAATAAAAATAAACTGTGCGTTTTTCACTGCCAAAATAAAACTTGGACACTTATTTCACTTTTACTTTGGATTGACATTACGCAAATTTTGGTTTTGCAAAAGAGGGTTTTGATTTCTGGCACGAGTCCAAGTCAAAGCTATGAGATTGAAACGTGCTGAAATTTCCTTTTGCTAGATTAAAAATTCTCAAAAGTGTAAAAAAAGCAAACTTCTGTTGATATGAAAAAAGTGTTAAACTATGGAAAGAGCAGAAAAGTATACGATATATTGCAGAAACTGTGAAAAAGCCACGTTCAACAGTGCATTACATAATAATAGATACAAAAAGTACAGATTTTTAAAAAGACCTAGTGGAAGTGGTAGGCCCAAAAAGATTTCCTCGTCTCAAACATAAAGACGGATTGTGAGATTTGTGAAAGAGAATCCTAAAATTTCTGTGATAAAGATAGCCAGAGAAGGAGGCATCTATAGTGAATGTGCATCCATAGACTATAAGAAATTTTTTGCATTCCAAAGACTGTAGAGCATACACACCACGAAAAAAGCCATATTTGTCTCTCCGAAATGTAAGAAAACGTCTTGAATATGCTAAACAATATGTTGGAAAGCCACGAGAATTCTGGAAGTCTGTTATTTTTACAGATGAGTCGAAATTTAATTTGTTTGGATCTGATGGTCGGCGATTTGTATGGTGAAGGGGAGGAACAGCGCTAAAATCAGCAAATATAAAAGCGACTGTAAAACTGGGTGGCACATGCGTTATGGTATGGGGTTCAATGGGAGCTAGTGGTGTTGGAAATCTAGTGTTCATTGAAGGTACAATGAACAAAATGATGTATTTTAACATTCTAAATGAAAATTTATCAGAAACAGCTTTAAAATTAAATTTAAATGGAAATTATTCTTTTGTCCAAGACAATGATCCTAAGCAGAGCGCTCATATTGTACAGGAATGGTTATTATACAATGCGAAAAAAGTGCTACCCCATCCTCGCTAAAGTCCGGATCTAAATCCTATAGAACATTTGTGGGCTTATATGGAGAAACAATCACTAGAAAAGGAGATTAAGAATAAAGATGTACTAAAAACTGCTATTCTCAATATATGGCAAAATGTACCATCAGATTTAACCAAAAAATTGGCCCTTTCAATGAATAAGAGGCTAGAAGCAGTAATAGCAGCAAAAGGAGATCACACGAAATGTTAGATGGTTTTGTTTTAAATTTAAAAGTGTTTTTTGGAACATTGTGTAAGTGTCCAAGTTTTTATTTGGTGCTGAATATTATATCATCACCACGTTTTATTAATTTATAATTTAGATATAAGCTTTATTAAAGTAAAATAAAACTGTGTAAATCATCTTAATAATTCTTATTATTTTAAATAAGCTTTTAAAGAACAACACAGAGCAAAATAATTAAACAATGAAATCAATAGAAGCTGTTGTCCAACTTTTTTTTGGTTCACTGTATACACATATATATATATGAATTTTGTTATGTTGTAACTCTCAAATTTCTGAGCCGATTTGAATGAAATTTTTCATGTCCGGTATTTTGTCTCGACCGAGTTCGTTGGCCAGCTTTATCGCCATCTTGTTTCAAAATGGCGGCCATTTGAATTTTTGAAAAATTTATATTTTCTAACATTGTATACTTATAGAAAATGTTGCGTTTCACAAAATCAAACTCTTATGTATCATTTTAAACAGAGTGTTAGAAACATTAAAAGATTATTTTAAAGAGTCACACAGTGTAAGTTAACAACATAGCTCATTTAAAAGTGAAAGTTAGGAAGCCTAAAATTTTCCAAAAGTGTCCACAAAATTAAAATGGCCGCCATTTTGAAACAAGATGACGGATGAAGCTGTCCAACGAACTCGTTCGAAACATTAGTATGTACTATGCATATAAAAATTTCATCGAAATCGGTTCAAAATTCGAGAGTTACAGTATGACAAAATTCAGATATAAATATGTGTTTCATCAAATAAGTCTTTCCAAAAAACTAATGATAATATTATTGTTAACAATCGTAAAATTATTGCTTAATATAAACTACTAAATATTATTCCTACTATCCGTATTTAGTACTCATTCCTAAATTTCATAAGACACCACTTAAATTTAGAACAGTTACAATTGGATATAATACATATAATAATTATGCTAACAATATTTTATTAAAAATTCTAAATCAAATTTATAATCTAACAACGGCACTGGTGGAAAATTGGCGCAGAGGAGGAGCCTATTGACACAACTAATGTTTTATAGTATTCTTCACCTTAATAAAAACGTATAAATTCTGTCATTAGATAAGGCGAAAAATACAACTAAAATTTAGTGGTGTCAATAGGCTCCTCCTCTGCGCCAATTTTCCACCACTGCAACGGAAATAGATAATAAACATTGTATAAAAATATCTATCAATTGGTTAATGTACTTAAAGACATTAAATGTGTAAAAAATAAAGGTACATATGATTTCAAAGATCTATTTAATAATATAAATCTTAAAGACCTGCATAACATAATTAATACACTATTTAAATCATATAAAAATAAATTAACTCTTCCTACATATATGGATATAAAATATTTTTGCACTTTAACTAATTTTATAATATACAATAATAACTATATCTTACAAAATAATATTATTTATCTACAAATAGAAGGAATTCCACAAGGAGGATCCACATACAGTTTGATTTCTGATTTATATTTATATCAATATGAACGTAATTTCTGTAATGATAATATACTAATGTATCGCTATATTGAAGACATAATTTTAATTGACACTAAACAATCAAATATTTCTCAATTTCCAGTTGATTATTCAACTAATTTAGAATTGACAGAAAACCTTCTAACAAATAATACTATTAACTTTTTTGATCTAAGAATCATAATCGCACAAAACAGAACAATTACTGATTTTTATGACAAACGTAAAGACTCTCAATTCAAAGTTAATACATTTACTCATTTTAAATCCTGTCTACATATTTCAGTTTGCCGTAATATACTAAATAATCACTTGTATGGAATCAAAAGTTTATGTTCATCACATCTTATCAATAAAAACATTAAACAATTAATATTTGGTGCATTAAATCATGGTTTTCCTAAGAAATTTATATATTTCTTAATATACAATTAATTAATGATATAAACAATGGATAGTAGGGCGGTTTCTTGTATGTTACTGTTAACATTTTGTGTATCAAAAATATTAAAAAAAAAATTAGAAAAAACTAAACAAAAAAAATTAAAAATACAAAATATATAAAAAAATTTAAATAGTTTGGTTGGGTGGGTAGATATTAAATTATGGAGGAGGGAGGAGTTCTCTGGATAATTTATACGCAAACGTTCATTTAATATACATATATTTAAAAAATGGGGGAATGGTACGCTGAATTTATCAGTCTCTATGTTTATTTTGGTCCTTATGAAGTTGCTGTCCTTGGTACTATTTAAAAATATTTATCCCTTTTTTTATTAACATCCCTTTTTTCCTATACCATTCCCTTTTTTCCTTCCGCCCATTCTTTAACACCCCTTTAAGACAATGTTATACCAAAATTTTGTATTAAAAATGCTACATTGTTATTATTTCTTATTTGAATGTCCTGTGCAAATTCATGCAAATTCATTATAAGTAAAAATTTAGAAGAAAATAGAAAGTTATAGTGGTAAATCGGTAACTAGCTCTTGCAGCTAAGCTGCAAGCCATCGTTTGGCGACATAGGCCACTCAGGGCCCAGACTAGCGCGTAGCTGACACGGAGCGAGCCCTCCCTAAAGAAGTTTCCTCGCCGTGCACCCGCCGTCAACACGCGGTCGCCCAAGGAATTCGCACTGCCCAACGCACGCCACAAAGCCCTGCGCCCAAGAGATAGACATCCGGTCGAAGCGACAGAACCTCCCACCCAGCTAAGAAGAGCCAGATGGTTCCTTCTCTTGGTCCCCCGCAGTTCACCCAGACGACCCGCAGGGTACCGAAGCCTACAAAGGATCCGAGCCCACGAGCCAATGCCGAAGATCCCTACGAGGGGGTTACTTTACGTAAGTCCCTCAAGATCAACTACCATTTACCGGCAAAGTCATTTATGAGGAACAACCGATAGAGTTAGTCAAGGAAAGTTTTTGTTAGAAGCCCCTAACGGAAAAACCAGGAGGGGCGGGGAAACCCCCCTCCGGACGTAAAGTGTCCTTGCTCTGGGCTTTTCGCCCGGCTCTCCCACCTCAACCGACGGAACCCCTCGCAGATCTCGCCGGGTGTCAGTAGAGCCAGACTAAGTGCCGTTAGCGATTCCAGGCGGGCACGGAAAGTTCCACCTAGACGGGATAGACCCCGACTCGCTAGGGGTTGGATGGGCCGGACTCTCGCTCGCCCCCCACAGCCCGTCCCCACCCTAGGGCGGAGGGACCGCGGAAGGCGGGCCCGAGCCCGGCCCACCGCTACCATGTTAGTCGCCAAAACATAGTTTCCTCGACGTGCTAAGAAACATGAATAGGCCGACGAAGCTGACTCACGATTCGCGGACCCAGCCAACGACTTTCACTGTGTTCCGAGACCCCAAAGACGAAGCCGGGAAAGACCAGGAGGCGATAGACCGGCTTTCAGAACTAGGCGGACGAACCGCACGCGAGCTCCTTCGCGGGTATCCACCTCCCGACCCAAACCAGGTCCGCCCCGGGGCATGCGTTCGAAAGTTATAGTTAGAAACCGCTATGACCACACCTCCGATCGCGGTAACCTTCGGAAGCGTCTAGACACGCTGGTCATGAGTCGAACCGAGTTTTCACTCGAGATTCGAGACGCCGCCGGGTTTCAATCGGCAAGCCTCCGGCCCGGTTCCCCGTGGTTGACGGTGTCCTGAGAGGATCCAACCGCTGTATCCCGCCGCCAGTTTTGAAACGTACGGGACATCTCACGGAGGACGAGCCACTCCCAAAAAGACGAACGAGTGTCGCTTTTGGTACAAACGGGCATTCTCGACAACCGCCCCCTTGGGGTCGGCTCCCAATTGTATCTGCTACACTTGTCTCGGAGGGATGAGCCACCCGACACCAGTGCGTCAGGCGCTGTCCGAACCCTCACCCTCCGAAGGCTCCGGGAGTTCCTGCATGGCGTTCGCTCGAGACTCCGTCGTCACAAATGAGTCACCGAGACGTGGTTCAACAAGACCCGAATCTCCTCTCAAGCTCCTTCTCGGTCTAAAAGTGGACAAGGCCCTACCACATTTGCTTACCCTTTGTCCAGAGTAACCACCCGGTCAAGACCGGCTCTGGGATCGGGCTATGGACGTCGTTATCGGGCTCCCCACGAGAACCGTGGTCCCCGGAGGGTGAGGGTTACTACCCCACGTAAGTAGGCCCCAACCTCATGCACAACGTCCGTTACCCGTGGCCGCCGGACCCATTGCCTCTCGGCGCCGGGCATCTCGAGGAGGCTGCGGCTCGTCCTTGTCTTGCCCCGTCTGGCTTGACACTACAAGCGCTGCCGGACTCCGAGTCACCTTTCCCACTCAAGGGACCGGTTTCGGACCACCGGAGGACGACCACGTGGTAAAATGGTAAGGAAATTTAAACTCGCAAGTTTAACATAAACCTCGGTTAAATAAAAAAATTTTCGCTGTTCGCCATTTTTTCTTTATTTTGAATTATGAATTTATAAGATTAAAATGTTATTTTATCAAGTTTAATTTCACCAGATTTTTTTCCCGAAAGTCAAAAGATTGTGAGAATGCCCCGCATACGAGTTTGACTGAAAAAAGCATTTCTTTGTTTATAATAAATGAGTATTCAGAAACGTCTGGACCCCCTACCTTCCTTTTAAATTTCGTTCTGCTGGCGTCTAGTCTAATGATCCGTATAGAAACAGAGAAATCTTGCAAATGAAATTATTTTTTGTTTGAATGTTTCTGAAATTTCCGCATCGTTGAATAAATTTTGATCTGTATGTGAGACTTTATTTAATTATTGGTGTAATTTGTTAGTTAATTTTTAGTCAGTTAAAATGACAAAAGTAATAAAATAGTACAAATCCAATAAAATATGCTTTTTTCAGATAAGTTTATAAAAAATAACAGTTGTTAAAACAGTTGTAAAATGAAATGAAAATGACACTTTCAAAAGCTGTCTGTCGATGGTGAATAGCGGCGAAAATCTAGTGTCACGAAAATCGGGACAGACAGATAGAGGTCGCACGGGCAAAATTTCTAGGCCCGGGCCCGGCCCGACTCATAGAAAGAGAAATTCGGCCCGGCCCGGAAAAAAAGTTAAAATCTCGGCCCGAGAGAATTTCTACTAAACATTGATTTTTACGTCGATTTGGTTAAAAATTTGTCTCGTACAGGAGTTCTGACCAAAAAATATTTATCTTAACTTTTTTTCATGTTTATAATCTTTATTTTTATAGAATATTATATATTAAAGAATATTATACAAATATTTTTATTTTTTTTTTTCCGCATGCTGCGATATTTATTTTTTTAATGACACTGTTTCATGAATGCAAATGTTTCAGTTATCAATAATATTGTTAATCCACATTCCATGTATTGAAGTTGTGCAAACTTCTGAATTATTTATTTTTTTAGCCTACTTGTGATTTTCCGAATATTCCGTCCTGCGGCCAAAATATTCTTTAGAAGAGGGGGGGTGATTGTGCAAATTTCTGAATATTCTCTCTAAGTCCACTAATCCACGGAAGACATCTTAAGTTTCGATAGTTCACAATTTATCCTATAGATTCGACAGCTGTGACAGAAGCACTTAGTCGAGATGTCCCTTCGGAAACCAGATGAACGATCACTGATCAGTGATCAATTTCAGTGTCGAGACAGGCTGTGAAAACACTTAATTCGCAAAGCTTCTAAGCTATTCCTGTGATCAGGCCGACTTTCACTTTGAAACGTATGGTCCCGGAAGCGTGGGAAAATAGGGTGTAGCCTACCTGAAATGAAACGAGCGAGACAGAAATAGAGAGAACGTGGATTGGTTGAACCCCCGACGCTCAAGAGAGACACTTTTGAACTTAGAAGGAAGTTCTTAATGAGTGGTCAGTTAATGACATGAAGGCGAGATAGCAAGTTGGACTTGCAGGTTTCCGCCGAGGTTTTTTTACGGAGAAATAGATTCTCCGGGTTCCATTATGCCTCTCACCCTGAGAGCAGGGAGCATACCGGGTCTACAGTCTACACGTTCTTTTCTGAACAACTAGCTTCCTGACAAACAAAAGGTACTACGGTTAAACCGGGAGTACGCTGCATTTTATTACCAAACGGGAGATTAGATCTTCCAGCCGGGACGATATTCTACCGTAGATCAACGAAGATCGAATCAACTAAGTGGTCTGATTGGACAGTCTATTAATGAACTATAGTGAACTCTGTTTAAGGCTGCCGCCTTCAACGTAAGACTTTCTCAAATTCGTGCACAAACAATTATTGTTGCGTAGGAGTATTCAAGAACAATTCAAATCACGAGAATTTTTATTATCATTTCAAATTAATAAATTTCACTTTTTTTCTTCATCAATTGTGTTATAATCTGATTTACTCCCCTTTGAAATAAGCCTTAACACGCTCGCTACCACGTTTCCGAAGTTCGAACAATTGGTGGCAGCTCAAATACGTACTTAAAGAGAAAGACTAACAAGAATGTGATTGCTGAGATAGCCTTGGTTCCAAGAAAGTGTGACTGCAGACAGCAGAGTCTCCTCTAGAGCCTACTCGAGGACAGTATCGGACGCATCTTGTCAGCGCCCTGCGAACAACAGACCGTCAACGGATTAAACCAGATCCCCTTCAAAAGTCCAGACGAAGGAGCCTTTGAGTGACCGGACCCTCAACTGTGATGCATAGTCTCAACAGATGGGACGCAACTCAACAATAAAGGTAGGCTCATTCTAATGTTTGAGTGGCTCTGTATTTGTGTAAAAATTTGGTTAAAAATTTATCTTGGGAATCAACTTTTTTTCTTTTTTCTTTTGGAAGTTGAAAATAAGGGATGGTTCTATTGTTCAGGATTACTCGCAAGGCATCAAGCCAGAGAAAAGAATTTTCTTTTTTTAAGTTACTTAACTTGTTAACAAAGCTTAATCTGCTATCTTGAATTCGAGTAGAAAAGGGAGGAAAGTTTCTTCAAAGGGGCGATTTCTCACCAGTAGAAAGGGGAGGAAAGTTTCTTCAAGGGGGAATTTGCTACGACGGGTAAAAAAAAGGCCCAGCAAGTATGGTTATATTATAGATAGGTGGTGATGGTGTTTATCTTTATATTTAAGTGTTAAGTTTAATAAATAAGAAATTTTTCTCTGTAAATCTATTTTCTATGAATATAACGCTGGGTATGACTTGCAAAGCAGTGCTCATATAGGAGAAAAATAAAAAGGCCTTCCAATAATTATATGTACAATTCCATTAACAAAAAAAAAAGAAATTGTGTACTTGTTATACTGTGTTTTAAATGTGTGTATAGGGATTTCAGTGCTATTTTTTTTCCTCCCTCTTGCATATTGAATAATTTTAACATAAGGGAGAAGGTATTCAGGTAATTTCACAGAGTATATTAAATTTATTCTTTATATGCGGTAATTGTATTCAAAGATGTGTTTATGTAAGTACTTAAAGTAAAAAGTTATATTTTGGATAAGGGTGAAATTATTTTATAGTGTCAGTTGACAGGTTTTAAATTCTCCGAGGAAATTATTTGTATAATTTATTGAAACTGTGTTAAAAATAAGGTTGCATTATGACAAGGGTGACCGCATTAAAGCATTGCAGAAAGGTTGATCTACAGAACTTAGCAGCAGAATTGGGCGTAGAACTTGAGGGGGGATACAATACAAATAATCATCCAAACAATTCAGCAGTCAGATAGTTACGAAAAAGACTTTGCGCTAACGCAAGCCAGGTATATAGTACAAGATAAGAGGGAAATTTAGCTAGGAAAAAAAAACGCGAAAAAGCGGAAAAAGAACGCGAAAAAGCAGAAAGGGAACGCGAAAAGGAACAGATAGAATTAGAAAGAGCTTAATTATACAGCGCAGGGAAACAGAAAGAAAGGGGATTTAAACTAGAAGAATTAAGATTACGCAAGGCACAGAGAGAAGCAGCTCCAGTGCTAGTAATCATTCTGATAGCGGCCCAAAATTAAACATAAAATCTATTACGCATACTTTCGATCCAGAGAAATCAGACATAACTCTATTTTTAAATTTATTTGAGAGATAAGCAGAAAGGTCGGAAATCGAGTTAGATTATTGCTCACGGGAAAAAAATTCTCTTAGAACGATATAGGTTAACCGCAGAGGCCTATCGTTTAAAATTAATGAGGCATCAAAAAATACAAACAGCCCATGGAAAGACCTAATCGTTGAATTAAATAGTTTTCAAAACGGGTGCTTAGATGGCTTGGGCATAAAAGCTTAGAGGAGCTAAAAGGCTTGCTCATTACGGAACAAATTAAACGAAGAGTGCCGAACGAAATTAAAAATCATTTTGTAGATTCGTGGGCAGAATATAAAAAACCAGAAAAGCTTGCAAAAGATCTCGACGGTTATGAGGCAATAAAGGGGGCAGCGTCTTGGAAAGGGTAAGCGAGACGCCCCGTTGGAAAAAGATTCGAGCGGCCGAGATACGCAGAAAAAGACAACAAAAAATGGTTCCATCGCCCGAATGACGAGGAAAGGGAACTGAGGAATAGTCCCGTTAATAGAACTAGTTGTAAGGAAAAGAACGATGATAGTGAGAGACAAAAAGCTTTCGAATAAACAAAACAAAGCACTTACTTTCAATGCGGCAGTTCAAAACATTGGAGACGAGATTGTCCAGATTTAAAAATATCGGGAAAAGAATTAAGCACGGTACATCATGTCAGGTGTAGTACGAAATTAGAAAAAGGTTTCGAACCATATTTAAGTAAGGGAAATGTAAGTGGCATGGAAATTACAATCTTACGTGATACGGATGCATGGATGATGTATGTTCGAGAAAATTCGTTAATAAAGGGCAATTAAACGGAGAAATCAAGTGGTTAAGACAACCTCTGATCAGAGACATTCAACAACTTCCAGTAGCGGAAATAAAGTTAGAACTAGCAGATAAAAGGGTGATAATAACTGAAGCACTTATCACGGACCACGAATCAGATTTGGATTATTATATCCTTGGAAACAGAGCACAAGAATTAAACAATTCGAATGAGCGCAACAAAACTAGAAGCGTACAGCAAATAAAAACATGCTGCCAAGCTAAACAGCCGCCCAGAGAAAACAAAACCAATAGCAGTCAAAACTTTCAGCCGTGAATCCAAAGGGCGAGTCAATCATGGGAGATTAGTCCGGAAAACGCGACGGCAGACAATAAGTTGGACGGGAGCAAAGGGGAGGAGCCGTTTTCTTTACTACCGCTCGTCCAGGACGAGTCCATTTTATTACGCAAAATAGAAAGAAAAGACTTCGAAACGGAGCAAAAAGAGCAGGAGTTGAATGAGAATGACAAAACACCGTTTGAAAATGAAACTTATAGCTTAAGAAAAAAAAGTGAGACGGACTGTAAAAATACACAAAACAAAGTCAAATCGTGTGAGGATTCAATTTCCACGTCACAAAACTTTCAAGGCGAAGGGGATTTAAAAAGACAAACAGGCGTTACGGAAAAGGATTATAACGCTAATACGAAAAACAGAATAGCGACAAATTCGATATGTCCGTCTGTCCGTAGTCCGTATTTCAACTGAAGGGGTAGCGGGAAGAAGACGGGCGCCCCCCAAAAAGGGGACCGTCCTCCGGTCCCAGGCTCTTTTCAAGCCCATGTGTCCACGCAGGGAACCGCCCGCGAGACAAGCCCCGCGGCGCGTCCTGAAGGTCGCCGCCAGACAAGCCCCAACAAGATGGAGCCCCCGCGCAAACTACGGCCAAGCCGACGCGCTGCCCAGCGCACGCAACGACGGCTGTTCCCAAGAAAGAGACGAATGGCCGCATGCGACAATCCTCACCACCCAGCTAGAAAAACCAAGTGGTCCCTAAACTTGGTTACCCGATCCGGTAGACCCCGCAAGCCCGCAGGAACCAGACGCCTATACAGACGCTGGGCCCACGAAACTGAACCGAGGCTTCCCGAACCGGAGTTGCTTTACGGAAGGCCCACAAGATCAACTACCATTTTCCGACAAAGACATTTATGCGGGCCAGCCGATAAGAAAGTTATTTAGATAGGGAACCCTAGCACGAAGAGCCGGGAGAACGGGGAAAGTCCCTCCGGCCGTAAAGCGACCCTGCTCCGGGCTCTTCGCCCAGACTCCCCGACTCAACCAACGGAACCCCTCGCGGATCATGCCGGGAATCAGAGAGCCCAGACTATGTGCCGTTAGCGACCCCAGGTGAGCACGGAAAGCACCACCTAGACGGAATAGACTCCGCCTCCCTAGGGGGTTGGATGGTCCGGAGTCCCTCCCGCCCCCGACGGCTCGACTCCGCACGAGGACGGAGAAACCACCGGAGGCCGGCAGAAGCCCGGCCACCAATACCTACCTCACGGTCATCGAGGGTACCCAGACACGAATGTCCTTGACCCCGTGTAGTGATCGACCGCTACCGTTAGTTGTGTTCGAAAGTTAGGTGGAGACACCTCTAGGTCCTCACCACTGGGCGAGGCAAACTCCTTGGCGGGATGAGCCACCCGAGTCAAAAAGTAACTCGGGCGTTGTCCGAAACCCTCGCCCTTCGGTTGCTCCGGGAGTCCCTGCATGGCATTCCCGCGAGCCCCGTCGTCACTAGCGAGTCACCAAGGACTTTCCACTACAAAGCCCACTCTTTCACCTCAGGCTCCCTCTTAGTTAATTGGTGGATGGGGTCCTATCGCTTTGGCTACACTTTGCCCAGCGACATCGTCCAGCCCTAAGATCGGCATTAGGATCAGGCTATGGATAGTCGCTATCCGGCTTGACCAGAGAACCTGATTGCCGGGAGTTGCACGTTGGTACGAGCCCGAAGGCCCTACAACCCATGCACAACGTCCGTTACCCGTGGCCACCGGACTCTTGGCCTGTCGACCGCAAGTCTCTCAAGGAGGTAGCGACTCGTCCCCACCCGGCCCCCTCGCATTCGTGTACAACGATCTCGGCTGGGTTTCAGGTCTCCTTTCCCACTCAAGGGATCGGTTCCGAACCACCCGTAGGGGCGGCCACATAGCGGGGAGAAATTGAAGAATTGGAAAGAAACACGGTACTAGAATAAAAAAAAGATGAGGGAGACATGAGACACAGTCTATGGAGCGATAACAAACATTGCAGCCTGGTGTTATAAACCATGGGGCAGACAATTACACACGTCATAGGTTTTTTCGATATAAGACAGCATAAAGCCCTGGGGGAAAAAAGACAGAGATTGTAATTATTCAACTCTCATTATAATTTCTTTCTAAGTGTTTATTGGAAAAGGTCCCTTTTTCATATTTATGTTGTAAGGGTATATTTGTATGATTTTTTTTCCTCTCAATTGTATGTTGTAAAGTGTAAAAAAAAGGAGTTATGAAAGGAATTTTTTCGGGAGGACTTGTGTAAATAAAGGGAAAAGTTAAGTAGTTATATATAAATGTTCATGTATCTCTGAGCCACTCATTTATTTTTTTAGCCTACTTCTGATTTTCCGGATAGTCCGTCCTGCGGCCAAAATATTCTTTAGAAGAGGGGGGGGGTGATTGTGCAAACTTCTGAATATTCTCTCTAAGTCCACTAATCCCCGGAAGACATCTGAAGTTTCGATAGATCACAATTTATCCTATAGACTCGACAGCTGTGACAGAAGCACTTAGTCGAGATGTCCCTTCGGAAACCAGATGAACGATCACTGATCAGTGATCAATTTCAGTGTCGAGACAGGCTGTGAAAACACTTAATTCGCAAAGCTTCTAAGCTATTCCTGTGATCAGGCCGACTTTCACTTTGAAACGTATGGTCCCGGAAGAATGGGAAAATAGGATGTAGACTACCTGAAATGACACGAGCGAGACACCCGACGTCTGAACCCCCGACGCCTAAGAGAGACAATTTTGAACTTAGAAGGAAGTTCTTAATTAGTGGTCAGTTAATGACATGAAGGCGAGATAGCAAGTTGGTCATGCAGGTTTCCGTCGAGGGTTTTTTACGGAGAAATAGATTCTCCGGGTTCCATTAAGCTTCTCATCCTGAGAGCAGCGAGCAGACCGGGCCTGCAGTCTATACGTTCTTTTCTGAACTATTATTCAACTCTCATTATAATTTCTTTCTAAGTGTTTATTGGAAAAGGTCCCTTTTTCATATTTATGTTGTAAGGGTATATTTGTATGATTTTTTTCCCTCTCAATTGTATGTTGTAAAGTGTAAAAAAAAGGAGTTATGAAAGGAATTTTTTCGGGAGGACTTGTGTAAATAAAGGGAAAAGTTAAGTAGTTATATATAAATGTTCATGTATCTCTGAGTCGGTGGCGTATGCAGATGATGTTTTGGTAGTCATTTGGGGACAATCGCGTGATCACTTAGAACACTGGGGCTCACTAGCATTAAACTTCATTCAAAATTGGGCAGACACAAATCACATAACCATATCCCAGGAAAAATCAACAACAGTCACATTCGGAAAACCAAAAATATTGCAGAGAGGCCCACTATACAAATTAAAGGGGAAAAACATTAAAACGGTAAAGGTTATGAAATACTTAGGGGTATTAATTGATCAACACTTGAACTTTTTACCACACTTGGTAAACAAGAGACAAGAAATAACGGAAATCACACAACACATCTACAAATTCACTTCTTCTTCGGGTCGCCTGCCCTTATATTTCTTCAAAATCTGGTACACATCAATTCTGCAGCGTCAACTGGCTTATGCGTGTGGGGTGTGGTACCCGCGTATGTCGTACACACACGGTGCTCGACATCTCCTGGCTGCTCAGAGGCGGGCTTTACTGGTAATTTCACGTGCATATAGAAATACTTCCACTGTGGCTCTCCAGGTTCTAACGGGCCTCCCGCCATTAGACTTGCAGCTGGAGGCGGAGTCTGAGTTTGCTCGGGTTTCTCGCTTGGGTGTCTCAACAACCAACTACTTTGCTCCCCTATATTCTTCCAAATGTTCAAAGTATCGTCTTTCCTCGTTACTTGAACCTATCACGATCTGTCCATCTCAAAATTTTTTGGGAAAAACCCACATCTTCACAGATGGTTCAAAAACGGATTCCGGTACTGCATCGGCTTTTTGTGTTTTCAGGGAAAATCAACTTATTCACTCATGGCAGACAAGTTTGGACCCGGGCAATTCGGTATTCCAGGCCGAGCTGTTTGCAATCCTGAGAGCGGTCCTTTGGGCAGTGGAGGATGCTGACACAGATTTCCTAATTTCTACGGATAGTCTGTCGAGCCTGATGGCCTTGTCAAAATTTGATGTGGACAACTATCTCGTTTTAGAAATAATAGAACAATTGACACACTCCAATAAAAACTACTTTTTTAATTGGGTGAGGGGCCACTCGGGAATACAGGGGAATGAACTGGCCGACCAACTGGCTAGATCAGCAACAGAGGATGATACAATACCAACAACATTTTTGCCACTGCCACCATCTACACTGAAACGTGAATTACAGAGAAGAGTACAAGAAAAGTGGCAGCAGCGTTGGATCACAGCAGCGGTGGGTCGCTATACAATAGACTTCGTCCCAGAAGTCTCATCCCGCTTTTTTATTCATAATAGATATTTGTACATATTCTTGACAAACCACGGACCATTTCAAGAACACTTATATACAATAAACAAAAGGGACTCACCATTATGCATCTGTGGTTCACTGGCAAATTCATTACATTACATATTAGACTGCACACTCACGTCACACTATCATGTTAAAAAGCCGCAAAACATGCCACTAAAAGATTGGCTGGTCTACCTGTTGGATAGGCCGCTACTACTAAATCGGATTTGCGAATGCATGAAGTTCCTAGAAAATAACGAATACTTTTTCTCTAATCCACTCCCCTACTGAGGGGAGGACTGCTCTCTGATGTACCAGGCAGGAACCTCATTCTAATTAAAATTGTATTGAGTCCTATGGTTTTTTGAAAACTGTATTTATTAGGGCATAATTGCAATTAAGTGTAACTCAATTCATATGTGTGTTTCTTTCCCTGGCGTTGTGGATCTGGGTGCCATCTGCGGATGTTCACATGGCTTAGGTATCTTTGGATGTTTAAATATTGGTGCATTTATTGTCATACATCATTCATCATTTATATTTTATCATTTCATTATTGTGTTTCGTTGTGGATCTGGGTGCCATCTGCGGATGTT
The DNA here is from genome assembly GCA_963932465.1 of Maratus speciosus. Taxonomy (NCBI): domain Eukaryota; kingdom Metazoa; phylum Arthropoda; class Arachnida; order Araneae; family Salticidae; genus Maratus; species Maratus speciosus. The sequence goes on along the minus strand of OZ010796.1, from coordinate 197,659,379 downwards.
CATATGGCTTATGTATCTTTGGATGTTTAAATATTGGTGCATTTATTGTCATACATCATTCATCATTTATATTTTATTATTTCATTATTGTGTTTTGTTGTGGATCTGGGTGCCATCTGTGCATGTTCACATGGCTTATTATCTTTACGTGTTTAAATATTGGTGCATTTATTGTCATACATCATTTATATTTTATTACTTCATTATTGTTTTTTTAAGTATTAAAAGTGTAAAGACCCGGTTCGCCCAGAAAAATTGGGTAACCAATTGTGATTGGAAATGTGCATAATGTTAAATGAAAATAAATTTTCGGCATCGGAAAGCGGGACGGTTTGGTTCAAGTGTCTTCCCCCAGGGACTGCACTAAAACTCAAAAGCATTTGCTGGGTTTCCCTGGGCGGCCATCCTCTTTTCTGAACAACTAGCTTCCTGACAAACAAAAGGTACTACGGTTAAACCGGGAGTACGCTGCATTTTATTACCAAACGGGAGATTAGATCTTCCAGCCGGGACGATATTCTACCGTAGATCAACGAAGATCGGATCAACTAAGTGGTCTGATTGGACAGTCTATTAATGAACTATAGTGAACTCTGTTTAAGGCTGCCGCCTTCAACCTAAGACTTTCTCAAATTTGTACGCAAACAATTATTGTTGCGTAGGAGCATTCAAGAACAACTCAAATCACGAGAATTTTTTATTATCATTTCAAATTAAAAAATTTCACTTTTTTTCTTCATCAATTGAGTTATAATCTAAATTACTCCCTTTCGAAACAAGCCTTAACCCGCTCACTACCACGTTTCCGACATTCACACAAAGTGTTAAAAATCTAAATATGCTATACAGTAAAGTCTTCTAAGACGGAATTGCATAGAAAAAAAAAATGTGTTATATACGTTCCCTTCTTAGCAAGTGTAGATGTATTTTATATTCTTTTCTTAAGCAGTAGTATATTAATTTTGCATGGATGGATATGTTTTTCAGTGTAAAACAGGGTTCCGTCATAAGCAGGTTCTTTTTCACACGTTTTACTATATTTTAATTTAGCTATATTTTAATAAGCGTAGAAATGTACTATTCTTTAAAAAACAATAAATTATAATGCTTAAGTGTAGAATAATGGCGATTTAAAAATGTATGCATTTTTTGCAAAAATTTTCGGGCCAGGCCTAATTTAACTAACTTTTGATTGGACCAGGCCACACTGAAGCAATGACTTTCATACGGGCTGGGTCAAAACTAGGACTGAAAATTTCGGGCCGTGAAGGCTAGAAATGAAACCAGTCCCGGCTCTGTACAGAAAAATTAAGTTAGGCCCGGCCCGAAAAGAGTGCAGACCAGGCCCGGCCCAAGATCCGTGAATGAAAATCGGCCCGCGGGACCGTGCAGATCTCTACAGACGGACAAAAAAAATCGCGTCAAAAATTGCAGTAAACTCTCTGAAAACGCTGAATAATTTAATATTGTCTTTAACCCTTTATCTACTGACGGTACTTATAAGTATCATTAAAATAACTTTTTATAAAATTCATTTAATACATCGATTACTTGTAATACAGTTTAGAATGAGTTATTGATACATTATTTTATCTTGCTCCGAAAGCGTTATAGGTTACACAAAACAAAAATATTTTTAAAAGGATGATTTATTTTGCCTTTGCATCTTTTCAGCTTTCTTGGCGTTGGGGGGAAGGTGGGGGGGGGGATTTTTCAATTCGAAAATATTTGTATATTTCTATTGTATGAACATTATATCTGTACATTTACTAATTCTACAAAATACTAGAAAAAATATTTAAAATTAAAGATTTGAGTGGGGTTATAAATATGGCACAAACTCCCTATAAATTCAAATGTAATTAATCTTTCTAAATCCTTCAATCCTTCTAAAATACTTCTAAAATTTATTAAATGATTATATAAATCTTCTAATGTAGTTTAAACAATTCACGAAAAATGGTTTAGAAGATAAAATTTTCATGAATTCATAATTCAGTAAAGGGTTAAGTGGCTACTTCATTCACCTGGAAAGACTCGCTCGCTAATGCTAATCCTATGGAAGAAATTTTTTAAGATATCTGGTTTGCATTTTAATTTTTTTTCATTGGATAGCTGAGATTGATCTCTACATCTGCTCTTTTTTTTTACTTTTTCGATTTTGTTTGCAGTTTTTTTTTTTTTTTTTTTTTTTTTTTTTTTTTTATGAGGATGCTTTCACTTTCGAAACCGGCTCTGAAAATGAAAGCGCCCTAGTTGAAATTATCTCTAAACAAAATCGAGAAAATAAAAAACGCCCTTTGTACAGATCTATCTCATCTAGTCAATGCAAAAATAATTGTTTAAAAATACTGAAATGCAAACGAGATACCTTTAAAAATTTCTTCAATAGGATTAGCTTTAGTGAGCGGGTCATTTCCGTGGACTGAAGTAGCCTCTTAAAGGGACTGTACATATGTAACGTTATCAACTTTTTGGTAATTTTGAACCCCTCCCCCCTTACGATATCATTCGTTATCATTCCTCAATACCCCACTCCCCCGTAATGATATCGTTATCAATGTCTAAACTTATTATTTATTTATTTACGATTTTTTTTCTTTTGTTTGGAGTGATATATAAATATGGTTACATTTATATTTTGTATACTTTGTAGATTCAAGAAAAGTCAATAAAATATCACTTTACATATGGAATAACTTTATATCAAATAATACTTAAAAGAGATAGTTACTATTTAAATGTATTTAATAATATCTTTTGTTATATAATCCATTCAACAGTATTAATGTCTTCTTGCACTTGTCTCCACTCAAGGTGGCGGGAGATAGTACTTCTTATCAACAAAATAGTTGGACTACATTCTCTTTTATTTACTAGTAAACAAAAGTATCATTTCTCACATACTCATAATTCGCATATGGTTTCTCGAATAGCGTATTATATATGCATACACATATGACAGAAGTATAAGAATGCCAAGCGTTGGAGTATTCCATATATTAGAATTAAATAGTTTTATAATAATTTAATAACTTTAATAATAACTTTGTATTTTCTTAAAAATAGAAAATAGATTTAAAAAAGATAACGTAGTATTTTGATGTAAAGACAAAGTTACAAATAAAAAGAGAAAATTTCGGTTGGGTAGAAAATGATAGCGATATCAATAGACAAACCCCCTCCCCCCCTAGAGATATCTTACGATATCATGTGCCAGATCCTCCTCCTCCCCCCTAAAATGATAACAATGCTAACGTTATATATGCACAGCCCCATACTTTTGAAATCGTTTTGGTATATCCTGAGATTGAATAGAAATCCTAATTTAGAACGTTTTCGAACGCTTTTCATGCATTTTCACCCCTTTTTAATTTCGATTTTTTTAGAAACTATTCTTAGAGTGCATTTATGTCGCATAAGTAACTACCATGCGAAAATTCAAACTTCTAGGCCCTTAAGTGACACAAAAATTCGCATTTTTAGAACGTTTTTTTATCCTTCACCCCCTCAGGAGTAGTGGCATCGACATGAAACATAGCCTATATTGGAACAGGGACTGTCACCATCAATTTGCTCCCATTACTTTTGAAATCGGTTCGGTAGTTCCAGAGATTACCTCCTACAAATAAAGATACACAAGCAAGCACACAAACTTTACCTTTCTATACTGTTAGTATAGATATACATAGATTAGAGACTTTCAAAAGCTGTAATAAATTGTTCAACACTAGTGATAATTTTACTTATTGGAAGTTTGTTTAATAAAATATTAACACTAGAACGCCCGGAATTTTTACTCAAGTTTCATAAAAATCTTTTACACCAGAATTTTTATTTAAAATTATTTGAATGATTCATTTAACGCAAATCTGCGTTTTTAAAATTTAACTTATTTTGTGAAAGAATTTCTGGTTCCTAATGACATTTAATCATATGGTCGGACTCGGATAGACTCCTTCCGGGCGTTCTAGTTGTAAACAACCTGCAAATTACGTATTTTTGGAAGCATATCACAAAAAACATCATTATTTTAAACTCAATCATACTAATAGGTAAGTTATCATACGAATGCAATTTTTCCAACTAAGCGAAAAAATGCCCAAGCCGGGATTTGAACCCAAAACCTTTGACTTACACTGCTAATGACTTACACTGCAATGAGCGGACAACCGGTGGGAATATTTCGCTCAGATAAACAGGTTGTCAGCCCAAGGTAGCTCAAACGGTAGAGCATTGGCAATGTAAGTAAAAAAGGTTCTGGGTTAGAGTCCCGTCTTGGGATTTTTTCGCTCAGTTGGAAAAATTGAATTCGTATAATAACTTTACCAAACAGTATGATTGGTAAAGCCAGCGGAAATATTCGCTCAGATAAACTGGTTATCAGCCTAGGTAGTTCGAGCGGAAGAGCATTTGCAATGTAAGTTAAAGGTTCTGGGTTCAAGTCCCGGCTTCGGAATTTTTTCGTTCGGTTGGAAAAATTGAATTCATATATCACAAAAAATTTTGAGATGTTATAATCTAATTTACAAGCATATCATAAATATAGAAGTATAATAAATAATAGTACAGTAAATATATAAGTATAATATTTAGTATCATAAATATATAACTTCAAAACTTTTGAGAACTGGCGACTGAGAATTTTTGGTCACAACTGGAATATTCATGAAGAATAATTCGAATTTGCAATTAAACACAATGAAAATTAGTATCGAAACGTCAGTCTATTACGAAACTTTAAGTAAATTATTTATTTATCACTTAATTGCTGCGATAAAAATTTTCGTATATATACCCTGAACGGTCATTGAGACCACTTGACCCACGGTTGAATAAATACATAGGACACTGTAAGTGTATTAAACTTAATGGAGTTATGAATAAAGAAGGAGACATATAGTGTTGTGCCTACCAGTTATGAGTGAAGTAACTGAGGAGGTATTCACAAGATGGCGGCTGTTTTTTTTACATCGGATCGACAGTTTCAGATTACCGTCGGAGCAAACTTCCACCAGTAAATTTGAATAGAAAATTTCGTCTTATTTAAGCGCCTTTTTCATGTGAAATTTCTTTCACAAATATGGTAAAAGGTTCTATTCGTTTTTGCTGGTGGAAATGGCACCGGCAGTATAATCTCTTTTACTGACCGTGACAGGATACACTCTAAATAAAAAGAGTGACTATTCACTCCTCCGGAGTGAATAGTCACTCTATCGCAGAGTCAAAATATGCCCAACCTCTTTAGAGTGACCATTCACTCTGAGCAAAAGTGAAATATTTGACTGTCTGAAAGAGTGAATAGACACTCCTGGAAAGTAACTATTCACTCTAAACAGGGGTGGATAATAACACTTTCGGATGAGTGACTATTCACTCTTGCTAAAGGAGTGCGGTTTTTCACCCTTGGTAGGAGAGAATAGTCACTCTTTCATGGGAGTGAATGTTCATTTTTTTTTTTTTTTAGTTGGTTCTTTTTTCTTTTGCTTTTATGGTCATTTTAAAAGAATCACATCTTTTACGGCATGCAATGAAAATAGATACAACCGTGGTAAAGATTGGAATAAAATACTTTATTAGCAATATTTAATTCATAGTTTGTAACACTAATTGAACTTTTAAGGAAAAATTCAGTTAAAGTTACATACGAATTTAAATTAGATTACTGACAGAAATAAACTAAAATATTTTATTCCAATCTTATCCTTTGTGTTTGCTTTTACTGCATGTCCTATAAAGGTATTTACTTTTAAAGTTTTATTAATAACTTTTTAATAGGTGGACGTTATATGTTTAACAATGTTTGATTTGATTTCAATTTTTGTTTTAAATATAAAACCGTAACTTTTTTCTTAAATTATTGCTATTTCTGAAAAGTCCTATTGTTGTAAAATATTTTTAATTTTTCCATTTAAAAGCAATGCTTATAAACTCATTTCTTTTTTAAATAAGTTCTAAGCATGATTTAAACGTCAAGAATGTGATTTTTTTTTTTTTTTTTTTTTTTTTTTTTTTTTTTTTTTTATCCGCTGTGATTTGCTTTTGTTTTATTTAATATGAACATGTAGTCTAAATTTTGAGTTCTCTGGAATATGTATATATTTTTCTTTTAAACATATTCCTTAACTTAATCATGATTTCTAATTTTCGTCCGTTATTGCTGAAAAATGGATTACTACGATAAGCCATATTTAATTTAAATTTTTTATTCGCGTAGATATACTTTGTGACTATGAGCAAAATAGATTTTATATGTTTTATAGAAAAAAAGATTGACCTCGGAAATAGAAAAAAAAGCAAACTTAAAAATAAAGTAAATGGCCGCATTAGAAATATTCTTATTGTTTGAAAAACATTTTAATGTGAAAAAGTAGTTATTAGTAATCTCTTTAAAAAAATATTCAGTCCTGTATTATGTAAGTACATATGATCATTTTTTTTTTAAATATACTAAAGCAGTCTTATCCATAAACTTCAAAACAGGCATAAAAAAAACATTTTATTCCAATGCTTAAATATCATGTTTTATTGTTTAGCACCAAAAATTACTTGTATCAAAAACGTAGAAAATGTTTGTATAATAGAAGGAAATTTAATAACTGATGCAGAATATCTATAATTAAATTTTTTTATGTTACTCAGTCTCGAAATTTTAAAATCATAACCCGCAGAAAAATGTTTAATACAATTTTTAGAAATTAATATACAGTAAAACCTCCCTAAAGCGACCACGTACTGTTCCTATAAAATTTGGTCGCTCCGAGAGGTGATCTCTTAATGGAGGTCATGTTTAAATCTAGATTTTAATTGTTGAAAAATGGTAACAATGTTACTAAAATTTATTTTCCGCACTAGGAAAAAATATAAAAATTTAAGTATCAAAATAAAAGTTAATTACATAAGTTAATTACTGCAGAGTTTAAAAAATGAATACATTGAACTTTGCTTTAATTTTACAGTTTTATATTTTATAATTTTTATTTCCATGTCCTTTCGAAGTTCAGTAAATAAATGCATTTTTTTGTGGACGGGAACAAATAATGACGATTTCATTACTTTATCTATTTCTTTGAGAGTTTTCCGACAGAACAGGGCAGAGGAGTTTATTGACCGTCAGTCTTAATTTGTAATCAGAGTTAAATTCATTTCCTAAAAAGACACAAAGGGGTTTAAACACTTAAAAGTTACCGGGATAAAAAAAAAAAAAAAAAAAAAAAAAAAAAAAAAAAAATCTAAACTTAGTTTAGAAGTTTGATGAATAATGCACTCTCCGGAATTATTTTTTTAATAAAACCTTCTTCAAGCGACCAGGAAAAAGCGGAATTTATTTCATTTTCTTTAAAGAAATCGGTCTCTTATGAAGGGGGTTCAACTGGGATGGTCTCTGAATGGAGGTCAAATTAGTATTGAGCCTATGGGAATAAATTTCGTTCCATGAAAAAATGGTCGTTGAGGGAGGTGGTCGCCTAATAGAGTTGGTCACACAGGGAGGTTTTACTGTAAAAACCTTTTCGTAATATCATAGACATCAAATATCATATTTAATTCCTAAACAATAATAAATACTCTTAACTGTATATAATCCGAAATCAAAATTAAACCAAAAAAAAAAAAAAAAAGAAAAAGAAAGAAAAGAAAAAAATCTCATAGAACGGCAAATTAATGTTTTCGAATGTCTCCGACGATTGAGAAAATCCAGATATGAGTCAGTCTCCCTTTCATACGAAAGAGATAAAACTTTCTTGTTTTGGTCGTAGGAAAAAGTTTTATAATTTGCAAACACAGCATTGAAAGGGAAGAATAAAATATTTACAATATATATTTTTTTTATTCACATTTCCCGAACTAATGAAGTTTTATTATTTATTTTATTTTTTTTTTTTTTTATTTTTTTTTTTTTTTGCTAAGCATTCTGCGCTTAGAGGTCTGCATGGGCAAAATTTCCAAGGACCCGTCCCGACTCATAGAAAAAAAATTCGGCCGGGCCCGTAGAAAAAAAATTGGTCCGGCCCGGTAAAAAACTTAAGAGTTCGGCCCGAGCCCGGTCCGGAAAAAAAGTTAAAATCTCGGCCCTATTCCGGCCCGGCCCGAGTGAATTTCAACAAAACATTGATTTTTTATTTTTTTGAAGTGTTAAAAATCTGGAAAATGCTGTACAGTAAGATGGAATTGTATAGAAAAGAAAAGAAAAATGCGTTATAGACAAGTTCCCTTCTTAGCGAGTGTAAATGCATTATATATTCTTTTCTTATGTATTAGTATATTAATTATGCATGGATCAATACGTTAGTGAGTTTAAAACTGGGTTCCGTCATACGCAGGTTCTTTTTCACACGTTTTACTATGTTTTAATTTAGCTATATTTTAATAAGCGCAGAAATCTAGTGTTCTTTAAAAATAATAAATTTTAATGTTTAAGTGTAGAATAATGGCGGTTTAAAAATGTATGCATTTTTTGCAAAAATTTTTGGGCCAGACCTAATTTTACTGACCTTTGAATAGACCAGGCCACGCTGAGACAATGATTTTCATACGGGCTGGGTCAAATTTAGGACTGAAGATTTTGGGCCGTGAAGACGCGGAATGCACCAGTCCCGGCTTTGTACAGAAAAAATAAGCTAGGCCCGGCCCGAATCTTCAGAAAAGTGTGGCCCGGGCCCGGCCAGAGTTCCGTGAGTGAAAAACGGCCCGAGCACGAGCCGGACCATGCAGATCTCTAGTGCGTATTCAATTGTTAAAAGAATTATATTTCAAACCGCTACATAAAGAAATATAACAGACAATCACCTTTAAACACTCTAACGATCAATCTTTTTCTATACAACATACAACTATTTAGGTAATAATCTTAACATTCCACATATCTACACGGATAAATGATTAAAATTAAATAAGACTTATCTTTATTTTATGTATCCCATGAAGAATAATTTTAATGATATCCTAATCTGTTAATCGTAAAATGGCGGACGAAAAAGTGATCATTTTTAGGGTTTCGTTCATCTGACGAAACCCTATTCGTCTCGCTCCTCTGTCTGTCTGTCTGTCCGTCTGACCGTCACAGAGCCCGTTCTCAGAAACTATACATGTTCCAGACATGAAATTTTGCGTACTTATAGCTGAACACCTCACATCATACGACAAATCATAAAATTTTGAAAAAGTCGTACATTTAACCCTTTGGGCTCCCGCATGTGTATTTTAAACAATTCTTACTAAGTGAGCTCCTAATTAGTTTGGAGGCGTGAAATTTTGCATACTTATAGCTGAACACCTCACATCAAAGGACAAATCCTAAAATTTTGAAAAAGTCGTGCATTTAACCCTTTGGGCTCCCACATGTGTATTTTAAACAATTCTTTCTAAGTGAGCCCCTAATTATATTGGAGACATGAAATTTTGGGTACTTATAGCTGAACACCTCACATCACACGACAAATGATAAAATTTTGAAAAAGTCGTACATTTAACCCTTTGGTCTCCCGCATGTGTATTTTAAACAATTCGTACAAAGTGAGCTCCTAATTAGTTTGGAGGCGTGAAATTTTGCATACTTATAGCTGAACACCTCACATCAAACGACAAATCCTAAAATTTTGAAAAAGTCTTACATTTAACAATTTTGGCTCCCACATGTGTATTTTAAACAATTCTTTCTAAGTGAGCCCCTAATTATATTGGAGACATGAAATTTTGGGTACTTACACTGTAAAAAAAAATCTGTAGTTCTACAGATGTAAAGTTACATGCTTACTAAACTTTCACCTGTAACTGTACGAAAAAAGCTGCAAATCTACAAAACTAGTTTTTGTAAAGCTACAAAAATCTGTAACTTTACAAATGAATCTGCTAAAATTTCAGTAATCTTACTAAACTTTTATTTGTAACCCTGGCTGGAGTTACATGAAAAGTTCTCGGAAACCCAGTTTCCAAAAAAATTCTTAGTAACCTTACAGATTTTTTGATTTTCGGCGCAAAAGTGTGTCTGTTACATGAAATTTTGTTGTTGCCGTTACATGAAAAGTTCTAGGAATCCAAGTTTCCTAGAAAAACTTTAGTAACTTCACAGATTTTTTTTTACAGTATATAGCTGAGCACCTCACATCATACGACAAATGATATAATTTTGAAAAAGTCGTACATTTAACCCTTTGGGCTCCCGCATGTGTATTTTAAACAATTCTTTCTAAGTGAGTTCCTAATTAGTTTGGAGACGTGAAATTTTGCATACTTATAGCTGAACACCTCACATCAAACGACAAATCATAAAATTTTGCAAATGTCGTACGTTTAACCCTTTGGGGTCCCACATGTGTATTTTAAACAATTCTTTCTAAGTGATCCCTTATTTAGGTTGGAGGCGTGAAATTTTGCGTACTTATAGCTCAGCACCTCAGATCACACGTCAAATAATAAATTTTGAAAAAGTTTTATGTTTAACCCTTTCAAATCCAGCTTGTGCATTTTAAGCAATTCTTTCTAACTGAACCCCCAATTAAATTGGTGATTTGAAATTTTGCATACTTATTGCAGAACACGTGAGGCCAGGCGACAAATCATAAAATCTTGAAAAGTCTTACGTTTAACCCTTTGAGATACCACATATGTATTTTAAGCAATTCTTTTTAAGAGAGCCCCTAATTAAGTTGGAGACATGAAATTTTGCATACGTATAACTGAATGCCTCAGGCCACACGGCAAATCATAAAATTACCAAAAATTCTTATATTATTTACCCCTCTGGGCTCTAACTTGTGTATTTTAAGCAATTTTTCTAACCTCCGCCCTTTTAACCCGGGGAGAAATTTTCCAACTTTAGCCGACATCCCTTTGAACATTCTTTTATATTATGCACCATAGCCTTACATATTTTAGTTCCATTTTTTCCGACAGGTTCGCCTACTTATCTCTGCTACTATAGGCCCAATCCCCTCGACTAATATATCTACGTATAGTATGTAAAACGGATTTTCGTTCGGATACAGGTTTGTTTAGAATCAAGTGTGCCTCTTTGTTGTGAAATGTGGAACTAACAGATTTTTCAAAAAGAAAAAGTGTTTAGAATGGAATATTGAACGAAACCCTCTGTGCGATCTTTGATAACACTTACCCACTTGTTCTTATATTTTAAGGGTGCCGTCGCCTTGCTGCTCTGATTGGTTAATAAGCAATGCACACGTAAGTCACTCTTCTTTCAGGAGTGAGATATCTCACTCCTTTCTAGAGAGTGGAGAATTCCACTCTTTAAGGAGTGTATTTTTATAAAATTCACTCCAAAAAGAGTCAAAATGCCTGTCACTCTTTCAAAAAGTGAACTTTTCACTCCTCCCAATTTTAGAGTGTAGGTTTTTTAGGTTGTCACAATATGGCAAAAACCCAGTAAAAAGAAATATCTATTTTTCCAGTATCTATGACTGGAAGTCTTCATGAATAAGACGTATAACAGGGTCCTTACGGGTCCTTGAATTTCCAGACAAAGAAATTCTTCGGTACCAGTATTTCCTTATAGAAAATCTCTCCTTAAATAAGGGAAATTTTCGCGCGTTTAATGTAGATTTATTTTTTTATAAAAAAAAAAAAAAAAAAAAAAAAAAAATACTGGTATTTCGCCTTGAAAATAACGGTACCCGTACGAACCCTGTATAAATAAGTAGAGAATTTTTATTAAAATTTACTCGTGGAAATTTGCTCCGGATGTAATCAATGGAGTTATGAATAAAGAGGAGGAGACATGTAGTGTATTGTCTACGAGTTGCGAGTGAAGTAACTGAGGATGTTGTCACAAGATGGCGGCTAATTTTGCACATCCGATTAACAGTTTCGGATTACCGCCGGAGCAAACTTCCACTAGTAAATTTTTAATAAAAATTTTGCCTTACTTCAGCCGCTTTTTCTTGAGAAATTTCTCTGATAAATATGGTTAAATATTCTATTTGTTTTTACTGGTGGCAGTTTGCCCAGGTATAATAATCTTTTTCACTGACTCTGAGAGGATGTTGAATAGGTTTTCACAGTGTGGCGGAAACGCAGGGTCTCACTACCGCCGAAGCAAATAAATAGGTAGATAAATAAATAAGTAGAGAATTTTTATTAAAATTTACTCGTGGAAATTTGCTCCGGATGTAATCAATAGAGTTATGAATAAAGAGGAGGAGGCATGTAGTGTATTGTCTACGAGTTGCGAGTGAAGTAACTGAGGAGGTTGTCACAAGATGGCGGCTAATTTTGTACATCCGATTAACAGTTTCGGATTACCGCCGGAGCAAACTTCCACTAGTAAATTTTTAATAAAAATTTTGCCTTATTTCAGCCGCTTTTTCGTGAGAAATTTCTCTGATAAATATGGTTAAATTATCTATTTGTTTTTACTGTTGACAGTTTGCCCAGGTATAATAATCTTTTTCACTGACTCTGAGAGGATGTTGAATAGGTTTTCACAGTATGGCGGAAAGGCAGGGTCTCACTACCGCCGAAGCAAACTTCCACAAGTAAAAATGAACATATATTTTTGCAATTACTTCTGAGTGAATTTTTGTCTTAATAAGGCCTTAAATGAGGGCGAAATTTCTATTACATTTTCTGGTGGAAGTTTGCCAATGCGGTGTACAAACCCATCGAAAACGGTTACAGTTGAAGCTTCACTATTTTAAAGAAGTGTCATCTCATCTTTATTAATAGTTCCATGGTGTAATCAGCCCCTGCAAAACCGATTACAGTTGAAACTTCAAAATTTTGAGGATATGTGATTTCCTCTTTATTCATAGTTCCAAGCAAAACTTTATATACAGGGTGATCAAAAAGTGGGTATACAATTGAAAAATTAATAATTCACGGAATAATGTAGGTAGAGAGGTAAAAATTGACACACATGCTTGGAATGACATGGGGTTTTATTGTAACCACAAAATAGAAAAATTTGAAAAAAATGGCCGACAAATGGCTCTTCATGTGATATAAAAAGCATTAATTAACATAATAAATTATGATAAAGCTATGACGATGTTCTTCAGAACAAATGTTCAACATGTCTACCGTCATCCCTCAATAATAGCTGTAGTCGAGGGACAATATTGTGTACAGCATATCTGTAATTATTGTGAGAAATTGGCGTTGGATATTGTCTTTTAGCATACCTATTGATGTCGTCGATCGCGGTAGATTTGCGACTTCATGTAACCCCAGAGCCAAAAATCACACGGACTGAGATCTGGGGACTTGGGAGGCCACGCATGAGGAAAATGGCGGCTCAGCACGAGATAATCACCAAACGAAGTGCGCAAGGGATCTTTCACACGTCTATCAATGTGGGATGGAGCGCCATCCTTCACAAAAATCGTACTTCCCAGCAGTTGTTTATAAGCCAGGCTAGGGATGATGTGATTCTGTAACATATCGGCGTACCTCTCACCCGTCACGCTAACAGTTACAAAACCAGAATCACGCATTTCCTGGAAGAAAAATGTCCCGATAACGGTAGATGTGGTAAATCCCTCTCATTACAGTTCCTTTTATACACGATTCTCAGGCAGCGTCATTGACGTTTTGCTGTACAGCGCCAACTGGCGGCCATTTTTTCAACTTTTTTTTGTATGGTTACAATAAAATCCAATGTCATTCCATGTATGTGTGTAAATTTTTACCTCCCTACCTACATTATTCCGTGAATTATTAATTTTTCACATGTATACTCACTTTCTGATCACCCTGTACATGACTATTATAATTAAAATTTAACTATTCAGAAATCTCTAACTGTAGAACTCATGGAACTATTAATGAAAAGGAACTGGCATATTCTTAAAGTAGTGAAGCTTCAACTGTAACCACTTTCCCAGGTATTTATCACCGCCGGAAGAAACTTCTACCAGTAAATTTAAATAGAAATGTTCTCCCTATTTAAACACCTTATAAATCCAAAATTTCAGTCATGAATAATGGCAGAAACAGCTATTCATTTCTACTGGTGGACGTTTACTTTGGCGGGAGTTAGGCTCTCCGTTTCCGCCATATTGTGACAACCTAGACAACCTAATATCAGTGTCAGTGAAAAAGATTTTAATATCAGGGAAAACTGACACCCGTAATAACAAATAGAAAATTTTTACCATATTTGCAAGAAAATATTTTCATGAATAAGGCGCTTAAATAAGACGACATATTATATTCAAATTTACTGGTGGGGAGTCTGCCCCGGTGGTAATCAGAAACTGTTGAACCGATTTAAAAATACATCCGCCATTTTGTGACAACTCCCTCAGTGACTACACTCGCAACTGGCAGATAGTACACTATATGTCTCCTCCTCTTGATTCAGAACTCCATTATAGAACTAGGGCTACAAAACGAAACAAAATTTCGCTTGTATCTGTAGTTAAACTGAAAAATGAAAGTTAAACTCTGAAAATTATAAAAACAGCGGTCTGTGAGATCGCTGACAACAATTAAGTTTTAAAATCAGCGGGATCCAGGAAGAAAAATCATTACCGACATAGAGCATATACACTTTTACCACCGCTCCCTGAATACTAGGATTACGCCATGACATAACAATGGCCGCTGTCGAATGCTGATATTTTTATCTTAAACTTTCTGGTGTCTAATCTTTAATATAAGAGTAAAAAACATAATTTTTAAAAATAATTTATGCACTTAAGGGTTTTAAGTTTTAGAAAATAAAAAATTGTATAAAATAACAGGGTTCGTACGGGTACCGTTAGTTTCAAGGCCATATATCAGAATTTTTTTTACAGAAAAACAAATCTAGTTTAAACTGACGAAATTTCGTCTTATTTCAGGAGAGATTTTCCATAAGAAAATACTGGCACCGAAGAATTTCTTAGTCAAGAAATCCAAGTACCCATACGAACCCTGGATAAGGTATTTAACTTCATACTTATTAAAATATTTGCTAATTTGCAATATTTCAGTTTTTCCCTGTATTGCAGATGTGCAACATAAGAAAAAGGTGACGTATTATACGCAAAAATGTATCTCTGATTTTTTTTCGTTATTTTTCCTGTGTTATAAACCTTTCAGAAGATCATACATAATTTTTTCGAAACAAAATAAAAAATCATGCATTTAGAGTTAAAAAACGCATCAGTGGAAGAGCTGGTTAAAGAATAAAATATGTTAGAACATTTGTATGAATTTTGTTTTTGTAGTTAATCTTTTTTCAATTTTCAAAAAATATTTTTCAAACATATTTCCAACAAATAAATGTAGCGAAAAAAAAGCATTCTTAAATTATTTGATAAGACCTCGTAATTTTTTTTTTCATCTTTCCAGTAATTTTATTGTGTTTGTTGTTTGTTTTTATAGTAGAAGTACTCGGTTGGGCATGCGTCACTGGAGAAAAAAAAATATTTAACAGATTTTAATACGGAATAAGAACGGATTATTTTTTTTCTTATTTTTCTTTCATCATCTAACATTTAACATGATGGAATAGTTGTATTTGCCTTCACGATCTTGAAGTTATAAACAGTGCTTAATTCGCGCCTTAGCTCACGAGAGCGCAACTCCGGTACTTCTTTGTTTTTAGTGGCTATTTAAATTTTGGGCGAAAGTAACAAGAGCTCTTAAATACACTGGAGCCCAGCGGAACAGTACTTCCAAAATTACCTTTAACTATTCCTCAGATAGCCAGTCTTTTGCGTTCTTTCTTACCAAATCATTTACATATGTGACGTAGCGTATCGCACTCGTATACTTCTATCTAGCGCTTGCAAGGTTATACTAAATGCTTTTATTTGTGTCTAAATGTTTTCCGAGTGGTGACGAGGAATGCCAGAATTGATCGCAACCGTATCTGCCATTTTTACTCTGGATTGTATTTTGTTTAAAAGCTACTTTTTATTCGTGTTTGTAAACAATTCTTACTCATCAATTTCTTAGCTCCACGCGGTGCTTAATTTGCGCCGAAGCTCAAAGGATCGCAGCTTCAGTACGTCTTTATTTTAGTGACTATTTAAATATTATTCGGAACCCATAGGAGCTTATAATCACTCGCACCGGAGCCCACCGTAACAGCGCTGTGTGTTTCACTACTTGATACAAACTCGGCGATTAGGATTTTCTGAAAATTCCCCACTCCTGATTTTAATGTTTTTGCTCTATTCGTTTATTATATTTAATTATATTATACCGTAAAAAAAATCTAATGATTACGCAACGACATTTATTCACGGTACGTTGGGCAGATACACACGAAATTACGTTAAACACTTATTGAGTACATGTAGTTCAGTCTTTAAGGGGCTACTTCAGAAACGCGAAAAGACGCGCTCGCTAATGCTAATTCTACGGAAGAAATTTATAATATCTCGATTGCATTCCAATATTTTTAAATATTTTCTTTGCATTGGATAGTTAAGATCGATCTCTACGAAGGCCGTTTATTTATTATTTTTTTTCATTGCAGATTTTTTATGAGGATTCTTTCCCTTTCGAAACCGGTTCCGAAAGTGAAAATCTCCTCATTAAAAAACACCTGTAAACAAAATCGAAAAAGTAAAAAGCGGCCTTTGCACAGATCAATCTCAGCTATCCAACGCAAAAAAAAAAAAAAAAAAATAATAATAATAATTAAAAAAAAAATATAATAATAATAATAATAATTTACAAATGTTGAAATGTAACCGAGATTTAATAAATTTGTATAATTTTCTTCTTCTTTATAACATGAAAATTGTGTAAAATGATTATCTATAAATGTATTTATCTGTTACCGAAATATGGTAGCATAAGATGGATATTTATTTGCTTAAAATGAAAACATTTTTTTTCGGAGTTTATAGATTTTTTATTTTCAAGACAGCGAAATGTAAAAAGTAAGTTTATTTTTGTTTTTGCTACCAGTTATCCAAATAAATAAATTCTTACGTATTTTGTTGTGTCAGTGTTGACAATATATTTGGCCAAGAGTGTTTGTTGATTTACGAAAATAAAACTTTCAATTTTTCATCTTACTAAAATCTTTGTCATCACGCCTCTGAGAAGATCACGTCACGCTACCGCCCTCATCTGAGGTCACCACACCGGGTATAGTGTCTAAAAACTTCTTAGCCGAAAAGTTATTATCCCCTCAAGAAATTTTATGACGGAACATCTGGATTTTAGTCTTTTAACACCCCACTTATGTGAGAAGCGATTGAAGCTTCCAATTAGGGATTTTGATGAAGGGATTCTACTCAAGACACCATATGGCGTTATAATTTGTAAAAACATACAAATATATTCAAAATAGATTTTAAATAATTCTGTTGTTGAAACTGAAATAGCTTTAAATTTTGCAAAGAATGTATGAAATGCAGGGAAAGTGGGACTGGGGGGTGTACACTATGGTTGCCGTTACTTTAGAAAATTAGAGCTCCGGCACTTTTTTTGTTATTAATTAAGTCTTGGTTATGATAATTAAACTAGGATTTATGGAGCTCAGTCATTTATGGTAATAAGCTACAATATCGTATATGAATCTAATTTTGATCTTCGACATACGTTGAATTGAAATCAACTTTAGAAAAATATATTAACATATTTGTAATACAACTACTAAGTTTAAATAGTCTCAAATAAAAAAATTTTCTACATTACAATGAAGATGGTTTCTGTTTCAGAACCGGTTCCCAACCGTTTCCAAAAGTGAAAATGTCCGCATGTAAGAAAAACAGTAACCGATATAGAAAAAGTAAAACGCACAGCATTATATATCGGCCTCGAATCACGGAAAAAAGCGCACGTTTTTACAAATCACATATTAAATAAGTCTGATAATAATACACATTGTTAACCTCAGAATATAAACACCAGATTGAAATGATTTTTTTTAAATCTGGCATCCTTGCTCTCTCGGGATGGAGAGGGCGGAGGGGGGGGGGGGGGGGGGTTAAGGCATCTCAAAACCTGCATTGCCTCCAGGACAAAAGCGCGCCCGGAAATACACTAAAAAAAGTTTCACTTCGAAAAAAAAACACTGTAATTAAAATATGAAATATTTTAATTAAAACGATACCCATGTATATTTCTAATCACAATTTGAGACATATAACTTATCACACTGTAATTAAAATATGAATTATTTTAATTAAGATGATACCCGCCAATATTTCTAATCACCATTGTGAGACATATAGCTTAAAACAACACAAAATTAAATTCTTCAGTATAATTATTATTTTTTATTATTACTGTTTATTACTACTAAATTTTGGTGAATTATCAGTTAGTCTAAGAGGCAGCTTGATATATTTAAACAATTTTATTAAATATTAGCTTTATGCGTGTTTTAGCTACAACAGAATTTCTTTCCTTGTTTTTTTTTTTTTTGTTTGTTTGTTTTGTAGGCTGAAGGTTATTCTAGTTTGCTCATTTTGCAACAAAACTCCTCCACTTTCTCCCACCCACCCCAAATTCTTCGAAATTGGAACCTTTTTTCTCCTAGGCCTTCTTTCTTCTTTGTAAGTTCGGGAACCCGTCTGTGCTTGTATCGGACATCAGACACTATTTGTCCTGCGTTAAAACGTTAATTTATTGCTCTCTGTCTGTAAAAATGTTCAGTGTGTCGAGTGTCCAACGAAAAAGCCTCATGTGGTGAGAGCTCGGAGGGGAACGGAATGGGGATAGTTAATAGTTCCTTTATATTCTGTTTTGTCCCTACGCCATGCTAAAAATTTACCCTAGCTTGTTCTGTTTGTTTACAAAAAATAAAAGTAAACAGCGAATTTAGAGAAAGAACAATTATCTATTGAAAATATTATACATTAAATTTTAAAAATTGCAAAATCTGTTTTTTTTTTTTTCTATATCAATTTGTAAGAAAATGTAGCCCATCTTTAAAAAATGTTGGAGGGCAGGAGGGGAGGAGCCCCGGGGTCCATATAACACTACGCTTATGAACACTAGATTTTATTTTTTTCTAGAAAAGAAAACTGGTCCAAATCAATGTCGATTTTTAAATAATAATGATATTCTGCATTTGTTTAACGAAATCTTTAGAAATTTAATTTTGTTTAATAAATCACTAAGAAATATTATTAAAAATCTACTTCTCCACCCTTTACAAAGTTTTAAATTTGTAATTTCCCTTAATAATCTTTTTCCCTCTTTTGAAATCGTATTGAATTTTTATTAAATAAGTTTCATGTACAGTCGTGAAAAAGAAAAAAAATATATATTAAACTTAATTTTTCTTTCTTGACTTTTGAAATTTTATGTTTTTTATTATTTCAATTTGTTTAGAAAAATTAGTAACACAGCGCAGAATGATTTCCATCTATGAAAGCATTCCCTGACTAACTCTCTGGAACGCAAGAGGCCTATTACCCATTAGGCTGAGTAGGCTGAAGCCTAAGGGCCCAGAAGGAATGGGACACTTCTGCCAATTTTTTTTTTTTTTTTTTTACTTTTTTTACCATATAAAATGTAAAAGAGAAATGATATGCAGTATTCTTTGTTTCACTCATTTGAAACTTGAAAATTATTAATTAATATAGATTGTGGTCCAAACGCTATTTCACTTTTAATTTCTTTTCTATTCATCAGAAGAAAGTATTGAAATCTTGATATTTTTGGCTTTTCAGTTTGGGAACTATTTACAAACAGGAGACTAGTAGACACGGCTAGTAGCGGCATAGACAAGATTTTGACAGCACCTTTACGAATGATGTATTTTGAGGCTGTTCTCAAATCCAAAAGGGAAACTTTATGAAATAAGTTTTAATTTATTTTTGTTCGAAAATGCATAAAACTGGCAGTTGTTGTTGTTCAGAAACTGTAATCGAACTGTGTTTTCCTTTTTTTTTTTTTTGAAAACGCAATAGATCTTTCCGAAAATAGTGTCAAAGTGGGCGTTTTGAACCGAATTTCCGCGCGAAGGAAAAAATAGCACTGAAGAGCGGACGAAAAACGTGTTTTCCACGTGATCAAAATCGCTTATCACTCAATAGGTAATTGATTGATCAAAAAATGGAAAAAACAGTTCAATTCCAAATCGCTTCCACGGCCAGACTTTCCAATTTTATACCTTTCCGTTAAAAAATGAATTTGAAAATGTTTCAAAACGTTTTACGCTTGTTGAGCAGAGCAGTTAAAAACAGCCTTAACTATCTAAATTTGTCCAAAATATAAAATAAATTTGCATGGATTTTTTATTGTACTTCGTATTTTTATTTAAAATTAAGATTAAAAGTCAAATTGGAAAAAAAAAATTGTAATTAAAGTCCTAGATTGATCGGATTGATCCCAAAAACTATATTTAAAATCACCCAGCCCGAACCGGATAAAAAAATTTCATCAAATTACAACGCAATCCTAACTCGGAAAAATGATTTTTGTCAACACACAACGCAACATATTTCAACCCGAAACTGACCCGCAACCCGAAATGAAATGAAATCCTGTTTTAATTCAGTTATGATAAGCAATCTTAAATTATATCTCTTTTACAGGGCTCGCAGCGTTCCTAAAATTTTCGCACTTTGCTACCAGTATTTTAATCACAAATTCTTCGTGGTAGATTCATTTAAAATCTATAATAGAATTTTACAATAAAGATTATCGTCTTAAAATTGTGAGACCAAAGTGTGAAAATTTTAGGAACGCTGCGAGCCCTGCTTTTACCAATTTTATGTTTTACATAGAAATATGGACATATTTTTATTCTTTAACACGTTCACGCCGGCGTGCACCACCGGTGGGTCACGCTGGACTGTCCCATCAGGCGGCGTGCATCACCGGTGGGTCACGCTTGACTGTCGCATCGGTCGGCGTGCATCACCGGTGGGTCACAGTCTATTGTTCCATAGAAGGCGTGCACTACAGGTGGGTCACACTCGACTATGCTATAGACGGCGTGAGCTACAGGTGGGTCACACATGAATATTCGAAAATTCAGTAGCAAAAACACTTCATTATTATAAACTTAATACATTCACAACAGGAAACGAGAATTGTCGTTTTCATTGAAAAAATATCATTGACTAAGGGCGTGGCTTCTACCTTACAGAAATGCATTTACATCATGTTGTCCATATTTTTTTAGATTGTCAGACATTTTATATTAAATTCGTGCATATGTACTCAATAAAATCATGTGTCTAAGTAATTTGCTTACTCCTTACGAACTTTCAGACATTCACATTCAATTCTGCTTGTTATATTCGAGTTCAAATTAATAAATATGAGAGGGGCGGGTCATTACATACAGTGTCTGAACAAGCAACAGCTCCGTGCCGCCAGATGAAGTGAAATATGATTTCCAGCGCCGTCTCACAGCGAAAAACATAAATATCAGCGCCGGCGTGAACGTGTTAATATTCAAATATAGTAAAACCCCTGAATAGCGGATTCGGGTCGGGTTGTACCTACTCCACCCACCTCCCCCCTGGTTGTTATCTTCTTTCGTCACAGGGCAAAAAGGGGGGGGGGGGTGTTCGGGTACCAGAACGCAGGGGCGCGCCAGCAGCATCCAGCGCCTGTGTGCAGAACTTCAATTTGCGCCCTATAGCCCCTCCCCCTTCGAAAATATAGCTTTCTAAAAAAATTCATCTCATGAATTCATAGCTGCCATCCTGCTGGAATTTTATCTCAGCTCAAATAAAGTTTTTTGAATCAGAAAATTATTTAATAAAACGTGCCTTGTTTCTATAGTGTTCGTATTTTATTTCATATATTAAATAAAATTTCTGGTTCCAAACATGTTTAAATTACTTCAAAAGTAAGGAAGGTTGGCACATATATAAATAAAATTCGAAACCCAGTGAAGCCTATGAAAATAAAACCTGACTGCACCAGAATCCTCCATTAAACGGCAAAATTTCATTATCTTTGAGAAAATAATGCAATACAATAACAATACATTGCATCCATAATTATTAAAAGAAAGTTGTTTCTCATCTCTAATTTGCATATCTATACTGATAAAAGAAAGACGTTTGTCTTTACTCTGCATGTGTTGGCCGGCTATGCATTACATAAGGTTATTCTCTATAAGACAGGAGCTTACATGTGGGGTCGAGTGCTTTTTGAGATCCTTTTTATTTAAAAAAGAAAAAAAAAAAGAAGCTTTTTATCTTGGTTTGGTTTTGTCCGGGTGTATTTAATCCAGACCCTCTTTAGGGCCGTCCATATCTAATAAATCAGCTCAGAAAATTGAGCAAAGATTGTGAATCAAATTGCATGATACAAATATGTCACATAAACAACGATAAAAAAATGCACAGCTGACAACATTTACTTTCGTGTTACCACTTTTTTCCAACAGAAATTTTCGTTTTATTTACTCGCAGAATTTCTTCGGTTAAGTAAGAAAGAAAAAAGTAGTAATAAAAAAGCGATAACAGTGGTATCTATGGGAATTTAAATAATTCCTTTGCAACAGAAAGGCCATAATATTAACACTCTAATGCCCATGGTAGAAGTTTTGCTGCCATCAGTGTTACAGATTTAGTGGATTTATTTATTCAGATATTCCGTATTCAAACCAGAAATTAAAAATAGGAATTTAAAACTGAAATTTATGCTTTAACATGTCAGTTCTCGCTCCTGTCAGTATCACGGTGTGAGGTGTCGTTCGTCATTTCTGGTGTCCGTCATATTTCCGGGCTGGAGGTTTAATTTCTAGAAAGACTTCTGGAACCCGAAAGTTTTAACTAGCATTTCCGTTGAAGTCTTTGAATATTTTCGGTTTGGTTCTTGGTACTGATTCTGATGCTGGACTTGTTTCTTGTTCTGATGCTGCTTGTTTCGAAATATATCCCACTCAAAAAAGTATTAATAATCAAAATTTAATGTATATATATATATATACACTATATGGCCAAAGGTGACCAGCCACTTGCGATTTTAGACGTTTTGTTAAATATCCAAAAAAATAAATGAGGAATTAACTTGAAACTGTGTTCATTTTTATGAGAATAGTACATGTATATTCGTAGAGAAATTAAAGTTTTTATAAAAAGAGTCCCAAATATTTCCAAGTATTTTTGCTTATAATTTGCAGAGTTCTTAATATAAAAAAAAGTTCTTTTCAGAAAAAAATGACAAATATCATTGTACACAATACCGTGCAATCTGAATGAAAAAATAATAAAAATTGTATAAAAAATGAACAGCTTTACTATATAATGATTCACTGCACACGCCCGAATGTAAACAAATATAATTTGCTTAATGTGTTAGCTAAATACATAGAGCAACTTTTGTAAAAGTCTCAAAAACATAGCTTGAAAATTCTGAAAATTATTGTTGATAGAATAAGCTCAAAATCCGTTGTTTCCAAAATGAAGCAAAAAGATGAGGGGATGTATCCATATATCCATAGATTAATTCCAGCATAGCATACACAATATTGCACGTACTGTATTTTGATACAGCCCCTCATCTTTTTGCTTCTTTTTTGGAATAATGGATTTTGAGCTTTTTCTATGAACGATAATTTTCAGACTTTTCAAACTATATTTTTGAGATTTTGACAAAAGTTGCTCTATACATTTAGCTAACATATTATGCAAATTATATTTTGTTTACATTCGGGCATGCGCAATGAATCATTATTTAGTAAAACTGCTCATTTTTTATACATTTTTTATTATTTTTTCATTCTGATTGCAGGGTATTGTGTACAATATTATTTGTCATATTTTCTAAAAAGAACTTTTTTTTATATTAAGAACTCTACAAATTATAAGCAAAAAACTTGGCAAAATTTGGGACTCTTTTTATAAAGACTTTAATTTCTCTACGAATATACATGCTGTTCTCACAAAAATGAACACAATTTATTACAATAAGGCACTTAATCATAATCGACAGTTTGAACGCTTTTGCTACATTTATTTTTACAGGGGTATCCAAAAGATATTCGTTCTTTTTCAATTTGTTGACGGTCCTCTATGGGGTTTAGGGAAAAAATCTTCACGGAAATATATGACCTGTACTATTCTGTCACAATTAATTTAATTACCGCCGCGACAGTGTTCACAATCCTCCTGTAAAAACGCACTTCTTTTCCTGAAAGAGGTTCGAAATGATAAATTACACTTTTGACATCTGGCAGAACTTCCAGTTGACCATCAGACGTTACCCCCAACAGCGCGACCGCGGCAGGCGCGGATCCACAGGGAGGGGGCGATCGGGGCGATCGCCCCCCCCCAATTAATATAAATCCACCGATTATCGCGAATTTCGAGAAAATAATCGCTGAAAAAAAATCAATTTCTTCAATCGTTCGCAGGTCAAAGGATCGCAAAAGGAACGCGAATTTCGTCAACGGATCGCGCAAAAAAACCCAATTTCGTCAAAGGATCGCGAAAAAACGCGAATTTCGACAAAGGATCGCGAAAAAACGCGAAATTTCGTTAAAGAAGCGCGGAAAAAATGAGAATTTCGTTAAAAAAATCGCGTACCCCAAAGGAACCCAAATTTAGTCAAAGGATCGCAGTAAAAAACGCGAATTTCGTCAAAGGATTGCAGAAAAAACGCGAATTTCACCGAAAAATTGAGGAAAAAAACGCTAATTTTGCGAAAGAATCGGGCAAAAAACGCTAATTTCGTCAACAGACCTCTGAAAAAATATGAATTTCTTCAAAGAATCGCGAAAAAAATACGCGAATTTCGCCAATTAGCACCGGGAGGAGATTCCCCTAAACGCGCAATCACAGGAGTGGGGGGTTCGATCGGGGCAAAGAAGGGAAGAACAAATTTACCAAGTCGGTTTTTAAGAAATCAACACACCATAAGCATTTTAGCTTTTAACTGACTAGGATTAGGACATAATCCTTTTTTGTTCATTCATCAAATACCCCTTGAAATTTACCAATGTGGGTAGCAATAACAGGACATTTTTTACACATTAGTGGCTTTCTTCAGAAAACATTAAGATGATTGCATTTTTCAAAGGACCTTTTTTTTCTTGTTTCTTTCTTTCTTTGGAAATTGCTATGATTCCATTCTTTTCTCAAACAATAAAGAACTCCTCAAAAATATCGTTATGCAGAAATTAGAATTGCAGCTTCTTTGAAAGAAGGAAAAGTTTCAACACCTTAAAGGGATCCGCATAACGTTGTCAATTTCTGTTGTAGAGATTCAACAAAAGGTACACGAAGTGGCATCATCCCCCACCTCAAACCATAGTGTCAAACATTATGGCGCCATATGCCTTTTGACAGGACATAATCCTATTTTGTTCACTAATTGCCGAAACGTCAGTGAGGTTTACCATTGACACCCGGAAAGTGTTTGGTTTTCGTTTGCTTGTATGTCTGTTCCGCGAAAACTGCCGTTAAAAGCGTTGGATTTATATCTTGGGGGGGGGGGGGCAAGCGCTCCGATAGAAACCCCCCATGGATGCGCCCCTAGGGGAATCTCCCCCTGGTGCTAATTGTGCGTTTTTTTCGCTGCCCTTTGACGAAATTCGCGCATTTTTCGCAATTCTTTTACGAAATTCGCATTTTTCTGAGATCTGTTGACGAAATTCGCATTTTTTGCGTGATTTTGCCACGAAATTAGCGTTCTTTCTCTAATTATTTGGCGAAATTCGCGTTTTTTAGATCCTTTGGAAAAATTCGCGTTTTTTTCTGCGATCCTTTGACGAAATTCGCGTTTTTTTCTGCGATCCTTTCACGAAATTAGCATTTTTACTGCGATCCTTCGACGAAATTCGCGTTTTTTCTACTATCCTTTGACGAAATTGGCGTTTTTTTCGTGATCCTTTGACGAAATTTGCGTATTTTTTCGCGATTCTTTGACGAAATTAGCATTTTTTCCAAGTTCTGTTGACGAAATTCGTATTTTTGCGCGATTATTTCTAGAAATTAGCGTTTTTTCCGTAATTGTTTGGCGAAATTCGCGTTTTTTGCGATCCTTTGGCGAAATTCGCGTTTTTTTCTGCGACCCTTTGACGAAATTCGCGTTTTTCTGCGATCCTTTGACGAAATTCGCGTTTTTCGGCGATCCTTTGACGAAATTCGCGTTTTTTTTTTCGTGGTCCTTTGACGAAATTCAAGTTTTTTTTCGTGTTCCTTTGACGAAATTCGCGTTTTTTCCGTTGTCCTTTGACGAAATTCGCTTTTTTGCGCGATCCTTTGACGAAATTCGCGCTTTTTGCTCGATCCTTTGACGAACTTCGCGTTTTTTGCGCAATTTTTTGACCTGCGAACGATTGACGAAAATCATTTCTTTCGGCGAGCATTTGTCGAAATTTGCGATAATCGGTGAATTTATATTTTTTGATCCAAGGGGTGGGTGGCGATCGGGGCGATCTCTCCCCTTCCTTGGATCCGCGCCTGTGAAGAGGCATACACACTAGAGGTCTGCACGGGTCGGAATTTCCAGGCCCGGGTCCGGCCCGGCCCGAACGAAAGCTATCTTGGCCCGGCCCGGCCCGGTATAAAAATTGAAAGTTCGGCCCGAGCCCGGCCCGGCCGGTTTGATTTTTTACAGTTCTCGGCCCGGTCCGGCCCGTACAAAAATCAGTAAAAGCAGGCCCGGCCCGGCCCGACCCGACACAATTTCTACAAAAAAAATCCGTTTTTTCTCAATATACAAATAAAATTCTTTTAATGAATACTACGTACATATTTATGGGAACATTTTACAATATATTTTACATTACTATGATGTTCTCAAAACAGAAAACACACAATAGTAAACATCAACGATTACTTACAGTGTTTTAGTCATCGTGTCTACAGATATTGCAAAATGGAAATAAGGATTCATTAAAAGATTAATGTAGTTCAGAATAAAGGATTAAAAACATGATAACTTTTGAAGCTGTATAATAAAAAGTATATTTGTGAAAATACTTCTCTCATTTTTAAGGCTTTTCTCAAATCCAAAGGAGCTACATTTCGACACATTTATGAATTCTTTTCTTTTCGGAAACGCGTAAGAATGGCAGGTATTCTTATTCAGAAGCTATGTAAATGTCGTTTTTTTTCATAGATAAAAGCAATATATCTTTCTGAAAATACTGTCAAAGTTAGCGTTTTGAATCGAATTTCCGGAAGCGATAGCACAGGAAAGGAGGAAAACGTACAGTCACGTGACAGGAATCTCTGTTATCTCTGTAAGTAATTTATCAAATATGGAAAAAGCTATTCGTTTCCAAATGCCTTCAATAGGCAGGCTTGTCAATTTTATGCCTTTATAGTTAAAAATTTTGTCAGAAAATGTGTCTGAGAGCTTCGCATTGTTGAGCAGTGAATATGAGAATCACCTTAAGGTATATTTCCAAAGATACTGTTAAGAGAAGTTCATTATCACTATTAATACTACAAAACACAATGACTGTTCCACAGATCCTGAGATCAATTAAGACCAGTTCCGTCCCGGCACGAGTCTGCTGAATAAAAAAATTAAACTCGGAATCAGGCATCTTGTAACTGTACGATGCCGATCTCTACGATGGACATGTTACATTTCTGTACTGATGTTGTTAAACTCACATCGGCTCGTGACGCACCTTTATACTTCTCGAGAAAATCATATTCATTGAAAATGACTCGTATTTTATCTGCTTCGCTTAAATTCTTGTATCGGGCCGACAGGCCCGATTAATTTTTTTGCCGGCCCGGCCCGTTTATTTTGTCTGTCGGCCCGGCCCGTTGAAAAAATTGTCCTAATTCTGCCGGCCCGGCCGTTTTGAAATTCGCCTTCATTCCGCCCGCCCGGCCCGCGAGCTGGGTACGGGCCTCGGGCCAAGCCCGGGCCCGTGCAGACCTCTAATACACACCACTTAGATGGCATTTTTGACTTTCAAGGATGTTAAGGCCCCTTCAGATTTCTGAAGAGGATCCTTTTTCTGAGATTATCCTCTTTCAGAAATCTGATATTAAAAAATGGATTTGATAGTTATGTTTTTCAGCTTTCTATAATTGGTTCTTATGTATTTTTTAGCGCTGAATCCAAAAATGACCTTCATTTTTTACCACACCATCACGTCAGTTTTTTTTCACAAATCGCAAATTTTTAAGAAGTCGAAATATTGCGAAAATCTGCTACTATAAAATAGACGTAACTTTTTTTCATAATAATTTATTCATTTTTTTGCTCATACATATGCACTCCTTAAGCACCGCGATGTTATGTCAAAATAAGATAAATAATTACCATAGTACAAGAGTAAAAAGAAAAAGAAAAAATAAGACATTTAATAAATAAATTCTGTTATAACGTTTTTAATTTTATGACCTAATAAGTAACAATAAACCATATTTTGAGGAGAGGGCGGGATTATATAAAAAGGGTGTTGGATAACCGAGTGTTTCGGTGAATCGGATGTCGGATAATCGAGAGTCTGTAATATTTTCAAATCGCATTAATTATTTCATATTCATTTAATAATTAACTGCAAGGAATGATTTTAGCAACAGAAGTTATGACAACGTTGATTATATGTCACTCGGTATCGCCCCCCCCGCAAAACGATTCTCTGGATCCGCCCCTGGACCGCGGGGACGGAGAAATGGGAAACTGATGTCCTTGTTCGATGTTTTTAGAGATAAATTTCAACAAAGATGGGGTATTTTTTGGATTGACTTTTCAAATCATTCGCAGTCGGAGACTCGAAATAGGGATCAAGTTGCCATCCATGTATTTTTCTAGATACAGTAAATTCTGTCTAAGGCGGACTCTGTGCAAGCCGGCAATTTGTCTACCGCGGAAAAATTTTCATGTCCCGGCGAACCCATAGAAAATAACATTAATTCTTGTTGCATAAGCCGGAATCTGTCTAACGCGGAAACGGAAATGATTTTAAGGTCCCACCGAAACTGAAATTTTGCATAAGGCGGAAAGAAAGATATTTTAAAAAATGAAAAGTATTTCGTTCATGAAACTTTAATACATACGTCATATATTCAATGCCGAGAATTTTAATTAAATTCCTTAATAGTTTAAAAAAGTTAATTTAAGGAACTAAAAACTGTTTAAATTTTAAGGAATTCTTGCATTTAAAAAGTGAAATTACCATTTTTTTTCAGTATAAATTTGCATGTAAAAGTTAT
Source organism: Maratus speciosus (assembly GCA_963932465.1). NCBI lineage: Eukaryota > Metazoa > Arthropoda > Arachnida > Araneae > Salticidae > Maratus > Maratus speciosus. The sequence continues at coordinate 197,630,373 of OZ010796.1, read as the reverse complement.
TAGGATGTACCTTTATGAAAATATGTATTTTCTAAAATTATATTATGCTTTAATGTTGTACTGAAATTCAAAGTGATATCTTACTGTCTCATTCCAAAAGGTTTTTTTTTTTTTTTTTTTTTTTGGTGTGTGTGTGTGTGTGTGTGTATGCGTGTTTGAGTGTAAACTTCAAATTTGCAGGTATTACAGCAGTACTAAGAAATTGAACATCATTTCTCATTTATCTGTAAAGAGTTTTAAAATTTCAGTTTTCAACCAATTTTCGAGTCAGGGCAATTAGTGAAAGATCGTCATCGGCAAGCAGTTTATTACAACTAAAGATACAACCTTTTTATCAAAAACATAAAACGCTACGATTGACGTATGCTTCATTCCAATGAATCGCGTGTTTAGAAAACTCATTGCACGGGTTATTTCTTCTTCGTCGTTTTATTTTGTCTACGGATATTAGTAAGTGCATCGTAAAAATTGCTTCAAAATCTAAACTAAATACTTCATCCCTGCAGGATAAAGCAATGTTACCAAATTAAAAGAAAAATAATTATTCTGTAGAAGATCATTGTATTAAGTTTAATTATGGCAAAACTCAAATTTATGACGCTATAAAAAGAAAGAGTCGAAAATATCTAATAGAAAGAGGAAACGTTTTGCGAAAAATGAAGACATTGGTGCATTACCTTTTGAATGTCTTTCGATTACTAGAGTGAAAACTTTGCTCACGCGTGGACTTTATTGAGAAAAAATTGGTAAAATGCATTTTAAAGCTTCCAGTGAATGGTTAATGAGTTTCCAATAATCTACGCAACATTGCCATGAAGCATGCTTGCTGACACCCGAAAAATGTCCCATAGAATGAAATTCGGGAATGGAAAGTAAAATTTCATCTACCGATTGAAAGATATCAAGAAAAGGCATATATAATTGCAATGAGGCTGGACTATTTTATCGTGTGTGCCAAGTAAGTCACTTATAAAAAGAGGAATCTAATGCCGCTGAGGTAAAACCTCCAACGTACGTGTCACTGTTTTGTTTTTTGCGAATTTGGAGGGCAGTTAATAAAAAAAAGTTTGTGATTGGGAAATCGAAAACTACGTTGTGTTTCAAAAATGTAAATATTGTTAAACTGCCTGTGACTTGGAGGTCTCAGAAAAAATACTGGATGTCGATTGTCTTAATGGAAGGCTGGTTGAAGGAGTTCAACAAACGAATGATTGAAGAAAAAAAGTGTTCCTCGATAATGAACATTGTCATGCCGACGTTAAACTGTCGAAAATAAATTTACAATTTCTTCCGGCGGATACTACTGCAGAGACAAAACCAATGGATCAATGAGTTATTAAAATGCTGAAACAAACTACAAACGGTATCTGTTGTGGTCGATTATTACGTCTTTTGATGATTGTTCTTTAGCCACCGATCTAACAAAAAACACCTGTGTTTTCGATCCTGTTAAATGGATTGCCAAACTTTGCTCAGAAATGTCGCCTGAAAAAACTGATGATCGTCTTAGGAAAGCAAATGCCGATACGCTTCTGAAAACGTTGAAGACAGGGGTGGAATTCAAACATATCAGGACGGCTTGAGAAGAATTAGGTGCCTCGAAATTATTTTTCCTCTTCAGAGAAATGAAAAAAAAATAATACAGAGAATAATACACTTACCCGTTAGTGCAGAATGCACGGTAAACCGAAAGAAAAAACAAGCAACGATAAAAGATTACTTTTTGATTCTTTGAACTACTATGCGAAATATGAAGCATGTAATTTTATTGGTTAAATTAAATGATTTTTATTAAATTTCAGAATTTGAGCAATTTTGTATTGGTAATATTTATTTCTGTGTTCAAATAATGTCCTTCGAAATTATTAAAAACAGTAAATTTAATAACAATCCAATTTCATTAAAAATTTCATTTTAAAAGAACAGTACTAAAAGTTACGAACGTAAAAAAAATTTAAGATTTGAGCATTTTTTTTGGGGGGGGGGGGGTGAGGGGGACAGGCAGAGAGCTCTTTTGCATAAGCCGGAATATTGTCTGCCACGGAAAATTTTCTCAGTCCGACCGATTCCGCCTTAGACAGAGTTTACTCTATTTAAAAAAACGTCAAAAATCGCATAGTGTATTATTTCAAATAATATTTTTAAAAATTTGTGTGATGATGATAAATAAAGACCTAAGATATGAAAAAGAAAGGTCTTGTTCGCATTAATTTGTATGGTGTAAAACAAACATTAAGACACAGAAACTCTTGTATGATGGCTTTTTACAATGTGAATTAGTTCTGTAACACCTTTTTTTTTTTTTTTTTGGTAATAAAAAAATGGGTACATTTTCAGGGTTCGCACATTTTTACCACTAAATTTTAACAGTATTTTCAAAGTATTTCACTGCAGAAAAATATTGCAAAACCTGTGAATTCAGGCAGTAACTGCGAATTCTGTATTTTAAAAGTTAAATGCCAACTTTCTTATCATTAATAGTGGGGACAGGGTCCTTGGAAATTCTAAAGAATGTGCGAACATCATTTTTTGATGGTTTTTCCAAATATTAAGCGATAATTAAGGGGTTAGCCCTTAAATCCGCGATTTTTTATTGTATTTCGAAAAAATTATATATGATTCTCTGAAAGGTTTAAATAATGTTTTTTTTTTACATAGGAAAAATAATGAAAAAAATCGGAGATACATTTTTATATAATACGTCAATCTTTTCTTCTGTTGCACATCTGCAATACAAGTATAAACTACTGTCGTGTGGCTATTTTACGCAAATATTGCAAATTAGTAAACATTTTAATAACTATGTCTCCAAATACTTTATTATATATAATTATTTATTTCATAAAACTTAACCTTTAACCCTTTAATTTCCATGATAGAATACGTTCTAGAAATTACGTAGTTCAGAGAATCTGACTTTACACCAGAAAATTTCGATTTATTTAAATACGAAATGTCTGTTAGTAATTAAAGCAAATATTGCTATTTTAATTTTTTGGTGTGAATTAGGTATATACGAATAAAAGAAATCTATTACATTCAGAACACTGTTCTTTGCATGTATGCAAAGCTGCGCACTAAAGGGTTAATTAATAGTAGACATTTCGTTATTAAATAAACCGAAATTTTTAATTCAGATTTACTGGTATGAATTCCGATTCTCCGAGCCCCACCAGTGGCCGAAAGGTTCTGCTCTCGAAGCTGGTAGACGGGAGGTGCTGGGTTCGATCCCAATCGCGCCCGTCGGCCTAATCGTTCGGAGTTTTCGTGGTTTTCTTCGAACCTTGGATTTCCAAGCGTTAATACGGGTTAGGTTCCTTTAGAAAGACCCCCACGAAGGGCACACCCCCCCTGGGTCTATATCCCTCATGCAGATAACTGGCCGTCATAAATACAAACAACAAACAAACAACCGATTCTCCGAATTACGCAATTTCTGGAACGCATTCTATCCTGGGAATTAAAATGGTAAATAAGCATGTCCTACAATTTTTCAAATATCGTTAAGAGATTTTATTGCTTTAAGGTACGGTTAAATCTATTTTATACGTAAAATCTATCACTGAATAAGTTTAAATGAAATTTTCTTTTTCCGACTTTACATTATTAAATATTTTTCTTTCTCGAATTTTCTTACATTTGGGGTCTTCAAAAGATTTTGTCTGAAAGCCGTTTGCCAACATAAATTCCGAAAGATAATCTCCGTGTTTTTTAATTGCAATGAAGTAAGACTTTTTTTTTTTCTAAACTAAAATGTGGTAACTTGGTGGCTTGCTAACCAATATTTAAGACCTTTATCTTAGTGTAAATCTCGAAAATCAGTGACGGTCATTTTATATAAATTATGTAGGAAATGTGTAAATCTCTAATCAACATGTAACTGCTAGTATGTAATAAAGAATTTCGTTCCATATCCGAAGTAACCAGTTTTGTTGCAGTTGGTTAATTATATGGCATTCAATCGGTAAATTATTTTTTTATTGAACGTTTTGATGCCCTGATTAATAGTTTTATGTTCATTTTACGCTGTTAATTTAGCATGTTTGTATATTAAACATGTTTTTTGAGCAGAATACGCCTATTAAAATGACAGCTATATTATTCTAGAAACACATATCATCTGTTTGTTCTAGTATATGAAATCTTTAAACTTATTTGCTTGTGTTATTTCTTTTCTTTTTTTTAATCTTCAAGCGCCTTTGTAAAATATTCATGAGATTGTTTGACCTCTCCCCCCCCCCCCCCCCCACTTTTCTAATTAATCTGACCATGACCAGACGTCAAAGATATAAAGAACCATAATTGATAAACTAACGATTTTTTAACGCTATTTTTATGAAGAAATATTCGCTTTGCAACGCCGCACAAGTTCTATGATTGAATAAATCGAAAATTACTATGCGAAAATACTGGTATTCAAAATCATCCAAGGTTTTTTCCAACTTTCGGATATTTTTATTTTTTTTTTCATTCTTTTATCTAAAAAATTAGTGCTATTAAAACTATCAATTCTTATTTTTTTTTTTTTTTTTTTACTATTGACAACACATAGAATAGATGGATCTTATGATTAATATATGATATTATAAAAGAATACTTTTATAAACTCTTTAATGATTATTTTTAGTTATTAAACACGTGTTAAAATAACAAATGCAATATTTTCTTCTTTTTTTCTATAAAAATTTAAACCGATTTTTACCACATATTTTGCCTTGTTTTATTTTATTTGCTCACATTTTATTTGTGTGCTTTTTTTACATAGCTGCCAACCTTTACGCTTTTTTGCTACCTCTAAAATTTAGTAGAGATTTCTGTCTTGTCTAATCATGAGATTTTGACGATTAAGAAAGACAGCATTTACTATAACATTTTAGTGGTAAGAAGAAAGCGTAAAAGTTGGCAGCTATGCCAAAGCTGCCAACTTTTACGCTTTTTGGTTACACTAAAACTGAACAGAAAATTTTGCCTTATTTAATCGGAGATTAACGGCGAATGTTTTATCAATAAAGCAAAATTTACTATTAAATTTTAGTGGTAAGAAAAAGGCGTAAAAGTTATCAGCTATGGTTCTACCAACTTATTACAGACATTATATAGCGTGCGTTAAAATATACTAAGATACAGTAATTTAAAATATACCAAAAGATAGAGAACAGGTCAAAAAGTTTAAAAATGTTTTAAAGTATGTGTATTTTTAAACTTTTTGATATCTAAACTATTTTTTGGTGTATTTTAAATTACTGTATCTTAGTATATTTTAGTGCTATATAATGTCTGTAATAAATCGGTTGAACAGATGGATTTTACGATGAACATTAAAATTTATACATTAAAAAAAAATTAAGTAAAAATCATAAAGAACTGCGAAAAATCCATTTTAGAGTGTTTTCGTTTATAGCAATAAATAGTCTCCTGTAAGTTTATCGTAAGACTCTTCAACCTATGGCCCACTGACTGCCAAGCTACCACTAATTTAGAATATAAAATATTGCCTTACTTAATCCCTTCGCGACGGGCGTCCTTTACAGAACCCATGTATTTTGTAACCGATTTTACGAAACATAATTTTTTGTTTAATGTGATCGCAAAATTGCCTTGATTAAATAAAACAAAGTTATTAAATAAAAATTTCAGGCAGGGATAATCAAGGCTTCCGAGTACTTTGTACGTCACGTATATACGACTCTCGTCGCTAAGGGATTGATGACAGACACTCTTCGATTAAATAGGGAAAAGATTATCTCTTTTTTAGAGCAGACCGGGTCATACATGCCCGGCTGAGTGCCAAGCAGTTTTGCAAGTGGGCTACTTTTTTAAAATTCAGATTTATTGATTGGCACCTCTTTTCTGAATTGGTAAAATGTCTCTTGTTTTCGCCTTAATTAATATGTCATTAAATAAGGGGAATATTACTATCTATACTAATAAAAGAACAAATCGCTCTGTGTGTGTGTGTGTGTGTGTGTGTCTGTCGGCGACGGCTAGCGAAATCTACCGCACGTAGAAGTCTGAAAATTCAGGAGTGATTAGTCCAAGACAGGTTCTGATGCACCTGAGGTTCAGATTTTTAATTTTTTAAGGGCCGGTGCCCCTGGGCTCCTTTAAGTTTTTATGCACTAAATTGTTAACAACATGCCTCTTTTCTATGCGATCTTCCTCGTTTTCGGGGGTGAATTCTCCTTGCAATTTCTGTCCCATTTCTACATTTCAGTTAAGACCCTGGCACCCTGTCAAGGGGCCCAGTACAGGGCTCCTTGAAGTTTTAGTGCACTAAATTGTTAATAACATGCCTCATTTCTATCCGATCTTCGTCGTTTTTGGGGTGAATTCTCCCTTCAGTTTCTGCCTCATTTCTGCATTTCAGTTAAGACCCTGGAACCCTTGCAAGGAACCCGGAACAGGGCCCCTTAAAGTTTTAGTGCACTAAATTGTTAATAAATTGTTTCCTTTTTATCCGATCTTCATTTTTGGGATACTTCCTCCATTTAGTTATTTTCCCGTTTCTACATTCCAGTTAAGACCATCGTCTAGGGTCCCGTAGGGCCCGTTAATTTTTTTGTGTGCCATGCGTTTTTCACACCCTAATTTTCTCACCTTCGCAGTGCGTAATTTTAAAGTTGAGTCTGAACTCTTCTCCTTAGACCAACACTCACATATTTTTATTGGGGCCCTAGGGCTTTTTTTAAGCATTTCCCCAATTTTTCGCACATTTCTTTTAAATTATATTCTAATGATCCCTTAAAATTTGTCCGATTCACTAACTTTCATTTTTCTAACAACATCTTAGTTTCTCCAGCTATTAAATGAATGACAAAAAAATATTTCAGACTTCAGCAACCACCAATTTTGAATATAAATCGCCTTCTTGGGGCCCTTGGCGCATCTTCTTTAAAAATGATCCGAATTCCTTTACCATATTTTCTTTTCAATTTTCTTTACCATAGTTCTAGCGTCCTCAGATTACATTAAAAACTACTAAAAAGTGTATTTATACCAAGCTACATGCCACTTAAGTCCATTCACCCTTGGGGCCCGGTGCAAGGCCCCTTGAAGCTTTTGCATCATAAATTATTAATAAATTGCCCCTCTTAATCCGATCTTCATTTTTGGAACGATTTTTCCATTTAGATATTCTCCAGTTTCTATATTCCAGTTAAAATCCTAAAGCACCTTAAGGTCCTGTAGGAGACCGATCCGGAGCCCCTTGAACTTTTTGTGTACTATGCATTTTTTACACCCTAATTTTCTCACCGTCTCATTGCATAATTTTAAAATTGAGTCTTGGACTCTTCCCCCTGGCCGAACACCCTCATATTTTTATTGGGGCTCTAGCATTACCCCATTAGCTTAAGCATTTACCCCATTTTTGTGCATTTCTTTAAAATATTATTCTAATGATTATTTCATAACCCGTGATTAATTTTGACTAATTGAACATCTAAAACGCTTAGTACTAAAACATTTAAACATGTTTTCATGTTAGGTCCCCCTGTTATAGCTCCCTTAAAAATGGTCTGATTCACGAACTTTTTTTTTTCTAACAACTTCTTAAGTTCTCCGGCTACTACATGAATGTCAAAAAAAAAAAAAAAAAAAAAAAAAAAAAAAAAAAAATTGCAAACTTTAGCTACCACCATTTTTTAATATTAATCGTCTTCTTGGGGCCTTTGTTGCAGATTCTTTAAAAACTATCCTATTCTATTGCATTCTTTAACATAGTTTTAGCGTCTTTCAGCTACTTTAAAAACCCCAAAAATTTTTTCTTTTACCCAATTACATTCCAGTTGGGAGAGACCCTGGTCCCCAGGGCTCGGTCTTTCTTTATACCCCCAGCTACCACCTTTTTCGAACATTGATCTCCTTTATAGCATCAACTTACGTCTACTCACTACAGCCGTCTATTAAAAATCGCGTTGCTTTAAAGGTAACTTTAGATAAGGGATTTTATACATTTATTAAATATCGTGTTAATGCTAACAGTAATTCATGAAATTTACAAGGTGAGGACGCATCTTTCACCGTTTGGAGCGCGTTACTTCCGCGGGTTTAAGGGCCCAATTTCAACGGGATTTGCTGCCTTCAACCTAGATTCTGATTCATCTACTTTCTTTATTATGAATTTTTAGCTTAAACTTTAGTTACCAACATTTTCTAACATTAATAAAGCAGTCTTTTTTTATTATTCTGTGGGCTTGATTCCTACGAGGTCTGTCTGATTCAACTTGGTTTTCGATTGTCTCCGGCACGTGCGGGCACTTCCGGTAAATGCTGCTGTAGGTTGTGGGGATCTAGATTACAGGTTCTTTCGGAAAGAAGTTTGATGTGAACAGATTAGGCGCTGCGGAAGTCAATGGGGCCTCAGAAATTAGGTTCATTTAAAAGAATTTCCAAAGATATAAAATCATATAAACTTAAGTTTTATTTAAGGTTATTATTTACAAACCCCGGGCAATGCCGGGCGGGCCTGCTAGTTTCAAATAAAAAAAGAAAAGTGCCCAGTTAAACTGATGGCATTGAGCTCACAGTTTATTCACACTAATTGTATATTATACTCCTACTTCAAACAATAATGCCTTTCGAAAAATAAATTAAGGGGATTACCCCCCCCCCCTGTTTCACATCTTTATACTTAACCAATGAGCCTGCAAATATCATCAGGGAAGAGCCTTATCAGAATAAACCGGTATACCAAATTTGAAGCTAATCGGAAAGGCAAACCCATTTATCTAAATTAAGGGGTATTAGCCCCTTGTTCCCCCCTTTATACTTAACAAATGAACCTCCAAATCTAATCAGGGAAGCGCCTTATCATAATAAACCGGTATACCAAATTTGAAGCCAATCGGATAAGAAAACCCCATCTATCTAAATTATGGGGGTATTGTCCAACCCCCCTCCCGATTCCCGCTTTATACTTAACCAATGAACCTCCAAATCTAATAAGGGAAGCGCCTTATCATAATATACCGGCATACCAAATTTGAAGCAAATCGGATAAGAAAACCCATTTATCTAAATTAAGGCGGTATTTACCCCCCCCCCGATCCCCCATTTATACTTAACCAATGAACCTCCAAATATAATCAGGGAAGTCCTTTATCATAACAAACCGGTATACCAATTTTGAAGCAAATCGGTTAAGAAAACACATTTATCTAAATTAACGGTTTATTACCCCCCCCCCCGATCCCCCCCCCCTTTATACTTAAACAATGAACCTCAAAATCTAATCAAGGAAGCGCCTTATCGGAACTAACGGGTATACCAAAATTGAAGCAAATCTGATAATTCTGCATGAAAAACCCATATATCTGAGTTGGAGGGGTTAACCCCCATAACGCCCCTTTATACTTAACCAATGAACCCCCAAAACTGATCAGGGAAGCGCCTTATGAAAATGAACCTAGAAAAAAAAAATAAAGAAAATCGGATATATCTATCAAGAGTTATCGTGTTACGTACGTACGAACATACAGAACCTTCGGGCACATTAGCCCTGAGGCTTTGATAGCCTGTGAGCTAAAAAGTGGTGCCAATCAAGAAATCTGACTTTTAAAAAAGTTGCCCACTGGGAACACTGGTGCCAAGCTTAAACCTTTGGGGTCGAGCGACCGGTATACGTGCCACTTAACCCATTACCCGCTGGTGTTGAGTTCGCGAAACGGTAAAAATAAGTTCGCATGCTGAAATTATCTATCAAGTTACCGCTATTTTTTAATTAAAAAATTTGCCTTATTTAAGAATAGAAACTTTGACCATTAAATAAAGTGAAGATTATCTTTCAAAATTTGTGGTGGCAAACATTTTTAGCAAAAAAAGTTGAAGATCCCTATCTTTTAGTTTCGGCGGCTAATGGGTTAAGGTACTCAGAATCCTTCATTATTCCCACCCGTTATTTTTAAGTGTAAATTTTACCTTATTTAATCATAACATTTTCGCGATTCAGTTACAGAAAATTTTCTGTTTTAAAAAACCTGTGGTACAAGATTAAAAATTAAACAAATGTCTCTCGTCGCGAAGGGGTTAACCCCTTGAGGGGGCGTTGAATATATTATATCCCACCTAATTTTAAACAAGATTTGCACCAGAAACATTTAAATTTTACTTTTATAAATTTGGTGGGAGAAGATTGGAAAATTCCTTTTTCCTATTTTGAAATTAAAAAAAAATCAGATTTCCGGTGTGAATTTCACATTACAGAAACACAATTTACTTGCCCTCATAGGGTTAATAGGTTGTTTATCTGACCGCGGGACGTTTCTTTCTTTCATTTTTTTTTTTTTTTTTAATATCTTTAATCAGTTGACGATTTGAAGTAAAAAATATTTAAAGACCACATATTTTAAATGTCATATGTGCGAAATCTTCCGATTTTCAATGACCACTATTTACGAATAGTAATCTGGGTCTTATTAAATCGTAAATTTCGGAATTAAGTAAAGCTGATATTTTTATTTAGAACTACTTAAATATCAGAAGATTTGCACTAAATTGAACGCTTTTTATATACATTTTTTTTTTTTTTGGAAAAAAAGAAATCTGTAATTTTTCACGATATTTTGTATATTTGAATGCTTTTTTAGTTTCCTGCTAAGACAGAAACCTGTCTAAATCGGAATTATCTTCCGGTCCCTTGTGATTTCGTCTTAGCAGGTATTACTGATTTAACATTAAAATCGCGATGACGGGTCATTCTGACCCGTACCAGATGAATAGATGTCGATTCGGACCAGAATTATTTTAATAAAAAATAACTTATATACATGCTGCGCAAAAATAATTTACATAAATCTGTTAAATAATTTTAAATTAAAATTATGTTGTCAAATACATTTTTTAGAACTTGAGTAAAATTTCCTGTTGTTCTAGTGCAGGGTCGGCGAACCTTTTTGTTGCCGCGTGCCAAGTTTAGTCAAAAAATATTTTACGTGACCATGACGTGCCAATTAAAAAACAAATTTAGTAGTTGGAAAAATAATGGATTAAAATTTTCTATTAAGATTTGAAAAATATGAGGAACATACATGTAGTTATTATACTGTAATAATTATGGCAACAAGTATATTTAAGAAATAAAAAAAAATAATGCTATGTAATTTGATTTATGTTGCTACATCTTAATATCAGGTTAATTTTAATGCAAACTAAACTCCGGATTTAACTGACAAGTGTTTTCAGTATGAATTTTGATATTATTCATTCGTGAAAACAGTGGCTTGAAAGCATAGATAGTCAGAAAAACTGTTAAAATGGTAAACAACAGTTTTTTTATTAATAGCTTTGAAATAAATTCAAATATGCCGTAACTCATCATTAGAATTTAGTAATGTCTAATAAGCAATTCTTGCCGACAGTTTTCAAATATCAAATTGTTTGAATTTTTTTTTTTTTTTTTTGAGACCATAATTAATCAGATTGGAATATAATATGCCACAATAAAAAATTTTCAATTTCCATTTAATCGAATTCAGAAAAGATCAGTCGCAATTTTATTTAATCTCACTTTATTTTCATCATAGAGCCACAAGCAATGCCGTGCCAAAATTATTCTTTCGCGTGCCACTTTTGGCACGCGTGCCATAGGTTCGCCGACCCTGTTAGTGGTAGTGTAACCGTCCGTTACCAGAGCTATGCAATTCCAAAACAGGAAACAACTACTTAACAAGCACTTGTCGTTATAAATCTCCGATAAACATTAGATGATATCAGCCTATTTTCATTCCTCCTTTAAGTCGTTTTGGAAAAAGAAAACTTCATAAATAATCAAATTTCCAAAAGCTGTGTGAAAATTGACAGATCATCTTAGATACGATGGCCGGGGATAATTAACAAGCTGTATTTCATTTGTATCAGCACTTTTAAATTGCTTTTTGCTGCTCACGTGGCACATTTTGTTTTTGCGTATAACGGAATTTTTTTTTTATATTACTACATTTTTTTTTCCTTTTTACTTTGCTTTATCTCAATTTGTGAGGAACTTTTTAGAATTGGATGTTAAATTGTCGTGGTAACAAGTAGCTGTCATGTTTTCCGATACTTTTTGCAGGAAATATTTTAGCAAATTTGAAGATTTCAGAAGGTGGCTGCCTGTTGAATTTAATGAAAGAGATGATCAAGTTATCCCCAACGTTGCTTTTCCAGGTGAGTTTTGGAATAGAAATTTATCATAAGCTATTAAACGTATTTTCAAATCTACTTTTTGACACATTCACGAAATTTATACATTCCCTTTAACCCCTTCAAGGTCTGCGGTTCATTTTTGGACCACTTTTTTTTAATTCTTAAATGCCACATTGGCACCAGAATTTTGAAATGATATCAAAAGATCTTTTCTTTGATTAAGAACGTGAAGAAAAGCTTTTCCTTATTTTGAAATAAATTTGTTTGCAAATTCTGGTGTCACTCACTCATTTCAGCATTTTACGAATAGAAGTACCTTGCCCCTGAAAAGGTTAATAGGGGGGGGGGGGGATCCGTAAAAATCCTGAAATTGTATTAGGAAGGAACGAATTAATTTTTCTTAACAGTGTGCTTTTTTAAAAACTGTAAGAAATAAAAAATAAGTAAAATAGCTGAAAGCGTAGTACTTAAGATTTCAGGTTTTGTAGAAATAAAATCCAGTTTTTAACCCTTTATCTACTGACGGTACTTATAAGTACAATTAAAATAACACGTTATAAAATGCATTTAATACATTGATTAAAAGTAATACAGTTTTAAATGAGTTATAGATGCATTAATTTATCTTGTTCCTAAAGCATTATTGGTTACACAAAAAACAAAAATATTTTTAAAAGGATGATTTTTTTTGCCTTTGCATTTTTTCAGATTTCTTGGCGTTTGGGGGGGGGGGGGGCTGAATTTTTCAATTCGGAAATATCTTTATATTTCTGTTGTAAGAACATTTTATTTTTACATTTACTAATTCTACAAAATACTAAGAAAAATATTTAAAATAAAAGATTTGAGTGAAGTTATAAATATTGCACAAAATCCCTATAAATTCAAATTTGATTAAACCTTCTAAATCCTTCAATCCTTCTAAAATTTATTAAATGATTATGTAAATCTTCTAATGTAGTTTCAAAGATTCTCGAAAAATGCTTTAGAAGATAATTTTCATGAATTCATAATCCAGTACATAAAGGGTTAAAGCATGCGTTTTTATGCGATTGTTAAATTTAATGCTGTTCTGAAATATAAACCGGCTATTTTCTGAGACATTTTTAAATACATTTTTGTTCGCAAAGACATCAAATTTGCCGATGCTCTTGCTAAAAATATATGAAAACGAACTGTTTTTTCCGTATTTTTGTAAAGGCAGAAATTTTTTTAAAATATGTTCTCAAAGTTCACGTTTTGACCATATTCACGTTTTGCCTTCTCAAAGTTCACGAACAGATTTTCAGGACGTGGCAGCGCAGAAAGGAAAACAAACTGCTGTCCTAAGACAATAATCATCAATTATAGCTTATGATGCAATTAATTTAACGGAAATGAAAAACTATTCTATTACAAATCACTTCAATAATTATGCCTGCAAATATCATGCTTTTATGTTTAAAAATGAGTCGTAAAATGTATTAAAAAATTTCTCATTGGTGAGCGGGGAAAAATATTTTTTTAATAACCGCCTTAATTGAATAAAATCTGCAAAATTTAAAATTCACGAACTGCTGATTTGAATCAATGCAACATTCAGTATCTTTTCATTATCCCTTAAATGCATCATTTTTTTTTCTTGTTTTTTTTTTTTTTTTTTTGTTTGTTTCGAAAATCTATATATGATTCCCTGAAAAGTTTATAGCACACTAAAAATAATAAAGAAAATCAGATACATTTTTCGTATAATGCGTCAACCTTTTCTTATGTTGTACATCTGCAATAAAAGTAAAAAATAAAATATTGTAAATTAGTAAATTTTTTAATAAGTATGAATCTAAATACCATATTTTATATAACTTTTTATTTTGTAAAACTTAACCCTTAAATGCATGAATTATATTTTTTTTTTAATTATTTTTATGGCAAATCACTACAATGTTTGCAATAAAAAGCTCGCCACGAAGCGGGCTTCTGCGGCAATTCCAAGATAAATCTAAAACAAACTTTTCTTAAGGCTGTTCTCAAATCCAAAGGGTCAATTTTCTGACATAAGTTTTAATTCATTTTTGTTCGGAAACGCATGAATCTAGAAGGTGTTGTTATTCAGAAACTAGGTCATCGAACTGTATTTTTCATTTTCTTGTAAACGCCATAGATCTTTCAGAAAATACTGTCAAAGTTGGTTTTTTGAACTGAACTTCCGAACGGAAGAAGAAAATCCCGTCAATAAGGGAAGAAAAATGCCGTGTCACGTGATCAAAATTGTTTCTAACCCAATAGGTAATTGGTTGATCCAAAAATGGGAAAAAAAGTTCAATTCCAAATCACTTCCATGGTCAGGCTTTCCCATTTTATACCTTTCCGTTAAAAAATTAATTTGTAAATGTGTCAAAACGTTTGGCGTTTGTTGAGCAGAGCAGTTAAGAACAGCCTTAACCCTAGAACTACCGAAAATTTTACTCAAGTTTTATAAAAACATTTTACACCAGAATTTTTACTTAAAACTATTTAATTTGTTTATTTAACTTATTATTGTCTGATTTATAAATTTAGTTTGTTTTGAAGAAATTTCTGGTTTGAATAAATATTTTGAATGTACATGTCGGGTCCATTGGACCCTTCTGGTAGACAGAGGGTTAAGGAGATAGTGGTGGTAAAAGTTTTGATTTAGTCTATACAGAGTTGCCAGATTGGGGAATTTTTTAATTCAGATTATTTGATTGTCACCACTTTTTTGAATTAGAAATATTCGACCTATTTAAAAACAGACTAAAATTTCTGAAAAATAAGGCGAATTATACTATTTTAAAAAAGTGGTGACAGTTCCCAATCTGGCATCACTGTGTCTATATAAAAAGAGACCGCTCCGAGGCAGGCCTGAAATAGTCTTAGCTAAACGGCATAAGAACCGTAATTTCCGGCGTATAATCCGCGGATCAAACAATTCTGTTCGGACCCAGAAATTTTATTTAGTAATTGAAACCAAACATTTACTGCGATCTGAAAAGCTGGATTTTATTTTAAAAAATTTCTGGGTCGAAAAATGGTTGTTTAATCCGCGGATTATACGCCGGAAATTACGGTAAGTACCAATCGATTATGCATATCTACTATTCCATGCTAAGCATGAATTAAGTTTCGAGATCCAGCTATATATTAAAATTTTTACATTTTTTTCATTTTTCAAATGCTAACAAATTATGCACTTGATATTCACAATTTTAAATTTTTAATAATTAGTTGAGTTATTAATTAAACATCGCAACTCAACCTCATCAAAAAGTCATATATTTGATCTCCGGTCATGAAACGCTCGTGGGCATGCGTACAAACTACGGATGCACCGAATAGTTATTTTGGCCGAATACCGAATATTCGGCCCTACAGGCGAACCGAATACCGAATATTCGGCTAGCCGAATAGTAACTGCTAGGTCGAATACCGAATATTCGGCCAGCCGAATAGTAACTATTTGGCCGAATACCGAATATTCGGCTTGTCGAATAATTTTATATTTCAAAGTTTAAAGGCATTAAAATGTTAAATTTTAAAACAGTTTTATATAACATTTAAAACAGAAACTTTCATTTTGATAATCAAGAACTTTTTTCAAGTAAACTTTATGCTAAAAAAAAATCTGCTTTGAGTTATTTAAGAAGAGGATAGTTAATAAAACTTTTTTAATGAATAATATTTTTTTAATTTCATGGCTTCTTCTGTGAATTAAAACAAATGAATAAAATGTTCTTAAATTCTAAAAGAAACATTTTAAAATCGAAGAGAAATTGTGAAAAAATTGGAAGAAAAATTGTACAGGACCATATATTATTTGTTTGTCAGGAAGAGACTAAAGTAAAAGTAAATAAATAATACAATCTATTCAAATTTTATATGGTGACAACTCAGCAAGAATAACTGTCCTACTCCCTTTGATTAAGCAAGGAAGTCTTTAAATGCATCCTAGATCGATGTCTGGGGTGGGCGATCAATTTTAGAGATTGCAAACGTTCTTAAAATCTTAGCAAAAAGCAGATTATTTACTGGACAATGTTCAGGAACTTGCATTTTTACATAATTCCTATGAAAATCCTCGTGATTGGTTAATTTTCTTAAATAATACTTAACAAACAGCAAATAAATAATGTAAAAACATTCTCTTGTATTTAAATATATGATTCTGTTTCTAATTATTCTGAATATCTTTATAAGTTGACTGTTAAATGTAGAAATAGTATAAGGTTTTAAAAAAATATGTTTTAAAAGTTTTTTAAGTATTCGGTTGGGCCGAATATTTAGATATTTGGCCAAACCGAATATTCGGCAGACCGAATAGTTTGCTATTCGGTCAAACCGAATATTCGGTAACATGGCCGAATAGGCCGAATATCGAATAGATAACGAATATTCGGTGCATCCCTAGTACAAACTCATTTACGCATCAGTAGCTAGCGAACAAACGGTTTCGACTTTATTTCCGTTTTTTTAATTGTTTTGTTTTAACACATTAATGCCGGTTGGTACGAAAATCTGCCATTTAAGTAATACGAAAATTTTAAATGTGAAAACCAGTATTTTAGTAAGGAAATTTTCTTATTACATAATTTCAAACTTTGAGAGAACATATAGTTAAAATTACAATATGGGAAATCTGGTGTCAACTGGTACCTAGGTATTAAAAATGTGCAAAAGAAACTCGTCATTAATGGGTTAATCTAATTTGACCGAACTGCTCGGTACAGTTAAAACTGAAAGACATATTCCAAAAGATCGTACTCTTACGTCTTAAATGACGCAATCATTTAAAAGAATTGTCACCCTTTGAAAAATAATTTTTAAAATTGTCGGTTTTCGAGAAAGTTTTCCCTCATAAGTGCAACGCCCCTCCAGGACGCGATTTTAAAGAAACTGACAAACCAAAATATGCTGTTAAATCTGAAACCTTCTTCTAATCGAAGGTGTAATTGGTTTTTAAAAATACGAAATTTAACATTTTCAAATACACCAGCGACCGCAGGTCACTTCGCGCCTCTCGGATACAATATTTTTTCTACGCTAAAAGTAACTCAACGTCCCTATTTTAACACAATCTTTTTCGAGCATCTCGATAGAAGAGATTTACATCACCTACAAAAATTTTTAAACGTTCTGACCGGTAGAAATATTTTTTACAAAATAAAATGTGTGAAAACTTCGACGAAATCCGCAAAAAAATGAATGTTTCTTCGCAATTTTCCCCCTCCAGAGCGCAACATTAGAGGTTCTGACAAACCAAAAATATGATCATAAAGCTGAAATCTTCTAATCGATAGTGCAATCAGTTTTAAAATATATTACTTGTAACACTGTTAAATACATTGGCGAACGCAGGTCTCTTCGCGCCTAACGGAGACGATATTTTCTATGCTACAAGTAACAAAACGTCCGCATTTTAACACAATTTTTTTGAGCATCTCAATATATCAGATTTACATCACCTGCAAAAATTTCGAAACGTTCGGACGAGTAGAAATATTTTTTACAAAATGAAATATGTGAAATTTCGACGTAATCAGCAAAAACCTGAGTGTTTCGTCGCGGTTTCGCTCGCTTTCGGTGAACATAGACTCCAAAAATCAAATTACGCAGAAAATAAATTGCAAAATATCATATACTTCCAATTCAATATATTTTTATTTAAAAATATAAATTCAGATAAAATGGAGTCTTAAGATATAAAATCATACAAATTTGAGGTTAATTTCATAGCTGCCAACTTTTTCTTACCACTAAAATTTAATAGAAATTTTTTATTTATTTAAAAGTTTAAAATTGCTTGAATTTCGGTAATTCAATTAGGTAAATTATACTATTAAATTTTAGTGGTATGAAAAATCCGTACAAGTTGGCAGCTACGTAATTTAAAGGTCATTCATCACGGGACCGGGCAATGCCGGGCACGTCAGCTAGTATAAAATAAACTACCGATACATAAAAGTCAGTATTATGGAATTTGTTTGCGCACTTATAAAACTCGGGATAAATCCGGACTTCCTGGGTTATTGAGAAAAAGGATATTAAAACCTTTTTTCTTCACATACTAAAGGCAGAGTGATGAATAAGGTATTTTTCGAAAGGTTTTGCAAGCGACTTTTGACGAATTATGCTTATATACCATTAAAACATGTTGTTTGATGCGAATTTTGACGAAGTATACTTATATATAGTTCGTTGTTTGATTTTTTAAAAAAATTGCAGTTAATCAAAAATTAATGAAAAAACGTATCACCATAATATACTCAAAGATTGTGGCGAGATAGCTTCACGCGGGTCTACTGGTTTTTTTTTTGTTTGTTTGTTTATATATATATATATACACACACACACACACACACACACATATATATATATATATATATAACTCTAAAAGGTTTTTTACTTTTAATATATTTTTTTTAGAAAAACCACTAACAATACTAAAAATAATATTAATATGAAAAATAGCAATAATGCGTTCAAACAAAGTTCTGAAACCTATTAAAAGCGATATCTTTACATTAGCTTTGCGTCAGGAATTAACAGCCAAAAAAATCGCCAAAGATCAATAGTTACAATCTGCCTTTTTCATTTCATTTCAGTGGTTTAAACGCGAAATTCGATTTCATGTCTTTAATTTGTGTTTAATTTATATTTTAGTGTTTTGCTTATTGAGTTGATGAATGTTTAAACAAACAATATAATATAACAAATATAAACAAATGATGAGTTGTTTATGTTAATTTAAGTGCAAACGGATTTATCTTTCATAATCGTCTACACGCGATGGAGATAGATTTGAAGAAAAAAAATCATGCTTGAAAATTACTTTAGAAACAATAAAAATTGAGCAAATTTCGAACAGTTCTCAAATAAATTGCGATATAGTTTTCAAACAAATCGCATTTGAAAGTGCATTTTTTCGCGATTCAAAGGTATAAAATTAAAAATATACGGTAGAAGTTAAAAAAATTAAAATAAAACTTAAAATTAATCGTCTGCTGTTGCCACCGACTAAATGACGTCATCGTTATACGGACCACCGCCCCCTGAATACTAGGCCTGATCGCTCACGCAAAAATGACACAAAAATGGCGGCTGCCGTAGGCGGATTTTTTTTAGCGTAGGTACGGTCCCTTAAATGTAGACACCAGTATTTTATAAAAGATTTCTCTACCTTGTTTATTCTCAGGAAAATGAAGCAGAAAAAACTTCAAAAAATTATTGGTAGGAATATTTAAGGGACCGTACACACGCTGAAAAATATCAGCCTTCGGCAGCCGCCATTTTTGGTCCAGCGCTCATGCCTATTATTCAGGGGGCGATGTACGGACGGACACTTTTATAGCATACATTTTCAATTCTCTGATAAAAATGACCAGCGTGGACGGCCATTTCAGACAGTCGAAATGTAAAACTTTTCTAATTACTCGAAAATAAATGATAGGGATGTCCTGTGAAAACACATTCCCATGTTTTTGGTGGCGTTATTTCTTTTTATGTAAAAATTAATGTATAGGTCTCAGTTCATATATTTTAAATTATGAATTCATTAATAGTTTTTAGATAAAAGTATGTGTTTGAGTTCTTAAAAAGTGATTAGATTAAGTTTGAGATCATTCTTTGTATCTAATTAACCCCTTGAAGAGCACCGATATATTATATATACCACTTAATTTTAATTCCCAAATGCCACATTGGCACCAAAATTTAGGAATTAAATTCTGCTTTGTATAATGTACATAAAGAAAAGCTTTTACTTACTTACATATAAATTCGTACATAAATCCCGGTGTGACTCAATCATTTTAACATTTTAGCAACAGAAGTGCTTTACCCCTGAGAGGGTTAACCCTTTTATTCTCGCTCCTGTGATGTTCATGGGCTGTGTCTTTTATTCAGATTGTTTGATTCCTACTAGTTTTTTTCTTAAAATAGTGTAATTGGCTTTATTATGGTATCATTTTACCTGTCATACTTTGATAAGGTATACATAAGGTGAATATTTCTTTTTCAAAAAAGTGATGGCAATAAGTAATATGGATTTTTAAACCGTAATTTAATGACACCATTAAGGGGTTAAACCAGAAACGTTTCAATAAGTTGATTTTTTTTCTTTGAGGGGCGGGAGCAGGAGGTTGAAAATTAAACTTTGTCGCATGGGTTGATCATACCTAACACAGCTGTCCAAACACGATGAAGACTTAACATTTTCAGGAGCAAAGTAGCATTGCTGCTAATATGGTGAAATGATTGAATGTAAGCAGAATTTATGAACAAATTTATTTGAAAATTAAAAGTTTCTGTACTTCGCATACAATATAAAAGTAAAATTTTGATCTAAAATTGTGTTGCGAATTTTGCCCCCAAAGGGTTAAGGAAAAAATATGTAAACGATATAAATCTTTTGACTAATTTTACCCAAAGATTTCAAATAAATTTTAAAAATTGCTTAAATTGGGGATTACTGAAATTCTTTAATACGTAAACGATCCCCGAATGATAATTTATATATAAAATTAAATGGTAGATATTATATAAGTTCACTTGTTGCATTTATCTTTTTCATACGAAGTTTTGCAGCAGAATCAGTACGTGGTGATTTCTTTCTTCCAAATTTGTAAAAATAGGCTAGGAAAAATATCTTATTTTTTAAGGTAAAAACAATTTTTTCATAAGGAGTGATAAATAAAAATTGTACCAAGTTATTCTTTTTGCATTGGTAACACCTCATTTATCATTCTATTTGATTTCTTTCTATCAAAGTAGCCATAAAAAGTACATTTTATGCAGATTTTCTTAATTCTTCATAAAGATAGAAGTTGTCAAAGTTTGCAAATACAACAGTTAAACATGTGGGAGAAGCATTGATTTACATCTTCCTGAAAATCGGCTGTTTAAAATCTTTAAAAGTGAGATTGACGTAATATAAAGATCGACCGAATATTCGGTTTTGTTTTTATTTTCCACCCAAAATTTGAGTTTCGGCGAAAATGCTGCCGAAAACTCGTCCGGATTAAAAGATGACCGAAACTATGTATTATTTCAAAAATCTCATTTCTCCTTTCGGAAATTTTCAACATTACTCGTTGATTTGAGCTGTGTCGGCTTTATTTATTACTATAAAATTCAATGTTTATAATTCCCAGTCATCACTAACTTAAGACGGGAGTGCAAATTATAAAGCAAGCAATGCATGTAGGACTCAACTTTGTAGACGCTTTTCATGTGCTCATTAAAAGCTACAGAATTAACAGTCTTTACTCTGAAACCGCAGAAAAATTTTGGAATACTCTTTGAGAACGTTCTAGTATAACAGATGAAGGTCATTTACAAAAATCACTGTAAAAGATAAATCGAGGTATGTACAGCCAAAACATTTTTTAATTGGATGAAGTTCGAATAATTAGAAAATAATTAAGTGTCCTTGACAAAGTTAATTACATTTTATTTTATATGAAAATAAAAAAGTTTTGGTCAGTTTCAGAGAGCCAACTTGGACCACACGTATAATTAATAATTATGTATATTTAATAAACGCGTATAATTAATTAATAATTATGTATATTTAAGTATAATTACTTAAATATTTCTGGGCATTTTCGTTTTCATTTTCAGCCGAAACTTGGAGAAGATTACTGAAATTTGATTTCGGTTTTGGTTTCGGTCTTAAAAACCAGCCTCGGGCGATACTTAACATAATATAATATAGGCATTTTAAAATTCAGATTTATGTTTTTAATTATGAAAAATATCAAAAAATTCACATTAAAAAAATATTGAATTATGACTTGCAATCGATTTTACGTAAAAAGAACCAACTTTTCCCAAAACCCGGCTTCTTAAAATTACAGCTCAATTTTTACCATCGGTTTCAGGCAAATTGAAAAATACTATATTTGAATTGTCTAAGGTGGTTAAATCCTGATATAGTTTTCATACACAGAGAAGAAAATCTTATGCACTCACCCGAAATGTTTTATAGTACTTTCTTTTATAAAAAAGTTAGTTTATTTTATATCTATACATATTTATCCCCTTTTTTATTAGAATGACGCTAGTACTTTTTTTTTTTTATCGAGGCTAACGAAAAAGACAGGCTACCAGTACATCCTGACCTTTTCTAGAGACCGCTAGAGTGACGTGTTGCTCTTTTCGTACACCTGAAGCCGTGGATTCAAGCATCACGTGACTCCAGCCGTCTGTAAAAAAAGATACATGGAATGAACCGCAGTAGCCCGTCTTTTTCTTTAGCCTCGTTTTTGTTATGTAAGAATTTTATTTTATATTTTTTAATTTTTGGGTAAACCCCCAACATATTTCACCGAATTTCTCTATGACGATTTACTCCTTGAATGCATAGTGATGCAAATTTGCATATTTTTTTTTTTTTAACTTTTAACCCTTAAGTGCATGAATTATTTTTTTTTGAATTGTGTGGTTTTTTTTTTTTTTTTTTTTTTTTTTTTGTATTAAGGATTAGACACCAAAAATTTTAAGATAGATTTTTAGCTTTATTTAGTAGCATATTTATATGAATATTAATGGATTAATATTTCTATATAAATATAGTGGTAACGAAGAATTTGATTTATTTATTTAAAGTTAAATAAAAGTGTTGCAAATTTGTATCACTGTGCATTTAAGGGTGTATTCGAAAAAATATTTTTCCACCCTCAACAGCTCGAAATTTTCTGAGACATTTTCAGACTTATTTTTAAAAGTAAAAACATGAAACTTGCTGGGGTGATTTGTGAAGACATGTTTAACATGCCGTGTGATTTCATTTTCAGCTCAATTAATTAGAATTTGATTTTTAAACAATTATTTTCTCAGTATGACCATTTTTTTCATTCCCAGATCGCCCGCTTCGGAAAATTCGGTTCAAAATGCCAACTTTGACAGCGTTTTTTACAGTATTTTCTGCATTTATCAAAAACTTAAGAAGCACCGCACATTATATAGTTTCTAAATAAGAGAATTTCCAAGTTTGGTGCGTTTGAGAGCAAAAATGAATTTTAAAATGAATCAGCAAATAAGCAGTTTGGATCGGAATACACCCTTAAGGGTTAATAAATAAATTAAGTTCTTCACAACCATTATATTTACGTAAGAATATTAATCGTGTAAAAATCACATAAATATGCTACTGATAAAGTTAAAAATCTACCTTTAAATTTTTGGTGTCTAATCCTTAATATCACATATATTAAAGCGAAAACCTGATTCTTTAAGACCACGATCAGTAAGACCAATATTGACACATATGCGCATGCGTCAACTTTCTTTCGAAGCTCTTTAACTTAGAGAAGTATTGAGCGAGTTCCTGGTAGAGCAGTGGTCAAAGGCAGCAGTGTAAAGCTCTGAATTTTTGTAGAGGACGTGGGTTCGAGCCCAACGCCCGACAAAATGATTTCTGCAATATTTTTGGCGATGATTCTCTTCAATAATGACATGTTTTATTAGCAGGAGAAGTTGTATGATTTTTATTTTGTTATTATTATTGTTATTTGAATGCTTTATAATTAAATATTATTATTATTTGAATGCTTTATAATTAAATAAAATTTAATACGCAACAATATTTTTAAAAATAATAAACCGAATAACACATAATAAACCGATTTTTTTTTTTTACCAAAATTCTGGTGCCAATGTGGCATTTGGGAATTAAAATTAAGTGGTTTCATAAACATACCACCGCCCCTCAAGGGGTTAAGGTACAATCATGAGCTATCCCGGACAGTAGCTTCAGTCAAGAAATCCGTGGTTCGAATCCTGGTCCGGACATCTGATTTGATTTATTTACCAATTAGAATAATTGTGTTAAAATTAATCTATTATATTTATTAATTTTACAGTAAAATAATGTTTTCGTAACATATTATATATATGTTACTTACGTGTGATAAGATGCATTTAAGGTCGCGAAGTCTGCTTTTGTTCTGCTGTGTTATATCGGGCAGGTTATAACATCTTTTATTGATAATGCTTACAATGTGCCCCCCCCACGACTGACGTTTTTTCTCTACCTTTATAATGGAGAAATTATTAATTCTGCAAACAATTAAAGGCATTATAAAAATTATTATATCGTTGAATAGTTGTTATTTTGCAGTGTAACCACTTTAAAGTAAGTATATCATTTAAAATTACCCTTTTTTGACCAATGTCTCTGTTATGTAACTCAGGAATGACATTATGTCCAACAGAAACACAAATAAATTTTTTCATAATTTTTTTTAGTAGATAATTAACAAAAACAGACTCAAATATAACGTTTTTCGAACAAAATAAAAAATGATGCATTAAAGAGTTAATACGAATAAGTAAAGCATAATAATGATGGTCATAATAATAAATAATCATAAATAATGGCAAAAAGAGATATTCGTTTTTACTGGTGAAAGTTTACTTTTTCGGTAGTCAGGCCCTGCGTTTCCGCCATATTGTGACGACCTAGACAACCTCCTGTCAGTATCAGTACAAATGATTTTATTACCTAGGCAAACTGTCACCAGAAAAAACGAAAATAAATTTTTTACCACACTTCCGAGAGAAATCTGCCATGAATAAAGCGTTGAAATAAAAAGAAATTTTCTATTCAAATTTACTGGTGGAAGTTTGACCGCCTGTAATCAGAAACAGTTGATCCAACTAAAAAAGAAACACCCGCCATCTTGTGACAACTTTCCCAGTTACTTTACTCGTAACTAGTAGACAATGCATCATATGTCTCTTCCTCTATATTCATAACTCCATTGTTTTAACCCTTTCAGGGGCAAGGTACTTCTATTCGTAAAATGCTAAAATGAGTGAATGACAGCAGAATTTGAAACAAATGTATTTCAAAATATGCAAAAGCTTAATTTCACGCACTTAATAAGAGGAACATTTTCGTTCTAATATTATGGTGCCGATGTACCATTTAAGAATTAAAATTAAGTGGTCCAAAACTGAACCACCGCACTTGTAGGGGTTAAAAAAGTAGTGGAAATCAAGCAATCAGAAATTTAAGGACACTAGTTGCGTGGAAAACCGATGAGTTGCTTTTGAATTGCATGAGATCATTCGATTCTTTTGGGGAAAATGAAATCTAACTTTTATTGTAAATTTAGGAGGCAATTATAGTATTAATTTTATTAAATACAGTATTATCAAATAATAAATTATGTTTACAATTCAAGTAAAAAGCTCTCACAATAACAATGCACATATTCTATAACTTTATTTGCAAATCCTTTTCACTTTTCCAAGATTTGGCTTGTAATTCCGTAGCTGGTAGAAATGACGTTATTTAGGCGAACTTATACAAAAAAGACTTTGTTTCGGCAAATTTATTCAAAAGCATTTTATATTTATATTTATGAATTAATATAAACCAGGGTTCACACGCTGTTAAGCCACGCGCCAAGATTTATACGATTACTGGTGGTAGAGTCCTTACGAAATGGTGCGGGATTTAATAGCATGCGAACCCTGTAAATGCTTAAAAAAATAGTTTTTCTCTCAAAAAAAAAAAAAAAAAAAGTTTTTTTAGTTCTTCTGAAAAATTTTAATCTCCATCTGAAGGACATAGTTGCAAATCTGTTTTTCTACTTTAAATTCAATTTAAAAATCTACGATGGATTTTTTTCTCTTTTTACGTCAGTGGAATTTATCTCAATGTTCCTGTCGAAAGATGATTTTTTGCTTTCTAAAATAAACTGATTGCTGGAGCTTGAATATGTGAAAATAAGTTTGTATTGCTTGAAATTTTCTTGAAAAATACAATTCAATCGTGATATTATTTTCATTAACTATTTGAATAAAAGTTTTCTTACTTTCCTAGAAATCTTAATGGGCATTCTACTTCCAAGGAAATAAACAGGAAATTTTGAGAGAAATTAATAAAAAAAATATTATTATATAGATAAATTTTATTTTTAAAGTTAACCATCTCGCTGCGCAACCCGACACTTCCTCGGGCAACGTAAAAGTAGCAAAATTTGCGCAACCCGAGATTTCCTCGGTGATTCATTTTTTCCACTGGAGACTATTTTTTAATTCAACTCGGACCACTTTTTAAATACAAAAAATTCCATATAGATTTTAACAACATCTACAAGAAAAATATACTGCAAAATTGATTTTCTTAAAATAGTGGTGCAATAATATAAAAATAGTCTCCAGTGACAGCCCTGATTTAGCCTGATTTAAATGTAATGTGCGCAATTTTTGCACCTATTTTAATAAAATAATTACGCAGCGAGAGGGTTAATGGTCTTCTTTCCTTAGCAGTAAATTGAATACATACTCATTCATATGGAAATATGTATGTATTTCTAAAGTGTAGCAAAATAATAAAATAAAAAAACGAAGTATATACTATAAAAGACTCAAATGAAGTCTTTTTAGTAGTAAATTTTTAAAAGATTTCTTTTTTATACTTACGATATAGCAGTAATTTCCGGCGTATATTCAGCGGATCAAACAATAATTGTACCCAGAAATTTTATTTCATAAAAGGTTACTTTTTAAATCGAGGTAAATATTTGACTTCAGTTATTAAATAAAAATTCTGGGACCAAACATGATTGTTTGATACGCGGATTATACGCCAGAAATTACGGTAAATGATTAAATAATAAAAAAAAAATAATGTGCAATATAATTTAAAATTGTAAAATAAAAAATAATAAAAATTGCTCTACCTATATTATAAAGGACAAACGTGTACGTACGTAACGTTAACGTTACTTTGCGAATGGCAGCACTTGACGATAAAATTTCTGTTTTGCAATTTTTGCTACTGTAATTTTTTTAATTCCTAAACATCGCACATTTTCAATTTTTATACCGTCATATAGGGAAAAAATCTACTTCGCGATGCAATTTGTTTGAAAGCGGTACCTTAATTGACTGATTTATATATTATGGCTTTTAAAATAATTTTCAAGCATGAATTTTTTTAATCTATCGCCATCGCGTGCAGGCTCCATTACGAAATAACCCATTTGCACTTAAAACAATATAAATGTTCAGCATTTCTCTCTGGCTAATTTTTCATAACGAAATTAAAACCTCATCAATCTATTATAATAAAAAGTGATTGTCCGTTTGTATCCACAGCTACTCCTCCTAGAATATGGAACGTTGCTTCATCAAATTAACGCTAGTTATCCACATGGATCCGATGATGTCAAAAGTACTCTTAGAATTTTAGAATTTAAATTACTTTTCGAGATATAAATGTCTTCGTAATTTTTAATGACATTTCTGTAACGATGACAAATGAATTGCTCCATTTTTGTGGATAAAAGAAGGAAAAGAGTAAACGATAGGGAATATTAGATTTCTCTGTTTGGCATCATTTTCTAATTGAAATTAGCTTTTATATGAATAGATAGTAAAAATAATTTTGTGATTGAATTGTATTTTTCAAGAAAATTTCAAGAAATGCAAACTTATTTTCATATATTCAAGCTTCAGTGATTGAATTGTATTTTTCAAAAAAATTTCAACAAATACAAACTTTATTTCACATATTGAAGCTTCAGGAATCAGTTTATTTTAGAAAGTAAAAAATCGCCTATTGACTGAAATAGCGAGATAAATTTCACTGACGAAAAGAAAAAAAAATCCATCGTAGTTTTTTTCACTTAAATTAAAGTAGTAATTAGCTTTTCAACTATTTCCCTAAGACGGCGATTAAAACTTTTCACAAGGACGCTAAAAACAAAATATTTTAGCCAGAAAAATTATATTTCTCTAAAAAAATATTATAATTCATAAATATAAAATACTTTTAAACAAATTCGCCAAAACCAAGTCATTTTTGTCTAAGTTCACCCATATGACGTCATTTCTACCAGCTCTTAAATTAGAAGCCAAACCTTGGAAGAACGAAAGGCTTTTGGTAAATAAAGTTGCAGAATATGTACATTTTTATTGTGAAAGCTTTTGACTTAAATTGTAAATATAATTTATTTATTTGAAATATTGTCTAAACTAATAAAAGAAAGTTTCGCTCTGTGTGTGTGTCTTTCTGTGATGGCTAGAGAAACCGCATATACAAAGCAGAAAATTTGCGTGAGGATAGTCCAAGGCCTCTCCTGGTGAACCTTATTAATAAATATATTGTTTTTATTAGGAGGAACCTCTTTTCATAGTTAATAAATAATTGCAATTCATAAATAAGGTAAAGAAATTAAATTTCTCTTACCTGGTATCCACGATCAGGACCGCCCGGAAGCACAGTGGATGAAGACATATTCCGTCACTGCCAAGCTTGTCAAAGGATTTCCTAAATCTTTATTAAAAGTGGAAAAGACGTGGATAGTATGTTTTGTAGAAGGCAGCGATGGAGCAGGGATGCAAAGACATTATTTATTTATTGATTATAATATATTGAAAAGAAACAGTTTCATCCGGGCGTAAAAGAACAAGGACGACCAGGCATGAAACACATATACACGGCAACTGAACTAAGTGTCAGAGAGAGAGAGAGAGAGAGAGAAAAGGAGGCGAGGTATATGCCTGTACATTAACCCTTTCAGGGGCAAGGCATTTCTGCTTCAAAAATGTTCAAATAATTAATTCTCACCGCAATTTATAGACAAGTTTATTTGAAAATATTCAAAAGTTCTTTTTCACGTATATTATGAGATTGGAACTGTTCTAAAAAATTCCTGGTGTCAGTTGGAAATTTGGGCATTAAAATTAACCGTTTGCAGACTGCAAACGGCACCCCTGAAAGAGTTAAAACCACAAGTAACTGTAGAAATTGATGACCAAAGGAAAAAACACATACACTGGGATGTAAAGAGAAGAGAAAGTTAGATTGAGTCCGAATAATTCAGTTCTTGTTTTTCTTGATTAAAAGTTTTAAAGGTTTTGTTAAGGAGAGGTTCAGTTACTAACAAACCTTGAGACTCGGATTTTTATTTATTTAAGTTCCGGATCCCCTGGGTCCCTTTAATCTTTTATGCCCTAAATTGTTAATAACTTGCCCCCTTTTTATCCTATATTCTTCGTTTTTGGGGCTCTTTCTCCTTTTAGTTATTCCCTATTTATACATTCCATTTAAGAATCTGGGTCCTAGGGGGCCTAATCCGGGACCCCTTGAACTTTTTCTACCATATGCATTTTTCATCCCCTAATTGTGTCACTATCTCAAGGCATAACTTAAAATTTGAGTTTTGGACTCTTCTTGCTGGGCCAACACCTTCATATTTTTATTGTGGCCAGAGGGCTCTTAAGCATTTTCCTCCATTTTTTGCGTATTTCTTTAAAATTTTATTCTAATGATTAATTCATACCCTATGCTTAATTTCGTCTAAATATCTATTTTTGTTTAATATCTAAAGCGTTAAATACTAGATATGGGAAGGTGTAGTTCCTTTGACCATTTTGCAATATTTTCATTTTCGTAGCTAAATTATTAAGGCTAAATTCAATTTCTTTGTTTTATTATAATCTGTATCATCTGGTTTTTCATATGTAATTTTTTCTAGTTTCTAGAATTACTTTTATTATGTTTAATTTCATTTTTTTTTTAAATAATAACATTGTGGTCAAAGGTACAACATATAGTTGTACCATTGATCATGGGTTGTTGTACCTCTGACCAGCCAATTAGACAATGCAACAATGAAGAAAAAAATCATTTTGTTCAATATCATCGTTTCTTGCGTTTAGGGTGTTGCTTTCGTTTGTTTTTTCAGCTTCAATAATTAGCTTTTCAATATCACTCAGGATACGACATTTCCTTTTATGCCGACCCCTATTTGACATTTTCTTTTCCTTGCTTGCACTTTTGGATAAGGTCTCACAGTTTCAGGTGTTATGTTAAGTGACGATAAATTTAAACTGCTACATTGAGTAATGGTATTGTCAGTTTGAGCTGCGCCACCCGCTGATGGTTTATCAAAATCAGTTTCATCTAGCATCGGTCTGTCTGCTACAGTATCTGTAAGAAATTCGTCATCAGAGAAAACATTATCATTGAAAGGCACAATCCCTGTAACCTTAAAACCTTTCATAATATTGTTTGGAACTACGGCATTAGAATCTGCTATGCCCGCAATTCCAGCAATATTGTAGATTGAAACAGGCTTTCTAACATTTCATGGAGCAACCATCCAATTATTTACAGCTTGATTATAAAAGGCTTTCAAAGGACACCCTTAGCACACCCTTAAAAACACCCTTACCAAGGGGTTGCATTTTATTGCTAGAGCGTGGATGAAACGTCATTAGTCACACCACTAGCCTTGGCTAAAACAATTATTGGTATGGTAATATGAGATTCATGGTTATCAAATAATAACAATACTGATCTTTCAGTAATAGGTCTAACATTTTTCAGAAAATGTTAAAATAACTGTTGGAATATGGCCTCATTTGACCAGCCTGACGGGTTTGGAGCCCCGATTAATCCAAGGGGCGTTCTGTGAAGCATAAACGGTTTAAAGTTGACAGGGGAAAACAAACAAAGGGGAATGATGTTTCCGTATGCCAGGGCCGAAACTAGCTTTTTTTGCGCCCGGGGCAAACATGAATTTTGGCGCCCCCCCGTTCTTCCTCAAAGTATATTTACAAAGAGAATTTTACTAATTTTTTAATGGCTGACTTATTTTAAAATTTAAAATATATAATCATAAAGTATGTAATACTGAACTACGTAAATTGAATGTGACGTTTGTTGCAATTATAGCTCGTTCACATAAAAGAATTCGCATGTATTACCGTCTATCTACAGTGTTTGCTTATACAGAATAGTTCCGATTATCCGAGTCCCGCTTAACCGAGTTTCCGCTTTAACCGAGTTATTTTCTTCTGATGGACTGATGGCTTTCATTATTATGAAACAGCCATTATAAATGAAATGTTAGGTGAAGATGAAAGAGCAGTCGTAGAAAGTTTGAAATGGGGGTCAGAATGGTCAGAATGGAGGAAAAATGGCCATAATTTCCCCCTCCATTCTGACCAGAAAATCAGAGCTCAAATTTTCTACGACTGCTCTTTCATCTTCACCTAACACTTCATTTATAATGGCTGTTTCATAATAATGAAAGCCATCAGTCCATCAGAAGAAAATGATCGACTCCAAAGGTATAATCTTTCATTTGGCGCCCCTTGGCTCTCGCGCCCGGGGCACATGCCCCATCTGCCCCCCCCCCCCTTAATTTCGGCCCTGCCGTATGCACTAACAGCAGTAATCATAGTGATAGTTGTTCCCCTTTCGGCAGACGTTATCCCTCTAACTTATTCTTTTCCTTTGAGGGCTATAAGTTTAGGAGGTACATGAACTGTGCTTACCCCAGTCTACATATTTTTTTTTTAATTATTTATGAAAAACTGAAGTAAAAAAATATCGTAAAATAATTTCAAGACAGTTGTAGTAAGTAAGTCATAAAAATTTAAATGTTTAGAATTTTTTTTAAGAGTGTTGTACCTTTGACCTGGTCAAAGGAACAACAACTGAACATGGTCAGAGGTACAACACCATGCTAGTGCAAATTACAACGCATGCTACACTTTTATGGTTAGGATAATCATTTTCACAAGCCGCACCATATTTATAAAAGTCTATAGCTACCATGTCAAATTATTTCTATCAACAAAGACATAGCACAAAATATATTATTAGGCAAAACATTAACAAATTAAAACTTACATATTTATCATGGAAATGGATTACTATTATTCACAGGAATGCCCTTTGACTTGAATAATCCACAGTAGGATGCACAAGCCCCCTAGTGAAGGAACTATGCACTAATTGCACCAAAATTCATAAAATGCTGCTAGATGGCGCTACAGCCTAGGTGTTCAAAGGAACAATATGGTCAGAGGTACAACAACTTCCTCTACTTTTTATATGTTTTCATATTGGGGTCAGCACTATCGCTTCGGGAAATTCGGTTCAAAATTCCCACTTTGACAGTATTTTTTGAAATATATCTTCCTTTATCAAAAATTCGACCCATACGGCGCATTATATAGCTTCTGAATAAGAGAACCTACCAATTGGATGTGTTTGAGAACAAAAATGAATTTAAAAATGAGTTAGAAAGTAATCAGTGTGGATTTCAGTACACCCTTAACCCTCTCGCTGCGCAGCCCGAGCTATGCTCGGGCATGCATTTTCCCGTCAAATTAATACTATTTGGTTGCTCCCACCAGTTATTTTTTAGCGAAATCTTTGTCTGATTTAATCAGGACATTTTCCCCGATAATGATAGTCAAAAATTTCTGCTTTAAAGAACCGGTGATAAACGATTAAAAATTCTATAAAAGACGCCTAACCGGAAGAATTACTTACGCAGCGAGAGGGTTAATAGACCGAAGGGCGGCGACAAAAATGACTACGTCATCGAGTTACGGGATGAAATCATGATGTAGAACAAAATTATTAGGAGTAGATTTAGGAATGACTAGTCTGGCTCGACATTTCTTGGTACGATATGAGAAGAAGCGGGCGCCAACTCGATATTTGGCGTCACTAACACGTCATTGAGTTACGAAATGAAACCGGCGTCAAATTAAAGGTAAAATGAAGTATTTTAAGAATATTTTGCTCTGCCTGCGCATATCCTAGTAGAAACCTCAAGCAGACTAAAATTTATAACAAAACAATACGTCATAATGTACAATTGAAACCCTACAAATAGAATATTTTAATTACATTGTCATATATATTACTTCGCCATAGACATTCTAGATGAATGAATGGTTTAGGAAAAGCTTATTAACAGTACGTGAGAAAATGACTGGTTTGCCATAACTTGGTGCAAAACGAGAAAAACGCGTCGGCAATTCCCTGTTTTGACAGTACTATAAGTTTCGGCTTGACATTTTGGCACATTAATGATACCGATTAATACAATACGAATATTTCAGTCTGCCTCGTCTAATCTTGATAGGAGATAAGCAGAGTGGGGCGCCAATTGTTAATTTTGGCGGTATAATCAAGTCATCGAATAACACCTTGAAATATTGGCGCATTAAAGATACATATCAATACAATACGAATATTTCAGTCTGCCTCGTCATACCTTGGTACGATAGGAGCAGATCGGGGCACCAATTCTTAATTTTGGCGGTATAATCACGTCATCGAGTAACAGCTTAAAATTTTGGCACATTAAAGACACATATCAGTACATTAAGAATATTTCAGCCTGCCTCGTCATATCTTGGTGGTTTCAATTGTACACTGAGGTCTATTTTGTTACAAATTTTAGCCTTCCATGTGTTTCTACCAAAATATGCACAGGCAGACCAAAATATTCTTAAAATACTTTATTTTACC
Source organism: Maratus speciosus (assembly GCA_963932465.1). Taxonomy (NCBI): domain Eukaryota; kingdom Metazoa; phylum Arthropoda; class Arachnida; order Araneae; family Salticidae; genus Maratus; species Maratus speciosus. The sequence goes on along the minus strand of OZ010796.1, from coordinate 197,596,955 downwards.
TTTAATTTGGCACCACTTTCATCCCATAACTCGATGACGTGATAGTGACGCGGAAATGACGAGTTGGGGCTCGCTGCTCCTCATATCGTACCAAGAAATGTCGAGGCAGACCAGTTATTCCTTAATCTACTCTTAATAATGTTGTCCTACTTCATGATTTCATGTCGTAACTCGATGATGTGTTAAAACCGCGAAAATTGAGATTGGCGCCCCGCTTTGCTCGCCTCATACCAAGATATGACGAGGCAGACTGAAATATTCTTATTGTACTGATATGTGCCTTTAATTTGCCAAAATTTCAAGCTGTTACTCGATGACTTGATTATACAACCAAAATTAAGAATTGGCGCCCCGCTCTGCTTATCTCCTACCAAGATATAAAGAGGTAGACTGAAATATTCGTATTGTACTAATCGGTATCCTTAATGTGCCAAAATTTCAAGCTGTAACTCGATGACGTGATAGTACTGTCAAAATAGGGAATTGGCGGCCCGTTCTTCTCGCTTTGCACCAAGTTTTGCCCCATCAGTCATTTTCTCACGCTTTTCCTAAGCCATTCATCCATCTTGAAAGTCGATTCGGAGTAATATATAGGCATAGGCGTAGAGCAGGCATGTCAAACTCATTTACCGCCGCGGGCCAAATTAAGCATTATATACTAAGCCGCGGGTCATATTTAAAAAAAAAAAAAGATACAAATTTTATTCTGTGCAATGGTAATATTATTATCTAAAGCACACAGCCATGTTAAAGAAATTTTAACGCAAAGTTCCAACATTAAGTACATAGTAAGTTTATATTAAGGCTGTTCTCAAATCCAAAAGGGTAACTTTCTGACATAAGTTTTAATTTATTTTTGTTCGGAAATGCATGAAACTAGTAGGTGTTGTTGTTCAGAAACTATGTCAAAGAGCTGGTTTCTTTTCGTTTCTTGCAAACGCAATAAATCTTTCAGAAAATAGTGTTAAAGTGTGCGTTTTGAACTGAATTTCCGCGCGAAAGCAGAAAAACTACTCAAGAATGTCTGAAAAACGTGTTTGTCACATGATCAGAATCGCTTCTAACTCAATAGGTAATGGATGGATCCAAAAATTGAAAACGCAGTTCGATTCCAAACCGCGTCCTTGATCAGGATTTCCAATTTTATAGCTTTCCGTTAAAAAAGGAATTTGTAAATCATTTTTTAAAAATTTCCACTCTGATGATATTTTTAATAATTCAATACAATGCGTCTCTGGAAAAACTCGACTGATGACAGGCACTAGGCAAAGGATAATTAAATAAATGTAAAATGGCAAAGTCTTCGCGGGCCACAGATAAATGGACGGCGGTCCAGTTGTGGCCCGCGGGCCGCCTGTTTGACATGCCTGGCGTAGAGTTATATGGGCCCATGGGGCTTGGGCCTCTCCAATAATTTTTTCAGATGGGCTATATATTTCTACGCCAACTGACATAGAAAAAAACTCGGATTTTGGAATTTCATATAATTTTAAATGTTTTTATCGTATAATGTTTTCGATGGATCCTCTAAATTCGCTGTTTACTTTTATTATTTGTAAACAAGTAAAACAACTGGAAAATTTTAGCGTGGCGTATGAGAAAAAACTAATCATTCTCCATGGTGGGGATGGGTTTTTTTTTCCTTCTTTAGACACTGGGAACACTTTCTGGGGAGAATTTCTTTTTTCATAGACATCGGGCAATAAATTCAGGTTTCTAACGGACAACAGATGGTGTCCGATATGATCTGATTCGAGCACAGACAAGATGGTTCGCCGTTTCCCGAACCTACAAAGAAAGTGGCTCCAATTTATGGGCTTTGAAGAACTCGGGAGGGAGAAGATTTAAGTTTTGTTGCAAATGATGAAACTAGAATCCAGAAAAAATCATTAGTGTCTCCAAAACATAGAACATAAAGGGAGAAGAAATTCTTTGTCTCTAAATCATGGATAAAGCTCATATTTATTAAATTAGTCCAAATCTATCAAGCGGTCTCTTTCTAGTAAATGACGATTCACCAGGACTTGGTAACGATAAACAGTATAGTTTCAGTTGTTCTTATTCGGGCTGAGCAAGAAACCCTTTCTCAGGCCCATTTTCTTTCATTAATATCAGGCTGAGGATATAGGGACCGGGTCTAAATTTTTTCTGTAAAACCGCGCCAGGTCTAAACTTCATTTTTTTCTATTCGGTTTCGGACTGACATTTGAATCGATTTTCGTGATATCTTTTCGATGTTCATATGAAAGTATCTATCTATACATGCGCATTCATGGCAAACACAGCAGGGCCGCCTTTTCGTGCACAACCCTGTAGTATTTTTATTATACATTTATACACTAACTAGCTGACATGCCCGGCGTCATCCGGTCCGTCTAAAAATAGTACGAAACACGAAAAAACTCAAAAAATCGCAATAAAAAATAATAAAAATAAAAAAATAAATAAAAAATGAATAAAATAAAAAATGAAAAAAAAAAGTGCACGAATTCCAAATAAATTAAATGAAAAGAAAACAAAATTTGCTATTTTGGGCTAGAAGATAACCGGATTCCGTTTACTAATTTGGAAAAATTGTAGCAAATCGCGAAAAAACTCTAAAAATCGCTAAAAATTAAAAAATCGCAGATGACAAAATTCTGTTATTGGCTAATTCCATGAGTACTTGTAGTTAAGTCACATGCCACGATTTTTTGGCTACAGTATTTTAGAACGGAGAAATGTGACTTATTTTATCGGAGATATCTCATTAATTGAATAAGGCGACGAAAACTATTATGAGCTAAAATATTAAAACAGGATTCCTTTTACAAATGTAGAAAAATCGACGCGGAATGCAAAAAATCTCTAAACAATGCATAAAAATTCGCAAAAAAATTCAAAAATCGCTGTACGAATTTCGAATAAACTTTATTGAAAATATAACAAAATTTATTATATTGGGTTTAAAAGTTTGACACCCAATTTCTTTTACGAATATCAAAAGATAGCAGCGGAACGCTAAAAATCGCATTAAAAATCGCAGAGGAAAAAAATTACTACAGCGTGTTACAAGTTTGAAACGAATTTCTTTTATAAATGTAAAAAAAAGGCACGGAACGCGTAAAAACGCTGAAAATCGTGTTGAAATGCGGATTCTTTTTTTTTTTCCTTTCAGAAATCTCGGGGGCGAAAATTTGCTATATTAGGCAACTGAACCGCAACAGTATTAGGCAACAGTTTGAAACCGAAAAAATATTATGGATGCCAAAAAAATCGCTACGGAATACGATAAAAACGCACACAAACGCAAAAAAGAGCATTAAAAATTGAAAAATCGCTGAGAACACGATTCACTTATAGTGGACTAAAAAGATTAACCGGAATTCTTTCAAGAATGTCAAAAAATCTCCCTGGAATGCAAAAAATCGCAATAAAAATCACTCAAAGTGAACAAAATTTACTACATTAGGCTAAAAGTTTAAAATCGAATTCCTTTTACCAATGTAAAAGTTGCTGCAGAACGCGAAAAACCGCTGAAAATTGCATTAAAAAGCGCTAAAAATTCCAAAAGTCGCATAAAGGCCAAAAATTACTATATGTGCTCTAAAACATTTTAGCAGGAATTTTTTCACGAGTATCAAAACTCGTTGCGAAAAATCGCAATAACTCGTATTAAAAATCGAAATAAAAATTCAAAAATATCGGATGACAAAATTTACTGTATAATGCAAAAAAATTGAAACCGAATTCCTTTTATCAATATAAAAGAAATCGCTTCGAAACACGAAATAACGCTAAAAATTTGCGTAAAACGCAAATATTTGCGGAAAAATTCAAAAATCGCTGTACGAATTCCGAATAAACTTTTTTGAAAGGAGGACAAAATTTACTATATTATACGCTAAAAGATTGAAACCGAATTAATTTTAATAATAAAAAAAAATCGCCTCGAACCGTGAAAAAACGTTAAAAATTGCATTAAAAATTATATTGAAAAAGTCCGATCAAAAAGTCCGAAATCGGGCTTTGGGGTGCATAAGTAAATACATAGAGGTACCTTCATACCATATTTTGTGGCTATGCGTGAAACTTTTTTTTTTTTCTTTTTTCAGAACATAGCCGATGGACTGACAAACTTCTTTCCTTATTATTATAGACTAGCTGACCCGCCGGCGTTGTCCGGGCCCATGATAATAACCTTTAACGAAGCACAAATTTTTATGATGTTATATCTTTAATCCGATTTTGTCAGAAAAAAACATCTCCAAAAAATGTTGACTTTTAATGGTAAAAGCGCTCGTAAGAAGTCATTTTCTGTTTTTCACGTACTTTCGTTTCATAATTATTATTATTTTTTTAATAGTTTTTTTTTTTTGGTCCGAACTCTTTAAAACTTTTATCGTTATAAATATAACCGTTTCTCAACCCGTGTAAAAATTTCGTAAAAATATATTGATATCTACCTCTAAAAGAAATATTAAAAAGCAGAAAACCAACGTTTAAAAATGCACAAATAATGCATGAAAAACAGCAAACATACAATACATGCAAATAGCCCTATATCTCAAGAACTAATGCACATATTTTTATAAAACATCATATTCTGTTAGTCCTCTGTATTGTTTGATGCTGATTAAGTTTTGGTGTAAATTGCTCAATAGGTGGCGCTGCTATGATGCATTATTCACGATTTCCTCAATAGCTATATCTTAAGAACTAATGATCAGATTTACATCAAACTTCAGAGCCAGTTATATCTTGATATTATTTCGTGCTGATTACGTTTTCGTGTAAATCGTCCAGCAGGTATCGCTGCTATGCTGCATTTTTTCACGATTTCCAATAGCTCTTTCTCAAGAACTAATGCACGTATTTTCATCAAACTTCAGATTAGGTTAGTCCGTGATATAAAATGGTGTTGATTACGTTTTGGTGTAAATTAACCAACAGGTGGCGCTGTGATACAGAGTTTTTCATGATTTTCGTAATAGCTCTATCTTAAAAACTAATGCACACATATTCATCAAACTTCAAATTCAGTTAGAAGTTGCTATATGTTGTTCTTTATTACGTTTTGGTGTAAATCACGCAATAGGTGGTGCTGCTATGCTCCGTTTTGCACGATTTCCGCAATTGTACTGTCTCAAAAACTAATACAGGGAATTTAATAACTTACACTTTTACATAAAAAAAAAAAAATAGGCTTGGGTATATACAGCGCGACAAGTGGCTCTTTTATGCTCTTTGAGCTGAGAATTTCTCTTGCAGACATCTAAGAGGGTGGATGCCAAAATTCAATCGTTTGTTTCAAAGATGCGATGCTTATATCTCCTTTTAAAATGCACACAATTTAATGAACATATATTTTTAGAATCCTTATGACGGAGATGAGCATAGATTATCATTTAATTTTGGCACTGTGATAACGAATTTTGAAGTATTAACATGTATGTGATAAGAGAATGTTTTGGGATTGTCACATCCGACTAGTTTTTCTTGTTTTCACGTCCGAAATTTTAATACGTTATAAATATAACTGTACCTGAGTACTCTATAAAATTTCATGAAAAATATGCATATTTAATAGTGAAAACGTGTGCCGAAGCCAAGCGCCGAAACCGTTTTTTAGCTTTTTCGTTGAAATTTTCTAAGATTTTTCTTTTCTTTTTTTTTTTTTTAATACTACTACTCGTTCGAACATTACGAAATTTTTGTAATAGATGTAAAATCCAATCTGTCGAAATGCTCTAAAAAGATTGTGGAAAAAAGATGGTCTCGTCCTGGTGAGGAGCGAAGTGACCTGCGGTCGCGAATATGTTTAAAGAATTAAAATTAGGGAGAGAAAGTCGACTGAGAAATCCTTTTTTGATTTAAAAAAAAAAAAAAAATCAAATAGCTAAGAACCATATTTTTTTAACTGATTGCGGTGTTTGAGACGTAAAACTACGAACTATAAGAATGTGTCGTCCGTTTTTCCGTATTTTAAACGACACGGGCGATGGGCATTAAAACAAAACGGCAAAAATATGTATTTAGTTATTTCTTCCTTTCCGCTCGAAAAGCAGATTCTGGTCATGCACGAGTGAGCCTCCGCCAATTTTCAAAACAAGATCTCTTTTTGATGAATTTTTAATTAATATTTCGGCCAATTATCAAAAATTAAAAATGTGAGATTCATGGGCATCCATACCTGCATTGAACTATTCTCATATAAATTTTCAGACTTCTGCGGGCAGTAGATTTTCCTCGCCATAGGCAATAAACACACACAAGCAGCGATCTTGTCTTTTATTATTAGATATATAGATAAGTTATGATGTATGTAGAGTAAAACCTGCCAAAATGGAACTTATCTGTGGCATAATCCTGTCTTAAATGGAAACTTTTAATGCTCTAGAAGGAAAGATTGCCGTACAATTTTACTTAATTAGCCTGAAATCTGTCTTAAACGGAATATTGTTTCGTTCGTTTGCGAATGCTTTTACAAAGGTTTTACTGTATGGATATAAAGTTAGCCTGTGTAAACGGAACCTGTTTATAACGAAATCTTGTCTAATGGCAAACATTTCCTGATCCCATCGAAAGGAAAACTTTAAATTTTTACTTACTAAGGCAGACGAAAACCTGTATAAAACGGAAACTTATGTGATTTTTGTCTTAGCAGGTTTTACTATTTTTGTATTCATCACTTAGTAAATCAATTCCCTGATCCAGGGGATATAGACCTCCCTCCCCCTTGTCTCCGCCATTGCCTGAGCCCCTCCAATAATTTTGAAAACTCTACGCCTATGTATATAGGGCAATGTAATGTAAAATATCACGTTTATAGCCTTTCAATTGTACATTATGACGTATTTTTTGTTATAAATTTTAGTGTGCCGGGGGTTTCTACCAGGATATGCGCAGGCAGACCAAAATATTCTAAAAATACTGTATTTTACCTATAATTTGGCACCGGTTTCATCCCGTAATTCGATGACGTGATAGTGACGCCAAAATGTCGAGTTGGCGCCCGCTTCTGCTTATATCGTACCAAGAAATATCGAGGCAGACTAGTCATTCCTTAATCTACTCCTAATAATCTTGTCCCACGTCACGATTTCATCTCGTAACTGGATGACATAGTCATTTGTGTCGCCGCCGCCCGCTCTATAATACGATACTTTTTTCGTCAACCCCTATTTTTGTTTATTTTGTTTCTTCTGTAAGAGTTGGTCCTATCAAAAACTTATCAAAATAAAAATGTTGTAGATAATATCAATAAGATGTATAATGAAATTAAGCTGATTGGATATTTTGTGAATTTACGAAGTTGTGAATTTTTTTCTTCTTCAATCCTCCATATTTTTTCCTTGGTAAGAATTGGTCCTATCAAAAACTTGTCAATATAAAAGTTGTAGATAGTATTAAGAAGATTTATAATAGTGAATTTTATATCTTGAGAATTGACGAAGTTATGAATTTTTCTCCGTAAAGCCCTATTGTTTTCGCCCTCTGAGCTTTTTAATTTTATCAAAAATCTTTGATACATAGATTTTTGGCCCTTTTTCTAGAAATAATAATAATTTTAAACTGATTTGATATGTATTAAGATTAAGAAGTTATGGGGTTTTTTGGGGGGTTTCCACAAAACCCCTCCCTATTTCCACCCCTTTGGTCCGATTTTGTCCATTAACTAACTTGACCGAGATTTTCTGCCACTTGATTTATATGTATCTGTTTGGAAGAGATTTGGGCAGAATTATGGAAGTTATCGATATAAACATTCTGTACAATAATACCATTGAAAGATAATGAAAATGACCAATAATATGAAATCACAAACACCACATAAACCAAATATTGTTTAAAATGTATAGTCCCATGTCATCTAAAATCTTGGTTAGTGATTATTATAATCATAAATAATAATATATATAAATTCTTGATTACATAATTATTAAAATATCTAGAAAGGGTGAGTTCGCGATTAGCGTGAAGCTAAGGACCCAGTATAAATATAAAATTGTTATACCAAAAGTTTTTTCATTAATAATGAAAGATAGAAATTTATTTTCTTACCTTTCTGCTAAAGCAGACATACGCTGGTTTCCTTCATGTGAAAACAACCTATAAATTTTTATTTAATGAGTAGGTATTGTAAATCGTGAAAAATATCTTCTTAGAGTAATGCAGGTGCACTTGTAGAGAAAAACTATTTAATGCACGACGAATTCTGGGTTACATGGATGCACACACACACACACTAAAAAAGAATAAAATAAAAGGGTTAAATATGGATACTATAAAAGTAATGATGTTGGAAATCCAGTAGGAGATGTAAGTCTTCCATTGAACAAAGAGTTAACGCACGAAAAACCGTGCGTCTTGGCCTCACAAAATCGGGCCTTCAAGTGAAGAAGTAAAAGGGGGCCCACAAGAGTTAAAACAGAGTAAAAAACTTGAAACAATACAGACTGCTTAACAAGCAAAAAAGGTTCTATTTAAAATGAGTCTATCAATAAAGTTCTGTAGTGCTGCGATCTGTTATCGCCTTTTCGAAACAAAAGTCTTTTGCACAATCCTTCGTTAGTTTGTGATCTTACGCGACCATAGCTCAGGGAAGTGTCGCCATCTTGGAACATATTTCACAACTAAAAGAAACGCGTTGCATATTTCACGAGGAAATTGTCATTTCACAAGCGAAGTGATGTTGGACATAAAATCACTTACATTGTGACGTTTTCCAACAACCCTGCTTTTTATGTCAAACCGACGAGCGTAGAATGTTTAACTTGTTTCTCAAACACTCGAAATGAGGCTTAGGCAACGGCTTGGTAAGCACGTCTGCCAGCATTAACTTCGATGGACAATAAGTTATTTTGATTATACCATTCTGGCATAGATGTCTGATGTGGTGATACTTAACTTCCACGTGTTTAGTCCTTGTCTGTGCCTTTTCGTTTTCGGTCAATCTTATGGCTGATAAGTTATCTTCGTACAATGTTACGGGTAGTTGTTGACACAGTTCGAGGTCATTTAACAGGTCTAACAACCACGAAATCTCTTGACCTGCATTAGAGGCAGCGATATATTCAGCCTCCGTGGACGAGAGTGCTGTGCAACTCTGCTTCCTCGATGACCATGCCAATATATTATTTCCTAATTTAAACAAGTTTCCAGTGGTTGATTTCCTGTCTATTCTGTCGTTCCCCCAATCGGCATCGCTATATGCCGTTAGGATTGGAGGTTTTGTTTTATCTATGACGAATTTAAGATCTTTGGTAGTAAGCAGATATCTAATTAATTTCTCGATAGCTTGCCAATCGACTTCCCTTGGGGATTCATTCCTTCTTCCCAGGATGTTAACGACTGATGCTATGTCGGGTCTAGTTAAAGTTGCAATGTATAGAAGCCCTCCTATAGCCTGTCTAAATTTTACGTTATCTCCCATTAGTTTCCCGTTTGGATCTAGATTAAAGTAGTTAGTATTCATGGGTGTATACGTAGGCTTACCATTTAACAAATTGAATTTTTCTGCGATTTGTATTATTTTGTGTTCCTGGTCTAATTCTAGAATACCGTTTGCTTTTTCCTTTATGTTTATGCCTAAATATTGTGTTACTTGACCCAAATTTTTGATTTCGTATTGCTTTGATAATTCAGTGTATATTTCGTGTGTGTCTGTTTTGTCTCCTGCGACTAAGATGTCATCAACATACACTATTATGTATACGATTTTTCCATCTTGGACTCTTTTGTACAGACATTTGTCTGACGCGCATTCAACGAAATTTAGTTCTTTTAGAGATTTACTTATTTTTTGGTTCCACGCCCTAGCTGCCTGCTTAAGGCCGTAAATCGCTTTGTTTAAACTACACACTTTATATTCTTCCCCTTTTGTTATGTATCCCTCTGGCTGATGCATATAAACCTCCTCTTCTAAATCGCCATGTAAGAAAGCAGTTTTGACATCTAGGTGAGTTATTTTAAGATCTTTGTACACCGCTGCGTTTAAGAATGCTCGTAGGGTGGTATGCGCTACAACGGGTGCGTAGGTCTCGTCGAAATCGCTTCCATATTTTTGAGCACATCCCTTAGCGACCAATCTGGCTTTATATCGCTCTATAGACCCGTTGGCTCCCCTTTTTGCCTTAAACGTCCACCTACAACCTATGACGCGTTTTCCCGGGATAGGTTTTATTAATCTCCAAGTATTATTTTGCTTCAGAGAATCTATTTCCTCACTAGTGGCTTTTAGCCATTTATCTTTAGTTTCTGCGTCATTGATATTTTGTAGGTCTGTCCATGACTTCGGCTCCTGAATTTGACACAGGTTTGCGCTTATTCCATAACGGTTAGGTGGTACACCACGATTTTGTCTCTGCAATCTTCTCGGCTCAAGGGATGTGTCGGTCGGGGTGTTATTCTGATCATCGTCGCGCTCTTCTAGATCAATTTCAATATTATCTGCGGGAGTTTGTTCGATGTTTTGATTTTCTTTGGCGGGTATAATTTCCTCATCTTTTATACCTTCTTCGAAGAATTTTACGGTTCTAGATATCATAATTTTATTTTCACCCGTATATATCCTATAGCCCTTGCTTCTGAAATCATATCCCAACATTATTCCCTCGATGGCTTTCTCATCTAATTTATTTCTTTTAGGTTTGTCGACATAGGCAAATGCCTTACATCCGAATGTTTTGATGTTCGAGAGATCGGGTTTTCTTTTATGCCAAAGTTCATAGGGTGTCATGTTATTTTTGTTAGCCTTTGTTGGTAGACGGTTGATGAGGTAGGTGGCGGACATGACAGCTTCCCCCCCAGAATTGCTTAGGTAACTTGGCGTCCGACAACATGGTTCTAGCCATTTCCACTATCGTTCTATTCTTTCTTTCTGAAACGCCGTTCTGTGGGCTAGAGTAGGGAACACTCAATTGACGCTCTATCCCGTTTTCTATCAGGCAGTGTTCAAATTCGTCACTGATATACTCTTTTGCGTTATCGGACCTTATTGCCTTTATCAACTTGCCAAATTTATTTTTTGTTAGCGCTATATATTCTTTCAGTTTGATAACGGCTTCCGATTTATGCGCGATTAAGTATGTTATTGTGTACCTGCTATAATCATCCGTGAATGTTATAAAGTACCTTTTCCCTCCTATCGTTTCAGTATTCATGGGGCCACATATATCGGAATGTGCGAGGGTACCGATGTCTTTGCTTCTGTTTGTGGCTACTTTAGGGTAGGGCAGAGCGGAAAGTTTTCCTTCAATGCACTTGGTGCATCGCGTGTCATGTTTACATTTGTTAATTGTTATCCCATTGGCTAATTCATGATTAACAAGGTATTTAATATCATCAAAATTTTTGTGTCCGAGTCTTCGGTGCCACAATGAAATACAATTTGTATTGTTACAGAAAGTTTGAGTACTTATAGTATAGCCGTAATCATCTTCAGGGTTTAATACGTAGAGATTATCATTTAATTTAGCTGTCAAGATTATATTATCATCTTTGACAAATAAACATGCATTTTTCTCGAAAATTACCTTTATATTATTTTCAGTGGCTTTCTTAACTGACAATAAATTGCCCTTTAGTTCTGGACAGTATAAGACGTTTCTTAGTGTAATGTAGTGGTTTTTGTCTGTTTTTATTTTTACGTCGCCCATACCTTCCGAATTAAGCCTTTTTCCATTAGCGATTGTTATATTCCCAAAATTTCCGGCTGTGAATGTAGCAAAATTTGTTTTTGCTGATGCAACGTGCCTGGTACAACCCGAGTCAATGATATATGTGTTTGGATCTGTTGTTTGTGTTTGGTTAATTTTTACTGACTCAATTTCAAAATTGTTTTCCACTGGGAAGAGAGGAATGATCGATTGGTTGACCTCATCCTCTATATTTGACTTGCTGTTGAAACAAAAATTCGAGGAGTCGGCTTTACTACCATTGTGTTGATTTTTGGTGTTTACCGAATTGGCTTTAAAGTTGGCATGGTTGTTAAATTTATTACTGTTATAATTTTCACTTCTTTGGTAATTGTTTTTCTGTTTGTTTTTCAATTTGTAACATTCTGAACGAGCGTGCCCATCTCGTTGACAGAAGCTGCAATATTTTTTGTTTCCTTTATTTATAATTTTATATGCTGTGTCCCTTGGTCGTGTGCTGGTGTTTTTGTATTCGATTCGATGAGGGTACTCGTCGATGAGTTTACTTTTTACAAACTCGAGGTCTAGATCCTTTTCGTCTCTAGCCTCCATGCTCGTTATAAGAGGAGCATATGACTGAGGCAAGCTGCAAAGCATAAGAGCCACGATGTGCGAATCATTTATGAGCTCTCCAATGGCAGCGAGTTTGTTGCGGATAGTTAAAATATTGTTGATATGTAGATTTAAGTCTCCGCCCTCATTGAGCCTTTGCGAATATAGTTTCCTCAAAAGGAATAATTTGGATGATAAATTCGCCCTTTGGTGAACACTTTTTAATCTTTCCCAAATTTCTTTGGGAGATGTCAAATGTCTGATGTGCACGATTTGTGTATTTTCAATGCACAAACAAATTATGGCTTTCGCCTTAGCCGCGTTTTTAGTATATGTATCATCGGGTGTGGCAGGTGGAGATTCTGTTATATATTTGAATAAATCGTCTTTAATTAACAGATTTTCTAATTTGAAACACCAATGATTGTAATTATTATCATTTAGTTTCTCTACTGCCGTAATTTCTTTTGTGGCAGACATAGCGTGTTATTCAAGTTTTATAAATTCTTTGATAACAAATATATTTACTATAAGAAGTTTGTGACTTTCTTAAAATAATTTCTTAGAATATATTCATAAATATAAATAAAATGATCAGTTATTCACAATAATCAATCAATATTCGTTCACAATAATACTCTTTTTGCGATATTATATATATCGTTATTTATTCATGCACATTTATTTTTATTTTCATGTATATATTTCAATATTTCATATCTCATATGTGCATCTTGTTCATCATTTTATCACAATCAGATAAACAAATTTTTATTACTGGGGTTTTTTATTTATTTATTTATTTATTTACTTTCCCCTTCAACTCAGCCTTCATAATCTATTAAAATATCTAGAAAGGGTGAGTTCGCGATTAGCGTGAAGCTAAGGACCCAGTATAAATATAAAATTGTTATACCAAAAGTTTTTTCATTAATAATGAAAGATAGAAATTTATTTTCTTACCTTTCTGGTAAAGCAGACATACGCTGGTTTCCTTCATGTGAAAACAGCCTATAAATTTTTATTTAATGCGTAGGTATTGTAAATCGTGAAAAATATCTTCTTAGAGTAATGCAGGTGCACTTGTAGAGAAAAACTATTTAATGCACGACGAATTCTGGGTTACATGGATGCACACACACACACACTAAAAAAGAATAAAATAAAAGGGTTAAATATGGATACTATAAAAGTAATGATGTTGGAAATCCAGTAGGAGATGTAAGTCTTCCATTGAACAAAGAGTTAACGCACGAAAAACCGTGCGTCTTGGCCTCACAAAATCGGGCCTTCAAGTGAAGAAGTAAAAGGGGGCCCACAAGAGTTAAAACAGAGTAAAAAACTTGAAACAATACAGACTGCTTAACAAGCAAAAAAGGTTCTATTTAAAATGAGTCTATCAATAAAGTTCTGTAGTGCTGCGATCTGTTATCGCCTTTTCGAAACAAAAGTCTTTTGCACAATCCTTCGTTAGTTTGTGATCTTACGCGACCATAGCTCAGGGAAGTGTCGCCATCTTGGAACGTATCTAAAAGAAACGCGTTGCATATTTCACGAGGAAATTGTCATTTCACAAGCGAAGTGATGTTGGACATAAAATCACTTACACTGTGACGTTTTCCAACAATAATTATAAATGTACATTATTTACATATTCCCCACTTGAAATCTGAATAAAATAATAACATGCCTCTAAACTCATACTAATAAAAATAAAAAAAATAAATAAAAAGAAAGCCCTTACATAATTAGCAAACCATTGATTTAAAATGCAAATTGATTATATATGAATGACAGATAATGTCCCTATATATATATATACAGGGTGATTCATAAATATCGAAACAATAGGCTATCCCCTTAAATATTGCCCTTAGGCACATACTTCCAATTGCAAAGTTTCATAAAAAAAAAGGTGCAAAATTAGATGAGATAAGTTGCAACTAGGGGGGGGGGGTCTATTTGAGAAAATACAAAAATTAAATTTTTATACGGCTCCCGAAGAGTAAAATTTCCAATTAGGACTTTTCCTTATCCATTCCTGAATTAAACACAAAAAAATTCATCGCGATATCTCCAAAATTCGTGACTTACACCATTTACCCATGATTCTGAGTGACGAGTTATTGACTTATTTTGAATGCAAGATAGGGATCATCCACAAATTGTACGTTATTAAACGTCAATTTAAGACAGCGCCTCTCCTTTGGACATAAAATAGCAGCGTACAGATTTTACTTTAAACTTGCTTTCAAAATATGCTGGAGGACTGCATTAGGGGTCGACTCGTTCACGTTCATGCACGAGTCCATATATCCAGGCCTGGGCTTGGCCAACCAATAGAAAAAAATGTTCGTCCCTGCCTGGAAAATAGTTAAAATCTCAGCCCCCGAACTTGGACCGGCCTGACTAAATGTCTGCGAAACATAGTTTTTTATGTCGATATGGTTAAAAATTGTTTTTTATGAGGTGTTTCAACCAAAAATACTTACTATAGCTTTTATTTTTCATGTTTATAATGTTCATTTGTAAAGAAGCGCCGTAGGCTGTGATATATATATAGGGTAATTCCGGGATTTATGCCGCACACTTTTTTGAATTTGTGTTTAAAGTCTCATGGTAGGCATAAAATAAAAAAAAATCATGTTGTGCTATTTAATGTTAAATATACAGCACGTGTACTGCGTCAAAAAAATTCAAAACAAATTATTAATATTTTTTAACAATTTTTTTCTAAAACAGTACACAGCGGCGCGTCACCCGTACATTCAGGCTGAGACGCCGCACTTGTGCGGTAGTTATGCCGCGCTTGTAATAAGAACAGAATGAAGTTATAAATAAAAATATTCAAAAAAATATTCATATCTGGACTATAATTATGGATGTAGTAACATAATGAAACTGAATGAGTACAATGAAACGTGTTACTAGATTCAAATTAATAATTGTTGCCTACTTTCACTATTAAAATTATCGACTTATTTTTTTTTTTTTTTTTACATTAAATTTGAATTGTTATTTCAGCAACAACGTAACATGAATGTATTAGAAAGGGAAAAGAAAAAAAGTAAAATTGTGTTTACATAATTTATTTGTTAACCCTTTCGGGACCGGTGGCTTTTACATAAATTTTATTCGGTTGGTACCACTTTTTTCAAAGAAGTTACCTTTGCTTAAATAATCATGAAAATGCTCTAATTAAACAAAGCAAATATTGCTTTTATTTTTTACTGGTGCCAGAAACAAATTTTGTAAGCTCTTAAGGAAGGTGCTTATATGCACCTATGGTCCCGAATGGGTTAAGAGTTGCACTTCAATCTACAGAAAATGTGTCGAAAAAGTACATTCCTTATGTAACTAGATTTAAAGACATGATGCAACGAAGCCAATTACACTTCCTCTTTTTTGGAGTAGTTTGCAAAGAACGTCTGCGTTACGCGTAATCCAATTTTTCATTGTTATCTTCTTGACTTGCATCTTTCTTGCCCTTCTTACTTTTTATTTTCCCCTTTTCTCCTTTGGTTTTAGTAAATTTGATAACATGCCTAACATGGTTAGTCTGTGCAAAAAGAAAAGGAAAATTTAATAACACTTAATCATCCCATACAAAAGAAACTGCGGCATGTATACCGGAATAGCAGTGCGGCATGTGTCCCATTTTGCATGGTGCAGACGTCGGCCATCACAGTTACCTGCCATCGCTAAGGGGAATGGCGTAATCATACACACAGTACTCTATACAAACGCTACACTTAGTTTTGACTTCGAAATCGTGCATGCATTTAGTAATTAGTGTATGAAAAGTATTTAAACATAACGTGTTTAAAAGTTTGGACAGTGAAATCATGCACTTACGTGAAATTAAGGATTGTACTTCTACAAGTAAACATCGAAATGGGATTCACGCTATAAACTTGTTAAAATAATCTTATTGCGCACCTATACTGTGCGTTTGACGACCGATAATTACAAGAAATAGAAGAGGTGCGGCATTTATCCCGTATGCGGCGACTCTCCTGGAGTTACCCTATATATATTTTTTATGAATCTCTATTTGTATGTAAATGTTTCACTTATCATTAATATCGTTAATCCATATCCCACGTATTGTAGACTTTGAAAAACGCTATACAGTAAAATCTTCTAAGACGGAATCACATAGGAAAGAAAAAAAAAATGTGTTAGAGACAAGTTCCCTTCTTAGCAGGTGTAAATAAAGTCTATTCCTTTTTCAGGTATTATTATATTCATTTTGTATGGACCAACACATTTATTCGTTTCAGACAGGATTCCGTCATAGGCAGGTTTTTTTCACTTGTTTTACTGTATTTTAATTTTTTTGCCTCCAAATCTACTATCCTTTAAAAAATGAATTTTTAAGTTTAATTGTAAAATAATGGCAATTAAAAAATATATGCATTTTTGTAAAAATTTTTAGGCTGAGACAAATTTTACTGATTTTTGCACAGATCAGGTCAGTCAGAGGCAATAATTTTAATACGGGTTGGTTCGAAAGTGAATATTTCTCCCCGTAGAGACATAGGCAGAAGGAATCCAGTCCCGGTTCGTTATGGAAAAGATACCTTGGGCCCGCCCCGGCCGAGCCTTCGGGAAAAAGTAAGGTCCGGGACTGGTTCAGCCCTAGAATACAGAATTTTTTTTAAACAACCTCGCTGGGACGATTTAAAATCTGAAGTTTTGAGGGCTAAAATTATGAAAAAACTCTTAATCGGCATGTTGGAAAAAGCCTTGCTTTAAATCAACTGACGGACATTTAAATAGTTCAGAAAGAAGGTGGAAAGGGCAAAAGTTAAACTGAATCAGAAGTTTAAGCTACAGGAAGGAGTTACTTTTCTCACCTGCAATTTTTTAAAAGGTATTTAAACATTTTTTTAAGGATTATATTTGTATTAAGGACAATATTTGTTTAAAAATTTAAAGGCGTTTTTCTGCATGGTGGTTTTTTTTTCACAATTTCTCGTCTTTAAATGGTTATAAGTCAAGAATTGTTAAAGAAAAAAGGTGCAAACTTGGAACATGTCTTTTTTGTTTAGTTTAAATTAATTTTGTTTCGGCAAATTAAAAAATATTCATATTTATTTTTGAAAATATGTTTGTTTTTTTTTAAATAAGTTGCATCATTTTTTTTAAATTTAAATTTTAATATTTTTAAAATTAATATTTAAATAAATCCTGAAACAAAATTAATATTATATTTCCTCTTTTAGAGGTCTGCATGGGCCCTGTCTTGGCCCGTGCTTATACTGATTTAATTGACTGGTTCATTTAACTGATTTTTTTTACGGGCCGATTCTGTTTTCGCTGATTTTGGTATGGGCCAGCCCCGGCCGGGCGGTGAACTGTGAAAATATAAAAGGGCCGTGCTGGGCTCGGACCGAACTTTTAATTTTTACACCGGGCCGTGCCAAGATAGTTATTGTTCGGGCCGAACCTGTAAATTCCGGCCCATGCAGACGTCTACTCTTTAATTAAATGAAAAAAAAAAAACTAAAATTTGACAAATAATATTTCGAGTTACAACGATTTTAAATTACCCCACTTAAAAAAACAATAATCATTTATTTTTTTATTTTTTAACTTTATGAGAAATTTCAGGATGTGACTTAGTTTGCAAATTATATGGTTAACCATCACAAAAGAGAAAAAAAAAAAATAAAAATTCTAACTCAATAAATATATTTTTTGCATGTTTCCTGGAAATCTTAAAGTAACATTGTTTCTTGGATTACACGCACTTCAATTTGTGTCTAATCCCTTAAAACCTGACGAATTATTTAAACGGGCATAACTCTGTGAGTTTTATAGATATGAACATGGAATTTTTTGTGTTTAATTCAGGAATGGATAAGGAAAAATTTCCTAACTGGAAATTTTACTCTACGGGGGCTGTATAAAAATTTAATTTTTGTATTTTCTCAAATACCCCCCCCCCCCCTCCTCATGGAGTTGCAACTTATCTCATCAAATTTTGCGGCTTTTTTTTTATGAAACTTTGCAATTGGAAGTATGTCCCTACGGGCAATATTTAAGCAGATATACTATTGTTTCGATATTTATGAATCACCCTGTATATATTTTTTATTTGGGGTGGTTTGGGTTTCTAGGGGTCATGATCGGCGTAGATATGCCAAAATTTTTCCGAAATTCCAACATAGAGGAGAATGCAATAGGTAGTATTTCTTATGAAATCTATCTAAAAGATGTATCATCCTCTGTCGCCATAAAAGTGCTAAAGAAAACACTTAAAATCCATGAAATTACAGCTTTTTGGAAAGCATGTTCTATTACACAAAGGTCATCAAATCCGCCACGTGCCTTGTAACTTCAAGGTTGAAGGTCAAAGGAGTGGCTTGGAGTGGCCTGCATTCGATCTCTTTTTGCAGCCTAAGCATAGTTTATTACTCACATGCCTTTTATTTACAACGATTAATTTCGGGCAAATAATTTGTATTTTTTTTTTTTTTTTCATGACATTTAAACGATTTGTTACATCTTCTTGAAAACGACGTAAAATTTGATCTTTGATCCAATATTCTTAAAATGACTTACAGTGAAACCTCCCTGTGCGACCACCTCCATTAAGGGACCACCTCTCTGAACGACGATTTTTTCATGGAACGAAATTTAATCCCATAGGTTCAATATTAATTTTACCTCTATTCAGAGACCACCCCAGTTGAACTCCCTCCATGAGGGACCAATTTCTTTGAAGAAGATGAAACAAATTCAGTTTTTTCCTGGTCGCTTGAAGAAGGTTTTAATAGAATAATAATTCCGGAGAGCGCATTATTCATCAAACTTCTGAACTAAGTTTAGATATTTTATTTATTCCGGTAACTTTTAAGTGTTTAAACCCCTTTGCGCTTTTTTAGGCAATGAATTTAACTCTGATGACAAAGTAAGGATTACGGCCAATAAACTCCCCTGCCTGTCAGGAAACTAAAAAAAAAAAAAAAAAAAATAGATAAATTAATAAAATCGTCATAACTTGTTCCCGTCCAAAAAAAAAATAAATAAATAAAATAAAATGCCTTTCTTTACTGAACTTCGAAAGGACTCGGAAATAAAAGTTACAGAAGTTAAAACCGTAAAATCAAAGCAAACGTCAATGTATTCATTTTTAAAACTGTGCACTAATTAACTTATGTAATTAACTTTTGATACTTAAAATGTTCATAATTTTTTCTTATGTGAAAAATAAATTTTAGTTAAATTAATTGCTACCTTTTTGCAACGATTAAAATCTAGATTTAAACATGACCTCCATTAAGAGACCACTTCCCGGAGCGACCAATTTTTATTGGAACGGAACGTGGTCGCTTTAGGGAGGTTTCACTGTATTTATGTTTTTTGAAAAATCCAATTTCCCGATTTTATTAATATACAGGATGTCCCATAAGGACGTTCAACTTTCAATAATTCATAAAAAAATAACACATTGACGTATCTGAGTGCAATTTGCGCAGGGCCGTACAAAGCGACAGCGGGCCCTTGTAATAATAAAAATACGGGCTCCCAACCATAAGTAAGATAGAATAAAACCTGCTTAGACGGAAACGCTAACGACCAGTAAAAATTCCGTTTTATACAGGTTTTTTCCATTTTAGAAGATACAATTATATAATATTTTTGGGGGCTGGACCATGATTTTTCCCGTTTATAGTAGAATTCCGTTGCAAACAGGTTTTACTCCATTCGAAAACAAATTTGCTTGATAGTATCCTTTTTAAAAATCTATATAATATTATTATATGTATAATATATGTAGATAATAAAATTTTATAGTATATATAATATCTACATATTATCTATATATTATTGTTATTATTATTATTATTATTAATTATTTTACAATCTTATTAGTTCCTTTCACAGTATTACAGTTTAAGAGAAATTTGTAATTCGTTTTCATCTAAAGATTTTTATATAAAATTTTAAATATAATTGCATTTTAATTGAATTCATCAATTGATTTTGAATGAAAAAGTTTAAAGCGTAAAGGAAATAAAATGCGAAACCTTAACCTGTAATTTCCCCCCAACTTCCAACCCTGATTCCTGTTCGCGCGTCTAAAATAAGCCACATCATTAAAACAGGGGTGCTATTTCAAAACTTTCTTCATATCAAATGAACTTTCAAATATTTTAGACGTACACAAAAATACGGATCCTGAGTACGGATCCCGTAAAGACATTCTAGCAAATTCTGACTTCCGAATTGTATTATTTGTTAGTTACTTTAATTTTAATTTTTGACGTAAAACAGTGCGATCCTACTTTTTCCGATTAAAAAAAAAAATAAAAAAAACTCAAGACTGAAGACACAAAGTATCTCAAAAAGAACCGTGCCCCGTTAATTTGTACCGGCTCTAACCCCCTCTGTATCGGCCTGAGTTTGCACTATAAGATTAAACAAAGAGTCGGGTCTTGGCAATAGAAAAAATAATATTCAAAGAGGCCCATAAGGAAGGCCGTAGCCAGAAAAATATTTTGGAGGGGGTTTTGGGATCATGATTTTTATTGTTTTCGATTAGATTTTTTTTTTTTTAAGTAATTGAATAGAGACAAGTGTTTACAGTCTTATTAAGATTTATTGCGAATTCGAGTAATTCCATTTAAGGGTGTTCTCAAATCCAAAAGGGCAACTTTCTGACATAAGTTTTAAATTATTTTTGTTCGAAAATGCATGAAACTAGCTGGTGTTGTTGTTGAGAAACTATGTAATTGAGCTGTTTTTTCATTTTTTTTTTTTTTTTTTGTAACCAAAATAGATCTTTCAGAAAATAGTGGCAAAGTGGGCGTTTTGAGCCGAATTTCCGCGCGAAGGAAGAAAAAGCACTGAAGAGCAGGCGAGAAACGTGTTTGTCACGTGATCAAAGTCGCTTATAACTCAATAGGTAATTGATTGATCAAAAAATGGAAAACACAGTTCAATTCCAAATCGCTTCCATGGCAGGCTTTCCAATTTTATACCTTTCCGTTAAAAAATGAATTTGTAAATGTGTCAAAGCATTTTATTTATTCCGGTAACTTTTAAGTGTTTAAACCCCTTTGCGCTTTTTTAGGCAATGAATTTAACTCTGATGACAAAGTAAGGATTACGGTCAATAAACTCCCCTGCCTGTCAGGAAACTAAAAAAAAATAGATAAATTAATAAAATCGTCATAACTTGTTCCCGTCCAAAAAAAAAAAAAAAAAAATGCCTTTTTTTACTGAACTTCGAAAGGACTCGGAAATAAAAGTTACAGAAGTTAAAACCGTAAAATCAAAGCAAACGTCAATGTATTCATTTTTAAAACTGTGCACTAATTAACGTATGTAATTAACTTTTGTTTTGATACTTAAAATGTCCATAATTTTTTCTTATGTGAAAAATAAATTTTAGTTGAATTAATTGCTACCTTTTTGCAACGATTAAAATCTAGATTTAAACATGACCTCCATTAAGAGACCACTTCCCGGAGCGACCAATTTTTATTGGAACGGAGGGAGGAACGGGGTCTCTTTAGGGAGGTTTCACTGTATTTATGTTTTTTGAAAAATCCAATTTCCCGATTTTATTAATATACAGGATGTCCCATAAGGACGTTCAACTTTCAGTAATTCATAAAAAAATAACACATTGACGTATCTGAGTGCAATTTGCGCAGGGCCGTACAAAGCGATAGCGGGCCCTTGTAATAATAAAAATACGGGCTCCCAACCATAAGTAAGATAGAATAAAACCTGCTTAGACGGAAACGCTAACGACCAGTAAAACTTCCGTTTTATACAGGTTTTTTCCATTTTAGAAGATAAAATTATATAATATTTTTGGGGGCTGGACCATGATTTTTCCCGTTTATAGTAGAATTCCGTTGCAAACAGGTTTTACTCCATTCGAAAACAAATTTGCTTGATAGTATCCTTTTTAAAAATCTATATAATATTATTATATGTATAATATATATAGGTAATAAAATTTTATAGTATATATAATATCTACATATTATCTATATTATTATTATTATTATTATTATTATTATTATTAATTATTTTACAATCTTATTAGTTCCTTTCACAGTATTACAGTTTAAGAGAAATTTGTAATTCGTTTTCATCTAAAGATTTTTAAATAAAATTTTAAATATAATTGCATTTTAATTGATTTCATCAATTGATTTTGAATGAAAAAGTTTAAAGCATAAAAGAAATAAAATGCGAAACCTTAACCTGTAATTTCCCCCCAACTTCCACCCCTGATTCCTGTTCGCGCGTCTAAAATAAGCCACATCATTAAAACAGGGGTGCTATTTCAAAACTTTCTTCATATCAAATGAACTTTCAAATATTTTAGACGTACACAAAAATACGGATCCTGAGTACGGATCCCGTAAAGACATTCTAGCAAATTCTGACTTCCGAATTCTATTATTTGTTAGTTACTTTAATTTTAATTTTTGACGTAAAACAGTGCGATCCTACTTTTTCCGATTAAAAAAAAATAAATAAATAAAATAAAAAAAACTCAAGACTGAAGACACAAAGTATCTCAAAAAGAACCGTGCCCCGTTAATTTGTACCGGCTCTAACCCCCTCTGTATCGGCCTGAGTTTGCACTATAAGATTAAACAAAGAGTCGGATCTTGGCAATAGAAAAAATAATATTCAAAGAGGCCCATAAGGAAGGCCGTAGCCAGAAAAATATTTTGGAGGGGGTTTTGGGATCATGATTTTTATTGTTTTCGATTAGATTTTTTTTTTAAGTAATTGAATAGAGACAAGTGTTTACAGTCTTATTAAGATTTATTGCGAATTCGAGTAATTCCATTTAAGGGTGTTTTCAAATCCAAAAGGGCAACTTTCTGACATAAGTTTTAAATTATTTTTGTTCGAAAATGCATGAAACTAGCTGGTGTTGTTGTTGAGAAACTATATAATTGAGCTGTTTTTTCATTTTTTTTTTTTTTTTTTTTTGTAACCAAAATAGATCTCTCAGAAAATAGTGGCAAAGTGGGCGTTTTGAGCCGAATTTCCGCGCGAAGGAAGAAAAAGCACTGAAGAGCAGGCGAGAAACGTGTTTGTCACGTGATCAAAGTCGCTTATAACTCAATAGGTAATTGATTGATCAAAAAATGGAAAACACAGTTCAATTCCAAATCGCTTCCATGGCAGGCTTTCCAATTTTATACCTTTCCGTTAAAAAATGAATTTGTAAATGTGTCAAAGCATTTTATTTATTCTGGTAACTTTTAAGTGTTTAAACCCCTTTGCGCTTTTTTAGGCAATGAATTTAACTCTGATGACAAAGTAAGGATTACGGTCAATAAACTCCCCTGCCTGTCAGGAAACTAAAAAAAAAAAAAAAAAAAAAAAAAAAAAAAATGCCTTTCTTTACTGAACTTTGAAAGGACTCCGAAATAAAAGTTACAGAAGTTAAAACCGTAAAATCAAAGCAAACGTCAATGTATTCATTTTTAAAACTGTGCACTAATTAACGTATGTAATTAACTTTTGTTTTGATACTTAAAATGTTCATAATTTTTTCTTATGTGAAAAATAAATTTTAGTTAAATTAATTGCTACCTTTTTGCAACGATTAAAATCTAGATTTAAACATGACCTCCATTAAGAGACCACTTCCCGGAGCGACCAATTTTTATTGGAACGGAACGTGGTCTCTTTAGGGAGGTTTCACTGTATTTATGTTTTTTGAAAAATCCAATTTCCCGATTTTATTAATATACAGGATGTCCCATAAGGACGTTCAACTTTCAATAATTCATTAAAAAATAACACATTGACGTATCTGAGTGCAATTTGCGCAGGGCCGTACAAAGCGACAGCGGGCCCTTGTAATAATAAAAATACGGGCTCCCAACCATAAGTAAGATAGAATAAAACCTGCTTAGACGGAAACGCTAACGACCAGTAAAACTTCCGTTTTATACAGGTTTTTTCCATTTTAGAAAATACAATTATATAATATTTTTGGGGGCTGGACCATGATTTTTCCCGTTTATAGTAGAATTCCGTTGCAAACAGGTTTTACTCCATTCGAAAACAAATTTGCTTGATAGTATCCTTTTTAAAAATCTATATAATATTATTATATGTATAATATATATAGGTAATAAAATTTTATAGTATATATAATATCTACATATTATCTATATTATTATTATTATTATTAATTATTTTACAATCTTATTAGTTCCTTTCACAGTATTACAGTTTAAGAGAAATTTGTAATTCGTTTTCATCTAAAGATTTTTAATTAAAATTTTAAATATAATTGCATTTTAATTGAATTCATCAATTGATTTTGAATTAAAAAGTTTAAAGCATAAAAGAAATAAAATGCGAAACCTTAACCTGTCCTTCCACCCCTGATTCCTGTTCGCGCGTCTAAAATAAGCCACATCATTAAAACAGGGGTGCTATTTCAAAACTTTCTTCATATCAAATGAACTTTCAAATATTTTAGACGTACACAAAAATACGGATCCTGAGTATGGATCCCGTAAAGACATTCTAGCAAATTCTGATATTTTTTTTTTTTTTTAAACTAATTGAATAGAGACAAGTGTTTACAGTCTTATTAAGATTTATTGCGAATTCGAGTAATTCCATTTAAGGGTGTTCTCAAATCCAAAAGGGCAACTTTCTGACATAAGTTTTAAATTATTTTTGTTCGAAAATGCATGAAACTAGCTGGTGTTGTTGTTGAGAAACTATGTAATTGAGCTGTTTTTTCATTTTTTTTTTTTTTTTTTTGTAACCAAAATAGATCTTTCAGAAAATAGTGGCAAAGTGGGCGTTTTGAGCCGAATTTCCGCGCGAAGGAAGGAAAAGCACTGAAGAGCAGGCGAGAAACGTGTTTGTCACGTGATCAAAGTCGCTTATAACTCAATAGGTAATTGATTGATCAAAAAATGGAAAACACAGTTCAATTCCAAATCGCTTCCATGGCCAGGCTTTCCAATTTTATACCTTTCCGTTTAAAAATGAATTTGTAAATGTGTCAAAGCATTTTGCGCTTGTTGAGCTGGGCAGTTAAGAACAACATTAATATAATTAACAGAAAAATGTATGTAGTTTTCATAGCAAATAAAATTATAATCTCATTTATATGATTCTTCGGTGACGAATTGACTTTATCGTCAACCAAACTAACGTTTGATGTTTTTATATACGTTTTCAAATGTTTTATTTCTAAAAAAGTCTTCAGTAGCTTACTTCAGAACAGCTAAATTTGTCGATATTGTAAGTAATTTGAATTGCATTTTTCAAGAATTTGGGCTAAACAAGTCTGACAATCGATTGTACTCGTTTTACTTTGACTGTATTAACATTCGCCTTTTATAGAGTCTATTCCAGAAAACTCAAATGAACTTTAAAGTTGTCTTAGAAATTACATTTATTTTTTTCCACATACTAACGACATAAAACAATAAAGATATGATTTTTAAATCTTGGCTGTAGTTCATTTTCGAACTATTCGCATATTTATAGTTATTTTGACAGAAATTTTGGAGGGGATGAAATCCTGATGACCCCCCCCCCCCTCATTGTCTATGGCCTTCCCATAAGTAAGATCCGACCTGCGAGATTTCTATAAATTCAATAAACTGTCCTATCGGAAATTATTGATATTGTTTATGACGGTCGATTGTCTACACGTGGGATATGGGACCGAGGGGGTTTGTCTTCCGTGCTTCTAAGGGAACCTAACCCGTATTTTCGCAAGGTTTGTAAAAAAAAAAAAAAAAACACGGAAAATTCCGACCGATAATACCGACGGGCGCGATTGGATAGAACACAGCACCTTCCCTCTACCAGATTTAAGGGGATTCTTCACAGACAGCCACTATTATAAAGTATCCCATGTTAACCTATGGAGAAATTTACTTTGCTCTTTGTGAGATTAATATTTTAGATAACGGGATACGAATTGCTGCAATCTATAAAATAGAAGATTACTCACTATGAGTCTTTGCTGTATTATTTTTAAAACGTTTAAAAGTATTTTTAAATTTGGATTAAAGTTGGTGGTATTTGCAAAATCAAGGAGTTTATACTTCAAAAAATTATAAAAAATTATTGGAGCATCGCAGAAAGAAAAAAAAAGAAAAGATCCATAGAAGCTGCAAGTTTCCTCTTTTCAATGAAAAAAATTAACAATTATTATTTTCTTTAAAACATAGCAGAGTTAGAAGGAATTTTTCTCACAAGTAAGCTGATTTCTAAACGTGCAGAAGGATACATTTTTCAAGAATTGCAGCCGATGACGGATGGAATGGGGAAAGGGAGAAATTATCGAGATGCGTATCAAGTTACAAAATAACGGGAGAAAAGAGGGCAGGGGCGCCATTTCAGAATTTTCTTGGGGGGGGGGGGGCAAAGATTTCTTTGATGGCTGTGGTATAGCGAAGCGTGGAGTCCGGGTAGTCTTTAACCCCCCCCCCCCCCTCCTCTCCATGCCCCTCAAACTGGAAAATTTTACTGGATCATGGATGCAAAAAGAGTAAAAATTTCGAATATAAAATCACAAAGCCCAGATGAAAAATTCCGTTTTAGACAGTTTTTTTTTATTTTAGTAGGTTCAAGCTATTCATTTCGTTGGGAATATCCCATTATAGGCAGGTTCGTTTCTGAGATATTCCTTGTTAAAGCATGCACTCTATAATACACCTCCGGAGAGCATAAATATATCATTGTAAAACTTGAGAAAGCAAAATCTCATCTATAACCGATTTTTTTCTCAAACGGAAAAAAAGTGAACTTTGGACGAAAAAATCACCAGATAATTGTACTTGCTAAGACTTAAAAGAAACTTTTTCCCGTCCCTTACAATTCCTTCTTTAAGAGGTTTTACTATATAACGCTAAAACCTGTCAAAACAGACTCAACTATTAAACGAAAACATTTCATGTTCCGATAACAAAAAACTAATCATACAAGTAGGTAATTACATGTTAAGAAGGAATTTGCTTCCAGCTTTTAGCATTTCTATTTTCATAGATCTTACTGCAACTAGAATAAATCATAAAAATTCTTTAATACCGACTTCCATGCTGCCAACACATACGGCGAAAGACAAGGGGCACCATTGCAAAACTTTTTTGAGGAAACGGTACGGTAGTGGAGATTAATGCAAATACTTTTTTTTTAAACCTATTGGTGTATAATTAAAATATCTACAAAAGAAAAAAATATATATCAAGGCCTGTTTTACACATTTATAAAAATAATCAGATTGCAGATTTAATGGAAACACAATTTAATTATGTTCACTTAGATACAGCCATATTCAACCTTTTTATCTCGCGAGAAGCAAACACATGTTTGTTACCCGCAACATACTTAAAGAAGAACGAAAAATCATGCGTATAGCATAGATTATGAAACACTTTCCAAAACATTCACAATAATATAACAAAACTTCACATTTTACTAAGGGGAAAGATGATGTCTAAATGAACAATTTGGAAAACGCATAGCTGTAACGTATTTGAATAACCAATTGCTGCTACTGTCATGAATAGCCGAAGAAAATACAGTCGAACCCGGTTAAGACGCGTCTCAAGGGAGTGGACCAAAGTCGCGTATTAAGCGGGATCGTGTATTAAACGTGATTTGGATAATGTTGCAGAAACTGGGCTTATTTACACATCTAATAGTCTAAATGAAATTTTGAGCTTTCATTTATATGATTATGGTCGAAAATTGTGTTTTATGCGTATAATTAGATTTAAATTTAATTGTATCCAACTTTACTCAGTGTATCTTTTTATAATACACTGGAAAAATATAACTGGAATAATAACTGAAAATATATATGGATTAAAACATGGCTTTATTGTCGCTAATACGTGACAATCAAAGATAAAATAGCAAAAATAATTTTTCTGCTAGACTAATTTTTTTTAAACAAAAATATAAAATTTTGAAGCACAATCCAGTTGTTAAAATCATATTTAGTACTTGTAATAATGAGTACCAATATAATCTGTCCTTCTTTTTAATGTAAGAAAAAACTATACTCATTAATTTTTGTGTAACAAATATTGTTAGCATAGCAAAAGTAAAGAAATCATAAAAGAAGAATTAAACAGCCGCTGTCGTATTTGTTTAATCTTTGCGAGTTTCTTTTTCTTTTTTCTATAACATGCATTATAAAACATAGTTGTGATATAACGTACATTTAAATACTCACTAACAACAGTCATCCTTAATCATAATAATTTTCTGACGCATTTGAGCATCGTGAATTCCCCTATATATCTATCTCTACACAAGTAAAAATACACGAAGCGAGAGAGAAAGAATGTTAGGACACGAGATCAAAGAAAAATTGCAGTGTTGCTAATTTAGAGGGTTTTTTTTAAAATTCCAATAACTATTACTATATTCGATTAGTAATGTTCGCTTTAATTAATCTGTTATTAAATAAAGTAAATATTAGTAAACAGAAACAGTGTTTTTTATCTGAATGAAAAAAGCTGCTAAATTGGAAGCACTGGAGAAGCGAGGAGGAATTCGCATCTTCACCAATGAATTCGCGTCTTAAACGTGATTTTTTGCCACAAAGGACAGAAAATCTATCGCGTTTTAAGCGGGATCGCGTAATAACCGTTCGCATCTTAAACGTGATATTTTTTCATTAGTCTTGTGGGCAATGTTCAAGGGATCGGAAAAAATCCGCGTATTAAGCGGGATCGCGTATTAACCGTGAGCGTCTTAACCGGGTTCCACTGTATACGATTTTTTTGTGCAGCCCTGTATATGATCTATGGATGTGTCCTTGTAAACAAACAATAAATCCTATGCTCACCATAAGAACCTGGTAGTACACCTCAGTGATACATATATCAATTTCAGTATGTTTAAAATAGTGTAATATTATTAAAATACACTGCAAATGATTTTTCTCTATAGACCGTCCTGTAACTGAATTCTTTTGAGTGTCCCTGTAGATGAACCATAAATGCTACATACGTCATTTTCAATACCGAACATGCCATAGTAAACACCAATAACATATATCCATTTCATGGTAATCAGACTCTATTGACGCGAGTTAGAGCCCGGACCGACAGACAAACTGAATTCATAAACACTTTTCAGCTATGTTGGAAAGTGTTAAAATGAGTAATCCAAATAATAAAATAACATCTAGTTTAACAAAACAACATAGCAAAGTTAATATTACCAGTGGGGTTTAACGTTTGTCGCAGAGGAAATGTTGTCATAAAAGTTTAACGCCACTATTTCCGAAAAATAAACTTCGTGATAGATTTTTATTGCAAATATTGTAGAAAAAGGACCACAAAGATTGTTTTTTAAAATAGTGGCATTAATTTTTTATTTTCTGTGCCAATTTTTTGCGCGGCAAACGTTCAACCCCAAAAAGCAGTTTTAGAGCTATAATAAATATAAAACGAAAATAATATAACAATGCAGAATTTCCAAGTTACATATTTAAAAAAAAAAAAAAAAGAAAGAAAGAAAGAAAGAAAAAGAGAGAGAGAGATTTTCTCTATTAAATCAGTCTTTTGCTCAATGCAAAAACT
This sequence comes from Maratus speciosus, assembly GCA_963932465.1. NCBI lineage: Eukaryota > Metazoa > Arthropoda > Arachnida > Araneae > Salticidae > Maratus > Maratus speciosus. The sequence continues at coordinate 197,567,149 of OZ010796.1, read as the reverse complement.
TCTCTCGTTAATTGTACAAATATACAGTATAAATTTAATTAACTTGAAATAGTGTTTGGTTACTGTTGAACATAAAGAAATGTATACCATTGTAACACAGATAGGACTACATATAAAAAGATTTCTCTGTCTATAAAAACGGCAATTAAGATATCAACATAATTTTAAATGAATTATAAACAACAAAGTAAATTTTGCATTCTCGTGAAAATACATAAAGCAATAATAAACGTCTTAAATACTTTTTATGCACATCTCAGTAAAATTTATAAATATGGATTAATGATTATATCTCGGGCTGCACATAAAGCGTTGACGAGCCACATGCAGGTTGAGTATTGTTGACTTAGAAGAAAAAGTGCCATAATACGAGATTTTTAGGGGGGTTTTCTTTTCTTAGTCTTCAAATTATGTATAATATTTTTTCGAGAAATAACGTCGCAATTTCAGTATTAATATTTACCACTGGAGAGCAACTGTGGCAGCCTTACAGCGCACTCAATGTAATGTTATAATTAAACTTTAAATACATCTTTTGTAAAACTCCACTTTTTCGTGTTGTGGCATTCTTTTTCCAAGTGAACGATATAAACAAATACAGTATATTTACTTTAATTATATGTAAAATACAATGTTTGATATAGTTTTAGATAAATAAAATGTCATTATAATAATAAACTCGTTGTTAATAAAAAAAATATTTGCACTTGGTTAAGTAATTTTTGATTAAGGGGACAGTTTACCTCAAAATTGATCAAACAATCAATTTTCTTTTATTAATATTAAATGAAAGCCTGATTAATTGTGAATATTTTGACACCTCCTTTTTACCCATACGGCAACTATATCGCGAGATATTGTGCATTTTGTTAATACACCCAAATTAAAACTTTAAATGGCTTTTTCTTCATGTTCATATCTTCTTCACTTTCCTGTTTTAAAAATGCTAGGGCTTTTTTTGTATTTGAGATAGAGATTTAAACTTTTTTTGTACATGTTCTTTATTATATATGTGATAAATCTAAGCATAGAATTCAGTTTTTTTTTTCTTTTTTGACATAAAAGTATATGAAGATGTGTTAGATTTCAGCATTTTACAGCATATATATATATCTGTAAAAAAAAATTATATTTAAAGATGTATATAGATGTATATTAGATGTATCTAAAACTCCATGCGCAGTCTTGTGTACTACACATTTGAAAATCTTTTTTTTTTTTTTTTTTTTTTTTTTTTTTTTTTTTTTTTTAACTGGTCAAAAATATCAATATTTAAAAAATTACTAGAGATTTTAAAAAATTCAAATTTTTTAAAAATAGTGTTAAAATTTTAATTAAATATGCATTTAATTTTTTTAATGTACTTTTAGTTGAACATTGAAATGCAGTGAGTTCACAATTTGAACCATATTTTTTTTAAATAAACAAAATTGTTGTAAAGGTAAACTGTCCCCTTAAGTAATGAAAGGAAACATAAATAGAAACCTGTTTCAATTAATCCAATAAAGGAAACCGACGAGGACGCATTTTTGCAAAATTATCTACAAGTTCATCCAGATTGAAGGATTTTACTAATTTTTTTTCCACAGACATTAACAGCAAGCTATCTAATCTTTCGTTGCTGATTGTTGATCTCAAGTACGTTTTCACATGTTTTAAAACTGAAAAAAATCGCTCATTTGAAGCAGTGCTGATTGGGAGAGTTAAAGAGACTTTTATAACTTTTATTATTTCCGAAAAGGCTGTTGGCAGTTTCTCAAAGATATTAAGTGCAGTTATTAAATCACAATTTTCTCCATTGGGAAGCTGGTCCATTATATACTTTTTGGTAATTCTTAATTGGGATAAAAGGTAAATCTCGTCAAAATAATTAGGATAAAGCTCTAGAAATATCGTTACTTTTTCAGTTTCTAAGAAAAATTCATTTTCTGGATCTAATGCTTCAAGAGCTTGCAAAAGTTTTTGATTGCTCGTAAACCTTTTGTCAAATTCAGCTAGAATTCTGTCAACAAGAATAAAATATCTTCTTTTCGTTTCGGTTTCAAAAGACAAATTTTTATTGTCTTGTTCAGGAACACTTTCAGTAAAAAGATAAGATTGCAGTTTTGATGGAATTTTCTTTTTTCTTTTAACACATGCAGAATCCTCGAAACTGACGTTATGTTTCTGAGCAAAGTCCTCAGATTTCTTGAAAAGTTTACTCCATTCCTCATCAGAGCGAGAGTTATTTAATTCCTCTCTCACAACATATATAAGACTTGCTGCTTTAGACAAATTTATATTTTCTGATTGCAGTTGTTCTGAAAGATTATATGTTACACCTAAAATGTTTTCTAGTATGTAGAGATAAACGATGTATTTACGGGATTCCAATTTTGTTTTTAAGCCGATAGCTTCTGCAGATGCTTCCGTGTGAAAATCGGAAATTAAATCAAAAACCATTACTATAGCTTCATATGTATTTATAATCTTTGTGATAGAACGATGCCAATAAAACCAACGAGTCGCTGCGTTTCTTTCTAAAGTTAAAATAGTTTGGAATCCAAGTTCTTTTTGGCATTCGATGAAGAGTTGATACCTAGGGTTGCTATTGCAAATAAAGTTATACAAATTCTGTATAATAGCAAAGAATTCTTTTAAGTCCACTATGTTGCTTATTGTGTCGATTATAACTAAGTTAAGTCTGTGAGCATAACAATGAATGTAGCATGAATTTGGAGCCACTTCTTTTATTTTAGCCTGCACCCCATTAGCCCATCCACTCATAACGCTTGCTCCATCGTAGCATTGTCCCACACAAAAATTAAAATCAAGGCCATAGCTTGTTAATAATTCAATTATAAAGTTGCTCAATGATTCTGCACTTAAATCTTTCATATGATATGCACCCACCGCGCGCTCTCTAATGCAACCATTATGAACATATCTAAGAATTAAAGCCATTTGCTCCTTCTTAGAGCAATCTTTCGTTTCGTCCACTAACAGTGAAAAGTATCCCGCTTGCTTTACTTCTGATATTATTGTTTCCTTAATTTTTTGTCCAAAAACTGTTATTATATCATTTTGATATTCATGTGATGTATAATGACCATAGCGCCGTGACATTTTGGCTTTCAAATTTTCATTTTCTTCAGACATTGTTTCAAGAAATTCGATGAAATTCCCCCTGTTGCTGCTTTCTGTCGACTCATTGTGTCCTCTAAATGACAATCCTTGTCGTCGTCCTAAGAGACTTGCAACTCTAAATAATGTTTTGATGTGCTCGCGATTTTCTGAAATTTCTGTCGATCGTGTGGTGTACAGCTGAGAAGCAATAGATAAAGTTTTATTATCAGATATACTTTTAAAATTACTCCAGGCAGTCATAGATGATAAATGTCTCTCACTTTGAGAATGTTGGAAGAGCAAAGCTTTAGCATCTTTCCATTTTTTGAATCCTTTGTCAATAAAAGTACGATATCCCATTTTTTCACCTTTCAGCAAAAGGTTTTCTGAAAAATGACGACAAGCGAAACAATAAACAGTATCTTCTTTTTCCGAATATTCAATCCACTCATGTTGCTTATACCAATTAGGAGAAAATCTGCGCCCTTTTGTTAAAGGATAATTTTCAAGTACCGGTTGTAAAGGTGAATCAGTTTTCATTTTGCTTAAATGAGGTTTGTCTAGCATCGATGCTATATTTTGTGAATTTTCTTGATCTTCCAACAACCTGGAACTGGAAGCTGAATTTTCAGCGAAAGTGTCATTTTCGTGAAGTCCAGTTTCTCTGACATTTAAATCAACTTCTTTGCGTTTAGATTTCTCAAAAAAATCTTCTAACGATTTTTGAACTTTTTGTCGTTTCATTTTTAAGTGTTTAGGGACACTAAAGCGAAAAAATTCCAAGTACACGTAGAATAAAGATCTTTTCAGAGTTTCAACTACATCATCATACAAAAGCGTCGTTTTAAATAATAAACCTTTTGGCAATTTTTATCCCCCGATTCTACCCTAAATGGTAACCCTGTTATCCTGATTGGCTATATTCGAAATTTCCAGTGTTAGCAGATTTTATCGCCGATAACTTAAAAATCTGTCAATTAAAACGAATTTATAGAAATGTTTATACTACGGTTTATTTAGAAAGGGATAAAAGTAATATATTTCCTTCCCCTCCCCCCCTCTCCCCAACGCAAATAGTGGCGCCCATGGGCCCACCCAATAATTTGATCTTCTAGTCCCATTAATTTCCCTTGTTTCCTTTCCTTTTCTTTTTTTTTTTTTCACAATACGTTTATTTATATTTTGAATTCTCGGAAACAAAATTTCTTTTACTGACGTTCAAAACGTAATTTTGTTTAAAAAATAGTAGTGACAGCCGTTACAGACATGCAATAGCACTAAATGTGTCCATGTATATGCATAATTATTTCTTAAAAGACAAATTTACTGTATATTTGATCAGTGATCATAAAGCAGTGAGTGAAAATTATCCATTTTGCCATGACCCTGATATTCATAAAACTCTTAAGTGACTGAGATGTTCTTGCATTTTTTATTTGTAATAATATTTATGGTATAATAAATATTAATGCTTTTAGCAGAAACATTTCACGAATAACATAAACAAATAATAAAACAGGCCGTGCCATTTTGCTTAAAAATTTTGAGACCTACCCAATGTTTTTCAAAAGTTGGCGCCACTGAACACCAAATATTGATTATTTTTTCTTAAAATGAGTATAAACTGCAAATGCAAAACAGTCATAATATATAGATATCACTTTAAAATAACAGATAATTATTTTCATCGTGTAAGCATGATGCAGACAGACTGTCTGGTGACATTGGAGGATGTGGTTTATTCTCCAGCAAAATGAAATTAAATAGAAAGCACTATTTTGTTTTTCAGGGAAAAAATGCGAATACTAAATAAAGTCTGCAAACCGATTTTGTCCGTTTAAATCAATGATGAATTTGTATCTTTCGATAATTTCACCTGATATACTTATATGCTGGAAAAATTAATTTCTAACTTTTGTCTATATTTTCAAAATTAAAAAATATACTCAAAATTTAATATATACTTAAAATTTAATTTGTTGTATCCAAACATTTGCCGGCTCCCAAATTTTGCTCCCATGGGGTTTGAGCATATGCCTGAATCAGGATCAGGATTTATGTATAAAGTTTCTGCTATTTCTTAATGTAAAACTGATCTTTTTTCTTGGAACACTTTTTTACACTACGTAAAATAAATACAAATTCTTTGTTTTTTGCCCTGCATGTCTCTAATTGTTTCAGATTCGGCTCAATTTCGTGTTTGGTAATTCGTTTTTCAAAAGATAAAACCGCAATATTTCCTTAGGTGTAAAAACTTATATATTTGAATGTAAATGAGTATATTTATATGTTCATTCGTCTACATAAAGGATAAAGTTGATGGTAGGGATACTAGGGGAGCCAGCCAGGGGTTCTTAAGTTAAAGAACATAGGTGAAATCCAATTTTTTAATTTGAAAACTTAGATAGATTTTTACATTTAATATATATTTTTAATTGCCCACGAATAACACTGAAAAGCATTTTTGAATGAAAAATATCAATTACGTAGTCAAGTGAAATTTAGAAATTTATTAAAAGCGATTCTTTCATATTAGCCGCATGCCAGGAGTTAATAAGCAAAGAAATCACCATATAGAAGTCGCTCTGTTGCCTTTAAGCGCGTAGTTTAATTACGTGTCTCTTAAATTTGTGTTTTATTTATATTCTTTTACCATTTTATTTACTTGAAGGAATTTTAACTCGTTTTGGAATATTAGGATGGTTCTCGTTATGGAAACAAATGCTGAACTATTTATATTGTTTTAAGTGCAAGCATGTTAATCTTTCGCAATCGGGCAGCACGCTACAGGGAAAGATTTAAAAAGAAAACATGCTTGAAAATTATTTTTTAACCCATAAAAAATCAGTCAATTGAGATACAGTTTTTAAACAAATTGCTTTTGAAAAAACATCTTTTTCCTATTCGACGGTATGAAAATTGAAATTGTGCGATGCTTAGAACTGAAAATCGTAGCAAAAGCGAAATTTGCACGTCAGGTGTTGCCACCGTTCACATGCCCTCAACGTTACTTACGGACATGTTTTTGCTTTATAAAATTGATATTTACAGTGTACTGTTCCACAAATTAAAATATTGATTAATTTTGATTTGTTTCGGGTTAAAGTGTACCAAAATTGGGGTCAGATTTCGGTGTTTCTGATCAATAAATAATTGTTTTGAGATTTTGACCGAGTTTCTGATTAATTTAAATGGAATTTTCAAGTTGTGCAGGACTTCAATGGCTTCAATGCGTGAATAACAATAAAGGGGGAAAAAACCCCACGAAGCTGAGAAACAATCCCTTGAAGTGTTTTTTTTCTTAAAAATTGCTTACCTTTTATGCGATGGAGGAAATTCAACTTCGACGATGAATCATATAGTGTTTTAAGTGTCTGTTTGACGTTAATGTTTCTATCTTAATCAAATGTGACAAGTTATTTAAGTATTTGCGCAATCCGCAATTACTGAAAAGTTTTCATATAATGAATACGTGTTGTTTAAAAGAAGTTCTTCAAAATATGTTTTTCTTCTCAAGAATGCGAAATTTTTTGATACATTCCTGGACTTACTTCTAAACCTAAAAGCAATAAATTCTTCGGCATAATTATTGAGGCGATTTGGAATCGAATAGCGTTTTACATTTTCGAATAAATGTATCACGTCTTGAGTTATAAGCGATTACTGTATCATAGCGACCTTTCTCGGACTATATCGTAAGGAAATTCTTTACAAGTACTGAGATATCTTTCACCTTTATCGGAAAATGGGAAAGCGACTTCATAGTTTTTAATAACATCAGTAATCAAGTTCATGCGTCTAAGATTAAATGGTTTTTTAAATATGTGTAAGAAAGCTACAAGTTTGGATTTGAGAACAGACTTAAAAATCTTTTGAGTTATTTTGCAAGTTTTGGGGCTATTTGAATTTGAAATATGCGATTTACGTGTCTATTGTCTATATTACGCCTTTGTTAGTCATTCAATAATACATCTCCATTAATCACACACGTTATTTTACCCCATTACTCTTAAATTCGTAATGAATGCTACACTCTGAAATATCAAATTCTCTAAGGGGGGGGGGGGCTTCGCCAAGTCCCTCAAAATTTCCCAGATTGTCTATTATATCGTTGATAGTCATATAATATCTTCATTAATCTCGCATGTTTCCTTCCAGAAGGTTTCTTTTTTTTTTTTTTTTTTTTTTAACTTTTAACACAGGTTGCGTTCAGAAATGTCTAATTCCTTGGGGGGGGGGGGGGGAATGGCGCCCCTGAAAGAGGGTTGAGCCTTATTGCTTTTTTTCATCCCCTGGTCAGTTTAGAATCTTTCAGAAAGGGAATTGCTTTTTGGTATAAGATTATTTTTTTCTGTACTGTTGTGACCAGACCACTAGATTTCGTTTCTAACATTCGTAACAAATTAATCATGCAATGAGTTCCCGACACTCTAGAAGCGGACAATTACAATTATCCTCAAAACGAAGGAAGAACAAATGCAGCCAAACTTTGAAAATAATTAATACATACATAAATATACTGAAATATAAATTAATTATAGGTGTTTATTAAATATAGATAATTATTATTTAATTATAGGTGTTTATTAAATATACATAATTATTAAATAATTATACGTGTGGCCCAAGTTGGCTCTCTGTGCCTCTGCCCAATCTCTCGGTCACTGGTTGGTGAGGCCTCTGTCGTATCGAAATGCGATTTACATAATAAAACTTCTCAAAAAGTGGAATTTTTCATGAAAATAGGAAAGGAGAATCTGGAGTGACTCTGCTCGACTTTTCGAACACTCAAGGCTGTAGCCAGAAAAAATATTTTGTAGGGGGATTTGACCATGATTAGATCATTATCGCATTTTAGATTTTTTTTATTTTTCACCGAGTTATTTTCTTCTGATGAACTGATGGCTTCCATTATTATGAAACAGCCATTATAAATGAAGTGTTAGGTGCAGTGTTGCCAGTGGGCTACTATTTTGTTTTAATTTAAATTTCTTGATTGGCACCACTTTTTTAAACGTTAAAATACCCTTTGTTTTCGCTTAAATTAATATGTCATTAAACAAGTGGCATTTTACCATTTCAAAAAAGTGGTGCCAATCAAGAATCTGATAAAAAAAAATAGCCTATCTGGCAACACTGGTTAGGTGAAGATGAAAGAGCAGTCGTAAAAAGTTAGAAAACTGATGGCTTCCATTATTATGAAACAGCCATTATAAATGAAGTGTTAGGTGAAGATGAAAGAGCAATCGTAAAAAGTTTCCATTATTATGAAACAGCCATTATAAATGAAGTGTTAGGTGAAGATGAAAGAGTAATCGTAAAAAGTTAGAACTCTAACTTTTTACGGCTGCTCTTTCATCTTCACCTAACACTTCATTTATAATGGCTGTTTCATAATAATGGAAGCCATCAGTCCATCAGAAGAAAATTATCCTTTCCAAAGGTATAATTTCGATTGAAAAAAACTATTTAATACTTTGAGCAGAAAGAAGAGGCTACACCTGCAATTTTCATGCACTAATAAAATCACATAGCTTTGTACAGTTTTGTTACCTCTAAAATTTAGTACAAATTTTTGCCATATTTAATCGTTGACCATTGTTAGATTTTGGCGATTGAATTAGGCAAAATTTACCGGTAAGTTTTAGTGGGAAGAAAAAATCTTAGAAATTTGTAGCTATGCAGTATCAGTATCGTAATACTGGCGCCAAAAAAAAGGAAAAAAAAACTGCAGCAAAATAATTGAGATTCAACAAACAAAAAATCTGTCAAGCTCTTTTTCAAATAAACAATTTCATTCCCCGTTTTTCTTAAAAGTTACGGAAATGTACATCAAAGAAATATTGGTAGTACCATAAAAATGAATGAATTAAGTGAAAATTTATGTTTCATCTCCTTAGTGCGTGACGATTTGTGTCAATCCGGTTTATCCGAGTTTTTTGCTTATCCGAGGTGAGCTTGGTCGTGTAATCGGGACCGTGTTGGGTGATGGTTAACGGCATATTTATAGTCATCTTGACAGAAATTTCGGAGGGGATCAAACCATCAAACCGTGGTGATCCCCCCATTGGTTACGGCCTTGCGAACACTCTAGACTTGTTAGACATTCTTTGTCTGAGACTTGTCCAGAAAGTTTTTTTAAAAAAGAAGAAAAAACAAGATTTCTAATTTAAATTTCTGACGCAAGATTTGAACTCTGGACCTCTCGTATTGAAACTGGGTTGGGTTGGGTTGATTTTTGACGGCCGATTATCAACACGAGGGATATAGGCCCTAGGGGTAGTGCCCTCCGTGGGGGTCTTTCTAAGGGAACCTAACCCGTATTTACGCAAGGAAATCCAAGGTTTCGAAGAAAACCACGAAAAATCCGAAACGTTTAGGCCAATGGGCGCGATTATGTATTGAAACTGGAGACGGCATCTCCTCGCAGTGGCGCACCCGGGGGGGGGGGGTTGAAACTCAATATACCACTATTTTAATATAGCGAGCTTCGTATATTTTAATTGTTGAATTTTTTCGATTGTATAAAGGGAAAAACTCTTAGTAAAAAAGTGGTATGCAATGCCTCTAAACGCCCATCCAAGCTGCGCCACTGCCTTCTCACCATTAATACTTGATTCCATGAAAAAAAATCGTGGCAATATTTTTCACTTATATTCTGTCACATTTCCTTGGATATTTTCCGTATAGAATTGATTCCAAAAGTTTTGGAAATGGTATAACCCATTACCCGCTGGTGTTGCGTTCACGCAACGGTCGACATAAATGAACATATTAAAGTTATTTACATACCCACCACTATATTTCAACAAAAAAATGTTCTTACTTAAAGACGTAAAATTTTAAGATCATATAAAGCGAAAAATATGTTTCAGAGTTTGTGGTGGCAAGCAGCGTTCAGCTAAAATTTTGAATATTTCAACCTTATAGTTTTGGCTTTTAATGGGTTAAGAATGGATTAATACCTAATTCGTCCGCTGATTTTTATTGAAATTTATACAACTAGCCGCCCTTGGCGACCAGTTTGGTCTCCCTAAAAATTTATGTTTGGGAAAGTATGCTAAGTATTGTATCATGTTACTTTTATTCATAATTTAATTTACTTGGACTCACTTAAATATAATTAATATAATCCCTTAACACGTTCACGCCGGCGTGGTGGGTCTCACTCCACTGTCTCAGAGCTGCCAAGTCTTTGGCTGTTTGGATACCAGTATTTTAATACAGAAAATGTTATTTTATTTAATTAGAACAATTGGGCGATTTAAAGAAACAATATTTTCTCTAAAATAATAGTGGTATGCAAAAAGCCAGAGACTTGAAAACTCTGAGACAGTCGACTGTGACCCACCGCGCCGGCGTGAACGTGTTAAGCTAATATTAGTTTTTGTTGCATTAAAATATTTCAATTTGTATTTTCTGTAAGCAAGTAAAATCTATTGGTTTACAATGGAAGTCTATGGGAATTTGGCGAAATATTAGAGATATCACCAAGTTGTTTTGTGGCTTCCCTTTTGGCGAGGTATTTTGGTCGCCAAATTTGGCGATATATCGTCAAGTTGGCGACAGAACAGGGTCTCCCCTACGGTAACCCCCCTTATAGGTATGGAGTTGCATTAAATGCTGTTCAATAACCAGCGAGATGCATATCATTCTGGCGTTGCCATTAAACAATTAACAAATAATCGCGAATTCTGTGCCACATACGATAGAGTAATATATATATAAAGCTCCTCTGATGATTGTGTGAGTCATTCATAGTTTCTTTTATTACATACTGGTTTCATATATTCATTTCTGGATCATCATTAGAACTTTATCAATTTCTTCATATAGTTGTGATTTCAAATTTATTATATATATATATATATATATATATATATATTCTTACGACAGTGGGCTGTAGCTGTAACATATTCGACAAATGGAAACTGAATTGAAAGTCGCAAGAACCGTTTAGGGGTTATCATGTTTACTCTCACTTTCAATCGGTTTGTTCCTTTAAAGCCGAAAATCATTAAGAAGGGGAAATGTAAGGGATCGTACAGGAGTCGCATAGTATCAACGTTTAGTTCTGAATCCCCGTGAATCCGAACAAAATCACGAATTTTTGCTCCCACCCCCACTTGTCAACCTTCAACTTAACTTGATTAAAATATCGGTTAATATGATCCAGGTTTAAAACGTTTCTAACAAGAAAATTTATTTTTTGTAAGATTATATATGAAGACCTCAGCTGTCAAGGGGTACATGTGACAAAATTTAGATTTGGAGTAAATTGAGTTCAAAGTTGGAACATCAATAGTAATTGACTGAATTAAAACATGAAACTGTTGCGTATTTCTTAGTGGTCTTTGAATTTTTATTTCAATAACTGTTAAAAGAAAAGTGGAGTACAATATATATTTTTTTTAATTTACGCGTTTCCGAGCAAAAAATAATTCAAATTTGCGTCAGAAATTGGCTACTTTAGATTTGAGAACAGCCTTAATAAATTACATATTTTCAACTATCTACTTTTTATTATACAGCTTCGAATATTATGATGATTTTAATCCTCATTTTCTTCCTTTTAATGAATCTTTATTTTAATGTTGAAAAGCCTAGGAGTCTAAGTAATCATTAACCTGTTCGCCACTGAGTACTGGAGTATTATCAATTATTAGTGAATTATTTCTTCTCCCATTTGACTTCATAGCAAGATTTTTATTTTATTTGCATTAGTTCGAATATTAGACTTCGAAACATTTCATTCTGATATTGAAATTGTAATTATGTTTGAGTATCATTAATAAAATGGGACAAAATTGAGGTCCATATTTGGGTACCCAGGGAGCGAAGAGGTTAATGTTGCAATTGTATATTTTTATGTTTGGCGAACACAAAATAATCTAAAACATACTGTAAAATTTCCCCATAAGTACCTATGTGGTATTCTTTAAAAATAACTTAATTGTATGTTAAAAAAAATGGGAATTTTTTTTATAGAAATTGTGTCGGGCCGGACCGGGCCTGATTTATTTCATTTTTGTACGGCCCGGGCCGATTTTCCCTGATTTCGGTACGCGCCGGACCGGGCTCAGGCCAAACTTTTAATTTTTACTATGGGCCGGGCCAAGTTAGCTTTCGTTCGGGCCAGTCCCGGGGCGGGAAATTTCGGCCCGTGTAGGCCTCTACGTCTCACAGAAATCGTTTCTCCTTTCTACAGCATTAAAAAAAAAATCATTATATTATAAAACAGTTGTATTTTGCACAATAAAAGTTAAACCTCTCGCTGCGTAAGTAATTCTTTGCGATGAGCGTGTTTTAGAGAATTTTTAATCTCTTTTCACCGGTCCTTTACAGAGGAAATTTTTGTCTATCGTAATCGGGGAAATTGTCCTGATTAAACCAGACAAAGTTTTCGCTAAAAAATAACGGGTGCGAATAAGCAAATAATATTAATTTGGCAGAAACGTGCATGCCCGAGCATAGCTCGGGCTGCGCAGCGAGAGGGTTAAATGTGTTGCAAATTAGCCCAAAATATTTTCGCGATCGGAAGAGATAGCGAGAATCGAGGACAGTGTTGTCAGATCAATACGTTTTTAAAATTCAGATTGCTTGAGTGCCACCAGTTTTTTCGAATAGAAATATTCGCTTTATTTAATGACAGATGAAATAATGCTACAATGTATGTGAATTGTGCTATTTCTTTTAACGCTGCAGTCAAGCATTCTGATTTTTTTTTTTTTTAAGTCGCGGACTAGCGAAACTGATCTAGGAGCTGGATGTGGAGAGGGAGGAGGGAGTTGGTGTGAGAGAACTATTAGACCTGTTCACCTACAAATGAATGTAATTCAAATCAAGACATAATTTCTACCAAGAATATATATATATATATATATATATATCGGAGCCGTAATATTTTTCAGCACTAACAACCGTAGCTAACCTCCCCCCTCCCCCGCCCACAAGGGCTCCCACTCGGTCCGTTTTTTGAACACCACATTCTTTTCAGAGAAAAATCTTGTTTCATAGCTCCTAACTTTTACGCATTATTCCCACCACTATTTTTAATCAGAAAAATAATACCTTACTTAATCCTATGTTTCCGATGATTAAATAGGAAAAAAAATCTCTATTAAAAAATAGCGGTAGGAAAAAAGTGTAAAACTTGGCAGCTATTTTGTTTATAATTTTCCTCGAAACTTGCCTCGAAAAGTGTTATTGTTGCAAAAACCTACAACGAATTTTTCTCTTACGAAATTCTTGTTTTCAAAAAACGGACCAGTGTGAGCCTTAACCCCCCCCTCCCCTCCCACCCATATTTTCACCAACATATTTCTATTTCATACATAATTTACAAAATTTAAAGAATTTTTTTCTTCAACAAAACAAAATTTTAATATATTTATATGCAATTGAAATTGCTGAATTTTCTACAAAAAAATTATATATATATAGATATTTATATGCATTTTATTATATTTAGCATATATATTTATGTGCTAAAATCTAATGAATGAACAGCTCGCAAAAGTATTTATTATCAGGATTGGAGATATTTTAGAAATATTTATTTTCCAAGGTTTTTTTTTCTATTTCTTTTTTTTTTAAGAACCAAACAAATATGAGAAACAGCGCTGTTCCGATTGGCTTCGATCCGCTGCATTTATTAACTCCGGTGACGGTGAGATACAATACAGCTAATATTTAACACGTTCGTTGCCGCGTCACCCATAATTTAGACACCGCCCCCTGAATACTAGGCCTGAGCGCTGGACCTAAAATGGCGGCTGCCCAAGGCGGATTTTTTTCAGCGTGTGTACGGTCCCTTAAATATTCCTACCAATAATTTTTTGAAGTTTTATCCGCTTCATTTTTCTGAGAATAAATAAGGTAGAGAAATCTTTTATAAAATACTGGTGTCTACATTTAAGGGACCGTACATACGCTAAAAAAAAATCCGCCTTCGGCAGCCGCCATTTTTGTGTGAGCGCTCAGGCCTAGTATTCAGGGGGCGGTGATTTAGAGATGAGACAGGCTCAGCTCGAGACCGAAAGCCCGAGCCCGTGTCGGGCTTGGGCTCGATTTTTATATCAGTTTTCGGGCTCGGGCTCATTCTTTTAAACTTGACATTTTGATTTATTCTCGTACAGAAAAATACAAATAGCTTTTTTTTCTTAAAAATTAGTTATTTCATTTTTAGTCATTTTAATGTTATTTTGATCAGATGAAGGGAAAGCATAAAAAGAAATTTTCTTCCTTTCTTGTATTATAATTGTGATATTTTAAGATTTATATCCGGTCTTGACAGGGACGATCTGCTGGTGGCGCCAGTCGGAATATGGCGCCATTTGGATATTTTTAATAAGAACGTTTATTTATAATAATAATTATTATTTTAGAGATGTAACGCAAAATGAAGATTTTGATTTATTTTTAGTCAACAAACAGGCTTGCGAATTTTTAGTGTTTTATTGTGTGCGAGTTATAATAGCTCTTTATATGAAAATAACGTTAGTGATTCTATCCATTTTTCATCACGGGCGTTGCTCATACAGCTGCTTTGCGCTTCACATTCGCGAAGTCAATTTCATTTGGAAGTAAATATAATTAGCGTAATTGTTACTCCGATAGAAAGCAATCGAGCAGTGTTTTCTCTTTTCCTATAAAAGCTTCGGATCTTTCAGAATAACGGAGTCAAATTTTTAATTTAAGCTGATTTGCAAGGACACGAGAATCACGAAAGATTGTTTTGAGGAAGGAGTGGATAATAATTTAAGATGTACACCTTTTATAGGGAATAGAAAAACGTTGTTCGATTCTTCGACATATAAGTAGTAATTTCTGCAAATTTCGTACATTTATCGATATAACGAATTTTGTTAATATGTCCATCAGATTTGCTTGTTAGGGAATCAAATAAGATAATCCTTTTAAGAAGGTACAGTCGGACCTCTATTTAACGAACCTCTATTTTGCGAACTTTTCCTTGGAACCAAGAACAATTTGCGAATTTCTTCATAAAATAACCTCCAAATAGCGAAGTGCATTCTCTATTTAACGAATTTTTTCTTGTGATCTAAATTTTTTTTCTCTCCATTTCTCAAAATATTTCTGGACATTTCAAACTTATTCTTTGTTTAAACACATTTTATGATGTTCAATGGCCTTGAACTGGTTTTACCAGGCGCCTTCTTTGTCAGCAGTGAGAATTTGGTAAGTACGAAAGACGATAATCCCTTAGAGTAACTTAAAAAAAATGTGGATACAGATGAGAAAAGAAGAAGAAATTATCCATGATGTGCTGATTCATGATTGTATTTCACTTAATTCTGAAATTGTGACCTCGGAAACACTATCCGAATTGGATATTTTCGACAGTGTGAAAAATAAAAACAATACAGCAATGAATTGCGAAGAAGACGAATATGATGATGATGAAAATGAGCATGATGCAGGAATTAACAAAACTTCGTATGATGAAATGCTAAAATCAACAATTGAAACAATCCGACGTGGATTATAGTTAGAAGAAAATATGCATGAAGGAGTTTTTGGTCATTGCAAAGATGGGAGTCGTATTATGAGAGAAATCACTTTTTAAAAGAAAAAACTCAGGCAAAATTAACCGGGTTTTTCAGAAATTAAATTTAAGGACGCATATGTTAATGTATGGTTAAAATTATTTATAATAATAATAATAAGTACGATAATGTCATTAAAATTCGTTAATTTTAATGTAAAATTGTTTACTTTAAAGAGAAAATAACAGTGTATTCCCGCACAATGTTTTGTTTTCCTTGCAGATTTCAAGGACTTAAACACATAGAACAAATGAATTGATGATGGATATTGGTGGGTAAAATAAATAAAACAAATCGATATAATTTATTTAAAAAAATGTGATTAATTACTTTTAGTGAAAATATTTAATTTTTATCAATTTAAAATCTGTTTTATGTAGTTTAAAGTATTTTAAAAGGTGAATCTCTATTTAACGAGTTTTCCATATAGCGAACTTTTTTCTGGGATTTAGCGACTTCGTTAAATAGAGGTTCGACTGTATATATGTATTTGATACGAAATTTCTTTTTCGATAAGATTGAATGTAAATAATGTAAATTTCATACAATTAATTGTGAGCTGGGAATTAATAGTTATTTTTACTTCCATGAAAGACGTTGTTAAAAACAATTTGATTTACTCTCGTTTGAACAATTTTAAATTTTATGATTTCTTATTTATTTATTTATTTATTTGTATTGCATACTTTTGGTATCGGGCTCGGCCATGCTCGGGCTCTGATGACCTAAAAGTCTTTCGAGCTCGGGCGGCAGAGCCCGATTAAGGTTGTAGTGGGTCCAAGGCCCAGCACATTTTCGGTGTCCCTCGTACCAAAATAGTAGCTAGATCCCCCCCCCCCCCTTTGTGTTTATACGAGGGTTTATCATTAAATTATCATATCGTCATATGATAATTTGGTTGCCAAGTAACCAAATTCGTTTCTGTTTTTGAGAAAATAATTTCAGGAAATTGCAATATTTAGAAATTTTTTTCTAAATAATTTTATTAAATTTGGACCCTCTCAGCAGTGGGCCCAAGGCCATGGCCTAGTTGGCCTATGCGGTAATCAGGCATTGTCGGGCGGGCTCGGATTTAAAAATCAGAAAAGTGAGCCCGAACTCACCTCTAACCCATATCTGTGTGGCGGGTATGCTTCCGCGGGAGCATTGTCACACATATATGAGTGACGCTCTTCGTGTTCAAGTAAATAGGATTTTCAGATGGATTTTTAAAAGAAATTTAATGGAATAAGCGCTGAAATATAAATATAGGATACACAACATAAAAGTACTAAAAATATATACATTATACTATACTTTTTATTGATATTTAGGACATATCACATTATACTATGTCAGTAACGAACCTCGATATCGCGTGCCACAGGTGACTATTTTTCAGGGCTGTGGAGTCGGAGTCGGTGTCGGGCCCATTTTTGAGCGAAAGAGTCGGTGTCGGAGTCGGATCTGTTAAAATTCCCAAAGTCAGAGTCGGAGTCAGAATCGTCCTCAAGCAGGTCTGAATTGTCGGAGTCGGAGTTGGCCCATTTTTTAACGAAAGATTCGGAGTCGATCAGTTAAAATTCCCGGAGTCAGATTCGGAGTCGTCCATTTTTTCCACCGACTCCGTAGCCCTGCTATTTTTATATTCTGTTTGTACCACTGTTTAAAAAAATACATTTTGTAGTGTGTTTTTCTTCCAAATGTTGTCCAATCGTACGTAAAAAGCCGACTCACGCTGAGCGACGAACGTGTTAAATATTCACTAGAAATAAAGACATATCGTAGCTGAATTCCGGTGTGCCCGACGCAAATTTAATACAGATTTAAATTCGAGACATCCCAAGGTTCGTATGGGTCCCATTATTTTCTTGGTGAAATAACAGTATTTTTTAAAAAATAAATCTAATACGAACGCGCGAAATTTCCCCTTATTTAAGGAGAGATTTTCCATAAGAAAATACTTGTATAGAAGAATTTTCTCGTCTGTAAATTCCAGGACCCGTACGAAACCTGCATTTGTTAGATTTAATAATTTGTTTACATGACATGACTATTAACCCTCTCGCTGCGTATTTGTTTTATCAAAACCCCTTCGCGACGAGCGTCTTTTAAGAATTTTTATTCTTTTGTCACCGGTTTTTCAAAACAAAAATTTTTGTCTAATTTAATCGAGAAAATGCTCCAATTAAATACGGAAAAAATTACAATAAAAAAGTGGGAATAATCAAAGAGGGTTAATTAGACGGAAAAAATGCATTCTTTAAAGACATTAAGTGGTTTTACAAACATACCACTGCCTCCGAAAGGGTTTGTATTCTTTAAAGGAATCTTAATTATACGTCGGGCCAGATCGGGCCGGGCCGGGTCTGTTTTCACTGATTTATGTACGGGCCGAGCCGTGATCTGCGAAAATATAAACGGGCCGGGCCGAAATTATAATTTTTACACCGGGTCGGGCCGATAGCTTTCGTTTGGGTCGGGCCGGGTTCGGGCCTGGAAATTCCGGCCCGTGCAGACCTCTACCCTTAGTGTCGGCCATTGTCTAAATTATGTGCAAAATGTACAAATTTACAAATATGCGCTCAACAATTAATTGTAATTATTTATAAATACAAAACCAAAATCTTATTTTATTTTTAAATTTAATTTATGTAATATTTGATATTTTAGGTTATCTAATGTGGATAACAAATACGCAAGTTGCCACAAAGAAATAATAAATAATAAATTAAAAAAATAAAATAAAAGCATTATTCGCAGAAGAAATCTAGTCAAGGCGGTAAAATTATTAAAGATGTTAATGGATGGACAAAGTTTTCATTCACAAATTCGATCACGGCTTAGGAGAAAAGAAGAAAAAATATTGAAGAAACTGATTTAGTATTTCCAATTACTAGATCAGCGGAGCACTTAATGCATTGATATTGTTACAAAGTAGTAATAATTATAAAAATACTAGAAAACAGGAATTCTGCTTTTCAGAATTTATTTCACTTTTAAGACTTAAAATACAAGCTTTTATTTTACATAAAATGACGTCATTTGCATCTGCTGAAGAATTCCACATTTACGATCCAATCTTAAACAACATCTATAGGAACGTATGCATACGACATCACTATCGCGGAATAATACACAAACCCAGCAAAAAGTGATGTCGTCTTTCTAGAAACTCGACAAAAAAATCAGCTGTCTAATGATTCAGAAACTTTCATTTGCGTGTAACGTTAATATGGATACTGAAAATTAAATATAGTTTATAACAGCTCCATGTTTTATAAGAAATAATTCATTTATATTATTTCAAAACTCTGAAAATGTTATTACACACAGATTGAGATTTCATTCTTTCAGCTTTTTGATAGACTTAAATAATTGCGGAGAAAAAAAAAAGTCACACATACAGTAGAACTCCGTTAATCCGAACCCCGCTAATCCGAACCAAGCTAATCCGAAATTCCGCTTAATCCGAACCGATTTTTTTTTTCGAAAATTGTACTTGAATTGATTAACTTGAAAGATTAAATTTCGAAATTTTCCAGATTACAGGATGAATGTCGGGAAAAACGCGTAGAATTTAGAATTAAACAAAAAAATGACAGTAAACCATGTTTTTTATTCTTTAAATAGCTTGACTAGAACAAAAGAAAAAAAAAATACTCAATAATGTAAAAGTACAGCATATGTACACGAATATGAAATGAAAACGTGCACTGTAAGCTTTCTCATGTAAGCCATCTTAAAAAATTCTCGAATATCAGTTTGTTTGCTAGTCACTATAAAATTCATTTTTAAAAGGCAATAAGTATTTACAGTCGGACCTCTATTTAACGAACCTCTATTTTGCGAATTTCTCTATTTTGCGAACTTTTCCTCGGAACCAAAAACATTTTGCGAATTTCTTCGTAAAATAAACTCCAAATAGCGAAGTGTATTCTCTATTTAACGAACTTTTTCTTCTGATATAATTTTTTTTCTCCCTATTTCTCAAAATATTTCCAGACACTTCAGTCTTTCTTTTACACAATTTATAATGCTCAATAACCTTGAATTAGTTTTACCAGGTGCCTAACTCAACGAGAGCAGTAAAATCCCTGTCATTCTTTGCATTTCATCCAGGAAATACAAACTTTCAATATCCCCCTTTCACACTCAAAAGGGCTGTTCTGTAGTAAATAAGTTTCAGTTATTAAATTTAAGGACGCATGTAGTAATACTTTTTATAATAAATACGATAATGTCATTAAAATTCATTAATTTTAATGTAAATATTTTCTTTCTTGTTGTCCTCACAGATTTTTTTTTTATGGGTAAAATGAATAATAATAATAAAAAAAAATATGATTTACAAAAAAAAGTGTGATTAGTTAAGTTTTTTAATAATGTTTAGTTTTTATGAATTAAAAATCTATTTTGTGTAGTTTAATGTATTTAAAAAGGTTCATCTCTATTTAACGAATTTTCCACATAACGAACTTTTGTTCGGGATTTAGCGACTTCGTTAAATAGAGGTCCGACTGCAATTCAGATGATAAAAATTTATTTTCACTTTCAAAAGTTTGATTTCGCAAATTATCTACAGAAATGTATTTTCTTCCCTTTTCATCGTCGTAGTGACAGAGCTATTTATAGATTCGCGATGTTGAACCATTTGTTAATGGGTTGATACGTAATTCCTCATTCTAAAGTTCCATTGGATTATTATAAAAATCAGGAGTGATTAAACAAGGGATACTATTTTTTCGGAAAGTCGTGCCTCATTATCCAGCATGCCGGACTTTAGGATACCGGATTAGAGGATGTTTATTGTACTAGTACAGTCGTCCCGTTTAAATGAATACCGACGGTTCCAGAAATAATATTTGATTAAACGGGAAATCATAACTGTAATATTTAATGCATAATAAAATAGCAAAATAACCATCGGGGGTATATTTAATTAAAAGCATAATAAATCGTTAATAGAATAACAAACTAAAATAAATACAAATGCTAATATAAAGTAAATACGTATTATTTTAATGTCTCTTCATACATTTATATGGTTCACATCCCACTTAATGCATCTCGTTTGAATTTGGTAAAAACTTTACTATTTCTAATTTACGTTACTTATACTGCCTTAAAAAAATCGTTTAAAGTGTTCGTTTAAGTGCAATTTTAAAGGAGTAAATATCGAGTTATTTTTGGGATGAGTGTAAAATATCACAACTATCATCTCGAGTCTCGAAGTGATTGCCATTAAAGCCTGGTTAACAGCAAGAAGTGATGGTGGGGAGATCAATTCGGGGAAATCATTTGACCTGTCCATTATACACCTGCCGACCGAAATGATTGCAGGAAGAACTGAAAATTTGTTTTCAGCCTAAAAGAACCGAAAATGACAAAAGGTGGAAAGAAATTCCAGCTGAAACGTGCTTTCCGCGCCTATTGTCAAACATCGATTAAACAGTTGTTATTCGATTAAGCGGGGACGTTCGTAAAAGGTGTTTGGTTTAAGCGGGGGAAAAATAACATAGAACCAATAGGAATAAATTCGGCTCCGGAGGATTCGATTCGAATAAGCGGGTTATTCGATTATCCGTGACCCGATTAAGTGGGGAGGACTGTACTTATAACTTGCATTTTTTTAACACGCACCTTTTCGTTTCTATTTTTATCGAAATTTCGGATATTTTTTTGTAATCCGAACTGTCACTGGTCCCAATTAGTTCGGTTTAGCGGGGTTCTACTGTATATACTTTAAAATATGTTTAACTCTTTCAGGGGCAAGTACTTTTATTCGTAAAATGTTGAAATAATTGAATGACACCAGTATTTAAAAGAAATTTTATTTGTAAACAAGTAAAAGTATATTTTCGCGTACTTAATAAAAGTGAAATTTTCATTAAAAAATTCGGGTGCCAATATGGTAAATAGGGATTAAAATTATGTGATGCCGTGACAGCATCACCGCCCTTCAAGGGGTTAACAATAGAAAGACGGGAAGTTTTACTCAAGTTTTATAAAAATACTTTTATACCAGAATTTTTATTTGAAGTTGTTTAACTTATTTATTTAACCTTTTTTTTTCTCTTTGTATCTAATAAACCTATTTTATGAAGGAATTTCTGGTACGAACCGATATACATTCCTTTGGTACATGCCAAAATGCCCCCCCCCCCCCCTCCTGTCGTCTTTCTAGTGTTAAATAGCAGACAATATTCTTGGCATAGATCGTTTTTATGACAAAATGAAAACAAAAAGATATAGTAATCTACTATTTTCCCTTTGCTTTCTACAGAAATAGAGTGCTTCAATTGCCGCCATTACAGAAATGGCTTTAAAAACTAAAAAAAATTAATACCTCAAAAATAAATTGAGATGAAGTTTTCAAAAAAATTGTATTTCAAAGTCACTTTTTTTCTCCTATACGACGCTGTAAAAATTGAAAATGTGCGATGCTCAGAAGTTAAAAAAATTGCAGCAGATATTATTAGTATTTAACCGTACAATGTTACATCTGCTTCGGTAGGGCTGGCTTATGTAACGGAATTTTATTTTTTAGGGGCGGCACTTTAATTCTGCCCGAAAGAAATAGAATTTAGGGGGAGGGGGTAAAAAAGATAAGAACAATCACTTGAAATATGTTTTATTTTATTTGTTAAAAATTACTTCTGTTTTTTTTTTTCTTTTGATCAATTGAGGATTTGAAGTGAGATAAATTTAAAGACATATTTCTAATATCATATGTTCGAAATGTTCCGCTTTCTTTATAACCACCATTTCCGAATAATAATCTCTGTCTTATTTAATCGTAAATTTTGGGCATTAAATAAAACTAATATATTTATTCGGAAATAGTATTACTTAAATATCGGAAGATTTGGAAGCAAAGCACTAAATTGCACACTTTTTGTTGGGGTGGGCTAAGGAAATTACTCATTATTCAAGATGATTTTCAATTATCGAATTCTTTTTAAGTGTTGTGTTAAGACAGAAACTAGACTAAATCGAAATTTTCTTCTGGTTTCCGGTCGCTTGTGATTCCGTCTTAGCATGCATTACTATTTAAAATACAGTAGAACTTCCTTTTAACAAAGTCTCTATTTAACGAATTCTGAACCTTAACTTTGAACAGCATTAACATCTAAATCAATCTCCATGTTACGAAAAATATATGCCATATAACGAAGTTTATTCCATTAGGGGTCTCAGGACTCTTAAAATTGGAAAAAATGAAAAACAAGTGGGTAAGTGTGATCACAGGTAGCACAAAGGGTTTCGTTTAATATTCCTTTCAAAACACTTTATATTTTGAAAAATTTGTTAGTTCCACATTTCGCAACCAGGCGCGCACTCTATTCTAAACAAACCTCTATCCGAACGAAACTCCATTTTACATACTATCCGTATATATATTAGTCGAAGGGATTGGGCCCATAGCACCCGAGATAAGTAGGCGCCCCTGGCGGTAAAAAGTGGAACTAAAATATGTAAGGCTATGGTACATAATATGAAGGAATGGTCAAAGGGGTGTCGGCAAAAGTTGGAAAAGTGCTCCCCGGGTGAAAAGGGCGGAGGTTAGAAAAATTGCTTAAAATATACAAGTTAGAGACCGGAGGAGTAAATAATATAAGACTTTTTGAAAATTTTATGATTTGTCGTGTGGTCTGAGGTATTCAGCTATACGTATGCAAAAATTCATGTCTCCAACTTAATTAGGGGCTCTCTTAGAAGGAATTGCTTAAAATATATATGTGGTAGCTCAAAGGGTTAAACGTAAGACTTTTTCAAGATTTTATGATTTGTCGCCTGGCTTCCGGTGTTCTGCTATAAGTATGCAAAATTTCAAATCTCCAATTCAATAAGGGGCTCAGTTAGAAATAATTGCTTAAAATACGCATGTGGGAGTCCAAAGGGTTAAATGTACGACTTTTTCAAATTTTTATGATTTGTCGCATGACGGTGTTCAGCTATAAGTATGGAATATTTCACGCCTCCAACCTAAATATGGTTTCACTTAGAAAGGATTGTTTAAAATACACATCTGGGAGGCCAAAGGGTTAAATGTACGACTTTTTCAAAATTTTATGATTTTTCGTTTGATGTGAGGAATTCAGCTATACGTATGCAAAATTTCACCCCTCCAACCTAATTAGGGGCTCACTTAGAAAGGATTGTTTAAAATACACATGTGGGAGCCCAAATGGTTAAATGTACGACTTTTTCAAAATTTTATGATTTGCCGTTTGATCTGAGGTGTCCGTCTATAAGTACGCAAAATTTCACGCCTGCAACCTAATTAGGGACTCACTTAGAAAGAATTGTTTAAAATACACATGTGGGAGCCCAAAGGGTTAAATGTACGACTTTTTCAAAATTTTATAGTTTGTTGTTTGATGTTAGGTATTCAGCTATATGTATACAAAATTTCACTCCTCCAACCTAATTAGGGGCTCACTTAGAAAGAATTGTTTAAAATACACATGTGGGAGCCCAAAAGGTTAAATGTACGACTTTTTCAAAATTTTATAGTTTGTCGTTTGATGTGAGGTGTTCAGCTATAAGTATGTAAAATTTCACGCCTCCAACCTAATTAGAGGCTCACATAGAAAGAATTGTTTAAAATACACATGTGGGAGCCCAAAAGGGTTAAATGTACGACTTTTTTCAAAATTTTATGATTTGTCGTTTGATGCGAGGTGCCATCTATAAGTACGCAAAATTTCACGCCTGCAACCTAATTAGGGACTCACTTAGAAAGAATTGTTTGAAATATACATATGGGAGCCCAAACGGTTAAATGTACGACTTTTTCAAAATTTTATGATTTGTCGTTTGATGTGAGGTATTCAGCTATATGTATACAAAATTTCACTCCTCCAACCTAATTAGGGGCTCACTTCGAAAGAATTGTTTAAAATACACATGTGGGAGCCCAAAGGGTTAAATGTACGATTTTTTCAAAATTTTATAGTTTGTCGTTTGATGTGAGGTGTACAGCTATAAGTATGTAAAATTTCACGCCTCCAACCTAATTAGAGACTCACATAGAAAGAATTGTTTAAAATACACATGTGGGAGCTTAAAGAGTTAAATGTACGACTTTTTCAAAATTTTATGATTTGTCGTTTGATGCGAGGTGCCATCTATAAGTACGCAAAATTTCACGCCTGCAACCTAATTAGGGACTCACTTAGAAAGAATTGTTTGAAATATACATATGGGAGCCCAAAGTGTTAAATGTACGACTTTTTCAAGATTTTATGACTTGTCGTTTGATGTGAGGCGTCCATCTATAAGTACGCAAAATTTCACGCCTGCAACCTAATTAGGGACTCACTAAAAAGTTTTGTTTAAAATACACATATGGGAGCCCAAAGGGTTAAATGTACGACTTTTTCAAAATTTTATGATTTGTCGTTTGATGTGAGGTGTCCTTCTATAAGTACTCAAAATTTCACGCCTGCAACCTAATTAGGGACTCACTTAGAAAGAATTGTTTAAAATATACATATGGGAGCCCAAAGGGTTAAATGTACGACTTTTTCAAAATTTTATGATTTGTCGTATGATGTGCGGTGTCCATCTATAAGTATGCAAAATTTCAAGTCCAACATGTATAGTTTCTGAGAACGGGCTCTGTGACGGACAGACAGACGGACAGACAGACGCACGGACAGACAGAGAGAGGAGCGAGACGAATAGGGTTTCGTCAGATGAACGAAACCCTAAAAAAGACCATTTTCAAAATTTAATATCTTAAAATGTACCGTAATTTCCGGTGTATAGCCCACGGATCAAGCAATCGCGTTTCGACCCAGAAATTTTTAAAAATAAAATGTGACATTTGAGATCACGGTAAATATTTGTCTTCAAATACTGAATAAAATTTCTGGGCCCAAACTGAATTGTTTGATCTGCGGGCTATACACCGGAAATTACGGTATTGGATTTTAAGATACAATTTTAATTGAAAAAAAATATATATAAATATGTTCTTTCATTTCATGTATTTAAAAAAATTATAAGATGCAGAATTAGCATTTACAGGGGGCTCCAAACTGTTAGACATTTGACGAGCGAAAAATCGGCATAACAGCTTACGCGCACGATTACAAAATAATTATTGCAACTAGAATGAAAATTTTGATGCCTGCTTATACTTCTGATTGTAATAATTACCCTGAACCTAAATAAATTTTATTAAAAGCTTTTTTATATTTTTAATACAAAGTTGTATTTAGCTAATGCAAAATTAAGAAAATTTCAACAGTATAATCGCCTAAAAAAATACTGTTTTGAACAATAAAAAAGAAATTTGAGGTTCAGTTTATACAGACTAACATGAAACATATGTTTTGAAAATTTCATGAAAAAATATTCATAAGTTTTTGAGATATCGTGCGCGTTATGCACAAAAACGTCATTTGGAGAAAAATGGCTTCAAAGTTTCCGAAACGACCCTTCAGCTATTGAACGTGTATAAATGTAAAAGCCATAACTTCAGTTCTAATAGGAATTTCAAGGAAACAATTATATCAAAATGTTTAGAAAAGATAAGAGTTTAACATCTAAAAAAAATTAATATTTCGAAAATTTTAAAGCTTTAAGAGTCCTGAGACCCCTTAACGCAACTGAGCCGCTTAAGAAAACTGAATATCCTACACGGAGACATATTGCAAAGTGTAAAAAAAATGCAGTGAAGAAACTTCTACGGGCGACGAAAATAATAATGAAAAATAAATTAAAAATCTTCAAAAAAAAAAAAAAAAAATCTAAAACCCTTTGACACAATAAGAAGACTTTTTTTAAATTTAAGGGTTTGATATACTGAGAAAAAAGGGAAAAGGTACGCTGCGCTTCTGTTTTTGTTTACTTCTCTTTATTATGTGGCTAATTCCATGAAAACTTGTCATGTCTGTCACATACTACGATTTTTGGCTACCAGTATTTTAGAACGGAAAAATGTAACATTTTTTCGGAGATATCTCATCAATTAAATAAGGTGAAGCAAACTTTTCGAAAATAACGGTGGCCAACAAGCATAGCGATTTTCAGTTGTGTGACAGACATGACAAGTTTTCATGGAATTAGCCATGTGTTTTTTTTTTTTTTTTTTTTTTTTTTCTTGTTTTGTTTCTTTGTTTTTTAGATATTATTCAAATTAAAATTTTCTCATATGCCTACACCGCATTAAAAAAAAGAAAAAAAAATGTAACCGTCCGAATTGAAGTACATTTTTCCAATATTTCCATTTTATAATCATAGCTGCCAACCTCAAACTAATGTTCCGTAATACTTGCGTTAATTTGACTCTGGTTTAATACGTTTCAAATCAGAAAATTTTTTTAAGAAATGAAAATAAATATGTTTCGCTTAGAAACCTGGAATTAAATAAATAAACATTCTTTAAATAAATTTTCTGGTTCGAAATGTGGTTAACCTGGGTTAAATTAATCCAGACATTACGGAAGATTGGAGGAAGGTTGGCAGCTATGAATTATTTTCCGATTTATGAATGCGTATTTTATCCAGTGTTGCCAGATTGGGGGCTTTTTTAATTCAGATTATTTGACTGTCAACACTTTTTTAAAATAGTATAATTTGCTTATTTTTCAGAATTTTTAAACCATTTTTAAATAGGGCGAATATTTCTATTTCAAAAAAGCGGTGACAATCAACAATCTGGGGACAAAAATATCCCAAATCTGGCAACACTGATTTTATCATAGAAATTTTATCAATTTGATTTCTATTTAACGAATTTTCTTCATAACGAAGTGTTTAATTGTAACGATGAGGCTTCGTTAATTGGAAGTTTCGCTGTAAATACCAGTGCTGGACTCCCAGCAACCAGAGCTTTAAAATTTCGAAACGATAGGGGAAAAAATGCTGAAAGAACTTGCCGTTAACCCATTAACCGCCAAAACTATTACGATAGAAATTTTCAAATTTCTTGTTGAAAGTAGTTTGCCACCACAAATTCAGTAAGGTAAATTTCGCTTTACTAAAATAGCAAAATTCCTGCCAATAAATAAGACATTTTTTTTAAATTATAAAATAGTGGTGCCAATGTAACTAATTCATTGCATGAGCAATTATTTTGAATGTTGCGTGAAAGCAACGTCAGCGGTTAATGGGTTAATAAATAATCTCCGATAAACATTTGATCGTCTTTGTGTGTGACTCTTGCGGTTACTTGATTTTGGAAAACATAAACTTTACAAAAAATCAGACAGAAACTCTCTGAAAATAAATAAATCAGGTTCCGTGAGGACGCCGGCAATTAACCAATGGCATCATCTTAGAGGTCAGTGAGCATGTCATTTGAATCATTTAAAGTATTTGTACTGGTCACGTGTCAGTTCTGTTTATATTAATGCGAAAAGAATGTATTATCATCCTTTTTGAATAGTCTGCAATAAATTGTGGATTTCATTTCACGAGAAGAAAAACCATTTGGAGGACGCATTTAAATCAACAGCCAAGGAAGATGATGACAGACGCCTTTGCAAGAAAAATTTATTCCCAACAACCGGGCTTTAAGGCCTGGTTGCCTGTTGAACCAAGACTCCAGCCTAATCGTGGTGAGTTTTGAAATCGTTTCATCGTTAATTAGCTGCATAGCAACTGCTGTGTAGCATTTATATTTCATGCCATCTTTGTATTTTTTGAGAATTTTTTCGATATTTTCTACCTTAGCAGGTTGGTTTTGTATGATTCGGTGGAATCATAAAAATTCCGTTTTTTTTTTTCTATTTTCACAGCTTTTTTTTTTTTTTTTTTTTTTTTTTTTTTATATATTAAATCGCACTCGATTGCAGGCTAACCAAAAGCATTTGTACGAAAATAAATTTAACCCCTTAACCCTTTAGGTACTGATTTATAAATTCATGAAAATTTTATCTTCTAAAGCATTTTTCGTGAATTTTTTAAACTACATTAGAAGATTTACATAATCATCTAATTAATTTTAGAAAGATTTTAGACGGATTTTAGAAGGAATGAAGGATTAATTAAATTTGAATTTATAGGGATTTTGTGCAATAATCATAACCCGGCTCAAATCTTTTATTTTAAAATTTTTTTCTTAGTATTTTGTAGAATTGGGAAATGTACAAATATAAAGTTCTTACAATAGAGATATAGAAATATTTCCGAATTGAAAAATCCCCCCCTCCCCCCCAACGCCAAGAAAGTTGAAAAGGTGCAAAGCAAAATATACCACCCTTTTAAAAATATTTTTGCTTTGTGGAACCAATAATGCTTTTGGAACAAGATAAAGTAATGTATCTATAACTCATTCTAAACTGTATTACAACTAATCGATTTATTAAATGAATTTTATAGCAAATTATTTTAATGGTACTTATAAGTACCATCAGTAGATAAAGGTTTAAGGGGCTACTTCACATACGCGAAAATACCAGCTCGCTAGAAATTTGTTAAGATATCTCGTTTGCATTTCAACATTTTTAAATGATTTTTTGCATTGGCTAGCTGAGATCGATCTCTACAAAGGCCGTTTTTTACTTTTCCCTTTTCTTAGCAGGTTATTTTTTTCTTTTATTTAATGAGGATACTTTCACTTTCGAAAACGGTTCCGAAAGTAAAAGTATCCTTAAAAAAAAAAAAAAAAAATCTGTAAACAAAATCAAGAAAGTATTAAATATCATTTGTAGAGATCGATCTCAGCTAGCAGATGAAAAAAAAATATTAAAAAATATCGAAATGCAAACGCGATATCTTTAAAAATTTCTTTCATAGAATTAATATTAGCGAGCGGGTGTTTTCCCGTAATTGTCTTTTTGTTATGTTTACAGAGTAATGTTCTCACTAGGGCAGGGTTTTTATATTTTTATATTTTTAATACAAATTGTATTTAGCTAATACAAAATTTTGAAAATTTCAACAGTATAATCACCTAAAAAATGTTTTTTTCAACAATAAAAAGGAAATTTTAGGTTCAGTTTATACCGACTAACATGAAAAATGTTTTGAAAATTTCACGAAAAAATATTTAGAGGTTTTTGAGATATCCTGCGCGTTATGCCCAAAAACGTCATTTGGAGAAAAATGACTTCAAAGTTTCGCAAACGCTGCTTCAGTTATTCAGCTACTCTAATTCTAAAAGCAATAACTTCTTTTCTAATGGCAATTTTAAGGAAAAAATTATATCAAAATTTTCAAAAAATATAGGAAGTTGACATCTAAAAGAAATTAAAATTTCGAAATTTTTTAAGTTTTAAGGGTCTTGGGACCCCTTAAGACACCCTGAGCCGCAGTTTAAGACTTTTTTCATTAATATACTCGATATTTTCTATTTAAAATATTCATTTTTCTAGAGTCTTTAGTTTAATATTGTCACGTTGTCACTATAGATTCCTGAGCTTTCGGCATTTTTCTTTTTAAATAAAGTTTTACTGTAGTATTTCTTTAGTTTTATTATAGTTCATTAATTACAGTGTCTTCGTAATAAATTTAAATGTTTTAACTGCTTATTAGTGGGGTTTTTTTTAATTATTTAACCTCTTCATGCCATTAGTCACATATTTGGCCGTTTACTTTTTTTCTAATTATAATTACTGTCAATGATAAAAAGAACAAAAATTTGATAATACCTTAGTCACTACAGAATCCCCCAAAAAGAGAAGTAAAAATTTCATGATATGGCTGCTGCACAATGTTATTTCGGATGTACAGTTAGAGATATAAAAACAAGCGCGAAGTAACTTTTTAGCAGTCAGTGTTGTTGGAATATTTGAAACCGTTAATATTTGATAAAAATAATATCAGATATATAAAATATATTAAGCTTTAATAATTTTTAGAAATGTAATTTTTTTGTGAATTTTTATTGTTTTTTTTTATTTTATTTTATTTTCCTTTTTGAATTCCTATTAACTCATTAAGGACCAGCATGTTTTACTGGAATACTATTCAGTTCACACCATTTTTTGTTAAACCTTTACTTTTATTTTATGAATCACTGAACTGTGTTAATTAAATAAGGCAAATTTAACTTTTCTCTTTTACTGGTATGAAAAAAGTTTAAAAAAACAAAAATATAATGCTACGAAAACGCAATGTCAGTCTTTAATGGGTTAACAGGAGTGGGGAATTTCTAGAAAATCTTACCAGCGAAGGATTTATTTTACCTGCCAGGAAAATGCAAGGCACAGTTGAAAATTTTTATTATAAAATTTACGCAACTCAAACATAGTTGGTTACTATTACTATCAGTGGCGCCAACTTATATGGGCCCGTGGGGCCTGAGCCTACCCAGAAATTTGATATCTCCGCCCGCCCATTTTTCAATTTATTTCGTTATTTATTTAATCGCTGAAACAAAATTTGATTCTATTGACGTTCTCAAAAAAATTTTGTCTGGAAATAGCAAGAATAACAATTGAAGAGCTAAGTGGAAGAACATGTTAAGTAACAAAAATTACATTTGAAGAAATTTTATGTGAAAGTTTTTGTTGTCAATTTTAATGATTTATTTTCTGTTTGATATCATGTGTTTAAAATATTAACAGGTGTTGTACTAAAATCTATCAAGAAAACTTATTCATATTTAATCTTTAAATATTAAAAAATATCAATATTATTTGCATTATTAAATATTAAAATATTAAATATTAATGAATAATGTCTTAAATCTTCAAGTCTAAATAGAACTTTGGTATTTTAGCTTTAACATGTGATAGAATACCTCATAATGCATAGCTGTCAACTTTTACGCTTTTTTCGTACCACTAAAAATTTATAGTAACTATTGCCTTATTTAATCGTCGAAATCTCGCGATTAAGGAAGGCGAAAATCTCTACTAAATTTTAGTGGTAGCAAAAAAGCGTAAAAGTTGGCAGCTATGATAATGTCTTCATCCAAAAGATAAAATATTTTTTTAAGAAAATGTAGCATAACATGTTCTTTCACTCAGCTCTCAATTATACTTACAGGAGAGCTGAAAGCTTCTTCTTCGGAGTATAATTAGATTTCTCTCGAAAACAAATTTCCTGCATATTTTGCGATCTGTTTTAATGATAAAGAACTCAATTGACTAAAATGTGTGTTTCTCTTGACAAATAGTTTTTTACACTTTCCATTTTTAAATCATTTATAATATATATTAATGTATTTATAAGAAAGAAATTAAGAATATAATTTAATACAGTAGAACCTCGATTAACCGACCTTCGATTAATCGAGGTTTCTGTTAACTGAGCCGATAACAAAATCTGATTTTTTTCTTCTTTTGAATGAACCTTGAAAATGATCACACTTTATAGTTCACTGTCCACGCTATACAGGCTCTGCTGCGTCCAAAAGTCAACTCCCAAGAAAAATTGGACCCTGAGAAGTCAACAGCGAACAATGCTTTGTTTCCAGTCGCCGTGTGAACTTTCGTAAATTTTTCAATTTGCTTTTTTAAAATTTACCACTAGCAGTTGATTTCCTTTTTAAATTTGTTAAGCTGGGAAACAGAACTTTACATATATTTATTTTTATTATTTAAAAAACGTTCTATTTATTATTATTTTTTTTTTTTCTAAGAGTTGTTAAATTCGCAAGCACGGCGAGTTCTTACACACAGTTTCTATTAACCGAGATTTCCGATATCCGAGGTACTAACGGTCCCAATTAGCTCGGATAATTGAGGTTGCAGTGTAGAATTATTTAGTAAGTTATAGCAATTTTATATTTCACTTAGAAAAACTATAATTTGTCTTCGAATTATCATTATTCGCCATTTGCTCCTCCCCGCCCCTCCCTCCACACACATACAATAAGGGGGAAAGATGGGGTGTTATTTTACTCAAAAAGTTTTAAGCCCATCCAATATTTTTCAAAAGTTGGCGCTCCTGATTATTATAATGCATTTTCTTCATTTTTTCCTGTAAAATGAAGAAATATAAACAAGAGATGAAATCTAAGGGGATCGAGAAAGTAAAATTCAACCAAAAAATTTATTTTCATTTTTTTTTTTTTATCATTAAATACTTTAAACTTTTATCTTTCCAACGATGTGTCACACATGTTTATATATAAAAAGAGTATGTGTTGAAATTATTCATTTTTTCTAAGAATACTTCACAGCTTAATGGCCATTTAAATCTTTAATTGGCTTTTTCTCAAAATTTGGATTTTTCATGTTTATGTTCCTTTTTTTCAAACTTAACTTAAGAACTCAGATTTTTTTTAATGCTTATATTGTGTTATTTTGCATACTTTAACGCAGGGATTTAATGATTTGTTGAGAATTATTTATTTTAGGCAGTGAAATCTTACCAAAAATGCTAATTTAAAAATGGCTTTCAATAAATAATTAGTAATTAATTTTGAGTTTCACTTAGAAAGAAAATGGTCTGTTAAAATACGTAAATCATGTTATTCTAACTACTCTAAAAAATCTAGACCTCTGTCTTTGACTATTTCTGAGAAAAAGGTACATAAATCTGGTGAATTTAACATGGCGGAGATAGGGCTTTCACTGTCCCCTTAATATAAAATGGGACTTAGTACCATGCTTACAACGCAGTAATTAGGAAAGTTGAAAAATATAGCTAACTACTAAAAAAAAAAAAAAAAAAAAAGTTTTTGTATATCTTTATAGTTTGCAGTTTGCAAATACTATCTAAACAGTAACTCGCCCTGTCAGAAAATTCATATGGGATAAACCCATTTTAACAATTTTATCTGGCCACTTTTGAACAGTTTTTAATTTCATTTTTATATAAGAGCTGGTTTTATCCAGGGCCGAAACTAGCCTTTTTTGCACCCGGGGCAAACATGGATTTTGGCGCCCCCCCCCCTCTCTTCCACAAAGTATATTTACAAAGATAATTTTACTAATTTTATAATAGACGACTTATTTTAAAATTTAAAATATGTAATCATAAAATATGTAATACTGAACTACGTAATCTACAGTGGCGGATCGAAGGGGGAGGTCCCTCTGAACATCAACAAAAATATTCTAAAGATCATTTTTAAAATGACATATTCAGTAGAGTCCATATTATCCGAGTCCCGTCTAGCCGAGTTTGCGCTTTCACCGAGTTATTTTCTTCTGATGGACTGATGGCTTCTATTATTATGAAACAGCCATTATAAATGAAGTGTTAGGTGAAGATGAAAGAGCAGTCGTAAAAAGTTAGAACTCTGATTTTCTGGTCCGAATGGGCAAAAATAAAATGGCCATATTTTTTTTTGCAAAAAAAAAAAAAAAAAAATTATGGCCATTTTTTTTCCAATTCGGACCAGTAAAATCAGAGTTCTAACTTTTTACGACTGCTCTTTCATCTTCACCTAACACTTCATTTATAATGGCTGTTTCATAATAATAGAAGCCATCAGTCCATCACAAGAAAATGATCCTTTTCAAAGGTATAATCCTTCATTTGGCGCCCCTTCGTTCTGTCGCCCGGGGCACATGCCCCCTCTGCTCCCCCCCCCTTAGTTTCGGCTCTGGATTTATCAGAATCGTGTTAGGGCCAGTATTCAAAAAATATTTTTCCATGCTCAACAACTCGAAATTTTCTGACACATTTTTGGATTGGTTTTTAAAATGAAAAACATGAAACTTGCTGACGCGATTTTTTAAGACATTTATAAGCGACCTATGTTTTTATTTTTCGTTCAATTAATTAGAACTTTGATTTATAAAAATTATTTTTTCAGTCGGACCATAATTTTCGTTTCCAACATAATCACTTTGAGAAATTCTGTTCAAAATGCCCACTTTGACATCATTTTTAAAAATGTATTCTGCCTCTATCAAAAATCAACCATTACGGCACATTATCTTTCTGAATAAGAGATCCTACCAAGAGATCCTATCTTTGATGCCTTTTAAAGCCAAAATTAATTTAAAAATGAGTCAGAAAACAAGCAGTTTGGATTTGAGTACATCCTTCATACGATATTTTTTTCGTCAACCTCGATGTAATTTTACATTTAATTTTTGCTGTAAGCGTTGGTCCTATCAAAAACTTGTCAGTATAAAAGTTGTACACAATATTAAGAAGTTATATAATAAATTCATGCGGATTTGATATCTTGTGAATTGACGAAGTTATGGATTTTTTTCTCCCCAAAACCCTATTTTTTGCGCCCATTGAGCCCATTTTTAGTTTTATTATAAATCTGTCATACATAAATTTTTGGCCAATTTGTTAGAAGTAATAATAACTTTAAACTGAGTCGATATGTATTATATTTAAGACGTTATGGAGTTTTTTTCGTTTTTCACAAAACCCCTCCCTATTTCTACCCCCTTGGTCCGATTTTGTCCATTAAGGCTGTTCTTAACTGCTCTGCTCAACAAGCACAAAACGTTTTGACATATTTACAAATTCATTTTTTAAAGGAAAGATATAAAATTGGAAAGACTCTCCATGGAAGCGATTTGGAATTGGACTCAGGGCCGAAACTAAGGGGGGGTGGGGGCAGGAGGGCATGTGCCCGGGGCGCCAGAACGAAGGGGCGTCTAATGAAGTATTATACGTTTGGAAAGGATCATTTTCTTCTGATGGACTGATGGCTTCTATTGATATGAAACAGCCATTATAAATGAAGTGTTAGGTGAAGATGAAAGAGCAGTCCTAAAAAGTTAGAACTCTGATTTTCTGGTCCGAATGGGGAAAAAATCAGAGTTCTAACTTTTTACGACTGCTCTTTCATCTTCACCTAACACATCATTTATAATGGCTGTTTCATAATAATGGAAGCCATCAGTCCGTCAGAAGAATATAACTCGGTGAAAGCTGAAACTCGGTTAGGCGGGACTAGGATAATCGGGACTCTACTGAATATGTCATTTTTAAAATGATCTTTAGAATATTTTTGTTGATGTTCAGAGGGACCTCCCCCTTGGATCCGCCACTGTAGATTACGTAGTTCAGTATTACATATTTTATGATTACATATTTTAAATTTCAAAATAAGTCGTTTATTATAAAATTAGTAAAATTCTCTTTGTAAATACCTTTGTGGAAGATGGGGGGGGGGGGGGAGGGGGCCAATGTTATTTAAATGTTATTTAAAATTAATATAAATGTATTCATAAGGAATAACTTATAAGAATATAATTTAATAAAATTATTTAAAAATTATAATTAAATTATAATAATTTAAAAATATGCTTATAAATAACGTAATTTAATTTCGAATGATCATCTTTAGTCATTCGCTCCTCTCCTTTCTCGCCCCAAACACATGCACACTATGAGAAAAAATCCCTGACGGCCCGGCCTACAGGCGGAGGTAGATTTCGAAGTTAAGTATGTTAATTGCTCCAACAAAAACTAAATCATGATGCGATATAAATCCACTTTAACAGTTTTATTTGGCCGCTTTTCACGAGATTTTATTTCATTTTTATATAATAGCTGATTTTATCAGAATCATGTTAAGGCGGTAATAAAAAAAATACTTTTCCATGCTCAACAACTCGAAATTTTCTGGCACATTTTCAGATTCATTTTTAATAGAAAAAATACGAAACTTGCTGACGTGATTTTTAAAAATCTTTATAAGCGGCATGTGTTCTTGTTTTTCTTTCAATTAATTGAAACTTGATTAATAAACAATTATTTTCTCAGTAGGACAATATTTTTCTTTCTAACACAATCGCTTCGGGAATTTCTGTTCAAAATGCCCACTTTGACATCATTTTTTGAAATATATTCTACCTCTATAAAAAAATCGATCATTACGGTACATTATATAGTTTCTGTAGAAGAGAATCTATCAATTGGATGCGTTTGAGAGCAAAAATGAATTTAAAAATGAGTCAGAAAAGAAGCAGTTTGGATTTGAATAGACCCTCAATAACATGATTTTTTTCTTCAACCGCTGTTTATTTTTAATTTGTTTTTGCTGTAAGAATTGGTCGTATCAAAAACTTGTCTATATAAATGTTGAAGACAATATTAAGAAGATATATGTTAAATTCATGGGGATTTTATATCTTGTGAATTGACGGAGTAATGGAAATTTTTCTTCTTCACCCCACTTTTTTTGTTTTCGTTTTTAATTTTTTTGCGGTACGAATTGGTCCTATCAAAACCTTCTGAATATAAAAGTTGTAGATAATATTCAGGAGATGTATAATAAAATTAATTGAATATGATATCTTGAGAATTGTCGAAGTTATGAATTTTTTTCTCCCCAAAACCCTATTTTTTGCGCCCTTTGAGCCCATTTTTAATTTTATCAAAAATCTGTGATGCATAAATTTTTGGCCCTGTTTTTAGGGGTAATAAAAACTTTAAACTGATTTGAAATGTACAAAATTTGAGAAGTTATGGGGTTTTTTCTATTTTCATAACCCCCCTCCCTATTTCCAGCCCCTTGGCCCGATTTTGCCCATTAACCAACTTGAACGAGATTTTATGCCCCTTGATTTTATGTATCAGTTTGGAAGAGATTTGCGCAGAATTTTGGAAGTTATCGTGTCCAGAAGAAAGTGATATATATAGATAGATACATACATAGATAGATAGATATATAAAGTTTTTTACTGAGGGTTGTTTTGGGTTCTGGGGGTCATGATCGGTGTAGATATGCAAAAATGTTTCAGAAATTCCAACATAGGAACGACGCCAATAGGTAGTATTTCATACGAAATCTACCTAAAATTATGTGTGATTTTACTCAAAAATGTTTGAGCCCACTCAATATTTTTGAAAAGTCGGCGCTACTGCTGTATTATATCAATCTTTCAATGTTTTGCTCTTCGAAATAAAAAATGCACAAGATGTATTTCAAACATACACGGGATTCTCCATTGATTATATTCTCTTAAAACAGCCGAGTGGCAAGTGCTTTAGAATAAATAAACAGTAACTAAAATATAAACCAAATGCTCTACTCCCCTGAACCTCACATTAGAGGCCTACACGGGCCCGGGATTCGCCCGTGTAGGCCTCAGTTTGGTCAGATCCATTCAAAGATGAGTTAAATTAGGCCTGGTCCAAAAATTTTTGCAAAAAATGCATACATTTTTAAATTGCCATTATTCTACACTTAAATATTAAAATTTATTCTTTTTAAAGAATAGTAGATTTCTACGCTTATTAAAATATAGCAAAACGTGCGAAAAGGAACCTGCCTATGACGGAACCCTGTTTTAAACTGAAAAACGTGTTGATCCATACAAAATTAATATACTAATACCTAAGAAAAGAATATGATACATTTACACTTGCTTAGAAGGGAACTTGCCTATAACGCATTATTTTTTCTTTTCTATGCAATTCCGTCTTAGAAGATTTTACTGTATAGCATTTATCAGATTTTTAGCATACATGGAATACACGTATGTTAATACATGGGATATGGATTAACAATATTAATGATAACCGAAGCATTTACATACAAAAAATAGAGATTCGTTAAAAAAAAAATAGATATCGCAGCCTGCGGAATTTCTGTAAAAATGAAGAAACACACAAAGAAAACAGTTAAGATAAAGATTTTTGGTCAGAGCTTCCTCGTAAGAGACAAATTTTTAACCATATCGACGTAAAAATCAATGTTTTGTAAAAATTCACTCGGGCCGGGACGGGCTCGGGCCGAGATTTTAACTTTTTTCCGGGCCGGGATCGGACCGGGCTCGGGTCGAACTTTTAATTTTGTTATCGGGCCGGGCCGGGTGGAATTTTTTTTCGATGAGTCGGGCCGGGCCCGGGCCTGGAAATTTCGGCCCGTGCAGACCTCAAATTTTGAGCAATCATGACAAGTTTTCATGGAATTAGCCAATATGGACCAGTTGATAGCTGTTTTTTATACAATGTGATTATCATTGTTTGTAGTCAATATATATAATTGATTAAGAATTTTTAATAGTAGTTTATTGGCTTTATTATTATATGTATTACATCCAATA
Source organism: Maratus speciosus (assembly GCA_963932465.1). Classification (NCBI taxonomy): domain Eukaryota; kingdom Metazoa; phylum Arthropoda; class Arachnida; order Araneae; family Salticidae; genus Maratus; species Maratus speciosus. The sequence continues at coordinate 197,528,613 of OZ010796.1, read as the reverse complement.
GTTACAGTCCTAAATTTAAAAGGAGTCTTATGAAATTTGGGAATAAGCACTAAATAAGGATAATTAAAGTTAGTAGAGAGAATATTTAATAGTTTATAATAACTTTGAATTTTCGGTTATTTACAATTACATTTTCATTAGTTTTTTGAAAAGATTTATTAGAAGAAATAGAGTTAGTAAGAAGTTGGTGATAATAAGATTTACATATGATTGCATAATTATTAGGAGATTTGTCAACATATGTAATAACATAGTATTTCTGTAATTTATTAATTTGTTGGAAAAAATGCTTTGTGTTAATAGTAACTAAATCAGAAATATTATATTTTAAAGCCATAGTTAATCTTTCAATTACTAATAATTTCCTTTGATTAAAATATTCAATAGGTTTATTATAAGAGATTGAAATTTTATATATATAAAAACATCTATATCATATGTAAACTGCTTGATAATAAATTTTACATTAAATTTAGATGGAAGTCTATATTTAGTACCATAACCCATTAGTTTTTTCAATTTATAATCATTAACAATATTAAGATTTCCAGTGTTTATATGTCCATGATCATTATTTATATATTTTTAGGTAGCTTTCATTACAAAAAGCTACCTATTGCAGCCGTTCGGAGGAAAGCGATTTCAAAAAATTTTGGTATATTTTCATCGATCATGACCCCCAGACCCCGAAACCACCCTCCGTTCAAAAGTTGATATATATATATATATATATCTGACCTTTGTCATACTGTAACTCTCGAATTTATGAACCGATTTGGATTTTATTTCATTTTTATATAATAGCTGATTTTATCAGAATCATGTTAAGGCGGTAATAAAAAAAATACTTTTCCATGCTCAACAACTCGAAATTTTCTGGCACATTTTCAGATTTATTTTTAATAGAAAAAATACGAAACTTGCTGACGTGATTTTTTAAAATCTTTATAAGCGGCATGTGTTCTTGTTTTTCTTTCAATTAATTGAAACTTGATTAATAAACAATTATTTTCTCAGTAGGACAATATTTTTCTTTCTAACACAATCGCTTCGGGAATTTCTGTTCAAAATGTACACTTTGACATCATTTTTTGAAATATATTCTACCTCTATAAAAGAATTGATCTTTACGGTACATTATATAGTTTCTGTAAAAGAGAATCTATCAATTGGATGCGTTTGAGAGCAAAAATGAATTTAAAAATGAGTCAGAAAATAAGCAGTTTGGATTTGAATACACCCTTAATAACATGATTTTTTTCTTCAACCGCTGTTTATTTTTAATTTTTTTTTTTTTTTTTTTTTTTTTTTTTTGCTGTAAGAATTGGTCGTATCAAAAACTTGTCTATATAAATGTTGAAGACAATATTAAGATTATAAATGTTAAATTCATGGGGATTTTATATCTTGTGAATTGACGGAGTAATGGAAATTTATCTTCTTCACCCCACTTTTTAGGTAGCTTTCATTACAAAAAGCTACCTATTGCAGCCGTTCGGAGGAAAGCGATTTCAAAAAAGTTTGGTATATTTTCATCGATCATGACCCCCAGACCCCGAAACCACCCTCCGTTCAAAAGTTGATATATATATATATATATATATATATATATCTGACCTTTGTCATACTGTAACTCTCGAATTTATAAACCGATTTGGACGTAATTCGGTATGTACATAGTACATACCAATGTCCCGACCGAGTTCGTTGGCCAGCTTCATCCGCCATTTTGTTTCAAAATGGCGTCCATTTAAAATGTTCTTAAAAATTTTAAATTTGAAATGTGGTACCAAAGAATTGAAAATGGAAAAATATTTTTCTTATGTATTTGACCTTTATACAAAGATTCCGGAGCAGTTTTTGTTTCGTCTATATCTTAAAAAATGGCTGAGTTATAGCATTTTGAATTTCTAGCGTGGCTGACATTTTGAAACGTCCTGAAATTTGTCACGCGATAAAAGGCGTATTTATGAACCGATTTGGATGTAATTTCGTTTGTACATAGTACATACCAATGTCTCGACCGAGTTCGTTAGCCAGCTTCATCCGCCATCTTGTTTAAAAATGGCAGCCATTTAAATTTTTAAGAAAAATTTAAATTTGAAATGTGATACCAAAAAATTGAAAATTGAAAAAATATTTTTTTTTTATGTATTTGACCTTGATACAAAGATTTGGGAGCAGTTTTTGTTTCGTCTATATCTCAAAACATGGCTGAGTTATAGCATTTTGAATTTCTAGCGTGGATGACATTTTGAAACGTCCTGATATTTGTCACGTGATAACAGGCGTATTTATGAGCCGATTTGGATGTACTTTGGTGTGTACATAGTACATACAAATATCTCGACCGAGTTCGTTGGCCAGCTTCATCCACCATCTTGTTTCAAAATGGCGGCCATTTAAAGAAATTTAAAAAATTTAAAATTTAAAATGAGATACCAAAATATTAGAAAATGAAAAAGATTTTTTTTTTTTTGTATGTGTTTAACCTTAATACAAAGTTCCCGGAACAGTTTTTGTTTTGTCTATATCTAAAAAAATGGCTGAGTTATAGCGTTTTGAATTTCTATTGTGGCTGACATTTTAAAAGGACCTGATTTTTGTCACGCGATAACAAGCGTATTTATGAACCGATTTGGATGTTACTTGGTCTGTACATAGTACATACCAATGTCTCGACCGAGTTCGTTGGCCAGCTTCATTCGCCATCTTGTTTCAAAAGGGTTGCCATTTAAAAAAAATTAAATTTAAATTTTAAAATGAAGTATTAAAAAATTGGAAAATGAAAAAGATTTTTTTATGTGTTTGGCCTTGATACAAAGATTCCGGAGCAGATTTTGTTTCTGAAAATTTGTTCTTTTGTTTATATCTTAAAAAATGGTTGAATTATAGCACTTTGAATTTCTAGTATGGCTAACATTTTGAAACGATCTTGTATTTGTCACGTGATAACACACGTATTCGCCTATTTCCATATGAGAAAGCACGTGGATAGTATACATCAACATTTCAGCCAAATATAAGTTACTTTAAATAAAAGCAGCTTGGATAAAGCTGACTAATTTCGTGAAATTCTCATTCATAATGATTTAGTATTGATAAAAATTAGTATTGAATCTCCTATATTCGGTTACCACTAAATTGAGCTTCGTGTGTTTGAATAATATAAGTTGGCTTTTTTAAAATAAGGTATTTGAAAGCTACCTCTTCCTCCCGGCACTGGCCGGAAGGACTTTTTTAGATTGGGGTCATTACATTTACATGGAAAATTACTTGCAGCAGATGTATTTTTTTTTTTTTAAATGTATTGTAGTTAAAAATCTTTCTACCAATTGTATTCGGGTATTTAAAGGCTTTTGATATATGAACATTATTAATAGGAAAATAACAGTTTTTATCATTAATTATAGAATTCATATTAATTTTATTAAATATTTGATTTGAAAAAGTTATTATCATTTGAGTATTTTGTTTTGAATTTTATGGGTTTTTTTTTTTTTTTTTTTTTTTTTTTTTGTAATTTTATATTTAAAAGATTAACTCTAGACATAATGAGATCAAAATAAATATCAGAGAAATGTTTAGAGAAAGATTTACTTAGAAATACATTTAAATGTTCTGCAATCTGTTTCTTTTTAATAGCAAATATGTATTTTCGAATTAATAACCAATTATATTGCTTTAAATAGTTACTTTGAAGGTTACTTATTTGTTTAGTGATATATTTTTTGGAAACTACTACTGCTGATGATCCCTTTCCACATTTTTTTCGTGTTGTTTTACAATTAAAATTATGACTAAGTGTAGGATAAATTGGAGAATAATCAATAGTGTTATTTATAGAAGTGAAGACTTTAACAGGTCTATTAAATATTTCACTATTAAGTCCATATTGATAAATGGTGTTATAATATTTCATATATGATGACTCCATATAGAGACTTTCTGATTTATTTTTTAGAATTTGAAGGATTTCAATTTTCGTATTTTTAAATTGATGTTTATGAAAATGTTGAATTTCAGCTGTAGACTTTATATTTTTTGCTTTGTTTTTATTAGAGTCTGATCGATGTTGGTTGATACGTTTATGAATTGGACTTGATGTTTCACCGATATATTTCATATTACATAAGTTGCACTTAATACAATATATAACATTAAAGGCTTTACAAAAATTTGAAAAATTAGGATCTGAGACAATTTGTGATTGAGAAGCGTATGGACATGTCTTGCACCGAGCATCAGAACACTTGCGAAAAAATAAAGGACGAGGAGGAGAGTATAAATGGTCACTGGATGACGATCCAGGAATAACCCCATTATTATTCCTGTACAGGGCACTACACTGCTAAGATGCTGAGTGTACCTTGCCAGATATATATATATATATATAAATTTGACTATCTGGAACATATTTAATCTAAAAAATATATGAAATATCTGAACCTGGTACAGGTCCGTGAAGTTAGCCCCTTGACTTTGAAAAAATTTTAAACAAAAAACAGCATAGGTTTGAGCATCGTTTGCGCGCGTTTGAGCGACAATCTGGAAAAAGTTAGGAATAAAATAAAACACGGGGGCCAACAATGCGTGAAGTTGGCCCCTCGACTTTATGGGATTTAAAAATTGAAACACACACAGGTTTGAGCGTCGTTTGAGCGCGTTTGAGTGACAAACGCGCTCAAACGCGAAAATCACGTGAGCAACAAACCAAAAAAGTTATATTTAAAAAAACCTCGTGAGGGTTATTTACACGTGAAGTTGGTCCCTTGACTTTAAGAAAATGGAAAACTAAAAACAGCATAGGTTTGAGCGTCGTTTGAGAGGATTTGAGCGACAGAAATTTTTGAACGAGCGACAATGCTTTCAGAGTTATACAGCTTTATTTATTTCCATACGACAAAAATTACAGTTTGCATGCAGTACAAAAAATAACTGTATTAAAATAATGAAAATATACCATATATTTGAGCATCCGAAGAAATTGTCTACGCAATAAAGAATTCTGTTACAGCAGCAATATTTTCACAGCTAAAATGCATTAATTTTGGACAGGAACACAGTTAAAAAGCATTATTATTGGGAACAATTTAAGCACATACCCTTAAATTAATTATTTTAAAATCCTAAAGAAACCATACTTTTGATAGTCCAAAGCTCTCGATTGATCGATAAAAATTTTTATGTGAGCGTCAATATTTTCATATATATTAAACATTCTTTTTTCTAAGGGGTTTAAACCACAGGTTATAAAAAGCACTTTAAATTAAGTACTTTAAAATTCTGAAAACACCATACATTTGAGCGTCCAAAAGAATCATTTGAGCGATAAAAAAATTGAATTCACCGAATTTATTTTTACGGTTATTTAGCTTTCTTTTTGAGAACGGTCTGAAATCTCAACTTGTATACAGCCCCTTAAAATTAGTATTTTAAAAGTTCGAATGCACCACACTATAGAGCGTTATAAATACTATTTTGAGCGATAAAGAATTCTGTTTGAGTGGCAGTATTTTCATAGTCCTTAAACTTTCTTTTTTCTAAGGGGCTCAAATCCCAGTTTGTATACAGACCCTTAAAATAAGTATTTTGAAATTCTGAAAACACCATAAGTTTGAGCGTGCAAAGCATTCTTTTGCGCTATAAAGATTTCTCTTTAAACGACAGTATTTTCATGGATATTAAACTTTCTTTTTTCCAAGGGACTCAAGTCACAGGTTGTAAACAGCCCCTTAAAATAAGTACTTTAAATTCTGAAAACACCATACGTTTGATCGTCCAAAAGTATCATGTGAGCGATAAAATATTTGATTACAGCGAAAATATTTTTACTGTTATTTAGCTTTATTTTTGCCAAGCGGCAGAAATCTCAGCTTGTACACAGCCCCTTAAAATGAGAATTTCGAAATTTTGAAATCACTATACGTTTGAGCGTGCAAAACATTCTCTTGAGCTATAAAGATTTCTCTTTAAACGGCAGTATTTTCATAGATATTAAACTTTCTTTTATCCAAGGGGCTCAAATCACAGGTTGTATACAGCCCCTTAAATTAAGTATTTTGAAATACTGAAAACAGTTTACGTTTGAGCGTCCAAGTGTATCATTTGAGCGATAAAAAATTTGATTTCAGCGAATATATTTTTACTGTTATTTAGCTTTCATTTTTCCAAGTTGCTGAAATCTCAGCTTGTAAACAGCGCCTTAAAATAAGTATTTTGAAATTCTGAATGGACCATATACGTTTGAGAGTTCAAAATACTATTTTAAGCGATAAAGCTTTCTGTTTGAGCGGAAGTATTTTCATAGATATTGAACTTTCTTTTTTCCAAGGGGCTCAAATCACAGGTTGTATACAGCCCCTTAAAATAAGTATTTTAAAATTCTGAAAACAACATAGGTTTGAGCGTCCAATAGTATTGATAATTTCAGCGAAAAAAAATTTGATTGCAGCGAAAATATTTTTACTGTTATTTAGCTTTTTTTTGCCAAGCGTTAGAAATCTCAGCTTGCATACAGCCCCTTAAAATAAGTGTTTTTTTAATTCTGAATACTACATACGTTTAAGCGTTTAAAATCCTATTTTGAGCGATAAAGATTTCTGTTTGAGCGGCAGTATTTTCATAGTTATTAAACTTTCTTTTTTCCAAGGGTCTAAAATCACAGGTTGTATACAGCCCCTTAAAATAAGTATTTTAATTCTGAAAACAACATAGGTTTGAGCGTCCAATAGTATCATTTGAGCGATCAAAATGTTTATTACAGCGAATATATTTTCACTGTTATTTAGCCGTGGCGAAGCGACCGGTCATCGGTAGATTCGGCGATGACCATAGGAAAATAAAGGCAACATAAAACATTTAAATTTTTTGCAAGCACATTTTAAAATGTTTTTCTCTCTTTTTTTTTTTTTTTTTTTTTTTTTTTTTTTTTAAGGTTTTCTGCGTAACATGAAACGATAATAGTGTATTTTAGTGCTGTCATCTATCGGTTTAAAAATGAGACGGCTAAAGTCTAAAGGCGAAATAGTAACTCTCGTCTACGGCTAAACGGATGCGCCCAGATTTGCGAATCTCTTTACAGCATCCACACGCACCTTCTCAGCACCCCACAACCAATCAAACGACACCCTTTTCCAAGACATATCGGGTCTAGTCGTCTCTAATTTCACCGAATCCACTTGAAAAGGAACATTTCTTTTTGTAATGCTTTTTCCAATTTGAATATTATTCCAATGGAAATAGCATTATTGCAGGGGCGGATCCAGTGAATCGTTTTTTTTTTTTTTTTTTTTTGGGGGGGGGGGGGGGGGGCTATCCCGAGTGACATATAATGAACGTAGTCATAATTTCTGTTGCTCAAATCATTCCTTGCAGTTAATTTTTAAATGAATATGAAATAATTAATGCGATTTGGAAATATTACAGACTTTTGATTATCCGACGTCCGATTAACCGAAACACTCGGTTATCCAACACTCTTATTATATAATCCCGCCCTCTCAAAATATGGTTTATTGTTACTTATTAGGTCGTAAAATTAAAAACGTTATAACAGAATTTATTTATTAAATGTCTTTTTTTTTTCTTTTTACTCTTGTACTATGGTAATTATTTATCTTATTTTTTGTTCTTTTAGTTATAGTGAACAACATTAATAACACAAGCCTGCGATGATTGTGTTTTTTAACTTTTGGAAATGGATTTTGATGTATTTTTTAGCACTGGATACGAAAATGGCCTTCATTTTTAACCATCACGTTACGATTTTCGCAAATCGTAAATTTCAAAGTTAAAAAGTAAAATTAGAAAACAGGAATTCTGCTTGTCAGAATTTAGTGTCGCCCCCGATAACAAAAAAATATATGTATATAAATATATACTGTAGAGTCCTGATTATCCCAGTTAATCGAACTTATACCTTTGGAATGAATAATTTTCTTCTGATGGACTGAGGGCTTCCATTATTATGAGACAGTCGTTATAAATGAAGTGTTAGGCGAAGATGAAAGAGCAGTCGTAAAAAGTTAGAACTCTGATTTTCTGGTCAAAATGAGGGGGGGGGGGGGGCATAATTTTTTTTTTGAAAAAAAAATGGAAGCCATCAGTCCATCAGAAGAAAATAACTCGGTGAAAGCGGAAACTCCGATAATCGGGGCTCTACTGTAGTGCAGTTTTAAGACTTATAACATGCGATTTTATTTTACATGAAGTGACGCCATCCACATCCGCTGAAGAATTCATCATTTGCGATCGAGTGTTAAAGAACATCTACAGTAAAGTACGCTTAAGACGTCACTATCGCTGGATAATACACAAACACACACACACACACAAAAAAATTCGTCATTCAAAAAACTCGACAAAAAATCGGCCATCTAAAGATTCACAAGCCTTCATTTGTTTGTATTATTATTATAGATATTTAAAATGAAATTTAGTTTCTAATAGCTCCCTGTTTTATCAGAAATCTTTCATTTATATTTTTTGAAAATAGCACGTATTTTAACTTTTTTTTTTTCAGTTTTTATGGGAAAATGGCAACAAAAAGATATAATTGCTATTTTTCTTTCACTTTCTACAGAAATGGAGTTTCTCCGTTGCCAATATTAAGCAAATGGCTCTAAAAACTAAAAAAAAAAAAAAAAAAAAAAAAAAAAAAAAATTAATATTTCAAAAATAAATGGAGATGCAGTTTTCAAACAAATTGCATTAAAAAGTACTTTTTTTTCCGAATACGACGGTATAAACATTGAAAATGTGCGATGCTTAGAAGTTAAAAAATTGCTATAGAGTATTTAATCGTACTGCTTAGTTTCACGGCTGGCTTCTGTAAGGTAACGTTATTTTATGGAGATGTCACAAAATAAGCTGGGATAGAGTCCTGCATCGGGTCGGGTTACCCGCTTTTACCCGAACCCGACCCGACCCGCGGTTCGGGTCGGGTCGGGTTGGCACTTTGTTTTCCTGTTGCAGTCGGGTCGGGTTGACTTTAAATTTTTTTGGTGCGGGTCGGGTTCGGGTTGGCTTTTTTACTCTTGCGGGTCGGGTTCGGGTTGACCCGCTTTTTAAAAAGAATGTGGAAAATATTTTTTCCCGTTAAAAGCCTATATAAACTGCAGGTCAAAGTTTCACAAAAGCAAAATGTATGCCTGTCTGTTTTGTTTTTAGTCATCCTTTCACGAGTCTTCACAATAACAAACTGCGTTATATGTTTACCGTATTTTAAAAATACAATACGCAGCAAAACGCTAAAGCCCTTCCCGTCTAATGTAGCAAGTGAATAATTTAATCGTGGTCATACGCGATGCACTATATTAGACAGGAGAATTTTCAAAATAATAACTGTTGATAAACTAAAGGCAGATGTTCCACTTGTGTAAAACAAGGTGTATCGTTATAAGTGGAAATTTTGAAACCGCAACTAATTTTAAAGCATATTTAAAGGTCAGATTTTTAGTTTTATACAATTTTGAGTCTTGCATGGGGTCGGATCAGAGGTTTTACTATAGTTGAATTTTAAAGAATATAGATTTGTTCATTCATGTAAAATATAAAAATGGTTTTGGAGAATTAGAGGTCTGTATGGGCCGGAATTTCTAGGTCCGGACACGGCCCGCCCCGTGTGAAACTTAAAAGTTCGGCCCTAGCCCGGCACGTTTATAATTTTATCGGCTTCGTCTAAATATTTACTATATCGGTTCGGTAGACCCGCTTAATTGTAGTTATCGACCGGCTTGGCAGTGTCATTCAATATTTTTGTCGGCCCGGTGCGTTGAAAAAACTGCCCTAATAAAGCGGCCTGGCCAGTTTGAAATTTTGCCGCCCCGCCATGGTCCGCGACCCGGACCGGTGCAAACCTCTATTAGAGATACAATTGTAGATTATTTTTCATAATGGTATTAAAACGTGATTTGCTTTCCTTACATTGCGGTTTCGGGTTGAAATATTGCGGGTTCGGGTCGGGTGCGGGTTGATATACCTCGGGTTCGGGTCGGGTTGCGGGCTGCGGGTTGCCTGAAATTGTTTTTGCGGGTTCGGGTCGGGTTGCGGGTTGCCGAAAATTATTTTTGCGGGTTCGGGTCGGGTAGAACCCGACCCGCGCAGGACTCTAAGCTGGGATAAAGAAATAGCATTCCGTACCGGGGGCTAAAAATAGCTAAAATCTCTCAAAGCAATTTATCAAAGCATTAACAAAAGAAGGTGAATGATTTAAATACATCTGCCACAATTTTCCCAGCTTTATCAACCGCCAAAATAAAAGAGGATACCGAGATGAATCCCATAGAGAAGATTTAAAAAAAAAAACGCGAAGCAGAGCATGAGCGGTTCAAAGAAACTTCCACGCATGGAATAAAATTATGAGGATTTTAAATACAGAATATTTTACATGTTTAACTGTAAAAATCCATAGTATAAGCAAAAAAATTAATAAGTTATTATGAAAAAAAGTTACGTCTGTTTTATAGTAGCAGATTTTCGCAATATTTCGACTATTTAAAAATTTGCGATTTGTGAAAAATCCTGACGTGATGGTATGGTAAAAAATGAAGGTCATTTTTGGATTCAGCACTAAAAAATACATAAGAACCAATTACCGTAGCTGAAACACATAACAATCACATCCATTTTTTAATATCAGATTTCTGAAAGAGGGTAATCTCTGAAAAAGGATCCGCTTCAGAAATTTGAAGGGCCTTAACATCCTTGAAAGTCAAAATGTGTCATCTAAGTGGTGTTTATACCTCTTCACAGGCGCGAATCGCCCCCCTCCCCCTTGGATCAGAAAATATAAATCCATCGATTATCGCGAATTGCGATAAATGGTTGCCGAAAAAAATCGATTTCATCAATCGTTCGCAGGTCAAAGGATCGCGCAAAAATACGAATTTCCTCAAAGAAGCGCGGAAAAAACGAGAATTTCGTCAAAGGGTCGCAGAAAAAAACGCGAATTTCTCAAAGGATCGCTGAAAAACGCGAATTTCGCCAAATAATTGCGGAAAAAACACTAATTTCGCCAAACAATTGCGGAAAAAACGCTAATTTCGCGAAAGAATCGTGCAAAAAACGCTAATTTCGCCAACAAATCTCAGAAAAAATGCGAATTTCATCAAAGAATCGCGAAAAAATACGCGAATTTCGTCAAATGGCCGCGGAAAAAACGCACAATTAGCACCAGGAGGAGTGCATCCATGGGGGGAGGGTTCGATCGGGGAGGTCGCCCCCCATGATATAAATCCAACGCTTTTAACGGCAGTTTTTGCGGAACACACAGACAAGCAAACGAAAACCAAACACTTTTCGGGTATCAATGGTAAACCTCACTGACGTTTCGGCAATTAGTGAACAAAATAGGATTATGTTCAGTCAAAAGGCATATGGCGACATAATTTTTGACACTATGGGTTGAGGTGGGGGACGATGCCACTTCGTGTACCTTTTGTTGAATCTCTACAACATAAATTGACAACGTTATGCGGATCCCTTTAAAGTGTTGAAACTTTTTCGTTCATTCAAAGAAGCTACAATTCTAATTTCTGTATAACAATATTTTTGAGGAGTGCTTTATTGTTTGAGAAAAGAATGGGATTCATACAATTTCCAAAGAAAGAAAGAAACAAGAAAAAGAAAGGTCCTTTGAAAAATTCAAGCATCTTAATGTTTTCTGAAGACAGCCAGTAATGTGTAAAAAATGTACTGTTATTGCCACGCACATTGGTAAATTTCAAGGGTATTTGATGAATGAACAAAAAAGGATTATATCCTAATCCCAGTCAGTTAATATGCGCATGGTGTGTTGATTTCTTATAAACCAACTTGGTAAATTGGTTCTTCCCTTCTTTGCCCCGATCGAACCCACACCCCTGTGGATTCGCGCCTAGGGGAATCTCTTCCCTGTGCTAATTGTGCCTTTTTTCCGTGGCCCTTTGACGAAATTCTCGTTTTTTCAGCGAGTCTTTGGCGAAATTTGCGTACTTTTTTCGCGATTCTTTGAAGAAATTTGCCTTTTTTCAGAGATCTGTTGATGAAATTAGCGTTTTTTGCGCGATTCTTTCGCAAAATTAGCGTTTTTCCGCAATTTTTTGTCGAAATTCGTGTTTTTTTCTGCGATCCTTTGACGAAATTCGCGTTTTTTCTGCGATCTTTTGACAAAATTCGCGTTTTTTCTGAGATTATTTGACGAAGTTTGCGTTTTTTTTCGTGGTCCTTTGATGAAATGGGCTATTTTTTGACGAAAATCGCATTTTTCCGCACTTCTTTGACAAAATTCACGTTTTTTCTCGATCTTTTGACGAAATTCGCGTTTTTTCTCGATCTTTTGACGAAATTGGCGTTTTTTTGCGACCCTTTGACCTGCGAACGATTCACGAAATTGTTTCTTTTTCGGAGACCATTTGTCGAAATTCGCGATAATCGGTGGATTTGGGGGGGGGGGGGGGGGGGCGATCGCCCCAATCGCCCCTCCCGTGGATCCGCGCCTGCATTATTGTAATACATTCGATTTTATTAAATAGTACAAAATACTCTTTTCTATTGAATCTTTAACTAATGCTGTGCTCATCTTAAGATTATTTGACTAATTTAAATTGTTTCTATTATTTCATTACACTTAAATAAAACATTTTTATTAATTGGAAAAGAAATTATTGCTTTAAAATATTTTTTTACATACCTGCACTGTTAGGATAATAGGATCTTAGGTTATATATTTCTGATAACAGCATACTTCCAACTCATAAGTAAAAAAAAAAAAAAAAAAAAAAAAAAAAAGAGTAGTTTCAAACAAAGATGCGTATTTAATTTTGTTTAATTTTTGGTAACGCACAAATTATGAAAAATTATTATGGAAATATACGAAGATTGTCTTAGTTTTTGTGGAAGTGGCATTTAATTATTTATAAACATCTTAACTATTTTTAAACCATGAAATAAATATTTTTTTGCATACGATTTATTCTGAAAGTTATATAATTTAAAATAACATTATGCATTAAGAAGAGTTAAAGTACTTTATCTACTACAATTTCAATAAGTACCTTAATATTTAAAAAATATCAAGCTAATACTTTAATGCAGATATTTTTGACAATATTTTGTTTCATTAGAAAAATGTGTAACCTATTTGATTGGTTCAACGACATTTTTAAATTAAAGTAACAACATTTTATTTTTTGAAGAAGTAAATTATTTAACTATTGGTTACAATTTAGATTCATATATATTTTTAAAACCCATTATAATAGATATGAGTTATTATTACAGCTATGTTATTTCTCAAGTAATAGTAAGCTGTTTGTATCCTCTAGATTTGAGAATATGTCTTTAATTAAGAAGAATGGGTGGCTTTGCACATCCCTTAAAAAATTTGCTGACAGCAAATGTCGAAGATAAAGAAAATAAGTTTTCTGTTAGATATTTTACAAGATCCAGTTACAAGAATCATAACATGCGGTTGTTATATTTTATTTAAAGTAATTGATTAGTCATGATTTTCTTATCTAAGTTTACAAATAATGTTTGGATATAATCTGAATTCTCAAATCTGAGAGCAGATCTGATGGATCTAAAGCAAAACATTTCAATCAAATAATTAAAAACATTCTCGAAGTTTTCAAATGCTTAATTGATTGAGTGACATGTTTATTAGCAATTTACTACTATTACGTTAAGAAGCGGATTCATGGAGGTTTTGAGGATGAGAGAGTAACATTATTTAATAATGGTAATTAGCAATTATATAAAAAATTGTGCATCTTTTAAGTAGATGGGTATCCAGTACGAAAGGGACATTTTGATAGGCTACAGATTTTGAAGGCATCTCGAATGACATTCAAAATGATCTTACTTATACTGTTAATGAACTGGTTAATGACGTTATTCTACAAGAAGTTAACCATTTCAACATCCATGTTAATATTAAAGAAATAAAATGAAATTTGTTTAACTTTTGTTTTCTTATGAAAATTAATTAAAAAAATCTTTTAATTGCACACGCGGAATTTATTAATTACACGCGGAAATTATTTCCATAGTTATTGATTTAAAACAGGGACGGAATTAGGGAGTGGAGGAGAGGAGAGCATGTGCCCCGGGCGCCTGAGGAACGGAAGGCAAAGAGGTCACCAAATGAAGATTTTGTTTCTCGATTTTTCTCACGTACTTGTTTAGTACATTATTGTTAAAATCGTCCTGTCTGGAGAATACCAAAGCATAGAATAATCTACGGATGATCCTGTATAAAGCGGAATTTTTTTCGATTCCTTTTTCAAGGTTTTAATGAATCAATATTTGACAAAGCTGATTATGTCGATCAGTTTTACATATTTTATTATTATATATTTTAAATTTTAAAATAATCGGTTGTTAGAAACTTGTAAATTTATTTTGAATTACTCATTGTAAATTTATTTTGAAGAGGAGGAGGGAGGCGCCAAAATCCATGTTTGCCCAGAGTTTAAAAAAGGCTAGTTTCGGCCCTGATTTAAAAAACTTATAACATTATAAAGAAAGCCATAAAATTAGTGAGAATAAAATTAAAATTAAATATTAAAAATTTATAAACTTTAAAATTATTTCACCTTTTAAAAAGTTCTGTTATAAAATTTGACCACCCTATTATAGTGAGAGGAATTGGGGAGGGGCACTCAAGGTTGTGAACTAGCGATGACCATCACAAAATGTCACGCCTCGCCACTGTTATTTAGCTTTCTTTTTGACAAGCTTCAGAAATCTCAGGTTGTACATAGCCCCTTAAAATAAGTATTTCTAAATTCTGAATGCTACATATGTTTAAGGTTTAAAATCCTATTTTGAGCGATAATGATTTCTGTTTGAGCGGCAGTATTTTAATAGTTATTAAACTTTCTTTTTTATAAGGGGCTCAAATCACAGGTTGTATACAGCACTTTAAAATAAGTATTCTGAAATTCTGAAAACAACATAGATTTGAGCGTCCAATAGTATCATTTGAGCGATAAATTTTTTTATTACAACGAATATATTTTTACTGTTATTTAGTTTTATTTTTGCCAAGCGTCAGAAATCTCAGCTTGTATAATGCCCCTTAAAATAACCATTTTTAAATTCTGAATGCTGCATGCGTTTAAGCGTTTAAAATCCTATTTTGAGCGATAAAGATTTGACTGACTATTTGAGGGGAATTTTTTCATAGATACTAAACGTTCTTTTTTTTCAAGGGGCTCAAATCACAGGTTGTATACAGCCCCTTAAAATAAGTATTTTGAAATTCTGAAAACACCATACGTTTGAACGTCCAAGAATATCATTTGGAGCAATAAAAAATTTGACTACATCGAAAATATTTTTACAGTTATTTAGCTTTATTTCCGACAAGCGGCGGAAATCTCAGATTGAATACAGCCCCGTAAAATAAGTATTTCGAAATTTTGAAAGCACTATACGTTTGAGCGTGCAAAACATTCTCTTGAGCTATAAAGATTTCTCTTTAAACGGCAGTATTTTCGCAGATATTAAACGTTCTTTTTTTCAAGGGGCTCAAATCACAGGTTGTATACAGCCCCTTATATTAAGTATTTTGTAATTATGAAAACACCATACATTTGAGCATCCAAGTGTATCATTTGAGCGATAAATTTTTTTATTTCAGCGAATATATTTTTATTGTTATTTAGCTATCATTTTACCAAGTTGCTCAAATCTCAGCTTGTAAACAGCTCCTTAAAATAAGTATTTTGAAATTCTGAATGGATCGTACGTTTGAGAGTTCAAAATACTATTTTAAGCGATAAAGCTTTCTGTTTGAGCGGAAGTATTTTAATAGATATTGAACTTTCTTTTTTTCAAGGGACTCAAATCACAGGTTGTATAGAGCCCCTTAAAATAAGTATTTTGAAATTCTGAAAACACCATACGTTTGAGCGTCCAAGAATATCATTTGACCGATAAAAAATTTGATTACAGCGAGAATATTTTTACTGTTATTTAGATTTCTTTTTGCCAAGCGGCAGAAATCTCAGCTTTTATTTAGCCTCTTGAAATAAGTATTTTGAAATTCTGAATGCAACATACGTTTGAGCGTTCAAAATACTATTTTGTACGATAAATATTTCTGTTTGAGCGGAAGCATTTTCATAGATATTAAACTTTCTTTTTTCCATGGGCTCAAATCACAGGTTGTATACAGCCCCTTCAAATAAGTATTTTGAAATTCTGAAAACGCCATACGTTTGAGCGTCCAAGAATATCATTTGAGCGATAAAAATTTTGATTACAGCGAAAATATTTTTACTGTTTTTTAGCTTTCTTTTTGCCAAGCGGCAGAAACCTCAGCTGGTATACAGCCCCTTCAAATAAGTATTTTGAAATTCTGAAAACACCATACGTTTGAGCGTCCAAGATTATCATTTGAACGATAAAAAATTTTATTACAGCTAATATATTTTTACTGTTGTTTAGCTTTCTTTCTGCCAAGGGGCTCAAATCGGTAGGCGGTAAAAAGTGCCCCTTAAAAAAGCGCACCATTTGCAAATCACATATTAAATAAGTCTGATAACAATACACAACGGTTAACCTCAGAGTATAAACACGAAATTGAGACGATCTGTTGAAATCTGGCGTCCTTGCTCTCTCGGGACGGAGGGGGGGGGGGGGGGGAGCTTAGGTATCTCAAAACCTGCATTGCCTCAATGATAAAATTTGGTAAGGTACGTAGAATCAGGGACGTAGCTACAGGGGGGGGGGGGTGCGACGCCCCCCCCCCCCCCACTTCGGTAAACTCATATACATTCGGTAATTTCACTTTCGTTCAAAATCTGCATCATTTGGCTCTGATTTTTTTCTTTTTTTTTTTTTTAAGATTTTTTAAAAACATATTACAAAATTTATTACAAAACAGAAAACAATGTCAAAACGTATTTAAAATTATTAAATATTTTCTAATTAGAAACTTCCTTTCTCTTTGCATTATGTAATTTTTTTTTCGCTCGGAGTCGACTGCAATTTCACTTTTTAGCTACTCCATGTGTGTAAGAAAGGGGGGGGGGGGCATGATACAGTATCCCTTAAAAGATTAAATAAACCTTCTTTCTATTTCTATGTAGTATCCCTGTAAGTTAGAAGGTAGGGTAGAGAATATCTTCGCTTCATTCAAGAAAGGAATCTGGAGAAAAATCCCTTGAGGGTAAATGCGTACACTCCTTGACCAATGCAAAGGAAATTAGAAGGCCAGACTTCTTGTTCGTTAAAATTCGTTTTGCTGGACTCTGAAAGTTATGGGGTGGGGGGGGGGGATATTTCGCGGTTTTTTCGGGGGACAGGATGTCGCCAGATGTTTACTGTTGTATTGTAAGTTTTTCAAAGCAAAAAATAAGAGAGAACCGGGAATTTTTTCTTATCAAAGAAAATTAAAACGGTGTAATAAAATTACATCAGCTACTAAGGATGTACCGAATAGTGATTTTGACCGAAAACCGAATATCCGGCCTACAGGCGAACCGGATACCGAATATTCGGCTAGCCGAATTAACTGTTAGGCCGAATACCGAATATTCGGCTAGCCGAGTAGTAACTATTCGGCCAAATACCAAATATTTGGCTGGTCGAATATTTTAAAAATTTTATCAATTACAAAAGTTTCATATTTCACGGCTTCTTCTGGTGAATGAAACCAAGTGAATATATATATATTTTTAATTCTAAAACAAACAACTCAGCAAAAATAACATTTCTATCGAATATTCGGCCTACAGCCGAACCGTATACCGAATATTCGGCTAGCCGAATTAACTGTTAAGCCGAATACCGAATATTCGGCTAGCCGAGTAGTAACTATTCGGCCAAATACCAAATATTCGGCTGGTCGAATATTTAAAAAATTTTATTAATTAAAAAAGTTTCATATTTCACGGCTTCTTCTGGTGAATTAAACCAAGTGAATAATTTTTTTTTAATTCTAAAACGAACAACTCAGCAAAAATAACTTTTCTATCGAATATTCGGCCTACAGCCGAACCGTATACCGAATATTTGGCTAGCCGAATTAACTGTTAGGCCGAATACCAAATATTCGGCCAGCCGAGTAGTAACTATTCAGCCAAATACCAAGTACCCGGCTGGTCGAATACTTTTATATTTCATAGATTAAAGGCATTAAAATGTTAAATTTTATAATAATTTTACATAATATTTAATGCAGAAACTTACATATTGATAAACAAGAACTTTTTACAAGTAAACTTTATACATGAAAAAAATCTGCTTTGAGGTATATGAGAGAAGAGAATTTTAAAATTTTTTTAATTAAAAAAGTTTGATATTTCATAGCTTCTTCTGGTGAATTAAACCAAGTGAATATATATATATATATTTTAATTCTAAAACAAACAACTCAGCAAAAATAACTTTTCACCTGTCTTTGATTTAGCAAAGAAGCTTTTAAATGCATCTTAGATCAGTGTTTCGAATGGGCGATTATTTTCAGAGATTGTAAACATACACATTGTTCCTAAAAAATTGTAACAAACTTTCAACACTGATAATGTGGTCAAGACAAAAAATTTTTGAACAAGAAACACCTCACTCAATTTATTCCATCAAAATTATAATATATTCAGTCAAAAATTCTGGGTGTGCAACTACAAGCCGAAACTGAATTTTCGTTCACAACTTTATCAGTAAAAGAATATATTTTAGCAGGATTGGTTTCATATTAATTTAGTTTGTATTAAATGTGATGATATCATTGAAAATGACCGAATTTTGGCCAGTGGCACAGTATAAATACTATAAATTGCATTCTGAATAAAGGAATGCCTACCTCATAGTTGTTTAAATATGAAAAGTGGCAATTTCCATCACTTCTCATCATGATATTATATTTCACAGAAATCAAAGCAAATTTGTTAAAAATGGAGCTATGATATCTTCGTTAGGGTTAACAAATGAAAATCTAAGTTTGACCTCGAATGAGATGAGATACACTTTATTTATAACTGAATAAGTGGATTGCGATTATGGTTTTCTGAGCAAAAATTGTCTTTCTTGATGTGTATTATCAACCCTGAAAGTTTTTCTGTTTTGATTAGAAGCGCCCTCTTTCATGAAAAAGGAAGAAACAGGTTATTTACTAGAAAAGGTTCAGGAACTTGCATTTTTACATTGTTAATTCCTATGAAAATCCCATTAATGATTAATTTTCTTAAGAAATACTTTACGAAAAGCAAATAATGTAAAAACATTCTCTTTTACTTAAATATGATTCTGTTTCTAATTATTATGAATATAATATATCTTTATAAGTTGACAGTTAAAAGTTGAAATTGTGTAAGATTTTTAAAAATGTTTTAAAAGTTTTTTCTTAAGTATTCAGTTTGGCCGAATATCTTGATAGTTGGCCTAACTGAATATTCGGTAAATTGGCTGAAAAGACTGAATACAGAATAGATACCGAATATTCGGTACATTCCTATAAGCTACTATATATAATGGTATATTGTGTCTTCGAAAAATTAGAAGTTGGAAAAATTATTTTTAAAAAATGCGGGAAAAAAATCCTTAAGGTTGTTTTCAAATCAAAAGAGCTACTTTCTGAGATATTTCTGAATTCATTTTTGTTCGAAAATTGGCAGGTGTTGTTATTCAGAAACTATGTAGTCGAAAGACGTTTTTCATTTATTGGTAAATGCAAAAGATTTTTCAGAAAATATTGTCAAAGTTGGCGTTTTGAACCGAATTCCAGACACGGCAGCTCAAGAAAGGCAAAAAACTTGTCATCATGTGACCACAATCGCTTTATAACACGATAGGTAATTTTCTCAAAAAATGTAAAACTAGTTTCCATTGTATTCCGCTTCAACAGTCAGGCCTGCCAATATGCTTGAAAATGAGACAGAAAATGTGTCAGAAAATTTTGCGTTGTTCAGTAGGAAGCTTGAGAACCGCTTTAAAGAAAAATAATAATAAGATAGAGAACTATAAAATATTGGATTTTTTTCCTTTGTAATTTAACATAAACCGACGATATGTTTTAAGATCTGGATCTGTTCTTGTCACGGGGTAGTGGAAGGTATACGGAGATATACGCCGTATACCCTCTCTCTGGATTTTTTAAAGAAGCTCCGCATACCCTCTATGCTTTTCATATAAAGCATTAGCGTATACTGTATCCATGAATGTTCATGACTTTAGCGTATACCCTTTGTTTTCTTACGACTGCAACACTGGTTCTTGTCCTTCAGTTCGAAAAGTTATTTTTTATTTATGTTTTTGAACTTGTTTTAAAATCCTCAGTTGTATTGATATATAAAGAAAAGTGCATTGATGATAAGCATTAATCTTTCTCCGAATTGGCGTTTTGAGGCATACATTGACTTTCTGCTGCAAAACTGAAAGCAATTTTTTTCTTTGTTTTCTGAAATGAAGGGATTTCAAAGTTAATTTAAATTAATTTAAAAAAAATCCTTTGACTTGAATCAGGCTAATTCATGTAACAGAATCAACGCTACAGGTAAAAAAAAAAAAAAAAAAAAAAAAAAAAAAAAAAAATGCAAGCAAAGTAATTTTGCAGAAAATAAGATAATTTTTCACACTGTCTACCCTCTCTCCCCTTCCCCTTCTCCATCGAAAAAAAGTCTTTTTGTGTCCAACACGCTTTTTTTTTATTATTGCAAATTAAAATAACAATATTTATTTTTTTATACTTATTATCAATTGCTCAACATGATATTTGAGCATTTCAATTCTGATAACTTTCTATGTTACGAGTTCCAGCTTAAAAATTCCACAGAAAAAAATATCCTACAAATAAAGTGCAGCTTTGATTAGCCACATTTTGTGGTTTGTAAAAAACTATTCAAAGCTGTTCTGAAATCGTAAATTGCATCTTTTTTTACGCTTTCGTGAAGAAATTTTCATTTTTAAATGCACGAAATTTGCAGATATTCTTTCTTATTCGTAAACGAATTGCGTTTCTCTTTTTTCCTATAAAGGTAACTGATCTTTCAGAAAATGGTGCCAATGACAATCGGCAAAAGATCATTATGAGGTAGCAATTGATTATAACTTAATATGTAATACATTTATCAGAAAATTTAAAAGTGCTATTTGATTTCAAAGCACCTCATGCCTGCTGATTACATGCTTCTAGATTTTTTTTAAAAAATGTCTACTTAAATGTGTCAGAAAATTTAACATTCTTGAGAGGAGTAAAAATATTTTTTGAGAACAAGTGTTCTTTCTTTTTTCATAAACGTGGCATTTAATACGAAGTTAGAAAACTGTTTAGTTATTTCAAATCTGAATCCGTGCATGGTGTATTTGATAATTTTCATCTTATGTGAAAGAAAAATGCACAATATAAGAATAGGAGGGTTTGGATTTTATTTTTTATTATCTTTTATTTCTTTCTCTTTTTTTCTATAAATATTTATCCAAGTAAAAACGTTCTGTAAAAAAGTTCCAAGTAAAAAACTTCTTCTGTCCGGCTTTATGCAGCATTGTCTACTAAATGTTTCCGTCGTCCTCTGTAGTTTGTTTTGGTCCTTTGATCTGCTTTGGGGGACAGACAGTTGAAATTTTCTCATTGAAGTAATCTGCAACAATTATCCTCATTCTAATTACCAGAGAAAATAAAAACTATTACTAATTAACTAATTCCCTCATTTTTTTATTTAATTTTTATTAATTTTCTTATTTTATCTTACGTTTTTGCTTGGATAAATATTTATGGAAAAAGAGAAATAAATAAAAGAAAATAAAAAATAAATCCAAATCCTCATATTCTTATATTGTGCATTTTTCTGTCACATATGATCAAAATTATCAAATATACCATACACGGATTAAGATTTGAAATAACTAAACGATTTTCTAACTTCGAATTAAATGCCACGTTTATGAAAAAAAAACAAAAACAAAAAAAGAAACACTTGTTCTTAAAAAGTATTTTTACTAATCTCAGGAATGTTAAATTTTCTGACACATTTAAGCAGACATTTTTTTAATCCAGAAGCATGAAATCAGCAGGCATGAAGTGCTTTGAAATCAAATAGCCTTTTTAAATTTTCTGATAAATGTATTACATATAAAGTTATAATAAATTGCTATCTCATAATGATCTTTTGCCAATTGTCACGTTTTAAAAAAATCTGTTACAAACGTCAGCTTTGGCACCATTTTGGAAAAACATAAATTAGGCCTGACCAGGCCTAATTAATGTTTTCTGTACCGAGCTGGGACTGGTTTTATTCTTTCAAGTCTTCACGGGCCAAAATTTTCAGTCCCGGTTTTCACCCAACCCGTATGAAAATCATTGTCTCAGCGTGGCCTGGTAGCAAAATACAGGTAAATTAAAATATAGTAATACGTGTGAAAAAGAACCTGCCTATGACGGAGTCCTGTTTTAAACTGAAAAATGAGTTGATCCATGCAAAATTAATAATAATATGTGAGAAAAGAATATATAATACATTTACACCTATTAAAAGGGAACTTGTCTATGATGCATTTTTTTTTTTTTTTTTTTTTTTTTTTTTTTTTTACTTTACTGTGCGATTCCGTCTTAGAAGCTTTTACTGTATAGTATTTTTTATATTTTTAAGTCTCCAATACATGAAATATGGATTAACAAAATTAATGATAATCGAAACATTTGCATATAACAAATACAGATTTATTTAAAAAAATAAATATCGCAGCCTACGGCATTTCTATAAAAATAAAGATTACAAAAAAAAAAAAAAAAAAAAAAGAAGAAAGAAAAAGAAAAGCTAAGATTAAGTATTTTTGATCAGAATTCCTCGTACAGACAAATTTTTAACCAAATAGACGTAAAAAATCAACGTTTTGTAAAAATTCACTCGGGTCGTGCCCAGAGCCCGATCAAGCTGAAGTTGGGCCCAGGGCCTGTTAAAAAGTTGCCCCCCCCCCCCCTGCTTCCCCATTCCCGGCGACACTTTCAGAGAAAAAGTATTTCATGAGTTGACAAAGTTGTTTGGGTAAAAGTTTCAAGTTTTCAAAAAAAAAAAACAAAAAAAAAAAAACTTACAAGATTAGTCAAGAAAATGAATTACCGTCCACTTTCTCAAATAAGCAATTGTATAATTCACAAACATCTATGATCCACAGTTTATGTTGCAGAATAAATGAGGACGTCTTTTTCAAAACTCGCCTTATCCAAAATCATAAAAATTTTGTTTTCCCTAACAGTCTAGTAATCCTTTTAAACTATAATTCTGACATTGTAAAATCCCCCTTTATATTGAAACCAATAGACACAGTATGCAGTTTTTGGCATTTTCCCCAAATTTGATTTTCCGGATACAGCAAGTTTTAAAAATTATAGGTACTCTCAAATTGAAAAGGACTTTTACAGAAAAATTAAATATGGAGGTTTTTTATTACAGTGAAACTTTGTTTTTACGTCAGGGACCAAAATATAAAATGCAAACAGTGGAAAAACTTAAATTGTGAGAAAAAAACACACAAATTTGTGGGCCCCTGAAATTGGTTGGCCCAGAGACGAGGCCCCGGAGGCCCGTGCATTAATCAGGCTCTGACCGTGCCAGGCTCGGGTCATTTTTTTCCGGGCCAGGACAATAATTTTCTTCGAAATTTCTACCCGTACAGACTTCTAACTTAAAATTTAAAAAGTATTGCAAATTTTAAACTTTGAGTTATAAATAAAAGAAAAAAAAGAATTATTTTTTAAATATTTTCTATTGAATTTATTTTTATTGTAATAACGAATAATCAATCTAAATCTGTCTTTTTACACCTCACCCCAAATTACTCTTTTTACCTTTGCCCCCTACCCCCTCACTGGAGTATCGAGCACGAAAAGCTCGTGCATCTTAAGTGCACGAACCTTAAAAGCACCTTAAGTGATGCGGTGATTTTTTTTTTTTTAATAACGTGGTGAGGTGAGGTGGTGTGTATGCCACACCAAAATTTGATTTCTTGTCTTGTGCACTCCACAAAATTTAGCGAATTAAAATAAGAAAATCCCCTGAGAATTTTGCATTATTTACTTGAATAAAAATAACGAAAAAAGTACTGTAAGTGTACATACATATACATATAAATACACGTATCTAAATACCACAAAAACATTTTCTTCATAATTGAAATTTCTCTGGGGTGGAAAACACCTCACCTGATCAGTTAAGGGTTAAAGTCTTTAAAATTACTTTTTTCCCCTGCTTTATTCGTAATTGTGCAATACGATAAATAAATCAGCAGTTATCTACTTCACTCCCTCCATTCATAACTTCTACTACCCCCGCTTCCCCCTGTTTGTAAAATTTTAAATGGTTGAAATTATTTAGTTTTTTGTTAAAATTTTTTGGTCTGTTTATTTATATATTGCAGAAATAATAAATAAATGTCTAATCCCCCCCCCCCCCCCCTCGCCCAAAAGAAAATAATGCGAAAAAATACAAAATACAAATAAATAAAAAAAAATAATACAAAATTCACTATGAACATTCTGTAAATTCGATCTCCCCCCCCCCCCCCAAACGAAATGCTCTAGCTACGCCACTGCGTAGAATCAGTATATAAACATCAGGTACTTATATATATATATATATATATATATATTATTTAGTCTCCTTTGTTCTTCTGGGGTGCGGCTGTGTGTGTGTGTGGGGGGGGGGGGGGGGGGGGGTCTACAAACTCCGAATCTATCACGGCTTTAGACGATAAAATTTTGGCAGGATGTTTCTAAGTATATAAACATCAGATGGGATGAGTTTCTTTTAATTAGTAGCGGATGGGGACAACTTAATGCAGCAATGTTAAAGAAGCGCCTGCGTAATAGAAGAAGGGAGAAGGGAATCTTGCGAGGTATTCTTTAAAGCTGGTTTCAAACAAAGGGAAAAAATAAGATTTTGCATCAGTGTTGCCAGATTTTTAAAACGAAAAATACTACAGCTACCTCTAAAAAAATACTACAAAATACTACGCTACAAATTTGACTTTGGCGCCACCTACCGGAGTTAATTAGTATTATATAAATCAATCAATTAATCAATCAATAACAACATTAAATTAAATATGACTATAAATCCTCCGAGAAAAATATATATAAGAAATCTTTTAATCAACACACTTATTTATTACTTATTTAATAATAAACTTCCATTATCGATGCATTTCTTATGTTCATATAATCTCCATGGAAATAAATAAACAGAGAAACTAATGTTTTTGTTATATTGCTTTTTCAGATTAGCAACATTCGCTTTTGCCTATGTGTTTGACAACGTTACTGTTGACTGTATGAAAAAAAAATGAATTTTAAATTCATGTAATTTAATTAAATTAGTGTATAATTTATTCACGATTAAACTTGAAAACCATGAATCTGATCAATGCCATCAAGTCCCAAAGAAGGGTCGAACACAGAAATATCATCCCGAATGGTAGAACGATGATTTGCTTAAAAAAACAAAAAAAAACAAAAAAACAAAAACAATGCTCAATAGTGTGCGCAGATGGAAGATTTTCAGATAATTATTTTGACGTATATCAAATTTCTCTATCATTTAAAATTTTGCAATTTTGTTCATGTCTTTTTCTAAAATACCATAAAATACTACTTTTAAACAAAATACTACAAAAAATACTACACCCCTAATTTTGGGTGAAAAAATACTAAAGTAATATTGAAAATACTACATCAGGCAACACTGTTTTGCATTTAATACTGGCGCCACCTATCCAAAATATTTGAAAATAATATTAAAAACGAAATCTTTAGAACATGATCTTTCCAACATTGTAGTAAGAATTATTTTAATAAATAAACAAATATCTATAACTTTTACTTTTAAAATTTAAAAGCAGTTAATCTTTTATGTCGTAATAATGTTATTGGATATTTAAAACGTTGCATATAAATAAATAGATAGGGATATGCATGTGGCGTTTTAACCTCTTTAAGGCTTATAGTAAATTAGTTTACAAAGGATAAAATAAAATTATTATTTCTTATTTTAAGGTAAATCTTTGTCTTTGCTTTCAATCAAGCATTTAAAAAACAATAAATATGATTTAAGTAGCATATACTTCTATAATTAAAATATACATAATTTAATACTTGTTTCCTAAGATAATTATGCATATGTAATTATTACTGTACATTAGTATGTCAATGTGGTTTCAATTTGTTTTTAAATTAGTTTAGAAAGATTTAAAAGCTATTACTATTTGTTTGCACTTTGGTCTTAATTTAAAATGTTTCTTTGTTATACATAGTATTTAAAAAAAAAAATCGAATTAATAGGACATAGTTCAATTTCTTTAGTTATTACATTGAACTAAACATAATTTAATTTTAGGATTATTTCAGTTCCTATATTATAGCAAATGTATAATGAGAGCATCTCATAATTTTTTTTAACATTACAATATTAATAATTATGTGTTATCTTCAAGTATTAACATCTTAAATTATAATAATAACAGTAACATTAATAAAAGTATGAGTGGAAAAAACAACACTTGGATAAGTACAAAGTACAAACGAAAATCAACATCAACAAAATAACGTGCCAAAGCCGGCTAGGGACTTTTAGATTTTTTTCCCTATATCGCTATGCTACCCAGTGCGGTCGAAGTTTTAACATTGTTGCATTAAGCTGTCCCTATCCGCTACTCTTTTAATTTGCCCCTTTCTCTACTCCCAGGTGGGGGGTGGGGGTTATTTCAATTAGAATGGTGTTTGGGAGGGTGGTTTGTACCCAAATCTTCTGCATTAAAAAAATTACGTAAAGAAGTGTTAAAGTCTAAGATGAAAATTATTTGAAAATCTTAGGTGTTTTGCTTAAATTAAAAATATATATATTTCTAAACTTAATTCATTATTCCTGTAAAAAATTAAATAATTGTAATAAATTTCTTGATATTTCCAGTTATCTTTTTACTTACTTAAAATATAAAAAAGAAAGAAAAAAAAAGCAATAATATTTAGAAAACGTTCTAGCATACCAAGATCTCTTCTTTTTACTTTTGACAGCTTTCACTATGAAGTATGTTTGACACTTGTCTTTGTGAATTTTTAACTCGAAATCTATATCTTTGGTAAACTTTATGGTAACATTCAGATATAATTTTTATCCCCCGCATGAATAAAAAAATAGTGTTCGACTAAAACAAGTTTTTAAGAACGAAACAGAATTTTTGCTATCTTCCTTCTTTCGAACACAAATGAAATTGTCTTAGAAATAAATTTAAAATGATTAACACACACACACATACATATATGCGTGTGTACGTTGGTATATAAGATCAAATTAAATATTTGCTATACGCTAAATAAACCTTGCCCCCCCCCCCCAAAAAAAAAAAAAAAAAAAAGAAATTTTGAAATGGCAACGTTGTTTGGAAATTTTATCAAGGTGAATGTATGATCATTATAAAGATGACTAACGGAGCAGATGAAACCTGTCCCCACCTACCTTAATTGACGGCTTCTGGTGTAGGGGCATTACTCGCATCATCTTTGGTGCGACTGTGATTTTTACATAACATAACAAAAGCTGTAAATTTTAATTCCAGTTAATTTTCATAATTATTATTGTGATAAAAATTTTCAGATTTAATTAATGATTCTTATTTTTAGATTTATTATTATTATTAGTAAGTTTGAAAAGAAATTTTTAATTTTAGAAGCCACAGGATTTCAGCCTCAATTTTCTCCTTTTATCACTAATTCAGCTTTACCACGAGGATAATAAATAACCGCTAATAATATCTTTTAAAAAAGAAATGAAAATTATAATTGCATAAACTAGAAGTAAAAAATGTGTGAAGTATCAGTAAAAAATGCTAGAACTGTAGCTAAAACTCATATCGAACAAATTTTATAAACGCTAAACCTGTTGTTGCAAATTTTAAAGTAAACATTCACACCCTTAAAAAACTAGTCGGATATATCAATCCCAAAACTTTATTCTATCTCATACATGTTAATACTTCAAAATTCGCTATCACAGTGCAAAAATTAAATGGCAATCTATGCTCATCCTGATGATTCTAAAAAGATGAAATTCCGTGCATTAGTTCTTGAGATAGGAATCTCGCTGAAATCATGTAAATCCCCAAAAAAAAAAAAAAAAAAAAAAAAAAAAATAGCAGCGCCACCTATTGGGTGATTTACACCAGAACTTAACGTGCAACAAGTTATGTTAACGTCTAACTGAATATGAAGTTTGGGGGAAAATCGTGCATTAGTTCTGGAGATTGATCTAATGTGGAAATCGTGAAAAATGCTGCATAGAAGCGCCACCTGTTGGGCGATTTACACCAAAAACTAATGAGCACAAATTTATTTACAGTCTTGCGTCTGGTCGGGTTTATCTTCGTTACTTGACTCGAGCCAATCCGCGGATCGAAATGGCGCATTTTTTTTTTTTTTACGGGTCGGGTTGAATTTCACTTTTTCGGGTTTCGGTGGTGCCGGGTTGCGTTTTGACCCATTCATGTCGAGTTCGAATTGACCTAATTTTTCAAAAGAAGGTGCAAAATATTGTTTCAGGTCGAAATATATAGACAATAATATCTTCATTGATGCTTCCGAATAGCAAACAGCTCTATTTAGCGAATGCTTTTTCAATTCCTAAAACTTATCTATATTTGTATGGTTTTACCTCTAAACATTGGACACGTCCGAATCTACACGCACTTAACTTGCGTATGTGTCAATATACTCTTACTTATACATGTGTTTTTGTGTATATCTTAAACGAAATATTGGTAATATTTTTGATATTCCGAGAAAAATATCCCTGCCGACTCGGCCTACAGGCGGAGGTAGATTTCGAAGTTAAGTACTAATTTCACCAATAAAAGCCAATTCAAGATTAGAGATATACTCAGTTTAACAATTATATCTGGCCGCTTTTGACGAGTTTTTAATGTAATTTTTCTGTAAGAGCTGGTTTTATCAGAATCAATCGGTATTAAAAAAAAAATATTTTTCATCACTCCCCAACTCGATTTTTTGACACATTTTTAGACTCATTTTTCAAAGTAAAAACATGAAACTTTCTGAAATGATTTTTTGAAGAAGTTTATAAGCGACCTGCGCTTTTATTTTTCGTTCCATTAATTAGAACTTGATTTACAAGAATTATTTTTTCAGTGCGATCATTTTTTTCGTTTTCAGAACTATCGCTAACATTTGAGCATACAGTTTGAGCGTTAAGAGCACTAGTCACGCGAAAAAACTGGAACGCTAATATTAAACTTATTGGAGTGCTCTTTATAAAATTTCTCGGTTGCATATTAATAATTTTAAATGATTTTTTTTTTAATTCTAACTCGTTTAGTGTTTACTTTTAAAATTTTGGTTGCAGATATTTTTATATAGTTACTTTCACTTTCAGTACCGGTTCCGAAAATAAAAGTATTGCAACGCTAAAGATCAATCTCAGCTATTCTAAGAAGAAAAAAAAATTAAAATAAAAGCGAGAAATTTGGAAAAAAAAAAAAACCTCTTCCACAAGTTTAACATTAGTTTGCGCGTTTCTTTGTATTTCATATATATGTACAATTTGTATGAAACGACAAACAAAATCTTCATTTGACGACCCCTTCGCCTTTCGCTCTGGCACTCGGACACCTCCCCCCCTTTTTTTTGCCCTGTGCAGAAAGAAGATAACAACCAGGGGGAGGGGGAGGGGGGGAGTACATACATCCCGACCCGAATCCGCTATTCAGGGGTTTTACTATATCTGAATATTAAAGAATAAAGATATGTCCATATTTCTGTGTAAAACATAAAATTGGTAAAAGAGATATAATTTAAGATTCCTTTTCATAACTGAATTAAAACAGGATTTCATTTCATTTCGGGTTGCGGGTCAGTTTCGGGTTGAAATATGTTGCGTTGTGTGTTGACAAAAATCATTTTTTCGAGTTAGGATAGCGTTGCAATTTGATGAAATTTTTTATCCGGTTCGGGCCGGGTGATTTTAAATATAGTTTTTGGGTTCAATCCGATCAATGTAGCACTTTAATTGCAATTGTTTTTTTTTCCAATTTGACTTTTAATCTTAATTTTAAATAGAAATACGAAGTACAATAAAAAATGCATGCAAATTTATTTTATATTTTGGGCAAATTTAGATAGTTAAGGCTGTTCTTAACTGCTCTGCTCAACAAGCGCAAAAATTTTGAGACACTTACAAATTCATTTTTTAACGGAAAGGTATAGAACTGGAAAGTCTGGCCATGGAAGAGAATTGGAATTGAACTGTTTTTTCCATTTTTTGATCAATCAATTACCTATTGAGTTATAAATAAGGGATTTTGATCACGTGACAAACACGTTTTTCGCCCGCTCTTCAGTTGTCTTTCTTCCTTCGCGCGGAAATTCGGTTCAAAACGCCCACTTTGACACTATTTTCGGAAAGATCTATTGCGTTTGCAAAAAAAAAAACAAAAACAAACAAAAAAAAAAAAACGGAAAACACAGTTTGATTACATAGTTTCTGAACAACAACAACTGCCAGTTTTATGCATTTTCAAAAAAAAAAAAAAAAATAAATAAATTAAAACTTATTTCATAAAGTTTCCCTTTTGGATTTGAGAACAGCCTCAAAATGTATCATTCGTAGAGGTGCTGTCAAAATCTTGCCTGTGTCTACTAGTCTCCTGTGGGCAAATCTTTCCCAAACTGAAAGGCCAAAAATTTCAAGAATTCAATACTTTCTTTTTATGAATAGAAAAGAAATTAAAAGTGGAGTAGCGTTTGGACCACAATCTATATCAATTAATAATTTTCAAGGTTCAAATGAGTAAAATAAAGAATACTGCACATCATTTCTCTTTTACATTTTATATGAAAAAAAAAGTAAAAAAACAAACAAACAAACTTACCATAGGGGTCCCATTCCTTCTGGGCCCCTAGGCTTCAGCCTACTCAGCCTAATGGGTAATCCGCCTCTTGCGTTCCAGAGGGTCGCTTTTTTCCGTGATTCATATTTATGCAAGTTAGAGCTCAAATCGACAGACTGATGGCAGATAGACAAACTGTATTCATAAATTATGTTCAGTTTTGTTAGAAAGTATTAAAAATGAAAGATGGAAAAAAGCTGAAAGTGGTTTAAATTTTAATTTGTATACTATCATTGTATTTCTGGATTTTAAAATGTTGACTTATTAATATAGACTTAGAAAACACATTTTATGATTGCAATTTTAGAAGTCACAAGATGGATACAACTGTTACCGGTATACTCAAATGATACTAAACGATTAAATAGGCAATAAAACCATTAATATGTCAACGCAAATGAAAAAGTTCCGTCAATCTATAAAAACATATTCTACTCCCCCCCCCCCCCATTACCCCTTAAGTTTAAGAACATGATATAAATGGAAAAGGGATTAACCTTTTGTTTTCATGGTCGGGATTTAGAACTAAAGTTGACACCCTGCTAAATTTCATACAGCCCCTTTTAATTTCTCCCTTTCGGTTTCTAACAAAGATGGGTAAAATATACTATAGTTTGACATAGAAAGGAATGAACCAAGTGGGAAGCGGTTCCTGCATGAGCCATAAATTTAGTCACGCAGCTCTTATTTCAGGAAACACCGGACATTTTTAAAAAATCATGCCGAAAACGATAGCTGATACTGGCTTTGCAGGTGTTTGAATAGATAAGACACATATACTATAGTCCTGCGTGTGATGTATAATAGTATGAAGAAAAAATGATATTATTTTTTTCCTATTATTATATTTTTTTTCAATCTCATTATATTTCATACCCGTTTTCTTTAAATAAGACATTATTTTCATGAGACGCAGCATTTAGTTCTTTTGAGATTAATATCCAGAAATTAGTGCCAGTGGATCAAAAAGTTCAGGTCCGAAACTAACCTTTTTTGCGCCCGGGGCAAACATGAATTTTGGCGCCCTCCCCCCTTCTTCCTCAAAGTATATTTACAAAGAGAATTTTACTAATTTTCTAATGGCCGACTTATTTTAAAATTTAAAATATCTAATCACAAAATATGCAATACTTAACTACGTAAATTGAATGTGACGTTTGTTGCAATTATGGTTTGTTCACATAAAAGAATTCGCATGTATTACCGGCTATTTACAGTGTTTGCTTATACAGTAGAGTTCCGATTATCCGAGTCCCGCTTAACCGAGTTTCCGCCTTTAACCGAGTTATTTTCTTCTGATGGACTGATGGTTTTCATTATTATGAAACAGCCATTATAAATGAAGTGTTAGGTGAAGATGAAAGAGCAGCCGTAAAAAGTTTGAACTCTGATTTTCTGGTCAGAATGGGAAAAAAAATGGCCATAATTTTTTTTTTTTGCAAAAAAAAAAAAAAAAAAAAAAAAAAAAAAGGCAATTTTTTTCCCCATTCTGACCAGAAAATAAGAGTTGAAACTTTTTACGGCTGCTCTTTCATCTTCACCTAACACTTCATTTATAATGCCTGTTTCATAATAATGAAAGTCATCAGTCCATCAGAAGAAAATGACCGATTCTAAAGGTATAATCTTTCATTTGGCGCCCCTTGGCTCTGGCGCCCGGAACACATGCCCCTCTGCCCCCCCCCCCCTTAGTTTCGGCCCTGAAAAAGTTATTGGAAACTACAATCATTTTGCACAATCGTATTAGAATGTCAAAGTTTGTATTTTCTGAACACTTTGTGTATTTTCTAATCTGTTTATTAATAAATTTCAATTTCCAGTTCATCATTAAATTATAATAAACTCATCAGCGTACAAAGGACATACACAATTGGTGATCAAATATTTTATTAACAAATTATAGCAAATAAGATCAAACAGAATTTCTAATACAGCTTTTTAATGTAAAAATGCAAAATATTTTTTTCCTTTTTTCCTTATACTGAACACGAATACGATGGTGCATTTTAAATTTTTGTATAAAGACATTATTTTTGTTAATTTTTTTTCAGGTCCTCTTTAAACTGGAGCCCTCGGGCATCTATCTCGGGCGACTTATTTCAAATCAGATAGAAATAGTAACACAATTTTACTAAATCTTAAATTGCAATTGAAGAGATGTAAAATAAAAATAAATAATATTTACAGTAGTTTTACATGAAATTTAAGTAATAGTACAAAAATAAATTTCAACAGTATAAAAATGATTTTTAAATGCATATGTTTTATATATTATTCCGAAAACGTATTTCTAAAAGATAAAGAGTGATTTTCAATAGACTTTTAAAACATGATTCAAAATCATCATCATTCGAATTTAACAAATTAAAACTATATGGTCATAATTATATCAGAATTTTAAATACTTTATATTCCGTTTAAATTTATTAAGAATGAAGTAAGAACGAATAAAAAAAAGTAGTTAAAAGTTATGAATATATTGACAACGATACGTAACAGATACAACTAATTAATTAAAAAATATAAATTAATCATCATATATACTGAAATATATATTATTTAAATATTATTGTTAATCAAACAGCAAAAATTATACATTTATATTAATCAGACAAATAAATATAAAACTTTTTTAATAAAAAAGATTGAAAAATATATAAAATATTCAACTAATTCAGAATATTTTTTAAAACAAGTATTTCAAAAGTATTAATTTTTTTATAAATATACACAGTTGTTTATAAAATTTTATAAATAAAAACAAGTAGAAACTTTATTAAACTGCCTAGTACACAAATATATATTACACGCTCCATTCTTAATATTAATCTTATTAAGAAGAAATCTTTGTTTAGTTGTAGGAAATAACCCCTCTAATTACAAAACTAATTAAAAAAAATCGTAACATATATACATATATAAATACTAGGGTGTCAACGATTTTAATCAAATGATTTAAACCAGCGATTAAATCATGATTTTAATCAACTGGTTTTAAAAAAATGATTGGTTGAAATCATAAATTTTCTCAATGTTTAAAATTACATAAAAAAGTACTAAAATAGAAGATGAACATAATTTGGAAAGTTTCTGTAGGTATTTTGCCTTATGAATAAACAAAAGAAAGCTTTAAGTAATTTCTAAGCTTAAACTTTTCCTTAGACTTGTAAAAAATTAAGCACAGTAAGTTTGTTAAAAGAAAGTTTTCTTTCCAACATAAAAAGCATTTTATTTAAAAATTATATTTAAATCTAATGTAATTTTTAATGTCATAATGTCCTTTAACTAATCAAATTAATAATTCTTTTATACAAATTAAGAATAGCAAGTATATTAAATTTCTGCAAGTAAAAGAATGAGTAGTAACCAATATGTTATTTCCTCATTCTACTTTTGCAATACTAATAAATTTATAGCAAATTGGATCTAAAGAAGAATGAAAGAATGGCATCTGCTCAACAACTATTATAAAAGAATGTATAAGAGAAAAAGAACTAATTGGAATAAAAATGTTAATCACAGAAAGAGCTTCTTCAATAGAGATTATATTTTTATTTGTAATCACTTTTGAATTCATACATAAAGAAACTGGCTAGGGATTGAAAAGACAGCAAAACTTTTTTATTAAAAAAAAAAAAAATGAACCGTTGAAAGTTAATAATCCCTCTGAGAGAGGTAATAATGCTATTTAATATTTTGAGGATTTGAGATTTAACTGGCTATTTTTATATGTACTCTGTATGTGTACATATATGAATAGGTGTAACTCATTTTGATTGTTTTTCCTACCAAAAAATATCATATGTATTTGTAAGTTTACATTTAGACAACTAACAGTAATTTTTCTAAGTACAAATGCAAAATGAGCTGCAAATGATATTTGTTTTGTTATTTGTGCTATTATTAACTAATGAAATATATTTATTTGCAGTTTTTATTAATTCTGTAATTACTTACTGTTCCCTCTAGACCAATGTTGTTAAGTAGTTTTAAGATCGCAGCATCCTTCTCTTTTTAAAATTGGCAAAATGCAGCCCGCTTAAAAAAAATAATAATGTAAAATTCACCATTAGTTGTATTCAGAGGTTTCTTGTAAAGAAATCCCCTGTATCACAGTATTTCTAAATCTGCGCACCCAAGACTTCAAAAATTATATATTTTTATTTCTTCAGATAAAACAGGATAAATTATATCATTATTTGTATTTTTCAATTTGAAAGTCATAAAATAATTAAAATTCAACGTTTCTCTATTTATATCATATTAAAGAATTAAATAATTTTCTTCTCATTTAATTACTAAATACATACTAAATACTATTATATTTCCTCATGAAATAATGCTTTTCTTATCCCGATCTTTCGTATCCCGAATTTATGGGTTGAATGGTTGGACAACTTACGGAGTCGCGACACAGAGGGAACACGAGCGATCGCGAAAATGTAGGGCGCGTTATATGATTACTTGTTTATATTCGATGATTTTTTTCCATTTTTCATATGCATTGTATTTGTATTTTTCTGTTATACATTCTGGTGACGACTCTGTAAAAGAGTTGAAACATGTCAATATAGATTGTTAATTTACTTTTAATGTGTTTTTATAACGTCTTTTATGCAAATAAATATTTTTATATTGTGATATGGTTATTAGTGGGCGTAATTTTGGCTTATTACTCGTACTTATTTACATTTGAAGTAGTGCCTTTTTTGGGAACTAGTACCTTTCCTCTTTTTCTTTCTAGAATGAATACTAAATTATTAATTATCATTTTAGTAATTAAAGCACAAAAGTTTATATTATTCTCCTAAATAGATAGTTAATTGTTTTAAAATTATTAATTTTAACAATTTAATATTAAATGCATTTATCAATAATTTTAATAAATGTAAATATCGGTACTTTCTCGGGCTTAAATAATGTAGGAAATAAATTTGTTTTTTTAATTTGTTCGGCATTTTGTTTAATATGTCAAGTTTTTTTTAACAACTATTGCATTCAGACGAACTCATTTAAAATTTAACTGGATGTATCATCATCAGGTTTAATCTACAAGGTATGGCATCACAATTTGAAGTCTATTTACTAATATTTAATCCAAAATGTTTCACCAGTGCAGTATTGCAAAACCTTCTAGTCAAATTTTGGGCAAAAATTTCCAGTCTGAGCCTGAGCTTAAAAAACTTACATTAAAAAAATACTAATAATTTTAGTTACCCCATTTTCCACTCTGGTACGCTATGAATGCAAAACTATACTTAAATCTTGAATGCTAATATTATAACAACAGTATAGCTATTACACAGTAACATAGTAAAGCATAGAAAACAAGAAAGAAAAATCATGCGTACGGCATAGATTATGAAACACTTCCCATCACTTTTCGAAAGCTTTAACAAAATTTCTTTATTTAGGGAAAAAGGTATATAAGATAACTAAGCAAACATTTAAAAAAATGATTTCAACAGTTACCGTCCATAGCCAAATATGTATTACAATTCTTTTGAACAGCCCTGTATTTGATCTGTATGTTGATGCATGTAATATAATAATGCGAAAATTTAGTTTAGCAAGAAAACGCATAACAGGTTGAAATTTTTCTTTCAGCAATTTATACAAATAGAAGGAAACATACTTGAACACTTTTTTACAGCCCTGTAGTTTACCTATAGTATCTTTATTACACGCCACTAATTAGCTAAAATTTAATTCAAACTAAAATACTCTAAAACTACTGAAATCACATTTCCAGAAATTACCATCCGTAGACGGCATATATATAATTCTTTGCGTGACCCTGTATATCATTTTATCTATATTCTACAAACATTTCTTTTGAATTTTTTGCAACAATAGAAAAAAATGTTAAAT
The DNA here is from genome assembly GCA_963932465.1 of Maratus speciosus. Classification (NCBI taxonomy): domain Eukaryota; kingdom Metazoa; phylum Arthropoda; class Arachnida; order Araneae; family Salticidae; genus Maratus; species Maratus speciosus. Next base: position 197,491,863 of record OZ010796.1, on the reverse strand, counting down.
TTTATAATAACAATGTCCATTGATTCTCAATGAAAAAAGCGAAATTTGGAGTTATTAAGAAAAATATTTGAATAATATCAATAAAGTTTAGATTATGTTACTCTTTGCATTATAATTCACCCATATGGAAAGGCATTTTATCATCCGTTTTGACCCTGACGTCATGCAAACATTTTCGTACTTTGAATTTACAATAGCATTAAAATTACAAAGAATAAAAAAATTGTGGCATCAGGGACAAAAATGTGGGAAGGAAAAGTCAAAAAGTTATGAGCTTCATAGGCTTTTCTAAGTTAAATTAACATTGAGAAGTGACACTGGAAATAAATAAGTATTGCGTTGCCGCGCAATACTTAAATAGACAATAAAATAAAAAACTCTACGTACAAATTATTAATATTCTTGAACCAGATTTAAATGCGAATTTTCGAAATTTAAATAGAGGTACATATAATATATATATAAATGCCCAAAATAATCAGTGTTTAGTTTTTTATCACGTTTAATTTCATAAAAATAATTAAAAATAATATCTGGATGCATGTGCGTGATATGTCAAAACACTGACAGAAAGTATTCGAGAGAGTAGATAAAAAATATTTTTTGCATATGCAATTCAAAATCGGTTTCCATTCACAAACATTTATAATTTCAACGTACATTATATAATTCATATGTATGTATAAAGTTAAAAAATGAAAGATTTCATGGTTAAGTTATTCATTTTCTTAGAATATCTTTGAGGTTTTTTATCATGTCATGCATGGTCGATATTAAATCCTTTTGATAAATCATGCTAAAAAATAAGTGGATTAAAATCAGCACATAAGTTTTTACAAATAATATTTTTTTAACTGTATAAAAGACAATTGTGATATTGTTGTTGCTAAATGACACTTAAGAAATGCGTTATGGATTAATATGAATCTGTACTTCAAAAACCTACAATAGGCTTTAAGTTTTTAATCACACTTAGAATGCTTGATACAAGAAACTTTCTGGGACATAACAAATCTTAGAATCATATTAACAGGCGATTTCGTGAACATAAAGTTAAAATTTTAAGCGCTCAAGGCCATTAACATACCTTTACAAAATAAAATAATATTTAATATCAGATTTCTGCATATATACAATTTTTAAAAAGCTTTTCAGGTGTTTATTATTATTATTATTATTTTTTTTTACAAGTACTGGAACACATGGGGAAAAAAACACCGAAAACTGAATGAATAACAATGTGAAATCAGAATGCTAAAAAAAAAAATAAATTTCTAAAGTAATGATGCTAACACAATGTAATATATTTTGGATTATTTAAATATCCTTAATATTATAAATAAATTAGAACATTTAACAATGGAATAAAAAAATATCTTATCTTACATTGTTAATTAAGACTGCTACTACTAATAATAATACAATTATCAATATCCTGTATTTTATACTGTAGTCAAAAAATAGAAAGCAGAATGAGGATTGATCATTTCTTTTTCACTACATTTTTTTATTTTGTCCTTGGTGTCATCATATAGTTCCCATGTTCCACTATTTCGATGACAATAAGCAACATAATGTGCAAGGATGTGCTGAAAAGCAATTACCGAGCCAAGTGAAAAACTTAAATCATCAATATGAATTTTTGATGGAAAATCTGACAGCTTTATGGAACTATAGTCTAGACCATTAAAATTCAAAATGTCTAGTTCTATAAATAAGTGTTTTCCGAATATTTTACTAATTTTCCAAATTCCATTGCAATTTGGAACTCTACAGAGGTGAGTACTGGTATCTTGTATATGCTTTTTCATAGATGCTTCTAATTTCTGCATCCCTTCTGCAATTATCATATATATGTCGATCGTTAATACAGGGTGTAGCTGGATTCTAATAGCTGTGGATTTGTCACAATTTTTTACAGATGTAACACTAGGTTCATCCGAAAAATTCTTTTCTAACTAATAATATTATGAGTTACATCAATATCAGTTAAACAGGTGCTGACAGCCAATGGTGCCTTCGGGTATAAATTATACAAATGGCGCCCTCTCATTTAGTACAATTCAGATAAACTCTTGCCTCTAAAAAGTTCTATAGCAAGTTTTCATGTTTCACTTTTTGTAGATTCTGCATAACTGAAATATTTTTCGTTGTCCTCCATTGCAACACATAAGATTTGAATGATGCTGTCGAACGGACAATCCATTTGACAGCATATGCCGAGCCGTTTATAATTACTGGTGGGCATCTAAACCCATTTTTGAGTAAAGGGAATGATTTGTTTAATTTTGAGGTATTGGAAGATAATATAAAACTTCTTATATTTTCATTTGAATTTAGAAATTTTGATTTCTTTTTTTTTCGATTTTCGCCACTTATCTTCAGCTTTGATTTCTTCTTTCTCAACATGGGCCTTTCTTTTTCTATTTTCTTCAGTCTTACTTTCTGAAGATTTTTCTTCTAATGTGGTATAATTCGTTTCCTTAAAAAGTCCTCGACAATTTTTATTAATGTTATAATAAGATTCTTCTGGCGCATTCTTCTGAAGTTCATCTTTCATGTTATTTTCATGTACTCCTTTGTCAGTAATGGTTGGTTCCTTAGATTTTCGCCACTTATCTTCAGCTTTTATTCCTTGTTTCTCAACCTGGGCCTTTCTTTTTCTATTTTCTCCAGTCTTAATTTCTGAAGAATATTCTTCTAATGTGGTATATTTTGTTTTCTTTAAAAGTTCACGAAAGTTTTGATTAACGTTATAATGAGATTCTTCTGGCGCATTCTTCTGAAGTTCCTCTTTCATATTATTTTCACGTACTTCTTCTTTGTCAGTAATGGTCGGTTCCTCGGATGTTGATTCAAACATTTTTAAAAATCTTTTTTAGTATCTGCCTCTATAAGTTTCATCGAGCCTTCAAGATAATCAATATGAAGTTTAAGAAACTTGTCTACCCTAATAGGCAAAATTTCATTCTTTAAAACTCTGTTCTTCAAATTTCCAAAATCTCCTTCTACACCCGCGGAAGAGCCCGTTTTGAAAGAAGAACGAAACTTTTTGTTCATTATACCCGTCCGTAAAACAACGGAATCACAGATTTTCTTTAGTTTTGCACTAAAACTAAAGTTAAAATACGGATTAATGTCTCTTCCTTAAACTGTGTTGGTTTCAGCTATATCCCATATTTCATTTATCCAGTCTTTATATAATTCCTCTCTTTCTTCCGTTGTTCTCCTGGATTTTTTGTCACTTCTAGTTGCTAAAAAGTCTGAAGTAAAATTCGATTTTCCTATTAAATGGGCAATGTAATTTTTGCATACTTCAGCTGGCATTGATTCTTCTGTGTGAAAGGCTTTTCCAGCAGTTTCATTTGTTGATAGTACTATAATATTTAGAAGAATGTCACTAAAATTTTCTAAATCTTCAGAATTTATCAGAAGCCCAATGGAGTACATGTAAATATCTTTCACTCTTTTGGTTGAACTTGAGAAACGTTCCCATTTTCTGACCATGTTTATGAAATGGGCAACATCAAGGCGGATGTATGTATTAAATTATATTTCTTTGTCGAGAAGAAGAGCTTCAAAACAGTCTTTCTTATATCGGTCTAAGCTAACTAAATTAAATGCACGACATATTCCGCCCAGTAATGATAACGAAAAATCGCACACTACTTCTCGATGTGGTGGGGCTCCGCTTCTCATCCACTGCCTAAGCCAAAAAGCAATCGTGAGCATGTCATGTCGTTCTGTTAGCATTTGTGAAACAGAGCATTTATTTTTTTCATTGTTTATAACAATCTCATACAAAAAATATGGCCTGACATCTTATTTTTGGCATGCATTATTTTTTTTGATTAACTGATCCTGTTGAATCGATTGCAGCTCTGCTGCTTTTTGTGTTCTTTATGTATTTCTTGTACACGAACATTTAGGACTGTGTCCAATAATGGACAAAAAATTTGTCTATCCCGTTATCGTGTATAGTTCTAATCCATGGAATTGAATATTTCATTATAGAAATAGTTTTAATGGGATCACCACTACTATAACCATAAGTTTTATCTTTGGTTTCTTGTTTTAATTTTCATAGAACATTTAAACCATATAGTTGAGGATTAGAAACATCACCAAAATCCATAGTTTTATTTGCATATTTGACACGCCACATAGAACAGTTGTCATTTACAAGTTGTTTTCCAACGTTTTTTCTATGTTCTCCTGTTAAAGGCCTTTTAAGTGAATGAGGTGTAGTTGTCGTGTCTGATGTTATTATATTTAATAAAATATCAGTTTCTTCTTTCGGTTCTTCTCTGATGTATCCTTTTAATTTATTGCTGCATTCTTTGCACCTTCCTTCTATTTTACAATAATTTTTACTGCGCGATAAATCCTTTGCAATTTTTGCTCTTGTAAATACGATCCATCTAGACCTACTAACATCATACTAATCATCTGGATAAAGGAAAATTCTGCTGGCCACTTCTAACAGTTTTTGCTCTGGACCCTCTGACACTTTTTACCCCTCTGCGTTATTTTAGTTGTGGAAGTGGAATACTCCCACCTCCCCTGCCACCCACGCCGTCTACTCCCGCTATAAGAGATTTTCGTTTGTTAGTAAAGTAAAAAATAGAAGTGAAATATGATGAAGACTATCTACTCGCAGAATATTTCAAATACAGATAACGATATTGCTCATTTCAAATCTAATTAATTATTTTTATTCTTCATTATTAACAAATTACCAGTGATTTTATCGATAATCATTCTAAAAATATTACAATACAATAAATTCGTTTATTGTTAAGTTGTTATATTTTTTTACCTTTATAATTTTCATTAAAATATATGCATTTTAAATTATAACTTCCCCTTGCAACTTTAATGTATAAGGATGTTTTCGTTTGCAATATCAAAATTTTCCCGTTCTAATACAAATTTCAACCAATTTTAAAACAAGGAGAAGTTATACAGTTTGAATTATGTTAGCTACATCATATATGTGGGTTTGTATTTGTATATATGCGCATACACTTTAATATATGTACAGTTCTGAAAAAAAAAGTCCTTCCGGCCAGTGCCGGGAGGAATAGGTAGCTTTCAAATTCCTTATTTTAAAAAAGCCAACTTATATTATTCAAACACACGAAGCTCAATTTAGTGGAAACCGAATATAGGAGATTCAACACTAATTTTTATCAATACTAAATCATTATGAATGAGAATTTCGCGAAATTAGTCAGCTTTATCCAAGTTGCTTTTATTTAAAGTAACTTATATTTGGCTGAGATGTTGCTGTATACTATCCACATGCCTTCTTACATGGAAATAGACGAATACGTGTATCAAGGCCAAACACATAAAAAAATCTTTTTCATTTTCCAATTTTTAATACCTCATTTTAAATTTTAAATTATTTTTTTTTAAATGGCAACCCTTTTGAAACAAGATGGCGAATGAAGATGGCCAACGAACTCGGTCGAGACACTGGTATGTACTATGTACAGACCAAGTAACATCCAAATCGGTTCATAAATACGCTTGTTATCGCGTGACTAAAATCAGGTCGTTTTAAAATGTCAGCCACAATAGAAATTCAAAATGCTATAACTCAGCCATTTTTTTAGATATAGACGAAACAAAAACTGTTCCGGAATCTTTGTATTAAGGTCAAACACATACAAAAAAAATCTTTTTCATTTTCCAATTTTTTGGTATCTCATTGTAAGTTTTAAATTTTTTAAATTTTTTTAAATTGCCGCCATTTTGAAACAAGATGGCGGATGAAGCTGGCCAACGAACTCGGTCGAGATATTTGTATGTACTATGTACACACCAAGGTACATCCAAATCGGTTCATAAATACGCCTGCTATCACGTGACAAATAAAAGGACGTTTCAAAATGTCAGCCACGCTAGAAATTCAAAATGCTATAACTCAGCCATTTTTTAAGATATAGACGAAACAAAAACTGCTCCCGAATCTTTGTATCAAGGTCAAATACATAAGAAAAAAAATATTTTTTCAATTTTCAATTTTTTGGTATCACATTTCAAATTTAAATTTTTCTTAAAAATTTAAATGGCTGCCATTTTTAAACAAGATAACGGATGAAGCTGGCCAACGAACTCGGTCGAGACATTGGCATGTACTATGTACAAACGAAGTTACATCCAAATCGGTTCATAAATACGCCTTTTATCGCTTGACAAAATTCAGGTCGTTTCAAAATGTCAGCCACGCTAGAAATTCAAAATGCTATAACTCAGCCATTTTTTCAGATACAGACGAAACAAAAACTGCTCCGGAATCTTTGTATAAAGATCAAATACATAAGAGAAAATATTTTTCCATTTTAAATTCTTTGGTACCACATTTCAAATTTAAAATTTTTAAAAAAATTTTAAATGGACGCCATTTTGAAACAAAATGGCGGATGAAGCTGGCCAACGAACTCGGTCGAGACATTGGTATGTGCTATGTACATACCGAATTACATCCAAATCGGTTCATAAATTCGAGAGTTACAGTATGACAAATATCAGATATATATATATATATATGGATATATATATATATATATATATATATATATATATATATATATATATATATATATATCAACTTTTGAACGGAGGGTGGTTTCGGGGTCTGGGGGTCATGATCGATGAAAATATACCAAAATTTTTTGAAATCGCTTTCCTCCGAACGGCTGCAATAGGTAGCTTTTTGTATTGAAAGCTACCTAAAAAAAAACCACTATCATATACTACTTCCGCCAAAAATCACCGTATAAAATTGTAACTGGCGTACCAATCGATTATTTAAAAAAAAATGATTAAAATTCTACTTAAATTTTCGAAAAAAGCGGTCACTTAAATATAGAAATTGTGCAAAACTAATAGAATTTTCAATAGTAATACCTAATTTTGACATCATATTTGAATTCTGCGGCAAATTTTACCGTCGTTTACCAAACGGAGAATCGTTCAATGAAGCTTAAGAAATATTAAAGCCTGGAGATCGATGTTTCATCGTAGCAAAACCAATTGTAATGCAAATAATTTTATTGATCTCTAAACTACTCGGTGGAATAAGCTTTAATTTTGGACTTGCACGTTTGAAGCATTTGGCAATTGATTTCTGTTTCAAAATTAACAAGTTACAATTAACATTTTCTTTTGAATATTAATTTCAAAATACATATTTTTACTAAATGAATTTTCGGAAAAAATATGAATTGAAATCTTATACTTTTTTTTAAAAGCAAATGCGGAAGACTTCTAAGCAAAATTTAAGTACATCAAGTAGATAGATGTTATTATTAATCAATTGATACCAATGATCAATGATATTTTTATACGATGATTTGCAGCTGAGTTAGTAACGGGTGCTGCGTTTCTTTTCATTTTTTAGCATTTTCCAACATAGTTGAAAGTACGTTCATCTTTCCGAGTTCTACCTCGCGTAAATATACTATGATCATCATGTAATTTATATCTGTTATTGAGGTTTAACGTGGCATTCTCGGTATTGAAAATAAAGTGTGTAGCATTTATGGTTTATCTACAGGGGCACTCAAAAGTATTCAGGTACATTATGATCCATGGTTAAAAAAAAAAAAAAAAAAAAAAAAAAATCGGTGTATTTTAAGAGTTACACTATTTCAAACATAGTGAAATTTACATACGTTATTGAGCACTATATGCTGAAATAAATTATTATTTGTAATTAAATAGTAATTATTTGTAAGGAATTTGCATTGCAATAAAGCTACTACTTACTAGATTCTTATAGTTAACGCCAACCAAGTGAAAATATTTTTGAAGATTTTTTTTTTTTGCTTCCACTAATTTTTATTGTCTGAGAAATGTACACTGTAAAAAAAATCCGAGGAGTTTCCCTGTAGGAATCGGAAAAATAGTTGCCCTTATCGTACCGGAAAATTTTCCGACCCAGCTCGGAATAAAATGCGTAAAAAAAAGGAAACATTCATTAAAACGGTATTTTTGGATTTTATTCCGATTTTACGGATTTATTCCAATTTTACGGATTTTATTCCGAGCTGGGTAGGAAAATTTTCCGGTACGATAAGGGCAACTATTTTTCCGATTCCTACAGGAAAGCTAGTCGGATTTTTTTTTTACAGTGTACAATTCGTAAAGGTTTTATAAAAAATAAAACTTTATTAATTAAGATATTCAAAGGGCTAAATTTTGTAATTTTTTAAAAGTAAAATGAATTAATATTTTGACTTAAAAATTCATTTTGTTAAATGGTTTTTCGTATAGATTTAGCTTTGAAATTCTTCCACTTCTTCTTTTATATGAATTCCAATTCTTCTTTTATATGAATGACAAGTGTTCAGAAAACGTATAGTATTTAATCTAAAAAAGACAAAATAATAATAACAATAATAATAATAATAAACGATGCTTTTTGTCTTTTGCATCAGTGCAAGGATGTTAGAATGCATGTTGTTTTGATCAATTGATGCTCACAATGCGTTCTTTAACAAATAAACTTTTATATTAAAATTTCAAAAAGCATCAATTGAAAATGCAAAAGAGAAAAGTAGCTGAATAAACAGCAGTCTTCCCAAAGAAATGAGAGGAGAATCTAAAATTACTGTTTAAACTTTCTGTACAATTATTTTATGTATTTCTATTAGTTTATAAATTTCTATTAGTTTATGTATCTTGTATTTGATATACAGGATGAGTAAGGCCTTAACTTTGAGCACCACACCTTCCGAACAGAAAGTTTTGCCTTATTTCATTGCAGAAAATTTTGTTTAAAATTATATAGTTAAAATAGTTAAAATTATTTGAAAACGGTAGTTCTCGAATATAAAATTTATATGTACCCTGGATACGTTACTAAACATCAATAATTTCCGTTCTAAATCGCAGGGATCCGTGAAGGCACAAAAAATATGAAACGGAGTGCGTGGTCAACACAAGACTTTATGAAACGATGTTGCGAACTATACAGGGTGATTCAGCTCGTCGGTGACAAACTTTAAGGATCGATAGAGCACACCTAGACGAACATTTTTGAATAGGGAATGTAGGGTCCCTGACGCGATGGTAAGGCGCTAGGCGCTTTCGAAAATTTGGGTGCCGAAATTCGAAACGTCATAAAAACTAGGGAAATGGTTAGATTTTCTTGCTTGTTGCGTCGAAATGATTCTGTTTGTTTAGACTTTCTTCAGTACCAATTTGATAAGCGTATCTCTTAAAACATGGATAGGGGGCGCTGCAGACTTTGGAGAGCTAGACAACAACTTTAAGCCCGTTATTTTGATAATTTAACACATGCTCGCCAAAGTTTATACTCTAACTTAAAGTTTGAACCCAAAAGTAGAGCCCTGCAAAAAGCGTAAGAGCCGGAATAAAATGTCAAAGTACAGGGTGGTCGAAACTCGAAGGCTCCTAAGAGATAAACAAACAGATTTCTTGACTTATGGCATGCATTTTCATGATTCTGTTTGCTGGGGCTCTCTGAAACTCAGTTGAACGGTACAAAAAGAAACATCGATAGGGGGCGCTTTGGGCAAAAAACATAATTCGTTGACATTTCGGACGCTAACTGGAAACGGGGCGCTACGATCAGTTAGTAATAATGAAAACACATTTTCTACCTCTGCTCAACACTTCTGAATAAATTTAGACCAAAAACATCAATGATACTGGAAATTTATTTACAAAAAATAACACTACAGAAGATGCTCGAAATTTCGACCTTGGGCCATGATGCAGGCTTCGCACCTCCGTCGCATTGAGGAGTGTGTGTTTCCAACAATGCCAGGAGTATCTCTGATCTGCCCTGCAGCTGCCACAATGCGCGCCACAAGTTCTTCAGCACTGCTGACAGGTGTATGGTATACCTCGGCCTTCAGGTAACCCCAAAGGAAGAAATCCAAGCAGGTGAGGTCTGGTGATCGGGCAGGCCAGTGAACTGGACCCCCACGCCCGATCCACCGCTGGCCATACCTTGCGTTTAGATGGAGACGCACGTCGTTCGTGTAATGGGCCGGAGCTCCATCGTGCTGGAACCACATCTGGCGACGCGAACCTTCGGGTACGTGCGCCTCATCCAGAAGCTGCGGCAGCACTTGATCCAGAAAAATCAGGTAATTTCCACCTGTCAGCCGTTCAGGTAACAAATAAGGGCCAATGAGGCAATCCCCCAGAATGCCGGCCCACACATTTACTGAGAAACGCTCCTGGGCTGCTCGGCTTCTGGTTTCATGTGGATTTTCATCACACCACACATGACTGTTGTGGGCGTTCCACATTCCCTCCCGGCTGAAGGTGGACTCGTCCGTAAACAAAATGCTGTTTACAAAACGGGGATCCCTGGATCTCATCGCCAAGTACCATCTTGAGAATTCCACTCGAGGGCCAAAATCCTGCTCTCTGAGCAACTGCATCCGCTGGATGTGGTAGGGTTGCAGATTCCGGGAACGTAAGATGCGCCACGCAGTTGCTTGCGAAATGCCAACATGTCTGGCGATATCTCTCGTGCTAAGACCTGGGTTGTCCTCAACCAGGTTAAGCACAGCCTCTTCGTTGTCGGGGGTGCTCACTGATCGCTCCCGTTCAGGCCTGCCTCCGTCGAAAGATCCTGTTGTGGACAACCTCTGGTGTACTCGAGCGAAGAAGGCATGGCAGGGGATTTGCCTGTTGGGGTAACGCTCGGCGTACAACCGCTGAGCGGCTCGTCCATTACAACCAGCAGCGCCATACGCCAAATGCATGTCAGCCAATTCAGAGTTTGTGTACCGTTCCATCCTACTACCGATCTGCAGACAAGTAACCCGAAGCTTAAGTAGGTACCGCACGTTCAAAAGACGTGTCTGCGCATACAACTACGTCATCTCGCGTTGTCGTCTACGCATTACGTATCTTTTGCATATCGATATGGTACGATATCTTTTGCATAAATCAGCAAAAAGCACCTTATGTAAATTTTATTGCGCGCATTGTGCATGATTGAAACCAGCTATGTTTGTTAAAAAAAACAAACAAACTGCAGTTTTAATAGCTTCTTATGATAAGTAAATTACTCTCTTGTTTTGTTTCTAACTGATCGTAGCGCCCCGTTTCCAGTTAGCGTCCGAAATGTCAACGAATTATGTTTTTTGCCCAAAGCGCCCCCTATCGATGTTTCTTTTTGTACCGTTCAACTGAGTTTCAGAGAGCCCCAGCAAACAGAATCATGAAAATGCATGCCATAAGTCAAGAAATCTGTTTGTTTATCTCCTAGGAGCCTTCGAGTTTCGACCACCCTGTACTTTGACATTTTATTCCGGCTCTTACGCTTTTTGCAGGGCTCTACTTTTGGGTTCAAACTTTAAGTTAGAGTATAAACTTTGGCGAGCATGTGTTAAATTATCAAAATAACGGGCTTAAAGTTGTTGTCTAGCTCTCCAAAGTCTGCAGCGCCCCCTATCCATGTTTTAAGAGATACGCTTATCAAATTGGTACTGAAGAAAGTCTAAACAAACAGAATCATTTCGACGCAACAAGCAAGAAAATCTAACCATTTCCCTAGTTTTTATGACGTTTCGAATTTCGGCACCCAAATTTTCGAAAGCGCCTAGCGCCTTACCATCGCGTCAGGGACCCTACATTCCCTATTCAAAAATGTTCGTCTAGGTGTGCTCTATCGATCCTTAAAGTTTGTCACCGACGAGCTGAATCACCCTGTATAGGGTGTCCGGTCTCAACGGTGTCCAATGGCTAATTCCTAAACTATTAGTCATAGACATATAGTTCCAACTACAAAAATGTTTTAAATCAGGTAAAGAAATATTTTAAAAGTGATTTGGGTCAATAAAAACATTTCTTAAAAAATTACGAAATTTAAATTTTTATACGATTCCCCGGTCCTATAAGTTATATTTAGTAAAATTTTCCTATTACACTGACAAGTCAGACAAAAAAAGTCCCATTCATATAACCCTAAAATTGAGCGAGTTATGAAACTTTAAAAATGCATGAATTATGCCACTTTTCTGCTCTGAAAGCAAATGAGTTCGGCTTGGCGTTGAGGGGTCACATACCAAGTGCTTAAAGTATTCGAAGATCTTATTTCATGTGTATCTGAAATAGCACGCTTTGAAAAAAATCGTACAAGTATTATGATTAAGATAACATTTATTACATTTCAGATTGGCTAAAATAACATGCTTTATTTTGTCAGGATGACTGTCTCTTTTATGATTTATTTTAACAAAAATTATGTTATTTTTATAAGTTTTTGTGTTACATCAACGATCGTATGTATGTTTTTCCAGTTCAAAATTTGTGTTCGAACTTTAACTCACTTTCAAATATCCGATCAAAATTACATTTTACATACTGGCGCAACAATCTAACATTATTATGATTTTCGGTGGTTACCATTTATACTTATTTTAAAGGATAACACAAAAAATTTCGGACAGATTACCGCCAAGAAGTTTAAGAAAAAGTTTTAGTTTAGATAATACAAGAGTGCGATTGTTGGGTTTTTTAACTTTTATGCATTTTTTAGTACTGAATCCGTTAATAACCTTCATTTTTAACCATAATGTCAGGGTATTTCGTAAATCATAAATTTTCAAATTTAAAGAATAACAAAAATCGGATACTATAAAGTTGACAAGATGGTTGTCTTTTTTAACTTTTGATAATTGATTTTTACGTACTTTTTAGCACTGAATCTGAAAATTACCTTCATTTTTAACCATCATGTCAGGATATTTCGTAAATCATAAATTTTCAAATTTAAAAAATAACAAAAGTCGGATACTATAAAGTAGAAGAGATGGTTGTGTTCTTTAACTTTTGATAATTGATTTTTACGTACATTTAAGCACTGAATCTGAAAATGAAATTCATTTTTAACCATCACGTTAGAATTCTTTTGCAAATTGTAAATGTGTAAGTTAAAATATAGCGAAAATCTCATACTATAAAACATATGTAAAACTTATTTTATTTTATTTTATTTTATTTTATTTTATTTTATTTTATTTTATTCAGCAATTTATTCGATATTTTTGTTTATCCTGGGATTCTTACAGCTAAACATCTGAGTGGTCCGATGAGATGGGGAGGAGATTCAATTTTAACTTTGCACTTTTTAACTTTGAAATTTGCAATTTGCGGAAAAATCCTGATGTGATGGTTAAAAATGAAGGTCAATTTCGGATTTAGCGGTACAAAATACATATGAATAAATTATCAAAAGCTAAAAAATATGACATAACCCAACTTTTGCAGGCTAGTGCAATCTAATAATATTTTTAAATACGTATCATTTTGTAAAGAATTTAGGCTGTTAATTTAGCATCATTTTATTTAACAAAAATTCAGTTTTGTCTTTCTTCTTAAATGTTTATTACAAATTGTATATTTTGCATTAATTTGTCAGAATGATTAAAGATTTCAAATTTATATTGCAATGTTAATTGTACTCTCAACCCTTTTTTAATATATCTGACGAAATTATATTTCGATTAAATTTGTGAATGAACCCCAATTTGCAGCAAAAATTATGCTCCAACTTTAAACAGCTATTACTCGGTCAATTTTAATTGTAGAATAACGGGATTTTTTTGTATTACTTGTCAGTGTAAAAGGAAAATTTTAATAAATATAACTTATAGGACCGGGGGTATATTTATAGGACCGTAAAAATTTAAATTTCGTATTTTTTTAAGAAATGTTTTTATTAACCCAAACCGTTTTTAAAATAATTTCTTTACCTGATTTAAAACATTTTTGTAATTGGAACTATATGTCTATGACTAACGGCTTAGGAATTAGCCATTGGACACCATTGAGACCGGACACCCTGTATAAAAATTTGTGTTGCCAAAATAAATCAGTTTAATAATATAAGAAACATGCCTATGCATTAAAGAAAATAAAAGCGTATCAATTATGGCAATTTTTAAATATTTGCAATATTTATATGTAACAACATAATATGTTACATAAAACAATAATGTGTGTGTGCATAAAAGTTTCACAATTTGATTTAAAAAAAGGCAGATAGTTTCTGCGATAAAGGCAAATCAATGTAAATAAAGAATTTTTTAACAGTTTTTAAGCGCATATTGCATAAAAATGTATATTCAACACGCATGTAAATGTCGTTAACCGTTCACTGCACGACGTGCCACATCTGGCACATACCTAAAAACACTGTTCCAGGAATTTGGCCAATATGATCTCTATCCCTGATTAAGAACAGTCCAAAGAATAGAATAACATTTATTTTGTCCATATTAGATGGCTGCATTTGACAAAAAAATAGAATTTGTTTTTCGGAAACGAAAAAAATTTCGATCAAGCTATTAAGGTAAAATTTACTTTCATTATTTTTACTAAATACTTAAAGATATTAATATAAACAAAGTTGCAGAGTGTTAAGCAAGCAGATAAAATTAATTAATTTAAGCTCATTTAGTTGTAAAATATAGCAATATAATATTTTAAAACTCTAATTGTGCCATAAAATGTCACACGCCATAAAATGTCAAATTTTAGCTGAAAATTTACAATTTAATTTTTTTTACTATTTTTCCCGTTATTAGAACGATACATAGAATTCAAATAATTTTTTCATACAAATAGAAAAAATCGTGAAGTGAAGGGTTAAAGAATGTAAAAATTGTTAACAATTAATTTTGGCAGAAGCGGAAACGGTTTGTATGAGGGATATTTTTCTTTTGTTTATTTGTTCGCTTATATTTTTAATTTGAAAAAGTCTCGAAATATAATGAACCCAAATTCCATGTTTATTTTTTTTTTCATTCACTATTTCAATTTTTATAATACATTACATTTTAATATGTTAATTTTCTATGTGAATTGGACGCAACTTTGTTTGGAAATTTCTCTTAAGTTTGCAGATGCAGTCTGTTATTCATTTGAGGGCTAAAAAAAAAAAAGCTGATATTTAACACCTAAATTTTCCGTGATCCCCTAAGTGAAATAATTTACAGTCAAGTCACGATCTCGTCACTTAACTCCACTATGCCTTTTTCCGCCGCACTACGGAAGATTCAAAAGTATTCGGCATTGTTTGAGGTATACATATGCGTACGTGAATCATTAACCCTTA
The DNA here is from genome assembly GCA_963932465.1 of Maratus speciosus. Classification (NCBI taxonomy): domain Eukaryota; kingdom Metazoa; phylum Arthropoda; class Arachnida; order Araneae; family Salticidae; genus Maratus; species Maratus speciosus. The sequence goes on along the minus strand of OZ010796.1, from coordinate 197,476,745 downwards.
AATGCCGGGTGTTGCTTTTCGGTAACATACCCAATTGAGGCTCTAAAATCCTATTAGAATAATATTGAATCTATAATGCCTAATGTTGCCAATAAAATACATTCTGAAAATATTATTAAATCGATTTTCAACATCTAGATGGCAACACTTGTGCTGTTTAAGAAAAAAGATAGATTTATTTTTTTCAATTGTTGCTACTTGTTCTTTTTGTTTTGTTTGGAAGCTTGCGAAATACCCTATTTTGTTCCACAGTGAGCAAGTAAAATTTATTTCTTATTATAGTTCCTAAAATGTGTGTTTAATATTATAGAATTTTATCAGCGAAAATTATTTTTTCAATTAAAGACCAGTATTGCCGATTAGTAACAAACTGTATTTTAGCCGTAAACCATACTTAAAACAAAATATGATTTTTTAAAGTATTTTTCCCATGATTTATTTACAAAATGAAAGCCGAAAAACATTATTACAATGATTTTTGAAAAATCAGGCATTTAAGGAATATGTACCGTAACAGATGCCAGAGAAAATATCCTTTGTCACATAGAAAGTATTTTAATTCAAAAGCGATTATTTCAAGAACCAGCTTAGTATACTAAATATTAAACCCAACATCGTAATAACAAAATTCTTAAATGATAAAAATATCAGAGAAATTCAATAAAAATTACATCCTACAGAAAGTGTTAAATTAATGAATGTAAAAATATTGATGCTGAAACAAAGATATTTATCGCTAAAACGATTACTTTGGATATTCAACCTATGACATTTTTAGAATTTTAAAATAATTAATTTAACGGGTTATTTACAAACTGTGGCTTAAAAAAAAATCTAAATAGTTGCAGAAATATTGCCACACAAACAAAATTTTTTGTCGCTCAAAACAGTACTTACGACGCTCAAACGTATGATCGTTTTAGAAGTTGAAAATATTTAATTTCAAGGGCCGAATGCAAACTGGGAATTTAGACTCGTGAAAAATAAATTAATAATATCTGTGAAAATATTGCTGATGAAGCAAAACTTTTCATCCCTCAAACGATAACTTCGGGCGCCCAAACATATGAAAGATTCAGAATTTGAAAATAATTAACTTGAGGAGTATATACAAACTGTGATTTCATTCCCTTGGAAAAAGTAATGTTAAACAACCGTGAAAATATTGTCACACAACCAAGAATTTTTATAGCTAAAACAAGTACATTGAACGATCAAACGCGCGATTTTTTCAAAATATAAAAATAATTATTTTAAGCGGCCGTATACAAACTGTGATTTTAGCTCCGTAAAAAAATGAATACTTAATGAAAGGAAAATTATTCTCGCTCAAACAAAAATTTTCATCTCTCAAACGATTACTTTGGACGCTCAAACGCATGGTCTTTTTAGAATTTCAAAATAATTAATTTAAGGGGCGGTATACAAACTGTGATTTTTAGCCACGTGGGAAAATATTGCTTTATAACTGTGAAAATATTGCTGCAGAAACAAAACAACAAAAAAAAAAAATGTAGTAAAAATGCTGCCGCTCAAACAAAATCCTTTATCCCTCAAAGCAGCACATTTAACGCTCAAACATGTAGTCTTTTCAGTATTTCAAAAGATTTATTTTAAGGGGCTGTATGCAAACTGTGATTGCAGTCCCTTGGAAAAAAGGAAGTTTAATATCTATGAAAACACTGCCGCTTAAAGAGACATCTTTATAGCTCAAAAGAAAGTTTTGCACGCTCAAACGTATGCTGCTTTCAAAATTTCGAAATAATTGTTTCAGGGGTTGCATACAAGCCGAGATTTCTGCCGCTTAGTAAAAAGGAAGCTAAACAACAGTAAACATATATTCGCTGAAATAATTTTTTTTTATCGCTCAAATGATACTCTTGGACGCTCAAACGTATGATGTTTTAAAAATATCCAAATACTTATTTTAATGAGTTGTATAAACCTGTGATTTGAGCCCACTGAAAAAAAAAAAGAAGAAAGTTTAATGTCTATGAAAATACTACCACTCAAACAGAAACCTTTATACCTCAAAAGAATGTTTTGCACGCTGAAACATACGGTGTTTTCAAAATTTCGAAATACTTATTTTAAGGGGCTGTATACAAGCTGAGATTTTTGCCGCTTGGCAAAAAGAAAGTTAAATAACAGTAAAAATATATTCGCGGTAATAAAATTTTTTATCGCTCAAATGATAATCTTGGACGCTCAAACGTATGGTGTTTTCAGAATTTCAAAATACTTATATTAAGGGGCCGTGTAAAACCTGTGATTTGAGCTCCTTGGAAAAAAAGAAAGTTTAATATCTATGAAAATACTTCCGCTCAAACAGAAAGTATTTTGAACACTCAAACGTATGATGCATTCAGAATTTAAAAATACTTATTTCAAGGGGCTATATACAAGCTGAGATTTCTGCCGCTTGGCAAAAAAAAAAAGCTAAATAACAGTAAAAAATATTTTCGGTTCAATAAAACATTTTATGGCTCAAATGATATTCTTGGTCGCTCAAACGTCTTGTGTTTTCAGAATTTCAAAATACATATTTCAAGGGGCGTTATACAACCTGTGATTTGAGCCCCTTGAAAAAAAAGAAAGTTTAATATCTAATAAAATACTTCCGCTCAAACAGAAATCTTTATCGTTCAAAATAGTATTTTGAACGCTCAAACGTATGGAATTCAGAATTTCAAAATACTTATTTTGAGGGACTGTTTACAAGCTGAGATTTCAGCAACTTGGCAAAATGAAAGCTAAATAACAATAAAAATATATTCGTTGAAATCAAATGTTTTATCACTAAAATGATAAACTTGGACGCTCAAACGTATGGTGTTTTCAGAATTTCAAAATACTTACTTTAAGGGGTTGTATACAACCTGTGATTAGAGCCCCTTGAAAAAAAAATGAAAGTTTAATATTGAAAATACTTCCGCTCAAACAGAAATCTTTATCGTACAAAATAGTATTTTGAACCCTCAAACGTATGGTGCATTCAGAATTTCTAAATACTTATTTCAAGGGGCTATATATAAGTTGATATTTCTGCCGATTGGCAAAAAGAAAGCTAAATAACAGTAAAAATATATTCGCTGTAATAAACATTCTTATCGCTCAAATGCTACTATTGGACGCTGAAACCTATGTTGTTTTCTGTTGTTTTCTGTTGTTTCCTATGTTGCAATCTGTGATTTGAGCCCCTTGGAAAAAAGATAGTTTAATAACTATGAAAATACTTCCGCTCAAACAGAAATCTTTATATCTGAAAATAGTATTTGAACGCTCAAACATATGGTGCATTCAGAATTTCAAAATACTTATTTTAAGGGGCTATATACAAGCTGAGATTTCTGCCGCCTGGCAAAAAAAGCTAAATAACAGTAGAAATATATTTGCTGTGATAAATTTTTTTATCGCTATTATGATACTTTTGAACGCTCAACGTATTGTGTTTTCAGAATTTCAAAATACTTATTTTAAGGGGCTGTTAACAACCTGTGACTTAATCCCTTTGGAAAAAATAAAGTTTAATATCCATGAAAATACTGCTGTTTAAAGAGATATCTTTATAGCTCAAAAGAATGCTGTGCACATTCAGATGTATGGTGTTTTCAGAATTTCAAAATACTTATTTTAAGGGGCTGTATACAACCTGTGATTTGAGTCCCTTGAAAAAAAAATGTCTCAAACAGAAATCTTTATCGCTCAAAATAGTATTTTGAACGCTCAATAGCGTGGTGCATTCAGAATTTCAAAATACTTATTTTAAGGGGCTACAAGTTGAGATTTCAGACCGTTTTCAAAAAGAAAGCTAAATAACAGTAAAAATAAATTCGGCGAATTAAAATTTTCTATCGCTCTAATGATACTATTGAACGCTCAAATGTATAGTGTTTTCAGAATTTTAAAACATTAATTTAAAGCACATTTTATAACCTGTGGTTTCCCCTTGGAAAAAAGAAAGTTTAATATCTATGAAAATATTGATTCTCAAATAAAATTTTTATCGATCAAACGAGAGCTTTGGACTATCAAACGTATGGTTTCTTTAGGGTTTCAAAATAATTTAAGGGGCTGTGAAGAAATTGTGTCCAGTAATAATGCTTTTTAACTGTGTCCCTATCCAAAAATAATGCTTTTTAGCTGTGAAAATATTGCTGCTGGAACAGAATTCTTTATTGCGTAGACTATGCTCAAATATATGGTATATTTTCATTATTTTAATACAGTTATTTTTTTTGTACTGTGTGCAAACTGTGATTTTTGTCGTATGGAAATAAATATAGCTATATAACTCTGAAAGCATTGTCGCTCGTTCAAAAATTTTTGTCGCTCAAATCCGCTCAAACGACGCTCAAATCTATGCTGTTTTTCGTTTTTCATTTTCTTAAAGTCGAGGGGCCAACTTCACGTGTAAATAGCCCTTCCGAGGTTGTTTTTGAATATAACGTTTTTTGGTTTGCTGCTCAAGTGAAAACTTTTGTCGCTCAAACGCGCTCAAACGACGCTCAAACCTATGCTGTTTTCCGTTTTTAATTTCCTCTTAGTCAAGGGGCTATTTTCACCGACCTGCGAGGTACTACCAACTTTATAAAGCTTACAAATCTTAAATATCATTAGAAAAGGAAATGGGTAGATAGTGAAAATGTATGGCTCTAGTGCAGGCATCCAACACAGTAAATAAATTTACATGGTGACCTATACATTTTAAATTTTAAAATCGGAGAATACATGGATGACAATTAACGATATTGGGAAAGAAAAAACAGAGAAAATGCGTTGTGATATGGGAAATAATGACTACTTAAATTTGTTAGAGATGAGAATCTTGAATTCAGTGTTGCCAGATTGGGGATTTTTTGTCCCCAGATTGTTGATTATCACCGATTTTTTTAAATAGAAAAGTTCGCCCTATTTAAAAATAGTTTAAAAATTCTGAAAAATAAGCGAATTATACTATTTTAAAAAAGTGGTGACAGTCAAATAACCTGAATTAAAAAAGTCCCCAATCTGTCAACACTGCTTGAATTGTTTCTTGTGTATTTGAAGTTCGTGTTATTCACAGAAAGAAAATATAGAGTCCAAAGCAAAACATTTTTCATTAACATTGTGATAAGTAGAAAAAATACAACAAAACTCCTTTTGGCAGAAAAAAGTAAAGATGTACAACCTCATTGCATTTTTAAAAATTATGTTAAAAACACATTTGTGGTAGAAAATTCATCTCTTTGATAAGTTAAAAATGCGAAATGAGCAGTTATTGATAAGGCTCTATTACGCTTCCATAGTGCGAATAGAGTTACTTTTTAAATAAGAGACATAATTTAAAGATTAGAGGGGGGGGGGGGGCTGAGGGGCTTAGTGACTTTACAGCTGCTTCGGTGGGGCATGACCAATAACAGGTTGGGAACCACTGCTGTAGACTATTAGAGCTCCGGTATTTAATACCTTGGAAATTAAGTCCTGTTCTACAATATTACTGATATGTTTGTAGCCGTCAGTTGAGTTGTTGGACACCCCTTGTTTATAAGGTGGATGAATACATGTTATCATTTGATACTGGAGAACGTACTTACACATCGCACCCATATTTATAACACTTTCCAACATAGTTGAAAAGTGTTTATGAGTTCGGTTTGTCTATCTGTCCGTGCTCTAACTCACGTAAATGGAGTCAGATCGCCATGAAATTGATATATGTTATAGATATTAACTATGGCATGCTCGGAATTTGAAAATAATGCTTGTAACAGTTACCGTTCCTTTACAGGTATAGTCAAAAGAATTCCGTTACATTGCGGCCTATGAGGAAAAATCATTTGCGGTGATTTTTAATAATGTTTCACAATTTCAAACTCATTGAAATTTATATATATCTCTGAAATACACTACAAGATGCCTACTATGCAATATGGTATGGATAGCGTTTATTGTTCATTTACAATGACACAAAATAATTCCATTACATCAGGGTCTACGGGAAAAATACTCTGCGGTTTATTATAGTCATGTTACAGTATTTCAAACATATTGGAATTGATATATATCATTGAGGTGCACTGCAAGATATTTACTATGAAATATTATGTGTTTGCATTCATCATTGGTATACACTGACACAAAATAATTCGGGTACTTACTCTCTACGAACAATAACTGCTGGAAGTGAGGTTTCTTTTGTTGTAGGCGTTTTTAAATTAAACTTTAAAAAATATATTTCTTAGTGTGTATAATTTCTACAAATCACATACAGGGCTGCACACTACAACTCAAGTACATTATCGTTTATGGATGGAAATTGCTGAAGGGGAATTTTCAACTGCGCTATACGGTTTTTAATTGAACTAAATTTTAATATACTATGTATTATATGATAAATCTAAAATTCATATATCAGGCTGCGCAAAATAATTCAGTTTTTTTTTTAACTTTTGATGTGAATTGATGAAATTGCGTTTTCAAATGTGTTATGCGTTTACCAAATTTTTTATTTAGACATTTTTTTAACCTTATTAAACTGTGAAGTTTTATTATAGAATTTTAAATGTTTGGGAAAGTGTTTCATAATCTATGCTTAACGTATGATGTTACGTGCTTGTTTGCGTACTTTTCGACGAGGTACGAACTCATCATTTCCAAAGTTCGCCTAGGATGACCATATACTGGCTAGTTGATGTTCCGGAAAAAAAATAAACGTAACTGAAAAACTGAAAGTGACAGAGTAACAATTTAACTTGCATCATTTATTTATTTATTTATTCTTTACGCATGACTTGGGTAATTTTAAGTTGCACATTCCTGCGAGGATGATTTTTATTGAAGTCTCATTTTAATTATAACGTACATACACTACATGGCCAAAGGTGACCGGTCACTTGCGATTTTAGACGTTTTCTTAAATATCTAGAAAAATACATTAGGAATTGTCTTGAACCTCCAGGTGTGTAAACAGAATAGTACAGGTCATATATGTCTTTGAAGATTTTTCCCGAAACTTTATAGGGGACCGCGAACAAATTGAAAAAGCACGAATATTTTTTGGATAACCCTGTAAAAACTAACGTAGCAAAAGCGTTCAACACAGTAGATTATGATTAAGTGTCTTATTGCAATAAACTGTGTTCATTTTTATGAGAATACATGTATATTCGTAGAGAAATTAAAGCTTTTATAAAAACAGTCCCAAATTTAGACAAGTTTTTTGCTTATAATTTGTACACAATACCCTGCAATCAGAATTAAAACATAATAAAAATTGGATGAAAATTGAGCAGATTTACTAAAAAATGTTTCACTGCGCATGCGCTAATTCAATCAAAATATAATGTACATAATGTATTAACTAAGTGTATAGAGCAACTTTTGTAAAAGTCTCAAAAAAGATAGCTTGAAAATTCTCTAAACATTCGTTGATAGAATAAGCTCGAAATCGGTTGTTCTCAAAATGAAGCAAAAATATGAGGGGCTGTATCCAAATACAACAATATAAGTACGTGCAATATTGTGTATGCCATATTGGCACTAATTAATGTATATATGGATACAGCCCTCATCTTTTTGCTTCATTTTGGGAACAACGGATTTCGAGCTTATTCTATCAACGAATATTTTCAGAATTTTCAAGCTATGTTTTTGAGATTTTCACAAAAGTTGCTCTATACACTTAGCTAATACATTATGCACATTATATCTTGATTGCATTCGCGCATGCGCCGTGAAACATTTTTTAGTATACCTGCTCATTTTTCATCCAATTTTTAATATTTTTTAATTCTGATTGCAGAGTGTTATGTACAATGTTGTTTGTCATATTTTCCGAAAAGAACTTTTTTTTTTATATTAAGAACTCTACAAATTATTAGCAAAAAACTTGGCAAAATTTTGGAGTCTTTTTATAAAAACTTCAATTTCTCTACGAATATACATGCTATTCTAAAAAAAGATGAACACAGTTTATTGCAATAAGGCACTTAATCATAATCTACTGTGTTGAACGCTTTTGCTACGTTAGTTTTTACAGAGTTATCCAAAAGTTATTCGTTCTTTTTCATTTTGTTGTCTGTCCCCCTTGGGATTTCGGGAAAAAAAAATCTTCACAAAAATATATGACCTGTACTATTCTGTTTGCACACCTGGAGTTTCAAGATAATTCCTCATGTATTTTTCTAGGTATTTAAGAAAACGTCTAAAATCGCAAGTGACCGGTCACCTTTGGCCATATAGTGTATTAGAAGAACACACAAAATAAATATATATTAACGCATAATAAGGGATAAAATATTTGATAAATTTGAAACAATTATGCAGATTAAATGCCAAAGAATTTTAGGATTCATGATAGGCATCTATAAAAAACCGTAAACTTCAGTAGATAAACAAGAAAAAATAATGCCACGATAAAATGCTATACAAAATTGGTGTGATAGACAATTAATGGAAACAACTTTTTAAAAACACCATAAAAATAAAAAATGAACAGCACGTTTCGAAAGAACTTTGTTTTTCTTCGTCAGGCACAATAAAGGCGTGCTATTACTCTGAAAGCAGGAGTAAGATTCCTCTGCTTTCAAACTAATTGCACCTTGAAGACAGATAAAGAAAGACAATGTTCTTTCAAAACGCACTGTGCAGTTTTATTTTTATAATATTTTAACGAATTTATTATCCTTAAATAAAATGAATGTATAAAAACTACTTGCTTTTGAAATATCACCACAAATGATAACGATCATTGTTTTTAATTGCTTTTGTATTTTATAATGCACAGAGTTTAATAAACGGTAAAGTGCGAGTATTACTCGCGTACAGAGGGTTCCGTAGAATAAATTTATGAATTAATAATTGTATTATTAAAAAAAGAGTTGCTAAAAGAATGCTAAGATTTTGTATAAAACTATACAACGTAAGGTTGGGTAAAAGGGTAAATGGATATACCATGTTCAAAAAAGAATACCATGTTCGAAAGTTCAAAGAGATATGGAACCTAAATAATATCAAATATAGCAATTCTGTATAAATCATTCTTTAATATTACACTAATCTGTTTATGATGAACTTCATTTGGTACTGACAATAAAAGCAGTGCATATTTAAACTTCATAAAACTAAATTCAGCGTAGTAATAACCCTTCTTTCTACAGTGCCGCTAAAACAGACTCTTTGCTCAAAGTTTAAATTTTGCATTATGCTTAGCGCGCTTCGAAAGGAGGTCGCAAATTCTGCAAAGTCGCCTTGGTCCGTGCCGCGTTTTTCCAGATAGGTTTTTTAATTAACTTTTAAAGTCACTCGAGGCGTATTGAGAGATTCACTCGATGCAAACTAGTCGAGAATTCCATAGTAATTCTGTGATTCATTCTAATTAAATTAGTCTATTCTTAACAATTTGACTTTTATTACATTTATACTGCTACTGAACACTGCATTACACATATATATCATTAAAAGTTCTGAATTAGGCTTTAATAGCCGATGGAACATAGAGTACGCTGCCTCTGTCATTATGCATGTCCAAACCATTCGTATCTTTAAGGGTTAATATATCGGGTAATTACTGACGATTTTTTTTCGAAAATCCTTATCCACAATGCTTTTATACTTCTGCTACGATACGTACCTCTAGTGCTGCTCAACACTTTTTCTGAATGCCAGTAAATCGAAATTTGTGTGTAACGGAAAAATGCGATTTTCTCAAAAATTATGTGATCTAGGGTAATCGCTACAATATTCCTGCTTAAATTTTGGGGTTTAAATTAACGTTTACTACGTCTAATTTTTTTCACAATTTTAGTTTCAGTAGATTCGGAATTAGATGGGGGAGGCGGGACATATTTTTGCGCTACATTTTCGACGATATCTTTGAAAATATACTACCTAAAATTAAAGGAAATGTATTTTTAAGTTTAGCGTTACGAAAGCTTTCACACGATACCCCACAAGATATACAAAGATATTTTTTTTTCAAGTAACTGAGGTACTTGTGGCCCCACTACATTTTCGCTAAGTATATTTATGAATGTTTAATAATCTGCAAATATGTGGGCCAATAGTCTTTGTTATTTCCCCTAATTTGAACTTTCCACTTTCCATAGTTTATGAGTAAAATAGCTGTGTCAGACACAGGTGTGATATTATAATGGTTCCGTTTTTACTTTTTAAGTACGGAACCCTAAAAATAAATTTTATTAGTCAAGATATTCAATCCTTCAATCAGACTTTTGGCCCCACACGACGTTTCGTAGGACCTGCCACCCTGCACCCCCACCCCCTAAAAAAATCTTAAATTTTACGTGCAAAATAAACTACAGATCTATAAAAGATTCTGTTATAGAATTATTTTTAGGCACTTATTAAAATTAAGCTCCTTAAGGCAATCGAAAAGTAACATCTATCTATACCTCGAAAATCAATGATAAGGAATGGTCTGAGAAAGCACGTACCCATGTTTTCGATAAGGTTGTTTCGTTTTATGAAAAATTATTGTAGGTCATAATTCATAATTTTAATATTAATTTATTAATAATTTTCATAGGTTATAGAATACGCACTGTTAAAAATTTTGCAGCATTCTGGCAGGTCATTCGACCGTTTTTTTAAAAAAACGGTTTCATAACCATAATTTAACTATATTCTGACCATAAAATGGCCAATAATATGGTCAGAATAGTGTTAAATTACGGTTGTGTAACCGTTTTCGGAAAAAAACGGTCAAATGACCTGCCAGAATGCTGCAAATTTTTAACAGTGTGCGTTTTTTTTTTTTTTTAAATGCCTATTTTATGTTTTGGTCAATTCCTTGTACCTCATTAACCCTTTAGTGCGCAGCTTTGCATATATGCAAACAACAGTCTTTTGAATTCAATAGGGTTTTTTTTATTCGTATATACAGAGTGTCCATAATTAAGCGACCCTACTTTAAAGTTGTCTACAGACAAATCTATTGTTCATAAAGTTGTGAAATTTTGTGAAATACATAATAAAAGGATGTGAATTTGTTTAAGCTAAAAAACATATAAATAAAAATAGTTCAAAGTTTCCACCAGAGGGCGGTTTTTAATAAATTGCACATTTAGCATTACGATAGTTTAGATATTTTATTTATTAACTTAACCTTATTCTAAAGACATCATTTCATGACATGTTCCTAGCATTTCCCAGAAGACACTGCGGTCAACTGTGGAATATGCTATCTTACGATTCCATATGGTATTTGAAAATAATGAAAGTCGTGCAGAACATGTTTGGTTATAACAAAATTTTTTAAACTATCGTAAATGTATGCTAAATATGTAATTAGTTAAAAAACGGCCTCCTAATTTTTTTTTCGCTCAAACAAATTCCCATACTTTTTTTATGTCCTCCAAAAAAATTCACAACATTCTGAAAAATTGTTTCGTCTGTAGACAACTTTAAAATAGGGTCGATTAATTATGAACATCCTGTATATAAATTTTCTAAACTATCGTAATGCTAAATGTGTAATTTATTAAAAATCGTCCTCTGGTGGCAAAATTTTGAACTATTTTTATTTATATATTTTTTAGCTTAAACTAATTCCCATCCCTTTATTATGTATTTCACAAAATTTCACAACTTTATGAGCAATAGTTTTCTCTGTAGCCAACTTTAAAGTAGGGTCGTTTAATAATGGACACCCTGTACCTAATTCACACCAGAAAATTAAAATAGCATTATTTGCTTTAATGAGTAACAGACATTCCATATTTAAATAAAGCGAAATGAACCATTGAAACTTTCTGGTGTCACGTCATATTCTCTGAATTACGTAATTTCTAGAAGGTATTCTATGATGGGACTTAAAGGGTTAAACGTTAAGTTTTATAAAATAAATATTCCTGTAAAATAAGGCATTTGTAGACATACTTATTATTAACCCCTTGAAGGGCACCGGTATATAATATATACCACTTAATTTTAATTCCCAAATGCCACATTCGCACCAGTATAAAAAAAAATATATTTTGCTTAATACAATGTACGCGAAGGAAAGCTTTTACTTAGTTTCATATAAATTTGTTCATAAAAACCGGTGTCATTCAATCATTTTAACATTTAAGCAATATAAGTACTTTGCCCCTTAAAGGGTTAAAACATTTACTAATTTGCATTATTTTATCGTAAAACAGTCACACGACAGTAGTTTTTACTTGTATTGCATATATGCAACAGAAGAAAAGATTGGCGTATATACGAAAAATGAATCTCAGATTTTTTTTTTTTCATTATTTTTCCCGTGTAATAAACCTTTCAGAGAATCATATATAATTTTTTCGAAACAAAATAAAAAATCGCGCATTTAAAGGTTAATCAATCTCATAATAACCTTTTCCTTTATGAATCAAAATTTAATAGAAATAACAGAAATAAGTAAATCCATATCTTACTTACTGGTACATCTATCCTAGAAGTTTCCATAATGAATGATAATTACAATAAGAGGTGTTTTCTGTGCTTTCTGATTTACGACAAGCTGTCTCGTCTGCTAACCTTCTTTCTGATCGCCACCAAGATTTTACATATGGTTCAGGAAAAAATTCTTTTTAAAGTGAACTAGAAAGTGTACTTAAGAATATAAGTACAGTAGCAAACCACATATTTCTGGGAACGGCGTTCCCACGCGTTCCCGCCCAACTACACCACTGTTTTTATGTTAGCTGTAAAATAAATCAAAATCCGAAAACATCGCCAATAACGTTTTTGAAATCGCAAATGACAGCACTTACATATTTACACATCATCATTTACTTATATGTAAGACGCCAATTCCTGTTTCATTCCGATTGATTATAACTCAGTTTCTACTGAACAGCATTTTGTAGGACATACACTATTAGATAGTAAATTTGGTTTATAAATGATTTAATGTAAAACCCATCGTTTAAGTTGTTTAGTAATAGTTCTAAAATTAAGTGAACTCGATTATGAAAGATTTCAAGTTTTACTGAATGGATTTTAATGACAGTTGCACAGTCAGATAAAATTTCAGGGATTTTTTTCAATATTTATTATATCATTCTAAATATTTTAGTTACGGAGCTATGCGGAAAAAGTTTTCAGTGGCATAAGTAAAGAACATTGGAGGATATACGTTGAGAGTATATATGATATAGTTATGGAAGTTGTGCAGAGTTTCTTAAAAAATGTTGAAGTGATGCGGCGTATACCTACCCCTACATCCCTGAGATTTCTATAATCAGGTTAACGCGATTATGAAAGCTATATTTAAATCTCACTATATATAAAATGCAAAGAGAAATTTCATTTCGGTCGCTTATAACTTGAGTTCTGCTGAATTTATTTTGAGAGGACTTACATTGTTAGTAAGATAATTTTTCACGAAAGATGTTAGTAGTAGAAAACAGGAATTCTGCTTTTTCAGAATTTAGTGTCGCCCCAGATGAAAAGAAATGTGTATAAAAATATCGATAATACAAAATACATTTCAGTTTTAGGACTTACACTCAAAAATTGGGAGGAGTGAAAAGTTCACTTTTTGAAATTGTAAATAATCGTTACATTTTCTTTTCTTCTAAAACTACGGCCTTTCCGTAATAATGATTCGCCTCTTGGTGTTTATGGTCTTCCGTGCATCTTCCTCTGCATTATTTTCTGGAATGTCCCCTGACAGTGTATTATCCTCAGAGTAAACATATATGTTTACTCTGAGGTATTATCAGTTAAGAAGAATTCCGGGCTGGAATAATTATATTAGTAAAAGTCCCGACCTCATGAGCAGAATATATATACTAATGTGATTTATAGAGAAAAATAAAGCAATTTTCAGAAATAATTATCCGTACTTCTCAGAAACAACTCAAAGGACGACCTCTGATCTGCTTCTTCATTTTCTAAGTATCCATTGTAAATAATTTTTTTGTACTCATTTATTATATTTCATTCTTCTTTTTATTTTGTATTATCTCTTTTTTTCTATTCTAGATTTTATTCTACTCAGGATGTGCCATGCTCTGTAGTATGCAGTATATATTATAAATTGTCATGTTTTGAACCAGGCAGATACTACTGGCTAGTTCCATGGATTTTTGTAGTGTAAGTCACAGAGCTGATAACTCTTATTCTTGTTGGACACCGTTATTTAAAAAAAGTTTGCTTGGCCTTATTCAATTAATGAGATATCACCCTTAGAATAAGTGACATTTTTTCGTTGTAAAATACTGGTAGACAAAAATCGAAGCATGTGACTTACACTACAAGTATCCATGGAAATAGCCTAATGAGAATCTTTTAGGATTTTTTTCTTTTAAGACTTTAACCTTTTCCGCCACAGACAAATTTTGTTGTAAAATGATGAAATCATCGACTGCCACCGGAATTTACGTACGACTTTTATAGAAATTAAAAACTTGTTATTTTATACTTACATTGTTAATGCAAAATTTTATTAAAATATTCTTGTTGCCGTTTGTAAGTTTGGGAATTAAAATTAGGTATCCCAACCCGGGCACACTGTGGCAGAAAGGGTTAAAGTGACTCAAATATGAGTCGGAGACATTGTAAAAAAAAAAATAATAATAATAATAAGGCTGCTGACTAACACATGAATTTCGGCCGTACGTAGGAAAAACTCCAACAGGCTTACAGCTTAGAGCTACAGCTCAGATTTCCCTTTCCCCCTTTAATGAGAGAATACTCTGATTAAATAAGGAAAATTTTTCTGTACTAAAATACAAATGAAGAAAATCAGAAGACCTGGAAGCTCTGGTTTTAAAATATGAGACTACAAGAAAAATATTGAAAAGAAAACATTTTAATATTTGCTGTAAAAATTTTGACATTAGAATACGAATCTAAACCAGGGGTGCCAGTTTGGTCTTCACTTTTATTCCAAAATTTCAAATTCATGCCAGAAATTCCGAAAGAATATTTCTTACTTTAGGTAATCACGAAATGTCTGTCATTAACACCTTAACGGTCGCATTAAATTACGGTTTAAAAATTCAAACTGCTTGCTGGCACCACTTTTTTGAAAAAGAAATATTCATCTTATTTTATGACAGGTAGAATGATATCATAATAAAGCCAATTGCTCTATTTTATAAAACTGGTGGAAATCAAACAAATAAGAATAAAATGAATAAAAGTCACAGCCCGTGAGTATGACGGGAGCGAGAATTAAGGGGTTAAATAAAGTATATATATATATATATATATATATATATATATATACTTTTCGTAATTTCTTGTGTGAATTCAAAATTACAGTATAAAAATGCAGGCCAAATTGGCAAACCTGATCTAAAAAATCAAATCAGCTTGGAGATATTTATTTTAACGATGTTTATTAATAATTCAGGAGATTTTTATTCATTTATTATTTTTTTGGGGAGGGGTGGGCGTGTGAGGGTTCGTCTAAAAAATAAAGTTCGTACTTTAAGAATTAGATTTAGTACATTTTCGTTAATACTTTTGAATAGGGATTATTATTAGTTAAAAAAAAACACTAATAAGTACTTTTAATATTTAAACATGTATTTCAGATCTTTGTTATATTTATTTATATATATTTATTAAATTATTATTCTTCCGATTACTAAATAATTTCTCGAATTGTAGTTATTTTTCTAAGCATAACTCAAAAAATACTTATCAGCTCAAGCTGAATTTACGTATACTATACTAGAAGCTTCTATAAATAACTCTCTGCTTAAAAAAATCATAATATATGGGGTTTTTTTGCAATTTTTTGTTACATAATTGATATTTCACGCATTATTTGTTTAAATGTATGAATATGATTGCGTTTGATAAAATAAGTATTAACCGGCACAAAAGAAAAAACACCGCAGCGTGAAAAATTAATTATCTGAGCAGAAAAGAAAGAAAACTAAAAACAAAAGAAATTAAACTATAGGAGATTAAACATTTTCATCTTCATACTTTCTAAAATTCTTTACTAATTTTCTTCAATTTCGATAATTAATATTAACACTAGAACTACCAAGAACGTCGTTTTGACGGTTTTCAAATTTCATGCTTAAAAATTTTATATAATTTATGTATTGTTCTAGAATTTTATGATACGACTTTTAATGAAATATAAGAATAGTTAAATATCCCTATTCAATTTCCACTCATCCACTTTATTTTCAATAATCAGTATGACCTATACCCAGACCTGCCAACTGCTACGAAAAAATCGTAGTTGCTACGATTTGGACTTATAAACTACGATGCTACGAAAATCGGTCTTAAACTACGATTTTTGTGTAAAAAACACAAACGCATTTTTTGTTTCTAGTTGCGATTTTTACCCCGCACAGCATATTTTTCAGGAGTGATTCTGTTGCGAAATTTCCAAAATTTCAAAGTATTCATTTCCGAAAATTTTAAAAAATTGGTCATTAGTTCGAAAATTCGGATATCGTGATAGAAAATGTGAATTACGATTGCGGAAAAATTGTGAATATCCTGAAATGATGAAAAAAAAATCCCGAATTTCGTCAAAATTTACTGCACTGAGCTAAAAAATTGGAACCAGGCTCCTTTTACAAATGTAAAAAAAAAAAAAAAAAAAAAACGTTGTGAAACGAAAAGAAACTTTAAATATCGTATAAAAAATTTCAAAAGGAAAAAATTTACTATATTGAGTTGAAAGACTGAAACCTTATTCCTTTTACGAATGTCAAAAGATGGCTGTGTAACACGAAAAACCAATCAACCAACCTCCAGATTAATTTAAATTTTGTGTGCTACGATTTCTCATTTTCAAAGGTTGGCAGGTCTGCCTATACCTATTTATGCCAAGACCCGTCAAAATGACGGCTTTAGCAGGGCTGCCACAGGCGGCTTTTTTAATTCTACTTCGCACCAACTTTTCGAAACAAAAATCTTTGACATATTGTTTGACAACATTTGGAAGAGAAATATACTACAAAATTTATTTTCTTAAAATAGTGGTGCGAATGGAATAGAAAAATAGTCGCCTGTGCAGCCCTGCTTTGGAAATTTCAAAGTTGAATGATCCAAAGTATTCGACAGCCGTTATAACGGGATCTATTTTGCTCCGATTAGGATTCAGTTTAGAACTGAACGGCCTGACTGGTAAATGTAATCAGGACGCAATCATTATCAGTTTTACTTCTAACGTGATAAAGTGTTTGGCGAAAAGTGCAATCTGTTGCTAAGTGTAATCTGTAAAAAGTCCAGTCTCGGAAAATAGTACAGTGCTCAGCAAAAGTTTAGACAATGATCGATTATGCTTCTGTACTGAGAAGTGTGTAACGAATTCTTGTAACTCGACTGTCATATATTACTGGGGAGTTGTCCTTCATTCACAAACGATAAATTTTAATTTATACATTTTACACAATATATAATGACAAAAAAAAAAATAATAATACTGTGGCAAAAGTATAGACAATCTGTCTGTTAACAGAAAAATATCCATAAATTAAAATCGAACTGCACCTGCATTGTCTGCTATTAATGCAAAAATGTGAATTTCCATCGAAGAAACTAAATTCTGCATCACTTGGGGATCTATTTCGTACCAAACACGTTCAACAGCAGATCGGAGTTCATTTACACAGGAGTATTGTCAAAAAATAGCATAAACCGTATGAGATATGATGCCACAAAATTTTTCGATTGTGTTCAGATCAGGGCTACACGCGGGCCAGTCGAGAACAATACTATTTTGAGAGTTAAACTAATTTTTTGATTTGTATGCAACATGAATAGACGCATTATCCTGCTCAAATACATACTGTGGAAGAGCTAAAAGTTCCCCAAAGTGCTGTAAATTGTTTTCCAATGTAAGTATGTAGTCTTACGCTGCTTGGCAACCATTGAGAAACTCCAGCGATACTTGAGAATTAAAACAAAGTGGGGCCTAAATCATTAACTCTTTGGAGGGCGGTGTCCTTAAAATGGACACCTAATTTAAATTCCAAAACTGAGAGGTGGCACCAAGCAGATTTAATTAAAATTTTCCTTTTATAATGTACGTGAAAATAAGCAAGTTCGTATTTGCTAATAAATTCGTTTATAAATTCTGGTTTCAGTCCATTATGTCATCAGTTTTATAAACAGAGTTACTCCACGACGGAAAGGGGTCAATTTTTTCCGAGATTTCAAGGCTGGTTGTTTTATCATTTTCATGTAAACTAATTTAAATCTTTCTTTAATTCATCTACGAAAGTATCCGTTGACACAGAAAGCTCTGACTCACTTTTAATGCAATTAGCAGTCATCATTTGTCTAGATACCAGTTTATGGATCCTTCTATAATCTCGTTTTCTGGCCACACGAGGCCTTCCAGATTTAAGTTTTGCTTTGAAAGAGTCACCCTTAAACAGTACTTAATAGACAGACTTCTTTGGACGATTCAAAGTCGCTGAAATTTCTGCAACAGTCTTCCCTTTCAATTTCAGCTTCTATGCTTTAATTACTTCATCTGAATGAAAATTTCTAGCTCGCCGCATCTTCACTAACCGATACTATTGCGAGGTGCACTTAAATAATTCATGCATGTGACGTCATAAGTTTGAAATTTGCGTTTTTCCGTGAAAAGTTGCCTAAAAATCACAAAACTGTCTAAACTTTTGCAATATGCAAATTTCACTTTTTTCAGTTAAATTAAGTAATATCTTACATTAAAACCATTATTATTGTCCTAAAACGTTTAAAATGTATTAAAAAATAAGTACAGCCATTTGTATAGCCCAAGTGTTCGAATGTTTATTTAAAGGTTAAAAATCATCAGCGTCTAAACTTTTGATGAGGGCTGTATTGTAGGAAGGCTAATTACTTTCCATTAAGTCATGCATAGCTTGATTTCCGACAGGCGATGTCACTCACTAATAGGGGAACTCTACAATCCGTTGGAATACCAGAAGGCGTGGCTTATCAAATGTGCTATAATATAAATGCAAATAGAAACTGTTTTTTTATTATTAATAATTAATGAATTATTATATTAAATGTTGTTTTTGTTAAGTGATATTCTTTTATTTACATTAACTAAGTCAAAAGTTACAATGAAAGCCATCATAAAAAATCCGTCAATTTGACGGGTGCGGTAAAATTAGGTATACAACATCGGTAGTTCCAGTGTTAAACTTTTTCTAGAATAGACATACAAACTCAAAAATTCGGTTTTAATATTGGAAACCTTTAAGTGTGTTACAGTTTCATAGGTATCAAGCATTTTTAATACCACTATTTAAGAAAAAAAATCGGTTTACATAATCCCAAATTCTACTCAGAAATCTACGAAGAAATAAGACGAAGAAATTTTCAACAAAATACTGATATTTAAAATACGCAACCATTGACATCTACGCAGTTTCAATATCAAAACGGCCGAATAAGTATATTTTTAAAATATAAAGTTAAAAATTACGTAATGCCGAATTAAAATGGCTATTTTTGTTTTTCTTCTAGACAATTTAGCCATTAAAGGAGTTTGAGGTTACGTCTATATTTTTCTTTATGTTCTCATACTATTACCACTTTCCCTTTACTTATACACTAATGTACCACTCCATTAGAGATGGTTTTATGGAAAAATCTTGGTTCTGCTCAATCATTTTTATGCATGTTAGATTGATTCATGCGGCATATGTAACTGAATGTATAGGTGTGTACAGTAAAAAGTAAAATGTTACATGATGAGGAAGACCCATTATTTATACGCATTCGAATAAGTAATTCACTATATAGGTCACCCAATTTCAAAAAGATTTCGACAATGAAGTTGTCTTGTTATAGGCCAGACCGGGGCTAGTTGGCCATAGGGGCATGTTGGCCAAGTGGCGATATATTTTAAACATTCCGATAGATGGCATTGTGAGTCCAGCCAAGTATGCTTTGCTTCGCTTTCCTACTAACAACATAAGCGCCATTAAAATGCCATCAACATTCGCCTAATTAAGATATTTTGACAATCTTTTTTTTTTTTTTTTTTTTTTTTTTTTTTTGACAAGAGTGAAACATCAGACTTTTAGCTGTTAAAAGCTCAAAATGAAATGGCTCAGATGACCGGTGGTTTATAAGAAAATGGAAAATAAAAATGAAATTTGATTTATTTGACTAAGCAAGGGCTTTTCTTTAAAAAACAATAAAAAAAATAGCACGTTACTCTAGAGATATTTAATAGCTATCATAAGAAAAGCCTTATTCTAAACTAAAAAAATCTAAAAAATCTAAAACGAAAAAAATATACAGGGTGGTCATAAAAAATTTTTGCCGATATATGGAACTCTAGCGGCCTGTCCGTTTAACCGATCGAGATGAGATTTCAGATATAGTTATTCAGAGGTATGAGCTGGGGATTCGGTGAACGGCATCAAATTGGCGCTCACGGTTACGGTTATAGGTACAGAAACTCGAAATTTTCGAATAGCAACGCCCATTTTTTTCGTCGTAAAATGCTCAGCGCATGCGAAAACCCTAAATAGCGCTGGAACGGTACGTGTGACGGTACGGCCGCTAGAGTTCCATATATCGGCAAAGTTTTTCTATGACCCGTATATAAGTTTTTGTTAAATAAATATTAGCATAAATATCCGAAAATTTCAAGTCATTTTGCTTAAATCACCTCACGCCAACTCCCACCCCACACCAAAATGAAAATAAAAATTAGCTTTGATATGAAATGAAGCTTAATATCATAATACGAAGGCCGCAAAGCAACCTACTTTTTTCTTTCTTTTTTTAATTTGACCATTATTTAACACTAGAACGCCCGGAAGGAGTCGATTCGACTCCGACCATATGATTAAAAGTCAACTGGAACCAGAAATTCTTTCATAAAATAAGTTAAATTTCAACCACGCAGATTTACGTTAAATAAATCAGTCAAATAGTTCTAAATAAAAATTCTGGTGTCAAATATTTTTATGAAACTTGAGTAAAATTTCCGGGCGTTCTAGTGTTAATTCATATTCTGGAAAATTAGTTTTGTATATAAATCATGGACAGTCAAAAAAGAAAGAAAGGCCAGGAAGGCGAATTCACATCATCTTCAAATCGTACTTTAAAAAAAAAAAAAAAAAAATTGTTTGGAGTCTTTCGAAATTACGTTGATTTTCGATATCTTTAAGCTAATTCCATGAAAACTTGTCATGTCTGTCACATACTACGATTTTTGTGTACCGGTATTTTAGAACGGAATAATGTGACTTATTTTATCGGAGATATCTCATCAATTGAATAACCAGAAGCAAACTTTTCGAAAATAACGGTGGCCAACAAGCATAGCGATTTTCAGCTGTGTGACAGGCATGACAAGTTTTCATGGAATTAGCCTTTAGAGACTTAACAATTTATTTTATATTCAGTGAAAAATGCCGTATTAAAAATATAGTACCTTAAATTCTTCAAAAACTTGTTAATACTTTCCTATGATTTTTCTTTTTCGAATATTTTTAAATTGAATTTTTTGATTTTTTACTAATTGGAAATTCTCAATTGAATGTTATTAAAGGATTTTTTAATGCGCAATAAGTCATTAAAGTGATTTAGATTAAATATCATTAATAATAATTTAATAATAATTTAAAAATATAGAAAAAAAAAATTGGAAATTTTGGATAATAATTCTATTTGGGTAAACAATGATTTTGTCCACATGGACTTTAAAATTAGCATAAATATATTTACAAGGGGACCACCAAACATGTTGCGCCTAGATTTGGATGATTTTAAAGTATGTTGTAGGGGTAAGACCCTTGATTATTCTGATGAAAAGTTATCTTCAAATGGGCTTTAGTTTTTGAGAAATTGATCTTTACTTGCAGACACTTAGGACAATGTGATTCGATGTACAAACAAATTGGGTAATTTCGTTCACTGTGTCGTTGTTTTCACTGGCAAACATGATAGCACATTATTGCCACTCTGGGGGTCAATTTTCACAATACACTTCAAATACCCATTATTTAATATTTTACATGTAATGCTATTGGCTTCGAAGTAACATGCGCGTCCGCTATGCCTGAGGAAGTATATATGATCCCTTCTTGTACAATTTAAAAATTTAAATTTATTTTATATTTTTGACACGTTACAAGTGTTACGCTGAATTTTTAATTCGGCAGCTTTGAAATTTTTGATATTTTCCTAATAAATTACATTTTCATTATCGAATTTTTAATGAAAATTTATATTTTTTCGGCAATTTTTAAACTAATATTTCTATTTATGAAAATCTAAACTAATTTATGTGCAGAAAATTTTTAAAATTCATTATTATTCAGCATTTTATATTTTAAGCGCCGATCTAAAATAATATTTTTTTTTCTTTATGGCATTTTAAATTTAAATGCATCTTTTTCTTTTGTATAACTTATACAAAATGTTTTTCATGTCAATTCTCCCAAATGTAAATACACTGAAAAAAAAAAATGGGTACTCAAGACCGAGTAAAAAGTACTCAATTTTAAATATGTGACATACTCAAAATAGCTCCGATCCAAATGTACTCAAAATTGAGAAACACGTGTACTCATTTTTGATCCGATGCATAGCTGCCAACTTTTACGCTTTTTTCCTATCACTAAAATTTTATAGTAAATATTGCCTTATTTAATCGTTTAAATCTCACGATTTAACAAGGCGAAGATCTTTACTAACTTTTAGTGGTAGCAAAAAAGCGTAAAAGTTGGCAGCTATGCCGATGGTTGTGTTCAAATATGGATCGTTATGTACTGCCCCCCTGAACCGACAAATTAAAGTAAAAATGTACTAGCATTTATTTTCTGTTCTAAATTATTTACAAGAAGCGCTTAATTGATTATTTATTAAGAAAAGTGGCAAAATTATTTTCAAGATACCCAAATCAAATATTTTTCTAACAAGAGCTTTATTTGTAAGAACTTTTAAATTATTTTAAAATATTGTACATAATTTATTATTTGAATCATCATGAACATATTTTATGCCACCATAAATGAAATAAACCATAACAGGACACAAAATTATCGTTTTTTTGGGGGGGTTTGATAACATGTGATGTTTCAGTGAGTTCATTTTTGAACCAAACATACTCAATTCGATACGAGTACATCGATTTACTCATTTTTGAGTACTTCATTTGTTTTCAGTGTATTGTAATTATATAATCATAAATACGGCTGAGAGATTAAATATGAAACACATTTTGTATAAGATATACAAAAAAAAAGATTTCCATTTAAAATTCTATAAAATAAAAAATAAAAAGTATTATTTCAGATATGCGCTTAGAATATAAAATGGTAAATAATAATAAATAACGAAAAAAAAATTCTATACATAAATTAGTTTAGATTTTGTCAATAGAAATATTAATTAAAAATAGAGAAAGAATGTAAATATTCTTAAAAAATTCGAAAAGGTAAATGTAATTTATTAGGAAAATGTTAAAACGTCCAAATCTTCCGAATTAAAAATTCAGCGTAAAACTTGTAACGTGTCAAAATTACAAAATTAATTAAAAAGGAAAATGGGGAGAGGGGGGGGGGGCGAACCTGCCGCCTGCAGTATAGTGAACGTGCATGTTATCTCGATGCCACCAAGACAACGAGTAAAATGGTTATGGTTATTTAAAACGTAAACCAACCTTTGTACCATTTTACAGGGACGTTTATTAATAGCGTCTAAAATTAGTTTCAAAGCTTATAATTTCCCCTGTTATATGATATTTAAGCAGAATTTCTTGAAAGTTTTGGTATTTACACTCATACTCGTATATTTTAACAAAAACCTATAAGAATTTTATTTTAATAACATTTAAAAGTCTAGAATATGGCCTTTCTTGTGACAGCTATTAAATATATCTAGGGCATAGCTGCCAACATCTTACGCTTTTTGCACCACAAAAGTTTATTAGAAATTTTTGCCTTATTTAATCGGAAGCTTGCGACGATTTAAGAAGCTAAAATTTACTATTAAATTTTTGTGGTACAAAAAAGCGTAAGAGTTGGCCGCTATGCTAGGGTAAAGGGTTAATATTTTATTAACCTATAATTAATTTTTCTTTTCAAATCTCTTTTTTGGTTAAAAAAGCAAATTTTATTTTTATTGTTTATTTTCTAAAAAAATTACCGGTCATACCATTTTGAGCATTTGTCAGCTGAAAATCTGAACATTTCATTCTCGTTAAAAAGAAAAAAAAATCGAAATATTTTAATTAGGCATGTGTCGAGGGCATTTTAAATAAAAAGGGGAATGCAATATTTTCCGCTTTAACCCCTTGAAGGGCGGTGATGCCGTCCACATAATTTTAATCCCAAATTGCCACATTGGCACCGGAATTTTATGATGAAAATGTCTTCTTTATTAAGTACGCGAAATTTTACTTTTACTTGTTTACAAATAAAATCTCTTGTTAATACTGGTGTCATTAACCCCTTAATTCTCGCTCCCGTCATATTCACGGGCTGTGTCTTTTACTCAGATTGTTTGATTACCACCAGTTTTATTAAATAGTGTAATTGGCTTTATTTTATTATCGTTTTACGTGTCATTAAATAAGGTGAATATTTCTTTTTCAAAAAAGTGGTGCCAATGAGCAATTTGAATTTTTAAACCGTAATTTAATTTGAGCGTTAAGGGGTTAAATTATTTGAACATTTTACGAATACAAGTACCTTGCTTCTGAAAGGGTTAAAATCTCTTTCCAAAGATGCACTTCCGATATCTGTTTCATTCTCAGTGCCTTCTTTACGATCAGAAGATTTCCACGGGATTTCGATAACGGTTATTAGAGGGAAGACGTTCTCGATGGTATCGTAGTAGCATTTATCCCAGGGCCAACGGAATGCAACGTTACATCGTAAAATTCGGAAGTGTTTCAGAGATAGAGGATTTTCTGATGCGTGTGTAGTGGAGACTGAGTTCCCAGCAGTTTCTGACAACCGGAGGATCTGTTCATAAGAGCAGCGAATGGAAGATTGACTGTAAGTCTTTTAATTTGCCACGAGAAACACAGTTGAAGAGAGTACTATAATGCAATTATAGCCTTATAGGGTTTTTATTTTAGACAGATGCTCGGATATAAATCTGGGACAATTGGCTTCTACTTCAGTATATGTTAAGTGTCTATTCGCTCCTAGACGTAAAAGTGATGAATATTTTATAATTGGGCCATATGTTGCAAGTTATTTGAGATTATAATTGAGACTTGAAGTAGAGAAGCAAGTTTAACATGCGGTCGGCATCGAACATATATCTGCGCCTAAGATTCTCAAACTGTACTAAGACATATAGAAAGCGGCTATACTTGGTAATGGCCAGTTAAGCTGTCGTTACTGTGATTTATATCTGTTATGTGTCTCTAATTATTCAAGTGTTAACTTGCGGTAGATGTAGAAATTGATTTAGCAATTAAGGGAAAATATATTAACTGAATGGTTTCAGGAAAGGATTGAATAAAAGTAATAAAGCACCTTATCAATTAACATAATATATATATATATATATGTTACCGGCCAAACCCAATTTTAGGCCAAACTAGATTGGCCTAGGCCAAACTAGTTTATCCCAACGCGCATCGGATAAACTAGTTTTACCTAGGCCAAACTAGTTTATCCTAACGCCCATAGGATAAACTAGTTTTTCCTAGGCCAAACTTGTTTATCCTGACGCCCATAGGATAAACTAGTTTTCCCTAGGCCAAACTAGTTTGGCCTAACGCCCATAGGATAAACTAGTTTAGCCTACTATTCATTAGTCTGAACTAGTTTATCCTAGGCCAATTCAATTTGGCGTGCTTTTATTGACCCCAAAGACCGCTTCGGCGCCAACGTTCTAGTTTATTCTTGGTCAATCTAGTTTATCCTAGGCCAATTCAAAAGCAAATACAATTTCTCAAAAATGAGTCAAGTTCATGCTCAAATTCAAAATTTTTCAAACGAATCCGCTCAACTCAAACATATCTATGGAATTTAGCAAAGTTCACTAAAAACTCGTTTAAAAAATATATATATATAATAGAAGTTTAGCGTCCAAATTTACAAAATTTTGTAAAATAGTATTTTGGTTATTCGATGTAAGGTCTTTACGGGCACGCCCAATTTTCTTTCCCGACACTCGGTCCGGGCTTGGTTTGGCGATTACTTTTTTCGAGAAGTTCGAACTGTGATGAGCCGGGACTCAATTTTTCCGGCTTAAGTCGGGACTGGACTGCATTCTTCTTGAGGTCTGCACAGGCAGAAATTTTCAGTCCAATTTCCAACCCAGCTCATAAGAAAATCATTTGGATCGGCAGGATCACTGGTCTGTTCAGTAAAAATATCAGTGACATTTGGTCCAGCCCAACTTTTTTTTTTATGGACGTATTTTTAAATGGCTATTATTCTACAATTAAAATTTATATATTTATTATTATTTTTCCATTTTTTAAGATGAGTAGATGCATTTTTAGGTAATAAAATAACAGTACGGTTTAACCTGAGGAAAATAAACTGCCTATGATGGAATCCCATGCTTTAAAAAAAAAAAAAAAAATGTTAATCTATGTAAAATGAGGATATTAATACAATAAACATCCTCTAATCCGGCACGTTCGGGACTTGCAGCATCCCGGAATACGAAATTTTACAGATTACAGGGTGAATGTCGGGAACAGTGTTGATTTCAGGGGGTGGCCCGGGGGGGACATCCCCCCCCCGGAGCAATGAAATGTCCCCTCCCCCCCGGAAGATTTGAGATTTTGTGTTTTCACCGGTCTAAAATTGCAATTCCCCCCTGAACTCTATAATGTTCCCTCCGGAGCCACAGAAATCCCTCCCGGAGAAAAGTGTCTGAATCACTGGTCGGGAAAAACGTGTAGACGTTAGAATTAAACAGAAAAGGCCAGTAAAGCATATTTTTTATTTTTTAAACAGATTGAATAGAATATTAAAAATACTCAATAATGTAAGTTTTGTACAACATATGTACATGGGTATAAAATTAAAACGTGCATGTAGGCCTACTCGTAGAAGCCATCTTAAACAAATTTCGAATATCAGTTCGTTTTGTAGTAGTCTTTTCTCTTCATTTGATTAGGATGTTAATTTTTATGATATGAAGCTTAATACTTTCCGCATGGTTGAACGAATGGCTGCGCACAGGAGACCTGATAAATGTATTCGAGGTATCAGCTGCTTGATTTCAAATGATGTTGTTTGACTCGTGCACATTATAGTCATCTGAGCCAACGTCTTTGGGGGCTGTTAGGTTAATAACATTCTGAATGATGGCCTCATCAGTCAAAATTTCAACTGTCGGTTCATCAAAATCTTCTTCAACTCACTCCTTTATTTCTTCTCGATTCAGTTGTGTTTCCGAAAGTCGTGCCGAATTATCCAGCATGCCGGAACTTTAAATGCCAGATTAGAGGTAGTTTACTGTACTCGTAAAAATAATATAATGTATTTACAACAGAGGATGAACCTTCTAATAAGGGAACCTGCCTAAAACGGATTTTCTTCTTTCCTATTCAATTCCGACTTAAAAGATTTTATTGTATAGAATTTTTAAAATTTAAAAATTTCTAAGCCATAAAATGTGGATTAACGATATTAATGATTCTATTATAAAATATATTGTTTTTTTAATGAATCGCTAATTGTATGTAAATATCTGAATAATTAATAATACCATTAATTTTTTTTTTATACGACTTGGAGACTTGAAAATCTGAAAATTTTTATATAGAAAAACCTTCTAAGACGGAATCAAATAGGGGAGAAAAAAAACTTTATAGTTAACTTCCTTTTTTAGCACATCCGTCGTCTCTAGCAAATGTATTATGAATTTTTCAAACGGATTAATATATTCAATTTGCTCCGATAAAAAAATTCCGTTTAAAACAGGATTTCGTCATACACAGATTCTTCTCATAGGTTTTGTAATTCTGTATCCCCATCCGTATAAATGTATACGCACTATTCTTTAAAGACAGTTTCAATTGTGGAATAATGGTAGCTTAAAAATACATGTATTTTAAGCCAAAGTGGAACCGGGACTTTGCCGGATTTTTAAAAATTGCGGATTTTTGAAAGAATTTCAAATGTACTTCTGATATTCTTAATGGCGCATTTATTCATAATTAATTCAAAGTCAAGTGATATTTATGTGGAAAAAAAATGTTTTTTTTTATATTTATTTTTTTTCTCACATAAATATCACTTGGCTTTGAATTAATTATCAATAAATGCACCATTAGGAATATCAAAACTACAATTGCTATTCTTTCAGAAATCTGGAATTTTCAAAAATCCGGCGAAGTCCTGGAACTCGACGATATCGGATTTTCGAGTTTATATTGTACATTATTAATCAATCCTCTAAATTCTTTCTCTCCTGAATTTTATGATAACCTTTCATCCCATTCTTTGGTAATCCAGTACACAATTTGTCATATAGAACATATTTTTTAACTACTGGCGGCGGTGAAATGGAGAAGATAGGGGAACAGTTTCCCACTCCACATCGATTAAAATATATTATACAGGGGTGACGGCAATACTACTTTGCACAAGGTTGGCAACGAATCGGTAGTTAGGATCAATAAAAGCACGTCAAATTGCATTGGCCTAGGATAAACTAGTAAGTTGGCGGCGGGGCTGTCTTTGGGATCAATAAAATTACGCCAAATTGAATTGGCCTAGGATAAACTAGATCGGCCTAGGATAAACTAGTTCGGACCAATGAATAGCAGGCTAAAATAGCTTATCCTATGAGCGTTAGGCCAAACTTGTTTGACCTAGGAAAAACTAGTTTATCCTGTGGGCGTTAGGATAAACTAGTTTGGCCTAGGAAAAACTAGTTTATCCTATGCGTGTTAGGATAAATTAGTTTGGCCTAGACCAATCTAGTTTGGCCTAAAATCGGGTTTGGCCGGTAACATATATATATATATATATATATATATATCAAATACCACCCCTACAGCCAATCTAATCTGAGAGTTCAGCAGCATGTTCAAGTATAAAATTCTTGTAACAGTTGGTTGAGAAGGATTAATGGGTTAAAACTAAGGATAAATAATTACCAATCTAAAAAAATTAAATATAATAAATTATTACTGCCTGTTAAATGATAGTGTACTATTAATATTTTGCAAACTATTCAGTTACAAAATTCCTCAAAAATATTGTGTTCACTAAGTGTATTTATGCACTATAATGTGTTAATCAGGCAAGGACTTTTTATTGTAGGTAGAAATGCACAGGCGGTACGGCCTGTTATGCAACTTAACCGGCCTCCTGTAAGCAGACGCCCTGTAAGCAGTCAAAATAGAGAAGAGATTGCACCGCCAAGTAAGTACAGTCGTACTCTAATTTAATTTATTTTAATCGGTTTTCATGTGCATGTATATTCCAATTTTTCGCAAAAAATGGAAACTAGTAATTTGATTGGGATTTATGCCCTCTTTAAAATTGTACAGAGCTGCCAAGCATCCGGACTTTTTAAAACCAGTCTTACCGTCATGAAAGATGAATTCATGATGGCCTATAGCTACAAAAGCTTTATTTTACAGTGACTCAGCTATGCAGGGTGATTCTAAATTCATGGTACAAACTTTAAAGGTTGGTACAGGGCACTGTAAAAATCATTTATTGTACAGGAATGTATGGATGCCAGTGACGAGTTGAGGTACAAACACCACGGGGACAATTTGGCCCCTTTTTTATTTCAAAATTTCTCATTCGTACCAGAAAATCCCTATACTATTCTTTTCTTTATTTAAGACAGACATTTCATGATTACATAGAAGAAAAATTCTTCATCGAAAATTTCCCGTATGAAATCGAAACTTTTGAATTAAAAAAACACTCCATTTCTATTTATTTTCATGTATTTCCGGTGTTTGAGAGATTTGCCAGTTTTAAGTTCTTTTAATTCAAAAATTTCGATTTCATACCGTAAATTTTCAAACATGAATTATTTTTTTTTTTATGCAACCGTGAATTGGCTGTCTTAAATGAAGAAAATAATAGCACAGGAATTTTCTGGTACGAATGAAACATTATGAAATAAAAAAAGGGCCAAATTGCCCCCCTGGTTGTTTGTACCTCAACGCATCATCTGCATCCATACATTCCCATACAATAAATGATTGTTACAGTGTCCTGTACCAACCCTTAAAGTCTGTACCATGAATTTAGAACCACCCTGTATACATACTAATCAGATAAATTTAAAGAATTTGAAGTAGGTTTGCAATTGAGAGCTTAACTAAGCTCTGTCTGCAGTATTTTTAGAACCACACGTGGGTTACTGAGCAGAGTACAGAACGTACTACATATTCACTTTCCGCAGAGAGTTCGTCTTGCCTTTTCCTATCCTTAGCTACCTGGACAGACCCAAGATACGTAAAATAAAGAGGTAGGTTTATCCGCGGGTCTCCATGTATTGGTTGATATTAACTCGCCCCTCTGACGTCCGTGGTGCGAAGTGAAGTCTTGTCGATCTTCAGTTTGCTAAAGAAATAATGTGTAACTTTTGGTTGATTAATTGTTAATATGTATTTTACATGAGACAAATACCCTTATTTAGAACAAGAATTGAAAATAGAAACAGTTTTATAAGTATTAAAGTTTAAAACATGTGTGGGATTTCCCTTCTTATCTTTTCTTTTAAAACTACCTACTTTTTATAAATTTTTCCACTTTCTTTCCACAAAAAAATTTAAACATTTTTTTTCTTTTATAAACGATGCATTACTTACGTCGAATTACTTTTTTCATATATATACGCACTTTTTATAATGAGCGTTTCTATACTAATAAAAGAATAAATCGCTCTGTGTGGGTGTCTGTATGCGATCGCTAGCGAAAACTACCGCACGTAGAAGTCTGAAAATTCCGATGTGATTAGTCCAAGACATGTCCTGATACACCTGAGGCTCGGATTTTTATTTTTTTAAGGGCCGGGGCCCCTGGGCAGCTTTCAGTTTTTATTCACTAAATTGTTAATAACATGCCTCTTTTCTATCCGATTTTCTTCGTTTTGGGGGTGAATTCTCATTTCAGTTTCTACCCCTTTTTTTTTCATTTCAGTTAAGACCCTGGCACCCTTGCAAGGGGCCCGGTACAGGACCCCTTGAAGTTTTAGTGCACTAAATTGTTAAAAACATGGATCTTTTCTATCCGATCTCTTTCGTTTTTTCTGTGAATTTTCCTTTCAGTTTCGGCCCCATTTCTACATTTCAGTTAAGACCCTGGCACCTTTGCAAGGGGCCCGGTACAGGCCCCCTTGAATTTTTATGCTTTAAAGTGTTAATAACATGCCTCTTTTCTATCCGATCTGTTTCGTTTTTGGTGTGCATTCTCCTTTCAGTTTCTAACCCATTTCAACATTTCAGTTAAGACCCTGGCACCCTTGCAAGGGGCCCGGTACAGGGCACCTTGATGTTTTAGTGCACTAAATTGTTAATAACATGCCTCTTTTCTATACGATCTTCGTTGTTTTTGGGGTGAATTCTCCTTTCAGTTTGTCCCCATTTTTACATTTCAGTTAAGACCATAGCACCCTGTTAAGGGTCCCAGTACAGGGCCCCTTGAAGGTTTAGTGCACTAAGATGTTAATAACATGCCTCTTTTCTATCCGATCTTCTGCGATTTTGGGGTGAATTCTCCTTTCAGTTTCTATTCCATTTCAACATTTCAGTTAAGGCCTTGGCAACCTTGCAAGGGGCCCAGTACAGGGCCATTTGAACTTTTAGTTCACAAAATTTTTAATAACAAACATCTTTTCTATCCGATCTCCTTCGTTTTTGGGGTGAATTCTCCTATTAGTTTCTACCTCATTTCAACATTTCAGTTAAAACTCTGGCACCCTGTCCTGGGGCCCGGTACAGGGCCCTTGAAGCTTTAGTGCACTAAATTGCTAATAACATGCTTCTTTTTTATCCGATCTTCGTCGTTTTTGGGGTGAATTCTCCTTTTAGTGTCTGCCTCATTTCTACTTTTAGGTTAAGACCCTGGCACCCTGTCAAGAGGCACAATACAGGGCCCCTTGAAGTTTTAGTGCACTAAATTGTTAATAACATGCATCTTTTCTATCCAATCTTCTTCGTTTTTGGGGTGAATTCTCCTTTCAGTTTCTGCCCCATTTCCACATTTCAGTTAATAACCTAGCACCCTTGCAAGGGGCCCAGTACAGGGCCCCCTTCAAGTTTTAGTGCACTAAATTGTTAATAAATTGCTTCCTTTTTATCCGATCTTCATTTTTGGAATACTTTCTCCATTTAGTTATACTCCCGTATCTACATTCCAGTTAAGACCATGGGCCCGGTTAGGGTCCTGCAGGGCCCGGCCCAGGGCCCCTTAAATTTTTTTTGTGCCATGCGTTTTTCACACCCAAATTTTCTCACCTTCGCAATGCGTAGTTTTAAAGTTCAGTCTTGAACTCTTCTTCTTAGACCAACATTGACATATATTTATTAGGGCGTTTTTTTTTAGCATTCCTCAATTTTTTGCACATTTCTTTTAAATTATATTCTAATGATTAATTCGTACCCTATGCTTAATCTCAACTAATCGAAGATCTAAAACGTTGTAACATGTTTTCCTGTTAGGAAAACATTTTTCGGACCAATGAATAGCAGGCTAAAATAGCTTATCCTATGAGCGTTAGGCCAAACTAGTTTGGCCTTGGAAAAACTAGTTTATCATGTGTGCGTTAGGATAAACTAGTTTGGCCTAGGAAAAACTAGTTTATCCTATGCGTGTTAGGATAAACTAGTTTGGCCTAAAATCGGGTTTGGCCGGTAACATATATATATATATATATATATATATCAAATACCACCCCTACACCCAATCTAATCTGAGAGTTCAGCAGCATGTTCAAGTATAAAATTCTCGTAACAGTTGGTTGAGAAGGATTAATGGGTTAAAACTTTGGATAAATAATTAGTAATCTAAAAAAAATTAAATCTAATAAATTACTACTGCCTGTTAAATGATAGTGTACAATTAATATTTTGCAAACTATTCAGTTACAAAATTCCTCAAAAATATTGTGTTCACTAAGTGTATTTAAGCACTATAATGTGTTAATCAGGCAAGGACTTTTTATTGTAGGTAGACATGCACAGGCGGTACGGCCTGTTATGCAACTTAACCGGCCTCCTGTAAGCAGACCTCCTGTAAGAAGTGAAAATAGAGAAGAGTTTGCACCGCCAAGTAAGTACAGTCGTACTCTAATTTAATTTATTTTAATGGGTTTTCATGAGCATGTATATTCCAATTTTTCGCAAAAAATGGAAACTAGTAATTTGATCGGGATTTATGCCCTCTTTAAAATTGTACAGTGCTGCCAAGCATCCGGACTTTTTAAAACCAGTCTTACCGTCTTGAAAGATGAATTCAGAATGGCCTATAACTACAAAAGCTTTATTTTACAGTGACTCAGCTATGCAGGGTGATTCTAAATTCATGGTACAAACTTTAAAGGTTGGTACAAGGCACTGTAACAATCATTTATTGTACAGGAATGTATGGATGACAGTGACTAGTTGAGGTACAAACACCACGGGGACAATTTGGCCCCTTTTTTATTTCAAAATTTCTCATTCGTACCAGAAAATCCCTATACTATTCTTTTCTTTATTTAAGACAGACATTTCATGATTACATAGAAGAAAAATTCTTCATCGAAAATTTCCCGTATGAAATCGAAACTTTTGAATTAAAAAACACACTCCATTTCTATTTATTTTCATGTATTTCCGGTGTTTGAGAGATTTGCCAGTTTTAAGTTCTTTTAATTCAAAAATTTCGATTTCATACCGTAAATTTTCAAACATGAATTTTTTTTTTTTTTTTTTTTTTTAATGCAACCATGAATTGGCTGTTTTAAATGAAGAAAATAATAGCACAGGAATTTTCTGGTACGAATGAAACATTTTGAAATAAAAAAAGGGCCAAATTGCCCCCCTGGTTGTTTGTACCTCAACGCATCATCTGCATCCATACATTCCCATACAATAAATGATTCTTACAGTGTCCTGTATCAACCCTTAAAGTCTGTACCATGAATTTAGAATCACCCTGTATACATACTAATCAGATAAATTTAAAGAATTTGAAGTAGGTTTGCAATTGAGAGCTTAACTAAGCTCTGTCTGCAGTATTTTTAGAACCACACGTGGGTTACTGAGCAGAGTACAGAACGTACTATATATTCACTTTCCGGAGAGAGTTCGTCTTGCCTTTTCCTATCCTTAGCTACCTGGACAGACCCAAGATACGTAAAATAAAGAGGTAGGTTTATCCGCGGGTCTCCATGTATTGGTTGATATTAACTCGCCCCTCTGACGTCCGTGGTGCGAAGTGAAGTCTTGTCGATCTTCAGTTTGCTAAAGAAATAATGTGTAACTTTTGGTTGATTAATTGTTAATATGTATTTTACATGAGACAAATACCCTTATTTAGAACAAGAATTGAAAATAGAAAGAGTTTTTAAGTATTAAAGTTTAAAACATGTGTGGGATTTCCCTTCTTATCTTTTCTTTTAAAACTACCTACTTTTTATAAATTTTTCCACTTTCTTTCCACAAAAAAATTAAAATTTTTTTTTCTTTTATAAACGATGCATTACTTACGTCGAATTACTTTTTTCATATATATACGCACTTTTTATAATGAGCGTTTCTATACTAATAAAAGAAAAAATCTCTCTGTGTGTGTGTCTGTATGCGATCGCTAGCGAAAACTACCGCACGTAGAAGTCTGAAAATTCCGATGTGATTAGTCCATGACAGGTCCTGATACACCTGAGGCTCGGATTTTTATTTTTTTAAGGGCCGGGCCCCTGGGCCCCTTTCAGTTTTTATTCACTAAATTGTTAATAACATGCCTCTTTTCTATCCGATTTTCTTCGTTTTGGGGGTGAATTCTCATTTCAGTTTCTACCCCATTTTTTCATTTCAGTTAAGACCCTGGCACCCTTGCAAGGGGCCCGGTACAGGGCCCCTTGAAGTTTTAGCGCACTAAATTGATAAAAACATGCATCTTTTCTATCCGATCTCTTTCGTTTTTTCTGTGAATTTTCCTTTCAGTTTCTGCTCCATTTCTACATTTCAGTTAAGACCCTGGCACCTTTGCAAGGGGCCCAGTACAGGCCCCCTTGAATTTTTATGCTTTAAAGTGTTAATAACATGCCTCTTTTCTATCCGATCTGTTTCGTTTTTGGTGTGCATTCTCCTCTCAGTTTCTATCCCATTTCAACATTTCAGTTAAGACCCTGGCACCCTTGCAAGTGGCCCGGTACACGGCACCTTGATGTTTTAGTGCACTAAATTGTTAATAACATGCCTCTTTTCTATCCGATCTTCGTTGTTTTTGGGGTGAATTATCCTTTCAGTTTGTCCCCATTTTTACATTTCAGTTAAGACCCTGGCACCCTGTTAAGGGTCCCAGTACAGGGCCCCTTGAAGGTTTAGTGCACTAAGATGTTAATAACATGCCTCTTTTCTATCCGATCTTCTTCGATTTTGGGGTGAATTCTCCTTTCAGTTTCTATTCCATTTCAACATTTCAGTTAAGACCTTGGCAACCTTGCAAGGGGCCCAGTACAGGGCCACTTGAACTTTTAGTTCACTAAATGTTTAACAACAAACCTCTTTTCTATCCGATCTCCTTCGTTTTTGGGGTGAATTCTCCTATTAGTTTCTACCTCATTTCACCATTTCAGTTAAAACTCTGGCACCCTGCCCAGGGGCCCGTTACAGGGCCCTTGAAGCTTTAGTGCACTAAATTGCTAATAACATGCTTCTTTTCTATCCGATCTTCGTCGTTTTTGGGGTGAATTCTCCTTTTAGTCTCTGCCTACTTTTTACTTTTAGGTTAAGACCCTGGCACCCTGTCAAGAGGCACAATACAGGGCCCCTTGAAGTTTTAGTGCACTAAATTGTTAATAACATGCATCTTTTCTATCCAATCTTCTTCGTTTTTGGGGTGAATTCTCCTTTCAGTTTCTGCCCCATTTCCACATTTCAGTTAATAACCTAGCACCCTTGCAAGGGGCCCGGTACAGGGCCCCCTTCAAGTTTTAGTGCACTAAATTGTTAATAAATTGCTTCCTTTTTATCCGATCTTCATTTTTGGAATACTTTCTCCATTTAGTTATACTCCCGTATCTACATTCCAGTTAAGACCATGGGCCCCTTAAATTTTTTTTGTGCCATGCGTTTTTCACACCCAAATTTTCTCACCTTCGCAATGCGTAGTTTTAAAGTTCAGTCTTGAACTCTTCTTCTTAGACCAACACTCACATATATTTATTAGGGCGTTTTTTTTTAGCATTCCTCAATTTTTTGCACATTTCTTTTAAATTATATTCTAATGATTAATTCGTACCCTATGCTTAATCTCAACTAATCGAAGATCTAAAACGTTGTAACATGTTTTCCTGTTAGGAAAACATTTTTCGGACCAATGAATAGCAGGCTAAACTAGCCTATCCTATGAGCGTTAGGCCAAACTAGTTTGTCCTTGGAAAAACTAGTTTATCCTGTGGGCGTTAGGATAATCTAGTTTGGTCTAGGAAAAACTAGTTTATTCTAAGGGCGTTAGGATAAACAAGTTTGGCCTAGGAAAAACTAGTTTATCCTATGCGTGTTAGGATAAACTAGTTTGGCCTAGGCCAATCTAGTTTGGCCTAAAATCGGGTTTGGCCGGTAACATATATATATATATATATATATATATATATATATGTTTTGGTATCATTTACTGTGATTTCTTAACTGTTTTATTCACCTTAATCTTTTTGATATACTGGCAGCCATGTCCGCGTGGATTTTTGTAAAATACTGAAATATTAATCGGTATGGTGTTTATTATTTATATTTTATATCCTATAAATATTTAAATACGTTTTATTGATTCTTCCATTTCATATTATTTGTTTCTATTCTGCTTTCATTTTTAATCAATTCACTTGATTTTATGGTTGTTTGGGCACAGGGGAAAATAACTTTTAGCTTTAGCTTATTTTTCCCACAGAAAACAACCATTTTGCTTATATCATTGAATTCTGTGCCCTTGATAACGTAATTCAATGTATAAGCTTTTCAATTTTTGTCGGTGTCCACTTTTCTTTTTCTTCCATAATAATTCTTATATTAATTATTATTATTATTATTTTAATACTTACAGCTTTAATTCATAATATTTGACGGTGGAAGGTTATATTTAATTAATGGTTATATATATATATATATATATATATATATATATATCAAATACCACCCCTACACCCAATCTAATCTGAGAGTTCAGCAGCATGTTCAAGTATGAAATTCTCGTAACAGTTGGTTGAGAAGGATTAATGGGTTAAAACTTTGGATAAATAATTACTAATCTAAAAAAATTAAATCTAATAAATTATTACTGCCTGTTAAATGATAGTGTACAATTAATGTTTTGCAAACTATTCAGTTACAAAATTCCTCAAAAATATTGTGTTCACTAAGTGTATTTATGCACTATAATGTGTTAATCAGGCAAGGACTTTTTATTGTAGGTAGACATGCACAGGCGGTACGGCCCGTTATGCAACTTAACCGGCCTCCTGTAAGCAGTGAAAATAGAGAAGAGTTTGCACCGCCAAGTAAGTACAGTCGTACTCTAATTTAATTTATTTTAATGGGTTATCATGAGCATGTATATTCCAATTTTTCGCGAAAAATGGAAACTAGTAATTTGATCAGGATTTATGCCCTCTTTAAAATTGTACAGTGCTGCCAAGCATCCGGACTTTTTAAAACCAGTCTTACCGTCTTGAAAGATGAATTCAGGATGGCCTATAGCTACAAAAGCTTTATTTTACAGTGACTCAGCTATGCAGGGTGATTCTAAATTCATGGTACAAACTTTAAAGGTTGGTACAGGGCACTGTAACAATCATTTATTGTACAGGAATGTATGGATGACAGTGACTAGTTGAGGTACAAACACCACGGGGACAATTTGGCCACTTTTTTATTTCAAAATTTCTCATTCGTACCAGAAAATTCCTATACTATTCTTTTCTTTATTTAAGACAGACATTTCATGATTACATAGAAGAAAAATTCTTCATCGAAAATTTCGCGTATGAAATCGAAACTTTCGAATTAAAAAAATACTCCATTTCTATTTATTTTCATGTATTTCCGGTGTTTGAGAGATTTGCCAGTTTTAAGTTCTTTTAATTCAAAAATTTCGATTTCATACCGTAAATTTTCAAACATGAATTTTTTTTTTTTTTTTTTTTTTTTTTTAATGCAACCATGAATTGGCTGTTTTAAATGAAGAAAATAATAGCACAGGAATTTTCTGGTACGAATGAAACATTTTGAAATAAAAAAAGTGCCAAATTGCCCCCCTGGTTGTTTGTACCTCAACGCATCATCTGCATCCATACATTCCCATACAATAAATGATTGTTACAGTGTCCTGTATCAACCCTTAAAGTCTGTACCATGAATTTAGAACCACCCTGTATACATACTAATCAGATAAATTTAAACAATTTGAAGTAGGTTTGCAATTGAGAGCTTAACTAAGCTCTGTCTGCAGTATTTTTCGAACCACACGTGGGTTACTGAGCAGAGTACAGAACGTACTATATATTCACTTTCCAGAGAGAGTTCGTCTTGCCTTTTCCTATCCTTAGCTACCTGGACAGACCCAAGATACGTAAAATAAAGAGGTAGGTTTATCCGCGGGTCTCCATGTATTGGTTGATATTAACTCGCCCCTCTGACGTCCGTGGTGCGAAGTGAAGTCTTGTCGATCTTCAGTTTGCTAAAGAAATAATGTGTAACTTTTGGTTGATTAATTGTTAATATGTATTTTACATGAGACAAACAAATACCCTTATTTAGAACAAGAATTGAAAATAGAAACAGTTTTATAAGTATTAAAGTTTAAAACATGTGTGGGATTTCCCTTCTTATCTTTTCTTTTAAAACTACCTATTTTTTATAAATTTTTCCACTTTCTTTTCACAAAAAAATTTAAACATATTTTTTTTCTTTTATAAACGATGCATTACTTACGTCGAATTACTTTTTTCATATATATACGCACTTTTTATAATGAACGTTTCTATACTAATAAAAGAATAAATAGCTCTGTGTGTGTGTCTGTGTGCGATGGCTAGCGAAAACTACCGCACGTAGAAGTCTGAAAATTCCGATGTGATTAGTCCAAGACAGGTCCTGATACACCTGAGGCTCGGATTTTTAATTTTTTAAGGGTCGGGGCCCCTGGGCCCTTTTCAGTTTTTATTCACTAAATTGTTAATAACATGCCTCTTTTCTATCCGATTTTTTTCGTTTTGGGGGCGAATTCTCCTTTCAGTTTCTACCCCATTTTTTCATTTCAGTTAAGACCCTGGCACCCTTGCAAGGGGCCCGGTACAGGGCCCCTTGAAGTTTTAGTGCTCTAAATTGTTAATAACATGCATCTTTTCTATCCGATCTGTTTCGTTTTTGGTGTGCATTCTCCTTTCAGTTTTTATCCCATTTCAACATTTCAGTTAAGACCCTGGCACCCTTGCAAGGGGCTCGGTACAGGGCACCTTGATGTTTTAGTGCTCTAAATTGTTAATAACATGCCTCTTTTCTATCCGATCATCGTTGTTTTTGGGGTGAATTCTCCTTTTAGTTTGTCCCCATTTTTACATTTCAGTTAAGACCCTGGCACCCTGTTAAGGGTCCCAGTACAGGGCCCCTTGAAGGTTTAGTGCACTAAGATGTTAATAACATGCCTCTTTTCTATCCGATCTTCTTCAATTTTGGGGTGAATTCTCCTTTCAGTTTCTATCCCATTTCAACATTTCAGTTAAGACCTTGGCAACCTTGCAAGGGGCCCAGTACAGGGCCACTTGAACTTTTAGTTCACTAAATTTTTAATAACAAGCCTCTTTTCTACCCGATCTCCTTCGTTTTTGGGGTGAATTATCCTATTAGTTTCTACCTCATTTCAACATTTCAGTTAAGACTCTGGCACCCTGTCCAGGGGCCCGGTACAGGGCCCTTGTAGCTTTAGTGCACTAAATTGCTACTAACATGCTTCTTTTCTATCCGATCTTCGTCGTTTTTGGGGTGAATTCTCCTTTTAGTTTCTGCCTCATTTCTACATTTAGGTTAAGACCCTGGCACCCTGTCAAGAGGCACAATACAGGGCCCATTGAAGTTTTAGTGCACTAAATTGTTAATAAATTGCTTCCTTTTTATCCGATCTTCATTTTTGGAATACTTTCTCCATTTAGTTATACTCCCGTATCTACATTCCAGTTAAGACCATTGGCCCGGTCCAGGGCCCCTTAAATTTTTTTGTGCCATGCGTTTTTCACATTCAAATTTTCTCACCTTCGCAATGCGTAGTTTTAAAGTTGAGTCTTGAACTCTTCTTCTTAGACCAACACTCACATATATTTATTAGGGCGTTTTTTTTAGCATTTCCCTAATTTTTTGCAAATTTCTTTTAAATTATATTCTAATGATTAATTCGTACCCTATGCTTAATCTCAACTAATCGAAGATCTAAAACGTTGTAACATGTTTTCCTGTTAGAAAAACTTACAAACGTAGTATTACAAACATGGTAGTACAAACATAATATTATTACAAACATAGAAAAGCCAATAGGGGCCTTTTTTCAACTATCAGTTGGCCCGTTTTTGGCCCCCTATTGTAACTCCCTTAAAAAAAGTCCGATTCGCTAGCTTTATTTTTTTGGCAATATGTTAGGTTCTCCAGCTACTACATGAACGGCAAAAAAATATTTCAGGCTTCAACTACGACAAATTTTGCATATAAATCGTCTTCTTAGGGCCCTTGGTGTATCTTCTTTAAAAATGATCCGAATTTCTTGCAATTTCCTTTACCATAGTTATAGCGTACTCAGATTACATTAAAAACTACTAAAAATTGTATTGATACCAAACTACATGCCATTTACGTCTCTTTCACCCTTGGGGCCCGGTTCAAGGCTCTTGAAGCTTTTGCACCATAAATTATTAATGAATTGCCTCTCTTAATCCGATCTTAATTTTTGGAACCATTTTTCCATTTAGTTATTTTCCAGTTTCTATAGTCCAGTTAAAATCCTGGGGCACCTTAGGGTCCTTTAGGGCCCGATCCGGGGCCCCTTGAACTTTTTGTGTGCTATGCCTTTTTTACACCCTAATTTTCTCACCTTCTCATTGCATGATTTTAAAATTGAGTCTTGGACTCTTCCCCCTAGACCAACACCCTCATATTTTTATTGGAGTTCTAGGGCCCCTTTTTAAGCATTTACCCCATTTCTTTCGCATTTCTTTAAAATATTATTCTAATGATTATTTCAAACCCTATGATTAATTTTGACTAATTGAAGATCTAAAACGCTAAGTACTAAAACATTTAAACAAGTTTTCATGTTAGGACCCTGCTCTCAGCTCCCTTTTCGGCCCACTGTTATATCGCCCTTAAAAAGGGTCCGATTCACGAACTTTTTTTTCCTAACAACTTCTTAGGTTCTCCAGCTACTACATAAACATAAAAAAAAATTACAGACTTCAGCTACCACCAATTTTGAATATTAATCGTCTTCATGTGGCCTTTGTTGCAACGTCTTTAAAAACTATCCTATTCTATTCCAATTTTCTTTAGCATACTTTTAGCGTCTTCCAGCTACTTTAAAACCCCCAAAAAATTTTCTTATACCCAACTACATTCCAGTTAAGACCCTGGCCCCCAGGGCCCGGTCTTTCTTTATACATCAGTTACTACCTTTTTCGAACATTAATCTCCTTTTTCAGCATTAACTTACGTGTACTCACTACAGCCGTAAATTAAAAATCGCTTTACTTTA
This sequence comes from Maratus speciosus, assembly GCA_963932465.1. Taxonomy (NCBI): domain Eukaryota; kingdom Metazoa; phylum Arthropoda; class Arachnida; order Araneae; family Salticidae; genus Maratus; species Maratus speciosus. The sequence goes on along the minus strand of OZ010796.1, from coordinate 197,434,935 downwards.
AAGGTAACTTTAGATAAGGGATTTCATCCGTTTATTAAATATTGTGTTAATGCCAACAGTGATTCATGAAATGTATAAGGTGAGGAGTCATCTTCCACCGCTTGGTGGCGCATTATTTACTCGGGTTAAAGGCCCAATTTCAACTGGATTTGCATCCTTCAACTTATATTACAATTCAGCTACTTTCTGTATTATGAAATTTTATCTTAGCCTTTAGTTACCAACATTTTCTAACATTAATGTCGCATTCTTTTTTTTTCTTTTTGTGAGCTTGATTCCTACGAGGTTTGGCTCACTCAAATTAGTTTTCGATTGTCTCCGGCACGTGCTGTCACTTCCGATAAATGCTGCCATATGTAGTGAGGCTCTAGATTAAAGTTTCGTTCGGAAAGAAGTTTGATGGGAACACATTAAACACTGCCGAAGACAATGGAGCCTCCGAAATTAGGTTCATTTAAAAGAATTTCCAAAGGTATAAAATCATACAAACTTAAGTTTTGTTTAAGGCTATTATTTACAAACCCCGGGCAACGCCGGGGGGTGGGGTGGGGTCTGCTAGTTACAGAATAAAATTATTGATTAAACCCCTTGAAGGGCACCGGTATATTATATATACCACTTAATTTTAATTCCAAAACTCCACATTGGCAAAGGAATTTAGCAATTAAATTTCGCTTCGTATAGTGCAAGCGAAGAAAAGCTTTTACTTACTTAAATATAAATTTGTTTATAAATTCAGGTGTCAGTCAATCATTTCAAGATATTAGCAACAGAAGTACTTTACCCATGAAAGTGTTAAAGGTATGACAAATTATAATTATTGTAACATTTTATTTTAATTGTGAAAATGGAACCGATACAATAATTATATAAAAAATAATTAAAATCCTACAGTAGTTTTAAAAAAATAATTTCATAGGTGTATTTAAAATATGTGAATTAATACATAGAAAAAAATAACAAAACACAAAATGACACATAAATGAATTATATAAAAATTAAATATCCATGCGTAAACAAATGATGTGTGTTAGAAAATTATGAAATATATACATATCGTCGGTAAGGTACGTGGGACAACTGGGCCATGATTTTACAATGTGCCTCTGGAAATTCTGGCAATTCAGCTTCAAAAAGGTAATGTTCATTTGAATTAAAGTCTGAACTTTTGTAAATGTGTTCAGTTATGTTCCCTCTATCAGACAGAAATGCTCAAAATTAGCATTTTAATATTTAAAAAAAAAATGCATATTTCATCTTTGTTTTCTCATGGGTCCAGTTGCCCTATAAAAATGGGGTAAGTAGACCAGGTGGGTCTATGTTCCACACGCGTTTCTTTTCTTTTTTTTTTTTTTTTTTTTTCATATGCGATATCAGGTCTTGTTTCAAAAAGTGTAAAGAGCTTTAAAAAATTTAAACCAGTTAGATCATGCAAATTATATATCAGCTAACGAGCGTTGTAAGGGAAACTTTTGCTGTCAATGTGTCTAAAAAAAGCACCAAAAGTGAAAATATTAAATTTATTTATAACAAAAACATAAAAATTAAGTAAGTACCGTAATTTCCGGCGTATAATCCGCGGATCAAACAATTCTGTTTGGATCCAGAAATTTTACTTAATTATTGAAACCAAATACCTACCGCGATTTAGAAAGTGACATTTTATTTTCAAAAATTTCTGGGTCGAAAAATGATTGTTTGATCCGCGGATTATACGCCGGAAATTACGGTACTTATGTACTTTAGTATAGGTAATATGTATAAAAGTTACATGGGTATAATAAGGAAAAATAACATGGTAAATCTATGAACAAATGGCTACGTAAGCACTTAAGTACTTCATCTGTATCGTACAATTTCAAGGTTTGGCTACCTCGCTTTCAGGGACAAGGTACTTGTATTCGTGAAATGTTGAAATAATTTAGAGCACCAGTATTTACAAGAGAATCTATGAGTAAATAAGTAAAAGTATTTTTTCGCGTACTTAATAAAGGTGAAATTTTCATTATAAAATTCAGGTGCCAATGTGGCAATTAGGGATTAAAATTATATGATGCCATAACTGCGTCACTGCCCTTCAAGGGTTAAGAAATTTGGTTTGATACCACCAAATATGCGTTTTTAAAATTCTATTGCGTAATTGTATTGAGGTATTCTATAATTTTCTTTACTGTGAGCAAAAAGCAATTGAGAAATTTATTTCCCGTAGCAAGAGAAACTCAAAAAAATTATTTATAACTATTGGGGTAACTGGATCCAACATAGTCCTGTTACACCCGGATACATGTCCCAGATACCTCATTATTGAAAAAAAAATGGGGTAACTGGGACACTGGGCTTACATTTGAAACATGAAGTAAATATGTATAGATACCCAATAATATTAACCCTTAAATGCCGTGTGTTGCCCTTCGGCAACATACCCAATTTAGGCTTCTAAAATACGATTAGAATAATATTGAAGCTATAATGTCTAATGTTGCCAATAAAATACATTCTAAAATTATTATTAAATCGATTTTCAACATTTAGATGGCAACACTTGTGCTGTTTAAGAGTAAAGATAGATTTATTTTTTCAATTGTTGATATATGTTCTTTTCGTTTTGTTTGGAAGCTTGCGAAATACCCTATTTTGTTCTGCAGTGAGCAAGTAAAATTTATTCCTTATCATAGTTCTTAAAATTCTTGTGTGTTTAATATTATAGAATTTGATGAATGAAAATTATTTTTTCAATTAAACACCAGTATTGCTGATTAGTAACAAACAGTTTTTTAGCCGTAAACCATACTTAAAACAAAATATGATTTTTTAAAGTATTTTTCCCATGATTTATTTAAAAAAAAAGAAAGCCGAAAAACATGTTTTAAGTGATTTTTGAAAACTCAGGCATTTAAGGGTTAACGTAGTTATATGCCTAATCTTAAAAAAAAAAAGTTTGTTTAATAAAAGTACTTACAGTATTTTAGTAAAAAGCCGAGGAAGTTCAACCATATTGACGTTGTTTTTAAAAAAAGGAACGTAAATTTTCTACAACCTGTCACAGCAAAGAGAGGGTTATGATTGAGTTGACACACGTTGTTTTAGAAGTAGAGATCTTAATCGATTAAGGTGCATTGTTCACAAAAGCTAAAACTTTAAAAACATCGACAGTTTTTTGTATAAAATAGTCTATGGCCCTACCTCGTTGGTCCAGTTACCCCCTTATCCTACCATGTCAAACTATCCAATATGAAAACTGTGGGCTACTTTTTTTTTAAATTCAGATTTCTTGATTTTGCAGATTCCACTTTTCTGAAATGTTAAAATTCGAGTCGTTAATTACCCCTTGTTGCCTTAATTAATATGTCATTAAATAAGGCAAATTTTACTATTTGAAAAAAGAGGTGCCAATCAAGAAATCTGAATTTAAAAAAATATCCCACTATTTTCACATTGGATAGTTTGACATGGTACCGACGATATGAATCATGCATATCTTGTATTACATACATATATGTTCTCAAATCCAATCTCGCTACTTTCTAACGCTTTCAGAAATATATTTTCATTTGTAAAATTATGAATTTTGCAGCTTTTCTTATTGAGATACCAAGATGTCAAGTAGCGTTTTCTACTTTTCTATAAAAGCAAATGATCTTTCAATGAATGTTGCCAACTTTAGTGTTTTAAGTAGATTATGGTGTCGTGACAGTAGAGGAAAGCTAATCATCAGGGAGTAGTCAATTATGGTTCACGATTTATTTAATTTACTAGCAGACACGCCCGGCGTTGCCCGGGGTTTGTAATTAATAACCTTAAACAAAACTCAAGTTTCTCTGATTTTATACCTTTCTGAATTCTGTTAAATGAACCCAATTCTTCTGTTAATTGAGTCCAAGACTCAATTTTAAAATTATGCATTGAGAAGATGAGAAAATTATTGGGGGGGGGGATGCATGACACATAAAACAGTTCAAGGAGCTTCGGATCGCTTGGGTGCCCCAGGTCTTTAACTGGAATATAGAAACAGGAGAATAACTAAATGGAAAAATTGTTCCAAAAATGAAGATCGGATTAAGAGGGGAAATTTATTAATAATTTATGGTGCAATAGCTTCAAGGGGCCCTATACCGGTCTCCAAGGGGGGAGGGACTTAGGTGGCATATAGTTCAGTATAAATATACTTTTTAGTAGTTTTTAAAGTAATCAGAGGACGCTAGAGCTATATTAAAGAAAATTGCAAGCAATTCGGATCCTTTTCAAAGAAGCTGCATCAAGGGCCCAAAAAGGCGATTAATATTCAAAATTGGCGGAAACTGAAGTCTGAACATTTTTTTTTTTTTTTTTTTTTTTTTGTCGTTCATGCAGCAGATGTAGAACTTAAGAAGTTGTTAGAAAAAAAGCTAGAAAATCGAACTATTTTTAAGGGAGCTGTAAGAGTGGGCCCCAAACTAAATATGTCTAAATATTCAACTAAATATGTCTATGAAATGTTTTTAATTTTTTTTTTACTTCATTTCAGTCATTGTCCTGGCATTATGATTTTAAAAAATATTTTTTCTTCCTCACAATAAACTTTTTTTGCGATGCTGGTATTTTTTTTTCTTATTGTATAAAACCTAAATAATAACAAAAAGATATATACCATACATTTATAGCACCATTTAAAAAAAGTTTTAATATTGAAATGTTGCCTGTTTTGGGAGAATGACCCAGTAAGAGATTCTATAAAGAAAATCAATATTACTGGAAGTGAGATGCATACTGTGTGCAGAAGTATTATATTATGGTATGGAAAAAGAGGCTTTCGCACAATTACAGAACACATTAAGAGTGGAAAACATGCAGAAAAGGAATTAATGAATTTTTTTTTTTTTTCTCATGAAACATTTTTAATCGAGCTAAAGTTGTGTGGTGTCCTCTTGCAGTTGGATCAATGGCTGACATGCATTTCAACAACAAAGATTTTCTTAAGGGCAAAGTTTTTGGCGGGTGGGTGGGTGGGGGGGGGATGTGCTTTATTCAGTTAATAATTTTTGCGTATTTTCTAAAAATTCAGTTACATGCACGTCACCTGTGTTTTGAGATTATAAAGGATGTGCTTCCAGAATATATTTGGGAAGTATGCAAGACATGATAATCATTTCCAATATCTAAATCAGTTTTGTCATCTCCTTATTTTGTAGAATTTCTGATTTCATAAATAATTTAATGACAGTCTATAAAAAATTGCATTTGTTCCTGATGTAATTTGGAAAAGACCCATATTTTTTTTTAACATAAGAACTCATGCATAGTTAAGGAAGAATCTTGGAAGTAAACAATTTTAAAAACTATTCAATCCTTCCTTTTCCTCTCATCATTAAGTTGCTTCTTTTTAAGATATGTATGAGTATCTTTTTCATGTTATCTCATTGTCAATTTTTTTTTATCGCTGTACTATAAATTAAATTGCTACTATGAACCAACCTATTTTACACAGGTCCGGGTTTCTGCCATGCTAGTGGCAGAAAGTGGTTATAACTGGTTTTAATTGGCATAAACACATTTTGTGACAATCTGAGACCTTTTTTAGGAGTATTAATGAAGTACATTTTATTCAGGATAAGTAACAAATAAAATATTGTGGATAGTTTTAATTGAAAAATAAATTTGTTCTAGAAAAAATTATTAATCTAACAAATTTTTGTTATATGGTTGTGTAATTTTATATATAAACAATTATTAGAGTATTTAAAAATCAAAAATAGAAAACTATCCAATACCTATTTTAAATTAAACACTGAAAAGATTAGCAAAATTAGTCTGTTATGGAATGCTCCGCGGAAAAAGTAATAATATAGTATATTTGAATGGTAATTTTGTTCTTCCAATATTATAATATAATTGTACAAGATATTTCATTAAAAAAATTTTTTTTTGTGCTTCAATTATTTACTTATATATCTTCACAAGCATTTCTATTTGTATATAGTAGATAATCTCTAAGTTATTGCATTGTATTATTTATTTAAAAATACTCTGAAAAGTGATTTGTTGCAATATCATAGAATTTTTTGTAACTTTTTTTAACTTTTAAATAGAAATTAAACCGTAAACAATAATATTAATAGTTAAACTTGTACAGCATCAGATTACCATTATGAAATTTTCTGTTTTCAAGTGAAAGAAAATTATTATAAACAAAGTATTTTTATATGATCATTTTGCAACTTTTTGCTACTTTGAATAACATTAATAATCTTTACTTTTAATTTTTAACTTAATTGTTTACATATCAAATACATATGCGAATTATGAATCATTGCAGCTTATGGTTTTATTAGTATTATTTCTTAGTTTATGCCAGTTTTTGCCACTTACTGGTAGTGTTTCTGCCATGCCGCTTTTAACCATCCCGACAGCCCTGATTTTACATATAGAAAATAAACATTTAATTCTTTACATTACTAATGTATATTTTGAAACATTTCTCAATATGTTATATTTCATTGAACATGAACAGTAGGTGAAAAAAATAAAGAAAAATAAAATCCAAACTGCATAGATTTGTCCAGGTATTACATAGCGTCTCACATTTGTAATATTAGCTGAAAAACTGAATACATAATTTCCATACTTGTCGCACCTTACATTTGCGTTTAATGTAACTAATTTAATTTCTTAGCACCAGTTGGATTCATTATTTTATTCCACCGGACCCTACTTTATAAGTTTAATGCAATTATATTAAGGTATTGTTAATTTAAAGTGTTTTTAAATTTAAGTAAATATTTTTGTATTTAAACTAGAAACACTTTTGCAGATCGTATTGCTTCTGCTCCTCAAAGACAATCTTATTCTGGATCCCCAGGTTATGGATCTTATGGTGGCTCTGCTGCTTCAGGCTATGGTAGTCAACCAACTAATAGTGGTGTAGGTTCTTCAGCAGCACCAGCTGCTGCTTATGGTGCTAGAGCTCCTCCTGTTAGACATATGCCTCATAATCCTCCTGGACATGGTATGGCACCACCTCCTGGTGGTTATCGTGGCCCTCAACTTGGTGCAGATTATAACCGTCCTGGAAGTTATGGATATCCAGGTGGCCCAGGTCCAATGCCTGGTGGACCTGGAGGCGATTATGGCGGACCTGGTGGAAGAGGTGGATTTCAAGGTAATAACAGTAAGTATAGTTAGCCATTCCACTTAAGGTTTATTAAAAGTCTGTTCATATTTTGAAGTATCGTAAGAATTATGATATCGAAACTGCCAAAGCTAAGTTCTTGGCCTAAAATATGGTTTGCATACTGTCAGATGAAGAGAACTGAATTGGAATTTATTGCAAGCTTAATTTGGTTATTAAAGACTTTATGATACACAAAATATATCGATCTTGTATTAGAGGAGGAATATTTAGGTACCACGTCTGCATCTATTGGCAAAGTGCTATTCATTAGAACAATGACTTTACACTGTATTTCCGGATTGAAAATGTCGTTCTCTTTAATCGAACAATTCTTTGTTTATGAAAAGAAAAATTTTGTGTACTAAAATGCTGCTATTCAAGAGTCAAGGGACTTGGCAGCTCTGGTATTAAATATGAGATTTTGAGTCCTTCCCCACTGGCGGACAATTGAATTTATCCATCATGGGGATGATTGGGACATTTCAAATGGGGATGAATGGGACAGTCTCATTCATCCCTAGAGATGCTCAAACATTTATTTATTAACTAAAAAATATTATATAGGTTTATAAATTAATAATGTATGTCAATTTTTAGTATTAAACAGTACTCGTATTATATAGATTTTTTATTGTTAAAAATTATATTGAATCTTAACCCATTAAGGACGAGCGTCTTTTACATTTCTTTTAATTCTTCGACACCGGTTTTTTCATCATTGTAATTTTCATTTATTTAATCGCTCAAAATTTGAGATTAGATAAAGTGAAAATTTCCAAATTAAAATACTGGTATTCAAATTTAAAAGTTTTGTTCACCTTACATGGCAAGTTTTCTTGCTAACGGGCTTTAATGAGTTAATTATTGTATTGTAATAAAGTTTTAATAATTTATCAAAAAATTGTGATTGAAACTTTATCAAAATAGATAAAATTGTAAAAATGGTATATGTTTATTGATCAAATGGGGAGAAATTATATTGAATTTTGATCTTGTGCTTAAATAAATCCTATTCTCGTACTCTCTCGAATATAATTTCATTTGTGTATGATATCTAAGATACATTTAATTAATATTAATTAATAAATTGTAAATGAAAAATATTACCTATACCGTACTTCAAAGACATATATTACTTTCATTTCATATCTAAAATGTCTCGTATGTGGGAAAAAGAAACAGACAGACAGCCGAAGTTTGCATTACAAGTTAAAACTGCAGTAAAAGAAGTGATAAGCAACGCTGAGATATAATAGCCATATTATAAGATCATATATTACAAATATAATGATATATAAGTTTAAAATAGTTAGAAAGCATTAGAATAGTTAAAAGCATTTTAGTTAGAAAGCATTGAATACAGGGAGGAAAATGTATGTGTCCCATCCAACACTATTGGTGTCCCATTCATCCCTGCTATGGGGATGACTGGGACAGAGAGGAACTTTTTTTAATTTTATAATATTTTACAGTATAATAATAATATAGACTAAATATTGTGCATGGATGTAGTCAAATACATGATGCATGAAATGTGATGCATAATATTGATAATAACTTAAAAAAAGTGTTAAAAATAAATATTTTTGAAAAAATGTCTCATTCATCCCCCATATTCCCTAATATAAATTTTGGCATTCTGCGATTGGTCGTTTCCAAAACGATAGGAAATTGCGACTATTGCAATTTTCTGCAAAAATAAAGAAAGAAATGATATTCGGGAATAGTAGTGACAAAAATTTGTACCAGTTGGCAGTCCTAAGGTCCTAAATCAAGTCCACCTGCCCAAAATATTTCTTATCCCAGGACCCCTACTCAGTCAGTTTTTTGAAATCTTTTTTAAAGAAAAATCTTCTTTCTCATTTTCGCAAGAAAATGTGCATCATGAAAAAATGAGGACTTTTTGCATCCCGCGCAGTAGTTATACGGGATAGGTCGTTGCCATCGAAATACTCAAGGCCTGAGGACAGGAGTTGTGACGTCATCACTAATCGACCGAATTCTCACTACTGTTGGAACTCACACCGGAAAATTTTGAATAGCAATTCTCTGTTATTTTTTTTATTGAATATAAATAATCCTATAAAGCAATACTAACTATTTCAACTTACTGGTGAGAATTTGGAATCCCCCAATAAAAAACCAGCCAAGCGAGGCAACGCTGTTGCATTCCGCATGTGGCTGAATTTTTATTTAGGGATTCCGAATTCTCACCAGTAAGTTTAAATAATTAGCATTGTTTTATAAGATGATAGATATTCCACAAATAAAAGAAAAGAAAATTGCTATTCAAAAATTTCCGGTGTGAATTCCAACACTAGTGTGAAGTCGGTCCACTAGTGATGACGTCACAACTAGTGTCTTTCGGACTTGAGTATTTCGATGGCAACGGATAGGTCTTGTAGCTCCTGAAACTCAGGACACTTGAAAATACCAGTCAAAACTCAGAAATAGCAAGATTGTGAATAAAACTGTTTAACACTAAACCGTCGAAATTTTTTACTTTTTTTTGTATCTGATACGTTCATTAAGATTTTTTTCTATGTGTCGTAGATTTCTTTCAAATAACACTTTGCGGTTTATATTTTTTAAAAATATTTATATTATAAAGCAAAAACATGTCCATACGAAATGCTGACGTCATATTGACCGTGGCGACACCTGACCAATAAATTTCGCTTTTACTGCAATTTTTTTAATTTCTAAACATCGCAAAATTTTAACTTTTACATCGTCAAAACAGGCTAGAAAATGTAATTTTGAATGCAATTTGTTTGAATGATGTGTATCAATTTACTGATTTTTCTTTAATGTTCTTTTAAAATTATCCTCAAGTTTGGATGTTTTAAAAATCTATCTCTATCCAGTACAGCCCGATTGTGAAAGATTAACCCGTTGCTCTTTGAGCAATATAAACAGTTCTGACTACTTTTAAATAATATTCCATACCTAAATGAAAACACTATAAAAGAATAAATTCGAAATACGTGTTTAAAACACTGATATTATCAGAATAAAAAAGGCTAGCTGTAAGTAGCGAAACATTTCTGAATTTCTTCAGCTATTAAGAAAATTTTTTAAAAATGAGTTACTTTCTGACACATTTGTGAATTTATTTTTTGTTCGGAAAGGCTTGAAATTAGCAAGTGTTCTTATTCCGAAACTTTGTAATCAAATGATATTTCAAATTTTTTTGGTAATGTCAGAAGATATCTTTTAGGAAATATTGTCAAACAGGCGTTTTGTACAAAATTTCCATACGTGACAGCGCTGGAAATTAGAAAAATCTGTCCTCACGTGACAGCAACCGCTTATAACTCGATAATACGAGTCTCGATAAATTTCTATTTTTTGAAAAATGGAAACCATCATTCGATTTCAAATCGTTTTTAATAGTGAGGCCTGTAAGTACCATGTATTTGCGTTTAAAATCAAGTCCGTAAATATGTGAGCTTGTTGTTGAGTGGGAAAAAGATTTTCTTGACAACGGTCTTAACTCCTAATACTTAGATATCGCTTTTGATAAATTTCAAAATTTTAATTGAATACATTATTTATATTAATCATATAAATATGCTTTTTGATGTTGTTAGTAGGCAATCTAGAATTAAATATATTAAATGTAAAAAATCCTTTAGAATTAAATCAGTTAAAAAAATGTCTTTCATCTATATTCTGTAACCACGGATGCTGGATTGGGCGCCTTATACATCATTAAGTTTCCAAAAAACGGGAGATCTGAAAAGAAAGTTCGTTATAAATTAAACTTTGCGCGTTGAAAAAAAAAAAAAAAAAAAAAAAAAACTAGTGTCGGTAGACAATGCATTGCTTCAGATTTTATGACAAGATGATTGGTCGAATTTCGCCACTTTGATTTTTTTAACCATGTTTTTGGCTGCTCTACTAAAATATTCAAACATTTTGCAATAAAAATAATTTACAGATAAAAAATAATATATGAACGAAAAATCCTGCATCCAGGCATAGATTACGGAAAAAATTTCCACCATTACCATAATATTATTTAGAAATTTAATTTTTTCGTACAATGAAATGAGGTATTTAAATAAGTCATTGAAAATATTACATAGTTAACCCCTCGAAGGGCATGTAATTGCATTACTGTAATGTCGAATTCACACCGGAATCTTTCAAAAATTTTATTGCAGAATAAGGAAAAGCAAGTTTTTGACCTTTTTTTCCACCAAAGTTAGAAAAGTAAAATTTAATAAAATTTTTCTGGTGCAAATCTTCATTAATCGTAGGTGCGATATAATATATCTCACCGCCCCTCCAGGTATTAACTAAAAATTATCTTTCTGCAATTGCTGTCCATATTCGCATATGTCTGTGTATGATTTCGAGCCGCCCTGTATATCATCGATAGAATTGATACACGCCACGTAACACTGGAAATATAGGCGTCTTAAATTAACACACATATGCGACTGAAAAAGTAATTCAGACACTTAAGTTTCTAAATGTGAAATTCCAGACATCACAGATGTCTTAATTTAAGACATCTTAATTACTTCAAGCTCTTAACTGTCTGAATGCAATACAATTCTACCAAATTTGTGATGATAGTATGTATAATTGTATTGCAATATGCATGCCAGCACCATCAGGAAATGTTTTCGAATGTATGAAAGATGTTTAAAGTATTTTTTATCCACTAAATTTAGTATTATTTTGCAAAAGAAGTAAATTTAATAGATCATGGGAAGCCTGGAAATATGAAACTGTTCGCTTACTACGTTTTGGATTAAGTTACTTTTGGCGCAGTAAATACCGTAATTTCGCGCGTATCCGCCGCACCTCAGATAACTCGATTTCCTACCAGAATTAATATTAAATAAAATGTGACCTGCTTCTGCTTAGCTTTTAATTGACTTCTTTTTTTCTATAAAATTTCTGGTATGAAAGAGACTTAACTAAGCCGCGGCGGATACGCGGGAAATTACGCTAAACCAATAATTGCTTTTCAAAAATTACTTGCTATTAGGGCTGGATTATTTATCAATATATCGACAAATATTGATATGTTTTAATTATCACGATAACAATATCCAAACTCTGCCTCTGACGATATATCCCAATATCGATATCAAAGTTTTGAGTCTACCAATACATCCCAAGAAATATTTTTTATTTCCGTACCGCGACATTAAACTATGAAAAAAAGCGCAAAATATCCCGTACCAATATCTCAATACCTTCTCAAATCCTTACTTTAGCGAACGCAATTATTCAACAATCCGCTCTATTCAGAGAAGAATATCCCCTTCCAGTGATTATTTATGTTTGTTCGTATCCAAACATATCCCAATACGTATCGCAATACCTTCTCAAATCCTTACTTCAACGCCCCGCTCTATTCAGAGCAGAATATCCCCCTTCAGTGATTATCTCTGTTTGTTCATATCCCAACATATCCCAATACGTTATCTACATTTGCTGTTATTAACCGCATATTTCGTTGCTCGTTCGTTACTGAATAAAGCTCCTTGCTCGTTCGTTACTGAATAAAGCTGTTATCGTCTGTGTTTAATTCCGCGGCTGCTATTGGTGTAGACCTATTCATATGTATCAAGGCTTTGATATATCACCAGCTAAAATATGTTCGGAGTAAAGAATATTATTGTAGCTTAAGGCGACAGTGGACGTTCAAAAACATTTTCTACAGTTTTTGCTCAATTGTTTTGAAATTTAATACACGTATAATTTGTGCAATAATTAAGAAAATTTCTTAATTTCATTAAAAAAAATTAATATGCAAATGAGTAATTAATTAATAATATGGTAATTAGTGATACAAATTAAAAATGCTCCATGCGCATTAAATTTTGTTTCAGAAACTTGTAATTTTTTTTTAGGATAGCTTTATGATATTATATCAAAAGTTGCTATACATTTTAAAGTTATACTAAATTCCTTGGCAGAAAAAAATTAAAAACCTATAATATTGATCATTTTGGATAAAATTCAATAATAAAATATTACTTTTTGACCTTTATATGAAATAATGTACACATTTTAATAGCAAGTTTTGTAATAAAGTATATCAACAACAATATTACCAAGTATTATGAAAATTGGTATAAAATTAAGACGCATGGAGAATTTTGAACTTACTCAGTCGGCGAAAATTCTCATTTTGAGAAAACTGGATTTAAAGTTTTATTTTAAGTGTAGATTAACGATTGTTTACGTTAGAAAAACAGCTGTATCTCTGCAAAAAATTATCGGATTTGAATAATTTTTATTATATTTGAAAGTAGAAGATTGCCAGAACATTTTTTTTCAAAAAGCAAAAAATTGATTTTTTTAATGTTTTTTGCGATTTTGAACGTCCACGGTCGCCTTAACAGCTGGAAAACTCGGCTCGAGAAAAACCAATCAGAGTACGCTAATGGTACGCTTCCTAATAAGTGAGCTTCGCCTTTTTGCTTTTCGTTACCATGGCAAAGCTTTTCCGCTTCTTCATTGGTTGCTTTTGAGTTGAATTTCCTAGCTACTAACGTCTAGAAATTGTCTCTGCTGCGCCATATTATTCGTAGAACATTTTCGTATGATCTTATTTTTTCTGCCTTATTAGCGGTATAAAGAATGTTTTTCGTGTGAATTTAACGTAAGCTGCCTCAGTATTTCAGCTTAAAATGAATATTACTCAATGAAAAAAAAAAATCAATTAGTATAAAACTATTTCCATGTGTCATTTGATTAATATTTCAAAAAACGTTTTAGTGTTGTATTCATGTAGTAAACAGATAGGAAGGCATAAATACAGTGGCATTCATTTTTTGCTTTGCATTTTTGAATTAAGATACTATGATACCATAGAAAAATATTGAGAAACAACATTTCTGCTGCATCTCCCATCCATTGAAACCTATTTAATTACAAATATATTAGCGTGACATGTAGCAATAAATTAATTTCGATTTTTGCTTTTGCGTTTCACTTATTTTAACCCTTTCAGGGGCAGAAAAATTCTGTTAGTAAAATGACGAAATAATCGACCGACATCAGAATTTTAAAACGAATTTCTTAGAAAATAAAAAATTGCTTTTCTACACTTTCGTTATAAAAGTAAAATTTTATTAAAATTGTCTTGGAGCGGGTTGTCAGTTTCGGAATTAAAATTAGTTGGTCACGCCGTGTGACTACCGCCCTTGAAATATATACAATATATATAAATTTATTTATTTAAGGGATACTCTGTAAAAAAATAGGTATAAAACAATTGATTTATTGCTTTCTAGAACTGTTTATATTTAAATTGCTGCTACCTACCTTTCTTTCGAAATAAGGATTTTTTTCAACTCCTACGCACATTAAGGTAGTTATCGCAATATATCACCAATATCAATATTAACTGGTTCATATATTGCGATATTAAAGTTCTGATATCATCCAGCTCTACTTGCTATCATGGGCATACGCAAGTATGCCCAAGGAAGGGCCACTCCCGTAAATACTAGGATATGTCAATATCGGTAGAACAAAATTTAGGGAGGGGCAAGATTTTGGAACAGTTCTGCCCTGGGTCAACTGTGTAGCCCGAATTTCTAAAATGCAGAATATAAACATGAAATAGGCAAACTAAGAATCTTGTCAGAATGCCTCGTGCAAGAAATTTTTAAAGGTATCAAAATAAAAGTAAATATAAATATTTAACAATTAAGAAATAGTAATCATTCAAAAATAAGTTTCTGACGACACTTTTCAAAATAGAGAACAGTCTCTCTTTTTTTTTTGGTCTTTTTTTCCTGAGCTCCCCCCCCCCCCCCTCCTACGCTCACCGTATGAGATAAATTTGAAATATAGGAACATCAAAAGAAGAGCAGAATTAAAATTGTCTTCTACGAAGGGTTCAAAGGAGAGTGGGTTTTTCTGAAGAAAAATTCTGAGTAACATTTTCCCTTAATATTAAATTGTTAAAAAATAGCCATTTGGAAGATTTTTTTATATAATCATACATAAAGAAAACGATTAAATTTCCTTATACTGGGAGGGAGAATGCCTCTCCCACACACACACACCGCCTCCTGTTAGCGCTTATGTTTCATCAAAATTCGACATCTTATTTGCAAGAGTTACGACAAAATCTTTATTTAAATATGCATAGCTGCCAACTCTTACGCTTTTTTGTACCACAAAAGTTTAATAGAAAATTTTACCTTAATCAATCAGAAGATTATGGCAATTAACCCTCTCGCTGCTCAGCCCGAGATATGCTCGGGCATGCATTTTCCCGTCTAATTAATACTATTTGGTTATTCCCACCAATTATTTCTTAGCGAAAACTTTGTCTGATTTAATCAGGACATTTTCCCCGATTACGATAGTCAAACATTTCTGCTTTAAAGAACCGGTGATAAAAGATTAAAAATTCTGTAAAAGACGCTCATCGCGAAGAATTACTTACGCAGCGAGAGGGTTAAAAAAAGGCGAAATTTAGTAAAAGACATAAAAGCGTAAGAGGCGGCAGCTATGAGTATCTTTCCTATGTGTTTGAAAATATAACAACTGTATAAATTATACTCAAATAATTAATAATATTAACACATTGTGAAAAATACCAATCAAAGAAAATAAAATATTTCTGATTTCTTCTTATTGACTGTTCTATTTCTCGCTGATAGTAAGTGTTAACCCTTTAGCGGGCGGTGTACGCAAAAACAGGGATGCAAGAGTTGCGCCATAAATGGCCGCCTGCTACCAATAAATTTTAATAGTATTTTTTGACTTATTTAATGACAGAATTTCTGAGACTTAATAAGGCAAAGAATACTTTTAAATTTAGTGGTGAAAATCAGCCATTTGTGGCGCAGCTATTGCACCCCTGCTAAAAGGACACCCAATTTTAAGAGTACTTGCACCCAGAATTAATTAAAAGTTTTCTTTTATAAGTACGGGAAAATAAGCACTTTTTATTTTCTAATAATTATTTTGTAAATTCGGGTTTTAGTCTATCATTTCATCATTTTATAACCAGAATTTCTCCGCGCTTGAAAGGGTAAATGATCTGAACTGTAGGTTAACACTGACTCATTCGGAAAATAAAAATGCTGATTTTGCTTATTTTTGTTTTTGTTAGAATCTGTGTTCGTTCACTAGCGGATTGGCCGCGTTAAAACGTAATGTTATTTCAACGATTTTCTTGTTTGTCGAAGATGGTCCATATCTTTTGTGTAAAATTTCGTAATTACATTTATTTGTATATTGTGGCTGTACCGGTTCCACGTATGTATATGCAGCTATAAAATAAATTTTTCTGGAATTTCTATTCCCCCCCCCCCAAAAAAAAAAAAAAAAAAAAAAAGTTTGAAGGATAAGAATGTGCTTGTGACAGTTATACCGCTGCCATCGAAATACTCAAGGCCAGAGGACACGCGAGTGACGTCATCACTAATCAACCGACTTCTCATTATACATGGAGAAAGGACAGATTGAGAGTACGGAATATACTATGAACACTATACATCCGCGAGAAGACGTGCGTGGCCTATCTTGCAATAAATTTTAAAATTGAGCTATAATTTTATGTTTTAAAGGAGAAAGAATGAAAGTTTTCTGTTTCAGTTCGAATCGTCAATATAAGATTGTGAATTACATTTTTTAATTCCCACTATACTGATTGCCGCTTTAACGATTAGACAATGCTATGGAGCCGTATAACACGAAGGCCAGGGAAATTACTTTATATGAAAGAATAAATTAACAATTATTTTACTGTAAATATATGCAGCGAAATGCTGATAACGGACATTAAGAAATAGTATTTCTATTTAGTGAACAATAGAGTGGGATTGTTTTTTTTTTCCAGAAGCAGGCCCTGATTAAAACATGGACAAATTGCCCTATAAACCTGCATGCCTGCCCTGATTTTAGAGGGTCTCAGAATTTGGTTTGCAGATTTCATAAAGCTGATATTTTAAATATGCTCGACACTGCACTGAATAATTTTGAACTTTCGGATTAAGATAAGATTAAAAACAAAGGAATATATTTGTTTAAATACTTTAAAACCTCTCAATAGCGGACACCTCGGACCGCGGAATTTGCTTGCTATTCAGAGGTGTTAACTTTTCTTAGGTAAAGACATTCAAATAATCTAATATGCGTTGTGGATTTAAAAAGTAACGCATCCACGTTTCCATACTTTTGACGAGTGGACATCTTCGAAATATGGCCAAATACCGATATCCCACTAGTAAGAAGTTTTACTGTATTTAGATAAATATGCATGTGTTCTTTTTAATCACAACTTACTCTAAAAGTTCAAAATATTGATTATAATCAGTACAATGCCGAAAGAGATTGAATATATCAGCTTTACGAAAATTTAATAACAAATTTGCGCCCCCCCCCCACC
Source organism: Maratus speciosus (assembly GCA_963932465.1). Taxonomy (NCBI): domain Eukaryota; kingdom Metazoa; phylum Arthropoda; class Arachnida; order Araneae; family Salticidae; genus Maratus; species Maratus speciosus. Next base: position 197,417,407 of record OZ010796.1, on the reverse strand, counting down.
CGAACTCTTGTCAGTGCCAGTTAAAAACATTATAATACCTGGACAAATTGACACCAGCAAAAACAAATACATATTTTTACCATACGTTAGAGGGAAATTTTACATGAATAAGGCGCTTAAATAAGACGGAATATTCTATTCAAATTAACAGGTGGAAGTTTTCCCCGGCGGTACCAGCAACTGTTGATCCGATTTATTAAAAAAGTGCCCTCTGTTACTTCACTCGCAACTGGTAGACACTACACTACGTGTCTCCTCCTCTTTACCCATAATTCCATTGGTCAGACTGCCAGATGGTCAAAATATCCGAATTCATAAACACTTTTTAGCTGCGTTGGAAAGTGATAATATGTTTGGATTCAGATATGTATATCTCTTTATTGTATTTTCTTTGTTCTTATTGCAGTCGTTTTTTTTTCTGATTTCTTGTATACATGACGATTTTTTTTTACTGTTGAAAACAAGGTTTGATATTCATCGAAGACAATTTTGTATTTTTGATAGGTTCATATGTTCTAGAGACCCTGACAGAACACCGTCTTTCAAATTCCGCGAGGTTCATTGAAATGAGGTCACGTCCCCAAAGATATGGTAAAAATTAAAATATTTCTTAAAGTTATGTTCTTGACTGCCCTATTAGTAAAAACACATCTTATTGTAATCCAAACCAGTGTTGCCAGACGGGTTACTTTTTTAAATATCAGATTCAGGGGCGCGCCAGCAGTATCCAGCGCCTGTGTGCAGAATTTCAGTTGGCGCCCTATAACCCCCCCCCTCCGAAAATAAAACTTTATAAAAAAAAATTCTATGAGTATCTATAAATGCATACCTGCCGTCCTGGCTGTAGTTTTATCCCAGATCAAATAAAGTTTTTTGAACAAGAATATTATTTAATAAAATGCGTGTTGTTTCAATATGGGTTCCTGTTTTATTTCATATATTAAACAAAATTTCTGGTTACAAACATTTAAATTACTTGAAAAATAAGGAAGATTCGCATCTATGTAAATAAAATTCGAAACACAATAAGGTCTGTGAAAATAAAACCTTTCTGTATCAGAATCTTGAATTAAAGGTAAAATTTCATTATCCCACAAAATAATACAATACAATAATAATAGATTTCATCCATACTAATAAAATAAAGTGGTTTGTCGTCTCTAATTTGCATATCGATATTAATAAAAGAAAGACGTTTGCCTTTACTCTGCATGTATTAGCGATGGCTAAGAAAATCTACCGAACATTGAGGTCTGAAAATCTGGATAAGGATAGACGATGGCAGCTCCAAATGCGCCTGAGGCTCAGATTTTCCTTTTTTGATAATTAGCCGAAATATAATTAAAAGCCATAATGATAATCGCAAAATGACGATTCCCATCTTCAAAGCAATCATGCCTCTGCATTTCTTCAGACGTTAAGCGGTTCTTTACGCTGACGAAAGCATAATGTTCCATTTTTACTGCATTTTGAAATTGCGATGGCCGGATCCCCATAGAATTTAAAAAAAGAAAGAAATACAATCGTGTTATCTTTCTGATTCCAATCGTATCTTTCGTTACTCTTTAAAAAACATTTTTATTTGGCCGTGATTCGCGCAGTGGCGCAGCCAAGGGGGGTGTTTGGGGGTTAAAACACCCCCCAGAGCTAAGAAAAATTACTATAATCGCCGCTTATATGAATCAAAACCAAAGTTAATATTTAAACTTTTTCGGCTTTCGTTGAAATCCGCCGCTTTGTTAAATCAAATTCTATTCAAAAAAGTGATTCAATTAAACGGCGAAATTCTACTTAAAGCTGTGAAAGCGCATATTACATGCATTGGTTAAGTGAAAATTGGTTATTTGGACTGAGTCACTTTTTCGAGACGTCTTATGTTAAAAGAGTGGTCATTTCCTGCCCCACAGACGCTTTGAGTTTAAGTATTATACAGTGGGCCGTTCTTTAAGTGCACTTCTGTCTTTGTTCCATGTTCGAAACAATAACATAACATCGAATTCCAGAGAAAAACATACACTTTGTAGATCTCTCTTAGTTTCAAATGCCCTAGTTCAGGGTTGGCGAACCTATGGCACGCGTGCCAGAGTTGGCACGTAAGACAATTTCTCTGGCACACGAAAAAATAAATTTTATAATAATTATACATATAAAATTAATTTTTATCGTATAGTTTTAGTTTTCGCATAGTTATTTTTTCTTTTTTATTAATGGAAATTTGTTCCATACAGGTAAACTATCGCAAATTTTGTAATTATTTTTGCATGAATTGACATATCAAAAGAATTCTCTTTTCTTGCGATACTATGCAACGCTTTCTGCATGTATTTTGCCTTTTTATACAGAATTATAAACTGTAGCTGTATCTTTCAAATAAATTTCGTTAGACAATCACTGGAATAAAATGTCCAATGAATCAAATTTAGCTGTGAATATTTATAAAAATAACAAAATATGAAGCAGGCATAAACAAATTCTTCAATGAAAGTTTAACATCATTAATTTCCTCAATACATTATTAATACATTCTTCAATGCAATTTGGCTAATTATGATCGTGATATTGCATTAATTCTAAGACAAAAATCGCTAAAATAAAAATTCGTATTTTCCCCCCTTATTATATTTACATACATACCATATAAATGATCATATTGAAGAATTGAAATTTCATTAATTTAAGGGCAAATTATAATACACAGAGAAATCGCATTTTGATTCTAAATATTTTTTTTATTATTAATTATTACTGCATGAAATCAACTTATTTTATAACCAGTGTTTTGTATAATGTAATGTTTTTTACGCAAGAGCTTGGCACGTTATATTGTTAATAGATATTATTTGAAGATTTTTGGCACGCGCACGTAAAAAGGTTCGCCGTGCCTGCCCTAGTTTACGCTTTTTCCTCTCAATTATATCTAAGACCAAGTTTTTTGCTTACCGAGGTAAAAATCTTTGTAAAAATAAGAATTATAAAAAAGTTATTAAAAGCTGTTTTTGATTGTGATTGAAAACATTTCCGCAATCAGTGTTTCTTTCGAACTATTTGTTCCGTGGGGGTCTGTACACAAATTTAAAAAATATATTTGGTTTAAATTTAAAAAATAAATTCTTCTTTATTTTTCTTTATTATTCTTCTATTTTTCTTTATTAAATTATATTAAATTATTATTAAATATTTAAATTTAAAAAATATATTAGTTGGTAATGTAGCCACGAGTAATGGTGCTTGCTCTCGGGGAAGCACTGCCACCCGTGCCTCGTAGGAAAGAAGCATTGATTGTAATTTCATTGACTCATAGATACATGCCTGTGAGTATGGATTTTGAACAGAGAGGGATTCAATGCAAGACATTTTCTTAGAATTTATAAAAAATACTATCTAATAATTATACACACTTTTATGCTAACCGTGCATTAATTTTAATTAATAAGCAATAAATTAGTTATACATTGATTTACACTTATTACATTTTAAAGAATGCTACCTGCATATTATCAAAATTATACTAGCTGACCTGTCCGGCGTTGCCCGAGCCTGTGATAATTACCTCAAATTTGCACGATTTTATATCTTTAACCCCTTCACGCTCGAATTAAATTGCGGTTAAAAAATTCAAATTGCTTATTGGCACCACTTTTATGAAAAAGAAATATTCACCTTATTTAATGACAGGTAAATCCATACTAAAATATAGCCAATTTCACTATTTTATAAAACTGGTGGGAGTCAAACAATCTGAGTAAAAGACGCAGCCCGAGAATATGACGGGAGCGAGAATTAAGGGGTTAAACCGATTTTATATGATTTTATATTTTTAAAGGAAATTTTCGCTAAAAAATTTTGATTATTAGAGGTAAAGGCATTTTTAAGAAGACATTTTCTTGTTTTTTTTTTTTTTTTTTTTTTTTTTTTTTTTTCCTTGTAGTGTTATTTTATAGTTTAAAAAATTCTCCTTGTTGTCTGAATTCTATAAAATTTTCATCGGTTATAAGTATAACGGTTTTACAGACCGTGAGAAAATATTGATATCTAGTTGTAAAAGAAATATACGTTTTCTTTCTCGCTTGTTTTTTTTTTTTTTTTTTTTTTTTTTGTGTCGGGTTCTTTAAAATAACAGCAACGATAACAACAAAAAAAATCTTACTGTCTGAACTCTCTGAAATTTTATTCGATTGTAAATATAACTTTATCTAATCCCTCTTTAAAATTTCGTGAAAAAAATTGGCATATTTAATAGTGAAAACATAGAGCCGAAACAGAGCGAATCCACGCCGAAACACCTACCATATTTTCATCGAAAAATTCTTAATTTTTTTTTTTAATACTTTTATTCATCGGAGCATTTCGAAGTTTTTGTAGGAGCTATCAATTTGGTCTTCCGAGATGCCCTTTGTGTCTAAATACAGACATTTACTTACTTATAGCGTAGAAAAAAGATAGTATTCGAAAGGCGCGAAGTGACGTGCGGCTCTGAATAAATAGTAATTTAGAATGCTTTCAGCTCATTTCACACCTTTAAATTTCTAATTTTTAATAAACTGTTTATGCCGAGCATCTCATCTTAAAAATAATCTCTGTACTAAATTTCAAGTTTATAACGCTAACAGCTTCAACCAAATCATAATTTATAACTCTTTTAGAACGTTTTCCGCTGATCTTATCCTTTTAAATTCCGAATTTAAAAAAAAAACCGTTCTAAGAGAGCATTTACTACATGAAGGTAATCACCGTGCCATATCCCAAGCTTCCATGCCAACTGTATCACATAAATCGCAATTTTAGAAATTTTCCTACTCTTGCATTGTTTTAAATTTCGAATTAAAAAAAAAATTCCGGTCGAGCATTTACGTCTCTTAAATAATATTCATGAAAAATTTCAAGTTTCTAGCCCAAACAGTTCTAAGTATATTATGATTTAGAAAAACTTTTTGAACGTTTTCAGCTCATTTCACTCTTTTGAATTTTTAAAAAACGATTTTGTGCGAGTATTTATACCTTAAAATGTTTCCCGACCTTTCCCCCTTTTAAATTTCGAGCTTTTTAGAAACCATTCTAAGTGAGCATTTGCATCTTAAAAGTAAATACTAGACCAAATTTCTAGAACCAACAATATCGCAGAAACCGCAATTTTAGAACGTTTTTTGCCCCTGCACCCCTTTGGAAGCTGTACCGATGTAAAATATAGCTTATGTTGGAGCGGAGATGGTCATCAGCATTTTGCCACTATTATTAAGGTTCCACTCCACGCTTAAAAAGTAAAACCGGAACTATTATAAGATCATTCGTGTGTCTTATTTTGTTGCTGCTCAGCGGGGGAGTTGAAGGCGCTCGATGTACCCATCGACGTAGAATCATCCAAGGATTGTTGGTAATGATTTTTGAAAAAATGTCTGTAATTAGCCGATATAACAACGACAGGGATCAAAACAGTGTTGCTACTTTGCGACCTCCTTTCGAAGCGCGCTTGGCACAATTCCAAGTTTAAACCTTATACAAGATCTTTGTTTTAGGTAAGGCAGCATTTTACATTCCAACTGAATTCAGTTATTGAAGGCAAATATTAAAAAAAATAATTCATGTAATAATTCTAAGTAAATTAAAAATCAGTAATTTTGAGACAACAATCGCTTATAATTCAATAAGTAATTCATTTAAAATGAAAAAGCTTTTTGATTAAAAATCACTTGAATAATCATGCCTGGATATGCTTTTATTTTTAAAAATGAATCAGAAAGTTTCACGTTGTTAAGTGTACTTATTTTTAATGTTTTTAAAATTGTCTATTACGTGAAATATGATTGACAAGTGACTTTTCGTGAGACTCTCTGCGACCTCTTTCCGAAGCGTGGTTGTTTCTCTGCCAAGTTTAAACTTTGTACAAGGTCTTTCTTTTAGAGTGAGAAATATTCATCGGTTTTCATTCCAATAGAATTAAATTATGGCATGTGGTATTGTTATACGTACGTGAGTATATTGTCTTTTAACAGTTCTGATATTTTATATGGAACCCTTTGTACGCGAGTAAAATTCGCACAGGACCGATTATTTTTCTTAATCCGTTCGGTAGTTCCAGAATTAACCTCTACAAAAAAAGTTACTCCTTTATAATATTAGTACAGATACGACTTCAGTTTGAACCCAGATATTTTTAGAGAACTTTAACAATAATAAGGATATTTTAACGAAATTTTCAACACATTTACTTTATTTATTCGATGCCATGTAAAGTAATGGAAGTGCGCAGTAATTCAGTCAACAATACCATGTTTAATATCAACTACATTCCAAAATATGGATTACCTAATTGAGTACTATAATTGGACGTGGATGATGATAAATTCCACCAATTCTCATGATGGTTAGATGTTGTTACATTTGGCAAAAAGCAAGGTAAGTATATTGAAAATTTTGTTAAAATGGCTTCATTATTATTAAAGTTAAGAACAAGAATTCAGGATCGTCTTGGAACGAAACTCTGTGTATTTTTGATTGAACAAGTGGATTGGAACCCTATTATTTTCTATGCAAAAAATTATTTGCTGGACTATGCTCTTTCATCTCTTAAAGTTTGCCTCATAATTTTTAAACACTTTTTATGAATCTAACCTAGTTTTGTGTTATTCATTGGTGCATTTCATGTTTTCTAACTCTAATATTGTAAACGCTGTTTAAATGAAACATAATCAACGTAACTGCGGAAAAAAGCATTATGATTTGATTCATTAAAAATACTGACCGGTGATTCAAATAACAGGCGAAAACCTTTATCATAAATTCAACCCCCCCCCCCCTAGAGCCGAATTCTGGCTGCGCCACTGGATTCGCGACCTTTTTTAAGTTTTTCCGAAGTTTCGAAATTAAAAAAAAAACAAACAAACCTATTAATATATCCTTATTTTTTCCAAATCTAACGATGTCTCTGGTGTGAAAAATATTAATATTTACTATTTAAAAAAAAATCTTTATGTCATTTCAAGGATTCGCCAGAGTTGTTTTTCCTCTCAGTGCAAGGTTCATCAAGATATCGTTTCCCGTGTCAGCGATACGCATGCTTGTGCTTTGAATATCATTTCGCGTTTTAAAAAAGTAAGGGGATGGTACGCATTTTATATTATTTATGTTTTATCACGAAGTTTTTGTCAAAATTGAAAATTTTAGATATTTAAATGCCAGAAATTAAATACAAATTCGAGGTTCGCTTGAAAAATCAGGCCGGAGCGTGGATATCATACCCGGTGTACGTTGCAGAAGGCAGTGGGGCCCTCAACTCGAGCTACGTTTGAATAAATTTTCATTTAAAAATGAAAAACAATACAAATCCGAGCTTCTACCCTGCCGAAGGCAGTGCTGCTGACAATATTAAGCTCGTTTGGAAAGATTTTCGTTTAAAAATATAGAATCAAAACAAACCGGACAGTGCGTTGCACGTCCGGTGTATATATGCTGCTGAAGACATTGCGTACCCTCTCCATCTCCGGGTTCGTTTGTAAAAAAATTTCTTTTAAAAATATAAAGTAATTCAACAGCTGATTTTAGACTTTTTAAGGTTATTATAATTTGCAATGCCGCGGGCAGGTCTGTTAGTAAGGCATAAGCACGTGAATTTAAAACTCTTTTTTTATAAATCTGTAATTTTTCGTTCATAATACAGTGATCATTGTAGCTCCTATCTTATTTATGTCTAAATTGGACTTTTTTTGTCATTCTAATCTCTGAAGCATGTAAGGTTATATGTAAAGCTAATAATTGCTCATAAACTTTCAAATTCATGCTCTGTATTAAAATGAACAAATCACAGTTCTCATCATTCAAAATCATAGCAGTCTTTTGTTCAGTATGTGATTAGACACGAGCTTACGAAGGGTGTGCAGGGAAAGGCCGCTTCTCTCAAACTTTGAAAAGTAAGAATTTATGACCAAATTCAGCCGATTTTCACCATACCCTCCCCATTAACAAAATTTCTATTTCCGCCATGATAACAGATCTAGAGTACAAGATAAGTATTGATAAAAAGTATTTTTTCTGCTCGGAGATTTATGGTCCGAAAAAAACCCTCACAATTTTTGAAAAATAGACAAGTTTCTACAGAAGTAATCTTTTGTAGAGCGCTGAAAAAGTATTGCTTCGACCGCCTAAAGTAGACTCAACTCTAGGAGCGCAAAACTCACAGTGTTAAACCTACAACACGGAATGCTAAAACTTTCACAAACGGCTGATGCTTTATTTTACAAATTAAAATTTGCTCCGAAGCTATGTCAGTCTCTGCAATCTAAAATCTCTACATTGTTCTGGTTTTATATTGTTTCTCTATTCAGGGTAGAGGTCTACTCGGCCCGGAAAAATGAAGGCAAACTTTCAAATGAGTCGAGCCGAGCTAGCAGAATAAAGCCAATTTTTTTAACGGCCGGGTCGATAAAAAAAATAAACGGACCGGGCCGTTAAAAAATTAAACCGGCCAGCCCAGCAGACAGAAAAATTAAGCGGGCTGACCGGCCCGAAAGAAAATTTAAACGAAGCCGATAAAATATGATTTTTTTGAATGGCTATGACTATGAATAAGTATAATAATGCTGCACTGGTCGATGCAATTTGACATAAAATATCCAGCGTAGAGATCGGCATCGGACAGCTACATCGTACCTGACACCGGGCTTAATTTCTTCAGCAGATTTGGGCAGGGCAGGGTTAAGGCTTACACTTTTCTTCTACATAGTTGAGATGGGCCTGAATTGGACTTAATTGTTCAAAGAAGGTGTCGGGCAGGCAATATATTTCGTAAAAATAGTAATAGCGATAATGTACTTCTGTTGACGGAATCATTGCAAAATAATCTTAATAAATTACAGAGAAATATTTTCAAAAATCTACTTTTTATAATACAGCTTCAAAGTTATGATGTTTTTAACCCTCCTTTTTTTCCTTTATTCTAAACTACATTAATTTTTTCAATGAATCTTTATTTGAATGTTGAAAAGTCTAAGAGTCTAAGTAATCATTAATGTTGCTATTGTGTAATTGTTCTCTTAGGAACACATAGCAATCTAGCATTTCTTTGAAAATCTGTATGCAGTATTCTTTAAAAGAATTTTAATTGAATGTTAAGAAAAATCGGAATATTTGTAGAAATTGTATTTTTTGTAGAATTTGTAGAAATTGGCCGGGCATGGCCTAATTTAATTTATTTTTGAACGGACTGGGCCGGGCCTGTTTTCACTGATTTCTGTACCGGTCGGGTCGCGAACTTTCGAAAATATAAACGGGCCGGGCCCTGACCAGAGTTTGGCAAATTTGAAATCTCATTTATCCGCGATGAAATTACAAATTAATTGCATGTATAATTGATTATAGTTATACACATTCAAATGCAGAAATTCCGTCGAATAATGGGATGGGGGTGGTTCAGGCTACAGTGTTGCAAGAATTTGGTACGACATATAACTTTAACTATAATTAATTACACGCAATTAAAATGCAATTACAAATTTGCCCAAGTCTGGGCCCTGGCCTGGAAATTCCGGTCTCTAATTCAAGGCTGTCCAACGTGTCTCCCGCAGGCGCTATAGTGGTGCCCTTTGAAGGTTTTCTTGGCGCCCATTTGAATCTTTCTTCTTAGTGTAGCTATTTTTTAAATTAGAAATACACTTTAAAGTATGCTTTCTTTAAAATCAATAATATTTGAATGGGGTTTTTTTAATTGTTACCAATGACTGTTATTTATTGTTAAAATAATTAATTTGTTATTTAGTGCTTAAGGTTTATAGCCCCTTCACTTACAAAATTTTTAAGATAGGTTGGCCTTCTGAAAAATGTAATTTTAAATTTACTATGCTTTATATTATTTCTACAAATTATTGTTAAATATAGTTTCTAAGTCGTAGAGGACTTTTGGCTATTACCGTAAGATGTATATGCATCATATAAGATGCCTGTGACGTGTAAGTCTAGCCTTATTCGTGGCCTGATTATCGCAGGGGACATTTTTTCCAGTATTTCCGAATAGTAATTGTCATCTTATTTATGACAGGTAATTCTGCAATAAGGAGAAGATTGCTATTTAAAAATGGAAAAGAAGCCAGTGGAATTTACCCCCTGTGGTAATAAAACCGTATTATGCTTTACCACTACAGTGAGATACATGTCTATGTCTAAATCAGTTATTACGAGACTCGAAAGCAGAATAAAACGAAATAAATAATAATAAAAAAAAGAATTAAGTATCTATAAAAAAAACGTTTGTCTCTGGTAAATCTGCAAAACATAATTATGATGTCAAGAAAATTTAATACATTTTAGTTTCATTAAATTAAGGAATTTTTTTTTTAAGTATTTGCTTCTCAACTGAAATCTTTGGCGCCTTTACTTCTTCGGCGCCTGTGTGCGCTGCACACTTTGCACACTGGGTCGGCGCGCCCCTGATCAGATTCTTGACTGGAACCACTTTTTTGAAATGGTAAAATGTAACTTATTTGATGACAACATAAAAAAGGGGTGCTAATCAAGAAATCTGAATTAAAAAAAAGTAGCCCACTGCAACACTGATCCAAACATCTTTAGCTAATTCCATGAAAACTTGTCATGTCTGTCACACAGCTGAAAATCGCGTTATTCAATTATGAGATATCTCCGATAAGATAAGTCACATTTTCCCGTTCTAAAATACTGGTAGCCAAAAATCGCAGTATGTGACAGACATGACAAGTTTTCCTTTATATTGTTCAAAAAGATAATATTTTTAGGTGTTTAGACCAGTGTTGCCAGATGGGCTACTTTTTTAAAAATCAGAATCTTTATTGACACAACTTTTTTGAAATGGTAAAATGCGCCTTTTTTAATGACATGTTAATTAAGGCAAAAACAAAGTGAATTTTACCGTATCAAAAAAGTGGTGCCAATCAAGAAATCTGAATTTAAAAAAAAAGTGGCCCACTGACAACACTGGTCTACACTCTTGAAATGTTCAAAATTTTACATTAGCTAAATAGAACTTTGTATTAAACATAAAAAAGGCTTTAAATAAAAAATTATTTAGATCAGGGTAATTATTACAATCTGAAGTATAAGTAGGGACCAAAATTTTTATTCTGGTTGCAATATTTATTTTGTAATCCTGCGCGTAAGCTGTTAACCAATTGTCCGCTCGTGAAACGTCTGACAGTTTGGAGCCTAATATAAATACTAATTATGCACCTTGTAATTTGTTAAATACGTGAAATGAAAGAGCATATTTATATCTTTCTTCCCAATTAAAATTGTGTTTTAGAATCATATACATTTTAAGATATTAAATGTTGAAAATGGTCTTTTTTTCAAATCTTAAGAGTCCTGAGACACCTTAAATGCCTAAGATGAGGTCATTTTAACCCCACAGGTAATTCTAATGTTTAGGCCGGAAAACTGAACAGAAGGTAAAATGTCGTCATAATACTGGTTTTCAAGATTTATTAGAAAGAGGAAAATGTAATTTAAACAATATTATGGATATTTAAATTAGCACAAAATCTCAAGTTGAAAAAAGTTAAAAAAATAATAATAATAACATTTTATAAGAAGTAATGGTAGTAATGCATTTTAACCCTTTCAGGGGCAAAGTACTTCTATGCGTAAAATTATGAAATGATTGATTGACACCAGAATTTACAAAAAAAAATTATTTTAAAATAAGTAAAAGCTTTTCTTCGCGTATTTAATAAACGGAAAAATTTCATTCCAAATATCTGGTGCCAATGTGACATTTTGAGGTTTAATTTAGGTGGTTCAAAAAAGGACCACCGCCCTTAAAGGGGTTAACTACCTTCAGATCTGCTGCTCATCTTGCTGGCAATCAAGACACAAGACAATGTTGCCAGATGGGCTACTTTTTTTTAATTCAGATTCTTGATTGGCAACACTTCTTTCAAATGGTAAAATGCATCTTATTTAATGACCAATTAATTGAGGCGAAAACGAAGAGAATTTTACAGTTTCAAAAAAGTGGTGCCAATTAAGAAATCTGAATTAAAAAAATAGCCCAACTGGCAACACTGACACAAAATAACACATGAAATACGACTTTTACACATAAACTGTCTGCATTTGTTGTACTTTTGAGAATATTTGGTGCCATGATAGACAACTTTCACTTATTACCTGATTGCCTAAGATGGGGTCAATTACAAATAAACAAAAGAATTAACTGTGCGAAACTTACTAGGTAGACAAAATTATGAAAGCGGTCTTTATAGGAAAATTCCTAGAAAATAGTTTTAGCATACATATTCTAACTGAAAAAGAAAACTGCAAGATGTGCTAGATGAGGTCAAATTAACCCCATCCTTTGCGAGGGTTAATAATTGGAAAGATGATATCTAGGTAAAACTCATAACACATTTGAAAACACAATTTCAGCAGTTATCTATAATAGAACACAATTATCTGTAATCGGAAAAGAATCCAAATTGTTTTGTGAAGTATAATCCATAGGTTTTTGTATATACTATGTTGTATGCTAAAATTTAGATCAATTAGGCGAAGCAAAACATAGCTGAAAATTTTATTTTAGCTATTTCGCCATGAAAATATACTTGAATTCCCTTATGCAGCCCTGCATGCGATGTATGCAATTTATACACATCAAATAATACGAAAAAATTTTGGTTAAACTTAAAAACGCATACCACAACTGAAAACGCACTTACAACAGTCATTGCTTATGAACAGTATTAACAGTATTAAAGGGTTAACACTTTATCTACTGCATTATGATCTACTGCAATTTTTTTCATGTAATTTTTTTTTCAGTTACTACAATGATTAAAGGATAAACATACAAAAAAATACTCACCCGTGAGAAATTTAATTAACTAGAGGTAATTAATTAAAGTGGTATTTTAAAGTACCGTCAGTACGCTATGACTAAAATATCGTAACAGAAAACCCACAAGGTATTGCAAATGGCACCAGAATTGTGGTAAAATATTTTTGATTTGATTAGTATGTGAAAGGCAGACTTTTTCATATTTATAAAAAGAAATTTTTGGCAAGTTCCTGTGCCGATCATTTATTTCAACACTTTAGCATAGAAAATGCTTTGCCCCTGAACGGGTTAACAAAACTATTTTTTTAGGTTTCGGTCTTGTTAGCAGTCCTTTAGTTACACGACGTCTATATTCGAGTGATAACGTGTTTTCTCGCATCTCCACATATTCGACATATGAATTTACATATGCCACTTCTAGCATAGCAAAAAAGAGCCGATGCCACAACTTTTTCGATTTTCTATGAAAAATAATAATGAAACAGAAAAGATATACTAGGAAAATTATTACTTCACTACATTTTATTAATTACATTTCAAAGCAGATGAAAACGATGGATAACTACACAGATGAAATGTAAACAAGATGTTTTCCTCCAACACCCAGTGTACTGACTGTACTTATATGTACCATCGACTAATTCAACTGTCAAATCAAATACATACACCTTTCACCTAAAAAAGCTAGTCAAATTGTATTCTAAGGGCATAATGACCACATAAAAGAAAATCCAACACTTATCTTATATCCTTTACTGTGTTTGCAGCAATAAAAAGACGAGCGTGACAATCTGTACAAAATGTCGGCACAAAACACATCGACTGTTTCAAAGATACCCTCCTTCCTCGCTAAAATAACGAACGGAGAACTATTACTGCCATGTATCCGGATAAGGTGGAGTTAAAAGAATGTTTTTGCAAAGTACCATTAGAATATTAGTAATATTCACTATAGGATAAAAGTTTAAACTGAGTGGCACTTATAAGTACCGTCAGTAGATAAAGGGTTAGCCCGTTGCTTGAGTGCCGCTCGGGCAAAAAGTGTTTGCTATCTTCGATAGTAAAAGCTTTTGCATACCACTTAATTTTAACTGTAATCTTTGGTTTTTTAAATGGCGTACATTTTTCGATTGTACAAACCCAAATATTTTAGTAAAAACAAAGTGCTGATGGATACTTATTTTTAATATATTGTGTCAAAAAAAAAAAGAAACAGTTAAGGGGTTAAATGAATGATAAATGGCTATTCCCTTGAGTACTTGTAGTGTAAGTCACATGCTGCGATTTTTGTCTACCAGTATTTTAGAACGGAAAAATGTGACTTATTTTATGGGAGATATTTAATTAATTGAATAAGGCCAAACAAAGTTTTCGGAAATAACGATGGCCAACAAGCACAGGAGTTATAAGCTATGTGAATTACACTACAAAATCCCACGGAACTAGCCAAATGCTATTCTCCCCATATTGTACAATAAGTACCTTGTAATGTACAAATATTCCAATATGTTTGAAATTTTGAAACATCATTAAAATGCATTGTAAACGATTTTTCCCCCATGGGCAAGGTTCGGAGCATGTAGGACAAATTCTATTGTTCGTATCAGTATCTTTTATCAATAACCTTCAAGAGACATTTTTATAAGAGATGCGATAGGAATGTGTCATAAGGATGGATTATTGATAAAAGATACTGTTAAGAAGAATAAAATTTTTCCTATATGCTCCGAACCCTGCATGGAACATAATATAACGGAATTATTTTGAGAGTCCTTGTAAAGGAACTATAAAATGCAACACTCATCATTTTCATCAGGGAGGATGCTTTAATAAACCTAAGTACCATATATACGTTATATGGCAAACCGAGTAGGTATGCATTTACGCGAGTTAGCACTCGTGATGGTTATATCGTGATATACTCGTGATGAATAGAAGCTGTTATATATGCATACTGCACTTTGCGCAAAATTTGAGGAAAATATATTGACAAAAATATTGCCACCAAAAGATTGAGAAATCTTGTTCTGTCATTTCTTGCTTCTGTTGAAAGACAAATCTAAATAAGGGTGTGTTGTTTATGACGGCCGATTATCTACACGAGGGATATAGGTCCGAAAGGGGGGGGTGTGTGCCCTCCGTGGGTGTCTTTCTAAGGGAACCCAACCCATATTTACGCGAGGAAATCCAAGATTCGAAGAAAACCACGGAAATCTCCGAACGATTAGGCCGACGGGCGCGATTGGGTTCGAACGCAGCAACTCCCGTCTACCAGCTTCGAGAGACAAATCTAAATAAGTTTAACCATAAACTGGTAAAATATTGAATCTCGACCGAGCAATCTGTTGAACCAAAAATTGGCGTAAAATTGAATTAAAAATTGGTTACTTTTGTCCTTTGCAAACCAATTAACGAGAAGGCTTCAGACCATGGATCTAATCGGACACCCAAGTCTGGACTTTGATTCTATAACTGTCTTATTGAGCTACCTACCACTACTTGTCCTGTAATCTGCTTTCTAAATACTAGACAAGCAGTCCGATATTACCTATGAGGAAGCATATTGAGAAAGCGTATTTCTTCTGACTTGACTGTTACATATTTCCATGGGCTGGGGAAAAGTAACCATTGTTAAAATATACGAAATTAATTTCCCCAACAGATAAAAAAAACTCCCATGCCGAGACTCGAACCCAAGACCTTTGACTTAGATTGTCAACGCTCTCCGGCAAATGGTGGACACATTAAAATTAGATTATCTTATTGGCTGTACCATCTGGTCTACCATGTAGACAGCCCAAGAGAATATACCGTGGGTAATGGACTCTATTAAATGATTCAAACTTTATTTTTTTAACTAAATCATTAGTGATTGGTAAAGATATCATACAAACTTAATTTTTTCACCTAAGTCAAAAATGCCCAGACAGGGAGTCGTTTAGCTGAGTTCGATTACCTGTGCTATATTCTGTTGAGCCATCTATAACAGGGCGATTCTCAAAAGGTGGGCACTGGACACACGTCATTATTTTAAGCCTTTCAAACATAAATTTAATTATCATTGACTTTATTATTATTTTTTTTTTTTCACTGAGTTTTTAATTCTATTCAGAGACAGAAAATGACATAATTTATTGTAAAAGCTTTGTATAAATATCTTAAAATTTTATTATTTTATGCTAAAGAGGCCAATTTCGGACATTCATAACGTTAACTGCTCCAATGTACCACCAAGAAAAAGAGTTTTAACTTTTTTCCAGGTGGTTCTAATGGTAAACAACGAATGCAATAAAGGAAACGGATGATTTTTTGATAATTTCGTTAAGAGATGGCAGGCTGATTTATTGCTTTTTTGAAGATAGAAGGACTTTTCTATAAAGAATTTTTCTGTATTTTGTTATGTCCGAAAGTAACGTACGTAACAAAGCATTTGATTTTATTATTATTATTACTGGATAATAAAAAGTTAATTATACATATATATATGTATACAGACACATTTACTACATTCTTAGTCTTAAGAATTTTTTAAATACTAAGAGCAACGTCCAAAATCTGTAACGTACGTGCGAAAAAATGTCCACAATTTGTAACGTACACAACTGCTAATTGAATGCTTTAACCCCTTAACAGTGACATTTGTTTTCTTACAAAAAAAATTAAAAATGGGGCTGGGCACCACTTTTTCCATACTAAAATATTTACCTTACTTAATCAAAAAATATCTGACAATCAATAAAGATAAATTTACAGTTACAAATTAGTGGTATCAAAATGCTTTTAATAACGAAGCAAGCAAAGTGTTCTTGCCCAAATCCAGTTCGGGCCACACTGTTAAGGGGTTAATCATTAATTTTCCAGAATATTTGCTGTCTTTTAATGTTTGTGTATAATTTTGTAGACATACTATTAAAAATATTTATATATTATATTTATAGACAAAATACTATACTATTAAAAAAATTGGCCTTAAATTTGAAAATTTTAAAAATTACACATAGTTAACGTTTAATGATCCCAACTTTTGAGAATCTCCCAACACAAACCAGACGCGACGCTATTGCAGGCCTCCGAGCGATCTCTTTTTACAGAGACTAAATAAAACTTTTACCACAGCTATTTCCTTAGGCAGATTATCGTTTTAAATTTATCTTGCACATATCGCAGAAAATCTCATCGTGGTGAACGTTTTATTCCAATCCTTGAAGTAAGGTGCATAAAAATAATTTTATAAAATTAGTGGTGGCTAAAAAACTGACTTCTCCGCTGCCTGCTATTGCAAATGCTGTGTTGACAGTGGGTTATTTATTTTAAATTGATATTTCTTGATTGGCACCATTTTTTTGAAATGGTTATATCCCACTTGTTTTCGACTTTATTAACCCCTTGAAGGGTGCCGGTATATTATATATACCACTTAATTTTAAATCCTAAATGCCAAATTGGCACCAGAATTTTAAAACTAAATTTTTCTTTATTTAATGTACGTAAAGATAAGCTTTTACTTATTTTCATATAATTTTTTTTTTGTAAATCCTGGTGTCACAATCATTTTAACCCCTTTTT
Organism: Maratus speciosus; assembly: GCA_963932465.1. Taxonomy (NCBI): domain Eukaryota; kingdom Metazoa; phylum Arthropoda; class Arachnida; order Araneae; family Salticidae; genus Maratus; species Maratus speciosus. The sequence continues at coordinate 197,400,045 of OZ010796.1, read as the reverse complement.
CATTAGAAGTACTGCGTTCCTGAAAGGGTTAACTCCTTAATTCCGACTCCCGTGAAATTTACGGTCTCTGCCTTTTATTCAGCTTGTTTGATTCCTACCAGTTTTATAAAATAGTGTAATTGGCTTTATTAATGTATCATTTTACCTGTCATTAAATAAGGTGAATATTTCTTTTTCAAAAATGTGGCGTGAATAAGGAATTTGAATTTTTAAACCGCAATTTAATGCGACCTTTAAGGGGTTAATAAGTCATTAAATATAGTGACATGTACAATTTCAAAAAAGTGGTGCCAGTCAACAAATCTGAATTTTAAAAAAAGTAGCGCACTGGCAATACTGCCAGTATAGTAAACTGTGTAAAATTTCCTCGTACGTTGCTAGATTAAGTAGATCAATAGATAAAGCGTTCGCAACGTAAGTCGACGGTGTTGGGTTCGCGTCCCAGTGTGTGCATTATCTTACTCAGTTGGGAAAATTCAGTTTCTTTGATATCTTTACCAATCAGTATATGATTGATTGAAAAAATAATGAATGATCGTTGAAGTTTCAACATAATCAGGAGTTTTCAAAAACCAATGCTTTTTTATGCATTATTATGCGGCCCGACGTTGAATGGAATTTTTTTACAGCGTATTTACAAATTTTCAGTGTTGCGTGACATATTTAGATGTATTCCATGAAAATAAATAAAATAAAGTAATGTTAACATTTCAACAGCTTTTGTCCCACGATGTTATTTTATCTCGGAATACAACTTCGCTTTGTTTAATAATCCATAAATGTCTAATAAATCATTGATTGCTATCAAAAGTCATTTTGCATGAGGTAACTGTATTGACATCTACCATTACAACTTGATTTTACCATTTGTATGGTTCATCAATTGAAAGAGCTTTAAAAACGCTGTTTCTGCTTAATAATCGCAATGACAGGGCTCCCCATTTGGTCCATATGTTGAACGCAACTTTTTCTTTCTTTCTTTTTTTTTTTTTTTTAGAAAAATATCCTTTATAAATTTCGTAGAAATTTATGTGGATTGGCATTTTTTTTTAAATTGTTGCAGAAACATATCACGAATTTTTTTTATAAAAAAATTCTGGTTTAAAAAAATAGTGGGGCCCGTGCAATGAAATATGCAGTTATTAGGTACATTCGTAATTGTATAAATAAATACGCAGCACCTATAGTCGTCGTCTGGCCCATCCGCCTGTCTGTCTGTCTGTCCGTCTGTCTGCATATAACAGCGCAAAAACTATCCAGCCGAATGGTTTGAATTTTAACATATATAATCGTTGTCGAGTCAATTTTGTCGAGTCATTTCAAATTTTATGAAAATCGAATCAAAACTTAAAATTGTATTATTATGAGTTTTCTTCATTCTATTAAATCCTACTATACGTAATTAATTCCATGATGTCCCATGATAGGTAATGGTTCTAGCTTGCCATGGTGATGACGTCCTATTTAAGATGGAATCATATTATTTCCGTATTACTGAATTTAATACATATAATGGTAATAAATTTTGTATTCATGCATTTTTGCATAAAAGTGCAACAGCTATTGCACCAAGATCTGAATATTCATAAAACTAGTTATAGTGCAAACGCACCTCATTCGCCACATTAGCCGTACAATTTCCGATTTGTTTTTAAAAGAGTAAGATTACGTCGCACCCATTAACTATAAGACTGGATATCTAATGATATTACAGTAATTTCCTGCGTACAATCTGAGGATCAGACCATGGAACTATGAACAAATAGGAAATGACATATCCTTAACCCCTTAATTCTCGCTCCCGTCAATATCTCGGGCTGAGGTGTCGTTCGTTATTTCTCGTGCCCGTCATATTCTCGGGCTGGAGATTTAATTGCTGGAAAAAACTTCTGAAACCAGAAAAATTGAACTGGAATTTCCATTTGAAGTCTTTGAATATTAGCACTCAGGTTTGATTTGTACGATCTATAAATTGTCATAGATTTGACATAGATTTGCAGTATTTTTGCCAATTTGATATGGATTCTGATGAATCAAGCCTTTCTGATGATAACTGGAATATTAGAGAATCCGGCAGCGATTCGGAAGAAAGTGCATTATATGTCAATTCTGATTCAGATGATGAATTTGATGATACCAGTGATGAAGCGGCACTGTTAACTGCCCATACATGGCAAGAAATTTTGGATGCTGTTGTCGACCGGGCATGTTGTTCTAAAAGGGATGTAAATAATAAGCGTATTCGAAAAAAAAAAACTCGATATTTTTGCGCTGATAGTGATGTTGGACTTTGTATTGCATGTTTTGAAATATATCACACTAAAAAAATAATGATAATCAAAGTTTAATGTATATATGTTATTTCAAATATTATTATTTTATTATTATTAAAAATTTCTGAAGATGTGAAAAATAAATCTCTTATTCGCATTAATTTGTATGGTGTAAAGCTAACATTAACCCCCAACATTAATTAATACATTAATTAATTCTCGCGCCCGTGATTTTCACGGGCAGTGTAGACTACTATTTTTTAATTCAGATTGTTTGACTCCCACCAGTTTTTTTTTTAAATAGTGTAAATGGCTTTATTTTCGCATCATTTTATCTGCCGTAAACTACGGTGGTGGGAATCAAACAATCTGAATCATAAAAAAAAGTAGCCTACATTTATCGGGTGTGGAGCTTAAGAGGTTAAGACACATAATTCTCGCATGAGGACTTTTATACAAATATGAATATGGCTATAAAATATTGTTTTTCCGCCTTAAAAATAAAGTAATTGCATATTTTATTTAGAAACCTTATAATTATTCAATTTCTGTAATAATAATAATAAAAAAAATAGGTACACTTTTGATGGTTTTTTCAAATATTAAGCGACCGTGAAGGGGTTAAAATAGTGAGGCTTCAACTGTAACCGCTTTCGCTGTGGTTGATTACCGCCGGGGAAAACTTCCACCAGTAAATTTAAATAGATATTTTATCCTTATTTAAACGCTTTATTAATGAACAATTTCATCCAAAAATAATGGCACAAACAATGTATTCATTTTTACCGCCGAAGTATACTTCGGCGGTAGTCAGGCCCTGGCCACCGCCCCCTGAATACTAGGCCTGAGCGCTGGACCAAAAATGGCGGCTGCCGAAGGCGGATTTTTTTCAGCGTGTGTACGGTCCCTTAAATATTCCTACCAATAATTTTTTGAAGTTTTTTCCGCTTCATTTTTCTGAGAATAAACAAGGTAGAAAAATATTTTATAAAATACTGGTGTCTACATTTAAGGGACCGTACCTACGCTAAAAAAAATCCGCCTTCGGCAGCCGCCATTTTTGTGTCATTTTTGTGTGAGCGCTCAGGCCTAGTATTCAGAGGGCGGTGCCCTGGCTTGCCACCATATTGTGACAACCTAGACAACCCCTCTCAGTGTCACTAAAAAAGATTATAATACCTGGACAAAATTTCACCAGTAAAAATATATAGAAATTTTATCCACATTCATCAAAGAAATTTTTCATGAAAAAGCCGCTAAAATAGGGCGATTTTTTTTCCAAATATTTATAGTGGAAGTTTGCTCTGGAGGTAACCTGAAACTGTTGATCCGATGTAAAAAATCAGCCGCCATATTGTGACAACCTCCTCAGTTACTTCACTGGCAACTCGTAGACAATACACTATATGTCTCCTCCTCATAACTCCATTGGATCAAACAATCATGTTTGGACCCAGAAATTTTATTTAATATTTGAAGTCAAATATTTACCGCGATCTAATAAGGTACATTAAAAAAAATAAAGTTTCTGGGTCCAAACATCATTGTTTGATCCGCGGATTGTACGTCGAAAATTATGGTATTTCTTTCAAAAAACCAAAAAATTACAGTGTGATTCAAGATGATGTTACGACAACACACAACAATAACTTTGTTTAGAAATTTTGTTTCTAGTTATAATGGTAATGTGAAAAGAAAAGAAAGATTAAATCAAGACTCCTGATCAACCTAACATAATGAAGAAGTTACAATTTATCTTTTTTCCTGTATTAATTTTTTCTGGAGAATTGAAGAGGAAACATTTGGCATTATAAAGTTTACAAATCATTATAGAAAATTTCTTTTATATGAGAAGAAAATTAGATATAAAATTCTAAACAATTTAATAAAAATATAAAAAAAGTAACACATTTTAATAGAAATTGATTTGTTCTTTTAACGTGGCCACACACCTTCTTTAAAAAGGTGAGTTAACCATTTATATTTGAAATAATTGGATTTTTGAAAATGTAATCTTCCAATATAATCTTCTAACTATATTAGTTCTTTCCAGAAATTTGTTTACCTCAATTATTGAAATATTAAGTTAGAAGTTTTGATCAGTTTTTAAATAGATTTTAGCAAAATTTCGTCGATTAAAATTAATAAAATAAATCAAAATTTGTGCGGGTTTTGTAAAAGATATACAGTTTTAATCAAACCATTCCTTTAAATGACTGTTTAAAAAATTTATTGGATTTAAAAATGCATAAATATCTTACAATATACATTATTCAGAACTGCAACGTTCAACTCTTTTCAGCATAGAAAAGACAACTGAACAGTTATATTTGAATAAAAAAAATATAAATTTTTTTATTCCAGGGAGTCTACAGTTCAGGGGTGTCAAACTGTGGCTAGCCAGGTACCACTAATTTTTTAAAGAAATAGTCGACTTCTTGAATCGCAGAAATTAAACAAAGCAGTGATTTCTATAAAATTTTCGTGCTATCCGGCGGACTACATTTTGACACCCTTGCTATAATGAATGGGCCTTTTCGCTGCCATCGAAATACTCAAGGCCAGAGGGCAAGGGCTGTGACGTCATCAATTATCGACCGACTTCTCAATGGTGTTGGAATTCACACCGGAAAATTTTTAATAGCAATTTTTTTGGTTTTATTTGTGGAATACATATGACTTTATAAAACAATAATAACTATTTAAGCATACTGGTGAGAATTCGGAATAACTAAATAAAAACTCAAGCAGATGCGAGATGCCACAGTTTTGTCGCATCTGGCTAATTTTTTTATTGGGGGTTTCCAAATTGTCATAAGTAATTTTAAATAGTCATTATTTTCTTATAAGATGATAGATATCCCACTATTAAAATGAAAGAAAATTGTTATTCAAAATTTTCCGGTGTGAATTCCAAAGCGAGCGAGAAGTCGGTCGATTAGTGATGACGTCACAACTTGTGCTTTCTGGCCTTGAGTATTTCGATGGCAGCGGCCTTTTTTAGAACATGATAAAGTAAAGTATCTATAACTCATTCTAAATCAGGCACGACGAACTTACGTGCCAGAATCCCAATTTCCACCACTCTGAAAATCATATGTATTAAAACGTTTTAGCCAAATGTGTAAGACCAAAATGGACATAAATGCGCATGCTTAAAATTAAATCTTGATTCTAGGGAATGTAGAACGCGATCAGATTAGACCAGTAGTCTAAGCATTGGATTCAATTAGTGAATCTTTGAGGAGAACACGAGTTCGAACCCACTGCCCCTCATAATGATTTCTGTAGTATTGTTTGGCCAAAATTAATACCAATAATGTGGTTTTTTTTAATTTCAGGAGGATAAGCTATATTTTTCTATTCTTTTTTCGAATTCTTTACAATAAAATTAAGTAAAATTTAACACACAACAATATATAAATTTAATAATAATTTTCTATTAAACAATTTTTACTACATTTTGTGACGATTATCAAGAAGATACATATTTATGAACTAAGGAAAGTATGTTATTATTTTCTTTAAAAAAGTAAAAAAATAAATAAAAAAAGCAAAAAGAAGAAGAAGGGAAAATATCTCTATAGGAACTATAAAAGAAATCACCTTGATATAATACATGATTTAGTAATTAACTCCTAGAAGGGCGGTGATGTCTCTATGGCATCACCCAATTTTAATCCCTAATCTCCACATTGGCACCCGAATTTTTGCATGAAAATTTCACTTTTATTAAGTACGCGAAAATAAAGTTTTACTTGTTTATATTTAAAGGTACTAAGCGGATAAACATAGCGAAATTACCCCCACGGCCGATATTTGAAATAATATGTGTGGTAATAAGGTGCAGCATGAGAATACAATATAGAGTGTTTTTAGCCTGACCTTGAGATAATAGGGGAAGTATGCGCCGACGCTACTATTTTTCAAATGCGTTTTTCTCAAAACGTACAACAGTTAAAAAAATGAAACCAACGCCAAATATTAAATAACTTATTAGTTCACATTATATATATTTTTTTCACATTTTTACACAAATTTTAACACAGGAAAATAAACAAAAATATTTTTTAAAAAATTATTAATGTAGTAATTTTTTATTTACACCAACCACAAAATTACAGAAAAATGCTGTAAATATGTACTTTTGAGAAAAAAAGTTTCTTTAAAATCGAAGATACGCTTTTTGAGTTATTAAAAAAATAATGCTAGCAACTTGCTAAAATATTCTTAACTTTCCCTGTTTGCATTTGCAGAAATACGCTACTATCAATGCATTGGTAGATTCGTGGCATTACCACTCGGGCAGGATGCGCAGTGAGCTAAAATAAGAGAATGTTTCCATACATACCACTTCCCTATATGTTTGATTCGTGTTTGTAATCATTCTGTTAATTTGGCGTACTGTGCATCCTTCTCGCCTAATAATATCAAGTCGATGGTCTAGTCCAGGGTCGGCGAACCTTTTTACATCCACGTGCCAAATTTTTCCAAAAATATATTTTACATGATCATGACGTGCCGACAATAAAAAAAATTAATGGATCAAATAATAATGAATCAACATTATTTAGATTTTTGTTTTTAGGATTGAAAATATAGGTGTAATATTTGATGTTTTACTTTACAAATGTATTTTAAAAATATTATTTCTGTTGTCTCGTCTTAGATGTTAAATAATTTACATCAGCTTCGTATTTAGTTATTTTTAAGAGAATACAAATTGAATTGTATTGAGTTGACAAAATCTTTTTACTTGAATTTTTCATATTATTTATTTCCAAAAAGAATGTCACGCAGAAAACTTTGTCAAAATAGCAAGCGCCAGAATCTGCATTTTTTAATATACGGAATTGTATTCCAAGTTGTTATAATTTTACATCGGCATTTTTGCTTATAATGCCTTTGAATCTTTCTTTTGTGATAATCTCCAAATCCTCTCTTATTCATGAAATTTTGTGAGCCAATAGTGAGCTAGATTGAGATACATTGAGTTGTATTTCAGTTTCTTCCATCTGTATCACATTGACAACCAACCAAACTAATCGAATTCAGATAAACAGACAACATGTAGATTAATTAATGCATTTTGTGAAAATCTACTATATTTCAATGTAGAAGTTGAATCTATGACGTGCCAAAAATAATCTGTAGCGTGCCATAGGTTCGCCGTCCCTGGTCTACTTATTAATTAGAAGTTTTTAATAATAGCTTTTTGTTACATAATGCATTAAACAGTAATATTTTCTTCTTGCACTTCGCCCTTGCACGGGGCTAAGCAGAACTTCTTGTTAACAAAACAAGTGGACAATATTCCTCCCAATCTTTTACTAGAAAAAATAACAAGTATAATTTCGTATATGGTTTCCCTAACAATGAATTATATACGCATATGGCATTAGAATATTAATGATGAACGTTGGATTATTCCATATTTTGGAATGAAATGTTTATAATCATTCAATGTTTTTAATAATAACTTTGTATTTTCATAAAAAAGAAGAAACTAGACTTTCAAAAAATTAAGATAACAGATGTAAAAAAATATATACCAAAAAAGTGTATTTTGGTTTGATAAAAAATGATACCGATATCAAATGACAACCCCTATACCTCTATAGATATCTTCCGATGTCAAGTGGAAGACTCCCCCACCTCCTCACACACACACTACCCCTAAATTGATACGTTATATATGTATAGTGTATAGCTCCATAGCCTTTTTCTATGTGAAAATCGTGGTAGGCAAATATTATTATTTTGTTTGTCAGTTCTTGATATTATTACGCGAGAAGGATGCGCAGTCCGTCAAAATAACATAATATTTACAAACACGAAATAAACCTATAGGGAAGGGGTATGTATGGAATCATTCTCTTATTATGGTACACTGTGAATCATGCCCGAGTGGAAATTTCACGAATCGGCCAATGCATTGATAGCAGCGTATTTCTGCAAATACAAACAGGGAAAGTTACGAATATTTTAGCAAGCTGTTAGCATCATTTTTGTTATAACTCAAAAAGCGCATCTTCGATTTTAACGATTTTTTTCCCTTAAAAGTACATACTTTGAGCATTATTCTGTAATTTTTTAGTTAGTGTAAATATAAAATTACTACATTTATCATTTTTTAAAAAATAATTTTGTTTATTTTTTTATGTTAAAATTTGTGTAAAAATGTGACAAAAATATATAATGTGGACAAATATATTCTTCAAGAATTGGCATTTGTTTACTTTTTTAACTTTTGTCCTTTTTGAGAAAAACGTATTTGAAAAATAGTAGCGCCGACGCATGCTTCGCTGATTATCTCAAGGACAGTTCAAGGTCAGGGCTAAAGACACTCTATATAGTATTCTCATTGTGAGACTTACTACCCCACATGTTATTTCAAACATAGGCCGTGGGAGCTATTTCGCTATGCTTATCCCGCTAGACCCTTTTCTTGTAAATACTGGTGTCATTTAATTATTTCAACATTTCACGAATACAAGTACCTTGTCCCTGAAAGGGTTAAATAATGCACGAGAATGAAAAATAAAGTTAAAGTAAATAAATATATATATATTACAAATTATTAACTGCAAACAGCAAATTTCAAGTTCAGAGTTTTAGAGTCAGACTGATAAAAATAAAATTAATGAAAAATCTTAAAGATCGCATAGTTTGAATAAATAGATAAACAAATAAATAGAAATTACTAAATGCTTTTTTTACAAAAATTTGTGACTGTCGTCAGTTTAATTTAACACCAGACAATATATATATCTGTAAGGAAAACTTGGACTTACGCTGTCAAATTTAATGATTGAAAACTTTTACGGTACTCTTCAGCATACAACATAAATAAAAACTATATTAAAAACACATTAACATTCAACATTTTAATGTGTTTTTAATATAGTTTTTATTTATGTTGTACGCTGATGAGTATCGTAAGAATTTTTAATCATTATATATGTATATATATATTTATTTAAATACTAATTTTATATTAAAATGTTTAAGCTAAACTATTTTGCATGTAATTATCAATCAAATAAATTGGATTGATCTACATAGCTGCCAACTTTTGCGCTTTTCTGGTACCACTAAAATTTAACAGAGATTTTCGCTTTCATTAATCATGAGATTCCGATGATTAAATAACTAAATACTTACTATAAAATTTTAGTCGTAAGAAGAAAGCGTAAATGATGGCAGCTATGGATCTACAATTTTTGCTAATATTTTGAATGACCATTATCAAGAAGATATATGAACTGTGAAGCATATTCATTATTTTTCGTAAAAAAAAAAAAAAAAAAAATGAAAACAGAAAGAAAAAAAATCGTATAAGAACTTTAAACGAAATTTTCTTGATATCCATGGTTTAAGGCTGTTCTCAAATCCAAAAGGGCAACTTTATGACATAAGTTTAAAATTTATTTTTGTTCAGAAATTCATGAAACTAGCAGGTGTTCTTATTCTGAAACTATGTAATCGAACTGTTTTTACCGATTCTTTGTAAATGCAATAGATCTTTCAGAAAATAGTGTCAAAGTGGGCATTTTAAAACGAATTTCAGCGCGAAAGAAGAATAACCACTCAAGAAAGGGTGAAAAACGTCTTTGCCATGTGATCAAAATCGCTTCTAACTCAATTGGTAATTTATTTATAAAAAAAAAAAGAAAACAATTCGAATCCAAATCGCTTCCATAGTCAAGCCTTCAAATTTTATATCTTTCCGTTAAAAAATGAAATTGTAAATGTGCCAAAACTTTTTGCGCTTGTTGAGCAGAGCAGTTGAGAACAGACTTAATAATTAAATAATGTATGCAAATGTTATATTGAATTCAAGTAATTAAAAAGTACATGGAAATATAATTCAAATTCAAGTAATTAAATATATATAATGTAGTAAAATATACTGAAGCCCAGGTGGGCAGTAGTCAGAACGCCAGTCTGTCACGCTACAGTTCCCGATTTCGACTTCTCGTTGGGCAAGGTTAACGCAACTTTTCATCCCTTCGGGGTCGATAAAATGAATAACAAGCGTGCTTGGGAACTAAAGACCAAGTGTCTCGCGTTGGGCTGACAACCGGACCCGGACATGTGCTGTATAGCATCTCGGGACCTAGGGTCAAGTAAACAGTGTTGGCCACTGTAGACCCTGGTTCTCCACGGATCGTATAGCCATAGATTTAGCTTAGTTTTATTAAAATATATTTAACCACTTCACCGGCGACAGGTATGGGGAAACAGTGCTTTTACCCCTGACTTATCTCGGGGCAAACGGTGAAGTGGTTAAATATATTAAAATATATATTATAAATCGTTAGCTGCTAGCATCAAATTTTAAGTTTAGGATTTTTGAATGAGACTGATAAAAATAAAACTAATGGAAATTTTAAAGGCCGCGTAGTTAAAAAAAAAAAAAAAAAACGAAAAAATTAAATATTGTCAGAGTTGCTAAGTCTCCGCCTTTTTGCACACAACTATTATCTTAGAAAAAATATGGTTCTTTTAAATTACCTAAATGTTCCAATTAAATAAAACGACATTTTTTGTATTAAAATTCTGGTATCCAAAAAGCCGGAGACTTGGCAGCTCTGTATTGCTATATTTTTTTCAGAAAATAGAAACTGTAGTTAGTAAAAAAAAAAATATTGTTCAATTAATGTTTTTACTTATAATTTCTGCCAAGAAGCAAGCATAATTGGTTATAAATTACAAATTTAAAATTCTGTCACTTTATTAATTGAGTAGTCTAGACTGATAGCGCCACCTATCACATTAAGTCAGTAGGAATCACTTATACAATATGGCACCTCATCATATTTCAATGCTTAATTGAAAAACATCAAATAAAAAGAATTAAACATTTTTTGTGGTTAAACTTTCAAGTTAGTTACCTTTAAATATTGAGGGGTTCTATCCAGTATATTCTAAATTTACTAAGAATGTTCTCGAAAAGAATTCTTTTTCGGCACGACAGCGGAAAATTTTCAGACACATTTTTAAACATAAAAGCGTGATACATCTAGACTTAATTATTGAAGTTATTTGAAATCGATATATTTTTTAATTTTCCGATAAATGAATTAGATCTTGAGTTATAGGCTATACGTGACGGGACATTATTATTACATACTGAATTTGGCCTTATTTAATATTTGAATGTTATATGATTAACCACTTGAAGGGCGGTGGGACATATACGTCCCACTTAATTTTAATTACCAGATGCCACAATGGCACCAGAATTTTTAAATGGAATTTAGCATTTATAACCTATGCTGAAAAAAACAACAACAACAAAAAAAAACAACCTCTTACTTATTTTGAAACATTGTTCGTAAAACTTGGTGTCAGTCAATCATTCCAACATTTTAGCAACTGAAGTAAAAGTACTATATGGTATACAGTATTATTTTATGGCCAAATTTAGCATATAGTAATACAGGTAGTAAAGTGTTTCAGCATCCACTGACACTAATACAGTTATGAATAAAGAGACGGAGACATATAGCGTATTGCCTACCAGTTGCGAGTGAAGTAACTGAGGAGGTTCTCACAAGATGGCGGTTGATTTCTTGCATCGGAACAGAGCAAACTTCCACCAGCAAATTTTGAATAGAAAATTCCCTGTCCTTAATTGCATTACTTCCAGTCGAAGCGTTAATTTTATAATATGTTTTTTTTAATATTTCAAGTACTGCCGGGGAAATAAAGGGCTATTCAAGCTTTTTCACCATTTTCATAATTATAAATATGAATTCCCTTTTTTTTTTTTTTTTCAGTTGAAATGGAATCCGACGGCGAAAATGAAATGATATACCGTTTTGATACCCCCACGTTATTATGCCCCTTCTGCAGGAAGAACGGCGAAAGTGCGGAATTTTACCTACGACACAACCTCAGAGATAGAGTTTCAGGAAGATTGCTGTGTCCAGTTCTGCGGGCCTACGTCTGCAGTTATTGTGGGGCAAGAGGAGACAACGCCCACACAAAGTCCTACTGTCCAGTGCTAAAGGACCTTGAAAGAAATTGAATAAGAAAATTAATTAATTTTTTACCCAGTCTTTTACTTGTATAACCAAGATATATATTTACTGAATTTTTAATAATTTTGTACTTTTTCAATGTAACTTTTTTGAAATATTATTCATTCACTTATTTTTATTATTAATGTGAAACTTTTCTTAGATTTGCGTGATATTGTCACATTCAAAGATATTTCTTATTTCTTATCGATTAATTCAATAAAACAGTGTAAAACTTTCAGTGAGTATTTTCTTTAAGTATTTTCAAATATTTTTATCTATACTACTGAATAGCTGAAATAATAGACAAGTATTTCTAACTATTAACAGTTCTTTGTAAGTTATTTTTTTCAAAGTCCCTTAAAAAAAAAAATAAATAAATAAAACAACTTACTCGACGATCTTTTCCAAAAATGATGATATTGTTTATTTTCTTTTTACATAGCTGCAAACTTTTGTACGTTTTTGCTTCCATTGTTTTAGAACAGTAAAAATTGTCTTATTAAGTCGTAAATTTTTTCTTGTTAATATTATGTTCAAAATTAGTGGTAAGGAAAAAGCGTATAAGATGGCAGCTATGTGATAAAAACTATACATACCGGGTATTTTACTAAAGTTTTATCTAAAAAAAATCATATCAATATTTTTATTTAAAACTTTTTTGCACTTTTGTTTACTTTTTTATGTGTGATTTATATAATACTAGTTGACCCTCCCTAAATTGCCTTAAATTTATATAACTTTAAATTTATGTTGAAAGTTTTTATATATTTAACCCCTTGAAGGGCATTGGTTCCTTTTTGGACCACTGAATTTTAATCCCTAAATGCCACATTGGCACCAGAATTTTAGATTGAAAATTTTTGTTTCGTTAAGTACGTAAACAAAAGCTTTTACTCATTTTCAAATAAATCGGTTTGTAAAATCTGGTGCCATTCAATCATTTTAGCCCTATGCGAATAAAAGTACATTGCCCCTAAAAGGGTTAACCGAAAAACTTTCTAAAAGATCATAATGTAAAGGGCCCCACACTTTCAGTGCTGTACGCACTCGTTTCTGTATGATTTTTAATTTAGAAAGAAAATTTATCCAAAGAAAATAAGAGTTGGCATACACACTACTTCGACAGCGTACACTAGGCGTGCTATGCATGCTTCTATCTGTATTGATTTGGTATGTTTTAAGGAGGAGACTGACATAGTCCGGATTTCAGGTGCATGAAGAGAGGCTTTGGACAAACCTGATATAAATTTTCAGCCTGATCACTGCCATTGAAATACTCAAGGCCTGAGGACACGACTTCTCACTAGTGTTGGGATTCACACCGGAAAATTTTGAATAGCTATTTTCTTTTATTTGTGGAATATCTACCGTCTTATCAAACAATAATATTTAAATGTACTGTTGAGAATTTGGAATTCGCCAATAAAAAGTCAGCTAGATGCGGCAACACTGTGGCATTCCGCATCTGGGTGAATTTTTATTTAGGGACTCCGAATTCTCATCAGTAAGTTTAAATAGTTATTATTGTTTTATAAGATGATAGATATTCCACAAATAAAAGGAAATAAAATTGCTATTCAAAATTTTCCGGTGTGAATTCCAATACTATTGAGAAGTCGGTCGATTAGTGATGACGTCACAACTCGTGTCCTCTGGCCTTTACTATTTCGATGGCAACGGCCTGGTACGTGCCGTAGGTTTTTCTAGCCACCGCGGACACACAGACAGAGTGAAACTTTCTTTTCTTAATTTGATAAATAATATTTATCCGGGGGCTCTTAAAAAATGATCTAAAATGATATTTATTGCGGGAAACGTTAAAATTTGAAAAAAGTTAGAAAAGTACACCCGTGCGGTGAAATTGGGGGGGGGGGGGGAGGAAAATCCCTAATATGAAATTGTGGTCAAAGTGCTTTCAGATGATATATCACATGCTGCAGACGATATCGATATCGATATATCCGATATCGAAATTGCTGCAAAGTTTTAATAGTGTAACAAACAGGTGCAAAAACATTCTAATCTGGAAAAAGGAAACATACAAAAAATCCAAACTTTATTGCGAATATTATATTAAATTGTACTTAATGTAACCGTTCCCAACAAAGAATGACTTATGGCTGGACATTTTGCAGCATAGTTTTAACAGTGTAACAAAGAGGTGTAAAAACTTTTTTTTTCTGATGAAAGGAAACATAATAATTCAAAAATTTAACTTGAAAGAATATACAATGCACACATTTTAGTTAATTAAAAAAATTTAAAAGTTGCCATAAGTTGAACGCTTTTCGTATTTGTGAAAAAGGCCATAGTTTTAACAGATTCTTTTTAAGCTCTTTTTCTAAAAATACTTTGCTTTGTCAAGCTCAAATGATCCTTTATCTGCAGGATCGTACTACCACCATATTTAATATAATTTCTTTGCTTATTTAATCGCCGAAAATTAGTACAAATTCTTCGATTAAATAACAGAGTTACCAAGTCTCTGGCATTTTGCAAACCACCATTATCTTAAAGAAAACGCTGCTCTTTATAAACGCCCAAATGTTCCAGTTAAATAAAAGAAGTTTTCCGTATTAAAATACTAGTATCCAAAAATCCGGAGGCTTGGCAGCTCTGAAATAAGGTGATTATAAATTCTTCGATTTAAATCTTTTACCCTTTGAGGTCGGTGCAGGGTTGCCAGATTGGGGACTTTTTTAATTCAGATTATTTGACTGTCACCACTTTTTTAAAATAGTATAATTCGCCTTATTTTTCAGAATTTTTATTCTGCTTTTAAATAGGCCGAATATTTCTATTTCAAAAAAGCGCTGACAATCAACAATCTGGGGACAAAAAAGTCTCCAACCTAGCAATACTGGGTCGATGCCGCCACAGTGGCGGCATTTGCTGTAAATCCAACAAATGTTACAATGACACCAGTATTTTTATAATTTTCAAATTTCCTTTTCTTATGTACACAAACAAATGCATTTACTTATTTACAAATAAATTTTATCTTAAATAACGGTCCTATTGTGACATTTGAGGATTAATGACAAAACAAAACTTTGCCTGTGCCTGTAAGGAGTACTTTGAGTACTACTTAATTTTTTAAAAATCTGAGATAACGATGCCATACTCCAAGGAGTGATGGAGAGCAGCTTGTAATTGCTAAACGAAACCAATAGAAAAGGTTGCATTGGAGGACATACAATTTTTATTTTGCATTCACTGAGCTGCGAAATAACTTAATGAAAATAATTAATAAATAAATTTATTTTATATCCTTATTTTTTTTCGTGTATTATATCAATAAAACTCTCACAAGTTATTGAAATCGCATACTAGACATTCCATATAGAATTTCACAGTCTACCATGAAAATTAAGGTGAATTATTGGGTCGATAGGAAAGTCATGTCGTGTTGGGAAAATCAATTCGTACCGAAAAATTCTATTACTTAATTATTAAACATTGTTTCCGATATCTAATGCCTAATAATTACCGGGCAGAATTTTCCGGTACGAATTGATTTTCTCTTCACGACACGACTTTCCGATCGACCCAATATTAATTAAGGCGAAGACAAGGGCAGGGTTCGTACGCATCAGGTGATTCAGGGAATTTTAGGTGTTCGAATACCAGAAATTTTTGTAAAGCAGACGTCGCTATACCTAAAGATGGAATTTGCTTTCGTTATATAAGGCAAATTTACATTACAAAAAATTCTGGTAAGCAGTCCTTGAAGCGTACGAACCCGAACTGAATTTTATCATTTCAGAAAAGTGGTGTCAATCAAGAAATCTGAATTTTAAAAATGTAGCTAACTGGCAACACTGCTTCCAATCGATGTTGCATTAGGTTTTAATAAATATGAATTTTAACCCTTTCAAATACACCGGCAAACGCAGGTCTCTTTGCGCCAAACGGAAACGATATTTTTTCTACGCTAAAAGCAACTAAACGTCCGTATTTTAACACTAGAACTACAGGAAATTTGAGACAAGTTTTATCAAAATATCTCACCCCAGAATTTTGACTTAAAACAGTTTAACTATATTATTTAACGTTTTTCTTCTTTGTATCTTTTAAACATCTTTCATAATCAAATTTCTGTTTTTAACTGATACATATTCATATGGTAGCTGTCAAAATGATGGCTCACTGTTAGTTCTAGTGTTAACACGGTCCTTTTAGAACATCTAAATAGACCAGATTTACATTACCTACAATAATTTTTAAACATTCGGACGGGTAGAAAATTTTTTTAGAAACTAAAGTGTGTGAAAATTTCGACGAAATCAGTAAAAACCCGAGTGTTTCGTCGCGGTTTCGATTGCTTCGGTGAGCATAGACTCCAAAAATCAATGCCAAATAAAATACTAAATAGCATTCACTTTCAATTCAATATTTTTTATTTAAAAATGTTAATTCAGATAAAATGGAGTTAACGATATAAAATCATACAAATCTGAGGTTGTGAATGAACATGACCGACGACAGATGAACGACAGATTCTCTGTCGTTTTTTTTTTTTAGAATTTCCAATCCCAAAAAAGTATTTTATTTTTATTGCTGAAAATTAATATATGTTCTATCCTGAATTGGAAAATGTAAAATATTTTCGTTTGAAACCAATTTTTGTTTAACAAGTGGCCAAAAAAAAAAAAAAAAAAAAAAAAAAAAAATCAAAATGTCACTGAACTCCAGTTTTTCCTGCAATGCACTCAAGTTTTAAAAAAAAAAAATAGTCTGAAACTATATTTATCAAATCTGTTTGAAGTATAAACACAAAGTTGGCAACATTACGCCAAATTTGGCAAAATCTTGCCAACATTGATTTTCTGAACAGCTTTTTACATAAAATTTACACACATAAAAGATTTTCTCGTATTATAATATTAGATAAATATCTGCATAAAAAGAATTATTAAAAATTATTATATATAGGTATTACATAAGTCAGAGGGCCTTTAACAGTTGTATGTAGATATCTCAGGGCAAAATTATTTAAAATGTATTACTTGGCTAGAAATTTAGAGTGGTTACAAAATTGATCCAGACAAATCCAAATTCAGATTTGATACAATAGGAAACGTAATGTAGGCATTTTCACGCGATATCTTATGATTCCCATTCTTTACATAAAGTTCCTCGGTGTAGAGATAAATATACAACACATCTGATACGTTGTCATTGAGACTGCAGGTTCGGTAAATCCAAATTATTCCATAATGCATCGAAGAATAAAAACGTCTTCATAACTTAGTTCTAATATATTGTAAATAAAATTCGTAACTTGAATAAGTAAACACACTCTACAGTTCAAATTAAACTTCTTTCTTAAAAAACAACTATGTACATTTTATTTACAAATATATAGGTATATTAATATTATTATTACTCTCATTTGAGAGTTCCATTATTACCGTCAGACCGGTTCAAAACAAACTTTACATCTACACTGAAAAGAAAATCGGAAAACAATAAAAAGGGGGTTGCCACAATGCCGACTAACAGAAAATGGCAAGCATCGCCAAGTTGGCATTCTCAACATCCTGCCCCGGGCTGAACACTTAGTTCAGCATCTATATTAACCAATTTAATAAACATAAGAATATACTTACATACATGACAAATTTTCAGATACATACAGCTACAGATATAAAAGCAAAATAATAAGAATGCTGCAATCTACGAAAGAAAATAAAACACATGAATTGTATGAAAATTAAACAATAATAAGGGTAAATATGAGTAACAAAACAAATTAAATGTTCGATAATAGTTCTTATTTTTAGTGTAAGAGTTTTAGTGTCTTTTAGTCCACTAAGTCCAATTCAAGATTATATAGCAATTGCACAGGTCGTTTAAGATCGCCTTTTGCAGTCTGTAATACACATGATCTGATTTTAGAGTCACGACCAAATATGAGTTCTTTAACACGACCACACTTCCACATATGTTTTGGGAGCTTTTCATCATGAATTATCACTATATCGTTAACTTTGAACTGAGGCGATGAATTTATGTTTTTCACTTGAAAAGCAGATCTAAGTTCTAACAAATATTCGTTTCTCCACCTTTTCCAAAAGTGGTCAGTAATTTGTTGCTTATATTTATATTTTCTCGTCAACAAAATCTTATTGGATTTCTCTTGCGTACAGACTGGTAATCCATAAGAAGGTAAGGACATTAATCGTTTACCAACTAAAAAATGAGATGGCGTTAAAGGTGATGGTTCAGCATTTTCTTCGTAGAGATAACATAAGGGACGTGAATTAATCACCGCTTCAATTTCTGTATGTATTGTTTCTAGCTCTTCATAACGGAGACAAGTTTTTCCTAGAACCTTTTTTAAAGGTGTTTTAACTGATCTGACCATCCTTTCCCAGAAGCCGCCCCACCAGGAAGCCCTGGGAATTATAAACTTCCATATTATTTTATTCTTTCTCAAGTAATCAAAAATTTCTTGCTTAGAAATTCTTTCCCAAGCATCTTTTAACACCAAATCAGCCTTAGAAAATGTCTTGGCATTGTCACTGTACATTATTTTGCAGAAACCTCTCCTAGAGAAAAATCTTCGTAGTGCTAAGATAAAGGTTTCAGTACTTAGATCGGTGACTAACTCTAGATGAATCGCTCTGGTTACAGCACATGTGAATACGACAATATAAGCCTTCCCAGTGCCTTCAGAAGTTTTATAATAAATCGGACCGGCAAAATCGACACCAGAGGTTTCAAAAACTGGTGTTTTGATAATTCTATCTTTCGGTAAAGGTGCTATTTCCACCTTTCCAGGAATAGCATTAAGTTTTCGACATATCATACACGATCTTAAGACGGATTTTACAAATCTTCTTCCCTTTAATATAAAATACCTTTCACGAAGGTGAGCTAAAGTGACAGCTACACCAAAATGGTACATTCTTTCATGAGCATCCTTAATTAGTAATTTTACAAAATAAGATTTATTAGGAAGTATCCACGGATGTTTTTCCTGCTCTGTAACTTCAGAAAACTGAAGTCTTCCGGATAAAACAAGTAAGTCATTTTCATCGAATTGTGGATTAAGGTTGTACAAAGAAGAATCTTTATTAAGTGGTTTTTTTTTGTTTAAGTGCTTCTATTTCAACTTTAAATGATGTTTCCTGAGTTTGTTTAATCCAGTATTTTTCTGCTATTTCTATTTCTGAGGTAGTTAAAGGTCCTAAAATTTTAGGGTTTTTCGAATTGGCATTATGAATAAAACGCATTATCCAAGCAGTAATATTATACACGCGATTTAAACTACTGAACTTTGCCATATCAAATACTGGCTTAGGAATAGAGTTTGATTCGTTACACAATAATGTTAAATTTGGTTTTGCTTTCATTTCATTAAAAGCTTCGGGAACCATTTCTATAGCCCTTTTTGAAGGCCACAAATCTTCTGATAGTGATAACCAAGGTGGGCCGCACCACCATACATTATTACCCATTAACTTCGATAAGTTTTCCCCTCGCGTAAGCAGATCTGCAGGGTTTTCTTTTCCGGGACAATAATTCCAGTCCTTTGGATCTGTCAATGACTGAATTTCGGTTACACGATTGGAAATAAAGGGTTTCCAGTTTGTAGTAGAACCCCTAATCCAACAAATAGTTATTTCTGAGTCCGACCATAACTTTATATTTAAATTCGAAATATATAATTTTTGTTTTAAATATTTCCACATTCTAGCGGCAACTACTGCACTGATCAATTCCAGCCGTGGAATAGTTAACTTCTTGAGGGGGGCTATTCTACATTTACTCCAAACAAAACTTGTTTGAATTTCGCCAGTTAATGAAATGGAACGCAAATAAGCAACTGCTCCATACCCTTTGGGACTAGCATCACAGAATATGTGAATTTGTGAATTTTCAGAAATGTTTATCATATTAGGAAAAATATTTTCGGGTTATTTCAAATGTGCGTAAATGTACAACTTCTGAACACCAAGTGTTCCACTCGCATTTCAAATCTTCAGGTAATTTATTGTCCCACTCTAAACCTCTTTGCCATGTTTCTTGCAACAAGGCTTTAATACGTATTACAAATGGATTCACAAATCCTAATGGATCATAAATTTTCAGTAACATTTTAAGAACTGTTCGCTTCGTGGGATCATCGATGTAATATTCTTCAAAGGGCTGCGCATCTAACATCAAAATATCAGATTCAGTATTCCATATCAGTCCAAGCACTTTTAAGATACTACCTGTGTTTTCCTCACTTATACCTAAGTTACCAGATTCCCACATTTCCCTAAGTTTAATAGAATTTGTTTTTAATTTCCTCAAATTCATCCCAGCTTCTTTAAGAATTTCAGAAGCTGTAACTGATAAATAATAAGCTTCGTTATCTAAATCTGATCCGGAAATTAAATCATCGACATAGAGGGAATTATCTAACATATATACAACATTTGGATGTTGATCTCGATATTTCTTTATATGATGTTTAATTGTGGCAGCCAAAATAAATGGTGAGCATGTAACGCCAAATGGTACACGTCTAAATCTTAAAATTTTGAAAAAGTTGTTTGCGTCATTATCGAACCAAAGAAATTTAAGGTAATCTCGGTCTTCTTCAGCTACAGAAATTTGAAGAAAGGCCTTTTCAATATCTGCACAAAACGCAGTATTGAATTTTCTGAAATTAATAATAATTTCTAATAAATCGGGGTTCAAATTTGGGCCACCGTACAAACAATCATTTAATGATTTGCTATTTTCTTTTGAAGAAGCATCAAATACCATTCTAACTTTAGTTGTGGGTTTATCATCTCGCAAGACAGGTCGGTGGGGCATAAAATAACCGCTATCTACAGTTTTATTAGAACATGCTTCCACTATGTTATTTAATTCCTGTTCAATCACAATTTCTTTATATTTCTGCAATAATTCCTTATCTTTAAGCAATTTTCGATTTAAGTTAATAAATCGGTTTCTAGCATCGAATGCTAGAAAGAAAATGCAAATTGTTTTCGAATTTTTCGATTATCTCTTTATCTAATTCAGAAATATTTTCTTCAGTGTTCATCCCTAAAGTTTCTAACTCCCACAATGTTTTCAAATCATTTTGAATAGGTTTCATAACCTGAGTGGACAAGACCCCAGCTTGCTTACTCTCACTATTTTTATTTACGTCAATTGTCCCGCAGAGGGAATGCCCAAATAAATTTTCACAGACGAACAATGATTTATTTATGGGGTATGTTTTGTCATTAATTTGATATAAATAATCAGCTCCTATTAATATATCAATATCACTATTTTCCAAATGTTCCCACGTGTCAAGACGAAATTTGGAAAGTTTTCTCTTAATTTTGATTGGAAGAGGAGGAATTTGTATCAAAGAATTAGTTATTAGCGGTGTGACTAATGCTTCAATTATTATACTACGTTTTCTATTCGTCAAGTGAATTAGCTTTAGCTTAACGACATCATAACATCGTTCTTCAGATTTTCTCGAACCGAAAGTATAGACAATTAATTTTTCCTTTCTAATGACCTCAGGTTTTAATTTTGAAACTAAATTTTCTGTAATAAAAGTTCGATGACTAGCAGAGTCAAATAAACAAAGAGCAGTTTCTGAATTTTCACCCGCTTCCACTTTTACATGAATTGTTTGCAATATTACTTCTCTACTGATATTATTTATATTGCCTTTGCAATGAGATACGGAGGAAATAATACTACCTGAATTTTTTGATTCTTCTGTTTTTTTATTAGAATTACAAAGTATAGTATGATGATATGTTTTACCACACACTTTGCAATTTTCATTCGAAATTTTACAAAAATTCGCGATGTGAAATTTACGGAAGCATTTGAAGCACCTTCCTTCCCTTTTCAATTTTTCTCGCATTTCCGGAATGGTGAAAGACTTACACTTTTCAGTATCGTGATCAGTTTGATTACAAAATATGCAGTTATTTTTAATATTTGTGGTTAAGGCAGAAGCTGATGGAATGAATTTTTTATCATTTTTCTTATAATTTTCCTGCTTCTCAGGGATTTTTTCAAAATGGTTTAATTGGACAGTGGTCTCGCGAGATTCAATTTCATCTTTAATGAAATTTATCAGCTCATTAACATCCCAGTTAGTGTTTTTAATTCGTTTTCTATTAAATTCTAGTGCAATATCTGATGGAATAAGTTTCAGAAGAATCGGACATAACAAGTGCCCATATGAACCTGAGGCAACACCTAAAGAATTAAGATTTCTTATTTGAATTTCGCATTCATCATACAAATCTCTAAAAGCCTTAATGTTACTAGAATTTCGTACTGGTTTCAAATTTAGCAGTTTAGTCATGTGACTATTTATTACCAGGTCATTACGACCAAAACGATTTTTCAATAATTCTATAGCATGAGCATAATTTTCCTTAGTCAGCGAAAAGCCTGCTATAGTATTTGCAGCACTTCCGCCCAAAAGTGACTTTAAGTAGGAAAATTTATCAATCGGAGTTAAATGTTCATTATTGTCAATCGCATTCGAAAACTGACTCCAAAATTCGAGCCATAAACACGAATCACCATAATATTTAGATATATTAAGTTTAGGAAGTTTAATCAAATTTTGATTCAGAATTTTCTGACTTTTTAGTAGAGAACTATTGTTGCTACTACTATCACTTTCAATGTCTGAAGAATCTTGTTTAGTTTCAGGAGTAACTGTGTTATCATTTAAAAATTTGGAAATTTTATATTTCCATTCAATAATATTCTCATTATAAGATTCCGATTTCTCGATTTCTTTTTCAAATTCAGTACTTGGAACCAGTGGTTCAATTTCAGAATTTAATGATTTTAAAGTTTTCATTTTGTCATTCAATTGCTGTTTAAAAAGATCCAGCTGTGATTTTCTATTCTCAAGCTCTAATTCTTGTGTATTATCTAATAAATCCCTTATTTTATCAAATATTTTCGTAGTTTGACTACGAATCGTAGCTCTTTTTTTTTTTCAAAGTTTCGTAATCCATCATAAAATAAAGAATTCAATTTATTCGATACAGTTCAGTTAATAAATGTATTCATAATTCTATTTATTCAATATAATTTAATTTGAGGTACTTACCTCAATCGATGATGAAATCCAGACATCCTGGAGCTTTGACGCCAGAAAACTGTTGCGTTGTCATTGAGACTGCAGGTTCGGTAAATCCAAATTATTCCATAATGCATCGAAGAAGAAAAACGTCTTCATAACTTAGTTCTAATATATTGTAAATAAAATTCGTAACTTGAATAAGTAAACACACTCTACAGTTCAAATTAAACTTCTTTCTTAAAAAACAACTATGTACATTTTATTTACAAATATATAGGTATATTAATATTATTATTACTCTCATTTGAGAGTTCCATTATTACCGTCAGACCGGTTCAAAACAAACTTTACATCTACACTGAAAAGAAAATCGGAAAACAATAAAAAGGGGGTTGCCACAATGCCGACTAACAGAAAATGGCAAGCATCGCCAAGTTGGCATTCTCAACAACATCAATTCTCCTTAAATCTGTGGAATGTTTGCCCCGAATCTTAAATTTTAGAAAAGGAAATTTTAGGATTTGCTATAACAATACAAAAATAGTTTTATCATTTTAGCTTTCATACCGTTAAGAAAGTATCATTAAAATTATCAAGAAGAACGTAAAATCATGCGTCAATCAGATTATATATATCATATATATATAAATTTGTCCGGTGTCAATTTTTGATTTTTTATTTTTAAAATTAGATTTCTCTAGAGTGTATTTCACTCGGGACGTGGCTGGGGACCTAGGAACCTTGCTTCTGCAAAAGAGTCGGAATAAGTGGAAGAAGAAAGGGCTGCGGATGAAGAGAGGTCGCTCAACGCGGTGGTTGACCCACCAGCCCACCCCTATCCGTCGACCGAGAGTAATAATAAGCTCGAAGTGGCAGGAGTCGTTCGGTAGCCTCAGGGCCTCGAGCCCACCTGTCCCGCTTTTCGGTGTCTTTAATTTGTGCAATTTCCCTTTTAAATTTATCCGGTTTCAATTTTTGATTTTTTTTCAAAGTAGATTTCTCTAGAGTGTCTTTCACTCAGGACGTGGCTGGGGACCTAGGAACCTTGCTTGCGCAAAAGAGTCGGAATATGTGGATTAAGAAAGGGCTGCGGACGAAGAGAGGCCGCTCATCGCGGCGGTTGACCCACCAGTCCACCTCCAACCGCCGACCGAGTGTAATAATAAGCTCGAAGTGGCAGGAGTCGTTCGGTAGCCTCTGGGCCCATAGCCCACCCGTACTGCTTGACGGTGTCTTTAATTTGTGCAATTTCCCTTTTAAATTTGTCCGGTTTCAATTTTTGATTTTTTTTTCAAAGTAGATTTCTCTAGAGTGTCTTTCACTCGGGACATGGCTGGGGAACTAGGAACCTTGCTTCCGCAAAAGAGTCGGAATAAGTGGAAGAAGAAAGGGCTGGGGATGAAGAGAGGCCGCTCGTCGCGGCGGTTCAGATCTGATTATATCAAATTATATTATTACCTTGATGATCGGGTTTCATTTGAAATCTATGTAAAATACTACTTGACTGGTTGCTTGCTCAAAGCCAATCAATATATTTATAATAGCAATATAGTTATAATAGTAATTTTATATTGCTATTATGATTCACACACTTTTTAAAATGTTGCTGTTAGCATTACTCTTGTTTTTTCCAATCTTGTCTATGTTTTTAAATGCGGACTATTAGCTATTTGATTAACCCGTTCATCAGAGTATAAACCGCCGCGGCGAGCGGCCTCACTTCTTCCGCAGCCCTTTATTCTTCTACTCTATCCCGACTCTCTAGCGAAAGCAAGGTTGAAAAAAAATCAAAAAATGAAACCGGACAAATTTAAAAGTGAAATTACACAAATTAAAGACACCGAAAAGCGGAAAGGGAGGGCTCGGTGCGACGAAGCTACCGAACGACTCCTGCTACTTCGAGCCCATTATTACTCTCGGTTGGGGGTGGGCAGGTGGATCAACCGCCGCGGCGAGAGACCTCTCTTCGCCCGCAGCCCTTTATTCTTCTACTCTATCCCGACTCTCTAGCAAAAGCGAGGTTGAAACAAAATCAAAAATTGAAACCGGGCAAATTTAAAAGTGAAATTACACAAATTTAGACACCGAAAAGGGGAAAGGGAGGGCTCGGGGCGTGGATGGCCACCCAGGGAAACCCAGCAAATGCTTTTGAGTTTTATTGCAGAACCTGGGGGAAGACACCAGAACCGAACCGTACCGCTTTCCGATGCCAAAAATTTATTTTCATCGAACATGCACAGGTTCAGCAATATTTACAAGATATTATAGTATAGAACAATTTATGCAAGTTTAAGTAATTACAACTAAGTTTAATTGTTATATATTGGATTAAATATGATAAAATAATGAGTAAATAATAAATAAATGACCATGGAAGGACTGTGTAAAAAAATAAATCATGATATTGTAAGGTACTGAGAGCAATACAAATTAGGAGATAAAGAAGAATAATTTCAGATAATTTTGCAAATATAAACACTCTTCTAGTTAATATCCTCAAACTCTTTAAGATAAATTCCTCAATTTTTTCTATGCTTGAAAGTTATTGAAAAGTTACACAGTACCACAGATAAATTTTTCCCCCACTTAGAACTAGCCAAAAAATTTCCAGTTTTTAAGATAATACTTAAGAAAAGGGTTTGAGATAAGAGGCAACGTTCAATGAGGGAGCGAAACTTCTAAATATTTCTAATGGTCATTTTGTAGAGATCAATATTTAAGTATTTACATATTTAACAACACAGCACAAGTAAGAATGAATTATACTTTTAGGATTATTATTTACAAAGACAACACCACACTAAAATACTTAATTTAGTTAGACTAAACTTAGAAAGATAATTTAAGTAATTTGGTAATTAGATTTAAAGTAAATGATAAGATATTTTTAAAAAATAAGTAAGATAAAATAATTTGTAAGTAATATAACATTTGGCGAGGGTTTCTTGTAACACACAATAAATAGATGGAAGTTTAGAGTTTTTAATATTCACGGTTGGCAGCACACCCGCCATACAAACCAGTACTCATGGAATTACTTTTATCATGATTCTGATTAGCATTTCTGTATTTCATTTGATAAAGAAATGTAGGACACTGCGGCGAGTCTGCTGTATGAATATGAAAGTTCTCAAAACTTAAGCAGTTTGTACAGTTTTTAAGTTCTGGTTTATCAATGTTTATGCAGTTTTTAGTTGGGTGACACATTGCGCAATAAGCACAAATGGAATCTCTCTTGCACAGTTTTTCCGAGTGACCATAGATCTGACAATTAGCACCACGAATTATCGGTTTGTAGAGATGAATACTACATTGACGCAATCCCACATTGTGAAATCCCATTCTGAGAAAGATATTTGAAGTTGCATTGTCCATCTCGAGAACCAACTGGTAATTATTTGATTTTGTTTTTTGTATTACCTTGTAGGTTTTCATTAGTAAGTTATTTTTAAAGCTAGGATGTAGTTTTATTAAGTTATTAATGTGTTCAATTAATATCTTCTTGGGAATTCCTGTTATTATTATTCGTTTGGTGTTGAATTTACTGTAATTAATTTCTATTTTACTTTTTAGCTCTTCAATTTTTTTCAATACTTAAATAAATTTCCTTCAACTGAACTTCTGAATATGTTTTTATGATAATCGTTTTCTTGTTTCGTGATGTCTTGCTGAAAATTAATGGCAAAGTATCAGATTCAAGTAGTTTTGTGTTTATGATGTCACGTATCTCTGTGATTGAAGTACCTTCTAGACACCTTATAAGGATCGCTGCCTCTGTAAATGTATTCTCTTCCCATGTGTTGCTCTTCTCCGATGTATGTTCTTTATAATTTTCTTTATAACTTTTATCTATTTTTATTGATGTTTCTTCTAACATCTTTTCTAATTTTAGAAGTTTTTCTTCTATCATCATGATTTCTGGTTCTTTTATTATTTGCATTTTCAGCTGTTCTCCTGTATGTTTTCCTTCTCCTTCTTTGCTATGAGTTAGTTCAGCCTGTAGCTTTTTTATTTCTTTTTGTAATTGTTCTATTTTTATTGCCTGCTGTACTGTTTGTTTGTTTTTTGTTTCTATTGTCTCTTTTAAGTCTTTAATGTTTGTTACAAGTTGCTTGCTTATTCCTTGCTCTTCTTCCAGAGCAATGTTACTTTTCTTGAGTTTGTCTAATTCTTGTTTTTTCCTCTGCACTTCTGCTTTTAGATTTTTAATTTCCTTTTCTTTGTCTTTCAGCTGGTCTAACTGCTGTTAGTTTTGATTTACCTTCACACGTTCGAAGTCTAATGCACTTGCCTGTATCCGCAGCTTATCGTCTCTGTTTTCAACATCCTTTATCCAATGATGATATTCTCTTCTCCATCTCTGTTCTATCCTGCTGCCATCCTCTTTCCATTTATGTTTCCTCCTGCAGAAATTGTATCTTTTCCTACGCAATACTTAGTTCCTTTTCCATTGATTTTAGTTCTTCATCTTTCTTCTTTAATTTCTCTTTTAATTCCGTTGCTTCTTTAGATTGTTTTTCTTGTTTGTCTCTTGTTTGATCTCTTTGTTATATATTTCAAGTATTTTGCCGCCATCTCTGCATCTCCTTTGGCTCTCCTCTTCGTGAAATTTGAGAAAATCTCTATTAGCTGTTGTATTGTCATCTGTTTTGCTTTTGTTATTTGAAATTCTGGATATTGTTCTTTATCTTGAGAGAAGCCTTTCTTGTTTTCTATACGTCTGTCCGATGCATATCGCGGTGTATATACTCGTTTCGACTTCGCCTTGTATGACTTTTCATCAGAATAGTGCTCAGACGGTACGTACTTCCGTACAAACTCCTCTGAATTAACATCAGAATCATGTTCGGATGGCACATATTTCCTTGGGAGGCTGTCCGTTCTCTTCTTTGTTTGTTCTACGTCTTCTGGTGAACTTGATATTTCCACATAGTTTGGCCTCTGCGGCTTAGGGCGGAGGTTTTTCTTTTTAATACTTCCCGCGGTTGTTTATACAGTGTATATGCTTGGGGTATTTGATCTTGGGCTAAATTCTTTTATTTCCAGCATCTCCAGAACTTCCGGCGATAGGTGTTCCTCAAAACTTTGTTCACGTCTATGTGTGCGTGTCTGCTTTACCTCCATCGCTTCCTGCTGACTTCTTTTTGACATCTGATGGTACTTTCAGTTATTTATGCCCGCGAGGTCGATATTATGCTCTCTTTGATGTATTCTGAGTCCCAATGTCCCGTGATTATATTTGTTGCATGATTTTTTTAATTACGTAGATATTTTCTATGAATTGTATGAATTAATTAAAGATAAGATATAAATTATAGCTAGTTAGGCGTGGCCGCCACCCGCACATGGAATTTAAAGGAAAGGGAAGATAGAAAAGAAGACAGCAAAAAAACAGTGGTTGAAACCACCGGAAATGGCTAAGATAAAAATTAATGTAAGTGGATAGTTGGATAGGTTTATTCAGTAAGGATAATAAACAAGAACAAAATATATGCAAAATTTGGAATAACGTAATAAAAACTGGGGAGTAAATTTGGAAAAAACTGAACAGTTAAATCACTGAAGCTTGCTCATAAATGTTGTTACTCTCGGTTATGACTATGTTCATATATGTTGTTGCTCCCGGTGTGACAAAGATAAAATGAAATACAATAAACTTTATAATAAACATTATAATAAAATATGTACAGTATTTAGAGATAATTAATAATATGTGTGTAGATAAGCTCACAGAAGTGAGTACTCATTATGATTCAGCAGGTTAATCTGTTTTTACAATTGAATTATCATATGCAAATCAGAATTGAATGCTTCTGCAATACAACTAATCAAAAAGTGATAAAAGAGGCAGTCAGCAAATGTAAAGACCAGACTTACCTAGTTAATTAGAAATGAGGGCTCCAGTGCTGCACTTGAGAGCTAGAGATATAGTATAGAGATATAGTACAGTGCCCGTGGGAATATGAATCTAGGATATGATGAACATATGTAGTGATAATAGTGTAAAAATATTGACTGATAAGTACAGGGGTCCAAATTCTATGGAAAATGATGGAAAACTGGCTTTAAGTGAAAATTTTGAGGGGGGGGGGGGGAGGGGGTGTGATGGGGGGCAAACTGGGCTCGCGAAGTCCAACAGTTTGATATGCAACATGACTGTAATATGTGAAAAATAAAGGGAGATGAAAAAGTTAGCCCTTTAGAGGCCACCACCCAAAAAATGAAAAATTAGGTATAATATTAATGTTTTGAAAAGTTGTAACCAAATATGCAATTAGAATGTTGCTATGATAATTAGGAAGAGGGCCCCCCCCCGGGCCCCCTAACTTCGCCCCCTTATGTGATAGAGTTAAGCTGATTGCATGAAAAGATTCAGCGGGAAATTCCTGCATAAAACGAAGTTTTTCTAAGTGGCACTTCTTTTCTGTAGGACCAAAAATAACAGAGTTATGGCCCTTTGAGTGGATTATTTTGGCTAAAAATTGCTTTGATGGCTATAACTTTATAGGGAGACCTCGTAATCCCTAGCCAACATAATTTTCAGTCCTGATTTCCATTGAATTTAAATTAAGGTGTATATTTGGGGGGGAGGGGGGGGTGTAGGATGAAATTGTAAATGTTGAGTCTCCCCAACCCTAAATAAATAAGGCTGTAGGCAAGTTGAGTATAAGTTAAACATGAGGAAGACCTCCTTAGGGCAGGTAATGTTAAGTTAGGGTTATATTAGAGATTTATGTATTAAAAACTAGGAGCTAGAATGATATTTAAGAGATACCCGCAGAAACCACCCTTTTCCCACAATGCACTGCACTCCAATATGATACTAAAAGATAGGCTCCGACTGCCTCCCAATTAACTCCATGCCCTGATGCTAAATAGAATATAGGAGAGTTGTGGCAACACGCAGACAGTTTATAACAATACTTTCTAGTTATATTTTTTAGCTAACTGTCTATAAACTTATTATCTTTATGCCACCACTGGTGTGCCTGAGCTAAATCTTTAGTTATTAGCTAATAAAAATCTAATTTTATTTCATAAGTAACTGCTATATAGTGGCAATGGCTACTGGTGACTCTCTACTTTCATTATAATCTCTGTTTTGTATGCTCAAGCAAATATATTAATTAGTCAGTAAGTTTTACTAATGATGGCAACAGTTGGCTAAACATCTACTTTAAAAATATCTATAATTTAAACGAGCACTGTATTTGAGTAACGATATTTTTGCAACGGATCCCAAATCAGGATCCATACCTCTCAACACAAGCTCAAAATTTAGTTTCGATGAAGAAAACAGCAGCCATCTTGAATTAAAAATTTTCACTAAAATGCAATATATCATCATAAGCTCAATAAACACACATAACAGTTACACAACTCTATGCAGGACATATCTACACATACCACAGACTATCTACTTTGCATACAATACACTTTAATAAAGTTTAACACAGTTTAAGTAGATAAATTAAATTAAACTGTAAAAGCCACTTCCCATGTATTCCTATGGGAGATGGCTGACGAAAAAGGGAATTCCCCTGTCCGCCAGGTTGGCCCGAAATTCCAAAAATATGCATAACTTCATGTCACTAATTTAGTTATTAATAATAGGTTTTTATTACAACAGTGAGAGGCGGAAGAACTTCAAACCCTCCTGCTTGTGGGAAAATCAGCAATTTTGTAATATGAATAATTTGAGTATTTAATTTAAAAGATTTAAAAATTGATGTCTGTAGTGTTATGGGCAAAATTATGTGTACGAGCAAAAACACCAAGTTTTCTAGAAATTTTAAAGTACTAAGTTAAGAATTTGAAACCACCTAAATGGTGGCGGAGCAATTTTTAGATGTTAAAGAACTTGTACATATCACTTTTAGATCACTTATAAGTTAGTAAGGCAGAGTTATGAGTATATTTAAAAAGGTCAATAATCCTCAGTGTCCCATAGGAAAACACTAATCATGGCGGGTGTGCCAAAAACATAAAGTTTTAAAATGGTCCCGCCCCTCACTAAAAATATTTATAAGTATATGCACTTACTGTTTTGAGTTCAGAATTATCCAACTGAAGTAAAATAAACTTATTTCCGAGGTTTACAGCTGTTTAAGTAGTATTAAATGCTCCACAAAGATGCACACACTTCCCATCCTGTTGACACAACATGGCGGTGGGGCAGAAAACATGATTTTTTAATTTGAAGGGCGCGGTCATTAAAATTGTGTTAAAGATAAAAACTTTCAATGATTCTTGTTCAAAAATGTTTATAATAGGGGGGGGGGGCATGCAGCCTCCCCCTCCTAAAATCATTTGTAGGTACTCAAATAAATAAGCAAAGTGAGAGCAAAATCACAGTAACCAACACACCGAGAGCGACCACAGAAAAATGAAATGCCCATTACATAAGATTTAAAGTAATCACAGATATAAATTTGGGCTTAAAAGATTTGTAACACTTTTTATAATTCAGATAACTTATAAATATGGATGAGAAAATTAATATGGGAAAAATATGAGCAAAATTAGGTGCTTCAGTGAGAGCCAAGATGGCGGATTCAGAGAAGAGAAAGCCATGTATAAGAGTTAGGGCAAAGATAAAAATATAAAAGCTTATAACTCTGAACCGATGGACCAATTTTGATCCGAATTGGCTCATTTTGTTCAGTTTAACTTTAAATTAGTGAATTTCCATAGTACGAGCTTGCGACTAACCTGGGGACTTTATCTCAGCTCCTGGACATGGGAGCTCAAATCCTGTGCGTACATTCGATTGTACAGTCGGCCCACCCAACAGGGCTCGGGGCGATGAAGCTACCGAACGACTCCTGCTACTTCGAGCCCATTATTACTCTCGGTCGGCGGCTGGGGGTGGGCGGGTGGAGCGCGGAGAGCGGCCTCTCTTCGTCCGCAGCCCTTTATTCTTCTACTCTATCCCGGCTCTCTAGCGAAAGCGAGGTTGAAAAAATAATCAAAAATTGAAACCGGACAAATTTAAAAGGGAAATTACATAAATTAAAGACACCGAAAAGCTGGAAGTGAGAGTGGATGGGTAGACCTCCACGGCGAGCGGCATCTCTTCGTCCGCAGCCCTTTATTCTTCTACTCTATCCTGACTCTCTAGCGAGGTTGAAAAAAATATTAAAAATTGAAACCGGACAAATTTAAAAGGGAAATTACACAAATTAAAGACACCGAAAAGCTGGAACGGAGGGTGGTTGCGTAGACGGCCGCGGCGAGCGGCCTCTCTTCGTCCGCAGCCCTTTATTCTTCTACTCTATCCCGACTCTCTAGCGGAAACGAGGTTGAAAATAAAAAATTGAAACCGGACAAATTTGCTGTGTACGCTAGCTATATGGCATTTGATGTTGGCTAGCATTATGAAGCATATAATAGTATGAAAATCTAGCAGACAAAGCAATACATATGAATAACTAACCTATTTTTGTTGCTTCTAGCATGAATTTCGACATCGTTGCTTATCTGTTTTAATAAGTAGAATTGTATGCCTAAAAGTCTAAGAGATACTTTTACTTTGATAATTTTATATGACTAGCTGACTTTGCTTACTTCGCTCATTGATTTCTCTAAAAGAACCTTGAATGAAATAAGATATGTCTAGCAAAGATGAAATGTATTTGCGTATTTTATAGTATCTTTGTTATCTTGAATTTCACGCTAAAATGGCTGCTGATATATGCCAAATATTCTCAAATATTTTACCCCACTTTTAAACCCCTTAGGCTGACTGAGAGATATTATATTCACTTCCTTCTGAAGAACCACTCTCTGAATCCACCATATAAGCCATTTTGACATGGAACAATAACTAACGAACGCCGATATTACAGCAAATTCGAAAATAATAGAACTAGTTACTAGAAATAAAAAAAAACGACATCCCAGAATATACCGACGTGCAAGTTGCGACAAATTCACTTTCAAGGATGAAAATTTTCTTCGCGTCTCATGACATGCGATGCCGACCGTAATCTGGATAAAAACGCCGAACGTATGACATGCGACGCCGACAGAGAAAGGGTTAAGAGTCATTAATCGGGCCCAGGAACGCCGGGCATGTCAACTTGTAAAAAATGTTTGTTAAATTGTAAAAAATAATAACAAAGTCTTATTATACAACGAGAAAATTTATCTTGAAAAACTAGTTTTGATATTTTTTTTCAAGTCCAGGTTAGAGTTCCGCACGGGGCGTGTTTATCAGACCCATATTCCATTTTTTGCTTAAAGTCAACCTGAAACCAGAACTGAACACGACGAAAAAATTCGTTTACACGAAATCCGACCTGGAACCGACTCGCATCATCCCGAAGCCGACCCGAAACCAAACTAAATGAAAATTAATCCACATTTTAATGCAATTGAGGAAACGTAGTCTATAATGACATCTATTATAATAATTTTATCATTTTTATATAAAAGGGAATACATATACACTCATTAACATTCAAATATACTTTTTTTTTTTTTTTTTTTTTTTTTTTTTTTTTTTTACAGAAGTAAGAGGACTGTTGTCTTGAAAAATCGGGTCAGCCGAACAACCCAACCCGAAATATTTCAAGATAACACGACCCGCAACGAAAATAATTATCATGAACTTGTACCGACTCGTACCGTGGGTCGGGTAATATCAGATTATCCGACTCGATTTAGCACTCTAATCCAGGGGTGGCCAACTGTGGCACGCGCCACACCACTAAAATTTTACAGTAATCAATGCCTTATCTAATCACCGAATCTCTGCGATTCAAGAAATCGAATTTTTCTTTAAAATTTTAGTGGTATTAGGCGTGCCACTGTTGGCCACCCCTGCTCTAATCCTTCTTGAGTCATCATTTTTTCTTTATTTTGCTAATTATTGGGTCGATCGAAAAGTCGCGTTGTGTAGGGAAAATCAATTCGTACCGGAAAATTCTATCATTTAACTATTAGACATTGATTCCGATATCAAATGTCTAATAATTATCGGGCAGAATTTTCTGGTACGAATTGATTTTCCCAACACGACACGACTTTCCGATTGACCCAATAGGTTGTTTATCGATTAGATGGCTACCAACTTTTACGCTTTTCTTTACCACTAAAATTTAAAAGAAATTTTTACTTTATTAAATCGCAGATTTTGGCGATTAAATGAGGGAAAAAATTCTATTAAATTTTAGTGGTCAGAAAAAAGCGTAAAAGTTGGCAGCTAAGCGATAATAACTCAAACTAAAAGATATTCGTAAAAAAATAACATATATATATATAATAAATTGAAAATCCATAAAAAAGGATCATATTTTTGGTATGTCATGAAAAAAAAAATGGTTTAATTTTCAGGTGTAATTTGTAAAGAATTTAATTTCATTTACTTAAACAAAACTTCGTTAAGGAAATCCTGCCTACATTAAAATGGCCGTTTTCGTGAAATTTTTTTAAAAAATTTTTCTATTATTTTACTTGAAAAAGCAATCCTTTACGATTCCAAATCTGTTTTAGATTTATTTCTATGATTAATAGAAGAAGAGTTATGGCCAATTTAATAAACAGGAAGTAATGAGTCAGATAACAAAAGTATACGTAGTAAGGCCAAGAGAAATGTAAACAATGTCATTATGTTTCCTTTTCTTACGTTTTTTACATAAAAATATTAATAAACTTTGATTCACACTTCTAGATTAATTTTGTATGTATCTGAAAGATATAAATAAAATCTTTAAATGCGATTTCTGGAAAACCGATTTTTCCGTTATTTCCATATACGAAAAACATTATTATATAAATCTTTTCATCATATTCCAGCGGAATTTTTTCAGGATGCTTTCCCTATTGCTCGCTATGTTCTGAACTAGAATCTAAGCTTTATGTGATAAAGTCATATTTTTATAGGTACTCTTAATACAAAAAAGTGTAATTTTTATTAAAAAATATGTATTTTTTCACAAATTTAGAAATATTTCAGTTAATTTTGAAGAAATTGTAAAACGCCTAGTTCACTGCATAGGTAAGTGTAATATCAGTATATAGTTCAAAGAAAATCAAAATACATTTGGTTGAATTGAATGTACCACAGCCCCTTGAATAGTGGGCCCGAGCGCTGACACAAAAATGGCGGCGGTCGTAGGCGGATTTTTTTAAGCGTTTGTACAGTCCCCTGAATTTTGACACTATTATTTTTCAAAAGCTTTCATTAATTTATTTAACCTCAGACAAATAAAGCTGAAAAAAAATACTGGTGTTCAAATTCAAGAGATCGTACAACCGCAAAAATAATCCGCTTACGATGGCAGCCATTGTTATGTCAGCGCTCAAGCCTGGTATTCAGGGGGCGGTGAGAGTACGCTGTCTGGCCTAAGCATGAAATTTTGCAAGAAAAATTGCAAAAAACCCCCCAAATTTTAAAAGGTTATGTAGAACTTGCCAGGTTTCAACTAAAAATATGTGCATTTATTCAATATTGTACATTAAAAAAAAAAAAAAAAATAATAATAATAAAAAGCGCTCCGAACGTAGGCAGATGCATTAACATATTCAAAAATTACAGTGGCAAAACTTCTGAGGAGTAATGTTTCTAGATCAGGGGTGGCCAACAGTGGCACGCCTAACACCACTAAAATTTTACAGAAAAATTCGATTTCTTGAATTGCAGAGATTCGATGATTAGATAAGGCATTGATTACTGTAAAATTTTAGTGGTGTGGCGCGTGCCACAGTTGGCCACCCCAGTTCTAGATAATTGAGTTTAATCTTTAACCAATTTCGGCACACAAAAATTCTGTTCGTAAAATAATGAAATGATCGACTGACAGCAGAATTTACATACGAACTTCTTAAAAATTAAAAACCTGTTGTATTAAACTTTCATCAGAAAATCAAAAGTTTATTAAGATATTCTTGGTGCCGTTTGTAAATTTGGAATGAAAATTAGATGGTCCCGCACTGGGATCACTATGCCGGAAAGGGTTAAGAGTTAAGTTTCACAAAATTAAAAAATATATAAAATAAGGTATTTAGATTCATACTTATTAAAATATTTACTAATTTTCAATATTTTAGTTTTTACTTGTATTGCAGATGTGCCACATAAGAAAAGGCTGATGTATCATACAAAAATTGTATCGCTGATTTTTTTCATTACTTCTCCTGTCCATTCATAGAATCATATATAATTTTTTCGAAACAAAATTAAAAAATCATCACTCTAAAAAGAAAAAAAAAACGGACTAAAGAACGGAAATAGTACAGGCAATCGAGACGCCAGTACTATTTCTGTATTTTAACGGGAAATTTCTTCCATAAATTACAGAAAATTTTCTGCTTTTTCTGTAATTTATGGGAGAAATTTCCGTTAAAATACGGAAATAGTACTGGCGTTTCGTTTGCCACGCCACTACTGCTTCCGTTTTTCAGTCCGTGGGTTTTTTTTTTTTTTTTTTTTTTTTTTTTTTTTTTTTTACAGTGATGCATTTAAGGGTGCATTACAGTGATGCATTTAAAGTTTTGCCTCCGTGGGTATCATCAGTCGTTCAACATTTGCGACTGTAATTTTCGGAATTTTCATATCGAACTAACTTACGACATTTTTAAACGTTCAAATATTATATAGAATTATTTAAAATATTTTTAGGTCATTTCAAATATTTCCGGTCCCTCTTTTCCGAAATTGGGCAGCAAAGAAGCTCATTTGTTTCAGGTACGTTCCGCAAATAGTGGAAACACATTGTTTTTGATGTTCGGAGTCTGAATGGTACTTTTCGAAATAGTTCCTGAACATATGGAAAATTTTTCCGTTATCGCTTTATGAGTTTGCATTAAAATTTAGTAATCATTTTTGCTATATTGGATATATGGATTTTCGCTGCTATATTTTTGTTACAATGAAAATAATAAAATTTCTAATGTTTATTAAATTTGTTTAGACAAACAGAACAATCGATAAAGAAAATTTTATTTTTTAATAAAGTTTTTAATACTTTTTTTCATATCTTTACTCCATATTTACTATACACAGAGTCTGATTAAGGCAAGGACAAATTTCCATCTCCGTATAAGAGTAATTTTTGCTATATTTAAACGCAGAATCTCCGTCTTTAGTAAAGTAAAAATTACTATTCAGATATACTTGTGGAAACTTTTCCCTGTGGTAATCAGATTGTGACTATAGAAACAAATAAAGAAAAAAATAATTTAGCAGGGATTTTTATATTTGAGGACGTGAATTTGAAAACTCGCCTTATAAAAAATTTAAAAAATCGAGTTTTCTGTATAAATGTATTCTATAGGTGAACTTACATCGAAAAAACACTACAATCTGAAAAAAAAAAAAAAAAAAACTAGTTTTATTGTGTATTTGGGGCATTCTCATAATCTTTTCACTTTTGGGAGAAAAAAATCTGGCAAAATTAAATTTACTAAAATAACATTTTAATCTGATAGACGAATGCCTTAATGATTCAAAATAAAGAAAAAAATGGTCAGCAGCGAAATTGTTTTTATTTAACTGAGGTTTAAGTTAAACTTGCGAGTTTAATTTTCCGTACCATCTTACCCCTATAACTTTTTATTTTCTTTTAAATTTTTACTTATAATGAATTTGCATAGTACCCACAGGACATTCAAAATAAGAAATAATAACAATGTAGTACTTTTAATACAGAATTTTTGTATAACATTGTCTTAAAGGGGTGTTAAAGAAGGGGCGGTAAGGTAAAAATAGGGGATGGTGTGGAAAAAAATGGACGAAATGGTAAAAAAAGGGACGGTAAGGATGGAACGGTAAGGAAAATTACCACCTATTTTTAGGAAAATCATGTTAAGACTAAGTGATAGCCACAATGTTCATTGATTTTTAGAAACAGCTGTTAACATTGGATTAAATTAATTTTTTTTATTTATTCATCTCGAAAATTGCAGGAATAAACCTTGGAGACGGTGAGACTACCAATAAAGCCACGATGCTTGAAATTGATATTTAAATGCTGATTTAAATTCTACAGTAAATTTACTGCCAAAGAATTTTAGACATTATATCTCTAGCATACATTGCTTTCTGCATTCTAGCATTCTGCATGAGAAAAAACTTGAGAAAAAAATTCTGTGGCTGCATCTGAAATGATTTTCTGTTTAATTTTAGAAGAGGGATGGTAAAGAAACTAAAACACAGGGACAGAGTTTAAAAAATAATAACAACCTTAAAAATGCGTGCAGGTTAATTTTTAGCTACATATTTATATAAAACAATAGTTCCAGTTTCAGAAAATAATTACATCGAATTATTTTTATTAAAACAATTTTACCCAGACAGCTCCAAACTTAAAAATCAGCATCAGGGACACGGGACGGTATAGGAGTTTTCCAGGTGTTTGGACCCCTAACCAGTGGTGTAGTCGAGGGGGGACGCAGGGGGACGGCGTCCCCCCCACTTTTTTATTTTACCTCGAGCTTCCCCTTACTTTTTATTTTCAAGGTGGACGCTAGAGACGCGGGAGGACGCAGACTTTCAAAACTTATTAATTTTTTTTTAAATGAACATACCAATAAATTAACAGTTTTAGAAATAAGGTAAAGTTTTTTAATACATTTCAACAAAGTTGAAAAGTGTTTACTGAGCTGGTTCGACTATTCACATTTTAACTTCCATAAGTTTGCTTGAATTTCGGCAAAATTTTATGTATAATTTTGAGGTTCAATGTCGTATATCACTATTGTAAATGATGTGTATAGCATCAGTATTTTGTTTACGCGAAAACAAAAAGAGAGTTCTTTCATATTACGCTTTATTGACAGAAATTCTTTAAAACAGACATTAACGAAGGTATAATAGTTTAAATATTATGATGAAAATGACATTTGAAATTCGTTACATGTTCCCTATCGGAAATAGCATTTATCGTTCGTTTACAGGGACATTAAAAAATATTTCTAAACGGCATGATCCTTTAATGATAATTATTTGAAATGCATGGAAAACTATGGGAAACGATAATATGGAAAATGGTGCACGAAACATTTATAATACATTTACGAGGCCACATAAAAGAATCATCACAATTTCATCTATGGGTTCAGTTGCTGAAACGTGCTTTTTATTATATTATCAAGGCTCCCAACACATTTTAGTCCCCCAAAAGTGGGAAGGGGTCATTTTTATTTAAAAAGGGGACTTAAAGGAACCATTTATATTAAAAAGGAGGACTAAAAAGGGCCATTTGTCAAAAAATACTGCACCGAGTTTTCCCAAATATGCAAGCAATTTTTATTTAAATACCCAGAAAATATGTTAATTCGTTATCTTTATAAAGATAGTCATTAAGCAATGCACACAGCTTTATTTAAACGTACTTAAATATTCTACGGCAAGAACATAGAAAGTGTTCGATATTGAGCACTCACCTTCATAATTGTCTTTAAAAAAGCATGAACTTTTCATTCAAATTGTTGAGTGTTAAAATTTTAAATTAGTTTAACATATATATTGTTAATTATTAAACTTAAACATTAATCATATTAATTTAAATTTTAGTTCTTTTCTACACAAAACTGAGATAAGCTATGATGTTCACCAGAAAAAGCATAGCATGGCAACGGTCTCTGGGGAGTGATCAAAACCATTATTGAATCAACAGTTATTCATAATCATCTTAAATATTAAATTTTATGAAATTCCATCCCAAACATGCCGAGATTTGGCTATCACGGAAATAGTTAAAAATGTGACATAATAGCACCACCTGTTGGGCGAAATACACCAAAATGTAATCAGCATCAATTTATATCGAGGGTTAATTGAATGAGAAATTTGGTGAAATTTCATACCAGAGATGCTGAGATATAGATATGCAAATTGTGAAAAATGCAGCATAGTAATGCAGCCTGTTAGGCCATATACACCACAGCCTGATTAGCACTTGTATGTGAAAAGGTCTAATTAAATATGATATTTGATGAAATTCTATGCTTTAGTTTATAGAATAGAGTGTATACGATATATATCATATACAGAGAGAAATTAAAAAAAAAATTGTCAAATCATATTCAGGTCAACATAAAACGTGTAAATCCATCAAAAATATTCCAATAGATTCTTTTGATAAAATTATATTTAAGAAGTATAACCAAAAGAAGAATAAATTTTAAATAAGATTTCCTTTAATAGAGGGATATGCTTCTACATCAAAATCGAAAACAAAACTAAATCTATAATAATAAAGATAGAGGTTGGTTTGT
This sequence comes from Maratus speciosus, assembly GCA_963932465.1. Lineage (NCBI taxonomy): Eukaryota > Metazoa > Arthropoda > Arachnida > Araneae > Salticidae > Maratus > Maratus speciosus. Next base: position 197,359,453 of record OZ010796.1, on the reverse strand, counting down.
ATGGTCTATGTTCTATATGTGCTGAACAGACTGCTGCACATACAACTACAAGATGGAGGCGAGGTACATCTATGTCTAAAATTATGCACTTCGAAGCCAGTTTTCGGATTCTTTTTTATTTAATTTTTTTGCGATTTTTAGCCTTTTTTTCGTTACCGTTCACGCTGATTTTTTTTCCACCTTAATGAAAAGAATTCAATTTCAATTTTTTAGTCTAATAGTAGTAAATTTTGTCCTGTTTTCAACTTTTTCAATAAAGTTTATTCAGAATTTGTACAGCGATTTATTTTGGCGAATTCTTTTATGTGAATTTCAGTTTTTTTTTTCGCGTTTCGTTTCAATTTTATGACATTCGAAAAAGGAATTTGGTTTCAAACCCTTAGCCTTAATGTAATAGATTTTGTCCTTTCGCGATTACGTCCTCAGATTGTAATTTTTACCGTTTTTTTTTTAATTATTTTTCGCGACGATTTTTTCACATTCGTGAAAGAATTCCTTTGACAATGTTATAGCCTACTTAGTAAATTTTGTCTTTTGTTATTTTTATGAATTTTTAGCGATTTTTATACATTTCGCTGCGATTTTCCCACATTAGTAAAAGGAACCCTGTTTAAATTTTATAATAATATTGTCTTCTTTTCAGTACAGCATATTCGAATTCGCACAGTGATTTTTGAATCTTTTGCAATTTTTTATGTGATTTTTAGAGTTTTTTTGCCTGTTCCAATCTCAGTATAATATATTTTGCCCTCTCTTCAATAAATTTGTCTCGGAATTCGTTCATTCGGTTTCAATCCTCTGGTAGTTTAATGTAGTAAATTTTGTCCTCTGCGATTTTTGAATTTTTAGTGATTTTTAATGCGATTTTCATTGAGTTTAACGTTTTACTGCATTTCGTGGCGATGTTTTGACATTCATAAAAGAATTTTGGTTACAATTCTATACTATACAAGCCCACTATAGCAAATTTTGCCCCCTACGATTTTTAGAGTTTTTTACATTTTGCGGCGATTTTTTCACATTAGTAAACTTTTTGAATTTTTTTTTTCAGTCACCGAAAAAGGACGAAGTGGACCTTTTTCTAAAAAGAGAACTTTATGGGCGAAGGAGCACCATTTGGGAGCTCTGCATTATGCATTTTATATATTATTGTTTACATTATGCTGAACAAAACATTAATTAGGTACGTAAATGATATTTGTATACAGAGTCACACACACACAAAAAGAATTCAAATACACTATCTTCTATGGCCGGATATTTATTGAAATGCGTTTTGTAGCTGGTTTAAATTTTAGTGTGTTATGTGATGCGCGTATAATTATTAATTTCTATATATGGCCACTCAAAATAATTCAAATGAATACATTACCAGTTATAAGCAATTATTGCCTGATGTTTGTTTAAACTAAACGAAATTTTACTTTTGATAAAAAATGCTGCATATGCTTTTCAATAACACATTGCTCTAAAATTAATTTTATAAACATTTGTGAACAATTAATATATTGGCAGGTATACAGGTGTTCCATAAAGATTGACACGCTCTTTAATTTTTTACTTTTTGGAGATAAGTAGGGAATGTAGATAATAAAAATGCTTAAAATAAGATAGTAAAATAATATTGAAATATTATGACAGTGGAATAACACTATCGTTAATTTAAAAGAAAATGCATACATATATTTTTTAAACTTTTATACTACTCTTCTATTCAAAATTTGTGAGTTAGAAAAATTTTATTTTTGCTGCAACAAAATCATTAAAAAACTATTTACTCCAATCTAAAACCACAGGCTTACTCAAAATTTAGAAAATGGAAAATCATGGGATGGCTGCTGACACGAAAACTAGAAAAGTATAAAGAGTCGAGAAATTTTATGAGAGCAAGCATTTCTGAAAAGTCCTCTGAGAGAGTAAAAGTAATACATATTATTAAACTGTGACAAAATTAAATATATTGCTGTTGTTTAAAAACAATTTTTCCCTTTTATTTAAATATTTAATTAAAATTAATTTGAAACACTCTTATTAACTTGAAAACTAATTTATCACGAAAGTGCTTCTTAAATATCTCACCTGGTACAAATATAAGTGTTATTTGGTATCGAAACTCTACTTCAAAAAGCCATCTTTTAAAAATTTCTGCTCGACTACTTAATCACTTTATCGAATGCCATCAATTCAAATAAATTTTTAATTATAGTAGATGTTATTCTTGTTAATAATGTGGTAACATTCACTGCGCCGCACAGTGGTCCCAAATCGGGTTTATGTGGCCAAAAATCAGAAAATCGAAGTTTCGTATTTCAAAATGAAATAAATTCCACAGTATTTAGAAATTTCTGAATATTTATATTCTTTAATATTTTGGTTTTATAAGCTCACATGAATTCGCATCGCTTATGTGAAGTTAGGAGTTTTGAGCGTTTTCTGCTGTTGCGTGAATTTCAGGCAAATTTGCTGCATTCACACCCTAACTAAGACCTTTTTAGATAGTTTGTCGTTTTTTTCTTTGCATTTGTCTGAAACAACATTAAATTATATATTTAATTTGATTTTTCGATTGCAAAAATTAAAAAAAGAGGAATTTTTTAAGAAATACATAGTTTTAAGGAATTTTTGTACATAAAAACTGATATATAAGAAAAGTCCCTCCGAGTTCCTCGGATTTTCATAGTACCAAATCTAGAATGAACCTTCTAAACTCATATCCCAAGAGATTCATTGCGACTTTGTGGGAACCAGTAGTTTGAAGTTCAAAATTGGATATTGCCAGTATTAGTCCAAAATCAGTAATCGGGTTTGAAGTCAATCTAATTTTCGCACTGACCCAAAATTGTCAATTTTTATATAATGCAACATTCTGATTAACATAACTTTGTCAATTTCATTTTTTTAATTCGCGGGGGGAATGGGGGGGGGGGGTAAGAGTTGGGGATATATATTTTTTTTAATATATTTTTTTATTTGTTTTTACAATTTTTCCCTTGCTTTTTTCGTTTATATCAAAAATAATATTAAACTTGACCTTATTTTAAAACGTTTCTGAAAGGTTATTTAATTTTTTTTTTTTTACTTTTTTTCTATAAAAAGTTATAAAATTGCTTTGTATTAGAAATAGCAGATTTTATTTGTAAAAAATTAAAAACTTTTGGGGATGTTAGACATTTTATACCAGAGGAGGGAGGAGGGGGAGGAAGAATTAGACATTTGAAATATACTGAAAATGTAGATGAATAAATATTTATTTCATATTACAAAAATAAAGCAATAAAGGCAGAATCTTCATTTTTTTATTGGAATTTCAAAGGTATTATTCTCTGTGTAATAGAGACAGTCAAAATATCGGCGATAATCGGAGGATAATCGGCGCTCTACTGTATTTATTTTCAAGTTTCTTATAAAAAAACAGCTTCAGATAAGTCGTGATGAGACGATTTTAGAGGGCTTTCCATCAATTTATGGCATTAAAATGTTAATAATAATAATAAAAAAAAAAACGTTTTAAGCGAGCATGTAAGTCTTGAAAATACATAAGTGCCATATTTTAAGTCTCTTGAGAAATCGTGAGGAAACTGAAATTTTAGAATGTTCTTTCCGCCTTTCTCACCGTTAAAATTCTAATTTTTGAAAAAAACAATCAAGTATTGCATTTACACATTAGAAGTTACTAATTTAAAGTTTCTATTTTAAGGGTTTTTTTAAAGAAATCTTGACGAAACGCAATTTTTTGAAATGTTATGTAGAAGGATATTTATCTATTTCCCGTCTCATCATTGAGTACTAATCATATCCCTTCGGACCAATAAAAAGCATTATTTATCGATTATCTTCGGCCTTGGTCACACTTTTGATATTTTGTCTCACGTAAACAAAACTTATTTGTTACTTCTGGTCAAAAAATGGTTTAAAAATTGCCTAGATGCGAAAAACGTGTTGAATTTCTCAGTGGCATATAATTACAGAACATTAAATAGTCTATTCATTATGTATAACATACATTCAAAATTTGAGCCGAGTCAAAAACACCGTTTGAACGCTATCATGCTCAAACACACATCATGAAGAAAAAAAACTTTGGGAGTCTAAAAGGAAATACCAACATACACACATAGAGAATTGTTGTAAAAATAGGCAAAATGGATTCAGGGGGGTTCAAAAAGTAAAGATATACCAAAATTTCATAGTCTTATTTTTCTTTTCCATGATTACAATAAATTCCTTACTCTACATCTGACCATAAAATAAAAATGCAATAATTTTCAATGCTCTCAGTGGAAAACAGTTATTTTATACCTATTTCCAAAATAAATAATGAAAAACAAATCCTAATAAAAATTTCATTGTTGAATTACGAATTCTATTCGAAAAATTTTCCGTCATGAAATAAGGTTTTAAATTTTTGAATTCTATAGCAAGCTATTTAATGTCCAACAGATAAAGAAACTAATTAAATTAATTTAAATTTGATTTTTAAATTTAAATATAATTTTAAATTCAAATTTAATTTTTCAATTACTTTTCTCTGCAATTGAAAATAAAAAGAAAGATTCAAAATAAAGTTTGCCCTATGTGTGATACATACCCTAATGTTCGAAACTATGAGCGTCCCCCACTTATTCTTCCAGGACTACACCACTGCCCCCAACATCGTCCAAAACTTATTTATCTCGTTAATATTGTTTTGCAATCATGCAATGGGATGTTTCCCAGTATATGAAATAAAAAAAAACACAAAACAGTGTATTAAAATAAAAAATATTATTCAGGGACATGAAAGTCAAAAGTTTGTGAGAATGCCCCATTTCTGTCATCATACTTTAGTCTAGGTAATAGGGAATTTTACATAGCAAAATTAATGGTAGTTCTGGAAATCGGCTTACTTTGTGTTTTTTGGGTCGCTGAATCCGAATTTGTAACTTCCTACCAAAATTTACCCCGGCAACTCCCCCAAATTTTGGTAAAAAGCCCCCCCAAAAGGTTTTTATTAAAAAAATCATTTTTTTATTGTTTTAGGGGAAAAGTATCTAGAAATTCAGAAAGTTTCAAAATTTTCAACAAATTAGATATATGAAATTATGACCTAGGATGAAGACGAAGGGGGGATCTGCCTCGGAACATGCGCTCGGTGCTGCGTGGACGAAGTTGCGCAATTCCACTTAACCCCTCACACGTTTACATTCGCCCTCCCATCTCACCTCCGAACTTTCCTTATAAGGTTTACTTTAAGTTTTTTGGGTCGCTGAATCCGAATTTTTAACTTACCCCCAAAATTCCCCCCCGACCCCCCCCCCCCAAATTAGTTGTTATTAACTTAAATTTCTTATTGTTTTCGGGGAAAAGCATTACGAAATTCAGAAACTAGGCAAAATTTGCAACAAATAGGATATATGATATTATGACGTAGGATAAACGGGGAGAGAGGGGTCTGCCTCGGAACATTCCCCGCGCGCTTTTCTCAAAAACCAAATTTTTTCAAAAAATCAATTTTTTGGGAGGTTGCCGGGTGAAATTTTGGTGTGATGTTACAAATTCGGATTCAGCGACCAAAAAAAACATAAAGTTTGTCGAAATCCAGAACTAGTATTAATTTTTCCAGGTAAATTCCCCTATCGCCTGGACTTCATAACTTAGTGTACGTAGCGCCGCAGTGCATGTTCAGAGGCAGCCCTCCCCCTCCCCGTTCATCCTACGTCATAATGTCATGTATCCTATTTGTTGCAAATTTTGTCTATTTTCTGAATTTCGTAATGCTTTTCTCCCCTAAAAGAATAAGAAATGTAAGTTACAAACAACTATTTGGGGGGGGGGGGGGGTGTTCGGGGGGGATTTGGAGGGGGGATAGTTAAAAATTCAGATTCAGCGACCCAAAAAACTTAAAGTAAACCTGATAGAGAAAGTTCGGAGGGGAGATGGGAGGGCGAATGTAAACGTGTGAGTAGTTAAATGGAATTGCGCAACTTAGTTCACGCTGCACCGTGCGCATGTTGCGAGGCAGATCCCCCCTTCCCCTTCATCCTAAGTCATAATGTCATATATCTAATTTGTTGAAAATGTTGTCTACTTTCTGAATTTCTAGATATTTTTTCCCTGAAACAAAAAAAAAATTGATTTTTTAATAAAAACCTTTTTGGATAGGCATTTTACCAAAATTTGGGGGTGTTGCCGGGGGAAATTTTGGTGGGAAGTTGAAAATTCGGATTCAGCAACCCAAAAAACATATAGTAAGCCTTTTTCCAGAACTACCATGAATTTTGCGGTCACTATTGCCTGGACTACTTGCCAACATTCCCTTAAACGTCCGTAAAATGTGAGTTAATTTGATCCAGGTTAATCACGTTTCGAACCAGAAATTTACTAAAGAAATTAATTCAAATAGTTTTCATAGAGAAACATGATTTTAAATATATATTGATACATCAAATAAATTTTCTGGTTAGTAACACGTATAACCTGGGACAACTTAACTCACATTTTACGGAAGTTTAATGGAATGTTGGAAGGTATATGTCATTGTAAAATCTTGGTTTACAATGAAAACCAATGTTCGCAGTCAGAGGATTTATTTATACGGATAAGGGGAGTTTTGAAACTTACGTCCTCATTTGTATTTACATATTTCTTTTTAGAAATCTTTATGTATTTGTACATTAATTGCGTAATCTTGTAGGCAGTGTTGCCAGATTGGGGATTTTTAAAATTATTTGACTGGATTTTTAAAATTATTTGAATTTTATTGGGGATTATTTGACTGCCACCACTTTTTAAAAATAGTATAATTCGCCTTATTTTTCAGAATTTTTAATCTATTTTTAAATAAGCAGAATATTTCTATTTAAAAAAAAGTGGTGACAATCAACAATCTGGGGACAAAAAAATCCCCAATCTGGCAACACTGCTTTTAGGATAACGATAAATTGTAACGGTATTATTATTATTATTATTATTCACAAAAATATCTTGCATTTTAAACAATAGTACTAAAACTTTCGAAAGACTTTGCAGTTGTAATAAATTTTAAAAGAAAGAAAAATATCACTAAAATAATCAATGAATTAATCTATAAACAGACTCTCAGTCACGTGAACTATGTTGAACGTTCCCGAAGAAGGCTGCAATTATGACTTAAAATGTTCAATATTTGAAAAAGTCCAATAAAAAAAGAAACTTTCTGTTCCATTAAATTCTAAATATAAGAGATACTCTTTTAAGTAAATAACACTGAAAATTAAAGTTTAGAAGCAACAGAAAGTAGTTCTTGGAAACTCGCTAATGAATTCTGTAGATTATTTTCTGATAGTTTCACAAGCCGTTAAAGTTTCAGCGACATCAAAGAGAAAGGATTAATGGATTTATTTAAATATTGGAAAAGGACGTTTCCTTGCATTTTTTTGAGATTTTAATTTAACAATCAAGTTGATTTAGCATAACTAAAAAGCATATTTTTTTATTTAGATTATTTATTTATATCGAAGATGAATAATAAATACATTAGCACTTAAACTTTGAGGGGAAAAAACTGCATGATTTATACCAATTTTAAGTAAAATAACTTCATTGTATATATTTTAAATGCCTTTGAATTGATATATAATCCTTAAAAACGATGGCTTTCTCAAAGCATTGTTTAATCTGTTTTAATTTATTCGTACCTTAGCTTTATTAACCCTTAAATCATAGATGCCAACATCTCTTAATTATACCGGAGTCTGATCTAAAATTTGCATTGACAAACCAGAAAAAATATATAAGAAAACGTATCTTCTGTCTATGAGGTACATTTTCGATTTCATTTTGAATTTTTTAGTTAAATAAAATTTCTGGTTGAAAACGTGTTTATCTTTGATCAGACTCCGGAATAATTAAGAGATGTTGGCATCTATGCTTAAATACATAGTGATGTAAATTTCCATCACCTTTTCATTTAATTTAAATACATAAATTAAGTTCTTACAACCACTATATTTATATAAAAATATTAATCCTGTAAAAATTACAAAAATATGCTACCAAATAAAGTTAAAAATCTATCTTAAGATTTCTGGTGTCTAATCCTTAATACTTAATGTAAAAATAAAAAACACAATTCTAAAAGAATAATTCATGCAGTTAAGGGTTAATAAGTTCTTTTCTGAGTTGTCCTAAATTCAGTTTCGTTACAGTTTCCCCAGTAAAAATATAAACTAGCGGAAATGTAGATGCTTTCTTCCTCTTTAAAAGGCGTTTTTCATCTTGGAGATTAATTACTTAATTTAATCCTTTAGTGCGTAGCTTTGCATATATGCAAACAATAGTGTTTTGCAATTAATAGATTTTCTTTATTCGTATATACCTAATTCACAAGAGAAAATTAAAATAGCAATATGTGCTTTAATTAATAACAGACATTCCGTATTTAACCCCTTCGAGGGCGGTGGTTCATTTTTGGACCACTTAAGTTTAAATCCTAAATGCCACATTCGCAACAGAATATTGAAATGGAAATTTTCCGTATTATTAAGTACGTGAGTAAAAGCTTTTGCTTATTTTGAAATAAATTTTTTGCGGATTTTGGCGTCATTCACTCATTTCGGCATTTTACGAATAGAAGTACCTTGCCCCTGAAAGGGTTAAATAAAGCGAAATTAACCATTGAAACTTTCTGGTGTGAAATCAGATTCTCTGAACTACATATTTTCTAGAACGTATTCGATCATGGGAATTAAAGGTTTAAAGGTTAAGTTTTATAAAATAAATAATTATATAAAATAACAGAGTTATAAAAAAGAGGAGGAGACATAGAGCGTATTGCCTACCAGTTGCGAGTGAAGTAAGTCAGGCGGTTGTTACAAGATGGCGGCTGATTTCTTACATCGGATCAGAGCAAACTTCCACCAGTAAATTTTGAATAGAAAGTTTTGCCTTATTTTAGTGGCTGCTACATGAAATACAGGGTGGTTCAAATTAAAGTATCCCTGTTTCGGACGCACTAGTGAGAGAAGCAGTGGATGTCACTCTTCATATTTGGAGGATATACATATCAGACCATGGGAAACTGATTGGTGCAAAAAAAAAAAATAAATAAATAAAATAAATAAATAAATAAATAAATAAATAAAAATGTTCAATCAAAGGCCGCTAGGGGAAATGAGGCGCTGCGATCGGTTTAAGTTAAGGAAAATGTACCGAAACAAATAAGCAAAGATTACAAGGTGTTGGTAATTAACATTTAAGAAAAAAATTCCCACCACTAAATTTTTAGGGGTATGTCAGTTCCTTTTTATTAATGGTTCCTTGTGGAAAACAAGGTACTTGGAGACGTACTTATTAAAATATATACTAATTTGCAATATTTTAGCGTGAAACAGCCTCACGACAGTTGTTTTTACTTGTATTGCAGATGTGCAACAGAAGAAAAGTTTGACGTATTGTATGAAAAATGTATCTCTGATTTTTTTCATTATTTTACCTGTGTAATAAACCTTTCAGAGAATCATATGTAATTTTTTCGAAACAAAATAAAAAATAACGCATTTAAGGGTTAACCCTTTTGGGGGCAAAGTACTTCAATTCGTAAAATACTGAAATGAATGAATGACACCGAAATTTACAAAGAAGTTTATTTTGAAATACGTAAAACCTTTTTCTTCACGTACTTAATAAAAGAAAGATTTTCTATCCAAAATTCTGGTGTCAATGTCCCGTTTATGGATTAAAATTAGGTGGTCCAAAAATGAACCACTGCCCTAGAAAGGGTTAAAGAGACATAAGTGAAAATCAGACATTTCTTCAAGGTTTTCTTTTATTTAACATTATAAAGGCCGGATATTTTACTCAAGTTTTATAAATATATTATAAACCGGACCTTTTATTTCAAACAGTTCAACTTATTTATTTAACGTTTTTCTTGTGTCTTTTAAACTTATTTTATAAAGAAATTTCTTGTTCGAACCGAAATATATTCATATAGTAGGGGTCCAAGTGACCCCTCACGATACTTCTACCATCAAAGATTTCAAATGACGATGTAATTACTGAATGCTGTTTAAACGTTTTTAACCCATTCGGGACCATGGATTCATATATGAGGGGCTCACAACCATAGTAGACCACGTCCATTTAACACTAGAACCCCCATAGCGGTCATTTTGACCGGCACTAAATAAAAATGTTTCGATTCGAACAAGAAATTTTTTTCTAAAATAAGTTTTATCTGTGTGCCAAGGAAAAATACGTTAAATAAAAAAGATATACAAATTTAAATGAAAATTCTGGTGTAAAATACAGGGTGATTCTTTATAAAGTCGTGAAAGTAAAACCCTATAACAAAAGAACCACTGATCCAAATGACCTGAAATTTCACCAGTATGCTCCCAAAGCAATGGGAATTTTTTTGGTGTGTTAAAAAAAAAAAAAAAACTTAAAATTGCACCGACAGATGGCACTGTAAGTTAACAGAAACAAAGAATATCGTCAGTGGGAGGAAAATAATGGACGATACTTCAAGAAAAAGAAAACTTTATTACGCATATCAAAAGCATACGGAATGCAGTAATTGGGTAAAGATACTACGAACACCTTCGCAGAAACAGAACGAAATAAAAATATGGAGCAAAGCATTCATACGGAACTGCACGACTAACAGAAGAGATTTTCAGTGTGCTGTCCCCCGTTTTCAGCTACCAGTTGTAAACGTGAAACCGCATGTTCCACAACAAAGCAAAGAATATCCTGCTGGATGCTGTGGATCTGGTGCACAAGGCGTGCTTTCAGGTCAGCTAAGTTCGTAACACCATCACAATAAACAGCATTCATGGGTACCCCAGAGCCAGAAATCGCAGGAATTGAGATCAGAATAATGAACACGAGGTGTGCGTGCTTCAGGCAGGGACGTAGCTTTAGGGAGGGAGGGGGGGAGACTCCCCCCCCCCCCCAATATGTTCAAATAGTAGGGCGCCACAGAAGGTTTATGGGCGCCGTCAGGCGCCCATAAAAAAGTGTTTATCAGTAGTAAAAAGTAATTATAAAATTATTTTATTTTAAATGTAAAATTACAAAGTGAGTTACTTTTTACATGCAAAACTTGTATAAGGCATTCAATTTTATACCTGTTACTTCCGCTTCATCCCCCCCCCCTTATCCCAAAGAAAATTTATACATCCAGAATCAAAAAATTTGAAAGCAGGAATTGTAATCAATTGCAGGATAGAAGTACAATTATTTCCATCTTATCTCGGTAGTTGTTGGTCACCCTTGGCAGTAGAAAGAAAGTGCAAAGAAGTACTTGAAGGGATTAGAAAAGTTCGCAAATATGTTCAATAGTAGGGCGCCACGAAGCCCAGTGGCATAGTGGCAAGAGCATCTGTCAGCCGCGCTGCAGGTTGAGAATTCGACACCCGATTAGACAATCTTCACTTAGCCTTTCATCTCTTCGGGGTCGATGAAATTAATACCAAGCTTGCTTGGGAATTAAATACCGAGAGTCCCACGTTTGGCTGACCACCAGACCAGGACGTATGCTGTATAGCACCTCGGGACCCAGGGTCAAGAAAACAGGGATGGGCAGTGTCGGCCCAGATCCTTCATGGATTGTATGGCCACAGAGATTAGTTTAGTTTAGTAGGGTGCCACAGATGGTTTAAGGGGCCGTCAGGCAGCCACAAAAAAAAAAGGGATTTAGATTACTACATCTATTTCCTAACAAAAACAATTTATATATATATATGCGGAAGAAAAAATTCCGAAACAGAAATTGTAATCAACTGCTTGACAGTAAATGCAATTTGATCCTTAGAAATACAATTATTTCCTTCTCGTCTAGATTGGTCACTTTTAGCAGTAGAAAGAAAGAGTGGAAACAACTGAAAGTGACAGTAGGGGATGAGAACAGTTTTCCAATATATTCCAGTTGTAGGGCACCATATAAGGCTTAAGGGTGCTGCCAGACACCCTCAAAAAAGGGTTTAAATTACTACCTCTATTCCCCAACGAAAACAATTTATACATGCAGAAGAGAAACTTCTGAAAACAGTAATTATAATGAATTGCGGGACAGTAAGTGTAATTCGATTCTTCTTATCGCAGTAGTTGTTTAAAACCGCTGGTAGTAGAAAGAAAGTGAAAAGACATGGAAGTGACTGGAAGGGATTAGAACGGTTCACAAATAGGGTCAAGTAGACGGCGCTACACAAGGTTTAATGGCGCCGTCAGGCACCCTTAAAGAAATGATTTAAATAGTAGTTACAATTATTTGTACAGGTACTTTACTTTAAATGTTAAATTATAAAGTAAGTTACTTTTAACATACCATATTTGTATAAGAAATTTAATTTTAAAATTGTTATTACCTCTATTCCCTAACAAAAGCAATTTATATATGCGGAAGAGATAATTCTGAAAACAGGAATTGTAATCAATTGCGGGAGAGTAAGTGTAATTCGATCCTTAGCAGTTCATTTTATCCTCATCTCAGTAGTTGTTGGTCACTCTTGTATAGAAAGAAAATGCAAAGTAGCACGTCTCAGAGAGGGTGGAGGTTGTGTAGGGGACTGCACGGGCCGAAAGGGCATAGCCGGATAAGTACTGGAAACATGCCTTTCAATCAAATGTACTGATTTTTTACCCAGATGTGACTACATACCTGACAATGTATTTCCCCTAATATCACCCTATAAATATTGATATTTAATGACATAAAAATGTTTTTTCGATTTTTTAAAAAACGGTTTTTCTCAAAAACTGCTGCGTGGAATTTCATGCCATTTACTGAGGATATATAGATGCCAAAGATGCATAACTGGTAATTTTTGTATAATTTTCTGTTTATAAAAACTGTGTGAAATAGCGAAATAAAAATTTAAAAGAATAAAAATCATATCTTATGTTTATCCGAAAATTACCATTTTCTTGTAAAAAATTCTCCATATGTGCCCGTATATTTTATATAAATGCTGAAAGTTTGCGTTGGGTACTACATATAAATATTTACAAAAATGTATATTAAAATTATTAAAATTCATTTTAAGGCGTTATTTGGGGCGGAGCTACATAACTTCACCATCTGAAGAATTTTTGGAACAAAGTCAGCAGACAATATGTCAATGGATGTATTTTAGATTCCATTTAGCATATAAGCTATGTTTTTCAACATCATGTTCATTTTGAAATCGACAGTGTTGAGAATGTTACTAATGTGCTCATTAAAATTTAAAATACAGCAATTCTGTAACTGTTTATTCCAAAAATTCTTCGGGTGTAGAAATTGAGTAGCTCCGCCCAAAATAACGCCTTAAAATGAATTTCCATAATTTTAATATACATTTTTGTAAATATTTATATGTAGTACCTAACGCAAACTTTCGGTATTTATATAGAACATACGGGCACATATGGAGAATTTTTTACAAGAAAATAGTAATTTTCGGATAACCATAAGATATGATTTTTATTCTTTTAAATTTTTATTTCGCTATTTCACACAGTTTTTATAAACAGAAAATTATACAAAAATTACCAGTTATGCATCTTTGGTATCTATATATCCTCAATTAATGGCATGAAATTCCATTCAGAAGTTTTTGAGAAAATCCGTTTTTTTAAAAATCGAAAAAACATTTTTATGTCATTAAATAGCAATATTTATAGGGTGATAATAAGGGAAATATATTGTCAGATATGTAGCTACGTCTGGGAAAAAAATCAGGAAATTTGATTAAAAGGCATGTATCCAATGCTTATCCGCCTATGCCCTTTCTAAGATCGGACATGCCCTATTACAAAACAAAGCTATCTTGGTTGCTTTTAAAAACTAAAAGCCCGGAGTCTTTAAAAAATTAAAAACCAAGAACGGCTCAATTTCTACGAAAAAATCCGATTTTTCTTAACATATGATTAAGATTTTCTTTTAAAGAATGCTACATACATATTTATGCGAAATTTTTAGTAAGATAACTTCTAGCAAGAGTGCGCGATGTACAAAAGTACGCCGAGCAATTATCTAATCCCAAAACAGAGTTTTGCATTTACCTACAGTAATGACTGTCATTACACCGTTTACAACTGTAGCTAAATGCAAAACTCTGTTTTGGGATTAGATAATCGCCATGCATAATCTTGTACACACCACAGACTCTTTCACCACCTTACCCTATATTTCAGACTATAAGTACGCAATCCATAGAATACAGAATAGCAACATTAAAGAATACTTAAACGCTTAGTCTTTTACATTCAAATAAAGACTCATTAAAAGAAATTAGTTTAGAATAAATATAACAAATGGTTAAAAAACATATATTTTGAAGCTGTATTGCAAAAAAAAAAAAGAGATTTTTGGAAATATTTCTTCGTAATTCAGTAAAGTATATTTCCAAAGATTCCATTATCACTATTCTTTTTACAAAAAATAAATAAATTAAATTAAAAAAATGTCCTGTCCGTCGCGTCCTAGTAACAATTAAGTCAAAGTCCAGTCCGGCTGATCTCTACGTTGGGCATGTTAAATTTCTGTATTGTGCTGTCAAACTAGCATCGGTTCGTGCAACACATTTACAACCTATTTTGTTCCAACCAAGTCCATTGTAAACTGTTTATATTTCATCGTCTTAGTCCGATCCTTTTAAATTTGGCATAAAATGAACATGCCTTACGCAAGTCACCTCGCCAGTCTAAGCTCTGAGGAGCTCTTATGTGCATCGCGTCAAGCGGGACTGTTGTAAACCAGTGATGCCACCATGACACATTCTACGGGCCAAAGAAGAGCACCGCCGAACGCATGTCACTTTCCCTGCTCCCCAAACACCATTGAACGACATGGTCGCAACGACAGTAAAATCTAAGAACTCGAGGATTAAGCGGCGTAGTTCGGGGATCATACCTCCGAGTCCCTCGAGAACTTTGAGTGTACCAGGCACATATAGGAGCGCCGGGCCTTTGGTCATAACGCCAGGTTTCCAAGATATGCTAACTAGAGCTTCTGGACGTGAAAATCTACAGAGATAGGCACAAGCCCATTTCTTTAAAACTTGGTACATCGAAATCCTCTTAATTTTTTTTTATATGCCCGGGCCGTTTGAAAGTTTGACATTATTTCGTCCTGTACCGGACTCAGGCCGTGCAGATCCAGACCTTTAAGGTTGTCATATAGCAGTTCTCCTGAAAGAATCCTCTGAATAAAAATTTCCTCCACCTAAAGTTTGAATTCTTTGAATTCCCCTCTTGTGCAAAATGTGACAACAGTGCATTCCGGTCATTTGGAGAAATGTATTTCTTGAAGTGAATGTATATATATATATATAACCATTAATTAAACAATACTGACCACCATCAATAATTGTGATAGCATGAATGAATTTACAACAATACGGTGTCCCCAAACACTCTGAATGGATACCAAAAACATAATAAACAAGCTACTATGTATAAAATAAAATCCCATGTACTATATAACAAGAATTAATAATAAAGAAAAAAAGAAGAATATGGATTTCGATAAAAATAATTGAAAAGCTTATATATTGAATTACGTTATTAAGAATACAGAATTCAATTATATAAGCAAAATCATCAGTCGTTTTCTGTGAGAAAAAAGATATATATATATATATATATATAGTTAAAAAATTCCAATAGTTATTTCAAGCATTACCACAAACTGTAAACTTTAATTAAAGCACAAAATTAACTTAACCAAACCAAATAAGAACTATAATTTAACTTAATAAACAATCTTAAAGAAACACAACATAACCAACTTTAACTTAAACAAAACAACCATAAGAAACAAGGCAAATAACTAATTAAACATGGAGACAGGTTTGCGTGGCTTATGACACGCTAATACAGGGTTAAAACTGTTTTTAAGCATGCAACATTCCACAGATTTACCTGTCGAGACCATATTGAAAAAACGAATGAAACAAGATTAAAGCTAAATGAAACCGACCGACCGAAATCAATCCATATCAAAAGTGATCTGTTTCCACTACATTCCGTAAACCACACGCTTCGAGTAAAGGCATCAATTCACTTCTGTTCTTGCAAGTTCTTACATAATTATACGTCATATTTTTAACCAGACTCACAGGATAACCCTGTTTCACAGCAGTGACGTACCATTTAAGCATATCCTCATTCAAAATGTCACTATCCGATGTCAATCGGTTTAATCTGTTTAAACCGTTAATATAAATGTTTCTGAATACCGATATATGGACATTTGAATTGAAATTCAATATTGCAATTGTTTTAAAATTAAAATCGTCTCTTTGATCATAAACCGATGTAATTAAATTTCTGTTTTCTAATTTTAGATTTACATCTAAATAATTTGTATTGCAACTATTATGACTACCGGAAAGTTTCAATTCTAATTTTTTAGGATAATAGTTAAATTCATGGTTAATCTTTATTCCATTCAGCTCGACAATCAAAACGTCGTCTATATATCTGAAACTTATTATGTCTTTATGTAATTCACTTATATTTTCATATATATCTAGATACATGTCGGCCAAAATTGAACTGCAACTCCCCCCCATGGAGATACCCTTAATCTGCTTATATACCTTATTGCCCTCATAAATATATATATATATTTAAATTCTTAGTGTAGTTTAAATGAGTAAGTAATAGAATATTTTGTATGCTTTTTTTTAAATTTTATTAACAATAGTTTTTTAAAAAATATATAGTGTGGTTTATATTAGGTTTATAATTATCTATATATAAGGATTTGTTTGGTTTTGCTGTTAATAAAATTTTTTACATTCTAAGGCTTTCAATTGTTCATCTTGTGACATTTGAATAATAAAAATACTACTAGATGGCAGCACCAAAATTTGTCTTTTGACGATAAGTTATAAATTTTGCCTTTTGCAGCTCCTTTTCAGTTATAATTTCCTACACCAGGTGGGATTTTTTAGCTAAATTTTGACGATATTGTTAAATAGTAATTAATTAATTTAATAGTGCATTTTAGTGATTTTAAATAATGCAATTACTTTCTATTTATTTTATTTTATATTATATTAATTCCATTTATCATGGTATTTCAAAATGTATTAACTGCATCCTTTGGTATCAATTACTGTGATTTCTTAACTGTTTTATTCACCTTAATCTTTACGATATTTTGGTAGCCATGTGCGCGTGGATATATTGAAAAATACTGAAATATTAATCGGTATGGTGTGTATTATTTCTATTTTATATCCTATAAATATTTAAACAGGTTTTATTGATTTTTTCATTTCATATTATTTGTTTCTATTCTCTTTTCGTTTTTAATCTATTCACTTGATTATAATGGTTGTTCGGAGACAGAGAAAAATAATTTTTAGCTTTAGCTTAATTTTCTCACAGAAAACGACCATATTGCTTATATCATTGAATTCTGTGCCCTTGAAAACGTAATTCAATATGTAAGCTTTTCCATTATTTGTCGGTGTCCACTTTCTTATTTTTTCTTCCATAATAATTCTTATAATAAATTATTTGGCACTTTTTTATACTTACAGCTTTAATTCATAATATTACGGTTTTTGATGGTGGTAGGTTATGTTTAATTAATGGTTATATATATATATATATATATATATATATACATAAACTGGTGTCTCAGGCACGAATGCCTCAAGAGTAAATAAGCGGAAGAAATAAACTAGGTGTCTTTTTACAAAAATGAAAACAATAAAAAAATTTACGAAGGAAGCTGATTATGTAACTTAATTTATGAAAGATTTGTTTTAAATTGTCGATGATTGAGCAGAATGTAAGAGCATTTACTGTTGTTTACTTTAGTTAAAGCTCAAATTCCTTCCAAAATAATACTTTTGACACATTCGTAAAATCCTCATCATCTGTTCGCATACAAAATTTCACGTATTTTTAACCAGTTCTCTAAGAATCAAACAGCACTGGAATTTTTCTGTAAAAATCAAAACTGATATTTTAAACAGGCTTTCGAGACGTGATAGTGAGAGAAGTGATCACCAGGTAACAATCAACAGGGTTCGTACGGGTACCGTTATTTTCAAGGCCCAATATCAGAATTTTTTTACAGGAAAATAAATCTAGTTTAAACGGACGAAATTTAGCCTTATTTCAGGAGAGATTTTCCATAAGAATATACTGGTACCGAAGAATTTCTTGACCATGAAATTCAAGCACCCGTACGAACCCTGATCAAGCTACATGCGTGTTTCACATATTTAAAAAGAAAAGAAAGCTCTGCTCGTGGTTCGTTTGAATTTGAATATGAAAATCTGAAGTTTTGATGCATGTAGACCTAAAATCAACATTCTAACTGCGTTACATCAAACATTTTTGCATTTTGGAGAGGGGAAAAATTTAAAAAAATCCTTCTTAGAACAAAACTTTTTTAGAAATAAACTCATTTAACACTTTTTAACTTTGTTGAAAAGTTTATGTCTTTGCTGCATAAATGTATTAAAAAGGATTAATGTCTGCCAAATGTGGCGGACGGTAAACTTTCCAAAATTTACGGTATATTGTAGCAACTATACCCTTATAATAGATTATTTTCAAATACTGCTTTGATTTAATGAGGAATGTCTAACTATACTATCAAACTAGTTGGATGTGCCAAACCTAAAACTTTCTTCTGTTTCATACAGCTTAAATTTCAAAAAGTAGCTACATATGTTAATACGTCAATATTATCATTTCAATACTATACCAACTTTGATTTTCATCTTAAATTTGTATTTCATTCAATTAATCGGAGTAAAAGCTAGTTGATCTCGATCATGATATTTATTAAAATCAATAGTTTTTCGTTATTCTTTTGTACATCAGCTGTTTGCGAATAGCCGGCTTAGCAGGACGCGAGTTCCCGTCGTTGCACGAGACGCCAATGGACAATAGAACTACAAAAAATCAAGAAAATTATACAACAATCGCTATCACAAAACCCCTTTTCGGCGGAATATTTTTAAATTCACGGAGGATCTTTTTGCCATAGCCAAAAACATACATAAAACATTTGGTTCAATTCTATGCATAACTTCATACACTTTTCGATGGTAAAACAATGGAAATGGCGCAGACATCGCTATTACTGCGCCCCTGCCGGCAGAATGTTTCCACATTGAAGGAGGACCTGCTGGCCATAGCCAAAATCATGCACATAAAATTTGGTTCAATTCTATAGATAACTTTATACACTTTTCGATCGTACAATAAGGAAAATGGACAAAAATCGCTATTGCAGCGCCCCATACAAGCAATTTTCAAATTCAGGGAGGACCTGTTTGCCATAGCCAATACATTACACAATAAATTAGGTTTAATTCTATGCATAACTTCATACACTTTTCAATGGTACAATGAAAATGGCACAAAAATCGCTATTACAGTGCCCATGGGCGTACCCAAGGAGGGGAGCTGATGGGGCTACAGCCCCCCCCCCCCCGAAATTTTCGAAAGTGATATGAAAAAGCTTTTTCGCCTTTCTTTTTTGGATTTTTTTTTTCAATCATACAGTGGACTAGACATTCTCATTAGTACCATATTAGTCCACATTGACAACAAAGAAGTGAAAGGGAGCAAACGAGGTTACAACCCCCCTCCCGAAATAATCGAAAAATTAAATGAAAAAGTAAATTTTCCTTACTTTTTTAAGATAAATCTGTAATTTTTTCTTCTGTCATATAGCAAAATAGGCATTCTCGTTAACACCATAAAAGTCCACATTGACATCACAGAATACCCAAAGATGGGGAATTGGCTGATAGAATTTCAGCCCCTTCTCTCGAAATGGTCGAAAATGAAATGATAAAATAGTGCTGAATTTTTTCTGCCTGTTGAAGATAAATTTGCATTTTTTCCCTTATCGTTCAACAGACCATGCGCTTCCTTCGCTTTAGTTCCATAGTAGTTCATATTAACACCAAAGAAGAGAAAGGGGGCTGACGGGGTTACACCCCCCCCCCAAACCAGAAATAGTCGAAAAATTAAATTAAAAAAGTGTTTTTTCCTTACTTTTTAAGATATATCTGTAATTTTTTCTTCTGTCATACAGCAAAATAGCCATTCTCGTTAACTCCATATTAGCCCACATTGACATCATAGCATACCCAAAGATGGGGAGGGGGCTGTTGGAATTACAGCCCCCCTCCTCTCGAAGTAGTAGAAAATGAAATGAAAAAATAGTTCTGATTTTTTTTTTCTGTCTGTTTGAGATAAATTTGCATTTTCTCCCCTATCATTCAACAGAGTAGCCGCTCCCTTCACTGTAGTTCCGTATTAGCTCACCACGTTATACCGAAAAAGGTAGAAGGGGGCTAATGGGTTTACAGCCCTATCCCCAAAAAGTCGAACATGAAATGAAAAAGTGCTGATATTTTTCTTTTTTTTTTTGAGATAAATTTGTATTTTCCCCTATCATTCAAGAGATTAGCCGCTCTCTTCTCTTTAGTTCCATACTAATGCACAGTGGTACCAGATTATACCCAAAGAGGTGAAAGAGGCTAATGGGGTGTCCCCTTCCTAAATAGTCGAAAATGAAATGATAAAAAGGCTGATTTTTTTTCTTTTTGTTTGAGATAAATTTGCAATGCCATTGTGTTCTGCAATACATCGAACTAGACTTTCTGGCTAGTCTCATATCAGCGCACAGTTACACCACAGTATACCCAATGAGGGGTAGGGGTCTGATGGGGTTATAGGCCCCCTTTCAAAGTAATCAAAAATGAAAAAAAAACCTCCTGATTGTTTCCCTTTCTTTTGAAATAATATTTTCTACGACGCAGCTATTCTGGTTAGCCCCATATACTAGTGCACAGTGATGCCCCCGCATACACCCAAAGAAGTCGATGGCGACGGGGGTTATGAGGTTACAGCTCCATTCCATCTCCGAAGAGATCGCAGTGAAATGAAAAAAAAGGCTGATATTCCTTCTTTTTCAGATAAATTTGTTTTATTTTCTGGCGTGCCACAAATTTGTTTTTCTTTTAATCCAATATCCTCCCCAGTCCTGCGACCAAATTTACTTGAAACCACAAAATCAATTTTCAAATGACTGAAAAATAGCTCCATGCCTGTTTTACTGGATAAATGAAACGTATATGGCCAGTTCAAGAAACCTACAAGTAAATTCGACAAATCTAAAAGTAGTTTCATTTAAGGAGTTTTTTAATTCCTCTCACAGTCGGCGGGCGCCAAGATTCTCAATTTGGAAGTATGTTAATGCACAGTAACACTACAGCTAATCTCAAGTCGATTTCGGCTAATTCGAAAATCCGGTGCGGAAGAGGGCTGTAAAAGTAACTTATTAACTTTCATTTTTCAGTCGCATCTGCATGCCAAATATTTGTGTTTTTTCCACGGTTTTTTGACGAAATTTGCGTCTTCTCCGCGGTCCTTTGAAGAAATTCGCTTTTTCTGCGGCTTTTTGCCGAAATTCACGTTTAATTACGCACTCCTTCGCCGAAATTTGCGTTTTTTCCGCGGATCTGTGACGAAATTTGCATTTTTTTCCGTGATCTGTCGAAATTTGTGTTTTTCCGCGTTTTTTCGGCGGGTTTTTGATGAAATTAAAGTTCTTTTCGCGGATTTTTCCCGAAATTCGCGTTTTTTTAACGAAATCCTTCGTCGAAATTTACTTTTTTCCGCGGCTTTTTTGACGAAATTCGCGATTTTTTCAAATCTTTTTGATGAAATTAGCTTTTTTTCTGCGGCTCTTTAACGAAATTCGCATTTTCTTTGTCGAAAGCAGCGTTTTTTCGCGGTTGTTTGACGAAATTCGCTTTTTTCCGCAGTCATTTAACGAAATACGCCTTTTTTTCGCAGTCTTTTAACGAAATATACCTTTTCTCCGCAGTCTCTTAACGAAATTCCCGTTTTTCTGTGGCCCTTCTTTGTGACCCTGCTTTTTCTTTTTTTGCAATCCTTTAATGAAATTCGCGTTTTTTCCGCTTCCCTTTGACGGAATGCCTGTTTTTTTAGCGATCCGTTGTCGAAATTTACGTTTTTCTGCGGCCCTTTGACGAAATTCACGTTTTTTCCGAGGTCATTTGCCGAAATTCACGTTTTTTTTGTACACAAACCTTAGTCGAAATTTGCGTTTTTTCCACAAATTTTCACAAAATTTGCTTTTTTTTCTCGTCTTTTTGATGAAATTTGCATTTTTTCTGCGGCCTTTTGTCGAAATTCACGTTTTTTGTGTCCCTTTGACGAAATTCGAGTTGTTTCTGCTTTCTTTTGAAGGAATGCGCGTTTTTTTAGCGATCCTTTCTCGAAATTTTCGTTTTTACTGCGACCCTTTGACGAAATTCGCGTTTTTTCCGAGATCATTTGCCAAAATTCGCGTTCTTTACGGCATCATTCGTCGAAATTTGCTTTTTTTCTCGTCTTTTTGATGAAATTCACGTTTTTCTGTGTCCCTTTGACGAAATTCACGTTTTTCTGTGTCCCTTTGACGAAATTCGCGCTGTTTCCGCTCTCTTTTGGAGGAATGCATGTTTCTGTAGCGATCCTTTGTCGAAATTTGCCGAAATTCGCGTTTTTTTACGCAATCTTTCGTCGAAATTTTCGTTTTTTTCGCGAATTTTTGACGAAATTTGCGTTTTTTCTCGTTTTTTGATGAAATTCGCGTTTTTTTTCTCGTCTATTTGATGAAATTTGTGTTTTTTTTTTTTGTAATCCTTTACGAAATTAGCTTTTTTTCGCAGCCCTTTGACGGAATGCGTGTTTTAAGCGATCTTTTTTTCGAAATTTGCGTTTTTTCTGCCTTTTGATGAAATTCCCGTTTTTTTCTGCAGACCTTGATGAAATTCGCGTTTTTTTCGAGATCCTTTGTCGAAATTTGCTTTTTTCCGCAGCCTTTTGACGAAATTCCCGTTTTTCTGTGGCCCTTCTTTATGACCCTACTTTTTCTTTTTTTGCGATCCTTTAAAGAAATTCGTGTTTTTCCCGCTTCCCTCTGACGGAATGCGTGTATTTTAGCGATCCTTTGCAGAAATTTGCATTTTTTCTGCGGCCCTTTGACAAAATTCGCGTTTTTTTGTGGTAATTTGCTGAAATTTGCGTTTTTTAAGCAATCCTTCGTCGAAATTTGCGTTTTTTCCGTGGCTTTTTGACGAAATTTGCTTTTTTTTCTCGTCTTTTTGATGAAATTTGTGTTTTTCTGTGGTCATTTGACGAAATTCGCGCTTTTTTGGTGGCCATTTGACGAGATTTGCGTTTTTTCACAATCCTTCGTCGAAATTTGCGCGTATCTGCGCCCTTTTGACGAAATTCACGTTTTTTCATGTCCCTTTGATGAAATTAGTTTTTTTGCGATACTTTACGAAATTAGCTTTTTTCGAAGCCCTTTGACGGAATGAGTGTTTTTAGCGATGTTTTTTCGAAATTCGCATTTCCCCCGCAAACTTTTGATGAAATTCGCGTTTTTCTGCGGCTTTATGACGAAATTCGGTTTTTTTTTCTGTGCTCATTTGACGAAATTAGCGTTTCCTCCGCGAGCATTTGACGCCATTCGCGTTTTTTTCCGTGGGCATTTGACGAAATTTGACTTTTTTTTTGGAATCCTTTGACAAACTTTGCATTTTATCCGTGGCCCTATGACAAAATTTCGGTTTTTCCTTTTCGGATCCTTTAAAAAAATTGGAGTTTTCTTTTCTGCGAACGATTGGTGAAATTGATTTTTTTCGGCAACTATGTCAAAAATCGCGATTTTTTTAAGTCCGAATTTTCAGACTGATGACCAAATTTGTCAAATTTTCTGAAAATTCGCAACAAAGTCACTCCTGCTCCTCCCATTTCCCCCCTGTCTACGGCCTTATTGGCAAATATGATTTCTGTTTATAATACAATTCACCGTGTTTCGTAAGATTTAGAACATTATGGAAAATTAAGTCAGCCCCCCCCCCCCCCCCGAAATAAAATCCGGGGTACGCCACTGACAGTGCCCCATTCCGTCAGAATATTTCCATAATTAAATAAGGACCTGCTTGCCATAGCCAAAAACATACACAACAAATTGGCTCAATTCTATGCATAACTTCATACACTTTTCGATGGTACAATGGCGACACACGGACAGACATTTTGTATAAACATGTTTTTTGGGATCTCTGACCCCTAAAACGTGTAAATTCATCGAAAACCAGGCGTAAAAAAATTTAGATTACAATACTTTCTTCTATTGAAGATAGAAAAAAGGCGAAAAATGAAAATTATAAAATGGGGGGGGGGGAAATGAAAATTATAAAAGGGCGCCAAAGTCAGGCCCTCCCCCCCCAATGAAATTTTCAAGCTACGCCCCTGTCTTCAGGTTTTTATTGCCTGCAGGTTTTTTAGTTCTTGTGTCGTGCGCAAGCTCGTCTCCCAACTTTATTGGATATACAGCGCCATCTGTCGGTGCAATTTGAAGTTTTTTTAACCACAGCCAAAAAATTCCCATTGCTTTGGGAGCATACTGGTGAAATTTCAGGTCATTTGGATCAGTGGTTCTTTTATTATAGGATTTTATTGGGTTGGCAAGAAAGTAATTTCGGTTTTCACCATAGGCGTAACTTGGGCTATAAAACTGCGGGGGCAAACTTCTCTAAAGACTTTTGTAAATATTATACACCCCCCACCCCTCCTCCTTCCCATCTCTGCGCGGACATGCAGACACTGAAATTAAATACTTAAAAAATTTAATATTAAACAAAACTTTAAATGTTCAACCATATACGAAATATAGGGGGAAATCCTAAATTACACGTTTCATGTTTTTAAAGGAATATTTTAAAATATTGAATGCACAAGTGGTATATCTCTTATGTCTGATGTTCAATTAGAAAAAAGTTCAAGCAAACTTAATAAAAATTTGTCAAAGCCTTGGGCTTTCGAAGATTTTATTAAATGGTGGTGATGGTAATACGGGGGTGGTTAAGATAAAGGTTTAAACCCTTCATTCAAGGCGGCAACAAATGAGAAAATTTATTTTTTAAAAATCTCTAGCTGGCTTTTTGATTGGAATGACTCAGAGATTTTGCTGTGATGCCTTTTAGGATACATGGAATAATTTTAGCTTAAGAATTTAAAAATTAATATTGTCTTTAAATTTCGAAATTTTGAACTGTACCTCTTCACAGCGTTTCAACTGAAGAAAATCAAGAACGAAAGAATGTTCATTGTTACGAAACATTTTCTCGCAGTTTTAGAATACTGTTAATAATACAATGAAATTAGATATCTAGATAAACAATTAAAACACACAGAACGCAGCTATAAATCCATTTTCAAAAATTTCTGCCCAGATCATATAATGTATGTACATTATTTTATGCAACCCTGTATATGATCTACAGAGTAGAGACCTGCACGGGCCGACATTTCCAGTCTCGGCCCGACTCAGAGAAAAAAAAATCGGCCCGGCCCGTACAAAAAAATATTGGCCCGGCCCGGCTCGGCAAGGTAAAAAAGTTGAAATTTCGGCCCAAGCCCGACCCGGTTAAAAAGTTAAAAGTTCGGCCCGAGCCCGGCCCGAGTGAATTTCTACAAAACATTGATTTTTATGTCGATTTGGTTAAATGTTTTTCTCGTTCGAGGAGATCAAGCCAAAAATATTTATCTTAACTTTTCTTTTCATGTTTATAATCTTCATTTTTATAGAAGTGCCGCAGGGTGCGATATTTATTTTTTTAACGAATCTCTATTTCTTGTATTTAAATGTTTCTGTTATCATTAATATTGTTAATCCATATTCCATGTATTGAAGTGTTAAATATCTGAAAAATGCTATACAGTAAAATCGAAGACTGAATTGCATAGAAAAGAAAAAAAAATGCTTTATAGACAAGTTTCCTTCTTAGCAAGTGTAAATGTATTATACATTACTTTCTTACATAGTATATTAATTTTGTTTGTTATTAATTTTTATAATTTTCTTACGTAGTATTAAGTAGTATATTAATTTTGCATGGATCAACACGTTTTTCAGTTTAAAATAAGATTCCGTCATAGACGGGTTCTTTTTCACACGTTTTACTATATTTTAATTTAACTATATTTTAATAAGTGTAGAAATCTACCACTTTTTAAAAAATGAATTTGAATGTTTAATTGTAGAATAATGGCGATTTAAAAATGTATGCATTTTTTGACAAAAAATTTGTGCCAAACCTAATTTTACTGACCTTTGAATGGACCAGGCCATTCCGAGACAATGATTTTCATACGGGGTGGGTGAAAACTAGAAATGAAAATTTTGGGCCATGAAGATTAGGAATGAAACCAGTACCCGGATGTGTGCAGAAAAAATAAGTTAGGCCCGGCCCGAACCTTCAGGAAAAAAGTAAGGCCCGAGCCCGGTCCGGCCCGTAAAGAATAGTGACTAGGCCCGGCCCGGCCCGGCCCGAGTACCGTGAATGAAAATAGGCCCGAGTCCGGCCCGCGGGCTGGGCCGGGCTCAGTCTTCGGGCCGGCCCGTGCAGATCTCTATTACAGCGCTCTGAACATACCACATAGTGAAACTAAAATTTAAATCATCTGACAAACACATGAAACAACTAAAAAGGTTTTTCTCTGGAATTACTATTTATATATGACAATGTATCAATACATGAATAATGCAACACAATTTAGTTGAAAAACGCATAAAACTGTTAAAAGTACATTTTCAGGAAACCCTTCCATAGACGTTAATGCGATTTTTTTTTCTTTTTTGTAAACCTATATTTATACGATTTAAGACATAATATACCAAAATTTATTTAAACCAGAAAAGGCACTATTAAATTATAAATGCATTTCTAGTAATTGCCATCCATAGGTGGCGTTTCTTTTGCGCTGCCATATGAATTTATTTATATTCTACAAGTATATTTTAAAATAATAAAATATATACAATTCAGCTGAAAATACCTAACATAATTGAAAACATACTTTAGGAATTCACGCCCATAAACTTTCTTCCGCGCAGCTCTGTATATGATCTGTAGAAGTTATACTCTCCACATAATGAATTTAAATTTATTTAATTTTTAAAACGCCTCCCACAGCTGAAACCGCACTTCCAGCAATTACGGTTCATAATCAGTCCCTTAAACCAGCCCATACTTTTTAGAAAAAATACTGTAGCCAACCATAGTGACACATATTGATGTCTCGTGACTAAAATGCGCTGCAAACGATCCCCCCTCCTACCCCCAAAGAAAATTTTTTGTGTATACCTGTTAACGAGCTATAACAGTTACATACTTCATCTTCAATACGTAATATTTTATAGTAGGTAATTTGCATTAGTAAACCTCAAAAGCACATATCTATATGGAGGAAATCCAAATATAGTTACTATAGAGTCAGAGAGCTGAAAAACGGCGAAAAAGACGGTTGGGCAAACAGAAAAGAGAAGTCACAAATACTTTAAAAGTTTGTTGGAAAGTGTTAACAACTATTTTAAAACCTTATATTATCAAACGTTGCCTAATGGTTCTTGAAAAGTAATATTGAAGTAAAGTACAAGAAAATTTTGAACAAACGGCTTTTTACATAAGCATGATGCATAAAAATTAATTTTTACAAATGTTACATGCAATTTCTGAATGATTAAAAATCAATGATTATTTTAATGTCCTTCTCAAAAAAATATTTTTTCCGCTCAACAGCGCGAAACTTTTTGACACGTTTTCTTCCTGACTCATTTTTTACATAAAGGCTTGATACTTGCAGGCACATGATTATTAAAGTGGTTGGCAATCAAACAGTTTTTTTTTTCATTTTCCGATAAATAAATAAATTATATCTTGAGTTATAACTGATTATTTTCTCAGGGTAGCAGTTTTTTCCTTTCCTGCGCTGTTACGTCTCGAAATTCAATTCAAAACTCCCACTTTGTCAGCATTTTCTGAAAAATCCTCTGCCTTTACTGATAAATGGAAAAGCACTTGGAATACATATAGTAATTTCTTAATAAGACCACCTGCCTATTTGATGCGTTTCAGAACAAAAATAAAATTAAAAATGCGTCCGAAAGAAGTCAGTTTGGATTTGAGAACAGCCTTAATGAAAGCAATGCTCCTAAAAGCGTTTTCATGCTTATCAATTAGTACAACAATATTTACCTTTTACTTAATATTATAAATATATTTTCTGAAAATTCGGCGAGCTTTTTTGATATTTCCTCTTTATTTATGGCATTTAGTGGCATTTGATAAGCATTCCATGTTTTTAATATGGATACCCATTTACGTATATATATATAAAAGAAGTTAACATACTTTGAGAAATTTGAAAGGGTTTGGGGAAAAAATGATTCGTATGGGAAATTTTAATCACTGCTGAGATTTTAGAACTTCATAAAATAACTTAGTTGATTAATTTGATCAGATTTGAATCCCATTCATACTGGTGAAATCCATGAATCAAGATGAATCCAGATAATTTATCAATATAAACATTTAAATCAAACAACTGTTTTTAATTTGTTTATTTTAATTGAAATGTTTTTAATTTTACACAATTTTCAAAGTGCATTCCGCTTAAGATACAAATAAAAATACTTAGTTTTTTATATTGTTTTTATTTTCAAAATGTTAAATACAATTTTTTATAAAATTTATAGTATTTTGATGAAAACAAATGAAGAAAAAATGTCAAGTTTCTGGTCTCAATTTCTCTGAAGTTTCATTTTTTCCAGTATTCTCCAATTGTACTTGAGTTAAAATCCAAAATACATTTATAAATATGTTTTTATGTTTCCTGATTTTGAAATGACATAAAGACAAGTGAATATTGAAAAACTGAATATGATGACAGATTTTCCTGTTCCTTTTAAAATTAATTGCTTTACGCTACTTAATTGCAATTTTTCTAAACTAAATAAAAAACGTATTAAATGAAGTTTTATTTTATAAACAGAAAATGTTTTTTATATTTCTGTATTCAATGAATTTCCTCAGTGAAACCCATTGTAGTTCGATGAACACCTCGAATTAATAATGTGTGACTAGTACCTTGAAATAGAGAATGATATAGCTGGGTGGATCAGGGACTTTTGTTCATATTATCACAAGTTTAGAAAATGACAATAATCAGAGTCTAGATACATAAATCAAGAGATCTATTCCACACATGCATATAAACAGCTTTATAATGGAAAAAGGGAAAATAAGTTCTGCGTTTCTGGAAAAACAAAACCAAAGCAGGAGAAATAATTTTTATTTGAACATTGATTAGAGCATTAAAATTTTGTGAAGACACCAGAGGGAAATTACTGATATGAACATAAAGATGTTAATTCTGGGTAGTTTGAATTATCCAGGATTCATTCTAGTTCACACCAAAAGTAGCACATTAATGGTTAAATTAAAAAAAAAAAAAAAAAAAAAAAAAGAGAAAATTGAAATATAAAACTGGCCCTTAACCACAAAAGAATACAAAAAACTGGAGGGGCATAAGTTAAGTTTTGCCCTGCTCTTGAAAAACTAGGGGGGGCATATGCCCCCCCTCGCCCCCGCCAGATTACGCCCATGGTTTTCACACATTCAGAGATTTATGTAAATTTTTTTGAATGAATTCTGCCAGTAATGTTTTTGGCATTTTGCCATTTGATAGCAGTGACCTTGAGGTTGATTTTTAAGCCATTGCAGTCTGATTTATTTTGCAACTATTTGGTGAGGGTCAATTTTAACATGGAGTGCAAAAACGAACATTTTCGGCATATTTTACTTTTTTATTTCCGGAAAGGAAAAAAAGCTGCAGAGGCTCGTAAAGAGATATGTGAAGTTTGTGGTTTTGATTGCATAACAGAGCGCACGTGTCAGAATTGGTTAAAAAAATTTTGTTCTTGCGATTTTTCACTGAAAGATGACCAACGTTCTGGTCGACCGACTAAAGTTTCTGATGACCAAATCAGTGTCATTATTCAAGAGGATCGTCATGTAACTGTTCGAGAGATTGCAGAGAGGTTAAAAGTATCTCACACAACTATTGAAAATCACTTAAAAGATCTTGGACTCGTTAAGAAGCTCGATATTTGGGTTCCGCATGAATTGAAAGATATTCACTTAACACAACGAATCAATATTTGTGATATGCATCTTAAACGCAATAAAAATTATCCTTTCTTGAAAAGAATCATCACTGGTGATGAAAAATGAGTCACCTACAGTAACATCATTCGAAAACGATCATGGTCCAAGCATGATGAACCAGCACAAGCCACATCGAAAGCTGAATTGCATCAAAAAAAGATCATGCTGTCTATTTGTTGGGACTACAAAGGTGTTGTGTATTTCGAGCTTCTCCCAAGAAACCAGACAATTAATTCAGATATTTACTGTCAGCAACTAATAAAACTGGATGAAGCAATCAAAGAAAAGCGGCCGGCATTGGTAAATCGTAAAGGAATTGTCTTCCACCATGATAATGCCCGGCCTCACACATCTTTGGTAACTCGTGGGAAATTATTAGAGCTTGGTTGGGAAGTGATGTCGCATCCCCCCTACAGCCCTGACCTGGCACCATCTGATTACCATTTATTTCGAAGTTTGAGAATTCTTTGAATGGTAAAAATTTCACAAATGACGATGACCTAAAACAGTTCTTGGTTCAGTTTTTGTCTGATAAGGACCAGAAGTTCTATGAATGCGGAATCATGCAGCTGGAAGAAAGATGGCAGAAGGTCCTTGAACAAAATGGAAAATATATAATTGATTAAAGTTTATTCTTTGTCTTAAAAAAATGAGTTTTCTTCAATACTACAAAACCGAAATTACTTTCTTGCCAACCCAATACTTTCACGACTTTAAAAAAAATCACCCTGTATTTTGATAACACTTGAGTAAAAATTCCGGCGGTTCTAGTGTTAAAAGAAATGAGATCGTCCATTTAGAGGGTGCATAAAATCTGTTTTATCCACTCCCACAGTAGGGGAGACTAGGGAGGGTGGATCCACTTTTTACGAAATGATTTTTTATTTTTTAAATATTGAAAGTAGAAAAACGATTTACATATCATTTTATTCGATATACAATCTGTTTTAAAAATAAAATTGCTACAGAAGCGTAACATATAAGAAATTTGAAAAATGATTGATTTTATTCATGAGAAAATAATGGGTCAAGGCTCCTCACATATGGGAGGGTTGACCCACTATATGGGAGGCTAGACCCTCTTTGTTGTATATTGCAATATTTATGAAGAGAAATAAAATCTGTTTAAAAAACGCAAAATAATTTTATGCAACATGCTTTAATTATTATAAAAAAGTAGTTTTAAGAATATGACGATTAAACAAACCTGTTGAGACGCAATCGCAAGTCAGAGGAGAAAAATTTTGTTTTAAAAAAGATTTCGTCTGAGCAGGTATAATTGTACATCTGGGAAAATGAAATTTTAACATTTAAGATTGCATTCCGTTAGAGACAGGTTCCGTTTTCATAGGCTTCCATGTATAATTATCTCCTTATTTAGGATCCACTGTCCGTTTTTTTTTTTTGTCTCTTTGTCCTACTTTTTGTGCTACTTGACTGACAACTCTAGTTGTCACATAGTTTGGCGTGATCTCACAGTATTCATTCAGGTGAAATTTGTCTACATACTTACCTAATGTTTTTCGATCAATGCTGTAACGGAGCCGATGTCGTAAGGTGGTGTGGTAGCGGGCTACTTCAACGGCCGAGTCTTATCAATATCGAAAAAATATTTTATTGCATTACAAACAATTAAATAATGTTTTCTAGATTATATAAATTCTATTTACAACATTTTTCATAAAAGGGTTCGAGTACAGCTGTCAATAAAGTGTTTGTAGAATCAAGTCCAGTTCTCTAATGGCAGATTGTTGAGGCTTCTACCTTGTAAATTGAGAGTTTCAATGTGAGATATCGTCGAATTCTCACAACACCCCTCCCTCAAATCATATTTCGGCTGCAAGATGCAATATGCGGTAAGGGAAATGGTTAGCTCATACATTTTAAGTGGCCCATATTTAATTTATATCAATTCCTAAAAAAAAACATTTTCCTGCACTTTATACTTAGCTTGCAAATGCGGGATACATTTGGTTACGAAATTTCTCTTTAACAGACAAAACACATTTATATTTTACACGATTACATTTACACCAGGGCTGGCTATTTGCCGGCAAAAAAGGGTTTCTGCCTTGCCAGTGGCAGAAACTGGTTATAACCGGTTTTAACCGGCAGAAACTGGCAACAACTGGCATAAACACATTTCATGACATAATCTGAGACTTTTTTACTAGTATTAAATTCATTAAGTACATTTTATTCCGTATAAATAACAAATGAAATATTGTGGGTAGTTTTAATTAAAAAATAAATAGATTTGTATTAGAAAAAATGAGTAATGTAACAGATAAAATTTTTGTTATAGTATGGTTATATAATTTTATATGTAAACAATTACAGTAGACTCCCTCAAATCCGCAAAGCTTGGGACCAGAGGATGTGCGGATTTCTGGTCATTGATTTGTTTACATTTTTGAAACATTAATTTGATTGGTAGTTAAAAACGGGAAATTATAATGAATGCTTACAATAAAGAGAAACATTAAAATAAGTAAAATATTAAAATAATTTATTAGTTTAAAAGTAAGTAATTATTAAAATAATTATATAAAATAAAAATTTAGAAAAATATTTAATTATTAGGGATGTAATCGATTCAATTCGATTCTAAAAGTCCTATGCTGCCATCTAGTGATAGCAAGGAGAACAGTGTTAATGCTGTCATCAGTATATATAGCCTATTGCGCTCACTGTAACTTTTTTTCATTGTTATTTAGAGTCTTGAGTGCTTTTCTTATGCTGCTTTGTATGTTTAGAAATAAATTTGTCTATAATTAAAAAAAAAAAAAAATTCCGCGAAAAATAATTTTAAAATAGCGTTCTGGTTCGTGGATTTTTCTATTTCGAAACCTGGAATTTTTGATATATATATGCTAATTTATATCAAAATCAAAAGTAATGTAAATTTATTTAGTAATAACTCGACTGTAATAGCCAAAAGAGACTGATTAACAAAAAATTTAGTAAAAAAAAACATTGCGGTAGTCGCTGATTTTGGCGCCATCTTGAATTTTGTTCCTGCAACTTAACTGTAAATTTCATTGTTTACATCTAAAAAAATACGCGGATTTTAGGCGTTCGCGGATTTTAGGGTCGCGGATTTAAGGGAGTCTACTGTATTAGAGTATTTTAAAATTTCAGTTTAAAATCAAATACAAAACTATATCCAATACTTATTTTAAATTAAACAATGGAAAGAAAAGAAAAATATTCAATACTTGTTCAAAATAATTTTCTGTAATTTAACGTAATAATTTAATAACAACACTATAAATTATCTCTCATAGAAATATTATAGTTATATGCGGATCTTGTAATTTCATGAATTTAAAAACATTTCATTTAAATACAGTATTCAAAGGAACAAATCTGACTTTTTTTTTTTTTTTTTTTCAATTTAAGACTGTTATAAGCATAGATCAAATTTTGTGCGAATTTTAGTAAAAAAGCTAAAATCTTTAACAATGATTTTACGCACAAATAACGTATAGACACAACAAAAAACGATTATATGGGATATTTGTGTCGTGTCTGTATGTTATTTGTGCATAAAATCGTTGTTAAAGATTTTAGCTTTTTTATTAAGACTGTTAGTTGAAAATGTTCCAACCACATTTTGCACTTACAAAACAAACAACTACAAAGGTTCAAAGCAGATTTGATACAGTAATAACCGACTGCCATATGCTAACTTATTTACTTCATCCTAAGTATATGGGATCAAAATTGACATATGAGCATAAAGAAAAGGCAAGGAAATTGCTTTCTGATATTAATCCCAATTTTGTGCCACATATAATATCCTTCGAAGCAAAATCGACTCCTGCCTCAGAAACATATTTCTCCAAGGAAGACCTAGAAAATGTCTTGCCCTTACCTTCTATGTGGTGGTCATCTTTAAAAACGAATACTGGTGAAAATGAGGATTTTTCAAATTTGCATCCTCAATAATGACATTGCCAGCAAGTAATGATAGTCTTGAAAGAATATTTTCAAACTTTTCTTTCATTCAAAACAAAGAAACAGTGTGTTCAGAAAGATAGCAAAATTTTGTCCTATGCTATGGAATGTTCTGTGGAAAAAGTAATAATAGTATATTTGAGTGGCGATTTTGTTCTTTCAGTATTGTAAAATAATTGTGCAAGATATTTCATTAAATTTTTTTTCTGTTATTTATTGTGCTTCAATTATTTACTTATATAATTTCACAAGAATCATAATCTTTAAGTTATTGCATTGCATTATTTATTTAAAAATACTCTGAAAAATACATTTGTTAAAATATCAGATTTTTTTTGTAAATTTCTTTTTTTACTTTTAAATAAAAATTCAACTCTAAACAATAATACAAAATAGTTAAACTTGTACAGCATCAGACTACCATTGACAATTTCTGTTTTTCAAGTGAAAAAAAATTAGTACCTATTATTATATAAGCAAAGTATATTTATATGATAATTTTGAAACTTTTTTACAACTTTGAATAACATTCATAATCTTTAATTTTAATTTTTAACTTAATTGTTTACACATCAAATACATGTATGAATTAAGAATCATTGCACATTAAAGTTCTTATTAATATTATTTCTGAGTTTCTGCCAGTTTTTGCCACTTACTGGCAGAAACTAGTTTCTGCCATGCCGGTTTTAACCGGTTATAACCGCTGGTTTTAACCACTTTGGCAGAAACTTGCCAACCCTGATTTACACACAATAAAATGAAAATTAATATATACATATATTTAAGTTGAGCTTGACTCATACAATCCTCTACTCAATCCTTAGCTGCTAAAACATGTCACTTGAAAGTTTATCTCTGAATTTAGCATAGTGTTTGGGCCGCGAAACTTTACGTGTCAAAACGTTTCTATTCTCCACGCCTTTTAGGTAGTTTTCATTACAAAAAGCTACCTATTGCAGCCGTTCGGAGGAAAGCGATTAAAAAAAAATTTTGGTATATTTTCATCGATCATGACCCCCAGACCCCGAAATCACAATCCATTCAAAATTGACATATATATATATATATATATGGATATATATATATATATATATATATATATATATATATATATCCATATATATATATATCCATATATATATATATATATATATATATATATATGACCTATGTCACACTGTAACTCTCGTATTTATGAACCGATTTGGATGTAATTCGGTGTGTACATAGTAGGGTAGACCGGGGCTAGTTGGCCCGCTTTTTCTTCTAATAATTTTTAAAAAATTACAATTCAGCATTTTAAATTTCTTTTTATGTTACCACTATTAGTGTACTTTCAGGAAGAAGTAACAATAGTAAAGTTTGAAAATGTTAACTATAAGTATTAGTTTAGAAGCTCAAATTGACACCAAGTCGCTTGGGCCAACCTGCCCCGATTGCGGGGTAAGTTTGCCCACGTCACTTTTTAATGTTCTGATAGTGTAAAAGTTTAAGAAATGATCAAAATTTTACCAAATCTTAATTTTTATTTCTTTCGAACAAAAACACAATATAGCCTCCTAAATTAAAATTAAAAAAATTGTCAATTTACAAGATATCAAATTCACTTAAGTTTATCATAAATCCTCTTAATATTATCCACAATTTTTGTATTGACAAGCTTTTGATAGGAGCAATTCTTACAGCAAAAAGAAATTAAAAACAAAAAAAAAGGTGTGTTTGGGGGGCAGGGAGGTTGTATAAGAAAAAAAAATCACATTTTCCTTAATCCGTTGCGGGCCAACATGCCCCGTGCAAATGGGCCAACTAACCCCGTATCGTCATTTTTGTTTTTCATGACTGTAACGAATTATTCTGAAAGTATTTCAATAAAAAATCATGCCCTACAATAACTACGAACAATTACTTTTCTGAATAATTATATATCAAAATCTAAAATGTAATTTACAAACAAATAAAAAACGATTATTTATAAGAGAGGAAATTTACTCACCTTTGCAAAATTTTGAAAATTCTCAATAATTCTTTAACAGACGCTCCGACTTCAAT
Organism: Maratus speciosus; assembly: GCA_963932465.1. Lineage (NCBI taxonomy): Eukaryota > Metazoa > Arthropoda > Arachnida > Araneae > Salticidae > Maratus > Maratus speciosus. The sequence continues at coordinate 197,323,415 of OZ010796.1, read as the reverse complement.
GGTGCTTATGTTAGAGGAGGAAAGCGAAGAAACGCATACTTGGCTGGACTGACAATCTTATCTAACGCAAAGTTAAAAAAATATTGCGACTGGGCCAACATGCCCCTATGGCCAACTAGCCCCGCTCTACCCTACATACCAATTTCTCGACCGAGTTTGTTGGCCAGCTTCATCCGCCATTTTGTTTCAAAATGGCGGATTATGGAAATTGGCATTTAAAAATTAAAAAAAAAATTAAAATTTGAAATGTGGTACCAAAAAATTGAAAATGGAAAAATATTTTTTCTTATGTATTTGACCTTTATACAGAGATTCCGGAGCAGTTTTTGTTTCGTCTATGTCTTAAAAAATGGCGGAGTTATAGCATTTTGAATATCTAGCGTGGCTGACATTTTGAAACGTCCTGAATTTTGTCACGCGATAAAAGGCGTATTTATGAACCGATTTGGATGTAACTTCGTTTATACATAGTACATACCAATGTCTTGACCGAGTTCGTTGGCCAGCTTCATCCGCCATCTTGTTTAAAAATGGCGGCCATTCAAATTTTTAAGAAAAATTTAAATTTGAAATGTGGTACCAAAAAATTGAAAATTGAGAAAATGTTTTTTTCTTATGTATTTGACCTTGATAAAAAGATTCGGGAGCAGTTTTTGTTTTGTCTATATTTTAAAAAATGGCTGAATTATAGCATTTTGAATTTCTAGCGTGGCTGACATTTCGAAACGTCCTGATTTTTGTCACGTGATAACGGGCGTATTTATGAACCGATTTGGATGTACCTTGGTGTGTACATAGTACATACAAATATCTCGACCGAGTTCGTTGTCCAGCTTCATCCGCCATCTTGTTTCAAAATGGCGGCCATTCAAAAAATTTAAAAAAATTTAAAATTTTAAATGAGATACCAAAAATTGGAAAATGAAAAAGATTTTCTTCGTATGTGTTTGACCTTAATACAAAGATTCCGGAACAGTTTTTGTTTTGTCTATATCTAAAAAAATAGCTGAGTTATAGCATTTTGAACTTCTATTGTGGCTTACATTTTAAAACGACCTGATTTTTGTCACGCGATAACAGGCGTATTTAAGAACCGATTTGGATGTAACTTGGTCTGTACAATGCAGATACCTATGTCTCGACCGAGTTCGTTGGCCAGCTTCATTCGCCATCTTGTTTCAAAAGAGTTGCCATTAAAAAAAAATAAATAAAATAAATAAATTTAAAATGAGGTATTATAAAATTGGAAAATGAAAAAGATGTTTTTATGTGTTTGGCCCTGATACAAAGATTCCGGAGCAGTTTTTGTTTCTGAAAATTTGTTCTTTTGTTTATGTCTTAAAAAAATGGTTGAATTATCGCACTTTGAATTTCTAGCATGGCTAACATTTTGAAACGATCTTGTATTTGTCACGCGATAACACACGTATTCGCCTATTTCGATGTAAGAAGTCATGTGGATAGTATACATCAATATCTCGATCAAGTTCGCTGGCCAGCTTCATCAGCCATCTTGTTTCAATATGGCGGCCATTAAATTAAAAAAAAAATTATATTTAAAGTGAGGTGCAAAAAAATTAGAAATTGAAAAATGTTTCTTTCTTAAGTATTTGACCTTGATATAAGGATTCAGGAGCATTTTTTGTTTGTCTTTATCTTAAAAAATGGCTCAGATATAGCAATTTCAATATCTAATGTGGGTGACATTTTGAAAAATCTGATTTTTTGCCTGCGACAGCACTCGTATATATCAACGGATTTCGATGTGAGTGAGCATGTACACAGCAATTACTAAGGTCTCGACCAAGTTCACTGATTAGCCGCATCCACCATGTTGTCTTAAAATGGCAGGCACTTTAAGAAATCGCCGAATTTGGCAGCCAAATATAAGTTACTTTAAATAAAAGCAGCTTGAACAAAGCTGACTAATTTCGCGAAATTCTCATTCATAATGATCTTGTATTGATAAAAATTAGTATTGAATCTCCTATATTCGGTTTCCACTAAATTGAGCTTCGTGTGTTTGAATAATATAAGTTGGCTTTTTTAAAATAAGGAATATGAAAGCTACCTCTTCCTCCCGGCACTGGCCGGAAGGACTTTTCATTAGGTTTCGGTATGTTTACTCTATAAACTTGAGACTTTTCGCGTCTACTCGAGACGTTCGTGAAAAGATTAGTCGCGGAACTTTTATAATCGATTCTCCCCCGATTCATTCTTCTCGTACCCCTTTCATACGACTCATGTCTGGTGGAGCCTAATCCTGCATCTCCTGACACTGCATTTCTTTTTAACGTATCTTTATCGTGCCTAGATTTCCTGTTGTTCCTGGTCTGCCCAATTCTTACCGGCTTATCTCTTTGATCGCCCGTTAAATCTATACCTATACGGGAGTCATTTGACTTCTCGAAATCCCCACAATTTCAATGCGTCTTCTTTATTTTTGACCTTGTTCTAGCTTCGCTTAACGAGTCGTCCGCATCTTGTTCTTTTTTAAGCCTTTCTATCACAACCTTGCTTAATCCTACGCTTAAATTCCCCTCTCGATCGGGTAACAAAAGGTCCCCTCCGTCTACTTTAAAATTCCCATTCATCTTCCTTAACCAACGTTCATTCTCGCTAGATTTTCCTCCCGTATTCACGTCAAACATTTTTGACCGGGGGTTTCTCTTTTTCGACTCGTTCCCTTGCGTCGGATCGGGCCGCTGTTGTTTCAGTTTCGGATTGGCCTCACTTACGGTTCTCCCGGCATCTAAAGTCTCTGCCTTTCCCTTCTTAATTTTATCGATTAATTTTTGAGTTTCGTTTCCTAATATGTAGTGCGACATGTCTGATTTATTCTCTGCTACTATGGCCCTCGTTTTTATATTCCCCACTCCCAGGGCCGTAGCAAGGTCTTCAGAGGCCCCCCCCAAAACATATTTTTCGCCCCCCCCCTCTAAGATTTTAGAGAAATATCTATATTTAATTTTCCACCCGAGTTCCATTGTATAACAACACCAGCGAAGTTTCGCTGGTCGAATTTTCCAAAACGAACTTCAAATTGAACGAATTTGTAGTTAGGCTGCACTGCTTTCGGCAGCGTACACCCATAGGGGCTATGTCCGCTCCGATCTCGAATCATACGAACCTTGAACTATTGTAATTTTTTTATTTAGATCCAGATTAAATTCAAATTTTCAACATTTCGTTCACGTTGCTGCAGGAACAGATTTGATATTTTTACAATGTGAATTTAATCAAAGGACTTGCAAAATTTAACTGAGAATTCTTCCATTTAGGAAAAAAATGTCAAAAAAATCGCCGAAGAACGCGAAAGAACGCCAAAAATTGCATACAAATTTTTAAAGTTCAAACTTTACTCATATTGGGTTAAAAGATTAAAACCGTTTTTTTTTTTTTTTTTTTTTTTTTTTTCCTACGAATCTTAAAAAAACTACCAGAAAAGTAAAAAAAAGCTGAAAATCACATAAAAATTCTCGAAAATTTTAAAAACAGCAGAGGACAAAATTTGGCAAAAAAGTTTGAAACTGAATTCCTTTTACAAATGTAAAATTGCTAAGTATTGTTCATAAACAAAATAAATAAATAAAAAATATGGAAGTCGTTTTCGTATTTTCAATTTTCTCTTCAGTTTGACAATGCTATCCGCGTGGCCCAGACAGATTTTCTTTAAGCAGAAAATATTCACTTATAACAATTTTTTTCCCTCTCGGATTGGTGCCTTTTATTAAATACATATATATGTACAGATTTACTAATTAAAAAAAAATACTTTTGGGATGTTGTTTTCATATATTCCGGTTTTCTCCAGTTTAAAATTGTCACCCAAGTTGAAATTTAAGAAGAAAAAAAAATACCTTCGGATAGAAGGTACCTTTCTTTGATCAACGAAGACGGGTTTCCTAGTAGCTAATAATAAAGACAGACGTTTGTCTGTCCAGAGTTTTTCTTTGTCTGACAAGATGTTTTTCTGTTTCAAAAAGATGTTCTGTTTGACAAGATGTTTTTCTGTTTCAAAATTTGACAGGAAGGTTACCTGTATGCCTGAAGTTGCTCGAAACAGGTTTTTAAATTTTTTGATTCGAATTTTTTTCATTTAATTTTTTACGATATTTTTTGTATTTTTTCGAGTTTCGTGCTTTTTTCCCCACATTCATAAAAGGAATCTATTTTCAATCCATCTTTCCATTTTAGCGGAATATAGTAAAGTAGTCTTCTTCGATTTTTAGATATTTCGCGAATTTTTTATGTGATTTTTAACTTTTTTTCGCGTATTTTTTGACATTAGTAAAAGGAATCAGGTTTCAGTCTTTTAGCCCGATGTACTAAATTTTGTCCTTTGCGATTTTTGAATTTTTCACGAACGTTTTTTTCCCCTTTTTAAGACCCCCGTGATTAGAAGAGATTTTATCTCACATTTGAAGAAACTTTCGTCTTTAGAAAGGAAAATTTCTAGAAATTTTGATGTTTTATTCGCGACTTCTTCGTGTTATGAAGGAAAAAGTCATGCGTAAAAGTTCAGTTTCTAATAGGGAAAAGTACAATGCAGCAAAGTTGGCGGAACACTCCTGTAATTTGATTTGACAAAAATGCATCTTCAAATTTAGTAAGGATGTTAGGTAATTTTTATGTTAGATTGGTGAGTTTTCTATATTTTCGCGGAAAATGAGAAAATCAAATCAAAGCTTTTTTTTGTGTGTGTGTGTGTGAATGAAAGAAAAAGTTACGGAAAAAATCCTTCAATTTACTGATTTCTTTCTTTCTGTCTTTTTTTTTTTTTTCTTGGAGAGACAGTGTAAAAGGAACCCAGTTTCTATCTTTTATCCCAATATAGTAAAAATTTTGCCATCTGTGGCACGGATTTTTGACATCCCTAAAAGGAATCAGGTTTCAGTCTTTTAGCTCAATATAGAAAATATGTCCATAGAAATTTCTGAATTTTTTACGAACGTTTTATGTGATTTTTAACATATTTTTGTCTTTCACGGCAATTTTTTCACATTCCAGTTACAATCTTTTGGCTCGATATAATCAATTTTCTCTCAGCGATTTTTGAATTTTTGCCCAATTTTTTATAAGATTTTTACACTTTTTTTTGCGTTTTGCGGAGTTTTTTGACATTCTTTTTTCTGAAACCGAAGAATTATCCAGTAGATTTTGCTGCTGTCATAATTAAGCTGAAGTGGAAATATAACAAATTTGTTCCTGTAGCACTTGAGCTACGATGCTGGATGCTGGAATGATATATACATGCTAAAATATATCCATAACTTTAATACATTGCAACACGGGTAATGAGGTTGATTAATATAAATTTAAAAAGAGGAGATTAATTTTTATGATTCTTACTATTCGTACAGTGATAGCACCAAATGACTCTAGGTAAACGATGTAATTAACAATTCCCTTCGGGGAAATCCAAGGAAAATTTAATATATTAAATTTTAAAATTATAATTAAACAATGCGCTGTGTTATTTTTTTCGGAGATCGATTACCTTCTAAGTCTGTAATTTCTTTTATATAATAATTTTTTTTAGTAAATTATATAGATAAATAGATTATTTATTTTACATTCCCACATCTATAAGAGAAAAATATTAATTAAGAATTAAAATAAAGAAAAAATTACTCATATTCAAACTTGATTACATTTTATTATAGGAGAAAATTTACAATAAAAAAAGTTATTTACATATTGTGGGTTATATATTTTAATAGTAATGCTGATGCACATCATTATATATATATTTACCTATTTTAATTAATCAATCTATTTAATTAATTTTATAACACGTGAAATATCACCATAGTCCGTTACTTTCATAGGTAATGCTTATTACTGGTAAAAACAATGGAATAAAATCATAATGGACTACCTGATCCACTGTCCCCGGCAGCATGTAGAATCCTCGTTGCTCCGAGAAAGTCCCACAGGTAGGCACAAAAGGTCTCCAAAAAAAAAAATGTTGACACAAAATATTAATCCTTAATCGGGCATCACATGTATTTTTAAGCCAATGTTGGGGTAACTTATTTTATATATATATATATATTTTATATGTTATTCATGGTACAGCATCTGCTAAAATCCAACCGCAGCATCTTATTTTTTTGCTGCCATCAGCATTGGGATAAAATTTGCAAGAGAAGTCTGTCTCTTACTTACACTGAAAAAAAAAAACAAAAAAACGGACATTGTCCTGTTTACATTATTTATGCAAACATAAAATTATACTATATAGCTAGAAAATTTGCATACAGAGTTGCCACCCATCATTACGGGCGAATATCATTGGTCGACTCTGAATTTATGTGGCACAACCTTATAGGTTGAGTTTTTTCTGTACCCAGTTATATTTATTTTTACTTTATTCCGTGTGTGTGGTCCTTCTGGTCAAAGGTCAGCTGTAAATTTCGTTGTTATGCCCTCATGATGTCCTACACAACTATAAATCGTAATTTCGATGACTTTTGTAGATTTATTAGTATCGTAAATTTTATCTGTACAATACTTTACCAAGACATGCACTTATTGGAATGCGTTTTAGAATTGCAATAATCGCAATATTTAGTTACATTATTTGCATTCGAATTCATATGTACTTTAATGTTGTTTAATTCACTAGTCAATATTTTAATTTTCTCCGCACTTTCCATATTCATTTTTACTAATTCCTTCATTAATTCAGGGTCCTTATTAGCAGTGATATTATTGAGATCTTTAACATCGACATGTGCAAAAGCTCTCTCTAATTTTAATGCCATCTCACATGCAGTGTTAAAATCCTTCGGAGCATCCTTACGAATTTCTAAGCTAAAATCGCTTCTAATTGCATCCAGGAATCTAGACAACTTTACCATTTGCGTAAATTTGGAGTCATTATCATCCCCAATATCCTGTCCACTTTTTTTTATATATAAGTCCGCTGCTGCTTTAAATTCTAATATAAAGTCCGCCATATTTTGATCCGGTTTCTGCTTAAGGGAAAAAAATTTTGTTTGTGCCTCACTAAAACTACATTTTATCTCGAATAATTCTTTTAATTTCTTTTTGAAATTGTCTAAATTACTCTCCGAAAATAATTTTTCATCCCTCATTAATTTTTCTTTAGCGGGACCAACGATTCTTGCCTTTAGAATCGTTAATTTAGAAATCGGGCTTAATTCGGTTTGATTGATTAAATTATCAAATTGTAATAAAAAGGAATTTACGTTAGATTCTCTTTTTCCATCATAATTAGGTAGTAAGCCGATTACACTCTCGGCAGTTATTTTGTCAGTGGCCATGATATATGCGTTTTTCTGGGGTGTATTGTTAATCGTAATAGTAGTTTTCTTATTACAATTTTTGTTATTTATATTCTTGTTACTACTTTTATTATTATTTGAATCTACACTACTTTCTTTCTTTGTATTTGCCAGTTCTTTTAATTGTTTCCTAGTTGTAACTCCACTTACCCTTGTATTATCTCTATGACTTTTACGTTTACAATTATTACTCATTAAATAAGAATGTAATGTAAACTAAGTAATATATATATTTTTTTTCTTATCAAGAGCGACACAATATACCATCAAAAATAACGCCTAGTTATTAGTATCAATTTTATACATGTAAATAAAATTTTAAAACATAGTAATACACATCAACACTGCGAAATAGTGAAAAGGGTTTAAAAAAAAATGTACAGTATTATAAAATAGCAAACTGTTAATTTCGCTTAACTGCATTAAATTTGCAAATTTTATACACAGTGATTTAATAATTATGACCAAAATCATTTATTTATCAAGTACTGTGATTGTATTTATCATATTAATTTACTCATTTGTTTCCATCAAACATATAATTACTATTATTATTGAAGTTTACAATGTACATAAGTTATTTTCATTACTCAGTGAAAACACAAAGAAATTTTGTTTTTCAATTTCTGTTGTAAGTTATATATACATATATATAATAATTTTATATAATGAGCACAATAATATTTTCTCTTGTAGTATAGTAATTTCTGTTTGCCGATTCATATGTACTACTAAAACCGACTATGGTGATACACGTAAAAAAAAAAGGAAAAAGAATTTTTTTTTTATTAATAACCTATGGTTCGGTCTCCTAAAATTAAATTAATTAAATTAATATAATTAGGAAAAGGCTAAGGCACCATTTCAACTGGTTCACTCCCCTATGCTGGAATGATATATACATGCTAAAATATATCCATAACTTTAATACATTGCAACACGGGTAATGAGGTTGATTAATATAAATTTAAAAAGAGGAGATTAATTTTTATGATTCTTACTATTCGTACAGTGATAGCACCAAATGACTCTAGGTAAACGATGTAATTAACAATTCCCTTCGGGGAAATCCAAGGAAAATTTAATATATTAAATTTTAAAATTATAATTAAACAATGCGCTGTGTTATTTTTTTCGGAGATCGATTACCTTCTAAGTCTGTAATTTCTTTTATATAATAATTTTTTTTAGTAAATTATATAGATAAATAGATTATTTATTTTACATTCCCACATCTATAAGAGAAAAATATTAATTAAGAATTAAAATAAAGAAAAAATTACTCATATTCAAACTTGATTACATTTTATTATAGGAGAAAATTTACAATAAAAAAGGTTATTTACATATTGTGGGTTATATATTTTAATAGTAATGCTGATGCACATCATTATATATATATTTACCTATTTTAATTAATCAATCTATTTAATTAATTTTATAACACGTGAAATATCACCATAGTCCGTTACTTTCATAGGTAATGCTTATTACTGGTAAAAACAATGGAATAAAATCATAATGGACTACCTGATCCACTGCCCCCGGCAGCATGTAGAATTCTCGTTGCTCCGAGAAAGTCCCACAGGTAGGCACAAAAGGTCTCCAAAAAAAAATGTTGACACAAAATATTAATCCTTAATCGGGCATCACATGTATTTTTAAGCCAATGTTGGGGTAACTTATTTTTATATATATATATATTTTATATGTTATTCATGGTACAGCATCTGCTAAAATCCAACCGCAGCATCTTATTTTTTTGCTGCCATCAGCATTGGGATAAAATTTGCAAGAGAAGTCTGTCTCTTACTTACACTGAAAAAAAAACAAAAAAACGGACATTGTCCTGTTTACATTATTTATGCAAACATAAAATTATACTATATAGCTAGAAAATTTGCATACAGAGTTGCCACCCATCATTACGGGCGAATATCATTGGTCGACTCTGAATTTATGTGGCACAACCTTATAGGTTGAGTTTTTGCTGTACCCAGCTATATTTATTTTTACTTTATTCCGTGTGTGTGGTCCTTCTGGTCAAAGGTCAGCTGTAAATTTCGTTGTTATGCCCTCATGATGTCCTACACAACTATAAATCGTAATTTCGATGACTTTTGTAGATTTATTAGTATCGTAAATTTTATCTGTAAGATACTTTACCAAGACATGCACTTAACCTAGTTCAGGTTCCATTATAGACATACGAATGCTTCTTTTTATATGCTGCCTCGTATATAATAACATCATAGTTTATAGATAAAAGTTAAAGTTTGTTGGAAAGACATATTCTTTCCATCACTGGAAAAGTATACTTTTATCTGGACGCTATCACTTTTATCGAAAAAATCATCGAAATTCGAAAAATATCGAAAAATTCAATGATTGTTTGATTCAAGATCGGAGCGGGAATATCCGGAAAAGGTTTACGCTGCGAAAGAAAGTGAAAGCCCCCAATGGAGAACTCCAAAAAATGGGTTCTTTTTTTAAAAAAGCAATTAGCGAAGCTCTGCTAGTAGATGAAATAAATACACGATGTAATTTATGTATAGTTAACATAAGTAATTTATCGAGACAAGAGAAATGAAATGTTAAAAACGAAACAGGTCGAACATAAGTGGATAGGCGGCATATGCAATGCACATAGATGTCCGCTTATTGGGGTCCCCAACGAGATTAAGAAGCATATATTTTTTGAACATTTGAAAAAAAAAAATGAGGCTTAAAAGTTTTGAATCTTGAGTTTCGAATTTTGCTCACTTTTAAGAGCGGCCCCAAAAAAGAAAATTTATAAAGTATTTAGAGCCTGCAAAACTTCTTTCATCTGGGCACCTTTAAAAAGAATGGCAGCTATAGAAAAAAAGGGCATGTCTGTTTTGGTTAAAAGAAGTAATAGTATTAAGAAAGTTATTGGGGTCCCAACGAGATTAAAAAGCATATTTTTAAAACATTTGAATAATAAAAATTGGGCCTAAAAGTTTTGAATCTTGAGTTCCAACTTTTCCTCACTTTTATGGGCGGCCCTAAAAAAGTCAATTAAAAAAGTATTTAGAACCTGCAAAATTTCTTTCATCTGGGCACCTTTAAAAAGAATCGTGACTGTAGAAAGAAAGCACATTTGGTTGAAGGAAGTAATAGGATTAAGAAAGTTTTGAAACTTATTGGGGCCCCCAACGAGATTAAAAAGCATATTTTTAAAACATTTGAATAATAAAAATGGGGTCTAAAAGTTTTAAATCTTGGGCTCCAACTTTTCCACCCGTTTATAGGGGGCCTTAAAAAAGACAATTCAAAAGAATATAGAGCCTGCAAAATTTCTTTCATCTGGGAACCTTTAAAAAGAATGGTAGCTATAGAAAAAAAGGACATGTCTGTTTTGGTCAAAAGAAGTAATGGTATTAAGAAAGTTTTTAACCTTGTTGGAGCCCCCAACGATAATAAAAAGCACATTTTTAAAAAATTTGAATAATAAAAATTAGGCCTAAAAGTTTTGAATCTTGAGTTCCATCTTTTCCTCACTTTTATAGGGGGCCCCCAAAAAGTCAATTAAAAAAGTATTTAGAGCCTGCAAATTTTCTTTCATCTGGGAACCTTTAAAGAGAATGCTGGCTATAGAAAAAAAGGACATGTCTGTTTTGGTCAAAAGAAGTAATGGTATTAAGAAAGTTTTTAACCTTGTTGGAGCCCCCAACGATAATAAAAAGCACATTTTTAAAAAATTTGAATAATAAAAATTAGGCCTAAAAGTTTTGAATCTTGAGTTCCAACTTTTCCTCACTTTTATAGGGGGCCCCCAAAAAGTCAATTAAAAAAGTATTTAGAGCCTGCAAATTTTCTTTCATCTGGGAACCTTTAAAGAGAATGCTGGCTATAGAAAGAAAGTCCATATCTGTTTTGGTCAAAAGAAGTAATAGTATTAAGAAAGTTTTGAACCTTGTTGGGGCCCCCAACGAGATTAAAAAGCATATTTTTAAAACATTTGAATAAAAAGATGGGGCATAAAAGTTTTGAATCTTAGGCTCCAACTTTTCCCCACCTTTATAGGGGGCCCTAAAAAAGACAATTAAAAACGAATTTGGAGCTTGCAATTTTTTTTTCATCTAGGAACCTTTAAAGAGAATGATGGCTATAGAAAGAAAGTGCATATCTGTTTTGGTCAAAAGAAGTAATAGTATTAAGAAAGTTTTGAACCTTATTGGGGCCCCCAACGATATTAAGAAGCATATTTTTAAAACATTTGAATAATAAAAATGGGGTCTAAAAGTTTTGAATCTTGTACTCCAACTTTTCCTCCCGTTTATAGGGGCCCCTAAAAAAGACAATTCAAAAAGAATTTAGAGCCTGCAAAATTCCTTTCATCTGGGCACCTTTAAAAAGTATGGTAGCTATAGAAAAAAAGGGCATGTCTGTTTTGGTCAAAAGAAGTAATAGTATTAAGAAAGCTTTGAACCTTGTTGGAGCCCCCAACGATATTAAAAAGCACATTTTTAAACCCTTTGAATAATAAAAATTAGACCTAAAAGTTTTGAATCTTGAGTTCCAACTTTTCCTCACTTTTATAGGGGCCCCCAAAAAAGTTAATTAAAAAAGTATTTAGAGCCTGCAAAATTTCTTTCATCTGGTCACCTTTAAAGAGATTACTGGCTATAGAAAGAAAGCACATATCTGTTTTGGTCAAAAGAAGTAATAGTATTAAGGGAGCTTTGAACCTTATTGGGGCCCCCCAACGAGATTAAAAAGCATATTTTTAAAACATTTGAATAAAAAGATGGGACCTAAAAGGTAAAAGTTTTGAATCTTAGGCTCCAACTTTTCCCACCTTTATAGGGGGCCCTAAAAAAGACAATCCAAAAGAATTTAGAGCCTGCAAAATTTCTTTCATCTAGGAACCTTTAAAGAAAATGCTGGTTATAGAAAGAAAGAACATTTGTTTGAAGGAACTGATAGTATTAAGGAAGTTTTTAAACTTATTGGGACTCCCAACGAGTTTGAAAAGCATGTTCTTTAAACATTTGAATAAAAAAGTGAGTTAAGTGAGTAATAAAAATTAGACCTAAAAGTTTTGAATCTTGAGTTCCAACTTTTCCTCACTTTTATTGGGGGCCCCCAAAAAGACAATTTAAAAAGTATTAAGAGCGTGCAAAATTTCTTTCATCTGGGAACCTTTAAAAAGAATAATGACTATAGAAAGGAAGCACATTTGGTTGAAGGAAGTAATAGTATAACGAAGTTTTGTAACTTATTGGGTTCCTAAGTGAGTTTTAAAAGCATATTTTTAAAAAATTTGGATCAAAAAATGGGCTTAAAAGTTTTGAATCTTGGGCTCCAACTTTTTCGCATTTATATAGGGGGCCCTAAAAAAGACAATTCTAAAAGAATCTAGAGCCTGCAAAATTTCTTTCATCTGGGCCCCTTTAAAAAAATGGTTCCTGTAGAAAAAAAGCGCATATCTGTTTCGTTTGATGGAAGTAATAGTATTAAAGAAGTTTTGAACCTTTGGTTTCACCTTTTTTGCCCATTGATAGGTGCACCCCAAAAATACTAAAATGCCATTTTATTTTTTAAGTAGAACTTACAGCCTTCAAAAACTTTTGTAAAAAATGGTGGATATAGAAGAAAAGCACATATCTGTTTTCTATTTCTAAATCTAATCAAGATCTTTGACAAAAAAAAAAAAAAAAATGAATTTCGATAAAACAAAATAAAATATTAAAAATTCATAAAAAAATAATTTAAAAAGTAAAAAAAAAAAAAAAAAAGCATTTGGCTGAAAGGTAGAATAGCTCACTACTGGGCCCCTGACTTTGCTCAGCCCCCCCCCAAATGGGGGGTATGGGGGGCGGTCGCTACGGCCCTGCCCACTCCTTCAGTTTCTAAGACAACGTGGGCGGTCGGTAAACGAAGCGTATTGTTCGTCAACGGTTGCCTAACTCGTACAGCACCACCGTCTAACTGATTGGACTTAATTAATTGACTAGGGGTCACATCATAGCGAGTTCCTGAATCTCTTAAAGTCGTGCATTCCTTTCCGTTAATTAGAGCACGGCTAAGATAAGGTTTGAAACTTTCCTCAAACTTCGTACCTACGCAAATGTGATGAACGCTCGTAATAGTTTCTAAGTTCTTTTTGTTTTCCGGACAATTGGCTTTTAAATGCCCAATTTTGGAGCAAATAAAACTCTGATTCCAATTTTTATGTTCGAAGATCTTTTCTCTTTCATTTTCCGCGTTTTTCTCTCTCCAATTAGTTTTGGTTTCCGAATGCCAATCTCTCGTTTCGTCTTCAATTCCCGTTTTTTCCATTCTCCTATCCCGCGAATTTCCTTCAAATTTTGGTTTCGTATTCCACGATTTTTTTGACACTCCTTTTATCGCCTCATATTCGTCTAGTGCCGTAGCGAGCACCAAGGGGTCTTTATAATTCGCCCACGAATCAATAAAATGTTCTTTTAATTCGACCGGCGCGCGTCGTTTGATCTGATCAGTGATCAACAAGTCTTTTAATTCAGAAAATCGCGTAATCCCCAAACCGTTAATCCATCCTTCAAGAAAACTATTCAATTCGAATATGAGATCTCTCCACGGGTTTCCTGGATTATGTGTATGTTTATTCAATTTTTACGGTACGCTTCCGCACCCAGCCTGTACCGGTCTAATAAAAGCGATTTAACATGTTCGAAATTGTCAATTTTTTTAGCTGGATCGCGTACGATCAATTCTGCAATTTCCACAGGCAATAATGCTAACAAGTGTGTGACGTATTCATCTTGCTCTATTCCGGACCCATTCGCCTGTCGCTCGAACAAATTCAGGAATAATGTTATGTCGGATCGTTCAGGATCAAAACGATGCATAATAGTTTTAAGAGGTAATTTAACGGATCTTTCGGAACCGCTGCTAGCCGTAGAATTTCGCCTTTCTGAACTCTGCGTTAATTTTAGCTGTTCTAAAGTAAACGCCCTTTCCTTATCTTTCTCTCTCTCTTCCCTAACTCTCTCTTCTCTCTCTCTTTCCTCTCTCTCTCTCTTTTTCCCCTCTCTTTCTCTTTTTCTGCCGCGATGCGTCCTTCCCTATCCTTTACGATGTACCCTGCCTGTACTAACGTCAGTTCCTCTTCGTATGTTTCTGCAGCATCAATTTTTTCGATTATCATTGCCATATTGTCTTGTTCATCTATTTCCACCCCTAAAACTTCCGCGAGATTCTGTAAATCCGCTTCAGTGAAGTAAAAAAATATTAATTAATAAATTCTTAAAAGTACTTCAGTGAATTTAACTTCGACATGACTACGGTATGTTGAAATAATACAAACGGAAACTATTCTTTTGTTTATCAATTTAGAAGTATATGAACCTTACACCTCACAAGAAATATTTTACCCCTAAGCACACAATATAAATAAACATTTCAAATGCATAACCAATATGTAAAAATAATTTTATGATTTTGCAAAAGATTTTCAGATTTTCTATACTTTTGTGCCAATCGTAAAGCAAAAAATAAAATTCAAAATTTTAAAGCTTTAGAGTCCCTATACACACAATATGAAAACAATAAGTAATTTTTCAAATACTATAGGCAAACTACATTCCCAGTATTTCTCAAGAACTGAACACTCTCTGCAACTTTTATCAAAATGCATCTATACTATTTGGGGTAAAAGTTTAATTTACTCTGTTTGTCATTTAGCAATCCATCACGCATAAAAATTTCTCTTTATACAATCACTCATCAAAATATATTTCTTACACAAGTTATATAAGAAAAAAAAATTACTGGGCATTTTTTTTGAGTAGTTATGAATTTAGCCTATCTAATCCTTTCTGCATTCCAAACATTAAAAATAATGATACAGATAACATAACGTATAAATTTGCATTAATCGTTAGACTTCCATTAACTACACATTATCGATTTATCATAATCTTAATATTTTCATTTACCTCAAAAGGTTTCTCATATTTTTATTTAAACAACATTTTAATGTCTTATCAGTATGCTAAATAATAGTTTAAGAGCCACTCAAAATGAAATGAGCTTACCTGTTGCAGTTGTTGCTTGAAGTATCTTGTCTGGGGAACGGTCCGTTATGGCACTCCGCGGGTGTCGTCCACTGTAGCTCAAGGGCTCGCATCGGGCGTGTTGCGTCCCAATGTTTGTCGGCCAAGGTCCACCTTGCCCTGTCTCTAAGCACTGTCTAGTTGATCTAGATGAACTGTCTCTGCTCCGGAAGGGCTGTCCGTCTGTCTTCCTCGGAACTGTCGTTTCGATTCTTTCGGCTGCCTCTCGAGTTGTTGTCAGAAACTCCGGGTGTTCGCCGTCTGTTTCCTCCTGGGCTTTCCTCTAATAACAATTATTCTTGCTGTAAATCTTCTAGCTGCCACCAAGTTGTAACGGAGCCGATGTCGTAAGGTGGTGTGGTAGCGGGCTACTTCAACGGCCGAGTCTTTTCAATGTCGAAAAAATATTTTATTGCATTACAAACAATTAAATAATGTTTACTAGATTATATAAGTTCCATTTACAACATTTTTCATAAAAGGGTTCGAGTACAGCTGTCAATAATGTGTTTGTAGAATCAAGTCCAGTTCTCTAATGGCAGATTGTTTTCAGGGAGAATGTCTCTAATACATTCAATGTCCACACTTTTCGAAGGTAGAGTTCGAGATACTCGACAGGAATGTCGCACTTTTTGTAGATGTTTAACCGAGGTTTAGGAACCTCCGATATTCAACTCCGTGATGGATATATCTTAACAGCCACACCTGGTTTTCGCTTTTCTGTGCTTCGGAATATGTCCCGATGCCGTCAACCCGTGAGAGATTTCCACTCTGCACGGCCAGACACACCTTGAAGTCTCAACTTCAACAGAAGGGGAAAAAAACTCTCGAGAATGCTCCTGCATCCTCTGTTATCAGTTTCGTTTTTCCGTCTAGGACCAAAGCCACTCCCATTAGCCACTCACCATCCGTGGCCCATGATCTCATAGACAAGCCCTTTCTCTATAGGCTGCAGTCAGGAACCTTGGCGTCAGGTTTAATATCTGGTTTCACTATCTACTTTCCCACGGGAACGAGGCCCTCGTGAACATCAAAAGAATATTTCTCTCGCTAGATAAAAGAGTTCCTTTCACCCTAGTGTCCTCTGCGTAGATTGATTGAAATTGAAGTATATGTTTCATCTTTAGCGACATTTCCTAGGACTCTGAAGAAATTTGGAGGCTAGGTGAAAATACATTAGTTTCCCTATTCTGGCTTCTGCCTTGTAAATTGAGAGTTTCAATGTGAGATATCGTCGAATTCTCACAATGCTATGTTCTTTTGCAGTCACTTGAGCACTTAACTTATCATTAAAATCTTTTAACCGTTTCAGGGGCAAAGTACTTTCATCACTAAAATGTTGAAATAAATGACTGGCACCGGAATTTATGAACAAATTTATTGGCAAATAAGAAAAAGGCTATATTTCACATACATATTAAATGAAAAAGATTTTAGCAAAATTCTGGTGCCATTGTGACGTTTCAGAATTAAAATTAAATGGTTTTATAAACATACCACAGTCACTGAAACGGTTAAGGCTGCTGCTATGATCCTTTTTAGTCCTTTGTAGTCTTTCTCACTGTTTCTATTTACATATTGTAATATATAAATGGAAAAAAGTTCCTATCAACTTTCCCAGTTTCTAGCATATATTCACATCCTTCTTTAGTCAGTTTTAAACATTTTCTTTTCCATCACACTATTTTACTGTAGCTTTACATAATAAATTTACAATCTTTTATATAATACGTTGAGCAAAAAGTTCTGGGAAATTTATGAAAGTTGCGCTGTTATGTGCAAATTAACAAAAAATTAAAAAAAGCAACAAGGACTATTCTACAAAGTAGGTACCATCATAGTCCACGACTTTCTGACATCGTTCTGCCAGATTCCGGATTTGCTGGAAGTACGAAGATTGTCGCCGTATCAGCACCTTCACGCGGAAAGAACGATTTTGTTAAAACAACAGAAAAATAGTTGTGCCAACCAAATTTTGCCCCATCCAAATTTTTTTTGTTGGACTGACAAAATCATTTTGTTAGTTTAAAAAAATTTTATTTAACGAACAAAATTATTTGATCAGTTGCACCAACATTTGCTTAGTACGACAAAACATTTTAGCTGGGGCTATATTAACCAAATCTTTATTTCCGTGCTCCCTCATTAATCTCATGGACGGCTTTCAATATCTTTAGACCTTTTCTCCAATAATGCCGGATCAACACACGCAAATCATCCTGTTTAATAGGCATTTTTAAGCCGACATCCCTGAACTCCTGCACTGTAAAAAAAAGCGGGCTAAAAAACAGAAATACTACTGGCAATCTCGATGCCAGTACTATTTCCGTTTTTTACGGGAATTTTTACCCATAAATTACAGAAAAATTTCCGATTTTAATGAGAAAAACGGAAAATTTTCTGTAATTTATGGGTAAAAATTCCCGTAAAAAAACAGAAATAGTACTGGCGTCTAGATTGCCAGTAGTATTTCCGTTTTTTTTTTTTTTTTTTTTTTTTTTTTTTTTACTGTGATACCACTAGTACTCCTACATACGATACAAATTCTGGTAACTATTAGTTAAAAAATTTCTCAGAACTTTTTGCTCAGCCTAATATATAACCATTAACTTTTCATTATGCAAAGTGTATAATAAAAAGATTTCCAAAACCGCTTAATTAAGGAAGCCTTGAGTATCTTGTCACGCCTCCCTCACATTGACTGGGTCAAACCTCCCTCGCATTGACTGGATCAACCCTCCCTCACATTGACTGTGTCAAGCCTCCCTACGAAGACCTTTTCTAAAGAATAGCACATTGTTATATTAAGCCTAACTTACTGTGCAATCTTTATGCCTGGAATGAAAGCTCCATATTTCTGCATTTCTTTAACCCTGGTTTGCACGCGCAGGGTATGACATACCCAGGGTGGGCACGGCTATTTCATTTCCCACCAGTGATTTTGGAAAAGTAATCTTCAAATTATTTTAACGCAGAATTTGTTAGTAATGCCAATGATTAAATAAACTGACGATTTCTGTTTGAATTTATTGGTGGCAAAGTATAAATCGTACGTATCTCGGATATACGCGACCATTCCCGGGTTAAACCTACTTGCTTAAATTTCTATGATATAATTCATGTGAAAAAAAAACTTACAAAATATTTCTAAAAAAACACAACTTTTCGGTTGAAAACGCCTCACAATTGATTTTTTCCACACCTGTTTCGATTATCTGTATGAAACGAAGACTGTTGTTTGAGCATTCCAGTAGCTTTGGTTGAGACCTGTTGATAAAACTCTGAAATTCTTTTAAATATGAAAATTGATGGGTGGGACAAACCTCCCGTATGGTCAACTGTCCCTAGTCTCCCCCAAACCAAGTCTGTTTTCACATACTTTCTCATATATCCCTTTATCTACTGACGGTACATATAAGTACCACTCATTTTAAACTTTCATCCTATATAGTGAATATTACTAATATTCTAATAGTACTTTGCAAAAACACTCTGTTAACTCCACTTTATCCGGATACATGGCAATAGTAGCTCTAGGTTTGTTATTTTAGCGAGGAAAGAGGGTATCTTTGAAACACTCGATGTGTTTTGTGCTGACATTTTGTACAGATTATCACGCTCGTCTTTTTATTGCTACAAACACAGTGAAGGATATAAGATAAGTGTTGGATTTTTTTATGCGTTCATTACGATCTTAGAATACAATTTGACTAGCTATTTTAGGTGTACTGTGTATGCATTTGACTTAACAGTTGAGTTACTCTCCGTCAGTACACTGGATGTTGGAGAAAAACTTGTTTAGTTTTCGTCTGTGTGGTTATCCATCGTTTTCATGTGCTTTAAAATGTAATTATAAAAGCAGTGTAGTAATGATTTTGATAGTATTAATTTTCTGTTTCACTATTATTTTTTTTATAGGAAATCGAAAAAGTTGTGACACCGGATCTTTTTTGCTGTGCTAGAAATGGCATATGTAAATTCATATAGTGCATATGTGGAGCCGCGAGAGAACATATTGTACCTGGAATATAGACGTCGCATAAGTAAAGAACTGCTAACAAGATCGCAACCAGAATTTTTTTTTTTTTTTTTTTTTTTTTTTTTTTTTTTTTTTTTAACCATTCAAGGGCAAAGCATTTTCAATGCTAAAGTGTTGAAATAAATGATTGGCACCGGAATTTTCCAAAAAAATTTATTTATATATAAGAAGAAGGCTATATTTCACACACTTATTCAATCGAAACTATTTTACCACAATTCTGGTGCCATTTTAAATACCTTGTGGGTTTTCTTTTACGATAATTTAGTCATAGTGTACTGACGGTACTTTGATGTATCATTTTAATTAATTACCTCTAAGCAGGGTTCGCACATTTTTACCACAAAATTTTAACAGTATTTTGAAAGTATTTCACTGCAGGAAAATATTGCAAAATCTGTGAATAAAGGTGGCAATTGCGATTTGTGCGTTTTTAAAATTAAATGTAAATTTTCTTATCATTAATAGCGGTGTCAGAGTCCTTGGAAATTCCAAGGAGTGTGCGAACCTTGCCTCTAAGGAATTAAATTTCTCACGGATGAGTATTTTTTTTTATGTTTATCCTTTAATTTTCATTCTAGTAGCTGAAAAAAATTACATGAAAAAAACTGCAGTAGATCATAATGCAGTAGATAAAGGGTTCAGTCATCTGTTTCTGTGGGAGTGGTTAAAATAGATTTCATGCACTTTCTAAAAACACTGTCTTATTTTTTTTTTCAAAATGGACTTTGTCTACTATGGTTGTGAGCACCTCATATGCCCCCTTAAAAGGTGCTTACAAAATTTGTTTTTGGCACCACTAATTTAGAAAAATAATATTTGGCTTATTTAATTAGAGCATTTTTGCAATTTTGTAATTGGAAGTAACTTAAAAAAAAAAAAAAAAAAAAAAAAAAAAAAAAAAAAAAAAAAAAAAAAAGACGCTAGTACCGAAGGGGTTAAGAGAAATTTGTTAAGGTAATAAATTAATCTCTGAACAAATCTTTCCTCAAATAATGTACAACACTCAACTCGAAAAGCTGCAATTATGACTAAAAATTTTCAGAATTTTTAAAAAACCCAGTAATCTCAGAACTTTCTGTTCCATTATATTCTAAATATAAAAGATACGGTTTTAAGTAAACAACACTGAAAATTAAAGTTTGGAAGTAATAGAAAATTTTTCTTGAAAACTCGTTAATGAATTCTGTAGATTATTTTCTGATAGTTTCACAAGCCATTAAAGTTTCTTCGACAACAAAGAGAAAGGATGAATGGATTTATTCAAATATTGAGAAAGGACGTTTTCTTGAACTTTGTGAGATTTTAATTTAACAATTAAATTGATTTATCACAAGTAAAATGCATATATTTTTTTATATTCTTGATTTATGTCGAAGATAAATAATAAATACATTAACACTTATTGCATGGTTCATACCAGGGGTGTCCAACTGTGGCCCGCCGGATACCACTAAAATTTTACAGATATATTTGCCTTATCTAATCGTTGAATTGCTGCGATTCAACTTCTCGACTATTTCTTTAAAATTTTAGTGGTATCCGGCGGGCCACAGTTGGACACACCTGGTTTATACCAAAGTTATGTAAAATAACTTCATAGTATTTCTAAATAAATCTTTTTATTAATTAAGGATCCACGGAAACAGGTTTTTAAGATCTAAACCTAAACCGAAACTGAATTTCGGTATTCTTCCTATTTTCGGTCGAAAGCGAAAACGAGAAAAAGTCCAATTTTTTTAACACTAGAATTTCCGGAAAATATGAGTCAAGTTTTATAAAAATATTTCACACTATAATTTTGATTTAAAACAGTTTAACTTTATTATTTAACGTTTTTCTTCTTTGTATCTTTTAAACTTATTTCATAATAAAATTTCTGGTTTGAACCGAAACATATTCATATGGTAGCCGTCAAAATGACGATTCACGGTACGTCTAGTGTTGAAGTAACTAATACATATATAAATATCAGGGCTCCCAAATGGTCCGCAAACTGAATACCAATATTATTTTAGAAAAATTTTCTTTTTAGATTTTTCTTATAAACCGCCCCGGTACGACCTTTGAAAGTTAATTCTAGCGCAAACCTACCATAAAATTTTCTGTTAAAATTTATTGGTATTCAGATGGCGGACCATTTGGGAGCCCTGAAATATACATAATTATTAATTAATTATATCTGTTAATTAAATGCACATAATTATTAATTAATTATATCTGTTAATTGAATATGCATAACTATTAATTAATTATATGTGTGGGTCAAGTTGCCCCCCTGTGCCTCAGACGAAAACTTTTCAGTTTAATATAAAATAAAGTGTAATTAATTCATAAATGACACGGAAAGATTTTCAAATTACACAAATTTCATCTAATTAAAAATTGTTTAGGTGTATACACATCGATTTATCTTTTATAATGATTTTTGTAAAAAATCATCTGTCATACAAGAATTTTCTCAAAGAGTATTCGAAACACTTCTGCGGTTTCAAACTAAAAATTTTCTATTACTGTTAAGTCTTCAGATTTTAATGAACACGTGAAAAGCGGCTTCCAAATTTAGTCATACATGCATAGCTTGCTTTATATTTTGCACTCACGTCTTGAGTCAGTGATGACTGATAATTGTAAACAGCAAAGTTGATAGCAATAAATAAAGAGTGTCTAATTGGAGCCGATACAGCTCAAATCAATGTGTAATGATGAACATTTCAGAAGGAAGAAACGAGATATTTGGAATACAAATAATTTTCGTCCGGGCGAATTTTAAGAAACACTTTCGCCGAAAACGAATTTTTGGCAAAATTCTGATTTTGCATAGAAAACGAAACCGAATTTTCGTTCGATCTCTAGTATTGATATATAATATTTTAAAAAGCTGGCTTTCTCAAAGAACTATTAATTCTATTTCACTCGTACCTTAGCTGTATTAATATGCTTTTTTCTGTGATGTCCTAAGCTCAGTTTTGTATGAGATTCCCCAGTAAAAATAATTAAAACTGCGGAATTTTAGTATTTTTCTCCTCTTTAAAAAAGCGTTTTGCATCATGGAGATTACTTATTTCCGAATTTCATCTAATTATAAAATGCTTTAGGTGTACACACCGCGATTTATCTTTTATAACGATTTTTATAAAAAATCATCTGCCATACAAGAAATTTCTAAACGAGTATTCGAAACACTTTTGGTGTTTCAAACTAAAAATTTTCTATTGCTGTTAAGTGTGCAGCTTTTAATTAGCACGTGAACAGGCTCGGACTGGCCCGCCGGCCCGTCGGCCCGAGGGCTGGTGCGCCCTTGTCCAGGGAAAACTTCGCGCCCCTAAACCGCTCCAATATTTTTTAACTCGTTGTACACATACATTCTGATTAGTGTACTAAATTTCGAGAATTCGTTTAGGGATAATCATCAATTAATAGACAAAAAGCACAAGAGAGTTACTTTTTATTATCACAAAGAAATTAAAGATATATCGTTGCAATATCGGAAACCAAAGGGAACATCTTTGCATGCGATTGAAAGAGAAAACATGCATCCAACAAGAGCCTTAGTAGCCATGGCGACCTGGACGATATGTTTTTTATCGCTTCTTTGAATGATATCTTTTAGATTTTAACCAAGTATTTTGAATATTTTCAGACCTTTTGCTTTTCGTACCTTGACCCCCCCCCCCTCCCACTCTTCCCTTATAGCCGTCCCTGAAGGCACCTATAATCATGCTTTTTGAAAAAAAAAGAGAAATATCAGAAGGCTAAAAAACTTTTTGTGTGGATTTTGTTGGTGATTGGAAAACGCATTCTTTGTTTTCGGGCAATACAAAGTTGATGATACTTTTGGATTACAAACCTGCAACCTGTGGGATCTCGCGGACAGCATTTTCTCATTCACAAAATTACCATCATTTCCGGGTAGTGACCCTCGCTAATGACAGAATTTCCACGGTTAAATAACTGTAAGGGTATACTAGAATGTAGTTTGAAAAAAAAATGTTTAATTTAATCAATCGAAAAGTTTACCATTAAATAAAGTAGTGACTACCATATCGAAATTGTAATAGGTTTTTTGAATAAAAAAAAACTTCGGAACTAAATTTAATGAAATTTAAATAGGACCAATTAGAGAGTATACTATTTCAATTAAAAACGTAGTTTTGGAGTAATCGGTGTAATTTTATTTTTATAAGTATCTAAAAATATGGGATGAATTGGAGAAAATTAAACGTATTGCTATTGATAATGGGTATCAGGTAAAATTAATTAACAAATTGATTCAGGGCTCCTTTGATAAAATGTACACAGATACTTCTAAAAATAAAAATTAAACTATTAATGAAGTTAATATGAAAAGGGTTGTAGAAAATTATTTCCCAGGTTTCTTTGAATATATAAAAATCCTTTAAGAAATTTTAGTTTATGTTTGATCGCGAAGCCTCCTCCGAAATTAAAGATGCTTTTAAGCACTAAAATTGATCCTATTAATAGGGATGACCTCTCAGGAGTTTATATGATTCCCTTTATTCGGGAGGGGGAATAAAAAATTATTATATAGGTATAACCCAACGAAAATTGAATATCAGATGTAAAGAACATATAGCGGACATAAAATATAATAGAAGTAATGGTGCTTTATCCAGACTGAATCAAATAGAGAACATTAACATACTTTTTAACGAGAGTAGAATAATCTAAAGGTCTAATTTTCATTTACAATTATGAGAGACAATATCTACAATTACAAGAGGTTCAGGAGTTTGTAACGATACATTATCTTTTCGTATCTCGAATTTATGGGTTGAATGGTTGGACAACTTACAGAGTCGCGACATAGAGGGAACACGTGTGATCGTGAAAATGTAAGGCGCGGTATATGATAGTAAAAGAGTTGAAACATGTCAATATAGATTTTTAATTTACTTTTAATGTGTTTTTATAACGTCTTTTAAGGAAATATATATTTTAATATTGTGATATGGTTATTAGTGGACGTAACTTTGGCTTATTACTCGTACTTATTTACATTTGTATAAATCCGTTTCTTCATAAAAATTATCTGATTGATTTTTTACTACAGATATACTGAATAGACCCAAACTTATTTCAGAATTCATTTCTATTCAAAAACTATTTTTTATTATGAAGACTATTAATAAATTCATATTAAAAAATATATTATGAACAAACCACAATTGTTAAAAAAGTCGATGTGTACAGCTCGTTTTAATAACTACTTTTCTAGACATAGAGAAAATTTTCCTTTCCATAATTTAAGGGGCCGTATTCCGTTATCAAGGGAGTCACCGTAAAAAATCTTAAGAACTTATCAGTAATATTCTGTAGGATTGTCTTTTATGTAAAGTAAGTGTTTAATATATTTATAATCCTTATGTAATTTTACTGGTGACTAATTAAGTGTTTTTTTTTTTTTTTTTTTTTTTTTTTTTTTTTTTTTTTTTTTGTAAGACCTTCAATTTATTTTCCGAAATTTAGGGATAAACCTCTAACACATTTCTTTTTAATAACTATATTAAGATTTAAGAAAAACATGTAAACTTTATGAATTTCCTGGCCAGCAAGGAACTCAAATAGGGTGTCAAAAGTGGATGTTACCATTTGAAAAATGAACGTTCGTGTATTTTTTAATATGTAGACAGCCTTCAAAGCAAAATTTATGAAAAACATTTAATAGTAAATTTTATTCCAAATCAATTGTTACCTATGTCTTTTTCAGATAAATTGGTAGGGGTGATCACTTTTTTTCCTCCACGGTATCTATCGATAAAAGAAAATAGAAAAGGCCTGGTCTTGATATCATTCATCTAATATACAAGATAATGTGTTTTCAAGTTGCTGGAGTTTTTAGATATTACATGATTTGTTTTAAAAAATTGCGTAGTATTGTGTAGGTTTGATGGAACATTAAACATGCACGGAGAATATAGCGAAGTCTTCTATCAAGATTTAGAGATATATTTTAAGCCATTATCATTACTTAGTGTGATGTAAGTGCGTCAAAACTTATCAAGCCAGATACAACACAAACAAGTACAATTGATTTTAGTTCTTTAAAAGTTTTGCGCCCTCTGAAAATCCAAGGTCTGCGCCCTTTACACTGACCCAGTCCGACCCTGCACGTGAAAAGCGTCTTCCAAATTTAGTCAGATAAAATATTGCTTGCTTTATATTTTGCACTCACGTCTTGAGTCAGTGATGATTTATAATTGTCAGCAGCAAAATACATAGCGATAAATAAAGAGAGTCTAATTGGAGCCGATACAGTTCAGATCAATGAGTAATACTGAAAATCTCCGAAGGAAGAAAAGAGATTTTTTGAAAATATAGACAGTTTCGGTCCAGACGTATTTTTGGCAGCATTTTCGCCGAAAATCCGTTTTCGGTGAAAATCAGATTTTCGATAGAAAACGAAAACGAAACCGAATTTTTGGCCGATTTCTAATATTGATATATAATCTTCAAAAACACTGGTTTTCTCAAAGCATTATTAACCCTTTCAAGGGCAAGCAACTGCGTTTCTGTAATGTTGAATTCATACCAGAATTTTTGAAAAAATTCAGTTCAAAATAGGGAAAAGCAATTTTTCAACTTTTTTGCACCAAAGTTTTACAAGTAAAATTTAATTTAAATTTTCTGGTGTTAATCATGATTAAAATTAGGTGGGGTATATATTATATCTCACCGCCTCTTAAGGGGTTAAATCGTTTTTACTCGTACATTAACTGTATGAATATGTTCTTTTCCGAGATGTCCTAAATTCCATTTCGATTCAGTTTTCCCTGTAAAAATAAGTAAACATGCGGGAATTTAGACTCTTTTATTTTCTTTAAAATGCGTTTTGCATCTTGGAGATTACTTACTACTTAGTTTAAACAAGATACAGTCGAAGCCGGTTAAGATGCTCACGGTTAACACGCGATCCCGTTTAATACGCAGATTTTTTTCGATCCCTTGAACATCGCCCATACGGCTAATGCAAAAATATCACGTTTAATACGCGAACGGTTATTACGCTATCCTGCTTAATACGCAATAAATTTTGTGTCCTTTGAGAAAAAAATCACGCTTAAGACGCGAATTCGTTGATATGATAATTCCTTCTCTCTTCTTGCCTGCTGCCAATTTAGCGGATTTTTTTTTTACTCAGATATTTTACACTGTTTCCGAATAGTATACTTTATCTAATAACAGATTATTTAAGGCGAAAAGTACTAATCGCAAATGGTGATAGATTTTTGAATAAAACAAAACCCCGCTAAATTAACAAAACTGCAATTGTTATCTGATCCCGCCTCCTAACATTCTTTGTCTGTCTATCTTCGTGTATGTTTTTACTGTAGTAGAGAGATATAGAATAATTCACGTTACTCAGATACGTTATAAAATTATTATGATTAGAAGTGATCATAGCTGTTAAGGAGGTTTTAAATGTACATGTATATTATATCATATCACTACTATGTTTTATAACGCATACTATAGGCAACAGACAATGAAACTTATAAAGATTAAACAAATACGACTGCTGTTCGATAATTCTTTTATGCTTTCTTTACTTTTTACTATGCTACCAATGTAATAACATTTTTAAAATAAATATTAACCCTTAAAGCTCCGGCGTCTCTTACACAAATTTTATTCGATCGGCACCACTTTTTAAAAAGCAGTTTCCTTCAAGTACACAATTTCAAAAATGCTGTGATTAAATAAGGTGAATTTTATTTTCCTTTATTACTGGTACCAAAAACAAATTTTGCAAAGACAAAGAATGTCTCCCCAGCGGAGCCAACGGAGTGGGAAGGGTTAATAAGGATATTTTTTACTTATATTAAAAGGACAGTTTATGATGGTACTCATTATTACAAGTACTAAATATGATTAAAAAAACTGGGTTAGAAGATTTAACTCTTTCAGGGGCAAGGTACTTGTCTTTATAAAAATGTTGAAATAATTTATTGACACCAGTATTTACAAGAGAATGTTTTTGTAAACTAGTAAAAGCATATTTTTGCATCCTTAAGAAAGGTGAAATTTTCGTTATAAAATTCCGGTGCCAATGTGGCAATTGGGGATTAAAATTATGTGATGCCGTGAAGGCATCGCCGCCCTTCAAGTGGTTAATATATCTGTTTGAAAGATTTCATATTTTTTTTTCTTCCTGCTAAAAAAATTAATCTAGTAATAAAATTATTTTTGTTGTTTTATTTTTGGTTGCAACGTATTAACCAAGAATAAAGCCATGTACATGTTGGAATCTATAACTATTTTCAGTTGTTATTCCAGTCAGTCTTATAAAAAGAAGCAATTAGTTAAAGTGGAATACAATTAAATTTTAATCTACCGTAATTGCCCGCGTATACGCCGCGGCTTATTTAACACTGGAACGCCGAGCAGGTGTCAAATTCGACACCGGCCAATGGGCTTATTGTCAATTCGAAGCAGAAATTTCTTCTCAAAATAAGTTTAATACAAATTTCACGGAAATATTTTAAACAATTAAGGCAAACAATTTTAAATACATTTTCTGGTTTAAAATATTTTTATAAAACTGACGTAAAATTCTATCGTGACGTAAAATTGCGTTCTAGTGCAGTGTTGCAAGATGGGCTACTTTTTTAAAATGAGATTCTTGATAGGCACCACTTTTTTGAAATGGTAAAATGTAACTTATTTAATAACATATTAATTAAGGCAAAAACAAAGTGAATTTTTCCGTTTCAAAAAAGTGGTGCCAATCAAGAAATCTGAATTTTAAAAAAGTAGCCCACTGGCAACACTGTTCTAGTGTTAAGTCTTTTTCATACCGCAAATTTTATTTTAAAAATGAAGTCAAATAAATGCTAAGCAAAAGCAAGTGACATTTTATTTAGAACAAATTATGGTAGGAAATCGAGTTATCTGAGTTGCGGCGTATACGTGGGAAATTGCGGTAAATATGCGTAAAAGACTGTAATTTTCTACCGTACACATATAAATGAAAGCTGTAAAGTTCAGTTAGACGTTTAGATGCGTAAATAAGCCCAGTTCCTGCAACATATTACAAATCACGTTTAACACGTTCACTGCCGCAAAAAGTAAGAAATTTCATATTTCTTCTTGAAAGTCGTTTGCCACCACCAATTCTGAAAGGTAAATTTCGCTTTACTAATACAGTGAAATTTCTGCCAATAAATAAGGCAATTTTTTTTAAAGTAATGGTGAGAAAGTAGTAAATTAAAGCCACGAATATTAAAGCTACTAGTATACTCGTAGCGTGGCAGTCAACGTGTTAATACGCGACTTTTGCCTACTCCCTTGAAACGCGTATGACAGGTTCTGATGAACATATACTATTTAGACCTATAGTTATATATTATTTACTTGTTTATGTATTGTCTGTGTACTGGCAATTTGAAAGTAACATTCTTTTCTTATCTGGAATTTAATTCGACCTAGTGAGTTAGATAGTATTAGTTGAAGGAATGTAGTTTATCCATTGAATGGGTGTTGCTCTTGTCATTCAAAGTACATACCTTTAGATAAGTCGGACAAAAGGGTGTGTCACTCACGATCTAGGGAGATAATGGATATCACGGAATCTGACATTGGTGGGGAAAAGTCCTTGCGGGCAGAGAGGGATCCCCACAGGGCGTGATACCTGGGACAGAAGTTGAGCTGATATTTGGAGCTCAAGGTGTGAGTTGTTCCAGAGAGGAGGGTCTTGCACAGAGCGTGATTAGGCGGTGTGAAGCTCTTGAAGTGTAGAGCTAATGTATTGTGAGACTTATAGTGATCTCGGATAATTCTAATTTAACTAGCGTAGGGTGAGAGGATTGTAGAGTAGTTTAACAGTACACAGAAGGTATTTACTGTATTTAATTTAATGTTGGACCGGATCACCTATATCCAAATTTTTAATTGTAAATATTGTCTTGTTATCTGTACATAATGTGTAAATAAATTGTTAGTTAAATTTAATTGAAAGAGTTGATATTCTTTTCAACAATCCTCTCATAGCGTGACCGATATCACATAATCATATCGGTGGTGGCAGCATATAAAAAGTAAAGGATTTCTTCAAAGTTGTGTGACTTAGAGGGAAACCCGACAGCGTATTAACCGTGTTCCAATGTACAAGGAAAAATCAGATTTTACTTCAACATTTTTTTTTAACCCTTTCAGAGGCAAAGTATTTCTATGCGTAAAATGCTGAAATCAGCGAATGACTCCGGAATTTAAAAACAAATTTATTTTGAAATAAGTTAAAGCATTTTTTCGCGTATTTGATAAAAGGAAAATCTTCATTCCAAAATTCTGATGGCAAAGTGCATTTAGGAATTAAAATTAGGAGGTCCAAAAATGATCCACCGCACTTCAAGGGGTTAACCCATTAACGACGAGTTTTTTTTACAGCTTTTAAATCTCTCGATACCAGTCGACAACAGTTTTTTTTCCATATTGTAATTTTAAATTATTTAATTTCTCAAAGTTTGAGATTAAGTAATATGAAAATTTTCTTACTAAAATACTGATTTTCACATTTAAAATTTTCGTAATTTACGTAAATAACTCGCCGGTGTTCTTGCCAACCGGCGTTAATGAGTTAAAGATTTCAAATGACTCGGTAATTATTGAATGTCGTTAAAGCGTTGTTAAGAGAAAAATTTTTTGAAGTAATAAATTAATCTATGAACAAATCTTTTGTCAAATAATATACAACAATCAACTCAACAGGCTACAATTAAAGCAAAAAATGTTCGAAATTTTTTAAAAATCCAGTAAAACCGAACTTTCCGTTCCATTAAATTCTAAACGTAAAAGATACAGTTTTAAGTAAATAACACTGAAAATTAAAGTTTGGAAGTAATGGAAAATATTTCTTGAAAACTCGTTAATGAATTCTGTAGATTATTTTCGGATAGTTTTATAAGCCATTAAAGTTTTTGCGACATCAAAGAGAAAGGATTAATGGATTTATTCAAAATTTGGGAAAATACGTCCTCAAGTTTGTGTGATTTTAAATTAGCAATTAAGTGGATTTAACATAACTAAAAAAATAAATTTCAAAATATTGTATTTTGATTCTTTAATTATGTAGAAAATAAATAATTATTGCAAATAAAAGTAGAAATAATAAACAAATATCGCTGCTAAATTGCGCGATTAAAAACAATCTATCTGTATTAACCCTTAAATGCGCGATTTTTTTACTTTCTTTCAAAAAAAAATTATATGATTCTCTGAAAAGTTTATTACACAGGAAAAATAATGAAAAAACTCAGAGATACAACTTTCATAAAATACGTCAGTCTTTTCTTCTGTTGCACATCTGCAAAAACAAGTAAAAACTACTGCCGTGTAGCTGTTTTGCGCTAAAATATTGCAAATTAGTAAATATTTTAAGAAGAATGTCTCCAAATACCTTTTTTATATAATTATTTATTTTATAAAACTTAACCTTTAACCCTTTAATTCAAATGATAGAATTCGTTCTAGAAATTACGTAGGTCAGAGAATCTATCTTTACACCAGAAAGTTTCAGTGGTTAATTTCACTTTATTTAACCCTAGAACTACAGGAAATTTTACTCAAGTTTTATAAAAACATTCTACACCAGAATTTTTACTTAAAACTATTTAATTTGTTTATTTAACTTATTATTGTCTGATTTATACATTTAGTTTGTTTTGAAGAAATTTTCTGGTTTGAATAGATATTTTGAATATACATGTCGGGTCCATTGGACCCTTCTGGTAGACAGAGGGTTAAATACGGAATTATTGTTATTAATTAAAGCAAATATTGCTATTTTAATTTTCTGCGGTGGGCTAGGTATATACGAATAAAAATATCTATTAAATTCAAAACGCTGTTGTTTGCATATATGCAAAGCTGCGCACTAAAGGGTTAACACATTCACGACGGGAAACGAGAATTCTCGTTTTCGTTCAAAAAACATCGTTGACTAAGGGCGTGGCATCTACCTTACAGAAAATGCATTTATATCATTATTGTCCATATTGTTTTAGATTGTAAGACATTTTATATTAACCCATTAACCCCTTAACGCTTGAATTAAATTACGGTTGAATAATTCAAATTACTTATTGGCACCACTTTTATGAAAAAGAAATATTCACCTTATTTAATGACAGTAAAAACGACACTAAAATATAGCCGATTTCACTATTTTATAAAACTGGTGGGAATCAAACAATTAGAGTAAAAGACACAGCCCGAGAATATGACGGGAGCGAGAATTAAGGGGTTAAACGTCACATTAAATTACTATTTAAAAATTCAAATTGATTATTTGCACCACTTTTTTGAAAAAGAGATATTCACCTTTTTTAATGACAGGTAAAATGATACCATAATAAAGCCAATTACATTATTTTATAAAACAGGTGGGAATCAAACATTCTGAATAAAAGACACAGCCCATGAATATCACGTGAGCGAGAATTTAGGGTTAAATTCGTACAGTAAAAAATATTTACCGATGTATAAACTTGGGAAACCTATCTAGAACACCAATTAACAAAGGACTTTCAGAACAGGGGGGAGCTTCTACTGTTTTAAAATTAAGATTTGATAAAAAAAAAAAAAGGCCCGTCGGCAATGTGTTAACACTAGAACGCCCGGAAGGAGGCGATCCGACTCCGACCATATCATTAAATGTCAACTGGAACCAGAAATTCTTTCATAAAATAAGTTAAATTTAAACCATACAGATTTACGTTATATAAATGAGTCAAATAATTTTAAATAAAAATTCTATGAATAAAAATTCTTAAATAAAAATTATGAGCATCCTGTAAATAAACTTTCTAAACTATCGTAATGCTAAATGTGTAAGTTATTAAAAATAGCCCTCTGGTGGCAAAAATTTGTACTATTTTTATTTATATTTTTTTAGCTTAAACAAATTCCCATCCCTTACATTTTATCGTTCACAATATTTCACAACTTTATGAACAATAGTTTTGTCTGTAGGCAACTTTAAAGTTGGGTCGTTTAATTATGACACCCTGTATATCATAGCTGCCAACATTTACACTTTTTTCTTGCCACTAAAATTTAATAGAATTTTTTTGCTTTTGTAATCGCCGAAATCCGCGATATAATATGGTAAAAATGACTTTTAAGTATTAGTGGTAAGAAAAAAGCGTAAACGTTGTCAGCTAAGATTATATAAGGGCTAATTCCATGGGTTTTTGTAGTGTAAGTCACATAGCTGATAATTGCTATGCTTGTTGGCCACCGATATTTTCGAAAAGTTTGCTTCGCCTTATTCAATTAATGAGATACCTCCGATAAAATAAGTCACATTTCTCCGTATTAAAATACTGGCAGCCAAAAATCGAAGCATGTGACTTACGCTACAAGTACTCATAAAACTAGCCTAAAGAATTGCCATTGTCGAAAATTTGCGTTTATAGTTCATTTCCAATCATTAGAGTCATCATTTTTATAATCAGAAGCATCGTTTAAATTTTTAAATATCATAATTAATAATAAAAGTTTTGCTATTAGAAGCGACCACAGTTAAACAATACATTTATAAATAATATATTTTCACGAAATACATTTCCGATTATGGTTGTCACTATTTAGGCTAACGCGCCAATTATGGATGTCATTCTCCCTAGTACGTTACAACCTTTTACCGATTATCTAAAATAGAATCGTCCTCATCTCCGCGTTCGGATACCGGAGCCTAGCCGTGTAATCCCGGGATTAAATAATTTGGGAGAAGAGCTCAATATCGTTCTGCTGAATTCTGTAAATAGTAATAAATATAACAAGTTGGAAATTGCTCGTCAAACGTGGCAAATGAGGTGCGTTCGTACTATAACTAGTTTTATAATTTTTTTTGCACCCGATCTTGTACTGAATGTGTATTTGCTTGCACTTCATAAGTGCATAGTCTGTAACATCATTAAAATGCACTTGCAATAATTTTTTCCCATTTCCCTTAATGTAACGGGAAACTTTTGACTGTCCCTGTAATTAAATTACATATCCGATTTTCATAAAATCTGAAATGGCTCGACAAAATTTTGCAGCAATTATATATTTAAAATTTCAGCCCATTCGGAAGGCTGTAACATCATTAAAATGCACTTGCAATAATTTTTCCCATTGGCCGTAATGTAAAGAAAAACTTTTGACTGTCCCTGTAATTAAACTATACATCCGATTTTCATAAAATTTGAAATGGCTCGACAAAAAGTCGCAATAATTATATGTTTAAAATTTCAGACCATTTGGAAAGCTTTAACATCATTAAAATGCACTTGCAATAATTTTTCCCATTGGTCGTAATGTAAAGATAAACTTTTGACTGTCCCTGTAATTAAACTATACATCCGATTTTCATAAAATTTGAAATGGCTCGACAAAATTTTGCAACAATCATATATTTAAAATTTCAGCCCATTCGGTTGGGTAGTTTTTGCTCTGTTACATGCGGACGGACGGACAGACGGACAGACGGACTGAACGACGACTATAGGTGTTACGTATTTATATAATTACGAACGCACCTAAAAATTACTAATCCAGGAACATTTGCCCGCTTTCTTACTATTTACATTATTAATTTATAATAAGATATGGCTAATATATGACAACTTATCTCAAATCAGAATCAAATTACGAATGTCCCTATTAAAAATTGTTACTTAAAGACATGTATACTGGGTAATACAAAAGGCAGGAAACGTTTATAAAAATAATTACTCACAAATAATTGAAGAAAGAAAGGTGCCTTTTTCAACATTTAAAAACAAATATAATACTGAGGCATTAAAACGGAAAAGTAAAGGAAATGATACATTTTTTTAAATGGAAGCTGTTGTTTAGGATTTAACACTAGAACCGCGGGAAATTTTACTCAAGTTTTATAAAAATATTTGACATCAGAATTTTTATTTAATACTATTTGACTTACTTATTTAAATTATTTTTGTGCAGCATGTATTAAACTTATTTTATAAAAAGTTTTCTGGTTCGAATTGACATCTATTCATTTGGTACGGGTCAAAATTGCCCGCCACCGCGGTTCTAGTGTTAAAACGATTGTTCATTGAATTCTATGCGCAAAACAGAATTGAGAATTGTATATCACATAACGACTTCTAAATAATCACTGACACTAGATTGGGGCATAAATATTGGATAGAAAAAGTTACGATAAAATACAGAGTGTGCATAATTAAAAGACCCTACTATAAAGTTGTCTACAGACAAAACTATTGTTCATAAAGTTGTGAAATTTTGTGAAAGACATAATAAAAGGATGGGAATTTGTTTAAGCTAAAAAAATATATAGATATAAATAGTTCAAAATTTTGCCACCAGATGTCGATTTTTAATAAATAAAAACATTTAGCATTACTATAGTTTAGAACTTTTATTTATTAACTTAACCTCATTCTAAAGAAAACATTTCACGACATGTTCTTAAATTTTTCCAGAACATACTGCGGGCAACTGTGGAATATGCTAACTTACGATTCCAGATATGGTATCTGAAAATGATGAAAGTCATTCAGAACATGTTTGGTTATAACAAAATTTGTTAAACTATCGTAAATGCATCTTAAATGTGTAATGCGTTAAAAAACGGCCTCCTAATTTTTTTTCGCTCAACCAAACTCTCATACTTTAATTATGTCCTCCAAAAAATTTCACAATATTCTGAACAATAGATTCGTCTGTAGACAACAAGCAAAATTTCTAAACTATCGTAATGCTAAATGTGTAATTTATTAAAAATCGCCCTCTGGTGGCGAAATTTTGAACTATTTCTGTTTATTTATTTTTTTTTAGCTTTAACAATTTCCCATCCCTTTATTATGTCTTTCACAAAATTTCACAAATTTGTGAACAATAGTTTTGTCTGAAGACAAATTTAAATTCGGGTCGTTTAATTCTGGACACCCTGTATATGTAAGGCAGTTGATAGCTCGCGACATAGTTACGAAATTATTTTTAGAAAATCCAGGTGAGCTGAAAAAAGAAAGACAATGGAACCACTAACAAAGAGTAGGAGACATGTAGTGCTGTATCTACCAGTTAAGTGGAATATTGCGTTGGAAGTAACTGGCGTCATAGTCGCCAGTTAAAGTGTAAGCAGTCGCTGTTGTTTGCTTACATCGGATCAATAGAGCGTGATTGCCGCCGGGGAAATATTCGTCTTATTCATGCAAAATTTCTGTTATGGCCGATTCTCAAAAGGTGGGCACTGGACACACGTCATAACTTTAAGCCTTTCAAACATAACTTTAATTATCATTGACTTTATTTATTTATTTATTTATTTTACACTGAGTTTTTAATTCTATTAAGAGACAGAAAATGACATAATTTATTGTAAAAGCTTTGTATAAATATCTTAAAATTTTATTATTTTATGCTAAAGAGGCCAATTTCGGACATTCATAACGTTAACTGCTCCAATGTACCA
Source organism: Maratus speciosus (assembly GCA_963932465.1). Classification (NCBI taxonomy): domain Eukaryota; kingdom Metazoa; phylum Arthropoda; class Arachnida; order Araneae; family Salticidae; genus Maratus; species Maratus speciosus. The sequence continues at coordinate 197,287,532 of OZ010796.1, read as the reverse complement.
CCAAGAAAAAGAGTTTTAACTTTTTTTTCAGGTGGTTCTAATGGTAAACAACGAATGCATAAAGGAAACGGATGATTTTTTGATAATTTCGTTAAGAGATGGCAGGCTGATTTATTGCTTTTTTGAAGATAGAAGGACTTTTCTATAAAGAATTTTTCCGTATTTTGTTATGTCCGAAAGTAACGTACGTAACAAAGCATTTGATTTTATTATTATTATTACTGGATAACAAAAAGTTAATTATACATATATATATATATATGTATACAGACACATTTACTACATTCTTAGTCTTAAGGATTTTTTAAATACTAAGAGCAACGTCCAAAATCTGTAACTTACGTGCGAAAAAATGTCCAAAATTTGTAAAGTACACAACTGCTAATTAAATGCTTTAATCATTAATTTTCCAGAATAGTTGCTGTCTTTTAATGTTTGTGTATAATTTTGTAGACATACTATTAAAAATATTTATATATTATATTTATAGACAAAATACTATACTATTAAAAAAATGGCCTTAAATTTGAAAAATTTTAAAATTACATATAGTTAACGTTTAATGATCCCACCTTTTGAGAATGTCCCTTATATATAAGGCAAAATTATTTTTTCGGTTTTTACTGGTGAAATTTTGCCCCGGTGTCCTTATATTCACTTTCACTGAAATTCACAGGAGGATTATTTATGTATTCAAAATATGGCCGAACAGCAGTGCCTGACTAAAGCAGGGGCAAACTTCCACCATTAAGAACGAATAGCTTATTTTGCCTTAATTGTTGCAGAACTTCTTCACGAAGGAAGTGTTTAAATAAGGAGAAAATATCTATTCAAATCTTCTGGTGGACGTTTTTCTCGACTTTTATTTCCGTCGGTGATTATCAGCGGACTCGGTTACAGTTGAAGTTTCACAATTTTGAGGATATGTGAATTCCTCTATATTCACAGTTTGACAAGACAAATGAGCGAAACAGGACGTATGAAGTTTAATGTTGAATGCTAAGGTGAGGCGAAAAATCTCAAAACATTTTAGGAGTAAATGTTGCAGCAAAAATTTACGAGATTTGTAAGATTCAATGTAGAAGGTTCACAAAAGCAAACAGGGTAAAGTCTGAAATATACATTTTTGGGTTATATAATATAATATTATTTTATATTATACAGGGTTTTTCTAAATGGATATCGGGGATTTAACGCTTTGTAGTATCTGTTATATAAAACTTAAAATTATACTTAATACATAAAATGAAAGAGCAACTCAAAAAGTTTGTTGGTTCCTGTGCATGCGCATGCGCACCCATTTTTTCTTCCGTCATCCGTTAAAAAGCGCTAGTAGCAAGAATGGCAACTAGTGAACAGAAAGCATTTTGTGTTCTGCAGTTTGCAAAGGCCGAATCTGTAGTTACTGTGCAATGTGCTATACGCACTGCAAATAGAGGCGTCTTAAATTTAGACACATATGTGACTGAAAAAGAATTTCAGTCACTTAAGTGTCTGAATCTGAAAATTCAGAAATAACAGACGTCTAAATTTAAGACACATAAATGTCTTACTATGATCATGCTATAAACGAACCGAGAAACATGTGTAAATTATCCAACAACCGTCTGATTTTAAGACGGTACACTCCAAGCGATAGTTAAACATCATCTTTGGTACTATTCTTAACAGCCAATCAGAACGCTGATTTCCGCGCGTGTCATCTACAGCACCTTCATGAGATAAGAACAGAAAGAATTAAATTTTCACCGCCGCCATTGCTTGGATTAAAAGGATATGTGTTATTCTGGGTATTTATAGAACGAACGAGTAAGTCATATTTAATTCTAATATTTTATTCCGATAGATTTCTATACCTTTGAATATGAGTGAAATCGTTTATAAAAATTTATCTCTTTTCTGTAGTTTAATGCTAAATTTTTGATTTCACTAACGGTCGTCTGTTATATGCCTTCTTAATGTAACGGAATGAAATATAATTGTTTTGAAAATTAAATAGCAATGCTGTAATTCTATTTGCTTGACCTTTGTAAATAAACGAATGAGTGATAGTTTAATCTTCATTTTCGATAGGGTGATGTGAAATAATTATAATTTGTCTTTGCTCAAAAACAAAACTTGCAACATAGGTTTGAAAAGTTGAATGATTCATCGCTTCATTTATCAGAGATAAAAATATTAAATTGAAGCCATTTGTAACTGTGTTTATTCTATGTTTTTTACTGTTTACTGACTATAAATGCTTGTAGTATATGACATCAGGCATGTATTTTATTTTTTGTTATTATTATTATTTTGGAGCTAAATATGATGATTCATATTATTATGATATTAGGAAAAGTTTTCAGATTGAAAAAAAGCATTAATATTGTGAAATTTGACTGTATATATTGCAGTTTTTAATCACGGAAAGATTTATTCTTATTGATTTTTTAATTTATTATTGAAAATCGTAAATTTTGATATCCAATGTTTCAGATTTAACATTTACCAAATTTCTAAAAATAATATGAATTTTTTATATCATCCAGTAAAATTTTCGAAACATTAAACAAACGGAGAAACATTTTATTCATATTTTGCAGTTTACGTTGCTGTTTAGCAGTATAATTATAAAGTTTAATTAATATTTTTTGTGTTTTTTAAATTGGTATATTAATTTTTGTAATTTATATGCAAGCATTTTTTTTGCGATATTTTGTTCATGATTTAAAATTTTTAAAATTGAGTAATGCGAGAAATAATTATTAAATTTCCTTTTACTGCAATCGAATTTGCAACGGTTCTGGTACAAGTAATTGTTGGCACTAAAAAAAATTACACATGATAATTTAGACATAAATAAAGAGTTGTTTATGCCTTGATATGAAGTTTATGTATAAAACTGCCTTATATTTTTAAAAGTTCGTATTTACTTATATGATACAGTATTAAATATATTTTTAAGCCATTTAATAACTGCTTTTTTATGTTCAAAACGTTTTTCAAACAATTAAGAATAGTACGTATACTGTCTGATGTATTTTTTTTTTTTTTTTACTTTCTATTTTCTTCTGTTTTTTGTTTTTTTTTCTATTTCTTAGATCATTATTTTCTTATCAAATATATAAAATCTATTTAGCTCATATTCAAAGGATACAAATTTTACAGGAATAAAAAATAAAATAAATTAAATATGACTTATATCGTGTTGTTCCATAAAAAAGAATAATAATGATATACATTTTTAAGCAATAGCGGGTGAAAATTTTAAATTGAATACGGAATATGTTTAAAGAAAATTATATACATATTCCGAAGAATGATATATAAAATTAGATACCAAACTGGTGTTTACTTTTAACTAAGCATGACAAATTACCACATATTTAAAAAGAAAAAAAAATATTACACATGTTTACTACTTAAAATGACTTAACTATTTTATTTATATGTACTTAAATGACAAATACAAAAATGGCTAAGTTTTGAAATTAGAAGTAATTTTTTTTTTCTCAATGCTATTAAAATAGAATATTTATTTACTATTTTATTATTTACTCATGGTTATATAGCTGTTGTGATTATCATCTGATGCATATGTAAAATTGCCTATGGGGCAAAATCTAATTTTTGAATTATATGAATTTTCCTTTTTTGGGGGGCGGGACGGGAGGGGGATTTTCTTGCCCATTTTCGCGTACACGGGATTTTTTAAATCTCTTTCGACATTCCACCGACTATGATAAATATTTTGAACTTTTAGAGTAGGACAAGATAAAAATATATATATCCATATACCTTAAAAACCCTTAATAGCGGACACTTCGGGACCGCGAAATTTGTCGGATAATCGGAGATGCCTGCTTTTGTGAGGTAAAAATAATACAAATATGTATGCCTTGCGGATCAAAAAATTATTCGCTAAATCGAAGTATCCGCTATTCGGGAATGTCCATTAACCTCCATAACGGATACTCCCGAATACCGGGCATCTGTATTTAGCTAACAATACTGCAGGGTTGCATTTTTTGCAAAAGGACTCCTTGATTAAAGCATGGGTAGTGCCCCGTTCTCTTACGATTTTAGTTCCCCCAAATTTCATGTGCAATATTTGCGAAGCTTATATTTTAAATCTGTTTCGAAATTGTACTGATTATAATCAATATTTTGAACTTTTAAAGTAAAGTAAGATTAAAAACAAAATTTTAAAAAATCTAATATTTAGATAAATATTTTCTCTTTTTAATCTTATTCTACTCCTGAAACAAAATACTCATTATAATTAGTACAATGTCGTAAAAGATTTAAATTATCAGCTTTATGAAAATTGCATACTAAAATTGGGAGCACCAGAAAATCAGGCGGTATGGGGGTAGAGGGGGCAGGACAACGGCCAGATATTTTCCCAGTATTCAGCGTGGTCAAACATGGCTACATAAAATGCTTACAAAAAATGTCTGCGATTCAGACGTTTCAAGTGTCTGAAATTCAGTCGCAAAAAGTGTCTGAAAAAATTCAGACATTTTAAAATGTCTGAAAATTGAACACTCCGTTTCAGACACTTAAGTGACTGAATTTCAGACATTTTAATTTACAGTGCGGATTAAGTTCATATGTGACCCCCCAAGTGATAATAACATCCGTTAGATGGTATCGTCAGTTTGAAAATACCGGCTGCCTTTGCAACTATTACCCTACAAACACTAATCAAGGTTTGGGAACAACTCAGCTATCGACTTGATGTGTACCGTGTGATGAAATGTGCTCACATTGCGCACTTGTAAGCTTGTAGGTAAAGCTGTTTGAGTTGCTCTTGCATTTTATGTATTAATTATAATTTTAAGTTTTATGTAATAAATACTATCAAGCGTTAAAACCCCGATATTCATTTATAAGCACCCTGTATTATATTATATTATATTATATTATTATACTATATATGTGTATATATTTAAGAATGCGTAAAATGATTTCCTTAAAACATCTTTTAACCCTTTCACGAGCAAGCAATTGTGTTTCTGTAATCTTGAATTCATACCGGAATGTTCGCAAAAATTTTATTTGAAAATAAGGAAAAGGAATTTTACAACATTTTTCAAGGAAAGTTATAAAAGTAAAATTTAATTAAAAGTTTCTGGTGCGAATCTTGGTTAAAATCAGGTGGGAAATCCCACCTGTCCCTCAAGGGATTAAGTTATTTAATACATTTATGATATCATGTGAAGTGTTTTGTCTTGCGTCAGTTTGAAAGAAAATATTTCTAATGTTTCGTGTTTCGTGTTTTTTTTTTTTTTTTTTTTTTTTTTTCCAACGATGACAAACATGCCACCTATAAAAATTATTCATGGATATTTTCTCTAATCTGAGCACTAAAAATGTTCCAACAGAAAAAAAAAAATTCTCACAGATAACATCTACTTGAAAACTAGCAGGAACAGGAAATTTTACAGATGAAAAACTCGGAAAAGCTAAAATGTTTGTTGCAAATTCCACGGTCAGTTAAATAAATGGCACACACATATTCGGTACCAAAAAATAAAAACTCCTTAATATATGGAGCAGTCAAAAAAGAAAAATGTTTACAAATGAACATAAAGGAAACTTTTAGATAAAACAAAACAGTTATCTTTTGTTCAGTGCAATATTTTACAAAATAAATCATCCGTTATGAAAAATATCCCTAAATCAGCACAGAAAAATATGCATAAAATGCGAAATATCTGTATTTAGTAGAATAAAATATATTTTTCTAGATATTGTGTAGTCTAAGCATATCGTTCTGCATATGAAACCTTTACCGCCAAATTTTTGCAATTGACAAAATTTTAAAATTTTAGGAGATATTTTTTTATAAATTTTATTTACTGTTACTCTTAATTCGGTTTTAATTTTGTTTTTTAGGATTTACTAGATGCATTAAATAAGTGTTTTAAACTTTGTATGTTATTTCATTACAATAACACCTTTTGCAATAAAATTTCATTTTCTCAAACATTGTCGCTTATGATATTTTTACGGGATGGGCTGAATATGTTGAATAATAATAACTAAAATGTCTTTTCAAGGAATCTTCTACATTAGGGTTCTTCAATTTATTGCTTGAAAGTAGTTTTCATCCACAAATTTTGTAAGGTAATCTGTCCCTTATTTAATCTTAAAGCTTCTGTGAATATGGCAATTTTTTCTATTCTAAAATAATAGCATGCTGACCCGCGAGCCACAAGTTGAAGACCCTTATTTTACATTAGACAAGTTGTATGCAGTATAATAAACTTTTTAGTAGATTTTAAATAAAATAGGCTCTTTTTTATTGGAGTTTTAACTCTTTCAGGATAAAGTAATTGTAAAGTTCAAAAATCTGTAAAGTTCTGAAATGCTGAATTCACACCGATATTTTCGGAAAAAATTGTTTCAAAGTAAGAAAAAGCAATTTTTCAACTTTTTTTCCAGCAAAGTTATGAAAGTAAAACTTAATAAAAAGTTTCTAGTTCAAATCTTGATTAAAATTAGCGGGGGATATAATATATCCCACCGCCCCTCAAGGGGTTAAGAGTACATGTGCAATGTAAGAATTTTCCCAAATTCGAATGAATGTTTTTCTCGAAAAAAAATCATATTTCCCGCTCAACAACGCTAAATCTTCTGACATACTTTCTGAGCCAGTCATGATTATTAATCTGTGATCGAATGGTTTTTTCCATTTTTCTAGAAATGAATTGCCTCCAGAGCTATAAGCGATTACTGTCTCATGACGGCAGTTTTCTTTTCCTTTACCGTGTTGTAGAAAGCGGATCTTTAGTTCAAAAGGTCTAATGGAGAGATCCTGTAAGATCTGCTGCTTTTATCGAAAAAATAAAAAAACCTCTTCGATTACATACACAATACAATACAATTGATGGTCAATCGTTGGCGTAGTAACTGTAGGATAATAATAGGTTTAAGACTTGAGATATCGATGGGAAAGGGTAGGGTACAGACGCTTCTCTAATTTGGACAGTATCTGAGCAAGATTCTTATCAGCTAACGGTTGTACTAATGTTGGACATTTGTTGGCCAAAGATACGGCAGGGCGGACATTTCTTACTGTGGGAAAAAAATAGCCAGCGTTGGTCTAACGATTTTGTACTATTTGTGTTGCCTGAATAACGGAACCTGCTGGTTATACGTATTTACGAACAAAAGTCAAATAAAAAAGATATCAAGAAGTAGCCAGTTTAGATTTAAAAACAGACTTATCGTGTATTAACCCCTTAACTGTTGCGCCCGATACGTTCACGGGCAGTAATTTCTAAACAAATTTTGTCGTGCACGTGACCTTCACGGGCTGAACTCCTCATAACTTTAGTTAATATATTAAAGATTCTTCTTTGATTTTGTCGCTTCCTAGATTATTTTAAATGCTTAAGCGCTCAATAGATTGCGGCTCTGATAGTCCAAGAGCCTGCAGCACAAAAACCTATATTATCAAGCACAAGAAAAAAAACCTTTATTTTATGGAAGGCTAGAAGTAGGGTAATCTAATGATAATGTCTGCCGGAAGTGAAGTGGTGCATAAGCCAAAAATTTGTACCGCCGGTGGTTGACTCATAGATTTATCATTGTGTTTTCCTGCTCCCAGTCCTCCATGTTTTCATATCTTTGTTTGTAGGACAATGGTAAATCTACGAGTAAACCACTAGTGGTATTAATTTTTGGCTTATGCACCACTCCACTTCCGGAAGACATGGATAATTAGATTACCCTACTTCTACTCTTCCATAAAATAAAGGTTTTTTTATTGTGCTTGATAACATAGGTTTTTTTGCTGTCGGTTTTTGGACTATGAATTGACAAACATGATTTTAATATCTGAAGGCTTAATTTAAAATATTTGTAGTAGCTGGAAGATGTCGTCGGTGCCATGTCAAACTATGAAAACAGTGTTGCCAGTGGGCAACTTTTTTAACACTAGAACGCCCGGAAATTTTACTCTAGTTTCATAAAAAATATTTTACACCAGAATATTTATTTAAGATTATTTGACTGATTTATTTAACGTAAATATCAGTTTTCATAATTTAACTTATTTTGTGAAAGAATTTCTGGTTCCAATTGACATTTAATCATATGGTCGGAGTCGAATCGACTCCTTCCGGGCGTTCTAGTGTTAAAATTCAGATTTCTTGATTGAGACCACTTTTTTAAATACTAAAATTCGCCTTATAATGACATATTAATTAAGGCAAAAACAAGAGGAGTTTTACCATTTTAGAAAAGTGGTGCAAACAAGAAATCTGCATTAAAAAATGTAGCACACTGGAAAAACTGTTTTCATATTGGATTATTTGACATCGTACAGACGATGTGTATGAATAAAAATAATCAATGAGTTTTTTACGGTTTTTTCAAAAATTACTTGACAAAGTCTTTACTTACTTTCATATAATTCTTTTAATAAATCCTGGTGTCACTCAATTATTTTTAAATTTAAGCAGCAGATATACCTTGTCCCTGAAAGGGTTAAACAAATCTCGCATAATGAACAAAACAAAGAAACTTATAACACAATTAATGGCAACATTCCTTTTTACATTGAGAAATATGTATGGCCAGCAAAATTTTAGAAATAAACATATTTGATAATGTAACGTAGTCCTCTGTGGTGTATAATGGGACATGCTTTTTATGAAAAATTTCTACTTAAAAGTGTGTTTATTTGATTTTAAAGATCAAGAAGGTTGGCAGATATGTAATAATTTAACGCTAAGAACGATATCATACAGTGTTGCCAGTGAGCTACTCTTTTATATTGGGATATCTTGATTGGCACCACTTTTTTGAAATGGTAAATTTCGCCTTATTTAATGACATATTAATTTAGGCGAAAACAAGGGGATATTTACCATTTGAAAAAAGTGGTGCCAATCAAATATCCGAATTTTAAAAAAAGTAGCCCACTGCTAAAAATGATATCACACAGTGTCTGTGGTACTCAATAATTTTTGCGAAAACGATTCTCACATAGCCATTTTTAAAAAGTAATATTCATCTTATTTAATGACATAAATTTTGTAATAAAAAAAGTGTGTATATATTTTTCGTAGTAATATTGCGGCACGAGGGCTGCGATGGCTATCACTGATGTTACAGAACATATTTATCTCAACACGTATCATGTTTGTGAGTTTAATAAAGAAAATAAACAATTAAGAAGTAACTAGTCAAACAATGCTACGTACTTGCAATATTCACTCGAATAAATTTTGTTTGAGTTTGTTTTTACACTGTTAACTGTTTGGCGATCACTCTGTTTTCGTACTCCTTTTTGAGTACTGCTACTAATATCAGCCTTATTTTATCTCAATTGACTATCTCACTTTTCATATTCTGAGATTAAATAAAAAAAGAATTACTATTCGAAATTAATGATATGCAGAAATGAAGATCGTACAAATCTTGTGAGTGACGAGCTGAGCCGTTGCCATCAAAATACTCAATGCCGGAGGACAAGAGTTGTGACGTCATCACTAATCGACCGACTTCTCACTAGTGTTGTAATTCGCACAGGAAAATTTTGAATATCAATTTTCTTTTATATTATTTGTTTAATATCTATTATCTTATAAAACAATAATAACCATGTAAACTTACTGGTGAGAATTTGAAATCCCCCAATAAAAAATCAGCCAGATGCGGCAACATTGTGGCATTCCGCATCTGGCTGAATTTTTATTTTGGGATTCCGAATTGTCACAAGTAAGTTTAAATAGTTAGTATAGTTTTATATGATGATAGATATTCAAGAAATAAATATAAGAAAATTGCTAATCAAAATTTTCCGGTGTGAATACACTAGTGAGAAGGTGGTCGATTAGTGATGACGTCACAACTGTTGTCCTCAGGCCTTGAGTATTTCGATGGCAATGGCTGAGCTCGTTCTAATCACTAGAGGGTTAAGAAAATACCAACATTTCATTGAAAAACACGACATTGCTGTTTTTTTTCTTGTAACTAATCAGATAAGAAGAAAATCTATTTAATCAAGACTTGCTGTAAACATTTTCCTGAAGGTTAATAACTTAACACTGCATCCTTCTCGCTGTACTTGCAAAGTAAAAAAAAAATATGTGCTTGCATGTTTAATTCTATGGTGAATATAATGAAAGTGAATGAACTCAAGATCTTCAAATTATCTAAGCATGTGATTCAAAAATTCAAATTATAAAAGATTTTTAATCTTGTTCTGAATACAGCTTTAACGATCAATAACTTTGAACTAACAACTAATTTGTCGAATTAAAGAGATTCGATCATACATTTATTTACATTTTTCTACATAATTTTGTATACTAAAATATCTTGAAAATGATGTCTCTGATTCACTATTGCAATACTTAACGCGAATTTTTATGGAATATAACGCTAAAGTATACGAAGCATTAAACAGGATTTTTAGGAAAATTCCTTGAGAAAAAACTTTACCTCGAAGAAATAACAGTAACAATTTTACCTTAGATGAAATGTTGCTCTGCTGGAAGAACTTAAATTTTCGATAGACATGAAGCCAAATACCAGTTTTTTATATGTACTGAAAACATTGCTATAGTATAGAAGAATTTTATATACTGGTAGATTATCACCTTTAACTAAAATGACCACTGAAGATTGTGAAGAATGCATGTTGTGGAGAGTCTTATTTTGAGATAAGATATCTTGCAGTATATTTTCAAAGCCTTTAATCTACAAATGATGATGCTACAAAGCTATAGGCTCATTGATAATGAGTTATCGTTTATAGCCAATAGCAAGGTGCCTGTATATGAAAGTCGTGACATATGGGAAATAACATTAGATCGGTCAAGACGTTGCCATCAAAATACTCAAGGCCTGAGGACACGAGTTGTGACATCATCATTAATCGACCGAATTCTCACTACTGTTGGAATTCTCACCGAAAAAATTTGAATAGCAATTTTCTTTTATTTTATTTATGGGATATGTATCATCTTATAAAACAATACTAACTATTTAAACTTACTGGTGAGAATTTGGAATCCCTAAATAACAAATCAGCCAGATGAGGCAACACTGTGACATTCCGTGTCTAGCTGAATTTTTATTTAGGGATTCCGAATTCTCACCAGTAAGTTTAAATAGTTATTATTGTTTTATAAGATGATAGATATTCCATAAATAAAATAAAATAAAACTGCTATTCAAAAGTTTCCGGTGTGGGATCCAACACTAGTGAGAAGTCGGTCTATTAGTGATGACGTCACAACTCGTGTCCTTAGGCCTTGAGTATTTCGGTGGCAATGGTCAAGATGATTTTGGACAGAAACGAATCGCCATGAAAATTGGCGAACCTTCCATTATCGCCAAACTATTGCTTGTGTATTTTGTCTCACACGTCTACTTGTTCAGGCGAGTATCGCCAAGCTCCGGCATATAATTTTTTTAGGCTTGGAAAAAATCTTTAGTCTGAGCATGTGTCCTGTGCATATCGTCGGTACCATGTAAAGCTATACAATGTGAAAACAGTGGACGACTTTTTTTTAAATTCATATTTCTTGATTGGTACAACTTTTTTGAAATGGTAAAATTCACCTTATTTAATGACATATTAATTAACGCGAAAACAAGAGGAATTTTACCAATTCAGAAAAGTGGTGCCAATCAAGAAATCTGAATTTTAAAAAAGTAGCCCACTGTTTTCACATTGGATAGTTTGACATGGTACCAACGATGTGTCATGATTCTCTTTTAAAAGCACCCTAACGATAGTAGTGTTACTTGATATGCAATGCTAATATATATATATATATATACATATGTGTGGTTACCCCCTATCTCAGATAAACTTTCCGTATTTTGCAATAGATTGCAGCACCAGGGCCTTTTAGTGGTACATGTGTAAATCCTGCCTGCGTAATAAGAGTTACTTTTGAAGTAGTAATAGATCGGAAAAACGGCAGACGATGAGAGGAGCTTAAACAGCCAAGATATCGTCAGTAACTGAATGAAATGGGGGAAGAGACCTACGATTCCACCGCGCAAAGCCTGTTCCGTGAGTGGCGGCTGTTGGCCCCGATCACCGCGGAGAGCTATAATGATCTTCTCGAAGCTGTCGCTGTCGTCAGATGTATTTACGTCTTCCCGTCCCTGCTGGCCTACGTTTCTGAAACTTATTCAATTTAGCTTTTAAAATTTTCCGCATTCATTGTGTCTATTATATTTCCGGTCAGTAACTGAAGGAAGAAATTTCCGATTTTGCCATGCGCCTTCTGTTCTGCAAATGGCATCGGTCGACAGCCGGAAACATTTACCAGCTAAATTCAATAAGTTTGAGATATTCACTACTTTGACATATAAAAGCACTGTAAGGTTTTGTGCATCGTTCATTGATTCAAATATGACTAATTGGAATTTTATAAAGAAGTTATAATGGTTCCCCAAAAGAGCCGCTTTCTTGAGTTAAGACAGAAACCATCCAGATGTAAAATCATAAATCCTTTTCAAGAGATCACATATTCCCTGTTTAATGTTCTTTCTGACGTTATAGAACTCGTAACATTTGAAGCCATCTTAAGTATTGGAAAGTTCGTAACATTGAAGTAGTGATAATTCTTAGCTACTTGAACGCCTCCTCAAACATCTCAAAAAGCACTTGAAACTGGCTGGACATATATGCCTGATTCTGAGGGGCCAAGACGCTGTCATCGAAATACTCAAGGCCAGAGGGCACGAGTTGTGACGTCATCAATAATCGACCGAGGCTAACGAAAAAGACAGGCTACCGCGCTGTATCCCACGTGTCTTTTTTTACAGGCCGCTAGAGGGACGTGATGCTCTTTTCCCACACCTTCTTTGGTGCATTCGAGCATCACGTGACTCCAGCGGTCTGTAAAAAAAGATGCCTAGAATGCACCGCGGTAGCCTCTCTTTCTCGTTAGCCTCGTAATCGACCGACTTCTCACTAGTGTCGGAATTCACACCGGAAATTTTTGAATAGCATTTTTTTTTTATTTTAATTGTGGAATAGCTGTCGTCTTATAAAATAATGATAACTATTTAACCTTACTGGTGAGAATTCGGAATCCCTAAATAAAAATTCAGCCAGATGAGGAATACCACAATGTTGCCGTATTCAAAGTTTTCCGGTGTCAATTCCAGCACTATTAAGAAGTCGGTCGATTAGTGATGACGTCACAACTCGTGTCCTCTGGCCTTGAGTATTTTGATGGCAGCGGCCAAGCGAGGTAATGCTTTTGAGTATCCGGAGAGAGACGAGGTGTCTCAAGAAAGAGAACTCTTGCAAAAGCATTGCCAGAAAAACTGCTACGGATGCTATCATCCTGATGAGATTTAACCAAGGGTCGTATGCTTCAGGGCAGTTTTCAGGGCAAATATCAGAATTTTTTAAAAGAAAAATATATCTAGGTTCAAGGCGCGAAATTTCGCATTATTAAAGAAGAGATATTCTATAAGAAAATACTGGTACCGAAGAATTTCCTGGTGTTGAAATTTCAGGACAAGTGCGACCCCTGGATTTAACCCTTAAATGCATAGGGTTGCATATCTGTATCACTCTTTATTTAACTCTTAGAAACCACTATATTTATATAGAAATATTAATTCTGTAAAAATTAAAAAAATACGCTACTAAATAAAGTTTAAAATCTATCTTAAAATTTCTGGTGTCAAGTCTTTAATATAAGAATAAAAAACAGAATTATGAAGGAATAATTCATGCATTTAACCCTTTGAGGGGTGGTCGTATGTTTATGAAACCACGTGATTTTAATTCCCAAACGCCACACTGGCATGAGAATTTTAATGAAAACTTTTTAGGTTTATTATATATGTGAAATGTAGCTCTTTCTTATTTACAAATAAATTTGTTTGAAAAATTCCAGTGCCACTCATTTATTTCAACATTTTCTGATGGTGGACTTGTGAAGAATGACAAATGTGTGATTTTAGTTGAAAAAGAACTTTTAATTTTTTTAATAAATTGTTATTAAATGTTAGTTTATTTAACCCTTTTTTAATAATACTCTATTTTAAACTTCCGTAATTTTCCAACTTGTGGTATTTTTTTTTCGTCGAGAAAAAGTAATGCTATTCTGGTAAAATTTCGTCAGGAAATCTTCATAGTTATTATTAAGAAAAATGCCTGCAGCGAAACACCTTGTATGTTATTTTACGCTGATTAAGTTTATTTCTCCTCCGGTTTCCTGAACAAAACCTGCTTGTTTTAGAGTATTCTACCAGCACTTAAAGTTTGCTCCATATTTTTTGATATACCCTCTATTCTTTTATTAACCTTTACTGCATTATTTATATTATAAAACATTTTAAAATAGACGTCTGTATTGTAACTTTATAATACTTTGCATGATTTTTTGCAGTATATATACATAAAGTCTGCTATTCTATAAACTGTATATATAGAAAATAATTCTTTGACAAATCAACCTTACTTTGAAAATACTCTAGTAATAAAGTTACTGTTGAAGAAAGTTTTTCCGCTGATACAGCTTAAATTTCCGATAGACATGACGACAGTTTTCATCAACAATGTTTTGTAGGCGTACTCAAAATATTCTTTCAGATAAAAGAATTTTATTCATTGGTAGGTCATCACCATTCACTGAAAGCAACAATGTAGAAAGGAGAAAGATATTGATCTCTCAGCATCTCTGTCCCTAAATAGCTTAAATAAAAGTTCAGTAAAATCGCTATAGTATTATAATATTACAGATATTACCATCTTATACAGAAGAACATTAACAAATATTATCCGAATGGCATGCTTTACTGCCAGGCAGTTTTGTCTGTTGGACGAGATTTTTTAATTGATTGGTGTCACGCTATCGATATAGATACAGGGTGGTTCAAATTAAAGTATTCCTGTTTCGGACGCTCTAGTGAGAGAAGCAGTGGCTGTAACGTCTTCATATTTGGAGGATATACATATCAAACCATGGGAAACTGATTGATGCAAAAAGTTTTTTTAGTTTAAACAAAGGCCGCTAGGGGAAAATGAGGTGCTGCAATCGGCTTAAGGCAAGAAAAATGTAGCGAAACAAATAAGAAAAGAAAAAAAGTTGTAGGTAATTAACATTTTAAAAAAAATTCCCACCACTAAATTTTTAGTATTCGTTGCCGAATAAGAATATTAACAAAATTAATCGGAGCATATACTAATAAAATTTAAACGAATAATACCAATAAAATTTATTGGTGGGAATCGGCTTATTGGCGAATAGATGTTTACACCTTTGGTCATATTACATTTTCCAAACCGATCGCAGCGTCTCATTTTCCCCTAGCGGCCTTTGTTTGAACTAATTATTATTATTATTATTATTATTATTATTATTATTATTATTTTGCACCAATCAGTTTCCCATGGTCTGATATGTATATTCTCCAAATATGAAGTCGTTACATCTACTGCTTCCCTCACTAGAGCGTTCCAAACAGGGATACTTTAATTTGAACCACCCTGTATATTCATTTAGTTTAATGTTTTTTAAATAAGTCGAATTTATTTTACAATATACTATTTCAAAAAAGTGGCACTAATCAAACAATTTGAATATAAAAACAAGGAATAATTCTCGGGAACACATGGGTTAATCAGGGAGCACACCTTAGATGCGTGCAGTTTTTAGGTGCGTTCGTATTTCTGTAAATAGATAGCCCCTATAGTCGTCTTTTGCTCCGTCCGTCTGTCTGTCTGTCTGTCTGTATACAGCAGCGCAAAAAACTACCCAACCGAATGGATTGAAATTTACCTTTATTTTCGTCTTAATTAATATGTCATTAAATAAGGCGAAGTTTACCATTTACAAAAAGTGGTGCCAATTAAGAAATCTAAATTTAAAAAAAGTAGCCCAAAGGCACCACTGCCTTAAAAACAACCTTTATAGAAATGCATTTATCAATATAAATATAATGTGTTAATTAGTACTGAAAATTGGGTTTCCTAAAAATTTTATAGTCATGAGTATTTTCTTCGCGTCTGTTAAAAAATCTTTCAGATTTTTTTTTTCCGTGCTAAAGTTTATGTGTTCTTTAAGAAGCAAAACATAGTCAAGCATTAATGATTTCCTCAAAACATCACTTAAGGTACTTAATAGTCTTAAGATATAATGTAAACTTTTAACAAAAATCTCATTTAAGAATTTAAGAAATTTTATGAAACATTTTCCCGTTACGAAATGTATGTAAAGATTAATTATTCAAAAAAGATTAATATACATAAAACGCAATCTGATGAAGCACTTTTAGTAGCATTTTTATACATATTTTGCGTGTTTTAAAAAAAAGTGTTTTGCATAAACTAAATAGTATTTTAAAAGTCTATTAGTGAAATATTCATCTTCTATATTTATCATATACATCTTAAAACAATATCTCAAATATCGTTGTTAGTAAAATAAAATCTTTATGAATTAGAATTTTGAATTACAAAAAATTCGTGTTTCGGAACTTTCTGTTTTTAAAACATTCAGATTCATACTGTAAGCTGTGTACGTCATTAATGTATGGTAGATCCGATATCTTTATGTGAAGAGTTAAAATACACATTATATGCATAAGAATGCAGTAAAGCATTTTCAACAATTCACGCACAATGTATTTCTTATCGACACAAGTTAGAACAGTTTTCTTTCTCTACGTCATATATATAGAACGATCATATCAAACTCATTTAACACCGAGGGCCATATTTACCATTGTGTACAAAGCCGCGGGCAACATTACAAATATATACAGGGTGTCCCTGCTAAGATGTTAGAAACTTCGAGGGGAGGTAGGATACACCTAGACGATTAAGAATCACATAGGAATGCCGGGTCGGAAATGTATTGCTGACCCAGTAAGGGCATTGACAGTCTTGCCAGTGGACTACTTTTTTTTAAATTAAGATTTCTTGATTGACACCACTTTTCTGAAATGGTGAAATTTCCCTTCTCTTCGCCTTAATTAATATGTGATTGAATAAGGCGAATTTTAGTATTTTAAAAAAATGGTGCCAATCAAGAAATCCGCATTTAGAAAAAGTAGCCCACTGACAACACTGGGCATTGAAAATGGTGGATCACACAAAGCTGATCTTTGGCCCGGGGAGAGTTGCCAGTGGGCTACTATTTTTTAATTGAGCTTTCTTGATTGGCACCACTATTTTGAAATGATAAAATTCCCCCTGTTTAAAGACATATTAATTAAGTTAAATACAAAGGGAATTTTACCATTTAAAAAAAAGTGGCGCAAATCAAGAAATCGGAATTTATAAAAAGTAGCCCATTGGCAACACATTTTCAATTCCCTCTACCGAGCCAAGAACGCGTTTCGGACCCGGCATTCCTATCGGATTCCAATTCGTCAAAGTGTACCCAACCTCCCCTCGACATTTGTAACATCTTAGCAGGAACACCCTGTATATATTATTGGGTCTTTCGGAAAGTCGTGTCCGTTTGGGAAAATCAATTCGGACCGGAAAATTCTATCATTTAATTGTTAGACATTGATTCCGATATCTAATGTCTAATAATTACCGGGCAGAATTTTCCGGTACGAATTGATTTTCCCAAACGGACACGACTTTCTGAACGACCCAATATATTGCTATCGTACACAATGAAATTTGTATAATACAAAACACCAAATTATTCTAAAAATAATTAAAAAATAAATAAAATTTTAAATCTACCTACAGGAAATTTTGAAGAGAAATATTTATTAAATGAAAGACATCAATTTCCATTTTGCAAACTTGTACTATTATGTACATTTAAAATTAGAAAAGATGCCGCACAAAAGTGCACTGCCGAACATGATTAAAAATATGTTCAGATAAAAATAAAATGATTTAAAACACACAATCAGACTTTTATAAATTTAAATCGAAATCAAAAAGATAAAATAGATGCGTTTCTAAGTGTATTAGTCTGATATTTGCATTTTTCTGTTAATTTTGAAATTGTTCTTCGTTATAAAACCAATCGTTACACGATTATTACTATTTACAATATAAACTTAATCCTTAAACGACAAATTTTTTTAGTCAAATTTTCATAATTGAATATATCCTATATGATGGTTGCAGCAAGCTTAGAAATACTTTCCAAAAGCTCCTTACTTATTTTTAACATGGAACTATTAATAAAGAGGAATTGACATAACCTTAATAAAGTGAAGCTTCAACTGTAACCGCTCCTTGTGGGGTTGATTACCGCCGGGGCACACTTCCACCAGTAAATTTAAATAGATATTTTCTTCTTATTTAAACGACTTATTTAGGCGAAATTTCACTCATAATTAATGCAAAAAACAGATATTCATTTTTACTGGTGGAAGTTTCCTTCTGCGGTAGTCAGGCCCTGCGTTCCCGCCATGTTGTGACAACCTACTCTCAGTGTCAGTGAAAAAGATTATGATACATGGTCAACCTGCCACCAGTAAAAACGTATAGAAAATCTAAACATATTTATGGGAGCATTTTTTCATAAAACAGCCACTTAAATAAGGCAAAATTTTCTATTCAAAATTTACTGGTGGAAGTTTGTTCCGGCGGTAGTCAGAAACTGTTGATCAGATGTAAAAAATCAGCCGCCAACTTGTGACAACCTCCTCAGTTTCTTCGTTCCAACTCGTAGACAATACAATATATGTCTCCCCCTCTTTATTCATAATTTCATTATTTTTAACCCCTTCATTCTCGCTCCCGTCATATTCAAGGGCTGTGTCTTTTTTTCAGATTATTCAGATTTGTTTGAGTCCCACCAGTTTTATAAAATAGTGCAATTGGCTTTATTGTAGTATCATTTTACCTGTCATTAAACAAGGTGAGCATTTCTTTTTAAAAAAAGTGGTGCCAATAAGCAATTTGAATTTTTAAACCGTAATTTATTGCGATCGTTAAGGGGTTAGGTACACATCATATCTGCGAATAAAAACTGCCAACTGTCTGGAAATAAGTGCATTTGTATTTTTCATCAATTACAATGTAATAGACAACAAATATAGAAATAGCAGATTTCATTTGATTATTAAAATTTCAAACTATATCAAGAACAAAATAAATAAATATAGAAAACTATATTTCAAATTGAACGACAGATTGACCTTAATAAAATAAATGAGAAAATGAATATTAAATTCACAATATATATCTTTAATTTTTACATAATAGGTGCTAAAATACAAAATGTTAAAACATTTTAAAAACAATCAAGATGTTAAAACATTGGAGTCATTTTGATGTTAAAATTCGAACGCTTTCGACTAAACCATTAGTCGTCATCAAGGACAATCACTGCTGGATGAAAGACAACTGCTGGCTAAATAGCAAAGGGCGAAACCAACAAACCACAAACAGGAGGAAGGAAATAAATAGAGGAGTGGCTAATGAAAATGACTCCAATGTTTTAACATCTTGATTGTTTTTAAAATGTTTTAACATTTTGTATTTTAGCACCTATTAAGCAAAAATTAAAGATATATATTGTGAATTTAATATTCATTGAATGTATCCATTGAATGTATTTTTCTTAAGCATATGCATTTCCTTTTGTAATCATCATGAATAAACTTTTTTAACCCATTGAAGGGCGGTGGGATATATAATATCCCACCTTAGTTTAATCAAGATTCCAACCTGAAACATTTAATTAAATTTTATTTTTATAATTTTGGTGGAAAAAAAAAATTATAAAATTCTTTTTCCTTATTCTGAAATAAAAATTTTCAAAGCTTCCGGTGTGAATTCAACATTTCAGGAACACAATCGATTGCCCCTTAAAGGTTTAAAGTGAAATATCAGTTTCAAATCCGTAGGTGCCAACATGTACGGATTTTTCATATGACTAAAATTTAATAAAAATTTTTAGCTAATTGAATCCCCGAAATTCAAGCAATTTTTAACGTTTAAATAAGTAAAAATTTTCTATTAAATTTTAGTGGTAATAGAAATCCGTACAAGTTGGCAGCTATGCAAATCTAACAATTTTTCTTTCCGACATTTTTCTAGATTTTGTGAATTTTATATACAACATGAGGGTTTTTTTTTTGCAATTTCTAACCGAGTTTCTACATATGAAACATAAAATTTCCATTTTTATTTGGATATAAAATTACTGTAAATTACATTTTTTATCTGTTTTGTTCATTTTTAATTAATTGTGTTGATTCACACTGGCAGACAGTTTTAATAAAACTTTTAAAAATCATAAAATGTATGTGAGTACGAATCTACGTTCCACTAAAAAGGAAATAAAAATAAGATAAAGTTCGCGAAGGGTTAATTAATAAAAATAATTCAATTATAGGATCACTAACCTAAATAATTAATTTCCAAAATCCAAAATCTCCGTGCTTGACATGCCCCAAATGAAGAGACAGAGTATTATTTTTATTTATTTATCTTCACAAAAACAAGAAGTGAATTAATGCCACTTTTTATTTATTTTGTTTATTGACGTCCATTTTAATAATTTTTCGATACTTTTTTTAGTACCTAATAATGGCTGCACATTATTTTGTAAAGTGATGTAAATCGAAGGGAGCAGTAAATTGAAGTATTGGTTTTAACATAAAACACCAAGGAAGTTATATAAATAAAAAAGAAAAATGCCCAGCTAAACTGATGGCATTGAGCTCACAGGCTATTCACACTAATTGTATATCATACTCTTATTTTAAAGAATAATGCCCCTCAAAAAAAAAATAAGTGAAGGGGAATTAGCCCCCGTTTCACCCTTTATACTTAACCAGTGAACCTCCAAATCTAATCAGGCAAGCTCCTTATCATAATAAACCGGTATACCAAATTTGGAGCAAATCGAATAATCCTGCAAAAAAAAAAACCATTTACCTAAATTAAGAGGGTGGACTAGCCCCCCCCCCCCTTTATCCTTAACCAGTGAATCCCCAAAACGAATTAGGGAAGCTCCTTAACATAATAAACAGGTATACCAAATTTGGATCAAAGCGAATAATTCTGCATGAAAAAACCGTTTATATAAATTAAGGGGGGGGACTAGCCACCCTTCCCCCTTTATCTTTAACCAATGAACCCACAAAACTAATCAGGGAAGTTCCTTAACATAATAAACCGGTATACCAACTTCGGAGCAAATCGAATAATTCTGCATGAAAAACCCATTTATCTGAATTAAGGGGGTGGACTAGTCCCCCTTTTCCCCCTTTATTCTTAACCAATGAACCCCCAAAACTAATCAGGAAAGTTCCTTAACCTAATTAACCGGTATACCAAATTCGGAGCAAATCGAATCATTCTGCATGAAAAACCCAATTATCTGAATTAAGGGGGTGGACTAACCCCCCTTTTCCCCCTTTATCCTTAACCAATGAACCTCCAATACTAATCAGGGAAGTTCCTTAACATAATAAACCGGTATAACAAATTCGGAGAAAATCGAATAATTCTGCATGAAAAACCCATTTATCTGAATTAAGGGTTTGGACTAACCCCGTTTTCCCCCTTTTATCCTTAACCAATGAACTCCCAAAACTAATCAGGGAAGCGCCTTAACCTAATAAACTGGTATACCAAATTCGGAGCAAATCGAATCATTCTGCATGAAAAACCCATTTATCTGAATAAAAAGGGATGAACTAACCCCCCTTTATCCTTAACCAATGAACCCCCAAAACTAATCAGGGAAGTTCCTTAACATAATAAACCGGTATACCAAATACGGAGCAAATCGTATGATTCTGCATGAAAAACCCATTTATCTGAATTAAGGGGGGTGGGCTAACCCCGTTTGTCCCCCTTTATCCTTAACCAATGAACTCCCCAAACTAATCAGGGTAGTTCCTTAACCTAATAAACCGGTATACCAAATTCGGGGCAAATCGAATGATTCTGCATGAAAAAACCAATTATCTGAATTAAGGGGGTGGACTAACCCCCCTTTTCCCCCTTTATCCTTAACCAATGAACCTCCAAAACTAATCAGGGAAGTTCCTTAACATAATAAACCGGTATACCAAATTCGGAGAAAATCGAATCATTCTGCATGAAAAACCCATTTATCTGAATTAAAGGGTTAGACTAACCCCATTTTTCCCCCTTTATCCTTAACCAATGAACTCCCAAAACTAATCAGGGAAGCGCCTTATCACAATGAACCTAGGAAAAAATTTTGAAGCAAATTGGATGTTTCTATCAAGAGTTATCGCGTTACGTACATACATACGTACGTACGTACATACATACATACAGAGCGGGCGGGTACATTAGCTCTCAGGCTTTGATAGCCTGTGAGCTAAAAATACAATAAAATTTTAATAAATCTTTAAATTTTCAGATTTAAAATCAGTTTTAATAGCTTTGCGATTGGTTATAATCTCTTGGAGTTGAAATGTTAAAATAAGTTGTTTCTCACCATATACATATATACCAGAGGTGGCCAACCGTGGCCAACCGTGGCAAACCCAACACCACTAAAATTTTACAGTAACTATTGAGCCAACTATTTTTTAACCGAGCCAAGAACGCGTTTCGGACCCGGCATTCCTATCAGATTCCAAGTCATGTAAGTGTACCCAACCTCCCCTCGACATTTGTAACATCTTAGCAGGAACACCCTGTATATATTATTGGGTCTTTCGGAAAGTCGTGTCCGTTTGGGAAAATCAATTCGCACCAGAAAATTCTATCATTTAATTGCTAGACATTGATTCCGATATCTAATGTCTAATAATTACCGGGCAGAATTTTCCGGTACGAATTGATTTTCCCAGACAGACACGACTTTCTGAACGACCCAATATATTGCTATCGTACAAAATGAAATTTGTATAGTACAAAACACCAAATTATTCTAAAAATAATTAAAAAATAAATAAAATTTTAAATCTACCTACAGGAAATTTTTAAGAGAAATATTTATTAAATGAAAGACGCCAATTTTAATTTTGCAATCTTGTACTATTATGTACATTTAAAATTAGAAAGGATGCCGCACAAAAGTGCACTGCCGAACATGATTAAAAATATATTCAGATAAAAATAAAATGATTTAAAACACACAATCAGACTTTTAAAAATTTAAATCGAAATCAAAAAGATAAAATTTCGAAAATTCAAAAAAAGAAAGCGTTTCTAAGTGTATTAGTCTGATATTTGCATTTTTCTGTTAATTTTGAAATTGTTCTTCGTTATAAAACCAATCGTTACACGATTATTACTATTTACAATATAAACTTAATCCTTAAACGACAAATATTTGTAGTCAAATTTTCATAATTGAATATATCCTATATGATGGTTGCAGCAAGCATAGAAATACTTTCCAAAAGCTCCTTACTTATTTTTAACATGGAACTATTAATAAAGAGGAATTGACATAACCTTAATAAAGTGAAGCTTCAACTGTAACCGCTCCTTGTGGGGTTGATTACCGCCGGGGCACACTTTTTACCAGTAAATTTAAATAGATATTTTCTTCTTATTTAAACGACTTATTTAGGCGAAATTTCACTCATAATTAATGCAAAAAACAGATATTCATTTTTACTGGTGGAAGTTTCCTTCTGCGGTAGTCAAGCCCTGCGTTCCCGCCATATTGTGACAACCTACTCTCAGTGTCAGTGAAAAAGATTATGATACATGGTCAACCTGCCACCATTAAAAACGTATAGAAAATCTAAACATATTTATGGGAGCATTTTTTCATAAAACAGCCACTTAAATAAGGCAAAATTTTCTATTCAAAATTTACTGGTGGAAGTTTGTTCCGGCGGTAGTCAGAAACTGTTGATCCGATGTAAAAAATCAGCCGCCAACTTGTGACAACCTCCTCAGTTTCTTCGTTCCAACTCGTAGACAATACAATATATGTCTCCCCCTCTTTATTCATAATTCCATTATTTTTAACCCCTTCATTCTCGCTCCCGTCATATTCAAGGGCTGTGTCTTTTTGTCAGATTATTCAGATTTGTTTGAGTCCCACCAGTTTTATAAAATAGTGCAATTGGCTTTATTATAGTATCATTTTACCTGTCATTAACAAGGTGAGCATTTCTTTTTCAAAAAAGTGGTGCCAATAAGCAATTCGAATTTTTAAACCGTAATTTATTGCGATCGTTAAGGGGTTAGGTACATATCATATCTGCGAATAAAAACTGCCAACTGTCTGGAAATAAGTGCATTTGTATTTTTCATCAATTACAATGTAATAGACAACAAATATAGAAATTGCAGATTTCATTTGATTATTAAAATTTCAAACTATATCAAGAACAAAATAAATAAATATAGAAAAACTATATTTCAGTTTGTACGGCAGATTCACCATAATAAAATAAATGAGAAAATGAATATTAAATTCACAATATATATCTTTAATTTTTACATAATAGGTGCTAAAATACAAAATGTTAAAACATTTTTAAAACAATCAATATTTAAAAACATTGGAGTCATTTTGATGTTAAAATCCGACCGCTTTCGACTAAACCATTAGTCGTCCTCAGGGACAATCACTGCTAAATGAAAGACAACTGCTGGTTAAATACCAAAGGACGAGACCAACGAACCACAAACAGGAGGGTGGGAAGGAAAGAAATAGAGGAGTAGCTAATGAAAATGACTCCAATGTTTTAACATCTTGATTGTTTTTAAAATGTTTTAACATTTTGTATTTTAGCACCTATTAAGTAAAAATTAAAGGATATTAAATATATATTGTGAATTTAATATCCATTTTCTCATTTATATGAAGAACATTTTTAGCAATGGCACTTATACAACCCAGCATGTATTATTTTAAAATTTCTTTAACAGTTCTGGATGTTATTTCTTCTACTTTGCAATGCATATTTCGACTTTCGTGCCATTTAATGTATTTTTCTTAAGCATATGCATTTCCTTTTGTAATCATCATGAATAAACTTTTTTAAACCCCTTGAGGGGCGGTGGGATATATAATATCCCGCCTTAGTTTAATCAAGATTCCCACCTGAAACATTTAATTAAATTTTATTTTTATAATTTTGGTGGGAAGAAAAAAATTATAAAATTCCTTTTCCTTATTCTGAAATAAAAATTTTCAAAGCTTCCGGTGTGAATTCAACATTTCAGGAACACAATCAATTGCCCCTCAAAGGTTTAAAGTGAAATATCAGTTTCAAATCCGTAGCTGCCAACATGTACGGATTTTTCATATGACTAAAATTTTATAGAAATTTTTAGCTAATTGAATCCCCGAAATTCAAGTAATTTTTAACGTTTAAATAAGTAAAAATTTTCTATTAAATTTTAGTGGTAATAAAAATCCGTACAAGTTCGCAGCTATGCAAATCTAACAATTTTTCTTTCCGACATTTTTCTACATTTTGTGAGTTTTATATATACGTGAGGGTTTGGTTTTGCAATTTCTAACCGAGTTTCTACATATGAAATATAAAATTTCCATTTTTATATGGATATAAAATTAATGTAAATTAACTTTTTTCTATCTGTTTTGTTCATTTTTAATTAATTGTCTTGATTCATACTGGCAGACAGTTTTAATAAAACTTTTAAAAATCATAAAATGTATGTGAGTACGAATATATAAAGTTCGCGAAGCGTTAATTAATAAAAATAATTCAATTATAGGATCACCAACCTAAATAATTAATTTCCAAAATCCAAAATCTTCGTGCTTGACATGCCACAAATGAAGAGACAGAGTAATATTTTTATTTATTTATCTTCACAAAAACAAGAAGTGAATTAATGCCACTTTTTATTTATTTTGTTTATTGACGTGCATTTTAATAATTTTTCGATCCATTTTTTAGTACCTAATAAAGGCTGCACATTATTTTGTAAAGTGATGTAAATCGAAGGGAGCTGTAAATTGAAGTATTGGTTTTAACATAAAACACCAAGCAAGTTATATAAAAGATACTATAAAATTTTAATAAATCTTTAAATTTTCAGATTTAAAATCAGTTTTTAATAGCTTTGCGATTGGTCATTTTTGTACCCATAATCTCTTGGAGTTGAAATGTTAAAACAAGTTGTTTCTCACCATATACATATATACCAGAGGTGGCCAACCGTGCACTCTAAATTAAAATGTCTGAAATTCAGACACTTAAGTGTCTGAAATGGAGTGTTCAATTTTCAGACATTTTAAAATGTCTGAATTTTTTCAGACACTTTTTGCGTCTGAATTTCAGACACTTCAAACGTCTGAATCGCATCCATTTTTTGTAAGCATCATACGTAGCCATGTTTGACCACGTTGAATCCTGGAAAAATATTTGGCTGTGGTCCTGCCCCTCCCCCCCCCCCCCCAATACAGCCTGACTTTTTTGGTGCTCTCAGTTTTGGTATACAATTTTCGTTACGTTGATAATTTAAATCTTTTACGACATTGTACTGATTATAATCAATATCTTGAACTTCAGGAGTAGAACAAGATTAAAAAACAAAAAATATTTATCTAAATATTAGATTTTTTTAAATTTATTTTGTTTTTAACCTTATTTTACTTTAAAAGTTCAAAATATTGATTATAATCAGTACAATTTCGAAACAGATTTAAAATATAAGCTTTACAAATATTGCACATCAAATTTGGGGGCACTACAATCGTAGGGGGACGGGGCACTTCCCAGTTTGCCCTTCCTTTAATCAAGAAGTACTTTTGCAAAAAACGCAACCCTGCATTATAGTTGTCTAAATTGAGATGTCCGGTATTCGGGAGTATCCGTTGTGGAGGTTAATGGACATTCTCGAATAGCGAACACCTCTATTTAACGAATACTTTTTTAATCAGCAGACATACATATTTGTATATTTTTACCTCAAAAAAGTAGACATCTCCAATTATCGGACAAATTCCGCGGTCCCGAAGTGTTCGCTATTAAGGGCTTTTAAGGTACATAGATAAATATATATATATATATTATAATCTTGTCCTACTCTAAAAGTTCAAAATATTTATTATACTCGGTTGAATGTGGAAAAAGATTTAAAATATCAGATGTACGAAAATTGCAAAAATCCCCCCCCCCCCCAAAAAAAAATGAAAATATAAAAAAATATATTGCCACATAGGCAATTTTACATATACATCACTTGATAATCACAACAGCCATTTAACTATGAATAATGAAAATAAATAAATAAATATTCTACTTTAATAACATTGGGGAAAAAATGACTTTGGTATTTTGTTAAATATATTTGCGTTTTTAAACTTGTCCTACTCTAAAAGTTCAAAACTTTCATTATAATCAGTGCAAGATTTAAGATATCAGCTTTACAAAAATTCATGCAAAATCCCCCCCTCTCCCCCCCCCCAAAAAAAGAAAATACTTATTTAAAAATTATGTTTTAAAAAAATTTATATTTCCACATGGGCAAGTTTTTATGTAGATTAGAGGGTACTCACAAAAGCTATTCAACTATCAATAAAAACAAATAAGTACATATTCTATATTAAAAACATGAGGAAAAAATAACTTATGATTTCCAAACTTCTTTCATCTTAAATATAAACAGTAACATCTGTCATTTTTTGTATTTTTCGTATAAGTGCATATAAATAAAGTTACCACAATTTTAAATACGAAATCTAGTTAGAGGTTTTTACTTTTTCCCATTATAAATTTCAAATTACTTTTTTATTAAAAATAATAAAAAAATCAGTATTAGAGTTGATTGCAAATCAAATACACATGTATATTTTTACAGGCAGCTTTATATAATAGACCAGTCTCATTTACTTTATTTATCTTTTTTTAATCTGCGGTTTTATGCCAGGAAGTAAGAAAGCATTAGGTCATCTTTCAATGTTTTTTTTTCTTTACTTCCTTGTGGCCGTCATTTACTGCGAGATAAAAATTATCCATTGAAACTAAGAACTGACATTGAATATATAATTCGTAATAAAAAAGAACGTCATAAGTTTAAAAATATATACTTCTAGAATAGTGCGGTTTTTTGCGAACAGATTCAAAACTAATTAAATTTCATGCAGGATTCTGTTTAGTACAATAAATAAAATCATAAAATACACTAATTTTACTACTATAAAGAAACTTACTTGAGTTGCTGCAAGAGGTAAGAAATATTCCTCGATTTGAAATTTTAAAAACTACCACAACCACAGTGAGGGAGAAAGACTTTCATCAGTTTAAAAGGTAATCCCATAATACATCCGACTAGCCATATTTAAAGAATGAGATGTTTCATCCTAAAAACAGGACCCGCCAGACAAAAGTTTCTTTTTTTTGCCAGCTGCGACAGGACGAAGATGAATAACACAATATTATTGATATAAATTGATACGAGTTAACACTAAGCCCATTGCACACGCTTTGTAGAATTTCCGGGTGTAATCTTCAACCGTCGTCTACTTCTGTTCTGTGTCTATCCCGCCCTTGTATCGACGACAGCTTCTAAGAGACATTTGATGTCGAGCACACACGTCAGATGTATGTATTCAATAAATAAATAATAACGAATTAAAATCACAGTACTTCACATTTCGCAAAAACCGAATTAAAATACACGCGTACATAAAAACAAACTTTGTTTGAATTACAACGTATACCACTTCGAACGAAGACATCTAAAACGCATGCGCAACTGGGAGTGCTAGTGCCCCCTGGTGGTTATTGCGTCGGAAGAATCAAAACGTCTTAAATTAAGACACGTTTAAAGCAATGAAGTGTCTTAAAATAAGACGTTTGCAGATATTTTAGACATTATTCTCAGTTCGTTTACACCATGGTCATAGTAAGACGCTTATGTATCTTAAATTAAGACATCTATAGTGTCTTAATTTTCAGATTAAGACACTTAAGTGTCTAAAATTCTTTTTCAGTCACATATGTGTCTAAATTTAAGACGCTTCTATTTGCAGTGTGGCAAACTCAACACCACTAAAATTTTACAGTAACTATTGCCTTATCTAATCACCGAATCTCTGCAATTCAATAAATCGACTTTTTCTGTAAAATTTTAGTGGTACACTGCGTGCCACAGTTGGCCACCCCTGATACATACTACATAGCTGCCAACTTCAAACTAATCTTCCGTAATACTTGCGTTAATTTGACCCTGCTTTAATACGTTTCGAACCAGAAATTTTTTTTAAGAAATGGAAATGAATATGTTCCACGTAGAAACCTAGAATTATATAAATAAGCATTCATGAAATAAATTTTCTGGTTCGAAATGTGGTTAACCTGGGTTAAATTAATCCAGACATTACGGAAGATTAGTGGAAGGTTGGCAGCTATGATACTATACTTTCTGCTGTTTTTTATATCTAACGCTACGGCACTGTTGCCAGATTGTGGAGTTTTTTTTAATAAAAAATAGCTGCCAATTTTTTAACTAGTAATCTTTTCTTTATTTAATAATTAAATTCCTGTCATCAAATAAAGTAAAGGTTTTAAGATTCTGAAATAGTGGTAAGATATTTTTGTATATTTTTTATTAGTGGTAGACATTTTTTATAAAGAAATTCTCTAAATTGGAAACATTCTAGCCACGCTTAGCGTGAGTATGTTTGCAAAATGCCTTTTCTGCATCAAACACAAACTGAATAAAACACAGGGAAAAGACCAAAGGTTTAGCGGGCCACAGATAAGTTATCGGCGGGCTAAGTGTGGTCCGCAGGCCACGTTTTTGACATGCCTGATATAGATTGACCAGTCCAATTTCAACTCGTGTTTCCAGAATCAATTCACTTAAAATAGAAAATATTTTATAAGAGATTCGTAACACCGCTATGAAGAACATAGTGACTCAGTCTAAGAACATACCATGTAGTCCAAAGCAGGATTGCAAGTTTGGCTTCCTCTTTAACCCCTTAACAGTGACATTTGTTTTCTTACAAAAAAATTAAAAATGGGGCTGGACACCACTTTTTTCATACTAAAATATTTACCTTACTTAATCGAAAAATATCTGACAATATATAAAGATAAATTTAAAGTTACAAATTAGTGGTATCAAAATGCTTTTAATAACGAAGCAAGCAAAGTGTTCTTGCCCGAATCCAGTTCGGGCCACACTGTTAAGGGGTTAACACTAGAACGCCCGGAAGGAGTCGATTCGACTCCGACCATATGATTAAATGTCAATTGGAACCAGAAATTCTTTCACAAAGTAAGTTAAATTTTGAAAACGGATATTTACGTTAAATAAATCAGTCAAATAATCTTAAATAAAAATTCTGGTGTAAAATATTTTTATGAAACTTGAGTAAAATTTCCGGGCGTTCTAGTGTTAATTCACACAACAAATTCCAGGAGTATGATTTTTATTCTATGTAATCACGAAATTTCTGTTATTAGATAAACTTAAAAATTCCATTCGTAATTTCTGATGTGAATACGTCTTTTTATTAGGAACTTCCTAATAAAAAAGCTTCCTTTTTATTAGGAGCTTCCTAATAAAAGGAGGACAAAACGGCAACACTTGTCCATAGGCTCCGGTCAATAATTTTTCATTGCATTGTCTTCATTATGGAGCATCAAGTTCAGTTTTCAGGTCTCACCCTCATATGTTTTTTTTTAATACCATTATTTCCGAAGGAATATTTCCGTGTTAGGTTTTTATAGCATTTTCAGAAGAAATAACTTTCGGGGTGGGGTTCTTAAATTTTTTAATAAGTAATTATCTATAAAGATGTTTTTCATTGGTAATTAAAAAATGAACGGAGTGGGAGCCCTGGCTGGTTGGTTGTATTACGGTTTAGTGGCGCAAAATCTCATTAGGGACATGCTGCACCAAAATTGAAGCCCTGAGTTTTTGTTTTTTATCGAATGGTAAAAATTTCTATCATTTTCCATTTTATGATTATATTTAAGACCAATGTCAGACGGGCGTCATTTTTTGCTGCTATTTTGCTTAAGTATTTTTTGCTTAAGTATAACTAATCAGAGTCCATTCACAATGCGCCCGTCTGACTTTGGTCTAAATCTGACTGCCGAGTAAAAAGGATAAATAGTGATGTTGTTTTCACTGTATTTTTTTATATGATTAAAAAAAAAAACTCCCAGCTAGATGTAAAAATCATTATTACTTATATGCACATAATCCTCGAGAGTATTAATCATTACTCAAGCATTTAAAACTGCACTATTTCTGTTGAATTATATTAATTTAAATAACACAACTATTGCAGAGAAAACTACCGCTTAGTGAACGGATATATCCGTTCACGGTGCTGAGAAGGTTAAAAGAAAGAGAATTAAATTTTCAGTACAATATCTCAGGGGCAGTGTTGCCAGATGGGCTACTCTTATTAAGATCAGATTCTTGATTGGCACCACTTTTTTGAAGTGGTAAAATATGCCTTATTCAATGAAATATGAATTAAGGCAAAAACAAAGTAAATTTTACTGTTTCAAAAAAAGTGGTGTCAATCAAGAAATCTGAATTTTAAAAAAGTAGCCCACTGGCAACACTGCTCAGAGGTCGCATTGTATAGGGACATTTTATTGTTCCTACCGGAATCCTTAATCAGCAATCTTCATGATTATTTTATTTAAAATATGCTATAGAAAGGCAAGGTAAAGATACTATTTTCAAAATAGTGGTACGAACAATAAAATGTTCCCGATAGCATGCGACCCTTAACATTTTCTCCGTTGTTGAATTTATTAATCTAAATCAGCTTGGTGAGAGATGATCTGAAAATTTAAAGAAAAATGTTAAAGACATTTCATATATTTAGTTCTTTTATGCTGTAATCATTTCAGTTTTCAAACTGTATCTAATTGCTTAGTCTTCAATATGTTCAATGTGGGTTTTTTTGTTTTTGTTTAAAACACACTAACATCCAAAAATGAACGCGCACATAAATCGTTCATCATCAACAACAAATTGCAGGATTCGATTTAATTCTGAAGTTTGTTCAATTTCTTGATTTTAGTAAGTTTTGAATAAAAGAAAAAGTATTTTTTTGTTCAACACTTTCCAGCATAATGGAAAAGTGCTCATGAATTTTGTGTGCCAGTTCGCTCTTACTTTCATAAAAATACTTGTATTTCCTTGAAGATTAAATAGATTAACCCCTTAACCGTCGCATTAAATTACGGATTCAAAATTTAAATTGCTTATTGGCACCACTTTTATGAAAAAGAAATATTCACCTTATTTAACGATAGGTAAAATGATACCATAATAAAGCGAATTACACTATTTTGTAAAACTGGTGGGAATCAAACAATCTGAATAAAAGACATAGCCCGTGAATATCACGGGAGCGAGAATTAAGGGGTTAAAGATCAACAAAACATGTTCTTTATTGAACCTGCTTTACGTAGCAAGTATACGTTGAAATTAATTAAAATGAATACCTTACAGTAATGCAGCACTACCAGAACTCAATATTGAATCATAACATGTCTTCCATCATTACCTGAAACATAAAATTCAAAGTGAAGTAACTCGCCACAACTGCCAACTTTTGCGCTTTTTTTCCTACCAGAATATTTTTAAAGGACAATAAAGGACAGTGTCATATAATTGCTAAAACTTTATTATAAATAAAGATACATTTTTCTGGTCGAAAATAGTGGTATATAGGTGCCAACCCCAAACTAATCTTCCGTTATACTTGAGTTAATTTGACCGTGGTTTAATACGTTTCGAACCAGATTTTTTTTTAAGAAATGAAAATAAGTATGCTACACGTAGAAACCCGTATTTAAATAAATAAGCATTCATGAAATAAATTTTCTGGTTCGAAATGTGGTTAACCTGGGTCAAATTAATCCAGACATTATGGAAGGTTGGCAGCTATGGTGGTAGTATAAAATCGTAAAAGTTGTCAGATGTGAACTCACTGCGTTTTCGTTAGTGTTGCCTGGTGTCCCGCGTAAATCGGAACTCCAAATGCTCTCTACACCAGTATTTTAAAGTAATTTTCTTCGCATTAACTAGCGTCATAATTATCTGCGATTAAAGAACACGAAACAATCCGTAAGAAATGAGTGGTGTCCAAAGCATTTTGAGCCCTGATTTACACGGGATACCTGGCAACACTAGCTTTGGTCCCATAAAGAATGGAAGTTTTACTGTTTTACTTTTCTGAGCATGGACAGGGTTGCCAGTCTAGACTCCAATTTTAATCAAAAATTTCAAAATCACACCGGAAATTTCGAAAGAAGAATTTTTACTTTATGTGATCACTAAATGTCTCTCATTAAATAAAGCATATAATGCTATTATTTATTTCGGGTATGAACTCGAAATTTCTGTATAAAAATGGAGGCAAAACTCACAACCCTGAGCATGGGTAAAATATTACTAAGTATAACATATATAAGCCAGGGACCGTACAACAATTTTAAATGTGCAATTTTTTTAACATTAATCGCAGGACAATTTCATCAACATAACATTATTTTGAAAATGTTTGCAATTTAAAATGCCTACACATCTTCAGCAGGTAAAAAGATAATTTGCGGCGTTTGTATCTTTCCCGGGCACACTGCATATTGAAAAGTACCCGATTAATATAAATGTTTAACCCTTTCTTTCCACCTTCTTAACCCCCCTTTTTCCACCAAAGTTAGAAAGGTAAATTTTAATTAAAAGTTTCTGGTGCAAATCTTGATTAAAATTAGGTGGGATAAAATATATCCATCGCCCTTCAAGGGAAATAAATGAATACAATGATATGGAAAATAATGAATTGCATAAATGAAATATCAGAAATGTATATAACATGATCAATCAATCTGCAACAAAGCATAAAA
This sequence comes from Maratus speciosus, assembly GCA_963932465.1. Classification (NCBI taxonomy): domain Eukaryota; kingdom Metazoa; phylum Arthropoda; class Arachnida; order Araneae; family Salticidae; genus Maratus; species Maratus speciosus. Next base: position 197,253,806 of record OZ010796.1, on the reverse strand, counting down.
ATCCGAAAATTCTTATACATTCTTACAAACGCTACACTGTAGCATTTATTTAAATAAATCAACAAAAATATTACTCCGTACATAAGCTATTTTTTCCGTTTTGCCTCATGTATGTTTAGCTGAGGTATTTGTGCCTTTCATATATGTATATAGTCCGTAAGCTACTTTAAATAATCTAAACTGTTCATAGTTGAAATTTATATAGCATAAAACTTCAAGCCTGAAACAAGGGCAAAACATTTTATCTTTTAAAATTCTCCTACATAATACAAAAAGTTATTACATAATGTTTCAGAACATTCAGACATAAATTACGCACATATTATCGGAGAAACAATTTAGAAATAAAAGAAGCTTTCTATAATGCATTAAACATAAAATAGTTGAACTTACTTTGCCGTCTTTCTTATGCGAGTTTTGCGTGTTTTGTCTACCTTTTAAATTTGTACAAGAGTATGAAATAAGGAATGATGATAATGCTTCTAAAATAAATTCTAATAATTTCTTAGAATACAGTTTGTATTTTATGCGTCATATGTCACATCAAGTATTTTTAATGCTTAAATTAGTAAAATGATTCACTTCGTTTTCTTTCAAGCATTATTTTAACCAGAAAAATTAGTTAATAAATTTTTTCTTGTTTCTAATTTGTTATTAATTATGCTGTTATTTTTGTTGTTTGTATTTTTATTAACAATTTTTTACATAATGAATTTTCTAGTTGTATTCCATTAAAATAAGCACGGGAAGTTCACAGCTATGATATATATTAGTGTGGTTCAACTATGACCTGTGGCGTCTTGAAACACAGGTATCTAGCTGCCAAATGTTACGCATTTTTTTTTTTTTTACCACTAAAATGAAATAGTAAATTTTTCCATATTTAATTGGCGAACTCTCGATTCCACAAGTCAAAATTTGTTTTTAATTTTCAGTGGAAATAGAAAAGCTTAAAAGTTGGCAGCTATGCAAGTATTAACTAAGTTCATTCCGAAAGTAAGTACCGTTTGCGCATATCTCCCGCGCATCTGACAGCCCGAATATCGCGCATGCGTAGTTACATCCTCCAACTCGAGAACGGTTCAAGAATTGCTAAAGGCAGGAGCTCAGTGGACGCCCGTTGTCGTGGATATTTTTCCTTCCTTCGTTAACCCTTAATTGCATGAATTATTCTTTTAGAATTGTGTTTTTTATTTTTATATTAAGGATTGGACACCAGAAATCTCAATATAGATTTTTAACTTTATTAAGTAGCATATTTTTGTAATTTTCAGAGGATTAATATTTCTATATAAATATAGTGGCTGTAAGAACTTAATTTATGTATTAAAAATTAAATAAAAAGGTGATGGAAATTTACATCACTATGCAATTAAGGGTTAAACAACCTAATCCACTTTCGCGCCATACCTTCACTCATCGCGTTCTCTCCGTAAGTTTTCACTTATCTGACGATAAATTTAACAAGGTAGAACATTTCTGGCATTCAAAAGCTTGATAACGGCACAGTTGATAGAGTGTTTAAAAAAAAAAATTATTTGCTTCTTTTTCAGGTGTAATTTGTGAAGAATTTAATTTCTTTTACTTAACTCCTTAGCGGTCGCATTAAATTACGGTTTAAAAATTCAAATCGCTTATTAGCACCACTTTTTTGAAAAAGAAATATCCACCTTATTTAATGACATGTAAAATTATACCATAATAAAGCCAATTACACTATTTTATAAAACTGATGGGAATCAAACAATCTCAATAAAAGACATAGCCCGTGAATATCATAGGAGCGAGAATTAAGGGGTTAAACACGATTACCGACAAACAAACTTTTAAAACGATCACGTAATCAAACAAAATGGTATATCAAACTAATTCGTTCACAAGTTGAAGAATGTAACTACGAATGCGCGATCTTCGTGCTGTCAGATGCGCAGGAGATGTGCGCAAACGGTACTTACTTCGTGGATGAACTTAGTACATGCTGTTGTTCCCCTTTATTTAATGATAGAATTTCTAAGACTAAATAATGTGAAGATTTCTGTACTAAAATGGTGGTTTCATCGTGACCTGGCGGGCTACAGTTGGATTAAACTCTTATAGGTATTTTATTTAACATGTTGAGTGCCACGGTGGCGGTGGCTGACACTGAAGCTGAAAAATTTACAATGTTTTAAATAATTTTTAAGAAAGTATAATCCTGTAATAAATAAAAGGTAAATAAATTTTAAATAAATTTTCAGTAATTACTTAAAACAATATATTATATATATTTAGTTTTATATAATATTTTAGGCCGTCAGTCATCGGTGAATGATGCGTTCTAATCGTAAAGTTCAGTGTCAGTCTCCGGTGGCTGACGTGGCGCTTAAAATGTTAACTAATGGCGTTGTGCTCAATTCTAATTTGTCAACTTTACATTATGTGCTAAACCTATTTATTCAGAAAATTATTTTTTTTTTATTTATATATTTTAATCACACGGCTCTTTCCAGTTTCATTTAGTATAAATGCCTGAAGACGTATTAGTTTTGAACTATTGGTTGTTTTGCGTATGGAATGAAAAATCTTGTCTAAACCTGCTCCCAGTGGCAAACGGCCTATGGGTACTTCCATGAGTTTTTGTAGTGTAGGTCACATTGGTAATAACTGCTACGCATGTTGGCACACTGTTATTTTCGAAAAGTTTGCTTCGCCTTTTTCAATTAATGAGATATCTCCCAAAAGGTAAGTCACATTTTTCCGTTCTAAAATACTGGTAGTTAAAAATCGTAGCGTGTGACTTACAGGACAAGTGCTCATGGAAATACCGATATTCAAGTGAAGTCAAAGGCCCGGGAAACACCAAATCTAGTAATTAAACAAAAACTAAGCGTCATAGTTGACCGTTACAGATAAGCACTAAATGGATCTTCGTAGCTTTCACATCCTATGTATATGAAATATGTAGAAAATACAAGATTCGTTTTAAAAATGTAACCACTATTTTCGAATGAAAATTCTCTACTTATTTAATAGCCGCGTTTTCTCATTAAAAAAAGCAAATATTAATTTTCAAAAAATAAACTGGTATAATTCCAAAACATAGATCTTGGCAGGTGATCTTGTCAACCAAATTAAATGTATCTGGTTTTAATTTTCATTTGCTATGGTGATGCAGTTTTCTATTGCATGCACGTAAAAAATTTGAAAATGTACCAAATGATTTTGTAGAAAATTATTTCTCATATCGCTCTAAACTGGGTCCTATCTCCACATTTAGGCATGTTTGTCCCACTGTAAGATAGGTTTGAGCCACTAAAAAAAAAAAGGTGTATTCTGACCCAGAAATTTTATTTAACCCCTTGAGGGGTGGTGGAATATTTTATATCGCACCTATGATTAAGGAAGGTTTGCACCAGAAAAAAAAAATTAAATTTTACTTTTGTAACTGTGGTGGAAAAAAGGCGTAAAATTGCTTTTCCTTAATTTTCAACAAATCTTTTGAAGATTTCGGTGTCAATTCGACATTATAGAATCAAAATTAGTTGCCACTGAAAGGGTTAATGAATTGTAACTTACGTCTACCTGTATTCATATAATTTTTTCACGTAATTACATTTTTGCTAAAAACTTATATATATTTTTTTAATCTGGTCATCGGGTTAACACTAGAACGCCTGGAAGGTGTCGATTCAACTCCGACCATATGATTAAATGTCAACAGAAACCAGAAATTCTTTCATAAAGTACGTTTACTTTAAACCACGCAGATTTACGTTAAATAAATCAGTCAAACAGTTTTAAATAAAAATTCTTGTGTCTATTATTTTTATGAAACTTGAGTAAAATTTCCGGGCGTTCTAGTGTTATAGCTAAACATTCTCAATACGTTGATATCTTGCATTGATAATTAAAAAATATAATGATTATTATCATAAACTGGGAAATCAAATGTCATTTTTAATGCTACGCTTTCTAAACCACTACCGGTGACTAAACGTGGTAGCTTAAGATGATGCTCATATGAAAATAGAGCAATATCGTTAGAACAATCTTTGTTATATGCAGGAGTCGCATTATATAGGGAAAATTTTATTGTTCCAACCAGAACCCTTAATGAGTTAGCTTGACGATCATTTTATTTAACATATTCTAAAGAAAGGTGCGATGAAGATATTATTTTCAAAATAGTGGTAGGAACAATAAAAGTTTCCCTATAGAATGCGACGACCTGTATATGTATATTAGGCATAAAATATACATACTTAATAAAAAATGACTGATGGATTTTAAAATTCAATAACTTGCAAACGGTGAAAGATATCAAAAAAATTCTTGCAGGAATGTTATGCAAGATGTCAGGAGTTTGTATGCTGCGATTCTGAGTTTTAGTTAGAAATAGCAGCAATAGATGGCGCTGCAAGCAATAACCTCTGAATTTAGGTTCGTTTTTTCGGCCTCTCTTTTCTTCCACGCGAAAATAGGAGATTAAAATGTATTGATTGGATCCCGAAATCCCAAAAATCGGGTCTAGACTGAGCATCTACTGCTCTCAGCGCCATCTATTGTTTGAAATTCGAACTAAAATCAAGAATCACAGTAAGAAAACTCCTGACATCATACATAATCCTCCTGCAAGAATTTTTTTAATATCTGTCACCGTTTTCAAGTTATTGAATTTTAAAATCCATCAGTCATTTTTGGGACACCCCGTATTTATATAGCTGTATTTTGAATAATATATTCCAAAATCTAAAACGGTTCCGTTTGAATTTATAATTCACACCTTTTGATAGTAAGTACTTCTGCATTCAGTTTTAATCAAAATATTGCATTGTAGTTCATACTTAAAAGATATTCATATAAATATTGCTATTAATTGCAGAGTTGGCAAATCGCCGGCTTTTTGCACACCGCTATTATCTTGCAGAAAATGTTGTCCTTTTAAATCGCCCAAATGTTCAATTAAATGAAAGAACATTTTCTGAAATAAAATACGGTTATCCAAAAAGCCGGGGACTTGGCAGCTCTGTAATTACTAAAAAATGTAGTTAATATTATTTTTGTCAATTTAAATCTAATTATTATGTGTTCAATTACACTGGATGAAGGTTGGTTGATTTGTTCCGGGCGTTGCCATCGAAATACTCAAGGCCAGAGGACACGAGCTGTGACGTCATCACTAATCGACCGACTTCTCACTATTGTTGGATTTCACACCGGGAAATTTTGAATAGCAATTTTCTTTTCTTTTATTTGCGGAATATCTATCATCATATAAAACAATGCTAACTATTTAAAGTTACTGGTGAGAATTCGGAATACCAAATTAAAAATTCAGCCAGATGCGGAATTCAACAGTGTTACCGCATCTGGCTGATTTTTTATTGGGGGATTCCAAATTTTCACCAGTAAGTTTAAACAGTTATTATTGTTTTATTAGATAATAGATATTTCACAAAAAGTGTAAAAGAAAACTGCTATTCAAAATTTTGCGGTATGAATTCCAACACTAGTGAGAAGTCGGTCGATTAGTGATGACGTCACAACTCTTGTCCTCAGGCATTGAGTATTTCGATGGCAACGTTCCGGGTCAAACATCCCATAAATGCAATTTTTTGTCAAGACTCGTTTGCTGTTTTGGAAAAATGCATAAAAACACAGGAAAATGTTTAGCTATACAAATTTTAAAATTAATTATCTTATATTTTAGGGCATTAAGTAAAGTACACATTAACCCTTCCTTGACCATGGGTGCACATCATCAGTACCAGGTCAAACTATCCAATATGAAACCACAGCTGCCAGTGGGCTACTTTTTTAAATTCAGATTTCTTGATTGGCACTACTTTTCTGAAATAGTAAAATCCCCTTGTTTTCGACTTAACCATTATCTCGTTAAAATTTTTTCTATTTCACAAAAGTGGTGCCGATCGAGAAATCTGAATTTTATAAACGTAGCGCACTGACAACACTGTTTTCATATTGGGGAGTTTGACACGGTACCAACGATACATGCATCCTCAAAAAGAGTATACAGACCTTGTTTTTCGCACCAGTGAAAAGAAAGGTAAGATTTGCTTTCTTTAAATAGAGAATTTTTGTGATTATTTAAGTAAATGGTAACTTTAAAAAAGTGGTAGCAACCGAATAATATTTGTGTAAAAAGAGCCGGTCCCGAAGGGGCTAAAGCAAAAATACCTTCATTAATTTTATTAATGGTGGACTTTTCTCAGGATTCGTACAGTTCAACAACAAATTTTCAACAGTTTTTTCGCCTTATTTAAACCCCCACCCTTTTTAAGGCGGTGGGAAGTATCACTGCCATCGAAATACTCAAAGACAGACGACACGACTTGTGACGTCATCACTAATCAACAGACTTCTCACTAGTGTTGGAATTTACACCGAAAAATTTTGAACAGCAATTTTCTTTTATTTTATTTGTGGATTATATATCATCTTATAAAACAATAATAACTACTTAAACTTACTTGTGAGAATTCGGAATCCCTAAATAAAAATTCAGCCAGATGCGGAATGCCACAGTGTTGCCGAACCTGGCTGATTTTTTAATTGGGGATTCCAATTTCTCCCCAGTAAGTTTAAATAGTTATTATTCTTCTATATGATGATCGATATTCCACAAATAAAATAAAGAAAAACTGTTATTCAAAAATTTCCGGTGTGAATTCTAACACTAATGAGAAGGCGGCCGATTAGTGATGACGTCACAACTCGTGACCTCTGGCCTTGAGTATATCGATGGCAGCGGAAGTATACGTACCACTTAATTTTAATTACCAAATTCCACACTGGCACCATGATTTTTAATGAAAATTTTGCATTTGTAAAATTCGCGAAGTAAAAGCTTTTACGAATTTTGAAACAAATTTGTTCCTAATACCTGGTGTCATTCAATAATTTCAAAATTTTAGCAACTGAATTAATTTGCCCTAGAAAGGGTTAACTGCAGTAAAATATTACAAATAATGAAACTATTGAAAAATTGAATAAACGAAGCTGTTACTAATTCTGTGTTCATTTATTAAATAGAATTACTTTTATCATTAACAGTGCTGCTACATTCTTGGAAAAATCCAAGGACTGTACAAAAATGTATTCTATATGTAATTTCAATTGATTTTTTAAGATTTCCAGTCCATATCTTAGGTCAGTAACTATGGTAATACTGCATTTGGTTAACTAACTTTTTTTTTTCACCCTTGACTTGAGATCTGTGGAAAGTATCGCCCTCTGCTCAATAATAGTGGAGAAAATGGATCCAGAAGGGCTCCCTCTGGGTCCTTTTTAAAAAAAAAAATCTTTTTCATAATTTTCGTCGAATCTTGCATCGAAAGGCGTTTTTGTTGCTATTGTTGCAAAAACCTACCACAAATTTTTCACCAAAAAAAGAACTGTTTTTCAAAAAACAGACCAGTGAGAACCCCGGGGAGGGACTCTCGTATTCGAGGGCCATGAAACAAACAGGATTAAATGGAGAGTATAGTTGTTCTTGGAAAGCCAGTTGGAATTACATACACATTTTAAAATTTTTATAGCAGAAGAGATTATAAAAACAGAAGGAAAATTTGATTTTTTTAGGGAACTTGTTAAGTATTGGTTTCGTTTCTTAATGTCACTACAAATGGCTGAAAAATAAAACATTAACTACACTGGTTATCAAAAATTAAGGAAAAGTCACAAAATGCTAATTTTCAAATACGCGGACACTCAAAAGGAAATAATATAATTCGAGTAATTACTATCTCTACAACACAGCTAGCCCATATAACATCTCATTCATGTCACATATGGTCACAAGTGTCACAATCACTACGGTGAAACAAAAAAATAGGAAATTCCATACATCTCATTATGAGTCTCAAATGATCACTATATGTGACTCCACTGAGAAGTCAATATGATTGCTGTTTTATGACGAGTCACCAGGTGACTTTACAATGTAGTTAAATTGTGACTCTCATTTGACTGTCATTTTGAGACTCAATTTCATAGTCATCATGAACGTTGCATTATTATGTCACCAAACAATATCACATTATAGTCACATGGAGACTTTCCCAAAAGAGCATAATGGTGACTTCACAGTAGTCTCTCTGTCACCTGAAAGTCATCATGTGACTTTAATGTGATATTATTTTGTAACTTATCACAATGCAGCGTTCCCGATGACTTTGAAATTGAGTCTACAAATGACAGTTATATGAGAGTCACAATGTAACTACATTGTAAAGTCACATGGCGACTCGTCCCAAAGCAGCAGTCACAGTGACGTCTCAGTGGATTCACATATAGTGATCATTTGAGACTCATAATGATATGCATGGATTTTCCTATTTTTTTGCTTCACCGTAGTGACTGTGACATTTGTGACCATGTGTGACATGAATGAGATCTTATATGGACTATCTGTGTTATAGATATAGTAATTATTTGAATTATATTATTTCCTTTTGAGTGTTCGCGTATTTCAAAATTAGCATTTTGTGACTTTTCCTTAATTTTTGATAACCAGAGTAGGTGAATAAGCTTGTAATCTCTCAATCCATTCGTACGGGTGAGAGAGCGTCTCATACTTTTATGCTTTGTAGCAAACGAATTTCATGCCCAAAATTTTATATTAAATTTTTTATTTACCGTAATGAAGCAAATTCAATTTTCCAAAACTTTATTTTCATATTTAAAAAAAATCAGTTTTTTTTTGTTGCGGTTTTACCATTTTATAAGGCATTTTTTTTACACGAAAATAGTAGTTTCTGCTTGTATCGTTCCCATGCGCCACAGCTTGAAGACATTAACCCTTTCGGGGGCAAAGTACTTCTAATGCTAAAATGTTAAAATGATTGAATGACTATATTAATACTTGGAAATATTTCCAGAGAAAATTTCGCCTTGCATACAATATTTCAAATGAAATTCAAATTTCAAATTAATTGCTTAAAAGGCGCAAAGGCCAAAGTATCAATATAAAAATCTATAGAGTTTTGTAGCGTTTGTAGCCTAGGCTACAAACGCTAATTAAATAATGGCTAAAACGCTTATTAAATAATGGCAAGCTTGCCATTATGTAATAGTGAGAAGTTCCAGGCTGGGTATTGTTCAATGTGGTTTAGTCGGTAGATTGTCAGTGTGCTATACTGATGGCCGGGTTCGAGTCCCGGCATGGAATCTTTTTCGCTAAGTTGGCCTTTGCGCCTTTTAAGCAATTATTTTCAAATTTGAATTTCATTTGAAATGATTGAATGACACCGGTATTTATGAACAAATTTATATCAAACTAAGTAAAAGCTTTCCTTCGTGTACATTATATAAAGCAAAATTTAATTTCTAAACTATGGTGCCAAAATATCATTTTAGAATTAAAATTAAGTGGTATATATAATATACCGGTGGCCTTCAAGGGGTTAATAGACAAAGATGGTTTTTATTTTGCTAAACACATTTTCCGCCTTTACTGAAAAATTTCGTTTTTGAGTGGTATGATTTAAAAATACGTAAACATATACTACTAGACAGTGGTGTAGTCGTAAAAAAAACAGAGGGTATACGTTCTAAGCAGAGGGTATACGCTCAAGGCTGAGGGTATACCCTAATGTATATATACTACAGCTTTCTTGAGAAACAGAAGGTATACGGTGTTCCTTAAAAAAATCCAGAGGGTATACGGCGTATACCCCCGTATACCCTCCACTACATCCCTGCTACTAGATCACCCAAATAGGAACACCAACCAAAAATGGCATACGATATAACGTTTCGGCGGAAAATCCTAACTACAGTCACCGATGCAGCAGACAATGGAAAGCATGCAAAACAAGCGAACAATTTGAAGAAAATATCACATAGTCTGATGTACTTACATCAGTAAATCATAATAATATTACAAAATAACTGATGTGCTTTCATCATAACAATAAAAATATAAATATATATAACTTTAGTGAGATGTCTTGAATGTAGAGCAAAAGTCAAAACTATAGTTCTTTGTACAAAATAATGCGCGTTAAAGGTCATTAAAATTCATTTTTCAATAATGTTCATATAAGTTCGACGTCCAAAATAATTTCCATTAAATTTATTAAAGAATTATCTTGAAAAAAGAATACCAGAAAGTCTAGTCTTCAAGAAAAAATCCCCGTTAAAATTTATGTCAGACAACGAAAAAGTTACTGTACAAGGCACAAGGTTGAGCTCAATTCTAATGCAGTATCACAAAATGTCCGTAGTAAGCCACTGAGAAATATTTACAGTATGTTAGGAAGACAATAGTTACACAAATAAAATTGTTAAAATTTATACTTAATAAATGAAAATTCTCTTTTAACCCTAGGAAGCTCCTCGGGTCTTTTTAGACCCATACGCATAGTTCAGCTTGCGTTACTCAAAAACTACTCATAGGAATTTTCTGAAATATAATGACTTTTCCTGATTTGTTTTTAACTAACACATACTAAAATTTTAAATTAATGGGAATTTTAATTTTAACACAGAAAAAAAAAAGAAAAAAAAGAAAAAACACTTTTTGAAAACGCCGATATTGTTTTATTTCTGCTATACAGCTGCAAAAAAAGTAAGGGGGGGGGGGAAGGGTAGGATTATAGGGGAGGGAATGCAATTATGAGACATGTGACACCAGACAAGTCATAGCGGAAATTCATTTTGCTTTTTGTTTTTACTCAGCTAGGAATAAAAAGTTTACCTTTTACAATCAGTTCGAATATTTATTCGAGGAGAACGTTAGTGTATTTTTTATTCGTTGTATGTAAGTTTTATTTCGCTTTCAAGGAAGGCTATACAGATGAAGAAAATGTGTCTGATGTGAAGGAAGCTGTATTGGAGGAAGAGGATCATACGTCTATTGATAGTTATTCTTAATCTGATGAATATATAGATACTATACATAAAGTACTTGAGATAAAAAAAAGCCAGAGATGAAAGAAATAACGTGACATGCAAAGCTATATCCAAGTGCTGGCGATTAAAAAGCAGTAATATATTAAAACTAACCCCTGGCCCAATTCGATTTTGAACAGCATGCTTTTTTCCCCATAATTTGAAAACTATGATCATAAATTATACAAATTTAGAGGGAATACAAGGCATGTGATTTCCGCGTTTTTGCACACCAGTATATTCTTAGAGAAAATGATATATCATTTAATCGAAACATTTTTTGCGATTTAAGAGAACAACATTTTCTCTAAGAATATACTGGTGCGCGAAAACGCGGAAATCACATGCCTGGAATACGTGTATATGGAAAAAATTGGACAGATCTAAATATCGTAGATTTGGATGCATACATAGGCTTTTTAGTGCTCGCACGTGTGTACAAATCAAGCAATGAATCAACACCAAGTCTATGGGAAATATTCAACGGAAGACATTTGTTTAGAGCTACACTATCTGTAAAGAAATTCAAAATAATATCAAGAGTAAAACGATTTTATGACCGGGAAACTCGACAACGAAGGAGATCAAATGACAAATATGCCACAATTCGAGAATTATGGGATACATGTGTAGAAAATTTACCCAATCTTTTCAATCCAGAAGTATATGTAACGGTGGACGAACAATTTATTGCTTTTAGAGGCAAATGTCCTTTTAGGCAGTACATGCCTAGAAAACCTGCTAAATATGGTATAAAATTCTGGATTTTGTGCGATAATGACACTTGCTATGAGTGGAATATCCAACCATAGTTAGGAAAACAACCAGGAAATGCACCCGAAAGAAACAAAGGATTGAGAGTAGTTTTGGACTTATCATAGGGTTTTCCAGGACATAATATAAGTTGTGACAATTTCTTTACATCTTATGATGCAGGTAAAATGTTGCTCAAAAGAAATATAACAATGATTAGCACTATAAGAAAAAATAAATTATCTATTCCTGCAGAAATTTTAGAAACAAAAGAAAAAGAAAGGTACATTTCAACATTTGCGTTTGCTAAAGATACAACTCTTATGTCTTACATTAATAAATAAATAAATAAATGTGTTTTTCTTGAAAGCACATTGCATAAGAATGGGAAAATTGAACGAAATATTCAAAGAAAACCAGAGATCATCATTGATTATAATAAAACTAAGGGAGCAGTTGATATGCTGAACAAAATGGTAGGTACTTACACTACAAAAAGGAAGACAAACAGTTGGCCATTTGTTGTATTTTGCAATATTTTAGACATATCAGCATATAACGATTTTGTTCTTTATTGCAAAATAAATAATTCATGGAAAGAAAACTGTCCTTATAGACGAAGAATGTTTTTGGAAAACTTGGATGAAAAACTTGTAAAAAAGCACATGGAGACTAGAGAAAATATTCCGAGAGGGAAAGGGGCAAAACAGATGGTTCAAAATGCGACTCAAATCCGCAAAGAAATTACCAGCACTTCAGCTGAGTTGGAAATTGCTAAGAAGCGAGGAAGAAGTCACCTATGTGAAAAAACGGACAATAATTGTACATTTGAGTGTATAACATACCACTGCTTTACATGCAAAAAGCATTTGAATACAGTTTGCAATTACTGTTATAAGGGATAATTACTTTTAAATATTTGAAAGATTCATTTGTGTTTTTTGGATGTACCTGTAAACAAGATTTTGTAAGGACTTTTTACTTTTATTTCATCTTTTTATTGTCATAATTTACTTTTTGTTTTAGTATTCGTCAACTGTTATTAAGATAATAAATTTATTACTTGTAGACTGCAGAATTTGAGAGCAAAACATGCATGGGTCTTTTTAGAACCGAGGGACGAATTCGTAGGTACGGAACGAGGAGCGTTCTAGGGTTAAGTGCGTTGTGCATGGCACAGAGTTTTCTATAGTTTGAACGGGTGGGGAGAACATTTCGAATGTTCCATATCAGCGTGCAATTCCTGTTGAATTTAAATGTACAAGGCATTAACGAACAATGTCCAAACAAATAATGCTGTATACTTCCTACATACCAGAAAGAATTATAACGCAAACTTATACTACAATAATTTCGTTTTACATATATATATATATGGGCATTTTTACGAGCACCTGTCGTGTAAGTCACATACTATGATTTTTGACTACCAGTATTTTAGAACGGGAAAATGTGACTTATTGTATGGGAGATATCTACTTAATTGAAAAAGGCGAAGCAAACTCTTATAAAATAACGGTGGCCAATAAGCATAGTATGTGACTTACACGACACTTGCTCGTGGGAATACCCATATATGTATATATATATATATAGTTAGTATGATGAAAATGTTTCATTTTCTGATTACATTCTTTATCGGGACTCGGCCTCTTGCAGAAGATCAAAGTGTGGATTATATTTGTGTGCTGCGAGTAGTGCGGATTTTAATCTGCTGATTACCTGAAATCTAGCAGACTTTTTCGTTTTATTATATCATAATTTTACTCTCTAAAAGAAATATGTAATGAAACAGAAATATATTTAATACTAGAACGACCACAAATTTTACCCAAATGTTAAAAATATAATTTTTAATTAATTTTTCAACTACATTTCAGCAGTGAAATTACGCTTGAAATTATTGAATATTAATGATGTGAATTATCACATTGCTACAAAGCGTAAACCAACTTAGTGAAAAATGTCCAAGCCGGGAATCGAACCCGGGTCCCTGGAATAGATCTCCAGTGCTCTACCACTAAACCACAAGGACGATGTCCAGCCTGGCATTTCTCACTTATATAAGTCGGTAAGGCTGCTACTGCAGCACAAGATGGAGAAGTCTTCATGAGCACACATTCTAGCGGCGTAACATGAGACGCAAATAAACCCAGCACAGGTGAATATACAATTTTTAATTAATTTTTCAACTACATTTCAGCAGTGAAATTACGCTTGAAATTATTGAATATTAATGATGTGAATTATCACATTGCTACAAAGCGTAAACCAACTTAGTGAAAAATGTCCAAGCCCGGAATCGAACCCGGGTCCCTGGAATAGATCTCCAGTGCTCTACCACTAAACCACAAGGACGATGTCCAGCCTGGCATTTCTCACTTATATAAGTCGGTAAGGCTGCTACTGCAGCACAAGATGGAGAAGTCTTCATGAGCACACATTCTAGCGGCGTAACATGAGACGCAAATAAACCCAGCATAGGTGAATATACAATTTTTAATTAATTTTTCAACTACATTTCAGCAGTGAAATTACGCTTGAAATTATTGAATATTAATGATGTGAATTATCACATTGCTACAAAGCGTAAACCAACTTAGTGAAAAATGTCCAAGCCGGGAATCGAACCCGGGTCCCTGGAATAGATCTCCAGTGCTCTACCACTAAACCACAAGGACGATGTCCAGCCTGGCATTTCTCACTTATATAAGTCGGTAAGGCTGCTACTGCAGCACAAGATGGAGAAGTCTTCATGAGCACACATTCTAGCGGCGTAACATGAGACGCAAATAAACCCAGCATAGGTGAATATGCAATTTTTAATTAATTTTTCAACTACATTTCAGCAGTGAAATTACGCTTGAAATTATTGAATATTAATGATGTGAATTATCACATAGCTACAAAGCGTAAACCAACTTAGTGAAAAATGTCCAAGCCGGGAATCGAACCCGGGTCCCTGGAATAGATCTCCAGTGCTCTACCACTAAACCACAAGGACGATGTCCAGCCTGGTTACGCTTTGTAGCAATGTGATAATTCACATCATTAATATTCAATAATTTCAAGCGTAATTTCACTGCTGAAATGTAGTTGAAAAATTAATTAAAAATTGTATATTCACCTATGCTGGGTTTATTTGCGTCTCATGTTACGCCGCTAGAATGTGTGCTCATGAAGACTTCTCCATCTTGTGCTGCAGTAGCAGCCTTACCGACTTATATAAGTGAGAAATGCCAGGCTGGACATCGTCCTTGTGGTTTAGTGGTAGAGCACTGGAGATCTATTCCAGGGACCCGGGTTCGATTCCCGGCTTGGACATTTTTCACTAAGTTGGTTTATGCTTTGTAGCAATGTGATAATTCACATCATTAATATTCAATAATTTCAAGCGTAATTTCACTGCTGAAATATAGTTGAAAAATTAATTAAAAATTGTATATTCACCTATGCTGGGTTTATTTGCGTCTCATGTTACGCCGCTAGAATGTGTGCTCATGAAGACTTCTCCATCTTGTGCTGCAGTAGCAGCCTTACCGACTTATATAAGTGAGAAATGCCAGGCTGGACATCGTCCTTGTGGTTTAGTGGTAGAGCACTGGAGATCTATTCCAGGGACCCGGGTTCGATTCCCGGCTTGGACATTTTTCACTAAGTTGGTTTACGCTTTGTAGCAATGTGATAATTCACATCATTAATATTCAATAATTTCAAGCGTAATTTCACTGCTGAAATGTAGTTGAAAAATTAATTAAAAATTGTATATTCACCTATGCTGGGTTTATTTGCGTCTCATGTTACGCCGCTAGAATGTGTGCTCATGAAGACTTCTCCATCTTGTGCTGCAGTAGCAGCCTTACCGACTTATATAAGTGAGAAATGCCAGGCTGGACATCGTCCTTGTGGTTTAGTGGTAGAGCACTGGAGATCTATTCCAGGGACCCGGGTTCGATTCCCGGCTTGGACATTTTTCACTAAGTTGGTTTACGCTTTGTAGCAATGTGATAATTCACATCATTAATATTCAGTTAAAAATATATTTTACACCAGAATTTTTATTTGAAACTATTTAACGTACCTATTTAACTTATTTTTCCCTTGATACATGTTGACATTATTTTAGAAAAAAAATTCTGGTTCGAATGAAAATATTTTTATCTGGTAGCAGTCAAAATGACGGCTTTGGGCAATCTAGCGTTAATTTGTTTCTTTCTTCGAAGCGGTAGTCATTTAAATTTCGTCGAATTCATTTATTAATTAAAATTTCTGGTTCATATATGCTTATTTGAACGAGAATCTTCCGCCTTTAACCGAAAAGTTGGAAAGTGTGAAATTTATGATAGTTTCAAACCTTTTTGTGCGCGATTTGTTTATACGATACATGAAAAATGTCCATAAAATATATAATATGAATCCTCCTTTGCAATGGTAAAGAAAAAACTAAATTCACGTTACGGTCAGGGGTGTAAAAATCTCGGCGACAGCGGGCAGTCTCTCATTGCTAAATTTTATTACTTTTCTTCACTTAACCCTTTAGAGGGCGGTGTCCTTAAAAAAGGACACCTAATTTTAATTCCAAAACTGACAAACGGCACCAAGAATATTTAATGGGAATTTTCCTATTATAATGTACAGCCGTGGAAAAAAAAAAAGTAAACACCCCTTACTAACTCTTCAACAAATTATCGTAGAAGAAAGTTACTGGTACCGAATGATTGGAAATAAAGTCTACTTTTAAATGATGTATATAAAATTTGCTTAGGGGGCCATCTAAATATTAAAACGAACCCAAACTTTGTTTTTTTTTCAAAGACAGTACACAATTCTGACAACATAAATGAACTTTACACCCTTCAATTAGCCTAAATACAAATTTTTATGCAATTCGTACCATAAGTTTCCGATAAATTAATTATTTTAAAACAAGCGTATTTTAAGGGCTGTATCCAAATTGAAGTTCCGTACTCGATTGTTAACCGAGAGAGCCCCTTTCTTGATCAAGGTAGCTTAAGCGCCACTCAAAGAGTCAATGAAGCTTGTTAGATTACAGTACAGCAGAATAAATTTCAAAATGTCTACTCGCTTCCATCATAGACGGCCCCTTAAACCATCATTTTGCCTTTTTTTAAGCATAATTTGAAAACTACTTGGAAGAAAAATGTGAAATTTTGGTTTTCCATAACGCAGGACTTAATAAATTTAAATCCATCAAAAAAATTGTAGGTTGCAATTCATATTTTTTTCGAATATTAATTTCATAATGCATAATTCATATCGAAAAATTATAAAAATTGCAAATTTAGCGTATTTTTGTTTGGATATATTAGTATTATTGCTACAAAAAAAATTAGCACATTAGGAGCGTACTTTCAGGAGATATAAATAAAAATATGAAAATGTAATTTAGCATTAGAAGCACTAAATTTTGAATGTTTATAATTCAAAAACTTATCATTCAAATGACTTGAAATTTGGTGTCTAGGCATAGTTTGAACAAAAGATTTGAAATATCTCGTTAAAATTGTGTATTGCCATTGATAAAAATGAAGTTTGGGTTTGTTTTAATATGTAGATGACCCCCTAAGAATATTTTATATGCATCATTTAAAAGTAGACTTTATTTTCAATCGTTCGGTATCAGTAACTTTCATCTTCGATGATTTGTTGAGGAGTTAGTAGGGGGTGTATACTTTTTTTTCCACGACTGTACGTTACCATCATATCATCAGTTTATAAACAGAATTACTCCGCTCCGGTAAGGGTTAACTCATTAAAGCCGGTTGGCAAGAAAACTTGCCATCTAAGGCTAACTAAACTTTTAAATTTCTATACCAGTATTTTAGTTTGGAAATTTTCACATTAACTAATCTCAAATTTTGAGCGATTAAATAAATCAAAATTACAATGTGGAGAAAAATGGTGTAGAAGAATTAAAAGAAGTGTAAAATAGACTCGTCTTAAATGGGTTAAATTTCATTAGCATTCTTACAAAAAAATTAGACGATATAGTAGACAAAATATATCGAAAAACAATTAGTGGTAAGATACTGCCCGCTGGTGCCTAGATTTTTACACACCTAGTTACGGGTCTATGTGATTGAAACAATTTTTCATGTTTAATAAAGATAGAATTAGTAAAAAGTTAACTGTATTGTCTTGAAGTGACAAACGTAATTTTGAACAACTTTATCACAAGAAAATACTCGTTCATGACTAAAAAAAATAATATTTAAATGTGTACAGTCGTAGAAAAAAAATAAACACCCCCCACTAACTCCTCAACAAATTATTGTAGAAGAAAGTTACTGGTACCGAACGATTGGAAATAAAGTCTGCTTTTAAATGATGTTTATAAAATTTGCTTAGGAGGCCATCTACATATTAAAACGAACCATAATTTTGTTTTTTTCAATAGCAATGCACAATTCTGACAGCATAAATGAACTCTACACCCTTCAATTAGCCTAAAAACAAATTGTTATGCAATTCGTACCATAAGTTTCCGAGAAATTAATTATTTTAAAACGAGCGTATTTTATGGGCTGTATCCAAATTGAAGTTCCGTACTCGATTGTTCCTTCTTGATCAAGGCACCTTAAGCACCGCTCAAGCAGTCAATGAAGCCTGTTAGATGACAGGACAGTAGAAGAAATTTCAAAATATCTACTAACATCTATCATAGACAGCTCCTTAAACCATCATTTTACCGTTTTTTAAGTGTAATTTGAAAACTATTTAGAAGAAAAATGCCAAATTTTGGATTTTCATAAAGTAGGACTTAATAAATCTAAATCCATCAAAAAATTGTAGGTTGCAATTCATAATTGTTTCGAATATTAATTTCATAATTCATAATTCATATCATAAAATTATAAAAATTGCAAATTCAGCGTATTTATGTTTGGGCACATTAGTATTATTGCTACACAAAACATTAGCTCATTAGCAGCATAATTTCAGGAGATATAAATAAAAATATGAAAATGTAATTTAACGTTAGAAGCACCAAATTTTGAATGTTTATAATTCAAAAACTTATCATTAAAATGACTTGAAATTTTGTGTCTAGGCATAGTTTGAACCGAAGATTTGAAATATCTCGTTAAAATTGGGTATTGCCATTGAAAAAATGAAGTTTGGGTTCGTTTTAATATGTAGATGGCCCTCTAAGAAAATTTTATATACATCATTTAAAAGTAGACATTATTTTCAATCGTTCGGTACCAGTAACTTCCGTCTACGATAATTTATTGAAGAGTTAGTAGGGGGTGTTTACTTTTTTCCCCACGACTGTACATTTTGAAAAAAATTACATGTCTAAAATAAGTAAATATCACCTTTTTTTTTCTTTTTTATGAAATTCACTTACTGTTTACATCGTGTGTCTTTGACATTCTCTATGTGAGATTTTTTATGTTATCTTTATTCACCGTATATTTCTTTTGTAAGCATGTTGCGAAAAATATAATTGTTGTACCTACTGGTAAAGTTTCGGAAAAATTTTTATAAGTTTTTTTTTCTTATCCGATTCTTATCCGCCACATATATACAGTTTTGACTGTATATAAATTATCATTCTTTTCTTTTTCAACTATTAGTGATGACATGATAGGAAGTATGAGTTTGTGCTTTTTTTTTTTTTTACAAGAAATGAACTATGCGCAATTTCGAAAACGGCGAGATTTTATCCAAGTATATGTGCCATTCTGTTCAACAAACATTCTTTTATCTCTTCGGAAATCTCATAATTCCTTTCCAAATCATTTGTGATTCTATGACAAAATACTTATCTAGGTGATTTTTTAAGTCATTCAAAGAATAAATATTTTTCGCGAAGAAAATTTGAGAGAAAGAAACAAGTATTAGTCGCATGGAGCAATGTTCGGGAACTGTCCGGATGATGGGTTAGAATGTCTCAGTCAAGGACTTTTATTCAGTTGGCGATTGCACCCAAAAGTTTCTTTCGCAATTCATATGATATTTCTTAATTAACCTGACACGACTCTCTGAATACAAAAATCCTTCGCAGACTCTTTGATAACATCTGCAAAAGAAACATAATACAAAATATGTTTTTCAAAATAGTGGTACGAATAGAATACAAAAGTAGATGCGAGTGGCAGGCCTGCCCATGACCTGATCGTGCGCAACATTCTAATCTGCATTTCCATCTGCGAAAAAGATCCTTTTTTGAAAAGATTGGTCACCGTGGAGGAAAGTTGGATACTTTATAACAACCTGAGAAGCAAACAATCCTGATCCAGCCGAGATAAAGGTCTGATTCCTGTCGCTAAAGCCGGATTTCACCAGAAGAATCTTTTGCTGTCTATTTTGTGGAATTGTATCTATTATGAGCTTCTTACATCAAACCAGATAATAAACTCTGGAAAATACTGCTCGCAAGTCGACGAACTGAATACAGCAATTGCCAGTAAATACCCCGAATTAGCTTGAAGACAAGGTTTTTTCTTCCATTATCACAGCTCCAGGCCACACGTATCTTTGTCTTCAGAAACAAGCTTCTTACATTGCAGATGTTGTCAAAGAATATGTGAGAGATTTTTCTTTTCAGAAACTGGCGCGAGATGAATAAAAAACTATCATGTGAAATGCGAAGGAAACCTTTGGGTACAATGTTTAACTGTCAGAATGAAACCCCTTGAATTCGGTTGAAACTTTCTGAACCACCCTCCCTACTCTCATGGCATTGCTCTTTCCGACTACTATTTGTTACTTTCTCTCAAAAATTCGCTTTGCCAAAAAAAAAAAAAAAAAAAATATTCTTCGAACGACCTAAAAAATCACCTAGATAAGTACTTTGCTATAAAATCACATTTTTTTTTTGGAAAGAAGGCATTAATCCTTTATCTATTGACGGTACTTATAAGTACCATTAAAAGAACTTGTTATGAAATTCATCTAATACATCGATTCGTTGTAATACAGTTTAGGATGAGTTATAGATACATTACTTTTTCTTGTTCCAAAAGTATTATTGGTTACACAAAACAAATATATTTTTAAAAGAATGATTTCTTTTTCATTTGCATCTTTTCAGCTTTCTTGGCATTGAGGAGGGTGGGGGGGGGATTTTTTAATTCGGAATTATTTCTATACTTCTATTGTAAGAACATTATATTTTCACATTTCCTTATTCTACAAAATACTATGAAAAATATTTAAGATAAAAGATTTGAGTGGGGTTATAAATATTGCACAAATTCCCTATAAATTCAAATTTAATTAATCCTTCTAAAATCCTGCTAAAATTATTTAAATGATTATGTAAATCTTCTAATGTAGTTTCAAAAATGTACTAAAAATGCTTTAGAAGATAAAATTTTCATGAATTCATAATTCAGTACATAAAGGGTTAATTAGATTTCCGGGGAGATGAAAGAAGGTTTGTTGAATAGAATGGCACATATATACTTCAATAAAATCAAGCTGTTTTCGAAATTTCCATGGTTTATGTTTTGCAAATAAAACCAAAGAAACTTTTTTGGACAACCTAATATTTTAAATTGAGATTTAAATATATTTTTTAAAACTTTGCCACCATTACTATATTACAGCAGTGCACTTTTCTTGTTTTACCCGTTATTCGGCCTTTTTTCGCCATTATCGTCATTTCTAACTTCTCACGTAGGGTGCGACGCTTTTGCTCGCACTTATGATTTCACAGAGCTATTCAATTTTGATGGGACTGCCGTGCAGATGACCCTTTGATGTTTGATTTGAACGTTATTTTTTCAGTTTTCTTTTATTTTTCTGCAATTTTGATGAAAATACTTTTTAAAATATTGTCACCACTGTAAATAACAGAATGTGTTCTCTTGCGTTCTTGATAAAATTTGTGTTCACTTTAATATAATGTAATTCTGACTTTTTTTTACAATACACTCATGTTTGTGAAAATTGCAACATCATGCAGGAATCATCAGAATTAAATGAAATTTAATACATAAACGACTGGTATTGATACAAACAACTTATTACATTTGCTAAGAAAAAAAAAAAAACTAAGTGTCCAAAATCAGTATTTGTTATAGCCACCACGCACTGCCATAAGTATTGCTATATGGATTTTGAATGTCTGCCTGGGGAAGAGCATTCCATTTTCTTTGTATGTGAATGCAAAGTTCATCTGTAAAAGCTATAGGAGGAGGATAACGAGCGAGTCGCCGATCAACAAAGTCATCCACATGTTCAATGGGCGACATATCCGGAGAATACGCAGGCCATGGAAGTAGCTGTATGTGCTCTGCTGACAAAAAGTGTTAACCATTCCTTGCAACATGTGGGCAGGCAATATCCTGTAGAAAAATAGCTCGACGAATGCCTTGAAGGAAAGGAGCGAATTCGGGCCCCAACACTTCACCGATGTACCTGTTGTCGTTCAGATTATCCTCAATTTGTAGCATCTGTGGTCGTCCATGATACGCAATCACATCCCAGACCATAACTCCCAGTGTTCGTCCACTATGACGTTTATATTGCACTCCTGAAAGTAGTAGTCACTTGCATAGCGTTTAACACGAATGCGGCCATGATAGTACCACAAATTGAAGCAGGATTCGTCAGATAAAACCACTTTTTGCCAATCTGCATGCCAGTATCTATGTTCATGAGCACATTGCAGGCGTATATGGTTTTGAGGGAGGGAGATCCTGTCTAAAGGAGGTCTTGCACGCAATCCACGGTACAGCAGACGTAGACGAATTGACGAAGAATACAGTAATACACCTGTAGCAGTTGATCAATGTGCTGCCAACTGCCTAGATGAAGCTGTACGGTCTGTCAGCGCCATGAGGACCATGTGTATATCATCACGCGTTGACGTCGCCTTCCGGGGTGCACTCTCAGATTTCCGACTTGTCCGATCGTCGTCGGTCCACTGCTTCCAAACTCGCACGTTACGCTGCACACGAGTTGCTATTGCACGATAGGAAAATCGTTCTTCACGAAGACCGATGATTCACCCCCATTCAAACTCCGTCAGTTGTTGAAATGCCGCCCTCATTCGTCGACGAGCCATAGCTACGTCTCACCTAACGCTTACCATTAGCAAATAACCACAGACAATTCTTAACGTCTGGGTACAGCCCTCTATTTTTACAGTTTTAGCAGCAGTTCAGAGGTCGCTGCTCAGTCCACGCATGCGTGGTGACTCTGAAATTGGAATCATTTGCAGAGCACACTATACTTTACCTTCTCTGAAGTTTGCAGCTCAATCGCGTCATTCCATCATGGTGTTGTAATTTTCACAAACATGAGTGTGTAATTCCTTGATACTTACTTTTCTTGTGTTGTTAAGCTCTATTAACTTTGCAGGTTCTTCTGCGTTTGCATATACTTTACTTAAGTGCTCTTATTTGAACTGCTTTTATGTTCACACTGCCTTATTAGTGTTTTATTTCTTTTTAAACTACTTCTACTTGATTTATTTAAAATTTCCATTTTAGTTTTACGTGAGTATTGTGTCAAAACTTTTACATTTGATTTTATTTGTTGAAGCCTTACATGTAGCTTTACAGCTATTATGTGTTATTGTTTAACCCTTTCGGGCGCAGTGAACCCGCGTCGGGACAAACTAATTTTAATTCCAAACTTACAAACGGCACCTGGAATATTTTAATAAAATTCTGCTTTAAACCTTTCCTACGCAGTGTGCCCAGGTTGGGATACCTAATTTCATACTTGCCAACTTTCCCTTAAACTTCCGTAAAATGCGAGTTAAATTGACCCAAGTTAAACACGTTTCCGATCAGAAATTTACTAAAGAAATGAATTCAAATAGATTTCCTAGAGAAACATGATTTTAAATATATAATGATGCATCAAATAAAATTTCTGGTTAGTAACGCATATAACCTGTGTCAACTTAACTCACACTTTACGGAAGTTTAGTTGAATGCTGGCAAGTATGCTAATTTTAATTCCAAACTTACGAACGGCATCAAGAGTATTTTAGTGAAATTTTGCTTTTACAATAAACATGTAAAGTAACATATTTCTAATATCTCAAAAACTCGTTTTTAAATTCCGGTGTCAGTCAATCAATTCATTATTTTACAACAGAAATTGTGTGTGCCGGAAAGAGTTAAAATGAAAGTATAAAGTAACAAAATTTTAATTTCTAAAGAAGTCATTTTTAAATTCCGGTGTTACTCAAACATTTCATCATTTTACGAAAAGAATATTTCTGAGCCAGAAATGGTTAAACTTGATATTTACTTTTCTTATGTTCCTTTCACAATGGAATCCCCCAGAATTAATAGAATTTCTGTACTCACCTATAACACGAGATCTGGCACCAGGTTTGTCTATTTAGCGAATTTTTTAATATCACTATTTCCGAATAGTGATTTTAGTTTATTTAATCTCATAACACTACGACTAAATAAAGCTAATAATATAAAGGGAAAATAGAGGTGATTAAAATACTTCCAAAAATGTGGTATTCAGAAATCCACTAAATTGGCAACAACACCTGGTGCCTCTAGGTATACTCCAAGTGTGATAGATTCTGACAAAGATAAGGATTGTGATGAGGATATTACGCATACGCCAAGTACGAGCTGTGGAAGACAATGGAGTTATGAAGAAAGACGAGGGGACATACCATGGAACTATTAATAAAAAGGAAATGTTATACCCCAAAAATTCTGAAGCTACATCTGTAACCACCTTCGCAGGATTTGATTACTGCCGGGGAAAACTTCCATGAGTGAATTTAAAAAGAAATTTTCTCGATATTTAAACGCCTTCTTGATGCAAAATTTCCGTCATATATGGCAAAACCAGATATTCATTTTTACAGGTGGGAGTTTAGATCAGCTGTAATCACGCTATTTGTTTCCGCCATATTGTGACAACCTAGTTAACCTCCTCTCAGTGTCAGTGTTAAGTTTACAATATCTAGGCAAGCAGCACTAGTAAAAACAAATAGAAATTTTAACCACATTTATGACAGAAATTTTTCATGCAACAGCCGCTAAAATAAGGCAAAAGTTTTTCTATTCAAAATTTACTGGTGGAAGTTTGCTCTGATACCATGTAAAAATTCAGCCGCCATCTTGGGACAACCGCCTCAGTTGCTTCACTCGCAACTGGTTGACAATACGCTATATGTCTCCTCTTCTTTATTCATAACTCCATTGGACTTACAGTGTATTGTCTACCAGTTGCCAGTGAAGTAACTGAGGAGGTTGTCACAAGATGGCGAATGATTTCTTACATCGTATCAAAGCGACCTTCTACCAGTAAAATTTGAATAGAACATTTCGCCTTATTTTAGTGGCTGTTACATGAAACATTTCTCTCACAAATATTGTTAAAACTTCTATTTGTTTTTAATGGTGCCGGTTTGTCCGGATGTTATAATCTTTTGCATTGACAGACTGGAGGTTGCATAGCTTGCCACAATATGGTGGAAACGCAGTGTCTGAGTCTGCCGAAATAAACTCCCTCCAGTAAAAATGAATATCTGTTTTTGCCATTGTTTATGACTGAAAGTTTGTATTAATAAGGCGTTTAAAAAAGGAGACAATGTCTCTTTAAATTTACTGGTGGAAGTTTGCACCGGCGGTAATCAAACCCTGTGAAAGCGGCTACAGTTTTAGCATCACTATTTTAAGATATGTCAGTTCCTTTTTATTAATAGTTCCATGTGACAGACTCACACCATTTCAATGCCTGAACAATGCTGCTTGTACGCAACATTTTTATATTCCTACTAGCTGACACGCCCGGCTTTGCCCGAGCCCGTGATAATAACTGAATCTCATATTTATATGATTTTATATCTTTAACACGATTTTGTCTGAATTTATATTTTTAAATAATAAAAAAATCACGAAATAAACATTCATTTTTAGCGGTAAAAACGCTCGTAAGATGATTTTTGATTTGAGTAAAAGGATTTGACCTTTTGTTAGTAAACGTTATTTTTCACGAAAATATAATAATTTTCACAAAAGTATAATAAATTTCACAAACGTATAATTGCCCAAATGCGTAAAAATTTGTTTTTGTTATATAAAACGCGTATCCGCTGACTATGAGAGTAATTGGTAAAAAAAAAAAAAATACTGATATTTAGCGGAAAACACGCTGAAAATAACTGCCATGCAGTTTAGCCAGTGGGCTACTTTTTTAAAATTCAGATTTTTTGATTGGTAACACTTTTTTGAAATAGTAAATTTCGCCATATTTTATGACATATTAATTAAAGTGAAAGCAAGGGGAATTTTACCTTTTCGGAAAAGTGGTGCCAATCAAGAAATCTGAATGTAAAAAAAGTAGCCCACTGGCTAGCATGCTGTCACGGAAAAGGGATGGGAGGTCAACGTTTTAATAAATACAATTCTTGTCAACCGAAGCCTGTGTATAATTTTCGCTCTATGTTATTGATATTTAGTTGTAAAAAGCAGTGTTTTTCAGCTGTTGTTTCTCCATTTCTTTCTTTCTTTTTTTTCGATGAGTTAATATATGGGAAAAATTTCGAAATTCGAACTGATTATTCCCCCCCCCCCCCCTATATGTTATAATTTTTTAACAACATTTATGCGTTATAAATGTGTTTCTGACGACTGTTTGTAATTTTCTTGATAAAATATTGATTTTTAGTTGTAAAAATCAGATTTTACGCGAAAATATTCACTTATCTTTTTTTTTTTTTTTTCGCATGGATATCCTAAGTGAAAATTTTTAATTTTCACGCTAATTATATCACCCCCAAATCCAATTATATTTCATCCAAATCAATACTCGATTATTAGCTAAAAGGTTTGTATATTGTATTAAAATTTTAGAGATTTTGTATAAAATTAAGTATATTGTTTTAATCAAAATGTGCGTAATGTTAATTTACGGGAAAATCACAAAAAAAAACGAAAAGTAAATTTGGGGAATGAATTTTTTTCAAAAGGTAGATTTTTGTACTTTCTGAATGGTTTGCAGTGTTGGAAAGGTAATTGAAAATACGGTAAGGTGGTGCAAGAATGCGCACTTTAGCTATATCATTAAATAACAATAAATGAAGAGAATTAAGGGGGGAGTGATGCTACATACTCTTAGACATTGGTCGTACTTTTCCTGAAATTTCAAGACCAGGAAATGTTTCGGTACCAGTATTTTCTTACAGAAAATCTCTTCTTATAAGGCGAAATTTAGCGCGCTTAACCAAGATTTATTTTTCTATAAAAAATACTGATAACTGTCCTTAAAAATTCCCTGAAGCATAAGACCCCTGCTTAGATTATTAACCGCCAAAACTATAAGTTTTTAATTTCCAACTTTTTAGCGGAACTTCGTTTGCCACTACAAACTCTGAAAGAGAAATTTCGATTTATAAGATCTTAAAATTTTATGTCTTTAAGCAAGGTCAATTTTTAAATGAAAAAATTGTGGTGGGTATGTAAATAGCTTAAATATGCGCATTTATTTTGATCGTTGCGTGAACACAACACCAGCGAGTAATGGTTTAACCTTTTATCTACTGATGGTACTTATAACTACCACCGACTTTAAACTTTCATCCAGTAGTGAATATTACTAATATTATAATGGTTCTTTGCAAAAACACTCTTTTAACTCCACTTTATCAGGATACATTGCAGTAGCAGTTCTAGGTTTGTTATTTTAGCGAGGAAGGAGGTTATCTTTGAAACAGTCGATGTGTTTTGTGCCGACATTTTGTACAGATTGTCACGTTCGTCTTTTTACTGCTGCAAGCACAGCAAAGGAAATAAGATAAGTGTTGGATTTTTTTTTATGTGTTCATTATGATCTTAGAATAAAATCTGACTAGCTATTTTAGGAGAAAGGTGTATGAATTTGATTTAATAGTTGAATTACTCGGTGATACTTTTAAGTACCGTCAGTAGACTGGGTGTTGGAGAAAAACTTCTTGCTTACTTTTCGCCTATGTAGTTATCCATCGTTTTCACCTGCTTTAAAATGTAATTACTATAATGTAGTGTAATAATAATTTTCCTAATGTTTCTTTTCTGTTTCATAATTATTTTTCATAAGAAATCGGAAAAGTTGTGGCACCGGCTCTTTCTTTGCTATTCTAGAAATGGCATATGTAAATTCAAATATTGGATATGTGGCGATGAGAGAGTACATGTTGTCCCTAGAATATAGACGTCGCATAACTAAAAGACTGCTAACAAGATCGAAACCTTAAAAAAAAAAAAAAAAAAAAAAAAAAAATAGTTTTTTAACCCTTTGAGGGGCAAAGCATTTTCAATGCTAAAGTGTTGAAATAAATGATTGGCACCGGAATTTGCCAAAAAAGTATTTTTAAATAAGAAAAAGGCTATATTTCACATACTTATTAAATCGAAAATATTTTTCCACAATTCCGGTGCGATTTGAAATACCTTGTGGGTTTTCTGTTGTGATATTTTAGTCATAGTGTACTGACGGTACTTTAGAGTACCACTTTAACTAATTACCTCTGAGGAATTGAATTTCTCACGGGTGAGTATTTTCTTATGTTTATCCTTTAATTTTCATTGTAGTAACTGAAAAAAAAAATTACATAAAAAAATTGCAGTAGATAAAGGGTTAAGCTAACAAAAAATTTGCATTAATGAACTTATAAGAAACAGTTTCGATATTATTTTAACCCATTAACCGCTGACGTTGCGTTCACGCAACAGTCAAAATAATTGCTCATGCAATGAATTAATTACATTGGCACCACTATTTTAGAATTTTAAAAAAAAAGTCTTATTTATTGGCAGGAATTTTGCTATTTTAGTAAAGCGAAATTTACCTTACTGAATTTGCGGTGGGAAAATACTTTCAACAAGAAATTTGATAATTTCTATCGTAATAGTTTTGGCGGTTAATGGGTTAAAAAGGATTATCCTTCTAAATGCGCACTCTTGTACAACCAATGAGGGTAAGAGCGCGCGGTCCAGTGTGCAAGAGTGCGCAATTAGAAAAAGAAGCGCTTCTGTTAGAAACGTCACATCTGTAATAACCACAGCGTTTTCTGTGCACTTTTCGTGTCACCAGTCTCTTAAAGAAATATACTCGATCAAATCCTCTACGATTGGTTCTCTATAGATTTCTGAGCAACCTGACCATATAAACAGTTTTTTCTTTGTTGCAGTTTTTAGCTTCTTGGGTTTACTTTACTCTTTTTTTTTCTGAAAATTTTTCCTTTTTATCCGCAGCATCATCTACAAGCTGCCTTTTGTGTGGTGAATTTGCTTATTATTTCAGACTTTCGGCTCCTCTTAGTATAGAATCGCAGACAATGGATACGGTGACATGTCCGTTAACTCATTAAAGTCGGTTGGCAAGAAAACTTGCCATGTGAGGTGAAAAATCTTTTAAGTTTGAGTACCAGTATTTTGGTTTGGTAATTTTCTCATTATTAAATCTCAAATTTTGAGCAATTAAATAAATAAAAATTACAATGTTGAAAGAACTGGTGTTGAAGAATTAACACTAGAACGCGCGGAAATTTTACCCAAGTTTCATAGAAATATTTGACACCAGAATATTTATTTTAAACTATTTGACTGATTTATTTAACGTAAATCTGCGTGGTTTAAATTTAACTTATTTTATGAAAGAAATTCTGGTTCCGGTTGACATTTAATCATACGGTCAGAGTCGAATCGACTCCTTCAGGGCGTTCTAGTGTTAACCCTTACCGGCGCGGAGTAATTCTGTTTATATACTTACGAAATAATGACTTACACCACAATTTATAAACGAATTTACGAGAAAATACGTACAGTAAACTCTGTCTAAGGCGGAATCGGTCGGGACTGAGAAAATTTTCCGTGGTAGACAATATTCCGGCTTATGCAAAATGCTCTCCCCACCCCCGAAAGAAAAAATGCGCAAATGTTATATTTTTTTACGCTCGTAATTTTTAGTACTGTTCTTTAAAATGAAATTTTTAATGAAAATAGATTGTTATTAAATTTATTGTTTTTAATAATTTTGAAAGACATTATTTGAACACAAAAATACATATTACCAATACAAAATTGCTCCAATTATGAAATTTAATGAAAATCATTTAATTTAACCAATAAAATTACATATTTAATATTTCGCATAGTAGTTCAAAAAATCTTTTATCGATGCTTGTTTTTTCTTTCGGTTTACCATTGTACTGTATTTACCATATTGTACTTTAGAAAATATATATTTTCATAAATGTGCATCTTTCTTGTAAAAACAATTTTTACATGCAAATTCATACAGGGAAAAATGATTATTTCATTTTTTAAATGCAAGAATTCCTTAAAATTTAAACAGTTTCTAGTTCCTTAAAAAAACTTTTTAAAACTATTATGGAATTTAATTAAAATTCTTGGCATTGACTATATGACGTATGCATTATAGTTTCATAAACGAAATGCTTTTCATTTGTAAAATACCTTTTTTCCGCCTTATGCAAAATTTTGGTTTCGGTGGGACCTTAAAAACATTTCCGTTTCCGCGTTAGACAGATTCCGGCTTATGCAACAAGAATTAATGTTATTTTCTATGGGTTTGCCGGGACTTGAAAAATTTTCCGCGGTAGACAAGTTTCCGGCTTGCACAGAGTCCGCCTTAGACAGAACTTACTGTATTTGCTTATTTTCATGTACATTACAATAGGAAAATTTTAGTTAAATATTCTTGGTGCCGCTTGTCTGTTTTGGAATTAAAATTAGGTGTACTTTTTTAAGGACACCGCGCCGGAAAGGGTTAAAAGAAGTGTAAAAGAGGCTCGTCGTTAATGGGTTAATTTGACGTAAGATGAAGTTTTTGAAATCGAATCTTGCGCAACCGAAGTTGGTTTTATTTCACATTGAACTTGCATCTTTTCA
This sequence comes from Maratus speciosus, assembly GCA_963932465.1. Lineage (NCBI taxonomy): Eukaryota > Metazoa > Arthropoda > Arachnida > Araneae > Salticidae > Maratus > Maratus speciosus. The sequence goes on along the minus strand of OZ010796.1, from coordinate 197,223,303 downwards.
TTACATAGATTATCTGCCTTTTCTGAAATATCATTCTCTACAGTAAGCAACTCTCCTTCATCATTTTCAGTGTTCTGGGGCTCTATTGACATATGTGGTTCACCAAGTTCGGATTCTGATAGTATTTCAGTGAAGCTGATTGCAAAAATGTCAGTATATATGTATAAAAAAAGTCATTTTTGAAAGGCCATATGTCCGTTACTTTCAATCCTGCATTAGCAACGGCAGCAGCTTTTTAAAAACCAGCTGCGCACTCTTGCACACTTTAGCACTATGCACTCTCGCACTATCGTCACTAAATATCTTTGAAACGTCAGTAATGCCATCTATTGATAAGCAAATCAAAATCACACATGTAACAGGCATGGAACTATGAATAAAGAGTAATTGAACTATCCTCAAGATGGTGAAGCCTCAACTGTAACCGGGTTCGCAGTGCCTCTTTACCACCGGGGTAATTTTCCTCAAGTAAATTTGAATAGAAGTTTTCTCCTTATTTAAAAACCTTAATTATTCAGAAATTAATTAATAATTATGGTAAAAAAGGATATTTATTTTTACGGGTGGAAGTTTACTTCGGCGTATTCAGCCCCTAGGTTTTAGCCATATTGTGACAACCTAGATAGACTTCTGTTGGTGTCAGTGAAAGTGATTATAGTACCCTGGCCAACTGTCACCAGTTAAAAAAAAATAGAAAATTTTTTCATATTTGTGACAGAAATTTTGCAGGAATAAACGGCTAAATTAAGGCGAAATTTTGTATTCAAAATTATTGTGGAAGTTTACTTCGGCGGTAATCAGAAACTGTTAAGGGTGTATTCGAAAAAATATTTTCCCACCCTCAGCAGCTCGAAATTTTCTGAGGCATTTTCAGACTCATTTTTAAAAGTAAAAACATGAAACTTGCTGGGGTGATTTCTGAAGACATGTTTAACATGCCGTGTGATTTCATTTTCAGCTCAATTAATTAGAATTTGATTTTTAAACAATTATTTTCTCAGTATGACCATTTTTTTCATTCCCAGATTGCCCGCTTCGGAAAATTCGGTTCAAAATGCCAACTTTGACAGCGTTTTTTTACAGTATTTTCTGCATTTATCAAAAAATTAAGAAGCACCACACATTATATAGTTTCTAAATAAGAGAATTTCCAAGTTTGATGCGTTTGAGAGCAAAAATGAATTTTAAAATGAATCAGAAAATTAGCAGTTTGGATCGGAATACACCCAATACCAATGTAAAATAAATCAGCGCCATCTTGTAGCAACCACCTCAATTACTTCGCTCGCAACTGGTGATCTCTACACTATATGTCTCCTCATTTTTATTTATAACTCCATTGTAACAGGTAGTCCAAGAATAGTCTAATCCATATAAACCAAACAAAGTAAATTATCTTTGTAGTATTTAAAAATATGATACAGTTTTCAAAAACCAAAAATATGATAACGATATGTCCCAAATCACTTTTTATCTTCTAAATCACACGACAAACTCTTTTTCCCCTGCGGGCGCCAAATCAAGTATTATATACAAAACCGCGGGCCACATGAAGAAAAAGTGATATTATTATTACCGTTGCCCAGAATATAATTTGACAAAACACAGCCATCTTAAAGAAATTTTCACATAACGTTCCAAAGTTATTGATATTCATAGATTATTTTATCTTATTTTTTAAAAAAATACTTAAAAATACACGACATTACTTTTTATCAATTTTCAAAATTTAATTTAAGTTTCTAATTTCTATTTGTTTTAAAAATTGATTGTCCACGCTATCTCATCTTTATCTAGCAAAAGCATAGCTGCCAATCTTCTACATTTTTGAAGGAAAAAAAAAGAAGCAAAATTTAAATCAGAAAATTCATTTAATAAATTGTGTCTTGTATCTATGTGCTACCTACTTCATTTCATTTATTAAATACATTTTTCGGATAAAATTATTTATAATAAAAAATATCAAAATTCTGGCAGGTATTCGACGGTATTGTAAAAATATATGTTACCGAATATAGCTAAAATATGACTAATTGCTTACTTACTTTCAAAAAGACAGACGGATTGATAAATAATTAAAAAAATTGAAAACCGTAATCAATTCAAAACTTTGTTAATCAATCAATAATTTAGAATCAAAACTTCGTTACTCTTCGTTCAAAACTATTGTGACCAGAGTGTCACAAGAGTAACAAAATTTTGATTTAATACATAGACAAGAAAATCGCGTTTTGTTACAAATTAGATATATGTTGCGTGAGTGGAAAACAATAGTATTTAGCTGGTTTTATGAACTTTTTTCGTAATTATATTTTGTAATAAAATAATTAGAATTATTTATAAAAAAAATCTCTCTAATGCTCACAAGAGTAACGAATGGACATTATATAATTCTTTCTATCAATAGTGCTTATAATATTTTCAAATTTCTTTAACACTATAAAGATGGCGAGGTGTCATTTTGACCCCCTACGATATGAATACATTCGGTTCGAACCAGAAATTTCTTTGTAAAATAAATTGAAAAGACACAAAGAAGATAAATGCTAATTAATTATGCTAAACAGATTTTAATAAAAGTCCTTCCGGCCAGTGCCGGGAGGAAGAGGTAGCTTTCATATTCCTTATTTTAAAAAATCCAACTTATATTATTCAAACACACGAAGCTCAATTTAGTGGAAACCGAATGTAGGAGATTCAATACTAATTTTTATCAATACTAAATCATTATAAATGAGAATTTCGCGAAATAAGTCAGCTTTATCCAAGCTGCTTTTATTTAAAGTAAGTTATATTTGGCTGCCAAATTCGGCGATTTCTTAAAGTGCCTGCCATTTTAAGACAACATGGTGGATGAGGCTAACTAGTAAACTTGGTCGAGACCTTAGTAATTGCTGTGCACATGCTCACTCACATCGGAATCGGTTGATATATACGAGTGCTGTCGCAGGCAAAAAATCAGATTTTTCAAAATGTCACCCACATTAGAAATTGAAACTGCTATATCTGAGCCATTTTTTAAGATAAAGACAAACAAAAAATGCTCTTGAATCCTTACATCAAGGTCAAATACTTAAGAAAGAAACCTTTTTCAATTTCTAATTTTTTTGCACCTCACTTTAAATATATATATATTTTTTAATTTAATGGCCGCCATTTTGAAACAAGATGGCTGATGAAGCTGGCCAGCAAACTTGGTCGAGATATTGATGTATACTATCCACATGCTTTCTTCCATCGAAATAGGCGAATACGTGTGGTATCGCGTGACAAATACAAGATCGTTTCAAAGTGTTAGCCATGCTAGAAATTCAAAGTGCTATAATTCAACCACTTTTTAAGATATAAACAAAAGAACAAATTTTCAGAAACAAAAATTGCTCCAGAATCTTTGTATCAAGGCCAAACACATAAAAAAAATCTTTTTCATTTTCCAATTTTTTAATACCTTATTTTAAATTTTAAATTACATTTTTTTTAAAAATGGCAACCCTTTTGAAACAAGATGGTGAATGAAGCTGGCTAACGAACTCGGTCGAGACATTGGTATGTACTATGTACAGACCAAGTTACATCCAAATCGGTTCCTAAATACCCCTGTTATCGCGTGACAAAAATCAGGTTGTTTTAAAATTTCAGCCACAATAGAAATTCAAAATGCTATAACTCAACCATTTTTTTAGATATAGACGAAACAAAACCTGTTCCGGAATGTTTGTATTAAGGTCAAACACATACGAAAAAATCTTTTTCATTTTCCAATTTTTTTGGTATCTCATTTTAAATTTTAATTTTTTTAATTTTTTTTAAATGGCCGCCATTTTGAAACAAGATAGCGGATGAAGCTGGCCAACGAACTCGATCGAGACATTGATTTGTACTATGTATAAACGAAGTTACATCCAAATCGGTTCATAAACACGCCTTTTATCGCGTGAAAAAATTCAGGACGTTTCAAAATGTCAGCCACGCTAGAAATTCAAAATGCTATAACTCAGCCATTTGTTTAGATATAGACGAAACAAAAACTGTTCCGGAATCTCTGTATTAAGGTCAAACACATACGAAAAAAATCTTTTTCATTTTCCAATTTTTTGGTATCTCATTTTAAATTTAAATTTTTTTAAATGGCCGCCATTTTGAAACAAGATGGCGGATGAAGCTGGCCAACGAACTCGGTCGAGATATTTCTATGTAGTATGTATACACCGAATTACATCCAAATCGGTTCATAAATACGAGAGTTACAGTATGACATAGGTCAGATATATATATATATATATATATATCAATTTTGAACGGAGGGTGGTTTCGGGGTCTGGGGGTCATGATCGATGAAAATATACCAAAATTTTTTGAAATCGCTTTCCTCCGAACGGCTGCAATAGGTAGCTTTTTGTAAAGAAAGCTACCTAAAAATTCCGTTGTAAAATATTTTTATAAAACTAGAGTAAAATTTCCGGTCTTTTTAGCGTTAAATGCTCTGGACATCATTTCTTCTATTTCGTAGTGCATGATTTTGATTCACGTGATATTTATTATAATAAACATAATAATTATTTTTATAGAGCAAATGTATTTTCTTCAATAAGCTTGCTGAAAGCACTTTGTTTCTCTTTTAAGAAGTGTAATTTTCAATTTCGACAGTTGATCTTTCCTATTTTTGACAAGGGTTTTTATGATTTTTCTTTATACTTTGCACTGTAGTAACTCTTAACTCATTAACGGTGTTTGGTACGGAAATCTGCCATTTAAGTAATATGAAAATTTTAAATTGGAAAACCAGTATTTTAGTAAGGATATTTTCCTATTACTTAATTTCAAACTTTGAGAGATTAAATAAGTTAAAATTACAATGTGGAAAAAGTGGTGTCAACCGTTACCGAGGTATTAAAAAAGTACAAAAGGAACTCGTCGTTAAAGGGTTAATGTTGCATTCTTTCCAAACCTCAACAGTGCCTACATATCAGATATAAAATTTCAGCTTTAGTTTTCGTTGTAATATAACGGTATTGGAAATTACCTATTAAAAAAATCAGCGTTGCTCATCTTCATTTAATCATATTTATTCATACTCAAAGAGAGCTTTAATTTTTTTTTATATATATAAAGCCTAGGATGGATTTGAGTCTGTCAATAAAATGCGTGTATATCAATAAAAAAAAATTAATGAAAGGAAAAAAAATCACGCTGGATTCAGTAATTAAATGAAAATTGTTAAAGAATTTAAATCCAAAATCCATACATTCGACTAAAGACCAACTGAAGAACCTGGATGACATATTCCGGGGTTTTGCGTCAAGAACAAAAGCGATAATTTTTGTCATTTTCAAAGCAACGCATTTACAGTGAATTATACCTCTGGAGGTGCCTTGCCAGGTGAAGGTCTCGTCATCTGATCAAGGTTCTAAATTATGAGACCAACATGAGTAGCAATATGCAGGTGCCAAACAACAGGATATAACGTTAAGTAACCGGCAAAACATAGTATACACAAACGAGCAGTAGGCACTGCAGATAGGATGACGATCGAGGCAATGATGTCAGGTTTTTTGCCGCTTCGCGGCGGTTAGGTGGTCTTTCGCCCCGATGCCAGGTACTAAACCCGTTAAGCTGGGGCATCCTGGCAGGTAGGGGCATGGTCATCGGTTAGAAAGAAAGAAAGCAACGCATTTAAAAACTATTCTACATTTTGATTTTTTTTAAAATTTAATTTTGCTTAAGAAGTGCCGAATTGTATAAATTTTGCAATGCATTTCTTAGTATTTATGAAATACATCAAATTATTTTATAATTAGATCAATCAACGCATTAGATCTTATTATTAGATCAATCAACGCATCAAAACCACCATTCTCATCCATCACTGAATTCAGTTCAGTTCCGTAACTGCTACTCTTAATAAATTCACTAGTTATTCTCCTGATGAAATTGCGAGGATAACCCTGTTTGAATCCTTGACGACACCAATCCAAAATGCCATTAATCATATCTTTAACTCTAGTACTCAGTCTTTGGATTCGTATTAAGTCGTTTCTTAGGACATTTCTTTTAACCGATACATGAACATTTGAATCAAAATATATCAACTTTAAGGTGTTAAAATCAAAATCATTTTGCTTGTTAAATAGCTTAGATATCAAATTTTCACTTTCTATGTTTAAGTTCACATCTAGAAAATTAACATTTTTATAATTCTGGAAGGAGGATTCCAGACTCAGAGACGTAAGATAATATGTAAAATCAATTTTTTCAATATCATTATTTAATATGACTATCAAAACATCATCTATATATCTGTAGGCTAATATACTAACACACACACATATATATATATATATATATATGTGTGTGTGTGTGTGTGTGTGGATATATATATATATATATATAGGGGAGACTAGAGAGGGTTGACACACTTTTTACAAAAGGATTTTTTATTTTTTAAATATTGAACGTAGAATAAAGTTTTATATATAATTTTATTCGTTATGCAATCAATTATCAAAATAAAATTGCTACATAAGTGTAATATATAAGAAATTTTAAAAAATGATCGATTTTATTCATGAGAAAATAATGGGTCAAGGCTCCCCACATATGTGAGGGTTGATCCACTATATGGGAGGCTTGACCCACTTTGTTTTATACTAAAATATTTGTGAAGAGTAATAAAATCAGTTTAAAAAATGCAAAATAAATTTATGCTACATGCTTTAATTATTATAAAAAATATTTTTGAAAATATGATGCTTAAAGAAACCTGTTTATATGCAATCGCAAGTCAGAGGAGAAAAATTTTGTTTTAAACAGAATTTTGTCTGAGCAGGTATAATTGATCACAGGGAAAATGAAATTTTAACATTTAAGATAGCTTTCCGTTAGAGACAGGTTCCGTTTTCATAGGGTTCCTGTATTATTATGTCCGGGTTTAAGAGCCACTTTCCCGCTTATTTTTGCCTTCTTTTCCCACTTTTTGTGGCATTCGACCTGACAACTCTAATTGTCACATAGTTTGGCTTCACCTCACTGCATTTATGCTAGTGAAATTTTTCTACATACTTTCCAAAAGTTTTCGATCAATGCAATGTTCTTTTGCAGCCACATGTGCACTTAACTGATCATTATCTTCTTATCCCTTTCAGTGGCAAAGTAATTTCAGTACTAAAATGTTGAAATAAATGACTGGCACCGGAATTTACGAACAAATTTATTTGGAAATAAGAAAAAGGGTATATTTCACATACATATTAAATGGAAAAGATTTTAGCACAATTCTGGTGCAATTGTGGCGTTTCGGAATTAAAATTAAGTGGTTTCATAAGCATATCACTGCCCCTGAAAGTGTTAAGACGGCTGCTTTCATACTTTCTAGTCATTTCTAGTCTTTTACACTGTTTATATTTACCTATTGTAGTAATATTTAAATGTCAAAAAGTTCCCATCAACTTTCCCATTTATATTTTATTAAATTGTTTCTTGCAGCGGATACTACAGAAATTTTTCACGTCTTTCTTTAATCTAAACATTTTTAGGGATGAGATTTCCGCGTTTTTGCACACCAGTATTTGGTTAGAGAAAATGATATTTCATTTAATCGGAACATTTTTGCGATTTAAGAGAACAACATTTTCTTTAAGAATATACTGGTGTGCAAAAAAGCGGAAATCTCATCCCTGCATTTTATTTTCCACCACCCTATTTTACAGTGGCTTTACAGAATAAATTTACATTCATTTTTATATATAACCATTAACTTTTCATTATGCATAGTTTGTAATAAAAATATTTCATCTGGTCTACACTCCCTCACATTGACGGGGTCAAGCCTCTCCACATAGCCCTTTTTCTAAAGAATAGCACATTGTTACGTTAAGCAGAACTTACTGTACAATCTTTATAACTGGAATGAAAGCTCGATATTTCTGCATTACTTAAAACCTACTTACTTAAATTTCTATTATATAGTTTATCTGAAAAAAAAAAACTTACAAAATATTTCTAAAAAACACAAATTTTAGGTTGGAAACGCCTCACAATTTATTTTTTCCACACATATTTCGATTATCTGTATGAAACAAAGATTGTTGTTTGAGCAATCCAGTAGCTTTGGTTGACACCTGAAGATAAAACTCTGAAATTCTTTTAAATATGAAAAACGATGTATGGGTTAAGCCTCCCGTATTGTCAACTTTCCCTAGTCTCCCCTATATATATATATATATATATATATATATATATATATATATATATATCCGGTTACGGCAGCGATCAGAAAGACATGAAGACAGAGGGTGCTAAGAATAACCGGGCTCGGCTAGGCTGCCATAAGTTGATGACCTTGGCTACGTATAATGGACGATCCCTATCTTCGGAAAATCGTTTACAGGAACTTGAAGAAGAATTAGAAAGAATCAACTGGGGCATCCTAGGATTATGTGAAGTAAGAAGAAAAGGAGAAGAGAAGATAGATCTTGCCAGCGGGCATGTATTATACTACAGAGGCACAGAAGATGGAAGAACAAGTGGTGTGGGATTTCTGATTCATAAAAGGTGGAAGAATCACATCGTAGAATATGATAGTGCATCAGATAGAGTTGCAAGGTTAGTAATACAGGTGTCCAGAAGATACAAGATGCAAATTACCCAAGTTTATGCACCAACAGTAAGCTATACTGATGAAGAAGTTGAGGATTTCTATGAAGAAGTAGCTTCAATGCATCAAAAGGGAAAATGCTACATAAAATTAATAATGGGAGACTGGAATGCTAGAATTGGAGAAAAAGAGAAAGGCGAGTTATCAGTAGGAAATCATGGATATGGGATGCGAAATGAAAGAGGAAACAGATTGATTGAGTTTGCAGAATGTGAACAGTTGTATATCATGAATTTATTTTTCAAGAAAAAGCCACAAAGGAAATGGACATGGCGATGTGCAAATGGCTCAACAAGTGAAATCGACTACATCTTAACAAACAAAAAACATCTTATTCAGGATTGCAGCGTTCTCAATAACTTCAATACAGGAAGTGATCACAGGTTGGTTAGATGCAAACTGCTGTTAAATACTAAAGTGGAAAGAATGAAGCTTTTGCAACACTCAAAGAAATCAATCGATATAAATAATCTCCAGAAACATAAAGAAGAATTCCATTTGGAACTTAAAAACCGTTTCCAAGTACTTCAATCAACTTTAGAAGAAGAGCAAGATGTTACAGTAGTGAACAAGAAACTAATCAATACTCTACAAGATATTGCAAATAAGATAGCCGGCGATGCACAAGTAAAGCAGACAAAGAAAATAACAGAAGAAACAAGAAGATTGATGAAGAAACGCAGAGAATTTAAAATAAAGAAAAACGATCCTAAATCAAGAGTTGAATATGCTGAATTATGTAAAACGGTAAGAAAATGTGTTACAGAAGATATCAGAAAATTTAACTCTGATCTTGTCAATAGGGATGAGATTTCCGCGTTTTTGTACACCAGTATTTGGTTAGAGAAAATGATATTTCATTTAATCGGAACATTTTTGCGATTTAACAGAACAACATTTTCTCTAAGAATATACTGGTGTGCAAAAAAGCGGAAATCTCATCCCTGTTGTCAAGAAAATTCTAGATGATAACAAAAGTTTAAAATCAGCTAGGCGCAAACTTTGTGTTGGAAGAAAAGGTATTTTTGCACTAAAGAGGGCAGATGGAACAATCAACAAAACAATAAAGAAATAGTACACATTGTCGAAAAATTCTATAACGATTTATATAAATGTGAAGACCAAAGAGAAATCAACCTATATGATCCACGAGAAAACTTAACAGAAACCGAAGCCATAATCCCAGTGATGACAGACGAAGTTTTACAAGCCATTAAATTTATGAAAAAAGGTAAATGCCCAGGAGAAGATGGAATTACAATCGACCTTATCAAAGAAGCAGGAGAAGAATTTGCAAAAATGCTATCCTTACTGTTTTCCAAATGTCTCAAGAAGTCAGATGTGCCAGAAGATTGGAATAATGCTGTGATGGTGCTACTTTACAAGAAAGGAGAGAAGGAAAACATTAAAAACTACCGTCCGATCAGCTTACTATCAGTGATTTATAAAATTTTCTCCAAAGTTTTAACGACAAGACTTGAATCAGCTCTGGACTCAGCTCAACCTACAGAACAAGCAGGATTCCGAAGTGGATTCGGCACAATGGATCATATCCAAACGGTAAGGGAGCTCATTGAAAAACATAAGGAATATAATTTACCTCTTTGCCTTGCCTTTATCGATTATGAAAAAGCATTTGATTCGGTCTACACATCAGCAGTAGTAGAATCTCTGGAGGACATTGGTATAGACAAACCTTACATGAATATTGTAAAGAAGATTTACAAGAAAGCAACAGCAACCATCCGCTTGGACAAAGAAAAAGCAAAGATCAAGCTTAGAAGAGGGGTAAGACAAGGAGACACCATTTCGCCTAAGCTTTTTACGGCTGTCTTAGAAAATATTTTCAAGAAGCTGGATTGGGAAAACAAAGGGATTAGAATAAATGGGGAATATTTAAGTCATCTCCGATTCGCTGACGACATTGTAATTTTCAGTAACAGTCCTGAAGAATTGGAAAATATGCTAAAAGAGTTGGCAGAAGCTAGCATTAATGTGGGATTAAAAATAAACTTGGAAAAGACTAAGGTGATGTTCAATTCATTTGCATCAAAAAAGAAAATTGTCTACAACAACACTGAAATTAAAGGAGTGCAAAGTTATGTGTACCTTGGGCAGGAAATATCATCAGATAATAATATCATGAATGAAATCAATAGAAGAATAAGAAATGGATGGAGTGCTTTTGGGAAGAACAATATTATTCTGAAGAGTAACATGCCCCTTTGTTTGAAAAGAAAGGTATTTAACCAATGTGTTTTGCCTGTGCTAACTTATGGAGCAGAAACATGGACGCTAACAAAACGGATGGTACAAAGATTACAAACAACACAGAGAAGTATGGAAAGATGTATGCTAGGTATAACTAGAAGAGACAGAAAAAGAATAACCTGGATAAGAAGTCAGACGAAAGTTTTTGACATCATTGAAAGAATTAAACGGCTAAAATGGAAATGGGCTGGGCACATTGCAAGAAGACAAGACAATAGATGGAGCACAAACACCCTACAGTGGTATCCCAGAGATGTAAAACGGCCAAGAAGACGACCTCAAGTAAGATGGAGTGATGAAATCAGAAAAGTAGCCGGTGTAAATTGGATGACTAAAGCACTAGACAGAAAACATTGGAAAAATCTGGGGGAGACCTACATCCAGCAGTGGATTGAAAACGGTTGTTGATGATGATGATGATATATATATATCTTGCAAGATAACACATTATATTTATAGCACGTCGGTATAACACAAGGTGGTTGTACATCCAGTTTATTATCAGACTTATACTTATATCACTATGAACGTACTTGTACTAATAATAATCTACATTCATATCGTTATATTGATGACATAATTTTAATTGCCACTGATCACTCTAAAATTTCTCAATTTCCAGTTGATTATCTAATTTCGACTAATTTAGAATTAACGGAAAACCTCTTATCTAACAATACAATTAACTTCTTAGATCTTAAAATTACAATAAAAGACAACAAAACAATAACAGATTTATATGATAAATGTAAAGAATTTAAATTCACAGTTAATACATTTACAAATTTTAAATCTTGTCTTCATCATTCTGTATATCGAAATATAATACTTAATCATTTATATAGAATAAAATGTTTATGTTCTTCTCATCTAATTAACAATAATATTAAAAAACTAATTTATGATGCATTAAATCACGGGTGGCCAACTGTGGCACGCGACACACCACTAAAATTTTAGAGTAATCATTGCCTTATCTAATCATCGAATCTCTGCGATTCAAGAAGCCGAATTTTTCTGTAAAATTTTAGTGGTATCAGGCGTGCCACTGTTGGCCACCCCTGCATTAAATCATGGTTTTCCAAAAAAATTCATATATTCATTAATATACAATTAGTACTTACATGATCTTTGAAAAAACAAATTAACACATGCGTAAACAAAATTACAAAAAAAAATTATAAAATAAAAAAATATTTATATAAAAAATTTAAAATTGTAGAATAATAATAAATCATTACTATAGGATGGTTGGGTGGGTAGATGTTAGAGTACGGAGGAGGATGGTTTTGTCTGGATAATACGCAATGGTTATTAAAAAAAATGATGGGGCTTTTGTATTATAACTACATTTCTAATAGGTATTTTATATAGATGTTGATTTGATGTTTTATATGTAATTGGTGACATTTTATTTTAATTCATATTAAATCTAGCTTATTTAATATTTAATCAAATTCAAAATTAACTTGTTTTTAAATTTTAGTCTACTCAGGACAATATCATATTAATTAATAATAGTATACTATCTTTATAGTGATCAATATGCATATAAGTTTATTTGATATAACTAATGTTATACTGTATGTATTAAAAATGGGTAATTAGTTTTTATTATTATTCCTCTATACTTTTTAATATAGTTTTATTTTCAACTTTGTATTCCACGATTAATTATCGGTTTAATGTGTTTGATTGTCACAATCATATTTTTTAGCTTTTTTATGGTAATATGAAGATAATCCACACACTATATTAGTGATATTTGGGCAATTGGGAATTTTAGAATTTGACAATCTTCTATAAACATCCATTTTTTTCCCCTTTTCATTTTATTAATTTATTATTTTTTATAATTAATAGTAATTATAAAAGTTTTTTATATTTTTATTATATAATAATTTATTTTATGTTATAGCATATAGCTATATTCTATACATTATCAATGTTATAAAATTATTTAATTTCTCAGTGTAGATTAAATGGGTAAGGTAATATAATATATTGAAAGCATTTTAATAGCATTTAATTTTTTTAATTTTTTTTTAATAATGATATATAGTATGGTATTATTTATATATTAGGATTTGTGTGGTAATGCAGTTGATATATTTTAAATTCGTCAGCTTTTATTTGGTTCATCTTGTGACATTTGAATAATAATAATAGTTTTAAAATAACAGCACCAAGATGGCAGCACCAAAATTTTGTTAGAGTAATAATTTTAATTTTTTACACCAGGTGGCATTGAACGCTGCATATTGGCAATATTTTAAAATAGAAATTAAACAATTTAAATGTGTTTTTAGGTATTTTAAATAATGTAATTATTTTCTATTTATATTACATTAATTGAATTCATCACGGTATTTCAAAATGAATTAACTGAATCCATAGGTTTTAATTTCTGTGTTAACTTAACTGTTTAATTCACCTTAATCTTATCGTGCTTTTGGATACCATGTGCAGGAAGATATTTTGAAAACAACTGGGATTTTATTCGGTATGTTCTGTAATATTTCTATTTTTCTAATTTTTCTATTTTTCTAATCTTTCTATTTTTCTAAGATTTTAAAGGTTGTATTGTTTTTCCCATTTCATGCCATTTGATATTATATTCTGTTTTCATCTTGAAACTATTCTCTTGGTCATATTGGTTGTTTGAGTACAGGAGAAACAAAAAATTTCAGCTTTTAGCTTTTTTCTCACAGAAAACAACCGATTTGCTTATATCATTGAATTCCGTACTCTTGAAAGCGTAATTCAATATATAAGTTTTTCAATTACTTTTTTCGGTATCCATATTCTTTTTTTCTTCCATATTAATTATTGTAATTAACTATAAGGTACTTTATTTTATACATACAGTTGTATATTATAGGTTTGTGGTATCCATTTTTATTGTCATTTCATTCAGAATATTGCGGTTTTTGATGATGGTCGGTAATGTTTAATTAATGATTATATACAGTCGAGTCTCTATATAACGAAATCCATTGTTCCAGTAAAAAATTCGTTATATAGAGAAATTCGCTATATGGAGAATGAGTAAAAATTCCTATTTAATGTGTAAATTTTGAACAAAATTATTTTTGAGGCGTTTAATTAGAATTTGAAATGTTTAACTATAAATTTTAACCTAATATTGTATCTAATTAAAATAATGAAACTTTGTAAAAAATCACCATAAAATAAAAACAAAGACGCGTTACGAGCTAAAAACATAACAGCTCGTCATCAGCTACAGCATACACCTGTCCGCAAGCGAACAAGTTTTCGCTTGCGGACACGTGTATGCTGTAGCTGATGACGAAATGTTACGTTTTTAGCTCGTAACGCGTCTTTGTTTTTATTTTATGGTGATTTTTTGCAAAGTTTTATTATTTTAATTGCTTCATATCGCCAGTTTTCGGTGCTGTTTCGCTAATATTGTATCTCTTAATTATTTAAACAGTTTCAAAAAAGAGAACAGACACATATTTGAAAGCATAATAAAAATCACATAAGAAAAACTTACATTAATTTTAGACGAAGAAATCTGTAATTTTTCGCTGTTTTCATTTCAAAATTGTTACACTCTCGAAAAAATTATCACACTTAGCAAGGAATGAAAAATTGTATCGGGAACATTTTCCTAAATTTGAATTCTCATTCACCTTAAACTTCAATTACCTCTCTGATCCAGCTCTTATATGTGTAACAATCCAATTGACACTGTTTTAAGTATGTTGGAAGGTGTGTGTGTGTGTGTGTGGGGGGGGGAGATGAATTCGTTGGGCATAAAAAACAAGGAGATTCAAGGTAGAAAAGTAAGATAAAAAACTCAGTACTGAACGATAAATCACTAATCGGTGATGGAAAATTGATTCCATGCGATTTGGAAGCTTTTATAAAACAATAAATAAAGAACATTTTATGAAAAAATTCGTTATATGGAGACAGGTATTTCGCTATATGGAGACTGTTTTTAATGAGATCATGGGGAAAAGGGACCGTTCCTACTAAAAATTCGTTGTATAGAGAAATTCGGTGTATGGAGTTTCGTTATACAGAGACTCGACTATATATATATATATGTATATACACACACACACACATATATATATATATATATCCTGTGGACAAAGCAGATAATAATTATGCAATAATATGTAGGAAATTTTACATTGAAAAAATAGAAAGTGAATGATAATAAATTAACTTTGGATTTGTGTGATAAAAGAAATAGTTTTCAATTTTTTTACAAGAAGTATGGCGCATTGGTTTTCTAATTTACATTAAAAAAAAATTCCATAAACATTATAATTAATCATTTAATTCGTTTGAAGAAAAATTGTGTCAGTGATAGTAATTTTTATAGACAGATTTTTAAGTTTTTGGCTAATCTTTTTTACAATAATAATTATCCTATAAATTGTTTGAAATATTATTTAAAGGTTGTTTTGGAAAATAAATGGCAACAACGTGGATTGGCAACAACGTGGAGCAACATAAGGTAGCAGGCTTCCTGAATATTCCATATGGTGTGCGAATTCTAAAGTCTTGTATAAAGAACGAGTGGACATGTATGTTTTGAATTAATGGAGGCTTGCAGATTAGGACTTAAAGATTTTTGAAAATGGACACGGCAGGAAAATTAACAGTTTGCTATTATTGACAGGTGAAGGATATTGTACAGGTACTTCTATTTCATGTTTTTGTATTTTTCTTGTAGGTTTGGGAGGGAGCACGTTGTTCTGCATTCATACATGTTAATTTAATTTGCTTATATTTAAGTTGCAATTTTAAAATAATTTTCTAAATGAATTTTTATTAAAAAGTTTTATGTTTTGTAATTTAATTATGCTTTGTTCATATTACTTTTTGGTTTAGCTTTATTTACCATTTTAAATATTATTTCTAAAATGACAATAGTTTTTTATGTATTGAGTCAGTGTTGCCCGATTGGGGACATTTGTAATTCAGATAATTTCGCTGCCACCACTTTTAAAAAATAGTATAATTCGCCTTATTTTTCAGAATTTTAAATCTATTTTTAAATGGGCCGAATATTTTTATTTCAAAAAAGCGTTGACAATCAACGATCTGGGGACAAAAAAGCCCCCAATCTGGCAACACTGTATTAAGTGCAGGATGGACGTTTGTTCAGAAACCTGCAAGCTTTTAACAGTGGGGGTGGAGTTAGGTCTGTCTGTCCTCTCATTTATGAAGAACAGACAGTTGTTTGCCTATGCTTTGTTTTTTTAACCTATATTTTTGAATGTTTTGGTGATTTATATAGTTAAATATTGTTGATATGCACCTTCTTTCCAGGGGTATGGTTTTTTGCATTTTTTATTGATGATATATATATATATATATATATATATATATATATATAAGTCAGCATTTCAACGGAGGGTGGTTTTGATATTTGGGGTTCATGATCGGCGAAAATATAGCAAAATTTCCCGAATTGTTTTCTTTCGGACGACTGCAATAGGTAGCTTTTTACTTTTTGTAATGGTTTCCTGGCTACCTTAAAGGGTCCACAATTTTGACCACCACTGTATGAGAAATTGAACAAGGAGGACATGGGCAATTGGAGGCCGATGGACTTAGATAATTGTCTTTATAAAGTTTATATTATGGATCTGGAAAAAAAGAATTAACAAGTGGATAAAATAAAATGGTTCGGATTCATTTAATTAAAAACGCTTTCAGACATACGACGAAGTTTTCGAAAGCAATTACTTTCTGGATTCTGTATCTACAAGAACAAAGGTGAAAAATAGGCCTATTCCAAGCGTCTTTTGAAAACATACGTGTCATTATCAGATTAGGTTATATTTTCTGCCTTGGAGTCTGCTAAAAGTGCCTCTCGAATACGTTTGAGTAATTATCACGAGTTATAGTTTCTACACAAAATGCTGCTTAAATCGAAGAAAAATTATAAAAATCTTAAAAGACTATCACACCCCAAATGCGAACACGCTATATTAGCCCTCAGTGTCCCAGTATCCTGGGTTAGACATTGGAGCTGTGAATGCAGAGAAGGAGATATTATGCCGTCAGAGGCGGCTCGGGACTGGCTAATTTTTTGGTCCTAAATGCATGGCTGCGAAATTTCTCCTTTTCTTACTGTTATTTTTAAAAGAAATATTTGTCTTCTTTAATGACAGAATATTTTGCTAATAAATAAGGGAAAGATTTTTCTTTAAAATAGCGGTAAAAGAAGATTAATTTCGGCAGCCTTGCATTTAGTGGTCCAAAATAAGGCAGTCACAAGGAGAGTTGACAGGTTTTCCAGGTAAATCGGTGCCCCAAATGCTTTGGATACCAGTATTTTAAAGTAATTTAATTCGCCTTATCTAATGGCTGAATTATCTTCGATTAACACTAGAACTACTGTGAGCTGCTATTTTGACGGCTACCGTATGAATGTGTTTCGGTTCAAACCAGAAATTTGATTATGAAATAAGTTTAACAGATACAAAGAAGGAAAAAGTTAAATAATAAAGTTAATCTGTTTTAAATCAAAATTCTGGTGTGAAATATTTTATAAAACTTGAATCAAATTTCCGGTAGTTCTAGTGTTAACTCTTTCCGGCACAGTGTGCCCGCTTCGGGATACCTAATTTTAATTCCAAACTTACGAATGGCACCAAGAATATTTTAGTAAAATTTTGCTTTTAGAATCAACATGTAAATTAACATGTTTTTAATAGTTAAAAAAGTCGTTTTAAAATTCCGGTGGCAGTCAATCCTTTCAACATTTTACAAAAAAATTGCCTGTGCCGGAACGAGTTAACCCCTTGAGGGGCACCGGTATATATTATATACCACCTACGATTAATGAAGTTTTACACCAGAAAAATTTTATTAAATTTTACTTTTCTAACTTTGGTGGAAAAAAGCCTTAAAATTGCTTTTACTTATTTTGAAATAGAAATTTTCAAAGATTCCGGTGGGAATTCAGCATTTCACAAACGTAATTGCTTGCCCCTGAAGGGGTTAAATATGGCTAAATAAACTGTAAGAAATTGGTGTGTTCTAGAGCATTTGAGCCCTTATTTACGCGATACACCTGGCAACAAGCCGCCTGTGTTCGTAGTGTCTACTAATTGCTAGGGAAGTAACGAAGGGCGTAGTCACAATATGACGGCTGTTGTTTGTTTACATAGGATCAACTTGGCCTGTATAGTTTTAACCCTTAAATGCCTGATTTTTCAAAAATCATTGAAATAATGTTTTTCGGCTTTCATTTTTTAAATAAATCAGGGGAAAAATACTTTAAAAAATCATAATTCTTTTTAAGTATGGTTTACGGCTAAAAAACAGTTTGTTACTAATCGGCAATACTTGATTGAAAAAACAATTTTCTTTGATAAAATTCTATAATATTAAACACACAAGAATTTTAGGATCTATAATAAGAAATAAATTTTACTTGCTCACTGCAGGACAAAATAGGATATTTCGCAAGCTTCCAAACAAAACAAAAAGAACAAGCTGCAACAATTGAAAAAATAAATCTATCTTTATTCTTAAACAGCACAAGTGTTGCCATCTAAATGCTGAAAATCGATTTAATGATATTTTCGGAATGTATTTTATTGGCAACATTAGGTATTATAGCTTCAATATTATTCTAATAGTATTTTAGAGCCTAAATTGAGTATGTTGCCGAAAAGCAACACCCGGCATTTAAGGGTTAACAGACTTGAGAATACAGATTGCTTATGTAAGCATCAGAATAAACTTAAAATACAGTAGCTTTTATTCTTGAATATATGCCTTTATATCTTCGTAGAATTGCAAAGTTGTTCCGAAAGAAACTGTATGTATCACTGAATTAAAAATCCGTAATCTTTGAAGACTTTCGTTGAAGATTGGAGATTTGAATAAAGGTTACAAGTAACGTAAAATTAATTCACTGATCAGTATGAATCAACAAGAATAATATTTGTATTTTCATACTTTAATCGAATAAGATTTAGGTTTTTGGACTTCAAATTTCAGAATCATAACAGAATAATTCGACGGCTGTCTCGAAGCGAATACAAAAATACAGAATCAAATAAAATCATCTAATAAATAAAAATAAATAATTAGTGTGCATATATACGAGAAAAAAAACAGGAATTTAGAAATTAAAAATCAGTTAAAAAAGGATACAAATTACAATGAAATAAAAGTCTTCTTATAAGCAGTCAATAGCTTTGATCAGAAAGATTATTGCCGGGAGATTTCATCGTGCTGCCATCTGTTGCGATTTGAGTCTACTGAAAAAGGTCTGTCAGAAGAATTATACAGGGCCTCATGCCCTCTTAGGGAAACTTGTGCAAGTAAATGCAGGAGTCGCATTCTATATGGAAATTTTTATTGTTCCTACTACTGTTTTGAAAATAATATTTTCATCGTATCTTTCTATAGCATATGTTAAAGAAAAGGATCATGAAATTACTGATTAAGGGTTCTGGAAGTGGAAGGTACAATAAAAATTTCCCTGTATAATGCCACCCTTGTAAAAGTGAATAGAAATTTTAACTTGATTTAAACGCCTTATCCATGCAAAATATCTGTCGTAGAAAGGCCAAAGTTTCTATTTATTTTAATTAATTTATTTATACTGGTGGAAGTTTACCGGGCGGTGTTATATCACTTTCACTGATGTTGATAATTGTTTATATTGTCAGAATATTGTGGAAACGCACGACTTAACGACCTCTGGAACAAACTGTCACCAAAAAAAAAAAAAGAATAGATAGTTTTGCTTGAATTATGAGAGAAGTTCTGCATGATTAAGGTGCTTAAATAAGTAGAAATTGTCTATTATATTTTACTGATGAAAGTTTTCCCCAATTGTAATTAACTTCTGCGTAACCTGTAACATTAGAAGCCTTAGCCTTTTAAGGATATATTAATGCTTCATTATTCATAGTTACACTGGGTTAACCGTTTCCGGCACAGAAAAAATCCTTTCGTAAAATGATGAAATGATTGACTGACACCAGATTTTAGAAACGAACTTTTTTAAAATTGAAAACTTGTTGTTTTAAACTTTCATTAGAAAAGCAAAATTTAATTGAAATATTCTTGGTGCAGCTTGCAAATTTGGAATTAAAATTAGGTGGTCCCGCAGTAGTACCACTGCACCGGAAAGGGTTATATTAGTGTTGCCAGGAGTCTCGCGTAAATCGGGACTCCAAATGCTCTGGACAGCACTAACATGTTACAGTTTATTTCTCCATCTTTTATCGTAGCTATTTTTGCCATTAGATAAGGCGAAAGAAACTTCTTTTTAAACTAGCTGACCCGCCCGGCGTTGCCCGGGCCTTAATAATATTCGTAAATGAATCTGAAATTTTTATCGCAGGTGCATACAGAGGGGAGTGGGAGTGGACACTGCAAATTACCAGGGTCCGACTCTTGTTCAGTTCCAAAGTTGTGTAAATTCACAGGTTAAGTTTTTTCATTTTTATATGTCTCATGCTCTTTTTATTCCAAATTAATTGATGAATTCAATTAAAATTTAATTATATTTTCAATAATTTAATTTTTTATTTAAAATCTTTAGATGAAAAAGTAATTACAAATACAACATAAACTGTAATAATTGAAAAAGAAATAATAAAATTGTAAGCAAATATTACTATATAGAATGTTTTAAAAAGTACCATCCAGCAAATTTATTTTCTAATAGAGTAAAGCCTGTTTCTAATGGAATCCTGCAATAAACAACAAAAAAAAAGTTACAGCTTCCCTCTCTCCCCAAAAATGTTATTATGCTTTGTTTAATTTAAATAACCTGCATAAAACGGAATTTATCACTGGTCGTTTCCGTCTAAGCAAGTTTTGTTGTATCTTACTTCTGGTGGGCCCATAATAATATTCTTAAATGAACCTGAAATTCGAATCCGTACAGAGGGAAGTAAACAAAATTACTTGACGTCATGACAACATTTTTAAATTTCTTGCTGCTGATTAATTCACATTTCCAATACAGTGCTTTGCAGAAATTGCACGTTTTACTCAAAGTTCCACAGTTGTGCCCCCCGGAACGTTTAGATCAATAATTTGGATTTCAGAAGCAACGCGTGCACTCTGCGGTTATTAAGCCTATTTTAGCGATCGCTTATGCTCTGTGTTTAACTTTATTCCCAATTCAATCTATTTAAATTTTCTGTTCTTAATTCGGCTTCTTCTTCACTTTCAAGTATTAACCGAGATTTTTTACGGGCATTTCAAATGATATTTTGAAGCTCTATAATTGCAGTGAAAGAGGGAAACATCATGGAGAATTTTCCTCTACGGCGAAATGTAAATAAACCCGATCGCCCTAAATCCTACCAAAGGACTTTTCACAATAACCAATGAGATGCGTTTCTCGGGCGTTGCCATTAGACAATAACAAATAATCGCGATTTCTGTGCCACGTACGTTAGCGTAATATACAGGGTGATTCATAAAAGATGGGCAGAACTTTAAGGGATTATAGTACACTTAAAGACAAATAATATTAAATAGGAGACTAGGGGTCCCAGACGTATTCCCAAGGAGATAGGGGGCATTAAAGTTTAGGGTACGAAATTTCAAATGATTATAAAACATGGAAAAATTGGTCGATTCGTTTGCGGTTTTTGCAAAAAATTTTCTTTATGCCAGTATTTTCTTGAAATAAAATTTTAAAGTTCAATTTCAAAAAATGCCGATAGGGGGCGCTTTAGACTTTGGAGTAACAAATAACTATTTTTTAACGTTATTTTTTGTATTTCTTTAAATGATTTCGAAAGCTTAGACTTAAACTTAAATTTTGATCTAAAAATCTGAGTCCTAACGAGTAGTTAAGTAGCGTAAACTGAAATTTGAAATTTGAAACCCTTCTCTCCCCAGAACAAAAATCAGTTATTCCCGATCTTTGTGTCGTAGATTACGCTCTAACTACTGCCGCGTTTTGCTAAAATTATTCTTTATGTCAGTATTTTCTTGAAAATAAATTTTAAAGAAAATTTTCAAAAAATTCCGATAGAGGGCGCTTTAGACTTTGGAGTAACGAACAACTATTTTATACCGTTATTTTTTGTGTCTCATTAAATGCTTTCTAAAGCTTAGACTTAAATTTTCAGCCCAAAATCTGAATCGTTAGACGTGGTTAAGTTTCTGGGGAGAGGGGTTTGAAATTTCTACTCCTGAGCACAGTTCAGTTTACCATGTCCACACATTGTGTGCTGTGATACGAGGTAAAAAGACACAAATTAGGATTATGTTACCAAAGCATATTTATTAACATGTAATTACAATAAATGTTCAAAATTGTGACCACCAGAGGTTATGCACGCAGAACAACGGCGAAGAATGGAACGGCGAACATTCGCGAAAACATCAGGCTTTACGAGCACTTCCCCTACAGCGGCGGAAAGTCTGGCGACCAGTTCCTCGGGGGATTCAATGGGTGTCTCATACATAAGAGCCTTCAATCGTCCCCAAAAAAAGAAATCGAGGGGTGAAAGATCTGGCGAGCGAGCAGGCCAAGCAACAGGACCACCTCGACCAATCCATCTGTTCGGAAATGTGATGTCCAGATAGTTGCGGATGTCTCGTACGTAATGGGCTGGCGCTCCATCGTGCTGGAACCACATGACCCGCCGGATGCGTGGAGGAACAACGTTTAACAGGTCTGGCAGCACATGTTGCAGAAATGTGAGGTATGTTTTACCGTTGAGGCGTTCAGGAAGAAGGTACGGTCTGATTAGGTGGTCTCCGAGGATTCCTATTGATGGAAAAGCGTCTCTGATGAGTATGTGGATACGTAGCATGTGGATTGACATCCGCCCATACATGTGCATTGTGTGTGTTAAATGTACCTTCACGTGTGAAGGTACATTCATCGGTGAAAAGCACAGTTCGTCCAAAATGTGGATTTAGCGCGTTCTGCTGCAGAAACCAGCGGGCGAATTCAATAAGATTTGGATAATCCCCTGGAGACAGTTTCTGGACTCGTTGCACATGAAACGGGAGCAAATGTTCATCCTTCAGTACCCTCCAAGTCATGGACTGTGAGGTATCCACCTGCCTAGCCACTGTTCGTGTACTTGTACTTGACTGCGCCGCTACTACATCCAGAATGGCTTCTGCAACAACTACTGATTCGTCCTTTTTTGCACGACCTGCATTCGACCGGGAAGCGAGAAATGATCCCGTCTCACACAACTGTCTGTGCAAGCGCTCGAAAGTATTGCGGTTAGGCAACCGCCTGTTGGGAAATCGCTCTCCGTACATTCGTTGTGCCTCTGCACCATTTCCATCTGCCGCTCCGTAAATTAAATGCATCTCAGCCTTTTCCTTATTCGTGAAGGGCACCATCTTCCGATTCATTACTACAGCGACTTACACTTGACTCACCGTTCAGTGGTTTTTATGCCTGAATCGTGTCGAAATTTTGCATACGTGTTCTTCTTCTTCCCCATTTGACATTTGCATACTTTCTGTTTCCTTCTTCACCCGGTGACTAGCGTCAGGAATGGAGCTTTAACGTTTGCATGAGCGACGTTTCCAACTGTGCCAGTGCCTTTATGAGTGAATTCCGACTATGCAGTCCTTGACGAAAGTTGTATTTTTGCCTCGTATCACAGCACAGAATCGTTGGGCATGGTTAAGTAGTGCAAACTGAACTATGTTCAGAAGTTGAAATTTGAACCCCCTCCCCTCGCTACTGAACCACGCTCAGCGATTCAGATTTTGAGCTGAAAATTTAAGTTTAAGTCTAAGCTTTAGAAAGCATTTAATGAGACACAAAAAAATAACGGTATAAAATAGTTGTTCGTTACTCCAAAGTCTAAAGCGCCCTCTATCGGAATTTTTTGAAAATTTTCTTTAAAATTTATTTTCAAGAAAATACTGACATAAAGAATAATTTTAGCAAAACGCGGCAGTAGTTAGAGCCTAATCTACGACACAAAGATCGGGAATAACTGATTTTTGTTCTGGGGGGAGAAGGGTTTCAAATTTCAAATTTCAGTTTATGCTACTTAACTACTCGTTAGGACTCAGATTTTTAGATCAAAATTTAAGTTTAAGTCTAAGCTTTCGAAATCATTTAAAGAAATACAAAAAATAACGTTAAAAAATAGTTGTTTGTTACTCCAAAGTCTAAAGCGCCCCCTATCGGCATTTTTTGAAATTGAACTTTAAAATTTTATTTCAAGAAAATACTGGCATAAAGAACATTTTTTGCAAAAACCGCAAACGAATCGACCAATTTTTCCATGTTTTATAATCATTTGAAATTTCGGACCCTAAACTTTAATGCCCCCTATCTCCTTGGGAATACGTCTGGGACCCTTAGTCTCCTATTTAATATTATTTGTCTTTAAGTGTACTATAACCCCTTAAAGTTCTGCCCATCTTTTATGAATCACCCTGTATATATAGATACTGGCTTGCAGAGCTTTTGGAGCCCCGTTTTACGCGGGAAACTTGGCAACACAAGGTTAAACAGAGTGAACGTTGCCATCGAAATACTCAAGGCCCGAGGACAAGAGTTGTGAACTCATCACTAATCGACCGACTTCTCACTAGTGTTGGAATTCACACCGGAAAATTTTGAATAGCAATTTCATTTTATTTTATTTGTGGAATATCTATTATCTTATAAAGCAATAATAACTATTTAAACTTACTGGTGAGAATTTGTAATCTCCAAATAAAAAAACAGCCACATGCGGCAACACTGTGGCATTCCGCATCTGGCTGAATTTTTATTTTGGGATTCAGAATTCTCACCAGTAAGTTTAAATATTGTTTTATATGATGATAGATATTCCCGAAATAAAATAAAAGAAAATTGCTATTCAAAATTTTCCGGTGTGAATTCCAACACTAGTGAGAAATCGGTCGATTAGTGATGACGTCACAACTCGTGTCCTCAGGCCTTGAGTATTTCGATGGCAACGGAGTGAACCGTCTGCGGTCTAATTTTAGTTTGTCGATCATTTAACCGTTCAGAGGAATACTGTGGGATGGTTCTAGCAGGTTTTCTGGAGGCGCCTGTTTCATTATAATCTGGCGCATGCAGATGATTTTATTATCTTGACCATAATACCGGAAATCTGCAGGACCTGCTCAAGCGATTCATAAACCGGCCTCACTCATCCAAGAAAAATTTCACACAATGGTTTGTTAAGAAGGCGACACACTGAGGTAACACTAAGCAACATGAAGTAGGATTTATGAGAAGAAATAAGTCGAAACAACAATGAAAACTGTTCCAAACCTGTTTTTTCTGCGAAGTCAAGCGACATGTTGCACGAGTGTTCAGTGACTCTCAGCATGAGTTTCTGCGTGCGTTCTGCTTTGTACTTTCTGCCCGTTCCCACGACCAGGGTTGCCAGATTGGATTTATTTTTAGTTCAGAAATTTCGAATTCATACCAGAAATCCGAAAATTAAATGTTTAATTTAAGTAATCACGAAATTTCCGTCATTAAATGAAAAAAATACTATTCGCAATTTCTGGTATGACTCAGAATTTTTGAATAAACAGGGAGGCCATCTGGCAATCCTGCTGGCGACAAAATGGTCAAATTACATAAGAGCATCTACCTCTATTTATTAATTGACAATGGGGAATTTTTGTAACTTAAAATTAACCTTAATTTTAGTTCAGAAATTTCGAAATCATACCAGAAACTCCGAAAATTAAATGTTTAATTTAAGTAATCATGAAATTTCCGTCATTAAATGAAAAAAATACTATTCGCAATTTCTGGTATGACTCAGAATTTTTGAATAAAGAGGGAGGCCATCTGGCAATCCTGCTGGCGACAAAATGGTCAACTTATATGATAAGAACATCCACATCTATTTATTAATTGACAATGGGGGATTTTTCTAGCTTAAAATTAACCTTTTCAAAGCTATACGAGTAATAGTAATCTGAGTCTTATTGGTTCGCAAAAATCCGCAATTAAATAGAGCGAAGTATACCATTAAAAATAGTTTTATGCAATGTCAAAGCCTTGAGACCTCTAATAGTGTAAAAACAGAATTATATGTAAATGCAATCACTGTTATTCTTTTTGTAGAAGAAAAAATAGTAGCGAAAGATTTTCTTTTTTATAATGTTTCTTTTCTGCCTCTTCTTAATAAAAACACAGTATTTTATTTTTCGTATGTTTATTAGAGCGGAAATAAAATATTAAGGAATATTTTATGGGAATTAGCGAGATTAAACGATTTCAAAAGTATGAAAGATTTTCTTTACACTTTTCAACGATTAAATTTATTTTTCTTGTTTGAAGATGCCGTTTCATATAAATGAATCATAAAATTTCTCTAAATCATACAGATCACGTTGCTTTAATTTTATTGACTGACAACTTTACTTTACTGAAAATAAATTATAACACCCACGTGACTTCAAACAATTTATTTGTATTATTTAAGATATATCACTTGGGTTACAGTATGCTCCATTGTAATCAAGCACAAGTAAGGTTCATTACTAAAAGAAAGTCGCGAAATCAATTTCCAGTTCCTTGTGCCATGAATACTAAACATATTTTCTCCCATTTTTCAAAAGATTAAAAAACTATTCCAAATCAATTGGTATTTGTGAAATATACAAGATTCCTTTTACAAATGCAAGCTGGTAATATCTCTCTCGTTAATGGAAAAATCATTTGATTTTTCTTCACTTTAACCCACTAACTGCAGAAACTGTAAGATAGATATCTTCGACTTTTTTGCTGAAACACGTTTGCAACTACAAGTTTTGAAAGATAATCTTTACTTTATTGATTAGTCAAAGTTTCTCCTATTAAATAAGTCAATTTTTTAAGTAAAAAATACTGGTGTGTAAATAGTTGTTTGGTCATCAAGTATGAAACTTGTGATTAAAATGGGCCAGATTACCAACGGGGCAATCTTCCACCATTAAATTTTAATAGAAATTTTCAACTTATATAAACGCCATTTTCATGAAACATTTCAGTTATAAATAACACAAAAAATTCTGTTCGTTTTAACTGGTGGAAGTTTGCCACGTTGGTAATGTGATCCTTTTGTAATCACAATTTTCATACTTGATGACCTGATAATTTAAGCATTGCACATTTATTTTTAACGTTGCGTAAACGCAACATTAGCATGTACTGAATTGCTATCATATGATTTAAAAGTGTCATAAATTTTGCATCAATCTCACAGTAAATTTATCACAAATAAGTATTTGGTTTAACATTACGAAACTGCATAAAGATCAATTTGAGGAACAACTTGAATTTAGTAAGCTTAATAGCAATGATTTTAGTACTTATTTCAAACTGTTTTTACTTCTGACTATGCTTATAACCATACAACTCCCGATTCAAGCATGGCTTTTTTTTTGCGTTTTAGATTCCACTTTAAATAGATTTTCCGTTCTGTTTAGATATCCTGTGCCACCGCCCCCTGAATACTAGGCCTCAGCGCTGATGTAAAAATGGTGGCTGCCGAAGGCAGATTTTTTTCAACGTGTGTACGGTTCCTTAAATATTCGCACCAATAATTTTTTTAAGTTTTTTCCGCTTTATTTTTCTAAGATTAAACAAGACAGAGAAATCTTTAATAAAATACAGGTGTCTATATTTAAGGGACCGTACCTACGATGAAAAAATTCCGCCTTCGACAGCCGTAATTTTTGTGTCAGCGCTCAGGCCTAGTAATAAGGGGGCGGTGCCTGTACAAAGAATGACCGTATCGCAACCCAACAAATAGTTATAATATCAGCCAATCAAATTTCATTGTTAACCCTTACCGGCGCGGAGTAATTCTGTTTATAAACTGATGAAATAATGGACTGACACCGCAATTTATAAACGAATTTATTAGAAAATATGAACTTCCTTATTTTCATGTACATTATAATAGGAAAATTTTAGTTAAATATTCTTGGTGCCGTTTGTCAGTTTTTGAATTAAAATTAGGTGTCCTTTTTTAAGGACACCGCGCCGGAAAGGGTTATTATATGAAATTCAATAAACACCTCCTAGGAAGAAATCTCATATAATAAAACTAAATTTCTGGTTCGAATCATGTAAAACTAAGAATTCTGTGAAAATATTAAAACATGGTACCAGGAGGGTTAAAGAGAGGTAATTTGAGATAAAAAATGTGGTAGAAAACTATAAAAGAAAAGTAGTTGCGAGTCTTTTGCCACGCGGGTTCGCGATTCTAGATAGACCGGGTGCCGGACACAGGCACATGGTTCGTACGGATACCGTTATTTTTCCAGGAAAACTACCAGTATCTTTTTATACA
Source organism: Maratus speciosus (assembly GCA_963932465.1). Lineage (NCBI taxonomy): Eukaryota > Metazoa > Arthropoda > Arachnida > Araneae > Salticidae > Maratus > Maratus speciosus. The sequence continues at coordinate 197,195,100 of OZ010796.1, read as the reverse complement.
AAAATAAACCTAGGTTAAACGCGCAAAATTTTGCCTTCTTTTAAAAAGAGATTTTCTATAAGATAATACTGGTGCCGAAAAATTTTTTGATCTGCAAAACTCAAGGAGGCGTACGAACCATGACAACGACCTCATCGAGTTGGAAGCTGAAATTCCAGAATTAGCTAAAACTCGATTCCCGTATTAAGACGCAATCGGTCTGCCAAATCATATCTTGGTGGAAAACACGTAAAAACCCTATTTTACCGGTTGACTCGTAGACTTACCATTGTGTTTTCCTGCTCCCAGTCCACCATGTTTTCATACCTTTGGGTATAGCGCCTAGAATATATAGTGTGGAAATTGGCTATCCCTGTAATACTTTAAAAAGTGCTAAAATACTGTATCCCTTAAATGTGCAACGATGCAGCTGAAATATACAGACATCAGCGACATCTGCAGGATATTTTCTACGACTGCAAGATATTGCTAGTCTATACAATGTAATACGAAAATCCCGCAGATGTCGCTGCGATCGACACTTGGGATTTTAGAAGTATCGTCGCGCATTTAACCCCTTGAGGGGCAAGCAATTACGTTTGTGAAATGCTGAATTCCCAACGGAATCTTTGAAAAATTCTATTTCAAAATAAGTAAAAGCAATTTTACAGCTTTTTTCCACCAAAGTGAGAAAAGTAAAATTTAATAATTTTTTCTGGTGTAAAACTTCATTAATCGTAGGCGGTATATAATATATACCGGTGCCTCTCAAGGGGTTAAGGGATACAGATTTTTAGCGTTGTTTGGATAGCATACTTCCACACTAGGTATTCTAGACGCTGTACTTTGGGTGCAGGAAAACGCAATGGTAAACCTACAAGTCGACTGCTAAAATCGGGTTTTTAGGTTTTTTCCACCAAGATATGACTTGCAGACCGATTGCGTTTTAATATGGGAATCGAGGTTTAGCTAATTCTGGAATTTCAGCCTCCAACTCGATGAGGTGAGCCGGCTCCCGGTCTATGATCTATGAGATGATTTTACATAGTAAGTCATTATATTTTTCTGCGTTACAAAAACAACAATAGTAATAGCCTATGTAAGAGCCGCGTAAAAATAAGTCGATTCCGCACCAGAAATTTCATTTAATAAAATCAAGTAATTTCCAAGTTCAAACATGTTACCTTTTGCTTTATGAAATTTCTAGTTGATAACCTACCATAATTTAAGGTGCTTGAGATTTCAGTGTCTGCCATAAACACTCAATTTCTGTGTAAGAATTCTTGCAAATAAAAATTAAATAAGTGCGTATGTCAATAACCTAGCTATTAGAACTAGTTTCTCAGCGTATAAAATGTATATTATTACTTTAAAAACGGAAAAACGCGTTACTGTCAAAAAACACTGAACTATAATAAAATTTAAGGCAGCATAACTCTAAAATTTTCGATCAAAAAAGGCTGAAATTTCTATTGGGTTTTTTGTTAGAGCCTAGAGAACATTGTTCTAACTTATATTTTATGGAAATCACAGGTTGTCAAAGCTGTCAAATTTTACGCTTTTTTGCTACCACTAAAATTTAACAGAAATTTTTGCATTATTTAATCGGAAGATTCCGTCGATTACGTAAGACAACATTTACTATTAAATTTTAGTGGTGAGAAAAAGCATAAAATTTGGCAGCTATGGATAGTACAAAGATTTAAAATTTAAAAAAAAAGAAAAGAAAAAAAATCTACTTTTACAAAAATAGATTTTTATATAATGAAACACAGCTCTTGGAGTATCTTTATAACTGAAAACATACCATTAAAACTAGCGTTTTAGTTATTATCTATTAGTCTACAATAATACGGAGTATTCAGTAATTAAAAAAAAAAAGAAAAAATTAGCGTTTTTATGTTCATATTTTGATGGAAATTTAAATTGGAACTAATTTTACATTAAAACATGCAAATCATAAATAATTAACGGAATTTTCACATATGCGTGATAGTTGAAGGACTTTATTTTTTAGAGTCTAAACGAATCGATAATTTTTTTAAAAAGTAGAATGCCTTTCGTAGTTTATTTTAGCTAAAAATAGCAAACTTTATTAATGTACATAATATGCATAAGCTATAAATTTTCCATTTTCAATAATACACATGGAAATTTAATTTTATATAAAGGAGGTCTTGGAACTAATTATATTTTCTGCAAATTTTCTTTCCTTGAAGTAAATTAAATGGGGGATAAAATTATGTATTTGATGACAGTGATTGCAAAGAAAATTGTTGTATGTGTTTTTATAAATTGCTGTTTAAAAATGGGTAAAAGTTAATGCCTTATCATGTTTTCACATTTAGTTTTCTTTAAAGCAGGGCTGTCAATTCTGTCGCCCGCAGATTACAACTAAATTCGAATAATTATTTTCATCTTATTAATCACTGAAATTCTGCGATTAGAAGGGACGTGATATGTTATTTATAGCACTTAGATTTAATCTCCTACTACCAAAATTCTATGAGATTTTTCGAACTTTTTTTTTTTTAACCATTTGGAAAAATTGTTATTGTCCTCGTCAGGGTAGGAAATCAAAAGCATATCTGAAGCTTTTTATTGGTTTAATCCGCATTTTATTCGTTTTCTGATTGGTCTATACACTAACCTTTACTTTCAACAGAGATGGATACTCCTGTTGCCCCTATGACAAAAAAGTAATAAAAACTACAAAAAAAAAATAATAATAACTCAGAAACAAATTGAGATACAGCTTTCAAACAAATTGCATTTAAAAGTAATTTTTTTTTCTCTATACGACGGTGTAAAAAGTAACATTTTGGGATGTTTAGATGTTTAAGAATGAAATTTCATTTAAAATTAGTCGTCAGATTTCTTGGAAATCTGACGCTGGAAAAGCCTTTTCCCGAACAGGCAATGAAGTGCTTGGATAATACGTAAGTTTCAGGAAATCTGACGAGTCGCAGGCGATTTTTGTCGCTTGCAATTTTTACGTGTAATAACTCTATTAGTGTTTAATTCATGGCGTACGTAATGTATGATCCACTCCGTGAGATTTTTTATGTCTTAAATATTAGTCTTTGAAAAAATCATTTTCCAAATGGTCGTTGTAATTTGTTAAATTGCTTTTTATCTTTTTTTTTTTTTTTTTTGTACAATGTACAGGTCTACTTGATCCGTTTTTTGAACACCACTAATTTTCCCAGAAAAATCCCGAGTGCATTTTTTATTCAGATATGCCGAATTCATAACAGAAATTCGGAATAAAAATTCAGGTTTTATTCAAATACAGATATTACATGATCAAAATAAAGTGAAAAGTGTTATTCTGAATTTCTAGTAGGAATTCGTGTTTTCGAAATAGACAAAAATTTCCGATGAATTTTTAAACAAACAAATGTAATACAAATGGTCAATCTGCAGTATAGATACCAATCTTCCAGGTTTTTTAAGCAAAATAAACACATTTGAAATCGAAAATTTTAATGAATTAATGAAATCAAATACATACAACAGAGGAGGATAACATTATAAAGTAATTTTATGAAATAAACATTGTGTTTTAAAGTGTTTTTTTACTTTAAAAAACGGAAGTTTGGCATCTATGCTAAAGCGAAGTATGTGTCAAGTAATACACTTTCAGCCGACATCACAGTCAACGTTAAACAAGTAAAATACTTAGCATTTATCACGGATCAATTTCGTAAACAAACTTGGATAATACAAATTGGAAGCCAGTGGTGCCAAATTGGAACTTTTTTTTAAATTCAAAATGACTACAACTTTTACCTAATAGTTATCTTTGCTTTATTTAATCGCAAATTTCTGGGATTAAATAAAGCGTATAGTAAGAGTTAAAAAGGTAGTAGATATTTTGAGTAAAAACTGGCTAATATTAAAGATACCTGACAACCCTGATGGAAGTTCATCCCATATATGGCTAGTTCCATGAGTACTTGTAGTGTAAGACACATGCAACAATTTTTGGCCACCAGTATTTTATAACGGAAAATTTTGACTTGATTTATCGGAGATATCTCATTAATTGAGTAAGTCGACGCAAACTTTTCGAAAATAACGGTGGCCAACAAACTTAGCAGTTATCAGCTATGCGACTTACACTACAAAACCCGTGGAGCCACCCATATATTAACCCCTTGAGGGGCGATGGGATATATTTTATTCCACCTACGATTAATGAAGACTTGCACCAGAAAAAAATTATGAAATTTTACTTTTCTAACTTTGGTGGAAAAAAAAGCCGTAAAATTGCTTTTCTTTATTTTGCAATAAATCTTTATACAGATTTCGGTGTGAGTTTGACATTACAGAAACACAAGTACTTGCCCCTCCAGGGGTTAACACAGTATTGAACATTTTTAGCTTTTTCATTACCACTAAAATTTAAGAGAACATTTTCGTTTATTTAATCGGCGAAATATGAAATTAACCCTAGAACTACCGGAAATTTTACTCAAGTTTTATAAAAACATTCTACACCAGAATTTTTACTTAAAACTATTTAATTTGTTCATTTAACTTATTATTGTCTGATTTATACATTTAGTTTGTTTTGAAGAAATTTCTGGTTTGAATAAATATTTTGAATGTACATGTCGGGTCCAATGGACCCGTCTGGTAGACGGAAGGTTAAATAGGTCAAAAATTTCTTTTACATTTTAGTGGTAAAAAGCGTAAAAGTTGGCAGCTATAGTATTGCTGTAGACTGGCCCACTCAAATAAAAATGAGTCTCATCACCCAAAAATTTTCGAAGGCCATTTATTGCCGATTTCTATTGCGGCATGAAAAGTTAAGACGAAGATTAATCACTTAGTATGTGTTTCATAGATGTTGAACAAGACTAAATGACACGAAACTTGTATTAACCCCTTGAGGGGCGGTGGGATATATTTTATCCCACCTACGATTAATAAAGATTTGAACCAGAAAAAAATTATTAAATTTTATTTTTCTTACTTTGGTGGAAAAAAAAAAAAAAAAAAAAAGTCGTAAAATTGCTTTTCCTTATTTTGCAATAAATCTTTTTGCAGATTCCGGTGTGAATTCGACATTACAGAAACACAATTACTTTCCCATCAAGGGGTTAAGTAAAAGTATTTTCCGTACGATTTTCCTGACTGCAAGCATAAAGCGGCTGTTCCACTAGTCCACTTTTTGTACTCCATTAACCCTAGAACTACCGGAAATTTTACTCAAGTTTTATAAAAACATTCTACACCAGAATTTTTACTTAAAACTACTTAATTTGTTTATTTAACTTATTATTGTCTGATTTATACATTTAGTTTGTTTTGAAGAAATTTCTGGTTTGAATAAATATTTTGAATGTACATGTCGGGTCCAATGGACCCGTCTGGTAGACGGAAGGTTAATTTCAGAAGGAAAATGTCAGTGGAAATTTTTTTGCAATATTTGCAAAACAAATAACCTTCAAGGTGCGTTTCTTCAAAATTTGCAAGAGAAAACTAAAAAGAAGGTTATTCTATGAAAAAACTTGTATTCAAAATTTGGACTAAGTGAGAGGCCTGCATCAGATATATCGGTTTAATGAGCACTTGCGCGAACGCTTGGATCAGTGCTAGCAGTCGCAACTTTACTCAGCCGTTTGGCACTGCTCTTCAACTGCGGGCTTTAACTCCTAATGATGCTTTTTCCTTGAATATAATCTGGAATATTCTTAATAATAGTTCTCAATACTTCAAAGGACATTTGACTGATAATCAGAACTTTTAAATGAAAAATTGTGAACAAAATACTGAAAATGTTGCAGTGTAAAGACAACGAGTGAAAAACTCTGATATAAGGATGGACACATCGTCGGTACCATGTCTAACTTTCCATTATGAAAAGAGAGTTGCCAGTGGGCTACTTCTTTTAAATTCAGACTTCTTCCTTAGCACCACTTTTTTGTAATTTTAAAATTCGCCTTATTTAATTGCAGATTTATTAAGGCAAAAACTACGGAATTTTACCATTTCTAAAATGTGGTGCCAATCAAGAAATCTGAATTTTAATAAAGTAGCCCACTGACAACACTGGACTCACGCATTAATGATTTTTTTTTCTGAAAGTTTTCCCTCACCGCTTGCTATTTTCGAAAAGTGGTATTCGTCATATTTAATGACAGAAAATCTGGGATAAATTAAAGTGAAGATTTGTATTATAAAAATGTGGTAATTATTTTTTTAGAGAAACGAGCCGCGAGCCGTTTCTATTATAATGTGTAAACACCTTTTAATGAGTCACACACTTCACCACCTAGTATTCTTTACCGATCACACACTTCACAAGTGTAAAGAAAACGAGTGAAAAACACTGATGGTCGCATCGTCGGTATCATGTCTAACTGTCCATTACGTAAAGATAGTTGCCAGTAGACCACTTCTTTTAAATTCAGATTTCTTCATTAGCACAAATTTTTGAAATTTTGAAATTCGCCTTATTTAATGACAGATTAATTAAGGCAAAAACAACGGAATTTTACCATTTCAAAAAAGTGATGCCAATCAAGAAATCTGAATTTAAAAAAATAACCCACTGGCAACTCTGTTTTGATATGGATAGTTTGAAATGGTACCAACAACATAATAACTGAAAATCAACAATGAATCCAATAGTTATGGACTGTTTAGTCTTTCAATTTAACCCTTTCAGGTGCAAAGAACTGCTGTTTCTAAAATTTTAACATGATTGAATGACACCGGGATTTATGACAAATTTATATGAAAGTAAGTAAAAGCTTTTATTTGCACACATTATAAAAAGAAAAATTTAATTCCTAAATTCTGGTACCAATGTGACATTTGGGAATTAAAATTAATTAGTATATATAATATCCCGTTGCCCTTCAAGGTGTTAAATGAAATTACTAACTAGGAATATTGGATAATACATTTTGCCTGAATTCATTGTAATTATTCTCTAGTTTTCAAACATGACAGCACAAAAGTCTTCACTTTCGGCGACTTTTGATAATTATTCACTTTATGTGAACTTTATGTAATGATTCACCTCTTTCTGTTTTCACAAGTTAATAAATGAAATTTGATTTCATTAAGTTCATTGCTTTTAGCAGCAGTTTCCTCCAAGCAGGGAACGTTGTTTTACGGATACCCTGTATTTATTTGAAGTCTGAACTAGAATGTCTGAAATGTATATACAGGGTGTTTCAGAAAGGACTACCCAATTTTGAAATGACATAACTACGAAACAGTAAGAGACAGTAAGGAGAAACAAGTGGTATGCTGGACAGACTGGTCTGAAATTTGTTATACACCAGTTTGCAAAAATAGTTCCAAGATTGGTTAATACGTGGCCGCACAAACACATGAAGCTTTAACCCCTTAAGGATCGCTTAATATTTGGAAAAACCATCGAAAAAGTAGCTATTTTTTTATTGCAAAAAATTGAATAATTATAAGGTTTCCAAATAAAATATGCAATTACTTTTTTTGGGCGAAAAAAAAAGATGTTATAGAACAAATCCACATTTGTAGAAAAGCCATCATGCGAGAATTCTGCGTCTTAATTTTTTTTATACCATACAACTTAATGCAAATAAGACTATTATTTTTCACATCTTAGATCTTTATGCATCATCATCACACAAATTTTAACCAATAATATTTGAAATAATCTATATTCATTAAATGTTGATTATTGATATTTTTTTTGAGTGTGATATATTTCGAAACATACACTACAAAGTCTAACATCACAATCAGCGTCAAACACTAAACCCAGGCGCAAATATTCAAAGACTTCATACGGAAATGCCAGCTAAATTTTTCTGGTTTCAGAAGTTTTTCCAGCAATTAAATCTCCAGACCAAAAAATGATGGGCACGAGAAATAACGAACGACACCTGAGCCCGTGATATTGACGGGAGCGGGAATTAAGGGGTTAAATATTATTTAGAACCACAGAAAATTCATTCGTGAGTCTGTTTCATTGCTGGCACATGTAAGGGGGTTTTATCGAATCAGTTATTATACAGATATTGAAGAACATGATGTCGTATTCCTTGGAACAACATTTTTTTTGTACTGGAATAGCACCGATGACATTGGTATGGATTGGCCTACATATTCTCTGGATCTCAATCTATATGACTTCTTCTTACTTTGTGTTTCTTGAAAGACACTGTTTACTCTAACAATCCTCAACTTTGGAACAGCTTGAACAATTCATCTGTGAAGCATGTGTATCCGTTTCAGTAGAGACATTGCAACGAGTGACTTCAAAATTTACCCACCTCCCCCTGAATCTAAGTTTGAGCGCTGACACAAAAATGGCGGCTGCCGAAATCAGATTTTTTGCAACTTGGATACGGCCCCTTAAATACTTGTACCAATATTTTTTTAAAGTTTTTTCCGCTTTATTTTTCGGTGATTAAGGGGTCTTGTACCTTTTAAACGCGTCGAAAATTAACGAAAAACTTCAAAGTTTGAATTAATTTATCTTCAAAACCTTTTTATGTATAAACGTGAAATTTTGGATATTGATTAAACAGATTGTGCTTTGTAATATACTACCAACAAAAATTTATTAACCCTTTACAGAATTTGTGTATTGTTGAAATCAAAATAGCTCTTTTTTTACCCCATAAGTCATTGCGCGCATGATATCTTGAGAAAGTATGTATGGATTGTCAAGAAATTTGGTAAATATACTAAACAAATATGTGTGTTTAAAATGATCTATTTTTAAGTATTTACAATGGTAATATTTTTAGTTATGACTATTTTTATTCATTAAAAATACAAAATTTTTATTTTTTTTTACGAAAATATTTTTTTATATAGTTAATGAAATAATTTTAGACTAAGAGTAGATCATTTTAAACACACCTATGTTTAGTATCTTTACCGAATTTCATGCCAATCCATAGATACTTTCTCAAGATATCATGCGCGCAATGACTTATGGGGTAAAAAAAAAGAGCTATTTTGATTTCAACAATACACAAACTCTGTAAAGGGTTAATAAATTTCTAATGGTAGTATATTACAAAGCACAATCTGTTTAATCAAATATCCAAAATTTCATGTTTATATATAAAAAAGCTTTGAAGATAGACTAATTCAAACTTTGAAGTTTTTCGTTAATTTTCGACGCGTTTAAAAGGTACAAGACCCCTTAAACAAGTCAGAGAAATCTTTAATAAAATACTGGTGTCCACATTTAAGGGACCTTACTTACGTTAAAAAAAATCCGATTTCGGCAGCCGCCATTTTTGTGTCAGCGCTCAGGCCTAGTATTCAGGGGGCGGTGATTTACCCTTCGGTTACGTCATGTTATTGCTAAGCCAGGTGACATATCGAAACCATTATATTGTGATTTGACGTTGTCGGTCTACGAAGCACAATTCTCGACAATATTTCAAAGACACTGCTCTATGACTGCAGCGCCCTCTGATGTCCAGTCTTGGAACTATTTCTGAAAACTGGTGTATAACAAATTTCAGACCTGTTTGTCCAACATACCACTTGTTCCATCTTTCTGTCTCTCCCTGTTTCGCAGTTATGTCATTTCAAAGTTACGGATTCCTTTCTGAAACACCTGTAGGTGAAATATTTCCAGAAATTTAGCTAAAATTAGCGTGATTTCATTTAAAAGTCATTTTTAACATATTTAAAAAGAATAAATTTAATTTCCCCTAGAACAGATTAACATTTCTTAAGAAATACATTCATACAGATTTAGATTTTACAGTATGGAAATCATATTATTATCTAATGTGCGGCACAATTGAAACTATTTTAGAATTAGTTTGATACAGTGTTATTCTTTGTTTAATTTAAATAAGCTATTTAGCTCATTTAATTAGCAAAATAAACTTCTAGATTAGTTAAAAAAAAACGTGTTTTTTTTTTTTTTTTTTTTTTTTTTTTTTTTTTTTTTTTTTTTTTGCTATTAATTAAATTGAAATGCATCGTAAAAAAAAAAACAAAACATATAAGTAAGAATATAAATGATGATTTCAGCTTCTTTTCGTGATTTAAGTTTCATTTCAGTCACGTCTTCAGCCCAAGAAAATGCTGCTCGTGATAATTGCACAAATGATAATTTATCTGAAATCTGAGTATATACAGTGGCTCAAAAGGATTTTCAGAGCTAAAATGCGATATGTGAAATCGTTTCTAGAATAATAAGTGCGTCAAATTGTTAAGGTTTATTTTTTTACTTTTTATTTTAAAATAAGAAAAAATAATTTATTGTCTCGCTTTAAACCGAAAATTTGCATCATCACATTCCTTCAGCTAACAAATGCGAAGTTGCGTTGAATAATAAAAAAAGGTTTAATAAATGTGAAAGCTGTTAAAAAACGGTAGTAAAATCCCACTAATCTGTAATTATTGAAGATTTGAAAAAGTGATAGCTAATGAAAATCCTGTTTCTTTATTGTCCTGATATTTAAATGTTATTTATACAGTTTTATTGACCCATTAACGACGAGCCTACTTTACACTTCTTTTAATTCTTCGACATCAGTTTTTGCCACTTTGTAATTTGGATTTATTTAATCGCTCAAACTCTGAGATTAAATAATATGAAAATTTCCAATCTAAAATACTGGTATACAAATTTGAAAATTTTGTTCGCTTTATTTGGCAAGTTTTCTTGCCAACCGGCTTTAACCCATTAACCCGGTTGGTACGAAAATCTGCCATTTAGGTATTACGAAAATTTTAAATATGAAAACCAGTATTTTAGCAATGAAATTTTCATATTACTTAATCTCAAACTTTGAGAGATCAAATAAGTTAAAATTACAATATGGGAAGACTGATGCCAACTGGTGCCTAGGTATTAAAAATGTGTAAATGAAACTCGGCATTAATGGGTTAATGAGTTAAATTTTTTTAATTGTTCGTTAACCACTGGCCACTTTAATAGTTTTTTAACCCATTACCTGCTATTGGTGCGTTTTCTCAATATTAAAAATAAGTGGGTATTTCTTAAATTAACTATCGAACTAATACTATTTTTGAATTTAAAAAAATAGCCTTATTTAAAAACACAATCTTATACCATTAAATAAAGCGAATATTATCTTTAAAAATTTGTGGTGGCGAACTTTTTTTTTTTTTTTTTTTTTTTTTTTTTCAGCAAAAAAGTTGAAAATTCCTTTCTTATAGTTCCGGCAATTAATTAGTTAATGTGTTGTTTCTAATTATTTTTGTTCAGCACTACTTTTGATGACAAACTTTATTTACATTAATTAATAACTGAAATTTTGAGATTAGATAAGCTGAAATTTTCTGTGCAAAAATACTGGTCTCCAATTAGAAACAACACATTCCGACAATAAAAACTGGATGCTCGTGTCTGATTCGAGCATAGCAGGCAACTGCTTAATCCTCTCGCTGCGTAATTATTTCATCGAAATAGCTTAAAAAATTGCGTATTTATGGAATTTTTATTCTTTTGTCACTGGTTTTTCAAAACAAAAATTTTTAACTAATTTAATCGGGAAAATGCTCCGATTAAATAAGGCAAATTTTACAATAAAAAATAACTGTTGGGAACAATCAAGGAGGGTTAATTAGGAGGAAAAAATGCATCCCCGATAAAACTTCGGGTTACGCAGCGAGAGCGTTAACCCTCTAATGCCCACGGCAGCATACGAGGACGTATCAATAAGCTTTTACCCTCACATAGGTGAAATAATTGGTGAAATTTATGATATTGCTTTATTTTATTAGCCCTTTTCTGTATAGTCAGCGTGCACAGTGATACATTTGTACAACCAGTATTTCAAAGAGAGAGGGATGATGTATTTCATGCAGCGGGATAGTAGACCCAAAGAGGAACATTTTTCTAACTTTTATCGACCCCCCACATGTGACACATTTTTGGAATGGCCTGTGACCACTTATTCATGCTATGCACCTTCCAAGTCCCGCCCCCCAAAATTTGCCCTCCGGGGGCACTTTTCTACATTTGGCGGACATCATTCATGTTATGTATGTATAAATTAGTTAAAGTAGTATGAATAAAGTAGTTATGTATAAATTAACATCTCGTGTGTATAAATTATTACAAGACATTCTCTCACATAAAATAATACAGAAATTGTAACATTTTTTCATTCTTTATATTCTTGACAGTTGCAAAGCCGCTTTGTTAGCCTCTTTAAATCATATTTATTAACTACACTTGACTCTTCAAATTTCGAAGGTGGATGAAAATAGATTGGTATCAATGGCGGATTAACATTGCAATTCTAGGATTTTCTTCGATATCATGACATTTCACAGAAAGCAAATGTATTCTGTTAGAGATTTTGTTAAAAGATATTAATTATTTTTCAAACTAAGAACAAAAATTTGCATTGGGCTTTGTGTGAGGAATCCCGAATTTATGATAACATAAGTTATTTCCCCCCCAAAAAATCTGCTTAAATTGGAATGTATTTTTATGTTTCAACACTTAAATTTCTGAAACCATTTCCGATACATCCAGTATATCAATATACATCTAACTAATACAGGATTCATTCGTTTGAGGTATTTAAATGCCACATTTTTTGTAAAGTAATGTTTGTTTTCTTCAAAGAAGAAATTCTGCATTTAAATATGGCAATCCTTACTTTACGAAAAATCTGGTATTTAAATCCACCGAACTTCCCGAGGCATACGAACTCTTCTATATGTCGCTTAACCCTTTGTGGCTCAGTGTTCCATTACATGGAACACCTAACTTGATTCCCAAATTCCACAATGACACCGGAATTCTGGCATAAATATTTTCCGTTTATAATGTATGGAAAAAAAAGCTTTTTCTTATTTCCAAATAAATTTGCACGTAAATTCTTGTGTCATTCAATCATTTCATCATTCTCGCAATGAAAGTGCTCTGCACCGGAAAGAGTTAATACATGCGTACGGGTGTGGGCCTGTCTGCCAATTTTACGCAGAAATTATATGCTGGAATAGTACTACTTAAAAATAAGCATTGAACAAGCAGTTTTTAAAACATAGCATACATAAATGCTATGTAAATAATAATAAAATATGTCGTTATACGTCTTATTAAACTTAAAAACTCACATAATGCTAAGCAGTGGCGGCTCGTGAGTGCTTTTTTGGGAAGTACTACAGTCGTGGAAATAAAAAAAAGTAAGCACCCCCTACTAACTCCTCAACAAATTATCGTAGAAGAAAGTTACTGGTACTGAACGATTGGAAATAATGTCTGCTTTTAAATGATGTACATAAAATTTGCTTAGGAGGCCATCTACACATTAAAACGAACCATATCTTTGTTTTTTTCAATAGCAGTACACAATTTTGACAGCATAAATTAACCCTACACCGTTCAATTAGTCTAAAAACAAATTTTTATGCAATTCGTACCATAAGTTTCCGAGAAATTAATTATTTTAAAACGAGCGTATTTTAAGGGCTAATTGAAGTTCGGAACTGGATTGTTAACCGAGAGAGCTCCTTTCTTGATCAAGACACCTTAAGCAGTCAATTAAGACTGCTAGATTACAGGACATCATAAGACATTTCAAAATATTTAGTCACTTCTATCATAGACGGCCACTTAAACCATCATTTTGCCATTTTTTAAGCATAATTTGAAAACTACTTGGAAGAAAAATGCGAAATTTTGGATTTTCATAAAACAGGACATAATAAATCTGAATCCAAAAATAAATATAGGTTGCAATTCATATTTTTTTTATGTAAATTTCATAATTCATATCAGAAAGTTATAAAAATTGCAAATTATACGTATTTATGTTTGAGTATATTAGTATTATCGCTACACAAAAAATTAAAACATTAGGATCATAATTTCAGAAGTTATAAATAAAAATATGAAAATGTAATTTAACATTAGAAGCACTAAATTTTGAATGTTTATAATTCAAAAACTTATCATTCAAATGACTTGAAATTTGGTGTTTAGCCATTGTTTGAACCAAACATTTGAAATATCTCGTTAAAATTGGGTATTGCCATTGAAAAAAATGAAGTTTGGATTCGTTTTAATATGTAGATGGCCCTAAGCAAATTTTATATACATTATTTAAAAGTAGTTCAAATAGTTCCAATCGTTCGGTACCAGTAACTTTCGTCTACGATAATTTGTTGAGGAGTTAGTAGGGGTTTTTTGCTTTTTTTTTTTTCCCCACGAGTGTACATTAAATGCAGGGCTGCAAAATTTATTCTTTTCTTACCATTATCCTTTAAAAGAAGTGTTTGCCTTGTTTAATATCAAAACGTTCGACCAATAAATAATGCAAATATCTCTTTAAAAAAGTAGTGGTAAGAGAAGAATAAATTTGGCAGATATACATTTAGTGGCCCATAAAACAACCCTGTCGCGAGCCGTCACTGGTGCTAAGACAGGAAAAGATAATTAACCCCTTGCACGCTGTTGTCACCGCTGCGGCGACATAAACTGTCTTTGCAAAATTTGTTTTTGGAACCTGTAATACAGGAAAATAAAACTTGCCTTATTTAATCAGAGCATTATTGAAGTTGTGTACATGAAAGAAACTTCTTTTTAAAAAGTGGTGCCGACCGAATAATATTTATGTAAGATACGCCGGAGTCCGATGGGTTAACTTTCACTAACACATAGAGACATATATATTATTGTTCGAGTGGAAACTGCGTCGATTTTGAATAATATTAGTCCAAAAAGCAGACAAATGTTAGTTGATATCTGAAGGACATTTTACAGAGCTGCCAGCTATCGGAATTTTTAATACCAGTATTTTCTTACAGGAAATGTCGCTGTATTCAATCGGATAATTCTGATATTAATGAGAACAACAGTTTTTAGACGAAAACACTCGTATTCAAAAATCCGGGGACATGGCAGCTACGATTTCAGCATTTAAAAGTAAATTACAATCATAGACATCCAGAATTTTTATTTAATAATTGAAGACAAATAGGTACCGCGACTTAAGAAGTAACATTTTATCAAATAAAATTTCTGGGTCCAAATATCACTATTTGACCCGTGGATTATGGGCCGAAAATTGCAGTTATTCTTTTTTTACAAAACCATTGGTTTAAAAGTTTACGGACACTGAACACCACTATTTTTTATAAGTAATTTTCACTGAATTTAATCACAGAAATCCGTGAATAAATAAATCGAAGTTTTACAATAAATGAATAGTTGTATTGAATATACTTTAAATTTCAAACCGCTGAAACCTAGCTTATAAAAACAAAATTAGGTGCAATGCGAAGACAGAGACGGGCAGTGTTGCCAGATTGGGGACTTTTTTTAACTTAGATTATTTGACTGTCACCACTATTTTAAAATAGTATAATTAGCCTTATTTTTCAGAATTTTCAATCTATTTTTAAGTAGGTCGAATATTTCTATTTTAAAAAACAGGGGTGACAATCAGCAATCTGGGGATAAAAAACTCCCCAATCTGGCAACACTGGTGACCGGGTAATTTTTAAGGGATTTTTATACAGATTTTTAGTCAAAATTACTTATTTAGGGCTGGAATATCCAAACTTTTTGCTTGAAAATCGCCTGTCACTAGCTTTCCTAGTAAAGAATTTCGCTTTATAATCCCTTTATCTAATGATGGTACATGTAAGTACAATTAAAATAACTTGTTATGAAATTCCTTTAATACACCGATTAGTTGTAATACAGTTTAGAATGAGTTACAGATACATTAATTTATCTTGTTCTAAAAGCTTTATTTGTTACACAAAACAAAAATATTTATAAAAGGATGATTTCTTTTGCCTTTGCTTCTTTTCAGCTTTCTTAGCGTTGGGGGAGTGGGGAGGGAATTTTTTAATAAGGGAATACTTCTGTATTTCTATTGTAAGAACATTATATTTGTACATTTCCTAATTCTACAAAATACTAAGAAAAATATTTAAAATAAAAGATTTGAGTGGGGCTATAAATATTGCACAAAATCCGCATAAATTCAAATTCTATTAATCCTTTTAATCCTTCAATCCTTCTCAATCATTCAATCCTTCTAAAATCCTTCAAAGTTTTATTAAATGACTAGCAGACCCGCCCGGCGTTGCCCGGGGTTTGTAAATAATAACCTTAAACAAAACTTAAGTTTGCATGATATTATATCTTTGGAAATTCTTTTAAATGAACCTAAATTCGGAGGCTCCATTGCCTTCCGCGGCGTCTAATGTGTTCTCATCAAACTTCTATCCGAACGAACCTGTAATCTAGATCCCCACTGCATATGGCAGCATTTACCGGAAGTGCCCGCACGTGCCAGAGACAATCGAAAACCAAGTTGAGTGAGCCAAACCTCGTAGGAATCAAGCTCACAGAAAAAAACAAAATGCGCCATTAATGTTAGAAAATGTTAGTAACTAAAGTCTAAGAAAAAATTTCATAATACAGAAAGTAGCTGAATTGCAATCTAAGTTTGAGGAAGCAAATCCCATTGAAATTGGGCCCTTAAACCCGAGGAAATAACGCGCCACCAAGCGGTTTAAGAAGCCTCCTCACCTTGTAAATTTCATGAATCACTGTTAGCATTAACACAATATTTAATAAACGGATGAAATCCTTTCTCTAAACTAACCTTTAAAGTAACGCGATTTTTAATTAACGGCTGTAGTGAGTAGACGTAAGTTATTGCTGAAAAAGGAGATTAATGTTTGAAAAAGGGTGTAGCTGAGATATAAAAAAAGACCGTGCCCTGATGGCCAGGGTCTTAACTGGAATGTAGTTGGGTATAAGAACATTTTTTAGGGGTTTCAAAGTAGCTGGAAGACGCTAAAACTATGTTAAAGAAAATTGCAATAGAATAGGATAGTTTTTAAAGAAGCGGCAACAAAGGCTCCATGAAGACGATTAATATTCAAAATTGGTGGTAGCTGAAGTCTGCAAATGTTTTTGTCGTTCATGTAGTAGCTGGAGAACCTAAGAAGTTGTTAGGAAAAAAAGGTCGTGAATCGGACCATTTTTAAGGGAGCTATAACAGTGACCAACTGTTAGTTGAGAGCAGGGCCCTAACATGAAAACATGTTTAAATGTTTTAGTACTTAACGTTTTAGATCTTCAATTAGTCAAAATTAATAATAGGGTATGAAATAATCATTAGAATAACATTTTAAAGAAATGCGCAAAAATAGGTTAAATGCTTAAAAAAGGGCCCTAGAGCTCCAATAAAAATATGAGGGTGTTGGTCTAGGGGGAAGAGTCCAAGACTCAATTTTAAAATTATGCAATGAGAAGGTAAAAAAATTAGGGTGTAAAAAATGCATAGCACACAAAAAGTTCAAGGGGCCCCGGATCGGGCCCTATAGGACCCTAAGGTGCCCCAGGATTTTAACCGGAATATAGAAACCGGAGAATAACTAAATGTAAAATTGTTCCAAAAATGAAGATCGGATTAAGAGAGGAAATTTTTTAATAATTTATGGTGCAAAAGCTTCAAGGGGCCTTGTACCGGGCCCCAAGGGGGAAGGGACTTAAGTGGTATGTAGTTTGGTATAAATACACTTTTTAGTAGTTTTATTGTAATCTGAAGACGCTAGAACTCTGTTAAAGAAAATTGCAAGGAATTCGGGTCATTTTAAAAGAAGATACACCAAGGGCCCTAAGAAGACGATCTATATTCAAAATTGGTGGTAGTTGAAGCTTGAATTATATATATATATATATATTTATTTATTTTTTGTCGTTCCTGTAATAGCTGGAGAACCTAAGATGTTGTTAGAAAAGAAAAGCTAGTGATACGGACTATTTTTAAGGGAGTTATAATAGGGGGCCCGAAAGGGGCCAACTGATAGTTGAGAAAAGGCCCTAACATGAAAACATGTTACAACGTTTTAGTACTTAGCGTTTTCGATCTTCGATTAGTTGAGATTAAGCATAGGGTACGAATTAATCATTAGAATATAATTTAAAAGAAATGTGCAAAAAAATTGGAGAAAGGCTTAAAAAAGGCCCTACGGCCCCAATAAAAATATGTGATTGTTGGTCTAAGGAGAAGAGTTTAAGACTCAACTTTAAAATTACGCATTGCGAAGGTCAGAAAATTAGGGTGTGAAAAACGCATGGCACACAAAAAAATTAAGGGGCCCTGGACCAGGCCCTACAGGACCCTATACGGGCCCATGGTCTTAACTGGAATCTAGACACGGAAATATAACTAAATGGATGAAGTATCCCGAAAATGAGGATCGGATAAAAAGGAAGCAATTTATTAACAATTTAGTGCACTAAAAGTTCTAGGGGCCCTGTACCGGGCCGCTTGCAAGGGTGCCAGGGTCTTAACTAAAATGTTGGAATGCGGTAGAAACTAAAATTAGAATTAAACCCCAAAACGAAGAAGATCGGATAGAAAAGAGGCATGTTATTTACAATTTACTGTACTAAAACTTCAAGGGGCCCTGTACCGAGCCCCTTGCAAGGGTGCCAGGTTCTTAACTGAAATGTTGAAATAAGGTAGAAACTGAAAGAAGAATTCACCCAGAAAACGAAGAGGATCAGATAGAAAAGAGGCATGTTATTAACAATTTAGTGCACTAAAACTTCTATGGGCCCTGTACTGGGCCCCTTGAGAGGGTGCCAGGGTCTTAACTGTAATGTAGAAATAGGGCACAAACTGAAAGGGGAATTCATCCCAAAAACGACGAAGATCGGATAGAAAAGAGGCATGTTATTAACAATTTAGTGCACTAAAACTTAAAGGGGCCCTGTACTGGGCCCCCTGCAAAGGTTCCAGGGTCTTAACTGAAATGCAGAAATGGGGCAGAAACTGAAATAAGAATTCGCACCCAAAACGAAGAAGATCGGATAGAAAAGATGCATGTTATTAACAATTTAGTGTACTAAAACTTCAAGCGGCCCTGTACTGGGCCCCTTGCAAGGGTGCCAGGGTCTTAACTGAAATGTAGAAATGGCGCAGAAATTGAAAGGATTATCACCCCAAAAACGAAAAAGATCGGATAGAAAAGAGGCAAGTTATTAGCGTTTTAGTGCATAAAAACTGAAAGGGGCCCAGGGGCCACGGCCCTTAAAAAATTAAAAATCCGAGCCTCAGGTGTATCAGTACCTGTCTTGGACTAATCACATCTGAATTTTCAGACTTCTACGTGCGGTAGTTTTCGCTAGCCATCGCACACAGACAGACGCACACACAGAGCGATTTATTCTTTTATTAGTATAGATTATGTATATCTTCTAATGTAGTTTAAACTATTAACGAAAAATGCTTTAGAAGATAAAA
Organism: Maratus speciosus; assembly: GCA_963932465.1. Taxonomy (NCBI): domain Eukaryota; kingdom Metazoa; phylum Arthropoda; class Arachnida; order Araneae; family Salticidae; genus Maratus; species Maratus speciosus. Next base: position 197,175,880 of record OZ010796.1, on the reverse strand, counting down.
TTTTCATGAATTCATAATTCAGTATATAAAGTGTTAAATCGCAAAATATGTCTTATTAATTGATCTTGTACCTTTTAACTCGCTGAATATAAACAAAAAACATTCAAAGTTTGAATTAGTGCATGTTCAAAGCCTTTTTATATGTCAACATGGAATTTTGACTATTGATTAAACAGATTTTACTGATATACTAGTATTAGAAACCATGGAAGTATTAATAAAGAGGAACTAACATATTCTTAAAATAGTGAAGCTTTAACTGTAACCGCTTTCGCAAGGGCTGTTTACCTCTGGTGAAAACTTCCACCAGTAAATTTATATAGAAATTTTCTCCGTATTTAATGGCCTTATTAATTCAAAATTTAAGTCGTAAATAATGGCAGAAACATATTTTAAATTTTACTGGTGTAGCTCTCTTTTGCGGTAGTCAGACCCTTCGCTTTCGCCATATTGTGGCAACCGGTGAAAGAAACCTACCGTAATTTTCCGCGTATACGCCGCAGCTCAGATAACTCGATTTCCTACCAGAACTTGTTTTAAATAAAATGTTACTTGCTTTTGCTTAACATCTATTTGACTTCATTTTGTAAATAAAATTTCCGGTATGAAAAAGACTTAACGAGGCCGCGGCGTATACGCGGGAAATTACGGTACTGTTTTACTAGTGAAATTTATACCAGTAAAAACAAATAGAAGTTTTTACCATATTTGTGAGAAAACATTTCCATGAATAAGACGCTTTATAAGACAACATTTTCTATTCAATTTTACTGGTGGGATGTTTACCCCGGCGGTATTCAGAAACTGTAGATTCGATTTAGAAAAATCAGCCGCCATCTTGTGACAACCTCCTCAGTTACTTCACTCGCAACTGGTAGATAGTGCACTATATGTCTCCTCCTCCTTATTCATTACTCCATTTTGGAAACTGACCTGTCTTTCACAGAATTTATCCATTACTGAAATTAAAATAGCTCATTTTTTTCTCCGTAAGTATGGATTGTTATAAAATTTGATTAATTAATAAAAACATATGTATTTTTAAAATGATCTACTCTTCGGTAAAAATTATTTTATTAACCATGTAAAAAAATATTTTTGTGAAAAAAAATCAAATTGTTTTATTTTTAATGAATAAAAATATTCTTAAATAAAAAATCTGGTCATTGTAAATACTTAAAAGTAGGTAATTTTAAACGTACAAATGTACTTATCATCTATTTCAAATTTTGAAGCAATCTATCACTGTAAAATAAAAACGGACTAAAAAACAGTTATTCTACTGGCAATCGAGACGCCCGTACTATTTCCGCATTTTAACGGAAATTTCCCGCCATAAATTCCATAAATCCGTATTTTTAAAGAATTTTTTCCCTATAAGTTACAGAAAATGTTCCGTTTTTCTGGAATTTATGGGGGGGGGGGGGGTTCTTTAAAATACGGAAATAGTATTGGCGTCTCGATTTCCAGTAGAATCTCCATTTTTTTTTAAAGTGATGCATATGTTCTCAACATAGCCAGCGCGCAATGACTTATAGAGTAATAAAAAGAATTATTTAAATTCAATAATTCATAAATTCAGTTTCTGATGGTAGTACATTAAAAAAATCTAATCTGTTTAAACAACAGTCAAAACTTCATGTTTATACATAAAACGGTTTTGAAGATACTCCAATTCAAACTTTGAAAGTTTTTGCTGATTTACGACGTATTTAATCCTTTTTCTATGCATTATGATCTACTGATATATTTTTCATTAATTTTTTTTTCAGTTACTACAATAAAAATTAAAGGATAAACATAAAAAGAAATACTCACCCGTGAGAAATTTAATTAATTAGAGGTAATTACATAAAGTGGTACTTTAAAGAACCGTCAGTAACGTGTTGCGAGATTGGAGAATTTTTTAATTCAGATTATTTGACAGTCACCACTTTTTTGAAATAGTATAATTCGCCTTATTTTTCAGAATTTTTAATCTATTTTTAAATAGGCCGAATATTTCTATTTAAAAAAAGCGGTGACAATCAACAATCTGGGGACAAAAAACTCCCCAATCTGACAACACTGGTTAGTACAGTATGACTAAAAAATCGTAACAGAAAACCCACAAGCTATTTCAAATGGCCACACAATTGTGGTAAAATATTTTCAATATAATAAGTATGTGAAATATAGTCTTTTTCATATTTATAAATAAAGTTTTTGGCGAATTCCGATGCCAATCATTTGTTTGAACACTTTAGCATTGAAAATGCTTTGCTTCTGAAAGGGTTAAAAAAACTATTTTTTTTAGGTTTCGAACTTGTTAGCAGTCCTTTAGTTATGCGACGTCTATATTCCAGTGACAACATGTTCTCTGGCATCTAGACATATTCAAGATATGAATGTACATTTGCAATTTCTAGCATAGCAAAACAGAGCCGGTGCCACACCTTTTCCGATTTCTTATGAAAAATAATTATGAAACAGAAAAGAAATACTGGGAAAATTATTATTACACTACATTATAGTAATTACATTTTAAAGCAGGTGAAAACGATGGATAACTACACAGACGAAAAGTAAACAGGAAGTTTTTCTCCAACACCCAGTGTATTGACGGTACTTATATGTACCACCGAGTAATTCAACTGTCAAATCAAATACATATACCGTTCACGTAAAATAGCTAGCCAAATGGTATTCTAAGAGCATAATGAACACATAAATAAATCCAACACTTATCTTATATCTTTTACTGTGTTTACTGTGTGCAGAAATAAAAAGACGAGCGTTACAATCTGTACAAAATGTCGGCAAAAAACACATCGACTGTTTCAAAGATGCAGTCTTTTCTCGCTACACAATAATAAACCTAGAACTGCTGCTGTCATATGTATCCGGATAAAATGGAGTTAAAAGAGTGTTTTTAAAAAGTAGGGGAGACCGGGGTTAGTTGTGCCAAGGGCAAGTTGTGCCATCGAGCTTCCTGACTGAGCCAGTAGGTTGCAGCACCTGTCGCGTCCTGTGAGTGAAGAGTGTGATTGTCTCAATGTGCTGCGTAAGTTTTGAAGTATAACGTTGCGTTGTTTTCGAGATAAAAAAATTTATCTTGTTTTCTATCGTAAAAGTAAATTTTGCGACCTACGTTGGAATCGTCATTGCCACTAGGGATACGATGGTATGTAAACTTCTCTAACATTATTTAAATGCTTATGTTTCGAGCTGTTATTCTATGTATTTCATTCGTTAATCATGCCAACATTTCGAAAACTAATGAATAAAGTTCAAAATGGCGTAACGCGGGGCTAGTTGTGACGAATTCTAAGAAGCACATTGTGACAGTGTCACTACTTACCCCAGCATCCTGGAAGCACTGTGTCAATATACGACATACCAGGTATTGTCAAATAATAAGCTAATACACCCCAGAAATTCTGGGGTGTATGAAATTCCCTTTAAATTTAGAGATGGGACCACCTCTTCCTATATTGGTATGACTAAACGTCGTTTTTTCGAAAGATTGCAAGAACATAAAAACGATTTGAAGTTTCATAAATTTTCTACAGCACTCTCAAGAAGCTACCATAAAGGACTCATTTCATTTATAGACTTTGACCATGCTAAAGTTATTTCCAAGCAAGTTATTCCGCGCAATGCTATTATTCGTGAATCGTTAGAAATTCGTCTAAGAAACCATGAAGTGTGTAATGATAATGTTTCCTTTCACATCCCAGAAATATGGCTTTCAATTTTGAAAAGTCAATGAAAATTCCACTTTTTTCAGCATTTCTTTCTTCGTTTGCATCTTTGGTTAAAAGATGGCGCCACTGAACTGTCTTTTTGGGAGTAAGAGGTTTCCGTTAGAAAGTTTTGTATTTTGAATTGATTTCAAAATGTAGCATGTAAAGAGTTTGTTGTCGATTTATATTTTGGAAAATATTTCTCCTGATGAAGGTTTTAAAGATTAAACCGAAACGTAGAGTTTTATGTTAAACTTGTGAATAAATTGTACGTTGGATAGCAACACCTATTTGTTTTGTATCGATATTACAACGTAAAGTCCTTTATTATTATTTAATTATAACATTATAAATTTAAACGACAGGCCGCTAAAGGTGAAGTACTTGTTAAAACAATAAAAATGATCATTTTTTTTGTCTGATTTTTATACGAGGACGTAAGTTTCAAAACTCGCCTTATCCAAAATTTAAAAATTCCTGTTTTCTCTATCAATAAAAAAATTTAAATTCAGATTTCTTGTTTGGCACCAATTTTTTGAAATAGTAAAATTCGCCTTAATTAATGACATATGAATTAGGGCGAAAACAAGGGAAATTTTACCATTTCAGAAAAGCGGTGCAAATCTAGAAATCTGAATAAAAATAAAAAATGTAGACCACTGGCAACACTAATTCATCTTGGATAGTTTGACATGGTACCGATGAAGTGGGTTTATTATCACTGTGTTCACTGGTTTATGAAGTATAGCAACCAGTGTAGGAAGTACACAGGGCCTGATTACTAATGGGTAAACTTCCACCTGCAATAAAGAATAAAGAGTCATTTATAATTTTCAGTAATTTTAAAAATCAGTAATTTTGCGTAAATACTGCGTTTAATTAAACGAAGATTTCGAATAAAATTTACTGATCGAAGTTTGCTCCGTTTGTAATGAGCACCTGGAAGTATGGACATTATATTATTGAAAAAATATGCATTTTTTTTTCAAAAAAGAAATATTAGATATAGGGGAGATAGGGGATGAATGGGACAATGGATGGATGGGGACATTCTCAATATTTCAGGCAATAAACAATTATTTTAAATTGCTTCCTATCCCCATATAAGGCTTTATCACAGTGTGCTTCAGAACTAAAAGTAGGACCACATTGCTGTTTTGATTTTCCTTCAAAGTTGCATTTTCTGAAATCTCTGCTTAAAAGTAAGTTTTTTTTTACATTTTAAGATGTGAAATATCTTATACAATATAAAAAATTATGCTATGTTGTAGTTATTTATTTTAAGGTTCAGTATCGATAATTAAAATGAATGAATAGTAACCATTGTGACAAAAGCATTTTTGAGGAAAAATGGCTGAGAAGGGAATATATGTATCATGAGGATGATTGGGACATTTTAAATGGGGATGAATGGGACATTCTCATTCATCCCTAGAGATGTTGAAAATTTTATTTATTAACTAAATAGTATTATATAGGTTGATAAATTAATAATTTACGTTAATTAATAGTATTAAATGGTATTATATGAGTTGTTATTGTTTATAATTTCTGAGTGTTATTTATTGTATTGTAATAATTACTAATTGATTATCAAAAAATTGGTACTAAAGCTTAATCAAAATTGATAAAATTGTTAAAAATAGTATATGTTTATTAATCAAATGGGGGAAATTATATTGAATTTTGAAATGTTGCACAAATAAATCCCCTCTCCTAAGAAATTGGGTCGATCGGAAAGTCGTGTCGTGTTGGGAGAATCAATTCGTACCGAAAAATTCTATCATTTAATTATTAGACATTGATTCCGATATCTAATGTTTAATAATTACCGGGCAGAATTTTCCGGTAAGAATTGATTTTCTTACACGACAAAAATTTCCGATCGACAGATTAATTTCAGTTCTGCATGTTTCTAAGATACATTTAATTAATATTAATTAATAAGTTATGATTGAAAATTATTAGTTATACCATATTTAAAAGACATTTTGCACTTTCATTTCAAATCTAAAATGCCTCATAAGTGGGAAAAAAGAATAGATTGATAGTCGAAGTCTGCATTAAAAGTTAAAACTGCAATAAAAGATGTTATTGAAAAAAACATATCGATTCGTGCCGTAAAATTATATATTACAAATATAATTACATATAAGGTTATAATTATAAATTTTAATTTGGTAAAATTGAATACAGGGAGGAAAACCTTTGTGCCCCATCCTTCCCTATTAGTGTCTCATTCATCGCTGCTGTGGGGATGATTGGGGCAGGGAGGAACGTTTTTTTGATTTCATAATATTTTTCTGAATAAATCATAATCTAGAATAAATATTGTTCATATATGTTGTCAAATACCTAATGTATGAAATGTGATACATAATACTGATAATAACTTTAAAAAAAATATATTTTTGTGAATATGTTCCATTCATCCCCCATCTCCCCTACAAAATAATTTTATAATATTCAAAATTAACATGGGAGGTTTTCAAATATTTTCATTATATTAATCCAATCCACTACAGCTAATATTCTTCTTTCATGAACACGAACGTTTTACTCTATTTTTTATGTTCGATAGAGAAATCTTTTACGAAACTATTATGTAGTTCTAGCAAGTAATTACACTGGTCCGCAAAACTTAAGCAACAATCATAAAATGCTATTTTTCAAGCACGCGAGTACGCAAATAAAATAATATAATTCAAATAGGTACTATCACTACATCGCAACAAGTCGATGTGACATCTCCATCAAGTCACACATGGTCATAAGTGTCAAAGTCACTAAGGTGAAACAAAATAATATGGGATCTTTCATCCGCTTCTTTATTAATCTCAGATGATCGCCATATAGTGACTCCATTGAAAAATCACCGTGACTGTTGCATTGTGAAGAGTGACGAGGTGGCATTGCAATTAAGTCACCTTGTGATTCTCATGTGACTGTCATTTAAAGACTCAATTCTGAAGTCTCCGTGAGATTTCATTATGATGAGTCACCAAATAACTTTACAATGAAGTCACATGGTGACTTTCATATGACCAGGACACTACTGTGAAGTCACTGTTGCGTTCCTTTGTGAGAAGTCACCAGATGATTTAATTTTCTGTCGCTCGGGAATTCGTCAAAAAACAGCTATTATGATGACTTTACAATGGAGTCTCCAAAAGACGGTCACACGAGAGTCACAAGGTAACTTCATTGTAAAAGTCACCTGGTGACCCGTCAAAATCCAGCAGTCATGGTGTCATCTCAGTGCAGTGACCAAAACAGAGTAATAATGAGACGAATGAAAGATATCACATTTCAGTTCATTGTAATGAATACGACACTTGTGACCATTTGTGACTTCAAGGACAGTTCACATCGACTGGCCGTGTTCGTATGGTAGTACCTATTTTCTACACTTTCTGTTCATAGAATTTTCTTTTGAGTACTCATGTATTCAGAAAATAGCATTTTGCGATTGTTGCTTAAGTTTTTCACACCAGTGTATAATAATTCGCATAAGAAACTTGTACAGCAAACAGCTGTATACTTTATCCATCCAGAAACCAAAAATCATTTCACATTATTCTAAACAAAAAGCATTTCTTAAATTACCCATGTACTAGAACATCTTTAACTGATTTATTGATTATTTTTATCTATAGTGTATAAAAGAAATCCCATTTACATGATTTTCTATAAACAGTTACTCCTTTTAATTCTACTGCAGATTTAAACTTTTTCTTCAAAAAACTTCCAGATTTATGTTCTCTCAGATTAGTTCACTTATGCCATACATGTTTTGAAAAAATATATATAAAGATTTTCTCATCGCTATTTTTAGAATAATGTAAATATTTTAATAAAACCTACAAAAATATAATGTTTTATGTAATAGATTGAATCTGAAATTCTAGCAATACATCTGTATTTTTTTTATATATCGGAGCATAAGTTATACTCACGCTTTCTATTTCGTACGTGATGAAATTTATTGATATGAGTTTATTTAAAAACTGAAGGAGAACCTTTTTTACATAGATTTTTCTTCGCTTTTAGAGTTAGACATACATCATGTTTAAAAAAGATGATAAAATCGTAACCACGAATGCTCAATGTGAGCAGTTTTACTTTAATTTTAATACATTGGTGACCGGAAATTTCGCATGAAATGCGCGTTTTAACCCCTTCAAAGGCGGTGGTTCATATTTAGAGCACTTAATTTTAAATTCCTAAATGCTGCTGAAAAATTTCCTTTTATTACGTACGTAAAGAAAATCTTTTACCAATTTTTTTTTTTTTTTTTTTTTTTTTTTAAATTCTGGTGTAAGTCAATCATTTTAGCATTTTTCGAATAGAAATGTTTTGTCCCTGAAAGAGTTAACACAGTAGATGCTCCTCCCTCTCCTAAAAATCTTTCTTAAATTGATTTCCTATGTAGAATTTTCAAGTTTATCTATCAGTAAATATCTTACAATGTACAGGTTTAATATAAAATTTCTTACGCTCTAAAAATATATGGAAAAATTTATATACCGTAATTTCCGGCGCATAATCCACGGATCAAAAAATTCTGTTTTGACCCAGAAATTTTATTTGATAAAATCTAACTTTTTAAATCGCGGTAAATATTTGACTTTAATTATTAAATAAAAATTCTGTGTCCGAATAAGATTGTTTGATCCGCGGATTATACGCCGGAAATTACAGTAAATGCATTTTCTGTAAGGTAAAAGCAATAATGATGTTCGTTTCAATAAAAAACCCACCCCCTTAATACAAGGCCTATGCGCTGACACAAAAATGGCAACTGCCGTAGGCGGGTTTTTTTCAGCATTTGTATGGTCCCTAAAATTTGTACACCGGTATTTTCTTAAAGGTATCATCGTCTTTATTTCATTTTTAAAAATAAGGTGAAGGAAGCTTTTAGAATTTACTGGTATTAAAACTCAATGGGCAGTACAAACGCTGAAAAAAATCCACCGACGACAGAAGCCTTTTTTATGTCAGCGCGTAAGCCCAGTGTTCAGATGGCGGTGATAAAAACGAGAATTCTCGTGTTTGGTCATCAATGTGTTAACACATTTTCATCATTATAGCATATATGCATTTATTTTAGGAATTACTTTTTTCTTCAGAAATTCCGATTTCATACCAGAAATCCGAAAAAAGAATTTTTAATTTGTATAATCACGAAACGGCTGTCATTAGTAAAACAAAAATAACTATTCAGAATTTCTGGTATGAATTCGGAATGTCTAAATAAAAAAGAAATTGTTTGAACGTACGCTAATTATGCAAGTGTGAAACTCTTTGAACTCTGGTGGGAGAATTTCTTTCCACTAAATGATAATCTCCAAATGTCACAATGCCACCGTAATATTCTACCAAATTTATTTGAAAATAAATTAATGCATTTTTTTCCGTGTGTGTGTGTATAATAAACCGAATTTTTTGTTTGCAAAACACTGGTGCCAATGTGAAATTTGGGTATTTTAAAGAAATTCACCCACCAGGAGCTTAAAGGGTTAATGGAATGTTTCCTTTATTATTTCGTGGTAGAAAATTTTAATTTCTGCTATTAAACAAAGGATTACGCATTCTCAGATATTAAGCATAAATTTTCAAACTAGAAAAAGTAATTCCAGACGTCCTGGAAATTCAAAGTACGTACCCACCTTGTATTTTGAACTTGCCCGCTTCATAGAAACTGTATTTAGCCAGAGGTGTTAAACTCTCACTAATCTTCCGTAATATGTGATTGAATTTAATCCAGTTTAATATGTTTCGCGCTAGAATATTTTTTTAAAGAAATTATATTAAATATATTCGAAGTAGATAAATGAAATTAAATAAATAATGTTTCATCAAATAAATTTTCGGTTTTGAATCGAAGTTAAACTGTGTCAAATCAATGTCCCTATTACGGTAGGTTGGTGAAAGCTTGGCGCCTCTTGTTTTAACATGTTTTAAAGTTGTAGGTGAGGTCCCCATATCTCACCCTATGTGATTGTTTTCTTCGGATTTATAAAGGACACTGCCAAAATAAAAATTATTGAAGTAAAAGTTATTTGAAAGACCTCTTTAGAAATGCCATGCAAACCATTGTTAAGAATACTACTGAAACAATTCTAAATGGAGCTGACAAATGTGCAGAACAAAGAAGAATAGATGATAACTAGTAAATCTGCAGGTTAGGTCCTTCAACGTCAGCTCTGCTAATCATTTTCTTTAGCCTCACTTTGCACAATATTTAACCCTTGGCACTCCTCGTGTGAACATTGTGAGCAGTGGTTTAAATAACCCATTGGTTCATCGAATGAATTGCATTCGTATAAGTGTGAAGGATTGCGACATCTTTAAGCTGAAATACAGCTTCAAAGACCAACAGACATTCGGTGCCGAAAATGTCCTGAAGTTTTCTAGTTCAGTTATTCCTAGCGCTTGCAAGAATGCGTTTTTTCGGAATAATCTGAATCGCTACAGATACGTGAAATGCAATTGCTTCGCGTATTCTGTTTACATCGAATGTTTAAATTGGACGCTCACCGGCCAATATAAAGTCGGTACAAGGACCGAGCCTTACCATTATCCTGTGGGATTCATCCAAGGCTTTCAAGGCACCGCGTTCTTTCTGAACTGGGATTTGGATAATAAATACGTACCTGCAACTCCTAGTGATGACCGTATATCTAGTGATTCTCATTCAAAAATTATTGTTGTATCTTCCAAGAGACCAAAAGGTTTTCGTTATAATGTGCCCGCTTTGGTTAGCCGCTTTCTTGACTGTGCTAAAGTGCTTAATGTATCTACGGACAAAGACGGAGGAGCATTCTTGGAGGAATGCTGTGGCCAAGGCAATTTTAGAGCTCCGAACAACTGGTTCGGCGCTTTACGTGATTTGTTTACGAAAGAGGACAAGAAACAAATAGCTCAGATATCTGAAGAATTGCCTGTGAAATTTAATTTATATGTTACATGTCATGTAGACTGTGCATTTAAAGGCTTCAAATATGTTTAAAAATGAAATATTGTGATATATGTTGTATTTTAAATTTTATTATTTAATAAATTCCTGCTCTAGCACTTTGAAACTTAAAATTTGTGTTTATTTATTGTGTTTTAAAATAAAAAACGAAAATGATTTTTTTGCAGCTTGCTAATATTAAAGAAAAAACAAAACAAAACAAAACAAAAACCTTATAATTGGACTTTGTACCGACGCCATCTTGGATTTTATATCTCCCGGACGACAAACGTGTTAGATGGCCGCCATCTTGGATTGCATAATCCCTGGACGTCCACCATTTTTAACGGCCGCCATCTTGGACGTTTACAGAATCTGATAAGCGGCTTGGACCCCTTCTTCTAAGATTAGTATTACCTTAGTTGGAAGATGTCCAACATCCAAGTGACCTTCGCACCGTCCAGATTCTGACGTCACGCCTGCATATCCCGTCCAATTTTCAGCCTGTTGATCACGTGACCAGTCTGGACTTCAGCCTTTTTTTTTCAGATTTTTTCGTGACGTAGGCTTCTGTTATTACGTTATCGTAATAAAGGACATGAGGACAGCGGGACAGTGCAAAATTTGTTTTTGGAACCAGTAAAAAAGGGAAATAAATTTTGCCTTATTTAATCAGAGCATTTTTGAAATTGTGCACTTGAAAGAAACTTCTTTTAAAAAAGTGGTGACGACCGAATAAAATTTGTGTAAGAGACGCCGGACTCCAAAGGGTTAATATCCAATAATCTACGATTAAAAAAATTTTTGTTATAGGTATATATAATATATTTATAAATACATAAGATTTCTTTGAAGTTACCGGATAAAAGAAGCGACAAATTAAACATGTTTTTATGCCACGATTTTTGGATGAATTGCTTATGCTTGTAATTTTTTCAGACATAAATGCACTTTTACATTCGTAGTTTCCTAATTATTTCCATTATTCCGTATATACCATATATTTTAAATTCACAATTTTCTATTGATTGTGCTATATCATGGCTGCAGCACATCTTGGATTTCATTGTATATATTTTTTATTGGATATATATTTATAAATACATAAGATAAGATTTCTTATATTTTCTTATACCAATATTTCATGCATTATTATTATAGTAGCCGTTAGTATAGACATATTTTTCATATCTGTTTAACATTAATATATAAAAACTCATGACACTTATTTTTCATTTAAAAAAATCTTTTATCTTGCTTTTTGTGCATATTAAAATCAAAAGTCATAATTTACTTTTTCCTTACTTTTCATAAAAAATTAAAACACATAATATAATACATAACAATATAATGCATCGTCTAATACCTTTTGGTTTTAAAAGAACATATATTCCGGTAGATTAAAAAAAAAAAAATGCTATTTAACAATATATAATGCATCGTCTAATACCTTTTGGGTAAATAGGGCCAAAAGGTATCAGACGATGCATTATATATTGTTAAATAGCATTTTTTTTTAAATCTACCGGAATATATGTTCTTTTAAATAAAATAAGGAAATGTGTTTTAATTTTTTATGTAAAGTAAGGAAAATGTAAATTATGACTTTTGATTTTAATATGTACAAAAAGCAAGGTAAAGGTTTTTTTTTAAATGAAAAATAAGTGTCATAAGTTTTTATATATTGATGTTAAACAGATATGAAAAATACGTCTATACTAATGGATACTATAATAATAATGCCTGAAATATTGGTATAAGAAAATATAAGTATATTACGGGCATTAAATAAGACAGTGATTTCTGTCGAAAAACACTAACTAAATACATAAGATTTCTCTGGAACTACTGAATAAAAGAAGCGACAAATTAAACATATTTTTATGCCACAATTTTTGGATGAATTGCTTATCCTTGTAAAATTTTCAGAAATAAATGTACCTTTACATTCGTAGTTTCCTAATTATTTCATTATTCCGTATATGCCACTTATTTTAAATTCACAATTTTCTATTGATTGTGCTACATCATGGCTGTAGCACATCTTGGATTTCATTGTACACTGTGATTTTATTAGGATAAGCATCAGTTTGGGGAGGTATTTTATGTTATCATAATATTCCAATAGCAATACTTAATACTTACCTGCCAACCGCGAAACATTTGAACCAAATGGAGAAGTTGAATAAATCTCAAGTACGACAGATACTTATGTAAATGTAAATTAAATTTACCATGCTTAACCATTAAATCTTCTTGTTCTTCAGATGTTTCCACTAAACAGTGGGTTTCCTCGACCCATAAAAATGATATCCTTTCCATCTTTCTCTGTCCAGAGTGATATAATCATTTAACCTATATTTATCCATTGTCTCGCGTATAGAACTTAGCCAAGTCATCCTCGGTCTGCCCCTCCTACTTTTTCCGTCCGGACACCATTCACAGATAATTATAGGAGGGCGTTCCTTTTTTATTCTGCGGACATGACCATACCATCTAAGCTTGTTATACTCGACTGTATTAACAACATTTTGTTTGACTTGCATTATTTCGCGTATTCTTGAGTTTCTAATTTTATCCAACCTAGACTTTTTCGCTGATCTTCGCCAGAAGTCCATTTCGGTAGAGATGAGTTTCTTTTTTAGCTGGAGATTTAATGTCTATGTATCTGCGCCACAAAGAAAAATGCTTTGCAAAATAGCATTATAAATTAATTTCTTAGTTTTAAGTAGAATGTTACTACTCCACAGAACAGAATTCAACATTGCTATTGCTTTTGTGCTTTCACCGATTCTGCTTTCAACATCTCTCTGGCTTGATCCATTTTCATGTATGATAGATCCATGTTATTTACATTTCTCTACAGTTTTAATATAAGTCAGGTGAATATCCTGACGAAGAGAACCACACTGGTCTTCAAGGTTGGGGGTTGTTGCATCGGGCTAGCCCCTCGTTCAACGCAAAAACCACTGCTAAAAGACCCAAGAAGAATAATAATTAAGGACCGTAAGAGGAAAGGAAAGGGAGAAGAAGTGACTGGTAACTACCTTCATTTTTGGAGTGAAGTATGTAAAAACAAACATACTAAATCAGGAGTCTCAGTCATGATTAAAAAACAGCTCTGCAATAATATAACTACAGTAATTTCCCTCGTATACGCCGCAGCTCAGATAATTCGATTTCCTACCAGAATTTGTTTTAAATAAAATGTGACATGCTTTTGCTTAGCATTTGTTTGACTTTATTTTTTAAATAAAAGTTCCGGTATGATCAAGCCGCGGCGTATACGCGGGAAATTACGGTGATTGGAATTATTATAGTGAAAGGATTCTGACAGTGTACAGCCGTGGAAAAAAAAGTAAACACCCCCCACTAACTCCTCAACAAATTATTGTAGAAGAAAGTTACTGGTACCGAACGATTGGAAATAAAGTCTACTTTTAAATGATGTATATAAAATTTGCTTAGGGGGCCATCGACATATTAAAACGAACCATAACTTTGTTTTTTTCAATAGCAGTACCCAATTCTGACAGCATAAATGAACTCTACACCCTTCAATTAGCCTAAAAACAAATTTTTATGCAATTCGTACCATAAGTTTCCGAGAAATTAATTATTTTAAAACGAGCGTATTTTAAGGGTTGTATCCAAATTGAAGTTCCGCACTGGATTGTTGACCGAGAGAGCCCCTTCCTTGATCAAGGCACCTTAAGCGCCACTCAAGGAGTCAATGAAGCGTGTTAGATTACAGTACAGCAGAATAAATTTCAAAATGTCTACTCACTTCCTTCATAGACGGCCCCTTAAACCATCATTTTGCCGTTTTTTAAGCATAATTTGAAAACTACTTGGAAAAAAAGTGTGAAATTTTTGAATTTCCATAAAGCAGGACTTAATAAATCTAAATCCATCAAAAAAATTGTAGGTTGCAATTCATAATTTTTTCGAATATTAATTTCATAATTCATAATTCATGTCATAAAATAATAAAAATTGCAAATTCAGCTTATTTATTTTTGGGTATATTAGTATTATTACTCCAAAAAAAAAAAAAAAAAATTAGCACATTAGGAGCATAATTTCGGGAGATATAAATAAAAATATGAAAATGTAATTTAACATTAGAAGCACTAAATTTTGAATGTTTATAATTCAAAAACTTATCATTCAAATGACTTGAAATTTGGTGTCTAGGCATAGTTTGAACCGAAGATTTGGAATATCTCGTTAAAATTGGGTATTGCTATTGAAAAAAATGAAGTTTGCATTCGTTTTAATATGTAGATGACCCCCTAAGAAAATTTTATATACATCATTTAAAAGTAGACTTTATTTCCAATCGTTCGGTACCAGTAACTTTTTTCTACGATGATTTGTTGAGGAGTTAGTAGGGGGTGTTTACTTTTTTTCTCCCACGACTGTACATGATCATTTTTGGAAGAGAAATCTGTATAATAGGAACATATGCACCAAAAACGATGCAATGAGGAAGAAAAGAAAAATATTGATATGAAATCAGGAATATCATTGAAAGTACACCAAACAGAAAAGAAATCTTTTTATTTGGAGACCTTAACCCTTTCAGGGGCAAGGTACTTTTATTCGTAAAATGTTCAAATAATTTAATGACACCATTATTAACAAGAGATTTTATTTGTAAACAAGTAAAAGTAAATTTTCGCGTACTTAATAAAGATGACATTATCATCATAAAATTCCGGTGCCAATGTGGCAATTTGGGATTAAAATTATGTGATGCCATGACGGCATCACCGCCCTTCAAGGGGTTTATGAAAGAGTAGAGTGTTGCCAATGGGCTACTTTTTTAAAATTCAGATTTCTTGATTGGCACCGCTTTTCTGAAATAATATAATTCCTCTTCTTTTCGCCTCAATTAATATGTCATTAAATAAAGCGAATTTTTACTATTTCAAAAAAGTGGTGAGAATCAAGAAATATGAATATAAAGAAAGTAGCCCACTGGCAATACTGCAAGAGTAGGTAAAAGACTGAGGAATAATGTAATTGGAAGATTTGGAGAGGCAGTTTGCAATGACAATAGAAAACGGTTGATTGAAATTTATGAGCAATCAGACCTTAAAATACAGAATACGTTTTTCCAACATAAGGACATCCATCGTTATACATGGCACCAAGATCAGAAAAATCAGCAATCGATTATTAATTTGATTATAACTAGGCAAAATACGTCTGCCACAATAAAGGATGTTATAGTTTTCCGAGGGAAGATTACGGTTCAGATCATTATCTAGTAAAAGCAAAAATTGGATGGATTTGCTTAAAGAGTAAAGCTAAAATTTCTTGTGAACGAAAAGGAGAGAAATATAGTAACCCAACTTTTAGGCTAATGTCAGACGAACTTCTTTTTGCACGCTTTTTTCCTTACGTATTATCCCTATACAATGCTAGCAGCATTGTGTAGGGATAATACGTAAGGAAAAAAGCGTGCAAAAAGATGTCCGTCTGACATTAGCCTTAAAGTGGAATTGCTAGAAGATGGCAGCATTAAAGCCATATATGAGAAAAGGATGAATGATAGGCTACTCATAGATTTTGATGGTACGTCAAAAGATCAGTATAACCACCTTAAAGAAAATATTAGTGCTGCTGCTTTAGAGATTTTGGGAACAGGGTGCAGTAATGGACACAACGATAAAAGCTGACTAAATAAAGAAATTATTAAAGGGATTCAATAAAAGAAAGAATCAGTTTTAAACTGGTTAAATAAAAAAGCTGATGATAGTCGTGATGCATATAAAAGTAAGAAAAAAAAGATATTCAAAGAAATTAGACGACACAAAAATGAGGTTTGGGAAAGAGCACGTGCTAACTTAAATTGCCAACTAGGATTTAAAAAATCCACTGAAGCTTGGAAGCATTAACCCATAAATGCATGATTTTTTATTTTGTTTCGAAAAAAATATATATGTTTCTAAGAAAGGTTTATTACACAGAAAAAATAATGAAAAAGTCAGAGATACATTTTTCATATAATTCGTTAACCTTTTCTTTTGTTGCACATCTGTAACGCCAGCAAAAACTACTGTTATAACTGAAATAGTGCAAAATTAGTAATTATTTTAAGAAGTAAGAATCAAAGTATTCTATATCAGTTTTATTTTGTAAAACTTAATTTCAACCTTAAATTCATTAATTTTTCTTTTTAAATTGTGTTTTTTATTCTTACATTACGGATTAGACACCAGAAATTTTATTCCTTATATATGTAACTTTATTTAGTAGCATATTTTTGTAATTTTTACAGAATTAATATTTCTCATATAAATATAGTGGTTGCTAAATGTTAAACAAAAAGTGACGCAGATATGCATCACGATGCATTTAATGGTTAAATAGAATTTTAAAATCTAATATATTTACAATTTTAGTTTTAGAAAATCAATTTTAATAGTTCTTCTATAATATTTAGATGTAAAATCTTATTTAAATACATTCTAATGTACTCGATAGCTGTACTATACTAAAATCATCCCAAAAAAATTTCCAGACTATTGAAACTATTAGGGGAAACATCCATCATCGTGTCAACTGCCGATTGCATAGCTGCCAACTCTTACGCTTTTTTGTACCACAAAAAATTAATAGAAAATTTAGTTTTATTTAACCCCATAACCTACAATTTATTTTAACAGCTCCACGGTTTGGCAAATCCACAGCTACCACTAAAATTTAATAAAGATTTTCGCCTTGTTTAATCATGGAATTTCGAAGATTAAATTAAACTATATTTACTGTGAAATTTTAGTGGTAAAAAGAATTTACGTTTGGCTCGATTATCGTACGCGGACTATGCCCGTCATTGTAGGTTAAGGGGTTAATTGCCTGATTACGCCGATTGAAAAGGTAAAATTTAAAATTAAATTTTTGTGGTAAAAACTCGTATGTGTTGGCAACTATGCTATTATCTATTTTATCAAACGTGATTAAACGCTATACATTGGTTTTTGTGATAGTCTTTAACCCCTTGACGGGCGGTGATGCCGCAATGGCATCACATAATGTTTATCCCTAATGCCACATTGGCACCCGAATTTTTTTTATGAAAATTTCACTTTTATTAAGTATGCGAAAATATACTTTTCTTGTTTACAAGCACTTTTTTTTGTAAATACTGGTGTCAGTCAATTATTTCAACATTTTACGAATACAAGTACCTTGCCCCTGAAAGGGTTAATAGGATCTACATTAATTTAACCCTTTATCTACTGACGGTACTTATAAGTACCACTCACTTTAAACTTTTATACCATAGTGAATATTACTAATATTCGAATGGTACTTTGCAAAAAATGCTCTTTTAACTCCACTTTATCCGAATACATGGCAGCAATAGTTCTAGGTTTGTTATTTTAGAGAGGAATGAGGCTATCTTTGAAGCAGTCGATGTATTTTGTGCCGAAATTTTGCACAGTTTGCAACGCTCGCCTTTTCATAGCTGCAAACACAGTAAAGGATATAAGATAAGTGTTGGATTTTTTTTATGTGTTCATTATGATCTTAGAATACAATATGACTAGCTATTTTAAGTAAACGGTGTATGTATTTGATTTAACTGTTGAATTACTCGGTGGTACTTATAAGTACCGTCAGTACACTGGGTGTTGGAAAAAACTTCTTCTTTACATTTCGTCTGTGTAGTTATCCATTGTTTTTATCTGATTAAAAATGTAATTACTAAAATGTAGTCTAGTAATGATTTCCCTGGTATTTCTTTTCTGTTCCATTGTTATTTTTTATAGAAAATCGAAAAAGTTGTGGCACCGGCTCGTTTTTGCTATGCTAGAAATGGCATATGTAATTTCATATATTGCATATGTGGAGATGCAAAATAACATGTTGTCCCTGGAATATTCATGTCGCATAACTAAAGGACTGCTAACAAGATCGAAACCTAAAAAGAAAAAAAAAAATAGTTTTTTTAACCATTTCAGAAGCAAGCATTTTCAATTTTTAAGTGTTGAGATAAATGATTGCCACCGGAATTTGCCGAACGATTTATTTGTAAGTAAGAAAAAGCCCATATTTCAGATACTCATTAAATCTAAAAGATTTTCTGGTGCCAGTTGAAATACCTTGTGGATTTTCTGTTACAATATTTTAGTCATAGTGTACTGATGGTACTTTAACACTTGAACGCCCGGAAGGAGTCGATTCGCCTCCGATCATATGATTAAAAGTCAGTTGGAACCAGAAATTCTTTCACAAAATAAGTTAAATTTTAAAAACGCCGATTTACGTTAAATAAATCAGTCAAATAATTTTAAATAAAAATTCTGGTGTAAAATATTTTTATGAAATTTGAGCAAAATTTCCGGGCGTTCTAGTGTTAAAGTACCTCTTTAATTAATTACCGCTAAATAATTAACTTTCTCACGGGTGAATATTTTTTTTATGTTTATCCTTTAATTTTCATTGTAGTAACCGAAAAAAAAATATTACATGAAAAAAATTGCAGTAGATCACAATGCCGTAGATAAAGGGTTCAGCCGCAATGTTAGTAAAATCGTTCATATTTTACGCATACCTAAAGCATTATTCTGTAAAATCGATTACGAAAGTTTAACTAGCCTTTTATTTCTCTCATCCAGACTTTCTGTATAATCTTTCGCAATCGGAACTAAAATAAAAATTATGTTATAAGATATGATATACAGTTGCTGGGATACAAAAAAAAAAAAAAAAAAAAAAGAAGAAGAAGAAGAAAAAGGAAATAAATATATTTTTTTTGTCAAATAAGTAACTTGATAAAGAAAAAATGTTTTATAATTTTCAAACAGATGTATAAAACTCCATCAAAAGTTATACACGTAATTTTAAAAATCTCACAAATGTATTAACAAATTTTCAAGTTAATCGGAATAATTTAAGATTCCTGTTAAGAAATTTTAGCCTCCATAATTTAAAATTTAAGTAAGTTAGTTAAACGCACCATTTTATTTTCAATGAGTGGTAAAATTTAAAAATCGTCTTATTTATCATAGAAAACTATTATGAACTTATAAGAAAACGTCCTATATTGTCCAAATGAATGTACCGAATTTAACCAAAACGTAAACAGCTAAATCACTGTCAGAGATCTTCACGGGTCAGCAAGTGGCCCGAAGCCCGAGCCCGGGCATATTTTCATTCACGGCACTCGGATCGGGCCGAGCCTATTCTCCACTTTTTTCGGACCAGGTCGGATCTAGTGACTACTCTTTACGGGCCAGGCCTAACTTATTTTTACTGTACAGAGCCGGGACTGGTTTCATTCCTAGTCTTCACGGCACAAAATTATCAGTCCTAGTTTTGACCAAGCCCGTATGAAAATCATGGTCTCAGCGTGGCCTCGTCCGTTCAAAGGTTAGTAAAATCTTGACTTAAAAATGCATACATTTTTAAATCACCATTATTCTATAATTAAACATTAAAATTAATTTTTTGGCACAATCTCAGAAGAGGCGAGACACCCCATTTGACGACTTTTCTGACAAGGGCCAAACACCCCACATACGCCAACCTAAAATGTGGCAACCTGAAAACTAGCGTGATTGGTCCACTTTCCTGAATGCTTCCAGACTGTTTTTTACTACGTCATAATCCTGGAATCATGGGAAATACAACATTTATAAATAACGACGTATTAGAAAACACAGGAAAGCTCAATTTTTATGACATTCAAAATAAAACAAACGATTTCAACATAAGTTTATTGAAAAATGTGAAATTTTTAAAGTACCTTTTCAAATCAGAGTAACGATTTAATAATTAAAATTTTTATTTCTCAACAACTTTCAGGAAAAATCATGGCGTCATTTAATATTTTAAAGTACGTGCCTATATCAGAGTAAACATTGAACAATTCATTTCTATTTTACGGAAGTATGAACGCTTCGCGTTCATAAAAAAATAATATATATCACTGAATACAGCAACCTAGTTCAGCAGCAATCTGAAAAACGCAGGAAACCCGTTAAAGCGGCATTCACTGAACGTCGTATGAACGCTTACGCGTTCATTAACCAAAGAAAACATCACTGGATTCAGCAGTTCTCGTTGTGTAGTAATCTCAAAATTCAGCAGTTCTCGCTGTGTAGCAATCTCAAAATGTACAAAACTCGTAAAAGCGGCAAACACTGATCGTCGTATGAACGCTTACGCGTTCATTAACCGAAAAAAATCACTGAATTTAGCAGTTCTCGCTGTGTAGCAATCTCAAAATTCAGCAGTTCTCGCTATGTAGCAATCTCAAAATGTACAAAACTCGCAAGGCCAGCATACATGATACATATACAATAAACGGCTAATATAAAACACTACAACAAAAAAATGCATAAAATTATTAACATACCTTAACAGACATCTCCTTTATTGAAAACCAATTCTAAAAAATGTTGAATTGCCATAATTTCGTAAATTTTCAGTCGTCGATAAACTTCATTTAACTTTCCAGCAAAAAAAAAAAAAAAAAAAAAAAAAAAAAAAAAGAACAAATATTCACAGTTTCAAACTAAATTATACAGGTACTTTCAAATTTTACAATTAAAAACAGCAAAAAAAAAAAAAAAAAAAAAAAAAAAAAAAAAAATATATATATATATATATTAACAATAACAAACTTTTGCCTTGCCGTCATATTAATTTTTCAGTTAGAAAATGTCTTCCTTCTACACCTCGTTCTACACAAATTATAAAATGTCTGCGGAGTTGAGTTGTCAAAACACTGCTGAGGTAATTGTCAATAAAAGTTTTCAGGTAGGCGTAACCATCCAATACAAAACAAATCAACCAGTGCCATTAAACCAATCCAAATTCAAGATCAGACCACTGTAGGCGTGGAAAGAATTTACGAAACGAACTGGTAACAACAAAAATCCATTTATTGCGTCGCCAAATTGAACGATGCCAAGTGTCTCGGCTGTTTTGGGATTCAGCCAACTTTTTTAAAGAATAGCAGATTTGTACGCTTATTAAAATATAGTAAAACGTGTGAAAAAGAACCTGCCTATGACGGAATCCTGTTTTAAACTGATAAATGTGTTTATCCATGCAAAATGAATATAGTAATACGTAAGAAAAAATATATAATAAATTTAAACTTGCTAGGAAGGAAACTTGTCTGTAACTCATTTTTTTCCCTTTTCCATGCAATATGGATTAACAATAGTAATGATAACTGAAACATTTACATACAAGAAATAGAGATTCATTAAAAAAAAAATAAATATCGCAGGCTGCGGCACTTCAATAATAATAAAAAAGAAAACTGCCAGCTAAACTGATGGCAATGAGCTCACAGGCTATTCACACTAATTGTATATTATACTCTTATTTTAAAGAATAATGCCCTTCAAAAAAATAAGTGAAGGGGAATTAGCCCCCGTTTCCCCCTTTATACTTAACCAGTGAACCTCCAAATCTAATCAGGGAAGCTCTTTATCATAATAAACCGGTATACCAAATTTGGAGCAAATCGAATAATCCTGCAAAAAAAAACCATTTATCTAAATTAAGGGGTGGACTAGCCCCCCTTTATCCTTAACCAATGAATCCCCAAAACGAATCAGGGAAGCACCTTAACATAATAAACAGGTATACCAAATTTGGAGCAAAGCGAATAATTCTGCATGAAAAACCCGTTTATATAAATTAAGGGGGGTGGACTAACCCCGTTTTTCCCCCTTTATCCTTAACCAATGAACTCCCAAAACTAATCAGGGAAGTTCCTTAACATAATATACCGGTATACCCAATTCGGAGCAAATCGAATGATTCTGCATGTAAAACGCATTTATCTAAATTAAGAGGGGCGGGCTAACCTCCCTTTTCCCCCTTTATCTTTAACCAGTGAACCCCTAAAACTAATCAGGGAAGTTCCTTAACATAATAAACCGGTATACCGAATTCGGAGCAAATAGAATGATTCTGCATGAAAAACCCATTTATCTGAATTAAAAGGGGTGGGCTAACCATCCTTTTCCCCCTTTATCTTTAACCGATGAACCCCCAAAACTAATCAGGGAAGTTCCTTAACATAATAAACCGGTATACCAAATTTGGAGCAAATCGAATGATTCTGCATGAAAAACCCATTTATTTGAATTAAGGGGGGTGGACTAACCCCGTTTTCACCCCTTTATCCTTAACCAATGAACTCCCAAAACTAATCAGGGAAGTTCCTTAACATAATATACCGGTATACCAAATTCGGAGCAAATGGAATTATTCTTCATGAAAAACCCATTTATCTGAATTAAGGGGGGTGGACTAATCCCGTTTTCCCCCCTTTATCCTTAACCAATGAATCCCCAAAGCTAATCAGGCAAGTTCCTTCACATAATAAACCGGTATACCAAATTCGGAGCAAATTGAATCATTCTGCATGAAAAACACATTTATCTGAATTAAGGGGGGGTGGTGGACTAACCCCGTTTTCCCCCCTTTATCCTTAACCAATCAACTCCCAAAACTAATCAGGGAAGTTCCTTAAGGGGTCTTGTACCTTTTAAGCGCGTCGAAAATTAACGAAAAACTTCAAAGTTTGAATTAGTCTATCTTCAAAACCTTTTTATGTATAAAGATGAAATTTTGGATATTGATTAAACAGATTGTGCTTTGTAATATGCTACCATTAGAAATTTATAAACCCTTTACAGAATATGTGTATTATTGAAATCAAAATAGCTCTTTTTTTAACCCCATAAGTCATTGCGCGCATGATATCTTGAGAAAGTATGTATGGATTGGCATGAAATTCGGTAAAGATACTAAACATATATGTCTGTTTAAAATGATCTACTCTTAGGATAAAATTATTTCATTAACTATATAAAAAAAATATTTTCGTAAAAAAAAAATAAAAATTTTGTATTTTTAATGAATAAAAATAGTCATAACTAAAAATATTACCATTGTAAATACTTAAAAGTAGATCATTTTAAACACACATATTTGTTTAGTATATTTACCAAATTTCATGACAATCCATACATACTTTCTCAAAATATCATGCGCGCAATGACTTATGGGGTAAAAAAACAGCTATTTTGATTTCAACAATACACAAATTCTGTAAAGGGTTAATAAATTTCTGCTGGTAGTATATTACAAAGCACAATCTGTTTAAAATCCATATCCAAAATTTCATGTTTATACATAAAAAGGTTTTGAAGATAGACTAATTCAAACTTTGAAGTTTTTCGTTAATTTTCGACGCGTTTAAAAGGTACAAGACCCCTTAACATAATAAACCGGTATACCAAATTCGGAACAAATCGAATGATTCTTCATGAAAAACCCATTTATCTGAATTAAGGGGGTGGACTACCCCCCCCCTTTTCCCCCTTTATCCTTAACCAATGAACCCCCAAAACTAATAAGAGAAGTTCCTTAACATAATAAACCAGTATACCAAATTCTGAGCCAATCGAATGATTCTGCATGAAAAACCCATTTATCTGAATTAAGGGGGGTGGACTAACCCCGTTTTCCCCCTTTATCCTTAACCAATGAACTCCCAAAACTAATCAGGGAAGTTCTTTAACATAATAAACCGGTATACCAAATTCGGAGCAAATCGAATGATTCTGCAAGAAAAACCCATTTATCTGAATTAAGGGTGTGGACTAACCCCATTTTCCCCCCTTTATCCTTAACCAATGAACTCCCACAACTAATCAGGGAAGTGCCTTATCACAATGAACCTAGAAAAAAATTTTGAAGCAAATCGGATGTTTCTATCAAGAGTTATCGCGTTACGTACATACATACATACATACGTACGTACGTACATACATACAGAACGGACGGGCACATTAGCTCTCAGGCTTTGATAGCCTGGGAGCTAAAAATAAAGATTATAAACATGAAAAAAAGTTAAGATAAATATTTAACAGTCCCCATAGCGAGCCTCAACAGACGGTTCAGCAATAAAGCAGATCAGCTAATGTGCAGAATGATGCTGAAAATTCCCGATTTAAGGGAGAAGCAACATTAGGTTTTCAAAACAATATATAAATAAATAAATAAATAAATAAATAAATAAAAGAAAAATAAATAAAAAAATATAAATAAATAAAATATTCCATTTTTATAATTTTATTTCCTCCGAATACTCATTTTATAGTCTAAACCTTTGAATGATGTTGGTATGTTACTTATACCATTTAACTTTATTCCCCAACTCAAAGAATTGCATAAAATTTGGAATATAATTGCAATTTTGAGTAAATTTTCTATTTTACAATG
Source organism: Maratus speciosus (assembly GCA_963932465.1). Taxonomy (NCBI): domain Eukaryota; kingdom Metazoa; phylum Arthropoda; class Arachnida; order Araneae; family Salticidae; genus Maratus; species Maratus speciosus. Next base: position 197,150,926 of record OZ010796.1, on the reverse strand, counting down.
TACTGGAAGAAAAGCATTTATTTACGTTTAAATTACTTTATTAGTAAAATTTCGTTGCAGTCAATCATTTCAACTTTTCATCAACAGAACTTTCTGAACCCTGAAAGCGCAAAACCTATAGCTAAAATATTAACATAAGAATTTAAATCACTTCAGTAGTTTCCAAAAATAAGTACATACATGTAAACTCTTTTAGATATATTTACTTATTTATTTTTTGCGAAATCGTACAACTATTTCATTTTATACTTTTATTTCTTGCTAAAAGATGAATTTTCAATTTATGTACTGCCAGTTGGATCCAAAATATTTCTCTTGACTATTTTCATAAACTCACTTTCTTCAATATTATAAATAGAACATACCTGTCTTTCTGAAGAAGAAATTAGAAAAATAAATGTAATGTAAAGAAAGCTAATTTATGAATTTATATGTTCGTTTAATCCTTTCGCTGCGGAACCCGAGATTTTCTCGGGGATGTATTTTTTCGTCTAATTAGACTTCCTTGATCATTCCCACCAGTAATTTTTTTATTGTAAATTTTCCCTTATTTAATCGGAGCATTTTTCCGATTAAATTAGACAAAAAATTTTGCTTTGAAAAACCGGTGACAAAAGAATAAAAATTCTTAAATACACAATTCTTGAAGATATTTTGATAAAACAATTACGCAGCAAGAGGGTTAATGTTTTTCATCCAAACATTCGAAAATCAATATTTTAAGAAAACTGACTCTATATACGTTCTACATTAACTTCTTGAATTTTTGAACTCCCACTTCCCCCGGTCCAATGTCAAACGAGACTTAAAAGACAGAATTCTTCCAGCCTGGCAGGCTAGGTAGGACGACTCTGACAAGGGACGCTACACACACAACCTCATACCTAAAGTCTCTGGGTACCTATATCATCTCTCAATACCCACCACCGCATTTCTGACAGGTCACGGCCCTTTTAAATTTTACCTAAAAAAATTCCACTGCACCTCATCGCCTCTCTGCGAATGCGGAGAATTAGGCACACTAACATTTATCGCATTTATCGAATTAGCATAGCTACTATCACTGTACCCTGACGGAAACCTGGCATATAAAATTTCACAGCTAACCCCCCAAATCCTGGCTATTAAACATACTCTCAAGGCAGGCACTGATGGCAAAATTAAAGCATATTTATAAATTCCAAAAAGAAATTTGTGTTCTCACTTCCTAGCGATCATGCGTAAAGTATCAGATCAGCACTCCATATCGGAAATTACTTGACTTACAGTGTGTTCCAGCGCACGCAGCATTGCCATTGTAGCAGCAGCCTCTACTTTTTCACCAGCTGCCTGTCGCATGGGGGCTCCTTGCCCCAGCGAGTGACGCCTAAGTCATCGTTTTCTCTCCAGTTCTCTTTCACGAAGGAGCAGTCTGTGCCCCAGCGGACAGAGCTTTTTACGTAAATTCTTATCTTTTTTTTTTTTTTTTTTTTTAAGACCTTAATAAAGGCGACCGGGAGGGATACTATGCTCTACAGACTTGGATTCCTTGTCTGAGCAGTCCCTCTTAGGCAATCAAACCTGTACAAAAGAATTTAGGAATTGACTGGGCCTGAAAGGAAATTTCTTTTATTCTGCTCTTTACCTAAAAGTAACAGTATTCTTAATGCTCTATATGTTAGCCTTAGCCGGATTTTTTTCTTCCTATAAAAAGTAATAACTTTTCCAATTAGAAACAACCATCGTAAAAAGAAAAAAAAATAGCTTTAAATGTAGGACAAAAAAAAAAAAAAACTGCCGAAGCTAGTATTACTTGATGTCGAGAAAATATGTATAAAATTGATATACGGGAATTGTCCTTACGTGCGAGGCATTTTCTTATACTTTTGAGATTTAGTGTATATTTCGAATTTTATTAAATACAAAATTCAAAATATAAGTAAAAAAGGAGTGATTATTACGCTTTTATCTCAAAATTAATTCGCCTCGAAGAAATTGAGTTATTTTCTATAATCTAAGCAAAAATGTATCATTGTCGCATTGAGACCCATTTTGTCAGATTTGCCGTGGGTAAAATCCTAAATAAAATAGCCAAAACATCTAAATGTGACAATGCATTTTATACATGCCAGTTCATCTTAATTCTAATAATTTAATTGCAATCAGTATCTTTAAGTACTCAATACGGTATTATAATTACTGTAATTTACGGCATATAGTCAGCAGATCAAAGATCATATTTGGACCCAGAAATTTTATTTCAAAAAATGTAACTTCTTAAATCGCGATACATGTTTGTCTTTAATTATTAAATAAAAATTCTGTGTCCAATCATGATTGTTTGATCCGCGGATTATACGCCAGGAATTACGGTAAATAATGAATCATTTAACATTCATATTTTAAAAACTTTTAACCTTGTCTATTAATAAACATAAATTTTTACCCCTTAAATCTTTTGCCCGAGTGCCGCTCGGGCAAAAAGAGTTTGCTATCTTCGTTTCTAAAAGCTTTAAGATACTTTTAACTTTTACACAGCCTGTGAATATCACGGGAGCGAGAAATAAGGGGTTAAGATATTGTGTCGCTCGGAATGTCGTGTCCGTTTTGGGAAAATCAATTTGTACTGGAAAATTCTGCTCGGTAATTGTTAGACATCTGAATCAATGCCTAATGATTAAATGATAGAATTTTCCGGTACGAATTGGTTTTCCCAAATGGACACGACTTTCCGAACGACCCAATACATTAAAATTAAAATAGACGTTCCGTGCTATAAACATAGCACCCCATTTTCATATTTTGACCTGTTTAACACTGGTAACACATTTTAACATTGGTTGAATAAAGGGTCATTGACATATTCTTAAAACGGTGAAGAATCAACTGTAACCAATTTCGCAGTGGCTCATTGCCGCTGGCGGAAACTCCCACCAGTAAATTTGAATAGAAACGTTCTTCTTATTTAAACGCCTTATTAAGGCCGAATCTCAGTCATAATTATGGCTCAAAACGGATATTTATTTGTACTGGTGGAAGTTTACTTTGGTGGAAGTCAGGCCCTGCGATTCCGCCATATTGTGACAACCTAAACAACCTCCAGTCAGCGTCAGTGAAAGAGATTGAAATACTCGGGCCAACTTCCACCAGTACTTCTACAGTGCCGTTCGGGCAAAATGTGTTTGCTATCTTTGGTTTCACAAGCTTTAGGAGGATACCACTTAATTTTAACACAGTCCGTGAATATCACGGGAGCGAGAAATAAGGGGTTGAGATACTGGGTCGTTCGGAAAGTCGTGTCCGTTTCGAGAAAACCAAATCGCACCGGAAAATCCTTCCCGGTAGTTATTAGACATTAGATATCGGAATCAATGTCTAATAATTAAATGATAGCATTTTCCGGTAGGAATTGATTTTCCCAAACGGACACGACTTTCCAAACGACCCAATACATTAAAATTAAAATAGACGTTTCGTGCTATAAGCATAGCACCCCATTTTCATATTTTGACCTGTTTAACACTGGTGACACATTTTAACATTGGTTGAATAAAGGGTCATTGACATATTCTTAAAATGGTGAAGAATCAACTGTAACCAATTTCGCAGTGGCTCATTACCGCTAACGGTAACTCCCACCAGTAAATTTGAATAGAAACGTTCTTCTTATTTAAACGCCTTATTAATGCAGAATCTCAGTCATAATTATGGCTCAAAACGGATATTTATTTGTACTGGTGGAAGTTTACTTTGGTGGAAGTCAGGCCCTGCGATTCCGCCATACTGTGACAACCTAAACAACCTCCCGTCAGCGTCAGTGAAAGAGATTGAAATACTCGGGCCAACTTCCACCAGTACTTCTACAGTGCCGCTCGGGCAAAAAGTGTTTGCTATCTTCGGTTTCCAAAGCTTTAGGAGGATACCACTTAATTTTAAAACAGCCCGTGAATATCACGGGAGCGGGAAATAAGGGGTTGAGATACTGGGTTGTTCGGAAAGTCGTGTCCGTTTCGAGAAAACCAATTCGCACCGGAAAATCCTTCCCGGTAGTTATTAGACATTAGATATCGGAATCAATGTCTAATAATTAAATGATAGCATTTTCCGGTAGAAATTGATTTTCCCAAACGGACACGACTTTCCGAACGACCCAATACATTAAAATTAAAATAGACGTTTCGTGCTATAAGCATAGCACCTCATTTTAACATTTTAACCTGTTTAACACTGGTGACACGTTTCAACACTGGTTGAATAAAGAGTAATTGACATATTTTCAAAATGGTGAAGCATGAATTGTAACCGGTTTCGCAGTGGCTCATTAGCGCTGGCGGTAAATTCCACCAGTAAATTTGAATAGAAATGTTCTTCTTATTTAAACGCCTTATTAATGCAGAATCTCAGTCAAAATTATGGCTCAAAACAGATATTTATTTTGGTGGAAGTGTACTTTGGCGGTAGTCAGGCCCTACGTTTCCGCCATAATGTGACAACCTAAACAACATCCCCTCAGTTTTGCCAGATGGGCTACTTTTTTAAAAATCAGATTCTTGATTGGCACCACATTCTTGAAATGGTAAAATGTGCCTTATTTAATGACATATTAATTAAAGTAAAAATAAAGTGAATTTTACCGTTTCAAAAAAGTGGTGCCAATCAAAAAATCTGAATTAAAAAAAAGTAGCCCACTGGCAACGCTGCATCCCCTCAGTGTCAGTGAAAGAGACTGAAAGGCCAACTTCCACCGGACATTAAGCTCCTATACCGAAAAGTTGGCTGTCCACAAGTGGATGATTTCAGGGCAAACTTCCACCAGTAAAAAGGAATAGAGAATTTTACCATATTTGTGAGAGAAATTTTTTATGAATAAGACGCTAAAATAAGCGAAATTTTCTATTCAAAATTTACTGGTGGAAGTTTGCTTGGGCGGTTATCAGAAACATTTGATACGGTGTAAAAAATATGCCGCCATCTTGTGACAACCTCCTCAGTTACTTCACTCGCAACTGCTGGACTCTACAATATATGTCTCCTCCTCTGTTTTCATAACTCCATTCATATTATACACAGAAACAGATATTACAAAATTTGTCTTTGCCAGAAATGGTTAATCTAGTCTCCAGTAATTGACTAGTTCCACCAATGTAAGTGGAACTGCAGTTTTGACATTGGACTTTATAAATCGCACATTTTAATTTGGATCTCGGATACAGAAACAGACTTAATATTTATACCTGATTTACATCACAACAACCACTCAATTCCTTTTTTATCGTGATTCAAGTATATATATCCAAGATCCAAATTACAAGGTGTGATTTATAAAATCGCTCTTCGTAACTATAATCTGTTTACATTGGTGGAACTAGTCAATCACTGGAAATTAGATTAAAAGAAAATGAATACGCCTTTAATAAAGACACTCTAAGTTTGAAAATCGCCAGTCATGCACTGGATACAGATCAAAACCCGGAGTTTAGGAATGATATCAGACTGCAACATATATACAAACAGAATATTTGTGGAAGGATGGTATACCAAATTAGAGAAATCTACGCTGAATGAGGCGTTCGCCGTTCCAGAGGAATACACATATTTGCGCGATGTGCAACTTTAATTTTAACTGAGAATGACTGATTCTTTTGCAATTGTTTATGATATTGATGTTTTTACTCATGTGGTGCAACGTTTACAGCACGAAACATCTATTTTAATTTTAATTTTAATGTATCTTAATGATGCTTCAGTGTTTTTAAATTAAACTATGATTATTTATTATTTTTATAAAAATAAACATAAAGTAACAAATCAATAACCAATACAACACTAACTTTACAAAAGCAATGTTTATTACTGTATTGTCTGTATTACTATTCAATAAATTAAAATTTGTATATTCTGGAAATCCTAGATATGGATATCACAATTATGATTATATCGTCGGTACAATATCAAACTATCCAATATGTAAACAACGTTGTCAGTGGACTACTTCTTTTAAATTCAGATTTCTTGATTTGCACCAGTTTTTTGAAACAGTAAAAATTGCTTATTTAATGGCATGACTTATTAATTAACCCATTTACGCCTAGCATCCCATTTTTGGGAAGTTAAGAATTTTAATAAATTTTTATAGTTTTCTTTTTCTTTACAGCATGAAAATTGTATTAAGTAATTTTCTATAAATGTCTTTATCTATTACCGAGAGATAACAGCATAAGATTGACATTTATTTGCTTAAATGAAGGCCTTTTTTCGGTATTTATAGATTTTTCATTTTTCAAGATAGCGAAATTTAAAAAGTAAGTTTATTTGAATGTTTATCAAGAATCCAAATAAATAAGCCATAATCTTAGTTTGTTGAATTCTTTGAAATACGTATTTTTTAAAATTGCGAAATTATATGTTCAAGCCTATTTCTTACGCATGTTTGTAACGTACAAAATATAGGGCGTTAGGCACAAATAGGTGCATATTTCTATTAACCATATAGGGGACAGTTATTTATGTAAAGTCTTTTTCAAGATGGTTTTGAAACAAATTGATTTTTAGCCTCAAATACGATTGATTTTTCTTAATTCGTTATTAATAATACTTATAATGTTATTAGTCAATGTAAGAAATATATATATATATATATATTAATCGTTCATAAAAATACTAATTATAGTATATAATATGCAATTTATAAGCTTAATTTATATAAATTTAGATAAAACATATAATTATGTATTTTTCCACTTATGGATATTCCCATATTTATTAAGTTTACATTCTATAAAATAAATACCAAAACATTTTTCTGTATTTTTTTTAGTATTTATCCAGTTCATTTTGCAACATTTTAAAGTGGTTTTACCAACAAATTTGAGAGAACAAAAATTCGGGCATAAATGGTTTGAGGCTAAAATTTTACCATTGTAAAATAAAATTTTACCATTTCAGAAAAGTGGTACTAATCAAGAAATCTGAATTAAAAAAAAAGCAGCCCAATGGCAACACTGTTTTCATATTGGATAGTTTGATGTACCACCGACGATATCATACCTAGTGCTGCCAGCTGTCCCTCGTAAATCAGGACTTCAAATGCTCTGGACACGGCTACAGTGTTGCCAGATGAGCTACTTTTTTAAAATCAGATTCTTGATTGGAACCGCTTTTTTGAAATGGTAAAATGTGCCTTATTTAATGACATATTAATTAAGGCAAAAACAGAGTGAATTTTACCATTGCAAAAGAATAGTGCCGTTCAAGACGTCTGAATTAAAAAAAAGTAGCCCACTGGCAACACTGCACGGCTAATTTCTTACACTTTATTTCGCCATATTTAAACACAGACAACTCTGTCATTAGATAGGCGAAGAAAATTATTTTAAAATGATGGTGTCCAGAGCATTTGAGGCACCGATTTTCGCGGGACAATTGCCAACCTTTCCGTTTATCGAGTCAAATACACATAATCGTTGTCATCGAAATACTCAAGGCCAGAGGACACGAGTGTGACGTCATCACTAATCGCCCGACTTCTCACTAGTGTTATAATTCGCACCGGAAAATTTTGAATAGCAATTTTCTTTTATTTTATTTGTGGGATATCTACCATCATGTAAAACAATAGTAACTATTTAGACTTACTGGTGAGAATTCGGAATACCTAAAATAAAAAGTCAGCCAGACGCGGAATGCCACAGCGTTGCAGCATCTGGCTGAATTTTTATTGGGGGGGGGGGGTTCCAAATTCTCACCTGTAAGTTTAAATAGTTATTACTGTTTTATAAGATGATAGATATTCCACAAATAAAATAAAAGAAAATTGCTATTCAAAATTTTCCGGTGTGAATTCCAACACTAGTGAGAAGCCGGTCGATTAGAGAAGACGTCACAACTCGTGTCCTCAGGCCTTGAGTATTTCGACGGTAGCTACATAATTCGAACCAGGAAATGTGTCTTCTTTATACGCTGTTATTTATTATTTGTTTAGTAAAATTTCTGATTTAGATGATTTGAAAAAAAAAAAAAAAAAAAAAACGGAAGGATATCAGGTATATCTAATTTTATTTTAAGTTCATAAAATGTTTTATCACACCGTTCTGGCCATTTTTAAAAAAAAATTTCTTTTAAAATAATTCATTACTATTGTGCTTACTTCAACTACTTAATATATTCTAAAAATATCATTAAAAATTTGAAAAATTAACCCTCATATTCAACAGTCACATTACTGCTAAACTTATTATTAATATTAAGCTCTTTAATTTGCATTTTATCAAATAACGTACAGTGACTGCCATCAAAAGTCCAACAATTTACTTGGCCATGCAATTTTGAGACAGGGTATTATATTTCCCGTGAGTATGCCACGATGACATTCGACCGTGTTAAGCATAATAGGGAAATTCTTTAAATCCCAGGACTTTCAAAAGCTACCTTAAGCATTTTGCTAGCTAGAATTTACACCGGAAAAGATAAGTAAAAATGGTAATGGAATTGTATTAAATATTCCATATTTGCTTCATAATAAACACATCTTTAAAAAATAAATGAAACATAAATAAATTCAATAATTCTGACGGTTTATTTTGAGCCCCATGCTGCTAGAACAATTTGGAAAAGGAACTTTTGTATTGTTGCCTACCCAATGGATTAAAATTTGATCCAATGATCGTACTTTCTTATTTATTGCTTAAGAATATGCTGCTATTATTGCGTCAAAATTTTGATTATTCTTTTACAAAGTCATGAATGTTCCAATTTTAATCCTTTGAAATATGTAATTAAGCCCTCAGCCAACGAATAACATTATAATAATACGATGTGGAAATTAATGACTTCAATAATGCAAGAAAGTTCAATTATCCGCAATATCTGCTTTTAACTCATTACCGATGGGCAATTTTTGTCACATCTGAATTTAAAAACAGTAGAAGCTCCTCCATGTTCTAAAAGTCTTTTGTAAATTGGTGTTCTATATAGTTTTTCCAAGTTTATGCATCGGTAAATATCTTTAACCACTTAACGCTCACATTAAATTACGGTTTAAAAATTCAAATTGCTTATTGGCACCATTTTTTTAAAAGAAATATTCACCTTATTTAATGACAGGTAAAATGATACCATAATAAAGCCAATTACACTGTTTTATAAAATTGGTGGGAATCAAACAATCTGAGTAGAAGACACAGCCCGTGAATATCGCGTAAGCGGGAATTAAGGGATTAAATGTACGAATTTAATATAAAATGTCTTACAATCTAAAAAAATATGGACACCATGATATATATCAGAGATGCCAAGTCTTCGGATTGTTGGATACCAGTATTTTAATACAGCAAATGCTGTTTTATTCAATTGGAACATTTGGCCGATTTAAAAGAACCAGATTCTCTCTAAGATATTAGTGGTGTGCAAAAAGCGGAGACTTGTAAACTCTGATAAATGAATTTTCTGTAAGCTAGAAGCTACGCACTTAGTCAATGATGTTTTTTAACCCCTTAACCCTTTCAGGGGCAAGGCATTTCTGCTCCAAAAATGTTCAAATAATTAATTCACACCGCAATTAACGAACAAATGCATTTGAAAATAATTAAAAGCATTTTTTCACGTATATTATGAGATCGGAATTGTACTAAAAAATTACTGGTGTCATATGGCAATTTAGGCGTTAAAATTAGTCGTTTGCAGACTGCAAACGGCGCTCCTCAAGGGGTTAACGCTCGAATTAAATTACGGTTAAAATATTTAAATTGCTTATTGGCACCACTTTTATGAAAAAGAAATATTCACCTTATTTAATGACAGGTAAAACGATATTAAAATATAGCCAATTTCACTTTTTTATAAAACTGATGGGAATCAAACAATCTGAGTAAAAGACACAGCCCGTGAATATGACGGGAGCGAGAATTAAGGGGTTAAATCAAAGCGATATAAGTAAGCGTGCAAACTTAATACTGGAATCTGGCGTAAATTAACACAGTTACGCCATCTTTTGGGCGAAGTGATAATTCACATACGCGGGATTTTGGTGTGGCGCGTATTTTCTAAATCTTTATTCACTCATGGAAATGAGTTTTGTTTGCCACGTTTATTGCAAAATAATGGCGTAGCAAGAGGAGCATCTAGATACCCTTGACACCACGAAGTTTTCATCACCTTATCAGGGACGCTTCAGTTATTAATCAAGGTGAAAAAAACTTTACAATTTTAGTGGTGTGAGTAAGAAAACAGTTAGGTATCTACCTGTAGTTCACACTCCATCCGCTACGTGTCGCATGACCTTGATTGATGCGACCTCGATTTTAATCTTGTGGTTACTTCTTCCATTTAAGATAAGACGCTTACTTATATCGCTTTGGGTTAAATGAAAACGAGAATTCTCGTTTCCGGTCGTGAATGTGTTAATAAACATTTTAATTTAACCCTTAGCGGTCGAAGTACTCGAACCAGGCACAGGCATCTCTTAGACGAATTTATTTGGTTGACACCACTTTACTCTTCTTTAGAAACTCATTTATTGAATTTTGGCAACATGAGCAACAGAAATTTACTAAAAAAATTTCTTTTAAAATATAGTGGTACGAAGGGAATATAAAAATAGAGTCAAGGATATTAAGCTACCGTCTGTTAAGGGTTAATATACGGAAATACTATATAAATAATGCCACATCTGAATATTTTTATATTCTAGTTGCATCACTATTTAAAGAAATATATTTTTTGTGGTGATTTTCTCTTTTTGTTGTTGTAGAAATATATGGCAAAGAATATAAAATGGAAAAATGGCTACGAATATTTTGAAATAGATAAAAATAACAGTTAACTGTGGAAACCTTATACATCTCTATATGCATGAAAACTCCAAATAAACTTATCATAGTACACATGCTGAAAGCATCTCCGCATTCGAAGATTCCAATTCGCCGCTAATAGGCAATAAAAAAATTAGATATCAAAATGGGATACAATTTTAGAGCAACTCTAGTTCTAAACTTTTAGAACATTCACTTCCAGTAGATGAATCAGAACTCCAATGCCGTGATTTCGATAGAGTTATTTGGCATACAAAGATAAAAAAAGAAACAGTAATCTCGATTTCCCGCTTAATCCCCGCAAATAGAAAATGTTGTCGAAGTTAGATAATTAACAATGTATGCGATTGGAAATTTCCCTAGAAGAAATTCTTTAACCCTTTATGCCCCGACGGTACTTTAAAGTACAATTAAAATAACTTGCAATAAAATTCATTTAATCCATCGAATAGTAGTAATATAGTTTAGAATGAGTTATAGGTACTTTACTTTATCTTGTTCCAAAAGAATTATTGGTTGCACAAAACAAATATATTTATAAAAAGATGATTTTTTATTTGTTTTGCGTCTTTTCAGCTTCCTTGACGTTGAAAGATTGAAGAGGGGGGGGGGGGGGGTGGAGGTTCAGTTCGGAAATATTTCTATTGTAAGAGCATTGTATTTCTACATTTCCTAATTCTACAAAATATTAAAAAAAAAAAATTTCAATGAAAGATTTGAGTGGGGTTATAAATATTGCACAAAATTAGTTTTAATTCGCAAAATCCTTCTAAAATTTATTAGATGATTGTGTAAATCTTCCAATGTAGCTTACAAAATTCACGAAAAATGCTTTAGAAAATAAAATTTTCATTAATTCATAATTTGGGACATAAAGGGTGAAATGTTTTAATACGTTTCTCATTTTGTTCCTGATTTGCGGATGTTTGATTATGTCACATTTATATAAGATTCTTGCGTTAGGATTTAAGGTATAAGAACTTAGATGTATTTATAGATCATCACAATTAGGCACATTGATCTAATTAATTTTAAACCAGCTTCCTGTAATACATTCTAACAAATGTAAGCGTTATTAAGTGCTAAAAGGAAATTTCATTTATCCTATTCATTATTTAACTGTAACTAGACTACAAAATACTTTATATAAACCATAAAATATATCTTTCTTTCTATAATGTTGCATTTAGAAATAAACACGGTAGAAAATTGAGAAAATAAATTAGCTTTAAATGTAGCACAGATGAAGAAGATGAAGCTAATTTAATTACTTGACATCTAGGCAGTATATATTTTCTTAAGATAATTAAATAAGTGCAAGCAGGGGGAAAATTTAGTTTGACAATTCATTTGGACGTGAGCCAGAACTTCGAACTTCTTCGGAATAAGTTTGAAAATCACATTCTTGTTAGTAATTTAAAACTGTCTGATATCTTACGTTGTTATACGAAATGAATATATTAATGGTTACAATTTTTTCATATATTTCTGTTCTTCCACATAAGATGAATTTTATCGTTGTCTGGAAAAGTTAAACAAATTAAAACTTTTTACAAGATTGTTAATTTAATAACATGAGGTAAAGCTGCTTCTGAATTTAATTATAGCAAAACACATATTTTTTTACTGCATTTCGTGGTGAGAGAGGTTAATGCGATATTTCCAGTAGAAAATTTAAGGATAAAATCTATGATTCCATTGCGTACATTTCTATCACATACTTTTAATTAAAATTTTAATTTTATTTGGTTTAAAAAAAGCTACAAATTAGGTAATTAAAAGCGGTGGTTTCAACTTCTTCGATTTAAATACAAGTAAATATTTTCTTATGTTCAACCCGGCAGGACGGGCGCGAGGTGTTTGGACACCCCACGCCCGAAAATATGCGTCTGCTGTCGGTGAATGCTTACTGATTATTAATTTTTAAAATTAACTATAATTAACATTTCAGATATCATTTTTCACGAGAAAGAGTGTAAGTATCATGAATTTCACTAACAGACAGAATTCTAATGTTTTTTTTTCGTATTTATACCATTTAATATGTTTGTGGTGTGTTGACAACCCATGCCCGTGCTCGTGTTATTTTTCACGGCGCGCGTCCTGCGGGGTTAAAAATGGGGCCAGCCTGCTTGAAAAATCTAAGGAATGTAGGTACACTCGAGGGAAAAAAGCCCCCTACTAACTGTACAACAAATTACCACAGAAGAATTTACTGGTACCAAACGAATAGGAAAAAAAAGTCTAATTTTAAATAATGTAGATAAAATTGGTTAAGAGGCCATCTACATATCAAAACAAGCCCAAAATTTGTATTTTTCAATGTTAAGACCCAATGTTTCAATGTTTCAATGTTTGACACAATAAATAAATTCTACCCATTACAATTAGCCTGTTGCACTCTTTCTTAGTCCAAACGATGATGATTTTTCCCGGATCCACGATCACCACTCGTACAGACTTCGAAAAATGTTATTTCATTTGATAGGCTGCCACCACCGATATAAGTATGTGATATCGGACACGATGTGAGAAGGATTCTAAAAAAAGCTAAACTTAGTCAATTAACCCCTTAACGGTCGCATTAAATTACGGTTTAAAAATTCAAATTGCTTATTGGCACCACTTTTTTGAAAAAGAAATGTTCACCTTGTTTAATGACAGGTAAAATGATACCATAATAACGCCAATTACAGTATTCTATAAAACTGGCGGGAATCAAACAAATCTGAATAATCTGAATAAAAGTCACAGCCCGTGAATATGACGGGAGCGAGAATTAAGGGGTTAATATTAAAGGACAATTTATTTACAAATTATTTACATAGAAACAAAACGTCATTTACATTTTAGGCTCGGATATAGAAGATCCGGCCCGATACTACGATACGAGATACTCTCTACGTATTGGGTCAACTTATTAAAATACACTATTTCCTTCTCACTTTAAAGTACGTCATTAGGCTTAACGGAGGGTCCCACAGGTACCTCCCGTTGCATCGACTTTCTCCGCACAGATGTCAAGCCTTTACCCGAAACCCACTACACTTAAAACTCGAAAATTCAATCAAACGCTTTACCACCTCACTCATCGAGGTTTTTTCGAAGACCTTATCGTTTCCCTCTGGGCGATTCCTTCCAAACCCAGGTTACGTTTTTTCGCCGGTGCCAACGAGGGACACCTTTCTCTTAAATAAAACTTTCTCCTCCCGTTGCATTTAGCAGTCCTCCAGAGAATTTCTTTGATTGCCTTAACTACGCTTTTCCGTGGTCTGCGCTCTTGAATAGAAAAGGAAGCTGGAATGCAGGGTTGCCAGTTTGGCATCCAAATTTAATTCGAAATTTCAAATTCATACCGGAAATTTTCATAGAAGTATTTTTAATTCGTGTGATCGCTAAATGGCTCTAATTAAATAAAGTATAAAAAAACTATTCTTTATTTCTGGTATGAACACTCAATTTCTGAATAAAATTGGAGGCCAAACTGGCAATCCTGCTGGAATGTCATTGATACAATACAGCCTGTTCATACCATAAGATTTAAATATAATAGCTCGAATCAACTTCTAGATAAGGAAAAATATTACTTTAAACCCACGTACGCAGAAAGTGGCACACATGAATTACAATAAATAAATAAAAAAGTAATATCGATAATAGTAATCTTAATTAACCCTAGATCTACCGGGAATTTTATTCAAGTTTTAATAAAACGTTCTACACCAGAATTTTTATTTAAAACTATTTAACTTATTTATTTACCTTATTTTTGTCTGGTTTATATACTTAGTTTATTTTAAAGAAATTTCTGGTTTGAATGAATATTTTGTATGTACCTGTCGGGTCAAATGGACCCGTCTGGTAGACGGAGGGTTAATTACATTCTCAGTTAGCGTAAGAAACTCCCCTATCATAGCTTAAAATATGCCATTTAGGGGCTAATTTTCCCCAAACACATAGTAATATTTGTGCATATGATACACATAGAAATATTATGCAAATTAGAAGAGTTCAACAGTTCATTTTCATGTTTCCTCGGTGTGATCACTACATAAATTTTTCAAGGTGCCTGAACATTATCTACTGACATCTTTAATGAACCGTATGCTAATATGATTACCTAAAAAAATACACAATTTGCTAATACACTGTTATAAATACAAGATACCAATACAAATACACATACACAAAAAAATAAAATTTTGATTGTTACATGTTACTATTTTCTAATTACATAGTGATTGACGCAGGTGGAGTATTCCTGCCTGTCCCTCCTAGCTCTTCCTATGAAGGATAGAAATTGCATCCGCATTCAAATGCATTCTTGGGCGATGAAAAATACTCAAGTTCAAGCGTTGCAAGGAAAGAGCCCATATAGTAAGTTTGGTGGACCTTGGAGTTGTTAATTTTAATGGGCTATTATCAGTGATGACCTCAGTTCGAGATCCATATGTCCATTTTTCAAATTTCCGCAACCAAAACAGAACACTCCAAGCTTCTCTTTCTCTGTATTCGTTCAAGCATTCTGAGCCCCTCATAAATTTTGACTGGCAGAAGTTATTGGCTTAAACTGACGCTTTTCATCTTTTTGAGTGAGACAACATCCTACCGCCAGGTCTGAAGTATCTACATGAAGCTGATATTCTATCTCTACCGTAGGTGTAGCCTAACGCTTTACGTTAAACAATTCGTCTTTAAGTGTATTGGATGCTTATTCTTCCTTTTCATCCCATGGCACAGTATTTTCGATTTTCCTTTGGTTAGCTCAGTTAAAGGCATCGCAATTTCAGCAGAATTTGGAATATAAGAACGGGAAAAGCCCATTAACACCAAAACAGATATAACTTCCTTTTTAGTTTTCGCTCGCTGCAATTCTCTTCTTGCTCCTATTTTCTCCTCATCTGGCGTATGTGTTCCACCCCTAATTACATGGCCTAAAAACTTTGTTAAATTTTCTCCAAATTTACACTTATCAAGCCTAATTGTAAAATTTCTATTCTTAAGCTCCTCGATAACTGCCCTAACATGTACACCAAGGGTTGCCATCTGTGGCATGCTCGATACAGCGTCTGGAATACCTAGTGTGGAAATATGCTATCCAAACAGTGCTAAAAATTTGTATCCCTTAAATGTGCGACGATACTGCTAAAATCCCAAGTGTCGATCGCAGCGACATCTGCTGGATTTTCGTATTACTAGTAATTACAGTGTATAGACTATCAATATCTTGCAGTTGTACAAAATATCTAGCAGATGTCGCTGATCTTCAAATTGCAGCAGCATCGTTGCACATTTAAGGGACACAATATTTTAGCGCTTTTTTAAGTATTACAGGGATAGCCGATTTCCACACTATATATTCTAGGCGCTATAACGCTCGAGACCACTAAAATTTCACAGTAATCATTGCCTTATCTAATCATCGAATCTCTGCGATTCAAGGAGTCGAATTTTTCCGTAAAATTTTAGTGGTATCCGGCGTGTCACAGTTAGCCACCCCTGATGTACACAATGTTCTTCCCAACTCTCTGAGAAAATGATGACATCAACAATATATGCCTGTGCATAACTCCGAAGAGTATGAAGAACATTAATCATATGCTTTTGGAATATAGCTGCAGACCTTAATAAACCGAAAGGCATATTTCGCCAATAATAAGCCCATTATGCGTTGTAAATGCTGTCAAATGTTTACAAATTGTTTTGTTTACAAATTGTATTGTTCGATCGAAGACAAATATTTAGCGGCCCTTGCAGTATATGCATGATTAGTTATACATGATTTCCTGCGAGTCTTTCTAGGAAAGGTTGGTACCTGCGTTACTGAATTAAAAACCGTATAGTCTATACATATGCTAACAATTGCATCTTTTTTCTTCACGCAAACAATCGGATGACTATTTTCTGCCTTAGTTACTTCGATTAGATTTAACTCTATCAACTCCTGGACCTGTCTATCCACTTCCTCTTTATAAGTAATAGGTACACTATACAATTTTGTTTTTTCCTGATCACATCCGGTTTCAAATCGATACGGTGTTCACCCACTTCCGCTAGTCGCACAGAACCCAGAAATACTTCCTTATTTTTCCTCAAAATGGACTTTATATCCCTGATTTGAGTGTTAGATAAACATTTTATTTAAAACCTTTCTGTGTCCCGTTCTACTTCTTGTTCTCATTTTAAAATAGGAATTTCCCCAACTTATCCAAATTCTTCGTCACTCTCAAAAACGATATTAACTACGTTGCTCCTAGCGATAAACTTTCTTATTTTATTTTGATGTAAACGCTTTCCACTCCCGTCCGCTAACTCAACTATAAACGAATGTTGGTTTCATTTATCGACAATAGTCGTCGGACCTTGCTACCTAGATTATAACTTATTAGTTGAATCGGGGATAAATAGTATTACTTTATCGCTTACCTGAAAAGTTTTTTCATTTGATCTAAAGTTGCAATGATATGCCATTATGCCTTGTTGTTCTTCGGACGATAATTTTGCCTCATTTGCGGCTCTTTCTAAGCGTTCCCCAAGTTTGCTTAAATATTCATGAATTGGCATAGTATCTAATTGAGCTCCGATTTTTATCCTGCCCAAGACGATTTCAGAACTGATAAGGGACCCTCCGGAGCTCTACCATAGAATAACTGAAAAGGTGAGATTCACATCGTAGAATTTGGAACTTTCCTATATACCCATAGTATAAATGATATTTGTATATTCTATCATTGTCCTTCTTGTTTAACACTAGAAAGACGGGTAATTTTACTCAAATTTTATAAAAAATATTTCGCACCAGAATTTTTATTTTAAATTATTAACTTATTTATTTAACTAGTTTTTTTCCTTATTACCTTTTAAACTAGATTTTTATAGCAATGTCTGGTTCGAATCGAAATATATTCATTTGGTAGCGGTCAAAATGACCGTTCGCCGTCTTTCTAGTGTTAATTGTATGACGTAACATACGTTTAAGCGTTAGATTAAAACGTTCCACAAGACCGTTAGACTGTATGTACTGTGGAGCAGTGTTGCCAGTGGGCTACTTTTTTAAAATTCAGATTTCTTGATTGGCAACACTTTTTTGAAATAGTAAAATTTGATTATTTAATAATATAATAATTAAGTCGAAAACAAAGGGAATTTTACCATTTCAGAAAAGGGGTGTCAATCAAGAAATCTGAATTTTTAAAAAGTAACCCACTGGCAACACTGCTGTGGAGTTGAAAATAGAGTAGAATATAACCTTTTTTCAAATTCCTTAGTTAAATCGGCATTGAAATTGGCTCCATTACCACAGGCTATTACCGTAATTTCCCGCGTATACGCCGCAGCTCAAATAATTCGATTTCCTACCAGAATTCATGTTAAATAAAATGTGACTTGCTTTTCCTTAGAATTATTTGACTTCATTTTTTAAATAAAATTTCCGGTATGAAAAAGACTTAACTAAACCGCGGCGCATACGCGGGAAATTACGGTATATTTGGAATTCCTGTCCTCGTGAATACTTGAAGCAATGCATCACACGCTGTTCTAGCAGTTAGGCGTTTTAATGGTATCGCTTCCGCCCACCCGGTATGATGATCAATTAAAGATAGTATATATTGATGACCCTGTGAAATTTTACTACCGGCCTGCTAAGATACTAGTAAGGAAGACATTTTCTGTCAGATATGTCCTGTGAAACAATCAAAATACATATTATTGGACAGAGGTGGCCAACTGTGGCACGCTCCGCACCACTAAAATTTTACAGTAATCATTGCCTTATCTAATC
Organism: Maratus speciosus; assembly: GCA_963932465.1. Lineage (NCBI taxonomy): Eukaryota > Metazoa > Arthropoda > Arachnida > Araneae > Salticidae > Maratus > Maratus speciosus. The sequence continues at coordinate 197,132,356 of OZ010796.1, read as the reverse complement.
ATCGAATCTCTGCGATTCAAGAAGTCGACTTTTTCTGTAAAATTTTAGTGGTATCCGGCGTGCCACTGTTGGCCGCCCCTGTTATTGAATAATTACAAACTATATATTATTTACTATATGTTCTTACTATACATTAATTATTATATATTATTTACTTCAAATTAAACTCTTATGAACGGAATTGTTAAGTTTTAATATAGTTACTTCTAGTATATATATTTTTTCTTTCACACACAGAGCTTAATCGCTTAATCATCATTGATCATGCATAAACTATTTAGTTAGCGACTTAAAAGATGTTTAATTTTTTTGTTTAGAAAAATTTTTTGTAGGGATTGTATGAGCAATATTTAGAGATTTTCACTGAAAAGAAATTAAAATATGTTATTATACATTTTATATAAAAAAAATGATTAATGCGTTTTACATAATATAAGAATAAATATCAAAATATTTGCAAAAGCATACAGGTTGCATTTTATTAATTCGCTCCCTGACAGCTATAGATACTTGAGTTCTTCCATAAATATATATATCGGGCATTCTCACAATCTTTTGACTTTCATGTCCCTGAATAATAGTTTTTATTTTAATACACTTTTTTGTGGTTTTTTTTTCATATACTGAGGAACATCCCATTGCATGATTGCATAACAATATTAACGAGATAAATAAGTTTTGGACGATGTTGGGGGTCCAAATACCAGGAAAACTCCTATACCGTTCCGTGTCTCTGATGCTGATTTTTAAGTTTGGAGCTGTCTGTATAAAATTGTTTCAATAAAAGTTATTCGATATTTTTTTTCTGAAACTGGGACAATTGTTATATATAAATATGTAGCAAAAAATTAACCTGCACACATTTTTACGGTTGATATTATTTTTTGAACTCTGTCCCTGGGTTTTTCATCCTTACCGTCCCTCTTGCTAAACTTATACAGAAAATCACTTCAGATGCAGCCACAGAATTTTTTTGAAGTTTTTTCTCATGCAGAGGTACGCTAGAGAAAGAATGTCTAAAACTCTTTGACAGGAAATTTACTGCAGAATTTAAATCGACATTTAAATATCAATTTCAAGATCGTGGCTTCATTGGTATTCTTAGCGTCCCCAAGGTTTATTCCTGCACTTTTCGTGGTAAATTAAAAATAAATTTAATTTAATCCAATGTTAACAACTGTTTCTAAAAGTCAATGAACTGAACATTGTGGCTATCACTTGGTCTTAACACGATTTGCCTAAAATAGGTGGTAACTTTCCCTACCGTTCCATCCTTACAGTCCTTTTTTTTCTCATTTCGTCCCTTTTTTCCTATACCGTTCCCTTTTTTTACCTTACCATCCCTTTTTTAATACCACTTTAAGACAATGTTATACCAAAATTTTGTACTAAAAGTACTACATTGTTATTATTTCTTATTTGAATGTCCTGTGGGTACTACGCAATTTCATTACAAGTAAAAATTTCGAAGAAAATAAAAAGTTTTAGTGGTAAAATGTTAAGGAAAATTAAACTCGCAAAGTTTAATTTTCCATATGATTTTCTATAACATAAGTTTAACATAAATCTCAGTTAAATAAAAAAGTTTCGATGCTGACCATTTTTTCTTTATTTTGAATCATTAAGGCATTCGTCTATCAGATTAAAATGTTATTTTAGCAAGTTTAATTTCGCGAGATTTTTCCCCCCAAAAGTCAAAAGGTTGTGAGAATGCCCCATACATACATACATACATATATATATATATATATATATATATAAATTATACCTTTATATCAAAATTTATCTTACAAGTTCATATAACGATGTTATGCAAAATTCTTAATGAAGGTGGAATGTAATAATATTATACATTAATCATTATACTAAAAGAATATTAAAGTAAAGGAAATTTTACAAGGTGTATCTGAAAAAGGACGCAAAACTTTACGAGGTGATATAATGCAGCTAAACTAGCAAATTTCGTCATAGAATGTATGGTCGGAACGCAAGCGGTGAGAAGTTAAAAGTTAATTTTTCACTGTCGCAGTTAAATAATTAACACAAGAATGACAGGAGATATTTCAGAAAACATTTTATTAAGAGGAATGTAATTCATGTACATGCTTAAAGAAGTTGCTTAAAAGATCTTCTGACAGCAGTAATGCATGCTTCACCCCTGCGGGATAGGGACTGACGCACATTTGCGAAGACACTAGGCATTTCTCGAATATCGCCGGCAACAACGGCAATCCGGGCGTCTTGATTCATATTGTTTTGAATGGGGCACTCGTAGATTAGTCTTTTTTTTATGGCCTCAAAGGAAAAAGTCCAAACACGAGAGATCCGGCGAACTTGGTGGCCAAGGTATGGGACCAACCATTACCGTCTAAATACTCAAGGCCTCCGTACTGATTTCGTGACGTACCAAATGAAGATTAACTTCTTGAAGTACAAGCAATTGCGTTTGTGTTATGCTTAATTCCCACCGGAAATTTAGAAAAATTTTATTTCAAAATAAGGAAAAGCAATTTTACGACTTTTCTCCACTAAAGTCAGAAAATTAAAATTTCCTAAAATTTTTCTGGTGCAAATCCTGATTAATCGTAGGTGGGATAAAATATATCCCACCGCCCCTCAAGAGGTTAAAGGGCGGTGCTATATATTATATACCACCTACGATTAATCAGGATTTGAACCAGAAAAAATTTAGGAAATTTTAGTTTTCTGACTTTAGGGGAGAAAAGTCGTAAAATTGCTTTTCCTTATTTTGAAATAAAATTTTTCTAAATTTCCGGTGGGAATTAAGCATTACACAAACGCAATTGCTTTCCCTTCAAGGGATTAATCTTCAATTGGTACGTCACGAAATCAGACCGGAGGCCTTGAGTATTGAGACGGTAATGGACCAACTTGACCAATCCATCGCCCTGGGACAGTGGAAAACTACCTTTTAACTTCTCACCACTTGTGTTACGACCATACATTCTATGACGAAATTTGCTCGTGTAGCTGCATTCTATCACCCCGTAAAATATTGCCCACTTTTTCAGATACACTCTGTATATATATATCTTTACATTCTTTTTCTAAACTTATAGCATAACAAAAAGAAATTTATCGAGAAGAAAGCTGTTTTATGCATTTATATATTCTTTAATCCTTGCTCTCCAAATTATTTGGTCATCAAAATTCAACGGAATTCGATTATATTTTAAATTTACTTCTTGTAAGTCGTTGCAAATAATTTAAGAATTCTTCAACGCTAAAACGAAATTTCTTTTATTCTATTTACTACCTTACAGTAAGTGAATTCAGAAAACTATATATTATCTATAAACGGATTTTTCTTCTTGTAAAGAGTAAGAAAAGTTGCCTTTAGAACTAAACACGGAGGAAAATTGAGAAAATAAATTAGTTTTAAGAGTAGCACAGAAGAATGAGTTGAAACTAATTTAATTACTTGACATCGAGACAATATGTATACTCTTAAAATAATTACATAAGTGCAAGCAGGGGGAAATTTAGTTTACCAATGTTATTGGAAATGTGCCAGAATTTCAAACTTCTTTGAAGTAAGTTTGAAAATTACATTTTTATTTTAGTTTAAAATATTTTTCCGAATATCTTATGTTGGTAATAGTACAATAATACAGGGTGTCTAAAAATTATTTGGGCAAAAACAATGATATATTGAATGGAATTGACAGGAAAAAAATTTAAAGTACATATTGTTTTAAGATAGAAAAATAGTTCAAGTTTACCATTTTGACAAATGTTCGATGTGATTTCCTTTTGTGACTCTGCAAATGCCCCATAGGTAAATCATTTCTTGCCATAGATTTGTCAGCAAGTTACCGTCGATCAAATTAATTGCAGTGCAGATTCTTGATTTTAGTTAGGGAATGGATGCCGGAAGTGGCGGCTTGTACACTATATCCTTTACAAAACCCCGCACTGTAAAAAAAAAAAAAAAAAAAAAAAAAAAAAAAAAAAAAAAAAAAAAAAAGGACTAAAAAACGGAGATTTTTTACAAAAAAATTTCCCCATAAATTACAGAAAATTTTCCGTTTTTTTGGAATTTAAGGGAGAAAATTTCTGTTAAAATACGGAAATAGTACTGGCGGCTCGATTTCCGGTAGAATCTCCTTTTTTTTTTTTTTACAGAAGATCTTGTGATCGTGGTGGCCATTGAATAATATCTCCGCTCACTAAGCGGAAGCGTCAGTTATGACACCTTATGCCATCTATGAATAAACTTCGGCAATTTTACTACTAGTCTGAATTTCCACTGGTTAATTTCATTTAATATTTCGGAAGTTCGTAACTTACGAAATTGCCCAACTAATTTGCAGGTACCCTGTATATTTTTTGTTTTTAACCTCCTTAGTGGTACACTTAAATTGCGCAGAATCCTTGAGTTTGAACACATGTATTTTAATAAAGAATTTTTTTCCTTATATAATCACAGAATATTGGTTATTAAAAAAGGCAAAATTTAGAATTTGGAAAAACTGGAGCAGAAAAATTAAAAGAAGTGTAAAACGCGATCGTTGCCACTAGGTTAAGGAGGGTCTCAAATATCCTTTTCAATAACGCGAAACTTTCTGTCACATTTTTAAACAAAAAGCATTAAATTGCTAGATCTGACCATTGAAGTTATTTGGAATCGAATAGCGTTTTTAATTTTTATAATAAATAAATTACTTATCGAGTTATAAGCGATTCTTGTCAAGTGACAACAATTTTTTCCCCTTTTTCGCGATGCCACGTCGGGGATTGGGATAAAAACAGCCACTTTGAAAGTATTTTTTGAAAGATATTCTGTTTTTATCAAAAAATGGAAAACTGCTTAGATTACATAGTTGTGAATAAGAAAACCAGCCAATTTCATGCGTTTCCAAATAAAATTGATTTCAGAAACGTCTGAGAAAGTAACTTCTTTAAATTTGAGAACAGAGTTAATAAGTTTGGGTTTGTGCACATACGATAAGTTTATTGCTGTTTGGATAAGTCATTAATTAGTGTATTTTACTATTAAGTTAATAAGATTGCTAACCTAATTACCCGTGTTAAAATCTCTTCTGAATCATCTCATAGAAAATTATTTGTTGCTTTATTTGTTATATGCGAGGTTAGCATAACGTTTTGTGTAATGATTCTTACTTTGTAATATTTTAAGTCATACCCACTACGCGGGCAGCGGTTTCAGAGATACCACTTTTTATAAATAAAGAGCTTCATTATATCACACTATTAAAATATTTATTTGCTTAAAAGAGGTTATAAAAACACATTAAAAGTAAATTAAAAATCTATATTTACATATTTCAACTCTTTTACTGAGTCGTCATCAGAAGGTATAACAGAAAATTACAAATACATATGAAAAATGAAAAAAATCATCGAATATAAACAAGTATTCATGTAACGCGCCCTACATTTTCGCGATTGCTCGTGTTCCCTCTATGTCGCGACGCCGTAAGTTGTCCAACCATTCAACCCATAAATTCAACCCTTTGCGGTCGAAGTACTCCTTGCAGATACAGGCATCTTTTACAGAAATTTATTCGAATGGAACCATTTTTTTTAAAGAAACATTTTTACTTGCACTTTGACTAAGTGGGCGAGAAAAATTTAATAAAAAATTATTTTAAAAATATAATGCGGATAGAATATAATAATAGGGCAGGGCTCCCACTCGGTCCGTTTTTTGAACACCACTTTTTTTCAACCAAAAATCTCTTTTATAATTTTCGTAGAAACTTGCCATGAACTGCGTTTTTATTGCGATTGCTGCTAAAACTTACCACGAATTTTTCTCTAAAATAATACTGGTTTTCAAAAAACAGACCAGTGGGAGCCCTGAAATAGGATTATGTATATGTTACCGAACCCGGCCAATTCGCGAATTGGCCAACAACGTTTTAAACTAACTGGCCAATTTGCGAAGTGGGTATAGGCATTCGGCTTGTTTAAGACAGCACATTTTTTTAAATATTTTTATTTTGTTTTAAATTTTAATATTTTGAATGAAATTTCTTCTAAACGATTGCAATTGTTTCAAATTAAAATAAAATAATGGGTAGAGTTAATCAGACGAAAACGAAAGAAAAAGTGATGAGATGATTTTGGGGGTCTGCATGGTTTCGAGCTGTCATTTTTACTTTTTAACACTTTCCAACAAAGTTGAAAAGTGTTTATGAATTCATTTTGTCTGGCCGTCTGCCTGCCTGAGCTCTAACTCGAGTAAAGACTCGGACTGATTTGTAATTGTTATATTACTGAAGTTTATGAATTAACTTCGGCATTGAAAGTGAAGCGTGTACTCGGAAAAACTAAATACTTCCCCGATCCAGAGCCGAGCGGCTCCACGCGGTATTTCCACGGAGATCGCGTAGCAATCCCCCGTCCCAAAAGGCACCAAGTGACGCCAAATCGCTACGACAGCAGTCCGCCAGTCGAAACAGATGAGCAAGGGAGACACGAGGCCAAACCACATCAAAGACTTTCGTAAAGTCTGTGCTGCAGCATGATAATGTACCCCCGCGGAATGTTATGACGAATCCGAGAATCCAGAAAACATCTGCACCGGGGGGGGGCGATGTCGCAACAACATGCGAAGTAGCCAGAAGTGCCGAAGCTATTGGCGATTCAAGCGCTTGAATACGCCATCTGGTCGAGAAAAGATGTAACTTCTGGCTTCAAGATAGTACCGTGCAAGCGCATTGTATTGCATGTACTTTAAATTTGTTCAGAATGATTATTCTTTTGCACAATTTCAGATTTCTTGTGACATTTGTGTCGAACATCGACCGAATTCTCACCGGAAAAATTTGAATAGCAATTTTTATTTATTTTATTTATGGAATATGTATTATCTTATAAAACTATTATAACTATTTAGACTTACTGGTGAGAATTTGGAATCCCTCAATAACAAATCAGCCAGATGAGGCAACACTCTGACATTCCGCATCTAGCTGAATTTTTATTTAGGGAATCCGAATTCTCACCAGTAAATTTAAATAGTTGGTATTGTTTTAGAAAATGATAGATATTCCACAAATAAAAGAAAAGAAAATTGTTACTCAAAAATTTCCGGTGTGAGATCCAACACTAGTGAGAAGTCGGTCCATTAGTGATGACGTCACAACTCGTGTCCTCGGACATTGAGTATTTCGATGGCAATGCTTGAGGGCGGTGGACATATTATATACCACCTAATTTTAATCAAGATTTGCATCGGAAACTTTTTATTAAGTTTCACTTTTATAAATTTGCTGGGAAAAATGTTTAGAAATTACTTTTCCTTATTTTGAAACAAAAATTTTCGAAAATTCCGATGTGACTTGAGCATTTCTGTGGTGCTGTTACTTGCCCCTGAAAGTGTTAAAGCAAAATGAATGACATTCTTAATAGTTGAAAAGTGTTTATGAATTCATTTTGCCTGACCGTCTGCCTGCCTGAGCTCTAACTCGAGTAAAGTCTCGGATTGATTTGTAATTGTTATTTAATTTATTTAATTAGTTAATAGATTTTTAAATATGGAATATTGTCAAAGAGAGAACTTTAAAGTCCCTTTTCTAAAATTGTGATTTTTGAGGCATTGCGCGCAAGGTACTTAAAAAACATTTTGTTCTTTTTTCATGAAACTTTCAAGATATATAGTGTATTGAAATTTCTGTAAAGTGATCATAAATTTTCACCAATTTTTTGTAGAAAACATATATTTTTTTGGCGTCATATTTCTAAACTTTTGAAAATTTTATTTAAACGAGGTACAGCTCTGTTTTTTAAGGGGACGAATGACCTTTAAAATCAATTTTTTATTTTTGTAAATTTCACTTTAAATATTATTCAAGGGTACATTATATACATTATGGCATACAAGGTAAGAAAAAAAAATATTTTCTAATTTTTTTTTCTTACCTTTATATTCAAATATATCAAATTCGATGCACAGTTTCATTTAAATATATAAACCAAACTTATATAAATAATATTGGGAATTTTAATTGATATGCAATTCGCCTGGGACATTTTGAAAAGTTCTAAAATATTACGGAAAATTCCTTTTTTTCTCAAAATAATAATAATAATAATTTTTTTTTTTGTGGTAAGTGTATGCCACAATGCATATAATGTACCCTTGAATAATATTTAAAGTGAAATTTACAAAAAAAAAAAAAATAAATTAAAAATTGATTTTAAAGGTCCCTGTCCCCTAAATTTAAAACTGCTAAAAAAAAAAAAAAAAAAAAAAAAAAAAAAAAAAAAAAACATTTGTTTTAGGTTCAGCGCAGCACAAGACTGTCAAGTAGAATTATATGCCAAAGTTTTCTCTTATATACAGAAATTCATTTGTAATCGTGCTACAATCTGTGATTCAAATAGTTTGCTCGACAAGTTAAAAAACATCTATAACAACTAATTTCCCCAATTATGATATGAAAAATATATGAAATGAAAGAAGAAACGTGTATCTATTACCACGTTCAAAAACTGTGTTTTTGCCAGATATATTTTTTACGATATATCCTGACAAAAATGGTCATTTTTTCCCCTTTTCTACAGTTTAAAAGTCCTATGACCCCCTACAGAGAAACATTAAGTCAGATATGATAATACTTTACTTAAGTTTGTTAATATGGTGTTGTTAAACATGCCCCTTGAACTTTAATCTAATTATATGAGCTAAAGTCTCTTCTAAATTCAACTCTTCACAGTAAATTACATTTAGTACTCATTTTTCAGTGCACGGCAGTGTACTGTTTTCATTAAAATATTAATGTTAATAATTTTATGATATTTTAGGCTTATTATTATGTAAATATTAGCATCTATAATGTATAATTTTTATATTAGGTTTACTATTATGAAAAGATTTTGTGTATCGATAATTGTTTTAAAGTAAACGTGATAAAAATCTCACAAAAAGATATATTATGCCAATAATGTCTCTAAAATGATTAAAATATTTAATTTTAAATATTTATTAGAAATAAAATTATGATTAATAGAATTATTGTTCATTGCAATACGTATTTAGAGCGTACGTTTGCAATGAGCATTTCATCAGCTAAAAACATTGAGCATTAATTATTTGTTTAGGGATCTGAAGGGCATTTGTTTTGGTTTGGAAAAGTTTTTGTAAAATTTCTATTACCAATGTTTTGAGTTTTTTATTTAACCCCTTAACGACTCATTAAATTACGGTTTAAAAATTCAAATTTCTTATTGGTACCATTTTTTTGAAAAAGAAATATTTACCTTATTTAATGACAGGTGATACCATAATAAAGGCAATTACACTATTTTATAAAACTAGTGGTAATAAAAAAATCTGAATAAAAGACACAACCCGTGAGTATCATGAGAGCGTGAAATAAGGGGTGAAAAAGGATAAAAATATAAAATTATGTAAGAAAGTCATAAAGGTTTTCACGTTCACAGACTTCCATTTTTATTAGAGCACTTGCTTTCAATATATATGTGATCTCGAGATTTTTATTTAAGAGCTTCATTTGAAAAAAAATTGTGGAAATAATTTTTCTCAATATAGCTTTTGATGAAGTCAGTCGCTGTGTGTGCGATGAAATCTGGAGATCAGTAAAAAAAAGGTATTTATACGTTTTGAACGTACTTTTGTCACTTTTAGCATGTTTTAGCTTTAGTTTAGGAGGTAAAAATAATGCTTAAATATTTAATTTAATTAACTGCGCATAAAACTGTGTTTAATCTCAAAAAAGAATAAGAGCAAACCACTTATTTAGAAAACGATTTTTTTTTTAATAAAAAAATATTTACAAAAAATAAAATGATGTACCAACAAAGTAGCGTAAAGTCACAAAAATTATAAAAAAAAATTAGGATAATTTCGGCGTATAATTCGCGGATCAAACAATTCTGTTTGGACCCAGAAATTTTATTTAGTAATTGAATCTAAATATTTACCGCGATCTAAAAAGTCACATTTTATTTTAAGAAATTTCTGGGTCGAAAAGTGATTGTTTGATCCGCTATTTATGCGCCAGAAATTACGGTACTAAAATTATAAAAAAATTATTAAAATTACAAAAAAAAAAAAAAAAAAAAAAAAAAAAAAAAAAAAAAAAATATTGAAATTATAAGTTTACTTTGAATAAGCTTTTATGAAACTTCCTACTTCTAAACTTATACTTTTTTTTTTTTTTTAAATCGGAATTTCTACAAAAACTACGAACATATTTTATAATAATTTATGAAACTAAAATTCTAAGTTCAAGCTCATTGTAAAAATTCATCATGGATGCAAAACGAAATTATCCGATACATTTAACACTTGAACGCCCGGAAGTAGTCGATTGGACTCCGACCATATGATTAAATGTCAATTGGAACCAAGAATTCTTTCAGAAAAGAAGTTAAATTTTAAAAACGCAGATTCACGTTAAATAAATCAGTCAAATAATTTAAAATTAAAAATTCTGGTGTGAAATATTTTCATGAAACTTGAGTAAAATTTCCGGGTGTTTTAGTGTTAAAATGATACTTATTTATTTTTTTCAAAAAGATATTTTTCTACAAATTGCAAAAATGTATATATTAATTTACGATCCAGAAAATCCACTCAAGCTTAAGTTAACCCTGCCGCTGCGCAGCCCGAGATATGCTCGGGCATGCATTTTCTCGCCTATTTAATGCTATTTGGTTATTCCCACCAGTTTTTTTTTAGCAAAAACTTTGTCTTTTTTAACCCCCTTAACCTACGATTTAAAATCAACTGCTCCACGGTTTGGCAAATCCGTAGCTACCACTAAAATTTAATAGAGATTTTCGCCTTGTTTAATCATGGAATTTCGACGATTAAATTAAACTATATTTACTGTGAAATTTTAGTGGTAAAATAATTTACATTTGGCTCGATCATCGTACGCGGGATATGCCCGTCATTGTAGGTTCAGGGGTTAATCAGGACCATTTTCCCCGATTATGATATTTAAAAATTTCTGCTTTAACCCCTTAACGGTCGCATTGAATTACGGTTTAACAATTCAAATTGTTTATTGGCACCACTTTTTTGAAAAAGAAATATTCACCTTACTTAATGACAGGTAAAGGGATACCACAATAAAGCCAAATACACTACTTTATAAAAGTGGTGGGAATCTAACAAAAAAGAATAAAATGAATAAAGATACAGCCCGTGAATATCACGGGAGCGAGAATTAAGGGGTTAAAGAACCGTTGATAAAAGATTAAAAATTCTGTAAAAGACACTCATCGCGAAGAATTACTTACGCAGCGAGAGGGTTAAACATAATCATTTTACATAGATGCAAACTTTATTTCTATGGATTGATCCGCTGAAATCTTCAATTCAAATATTTATATTTCAAAGTGCATAGGAAACCAGTACATAATTTATATATATATTATAAGACGAATGTCAAAAATTCTTTCCATTGGAAACTTTTCGAGCTCAGTAGCCATCTACGGTTATTTAAATTTCCCATTTATCAATGTCAAATTTGACTCTGCAAAACAGTATTCTTAAAGTGATTTTTATGCATAAATTTAAAGGCATATTTTAAGTTCAATGGAAATGAAAGTAAAACTTATTTAATATGAAAAAGCCTGATGGAATACAGAAAGTGTAAAACAAACAGGCGATATGAGACACTCCTCTGTGCAATATTTTTTTAATCCTTTCAGGTGAAAATTACTTCTATTGCCAAAATGTTGAAATGATTAAATAACACCCGGATTTACGAACATTTTTTAAAAAATAAGTAAAAGTTTTCCTTCACTTAAAATAAGTAAAAGCTTTCCTCAAAATTCTATTCTAAAATTCTGGTACCACTGTGGCATTTGGTGATTACAATTATGCGATGTATATAGATATATAATAACTGTCGGCGGGATTTTTTTTATATCACTTAATCAAGATTTGTACGAGAGCTTCTCTGTGCAATATTTTTAAACCCTTTCAGGTGAAAATTACTTCTTTTGCCAAAATGTTGAAATGATTGAATGACACCAGGATTTACGAACATTTTTTTTTAAATAAGTAAAAGCTTTCCTTCACTTTAAATAAGTAAAATCTTTCCTCAAAATTCTATTCTAAAATTATGGTACCACTGTTGCATTTGTGGATTATATATATATAGATATATTGATATATTGATATATATAGATATATAATAACTGTTGGCGGGATATTTTTTATATCACTTAACCCTTAATTGCATAGTGATGTAAATTTCCATCACCTTTTTATTTAATTTTTAATACATAAATTAAGTTCTTTCAACCACTATATTTATATAGAAATATTATTCCTTTAAAAATTGCAACAATATGCTACTAAATAAAGTTAAAAATCTATCTTTAGATTTCTGGTGTCTAATCCTTAATATAAAAATAAAAAACACAATTCTAAAAGAATAATTCATGCAATTAAGGGTTAACACGTTCACGCCGGCGTGCATCAACGGCGGGTCACGCTTGACTGTCCCATCGGGCGGCATGCATCACCGGTGGGTCACCCTTGACTGTTGCATCAGACGGCGTGCATCACCGGTGGGTCACACTTCACTGTTCAATACAAGGCGTGCACTACAGGTGGGTCACACTCGACTGTGCCATAGACGGCGTGCATTACAGGTAGGTCACACTTGAATATTCGAAAATGCAGTAGTAATAACAATTCAATATTTTAAACTTAATATATTCACGAAGGGAAACGAGAATTCTCGTTTTCATTCAAAAAATATCATTGACTAAAGGTGTGACTTCTACCTTACAGAAAATGCATTTATATCATGTTGTCCATACTTCTTTAGATTGTAAGACATTTTATATTAAATTCGTACACATATAATCAATAAATTCCTGTCTCTAAGTAATTTGCTTACTCCTTACGAACTTTGAGACGTTCACGATCATCTCTGCTTGTTATATTCGAGTTTAATTTAGTAAATATGAGAGGTGCGTGTCATTACATACAGTGTCTGAATAAGCGAAAGTACCGCGCCGGCGTGAACATGTTAATCAAGATTTATACGAGAATTTTTGAAAAAAAAAATTTACTTTTATAGCATTATTTTTATAGAGGAGCATATTTACTCCTCTGTGCAATATTTTTAACGCTTTCAGGTGAAAATTACTTCTGTTGCCAAAATGTTGAAATGATTGAATAACACCAGGATTTACGAATATTTTTTTTTTAAATAAGTAAAAATCCCTCGCTTAAAATATGTAAAAGCTTTCCTGAACTTAAAATTAGCAAAAGCTTTCCTCGAAATTCTGTTCTAAAATTCTTTTACCACCGTGGCATTTGGGGATTACAGTTACGTGGTATATATACATATATAATACAGGGTTCGTACGCTTCAAGCAGCATTTACCAGAATTTTTATAAAGTAATATTTGCTTTATTTAACGAAAAATTTATATCTTCAGGTATAGCAAACAATACTTTACGAAATTTCTGGTACTAAAACACCTAAAATCCCATGAATCTCTTGATGCGTACGAACCCTGTAATAACTCTCCGCGGGATATTTTTTTATATCACTTAATCAAGATTTGTACGAGAATTTTTGAAAAAAAATTTACTTTTATAGCATTCGTGAAAAAAGCTGTAAAATTGTATTTCCTTATATTCAAATGATTTTCTATCGAAAATGCTGGTGAGAATTCAACATTACAGAAACGCATTCACTTGCCCTGAAAGTGTTTAACCCTTTCAGGTCAAAGTACTTCTACTCGTAAAATGGTGAAAATGTTGCATGACACAAGAAAATCATCAAAGTTACTTGAAAATCAGTAAAAGATTTTCTGATTAGAGCCGCCATAAGGGGTCATTTTGGCCCATACCAAATTAATAAAAATCGATCTGAAGCAGAAATTTCTTTATAAGATACGTTAAATGTATCCAGCACAAAAATAGGCTAATTAAATGAGTTAAATAGATTTAAATAAAATTTCTGGTGTGAAATACTTTTTATAAAACATAAGAAAAATTTCCGGTGGTTCTAGTGTTAACGTACTTAACCCCTTGAGGGGCGGTGGGATATATTATATCCCACCTCCGATTAATGAAGATTTGCACCAGAAAAAAAATTATAAAATTTTATTTTTCTAACTTTGGTGGGAAAAAGTCGTAAAATTGATCTTTCCTATTTTGCGATAAAATTTTAGGAAGATTCTGGTGTGAATTCAACATTACAGAAATACAATTACTTGCACTTGAAAGGTATAATGAAAGGAAAATTTTCATTCCAAAATTCTGATGCTAATGTGGCATATATGGATTAAAATTCAGTGGTCCATAAAGGAACCGCTGCCCCTCAATTTGTTAACTCTTGCAGGGACAAGGTACTTGTATTCGTAAAATGGTGAAATCAGTAAATGACCCCAGAATTTACAAACATGTCTCTTTCAAAATAATCAAAAGCATTTGTTCACGTACTTGATCACCCGACCGGAGCACCAACCAAAGAATGGCATAGGATGTAACGCTCCGGTGGTAAATCCCCACAACAATCACCGATGCCGGACATCGGAAAGCACACAAAATAACAAGGAAAATGGCACATATTCTGACGAACTTGCATAGTAAATCGTAAATTTACAAAACAATTGATGTTGTTTTCATCATAGTAATAAAAATAAAAAACAATAGTGAAGTGACTTAAATGTATAACAAAAGTTAAGACTGTAGATCCTTGTTCAAGATTATGAAGTGTAAATGTTCATTAAAGTTCACTGTTCACTAATGTTCACATGAGTTCAGTATTCGAAAGAAAAATGTTCATAAAAGTTTTATATAAGAAAAACAACTTGAAAAAAGATCACAATAATGTTCAGACCTCAAGAGAAAATCACCACTAACAGAAATGTCAGACAAAGGACAGTTACTATAAAGGCACAATGTTGAGCTCGATTGTGATGTAGTGTCAGAAAACCACGTAATGTCCGTAGCGAACCACTGTTGAGTATTAACAGTATGATAGAAGTAAATAGTTACAAGTGTAAGAATTATCAAAATTTATACCCAATAAATGAGTATTCCCTATTAAGTGCGTTGTACATAGCACACAGTTTTCTATAGTTTGAACGGGTGATGAGAACGTTTCGAATGTTCCATCTCAGTGTACAATTCCTGTTGAATTTAAATGTACAAGGCATTAACGAACAATGTCCAAACAAATAATGTTATATACTTCCTACATCACCACAGTTGCACCTGTTATTTGGGCGCTTTCCTATTTTAAACAGATACTGTGGAAATGCTCCATGTGAAGAAAGAAAATAACCTATCACCTGGGATTCGCATAGAAATAAATCGGCAACCTTGTTTAATATCGCATAAGTATCTCTTCCCTTCTCCGAATTTTCCCAAGAAACCTGCTATTGATCATGTAGAAATTTTTAAAATGACGTTTTAAAATAGAATTTGGTGCAGGAATGCGTAGAACTTTATCATAAAGATCATTTATAATAACTGATTTTGCCAACATGTCCGCTCTATCATTTCCTGATATTCCAACATGCGATTTCATCCAGCCAACATATATGACTTTATTATGTAACAGGCGCAAAGAGTTAAAGATATTAAAAAGCTGACCGTTAGATGGAAATAAGCACGAAGAGCGTAAATTGATGACAAGCTGTCAGTATAAAGATGAAATGAGTCATGCTGTGAGCAGATGCACCAACTGATAGCCTCGTCTATCGCAGCCAATTCTGCTTGAAAAAGAGAGTTATAGTCATGTAATTTAAATATCATGTCTAGCATAAAAGAATCCCAATACCAAACCGTAAATGCAGATCCTACACTGTTCATCATCTGAGAACCATCAGTATACAATATCGGATGATTCACCACTGGTACTGTATCAACCACTGGCTTAACAAATTTTATATTTAAGTTCTCAAAAAAGTAAGGATAATTATATGTCCTCAGTTTATTCATAAAATCTCCACCTTTAAAACACATATTGTCAATCAAGACTGTGCCATTTCCATAAATGATAGTAAAACGCTTAGAAGACAAATTCAGTTCTATGTCAAGTGGTGAAGCACCCACCAAAACACACAATGCGTCATTAGAAATCGTACGATATGCCTTTAAACAGACAGCAGACATAGACGTTGGCATGAGAGTAATCTTGTTATTCCATGTTGATTTAAGTCAGGCATCCAGATCTCATGCCCATATGAAATACGTTTCTTAAAGACGGTATTGTACCATATTTTAAGATAAATAGAAGGAAGACCTCTATCACGGATTCTGGTTTGGCGCATTTTACATGAAATCGTTAAGCCTAGTTCGAATCATATCTAGGTGATCCATCCAGCGAAAATTGCTGTCAAGTAAAAATCCCAAATTATTCACGTAATTAATAAAAGGAAAATTTTCATTCTAGTTTTCTGCTATCAAAGTGATATTTAGGAATTAAAATTAAGTGGTCCAAAAATGAATCACCGGCCTTGAAGGGGTTACAGGATAGAATTAATTTCGAAGTCTGAAAGATCCCGGAATTTTAATATAAGTATATTTTAAATTTTATTATTATTTTTTTAAATATTTTATTTATTTTTTTCTATTCTATATATCGGAATGAAGATAGGTTTGAAGGGGTTTGTTGTATAAATATTTAACATCATTAAAATACACATTTTTCTTTAGATTCAATTATTAGAGACAATTTACACCGAGCTTTGTATTGTGTATTTGACATGGACTTGCAGCATGACAACAAATTTCATCGAATCGCATCTAAGTTTTAACTATATACTACATAGTACCCGTAATTTTTATTTAGTTGCTTTTAAATTAATTAAGTATTTAAGTTTTAATGAATTGGTATGTGGTATAAATGATTCTTATGGATTTAATACAAGAAAGAAAAAAAAACTGATGTCGTAACACAATAAATTTTTATAACTAAAGATGTGCTTCATTTATCTAAAGTGAATAACTGTTCGATTACAAGTCACTTCAATAATCATACTGAAAGTGTCATGCATTTGCGTTTGGAAATGAATCAGAAAGTAAGTCATCAATTTTCGAGTTCAGCGGAATATATATGCATATAGTGATGGCAGGCGTAAATCGGTGCTCCAAATGCTCTTTTAAAGTAATTTTCTTTGCCTTTTTTAATGCCTGAATTATCGGAGTTTGAAGGTAGAGAAATAAACTGTTAGAAATTAGTGGTGTCCAGAAAATTTGGAGGCCTGATTTACACGGGACACCAGGCAACATTATATACAGGGTGTTCATTATTAAACGATCTTACATTAAAGTTGTCTACAGACAAAACTGTTGTTCATAATATTCTGAAATTTTGTGAAAGACATAATAAAGGGGTGTAAATTTGTTTAACCCCTTCGGGACCGGCGGCTCTTACTCGAATTTTATTAGGTTGGTAAGAGCTTTTAAAAAAAAAAATTACCTTTACTTAAACAATCACGAAAATGCTCAAATTAAATAAAACAAATATTACGTGTCTTTCTTACTGGTATCAAAACCAAATTTTGTATGCACTCTTTGAAGGTGCATATATGCCCGAATGGTCCCGAATAAGTTAAACCAAAAGAAAAAGTTCAAAATTTGGCCACCAGAGGGCGATTTTTAATAAGTTACACATTTAGCATTACGATAGTTTAGAAACTTTATTTATTAACTTAACCTGATTCTAAAGACAGGGTTTCACGACATGTTCCTAGCATTTCCCAGAACGCACTGCGGCCAACTAAGGAACATACCATCTTACGATTCCAGATGGTATCTGAAAATCTTGACCGACATGCAGAACATGTTTAGTTATAACACAATCTGTTAAACTATAGTAAATGTATGCTAAATGCGTAATTCGTTACATAACGGCCTCTTTTTTATCATTTTTTATTTTATTTTATTTTATTTTGTTTTATTTGCTTAAACATATTCCCATACCTTTATTATGTCCTCCACAAAATTTCACAACATTCTGAATAATAGTTTCGTCTATAGACAACGTTAAAATAGGGTCGTTTAACTATGGGCACCCTGTAAGTAAAATTTCTAAACTATATTAATGCTAAATGTGTAGTATATTAAAAATCGCCATCTGGTGACGAAAGTTTGAACTATTTATTTTAAACAATTTCCCATCCCTCTATTATGTCTTTCACGAAATTTCACAACTTTATGAAGAATAGTTTTGTCTGTAGACAACTTTAAAGTAGGGTCGTTTAATTATGGACACCTATATGAGAAAGTGAGTTTCGAAACTAGCTTTATCCAAAAATTAAAAAAAAAAATGTTTTCTCTATGAGTCTTTTCTATTGGTAAGTCTGCACCGAATAAACATAAAAAAAAACTTCAGAAGTAAAAAAAAAAACTTCTGAAAAAAACTAGTTTTATCCTGTAATTGTGTCATTGTAAAATCTTAATTTGCGATCAAAACCAATGGACGCAGTCAGAGGTTTTTCGCGATGTCCCAAAATTTGATTTTCCGGATAAGGCGAGTTTTGAAACTCACGTCCTCATATATAGCATATATTTAACACTAAACAAACTGGGAATTTTACCCAAGTTTTATAAAAAATATTTCACAACAGAATATTTATTTAAAACTATTGAACATTTTATGTAACTTATTTCTGTGTGATTTATATTTTATTTAGTTTAAGAGGAAATTTTTGGTTCCAATCAAAAGATTTTAATTTGGTACAGGTCAAATGACAAGTGTTAACTCCTTGAGAACGAGCGACACGTATACGTGCCGCGTAAAATGCTCAGAATCCACCGCCCCCTGAATACTAGGCCTGAGCGCTGACACGAAAATGACACAAAAATGGCGGCTGCCGAAGGCGGATTTTTTTTAGCGTAGGTACGATCCCTTAAAAGTAGGAACCAGTATTTTATAAAAGATTTCTCTACCATCTTTATTCTCAGAAAAATGAAGCGGTAAAAAACTGAAAAAAAATATTGGTAGGAATATTTAAGGGACCGTACACACGCCGAAAAAAATCAGGCCTAGTATTCAGGGGGCGTTGCAGAATTTGCGAATATTCTCAAGAGTAAATTTTTATTGCAAATTTTGTCTTATTTATTCTGAGCATTTTCCCGATTCAATTAGTCACAAATTTCTGTTTTGAAAAACCGGTGATAAAAGATTAAAAATTCAGCAAAAGACGCTCGTCCCGAAGGGTTTAAGGAATGAATTTCAAAAGATTTTGTACAATTAAATGTGACGATATCGTTTCTTCTTCTTTTTTTTTTAAAGCAGTGTTTTAATTATAAATGGATTGCGTGATATGATTATCTTCAAACGTAAGCTTTACGAAAGACTTTCTATTTAAAAATGATACTTTTTTTCATGAAGTATATCTAAAAATTACCTAACTATTATATACTTGCAACTACGTTTACGTCCTGCAAATTTATTTAAGCTTAATCATTAAATATCGGTGCAAAATTTATAGATAAGCAATGCCCGATTAAATATTGACACAAATTTCAAAATTTTATATCCTTAAGAATAATTCAAAATAACCTTAATATTCCTGCATATTTTATAAGACAAATGTCAAAGTATTTTCCTTCGACAGGTTTTCCAGCTCAATAATCATCAAGGATTATTCAAGTTTCTTATTCAAAGTTAATTTTCCCAAGAAATATTTTAAAATAAATTGATATAACCATATATTTAATATAGAGGTTGATGTTTACCATTTTCTTATACGTGATTAAACGGCAGCAGAATATGGTCATATTATACTTGCCAACCTCCCGCTTTTTTTTAATCAACAAAATACACTTTAAACAAAAATTTTATTTAAAAAAAATTAATTATGCAGGCTTTAAATGACTGCCACATAGAATGAAATAACATTTGATGATATAAATTTTCTGGTGGAAAGTAGGCTTTTTGATTAAAAAATAAGCGGGAGGTTGGCAAGCAGCGTTGCCAGTGGGCTACTTTTTTTTAAATACAGATTTCTTGATTGGCACCACTTTTCTGAAATGCTAAAATTCCCCTTGTTTTCGCCTTAATTAATATGTTATTAAATAAGGCGAATTTTACAATTTCAAAAAAGTGGTGCCAATCAAGAAATCTGAATTTTAAAAAAGTAGCCCACTGGCAACACTGTTGGCAAGTATGTCATATATAATTTCGAAAAGAGAAATTTTGCTATATCTCGCAAAATAATGTTTAGATGGAATTGTAAACTCATACACCAATGTTTTGGAGGATTTATATTCGGTTTATGTAAAAATAGATTCCGGTCATAATTCATAATTTGTTTGAATATGAATTTCAATACTATCAATGTCCGTAAACGTCTGTCTGTATGTCTGTTGGTAACAACATTTTTGAGGCCGGAACTACTTTTTTCACAGGGACGGAGAGGGTCGCGTAATATGCCAATTCGGGCTGCCTCTTTCCGGGGAAGATTGACTTTGAGGTTTCGAGAAAATCGGCGGTAATTACCGAAGTTATTAGCTAATTAACGGCTCATTAACGAAAAAAATCCGTTCAAAATTTAATCTTTTTATCAAAAGCTCCAATCTGACTGGAATGGGACCCGCCTGCGAGGCTAGAATGGAGGCTAGAATGGGACCCCGTTCCGAGAGTCGAGGATTTCAGAATGAAAATGAAGTGGACATTTAAAAAGCGAAATCTCATCTCCGAAAGTATTGGTCCGAGAAATTTGTAAAGAGTATAGACACACGCGGAAAAAAATCTACTTTCTTTTGGTATAAAGATGAAATTTCTGCTCTGTGTATAACACACAATATCCACTAAAAATCGATCGATACAAATTTAATTTCTTTATTTGGAAAGACAATGAAAAGAGATTTCATTTTCCCGGAAAGCAGGTGTTAGACATGACGACGACTGCGGTTTTGGATAGTAGGACATTTTAATACGAAATTTTAACTTTTTAAATATTAATTTTTTTGATAAAATATTTTGGCACCCGGACTTGAAATTTCTCGCAGATTTCATACATACCCAGTTCAAAGTGATAGCTTAATTACAAGCTGAGATATTAATTATTATTTAATTAATGGGTTTTATTTCTATCAAATGGATAGAATCAAATGAAGGCACATGCTTTTTTAACCACCAAATAATTTAAATTAGGAAATCTAACAAGTTGCGTGAGGTTTTTCGCTATGAGGTGAGTATTAATTATTCAATATGAAAAAAATTATAAGCATTCATACCACTATTTTCAAATAGTAATTTGAGCAATTATCTTAAATTATTGGTTAAGACCGCGACCCAAAGCGATATAAGTAAGCGTCCTATCTTAAATGGGAGAAATAACCGCAAGATTAAAAGCGAGGTCACATCAATCAAGGTCATGCGCCACGTAGTGGATGGAGTGTGAAGTACAGGTAGATACCTAACTGTTTTCTTACTCACACCATTAAAATTGTAAAGATTATTTCACCTTGATTAATAACTGAAGTGCATTTGATAAGGCGAAGAAAACTTCGTGGCGTCAAGTGCATCTGGATGCCCCTCTCCCTCCGCCATTATTTTACAATAAATGTGGCAAACAAAATTCATTTCTACGAGTGACTAAAGATTTAGAAACTACGCGCCACACTAAAAACCCGCGTATGTGAATTATCACTCCGTCCACAAGGTGGCGCAACTGTGTTATTTTTCGCCTGATTCCAGCATTAAGTTTGTTCGCTTACATATAAGGCTTTGCCGCCACCCTCCCGACCCATGTATCTACGGAAAGGTTGCGTGAAAGAGATTCATTCAGATATGCTTTTGTTAAGAATAGAGTGCGCTCCCTGGCGGTGGAAATATAACAAGGTGATCTGTTTCAAAATTTATGATACTTCATAAGACATAGCAAAAAGCTTATAAAAGAATGGTGCATGCAATTTCCTGTGAGGGGAGGGGCGCTGGATTTCTTTTTTAAAAATTAGCATTTCTGACCTTTTTAGATGTCGTTTTTTGAGGACTATGATATACTCAGATATATGCTACTTATTAAATATAAAAATGTAAAAATTTTAGTTACCACTATTTCCGAATAGCACTTTCAGCAAATTTCTTAATTTCACGCTTAAGCCCGCCACCAACTCGAGTAACATATCCACTGATAGGTTGTTTAGCCGAGTTTCGTTCTGATACACTTTTGTTATGAATAGTGTGCGCTCCCTGGTGGTGGAATGTGGAACTAAGAGAATTCTTGGTTAAGACCGCCACCATCCCGCTCGGAGACTACTGACCAGGCTCGTACCTACCGGGGTTAACCCAGCTGAACGGGTTTGTAATTGCCTGGAAAGCAGGGTGATGCATTGTGAGTACATACGCCAGATCGCCGCAGGCGGCGGACCACACCAGCAAGCACCCGGGCCGACTATACTAAGCCAAGTTGATGAGTCTAGGTTGTTTATTGCACTTTGCAAAACTATAATTGTTGCCCACCATCCCGACTCATGTATCTACGGAAAGGCTGCGTGAAGGAGTTTCGTTCAGATATTCTTTTGTTATGAATAGAGTGCGCTCCCTGGTGGTGGAATGTCGAACTAACAGAACGCGATTTTGTAAAAATTTGGAAATCTAACAAGTTCATTTAACATTGTTTGAAACTTTAAGATATTTTATAACACATAAGATAAAGTGTAAAAAAGAATGGCGTGGGAATTTCCGAGGAGGAGTGGAATGGGCGCTTGATTTCTTTTTTAAAAAATAGCGTTTCTGACCGCTTTGGGTGCTTTTTTTGAGGGAGCCCTGAGATATATGCTTCTTATTAAATATAAAATTGTCAAAAGTTTATTTACCACTGTTTCCGAATAGTAATTTGTGCAAATATCTTAAATTCTTGCTTAAGACCCCGCCACCTCGAGTAACATATCTACTGATAGGTTGTTTAACGGACTTTCGTTCCGACACAGTTTTGTAAAGAATAGTGTGCGCTCCGTGGTGGTGGAATGTGAAACTAACATAACGCGATTTCATTTAAAGTAGGAAATCTCACAAGGCGATCTGTTTGAAACTTTATGATAGTTTATAACACATAAGATAAAGTTTATAAAAATGGCGCGTGAAATTTCAGACAGGTAGGGGGAGGGAGAAGGACGAAATATTTCTTTTTTTTACCTTTACGTTTCTTACCGTTTCATTTTCCTTTACTAGGTCACATGGGGTCCTCCTATCATTGTATAATAGTTTTATATCCAACCCTGGATTTTTAAATTCTAACCAGTTCTTTCTAAAAGTATTTTCTGCATATTATACATCATATCCAGGACTGATGGGGTCAAATCACAATCAATTTAAGTACTTTTGGTGTCTAGGCACATTGGTTTTAAAAGTCCATTCTTTAAGGACCATTCCTCTGGGTGGGAGAGGCTTGCGCCCCCCCCCCCCCCCCCCCCAACATACACCTTAAAATTTCGCTCATTTAATTCTCTACCAATCATTCTCTACTCAACAGTTTTTAGCTACAAGGCACCCCTGGGGCTGTGGACCCCCTGCTGGTTACTCACTTATTTTTGCCCATTTCTTTACTTCATTTAAATCTTTAAAAGGCTATAAATTTGCCCCTATGGGAGCTACAGCGGGAAGAAAAGTTTTAGCATAGATAACTTTTCCTCGCCGATCTTTTGCTATTTCAGTTTTCTGGTTTTTCCCGTAGGACCGTTGACGAGGGGGGGGGGGGGGGCAGAGGGCGCGATTTTCATTTTTTGTTGTGACGTGTCTATTGGAAGCTTAAGCTTCATACATCTCAAAACTAGCATTAAAAATTTTCTCCCGTCATTCTGATTCACGTCATGGACCCATAAAGGGTTGATAATTGGGGCAATTTTCTAAATTTTGGCGATACCCATCATGTGATATATCGTTGGAAATGTCTGTGATCGCTTAATGATATTATGCATCTGAGGTGTTTATCCCCCACACTTTGCCACCCCCAAGGGGGGCACTTTCTAAATTTTGCCGATACCCTCATGAGATATATCGTTGGAAAGGTCTGCGACCGCTTAATCATATTATACTTCCTAAGTGTCCATCCACCCACTTTGGACACTAAGCGCGATTAGCTTTTTCACAAGATTTTGCAGCGCGTGCGTAGCACGCTGCTATACGGTATCGTAGGCAACGGGGACACTGTTTAAGGTTTGTTTTAGCTAGACTGCCTTTTTTACAAGATTTTGCAGTGCACATGCAGCAGCACGCCTGCTATACGGTGCCGTGGCTAGCGAGGACACGGTTTATGGTTCGTTCGAGCGATATTGCCTTCTTCACAAGACTTTGCAGTGCGTGCGCAGCACGCCAGCTATACGTTGCCGTAGGCAGCAGGGTCCCGGTTCGAGGTTCATTCGAGCTAATTACCTTTTTTACAAGATTTTGCAGTGCGTGCACAGCACGGCTGCAATACGGTGCCGTAGGCAGCGGGGACACGGTTCTACTTTCGTTCGAGCGCGATTGCCTTTTTAAAAAGAGACTGCTATACGGTGCCGTAGGTAGCGGGGACCCGGTTCGAGGTTCGTTCGAGCGTGACTGATTTTTTAAAAAGAGTTTGCAGTGCGTGCGCAGCACGCCTGCTATACGGTGCCGTAGGAAACGGGGTCCCGGTTGTAGGTTCGTTCGCTTCGAGGTTCGTTCAATCGAAGTTCATCCGTTTCGAGGTTCGTTCGCAGGCGAGTTACGTTCTTTCGAGATTTAATAAAAAAGGAGGTGCTCCGATAAAAGGAGGGGCCCACTAGCTTGCGAAACCAGCTAGTTTATTAATAATTTTCATAATTCGAGATATGCTTTTGAGTAAAAAATATGCCTTGAATATGTTTGTGTTTATTTGATGTATCTCCGTGAAAACAAACAAAAAAAATTAAATTTGACGATTTTTTGGGAAGTTTGTAAAGTGCGTTATCCGTTAATCCTGGCCAGTAATCAAACGTTTCTCACCAGGCTGCCTGATGGAATACAGAAAGTTTAAATACCTTACTACCATAAATTGTGAGAGGTAATTTTTAACTGATTTAATCGCAAACTTTCTGTAATTAACCTCTTGCGCTGGAAAGACGTGCTATGTCGTTGCCATCGAAATACTCAAGGCCTGAGGACACAAGTTGTGACGTCATAACTAATCGACCGACTTCTCACTAGTGTTGGAATTCTTAACCGGAAATTTTGAATAGCAATTCGCTTTTATTTAATAGTGGAATATCTATCATCTTATAAAACAATAGCAGCTACTTAAACTTACTGGTGAGAATTCGGAAACCCTAAATGAAAATTCAGCCAGATGCGGAATGCCACAGTGTTGCCGCATCTTGCTGATTTTTTATTAGGGAATTCTAGATTCTCACCAGTAAGTTTAAATAGTTACTATTGTTTTATAAGATGATAGATATTCCACAAATAAAATAAAAGCAAATTGCTATTCAAAATTTCCCGGTGTGAATTCCAACACTAGTGAGAAGTCGGTCGATTAGTGATAACGTCACAACTTGTGTCCTCAGGCCTTGAGTATTTTGATGGCAGCGGCAACGTACGTCGCCTTGCATTAACACTAGAAAGCCCGCGAGCAGTCATTTTGACTGCTACCAAATGAGTATATCTCGGTGCGAAAAAGAAAATGTTTTTATAAAACTAGTTTAAATGATATGAAGAAAAAAAAAACTTTATAAATGTATAAGTTAATAATTTTAAATAAAAATTCAGGTGTGAAATATTTTTCTAAAATATGGACGAGATAGTCACGGGCTTCTGCCAATTAATTTCCAGCGCAAGATGTTAAATGAGGCATTTTTTTTTCTAAAATAGTGATAGCTTGGTCGATCCGGGGTCACAAGTTGCAGAACGTAAATTTAAAACAAAAAATAGATTTTATTGCATAATTTGTGTAAACTTTAAAATTCTCTTCTTTGCCAGCGTTTTGTTTGCATTTACTTTTCTTTTTTGGGGGGGAAGGGGGGGTGCGGGCTACGGTCGTCGTCGCATGCCGTCCTACTAAGACAAAAATTGCATTCTTGAAAAGGAATTCGCGTTATTTCCGCGATCGTCTTCAGTATTTTTGGTATTTCTGAACATTTCTAAGAAATGGTGTAACTATAGTCCTACTATTTTATATTAAAGTCCTACTTTTTTGTTTGTTTTGTCTGTAATCCCGGGTTCTCGTTAGTTATTGTTGCATGTTAAAATGTATTTTATCATGAATTCAGAAAGTGAGTCCGAAGGCAGTGAATTAAACATCTTTCAGTCAGAAGATGATAGTTCTGACTTATCTACTGATGACTTTTGATAAATATAGTATCAGACAATTTCTTTAATATAAAATTTTGGTGCAGTACAGGATAAATGGGACCACAAGTACGACCACCATTAGGTGAAGCAAGACACTGCGTGCTGACAAAAATATTTTGCATTTTCTAATTGATACTAGAACATATATTGATTTTCAGCAAGAAAAAAATTCTTTTTTTGGATTAGAAATTCGACAAAAAAATCCGACCTTTGAAGGGATGTGGTCATTTTTGGACCATTTAATTTTATTCCCTAAATGCCACATTGGCGCCAGAATTTCGGAAAGAAACGTTTCCTTTTATTAAGTACGAGAAGAAAAGCTTTAACTTATTTTCAAATAAACTGTTTGTAAATCCTTGTGTCACTCAATCATTTCAGCCTATTATAAGGGTTCGCAAGGGTGCTTGAATTTCCAGACTAAGAAATTCTTCGGTACCAGTATTTTTTAATGGAAAATCTCTCCTTATTTAAGGAGAAATTTAGTCCGCTTAAACTAGATTTATTTTTCTATAAAAAAAAAATGTGATATTTGGCCCTGAAAATAACGGTACCCGTTCGAACCTTGTTTTATAAATTGAAGAGATTTGTTCCTGAAAGTGTTACACACTTCACGACGAGCAGCATGTTATATGCCCGTATAATTCAGTACAAAATCCATGAATTTCAACAGCAGTATTTCAATACAGAAATTCTCGCCTTATTTAACCACCGAAATTCTGTTATAAAAGAATGTGAACATTTATATAATTATTTCGGTAGTTATTACCATACGACAATTGTGATTCCCTAAATTTGAAAATAATAATAATAATCGACGCTTATCGTAAAGGTGTCAATGAATCCATGATTCTAAAAGTTTGTAAAATAAAATATTTTGATTGAGAACGCTTTAACATTTGCTCATAATCCGTAAATGAGTTTTCCATGCTTCTAAGCGTGGTGGGAATTAAATAACCTCAGAATTTATGAACATTTTATAATACAAATGTCGAAAATGCTTTTGTTTGATAAATTATCAAGCACAGCAGTCATTTACAGATATTAAAATTTCTCATTCATCATCGTCAAAGTTAATTTTGTAAAGCAATATTCTTCAAGAAATGTAAAAGTATACTTTTACAAACGTGATTTATTTAAGGATTAGCATGATTTAGAAATGCTCTGTCGTAAGCACTCTGTCAAAAGCTCTATGTAATAACGGAAGTTTAACCCTTAAATGCATGATTTTCTATTTTGTTTCGAAAAAATTATATATGATTCTCAGAAAGGTTTATTACATAGCAAAAATAATGAAAAAAAATAAGATGTACATTTTTCGTATAATACGCCAACCTTTTCTTATGTTGCACATCTGCAATACAAGTAAAAACTATAAAATATTACAAATTAGTAAACATAAAGTATGAATCTAAATACCTTATTTTATTTTATTTTATTTTTTTACTAAACTTATCTCTTAAATGCACGAATTATTTTTTTTAGAGTTGTGTTGTTTTTTTTTGTTGTTGTTATATTAAATATTAGATACCAGAAATTTTAAGATAGATTTTTAACTTTATTTAGTAGAATATTTTTGTACATACCGATTTTATATTTGGGTTAATTTCATGCGAGCTTGCCATGTCTGTCACACACTACGATTTTTGGCTACCAGTATTTTAAAACGGAAAAATTAGACCTATTTTATCGGAGATATCTCATCAATTGAATAAGGCGAAGCAAACTTTTCGAAAATAATGGTGGCCAACAAGCATAACGATTTTCAGCTGTGTGATAGACATGACAAGTTCGCATGGAATTAGCCTTTGAATTTATCGAATATTTCATTTAAAATTACTAAAGGGGACTACCGAGTTGCAGAATATAGATTACAATCATATTCGCTTTGTCATAATCAATATCTTTGTCAATATCATAATGCTAATAGTTTTTTTACATTTAATTTTATTTTCCTTTGCGAATCAACAACACTAAAATGCATTTTATTTTTGAAAAATCTCATTCCAAAGGAGTTTTCAAATTTATTAACCCCTTGAGGGACGCATTTTGCAGTCTGCAAACGGTTAATTTTAATGCCGAAATTAACAAATGAGACCAGAAATATTTTTGTACACTTTCGATCTCATAATATACCCGAAAAAAAGCTTTTGGTTATTTTCAAATAAATTTCTTCTTAAATTGCGGTGTGAATTAAATATTTGAACATTTTTAGAACAGAAATGCCTTGCCCCTGAAAGGGTTAAACCATTTATGCCTAGCATCACACTTATGGTACGTTTAGTATATTAATAGCTTTTTATAATTTTCTTCTTCTTTACAACATGAAATCTGTATGAAGTAATTGTCTATAAATGTCTTTATCTATTACCGAGAGATGACAGCATAAGTTTGATATTTAATTGCTTAAATAAAGGCCTTTTTTCGGTGTTTATAGATTTTTCATTTGACAAAATAGTGAAATGTAAAAAGTAAGTTTGTTTGTAATTTTTGTATCAAGGATACAAATAAATAAGTCATAATCTTAGCTTGTAGACTTCTTCGAAATACGTATTTTTTTAAATGTCAAAATTATATGTTCAAGTCTTTTTTATACATGTTTGTAGCGTACAAAAAAATAGGGCGCCAGGCGCAAATAGGTGCATATTTCAATTAGCCATTTAAGGGTAAGTTATCGATGTGAAGTCCTTTTCAAGATGATTTTGAAGTAAAAAGTTTTTTAGCCTCAAATATGATTATTATGATTATTCTTAATTTATTATTAATTATACTTATAATGTTATTAGTCTCTGTGAAGAAATACATATATGTTTTAATAGTTCATAAAAATACTAATTACATTATATAATATACAATTTAAAGCTCAATTTATATAAATTTAGACAAAACATATAATTATGCATTTTTCTACATATGAATATTCCCATATTTAGTATGTTTACATTTTATCAAATAAGTACAAAAATATTTTAGCGTATTTTTTTTTCTTTTTCTTTAAGTATTTTTCCAGTTCATTTTCCAACATTTTAAAGAGAAAAATTTGAGAAACATTCCAACAAATTTGAGAAAACAAAAATTTAGGCATAAATGGGGTAAATATTATATTTACTTTTTAGCCAAATTTTAGGAGTCAACCCTTAACGGACCAATGCCGTCATATGTGCCGATCAATGTGGCATCGGCACTCTTAACCAAATTTATTCGCTTGACGCCACTTTTTTTTATAGAAATGTTTTTACTTTTAACTTTACCTTTAAGAAACATTTTTACTTTTAATTTTCTTTTGAAATATAGTAGTGCGAATAGAATATAAAAATAGAATCAAGTATTTAAAGCTGCCGTCCGATAGGTGTTAATACTCAAAGAAATCACCAAAGATTTCAGTACTTGGAGCAGGCTTTTAAATTCTAAACATTTTAATTGTGTAATTCTTTAAAGGGCAGTCTTTCGTTCTTTGACCGCTTAATTTTAATCACCAAATACCACACTGGCACAAGATATTTGGAATGAAATTTTCCCTTTTGCGAAGTACGTAAAAGAATTTGTTTTTTTTTTTTTTTTCAAATAAATTCGTTTGTAAATCTGATGAATTAGCATTTTACGAATAGAAGTAGTTTACCACTGAAAGTGTTAAGCGCGTAGTTCGATTACACGTCTGTTAAGTTTGTGTTTAATTTATAAAATTATTATTATTTTTTAATTATGTATTAATGTTTTAATTTCTTTATGGAATGTTAACCGGAAGCAAAAGGTGAAATATTCACTTTACTTTAGGTGCAAACGGATTATTATTTTGTAATATAACTGCAATTGATACATATAGGTATTAAAAAAATGATGCTTGAAAAATATTTTTAAAACCATAAATAGTTCAGTAAATTACAGTTTTCAAAAGAATTGCATTTTATGGTATATTTTTATGCCTATTCGACTGTGTAAAAAATGGAAAATGTGGTATGTTTTGAAGTCTAAATTTTGCAGTAACAGCGGAATTTATTTTTCTGTCTGCTGACACTTGTGTTGCCAGGTGACCCGCGTAAAATGGAGCTCAGAATGGTCTGGACACAACTAATTTCTTACAGTTTATTTCGCAATCTTTTATCGCAGGTAATTCTGTCATAAGATAAAACTAAGAAAATTACTTTAACCCTTTCAGGGGCAAGTAATTGTGTTTCCGTAATGTCGAATTCACTCCGGAATCTTCCAAAAAGTTTATTGAAAAATAAAGAAAAGCAGTTTTATTACTTTTTGCACCAGAGTTAGAAAAGCAAAATTCAATAATTTTTTTCTGGCGCTAATCTTCTTTATTCGTAGGTGGGATAAAGTATATCCCACCGCCCCTCAAAGGGTTAAGGCTGTCCTCAAATCCAAGAGGGCAAATTTATGACATAAGCTTTAATTAATTTTTTTCGGAAATGCATGGAACTATCAGGTGTTGTTGTTAGGAAACTATGTAATCGAGCTGTTTTTTTCGTTTTTTGCAAACGCATTAGAACTTTCGGAAAATAGTGTCAAAGTGGGCGTTTTGAACCGTAATTCCACGCGAAAGAAGAATAACCGCTCAAGAAAGGGCGAAAAGCATGTTTGTCAAGTGATCAAAATCGCGTATACCTGAATAGGTAATTTATTTATCAAAAAGGGGAAAACACAGTTCGATTCCAAATCGCTTCCGTGGTCAGGCTTTCCAATTTTATATCTTTCCGTTAAAAAATGAAGTTGTAAATGTGTCAAAATGTTTTGAGCTTGTTGAGCACAGCAATTGAGAGCCTTAAAATACTGGTGTCTGGAGCATTTGGAGTACACATTTACGTGGGACACCTGGCAATACTAGTTGCCACTGCCAATGTGACGTCAGCGTTAGTTACGAATAGCCTTTTTTCTTTATAACATACATAGTGTGCTTATTAAAATGTTGACAATTCTGTGTAAATTGAATTCAAAAATTTATATCTGGTGTAACCTTCGCCACTTTTTATTTTCTTAATTACTAAGATTTGTTATGTTTTTCAAAATATATTCTTTGGGAAGTTTCTCATTTTGAATGCGTACATATGCGTGCATAGCTGCAAAAATTATCAATATTTTCCTTAAAATTATATCATCTTGAGCCAGGTGAAATAAACGTGTTGCACCGCTGCCATCGAAATACTCAAGGCCAGAGGATACAAGTGTGACGTCATCACTAATCGACTGACATCTCACTAGTTTCGTGATTCACAACGGAAAATTTTGAATAGCAATTTTCTTTTATTTTATATGTGGAATTTCTATCATCATATAAAATAATAATAACTATTTAAACTTAGTGGTAAGAATTTGGAATTTCCCAATAAAAAATCAGCCAGATGCGGCAACACTGTGGAATTCCACGTCTGTCTGAATTTTTATTTAGGGATTCCGAATTCTCACCAGTAAGTTTAAATGGTTACTATTGTTTTATAAGATGATAGATTTCCACAAATAAAATAAAAGATAATTGCTATTCAAAATATTCCGGTGTGAATTCCAACACTAGTGAGAAGTAGGTCGATTAGTGATGACATCACACTCGCGTCCTCTGGCCTTGAGTATTTCGATGGCAGCGGTTGCACACCTAGTGTTGGCAGGTGTCCCACGTAAATTGGGGCTCCAAATGCTCTGGACAACAGTATTTTAAAGTAATTTTCTTCGCCTTATCTGATGGCAGAATTATCCAAAGACTTTTAAGATACATAGACCTGCAAACTGTCAGTTTAACTGAGGATTTTTGATCACAGCTATTGTACGGCAGTATATATGCTTTATATTTTAATTTACCTAAGAAAATGCTTTTATCAGCGTATTTTTTCATTGCGGATCATTAAGTATTGGTCTACCCTATTTCATTTAGACCTTTTTTTTTTAACAAAATACCATATTATTCATCAATTTTTTTGTTTTTTTCGTATAGCAAGTAAGTATTTCAATAAACATCCTCCAAGGATAAAAATATAGTGTTACTTTCGTTAATATGCATTTTATTAATTACCTTTTTGGATAAAAATTAGTTTAAAAAACGTAGATTTCTTTACAAGTAATTTAAAATTTTGTAAATTACTATATTATGTTACAGTTGCTACCTTTAATCTAAACTTCCCTACTAGTTTCTTTTGTAAGTCAAACTTAAAAAAAAAGTGGAATTATAATTTTTAACAATATGTTTCCATATAAATTTCGCCTTTATTTAGGTTTATAAGGCATGTTAAAATTAGATACTCTTTTTCAAACATGCCATCCATAAAATTATTAATAAATCGCTTTATTTAACTTTATTACTGAAAATTCAATATTTATAACGCATATCTAGATATAAATAATAGCTTCATGTAAAAAAATATGCCACAAACGTCATATATATTGATAAAAATTAATTTTTAAGCTCATTTTAGCCATAGCACATAATGGTAAATAACCTCAACTGACGTACAAACCTCGCGGTTCAGGCGTTTCAATTTACTTCAGATGGCTGCCATGATTTCGCATACTTTTAAATGGGAATTGCCGATCTATGTATCTTAAAAGTCTTTGGAATTATCTGCTATGAAAGATGGCGAAACAAACTGCAAGAAATTAGTGGTATCCAGAGGATTCGGAGCCCTGATTTACGTTTAACACCTGCCAATACTATGCACACATCAAAGTTTTCTAAAGAAATAAAGTTAAATAATACAGAAATGAAAAAAGGGTTTATTTTCTACATATGATATAGATACAGTTTTATGGAAATTATCGGTAAATATGTTATAACAACATTTTTTTAAATAGAATTTTTCGACGCACTTAACCCCTTGAAGGGCAAGCAATTGCGTTTGTGTAATGCTTAATTCCTACCGGAAATTTAGAAAAATTTTATTTCAAAATAAGGAAAAGCAATTTTACGACTTTTCTCCACTAAAGTCAGAAAACTAAATTTTCCTAAATTTTTTCTGGTGCAAATCCTGATTAATCGTAGGTGGAATAAAATATATCCCACCGCCCCTCAAGGGGTTAAAGCTAGAAAAATATTGTAAAAAAATCTACAACTAAAAGAGATGATTCGGATTCCTGCAATTTTAAAATTAAATTAAAATTTCTTACCTTAACTAGTACTGCCAATCTCCTTGAAAATTCAAAACAGTATAATCACTTTGCTTTGGTTCAGTCGACTGGAAATCATGTCCTTTTTTAAATTTATGTTTTAAAAAAATTAGCTCACGGGGCCACCTTTAGATTGAAATTGTACCAAAATCTGAAATATTCAATACTAACATCTAATTTTGTCATCCTATTTTGCCTTTTTAGGAAATTTCACTTTACTCTACTAATGGAAAATCATTCCAATAGTTTTGAAAATATGAATGTTTTAACCCTTTAGTGCGCAGCTTTGCATATATGCAAACAACACTTTTTTAAATTTAAAGGATTTTTTTTATGCGCGTATACCTAATTCACACCAGGAAATTAAAATAGCAATATTTTCTTTAATTAAAAAACAGATATTCAGTATTTAAATAAAGCGAAATTAACCATTGAAACTTTCTGGTGTAAAGTCAGATTCTCTGAAATACGTAATTTCTAGAACGTATTCTATTATGGGAATTAAAGGGTTAAAGATTAATTTTTATAAAATAAATAATTATATAAAATAAGGTATTTGGAGACATACGTATTAAAGTATTTACTAATCTGCATTATTTTAGCGTAAAACAGCCACACGACAGTAGTTTTTACTTGTATTGAAGATGTGCAACAGAAGAAAAGATTGCCGTATTATATGAAAAAATGTATCTCTGATTTTTTCATTATTTTTCCTGTGTAATAAATGGTTCGAAGTATCATATATAATTTTTTCGAAACAAATTAAAAAATCGCGCATTTAAGGTTAAAGTTGTGAAATCTATGTGTTCAATTCGTTTGTAATAGATGTTCATCAGATTGCAATGCCTGAAGTTTTTTTTAAAGTCTAACTCATAAACTTTTCGGCAGAATGAGCTGAAATTTTGTTTTCATATATTTTAAGCTTTTAAAAATCTATTTCTGTTTTTAAAAAATCTGAGATTACAATAAATAATAATTTATAAAATTTATTTTAAAAAAGTATTTTTTGAAACTAATTTTTGAAATAAATCTAAAATGTAACCATTGTTACCTTAAAAAGAAATGGATTTCTAGAAGCTTCAATAATGAAATTCTAAAATTACAGATCATTCCAAGTATTTCTTGAGTTATGTTTAACCCTTTCAAAGGCGGTGGTCACAAATCTCTGAACTTAATTTTTTCCTACAAACTTCCAATCTACACCCTGAATATTTTAATAAAATTTTGCTTTTATAATGAATCCAAAGAAAGGCACATGCTTATTTCCTAAGAAATTCATATTTTCTGGTGCCGAGGAATCAATCATTTCATTATTTTAAGAAAAAAAATACTCTACGCCTGAAAGGGTTGAAAGATACATTCTTTTCAATTTGTTTTGCATCAACTACAAACTACAAATGAGTTCAACGTTAGGAGTACCGAAAATTAAACTTTATGATTCCTAAACAAATCGACCGAAAATCTGCCCTTTTGGAATCCTAAGGTAAAATGTAGAGAATAGCTAAACATGATGCCAAAGCAGTGTCGCCAGTGGGCTACTTGTTTAAAATTAAGGTTTCTTAATTGGTACCACTTTTTTGAAATGGTAAAATTCGTCTTATTTAATGACATAGTAAAAAAGTTGAAGAGAAGGGGAGTTTTGCCATTTCAAAAAAGTGGCGGCAATCTAGAAATCTGAATTTAAAAAAGTAGCTCACAGGTAACACTGTGCCAAAGTTACCTATTTATAACTTACAAATACAAATTCTTGCACACATTATTGCACGATCCACCGCCCAGAACGGCAGATATCCTTGATATATTTGAGGGCATGAGGTTAGCAACGACAAACGCAGTTTGTACTTAGATTTTATTCATACATTATGTATCATACACATTTTCCGGGGGAAAAAGCATTTATTTAAATTTTATTTTGAAAATTAAAAATTATGTTATCAAACCAGCATTTTTTACAGTCGTCGAAAAAAAATACCCTTAGACTAGGGGGTCTACAAAATATGTCTCGCGGTCAAAGCTGAATATGGAGTAATCGTAGACATTTCAATAGAACAAGTCATCATAACACAGGCGCCGACTTCATGGTGGCGAATTGGTAATCAGGCATATTGCTACAACGATTTTTAAAAAGGTTTTGTTCTGTTTAACTATTTTATTCTCTCACCCGTGACTTCCACGATCCGTTTAGACTATTTTTTTTTTGTTTCACATTGTATGATTCCCAACAGTTGTTTTAAATAGTATAATTGGCTTTATTCTCGCATCTTTTTATCTACTATTAAATAAGGTGAATATTTCTATTTCAAAAAAAGTGTTCCAGACACAGGCAAAGTTTGGCGTCGAAGTTCTGCTCCCAGGCACATGAACAATAAATGCAATAAAGAATCAAAAACCAACCCCTTTTGGAACAGCTCAAAAAATTTTCACAGGTAAGTATTTCACTCCTTATGAAATCAAGCTCAAACTACCACCTAGTCGATCATCCAGACAGAAAAACATGGAACACTTCATCAAATGCCTTTTTTGTCCCTCCGCATATCCATCAGGAGGTAACTCTGATATTACTTTCGATGGACCAACCGACAAACCCTTTTCAAAAGCTGAGGTAGCTACCGCGCTACGAACATTTAATGACAAGAAAGCCCCAGGTTCGGGCAGAATAGACTTTAAAATTCTGAAATTAACTTTTCATGTAATTCCCAAAATTTTCACGCGTTGGGCTAATCTCTGTCTCACCCACTAGTACTTCTCGCTCACTCTGAGACAAGAGGAAGTAGTATACTTCCTTAAGCAAGGGAAGGACGCCTCTGAGCCCTTGTCCTACCGCCCGACCTGCCTACTTCCATTCCTAGGTAAATTCTTAGAAAAATACTCGTATTTCGGATTAAACACTTTCTTGAATCAAGTAACTTATTTCATCGCAGGCAATACGGCTGCACTGAGGGCAGATATTGTGAGAAGGCTGCGTTTGCAATCCTCACTTCCTGAGCTTTTGGAATAGCTGAAAGAAATTACACTGCCCTTGTCTCCTTAGATATTAAAGGTGTTTTCGACAGTGTAGAGTGGCGGGACATCATGTTACAACTTCGTGAAATTGGCTGTGCGAGCAACATAGCTAGAACCAGAGATTAAGGGCCAAGATGGGACATTTACGGCAAAATCTGTACTGGCAACAGTACTAGAGTCACTACCGACAATAGGGAAGAATTGATAAGCCTCCGAAATTTACCTATGTTGAAGAAATATTTTTACGCTCAATGCTTTGAATATCTATTCTTTCCTAAAACGAAGCAGGTGTCAGACGATATTCTATTCATGCTTGCTTTATTTATTTAGCTGCTTTTCTTTTTTTTTTTTTTACCTTACTTGTATTGTTCACCTTTTAGTTACAAAATTATAATTAGAGTAATAATACAATAGAAAAACACTAGAAAATTATGTTAATAGCGTAAATATGTAAGTTTATGAGATTAAATTGTAAAAATCAAATTCAGGTATTGTGTTAATTTATTCATATCGAATAAAACTTTATTGGGTGTAATGTCAGTACCTCTATTTATTTTTAACTGTTAGATTTATATAATTCTAAAAAATTGTCAAAAGGAGTTTTTTCCCCATCTATAATTTTATTATTATTTCTTATATGTTAATATTATAAATATTTTTGAATTGATTGTACGTTATTTACATTAAAAACAATACTTTTATTTTATCTGTAAGAAAGTGAAAATGCGTAAATTTTAAAGGAATATTGTACGATTGTTTAATAAGTTAAACTTCATAAATTAATAAAACATCGGTATAAAAATTTTCCTACCGATTGCGAAAATTTATGAATATTTTGGGATTTGTAGAGTGCAATACTTCGTATATTTTTATATTACACCATTACTATATGTAGCTTTAAATCCAAGTATATCATATTTACTTCATATATAGCATTCAAGACGAAATTTTTACCCTGTTTTTCGTTGCACTTAAATCGTTCACTCATCATGTAAAAAATAAAAAAGAAAAGTGCCCAGCTAAACTGATGGCATTGAGCTCACAGGCTATTCACACTAATTGTATATCATACTCTTATTTTAAAGAATAATGCCCTCAAAAAATAAGTGAAGGGGAATTAGCCCCAGTTTCCCCCTTTATACTTAACCAGTAAACCTCCAAATCTAATCAGGGAAGCTCCTTATCATAATAAACTGGTATACCAAATTTGGAGCAAATCGAATATTCCTGCAAAAAAACCGTTTATCTAAATTAAGGGGGTGGACAAGAGCCCCCCCCCCTTTATCCTTAACCAATGAATCCCCAAAATGAATCAGGGAAGCACCTTAACATAATAAACCGGTATACCAAATTTGGAGCAAAGCGAATAACTCTGCATGAAAAACCCGTTTATATAAATTAAGGGGGGGTGGACTAGCCCCCCTTCCCCCTTTATCCTTAACCAATGAACCCCCAAAACAAATCAGGGAAGTTCCTTAACATAATAAACCGGTATACCAACTTCGGAGCAAATCGAATCATTCTGCATGAAAAACCCATTTATCTAATTTAAGAGGGGCGGGCTAACCTCCCTTTTCCCCCTTTATCCTTAACCAATGAACCCCCAAAACTAATCAGGGAAGTTCCTTAACATAATAAACCGGTATACCAAATTCGGAGCAAATCGAATCATTCTGCAGGAAAAACCTATTTATCTGAATTAAGGGGATGGACTAGCCCCCCTTTTCCCCCTTTATTCTTAACCAATGAACCCCGAAAACTAATCAGGGAAGTTCCTTAACATAATAAACCGGTATACCAAATTCTTAGCAAATCGAATCATTCTGCATGAAAAACCCATTTATCTGAATTAAAAGGGGTGGACTAACCCCCCTTTTCCCCCTTTATCCTTAACCAATGAATCCTCAAAACTAATCAGGGAAGTTCCTTAACATAATAAACCGGTATACCAAATTCGGAGCAAATCGAATGATTCTGCATGAAAAACCAATTTATCTGAATTAAGGGGGTGGACTAACCCGCCTTTTCTCCCTTTATCCTTAACCAATGAACCCCCAAAACTAATCAGGGAAGTTCCTTAACATAGTAAACCGATATACCAAATACGGAGCAAATCGAATGATTCTGCATGAAAAACCCATTTATCTGAATTAAGGGGGGTGGACTAACCCCGTTTTTCCTCCTTTATCCTTAACCAATGAACCCCCAAAATTAATCAGGGAAGTTCCTTAACATAATAAACCGGTATATCAAATTCGGAGCCAATCGAATGATTCTGCATGAAAAACCCATTAATCTGAATTAAGGGGTTGGACAAACCCCGTTTTTCCCCCTTTATCCTTAACCAATGAACTTCCAAAACTAATCAGGGAAGCGCCTTATCACAATGAACCTAGAAAAATATTTTGAAGCAAATCGGATGTTTCTATCAAGAGTTATCGTGTTACGTACATACATACATACATACGTACGTACGTACATACATACAGAACGGGCGGGCACATTAGCTCTCAGGCTTTGATAGCCTGTGAGCTAAAAAGCATATATTCGTGCATGAACATAGAATAGATATTAGACATATAAAAATAGAATATCTATTCTATGTTCATGTATCGGTGTAAGATTCTATTGAAAACGTAAACATGCAACATGAAAAAAAGAAAAATCACAATAAGGTAGATAATCAATAATAAAAATTTTACCATGATGAGAAGTTTCTTCCCCATTGTCACTAAAGTCGCTACGGCCGCAATCGCATTACCATTACGCTCTATGGAAATGTCCCATCTTGTATGTTAATCTATGGCTGGAACCAGGGGCGGATCCAGCCCATCATTTAGGGGGGTGGGTCACAACACTTTATAGATAATTTCTTAATGAAACAATTTTCAAATAGAGTAAATCCTGTGAAAACGGAATATGCCTATAACGGCATAAGGGGTGGGGGGTACAACTCTTTATAGATGATTTCTTAATGAAGTAGATTTCAAAAACAGTCAAACCTGTGAAAACGGAATATGCCTATAACGAAATTCTGGTTTAAAATTAAAATTTTATGCTTCTAGCGAAAAGAAAGCAATAATAAATGTACCTGCTAAAACGGAAATCATTCTAAAGCGGAATTTTCTCCCATCCTTTGCAATTCCATCTTTGCAGGTTTTACTGAATTAAATGATAATATATATTTAGAGTTTGATTAATCGGACAACATTGCAATACTTCAGATTTTAGAAATAAGTATTTAATAAATCAGGACACAAATTTTACAAATGAGGAAGCTATTCAATATGTTACCGATATTTATACTAAATTTAATGCAGTAATTTTTATCTTGTACTTATACTAATTGACACATTTAAAACAATCCATACCTTCGAGCGACGTGTTTGTAATTTTATAAATGAGAGACTCTTGTGTCTTACTTTATTGAATACTAGCAGACCCGCCCGGCGTTGCCCGGGGTTTGTAAATAATAACCTTAAACAAAACTCAAGTTTGTATGATTTTATATCTTTTGAAATTCTGTTAAATGAACCTAATTTTGGAAGCCCCCTTGCCTTCCGCAGCGTCTAGTGTGTTCCCAATAAACTTCTTTCCGAACGAATTTGTAATCTGGGTCCCCGCTACCTATGTCAGCATTTACCGGAATGTCGAAGACAATTGAAAACCAAATTGAGTGAGCCAAACCTCGTAGTAATTAACCCCATAGAATAAATTTTAAAAAAAAGAAAAAAAAAGAATGCACCATTAATATTAGAAAATGTTGGTAACAAATGTCTAAGGTAAAATTTCATAAGACAGAAAGCTAAATTGTAATCTAAATTGAAGGAAGCAAACCTCATTGAAATTGGGCCCTTAACCCCGAGGAAAAAATATGCTCCCAAGCGGTGGAAGACGCTTCCTGTCCTTGTAAACTTCATGAATTACTGTTAGTATTAACACGATATTTAATAAACGGATGAAATCCCTTATCTAAAGCTACCTATAAAATAACGCGATTTTTAATTTACGGCTGTAGTGAGTAGACGTAAGTTGATGCTGAAAAAGGAGATTAATTTTCGAAAAATGTGGTAGCTGAGGTATAAAGAACGATCGGGCCTTGGGGACCAGGGTCTTACTTAACTGGAATGTAGTTGGGTGTAAGAAAATTTTTTAGTGATTTTAAAGTAGCTGGAAGACGCTAAATCTATGTTAAAGAAAATTGCAATAGAAAAGGATAGTTTTTAAAGAAGCTGCAACAAAGGCCCTAAGAAGGCGATTAATATTCAAAATTAGTGGTAACTAAAGTCTGCATTTTTTTTTGTCGTTTATGTAGTAGCTAGAGAACCTAAGAAGTTGTTAGAAAAAAAAGTTTGTGAATCGGACCATTTTTAAGGGAGCTATAACAGGGGGCCCAAAAGGATCCAACTGATAGTTGAGAGCAGGGCCTTAACATGAAAACATGTTTAAATGTTTTAGTAATTAGCGTTTTAGATCTTCAATTAGTCAAAATGAAGCATAGGGTATAAATTAATCATTTTAAAGAAATGCGCAAAATGGGGTAAATGCTTAAAAAGGGGTCCTAGGGCCCCAATAAAAATATGAGGGTGTTGGTCTAGGGAGAAAAGTCCAAGACTCAATTTTTAAATTATCCAATGAGAAGATGAGAAAATTTTAGGGGGGATGTGAAAAAATACATGTCATACAAAAAGTTCATGGGGCCCCGGATCGGGCCCTACAGGATCCTAGTGTGCCCCAGGATTTCAACTGGAATATAGAAACAGGTGAATAACTAAATGGAAAAATGATTCCAAAAGTGAAGATCGGATTAAGCGGGGAAATTTATTAATAATTTATGGTGCAAAAGCTTCAAGAGGCTCTGCCCCGGACCCCAAAGGATCAGGGACTTAAGGGGCATGTAGTTTGGTATAATGATACATTTTAGTAGTTTTTAAACTAATCAGAGTACGCCAGAACTATGTTAAAGAAAATTGCAAGGAATTCGGATCATTTTTAAAGAAGCTTCACCAAGGGCCCAAGAAAGCGATTCATATTCAAAATTGGTGGTAA
This sequence comes from Maratus speciosus, assembly GCA_963932465.1. NCBI lineage: Eukaryota > Metazoa > Arthropoda > Arachnida > Araneae > Salticidae > Maratus > Maratus speciosus. Next base: position 197,090,966 of record OZ010796.1, on the reverse strand, counting down.
CTGAAGTCTGAAATTTTTTTTTTGCCGTTCATGTTGTAGCTGGAGAACCTAAGAAGCCATTAGTGAAAAAAAGCTAGTGAATCGGACTATTTTTAAGGGAGCTATAATAGGGGGCCAACTGATAGTTGAGAACAGGGCCCTAACATGAAAACATGTTAAAACGTTTTAGTACATAGCGTTTTAGATCTTCAATTAGTCAAGATTAAGCATAGGGTATAAATTAATCATTAGAATATAATTTGAAAGAAATGCGCAAAAAATTGGTGAAATGCTTAAAAAAGTGCCCTAGGGCCCCAATAAAATATGTAGATGTTAGTCTAGGAAGAAGAGTCCAAGATTCAATTTTAAAATTACGCACTGAGAAGGTGAGAAAATTAGGGGGTGAAAATGCATGGCACACAAAAATTCAAGAGGCCTTGAAATCTACGGGACCCTGTACCGTCTGGCCCCTGACGGGACCGTAGACGGGCCTTGGTCTTAAATGGAATGGAGAACCGGGAGAATAACTAAATTGAGAAATTATCCCAAAAATGAAGATCAGATAAAAAGAAAGCAATTTATTAATAATTTAATGCACTAACACTTCAAGGACTCCTGTACCGGGCCCCAAGGATGTCAGGGTCTTAACTGAAATGTAGTGATGGGGTACAAACTGAATAAAGAATTCCCCCAAAAACGAAGAAGATCGGTTAGAATACAGTCATGTTATTAACAATTTAGTGCATAAAAACTTAAAGGGGCCCCCGGAACATAAAAATTAAAAATCTGAACCTCAGGTGCACCAGGACCTGTCTTGGACTAATCACTCCTAAATTTTCAGACTTCTACGTGCGGTACATTTCGCTAGCCATCGCAGACAGACACACACGCAGAGCGATTTGTTCTTTTATTAGTATAGATATACATTATACAAAAGATAGAAAATGAAACTTTTATTTTGATAGAAATACCTTTTTTAGAAAAACCTACTAAAATTGCAAGAGACTTTGGAAAAAATTCCACTTTACATTAGCTTCCGTCATAACAGGTAGACTCCTGTTACTGTTCTTTCCCCCGGATCCATATGGTAAAACCTGTGAAAACGGAATCTCTATATAACACAATCCTGTCTTAAAAAGAAATTTCCATAGTCCTGGAGAAATGAATGCAGTACATTTATACAGGGTGATTCAGCTCGTCGGTGACAAACTTTAAGGATCGATAGAGCACACCTAGACGAACATTTTTGAATGGGGAATGTAGGGTCCCTGACGCGATGGTAAGGCGCTAGGCGCTTTCGAAAATTTGGGTGCCGAAATTCGAAACGTCATAAAAACTAGGGAAATGGTTAGATTTTCTTGCTTGTTGCGTCGAAATGATTCTGTTTGTTTAGACTTTCTTCAGTACCAATTTGATAAGCGTATCTCTTAAAACATGGATAGGGGGCGCTGCAGACTTTGGAGAGCTAGACAACAACTTTAAGCCCGTTATTTTGATAATTTAACACATGCTCGCCAAAGTTTATACTCTAACTTAAAGTTTGAACCCAAAAGTAGAGCCCTGCAAAAAGCGTAAGAGCCGGAATAAAATGTCAAAGTACAGGGTGGTCGAAACTCGAAGGCTCCTAGGAGATAAACAAACAGATTTCTTGACTTATGGCATGCATTTTCATGATTCTGTTTGCTGGGGCTCTCTGAAACTCAGTTGAACGGTACAAAAAGAAACATCGATAGGGGGCGCTTTGGGCAAAAAACATAATTCGTTGACATTTCGGACGCTAACTGGAAACGGGGCGCTACGATCAGTTAGAAACAAAACAAGAGAGTAATTTACTTATCATAAGAAGCTATTAAAACTGCAGTTTGTTTGTTTTTTTTAACAAACATAGCTGGTTTCAATCATGCACAATGCGCGCAATAAAATTTACATAAGGTGCTTTTTGCTGATTTATGCAAAAGATATCGTACCATATCGATATGCAAAAGATACGTAATGCGTAGACGACAACGCGAGATGACGTAGTTGTATGCGCAGACACGTCTTTTGAACGTGCGGTACCTACTTAAGCTTCGGGTTACTTGTCTGCAGATCGGTAGTAGGATGGAACGGTACACAAACTCTGAATTGGCTGACATGCATTTGGCGTATGGCGCTGCTGGTTGTAATGGACGAGCCGCTCAGCGGTTGTACGCCGAGCGTTACCCCAACAGGCAAATCCCCTGCCATGCCTTCTTCGCTCGAGTACACCAGAGGTTGTCCACAACGGGATCTTTCGACGGAGGCAGGCCTGAACGGGAGCGATCAGTGAGCACCCCCGACAACGAAGAGGCTGTGCTTAACCTGGTTGAGGACAACCCAGGTCTTAGCACGAGAGATATCGCCAGACATGTTGGCATTTCGCAAGCAACTGCGTGGCGCATCTTACGTTCCCGGAATCTGCACCCCTACCACATCCAGCGGGTGCAGTTGCTCAGAGAGCAGGATTTTGGCCCTCGAGTGGAATTCTCAAGATGGTACTTGGCGATGAGATCCAGGGATCCCCGTTTTGTAAACAGCATTTTGTTTACGGACGAGTCCACCTTCAGCCGGGAGGGAATGTGGAACGCCCACAACAGTCATGTGTGGTGTGATGAAAATCCACATGAAACCAGAAGCCGAGCAGCCCAGGAGCGTTTCTCAGTAAATGTGTGGGCCGGCATTCTGGGGGATTGCCTCATTGGCCCTTATTTGTTACCTGAACGGCTGACAGGTGGAAATTACCTGATTTTCCTGGATCAAGTGCTGCCGCAGCTTCTGGATGAGGCGCACGTACCCGAAGGTTCGCGTCGCCAGATGTGGTTCCAGCACGATGGAGCTCCGGCCCATTACACGAACGACGTGCGTCTCCATCTAAACGCAAGGTATGGCCAGCGGTGGATCGGGCGTGGGGGTCCAGTTCACTGGCCTGCCCGATCACCAGACCTCACCTGCTTGGATTTCTTCCTTTGGGGTTACCTGAAGGCCGAGGTATACCATACACCTGTCAGCAGTGCTGAAGAACTTGTGGCGCGCATTGTGGCAGCTGCAGGGCAGATCAGAGATACTCCTGGCATTGTTGGAAACACACACTCCTCAATGCGACGGAGGTGCGAAGCCTGCATCATGGCCCAAGGTCGAAATTTCGAGCATCTTCTGTAGTGTTATTTTTTGTAAATAAATTTCCAGTATCATTGATGTTTTTGGTCTAAATTTATTCAGAAGTGTTGAGCAGAGGTAGAAAATGTGTTTTCATTATTACTAACTGATCGTAGCGCCCCGTTTCCAGTTAGCGTCCGAAATGTCAACGAATTATGTTTTTTGCCCAAAGCGCCCCCTATCGATGTTTCTTTTTGTACCGTTCAACTGAGTTTCAGAGAGCCCCAGCAAACAGAATCATGAAAATGCATGCCATAAGTCAAGAAATCTGTTTGTTTATCTCTTAGGAGCCTTCGAGTTTCGACCACCCTGTACTTTGACATTTTATTCCGGCTCTTACGCTTTTTGCAGGGCTCTACTTTTGGGTTCAAACTTTAAGTTAGAGTATAAACTTTGGCGAGCATGTGTTAAATTATCAAAATAACGGGCTTAAAGTTGTTGTCTAGCTCTCCAAAGTCTGCAGCGCCCCCTATCCATGTTTTAAGAGATACGCTTATCAAATTGGTACTGAAGAAAGTCTAAACAAACAGAATCATTTCGACGCAACAAGCAAGAAAATCTAACCATTTCCCTAGTTTTTATGACGTTTCGAATTTCGGCACCCAAATTTTCGAAAGCGCCTAGCGCCTTACCATCGCGTCAGGGACCCTACATTCCCTATTCAAAAATGTTCGTCTAGGTGTGCTCTATCGATCCTTAAAGTTTGTCACCGACGAGCTGAATCACCCTGTATAATTGGTAGTACACTTGATAAAATCTATATAAAACGGAATTTTTTTCCATCCTTACCATTCCCTTTTAGCAGTTTTCAAGGAGCGTACACCGTTTGGAATTTTTAACGAGTTTGGCTGCTCTATTCCGGATTAGAAAATTTTGATTTCGGTTTAAAAAGATTTCTGCGTTTATTATCAGAATTAGAAACATTATTCTGCGAATAAACTCAAAAGTAGTGGTAAAACTGTACGCATCTTTAGTTTTCTACTGCACAATAATATAGGACTTTATACTTTAAAATGTAGTTACCATTATTCATATATCTCCTTTGTAAATGTTAGAGAAGAACCAGCAAAATGAAAAAAAAATTAAAATTGAATACAGCTTTTAAGACATTTTTGACTGGCACATGCATTTGAAACGGTGGAAGAGACTAAAGAGAGATTCGTTGTCTTCAGTTCGACCCACAACCGTTTCATATCAGTCTGCAGGCGCTAATGAGAAAAAGGGTCTAGGGAATAAATGCCTAAGGCTCTGTAGTGAATAGGGGACTCAAATTAGCTAGTCGGGAAAACACTTCGACTTCTTAGAAAAGATGCTTCACAATAAACGTTGATCATTATTGTCCAGAAGAGCAGGTGCATTTTAGCAGGGGGGTATTCTTCTTGTAGCTAAAAGCATAAGAACTAATCGCCTGCCTTAACCATGTTCTGACCCAGGCACACAAGATTACTGCAAACTGCAATCTTTCACGCGAATATTCCATACCTGTGATTTTTCTTTCTTTAGATTAATAATGTTACTCATCAGCTCAAATATTTTTAAATCAATACACTTTACATAAACTGAATTTACGAATAAAAATACCCGTGAAAATGGAATCTGTATGTAACGGCATTTTATCTTAAACATAATTTTTTGTAGTCCCGGAAAAAGTAGACAAGGCAGTTATAACAGACTATATTTCTTAAGATGGACACCTGCCTAAAACAGAACTTCCTCGCGTCAATTGCAATTCCATATTACTAAGTTTTTACTGTAGTTTAAAATTATTTTTCCAATATACTTTCTTAAATCAGAAGATAAAACCACCCTTGCACTTTTCCAATTGCTCCAATTGAAGTACAGTGGTTAATATAAATATGATAAAACTAAGAGTCACCCAGGAACGTGAGAGATTAATTTTTTTTTGTGTTTTATAGTTAAATATATAAATATTTTGATACCTGATAAGTCGAAATAAAAAAAATACGATGAAGTAAGAGCGTTTCAGACAATTTCAGTCTTAGCAAGAACACAATTTATGATAAATACGTCATATTCTTCTTACCGGAAAAAAAAATTCCGTTTAAGAAAAGATTCCGTTACAGACAAGTTTCTTTTTCACGTGCTTCACTGCATATCTATTCCAACTTTCATTGTCCTGAGATTTAATCTACTTTATAGATAACCAAACACACTTAGAAAAATAAAGTGTTTTCTGAGGGTCTTATGATTATTATGCTGGCTATAAATATGAAGAGCTCGATGCTTATATAATCTAAGAAGGCGGGACGCGGGAGGGTAGCAAAGCTTTTTGCAGAACAATGATAATTCATCTACGTCCCTTCAAAACTCCAAACTGAAAGAGTTTCTTAGGAATATTTAAAAAAAAAACTTATCGATACTTGATAAAATAAAAGACAGCCTGTGAAAATGAAACCTGTCTATAACGGAATATTGCATTAATTGGAAAATTTTATGGCTCTAGTCAAAATAATATAAAATATTTAGAGTACCGTGTAGCATTTAAACCTGCTTAAGACGGAATTTTCCTAACTTTGCGTTTCCGTTTTAGCACCTTTTTACTTACACTGTACATTCATTTTTGAAGAGCTCCAGGGGGGGGGCGGTCATGACCCCCATGATCCCCCCCCCCTTGAATCCGCCATTGGCTGGAACCATCGCAACATACCTAAAATTTCGTAGCACCCTTATCAACTGGGACTCAGGTACATCAGTGCACCCATTAGAAAAGGGTTGCCCTCAAGATTCGTGCCTGGGGTCCAATTCTCTGGCTACTTATTGCCAGTGTCCAACTAAAATAACTGGATAAATTAGATTTCATCCTTTACACCTTCGCAGATGATTTAAACTTTGTTTTCTCGGGCCGCCGTCGTCTGGATCTCGAGCTGCAGGCGGCGAGAGATTTCCCAGCATTTTGCTAGCTGTTGGCTCATCTTTATCACCAACTCTCACCTGGAAAATCACAAGCATTAACATTCATTGAACAATGAGAACTCAAAAGCAAACCCGTGAAACGAGTCATTAGGGTTAGCGTCAACCATGTACCAACTCTTAAATTATTAGGCTTAACCATTGATTAACACCAGAGCTGGATTCCACATATCAAAGCACTTAAAAATAAACTTCTAATTTACTACCATACCTGTAAATTATCGTGCCTGTAAATTAACAAAAAAAAAAACTTGGGGTACAGTATATTAAAAACGTGGTACCACACAATCATTGAACTGATCGTCTTCTACTATGCGGGCATCTGGGGAGGTTCGCTAACCAAATTTGCTTAGCAAAACTTGCCTCTATCAAGCGGATAATTCTTCTGCAGATGGTTAAATGTTACAAAACTATCTCCACGGACGCACTCACAGTACTTACTGGCATTCCACCCATACACTTAACACTCAGTTACGAATACCAGATAAACAGAATACTACATCTAGAACACGAACCAACACAGTCAGTAATGTTCCCTAACATACATTTACAAAGGAAAGTCCATAGCTGGACTATGCATCCGGTGGATGAGGCATCACATCAAGTAAATATTAATGAGCATTCTTTTACCCCCTCGAATAATCCAGCCATTTTCACAGATGGTTCGCGTACGGAGACGGGTGTGGCGTCATCCTTCTGCGTCTTCATAGACGGTCTTGGGGCTCATCGGTGAGCTTGCAGGATTGGATATGACAGTTCAGGGTTCCAAGAGGAACCCTTTGCAATCCTGCGGACCTTGGAATGGATTGCTCTCCATCCTCAAACTATCTACTTTCACCTTTATAATGACAGTCTTTCTAGCCTGCAAGAAATCTTCGTCCATAGAACTAGACACCCTCTAGCATTCAAAATCAAATTAATTTTAATAACTCTCGTCCATAGTGTCTCCCTCGACCATGTCACCGCTCATATCGGCATAGCAGGCAATGAACTGGCTGAGACACTGGCCCAAGATGCCACCTCAAGTCCAAACATAGATCTCGTCCTTCCTGTTCCCCCCTCCCATATTCACCGCGTTCTTAAAAGGAACGAAGTTTCAGACTGGCAACTCTACTGGGATGCCTCAAGTAAAGACAATGGAGTTATGAATAAAGAGTAGGAGACATATAGTGCGTTATCTACCAGTTGCGAGTGAAGTAACTGAGGAGGTTGTCTCAAGATGGCGGCTGTATTTCTTAAATCGGATCAGCAGTTTCTGATTACCGCCGGGGCAAACTTCCCAGCCGTAAATTTGAATAGAAAATTTCGTCTTATTGAAGGTCTTTATTCATAAAAAAATATATTTTTTTTTCTTACAAACATGGTAAAAATTTTTATTTATTTTTATTGGTGTCAGTTTGCCCAGGTATTATAATCTTTTTCGCAAACACTGACAGCAGGTTGTCTAGGTTGTCACAATATGGCGGAAATGCTGGGCCTGACGACCGGCAAAGTAAACTTCCACCAGTAAAAATGAATAGCAGTTCCTGCCATTATTTATTACTGAAATTTAAATGAATAAAGTGAAATAACGAGAACATTTCTATTTAAATTTACTGGTGGAAGTTTCTGTCGGTTGCAATAACTCCTGCGAAATCGGTTACAGTTGAAGCTTCACTATTTTAAGGATGTGTCAGTTCCTTTTTATTAATACTTCCATGGTAAAGACAGGCATTCTCAAGTTTTCTTCTTTGATTAATTGACTTTTACCTCCAGCATCAAACCACAACTGCCTGTCGCGTAGGAGCGTTATGCTCCAGCGGCTAGTTTATTAAGTGTTTCTATATGTTAATATAATTATATATGTTTTTCCTCGTTGGCGTGTGTCGTCCATCCGAGTACTGGAAGTTTCTGTAGTGAATCCCCGTATGTCGGGGAACTTACAGGGTGGAGCAAATAAGGTCTATACCAGATCCTTGCGATCTGGTGATCTTGCTCCCCTTAGGCATAAATAAATAAATAAATAATCAAGATAATCATATTTATTTATTACCAGAAAGTATTTGAAAGCAATTTGATGTAGGTTGATATACAGGGTGTTCCGTTAAAGGGGTCCAATATTAATAGGGGTAATAGAGGAGATCACACGGAGCATAAATCAGTATATAATGCCTGGCCGGATCTCAATAATTTTCAAGTTACAGCAAATAGAATGAAAAATCGGAAATTTGTAAAAAAAACCCTCATTGCTAAACTATCGATAATGCTACATAAAAACGAAGCACATATTTAGAAAGAGCAGAAAAAATCCTACGAAATGACATAAGTTGTTTTAGAATATTGAGAATTAATGGCGAGTTACAAGCTCTGAAACAGTGAAAAAATACAAAATCAAATATTTAGCAAAATAGTTAATCGTTAATTCCAAAAATGCAACTCTACCTACATCAAGGAAAATGTTATAAAATTTGGTCCATTCCGAAAGCTTTCGAAGAAGCTGACAATAAACCATATCAGTTTAATTGTATGGGAGAAATCAAGCAGTTCCCTAGTTACAACTCTGTACTGTTGCACGCTCGGAAAGGGCGAAACTCCGCCAATGACGATTGTAAACACCCCGTTTTAATATCTTTCAATTATACATTTCTGATCAACCTCTATCAATACCCTTTCATTATTCAGTCTGGTCAAGTGAATGACATATTGTGCAGCTCTCGCCTTGTCTTAAAGCAAACTCCGTGACTGCTGCGTTTCCTCCATGAACTTTCAGGATGATGAAGAAGTACTTTTTATGCAAATTTTCTATGTGTATAGGAAGAAAAGTGTAATAAAACAGCAGTCATCAGTGGGCGTTATGTTAAAGGGAGGCTGTTGTAAGTGGGATTGTAGTAAGTTGATGTATAATAATTATGCCGGAATACTCTAACGAAGAATATGCGGACATGCATCTGATGTACGGGCAAGCTCATGGAAATGCATGTCTAGCACAGCGCATGTACCGTGAGCAATTTCCAAGGAGACGTTGCCCAAGTTCGAAACTCTTCATAAAAATCGATAGACGATTACGGGAGACTGGATCGTTTAATACAGCAAGCATTGATGCAGGGAAACCTCGACATGTACGAACACCTGCAATGGAAGAAGATGTACTGAATATTTTTAAAGATAACCCCTCCACGAGTACACGAGCTGCTGCGTCTGAAGTCGGTGTTTCTCACCAAAGTGTGTGGCGTGTTCTGCGTGCAAAAAACATGCACCCCTTTCATGTGCAGCGGGTACAACTGTTATCAGTAACAGATTGTGCTCAGCGGACAGAATTCGTACGCTGGTTGCTTAATGTAACAGAAAATAATCCACAATTTCTGGAAAATATTTTATTTACTGATGAAGCAACATTTACGAGAGAGGGTGTGGTAAACACGCACAATATGCACACATGGTCATATACAAATCCGCACACTGTTTTCCCGTCGAACGCACAACAAAAGTTCAGTGTGAACATATGGGCAGGTGTCCTCTGCGATTATCTCATAGGACCATATTTACTCCCAGATGTACTCAATGGCAGTACGTACTTGGTTTTCCTACGGGATATCTTACCGCAGTTACTGCAAAATGTGCCAGCAACATTGCGCCACAATATGTGGTTTATGCACGATGGCGCACCGGCACATTTTTTCATAGGTGTTCGCAATCACCTCAATTCAACATATCCTGGGAAATGGATTGGACGCAGTGGACCTGTTGCTTGGCCTGCACGCTCTCCAGACCTCAATCCGTTAGACTTTTTTGTTTGGGGACACCTTAAATCGCTGGTGTATGAAACGCCTGTGGATACACCGGAGGATTTACTAGCGCGAATCGTTGTCGCTGCAGGAGACATTCCCAACTCCGTCGGAGTTTTTCGGCGTGTTCGCCAATCTTTACGACGTCGCTGTCGGCTGTGCGATTCTGTTAATGGGCGCAACTTCGAACACCTATTATAATAATGTCCGTTCGTCTGCCTTCCGACATTGAACTGTGCAGCGCAGGCCAGAAGACTATGCTTCACATATGTCATAAAGTACGTGGAATGTAATTCTTTATTTGTCATTTTTCTTTTATTTTCAACACTTTTTGGCACGGTATTTTGTAAGTCACAGACTGTGGTGTACTCAAATTGTAAATTACAAAGTTTGTATGAATTAATTTAAAATTTAGTGTCTTTTTTAAATTTATAATTAATAAAATTATTATGCTATTTGTTATTATTATTTCCTATCATAAATTATGATGCACATATACATACAATAATTGTCCATGTAAAACATGTACTGAAACTTCTTGCATAGTTACAAATCGCAATATTTTTAATTATTTCCGAATTTTCACCACTAGTTTAATTTTAAAGAATTTAACTTAAGCTTTATATCAATAAAAGACCACTTTAAAATGTAGACTATTATTGTAAAGTTATTTTGGTTCATTCAACTCTTGAATAATTAAAAATATTGCATCTCAGAAGAAGCATGATCGAAAATGTATAGTTGAGAGTAATTAAAAAGGCGGTGTTTCCAATCGTGATGGGCGGAGTTTAACCTTTGCTAGTGTCAAAGAAAGCGGAGTTGTAACTAAGAAACTGATTAATTTCTCTCACACAATTAAACCGATATGGTTCATTGTAAGCTTTTTCGAAAGTTTTCGGAATGGACCAAATTTTACTACATTTTCCTTGTTGTAGCTAGAGTTGTCTTTTTGGAATTAACGATTAACTATTTTGATGTATATTGGATTTCGTACTTTTTTCACTGTTTCAGGGCTTGTAACTCGTCAATAAATATTGCTATTTTAATACAATTGATGTCATTTTGTAGGTTTGTTTTGCTCTTTCTAAATATGTGCTTCGTTTTTATGTAGCATTATCGATAGTTTAGCAATGAGGGTTCTTTTACAATTTTCCGAATTTTCATTCTATTTGCTGTAACTTGAAAACTATTGAGATCCGACCAGGCTTTATATACTGATTTATGCTCCATGTGATCTCCTCTATTACCCCTATTAATATTGGACCCCTTTAACGGAACACCCTGTATAAGCTACACGTCTGTGCTTCGAATATTATGCTATCACCCTGCATTACGCCCGTTATAGCAAACGAAAAAAAACTATATTTATCACAGTCCGCATAACCGTGTCTACCACCACTTTCTAAAACAAAAATCTTTCACAACGCGTGTAACAAAAATGTACTACAAAATTTATTTTTTTTTCAAATATATTGGTGCAATTAGAATATTAAAATAGTCGCCTGTAGCAGCACAGCACAGCAAATATGAATCCAATGAAAATATTTTGTGTGGATTTTTTTGTTCCTTTTTTTCTCAGATTTTTTTTTTTTTTTGAACGAAATCCGAAACTAATGGGGTTTTGCCTAATGTAAACGTATTTCGATTATGAAAAAATAGTTTTTCTCGGCATTTTATGTTGAATATCTACAGCGTGCGAGAAGTAAAGAAATTAAATATGAATTGAATTGCTAGAAATTTTATAATAATATTGTTTACTAATACTTTAAGCACAAAATCCTTTAAGGCTGCTCTCAAATCCAAAAGGGCAACTTTATGACATAAGTTTTAATTTTTTTTGTTCGGAAATGCATGAAACTAGCGGGTATTGACGTTAAGAAACTATGTAATCGAGCAGTTTTTTCAGTTTTTTTTTTTTTCAAACGCAATAGATCTTTCAGAAAATAGCGTCAAAGTGGAAGTTTTGAACCGAATTTCCGTGCGAAAATAGAATAACCACTCAAGAAAAGGGGAAAAACGTGTTTGTCGCGTGATCAAAATCGTTTAAAACTCAATACATAATTTATTGTACAAAAAATGGAAACCACATTTCGATTCCAAATCGCTTCCATGGTCAGGCTTTCCAGTTTTATATCTTTCCGTTAAAAAAGGAATTTGTAAATGCGTGAAAACATTTTGCGCTTGTTGAGCAGAGCAGTTGAGAACAGCCTTAACTCATTAAAGCCTTTGGAAAGAAAACTTGCCATGTAAGGGGAACAAAACTTTTAAATTTGAATGCCAGTATTTTAATTTGGAAAATTTCCGATTATGTAATCCCAAATTTTGAGCGATTAAATAAATCAAAATTACAATGTAGAAAAAACCGGTGTTAAAGAATTAAATGCACTGCAAATAAGGGCGTCTTAAATTCAGACACATATGTGACTGAAAAAGTAATTCAAACACTTAAGTGTCTGAATATGGAATTTCAGACATCATAGGTGTCTGAAATTTAGACACTTAAGTGTCTTACTATATGATCATGGCATAAACACTGTAATCTGAAATGTCTGAAATTCAGACACATAAGTGTCTGAAACTGGAGTGTTCAATTTTCAGACATTTTAAAGTGTCTTATTTTTTAAGACACGTGTATGCGTCTGAATTTAAGACATTTCAAATGTCTGAATCGCATCCATTTTTGACCAATCTGGAAGTTCGGTAATAGGCAGTCAATTTTTCACTTTTTTTTGTAAGCTTTATACAATGTAAAAAAATATCCGTTAAAATATGGAAATTATACTGGCAATTTACGTATTTTAATGCAAATTTTCTTTCTTAAATTCCAGAAAATTTTCCATTTTTTGCATATTTCTGTATTTAAAATTTTCCATTTAAAAGGTAAAATATACTCTTTCAAGGACAAATCCATATATTTCGCAATCAGAATTTTCTAAACCCATGCATATGGGTGCATGACATGATTTATTTATTTATATTCAAACCAGTACATTACGCAACGGGGGGGGGGGGGGAGCTAAGAAGGCTGAATCCCCTCCCAGACTAGACTAGATATTGTTATTTTTTTTAATTATGAAAGAATATTATTATTATTTTTAATAGGTTTAAAAATCGGAATTTTTGAAAAGATATTAATTTTGTCACACAATTTTTTTCTCTTTTATAAATTTTATAATGAAATTCGAAATTATAGCATGTTTGAAATTTACTTAATTATAAATTTAAAACACAGTGTAACCTCTTGTTCACTTTAACCTTCATAATATTTTGCTAATTTAATAATAAAACCTTAAATTGTTTGATTGCAAACACACTTTAAAATTATCCAAATACAGAAACACACCAAAAAAATCGCAAAAACTAAGATATATTTTAGCACAGTATTTCATTATTTAACATCTTAAAAGCATTCAGAATTACACCCACTAAAACTTTCCAGAGCTTCCTCTGGCTTCTCTGGCTGGTTACGACTTATCAGTGTTGAATTCAGGGGGTGACCCGCGGGAGAGAAATTTCCCCCCGGAGCAAAGAGATGTCCCTCCGGAAAATTTGAGATTTTGTGTTTTCAATGGTCAAAAAGTGAAATCCCAGCCCGGAACTCAATAATGTCCCCCCCCCTCAGAAAATCCCTCCCGAAGAAATGTGTCTGAATTCAACACTGACGACTTTGCTCCAGTCTGCAGAAAAATAAAAGTCAGGACCTGATCTGGCATGTCCCATCAAATCAAATGAGAGAAACACCGGGCCAGATCTGAGCACATATACTCCTCTAAAATATGCCTCTCTAAATCGCAATCCTGGATAGAAAAATGTCAAGTTTAATTACGAAAATTTCCCAAGAAAAAAATGACTTGAATACACCAAATTCAGTAGCGCCATCTAGTTTGAGTCGAACGTATTATTATTAGTCGAACATATTCTTATTAGAACGTGTTTTTGAGAAGTCGAACGTATTATTATTATTATTATTATTGATTTATGGAATATTTCTGAAAATTCTTACTATGTAACTTTTTAGCTAATGATTCAGTATCGATCTACTCGAGGTATGATTTCACCGTGATTTCAGGATTTCACCGTGGGAAAATTAGTTTCATCAAAAAATTTACTCTGTATTTTGATCGGGGGAAAAAAGGAAGACAAAAAATTTGTGCGTAAACCATTGATTTTTATTATTTTTGCAGAAAAATTATACACAATATTTATAACTGAGAAATTTTGTTCAGGATATTTAGCAATATTATTTATATTAATATATATATTAATTATAGGAGGAAGTAATGAGTCCAATTTCAAAAATGTTGCCATATATTCACCTGATCAAACGAAAAAAAAGAAGAAATAATCAAAGAAAACAGAACACTATATTACTTCACACACTTTCATATACACATACCTTCGCATTAAAATTAAACACAGGCTTTTGGCAATAAGAAATGCATTTATTTTTGAATGAAAAATTGATTTTATTTTTAAAGGTTGCCCTCCCCCCCACACACACAACTGAAACGGGACAAGCCCGAATTAAATATATATATATATAATATATATATACATACGCACTGTTAAAACATTTTAAATATTTTAACATTTCAAAAATACCCGAGTCTTCTGATAAACAATAATATTTGTGTTCTGAAAATTTCTTCGATAGAAGTAAAAAATTTTTCTACTGGTTCTACATCGCATGAAATTAAAAAGCAAAATATTCCAAATTCTAGAGAGAAGATGTGTGAAATCTTTCAGAATTATAAGCAGATTGACAAAATATTTACAGTTTCCGTAAAATAAATTGTGAGTCAGAAATAACTAACAATATTTGAACTTCCTAGCTGTGAAACCGTGGCCGAGAGGGATTATCGCATAGTCTACGGACCATAAGATCATGAGTTCGTATCCCGCGATGGGTAAGAGTAATATTGCTAATGTTGTAAAACGAATTAGATGAGTAAATCATGTAAAATCTGAGATCCACTGAAATGTGGGTGAAATGGCCCTTCCTTAAGAGCCATAATTTTTATTTTTTAAATATAGAAATTTCCAAAAAAATTTTAAATATTTCTGGTAATTGAAGGAAATTTCCACTAAAATACGTAAATTGTATTGGCGTTTTGATTGGCGGTACAGTTTTTATATTTTAAAGGATTTTTTTTTCTGTGTATTAAGGCTTACCGAAAAAAAGGTGGAAAAATGCTTTTGCAGAGAAATTAAAGGTGGTCAAACATGGATGCAATTCAGACGTTTCAAGTGTCTTAAATTTAGACACATACAAGCGTCTTAAAAATTTAGACACTTTAAAATGTCTGAAAATTGAACACTCCGTTTCAGACACTTATGTGTCTGAAGTTCAGACATTTCAGTTTACAGTGTGAAATGTAAAAGAGGCTCGGTCTTAATGGGTTAAGAAAATTTCACCTATGGTCACATTTGAGTCACGTTTCAGCAGTTCTTACGTCATGGAAAAAGTTTTTGCATTAAATTTTATGCATAAATTCCGTTTTCCTTGTGACAATCTGACTCTGTTCAACAGCCTTGACGCTTGGCTGTAGATCTAGCTGAAATTACAATGTGAGAAGAATTTTTCTTCTTACAGTTATGTAAATTTTCTTCCTCACATTTTGGGCAGTTTTCAATGTCTTTTCAATGTTCGTTGTTGGCGTCTTCATAACGCTATCTTTCATGAACACCTAGCTGGGTACAGATTAAAATTAGTAGCACCAGACAGTGTTGCCAGTTAACTATATTTTTTCTTATCCAGATTGCTTGATTGCACCAATTTTTTATAGAAATGTTCGCCTTATTTAATGACCGGTTAAATAATTCGGGAACACCACAAATTACTCTTAAAAAAATAGTAGCAGTCAAGCAAGCTGAGCAGTTTATTGTAAGAAATTTACTTACAAGTGAGGTAACTGAGGATGTTGCCGGAGATTGTGGCTATTTTCTGTTTACATTCGGTTAACAGGGCTTGGTTACAGCTGGGTTAAAATTCTGCATGTAAATTTCAATAGACAGAGGGACCCCTCATGTTCATTTTTTGAAAAAGTGTAAGAAAAAATACCTACACGAGTTTTGCAATTGCCACAAAAACGACTTTCGGAGTAAGTTTTGAAGAATATTAAAAAGAAGATTTTTCTTTAACCTTTTCAGGGGCTTTTTCTTCTGTTGCTAAAATGTTCAAAAGATTGAATTACACCAGGATTTACAAACAAATTTATTTCGAAATGTTTTTCTTCACGTACGTTATTAACACCTTAACTATTTTCGATATTAAAAGTTTTTGGATACCACTTAATTTTAACTGTAACCTTTGGTTTGTTAAATGGCATACCTTTTTCGATTGTACAAAGCCAAATATTTTAGCAAAAAAAAAAAAAAAAAAAAAAAAATTGGTACCCGGTCCTTATTTTTAATTTATTGTGTCAAAAAAGAGAAAGAAACAGTTAAGGGGTTAAAGCAAATTCGCATCCCAAAATTCCGGAGCCAATGTGGCATTTGGGGATTAAAATTAAGTGGGATATATTATATCCCACCTCCCTTCAAAGATCTAAAAAACGATTTTCAAAAAACGGACTTAGTGGGAGCCCTGTCGAATTTTTTGTCTTATTTAAATGCCTCATTCATACAAATTTTCTGCAATAAAAAAGGGGGAAATTTTTATTCGTTTTTACCGGTGGAAGTTGGCCCCAGCGAAATTATGATCTCTTTCACTGACATTAACTGCATGATTGTTTATGTTTCACAAATATGGCGGGACAGCAGGACCTGACTACCGCAGGGGCAAATTTTCATCAGAAAAACGAATACACACTTTTGCCTTTATTGTGACAGAAATTCTGCATTAATAAGGCGTTTAAATAAGGAGAAAATTTCTATTAAAATTTACGGGTGGAAGTTTGCCCTGGCGGCAGGGGTCGTACTCTTAATGGATTTTTTCAGGACAAATATTACTATTTGTTTATAGAAAAATAAATCTCTTTTACACGCGCGAATTTTCGCCTTATTTAAGAGAATTTTCTGGTCGTGAAATTTCAGGACAAGTTCGACCTCTGCCTGGCGGTAATCTGCACATGCGGAACGGCTACAGTCTAAACTCCACTATTTTGAGGCTATGTCAATTGCTCTTTAATCATAGTTCCACATTTGGGGTTTCAAAGGAATCTGTCTCCACCTTTGAACCATTAACAGTTTAGCCCGTACGGTGTACGAGCAAAAGAGTTTGCCTCTTTACTTAAAACTTTTCACACCACTAGTTGTAGTGGTGGTGAACTTTAATATTTGCTACTTTATTAACTTTAAAACTTTAATATTTGCTTTATTTAATGGCAGATATTTTTCGATTATACAAGCAAATATTTTAGTGCGGAAAAAGTGTCGTTATGTCCCTATTGTTAGTTTACTGTTTCAGAAAAAAAACTGATAAGTAATTAAGAAATTTTTATTTAACCGTTTCAGGGGCGTCGTTTGCAGTCTTCAAACGATTATTTTTAATGCCCAAACTGCCAAATGGCACCAGTAATTTTTTTGTACAATTTCGATCTCATAATATACGTGAAAATAAAGCTTTTGATTTCTTTCAAATAAATTTGTCTGTAAATTGCAGTGTGAATTAATTATTTTAACATTTTTGGAGCAGAAATTCCTTTCCCCTGAAAGGGTTAACCCCTAAACATTTTTGCTCGTACAGCATAGCAAGAAGTTTTCAAGAAGAGGTGGCTTGTTTCGTTACTAAAAGATTTTCGACACCACTAATTTTAAACTGCAATATTCACTTTATTTAATGGCAGATATATATCGATTATATAAGGCCAATATATTAGTACGATAAAAGGGGTACAAATCCCTAATTTTAGTTTATTGTGTAAAAAAAAATTAACCTCTTAACCCTTTCAGGGGCAAGGTACTTCTATTCGAAAAATGCGGAAATGATTTATTTCAAATTCAAATTTATTTCAAAATAAGCAAAAGCTTTCGTTCGCGTACTTAATAAAAGGAAATTTTTCATTGCAATATTCTGGTGATTATGTGGCATTTAGGGATTAAAATTAAGTGGTCCAAAAATGAAACACCGCCCCCGAAAGGGTTAAAGAGTTAATATTTAAATTGCTGAATTCGCAGTCACCTCGCTTATTTACAGAATTTGTAAAATTTTTCTAAAGACACGGCATAAAATTCTAATAAAAATGGGTTAAAAATGTAAGCGACTTGGACTATGTATTCTGAACTCTGCGAAGCATAAAAAAGAAACATGGAAAATATATTGAATTTTTAAATAAATAGTGTGCAAAGCTATACTTTTAAGAACATTTTTATTTAATTTTTTAATAAAATTTTGCGTTTACCCATGAAGATTTTGTTTCTATTAATTTTATTAGAAAGTTATTTTAAGAGAAAGTTTTTCCGAAGAGCTTTATAATTTCGCAAGAAACTTTTTCTCCTGAGTTTTTAGAATTCTCCTAGTGTAAGCGAAATTGATTGATTATCATTATCTGCGAAGAATATTGAATACCTCTACCAAGACTAATGAAATTAATTCAAATATGTAAATTCTAATAAAACTCCGAAAGTTTAAATAATAAATTAAATAAGTCGTGGTATTTTAACGAAAATGCGTTCTTGTATTTTAATTTTCGGCTTTTATCATAGAAGAAAATGCAAAAATTATACGGGAAGTTTTCTAAATTATTTCATTTATGATCTCCGTGCAATATGCATTTATTTCACGAGAGAAATAGGTGAAAACTTGTTTTAAAATTCCATTTTTTTTGTTTCAATAATCTTTTAAAAAAGTAAGTATGTTCAAAAGCTGCTTTTCTTGACATAGTGGTTTTTAATCAATAATAAGAGAAATTTAAGCTATAAAAATAGTATACACGTTAAACAGTTTAACTGGAAAGAAGTGGTACGCTGTTAGAAATAATTTTGTGGATTAGATCCATAACTTTCAAGTCATGTACCAACTGTTTTTAATAATATTCTTCAACTTATTTTATGGCAAATATCTGCGATTAAACAAGGCGAAAAATAATTTAATTTCTGGTTCTTAATGTACGCGATCTGGAAGCCATGGAACTAATAATCGAAATTACCTCAAATGACATGTCGCATCTATCAAGCGCAAGCAGCTAAAATAGTGTTTTTTAACCCCAATGCCACGTTACTTACAACGGTAAAACGGTAATTTACTTCTAGAAAAAATTGAAAATTCAAAAAATTCAAAATGTCGTAACTCGGTAATTTTTGGTCGCAAATTGATGGAGCTTTTACTGTTCTATTATTAAATAATTGGAAAAGGGTTTTCTAAATAAAAGTAATAGGATCTATGTACCGTATAAAAATTGCATTTTCTTAATTTTTAAAAAAATGCAACATTTTAACTACATTTCTTTTTATATGCATTACACAATCAGAATTGCCACGGCGACTATATTTTAATTCTTAATGGCACCAGTTTCTCAAAACAGGAATACTTAACATACATTTGCAAGAGACATATACATCAAAATTTGCATTATTGAAACACTGGTGCGAACAGAATATAAAAATAGTCACTCGTGACAGTCCTGCAATTACACAATTAAAATTTCTTAGCTCAACTTTCATCATTTAATCACGAGAGTGACTTATCTTTTAGAGAAATTAGCACTTTCAGTGGAAAAGTAATTGTTTTAATAAAATGATAAAGTTATAGACTGCCAGTTTCTCAAAACAGAAATACTTAACACACACTTTGACAACATCTGCAAGAGAAATATACTTCAAAATTTATATTAGCAAAACAATGCTGAGTAAAGAATATAAAAATAGTCGCCTGTGGCAGCCCTGCAACTACACAATTAAAAATTTTCAGCTCAACTTTCCTCATTTAATCATGAAAGTGACTTATCTTTCAGAGAAACTAGCACTTTCAGTGGAAAAGTAATTGTTTTAATAAAATGATACAGTGATAGACTGCCAGTTTCTCAAAACAGAAATACTTAACCCTCCGTCTACCAGACGGGTCCATTGGACCCGACAGGTACATACAAAATATTCATTCAAACCAGAAATTTCTTTAAAATAAACTAAGTATATAAACCAGACAAAAATAAGGTAAATAAATAAGTTAAATAAATTTAAATAAAAATTCTGGTGTAGAACGTTTTATTAAAACTTGAATAAAATTCCCGGTAGATCTAGGGTTAACACACACTTTAACAACATCTGCAAGAGAAATATACTTCAAAATTTATATTAGTAAAACACTGGTGAGAACAGAATATAAAAATAGTCGCCTGTGGCACCCCTGCAACTACACAATTAAAATTTCTTAGCTCAACTTTAATCATTTAATCATGAGAGTGACTTATTTTTCAGAGAAACTAGCACTTTCAGTGGAAAAGTAATTGTTTTAATAAAATGATGAATGACAGACTGCTACGAGAATTTACGAACTAATGCATTCAAAATAAATAAAATGTTTTCTTGAAATACATTAAAAAAAGTTTTTTCAAAATTTTTGTCTCCCTGAGAAACCGCCTTACCTTGAAAAGGTAAGGCGCGAAGGACCATTAACAGGGCTGCCACGGGCGACTGTTGTTATGCTTTTTCGCACCACTATTTTTAAAATACAAATTTTTTAGTATATTTCTCTTTCACATATTCGCAAACTGCATGTAAAATATTTTTGTTTTGAAAAAATGGTCCGAGATACAATGAAAAAATAGTCCTCTGTGGCAGCTGTGAATTAGCGAGAAATATGGCATTAAAATTCATAGAAATATTCTGCTCACAATGGTTTGATGTCACATAAAATATTGCTTAATCCTTTCCTGCTCAAAGTACTTCTTTTTCTAAAATGTTAAATAATTCATCGATACTGGGTCTTGCGGACAAATTTATTTGAAAATAAGTAAAACGTTTTCGTCACGTACTCTCTAAGACGCAAAAATTCATTTTAAATACTGGTGCCATTGTAGTGTTTGGGAATTAAAATTAACTGGGACAAAATTTAACCCACCGTGCCGGAAAGGGTTAGAGCGTTTTCTAAAACTATATATTTCCCAACTGAGCGACGCGAAACATTTTTATACATTTTATGACTCATTTTTAGGTGCGTTCGTAATTATATAAATAGGTAGTAGCTATAGTCGTCGTTCGGTCCGTCTGTCTTACCGTCCGTCCGAATAAAACAGAGAAAAAACTAACCAGCCGAATGGTCTGAAATTTTAAAAATATTGTTGTTGCAAAATCTTGTCGAGTCATTTCAAATTTCATGAAAGTCGGATGTATAATTTAATAACAGGGACTGTCAAAAGTTTTCCGTTACATCACGGCCAATGGTAAAAAATTATACCAAGTGCTTTTAATGATGTTACAGCCTTCGGAAATGAATGAAATCGATATGCATTTATGAAGTGCACTAAAACATAAATTCAGTACAATATGCGGTGCAAAAAATATTTATAAAATAAGTTATAGCACGAACGCACATCATTTGCCACGTTTGACGTGCAATTTCGAACTTCTTTAAATAAAAAAGCATGACAATTGAAATTATTTGTAATTTTTTATTTTGAAAAGCAAGTACATCTTGAGTTCTAAACGATTGTCTTCTCAGGACGACAGTTTTTCTTTCTCCCGGAGTCGCGTCCGAAAATTTGGTGCAAATCCTCAACTTTTACAGCATTTTCTGAAAACTTTCTGCTGTACCAAAAAAAAAAAAGGGAATGAAAGTTCGATTGCATACTTTTTTTTAACAAGCACCGCCCAATTTGATACGTTTACAAAACAAGAAAATTAAAAATGTGCCAGAAAGTAGTCAGTTTGGATCAGAAATCAGCCTTAAATTTGCCGAGTGCAAATCATATCGTCAGTACCATGTCAATTTATCCAATGTGAAACCAGTGTTGCAGTGGGCTACTTTTTTTAAATTCAGATTTCTTGATTGGCACCACTTTTCTGAAATGGTAAAATCCTCCTTGTTTTCGCCTTAATTAATATGTCCTTAAACAAAGTTCAATAAGGCAAATTTTACTATTTAAAAAAAGTGATGTCAATCAAGAAATCTGAATAGAAAAAAGTAGCGGACTGGAACACTGTTTTCATATGGAATAGTTTGACATGGGAGCGATGATATCACAAGCAATTTTTGAAACATTTTTGCAACTGCAACTATACCTCTAAAACTAGAATTTTCGGAGTAAGCTATTACTCAAAGAGAAGAAGGGACACACTGCATATTGAAATCGGTAAAATGCTATAAATTATAACTTTTTGAGGCCATTTCATTTAATATTGAGAAGTCCGTAAAACATTGTTAATACCGTAATTTCTCGTGTATCCACCGCGGCTTTGTTAAGTCTTTTTCAAACCGGAAATTTTATTGAATGCAAGAAGTCAAATAAGTGCTAAGCAGAAGCAAGTCACATTTTATTTAAAGTAAATTCTGGTGGGAAATCGAATTATCTGAGGTTTGGCGGATACGTGCGAAATTATGGTTCTTCAATCACGAGAAATTCCATTGAAAGAAAATCCCTAATACATAGTTGCCAACTCTTACGCTTCTTTTACCACAAAAATTTAATAGAAATTTTCGCCTTATGTAATCGGCAGATTACGGCGATTTAAAAAGTTAAAATTTAGTTTTAAATTTTCGTGGTACAAAAAAGCGTAAGTATTGGCAGCTATGTTAATATAAGTCCACAAATAAAACCCACTAATACGCAGGAAAGCGTCTCAAATTCGAATATATTCTGAAAAATAAATATCACTCATACAACTAACTTTGCACTAATGCTTTAATAAAACCAAATATGATAAAATGCCAGAACGGATGATGCAGTTGGAGATATGATTTACACACAGTAAATTTAACCTTTTAAGGGGCAAGCTAAAATAAGCGGGAATTTTTATACCCAAAATTCTGGTGACACTGTGGCATTTGGGAATTAAAATTGAGTGGTTAAATAAACATACCACCACAATTGAAAGGGTTAAGGCTGTTCTCAGATCCAAACTGACTATTTTCTGACACATTTTTAATTTTCCTTGTTTATAAATGTATCAAATTGGCCGTATTTTTTTTTTTTTTCTAGTATGTATTCGAACATTCTTTCCTTTTTTGTGGTACAATCAGCTGTTTTTCACAAAATGCTGTAAGTTTGTTGTTTTGCACCAAATTTTCGGAAGCGACACCGGGCAAAAAAAAACCTGTCGTCCTGAGACGACAATCACTTAGATCTCAAGATGTAATTCCTTTTCAAAAAATAAAATCAAATTATTTCAATAATTATGATTTTATATTTAAAAATGAGTCATAAAATGTACCAAAAAGTATCGCGTTGTTCAGTTCGGAAATATATAGTTTTTGGAAACCGCTTTAACCCTTTGAGGGGCAGGTAATTGGGTTTCTGTAATGTCGAAATCACACCGGAATCTTCAAAAAATTTTACTGCAAAATAAGGAAAAGCAATTTTACGTCTTTTATCCACCAAAGTTGGAAAACTAAAATTTAATAACATTTTTCTGTTGCAAATCTTCATTAATCGTAGGTGGGGTAATATATATCCCAACGCCCCACATGGGGCTATTCCTTTCTGTCATGGTGGGTAAAATTCTGTCCCAGTTAATTTTAATTCCCAAATACTAGAATGGCACTAGCATTTTAAAATGAATTTTTGCCTCCTAGATTGTATGTGAAGAATATGCTTTATTTATTGTCAAATAAATTTGTTCGCAAGTCCCGGTGTCACTGAATTATTTCAACATTTTAGGAACAGCAATACATTGAGCCGAAAAGGATTAAACCTTTAAAGGCATGATTTTTTATTTTGTTTCCGAAAAATTATATATGATTCTCAGAAAGGTTTAATACACAGGAAAAATTATGAAAAAAATCAGAGATACATTTTTTGTAGAATGCGTGAACCTCTTTTCATGTTGCACATCTGCAATACAAGTAAAAACTAAAATATTGCAAATTAGTAAATATTTTAATAAGTATGAATCCAAATACCTTATTTTAAATATTTTTTTATTTTATTTTGTAAAACTTAACCCTTACATGCACGAATTATTCTTTTAGAAATGTGTTTTTTATTCTTATATTAAAGATTAGATACCAGAAATGTTAAGATAGATCTTTAACTTTATTTAGTAACATATTTTTGCAGCATTATTTTTAGGATTAATATTTTTACATAAATATAGTGGTTGTTGAGAGTTAAATAAAAAGTGATGCCGGTATGCGTCACTATGCATTTAACCCCTTGAGGGGCACCGGTATATATTATATACCACCTACGATTAATGAAGTTCCCCACCAGAAAAATTTTATTAAATTTTACTTTTCTAACTTTGGTGGGAAAAAAAGCCGTAAAATTGCTTTTACTTATTTTGAAATAGAATTTTTCAAATATACCGGTGTAAGTTCACCATTACAGGAACACAATCATTTGCCACTCAAGGGGTTAAAGGTAAACCAATGTGTTACACGGCATCCAACGATCTTCGCAAATTTAACACTTAATTGCTTAGTGATGTAAATTTCCATCACCTTTTTGTTTAATTTTTAATACATAAATTAAGTTCTTACAACCACTATATTTATATAGAAATATTAATCCTCTAAAAATTACAAAAATATGCTACTAAATAAAGTTAAAAATCTATCTTAAGATTTCTGGTGTCTAATCCTTAATATAAAAATAAAAAACACAATTCTAAAAGAATAATTCATGCAGTTAAGGGTTAAAGCTGTTCACAGATTCAAACTGGCTATTTTCTGACACATTTTTAACACTAGAAAGACCGAGAATTTTACTCAAATTTTAGAAAAATATTTCACACCAGAAATTTTAATTTAAATTATTAACTTATCCATTTATCTAGTTTTGTTCTTTTTATCTTTAAACTAGTTTTATAAAAAAAAATTCTGGTTCGAACCGATATATTTTCATTGGATAGCAGTCAAAATGACTGCTCGCGGGCTTTCTAGTGTTAATTATCCTTTGTTTGCATGTTTTCCATAAAATGCTGTAAAAGTTGGGGTTTTAAAAGAAATTTTCGGACGGGGCACCACGCAAAAGGAAACAAACTGTCGCGTCGTCCTTAGACTACAATAGAATTCAAGATGTAATAATTCCTTTCGAAAAATGAAAGATTACAAATCATTTCAGTTATCAATGCTTTCAATCAATGCTTTCAATGATTTCAATCATCAATAATGCTTTTATATTTAAAAATGAGTCATAAAATGTATGAAAAAATTTCAAGTTATTCAGTCGAGCATTATATATGTTTTGGCCACCTTCAGCAATATGTTATGCGACATCAAACAAGCGAATACAGAACATTTCCATGAATTTTAATGCTACTTCTCTGCCAACCTGTTAAAGTTAAAAAGGTTTCAAAGGGGAACCAGAAATTTTGAAAAAAACGTTGGTCCTCTAATTAGTCCAGGGGAAATGTACATTTTACCTTGCAAAAGGTCGTTTAAAAGATTTTTCTTAATTGTTTATAATGATGCCAACATGGAAAAACAAAGTTTTCTAACAAAATTTCTTAAGACTAAATTTTCTGTGGCCAAAAACCAACAAAATTTTTGGACTTTTTATATTTTTTTAACTATTTTGAGACTCGTTGCCGTAGCATATTATTTCTCAATTGCAATATTAAAGAGGACAAATTCTCTACAACTTTCATATGTACAACTTTTTTATACACTCAATAGCAGGCGCAGTACGCCATTTCAAAAATAAAACAATTTTTTCAATTTTCTTAAAACGGTGAAATGCGTAGTTTTGCCCCGATTATTCAAATGTTCCCCTCGCATTTAATCGTGTATGTCGATTTCTAACAATTGATAGCAGTAAATTATCTATTATTTGCACACTCACGTATTTATTTTCATCTCATCAGACATTTTACATTCAATAAATTTATGTAATTTTAAAAGTAGTGCAGAGTGTAGATGAATGAGACAATTTCCATATTTAGACAGTAACTTTAAGTGTATGCAATGTTAACTTCAAAGCATTGTTTAAAAGAATACTTCAATTATTAATAACTTATTTTCACGATAGTTTCAATTCAGAAAGAATTCTTGTTTAATTTTTATAATTTTTATAATTTTTATAATGCATGCATATTTTTCAAGGTATCAATGGGACAGATATGAAAATTTGCGAAAAACATATTTTATTAGACACTACAATGGTATATTTTATTAACTAATTATTGATAACATATGTTTTAATGTTTTAAAGATTGCAAACATTGGATTGTAGTTCCATATAAATGGGGGGACTCAAAAAATAAATCTCTTTTATGTAAAAAATACTTTTACCTTATGCAATAGCTACAATAAAAACGACAACAGATTATTTAACCAACTAATGTTATACGCATTTTTCTCTTGTAAAATTTAATTCTGTCAATAAAATATTTGAGATCACTGGTTTCATAAAACTATTTAAAAGATTAGTTTTTAAAAATATTGTCAATATTTTTTCCACAAATATCAATAAATATAACAAGAGATTATATCATTTTAGCATGCAAAAATATATAAAACTTTTAAGAATATCTATTAATTGCTTTAAAGATCAAGCAGAAAAACTTACTTTGGTTGTTGAAAAATATACTTTGTGGAATATTCTAATCTTCTGTAACATGTACTGTTTTGAAACTATATATGTTTAATTATCTCAGTGATACCATTTATCAAATGAAATCCAATTTATTTATGTTTGTAGACCATATAAACATTTTTGTTTTCGCATTGATCACCTGTTTTATTCAACTCCACTTTCCCAACGCAAAGTAAGAGACGGAATATGACTGCATAAACTAAATGGAATTTTTTTTTTTAATAATAATAACTTCTACAGGCTATTTAACAATATTATTTTTCTTTTTGGTGGCACTGTTGTAGGATTATTAGCATCCCGTTTAGACGGAATATCTTTATCCTAAATAAAGCAGATATCTGGATCATCTAGAGGTATAAAGCCTGATACTTCCCATTCATCAACATGATCCTGCACTTTCTCTAGTACTGTCATAGCGTTATTTTCATCTTCATCGTCATCTGGAGAAAATATAACTACATTTCCGCAATTGATTCTGCAACAATTTTTGCAAATGGAAGAAGAGTACTTTATTCCAGTGTCCCTCAAGCGGTTAAGGGGCGGTGGTATATATTATATACCACCTACGATTAATCAGGATTTGTACCAGAAAAATTTTAGGAAATTTTAATTTTCTGACTTTAATGGAGAAAAGTCGTAAAATTGCTTTTCCTTATTTTGAAATAATTTTTTTCTAAATTTCCGGTGGGAATTAAGCATTACACAAACGCAATTGCTTGCCCTTCAAGGGGTTAATCTTCATTTGGTACGCCACGAAATCAGTCCGGGGGCCTTGAGTATTGAGACGGTAATGGTTAACACCGGCTGGCAAGAAAACTTACCATTTAAGTGGTACGAAATCTTTAAATTTAAAAACAATATTTTATTAAGGAAATTTTCATATTATCTAATCTAAAACTCTGAGAGGTTAAATCAGTTAAAATTACAATATGGAAAAACTGGTGTGAACTGGTATCGAGGTATTAAAATAACTGTAAAAAAAAAGTCGTCGTTAATGGGTTAAATAATGTAATTTTTCTATTTTAAAGTATTGCTAGCTTGGCGGGATATGGATCTCAAGTTGAAGAAACCTGTTTCAGAGGAAGCAATCGTAATTGTGTGTTGGTAGATTTTTTAGATAATTTGAATATCCTTAAATTTCCATTTTGTTTGTTAGCTTGTTTCACACTCGAGAACTTCAATTACATGGTTTATAATCAAAAGATGAAATTTAATTTGCATTGTACTTTAGTTTTCTGATTTTGACAAAATTGTTACAAAAACTGAACTATGGAATATGAGATAAGAACAAGGTGCGTGCAGTTCTTCTAATTTCCAGAGAGTATGGCACCACTATTTAATATCAGAAAGTATCTATTTATTAATTAAATAACAGAATTTGTAACAACCTCGTCTAACAATAGAATTTAGAATAAGTTTCTGCAATTAAATATGATAAAAAATGCTATTAAAATAATCTGGTAGATCTGTACGCACACTGTGAACATGAACTTTAACCCTTTCAAGGGCTGTGTTTCATTATTCGACAACTTAATTTTAAAGCTTAAATGCCACATTGGCACCAGATTTTTAGGATGAAAATTTTCTTTTATTAAGTGCGTGAAGAAAAGCTTTTACTTTATTTTCAAATAAATTTGTTTGCAAATTCTGGTGTCAGTCAATCATTTTAGAATTTTACGAGTAAAAGTACTTTCCCCAGAAAGGGTGAAACATTTCAAAGGCGGTAGTCACAAATGGTGACCACTTAATTTTAATTCGAAACTGCCATCCGGCACACAGAATATTTTAATAAAATTTTAGTTTTAAAATGAGCATGAAGAAAAGCAGGGATTTATTTACTAAGAAAATTGTTTGTAATATCGGGTGTGAATGAATCATTTCACTTTTTTACGAGCAAGAATTACTCTGCGCCTGAAAGGGTTAAAAACACCAAAAATTGCACACATTTTAATTAAAAATTTTTGACAGACATTACCCTTTGCATGTATAATTCTGAATCTATTTCTTTAGAAAATTAAAGGATAAAATATGCAAAATATATTAAGCTAACACAGTAGTTCCAAATCTTTCAACGCGAGATTTAACATAATAGACAAAATTTGAAATGCCTGAGAAGTAAAAAAAAAACTCTAGTAAACATCCAAATACTGTGTTAAAAAAAACATCTTGCATTAGAAAAATAGGCAGACCGTTTTCTCTCCTAAAATAGCGATAATTTATGAGGAAGCAGTCCAACTTGCGGATAAAATTCGGGGATTCCTATGGTTAATCTAAACATTTTTGAGTAACGTCTGGAAATAACTGCTTCGAATTTTTTAAAAAAGGTAAATGTGTGTGTTTGAGATTAACCCCTTAACCCTTTGAAGAGCGCCGTTTGCAGCCTGCAAACGGTTAATTTTAATGCCCAAAATTTCAAATGGCGCCAGTAATTTGTTAGTACAAGTTCGATCTCATAATAAGTGTGAAAAAAAGCTTTTGATTATTTGCAAATAAATTTGTTCATATATTGCAGTGTGAATTAATTATTTGAACATAATCGGAGCAGAAAAGTCTTGCCCCTGAAAGGGTTAACACTAAAACCACCATAGCGGTTATTTTGACCGCTACCAAATAAAAATATTTCGATTACCACCAGAAATTTCTTTCTAAAATAAGTTTAAAAGGTAACCCCGTGGAAATAAGTTAAATAAATCAATTAAATAGTTTCAAATAAAAATTCCGGTGTAAAATATTTTTATAACACTTCAGTGAAATTTTCGGCGCTTCTAGTTTTAACGCTCGAATTAAATTACGGTTTAAAAATTCAAATTACTTATTGGCACCATTTTATGAAAAAGAAATATTCTTCTTATTTAATGACAGGTAAAACGATACTAAAATATAGCCAATTTCACTATTTTATAAAACTGGTGGGAATCAAACAATTTGAGTAAAAGACACAGCCCGTGAATATGACGGGAGCGAGAATTAAGGGGTTGAGAGAAGATTGAAAGACCGAAAAAGCAGCCGCTTTTAACAAAATATACATTTGCATATAAATAATTTTAAAAAGAAGTGAAAAATATTTTGCATAACGATATGCGGCTTTATGAGAATACCCTACTTTAAAACTCTTCAATTTTTATTATTTAACTGAATGTTTAAATTCTTAAAATTAAGTAGTCAAATATGAAATTCAAAGTATTGTGACACGACCATTAATTTATTTACATTTTACATGCTAAGACAGATGCAAAGAGTTATGGGTCTTGAATACCACAATTTTAAAGAAAATTCTCCACTCTATTTAACACTGGAACCGCGGAAAATTTTAATCAAGATTTATAAAAATATTTCCCATCATATATTTTTTAAAACTATGTAACTACTTTATTTAATTTATTTTATAAAGAGTTTTCTGGTTCAAAACGATAACTGTTCATTTGTTACGGATCAAAATGACCCATCATCCCGGTTTTAGTGTTAATCATAGACATCTGCGACTATATCAGACGAAGAAAATTATTTAAAAATAGTTGTATTTAAAATCCGCAATCCTAGACACCGACGAACTGAATATCATTAGGTGAAATTTTAAACCCCTGTTCCAAATATTTTATTTCTAAATTGATGTGCAAGGTTCTTGTACAACAAGTGTAAATATTACTAAACTAATACTGTAAATAATAACTAAATAAAAATTCAGCAAGATGCGGAATGCCACAGTGTTGCCGCATCTGGCTGATTTTTTATTGGGGGATTCCAGATTCTCACCAGTAAATTTAAATAGTTATTATTGCTTTATAAGATGACATATATTCCACAAATAAAATAAAAGAAAATTGCTATTTAAAAATTTCCGGTGTGAATTTCAGCACTAGAGAGAAGTTTGTCAATTAGTGATGACGTCACACTCGTGTCCTCTGGCCTTGAGTATTTCGATGGCAGCGGTCCAGAACGTTTGGAGGCATGATTTATGCGGGACACCCGGAAATACTATTTACAATAATTTACGAATACACAAAATATTAAACCCTCGCCCATGGTAGGATGCGTTCTAGAAATTACGTAATTCAGAAAATCTGAATTCATACCAGAAAATATGAATGATGCATTTCGCTTTATTTCATGACAGAATTTATGTTATTGATGATTTCTATTTTAAATTTTTGATATAAATTAGTAATATCTGAATAAAATAATGTATTCAGTTGAGAACACTGGATGGTAGCATAAATGCTACCATGGGCATTAGAGGGTTAAAGAAATGTTCCTGATGTAATCATCTGAAAGAAATAGGGAGATGTTTTGATAATGAAGGGCATCTAGTTTACACTAGGTGTTTTCAACCTGTGTCCACCGATTCCGGAGCTACCACTATATTAATAAAGAAAATAATTTATTTAATAATGGAAAACACGTTTGGGTTAAATAAGATGAAGATTTCCATTAAGAATTTGTGCTGCAAACGAATTTTTAGTAATAAAGGCTGCAAGCTAGTAGTTACATCAATTTATTGGGTAAAAATTATATTTTAAGAAATATACCGTATGTAATTATCTGAAAGAAATATAGAGGTATTCTGAAAAAATGAGGTTTTTAGTTTACACAAGCGACCTTCAATCTGCGGTCCGCGGACCCCCAAGCAACCACTACTTTAGTATAGAAAAGATATTTAATTATTTAATTAATTTAATTTAATCGCATATTTTTGACATTTAATAGGTAATTCCAAAAACTTCACGATTGAATAAGGTAAAGATTACCTCTGGGAAATTGTGGCGGCGGCAACTTTCAGGCAAAAAGTTTTAAACGGCCAAGTTTAAACAATTTTCATATCACGTTGTGGGGTGAAAAGTAATTCTTATGTTTATTAATCTGTAATTTTCTTAAATTATAAAAATTTTGATCTTTTGCAAAAGCTCTGCATATTTCTTTTATTTTTACCAAGTAAAACATATATTAATTTACATTTTTGTTTTCGAAAAAATTTTATCAAAATTTCTGCACATCGATCTCGCGTCTGAATCAGAAATGAAATAGATCAAAAGAAATCACGTTTAACATACCACATATTTTTTGCCAGATATATATTATCTTTCTTTCATCTAGAACAAAATGTTAACTAACAACATTTGAACTAACATCGATCTATATTCTATAGTTTGATTCAAAATAATTGATGAAGTGTTTTCGGCAACAGTTCAATGCGAAATAGACCATTAATAAAGTGCATACAACAAATAATTGTGATTTATCTAACGCGAATTCATTGTTGCGTGCGCTTGTCAAATTCAGAGTATTTTCGCAGTGTAATATTATGTATCCTTTCAGTCCGTTTCGTCCGTCCACTTACGATATCCAACAGCAGATTTTACAAAAGCAGGAATTCAAATGAAACTCTGAAATGTGACCATTTGTTACATTTCCATCCTGTTATGACTGCAGAACTATTAGCGCATAATTTCACAAGCACTGGGTAACATTTTGTGCAAAATTGTGCAAACCACCTTTTCGAAATAAATGAAACACAAATGCTGAGATGTAGAACATTTAAAGTTTATTAGATGTTTCAAAGAAACTTACTGAATATAACGCTGGTAAAATAATTAAAGAAAATAGTGTGGAATTTACCATTTATTATACAAAAATAAATTAAATAATAGATGTAATTTATAATTTAATAGATCCAATTTATCGATTAATA
Source organism: Maratus speciosus (assembly GCA_963932465.1). Taxonomy (NCBI): domain Eukaryota; kingdom Metazoa; phylum Arthropoda; class Arachnida; order Araneae; family Salticidae; genus Maratus; species Maratus speciosus. Next base: position 197,058,801 of record OZ010796.1, on the reverse strand, counting down.
GATTCACTTTATTAGGTATGAGATTTCCGACTTTTTGAATACCAGTATAATCTTTGAGATAATGTTGTTTTATTTAATCTGAACATTTTTATTATTTAAGAGAATAACACTTTCTCTAAGATTATACTGGTGAGGCAAAAAGTCGGAAATGTCATCCCTGCTTTATAAATAATTAGATCCAATTTAATCTAATTTAGCGAGTTTAAAAAACTATCCTTATTTAACAGTGGGATCCAACTGCAGTCTGTGTTCAACCACTAATTTCTTGCAGAAATTTTCCCCTTATTTAATTGCTAGAATTTTTCGATTAAATAAGACTAACATTTATGTAAGAAAATACTGGCTCCATCCGTACTACAATTGTACCACACTGAAATAAGTGTCATAAATTTAGAAAAAAAAAATCCATAAAACATGAAAAAGTAATCAAAACAATAAAGAATGAAAAGCTTTAAACTATAACTTAAGAAATTTTAAACATTTCTCCTCTTGAAAAATACCTCCGATTTTAAACAAGAAAGTAAAAACATTTTAAAATAATTTATAAATAAAATCTTAATAAACGCTACTAACAAAATATTTTGCATCACAAAGTGTAATAAAAATTTTACGGAAGAATTTAGGAGATATAAAGTGCTAATAAGAATTGATTCCGATTTATATAATGCGGATTCACTGTTGAGTGTACTTGTCAAATTCAAAGTGCTTTCGAAATGTAATATTATGTGGGTCTATCTAGAATCTAGGCTGTATCAGAAGCTACAGAGTCAGAACTTCAAATGTAACTGTAAAATGTGACCATTCGTTAAAATTCAGCTCTATTAAACCTTAAATGCCTGATTTTTCAAAAATGATTGTAATAATGTTTTTCGGCTTTCATTTTTTAAATAAATCACGGGAAAAATACTTAAAAAAAAACATATTTTGTTTTAAGTATAGTTTACGGCTAAAAAACAGTTTGTTACTAATCGGCAATACTGGTGTTTAATTGAAAAAATAATTCCCCTTGATAAAATTCTATAATATTACACACATAAGAATTTTAGGAACTATAATAAGAAATCAATTTTACTTGCTCACTGCATGTCAAAATAGGATAGTTTGCAAGCTCCCAAACAAAACAAAAAGAACAAGTAGCAACAATTGAAAAAATAAATCTATCTTTATTCTTAAACAGCACAAGTGTTGCCATCTACATGTTGAAAATCTATTTAATAATATTTTCAGAATGTATTTTAGTGGCAACATTAGTCATTATAGCTTCAATATTATTCTAATATTATTTTATAGCCTAAATTGGGTATGTTGCCGAAAAGCAACACCAGGCATTTAAGGGTTAAGACTGTTTGCGTTATTGGACTATTTGCGTGTAATTTCACAAGAATTGTGTAGCATTTTGCGCATAACTATGCAAACCACTGTTTTAAAATAAAATGGCACATGATAACTGATTTTATATAATAATTGGTGTAAACATTCGCTTTTATTAAGGATTTTTGGATTTTTAAAATTTCATTTAAATGTCTTGAAGAAACTATCTGAATACAAATCCGATGAAAGAATTAGAGGAAAACAATAATGGTATTTAACTTTTTATTTAAAATAATGGCGTTAGTAGCCGTAATTTAATGAGTGATGGGCATAATGAAAGATTTTACTATTCGAATGGATTATACTGACATAATGGAGTTATGAATAGAGAGAAGGAGACATATAGTGCTGTGTTTACCAGTTGCGAGTGAAGTAACTAAGGAGGTTGTCAGAAGATGGCGGTTTTTTTTATAAATCAGATCAACAGTTTCCCACCAGTAAATTTAAACTGAAAATTTCACTTTATTTAAGCTCCTTATTCATGGAAATATATTCCTACTATTACAGTCAAAAGTTGTACTTGTTTTTACTGATGTCAGTTTGGCCAGGTATTATAATATTTTTCACTGACACTAACAGGAAGTTGTCTACGTTGGCACAATATGGCGAAAAAGTAGGGCTTATTACCCGCAAAGTAAACTTCCACCAGTAAAAATGAATATATGTTTCTGCCATTATCTATGGCTGAAATTTTGTTTATAATGTGTTTAATTAAGGAGAAAATTACTATATAAATTTACTGGTGGCAGTTTCTCCCGGCGATAATCAACCCCAGCGAAAGCGGTTACAGTTGAAGCTTCACTATTTTTAGGCTATGTCAGTTCCTTTTTATTAGTAGTTCCATGACTGACATGCGCAAAAGCAAAGCTGCGAACCATTGTTTCTTTTTTATTATTCGAATTCTACAAGAAATTTTGTATAAAAAAAGAAGCTTCCTAATTTAATTCGAATAAATTTAAGAAGCACCACAAAAATATACAATTTCTTTTCACCTTCACTTTTTCTGATGATAATTGACTAAAAAAAATTACGAAGGCTGGCCACTATGTTTTTTTTTCTGTATACAAAATTTCCGGTGGTAATTGATTAAAAATATATACAAAGGTGGGAAACTATGTTTCTGCGCATGCCCGAATGATTCATTTGATAGTAAACTCATATATTCCGCCCATCACTAAATTTAAACTTATATCATAAATGTAAAACCATCATCCGTATAGTTACCTCTACTACCTTAAAAAAATAATCCCTCTTTATTAAGGTACCTACAGTTTTAACATAATATTTAATAGAATTTTTTGTTTTATTTAATCGCAGAAAAACACTAGAGACTCATCTATTAAACATGGTGATTACGAATTCTGTGTTTAAAATTATAAACAGATATTTTCTAATCTTTAGTAGTGGTGTAATACTCCTTGGAAATTCCAAGAAGTATACAAATCTTGCTTAATCTATTGGATATACTTTGCGATTAAATAAGGGTAAGAATACTATTCCGAAACTGCGGTGTCAAGCGACTTTCAGGCGCAAAGTTTGGGCACCCTGCCTTACATAACAAATACAAAAAACGTCATTATTCAACTCTTATGTCAACTAGAAACATAAACCGTCAAAAACTAAACGAAGCAATTACGAAGTGAAAAAGTTTGGAAGGTAATTAAAGAATTGCTGATCATTTATTCTCTGACAAATATCGCCGACTTCTGAATAAATAAGGAAACGTGTTGTTTCTAACATTTTATGGACAACAGAATCTTAATAAACAATATGCTGAGGAAATATTTAGCTTCAAAAATATCGATCAACAGCTTTCAACAACAACTTAATGAGCAATGGATCGTTAATAAAGTGCATGCTAACAAACAATTGTGGTTTGTGTAACTCTATTTCATTGTTGCGAGCTCTAGACAAATTATGGGATGGGGTGTTTTCTGTTTCTAATATGACATATATCCTTACAGGCCACGTCGGACGCACAAAACCAAATTATAGAAACGTAGGATTTTAAACGAAACTTCGAAATTTGACCATTTTTTATTATGTTCTAATATAACCGCAATATGCTATTAATATTATTATCAAACCTGTTTAAAAATTACGTAAAATTGTGAAAATGACTTTACAAAATGGCACAGAGTGGCTGCATTTCGTAATAATCACAAGTGCTACGAACCTTAGCAGTTTTGCGCCATTCAGTCTTTAACACGTTCACTGCCCCTAAAAGGAAGAATTTTCAAATTTCTTCTTGAAAGTCGTCTGCAACCACAAATTCTGGAAGGTTAATTTCGCTTTACTAATACAGCGAAATTTCTGTCAATAAATAAGGCACTTTTTTTAAATTTAAATAATGGTGAGAATGTAATAAATTAAAGCCACGAATATTAAAGCTACGAGCATAGCTGCCAAATTTTACGCTTTTTTCCTACCACTAAAATTTAGTAAAGATCTTCACCTTGTGTAATCGTGAGATTTCGATGATTAGTTAAGGCAATATTTACGATAAAATTTTAGTGGTAGGAAGAAAGCGTAAATGTTGGCAGCTATGTACGAGTATACTCGAAGCGTGGCAGTCAACGTGTTAAAGAAAAACGTATTTTACACAATTTTGCACAAAAAAATCCAGTTTAAGAAACAGAACGTCAGTAATCTATTGCATAGTAATAGTAGAACGGAATTTTAACAAATCATTGCTTTATTTAGAAAATTTCAATTTTTTTCAATTAATTAAGATGTTTTATTTGAACAAGCTAAAAACAAAACAGTAGAAATAATTAGAAGAATATAGCAGTGCTACTTTGATATCCTATCCGAAAGGAGAAAATTGATCAATTTTCGAGATAGATTTTTTGCTACATTCAAAATGAGACTAAGCAATCAGAAGCCAGTGTTTTGTCTAAACTTTTAATCTTTTCAAAAATTTCGAAAACTATAGGCTTTTGATTGGTTAACCTCAATATTCTATCTAAACCTCACCTTCGTTCTAACATAATTAGTTTGAAATCCATCCTTATTCAATTAATTCATTTAAATTTTTAAATATAAAAATAATATACTAACAAAACAATTAAGTTGAAATATTTGTCGAAAAAAAAGCATGTTTTGGGGAATTTGTTTCTTGGAATAGGATACAGATATCTACTCAGGGGGTTTTGAATTAAATTTAGCTTAGAGTAGGTACATGATTTTTCAATCGAAAATATTTGAAGCTTTACCACAGCCCCACAGTGCAGTATTTGACCCGAAATCATGGTCAAAAATATTTTTCGATGTAAATATAGTCCGATTAGCTTGAAATTCTTAGATGTTATTGGGTATCACCATGGTATGTTTGGTATTGTAAATGAAGTTTATAGCCTTTACGGTTCATTTACAGAGACACCCAAAAGAATTCCCTTACATTATGGTCTATGGGGGAAAATCGTTTGCTCTGTATTTTAATGATACCACACTTTTAAACGTGCTGAAAATTATATACATCACTAAGGTGTATTAAGGCAATCATTGTAGAATATGGTGTGCATAGAATATATCGTGCATTTACAGGCACACACAAAAGAATATAGGTGAAGAATAAATTTAACTATTGAAGTCTATGACCAATATTTGCTGGAAGTGCGTTTGTAGTTGTGATAGGCGTTTTAAAATAGAACAAAATTTTTTAAATATTACTTGGTGTGGATACATTCTATAAATCATATACAGGGCTGCACAAAAGTTCCCAAGTACATTTCCGTTTATTCACGGAAATGGCTGAATGGACATTTTTAACTGTGCTATGCGTTTAACTGAATTAGCTTTTAGCATACTGTGAACTATACATACAAATCCATAGCTTAGTTTAATATTTTATATCTTAAAAGCTGGCGAAGTGTAAGTAAGATTTTAACACTTCATATAATAATAAATATACATTTTATATATATTTTGACAATAAATAAAAAAAGAGTCATCATTTAAAAAGAGCACAAAGAAAAAAGAAGTTAAAATATTAATTTACTAAGTAGATATTTTAAAAATACGAATAAATCACATGCCCATTAACTTAACATTACCGAAGGGAGTTTGGAAGTTTAGCAACTTGTAACCTTAACTATTTACTGTTTTTAAGAGGAAAGTTATTGTTGATAGTTATGTCTTATTCACTATTAATGGTTAATAAAATGTATTTAATTTTACTATATATAAAACTTATAATAATTAAGGACTTTATGTTGTAATATCGATACAAAACAAATAAGGTGTTGCTATCCAACGTACATATATTCACAACTTAAAAGATGAGTACTACTTGTGGATTCGCCCGGAGTCCGCCATCTTGTTCCTTTGTTGATCATCGCCGCATTTAAATTTCTTTATTTAGATTTTTTTGTTGTTTATGTTGTTAAATTAAGCATAAAGTGGTTATATTATTTATGTTTGTTGTTGTTTATGTTGTTAAATTAAGCATAAAGTCGTTATAAATGACCAACAAAGAAACAAGATGGCGGATTCAGTGTATTTTTTATAATTTTCGTCGTAACTTGTCTCGAAAGACGTTTTTGCAGAAATTGTTCTCTAAAGCTAACACGAATTTTTTTCTAAAAAAATACTGGTTTTCAAAAAGCGGACCAGTAGGAGCCCTGAAATTGAATCTATTTAAAAATGTGTGTAATACCATATTTTGTGATATATATATATAAAAAAAAAAAAAAAAAAAAATGACAACCATATAGCTGTTAAATCTTCACTCATGCCCCAAAATTAAGGGTAAGTGACTGGACTCTTCCGATTTTACATGTTTTGTCGTATATCTACTGAAATTCTCGGCAAATTGTCCTTGAAGTTCTAGGATGTAAAGGACATGTTTGACTTCATATTTTTCAGTGAAGATATAGTCGCGAGGACAACTAAGAGGCTTATTATTAGCCCCTATTATTATTTTAATAATAAAATAATATTTGCGATCACCCGTGTGGCCCAAAATGGTCTGTCACTGTATTAAATGACTATGTGGGTCTAGTTCAAGCACACATAATCATAAAAATATTAACGTTTCTGAGAAAAATTCAAAAGTTTTTTGTTTATAGCGTAGTTTTTAATCAAATTTAACACAACTTTCCGAAAACCTGACAAAGAACAGCGGAAACAGTATACTGCAATTAAAACCTTAATATATTGAATATATGATGAGATATGGGCAATTGTATTCAGTAATTTTAACTGCGCATGCGCTGAAGATTTTTTTTTTTTTTTTTTTTTTTTTTTCATAATTTGATTTCATAATTTCACTATTTTTTATTATATTTGCACCACTATTTTAAAAAATAAATTTTATGGTATGTTTCTACTGCTTAATTTGTAAAAAGATGTTTTGTTTCGAGTAAGGAGTGTAGAATGACAGTGTTGCCGGTGGGCAACTTTTTTAAAATCGAGATTTCTTGATTGGCACCAGTACTTTTAAATAGTAAAATTCGCTTTATTTAATGACATATTAATTAAGGCAAAAAATAGTGGAATTTTACCATTACAGAAAAGTAGTGCCAATAAAGAAAAATTGAGTTTAAAAAAAGTAGGCCACTGGCAACACTGGCCACTGGCAGCACTGCCAGCTACTTTTAGAAGCAACTCTCCGTATCGCCAGAACCTTTCTGAATTTTCGCGATATTTGACTGAAGTTTTTATGTATGCTGCCCTAAATAGCTGAATACTAAATTAGGAAAGATAAATTTTGCAATCTTCCACTCATGCGCAGATAAAAATTATTTCATACAAATGCCCATATCTCGTGAAATATGCAATACATTCATGTTTTAATAGCAGTATATTGTTTCCACTGTTCTTTGTCAGGTTTTTGGAAAGTTGTGTTAAATTTGGTTCAAAACTCTGTATACTATAAACAAAAAACTTTTGAAATTTTCACAGAAACGTTAACATCTTTATGATTATGTGTGCTGTGCGTACACAAATGCAGACAAACGTTGAACTGGGTCCACATAATCATATAACACAGTGACAGACCATTTTAAGCATTTTATGTTTCATGGGTGATTGCAAATATTATTTTATTAGTAAGTTTATTATTAGTTCCCTTAGTTGTCCTCGTTACTAAATCTTCACTGCAAAATATGAAGACAAACATTTACATCCCAGTAGTTCAAGGACAATTCGTCGAGAATTTCATTAGATATTCGACAAAACGTACAAAATAGAATGCGTCCAGTCACTTATCATTATTTTTTTGACATGATTGTAGTTTAAAATGTATCACATACGTAAGGGAATGAAAAAGTATATTTTCTTAATTCAAAACAAGTTTGATAGTTAATTTATACCGGAATCTCTAAAAGAATAATTTTTGCTTTCAGCAATAAGGAAATGTCTGTAATTGAGCAAAACAAAAATTACTATAGGAAATTTTTTATACCTATTCGGAATTTCTGAGTTCAAAAAGAGTCCAAATTGGCAACTGTACTTCAAACGAGAACACAATAATCAAAACAACAAACTACTTGGTTATCGGTGCCCGATTACTAACGGGGCAAATTTCCACCAGTAAAAATGAATAAAATTTTTGCCTTATTCATGACAGTGATTTTGCACGAGCTGGGCATTTAAATAAGATAATCTTTCTATTAACAATAACTGGTGGAAGTTTGCTCCGTTGGTAATCAGGCCCTATCGGTGATCGCAGCGTTCCTAAAATTTCCTCATTGGAATACCTCAACGTTTGGCATTACTATTCTCTGTTATATGTGTATGCATATATAATCCGCTGTTCGAGAAACCAGATGCGAAGTATGTTTGAAATTATACTTGTGTTTACCAGTAAAGAAAAAAGAAAGAATGTTGTGCACCTGTTTTGTTGATAAAAAGTTATGCCCCCCCCCCTCCCCTTGCGGTGGCACGTACAAGAAGGCATTATTACTGTTGAATGCATTATGTAATAAAAATGTATAAAAATATGTAAAAAATGTATAAAAATGTATATGCATTATGTAATAAAAATACATTTAAATAATAACTATTTCTTTTTTAAGTTTTCTTTGACATAAAATTATTTTATATATAATAGTAATATTTTATTATTTCTCTTCATTTGAATAAATAAAGTATGCAAACAATAAATGTAATGCTGTATATCACTGAAAGCAAAAGAAAAAATTACAACAATCAAAATAATTTTTATACATTGGTAACGACATCATTAGGGCGGGGGTGGGGCGGGGTTCGAGGAATGATAACGTATGATATCGTAAGAGGGGGAGGGGGTCTAATATTAACACAAAAGTTGATAACGTTATATATGTATAGCTCCAAAGATCTAAAATTATTAAATAGGTGAATCTATTTTTTATTTATTTTTATTTTATTCTTTTTTTTTAATTAATTAATTAATTTTTTTTTTTATTTTTTTTTTTACGATTTTACATGCAGTTCTTATGCCTTCCACAAGTTGTGGTATATAATTTATATTTGTCATAATAAATATTAAAGCCCAAATTATACAAGTTCGGACTCCAAGGCAAATCATTAATTTTCAGGCGCATATTTGGGGGAATATTTTCTTGTCGATTTTCTGCATTTAAATTATGTATTCGCAACTTCCCAACAATTGTACGTAGTTTATATTATTAAGCATTATAAATAATTTTAATATTTATTAAATCTATCCAATTTGTCAATAAACGTTACACCATAATTTAATATGTACATTTTAAAAATGTTTTAATTTGATTAAGGTGAGTGGGGAAATTTGAGGCCCAAGGACCGGGCTTTACGACCTGAGCAAAGTAAAGCCCTCACAAAATTATAAAATTAAAAAAAAGGTAAATAAAAGGTGTTACAGTTCACTTAAACAATATTTAAAAAAAATTAAGATGCCTTGTTATACTGGAAAATTTATATCTATAATTTAATCTATAACCGTATACTGCACAGTGTGGGCCATACAAAGAGACCGCGGGTCCAGTTATAAATCCAATAACCATACGTATGATGCAATAAAACCTGCTTAGACGAAAACGCAAATGGCTTTTGAAATTGTCCGTTTTATACAGGTTGTTTCCAGGGGTGTTTTAAGGGGTTAATTTTTTAGGGGGTGGGCGACGGGGCTGAATACTGTTGCCTGGTTTTCCCGGCAAATCGGGACTCCAAATGCTCTGGACACCACCAATTTCTTACAGCTCGTTTCGCCATCTGCAATCGCAAATAATTCTAATATTGTATAAAGCAAAGAAATTTACTTTGAAATACTAGTGTCGAGAGCATTTGTAGCCCCGATTTACGCTTTCACAATAAGGCTGAACCATGATTTTTTACCGTTTATAGGAAGATTCTGTTATAAACAGATTTTACTTCATTAGAAAATAAATTTGCTAGATAGTATCATTTTTAAAAATCTATATACTGTATGCTTAGATGTTTATTTATTTATTTATTTTTCGGTATCACAGTTTATAATACAGTTTATGTAACACTTTTTTCGTCTAAAGATTTTAAATAAAAATTTAAAATATTGAAAATGTAATTGAATTTTATTTAAATTCATCAGTTAATTTCAATGCCAAATTTTAAATTACGAAAGAAATAAAATGCAAAACCTTAACCTTCAACTTTTCCCGACTTTCCATCTCATTTCTGTTCGAGTGCTGAAATCAGCCCCGGAGCCTCGCCATTAAAATAAGAATTCCACTTCTAAACTTTATTGATATCGAATGAAATTTCAAATTTTTGATACATACTCAGGAGTAAGTGCACTGAGCCTCGTAAAGTCGTTCTATCCAATTTTTATTATTTGATAGTTATTTTAATTACAAATTCTGAAGCAAAAAAAGAAAAAAACTACTTTTTTTCTTTTTTTTTTTTTTTAAGAACCGAAGCCGGGCCTCCTAGATCAGTCGGCCCTGCTAATTTTTACCTGATCTACCCCATTTCTGTACGGGCCTGTGCGCAGTGATCCATACATAAATCAAGTAAAATTTAACATTTAATGCATAAATTCAGTTCCAAGATACCATTATATATAAATAAAAATATTCCCTTTATGTAATCACAAAAGTCTATTGATAAATAAGGTTAAAAATTTGTGGTTTGCCCTAAATGGAAGTATGAACAATATATACTTTCAGAGAACCAGAGATTTACTGAGCTGGAAAGAGATTTAGTATTTTTTCAATTATCCGACTGACAATAAAGAAATGAATAAAATAATGTGAAAATTTTGGTGCTGCCATCTATTGATTAAGAGTAAAAGACCGTTACTTTTAATTTGCCAATAAATTTTATTATTATATTTAAAAGATTTAATATACATATATATAATAATTTAATTATAGTAATAAAAAAAAATAAAGGCAGATCAAAGATTTTGTCTGAATAAACAAACATAAACGAACAGAGTCAAACAACTGTTAGAAAAATTTTCGTGTAACATTTAAAAGGTTTAATAGAAAATAAATATATTTATATTTGGTACTATTTCAATGGATCTCAGGACTCTTAAAATTAGAAAAAATGAAAATAAAGGACCATTTTCATAATATTATACATATAATTTTATAATATAGTTTATAAGGTTAATATCTTAAAATGTATATGATTTAAAAACACAATTTTTGTTGGGATGAAAGATATAAGTATGTTCTTTCATTTCATATATTTAAAAAATTTCAAGATGAAGAATTAGTATTTATAGGGGCTCGTGACTGTCAGACATTTCTCGAGCAGAAAATTGGTATAACAGCTTACGCGCAGGATTACAAAATCAATTTTCATTTGGAATATTAGAATGAAATGTTTTGTGCCTATACTTCAGAGTGTAATAATTACCCTGCACCTAAAAAAATTTGTATTTAAAGGATTTTTATATTTTTAATACAAACTTGTATTTAGCAAATACAAAATTTTTAAAATTTCAACAGTATAATCATCTGAAAAAAACGACAATTTCAATCAACAACAATTTTTTCAACAATAAAATAAAATTTCAGGTTCAGATTATACAGACTAATATGAAACATATTTTTTGAAAATTTCATGAAAAAATATTTAGTAGTTTTTGAGATAAACATGAAGCATATGTTTTGAAAATTTCATGAAAAAATATTCAGTAGTTTTTTTAGATATCCTGTACGTTATGGCCAAAAACGTCATTTGGAGAAAAACGACTTCCAAGTTTCGGAAACGCCACTTCAGCTATCGAGCGGATGTAATTCTAAAAGCCAGAACTTCTGTTCCATGGAACTATTAAAAAAGAGGAACTGACATATACTTAACCCTAGATCTACCGGGAATTTTATTCAAGTTTTAATAAAACGTTCTACACCAGAATTTTTATTTAAAACTATTTAACTTATTTATTTACCTTATTTTTGTCTGGTTTATATACTTAGTTTATTTTAAAGAAATTTCTGGTTTGAATGAATATTTTGTATGTACCTGTCGGGTCCAATGGACCCGTCTGGTAGACGGAGGGTTAAAATAGTGAAGCCTCAACTGTAACCGCTACCGCAGGGGTTGTTTACCGCCGGTGGAAACTTCCACCAGTAAATTTATATAGAAATTTTCTGCTTATTTAAACGCCTTATAATAGCAAAATTTCAGTCAAAAATAATGACAGAAACAGATTTTAATTTTTCTGGAAGAAGTTTACTTTGGCGGGGGTCACACTCTGCGTTTCCGCCATATTGTGACAACCAGGGAAACAAACTGACAGTTTCACAAGGCAAACTGATACCAGTAAGAACAAATAGAAATTTCGGCCAGATTTGGGAGAACATTTTCCAAGAATAAGACGCTTAAATAAGATGAAAGTTTCTATTCAATTTTACTGGTGGGATGTTTTCCCCCGGCGGTAATCAGAAACTGAAGATACGATTTTAAAAAATGCAGCCGCCATTTTGTGACAACCTCCTCAGTTATTTCACTCGGAACTGGTAGACAGTATACTGTATGTCTCCTCCTCTTTTTTAATTAACTCCATTTTCTGTTCTAATAGAATTTCACGGAAACATTTATAACATAATTTTCAGAAAAGATAGGAGTTTAACATCTACAAAATTTACAATTTCGAAAATTTTGAAGCTTCAAGAGTCCTGAGACCCCTTAAGAGACCACTTCAGTCACGGGAAGAAAGGAAAGCGCTAATGTTAAGTCTATGGGTGCGTTATTTTCAAATAACTCGCTTGCATTTTAATATTTTTAATTTTTTTTTTTTTTTTTTTTTTTTTTGCATAGAATAGCTGAAAACGCTCTACAACCGGACTAGTTTTTACTTTTTCGATTTTGGTTATAGTTTTTTTTTTATATGAGTATAGTTTCAATTTCAGAACCGATTGAAACCGGTCCCGAAAATGAACATAATTATTTTTTTTAAATTCTGAAACAAATATCGAAAAAGTACAAACTAGCCCGGTTTTAGATCGTCCTCAGCTATCCGGTGCAAAAAACATTATTTAAAAATATTAAAATTCAAGCGAGATATTTGAAAATAACGCGCCCATAGACTTTGCATTAGCGTCCGAGTTTTTCTGCGTGACTAGAGTCGTCTCTTAAGAGGCCACACTAGTCACGGCTTGAAGTTCGAACGCTAATGATAAGTCTATGGCAACAATATTTTCAAATATCTTGCTTGATTTTTAATATTTTTAAATGATTTTTTTTGCACAGGATAGCTGAGGACTATCTGTTTACGGGCTATTTTCTACTTTTCCGATTTTCGTTGTAGTTTAATTATCAGGATCCTGTCAATTTAGGATCCAGTGAAATTCGAGGTGTTGTGTCCTTTTTACTCTTATAACATTCATATCAGCAAAATTCAGGAAAATTTTTTTAATAACAACGAAAATATAGAGTTTAAGCTTTCCAATAATATGCTTTCAATAGTTCTACTACAATTAGGCTGAGCAAAATTTGTAAAGATTTTGATGAAACATGTGTCAAAAACGGCCTCGTAATGATATGTTGCCAGCCCCATATCGGACATGAAAACACCGCCCTATTAAAAATCTGATTGGCTAAGACCGACACATTTTAGCAAATGGAAACTATTTCATATTTCCTTTGGTGTGATTGGATTATTGTAACGTGGTAAAATAGATCACTCCTATTTATACTTTGGATTTATTCTTTTCTACGATTATTGTTTAATTTTGACAAAATACTCTTGAAAGAATGAAATATTTCAAATTCTGTATTTCTATGAATAACGAAGGATATTACGCATTTACTTTGTATATATAAAATTTTAGAGCCGTATACAGGGAGGTAAAACATGTACAAGTTACTAGGGGACAAAATTTCAGCCCGAGTTTATTACAGTGTTGAATTCAGTCACTTTTATCCGGGAGGGATTTCCGAGGCTCCGGGGGGGACATAATAGAGATCTAAGGGGAAATTGCACTTTTTGACCATTGAAAATGCAAAATATCGAATCTTCCGGGGGGGGGACAACTCATCGCTCCGGGAGGTGGATGTCCCCCCCCCCCCGTGCTACCCCCTGAATTCAATATTGGTTTATTAAGTAAAACGGTAAAAAAAAAATAGACGCGTTGTTTTTAAAGTAATTTTAAGTTAAAATAGTTAACAAATAATAAAATTACGAAGTCAGAATTTGCTAGAACATGTTTGTGGACTGGCCAGGAGACTGGGTTTCAAGTTTCCTATTCTTGTATATGTATAAAATATTCGACAATTTAACATTTTAATTTCGAAAAACAGTTTTTTTAATTAAAAATCAGCAGAACTTAAAGTTGGTAAGTTTTAAAGATTGTTAACTTTAAAATTGTAGATCAACTTGTTCAAATTTTAAAAGAAATACTTTTAATATTCATTACTTTAATATTTATTATTTTTAAGGGGACAGTACACCTTTAACAGTCGAGAACGAAATTTGTCCTGTGTAACACATCTTTTTTTAAGAGCCCACTTCATACACGAGAAGAAAGGAAAAGGTTAATATTAAGTCTATGGGGGCGTTATTTTGAAATTTCTCGCTTTGATTTTAATATTACTGAATGATGTTTTTTGCACAGGATAGCTGAGGGTGATCTACAACCAGGCTAGTTTTTACCTTTTCGATTTTTGTTTCAGTTTTTTTTTTTTTTTTTTTTTATTAGGATATTTTAAATTTCAGAACGGATTCCAACCGGTTATGAAAGTAAAAGTATATATATATATTTTTAAATAGCTGAAACCAAATTCGAAAAACTAAAAACTAGCCCGGTTATAGAGCGTCCTCAGCTATCCTATGCAAAAAAAAATTCATTTTAAATTTTTAAAAAGGAAGCGAGATATTTGAAAATAACGCTCCCATAGACTTAACATTAGCACTTTCATATTTTTCCCCGTTACTAGTGTGGGTTCTCATGTAACATAAAGGTATTATTTTAACTGTTAGGAAACCGGAAAATTTATCATTAACTATAATAATGTAAAACTAAAAGTTATGAGACTATAAGGTAAAATATAGCATTTTATAAAAGTCTGTCAACTAGCAAATTTATTTTTCAATACGTATTGTAACGGAATCCTGGTTTAAATGGAATATTTTCAAGATTCCCCTAAAAATATCTTACAATGTATGTGCAAAGACGGAAAAAACCCACCTAAAACGGTATTTCGCACTTATTGTTTATGTTTTCATCTTACCAGGTTTATAGTGTCATGTTTTTAGCATGAGGGGGTCGAATTTTAATTACTATTAGGTCCCGCGTTTTTCTCTACGCCCTCTGTATTTTCTATATGTATATCCAACACAAAACTTTTGGACGGGTACTCAGATGTTTAGCACTCTCCAACATAGTTGAAAAATGTTTATGAGTTGGGCTTGACTGCTTGTCTGTCTGTACTCTAACTAGCGTACATATACTTGGATTGTGATGTAACTGAAATACGTTGTTGAAGTGTGTAATAATTTATACTTCATGACATGGACATTCAAAAGTATTCTTTTATATTATGGCCTATGTGGAAAAATCATTTGCGGTGTATTTTAATGATGTAAAGCAATTTAAATATAAAATCTATGCACCTTATTGAAGTGCACAGGTTCGTGTACAGGGGAATTCAAAAGTACATTTCTTTATATTGTCGACTATGAAGAAAAAACGTTTTACGGCGTATTTTAATAATGTTTCTCTGTTGTAAACATAGCGAAATGGATATGAATTCATGAGGTGTACTAACATGTTTGCTGAAGGGGTTGCAAAGCACTTATCATTCATTTACACTATCACAGAAAAGAATTCAGTTTTATTACAGAAAAAACTGCTCGCGGCGTGTTTTAGTTCTGTTTCAACATTTTAAACAAGATGAAATTCATATACGTTACTGAGGTTTACTACAAGATGCTTACATTAGAATATGATGTGAATCACATTTTATTTCAATTACAGGGTCACATAAAAGTTGCTGGATACAATACTGTATACGAAGTATTCTCTATTATGGATGATTGCTAAAAGTCAGTTTTCACCTATGATATACTTTTTTAATACTAGATTATACATATGATTTCTATAGACCGTGTATAGGGCTACGCAAAAGAACTAGGAAGAATTGCTGAGAATGAGAGTGAATTGCTATTTTTTTTTAAATTTAATTCTACATTTTCAGGCTCAACTATATTTAGAAAGATGTGTTTGTAAAATATAAATATAATAATATACAAGGCTATTCAAAGAATTGGATGCATGCGCGCACCTATGAATGATAATTTCTGGAAGTACGATTTCAGTTGTTTTAAGCATGTTTATACTGCAATAATTTTGATCTTAAAATGTTGCGTGTATATAAACTTGTTCGAATGCAAGGGCTGTACAAAATAATACAAATATACTGGCGTTAATTGGTAAAAATTGCTGAAAGTTTACTTTAATCTGCATTAATCGTTTTCTTATATTAAATTTTATCATTTTTTCATGCCGTTAAAAGAAGCCTAAGAATATCCATTGAAGACTTTGTCATTTTAATTTTTCAATAATTTGAAGAATTTAAATTTACTAAGATTTAACAAAAACTTAAAGTTAGTAAGTATTAAAGAATGTTTACTTTGAAAGTTTTGATCAACTTGTTTGAAACTTTAAAGGAATATTGTTAATATTTATTACTTTTAATATTTGTTATTTTTAACAAAAAAGTACACATTTAACAGCCGCAGAAAATGCGAAATTTGTCCACATCTTTCTTTAAGAGCCCACTTCAGACACGGGAAGAGATAAAAACTCTAATTTTAAGTCTATGGGGGCGTTAATTTCAAATTCTCGCTTTATTTTAATAGATTTTTGCATTGGACAGCTGAGGACGATCAACAACCAGGCTAGTTTTTACTTTTTCGATTTTGGTTTTAGTTTTTTTTTATAATATTAGGATAGTTTCAATTTCAGAACGGATTCCAACCGGTTCCGAAAGAAAAAACTAAATATAATAATATACAAGGCTATCCAGAGAATTGTATGCATGCACGCCTATGGATGATAAATTCTGGAAGTGCGATTTAGGTAGTTTTAAGCATGTTTATACTGGAATAAATTTTATCTTAACATGTGACGTGTATAAAATCTTGTTGCTAATGTAAGGGCTGTACAAAAGAATGCAAATACACTTCCGTTAATTGGTAGAAATACCTGAAAGTTGATTTTCATCTGTATTACTCATTTTCTTATTATATTAATTTTTAGCATATTTTTCATGCCGTTAAAACATGCCTAAGAACATTGATGACTTTATTATTTTAATTTTTCATAATTTGAACAATTTAAATTTACTAAGTTTTAACAAGAACTTAGAATTCGTAAGTTTTAAAGATTGTAACTTTAAAAGTGTTGATCAATTTGTTCGAAACTTTAAAAAAAAATTTATATTTATTATTTTTAATATTTGTCATTTTTATGGGGACAGTATAGCTTTAAAAGTCGCAGAAAATGCAAAATTTGTCCTGTGTAACATATTTTTTGTTAAGAGCCCGCTCCATGCACGGGAAGAAATGAAAATGCTAATTTTAAAGTCTATGGGGGCGTTATTTTCAAATTTCTCGCTTTAATTTTAATATTTTTGAATGATTTTTTTTTTTTTTTTTTTTTTTTTGCATGGATAGCTGAGGGCGATCAACAACCAGGCTAGGTTTCACTTTTTCGATTTTAGTTATAGTTTTCTTTTATTATGATAGTTTCAATTTCAGAACCGATTCCACAAGTTTCGAAAGTATAAGTAATTTTTTTAAAAAATATCTCTAACCAAAATCAAAAAAGTCAAAAACAGCCCGGTTGTAGATCGTTCTCAGCTATCCTATGCAAAAAATTTCATTTTAAAATATTAAAAAGGATGCGAGATATTTGAACATAACGCTCCCATAGACTTAACATTAGCGCTTACATTTTTTCCCCGTTACTACACTGTAAAAAAAGGACTAAATTACGGAAATACTACTGGCAATCTAGACGATAGTACTATTTCCGTATTTTAACGGAACTTTTTCCCTTTAATTTACAGAAAAAATCCGTTAAATTCCAGAAAAGACGGAAAATTTTGTGTAATTTACCGTAAAATATTTCCTTTAAAATAAGGAAATAGTACTGGCATCTAGATTGCCAGTAGTATTTCCGTACTTTAGTCTTTTTTTTTTTTTTTTTTTTTTTTAGTGTTGTGTGTGTTCTCAAAGGTAACCTAAAATATTTTTTGTAACGGTAAGGAAACGCGAAAATTTATCATTAACTATAATAATGTTAAACTGAAAATAAGGAGACTGTATTGTAAAATATTGCATTTTATAAATATCTGCTAGCTAACAAATTTATTTTGTGATACGTAGCTGTAACGGAACCCTGGTTTAACGGAATTCTCATTATTCCCCTAAAAATACCCGGCAATTGTATCTGCAAAGACGCAAATAACCCATCTAAAAAGGTATTTCGCACCTATTGTTTATGTTTCCGTCTTACCAAGTTTTATAGTGTCATGTTCTCAGCATGAGGGGGTCGAATTTTAATTACAACTAGGGCCCCCATTTTTCATGAAGTCTGCCTTTTGCTTTGGAGGGAAAATAAAATTTGATGTCGATACGAGTGTGTTTCGAAAGGTTATCAGCCCGACAAAGAAAATAGAAAAATTTTGACAATATTTCATTTTTTTTAACGTAGTTCCTTACAACTTATAAAATTTAAACCAACGAGTTTCCGACTTTTTATTATCTTCAGTATAATAAGCCTTATCTAACTTTGGAAATGAAGTGGTGATCTCTGCTTTACCCCCATATTTTGAAGTGAATTTCCGACTACCGAGCCATTTCTTCAGGCTTGAGAAAAGGAAATAATCGCTGGGAGCAAAATCCGGTGCATGTGGAAGCACTACAGAGCGTAGGTCATTGACTTTCGTAGCGAAAACTACAGGCATGTGTTAACGAATGTGTTAAAGAACACATTTTTTGCTCAGGTATGGACGTTTTGTCGGAATAAGCACTCTTTAATTGGTCCCGTAGAAATGCATAACACTGTCCGGTGACGATTCTACCTTTTTGCCGGTGGTCTATGGTCACCACACTTTGTGAATTCCGAAAACCGTATCCATGGCTTTTCCAGCAGATGGAACCGTTTTCACTTTCTTTGGCGCAATTTCAGCTGCTCTTTCACATTGTTTAGATTGCTGTTTCATCGCTAGTGAATAATGGCGGTTTCATGTTTCATCCACCGTTATAAGACGTTGGCGAAAATCAGCAGATTGGTTAAGTTTTCTAACTTAACTTGAAATCACCATAGTCCACATTACTAAAGACAGTGGGCCATCTGCCTTCTTTTGAAAAAAAAAACGAACAGTGAAGATGGAGAAACTTATAAAATGATAATGAAAGGGGGGGGGGGGGGTGAAGAAGGAGATCAATTTCACGAGGTTTAATTTGATTATGTTAATAAATGAAATGTTTTCATGAAGGAATTTTCAGCAGAAAGTCCACCCAAATCAGCATTTTATTGTAAAGTATATCTATACTAATATTATAAAGAAGTAAAGTTTGTTTGTTTGTTAGAGGTAATCTCTGGAGCTACCGAATCGATTTCAAAAGTAATGGTATCAAAATGATGGTGTTAGTCCAACTTAGAACATAGGTTATATTTTATGTCAGTGCCACTACCTCAAAGGGGATGCAGGAGCAAAAAACGTTCTAAAAATGCGATTTTTGTGTTACTGAAGGGCCTAAAAATATGAAATTTGGAATATTAGTTACTTATAAGATATAAATGATGTCTAAGAACAGTTCTTAAACAATTTGAAATTTAAAAGGGATGAAAATGCACAAAAAGCATTCTAAAAAACGTTCTAAATAGTAGTTTTTACACAATCTCAGGAAATACCAAACCGATTTAAAAAATATTGGTGTCAAAATGATGGTGACAACCCTTTCTTCAAGATTGGCTATGTTTTATGTTGGTGCCACTAAACCAAAGGGGGTGTAGGAGCAAAAAACGTTCTAAAAAACGTTCTAAATGGTAGTTTTTACACAATTTCAGGAAATAACAAACCAATTAAAAAAATACTGGTGTCAAAATGATGGTGACAACACTTGCTCCAAGATAGGCTATGCTTTATGTCGGTGTCTCTACACCAAAGGGGGTGCAGGAACAAAAAACGTTCTAAAAATGCGATTTTTGCGTTACTGAAGGGCCTAGAAATATGAAATTTGAAATATTAACTACTTATTAGATTAAAGGATTTTTAAGAACAGTTCTTAAACAATTCGAAATTTGTAATTGTGAAAATGCGTGAAAACCGTTCTAAAAAACGTTCTAAATGGGGGTTTCTACACAATCTAAGGAAATACCAAACCGATCTAAAAAATAATGGCGTCAAAATGATGGTGACAACCCTTGCTCCAACATGGGCTATGTTTTATGTCGGTGCCACTACCCGAAAGGGGATGCAGGAGAAAAACGTACTAAATTGCGGTTTTTGCGTTACGGAAGGGCCTAGAATCGTGAAATTTGGAATGGTAGTTAGTTATAAGATATCAATGGTCTCTAAGGACATTTCCTAAAAAAAAACAAAATTTTACAGTGGGTCAAAATGCACAAAAAGCGTTGTAAAAACCTTTCTAAATTGCGATTTCTATGCAATCTCAGGAAGTTCTGAACCGATTTCAAATATAAAAACTAAAAACTAAACTCTGTGGCTATACAATCCAAGAAGGATCTGGGCCGACAGTGCCCATCTCTGTTTTTTTGACCCTGGGCCCCGAGGTGCTATGCAGCATGCGTCCCGGCCAGGTGGTCAACCTAACACGAGACCCTCGGTGTTTAGTTCCCAAGCAAGCTTGGTACTCATTTTATCGACCCCGAAGGGATGAAGGGCTGAGTGAACCTGGCCCAGTCGGGAGTCGAACTCTCGACCTGCGGTGCAGCAGACAGGCGTGCTGTCCACTACACCACTGGGCTTGATTTCAAATATAATGGTGTACAAATGAAGGTGACAGATCTTTCTCCATGATAGGCTATATTTTATATCTGTTTCCACTACTCCAGAGGAGATGCAGGAGCAAAATGCGCGAAAAGCGTTCTAAAAACTTTCTAAATGCCGATTTGTCAGCAATATCTCAGGAAGAATCAAACTGATTTCAAACGTAATGGTAGGAAATTGATGCTGACAGCCTCTGCTCTTACATAGACGCTATTTTATGTCGGTATCACTATCACCTAGACGTTGCAGGAGCAAAAAAGCGTTCTAAATTTCGATTTTTGTGATCGGTAGCGGCTAGCAACTTAAAATTAGGCAAGGTACATATTTATTAGATATAAATGATCTTTAAGAACAGTTTCGAAAAAATTGGAAACTTAACAAGGGGTGAAAATGCGCGAAAGCGTTCTGAAAACGTTGTAAATTGCGATTTCTACTCAATCTCTGGAAATACCAAAGCTATTTCAAAAGTAATGGTTGCAAATCAATGATGACAGTCCCTGCTATAATATAGGTTATATTTTATGTTGCTGTCACTAACATCTGAGGGTTGCAAAAACAAAACATGTTCTAATTTGCGTTTTTTGCACAACTGAGGGGTCTAACACATTGAAATATGGCATGGTATTTACTTACAAGATGCAACTGATTTCTAAGAACAGTCGACAGAAAATTCCAAATTTAAAAAGATGAAGTGAGCGAAAAGCGTTATAAATTACAATTTTTAAGCAAACTAATAAAATACCAAACCGATTAAAAAAATAATGATGACAAATTGTTGGTGATAGAAACTGCTCAAAAATAAGCTATAATTTATGTTTGTGCCAGTACCACCAGAGGGTTGCAGCAGGAGCTAAAAAATTTCTAAATTGCGATTTCTGTGATACTGAAAAGGCTAGAAACTTTAAATATTTCATGGTAGTTACTTATAAAATATAAATGCCCTCGAAGGACTGTCGAAAATAAATTCGAATTAAAAAGGGGTGAAGGGAAGGGGAGGTAGAGATCTGCACGGGCCGGCCCGTGGCCCGAAGGGCCGATTTTCATTCACGGCACTCGGGCCGGGCCGGGCCGGGCCCGGGCCATACTTTATTTCTAAGGCTCGGGCCGGGACTGAGCAAACTTATTTTTTCTGTACAGAGTCGGGATTGGTTTCATTCCCAGTCTTCACGACCCAAGCTTTTCAGTCCTAGTTTTGACTCAGCCCGTATGAAAATCATTGTATCAGCTTGGCCAGATCCATTCAAAGATCAGTCAAATTAGGCCTGGCACAAAATTTTTTGCAAAAAATGCATACATTTTTAAATTGCCATTATTCTACACGTATGCATTAATTTTTTTTCTTTTTAAAGAATAGTATATTTCTACGCTTATTAAAATATAGTAAAACGTGTGAAAAGGGACTTGCCTATGACGGAACCCTGTTTTAAACTGAAAAACGTGTTGATCCATGCAAAATTAATATACTAATACGTAAGAAAATAATATATGATACATTTACACTTGCTAAGAATGGAACTTGTCTATAACGCAATTTTTTTTCTTTTCTACGCAATTCCGTCTTAGAAGATTTTACTGTATAGAATTTTTCAGATTTTTGGCATACATGGAATACATGTATGTTAGTGCATGGAATACGGATTAACAATATTAATGATAACTTAAACATTTACATACAAGAAATAGAGATTCGTTAAAAAAATAAATATCGCAGTCTGTGTCACTTCTTTAAAAATGAAGATTATAAACATGAGAAAAAAAAAGTTAAGATAAATATTTTTGGTCAGAGCTATTTCGTACGAGACAAATTTTTAACCAAATCGACGTAAAAATCAATGTTTTGTAAAAAATTCACTCGGGCTGGGTTTTTTTTCTCGGCCCGAGATTTTAGCTTTCTTCCGGGCCGGGCTTGGGCCGATATTTTAACTTTTTTCCGGGCCGGGCCGGGCTCGGGCCGAACTTTTAATTTTTTTATCGGGCCGGGCCGGGCCAGGCCAGGCCGAATTTTTTTTCGATGAGTCGGGCCGGGTCCGGGCCTGGAAATTTCGGCCCGTGCAGACCTCTAAGGGAAGGTGCGAAAAGCGTTCGAAAAAAGTCCTAAATTACGATTTCTATGCAATTTCAGAGAATATAAACCGATTATAAAAGTAATAATAGTTTCGAATCAATCGTAACAGTCTCTGATTTTACACAGGCTATATTTTATGCCGATGATTCTACCACTTGGGTTTCACAGGAAAAACAAACGTTCTAAAAAAAGCCTTTAAAAGCTTTCTAAATTACGTTTCTGTGGAATATTAGGAAAAAAACCGATTTCAAAATTAATTTTGGCAAATTAATGGTGACAGTTCCTATTTCAATATAGCCCTTTATGTTGAGAGAGGTGGTAGGACTTGGAATTTGACATGATAGTTAATTTTAAGATTTAAGAAGATGGTTTCTAAAAAATTCAAAACTTCAAATGAATACTGAAATGAGCGTATTAATTGAGCATAAAAGTTTCAAAATATTTTCTAAATTATCATTTTTTTAGTTATATTTCGTTTTATTAATTTAAGCCTCATTTCTGCCTAATGCAGTGTAATAATGATATTTAGTCAAACTGTGTTTTAAATAGTAATTGTATATAGTATTTGTATATAGTAATAGTAATTGTATTTAAATAGTATTGTAAATAGTAAATAGTAATGTTTTTGAATTTTTCCTAAAAGTAATAAGTACCTTTTAATAAAATAACATATTACTTTTTAATAAAATAAAAATTTAGTTAGTACTTTTTAATAAAAATTAGACATATAAATATTACTTGGCATATTTCAAATATTACGCGAGCAAAGTCGCGGGGTTTGCTAGTATCTGATAAAATCATAATAGAACCTTCACTTTTGAGTTTGCCAAATTCGATCTATAAGCGATGATCTAACGGAGGCAAATCAGCCAAATTTCTAACACTTGTTTTAAAATGTTATTATTGTCTTAATTAACTGAAATTATTAAATAGGATAAAAAAAATTAAAAATTTGTATTAGAAGTATGCCTACTTCATCCTCGTGAAGTCGGAAGCTACGGTTCGATCCAGTACATTTCGGCCTGAAACTTTTTCTATAAGCAAGACTCTATGATTGAATACCAGTCATAATTGATTCTATCAGTTTCTAAGTCTTTGTTGTCTAAAAATTTTAAAGTAGAGGTCTCCTCGGATAGAAATTTCTGGTTCCCGGTTTTACTTTGCAGCCTCTACTTGAACTTGCCGATCAAGACAATGTTAAGCTATCATTCATTGGTGCCCATAAAATGTTTTTATCAGTTTGTTAAAAATGTCCTACTGACATTTTCTACGTAAATAACGCAGACTTTCACAGTGATAGACTTGTTGATGACGGTATTATCCTTCTCCTATAATTCTTGAAAAGCTAATGACAAATTTACTAACTGTTGCTTTGTTAGCCTTAATTTCCTCTCTACTAATTTTATAAAACTGTGTCATTGAATAATCAATTGTAGTAAACGAAAGAATGTGCCATTACAAATACAACATGAAATAAAAATTTTAAGTAACGCAATCTTTAACAGGATACCAATGTAAATTGAAAGTAAAGATGGAGTGTTATTAAAATTTATAGAAAAAGACCAGAGAAGAATCCATTACCAAATTCCGATTTTTGAGACTGATGCAAAAGTTTGTCGCATATTGTTGATGGAAATTAAAGAAAATGTATTTCGTGAAAATTTCAATTGCTAGCAGTTACATAATTAGCGCTCATCTGGCTAAAGAATCGAAGTATTTTCTCAAATCTTCCAAAAAATAAAATATCTTATCCTTAAAATGTTTTGAAGTGATCTAAATAAACGGTCATTCGACGATGCAAGTTTTGGAGAATGGTTCTTGGATTGAAACATTAACATTTCATCTCAATTATAACAGTTTGTGTCTGAAGTGGGCTAGATACATGTGGTCTTGCAGTCTTGTTGGAAAACAATGCCTAATCGTTGATTATTTGAAGCTGCTTCTAGCGGATTGCTTGATTTAATTCACTTAATTATAAACAGTATTTCTTCAAATTAATGCTGTATTTTCTGAGTAACATCTATTAATAAACAATTTTCTTGTCTCACTGAATGCGAAGAATAATCTTCTGTGGGAAGGAACTGACTTTTGCTTTGATTAAAATGCCTCTTCGATGTAGTCATCAATGTAGTCTAAATAATCATTAACATTGTTATTATTCCTTATATTCCATGAATTACGAATATAATCTGAAAATAAAAACTATGCGTAAATCTGGTTTTTGAATAATGTAGAATAACGTTGTTTTAAAAATATTGACATGTTTTGTAGAAATTGAGTCGTGCTAAAGTTTT
Source organism: Maratus speciosus (assembly GCA_963932465.1). Lineage (NCBI taxonomy): Eukaryota > Metazoa > Arthropoda > Arachnida > Araneae > Salticidae > Maratus > Maratus speciosus. Next base: position 197,033,649 of record OZ010796.1, on the reverse strand, counting down.
AGCTTCATAAAACTGCTAATTTACCAAACTAATTTATAAACTAATAAAAACAGTTTCTTAGCAACAACGAATGATAGCTTAACACTGTCATGATCGGCAAGTTCAAGTAAAGACTATAAACTAAATGCACTGCTAATTTACCAAATTCCGATATAGGACACAGATTGGTAAAGGATATTACGGCAACTCCTCCTTAACTTGGAAGTAAAGGAAGAAGATGGAGAACGTCTGGAGATATTTGACTGTAAGCTTGCAACTGACAAGGTTAAAAAAAATCTCTATCAGCAATGTGGGGAAAATAAAATTACAACTTAATCTAAAGATAAAAATGCAGAGAAAAATAAATTTATTTTCTCTGACTTCTGATAATGAAAAAGAATGCTTTGGTAAAATTGGAAGAAATTCGAAATATTGCTTTGAAATGGAATTCTAAGAAACTCATTATCAGAATTGCATATCAATGTAATGAAAAATCCAAGAAGTTTTCAGAGAAAATAAAAACAAAGTCTTTCTCAAACAATTGTAGAAAAAAAAACTACAACTGTATTTGTTACAAAAAACTCCAAATTCAGAGTGATGAATTAAAAAAGGTTTTTATACACAATCTAGGTATAAAATCACAGATAGGATGTTTTTGTGCCTGTCCACAGATTCCTAAAGAGTGATACAAGATTTCACAGGAAGGGATTTGCTCAACGGGTGGCAATTGCACAGACCATCAGCTCATCAAGTTGAAGATTGAAATTTTAGGATTAGATAGAACTCAATTAGCATATTAAAATGCAAATGGTCTGCCAAGTCATATCTTGATAGAAAACACCTGCAGACCGGAGTTTAGTATTTGATCGATTGGTTTATCATTGTATTTTCCTGCACCCAAATGTATGAAAACATTGAAGTTTGGGTGCATGAAAACACAATGGTAAACCTGCAGATCAACCACTAAATTGAGGTTCTGCAGATGGTTTCCACCAAGATACGACTTGGCAGACCAATGCATATAACTTGTATATAAAATAAACGGTCAAGTACGAGTATTACTCGCGCTCAGAGGGTTCCGTACAATAAATTTATGAATGATTAACTGTATTATTTAAAAGAATAATGAAACTTTGTAAAAACCTATACAACGTAGAAGGCGGTATAGCTGAATATATTAGAAAAGTATGAATGAGTATACAACAAAAGTTCAAAGAGATATGAAGCCGAAATAAAATTAAATATTGCTATTTTGTATAACTCTTTTTTAAACTTATCTTAATCTGCATATGATGAACTTAATTCGGTACTGACAATAAAAGTACTGCATGTTTAAATTTCATATGGCATTTCATAAAACTAAATTCAACATACTAATATTTTTCTTTTTACAGTGTAGCTGAAAGAAAATTCTTGTTCAAAGTTTAAACTTGGCATTGTACTAAGCGCGCTTCGAAAGGAGGTCGCAAAGATGCAACTCGATTTTGTCCGTGCCGCGTTTTTTCAAATAGGTCTTTAATTATCATTTAAAGACACGGGCGTTGTATTGAGAGATCCACTCAACACAAACTAGTCGCGAATCCCATAGTGTTTATGCGATTAATTCTAATTAAATTGGTCTGTTTTTAACAATTTGATATTTACTGCTTTTATGCTGCTACTGGGTATTGCATTACACAAATATATCATTAAAAGTTGTTATCTAGTATTTAAAAACCGATGGTATATAGAGTACGCCGCCTCTGCCATTATGTATGTCCAAACCAACCGTGTCTTTAAGGGTTAAGGCTCTTGCCCCTGCCAGCAAAGGCACTCACGAGCTAATGCTAATCGTATGGGGAAGGATTTTTCTAATATCTCTTTTGCATTTCGATATTTTAAAATATTTTTTTTGGCATTGTATAGCCGAGATCCGTCTCTACATCGCACCTTTCTTTACTTTTCCCTCCCCATAGGATTAGCATTAGCTCCTTATTGTCTTCGCCGGCAGGGACATGAGTCTTAATATCTCGGCGAATTACCAACGATTTTTTTTTCGAAAATCATTATAAAAAATGCTTTTATACTTTTGATACGATAGGCACCTTTAGCGCTCTTCGATACCTTTGCTGAATGCCCGCAAATAGAAATCTATATGTAACAGAAAAATGCGCTTTTATGAAAAACTATGCCACCTTGGGCAATCGCTATAATTTCCCTGTAAGTATTAAATTAACCTCTACTACCTCTAATTTTTTTCATAATTTTAGTTTCAGTAGATTCGGAAACAGAAGGGGGGGGGACATATTTTTGCACTACATTTTCGACGATATCTCTGAAATTATAATATCTAAAATTAAAAGAAATGTATTTTTGAGTTCGGCGTTACGTAATCTTTTAACCGATACCCCACACGATATACAAAGAAAATATATTTCTTTTTCAAATAACCTAATTAGCCCCTCTACGTTTTCCGCCACATATATTTGTAAATGTCTAATAATCTGTAAATATGTAGGTCAATAGTCTTTATTACATCCCCCAATTTGAACATTCGACGTTCCGTAGTTTACGAGTAAAATGGTTGTGACAGACAGACAGACACAGGACACAGGAGTGATCTTATAATGATTCCGTTTATACTTTTTAAGTACGGAACCCTAAAATCATGATTATTGCAACTAAGAAATACAAAAACATAAGAAGATGAATTATTGACAATAAATAAAACAAGAAAGGAAAACCATGTGCCAAGTATGGATTATGAACCCTTTCCTACATTTTTAGTTCAGTTAGAAAAACATAACACATTTAAAAATACACATTTATTAATTCCTAACAATAGACGGAAACGTACTTCAATTGTTTTGTGAAGGTCTGTATGTTCCTTACAAATTTTTATACACGCCACATACTGAGCTGAAATTTAATTCAGAAATAAATACGCTGAAAATTATTGAAATCACACTTCTAAGGCTAACATTAGCCTAAGAATTGCTATCCATGGACGGCCATGTATCCAGTTTTTTGGCATACCACTATCTATTTATATGCTACAATGTCATTTAGCCGACGAGACATTTAGCAGACAGCAATTAGACGACAGGATGTTTAGCCGACATGACAATTAGTCGACAGCGACAGTTAGCCGACAAGATATTTAGCCGACAGAGGACAATTATTCGACATGGACATTCATCTGACAGGACATTCATCCGACTTAAATGTAACGTAACTGTAACCTGATCTTAACCTAATTATAACGTAAGTATAAACTAACTCGAGTGTAATTGTAACCTAACCAATACCAAACTGTAACGTAGCTATAACCTATCTGTAACCTAAACGTAACCTAAGTGTAACATAACCGTAACCTAAATTAAACCTAACAGTAACGTAATTGTAGCCTAAATGTAACCTAACTGGGACGTAACCGTAATCTAACTGTAACTAACGTTTACCTAGTTATAACCTAATCGTATGCTAACTGTAATGTAACTGTAACATAACTTTAACATGACCAAGCTGTAACCTAAGCGTATTCTAATTATCTCCTAAACGTAACCTAATTATAACCTAACAGTTATTTAACCGTAATCTAAACGTAACCTAAGTGTAACGTAACCGTAACCTAAGGGTAACCTAATTATAAAGTAACCGTAACCTAATTGAAACACAACAATAACCTAATTGTAGCCTAAATATAATTTAACTGGGCCGTAACCGTAATCTAACTGTAACTAACGTTTACCTAATTATAACCTAATCGTATGCTAGCAGTACTGTAACTGTAACACAACTTTACCATGACCAAGCTGTAACCTAAGCGTAATCTAATTATCACCTAAACGTAACCTAATTATAACCGAACAGTTACCTAACCATAATCTAAACGTAACCTAAATGTAACCTATTTATGAAGTAACCGTAACAAAACTAAAACCTAACAGTAACCTAATTGTAGCCTAAATGTAACCTAACTGGGACGTAGCCGTAATCTAACTGTAACTAACCTTTACCTAGTTATAACCTAATCATATGCTAACTGTTATGTAACTGTAACATAACTTTACCATGACCAAGCTGTAACCTAAGTGTAATCTAATTATCACCTAAACGTAACATAATTATAACCTAACAGTTACCTAACCGTAATCTAAGAGTAACTAATCGCAACTGTAACCTAGCGGGAGGTGCATAATATGAAAGAGTGATCAAAGGGCTGCCCAGTCCAATGATATATCACTTGAGGGATGTTGGAAAAGTCAGAAAAATGCTCCCGGTGATACAAATTGGGGGAGGGGGGACGGGAGGTACATAATATGAAAGAGTGATCAAAGGGCTCCAATGCGATGTATCTCATGAGGGGTGTCGAAAAATGTTAGAAAAGTGCCGGCTAATTATACTATCAGCTAAATGTCCTGTCGGCTAATCGCCTTTTCGGCTAAATGTCCTCCCGGCTAATTGCCACGTTCGGCCAGTTGCCTATCGGCCAATTGTCTGTATTGCTAAAATTATTGCTATATGTCCGTTTCGGTCAATTGTCCTGTATGCTGTATGTAAATTTCAGCTAATCGTGTTGTCGGCTATACGTACGTATCGGCTAAATGCACGTGTCAGCTAACTGCTATCTGCTAAATGTCTTGACGGCTATTTGGTTGTCGGCTAAATGTCTGCCACCGGCTACGGGTCAAACATCTATACTTAAAGTAGTTGAGCTTGAAAATGCATAAATCAAATTAAAAAACATCTTTCAGTAATTCATGGTCATTCTCGGTACTACTAATGAAATCTTTTGTGTAGTGTCTATGCAATTCATATACACCACCTATGTGCCTGTGCAAAAATATTAGTTTAACTTAACTTATACCATAACTTATCATAAATCAAACATATCATAATTTAAAACTCACTTTCAGCAATCATCCCTAATGTTTCCCTGTAAATGAACAATAAATGCGATGCACACCATATTCTTATCCAAACATCTTGCACTCTTTGTCTCCCCTTCTTCGGAAATTTCGCTTCCCGTTTTGCTCCCTTTACAGTATCAATGTTTAAAATCTTTAAAATTCTTTAATGTTTTCTTTAATTTTCTGTTTTATTTGTTACTTTAAACTAACAATAAATAATCAGTCATAAATTTCATTATCAATTTATTTCACCACATTCCTTTCATTAAAAGTTCTTGTAAATTGCCCCTTCCGAAAATGTCATTTCTCCCTTTTGCTCCCTCACCCACGGTACCCATATTTTAAAATAAAAACCCTTTAAAACTCTTTAAATTTTTTAAATCTTTTCTGCTCAGTTTGCCACTTTATTTTAACAATAAACAAACGATCATAAAAATCCCCCCCCCCCCACCCCAACTGAAATTGGTATTTCCTCTTCGCCTCTCCCTCTTACCAAGCATCTGAAATTTAAATCCCTTAAATTTTTTTCGTTTATTATTTTTTTAACCTATTTGTAAATATTTTCTAAGGTAAGTAAATAATAAGTCACCAATAAACTTCCCTCCCTCCCCTCCCGCAAAAAAAAGAACTAATTCTGCTTATTCCTCTTTTTTCATACAGGTCACAAAATTTTAACCTTAAAAGTCATTGCTTTTTCTAAATCATTTGGACTTAATTTATTGTAATCATAAATAATCAATCATATAACTATACTCCTCCCCCACCAAAATTGACGTTTGTTCTGACTCTACCCTTACCAAGAACACAAAATTTAGTCTTTTTTTTGTCATATTTCTTATTCCTTAGTAAGGTAAATAAATAAGTCATCAAATAAAATCCCCCCCCCTTTTTCCTTCTTTCCCTTATTTAAGTTTAAAATCTTTGAAAATCTTTTTTTAATACATTTTCAGCTTTATCTGTTTCATATTGAACAATAAATAATCGATTATATAATTTCTTCCACCCCCATATAAAATTGACGTTTTCTTTTCTCCCTCCATTATTTCCATGCTCATAAAATTTAATGTCTCTAAAACTCCTGATTTCAATGTTTTTGCCCTATTTGTAAATCTTTAATAAGTTACATAATCAGTCATCTATTAAACTCACCCCCCCCCCCCCCCCAAAAAAAAAAAATCAATAAAAAAAAAATCTGTTTCTTCCCTTGTCTTACCCTCAACTCATGAAGTTAAAAAAATCTAATTTACAGTCTTTAAAACTTTTTAATTTTTACTTTTTTTGGTCCTAATTATAAATCTTTACTATCTATAATATTAACTAAATCTTTTCAACTATGTGCGAAAGTGTTAACAATAAAACGATAGGTATACATTTAATTATGCACAAAACACATTTTAACTGTATTTCTGAAAGGAAAATGTCTATAGAGATATATTTCAAAGGAAAATATTGTGGTTTCTCGTCAACGTGCAAGTATATTCTCAAAATCTTTTAAAATACTTTCATTCGGACTAGCTCAGAAAGAACCACCAAACTTAGATACCAAAGGTGTTATCGACTAAGCCGAATACATCCATAAACAAAAAAAGAAAAATCATGCTTCAAAACTTTCCAACACTTTCAGAACACTGTAACAAAACTTCGCCGTTTAATAAAGTAAAGAAGTTACCTAGCTAAACATTTGTAAAACGTATGACACATTTGAAAAGCAGATTTCAACAATTGCACCCATAACCCGGAAGATATTCCAATTCTTTTGTGCAGCTCTGTATATGATATATTTGTAGAGATTCTACATACTATGTTAAAATTTAATTTTGTAAGAAAATGCATAAAACAGTTGAAAATTCACCCTCGGCAATTTCTACCAATAGACGGAAACATACTTGAATTTTTTTGTGTAGCCCTGTATATAGCATACATATTTTTATACACGTCAAATATTAAGCTGAAATCTAATTCAAGCAAAAACATGCTTAAAATTACTGAAATCACACTTCTAGGAATTATTTTCCATAGGCGGCAATGTATCCAGTTTGTTTAATATCCCTGTATAGGATTTTATTAGTATGATACAAACATCTCTTAGCATAATAAATGTAGTTGAGCTTGTACATTTATAACTAAAAAACCCAAGCATCTTTAAGCCATTCATACTCATTCTCATTAATGTTTACGAATTCTTTTGTGTAGTCCTGGTCTGTAAAATTTAAGCACACCATGTAGTACGCAAAAATTTAGTTAAACTTAAAAACGCATTCTGTAATTGAAAATGCACTTTAAGCATTAATTTTTAATAGGCTAACACGTCGGATACAGTATTGTATCAAAATATTTTATGTGTCCCTGTAAATGAACGCTAAACGAAATGCAAACCATATTCGAATGCAAGCATCATGTAACAAATCGAAGTAATGTGCATCTATTTCGTCATGTTTGAAATAATGTAACGTGATCGAAATACACTACAAACAGTTTTTCCTCGTAGACCATATATAACCAAGCTCTTTTGTCTGACCCCGTAAATAATTGTTAAATGCTCATTTTGTACAGAAAGTAGGCTTAGAAAACCTCAGAAATTCATATCAATTTCATTATCATTGTGACAGAGTTATATCAATCAAATACTCCGCAAACGATATTTCGTCATGGGCTATAACATAACGGAATACTTTTGAGTCCCCTATACTCGTACTTTAAGCTTTACACATAAGTCTATAGTAACCATTTTAAAGTGTATCTTAAAGTATATAAAATTAACTATGTTTAAGATTGTGTAACACTATTAAAATGCACCCTAAATGATCCCCCCCCCCCCCATAGACCATAATGTAAGAGAATACGTTTGAGTGCGTCTGTAAATGAACCATGAATGGTAATTCATTCGATATTCATTTTGAATACCGAACATACCATGATGATTTTGAATATCGTATATCAATTACATGGCAATCCGACTACATTTACGCTATTTAGAGCAGGACAGATAGACAGACGGACTTACAAACCGAATTCATAAACACTTTTAAACTTTCTTGGAGAGTGTTAAAAATGAAAAAAAAAAATGTAATGAAAAGAAAAGTATTTTAGTGTTATTTAGATTACGAACCGCTACAAAAATATTCTTATCTGACTGCATCATTTAAAAAATATTTAGTGTTCAGAAATCCCCCCCCCCCCCACACACACACACACACTTATAACTAGTTCTTATAAATTTCTTGATAAATTTCACGTTTTAAAAAGAATCCCCTCAAAAGATAGTTATTTTAGAATATTTGTATCTGATATTCCCCCCCCCCATTCAATATCTCCCCCTTGATTTTAAATGTAATTGCGTTATGCGAAATAAAATAGTGTTTATACGGCAATAATTTCAATTTTATGTTTGTAAAAACTGTAAAATGAATCTGAATATAAAAAAAAAAAGAAATATATCTAAATAAAATATTCATTTATTTTCTGAAATCGTTTTAGTTTTTGCACTCTTATCATAAACAGATTAAAATTCTTTTTACGGCTTTTAATGTTATCGAGGGTATCCACAAAGCAGCGGCTTTGATCTACACTAAAAGCGAAGACGGTTGAAAAAAAAAATTCTTTAGACCTGAAACTCACTGGAAATGATCAAATGTAGCTCTCAGCCGAAAGGAGGTGGGGGGTGGAATCGAGACAGATAATTGGCCATTTGCTGATTGGAAGAGTTCCCTTGTCAATCATTTGAATTTAGACCATCCTTCCAATTTAGCTAAAACGCGAGCGGCCATCTTGATTTCTTTTTGTCCGTGACTGCAGCGGGGTCTTAAGAGCTCACTGCAGTCACAGACGAAAAGAAATCAAGATGGCCGCTGGCATTTTAGCTGAATTGAAAGGATGGTCTAAATTCAAATGATTGACAAGCGAGCTCTTCCAATCAGCAAATGGCCAATTATCTGGCACGATTCCAACCCCCACCCCACTTCGGCTGAGCGCTACATGTGATAATTTCCAGTAGGTTTCAGGTGTAAAGGATTTTTTTTTCAATTGTCTTCGCTTTACAAGCGTAGATCAAAGCCCACTGTTTTGTGGAGACTCGATAACGGTAAAAGCCGTAAAAAGAATTTTAATCTGTTTATGATAAAAGTGCAAAAATTAAAACAATTTGACTTTCAATTTTTTTTTTTTTTTTTACAGCTTTTACAAACATAAAATTGAAATTAGTGCAGTATAAAAACTAGTATTTTATTTCACATAAGGCAATTACATTTAAAATCAAGGGGGAGATATTGAATGAGGGGGGAAATATATCAGGTACAAATATTCTAAAATAACTATCTTTTGTGCGAATTCTTTTTAGAACATAAAATTTATGAGATTTATAAAAGCTAAATAACATTGAAGGTTAAAAATAAGATGTTCATAAAATTAGGAGAGGAAAAGTTATAAAAATAAACTGTATATTTTGTACTGTACATCTGTAGAGGGGGTATAAATCTAAATCCCAGCGTAGTCATTTATAGATATAGTACACAATTTATTGTTGTTAGCACTAAAATATGCGACAGAAAAAATAAAGTTTTCCAAATATTAAAAACTTTGTGTGATGTTAGCAGAAAGAAGGATGGCAAAAATTTTAGTGAAATTTTCAGGCAGAAGAAAATTTAGATTATGGATTATTTTTACAAGAATGTTATAAAACATAAAGGAGTTTTAACAATTTGAAATTTTAAGTGCACAGGAGTAAATTCAGGTGTGTGTGTGTGGGGGGGGGGATTTCTGAGCACTAAATATTTTTTAAATGATGCGGTCAAATAAGAATGTTTTTTGTAGCGGTTCGTAATCTAAATAACACTAAAATACTTCTATTTTCATTACATTTTTCCATTTTTAACACTTCCCAAGAAAGTTGAAAAGTGTTTATGGATTGAGTTTGTCCGTCCGTCTGTCTGTCTATCCGTGCTCTAACTAGCGTAAATATAGTCGGATTGCCATGTAATTGATATACGATATTGAAAATCATCATGGTATGTTCGGTGCACCATTCATGGTTCATTTACAGATGCACTCAAAAGTATTCGCTACATTATGGTCTACGTGGGGGGGGGGATTATTTAGGATGTATTTTAATAGTGTTACACAATGTTAAACACAGTTAAATTTATGTACATTGAGACACACTTTAAAATTGTTACCATAGACTATGTTATGTGTAATGCTTAAAGTACGAGTATAGGGGACTCAAAAGTATTCCCTTATGTTATAGCCCATGAAGAAATATCGTTTGCGGCGTATTTGATTGATATTACTCTGTCACAAAGATAATGAAATTGATATGAATTTCTGAGGTGTCCTAAGCCTACTTTCTGTACAACATGAGCATTTAACAATTATTTACGGTGTCAGACAAAAGAACTTGGTTCAATATGGTCTACGAGAAAAACTGTTTGTAGCGTATTTTGATCACGTTACACTATTTCAAACATGACGAAATAGATACACATTACTTTGATTTACTACAAGATGCTTACATTCGAATATGGTCTGCATTTCATTTAGCGTTCATTTACAGGGAAACATAAAATATTTTGATACAATACTGTATCCGATATAGCTATTAAAAATTAACGCTGAAAGTACATTTTCAATTACAGAATGCGTTTTTAACTTTAACTAAATTTTTGCGCACTACGTGGTGTGCACATATTTTACAAACCCTATACAGGACCACACAAAAGAATTCGTAACCATTGCTGAGAATGAGTATGAATTTCTTAAAGATGTTAGGTTTTTTTTAGTTATAAATGTACAAGCTCAACTACATTTAATATGCTTAGAGATGTTTGTATCATACAAATAAAATCCTATACAGGGATATTCAAAAAACTGGATACATGGGCCGCCGATAGAAAATAATTCCTGCAAGTGTGATTTCAGTAATTTTGAGCATGATTTTGCATGAATTAGATTTCAGCTTAATACTGTTTGACGTGTATAAAAATTTCTATATACAGAAATGCACAAAAGAATTCAAGTATGTTTCCGTCTATAAGTAGAAATTGCCGAGGGTGAATTTTCAACTGTTTTATGTATTTTCTTACAAAACTAAATTTTAACATAGTATGTAGAATCCGTACAAATATATGCAGTACAAATATATCATATACACTGCCTCATATGAGCTGCATATATCATATGAGCTGCACAAAAGAATTTGAGTACCTTCCAGGTTATGGGTGCAATTGTTGAAATCTGCTTTTCAAACGTGTCATAGGTATTACAAATGTTTAGTTAGATATCTTGTTTACTTTATTAAACGGCGAAGTTTTGTTACAGTGTTCTGTAAGTGTTGGAAAGTATCGACGTAGACGCATGATTTTTCTTTTTTCTTTATGGACATACTCGGTTCAGTCGATTACTCAGGCACCTTTGGTATCTACGTTTGATGGTTCTTTCTGAGCTAGTCGGAATAAAATGATTTCGAAAGGTTTGAGAATTTACTTGCACGTTGACGAGAAACCACAATATTTTCCTTACAAATATCTCTCTAAAGACATTTTCCTTTGAAAAATACAGTTAAAATGTTTTTTATGCACAATTAAATGTACACCTATCGCTTTATTGTTAACACTTTCGTACATAGTTGAAATGATTTAGTTAATATTATAGATAATAAAGATTTATAATTAGGACGAAAAAAAAGTAAAAATTAAAGAGTTTTAAAGACTGTAAATTAGATTTTTTAGCTTCATGAGTTGAGGGTAAGACAAATCAAGAAACAGATTTTTTTTTTTTTTTTTTTTTGGCGGGGGGGGGGGGGGGATTTAATAGATGACCGATTATGTAACTTATTAAAGATTTACAAATAGGGCAAAAACATTGCAATTAGGAGTTTTAGAGACTTTAAATTTTATGAGCATGGAAATAATGGGGGGAGAAAAGAAAACGTCAATTTTATATGGGGTGGAAGAAATTATATAATCGATTATTTATTGTTCAATATGAAACAGATAAAGCTGAAAATGTATTAAAAAAAGACTTTCAAAGATTTTAAACTTAAATAAGGGAAAGAAAAAGAAAAGGGGGGATTTTATTTGATGACTTATTTATTTACCTTACTAAAGAATAAGAAATAGGACAAAAAAAGACTAAATTTTGTGTTCTTGGTAAGGGTAGAGTCAGAGCAAGCGTCAATTTTTGTGGGGGAGGAGTATAGTTATATGATTATTTATGATTACAATAAATTAACAGATAGAGTACAAAATTATATTAATACATGGAAATTATTCCAGAGAGAAACATTCGCCTTGCATACAATATTTCAAATGAAAATCAAATTTCAAATTTCAAAGTAATTGCTTAAAAGGCGCAAAGGCCAACATAGTGAAAAAGATTCCAAGCCGGGACTCGAACCCGGGCCATCAGTATAGCGCACTGACGTTCTACCGACTAAACCACTTGGAACGACACCTAGCACGGAAAATTTCTCACTATTATATGTTGGAAAGGCTACAAACGCAGCACAAGATGGAATATTTATCGTGAGTCACCGACCTGGGACAAACACGAAACATAATTAAATCCAGCATCGATAGAAATTATATTAATACATGGAAATTATTCCAGAGAGAAACATTCGCCTTGCATACAATATTTCAAATGAAAATCAAATTTCAAATTTCAAAGTAATTGCTTAAAAGGCGCAAAGGCCAACATAGTGAAAAAGTTTACAAGCCGGGGCCCCACCAGTGGCCGAGAGGTTCTGCGTTCGAAGCTGGTAGACGGGAAGTGCTGGGTTCGATCCCAATCGCGCCCGTCGGCCTAATCGTTCGGAGTTTTCGTGGTTTTCTTCGAGCCGTGGATTTTTCATGTGTAAATATGGATTAGGTTCCCTTAGAAAGACCCCCACGGAGGGCACTCCCCCCCGGGCCTATATACCTCGTGTAGATAATCGGCCGTCAAAAAATCAACCAATCCAAGTCGGGACTCGAACCCGGGCCATCAGTATAGCGCACTGACGTTCTACCGACTAAACCACTTGGAACGATACCTAGCTCGGAAAATTTCTCACTATTATATGTTGGAAAGGCTACAAACGCAGCACAAGATGGAATATTTATCGTGAGTCACCGACCTGGGACAAACACGAAACATAATTAAATCCAGCATCGATAGAAATTATATTAATACATGGAAATTTTTATGATCGTTTGTTTATTGTTAAAATAAAGTGGCAAATTGAGCAGAAAAGATTTAAAAAATTAAAGCGTTTTAAAGGGTTTTTATTTTAAAATATGGGTACCGTGGATGAGGGAGCAAAAGGGAGAAATGACATTTTCGATGGAGGCAATTTACAAGAACTTTTAATGAAATGAATATGGTGAAATAAATTGATAACGAAATTTATGACTGACTATTTATTGTTAGTTTAAAGTAACAAATAAAACAGAAAATTAAAGAAAATATTAAGGAATTTTAAAGATTTTAAACCTTGATACTGTAAGGGGAGCAAAACGGGAAACGAAATTTCGGAAGAAGGGGAGACAAAGAGTGCAAGATGTTTGGATAAGAATATGGTGTGCATCGAATTTATTGTTCATTTACAGGGAAACATTAGGGATGATTGCTGATAGTGAGTTTTAAATTATGATATGTTTGATTTATGATAAGTTATGGTATAAGTTAAGTTAAACTAATATTTTTGCACAGGCACATAGGTGGTGTATATGAATTGCATAGAATATAAAGAGTGATCAAAGGGCTCCAATGTGATGTATCTCATGAGGGTTGTCGAAAAATGTTAGAAAAGTACCGGCATATTATACTATTAGCTAAATGTCCTGTCGGCTAATCGTCTTTTCGGCTAAATGTCCTCCCGGCTAATTGCCACGTTCGGCCAGTTGTCTGTCGGCCAATTGTCTGTATTGCTGAAATTATTGCTATTCCGTTGCATAGACACTACACAAAAGATTTCATCAGTAGTACCGAGAATGACTATGAATTACTTAAAGATGTTTTTTAATTTGATTTATGCATTTTCAAGCTCAACTACTTTTAGTATAGATGTTTGATCCGTAGCCGGTCGCAGACATTTAGCCGACAACCAAATAGCCTTCAAGACATTTAGCAGATTGCAATTAGCTGAGACGTGCATTTAGCCGATACGTACATATAGCCGACAACACAATTAGCTGAAATTTACATACAGCATACAGGACAATTGATCGAAACGGACATATAGTAATAATTTTAGCAATACAGACAATTGACCGACAGGCAACTGGCCGAACGTGGCAATTAGCCGGGAGGACATTTAGCCGAAAAGGCGATTAACCGACAGGACATTCAGCTGATAGTATAATTAGCCGGTACTTTTCTAACATTTTTCGACACCCCTCATGAGATATATCGCATTGGAGCCCTTTGATCACTCTTTCATATTATGTACCTCCCGTTCCCCCTCCCCCAATTTGTATCACCGGGAGCATTTTTCTGACTTTTCCGACATCCCTCAAGTGATATATCATTGGACTGGGCAGCCCTTTGGCTCTTTCATATTATGCACCTCCCGCTAGGTTACAGTTAATTTGCAGTTTGGTTACAATTGCGATTAGTTACTCTTAGATTACGGTTAGGTTATAATTAAGTTACGTTTAGGTGATAATTAGATTACACTTAAGTTACAGCTTGGTCATGGTAAAGTTATGTTATAGTTACATAACATTTAGCATATGATTAGGTTATAACTAGGTAAACGTTATGTACAGTTAGATTATGGTTAAGTCCCAGTTAGGTTACATTTAGGCTACAATTAGGTTACTGTTAGGTTTTAGTTTGGTTACGGTTACTTCATAATTAGGTTACACTTAGGTTACGTTTAGATTATGGTTAGGTAACTGTTCGGTTATAATTAGGTTACGTTTAGGTGATAATTAGATTACGCTTAGGTTACAGCTTGGTCATGGTAAAGTTGTGTTACAGTTACATTACTGCTAGCATACGATTAGGTTATAATTAGATAAACGTTAGTTACAGTTAGATTACGGTTACGTCCCAGTTAGGTTACATTTAGGCTACAATTAGGTTACTGTTAGGTTTCAGTTAGGTTACATTTAGGCTACAATTAGGTTACTGTTAGGTTTCAGTTAGGTTACGGTTATCTTACACTTAGGTTACGTTTAGGTTACAGATAGATTATAGTTACGTTACAGTTTGGTATTGGTTAGGTTACAGTTACGCTACAGTTAGTTTATGCTTAGGTTATAATTAGGTTAAGATCAGGTTACAGTTACGTTACAGTTAAGTCGGATGAATATCCTGTCGGATGAATGTCCATGTCGAATAATTGTCCTCTGTTGGCTAACTGTCTTGTCGGCTAACAGTCGCTGTCGGCTAAACATCCTGTCGTCTAATTGCTGTCTGCTAAATGCCCCGTCGGCTAAGTGACATTGTAGCATATAAATAAATAGGGATATGACAAAAAACTGGATACATGGCCGTCCATGGATAGCAATTCTTAAGCTAATGTTAGCCTTAGAAGTGTGATATCAGTAATTTTCAGCGTATTTATTTCTGAATTAAATTTCAGCTCAGTATGTGGCGTGTATAAAAATTTATAAGGAACATACAGAGCTTCACAAAACAATTGAAGTACGTTTCCGTCTATTGTTAGGAATTAATAAATGTGTATATTCAAATGTGTTATGTGTTTTCCTAACTGAACCAAAAATGTAGGAAAGGGTTCATAATCCATACTTGACACATGGTTTTCCTTTCTTGTTATATTTATTTTCAATAATTCATCTTCTTATGTTTTTGTATTTCTCAATTGCAATAATCAAGATTTTTAGGGTTCCGTACTTAAAAAGTAAAAACGGAATCATTATAAGATCACTCCTGTGTCTGTCTGTCACAGCCATTTTACTCCTAAACTACGGAACGTGGGAAGTTGAAATTGGGAGATGTAATAAAGACTATTGACCCACATATTTACAGATTATTAAACATTCACAAATATATGTGGGAAAAACGTAGAGGGGATAATTAGGTTATTTAAAGAAGAAATATATTTTCTTTGTGTATCGTTTGGGGTATCGGTTAAAAGATTCCGTAACGCATAACTCAAAAATACATTTCTTTTAATTTTAGATATTATATTTTCAGAGATATCGTCGAAAATGTAGTGCAAAAATGTGCCCCCCCCGCCCCCCCAATCTATTTTCAAATCTACTGAAACTAAAATTATGAAAAAAATTAGAGGTAGTAGAGGTTAATTTAATACTCGCAGGAAAATTATAGCGATTGCCCTAGGTGGCATAGTTTTTCATAAAATCGCATTTTTCTGTTACATACAGATTTCTATTTGCGGGCATTCAGCAAAGGTATCGAAGAGCGCTAAAGGTACCTATCGTATCAAAAGTATAAAAGCATTGTTTATAATGATTTTCGAAAAAAAATCGTCGGTAATTCGCCGAGATATTAAGACTCCTGTCCCTGCCGGCGAAGACACTAACGAGCTAATGCTAATCCGATGGGGAGGAAAAAGTAAAGAAAGGTGCGATGTAGAGACGGATCTCGGCTATATAATGAGAAAAAAAAAATTTAAAATATCGAAATACAAAATAGATATTAGAAAAATCCTTCCCTATACGATTAGCATTAGCTCGTGATTGTCTTCGCTGGCAGGGGCAGGAGCCTTAACCCTTAAAGACACGGTTGGTTTGGACATACATAATGGCAGAGGCGGCGTACTCTATATACCATCGGTTTTTAAATACTAGATAACAACTTTTAATGATATATATGTGTAATGCAATACCCAGTAGCAGCATAAAAGCAGTAAACATCAAATTGTTAAAAACAGACCAATTTAATTATAATTAATCGCATAAATACTATGGGATTCGCGACTAGTTTGCGTTGAGTGGATCTCTCAATACGCCTCCCGTGTCTTTAAATGATAATTAAAGACCTATTTGAAAAAACGCGGCACGGACAAAGTCGAGTTGCATCTTTGCGACGTCCTTTCGAAACGCGCGTAGTACAACGCCAAGTTTAAACTTTGAACAAGGATTTTATTTCATCTACACTGTAAAAAGAAAAATATTTCTATGTTGAATTTAGTTTTATGAAATGCCAAATGAAATTTAAATATGCAGTACTTTTATTGTTAGTACCAAATTAAGTTCACCATATCCAGATTAAGATACGTTTAAAAAAAGAATTATACAAAATAGCAATATTTAATTTTATTTCGGCTTCATATCTCTTTGAACCTTTGTGGTATACTCAATCATACTTTTCTAATATATACAGCTATACCCAACTCTACGTTGTATAGGTTTTTACAAAGTTTCATTATTCTTGTAAATAATACAGTTAATAATTCATATATTTATTGTACGGAACTCTCTGAGCGCGAGTAATACTCGTACTTGACCGTTTATTTTATATACAAGCTATATGCATTGGTCTGCCAAGTCGTATCTTGGTGGAAACCATCTGCAGAACATCAATTTAGTGGTTGATCCGCAGGTTTACCATTGTGTTTTCATGCACCCAAACTTCAATATTTTCATACATTTGGGTGCTGCAAAATACAATGATAAACCAATCGATCAAAAACTAAACTCCGGTGTGCAGGTGTTTTCTATCAAGATATGACTTAGCAGACCATTTGCATTTTAATATGCTAATTAAGTTCTATCTAATCCTAAAATTTCAGCCTTCAACTTGATGAGCTGATGGTCTGTGCAATTGCCACCCGTCGAACAAATCCCTTCCTGTGAAATCTTGTATCACTCTTTAGGAATCTGTGGACAGGCACAAAAACATCCTATCTGTGTTTTTATACCTAGATTGTGTATAAAAACCCTTTTTAATTCATTACTCTGAATTTGGAGATTTTTGTAACAAATACAGCTGTATTTTTTTTTTTTTTTTTTTTTTTACAATTGTTTGAGAAAGACTTTGTTTTTATTTTCTCTGAAAACTGCTTGGATTTTTCATTACATTGATATGCAATTCTGATAATGAATTTCATAGAATTCCATTTCAAAGCAATATTTCGAATTTCTTCCAATTTTACCAAAGCATTCTTTTTCTTTATCAGAAATCAGTGAAAATAAATTTATTTCTGCATCTTTATCTTTAGACTAAGTTACAATTTTATTTTCCCCGCATTGCTGATAGAGATTTTTTTTTTACCTTGTCAGTTGAAAGCTCACAGTCAAATATCTCCAGAGATTCTCCATCTTCTTCCTCTACTTCCCAGTTAATAATCAGGAGGAGTTGCCGTAATATCCTTTACCAATCTGTGTCCTATATCGGAATTTGATAAATTAGCAGTGCTTTTAGTTTATAGTCTTTACTTGACCTTACCGAGCATGACAGTGTTAAGCTATCATTCGTTGTTGCTAAGAAACTGTTAGGATAGCTGAGGACGCTCTATAACCGGGCTAGTTATTACTTTTTCGATTTTTGTTTCAGATATTTTTCTTTAAAATTACTTTTACTTTCATATCCGCTCTAAAATTTAAACTATCCTATTATATATAAAAAAAAAACTATAGCCAAAATCGAAAAGTAAAAGCTAGCCTCACTGTCTATAGTCACCAGATATCCTATGCAAAAAAAAGAAAAAAAAAAAGAAAAAGAAAAAATCATTCAAAAATATTAAAATCAAAGCGAGAAATATGAAAATGACCCCCCCCCCCCCATAGACTTAAAATTAGCGTTTTCATTCCTTCCCGTGTCTGAAATAGGCGTGCGTACAAGGCTATTCAAACGTATATCCAATTCTTTGAATAGCCTTGTATATTATTATATTTTTATTTTCCAAACATATCTTTCTAAATGTAGTTGAATTTGAAAATAAAATTAATCAATTTCTCAACAATTCTTCCTAGTTCTTTTGCGTAGCCCTATACGTAATCTATCGAATTTATATATATAATCTAGTATGCAGAAATTTAGTTAAAAACGTATATCATAGCTGAAATCTCACTTTCAGCAATCATCCCTAATAGACAATACTTCATATGCAATATTGTATCCAATATCTTTTATGTGCCCCTGTAAATTAAATAAAATGTGATGCACATCATATTATAATGTAAGCATCATATTGTAAACCTCAGTAACGTATATGAATTCCATCTTGTTTGAAATCGTGAAACATAACTAAAACACACTTTGCAAGCAGTTTTTTCTGTAATAAAACTGAACCCTTTTCTATGACCCTGTAAATGAATGATAAATGCTTTGCTATCCCTTCAGAAAGCATGTTTTACTGCGACTCATAAATTCATATCAATTTCATTATGTTGTAACAGAAAACGTTATTAAAATACCCCGCAAACGTTTTTTCTTCGTAGTCCATAATGTAACGAAATATACTTTTTAATTCCCCTGTACAAGTACCTATGCTCTTCAATAATGCGAATAAATTGTATGTTTAAAATTGTTTTATGTCATTAACCCTAGAACTACCGGAAATTTTACTCAAGTTTTATAAAAACATTCTACACCAGAATTTTTACTTAAAACTATTTAATTTGTTTATTTAACTTATTATTGTCTGATTTATACATTTAGTTTGTTTTGAAGAAATTTCTGGTTTGAATAAATATTTTGAATGTACATGTCGGGTCCAATGGACCCGTCTGGTAGACGGAAGGTTAAAATACACGCAAATGTATTTTCCCACATAGACCATAATATAAAATACTTTTGAATGTCCATGTAAGTGAAGTATAAAATATTAAAAGGTAATACGTATTAGAAAAAAAAATTGCTAGCTAGTATATTTTTATAAAATGCTATATTTTATCTTACAGTTTCATAACTTTTAGTTTTACATTATTAAAGTTAATGATAAATTTTCGCGTTTCCTAACCGTTGCAAAAAAAAATATCTTTGCGTTACATTTGAGAACCTACGCAGGTTACGGGGAAAAAATGTAAACGCTAATGTTAAATATATGGGAGCGTTATTTTCAAATCTCACTTCCTTTTTAACATTTTAAAATGATTTTTTTTTTTGTATAGGATAGCTGAAGACGATCTACAACCGGGCTAGTTTTTACTCTTTCGATTTTGGTTTCAGATATTTAAAAAAAAAATACTTTTAATTTCGGAACAGGGGTGAATCGTTTCTGAAATTGAAACTTTCCTAATATATATATATATACTAAATTAACTCTGCGGCTATACAATCCATGAGGATCAGGGCCGACAGTGCCCATCTCTGTTTTCTTGACCCTAGGCCCGAGGTGCTATACAGCATGCGTCCCGGCCAGGTGGTCAGCCTAACGCGAGACCCTCGGTGTTTAGTTCCCAAGCAAGCTTGGTACTCATTTTATCGACCCCAAAGGGATGAAAGGCTGAGTGAACCTTGCCCAGTCGGGAGTCGAACTCTCGACCTGCGGTGCGGCAGTCAGATGCCCTGACCACTACACCACTGGGCTTTATATATATATATATATATATATATATATATATCAAAAAACACACACTACTCATCCAATCCCAAAACTACTGAACTACAGAGAAAATTAACAAAATAACCATGGAAAAAACTTACTAACAAAACCATGAACGAAAAGAAAACATTCAATGGAAAACATTCAATATATATATATATAAAATAAAAATCTAAAAAGTAAAATCTAGCCTGGTTGAAGATCGTGCTCAGCTATCCTATGTAAAAAACATATTAAAACAAAGCGAGAAATTTTAAATTAACGCCCCCATAGACTTCGTTTTACTTTCTCTCCGTGTCTGAAGTGGGCTCTTTAAAAAATATATCTGTTACACAGGACAAATTTCGTTCTCCGACTGTTAAAGGTGTACTGTCCCCTTAAAAATAATAAATATTAAAGTAATGAACTATAAAAATATTTCTTTAACATTTTGAACAAGTTGATTTACAATTTTAAAGTTAACAATCTTTAAAACTTATTAACTTTAAATTCTGCTGATTTTTAATTAAAAAAACTGTTTTTCGAACGTAAAATGTTAAATTGTCGAATATTTTATACATATACAAGAATAGGAGGCTTGAAAACCAGTCTCCTGGCCAGGCCACAAATATGTTCTAACAAATTATGACTTCGTACTTATTTGTTAACTATTTTAACTTAAAAAATAATTTAAAAAATACTCGTCTATTTTTTTACCATTTTACTTAATAAACTCGGACTGAAATTTGATTCCTTAATAAATTCTATATGTTGTAACTCTCTCTGTGCGGTTCTGAAATTGTTTATATAAACCGAAATATATAATTTCCTTCGTTATTCATAGAAATATAGAATTTAAAATATTTCATTCTTTCAAGAGTCTTTTGTTGAAATTAAACAATAATTTTAGAAAAAAATAAATCCAAGGTTTGAAATAGGAGTGATCTATTTTAACACGATACAATAATCCAATCACAATTAAATCGTTTCCATTTGCTAAAATGTTTGGATACTAGCCAATCATATTTTTAATAGGCGTGGTTTTCATCGTCTTGGTAGAGGCGGAGAGCATAACATTACGAGGCCATTTTTGACACATTTTTCATCAAAATCTTTGCATATTTTGCTGAGCCTAATTGTAGTAGAACTATTGAAAGCATGTTATTGGAAAGCTTAAACTCTATATTTTCGTTGTTATTAAAAAAATTTTCCTGAATTTTGCTGATATGAATGTTATAAGACTAAAAAGGACACAATACCTCGAATTTCACTGGATCCTAAATTGACACGATCCTGAGAATTAAACTACAACGAAAATCGGAAAAGTAAAAAATAGCCCGTAAACAGATAGTCCTCAGCTATCCTGTGCAAAAAAAATCATTTAAAAATATTAAAAATCAAGCAAGATATTTGAAAACATTGTTGCCATAGACTTATCATTAGCGTTCGAACTTCAAGCCGTGACTAGTGTGGCCTCTTAAGCAGTGAAGAAAAACTTGAAAGGTCGTGTGTGTCTCAAATAATATTAAAGCTTAAATAAAAATCAAATATGTTGCTATATAGAGGACTTATTCACGAATTATTTTATTTACTTTCACAAATTTAGTGCAGAGTGGAACTTTAACAGACTATTGGTGCACTATTAATATTAATTTCAACAAACCGTATATCCTCCTGAGACCTGGCATTCATTTAAATGGATGTTTTGCTTTCGCCTTCAATTGCGTTAAATTTCATTGTAGCAATCTAAAACCAGTTTGCAGGGTTCGTGCGGGTACCGTTATTTTCAAGGCCAAGTATTCAGTATTTTTTTTTTTTTTAATAGAAAAATAAATCTAGTTTAAACGCACGAAATTTTGCCTTATTCAAGGAGAGATTTTCCATACAAAAATACTGTTACCGAAGAATTTCTTAGTCTGGAAATTCAAGGACCCGTATGAACCCTGGTTTGGCATGGTAATGTATGAATGAAAAATCAAGATTCAGCTTCTGGATTTTGGCAACAGTAACTACTTTGTTTACAAAATGGCGGAATAAATGAGTCAACTTGGAATTCTACGTTCTGCTGCTAAGTTTCGTTTTTATGATATTTTAATTTTTTTAACTATTTTTTTTTAATTTATTTATTTATTTATTTTTTATTTTTTGCTATTTTAATAGCAGGTGTTAATACTCGCCTTATGTTCTTTATAATAAATTCTATTCTTTCTCATACTTTTACCATTTTTTAAATTATTTTAAAGCGAGTTATGGCCTGAACATCCATTTACATGGATGTGCTGTAAAACAAGATTAAAAAATCGAAATTTATTAATTTCTTTAAAAACATCATTTTTTATGCCTATTTGTGGAAAAAAAACTCATATTTAAAAAATATATATATGCATTAGATTTTGCTTGGGTCTCAGGCGGATATAGAATAGGTAAAAAATATTACCATAGTCAAAGAAAATATTAAAATTACACCAAAAAACATTACATGTACACCGTACGGGCATGAAGAGTTTTTATTCCGTTATTCAAACCTTTTGAATATCACTAATTTTTTAACGTATATTCATCCAATGGAGTTATGAATAAAGTGGAGGAGACATATAGTGTACTGTCTACCAGTTGCGAGTGAAGTAACTGAGGAGGTTGTCACAAGATGGCGGCGGCTTTTTTAAAATCGGATCTTTAGTTTCTTATTACCGACAGGACAAACACCCCACCAGTAAAATTGAATAGAAAATTTCGTCTTATTTAAGCGTCTTTTTCATGGAAAATTTTCTCAAAAATGTAGCACAAATTTCTATTTGTTTTTACCGGTGTCAGTATACCTTGTAAAACTGTCATTTTGTTTCCTTGGTTGTCACAATATGGCGGAAACGCAAGACCTAACTGCCGCCAAAGTAAACTCCGACCAGTAAAAATGAAAATTTGTTTCTACCATTATTTATGACTGAAATTTTGTAAGAATAAGGCGTTTAAATAAGTTGAAGATTTCTATATAAATCTACTGGTACAAGTTTCTACCGGCGGTAAACAACGTCTGCGATAGCGGTTACAGTTGAAGCTTCACTATACAAAAAATATGTCAGTTCCTCTTTATTAATAGTTCCATGATTCATCCTTACCAAATGACAGAAAACTTCGATTATAAGTCGAATATTTTAATTCTGAAAAAGAGGTGTTATTATGCCCATACTTTCTGTTAGATAAAAAGAAAAACTGTCACGAATGCCAAACCAAATTATAAAGATTAAATAGACAAAATCATAAAGATTGATATGAGCGATAGACAATTTTAACTTCCTCACCATCCCAAAATTTAAATTATTTTTCATTAACCTTTTAGTAGCTAATCTTAACTAGCATGCAACAACACATTTGACCCTTTGAGCTCTGGTGTGTGTGTGTGTGTGTGTGGGGGGGGGGGGGGTGAATATCTTCAAAATGTCCAAATATCACATTCGCACCAGTATTTTGTAAACAAAATATTCGGCTTGTAATATGCACGAAAAAATGCAGTAATCTATTTTCAAATAAATTTGGTTGAATATTCCGGGGCCAATGCGGCATTTGGAGATTAAAATTAATACGTTGAGTGCCACGTCAGTCACCGGTGACTCACCGCCCCCTGAATACTAGGCCTGATCGCTCACACAAAAATGACACAAAAATGGCGGCTGCCGTAGGCGGATTTTTTTAGCGTAGGTACGGTCCCTTAAATGTAGACACCAGTATTTTATAAAAGATTTCTCTACCTTGTTTACTCTCAGGAAAATGAAGCAGAAAAAACTTCAAAAAATTATTGGTAGGAATATTTAAGGGACCGTACACACGCTGAAAAATATCAGCCTTCGCCAGCCGCCATTTTTGGTCCAGCGCTCAGGCCTAGTATTCAGGGGGCGGTGGGTGACTGATACTGAACTTTCCGTTTAGGTCGCGTCAGTCATCGGTGACTGACACTTATAGATTGTGTAAAGAGAATCTTATTTCGTGGCCCAAACGGAAAGACAGACAAAATAGACTTGGCATTCAACGTGTTAAGTGGGGAGAACTTCACCGATCAGGGCTCAAAGAGTTAAGACTGTTTTAAAATGCAATGGCGCTTTTTCTGAGACATTTCTAAATTCATTTTTAATTTAAAATTTATCAACTTGGCAGGTGTTTTTATTCAAAAAATGTGTAATCGAATGATGTTTCCCATTTTAGGCTAAAGACAGAAGAACTTTCAGAAAATACTGAGAAATTTGGCGTTTTGAACAGAGTTTCCAGAAGCGACAGCGCGAGAAGGGGAAAAAACTTGTTTTCACGTGACAACATTCACTTTTATATTCCTTATTTATAGTACTTTCTTTACCAAAAAAGGGAAACCACCATTCGATTCCAAATTTTGCATTTAACCCTTCCTGGAAACGTGAAAATCCCGTGCACAAACAGAACACTTAATAATTTAGCAAATAGTTAACTGAAACTTTTAATCTTCAATAGTAATGCGTTAACAGGACCAATTTTTTAATTTAACAGCATAAAAATAAGTTTGGAATGTCGGAGAGAGAAAATATTAAGGGCAGATATGTAGACGCAATCATCTGACGATCGTATCCTTCCGGTTAAGGGTTAAAAATGAGCCCAAAAATGTGTCAGAAAGTTTCGTGTTTTTTAAAGAAAACAATATTTTTTTTTATAACTGCCTTAAATATGTAGTTAAAAATTAGCTACTGAGTAAAAAATTCAAATCATAGCAAGTAATAATTTTTCACAAATGTATCTAAAATGTTTCATTTTACCAGAATATTAACATAAAAATTATTTCTATCAAAATGTCGTAATATTTAAATAGTTTCATTGATGAAAAATGTGGAAATACGTATTAGAGATGAGAGAGAAAGTCTTCATCCATAGACTCGTATACGGGGGGGGGGGGGGGGGTGCCAATCCAGTAGACACCCGCCTCCTCCCTAAAATATAGGCAGGCGGTTTAAAAAAACTACCGAAATCTCTCCTATGTTTGTATATAAGGTATCTTAAAAATTTTTGCCTGAAAAGTCGTTTGTCATCACAAACTTCTAAAGGAAATATTCGCGTTATTTAACCTTTCTATGGGCAAGGCGTTTTTGCCAGGGCTTAATTTGCGCCGGAGGTTCCGGTACTTCTCTGTTTTTAGTAAAGATTTAAATATTGGTAGTAAATCACCGGAGCTCATAAATACAGGGCTCCAGCGACCATCTCCGGAAGCCAAACCAAAGCCTAAATTGTCCTTTCCTTTCTCCAAGCGTTTTGTGTTCTTTTTTATCAAAACACTTATACGTGGCGTAATGTATTGCACACGTAGGAAATGGAGATGAAACGGTTTTGAATTTTTATATAAATTTTTGAGTTTAGACTGACTCAAGCAGTGTTGCCAGTGGGCTACTTTTTTTAAATTCAGATTTCTTGATTGACACTACTTTTTTGAAACGGTAAAACTCACTTTGTTTTCGTCTTAATTAATATGTCATTAAATAAGGCACATTTTACCATTTCAAAAAATTGGTGCCAATCAAGAATCTGATTTTAAAAAAAGTAGCCCATCTGGCAACACTGGACTCAAACTCAATCTGTCTTACATTCAAAATTTTATTTATTCATATTTAGAAAAAAAATCTTTTCCTCCTTCAAAATTACGTATTATATTCTATTTCAAATCATTTTAATGTTATTTTGATCAGAATAAAGGGAAAACTGAAATCGCGTTTTTCTATTGTGATACTTTGATATGTTTCTATTGTGTGTCTATAGTGATATTTGCAAATTTATGGCGGCGACGTGTTGAAAAAGGCGCCACTCAAGAGACTGAACAATGAATTTGCGTTCAGTTCGAGTTTCCTTTGTGACTGTAGGATAATTTTTAATTGGCTGGTTTATTTTATTTTTTATTTAGATGTCTAACCTTAAAAGAATGTTTTCTCTTTTAGCTAACGAACTTTGAACTTGAACTTTGAAGAC
This sequence comes from Maratus speciosus, assembly GCA_963932465.1. NCBI lineage: Eukaryota > Metazoa > Arthropoda > Arachnida > Araneae > Salticidae > Maratus > Maratus speciosus. Next base: position 197,007,369 of record OZ010796.1, on the reverse strand, counting down.
CATCGAAGTGGTAATCTCTTTGGGGACTATAGCTACAATGGCTGCCGCCTCGAATGATCCTTTATTATACACAGAAATAATTACACAATTTTTACATCACAAATTCGACAACATACAAGGACGAGATACAAGGAAATTTACAGCACCAGAGAGATACATTTAACCCCTTGAAGGGCGCCGTTTGCAGTCTGCAAACGGTTAATTTTAATGCCGAAAATTTCAAATGGTACCAGTAATTTGTTAGTACAAGCTCGATCTCATAATAAGCGTGAAAAAAAAAAAAACTTTTGATTATTTTCAAATAAATTTGTTCGTATATTGCGGTGTGAATTAATTATTTGAACATAATCGGAGCAGAAAAGTCTTGCCCCTGAAAGGGTTAATGTAGCTAATGAGCACCAGCTTGAGTTTTTGTTAGTTTGAAGTTTTTGTCTCCTTTTAAGGCTGTTCTTAACTGCTCTGTTCAGTGTTGCCAGACGGGCTACTTTTATTTAATTGAGATTCTTGAATGGCACCACTTTTTTGAAATGGGAAAATGCGCCTTATTTAATGACATATTAATTAAGGCGAAAACAAAAGTAATTTTACCGTCTTAAAAAAGTGGTGGCAACCAAGAAATCTGAATTTAAAAAAGTAGCCCACTGGCAACAAACTCTGTTCAACAAGCGCGAAACGTTTTTACACATTTACAAATTCATTTTTTAACGCAAAGATATGAAATTGGAAAGCCTGGCCATGGAAGCCATTTGGAATGGAACTGTTTTTCCATTTTTTGATCCATTCATTACCTATTGATTTAGAAGCGTTTTGGATCACGTGACAAACCCGTTTTTCGCCCGCTTTTGAGTGCTTTTTTTTCCTTCGCGAGGAAATTCGGTTCAAAACGCCTACTTTGACCCTCTTTTCTGAAAGTTTTATTGCGTTTGCGAAAATTGGAAAAAACAGGTCGATGACATAGTTTCTGAACAACAACATTAGCTAGTTTCATGCATTTTCGAACAAAAATAAATTAAAACTTATGTCAAAAAGTTGCCCTTTTGGATTTGAGTACGAGTATAAAAATCAAATTACTGATTATTCTATTTATTTTGTACCATGAATGCTGCCCATGCTAAGGCTCTGCTCCGCACATTTACGAATTCACTTTCATTTGTAAGTAGATATAATTGCCATGCATTATTAGTCTGATAGAAAGCAATCGAGCAGTGTTTACTCTTTTTCTATAAAAGCCTGGAATCTTTCGATAACAGTGTCAAATTTTTAATTTATTCTGATTTTCAGGGACTTACCACAAACATTGTTATGCGGAAGGAATCGATTATAGTTTAAGACATGCACCTTTTATAGGAAATTCAATACTTTGTTCTTCAGCATATAAATATTAATTTCTGTAAATTTCATTAATTTTTTCATAAAAAATGTATTGCTGAGAACTATCCCTTTTTCGCGTTAACACTATTTCCGAATCATATTCCTTACCCTTTATCGCAGAATTCTGCAATTAATCAACATTAAAATTAGGCAAATATTACTGTTCGGAAGGAGTAACAGTGTATGCTGATAGATATATTTAAAATTTTGATTTTGGTAACGATGAAAAAAAAAAATGCTTTAAATTTTGCAAATAATGTATGAAATATAAATACGCCTATGGGAGTGACAGGGGAGGGGAGCAGGGGAAACGATGCAGTTATCAGTACCGGCAGTGCTGCAGAATATTAGGGCTCCGGTACTTTTTTTTTTGTTAGAAATCAAGCCCTGGTCTTTGCTCCACAAATATCCAAATGATTAATTCACACGGCAATTTACGGTTGGTTGATTGTTGACGGCCGATTACCTACACTAGGGATATAGGCCCGAGGCGGGAGTGCCCTTCTTGGGGGTCTTTCTAAGGGAACCTAACCCGTATTTACGCATGGAAATTCATGGCTCGAAGAAAACCACGAAAACTCCGAACGATTAGGCCGACGGGCGCGATTGGGTTAGAAACCAACCACCTCCCGTCTACCAGCTTCGAGAGCAGAACCTCTCAGCCACTGGTGGGGCCACGGCAATTTACGAACAAATTTAATTTAAAATAACCAAAAGCTTTTCTTCACGTATATTATAACATCGAAATTGTACTATAAAATTATTGGTGCTATATGGCAATTTGGGCATTAAAATTAATCGTTTGCAGGCTGCAAATGGCACCGCTGAAAAGGTTAATAAAAAAGACTGTGTCATTACAGAAATCAAATTTTCAATTATAAACTATTGGTAGCTCGGTAGCCCACGGACCACATGTTGAAGATCCCTAATTTATACTGTTTTAACCCTTAACCCTTCAACGCATTTTTTTTTATTTTGTTTCGAAACAGTTATATATGATTCTTAGAGGTATTACACAGGGAAAATAAGAAAATAAAAAAGAAAAGTGCACAGCTAAACTGGTGGCATTGAGCTCACAAGCTATTCACACTAATTGTATATTATACTCTTGTTTTATTGTATATTATACTCTTATTTTAAAGAATAATGTCCCTCAAAAAAGTAACTGAAAGGGAATTAGCCCCCGTTTCCCCCTTTATACTTAACCAATGAACCTCCAAATCTAATCAGGGAAGCTCCTTAACATAATAAACCGGTAGGGGACGTGGGGGATGGATGGGACATTTTCACAAAAATATTTTTTTTAATTTTTTTATTTAAGTTATTATCAATATTATATATCGCATTTCATACATTAGGTATCTGACAACATATATGAACAATATTTATTCTAGATTATGATTTATTCAGAAAAATATTATGAAATCAAAAAAACGTTCCTCACTGTCCCAATCATCCCCACTGCAGGAATGAATGAGACACGAATAGGGATGGATGGGACACAAAAATTTTCCTCCCTGTATTCCATTTTACCTAATTAAAATTGATAATTATAACCTTATATGTAATTATATTTGCAATATATGATTTTACAGCACGAATCGATATGTTTTTTCTTTCAATAACTTCTTTTATTGCAGTTTTAACTTTTAATGCAGACTTCGGCTGTCAATCTGTTCTTTTTCCCCACTTATGAGGCATTTTAGATTTGAAATGAAAGAGCAAAATGTCTTTTAAATATGGCATAGCTAATAATTTTCAATCATAACTTATGAATTAATATTAATTAAATGTATCTTAAAAACATGCAGATCGGAAATTATTGGGTCGATTGGAAAGTCGTGTCGTGTTGGGAAAATCAATTCGTACCGGAAAATTCTGTCCAGTAAATATTAGACATTAGATATTGGAGTCGGTGTCTAATAATTAAGCGATAGAATTTTCCGGTTAGAATGTGACATTCATCCCTATTTGAAATGTCCCAATCATCCCCATGATGCATGTATTCCCTTCTCAGCCATTTTGCCTCAAAAATTATTTTGTCACAATGGTTACTATTCATTCATTTTAATTATCGATATTGAGCCTTAAAATAAATAACTACAACATAGCTCATTTTTTTATATTGTACAAGATATTTCACATCTTCAAATGTAAAAAAAAACTTACTTTTAAGCAGAGATTTCAGAAAATGCAACTTTGAAGGAAAATGAAAACAGCAATGTGGTCCTATTTTTAGTTCTGAAGCACACTGTGGCAGAGCCTTATATGGGGATAGGAAGCCATTTAAAATAAATGTTTCTTGCTTGAAATATTGAGAATGTCCCATCCATCCCTTGTCCCATTCATCCCCTAGCTCCCCTGTATCTAATTTGGAGCAAATCGAATAATACTACAAAAAAACCCCATTTATCTAAATTAAGGGGTGGACTAGCCCCCCTTTATCCTTAACCAATGAATCCCCAAAACGAATCAGGGAAGCTCCTTAACATAATAAACCGGTATACCAAATTTGGAGCAAATCCAATAATTCTGCACGAAAAACCTGTTTATCTAAATTAAGAGGGGTGGACTATCCCCCTTTCCCCTTTTATCCTTAACCAATGAACCCCCAAAACAAATCAGGGAAGCTCTTTAACATAATAAACCGGTATACCAAATTCGGAGCAAATCGAATAATTGTGCATGAAAAACCCATTTATCTAAATTAAGAGGGGTGGGCTAACCCTCCTTTTCCCCCTTTATCCTTAACCAATGAACCCCCAAAACTAATCAGGGAAGTCCCTTAACATAATAAACAGGTATACCAAATTTGGAGCAAATCGAATAATTCTGCATGAAAAACCCATTTATCTGAATTAAGGGGGTGGACTAGCCCCCTTTCCCCCCTTTATTCTTAACCAATGAACCCCCTAAACTAATCAGGGAAGTTCCTTAACATAGTAAACTGGTATACCAAATTCGGAGCAAATCGAATAATTCTGCATGAAAATCAAAATTATCTGAATTAAGGTTGGTGGACTAGCCCCCCTTCTCCCCCTTTATTCTTAACCAATGAACCCCAAAAACTAATCAGGGAAGTTCCTTAACATAGTAAACCGGTATGCCAAATTCGGAGCAAATCGAATCATTCTGCATGAAAAACCCATTTAACTAAATTAAGAGGGGTGGACTAACCCCCTTTATCCTTAACCGATGAACCCCTAAAACTAATCAGGGAAGTTCCTTAACATAATAAGCCGGTATTCCAAATTTGGAGCAAATCGAATAATTCTGCCATTTATCTGAATTAAGGGGGGTTGGACTAACCCCTCTTTTCCCCCTTTATCCTTAAACAATGAACCCCCAAAACTAATCAGGGAAGTTACTTAACATAATGAACCGGTATCCCAAATTCGGAGCAAATCGAATCATTCTGCATGAAAAACCCATTTATCTGAATTAGGGGGTGTTGACTAACCCCTCTTTTCCCCCCTTTATCCTTAAACAATGAACTCCCAAAACTAATCAGGGAAGTTACTTAACATAATGAACCGGTATCCCAAATTCGGAGCAAATCGAATCATTCTGCATGAAAAACCCATTTATCTGAATTAAGGGGGGTTGACTAACCCCTCTTTTCCTCCTTTATCCTCAACCAATGAACTTCCAAAAATAATCAGGGAAGCGCCTTATCACAATGAACCTACAAATTTTTTTTAAGCAAATCGGATTTTTCTATCAAGAGTTATGCGTTACGTACGTACATACTTACATACATACATACAGAATGGGCGGGCACATTAGCTCTCAGGCTTTGATAGCCTGTGAGCTAAAAGATCAGAGATGCATTTTTCGTATAATATGTCAACCTTTTCTTATGTTGCACACCTGCAATAGAAGTAAAAAGTAAAATATTGCAAATTAGTAAATATTGTAATAAGTATGACTATTTTTATATAATTTTTTATTTTGTAAACCTTAACCCTTAATTGTATGAATTATTCTTTTAGAATTGTGTGTTTTTTATTCTTGTATTAAGGATTGTACACCAGAAAGTTTAAGATAGATTTTTAACTTTTTTTAGTAGCATATTTTTGTAATTTTTATAGCATTAATAATTCTATATAAATATAGTGGTTGGTCAGTTTATTTTTTAAAAGTGGAATGAAATGTGGTGCAGATATGCATCCCTGTGCATTTAACCCTTTCAGGTCCAAGCGATTGTGTTTCTGTAATGCTGATCTCGCACTGGAATTATAAAACAATTTTATTTCAAAATATGGAAAAGCAACATTAAAACTTTTTACCACGAAAGATAAAGAAGAAAAATTTAATTAAAAGTTTCTGGGCGAATCTTGATTAAAATTAGGTGGGATATAATATATCCCGCTGCCCCTCAAGGAGTTAAGGATTAATTTATATCTGGGAATATAATGATTTTGTTTCTTGCTAAATGTCACTTGTGTACGGATATATTTATTTTTTACTTGAAAGTGAAGTTAATTTATTTCTCCTATTTTTTCAACCCCACCAGTGGCTGAGAGGTTCTCTTACTACTGGTAGACTGGATATGCTGGGTTTAAATCCAATCGCGCTCGTCAGCCTAATCGTTTGGAGTTTACCGTGGTTTTCTCGAACCTACTGGTTAGGTCCCTTAGAAAGACCCACACGGAGGCACATCACTTCTGACCTATATTTCTCGTGAGATAATCGGCCATCATAAACAACAACAACACCTACTTTTTTAATGATTATAAAATACATTATTATCCCCCAAATTTTGTATAAAATTTACCGTTTATTTTAATTTAAAATTCACCGTTCCATCTGCTATTATTTTAATTTGAAATTCGTCATTTTATTTCGGACAGTAAAAAAAAGGCAATAAAATGCTTACAAATATAGGAATAAATAAAAAATATGTTATTTTCCCGATAGAGCAATCCGTAGCTCATGTGACCACCCAACTGAATGCCGAGCAATACTCTTCCGGGCTCCCGGGCAGTTTACTTGAAAGAAAGCCGTAACATATATCTTAACACAAACACAACAATTTATTTTAGGAGATAAACGAGGTGACTGGCAAAGGAACGGGTAGATTTAACTAAAGCTGATCTAAAATAATCTCTGATTCACTAAAAATGGAAGAAGGGATCAATTTAAAAAAGAGACTGACTACTTTTATACACTTAACTAAAATCAAAATTGGTACGAGTCGATTTTGTAGTTCGTTCACAGGGATAGTAAAATTTATTTAATTAGATTACGGTGACAAGGAAAAAATCGTCTCAAGTGCATTTGACTGATGTTACACCATTTCAAATATTACGAAATTTATATGCATCTATGACGTGCAATGAATGATGCATTCTGTATTTTACAGAGCGCAGAGAAATTATTATTGATTTATAGGGCCACACAAAGAATTTCGTTGGCCTACAAGTAAAAACTATTTGCAGCGTATTTTAACCCTTTCCGTCGCAGAGTAATTCTGTTCTTAATATAGAAAAATGATTTATTCACACCAGAATTTACAAACGAATTTCTTAGTAACTAAATAATTACTTTAATTCACTTTCATTCTAAATCCAAAAATTTTTCAAAATATTCTGGGGGCCCGGTTGAGAATTTCGATTTAAAATTAAGTGGTCACATTTCTGACCACCGCCCTTGAAAGGGTTAATTATATTACACCATTTCAAATATAATTAAACGCGTTATAACACGTAACTGAGTTTTAGTACTGGACACTTTCTGTAGAATCTAATGTGCATAGCCTTTATCTTTCATTTACAGGGACACATAAAACATTTCAGACGTTTTCAGTTGTGGTAGGTGTTTATAAGTTTAACTAGTTTCTTGCATATTACGTGGTGTGTTAAATGCTGTAAGTATACACAGGGCTACACAAATGTATTCGTGAGGCTCACTGAACGTCAGCGTGAATTGATTAAAGGTTGTTTTTAATTAAATTATGCATTTTCAAGCTGAACTGTATTTAGTATACTAACTGTGGAAGTGCAAGATGTGTTACTCGTCAATTTTGACGAGAGTAGTATCGTTGGAAATATTTCTTCGTAGGGAATAAAAAGCTCAAAGGAACTACGCGTCGCAAATTAGCTGTTTTCAAGATATCTAACAATTCATGTCACGCAGTTTGTTTATTTATTATAATGTATCCATGCTGTAACATATGTTATATCGTTAAATTTATAATTTTGGCGGTTCAATGGCTTCTGCCGTTGCCACCGAAACACCCAAGGCACACGTTAGTGTGATTACACGTTAGTGATGACGTCACGAGTTGTGACGTCATCACTAATCGACCGACTACTCACTAGTGTTGGAATTTCCACCGGAAAATTTTGAATAGCAATTTTATTTTATTTTATTTTTGGAATAGCTATCATCTTATAAAACAATAATAACTATTTAAACTTTCTGGTGAAAATTTTGAGTCCCCCAATAAAAAAATCAACCAGATGCGGTCATACTGAGGCATTCCGCATCTGGCTGAATTTTTATTTAGGTATTCCGAATTCTGAACAGTAAGTTTAAATAGTTATTATTTTTGTTATGAGATGATAGCTATTTCATAAATAAAATAAAATAAAATTACTATTCAAAATTTTCCGGTGGGAATTTCAACACTAGTGAGAAGTCGGTCGATTAGTGATGACGTCACAACTCGTGTCCTCAGGCCTTGTGTGTTTCGGTGGCAACGCTTCTGCGCAATTCTATATAGAAGTCCACAACCACCAGTGAACGCTACAAATGTGCAGCATCGACAAACGCACACACAGCGCACGAAATAATACATTTACACGGCTAACATTGGGAACTATTTTTAAATTCATCTCGCACCCCTTTCTCAACTAAAAATCTGTCAGAGGTACTTTGACAAGATGTGCAAGAGAAATGTGCTAAAAAATTAATTAAAAAAAAATAGTCACCCGTGGCAGTCCTGCATTTACAGCCATTAACTTCCCGTTGTTCGTTTCAAAGTTATTATTATTTTTTTTTTTTTGCGCATATAATTTATAAACCTATGTAACATAATTAAGTTAACAGGAAGCTATTTAACAACAAAAAATATAAATTTAACGATATGTGAAATATAACAGCATAAATACATTGTAATAAATAAACAAATTATGTGACATAAATTGTCGGATATCTCAAAAACGGCTGATTTTCGACGGGTTACAGTGAGTTTTTTACTCCCCATGACGAGATATTTCCAACAATACCACTCTCGTCCAAATCGGCGCGTAGTAAGACACTTCCCTAGTAAGAGAACGTTGTATGATGTACATAAAATCACGTACAGAGAGATGATATACAAAGAAATGGATACATGGCCACTAAATAATATGGGTGTAATGCGATCAAGATAATATTTGAGAATTTATCGTCTGCGCTCGGTAAAAAAAAGCTTAAAATTGATTTATTTATTTATAATTAAGTTCTAAACTTATGGGGCTACGCATATATAACGTTATCATTTTAGGGGGAAGGTGGGTCTGGCACATGATATCGTAAGATATCTCTAGGGGGAGGGGGGATTCGTCGTTTGATATCGTTATCATTTTTGATTCGACCAAAATTTTCCCTTGCTATTTGTAACTTGGTCTTTACATCAGAATAGTATGTTATCTGTTTTTAGACTGTTATCTATTTTTATGAAAGCACAAAGTTATTATTAAAATCATTTAATGATTATAAAATTATTTAATTCCAAACTATTGAATACCCTAACGTTTGGCATTGTTATTCTTTTGTAATACTTGTATGCATGTATAATCCGCTTTTCGACCACCGCCCCCTGAATACTAGGCCTGAGTGCTGACACAAAAATAGCGGCTGTCGAAGCGGATTTTAATGTACGGTCCCTTAAATTTTGACACCTGTATTTTATTAAAAATTTGTCTGACTTTTTTAATCTCAGAAAAGTAAAGCGCAAAAATCTTTTAAAAATTATTGATACGAATATTTAAGGGACCGTACACACGCTGAAAAAAATCCGCCTTCAGCAGCCGCCATTTTTGTGTCAGCGCTCAGGCCTAGTATTCAGGGGGTGGTGGTTCGACAAACGATATGCGAAGTATGTTTGAAATGATTTATAGTAAATAAAAGAGAAAGAATGTTTCAACCTGTTTTGTTGATAAGAAGTTCTGTCTGCACCGCCCCGTGCTGGGATAAGTGCAAGAAGACATTATTAGTTTTGAATGCATTATGTAACAAAAATCTATTATTAAATACTTTTAAAAGTAACTATTTCTTTTAACCCCTTGAGGGGCAAGCAATTACGTTTGCGAAATGCTGAATTCCCACCGGAATCTTTGAAAAATTATAGTTCAAAATAAGTAAAAGCAATTTTACGGCTTTTTTCTACCAAAGTTAGAAAAGTGAAATTTAATAAATTTTTTCTGGTGTAAAACTTCATTAATCGTAGGTGGTATATAATATATACCGGTGCCCCTCAAGGGGTTAAGGGTTATTTTGATATAAAGTTATTTGATAAATAATGTTTTACTTTATCGACTTCTCCTCATTTGCATCATTAAAGTAAGCGAAAAATAAATGTAACCATATTTGTATATCACTCCAAACAAAAGGAAAAAAATATTACACATTGATAACGATATCAATACGGTGTGTGTGGGGGGGGAGGAGGGGTCCGAGGGATGATAACGTATGATATCGTAAGGAGGGGAGCGGGTCCAAAATTACCAAAAAGTTGATAACTTTATATTTGTACAGCCCCTATCCAAATATTCGTAAACGATGCAATCTCTTCGGAAATACATCCGTGTGCATAATTTTTATAATTTTAACTCATCAGGATTCGAGTTATAAATAAGACTGTTAAGTTAAAGATAATATCCTTTCATATATTAACAAATTTTTATGCCTCGTTGTTCATTAGTTTAAAAAAAAAATTAAATCGAACGTATTTAAATCAACGACATTTAATATTATGTTAAATAATATATTTTATTTTTTTATAACTTAAAATAAAAACACATAAATAACTTATTTTTCTTTTTTGGAAAACGAAAGAGATGATTTCTATCAGAAAGAGAGTTTTCTTAACACTAGAACTACCAATGTTAAATATATACCTAGTTTTATCGCACCCGTCAAATTGACGGATTTTTTATCATGCCTTTCATTGTAACTTTTGACTTAGTTAATGTAAATAAAAGAAAATAATTTAACAAAATCAACATTTAATATAATAATTCATTAATTATTAACCCCTTCGGGACGGGAGCCTTTTACGAAATTTTTAATCTTTTGTCACCGTTTTTTAAAAACAGAAATTTGTGTCTTCTTGAATCGAGAAAATGCACTGATTAAATAAGGCAAATTTTTCAGTAAAATTTTACTGCTGAGGAAAAACAAGGATTCTGAGCGCTTCATGCGGCACGTATACGTGTCGCTCGTCCCCAACGGGTTAATAAAGAAAACAAACAAAAACAATTTCTATTTGAATTTATCGTATAGCACATTTGATAAGCCACGCCTTCTGGTATTCCGACGGATTGTAGGGTTCTTCTATTAGTGAGTGACATCGGCTGTCGGAAATCAAGCTGTGCATAACTTAATGGAAAGCAATTAGCCTTCCTACAATACTATTTTCCGAGATTGGTATTTTTACTGATTACACTTACAAGGAAGGTCTCCATACGGGCATATTCAGAAAAATCTGAAAAAATTACAGATTGTTCTTCTCATATGGATATATATGTTAATAAAAATTTTTTTGGTGGAACCTCGATAGAACGTTCGTAAAAAAATAATGAAAATTTCGTTTATTTGGCGATTTATCATCGGTTGGCGATGAAATGAAATTTCGAAAAATGCTTTTTTATGTCGAATACTCTTTAATATAAAAATGTTATGTTTCCCACTGAACTTGTTTAAATAAATTTAATGTAAATAACTTTAGTTTTGTCAGTTTTAGTTTGATTTAACTATAGTTTTGTCGTGTATAGATAATGTATATTTATAATGGAATTTAAATATCAAATTTATGAATTAAAACAAAATTAAAATAAATTAAAATTGTTTCAATATCTCAAGATTTAAGTACAATTGAGCACTGTCGAGTCGATTCAATTTTGTTGCTATGGAAACGACGATTTCTTTGATATTGAAATAAATAACTGATAAATGAATCTTGCCTTTATTTTGGAATACGCTTAAATATATGAAAGTATTTTTTATACATGAAATTGTTTTTAAAGTGATAAAATTAAATAACAAGCAACATACATATGTAATACGAAAAAATGTATTTATTAAACTCTCGCATTGTTTATGTTTAAATTCATTAAATACTTTTTACACCCATTCTAAAAATCAATTAACAAACAATTTTCAGGTGCATTAAAATCGTTTGCTTTTGGCGAGGAAAAGTACTGCTTGCCAAATCGCGTGACGCTTTTGTCTTTTCGCGCCAAATACTCGAAAGTATTTTATTTTTTTACAGACTTTCTACTGTAATTCCGCCGCTAAATTTGACTGATCCTTTATTACATACATACGTAGTTTAAATGGTATTTTTTTCAAAATATTCTGAGTATGCCCAGTAAGGAGACCTTCCTTGTTAGCACAGATTGCACTTTTCACCAAGAGCTTTATCACGTTAGAAGTAAAACTGATAATGATTGCGTCCTGATTACATTTACCAGTCAGACCATTTAGTTCTAAACGTAATCGTAATCGGAGCAAAATAGATCCCGTTATAACGGCTGACGAATACTTTTGATCATTCAACTTTGAAATTGCCAAAGCAATGCTGCACGGGCGGCTATTTTTCTATTCTATTTGCACCACTATTTTAAGAAAATAAATTTTGTAGTATCTCTTGCAAATGTTGTCAAACGGTATCTGAAAGATTTTTGTTTTGAAAAGTTGGTGCGTGGTAGACTTAAAAAAAGTCGCCTGTGGCAGCCCTGCCAAAGTCATCATTTTGACGGGTCTTGATATGAATAGGTATAGGCATAGCTGCCAACACTTTCGCTTTTTTGTGCCACAAAATTTTAATAGAAATTTTTGCCTTAATTAATCGGCAGATTAGGGAGATTTAAAAAGATAAAATTTACTATAAAATTTTTGTGGCGCGAAAAAGCGTAAGACGTTGGCAGCTATGGAATAGGTCATACTGATTATGGAAATTAAAGTGGGTGAGTGGAAATTGAATAGGAATATTTAACTATTCTTATATTTCATTAAAAGTCGTATCATAAAATTCTAGAACAATACATAAATCATATAATTTTTTTTAGCTTGAAATTTGAAAACCGTCAAAATGACGGTCTTCGCAGTTCTAGTGTTAACACTAGAACCGCCATTAGGGGTCATTTTGACCCTTAGCAAATTGATAATAGTTGATTCGTACCAGAATTTTTTCATAATATATATTAAATGTAAGTAGCACAAAAATAGGCTAATTAAATAAGTGAAATAGTTTTAAATAAACATTCTGGTGTGAAATACTTTTCATAAAACTTGAGTAAAATTGCCGGCTGTTCTAGTATTAAAATTCCTAAACTACAGCAATTAGATGGCCAACATTTCGTCATTATTACGAAAAATGTTAGTTCTAAAAAGAATTGTTTTTATTTAAATAATTAGCTATGATAAATAAATTAAATAATCACGAATAAAAATTAACCCTTTCGTGAGCGGAGGTATATATATGTCCCATTTAATTTAAATTACCAAATGCAAGAATGGCAACAGAAATTTTAGAGAAAATTTTACATTTATAATGTATGTGAAGAAAAAGCTTTTACTTATTATGAAACAAATTTGTCGTAAAATCTGGAGTCATTCACTCATTTCAATATTTTAGCAACCGAAGTATGTTGCCCATGACAGGGTTAATATATTAGGTTGAGAAAAAAGTTCTGGGAAATTTTTAATATAATAGTTACAAGAATTTGTATCATATATAGGAGTACTAGTGATATATTTATGCGAGTTCAGGAACTTTGGCTCCAAAATGCCTATTGAACAAGTATGATTTGCATGTGTTGACCCGGCATTATTAGAGAAAAAGCCTAACGATTCTGAAAGCCGTCGGTAAGATTAGTGAGGATGAATGTGCTGGTAACGGTAACAAACTTAGCCAGCAAATTCGGAATCTGGCAGAACGGTGGCAGAAAGTCGTGGACTATGATGGTCTCTATTTTAACACTAGAACGGCGGGAATTTTTACTCAAGTTTTAAAAAAATATTTCACATCAGAATTTGTACTTAAAACTATTTAACTTATTTATTTAAGTTATTTTCGTGCAGCTTATATTAATCTTATATTATAAAACAATTTCTGGTTCGAATCGACATGTATTCATTCGGGAAGGGTCAAAATGACCCCTCGCCGCCGTTCTAGTGTTAAAGAAATATCCTTGTTGCTTTTGTTGTTAATTTGCGCATAACAACGCAATTTTCACAAATTTCCCAGAGCATTTTGTTCAACCTAGTAATATTCTATATTCTCAACAAATAAAGAATACAAACAAATGAAATGGTTACGTTTGCGTTTCCGCAGTTATTGTATAGATACGGTGTTGCAGTGGGCTACTTTTTTTAAATTCAGATTTCTTGATGGGCACCACTTTTCTGAAATAGCAAAAATCCTATTGCTTTCGCCTTAATTATAATATGTCATTGAATAAGGTGAATTTTAATATTTAAAAAAAAAATAAAACGGTGCCAATCAAGGAATCTGAATTTTAAAAAAGTAGCCCACTGGCAACACTGTATAGATATAAGATCGAAAAGGTTACCCATAACGAAGGAAAACTGTTAGTCATCGTGCTCTAGTTCAACCCCGTCCGCTAGGTGGCGTATGACCTTGATTGACGTGGCCTCGCTGTTAATCTTACGGCTACCTCTCCCATTTAAGATTGGACGCTTTCTTTGTATCCTCCTTTGTTCTAGACAGAGGTTTCCTAGACTGCATTCCCAATTTTGTGGATCAGTAAATATCTTCCAATATACAGATTTTGTAATAAATGAATTCTAACCTAAAACAAATATGGACAACATGTTAAAAATACATTTTCTGTAAGGTAATAGCAACACAGTTAAATAATGATTTTTTATTAAATATAAACGAGAATTATTTTTTCCGACAGTTGATGTTTTAAGAGGACCGGGTAAGCTCTATCTCGGCCATGTTAAAATACACCAACTTTATGTATCTTTTTCTCAGAAATGTTGAAAGACAGAGGTCTAGATTTTGTAGAGTAGTTTGAATAACATGCTTTAGGTATTTTAACAGTAGTCCAGGCAATAGAGACCGTATAGGAACTCTACCTAGCAAAATTAATGGTAGTACTGTAAATCGGCTTTCTAGATGTTTTTTGGATCGCTGAATCCGAATTTGTAACTTCCCACCAAAATTTCCTCCGGCAACCCCCCAAATTTGGTAAAAAGCCCCACAAAAAAGGTTTTTTATTAAAAAATTCAATTTTTTTATTGTTTTAGGGGAAAAGTAGCAAAAAATTCAGAAATTAGACAAAATTTGCAACAAATTAGATATATGACATTATGACTTAGGATGAAGGGGAAGGGGGGATCTGCCTCGGAACATGCGCCGCAGTGCTGCGTGGACTAAGTTGCGCAATTCCACTTAACCACTCACACGTTTACATTAGCCCTCCCATCTTCCCTCCGAACTTTCTCTATAAGGTTTACTTTAAGTTTTTTGGGTCGCTAAACCCGAGTTTTTAACTTACCCCCAAACTTTTCCCCCCCGAAAATCCCCCCAAATAGTTGTTTTTAACTTAAATTTCTTATTGATTTAGGCGGAAAACATTACGAAATTCAGAAACTAGACTAAATTTGCAACAAATAGGATATATGACATTAGGACGTAGGATAAACGGAGAGAGAGGGGGCTGAATCGGAACATTCCCCGCGCGCTTTTCTCAAAAATCTAATTTTTTCAAAAAATCAATTTTTCGGGGGGTGCCGGGTGAAATTTTGGTGGGAAGTTACAAATTCGGATTCAGCGACTCAAAAAACATAAAGTGAGTCGAAATTCAGAACTATTATTAATTTTGCCAAATAAAATCACCTATTGCCTGGACTTCATAATTTAGTGCACGTAGCGCCGCAGTGCATGTTCAGAGGCAGCCTTCACCCTCCCCGTTCATCCTAATTCATAATGTCATATATCCTATTTGTTGCAAATTTTGTCTAGTTTCTGAATTTCGTAATGCTTTTCCCTTAAACATTAAGAAATTTAAGTTAAAAACAACTATGTGAGAGGGGTTTCGGGGGGGGGGGGGGATTTTTTGGTGTAAGTTAAAAATTCGGATTCAGCGACCCAAAAATCTTAAAGTAAAGCTTATAGAGAAAGTTCGGAGGGGAGATGGGAGGGCGAATGTAAACGTGTGAGTGGTTAAGTGGAATTGCGCAACTTAGTTTACGCAGTACCGCGCGCATGTTCCGAGGCAGATGCCCCCTTCCCCTTCATTCTAAGTCATAATGTCATATATCTAATTTGTTGGGAATTTTGTCTACTTTCTGAATTTCTAGATACTTTTTCTCTAAAATAATAAAAAATTGATTTTTTTAATAAAAACCTTTTATTTTTATTTTTTTTTTTTTGGGGGGGGGGGGGCTTTTTACCAAAATTTGGGGAGGTTGCCGGGGGAAAGTTTGGTGGTAATTAATTTTGCTAGGTAAAATTCCCTATTGCCTGGACTACATACCATTTTCATTCTAAGAGAAACTGAAAATTAATTATTAATTATTTATTGAAATACATTTTTAAATTAGCATTTTTGGTATGATTTCACTGCCTAAAATAAATAATTCTCAACAAATCATTAAATCCCTGTATTAAAGTATGCGCTATAACATAATATAAGTATTTTGAAAAAAAGGAGCACAAACCTGAAAAATCGAAATTTTGAGAAAAAGTCAATTAACCATCTAGTTCATACTGTTGCCAATTGGCAACATATATAATTTCTCTCCTTATTGTTTATTTACCGTTGTCTCTTGACAACTTTATGCTTTACGTATTCATGTTGGTCCTATATTTAGATTTAGTTCATAAAAAGTATCATAGTTGGCAATAGTTGTTTATAAATTACAAATAAAAAGCAACTTTTAATACTTTCCATTTTGTTAGCCATAGTTGGATTTCTAACTCATATAAGAAATATTTAACATGCAAAATTTCATTTGGAAAAAATATTTCTGAAAATAATATACTTTTAAAAGTTATTTTAAATAATTTTCAGTTGTGTTTATTGGAACAACAATTGCTTGAACATGAATATACATTTGTTGACCTTTGGCAACACCATGAATTGAGTTCCGCTTTTGTAAACATTTTGAGCATTGTTTGTTTCACAACTGGTTCGCATGATATTTAATTTTTTTCCCTTTTATCACCATATGTCACCCTAACTCGATAAACGACTCTTATTAAATACAAAATCTTTTCAGTTTACTGTAAATCCAGGACCTGACTAATGAAGGGACATGCGGGCAGCTGCCCCGGGATTCCCGATTCGAGGGGTCCCCCCTAATGGCAGATATAAATTTTTTGTTAAACGAGAGCCAAATGAAAAAAAAAATGGCCATAATACATCTTTTTCAGATTTAAAGGAGCTCTATTTTCTTTCCTTTGTGCTTACGTATCCTTGCCCTCCTGAAGGTACCAGTTACATCATCAAAAAAAGCCAATGATTAAAATTTTATATTAACAACTTAGTAGTCCATTGTTTTCAGCTGTATGAAACTTCTAAACATGTCAGGAAGGATAAAATTGATCACTGGCAACAACACTTAGATAAAAAACAACGGTGTAAAGTTCTGGGCTGTAGTGAAGTGCTCTTAGGAAGAATGAAAAAATCCAACACTTTTTTTTAATGTTTAATATACAAACATTTTAATATATAAACATCGTTGAAAAGTTAAAAGTTTAAAATATTTAATGATATAAAAAAGTAAAAATCGATTTTTCGGATGAATTTCGCTTACCCAGTCCCCTTAAAGGACTTGTTAATTAATACTAATAATCTTAAACATAAAAATTGGGTCAGTGAATACAAAGTTCTTTATAAGAACTGAGCGATCAAAACTGAATCATCAAACTTTTCCATAATATGTATCGGAAGCATAAGGAAAGGTCATCCTTACAAACAAATTCTCCTGTTAATGATGCCATTAATTTTCTTCCTGGTATATTTTTTCGAAACGCCTATCAGACAAATTCGTACGTATTTGTACACCAATCAGTTTGCTGAAGCTTCTGCTGATTAGCAAAGAAAAAATTCCTTACTTGTGCGGTAAAAAAGGGCGAACATTTGTTGATATTAACAATTTTCGGCCAAATGTTTCAAGGCCTCCTAGATTAAATTTTTGTGTAGTATGGAGGGCATAAACAGTATTTAAAGCTGAGCCGCATTTTTGTTTTATCCTAATGAACATCAGCTGCTCAATTTGGTGTTATTAAATTCCATGGTTGCCAAGATATAACTACCACGCACATTGTGAACAGCGCAACATAGCAGCATCAACTTTTAAGCGATATATATAAAAAACAAATAAGCGCCAATCTATATCAAGTTACAACAAATTATGAAGTCTCATGAAATTAACCTTCCGTCTACCAGACGGGTCCATTGGACCCGACATGTACATTCAAAATATTTATTCAAACCAGAAATTTCTTCAAAACAAACTAAATGTATAAATCAGACAATAATAAGTTAAATAAACAAATTAAATAGTTTTAAGTAAAAATTCTGGTGTAGAATGTTTTTATAAAACTTGAGTAAAATTTCCGGTAGTTCTAGGGTTAAGTGATTTAGCTCTGAACTTGCAGCGCGAAATATTTGAACACGTTCACGCCGGCGCGGTGGGTCACACTCGACTGTCTCACAGCTGCCAAATCTCTGGCTTTTTTGATACCAGTATTTTAAAACAGAAAATGTTTTTTTATTTAAATAGAACAATTGTGCGATTTTAAAGGAACAATATTTTCTCTAAAATAACAGTGGTGTGCAAAAAGCCGGAGACTTGATAACTCTGAAACAGTCGAGTGTGACCCACTGCGCCGGCGTGAACGTGTTAAACTGACACAAATATCACTATAAAAAAAAGCTACCAAATTCACAGAAAAAAAAAACTATCGATTTTGCAGCCAGTAGAAAACTGTTTATTTTACAGAAAATATCCGTAATTTCTCTTTAAAACACTTTTTTCTGAAACAGATATAGATCTTTTCTCTAAAAATTACAAAATCCACATTTTTTACAGAAAAAAACTGTTTTTCTTTAAAACAGTTTTTTCCGTAAACATTACAGATTTTTTTTTTTTTTACTGTGTACAGGGTTTTAGCACTGGTACAGTTTTCCCAATACCAGTAATTGCTAAGAATATTCTTCGAGGTAGGTTTCTACAAAATTTACAAGAAATTTTTAAAAAGAAGCTTTCTTGTATGAAAAAAGTGGTTTCAAGAAACGGAATGCTGGAGCCCTGCGCTCTTTTGTACCACAAAATTTTTATAGTAAATTTTACTCTTTTAAATCGCCGTAATCTGCCAATTAAATAAAATAATAATTTCTATTAAATTTTTGTGGCACAAAAAGTCGGAATAGTTGACAGCTATGCATGCACAAAAATACATCGGTTCAGAGATAGCCATATCTTATTCAAATCATTACAAAACATGTAAATCCACAAAAGGAAAAATAGAAAGAGGACTCTTCCTTCAAATATACTTCTGTATTCCTATGAATATAAAAGCGAAAATACTACTTATTCAAAGTATTAGAAAAAGGTAAATTAAAATACTTGTGTACGTTTTTAAGCATAGGTAAGTTGCATAATGTCTCAAAAAAAAATTATAATTTTGACAGAGAGAAAGATTAAAATACGAAATTTTAAAATTCCTCTCCACGTGCCAAAAATAAGTTTTATGGAAATATTTAAAAATATTTTCACGTTTTAATAAACTCCAAATAGCTGCATTTTTACAAAAGGACAGCAAGCCACATTTAACTGTTCTTTTATGCAAAAATACACCCGTTCTGATATTTCAGAGACCTATTCCATGCATGACTTCAAATTCCCATTCTGTGCATGATTATTTTGAAACTTTTATATTCACAATCCGAGAGAATTTTAACAGAAGTGAACGGCAGAGCAGAAAATTACTTTTAGAAAAAAATAGTTGAAAAGAAGCAAAAATAATATTTTCGTCTGAAAGTTTCATATTCTGAGTTTAAAATCTTGATGTGTTTCTAGCTTTTATAATAAAATATATTATTTGCAATTCAGAAAGATTTGGAGTCAGTTTTCAAGCAAAGATCGTGTGTTGAATGGTAAACGAATGTAGAGAAATTCCATTTTGGCTTTCAAAAGATGCAAAAGCTGCGATATCATTTTTATATAGTTGGATAGGGCTCTCTTCTGAAATTAAGGAAACAAACTGCGCCATGTACCTTAACCTTTTATCTCATGACAGTACTTATAAGTACCACTCACTTTAAACTTTCATCCCGTAGTGAATATTACTAATATTCTAATGGTACTTTGCAAAAACACTTTTTTAACTCCACTTTATCCGGATACATGGCAGCAGTATTTCTAGGTTTGTTATTTTAGCGAGGAATGAGGCTATCTTTGACACATACGATGGATTTTGTGCCGACATTTTGTAGAGATCGCCACGCTCGTTTTTTTTATTGCTGCAAACACAGTAAAGGATATAAGATAAGCGTTGTATTTTTTTATGTGCTAATTATGATGTTAGAATACAGTTTGACTAGCTATTTTAGGTGAACCTGTATATGTATTTGATTTAACAGTTGAATTACTCGGTGGTACTTATAAGTACCGTCAGTACACTGAGTGTTGGAGAAAAACTTCTTGTTTACTTTTCGTCTGCATAGTTATCCATCGTTTTCATCTGCTTTAAAATGTAATTAATATTTTAGTGTAGTAACGTATTTCTTTTCTGTTTCCTTGTTATTTTTTATAGGAAATTGAAAAAGTTGTTGCACCGGCTCGTGTTTGCTATGCTAGAAATGACATATGTAAATTCATATATTGCATATGTGGAGATGCGAGAGAACATGTTGTACCTGGAATATAGACGTCGCATAAATAAAGGACTGCTAACAAGAACAAAACTACAAAAAAAAAAAAAAAAAAAAAAAAAAAAAAACAATAGTTTTTTTTAACCCTTTCAGGGGCAAAGGATTTTCAATTCTAAAGTGTTGAAACAAATGATTGGCACCGGAATTTGCCAAAAGATTTATTTATATGTGCGAAAAAGGGGCCTATATTTCACATTCTTATTAAATCGAAATTTTTTTCTGGTGCCATTTGAAATACCTTGTAGGTTTTCTGTTACGATATATTAGTCATAGTGTACTGACGGTACTTTAAAGTACCAATTTAATTAATTACCTCTAAATAATTAAATTTCTCACAGGTGAATATTTTTTTATGTTTATCCTTTAATTTTCATTGTAGTAACTGAAAAAAATATTACATGAAAAAACTTGCTGTAGATCATAATGCAGTAGATAAAGGGTAAAAAATGTAACACTAATACCGCCGGCTATTTTACTCAAATTTTATAAAAACTGTTTTACACCAGAATTTTTATTTTGAACTATTGTACTTATTTAATTAGCCTATTTTTGGTCTGACTACATTTAACAAACCTTAAGAAAACATTTCTGGTTCCAATCGACTATTATCAATTTGGCAGGGGTGAAAGTGACCCCTAATGGCTGTTTTAGTGTTAAATAAGTTTAATTATACATACGTAATGCTCCAAAATTTTATCTAAGTTTCTACATATTATATCCCTTTAACACTAGAACCGCCATAGCGGTCATTTTGACCGGTACCAAATAAAAATATTTCGATTCGAACCAGAAATTTCTTTCTAAAGTAAGTTAAATATGCATCACAGAGAAATAAGTTAAATAAATAAGTTAAATTGTTTTAAATAAAAATTCTGGTGTAAAATATTTTTTCAACACTTGAGTAAAACTTCCGGCGGTTCTAGTGTTAAGACCTAATCTACACAATTATGTAGGTGATTCTAAAGAAAAAGAAAAAAAATATTTATCTTTTTTTGTGCATCTTAAAGTCGAGCTTGCACCCACAAAATTGCGTCGATCCTTCCTTCTCATAACCTGACACCCAGTAATTTTTAAAATGTTTTTTCAATCATATATTACTCTAAAACTTTGAGGAAGTCCCCAAAACTTTTCATTTATAACAAAAACTTCCGATCTTAAAGGGTTATTAAGAAAACAATATGTATTATATTTTTAGAGTAAAAATTCCAATCGAAAAATGTTGTCTAGTTCCAAGGTGTCAAAGTGTGACCCGCCAGATACCACTAAAATCTTATAGTAATCATTGCTTTATCTAATCATTGAATTTGTGCTATTAAAGAAATCAATTACTTCTTTAAAAAATTACTGGTATCCTGCGGGCCACAGTTTGATACCCCTGGTTTAGAGAAAAGTTATTCATGAATAGTTTTGCTAGATGTCCCGCTTCAATCGGGGCTCTAAATGTCCAGAGCATTTGGAGCACCAATTTACGCGGGACACCTGGCGACACTACACTGTAAAAAAAAAAAAAAAAAAAAAAAAAACAGAGATTCTACTGGCAATCTAGACGCCAGTACTATTTTCGTATTTTTACGGGAAATTTCCCCCATAAATTACAGAAAAATTTCCGTTTTTCTGATTAAAAACGGAAAATTTTCTGTAATTTATGGTGAAAAATTTCCGTAAAAATACGGAAATAGTACCAATTTTTGTTACTTCCGGATCCATTCAATACATTTTAATCTCCTTTTTTCGCATGGAAGAAGCGAGAGGCCGAAAAAGCGAGCCTAGATATAGCGATTATTGCTTGCAGCGCCATCTATCGATGCTATTTGTAACTAAAAATGAGAATCGCAGCATAAAAACTTCTGACATTTTACATAACACTCCTGCAATAATTTTTTTAATATCTGTCACCGTATGCAAGTTATGGAATTTTAAATTCCATCTGTCATTTTTGGGACACCCGGTACATGAGTACGATAATTTCGCGCGTATCGGCCGCACCTCAGATAATTCGATTTCCTACCAGAATTTATTTTAAATAAAATGTGACTTGCTTCTGCTTAGAACTTAATTGACTTATTTTTTTTCAATAAAATTTCCGGTTTGAAAAAGACTTAACAAAGCCGCGGCGGATACGCGAGAAGTTACGGTATCTTGAAAATATTTCTTTCGTTAATTCCACCCACCTCTGAATACTAGGCCTGCACGCTTACGCAAAAATGGCGGATGTCGTAGGCAAGCTTTTTACAGCGTTTGCATGGTACCTTAAATTTAAACAAAATAAAATTCTAATAAAATATTCATCTCTTTATTTAATCGCAAAAATATAAAGCAAAGACCAGGGCCTGATTACCAACGGAGCAAATTTCCACTAGTAAATTTTAATAGAAATTTTGCTTTACCTAAACCCATTATTCATGGAGAACTTAAGTCATGAATAAGGCAAAATTTTCTATTCGTTTTTACTGGTGGAAATTTACCCTTTGGTAAACAGACCCAGGCAAAAAATGACTTTAGAAACTACTGGTAATACACGGGATCTGATTAATTCAGGGTCATGCGGGGCAGCTGCCTCGGGACCCACGGTTTGAGGGTCCCCCAAGGGCAGATAAAAGTTTTTCGTTAAAGAGGCGACAAATGATAAAAAATGGCCAAAATTGACCAAATTCTTTTCAGATTGAAGGGAGCTCTCTTCTCGCCCCTCCTTTGCTTCCGATCCTCAACCCCCCCCCCCCCCTGAAAGTAAAAGTTACATCATCAGAAAAGCTAATGATTAAAATTTTATAGTGACAACTTAGTAGTCCATTGTTTTCAGCTTACTGTAATTTTTGGCCTATAATCCGCAGATCAAACAATTATATTCCAACCCACAAATCTTATTACATAAAATGTAACTTATTAAATAGCGGTAAATATTTAACTTCAATTATTAAATAGAATTTCTGGGCAAAAACATGAATGTTTGATCTAAGGATTATAGGCCGAAAATTACGGTAAGCATTTGTCCGAACCATGGCAACTAGCATTATGGAAAATATGTGTACCTCTGTAAGAGAAGGGCAGCATGCTCGCAGCGCATGTTGCCCTTATATTCAAATTCAAGTTTTGTCCTTAATACAGCACAGATCCTAAGTGAGTAAACCTTCTTCCTCATCCAACCCAATCGCGCCCGTCGGCCTAATCGTTCGGAGATTTTAGTGGCTTTCTTCGAACCTTGGATTTCCTTGCGTAAATACGGGTTAGGTTCCCTTAGAAAGACCCCCCACGGATAATCGGCCACTTGATAACTGGTCGTCATAAAACAACACCAACACTTGTACCTCATCCAAAACTTGATAATAACTGCCTGGACATATGTGAAAATAAAAAATATCTTGGCAATAATGACATGCTATTATTATTAAATGCATGCCACTACTTTCTTTTCCATATGATGGAATCGCCCAAATGCATGTTGACTGAATACAAATTTTAAGTTAAGCAGAAAGTATTAACACAGATAACCAATAATGACTGAAAGAACAGTATTTACATTTTAATGGTTCACATTTATCCTTATATTCCTATAACCGTAAAAAAAGTGTATTCTATAGTTTCTTAAAGTTAACTTTCCTGTTCTGTGTATAGATGTAAATAGTACTTGGTATGAGTATACATAGAAGCTTTGTACCCTTCAAGGACTTTTTACCAGATCATTTATGAAGAAGGATTTGCCTTATTTATTTTTTAAAAAAATTTATCTTCTTATCTATCAATCTGTACTTTGGGAAATTTTTGGTACGGAAACACCTAAAATCCTTTGAATTCCTAGATGCGTATTATCCCTGATATACAATAGCTATGAAGATTAGTTTTAATCACTTCAGCACGATTCATGAAAAATTTCAAGAAATGGGAAAGCCCCCCCCCCCCCCCCCCTCCAGAATAATGTTTGCCCACAGTCCATGTCGGGCCTTGGTAATACATTTGAAAGAATAGCATAAATTCTGAAACAATCACATACAACAGCTTCTATTTTTATGTCATCGAGTAAGCCACCGTCCCCTGAATTCTAAGCCTGAGCGCTGACACAAAAAAAGGCCAACTTTCATAGGCGTATTTTTTTAACGTATGTACGGTACCCTAAATTTAGATACCAGTATTTTATAAAAGATTTCTTTGACTTGTTAAATCTTAGAAAAATAAAGCGGAAAAAAACATATAAAAATTACTGGTGCGGAAATTAAAGGGACCGTACTCACGCTGATAAAAATCCGCCTACGGCCGCCATTTTTGAGTCTGAGCTCAGACCTAGTATTCAGAGCATGGAACTATTAATAAAGAGGAACTGACATAACCTCAAAATAGTGAAGCTTCAACTGTAACCACTATCGCAGACGTTGTTTACCGCCGGTGGAAACTCCCACCAGTAGATTTATATAGAAATCTTCAACTTATTTAAACGCCTTATTATTACAAAATTTCAGCCATAAATAATGGTAGAAACATATTTTCATTTTTACTGGTAGGAGTTTATTTTGGCGGTAGTTAGGTCTTGCGTTTCCGTCATATTGTGACAACCAGAGAAACAAACTGACAGGGTAAACTGATACCAGTAAAAACAAATAGAAATTTTTACGATATTTTAGAGAAAAATTTCCATGAAAAAGACGACTTAAATACGACGAAATTTCCTATTTAATTTTACAGGTGGGACGTTTGTCCTCGCGGCAATCAGAAACGGAAGATCCGATTTAAAAAAAATCCGCCGCCATCTTGTGACAATCTCCTCAGTTACTTCACTCGCAACTGGTAGACAGTAGACTATATGTTACCCTCTCTTTATTCATAACTCCATTGTATTCAGAGAGCGCTGAGTAGGCCTAGTATTACGTGGGCTGTGACCGAATCCTACGTGCTCACATGAAATTTCGACTGCGGTAGACGAGTTTTTTTATCGTTTAAACGGTCCCTTGAATTTGAAAACCAATTATATATAAAAGTTCTCTACACCTTGTTTTACTGAGATAAAATAAGTCAAATATAACTTTTAGAATATAGTGGTGTCTATATTCAGGTGATCTTTGAAAAGTTTTAAAAAATCTACCTACGACAGCCGCCATTCTTGCGTAAGCGCGTAGGCCTAATATTTAGGGGGTTGTGATCGGGGCATTCTTACCCACCTGGATAGCGAGTGATCATGAAAACTTAACTCAACGCCACCGAAACAGCGTTCAGTAGAGCAAATTAATAGTCATTTGACACGTATGCTGAACTTTAACCTCCAATTTCTTAAACGCAAACAGGCTATTAAAAAAAAAATCTTTCACTAACACAGTGTTTTGAGTTCGCTATCATTTTTTTATTCAGACTTCCTAAATATAACCGCATTTTTGAAATAATATAATCCACCTTATTTTCACAGTAATAAATCTGTCACTATACAAAGCAAATCTCTCCTCCAAAACAGTGGTGGTAATCAAGCAATTTGAGTTATTAAAAACTAGCGTACTGGTAATACTGCACTACCATAGTTAGGGGTATGAAGTCTACAACATACTTTATTCGTTTGGGGGGCAAGCAATAATGTCTCTTTAATATTGAATTCTCATCGGAATAATCGAAATATTTTATTTTAAAGTAAGGAAAACAATTTCTCAATATTCCCCTCCCCAACAGAAAGTTAACCCTCTCGCTGCGCAAGTAATTCTTTGCGATGAGCGTCTTTTACAGAATTTTTAATCTTTTATCACCGGTTCTTTAACGCACAAATATTCGACTATCGTAATCGGGGAAAATGTCCTGATTAAATCAGACAAAGTTTTCGCTAAAAAATAACTGTTGGGAATAACCAAATAGTATTAATTAGACGGAAAAATGCATGGTCGAGCATATCTCGGGTTACGCAGCGAGAGGGTTAAAAGTATAAAATTTTGTTAAAAGTTTCTGGTGAGAATCTCACCGCCCGTCAAGTGGTTAAAATCATCAAAATTGGTGTGCACCATATTTGGAAAACGCCTCCTGAATACTAGGCCTGTGCGGTGACAGGAAAATGAGGGCTTTCCCCGAATTTTAAACACCAGCATTTTTTCAAAGTATGCCTTCCCTTAATCGTAAAAAAATAGGGTTGAGAAAACTTTAAAGAATTACTGGTATTCAAATTCAAATGACCGCACAAACGCTAAAAAAATCCGCCTACGACAGCTTTCATTTTTTTTTTTTTTTTTGTCAGCGTGCAGGCCTATTATTCAAAGGGCGGTACTTTAGCGGTCACCTTGTAAGTAGAAATCACATCTCTTTATTATCACAGTGTATACAGAATTCTTTTTTTGTTCCTACTACTATTTTCAAAATAATGTATTTCAGTAGCATATGTAAAATAAAATAAACGTGAAAATTATTAATTAAGGGTTCTGGTAGGAAAAATAAATGTTTCCCTATATAATGCGACTCCTGCTATTCACATGTTTAATCCATTAAGGACCGGCATGTTTTACATAAATTTTATTCAGTTCAGGCCACTTTTTGTTAAACACTTCCTTTTACTTTATGAATCATTGAAATGTGTTAATTAAACTAAGCAAATTTTACTTTTCCCTTTTACTGGCATCAAAAAATTTAAAAAAAATCACAAACATAATGTTGCAAAAGCGCAGCGCCAGTCTAATGCATTAAAAACAGAGAGTGTACACAAGGAAATGATTCTTTTTGTGAGCTTTACTTAGACTTCATTTTAAAATTTTTGATTCAATAAAATTTTCGGTTGAAAACATATTTATCTCGGACCAGACTCTGAAATAATTACGATACGTTTGAATCTATGTTGTAAGTGTATAGTGTCTTTTACCTAATGGTTTTTTTTTCACCCTTGCTCATACTTGTCAGCTTTTGAGCGCACATGAGGTAAAAGGAGTTTTGGATTCCAGTACTTTCGACACAAAATGTCTTCAATGACCATGATAGCAGCATGATTATAAAAGGTCTTTGTTTCTTAAAATATTCATTATCAGCATACAAGTCTTGGATGCATTAGAATGCATTTCAGCATATTCAGTAACAGTGATAATTTTGCGTATGGATTAAGTTTTGTAAAAGTATATGCGTATTAACGTATTTTTAAAACCTTTTCTCTTATTCAGCTAACCAATATTTTAACGCAAATCATAAATTTTTTAGATCATTAAAGTTTTACGTAATGTCTAGATATTTGAAATAGGGGTAAAAATCTACAGATTTTTAAGCCAAATCATTATTGTTATTTTCTAGGGGTATTAAAAATTTATCCCTGTTAGGAAAAGTTTTATTACCATATTTTATTAGAAATATGTGAAAATATGTGATAAATATTGGTTTTTACTTTCATATTATTTCAAACTAAGATAGACAGCCCGGTAATAATCAAGATTTTTAAAAATATAATAATGATAATGTCTTGAAAACTATAAAGAATGTCAAAGCTTGTAAAATTTACATTTTGTATTAACTTCTTTCGCAAAAAAATATTTAACATTAGTGGAGATCGAACGTCGAGAGTGGCGCGTTTTCCATTTTTAAATAGTATAATATTATGTTTGCTTTGTTAGAAAGGTATGCACATAAAACTTGGAAATCTTGTCAAAAGAAATTCACAGAATCATATGTATTTATATTATCATACATGTGGAAGCTATAGCAAGATTGAAATATCAGATTCTGTAATCTAAAGTAAAAATATATATATATATATATATTTAATCAGTTAAAATATATTTTTAAAGAAAATGTACTTTTTCTGCAAAATATTTCCTCTAAAGAAGAATTTATTTGGAAGTCTAAATTTATTCTACAACATTTGTAATTCAACGAAAAATTATTTCAAAGAAACTTTAGTCCATGGATATGTAGGACTTCGGAAGACTTAAACTGGTTAACTTTATTTCATCTTAAATTCTTCATAATAAACTTGAAGTTTACTCTTAAGCTTTGAAAACTTTGGGACTAAAGAATGTAAAATTTGGTATTTTAACTTATTTTCAAAAGATTCTCGGTGCAGTTAAAAATACTTGTCCATATTATGGATTCATTGGAGAAGTTTTCGTGAAAATGTAGAATGTCACCTAAATAATGAAAGTACATCCCTTCTTTGAGAATTTGCAAACTTTAAAATTTATTGAACGCATAGCCACCATGTTTTACGCTTTTTCGTTACCATTAAAATTTAACAGAAATTCAAGTATTATTTAAATGGTATTTTTCTTTGCTTAAATAAGACAAAGTTTACTGTTAAATTTTAGAGGTGAGAAAAAGTGTAAATGTTTGCAGCTACCTGAATGAAAAAGATGAGCCAAATTTCTTTTATAAATATCGTCTACTAAACTGGAAAAATAATATTTAACGAAATAGAACCCGAGACTCCAGCGTTCAGGGCTGCCACAAGCAACTATTTTTAATTCTAATTCACACCACTTTTCCAATAGAAAAATCATTTACATATGCTTTGACAACATTTACAAGGGAAATATACTACAAAACGTATTTTTTAAAAATAGTGATGCGAGCGGAATATAAAAATAGTCGCCTGTGGCAGCCCTGCATAGTGTTACATATTGACATTAAACCCTTAACACTACAACTACCGTAAGTAGTCATTTTGACGGCTTCCATATGAATATGCTTCACTTCAAACCATAAATTTGATTATGAAATAAGTTTAAAAGATACAAAAAAAGAAAAACGTTGAATAATAATGTTAAACTGTTTTAAATAAAAATCCTGGTATGAAATATCTTTATAAACCTTGACTCAAATTTCCGGTAGTTCTAGTGTTAATTCCCGCTCCCGTGATTTTCACGGGCTGTGTCTTTTACTCAGATTGTTTGATTCCCACCAGTTTTAAAAAATAGTGTAATTGGCTGTATTACGCTATCATTTTACCTGTCATTAGGTAAGGTGAATGTTTCTTTTACAAAAAAGTGGTACCAATCAGCAATTTGAATTTTTAAACCGTAATTTAATGCGACCGTTAAGAGGTTAATCCTAGTATTAAACGTTTGTTGCGTACTTAATAAATTATGTCTGGACGTCCTTTTCCTCTATGTTACCTTTGAAGAAAATAAAATATATATACAGGGTGGTTCAAATTAAAGTATCCCTGCTTGGGACGCTCTAGCGAGAGAAGCAGTGGATGTACCGTCTTCATATTTAGAGGATATACTTATCAGACCATGGGAAACTGATTGGTGCAAAATATTTTTTAGTTCAAACAAAGGCCGCTAGAGGAAAATGAGGCGCTGCGATCGGTTTGAAAAAAGTAATATGACCAAGGATGTAAACATCTAGGTGCCAATAAGCCGATTTTCACCGAAAAATTTTATTAGTATTATTCGTTTAAATTTTATTAGTATATGCTCCGATTATCTTTGTTAGTATTCTTATTCGGCGAAGAATACTAAAAAAATTAGTGGTGGGAATTTATTTTTAAATGTTAATTACCGACACCTTGTATTCTTTGCTTATTTGTTTCGCTACATTTTCCTTACCTTAAGCCGATCGCAGCGCCACATTTTCCCCTAGCGTCCTTTGTTTGAACTATTTTTTTTTTTTTGCACTAATCAGTTTCCCATGGTCTGATATGTATATCCTCCAAATATGAAGACGTTACATCCACTGCTTCTCTTACTAGAGCGTCCCAAACAGGGATACTTTAATTTGAACCACCCTGTATATCAAGAAAAAAAAATCGCGTTTTTCTCGAATCAGCTATTTTTAGAACCGCAGAAATGACAAACAAATTGCGAAAAATATCCGAATAGTTATGGTATATCTACCTACTAACTCTTTTTATTGCAGTGAATGGAGAGAAGAAAATAAAGCAAAATATTACTTATACTTGCACAAGAATTTCAACATTTGATTCAGGTGGGAACAAAACAGGAGAAACAGACAGAAATATATATATACAGGTGTTCCTAAAATGACTGATGGATTTTAAAATTAAATAACTTCCAAACGGTGACAGATATTAAAAAAATTCTTGCAGGAGTGTTATGTATGATGTTAGAAGTTTTTGTAGTTTAATTAATGATTTTAGTTTGAATTTCAAACAATAGGTGGCGCTGAGAGCAATAGGCACTCAATCCAGACCCGATTTTTGGTACTTCGGGATCCA
Source organism: Maratus speciosus (assembly GCA_963932465.1). Taxonomy (NCBI): domain Eukaryota; kingdom Metazoa; phylum Arthropoda; class Arachnida; order Araneae; family Salticidae; genus Maratus; species Maratus speciosus. The sequence continues at coordinate 196,976,760 of OZ010796.1, read as the reverse complement.
TTCAGTACATTTTAATCTCCTTTTATCGCATGGAAGAAGAGAGAGGCCGAAAAATCAAGCATGGATTTAGCGGGCTATTGCTTTCAGCGCCATCTATCGATGCTATATATAACTAAAACTGAGAATCGCAGCATAAAAACTCCTGGCATCATACATAACAATCCTGCAAGAATTTTTTTAATATCTGCCACCATTTGCAAGTTATGGAATTTTAAAACCCATCAGTCATTTTTGGGACACCCGGTATATATATATATATATATATATATATATATATGTATATATTATAATGTGGCGTAGAGTAGGGATGCACAAACCTTTTGCCTGAAAGTCGTTAAACACCACATTTTAACCCGTTAATTTTCGCTCCCGTGATATTCACGGGCTGTGTCTTTTATTCAGATATTTTTTCATTCCCACCAGTTTAATAAAATAGTGTAATTGACTTTATTATGGCATCATTTTACCTGTGATTAAATAAGATGAATATTTCTTTTTCAAAAAAGTGGCGCCAATAAGCAATTTGAAATTTTAAACCTTAATTTAAAGCGGCCGTTAAGGGGTTAATAAAAAAATTCTTAGCCTTATTTAATCGTTAAGTTTCTGTCACCTACTTCACAGGGGAGAAATATGATATTAGGCTCACTGCTACCACTAATTTGTCCTTGTTTTTTGTACTATTTAATCACTGTGATTAATTAAGACAAAAATCATATATACATAGCTGCCAACTTGTACGGATTTTTCTTACCACTAAAATTTAATAGTAAAGTTTACCTAAAACAATCGCTGAAATCTGACGTTTTCTAACAATTAAACAAGTCAAAAATTTCTATTAAATTTTAGTGGTACAAAATTCCGTACAAGTTGGCAGCTATGTATATATTAAAACGCAAAGGTAAAAATTTAAGTAGCTGGAAATCGGCACATTTACGCATGCGTCAACTCTTTTTCTAACTTCTTCCATTTAGAGGAGTGTAGCACGAGTTCTTTCTGGCGCAGCAGTCTAAAGCCGTAGTTTAAGGGTGTATTCCGATCCAAACTGCTAATTTTCTGATTCATTTTAAAATTCATTTTTGCTCCCAAACGCATCAAACTTGGAAATTCTCTTATTTAGAAACTATATAATGTGTGGTGCTTCTTAATTTTTTGATAAATGCAGAAAATACTGTAAAAAACGCTGTCAAAGTTGGCATTTTGAACCGAATTTTCCGAAGCGGGCGATCTGGGAATGAAAAAAATGGTCATACTGAGAAAATAATTGTTTAAAAATCAAATTCTAATTAATTGAGCTAAAAATGAAATCACACGGCATGTTAAACATGTCTTCAGAAATCGTCCCAGCAAGTTTCATGTTTTTACTTTTAAAAATGAGTCTGAAAATGTCTCAGAAAATTTCGAGCTGTTGAGGGTGGAAAAATATTTTTCGAATACACCCTTAAAGATCTGAATTTTTGCAGAGGATGCAGCCCAACGCCCGGCAAAATGATTTCCGTGCTATTTTTTACCGATATTTTATTTCAATAATGATATATTTTATTAGGAGGAGAAGTTATATGATTTTTATTTCGTTATTACTACTACTTGAATGCTTTATGATAAAATAGAATTTAACACTCAACGAAATATTTTAAAAAGAATAATTTTATTTTTAAAATGTTTAAGCTAAAATATTTTGCATGTCCCATTAATTAAATTGAGTTGATCTACAATTTTTGTTATATTTTCTGACCACTATCAAGAATATATATGTGTTTGTGTCAGAAAGAAAAATTTGCCATCTTTTCAGTAAAAAATAAAAAATAAAAGGGAAAGAAAGTAAAATATTTATATAAGAACTACAAGTTTTAAATTTAGGCTTTTAGAGAATGAGACTGATAAATATAAAATTCATTGCGGCAATCAGGGATGAGAATTCTCCGACCCAAATTTTCACCACTAAATTTTAACACTAGAAATACTGTGAGCCGCCATTTTGACTGCTACCATATGAATATATTTCGGTTCAAACCAGAAATTTGATTATGAAATAAGTTTAAAAGATACAAAGAAGAAAAACGTTAAATAATTAAGTTAAACTGTTTTTTTTTTTCTAACTTGACTCAAATTTCCGGTAGTTCTGGTGTTAACAGTATTTTTAGCTTTATTAAATCTCAGAATTTCTGTCATCAGATGCGGCGAGAAATACTATAAAAATTTGGTGTTAGCATTATGTCATTTCTCAATTTCATAGAATTCTCATCCCTGGGCAATTAATGGTAGTGTGGTTAAAAAAAGAAAAAAAAAACAAAATAAAAATAAATATTGTTATTTTTTCAAAAAGAAAAGGAGACCGTAGTAAGTAAAAATAAATGCTATACCCAATATTTTTTGGTAAATTTCTGATAAAAAGGAAGCATAATTTGTTGTAAATTATGAACTTCAAATTCTTTCACTTCCTTGACTAGGTTAGACTTACAGCACCATCTATCACCTTAAAGTCGGGGTATCAAACTGTGGCCCGCCAGATACCACTAATTTTTAACAGAAATATTCGACTTCATGAATAGAAGAATCTAGATGATTAGATAAGGCAGCGATTACTATAAAATTTATTGTTATCCTGCGGGCCACAGTTGGACATCACTGCCTTAAAGGAATAGGAATCACTCATGCAATATAGAAATTTGTCACGATTTCAATAATTAATTTAAAAGCAAATAATTAAAAATTCAACAAATTTTTAATGAAAGTTTCAAGTTATTTATTATCAGATCTTGACGGGTTCTATCTAGTAACATTTTAAGGTAAGTGTTGGCAGTTTGCCTGATTTACCTCTGTCGCACCCGCTATTTCGGCGTTTGTCCAGACATTATATAAGGGAATGTTTCGTATTCTGTAACAGTGGCAGCTAATAATGGATAATGTTGGCCTACAGACTGTGCACACCTAGTATAGGGCCTCTTAACACAGGTAATGTTGCTTGAATACCTAAACAGATTGAATTGAACGAAGACGGAATGATAGTATAGACATAACATACCATTCTCCATGACAATCACTGCGAAAGACCTCGTAAAGATGTTTGCGCAATATACCCAACACTTACTTCTAACACTTATAATAACACACTATAGGCTAATTCCATGCGATCTTGTCATGTCTGTCACACAGCTGAAAATCGTTATGCTTGTTGGCCACCGTTATTTTCGAAAAGTTTGCTTCGCCTTATTCAATTGATGAGATATATCCGATAACAGAAGTCTCATTTTTCCGTTTTAAAATACTGGTAGCCAAAAATCGTAGTGTGTGACAGACATGACAAGTTGGCATGGAATTAACCTATAATGATTTAATGATACTAATGTCAGGCGATTGTGAGAGACATCTGAGATGCTGAACATTATTATCATGCTCCATAAACCACGACTTCATATACCTATCATAGGGGTGTCAAAGAGTGGCCCGCCAGATAACAACAATTTTTAAAAGGAATAGTCGACTTCTTGAATCGCCGATATGCGATGTTTAAGTGAGGCAATGATTACTATAAAATTTCAGCGGTATCAGGCGGGCGACAGTTTGAAACCCCTGATCTAGCACTATAAATCGAATATTTATCGTCCTTAACCCCTTAATTCTCGCTCCCGTGATATTCACGGGCTGTGCCTTTTATTTAGACTATTTGATTCCCACCAGTTTTAGAAAATAGTGTTTACTTTAAAAAAAAAAAAAAAAAAAAAAAAAAAAAACCTTTATTATGCTACCATTTTACGTGACATTAAATAAGGTGAATATTTCATTTTCAAAAAAGTGGTGCCAATAAGCAATTTGAATTTTTAATCCGTGATTTAATGCGACCGTTAAGGGGTTAAATTTAGGCTTTAAGAGAATGAGACTGATAAAGATAAAATTCATTGCGGCAATCAGGGATGAGAATTCTCCGACCCAAATTTTCACCACTAAATTTTAACACTAGAACTACCCTGAGCCGTCATTTTGACTGCTACCATATGAATATATCTCGGTTCAAACCAGAAATTTGATTATGAAATAAATTTAAAAGATACAAAGAAGAAAAACGTTAAATAATTAAGTTAAACTATTTTTCTTTTTTAAACTTGACTCAAATTTCCGGTAGTTCTGGTGTTAATAGTATTTTCAGCTTTATTAAATCTCAGAATTTCTGTCATCAGATGCGGCGAGAAATACTATAAAAATTTAGTGTTAGCATTATGTCATTTCTCAATTTAATGCGACCGTTACGGGGTTAAAAGTGCTGTAATTTCTAGGAAGGGAAGTTAAACCATCGGATGAATGCCGTTGGTTAAAGGATTGAAATACTAATTCCCAGGTACTATTCTTTCAGTTGGTTATGCCTGCCAAAAAGATGACGGCAGTCCAAAGCATCATAGATCCACATCAATTCTTAATAGTTGGCTAACAGACAGCTTCTATACTTCTTGTATTCTTAACAGAAAGCTAACGAGATTATGCGATTTTTGCAGCTTTTCGTGACGTAAATCTATACATTAACCCTTTATCTACTGACGGTACTTATAAGTACCACTCACTTTAAACTTTCATCCCATGATGAATATTACTAATATTCTAATGGTACTTTGCAAAAACACTCTTTTAACTCCACTTTATCCGGATATATGGCAGAAGTAGTTCTAGATTTGTTATTTTAGAGAGGAATGAGGCTGCCTTTGTAGCAGTCGATGTGTTTTGTGCCGACATTTTGTACAGATTGCCACTCTCGTTTTTTCATTGCTGCACACACAGTAAAGGATATAAGATAAGTGTTGGATTTTTTTATGTGTTCATTATGATGTTAGAATACAGTTTGACTAGCTATTTTAGGTGAACGGTGTATGTATTTGATTTAACAGTTGAATTACTCGGTGGTACTTTCAAGTACCGTCAGTACACTGGGTGTTGGAGAAAAACTTCTTGTTTACTTTTCGTCTGTGTAGTTATCCATTGTTTTCATCTCCTTTAAATTGTAATTACTAAAATGTAGTGTAGTAATGATTTCCCTGGTACTTCTTTTCTGTTTCATTGTTATTTTTTATAGGAAATCGAAGTAGTTGTGGCACCAGCTCGTTATGCTAGAAATGGCATATGTAAATTCATATATTGCATATGTGGGGATGTGAGAGAACATGTTGTCACTGGAATATTGACGTCGCATAACTAAAGGACTGCTTACAAGATCGTAACCTAAAAAAATAGTTTTTTTAACCCTTTCAGGAGCAAAGCATTTTCAATTCTAAAGTGTTGAAATAAATGATGTGGTTTTGCGTCTTTTACTAATCACTTACACAACTTGTTCGTTCACATAAACACCAAAGCTGACTGTAAACACGAATTTATTTTAACACTAAATATATGCGAGCCAACAGACGGTTTACTACATTCTATCATTTTTCACATTCCACAACAACAAGAATCAAAACAGAATAAACACAGAGTGTTGACACATGCGGCAAAAAGAACAAGAAACTTACATGGATTCGGATCACACGAAACCAGGGAATATGCAGCAGACGTTACTTACATAAACATTCTGGCCCCCGTTGAACTCCCCTGGGATTTCAACAAGTAGTTAGCTGCTTACAATTTATAACTATAATGAAAGAACAATTAATAACACAAACAAATTAATACAAAAAAATAGAAAAATATTAGACAGTTCTGAGTTCACAGTTTTTAGTTTCTATACGAAGAGGACACAGTTTCACTGTTGGACCACCGCCCCCAGAATATTAGGCCTAAGCGCTCACACAAAAATGGCGGCTGCCAAAGGCGGAGTTTTTTTAGCGTAGGTACGGTCCCTTAAATATAGACACCAGTATTTTATAAAAGATTTCTCTACCTTGTTTATTCTCAGAAAAAAGAAGCGGAAAAAACTTAAAAAAATTATTGGTAGGAATATTTAAGGGACCGTACACATGCTGAATAAAATCCGCCTTCGGCAGCCGCCATCTTTGTGTCAGTGCTCAGGCCTAGTATTCAGGGGGCGGTGATTGGACGATCGATGACACACTACTAGTCTTGATCGTAACAACTCTGACCTTATTGTCTGAACCTGGAGGAAAAGTTATTATTCGTCCTAATTTCCATTTAAGTGGTGGAAGGTTTTCATCTTTGATGAGGACTAAGTCATTGACTTCTAAATCTCGCTGACTTTTTTGCCATTTATGTCTTTGCTGAAGTTGAGACAGATATTCTCGGCTCCATCTTTTCCAAAATTGCTGAAGAATAAACTGTCTCACATGCCATCTATCAAGATGACTCAAAGGACTGTGACTTAGATCTTGTTCAGGTATGGCAGTTAGAGAAGTTCCAACTAGGAAGTGACCTGGCGTTAGAGCAGTTACGTCTGTTGGGTCAGATGATATGGGACACAGTGGTCTAGAGTTTAGACAAGCTTCAACTTTCGTAATCAAGGTTTAGAACTCAGGATAGGTTAAGACAGTGTCACCAACGGTTTTCTTCAGATGCGATTTCGTTGATTTTACTGCAGATTCCCAAAGTCCACCAAAGTGTGGAGCAGAAGGCGGATTAAAATTCCAGCGTATTTCCTCTGACGACAAAAATTTGTTTATTTCTTCATTCTGCTTGCACTGCAAAAGATAATTGTTGATTTCTTTTTCTGCACCTTTGAAGTTGGTTCCACAAGCACTAAAAATCTCAAAAAGTTTCCCTCTTTTTGCGATAAATCGTTTTAATGCACTTAAGAATGCCTTTGTTGAAAGATCTTCTACAACTTCAAGATGGACTGCTTTGATGACGAAGCAAATACACACACATGTGATTTAAATGATTTTAGTCAGCGTCCAGCACGATATTTAATCATGAATGGTCCTGAAAAATCTGTTCCGACTCGATGAAATGGTCGTGATTGTGTTACTCTAGATGCTGGAAGATTAGCCATTATTTGTTTTGCAGTTTGAGCTCTATATCTGCAACATGTAACACAAGTTCTTACTATTTTCCAAATAACAGACCTAGCAGTAATGATCCAAAATTTCGTCTAATTAAAGAAAGAAGAAGCTCTGGAGCTGCATGGAAATACTTTTCATGAAAATGTTTAATTATGATCTTAGTCACATGGTTCTTTGATGGTAATAAGATTGGGTGCTTTTCATTCTCTGACAGCTGTGCGTTTTTCAATCTTCCTCCTACTCTTAATATTTTGTTATCATCTAAAATTGGACACAAACAAACGAGACTGCTATTTGTAGGTGGTTCTTTTCCAGCTTCTAAACACTGAATTTCTTTATTGAAATTCACTTGTTGAACTATTCGAATAATGCAGCGTATTGCGGCTTGAATTTCATTGCTTGATAAAAAGGATGTATTTCTTCCGACATGTGTTACCTTTGAATTGGAGATGAATTTTAATAGCCAAGCAAATATGCGTTACAACTTGGAAAACGAAGATATTTTTGATATAATATCAAGTTCTTTTACATTTTTAGAAACTACAAATGATAATGTTTTACGTGCTTCTGGTAATTCTTCTTCATTTATGGTAATAGGTTCATGCACGGGAACCTCATTGCTTCTTTACCACAGTGGGCCGTTCCACCACAAGTCATGGGACAGTAGTTCTGCAGGAAGTAACCCACGGGATGTACAATCAGCAGGATTTTCTTTTCCGTTCACATGGTTCCAATTCTCAGCTGGTAAAATGGATTGGATTTCAGATACTCTGTTGGCTACAAAGACTTGCCATATTTTAGGATTTGATCTTAGCCATGACAATACGATTTGTGAATCACCCCATGTGTGCACAGAATCAGGTTTTATATGTAATGCATTTCTAATCGCCTGTATTAAGTGTGCCAGCAAAACTGCAGCACATAATTCCAGTCTTGGAATCGTGACAGGTTTTAGTGGTGCTACGCGAGTTTTAGCTGTTAAAAGTTTCACATCAGTGTTAGAGTTATCACAAGTTTTAACGTAAATAACTGCTAAATAACCATTTTCTGTAGCATCACAAAATCCGTGAAGTTCACATCGAGAATAATTGGGCAAGATGACTTTTCTAGGTATACATATGGAATTTAAGAGTTTGACTTCTTGGCACAAAATTTTCCACTTTCGATCAATATTTTCTGGTACTGGGTCATCCCATGATAATTGTAATTTCCACAGTTCTTGCAGGATCATTTTAGTTAGAATTACAAAAGAAGCAATCCATCTCAATGGATCAAAAAGCGTTGATACAAATGACAGAATAATTCTTTTAGTAGGGACACTTTGATCATCTATATCACTAAAATTACATTTGAACATATCATTATCAGAATGCCATTCCACTCCTAGATCTTTATGGTTTTATTGCCCACTACACTATGTATATTATCATTAATTGTGTGCTAACCCAGCATTTTTCAATAGTGATGGTTCATTTGTGGACCATTTATGTAACTCAAACCCACCTTTTTCTAGCATTTTCTGCAATTCATATATCAATTCAGTACCTTCCTGACTATTCTCAACACCAGTTAAAACATCATCAACATAAAAATATCTTAAAACTATAGTCTTTGCTTTTGGGAAATTAAGACCCTCATCAATTGCTAACTGACTCAAAGCTTTAGTTGCAAGATATGGAGCAGCAGCATTTCCATACGTGACAGTGTTTAAGCAAAAAACTTGTATTTGTTTATCTTGACTATCTCTCCATAATATTCTCTGAAAATCCCGATCTTTGTCATGAATTTTTACCTGCCTATACATCATTCTTATATCAGCTGTGATTGCAATATTATGAAATCTAAACCTTAATAAAATGCAAATTAAATCATCTTGTGTTTTGGGACCTACCGTTAGAGTGTCGTTTAAAGATACACCTGTTGTTGTTTTAGCACTCCCATCAAAAGTACTCTTAATTTGGTGGTTAAACTAGAACTATTCAAGACGAAGTGATGTGGGATGTAATAATGTTTATTCTCTAATTCACGATCTGTATTTAAAACAAGGTCCATGTTGCCCAGAGATAAATATTCTTTCATAAATTGAACAGTTTGGTTGTAAATTTCTGGCATGGATATTAATCTTTTCTCAAGATAAAGAAATCTTCTGTGTGCCATTTGGCGAGAAACACCTAATTTATCTAGATCCTATTTAAACGGTAATGCGACTGAGTAGCGGTCTGTTTTTTCTCTGAAATGAGAACTCTCAAAATGCCTTTCACAAAATTTTTCTTCAACTTTTAAAGGTTGCAAATTTGGAATTTTTTCTAATTCCCAGAATGAATTTACTAACTCGTCAGTTTTTGTACTTAAATGATTTGCACATACTGGATCAGTTGCCAGCGTTTCAAAATTTGTAGTACCCGAAATTATCCACCCAAATCTCGAATTTAATGCAAATGGAAGGTTTGGTTCACGTTTGACAATTTCTCCAGTCATTAAATGCATAAATACATTTACACCAAATAGAATGACAGTTTTTTGTGATTTGAAAAATAATGGATCAGCTAACATTAAATCATTGAATTTATTGCAAATGATTGAAGGCAAAGACACATAGGGAATATTATCTGTCACCTTATCCATCACGAATGCTGATGTTGATACTCTAAGATCACTTTTGAAGTGAGAAGTGAATAATAAATTAACTTCCCCATTGCTCACAGTATTAAATGTTCCCAAACATGACACAGAGATAGAACTATCTTTGACCTTTAATCCTAATTTATTTACACATTCTTGTGAAATAAATGACCTCTGAGAGCCAGTGTCACATAAACATCGGCATTTTACAAATTCTTGTTTAGAATTTTGAACTTTTACTAATGCGGTACACAACAAAATATGGCTCTTTTGATTACAATTTTCGTTTGACTCATAATGAGAGGCACAGACTGCAGACGAAACATTTTCACTTGCTGACTTAACTTTTTTAGGGATAAATTCTTGTGCGTGTGGAGACATACTATTTGAATGATTCTTATTCCTTGAATAATTTACCATGTGCAAAATACTATGATGTTTCTTAAAGCAATGATGGCACGTATTTAGACTCTTACATTTATTGAGGAAATACATATTAGATATGCAATTGAAACAATAATGATTACGTTTTACGAAATCTATTCGTTGTTGAACAGGTAAATGAAGAAACTTCGAGCACTTAGCTAAACTATGGTCTTCCTTACAATAACCACAACCTAATGTAGCTACAAAAGCATTAATCTTATTCGGAACTACAGATTTAGGTACCTTATTTACCACTAGCTTGCTACTTTGAAGAGTTCTTGAGTAATTCTTAAGAAATTCGATTAAGTTTTTAAGTTTCGGAATTTTCCCGCTTGTAAGCTGACGTTACCACCACATTTTTGTAGAAGGATCCAATTTTTGCTAAATTAAATAAGTCATTAATGTATCACCAAATTTGTCAATGGTTTGGTTCAGTACTTCTAATGAGCAAATGACTTATTTAATGTTGTCAACTAGATTTAAAATAGCAATAGCTGATTCTGTTTGAATAGTTGGTAAACTTAAAAATCGTTTAATATATGCAAATATTTGTTCTGGATTATTTGAATACCTTTCGTCTAATAGATTCCACGCAATCTCAAAATTAGAATTCAAAATTTGAACAGACTGAATTACGCGATACCCTTCACCTTTCAACGAAGCCTTCAAATACTGTAATTTTTGAGCATTAGATATACTTGCACTGCTGTTTACGCATGCATTAAAAAGATCCTTAAACGCTATCCATTCTGTTATATTACCTCCAAAAGTAGGTAATGATAACCTAGGTAATTTAATATTCTCAAACACGTTTTCTGAAATTACACTATCAGATTTAATTTCACTCTTATTTAACACAGCATTTCGTATTTTCAACATTTTTTCACCCTTAAATTTCCACAAATCAATTTTATCTGAGATTTCCTGTGCGCTATCTATCTCACATTCTAATTGTTTAGGTTCTGTAATTAAAACTTCAATTTCCCTTTCAAACTTTTTTAGATCCGTTTCTTTCTGTTTTATCAATTCAATATTTTCTTCTAATTCTATTACATTAATGTCATCACTTGCGATTATACTTTCGATTTTCTTAATGTAATTTGTTACACTTCTCCGTAGTGCAGTTCTTTTTGTTTTTAAAGATACCAGTTCACTCATTTTTGCTTAAATCAAGCCCAAAACTAGTTATAAAATATCTAAACTGTATACTTTCAAAATAACACTAATCTACACTTTTAAACACAAATTCTTTTTAGACATGAAATAGAATGTTCAAAGTTAATTTACCTCACAACCTGAGGTAATTTATCATCACAGACGATGTAAACGTTCATAAGAGACGTTCATAAAATGTTCGTTTGTACTCTTTTATTTTTCACTAGCGATCCGGCTAGACTTGTACCAAAAAATGGTTTTGCGTCTTTTACTAATCACTTACACAGCTGGTTCGTTCACATAAACACCAAAGCGGACTGTAAACACTAATTTATTTTAACACTAAATATATGCTAGCCAACAAACGGCATACTACATTCTATCATTTTTCACATTCCACAACTACAAGAATCAAAACAGAATAAACACAGAGTATTGCCACAAGCGTAAAAAAGAACACGAAACCAAGGAATATGGAGCAGACGACACTTACATAAACAGGATGGATCTCGGAATTTGAGTAACGATTTATTTTTAAATAATAAAAGGCCTATATTTCATATACTTATTAAATTGAAAATATTTTCTGGTGCCAGTTGAAATACCTTGTGGGTTTTCGGTTACGCTATTTTAGTCATAGTGTACTGACGGTAATTTAAAGTAGCACTTTAATTAACTACCTCTAAATAATTAAATTTCTCACGGGTGAGTATTCTTTGTATGTTTATCCTTTAATTTTCAGTGTAGTAACTGAAAAAAAAAATGTTACATGAAAAAAATTTCAGCAGATCATAATGCCGTAGATAAAGGGTTAAAGGGACGCAACACAACTGAGATATTGTATTACCCTTGACACTTTGTGCAGTGTTACATTTCCGCTACTGGTTTTTTATTTAGATTTCTTGATTGCTACCACGATTTAAAATCAGTATATTTCGCTTTGTCTTCACATAATTTAATCCGTCGTTAAACAAGGCTAATAATTCTACTTAAAAATATTTCGGCGAATAGATAATTTCTTAAAAAGTAGCTAACTAGCAACACTGCCTTTTTGTAATTCATCTTTTTGACTACAATTTATGCTCGTGGAACCACGTTTTCGACGTTTTACGTTGACGAAAGAATTTGGATAGCTGTTACGTCGCATATTTAAAATTTTTTAACCCTTAAATGCCTGATTTTTCGAAAATCATTGTAATTATGTTTTTCAGCTTTCACGTTTTAAATAAATCAAGGGAAAAATAATTTAAAAAATTTCTTTTAAGTGTAGTTTACGGCTAAAAAACAGTTTGTTACTAATCGGCGATACTGGTCTTTAATTGAAAAAAATAATTTTCCTTGATAAAATTCTATAATATTAAACACACATGAATTTTAGAAACTATAATAAGAAATAAATTTTACTTGCTCACTGCAGAATAAAATAGGGTATTTCGCAAGCTTCCAAACAAAACAAAAATAACAAGTAGCAACAATTGAAAAAATAAATCTATCTTTATTCTTAAACAGCACAAGTGATACCATCTACATGTTGAAAATTGATTTAATAATATTTTCAGAATGTATTTTATTGGCAACATAAGGCATTATAGCTTCAATATTATTCTAATAGCATTTTAGAGCCTAAATTGGGTATGTTGCCGAAAATCAACACCCGGCATTTAAGGGTTAATTCTCGTCTAAGTATTATCGTTGAAAATGGATTTTACAGATACTAGCTGAGCTCTGCTATATGCTGCAATCTGCTGTAAATGCTACGCACAGAATTTTCAGTAAGGGGAATTCCATAGTGACCCTTAACCCATTAACCCGCTGGTGTTGCGTTGATTCAACAGTAAAATTAAATCCCCATACTCAAATTCACTATCAAGCTACCATTATTTTTTTATTAAAAAATTGCCCTGTTTTATAACAGAAACTTTGATCATTAAATAAAGTGAAAATTTGCGGTGGCAAACTTTTTTCTGGAAAAAAGTTGAAGATCTCTATGTTATAATTTCGGTGGTTAATAGGTTAATAATATATTTAAATTTTGTTTTACGAAAGTTATACTGTGAACACAGAGAGATACATGCATAAATAAATATGAACATATAAACCAGGGGTATCACACTGTGGCCCGCCGGATACCGCTAAAATTTTATAGAAATAACTGCCTTATCTAATCATCGAATATCTGCGATTCAAGAAGTCAACCGTTTCTTTAAAAATTTAGTGGTATCCGGCGGGCCACAATTTGACATACCTGATTTAAACAGATGAATCTAAGTAAAAATACTTTTGAACTCCTTTGGAAAATGTTAAAAACTTCTAATTTTTTTTATGTATTACGTATGGCACCAGTGTTTTAAATGTAATTCAGTAATCGTGTAATTTATTGACGTAATCCAAAATTTTTTATTGAAAATCTAGGTATTTCTTTTGGTTAAACACACCAGCACAAGAACTTGAAAAATCTAACTTTTACAGTTATGTTAAATAAAAAAGGACAGGTGGAAAGAAAAATTATAAAATATTAGAAAATATAAAAAAAAAATCAATGTCAGAAATTTTTTACAAAAAAAACCCAGATAAATATTGCAGGAAAATTGAATAAACTTCATGCAAAATACCTGTCACATTTGCTTTTTTAAACGCATTTAGAGAAAAGTACTAAATCATGTTTTTTTTTTTTTTATTATTTAATTTCTTCAGCGAAATTCTCTAAAGTAGATTGTATAAAAAGCGTTTTCTTTTTTTCCCCTTTGAAATTTCTCAAAGTGAGACGATTTTAACACTGACATGAATGATTCAATTTCTTTACCAACAAAGAAACTCGACTCAAGTACACCCTATTGATATGGAAAAAAACTTTATTCGTAAATTTAAATGAAGTTTCGTCTTTTTATTCTATTCATTCTCAGCTTTTTTGGTTTACGTAAATGATTTCAATTACACTAAATTTATCCGAACGAGAATTAAGCTATAATCGTCACATGATTGTCTTTTTCCAATTGTTAAAGGAAGTTTTTGCTGTAAGTATGTCATATAACATTATAGTAATTAAAAAATGTGAAAAATGTTTATTGTAAAATTTATTTTTTACAGTTGAAATTTACTCATTTTAAGTAACATTTCTGCGCATACTGCATATAATGGAGTTATGAATAAGGAGGAAGAGACATATAGTGTACAATCTACCAGTTGCGAGTGAAGCAACTGAGGAGGTTGTCACAAGATGGCGGTTGCTTTTTTTAAAATCGGATCCTCAGTTTCTGATTACCGCTAAGGCAAACTCCCCACCAGTAAAATTGAATAGAAAATTTCGTCTTAACTAAGCGTGTTATTCATGTAAAATTTTCTCAAAAATGTCGTAAAATTTTCCATTTCTTTTTACTGGTGTCAGTATGCCTTGTAAAACTGTCAGTTTGTTTCACTGGTTGTCACAATATGGCGGAAACTCAGGGCCTAACTACCGCCAAAGTAAACTCCTACCAGTATAAATGGAAATCTGTTTTTACCATTATTTATGACTGAAATTTTGTAATAATAAGGTGTTTAAGTAAGTTGGATATTTCAATATAAATCTACCGGTGGAAGTTTCCACCAGCGGTAAACAACTCCTGCGATAACGGTTTCAGTTGCAGCTTCACTATTTTAAGGTTATGTCAGTTCCTCTTTATTAATAGTTCCATGCTGCATATCCCGTGAAACTGCATATGCTCCAGTTTCACGGGAGCAAAATCGACAATGAAGCATACATTTATCACGAAGTTTACAACGTTTCTTGTCCTATTTACCATAATTTCCGGCGTATAATCCGCGGAACAAACAATTCTGTTTAGACCCAGAAATTTTGTTTAGTAATTGTAATAATAATTATATAAATATTAGTATTAATTGTATAATTATTAGTATTTATTATACAATTTAGTAATTGTAATAATAATGTAAATATTTTCCGCGATGTAAAAAGTTACATTTTATTTAAAAAAAATTCTGGGTCGAAAAATGATTGCTTGATCCGTGGGTTTTACGCCGGAAATTACGGTAAAAATAAACACAACGGAAATTTTTCTCAAGTATTTTAAAATTATTCCGTACACCCGAATTTTAAATTAAAACTGCTTAACTATGTTATTAACAAATTTCTGTGTGATTTATATATTATATATTTTATGAAGAAATTTAAAATTCAAATCGAAATATTTTAATTTGGTATCTATCAATTGACCTGTTATTGTATATTTAATGTTCATAATTGTGATTAATTAAAATAAAAATAACGTTTAAAAATTTTAATGTAAATTTACCTGATTTTTTCTCTTTGTCCTTGTTAAGCCGTCGCTTATGTTTCTGCAGTTTATTTTTTTATCATAGCTTTTTAACCCATTAACGGTCGCATTAAATTACGGTTTAAAAATTCAAATTGTTTATTGGCACCACTTTTTTGAAAAAAAAATATTCACCTTATTTCATGACTGGTAAAATGATACAATAATAAAGCCAGTTTCACTATTTTATAAAACTGGTGGGAATCAAAGAAAAAAGAATAAAATGAATAAAAGACACAGCCCGTGAATATCACGGGAGCGAGACTTAAGTGGTTAAAATCTGTTGCTGCATTAAAAAAAATGACATTGTGAAATATACTTATTCAGAGAATCAGGTTTTTATAGAATATATAGAATAACTGCCAACTTTTATGCTATTTTGTTACCACTAAAAGTTAATGGAAAATTCTGCCTTATTAATCATAGAATTTGATTATTAATCAAGGCATATATTGTGATTAACTCTTAAACGCATAGTGATGAAATTTTGAATAACTTCTTATTTAACTTTTAATAAATAAATTATGATCTTAACAACCACTATATTTATATAGAAATAGTAATACTTCAAAAAAATTACAAAAATATGTTACTAAATAAAATTAAAAATCTATCTTAAAAATTCTGGCGTCTAATCATTAATTTAAGAATGAAAAATACAATTCTAAAAGAATTATTCATGCATATAAGGGTGTATTCCGATCCAAACTGCTAATTTTCTGATTCATTTTAAAATTCATTTTTGCTCTCAAACGCATCAAACTTGGAAATTCTCTTATTTAGAAACTATATAATGTGTGGTGCTTCTTAATTTTTTGATAAATATAGAAAATACTGTAAAAAAACGCTGTCAAAGTTGGCATTTTGAACCGAATTTTCCGAAGCGGGCAATCTGGGAATGAAAAAAATGGTCATACTGAGAAAATAATTGTTTAAAAATCAAATTCTAATTAATTGAGCTGAAAATGAAATCACACGGCATGTTAAACATGTCTTCAGAAATCACCCCAGCAAGTTTCATGTTTTTACTTTTAAAAATGAGTCTGAAAATGTCTCAGAAAATTTCGAGCTGTTGAGGGTGGGAAAATATTTTTTCGAATACACCCTTAAGGGGTAAAATTTAATGTAATCAAAAAAGCGTAAATGTTGGAAGGTTTAAGATATCTTCGGTACCATGCCAATATGAAAACATTGTTCCCAGTGGGCTACCTTTTTTAAATTCATATTTCTTCATTTGCACCAATTTTCTGAAATGGTAAAATTCCCCTGGTTTTCGCCCTAATTAGTGCGGCGTTAACCCTTTTGGACTCGAAAGCAGGCTCTCACTCAACACCAGTGTTTTCAAGTGTCCCGCGTAAATCGGGACGCCAAGTGCTTTGGACACCGCTAATATCTTACCATTTATTTCGCCATCTTTTATCCCAGATTATTCGACAATTAGATAAAGCGAAGAAAATTAGTTTAACACTAGAAAGACGGCAAATTACACTCAAATTTTATAAAAATATTTTACCCCAGAATTTTTATTTAAAATTATTAACTTATTTATGTAACTATAATCCTTTCTTTCAATCATTTGAACTAGTTTTATGAAGAAATTTCTGGCTCGAATCAAAATATATTCCTTTGGTAGCGGTCAAAATGTCCACTCGCCGTCTTTCTAGTGGTAAA
This sequence comes from Maratus speciosus, assembly GCA_963932465.1. Classification (NCBI taxonomy): domain Eukaryota; kingdom Metazoa; phylum Arthropoda; class Arachnida; order Araneae; family Salticidae; genus Maratus; species Maratus speciosus. Next base: position 196,959,641 of record OZ010796.1, on the reverse strand, counting down.
ATACTGATTTCCGGAGCATTTGGAGCACCCGGTCAGTGAGAATCACCTCTCGAGTACAAAGGGTTAAATAAGGAGAATTTTACCATTTCAAAAAAGTGGTGCCAATCAAGAAATCTGAATTTAAAAAAAGTAGTCCACTGACAACACTGTTTTCATATTGTATAATCTGACAAAGTACCGATAATATATGCAATGCATCTTGATCATCCAAAACATTCGTTAGACCTTATAAAAATAATTTATTCATCATTTGCAGTCCCTATTTTATGGTACTTATATAACTTTTATAATAAATGCACCATTCCAAACAATAAATGAGTTGTTTAGAACCAAATTGGATCAAGTCCATTTTTAAGTTCAACTAAGTTTTAAATGATTTTTTTTCTGTGAGTTGGAGTTACCAATTTGGCCCTCTTTTATAATCAGGAATTCCGAATTCATAACAGTAACTTTTTGTTTTATTTAATGCCATACATTTTGGGATAATTTAAAGTAAAAAATTTTCTATCTGAATTTCGGGTATGAAATCAGAATTTCTGAATAAAAAAGGGGACCAACCTGGCAACCATGCGACAGACAGTAATTTATATTGTTTTGTAACAAGAAACTCTTAGTTCTTATGTATCAAACTGGATGGCAGCTTCTTACCACTATTTTAGTATAGTATTATTTCTCTTACGCAACAGTTAAAATTGAGCATACATACTGTTTGCCATCGCACATAATTTCCAGGAATAATTAATGGGACGCCATACCACTAGAATATGTGTGCCACCTTTTGTGATTGCAAAAATAACTAAAATTTTATACGTTTGAACTTAAAATGTATAAAATTATTACTCTGTATAAAATTAACACACATTTCCGTTATCAAAAATTATAAATCGACACGATGAAAACTGATAACTGCTTTTAACATTTTCAGGGGTTAAGTAATTGTTTTACTGTAACGTTGAAGACACACCGGACTTTTCGAAAACTTTCATTTGAAAATAAGAAATTGCAATTTTAGAACTTTTTTTACCGAAGTTATAAAAGTAAAATTAAATTAAAAGATTCTGGTGCATATCTAGATTAAAATTAGGTGGGATATCCCAAAGTCCCTCAAAGGGTTAAATTTCTGCCAAAAAAGTCTGAGTCTGTGGTGGCCAACGTGTTATTCATCTGGCTTAATTTGCCTAAATTGATATTTATATTTATATAATTTGCAAAATGAGACATTAAGTAAGTCTCCATAATTAAAATATGTTAGAAAACTGTAACCCTGGCGTGTCTTTGCGTGAGTTCCCACGCTCCTCAATTAATGATATTCAAATAGCGCTATGCTTCACCACAGCAAAAAAGGAATAATTAATTCTGTTACCTTTTATAGATATCCATTTTTCTTTCCCGATAAGTCAGGGCCGCTGAGAATTATCGTTTATCCATTGCATTTGTTGTTTGTCGGGCTTAATCATCTTATATCGTTGTGCAGTGTTTGGTGTTTTTAGCTCACAGGCTATCAAAGCCTGAGAGCTAATGTGCCCGCCCGTTCTGTATGTATGTATGTACGTACGTACGTATGTATGTACGTAACGCGATAACTCTTGATAGAAACATCCGATTTGCTTCAAAATTTTTTCCTAGGTTCATTGTGATAAGGCGCTTCCCTGATTAGTTTTGGGAGTTCATTGGTTAAGGATAAAAGGGGAAAAACGGGGTTAGTCACCCCTCTTAATTCAGATAAATCCGTTTTTCATGCAGAATCATTCGATTTGCTCCAAATTTGGTATACCGGTTTATTATGTTAAGGAACTTCCCTGATTAGTTTTGAGAGTTCATTGGTTAAGGATAAAGGTGGAAAAACGGGGTTAGTCCACCCCCCCCCCCCCTTAATTCAGATAAATGGGTTTTTCATGCAGAATGATTCGATTTGCTCCGAATTTGGTAAACCGGTTTATTATGTTAAGGAACTTCCCTGATCAGTTTTGGGAGATCATTGGATAAGGATAAAGGGGGAAAACGGGGTTAGTCCACCCCCCCTTAATTCAGATAAATGTGTTTTTCATGCAGAATGATTCGATTTGCCCCGAATTTGGTATACCGGTTTATTATGTTAAGGAACTTCCATGATTAGATTTGGGGGTTCATTGGTTAAGGGTAAAGGGGGAAAAGGGAGGTTAGCCCGCCCCTCTTAATTGAGATAAATGTGTTTTTCATGCAGAATGATTCGATTTGCTCCGAATTTGGTATACCGGTTTATTCTGTTAAGGAACTTCCCTGATTCGTTTTGGCGATTCATTGTTAAGGATAAAGGGGGGGGGGGGTAGTCCACCCCCTTAATTTAGATAAATGTTTTTTTTTTTGCAAGATTATTCGATTTGCTCCAAATTTGGTATACCGGTTTATTATGATAAGGAGCTTCCCTGATTAGATTTGGAGGTTCACTTGTTAAGTATAAAGGGGGTAAAGGGGGGGGGGTTAGTCCACCCCCTTAATTCAGATAAATGGGTATTTCATGCAGAATTATTCGATTTGCTCTGAATTTGGTATACCGGTTTTTTATGTTAAGGAACTTCCCTGATTAGTTTTGGGAGTTCATTGGTTAAGGATAGAGGGGGAAAAATGGGGTTAGTCCACCCCCCTTAATTCAGATAATTGGGTTTTGCATGCAGAATCATTCGATTTGCTCCGAATTTGGTATACCGGTTTATTACGTTAAGGAACTTCCCTGATTAGTTTTGGGGGTTCATTGGTTAAGGAAAAAGGGGGAAAAGGGGCATTAGTTCACCCCTTTTAATTCAGATAAATGGGTTTTTCATGCAGAATGGTTCGATTTGCTCCGAATTTGGTATACCGGTTTATTACGTTAAGGAACTTCCCAGATTAGTTTTGGGGGTTCATTGGTTAAGAATAAAGGGGGAAAAGGGGGGCTAGCCCACCCCTTAATTCTGATAAATGGGTTTTTCATGCAGAATGATTCGATTTGCTCCGAATTTGGTATACCGATTTATTATGTTAAGGAACTTCCCTGATTAGTTTTGGGGGTTCATTGGTTAAGGATAAAGGGGGAAAAGGGAGGTTAGCCCTCCCATCTTAATTTTGATAAATGGGTTTTCATGCAGAATGTTTCGATTTACTCCGAATTTGGTATACCGGTTTATTATGTTAAGGAACTTCCCTGATTAGTTTTGGGGGTTCATTGGTTAAGGATAAAGGGGGAAAAGGGAGGTTAGCCCGCCCATCTTAATTTTGATAAATGGGTTTTTCATGCAGAATGATTCGATTTGCTCCGAAGTTGGTATACCGGTTTATTATGTTAAGGAACTTCCCTGATTAGTTTTGGGGGTTCATTGGTTAAGGATAAAGGGGGAAAGGGGGGAAAGTGGGGTTAGTCCACCCCCTTAATTCAGATAAATGGGGTTATCAAGCAAAATCATTCGATTTGCCCCGAATTTGGTATACCGGTTTATTATGTTAAGGAACTTCCCTGATTAGTTTTGGGAGTTCATTGGTTAAGGATAAAGGGGGAAAAACGTGGTTCGTTCACCCCTTTTAATTCAGAGAAATGGGTTTTTCATGCAGAATGATTCGATTAGCTCCGAATTTGTTATACCGGTTTATTATGTTACGGAACTTCCCTGATTAGTTTTGGGGGTTCATTAGTTAAGAATAAAGGGGGGAAAGGGGGCTAGCCCACCCTTTTTAATTCAGATAAACGGGTATTTCATGCAGAATTATTCGATTTGCTCCGAATTTGGTATACTGGTTTATTATGTTAAGGAACTTCCCTGATTAGTTTTGGGGGTTCATTGGTTAAGAATAAAGGGGAAAATGGGGGCTAGTCCACCTCCTTAATTCAGATAATTGGGTTTTTCATGCAGAATGATTCGATTTGCTCCGAAGTTGGTATACCGGTTTATTATGTTAAGGAACTTACTTGATTAGTTTTGGGGGTTTATTGGTTAAAGATAAAGGGGGAAGGGGGCTAGGCCACCCCCCTTAATTTATATAAACGGGTTTTTCATGCAGAATTATTCGCTTTGCTCCAAATTTGGTATACCGGTTTATTATGTTAAGGAGCTTCCCTGATTCGTTTTGGCGATTCATTGGTTAAAGATAAAGGGGGGCTAGTCCACCCCCTTAATTTAGATAAATGTTTTTTTTGCAGGATTATTCGATTTGCTCCAAATTTGGTATACCGGTTTATTATGATAAGGGGCTTCCCTGATGAGATTTGGAGGTTCACTGGTTAAGTATAAAGGGGGAAACGGGGGCTAATTCCCCTTCACTTATTTTTTTGAGGGCATTATTCTTTAAAATATGTGTATAACATACAATTAGTGTGAATAGCCTGTGAGCTCAATGCCATCAGTTTAGCTGGGCACTTTTCTTTTTTATTATGAATCTACTCGTATTATAGGAAAGAAAAAAAAAGAGAGAATTTAATTAGACATATTAAAGGAAGGAGCGCAACATTTCGACTACTCTAGCAGTTGAGAGTCGCTAGGAAAGTGAATTGCAAAACACATTTTCATTGCAGGGTTTCCATCATTAACACATTCATGCCGGCGCGGTGGGTCACACTCGACGGTCTCAGAGCTGGCAAGTCTCCGGCCTTTTGGATACCAGTATTTTAATACAGAAAATGTTGTTTTAGTTAATTAGAACAATTGGGCGATTTAAAGGAACAATTTTTTCTGTAAAATAACAGTGGTGTGCAAAAAGCCGGAGACTTAATAACTCTGAGACAGTCGAGTGTGACCCACCGCGCCGGTGTGAACGTGTTAATTTTAACAAGTATATTTATTTTTGGCACTTTGATGCAATCATTCAATTAAGTATAATTGGGTATTTATATTGAATTAAAGTCTTAAGGAAATAATGTTCGATAAAAAACTTCTGTGTAAAAGTCAATTGAAGTGTTTAAAAGTTCAAAATGCAAGCCAGAGGAACATACGCGTAGCATATGGCTAAGCATTACATATTTCACATGATACGGAAAAGAAGAAATACAGACTTTCTGGTACTGTATCTGTCAGCCGCTAAGTGTTCTTTCAGTTTGAACTTTTAATACTGTTTGGAGGGAAAAAAAGGTTTCGCATCTGTGTTAGGGGATTATATGAATGAAATATCTTCCATCATTTGTTACCACCATAGCTGCCAAATTTTACGCTTTCTTAATACCGCTAATATTTTAGAGTATATGTTGTCGTATTAAATCGTTAAAATATCACGATTAAACAAGACAAAAGTCTCTATTATATTTTAGTGGTATGGAAAAAGCGGAAAAGTTGGCAGCTATGTACAGCTAAAATTTTATAGAAATTTTTGCTTTATGTAATTGTTGAAAATTGCTAGATTTCGGTAATTAAATCGGGAAAAAATTATTATTAAGTTTTAGTGGCAAAAAAAAAAATCGTACAAGTTGGCAGCTACGCTTTAATCTTTTTATGGGCAAGTAATTATGTACCGAAAATGCCGAAATACTTCTCCCCCATCAGAATTTATTAATGAATTAATTTACAAAAAAAAATAAGTGATTTTCATCACTTTCATTATAAAAGACAATATTTATTAAAAAAGTCAGGTGCGATTGTGGAATTTAGGGATTAAACTTAAGTGGTATAAATAATATACCACTGCCATTCGTAATAACTTTCAGAAAATCATCCATAAAATTTGAATTTACTTGTAATTTTTTTGGAAATTTTGTATGAATTCAACAGTACAGAAACAAATGTTCCTGTTCCTGAAAGGCTAAAATGACATTTTGAAAAGGTTTACAAATTAAGACTTCTTTTCTTGGTGTTTCAACGTCGACTGTGTTTAAAAAGGTCTGCATCATTATCAGTAGGTTTTCCTTTCAGATATGTAGAAACACCGTCAAACGATGAGTATGTTCTCTTTTAACACTAGAACCGCCGGAAATTTTACTCAAGTGTTATAAAAATATCTAAGACCAGAAAATTTATTTAAAACTATTTAACTTATTTCTTCGTGGTCCATATTTAACTTATTTTAGAAAGAAATTTCTGATCTGAATCGAAATAGTTTTATTTGGTACCGGTCAAAATGACCGTTACGGTGGTTCTGGTATTTATTACACTCCCCCCCCCCCCCCCAAATTTATGGAATAGAACCCGGATGCTTCCGATTGTACATGGTTTGTCGCCTATCTACCAAAATTCTTGACGAATTGTCCTTGAATATCGAGAAAGTAACAAATATGTTTGACTTCATATTTCCAGTGAAGATTTAGTGGCGAGGACAATTTGGCGGCCAACAATAAATGTAATAATAAAATAATATTTGCGTTCACCCATGTAACAGAAATTTTCAAAATGGTCTGTCACTGTAGAAAATGACTATGTGGGTCCTGTTTAACGGTCGTGTTTATTTGTGTAAGCACAGAACGCATATTTGGGAACGTGTTAACATTTCTGTGACAAATTAAAATGTTTTTTATTTGTAAAATACAGAGTTTTCAGCCACATTTAACACCCTTTTCCGAAAACTTAAAAAGAACAGTAGAAATAATATACTGCAATTAAAAAAAAATGAATATAATGAATTTTTGTGGAGATACAGTCGGTACCATGTCGAACTATCCAATGTGAAAACAGTGGGCTGATTTAAAAAAAAAAATCAGATTTCTAGATAGGCACAACTTTTCTGAAATGGTAAAATTCTCCTTGCTTTCAACTTAATTAATATGCCAATAAATAAAGTTAAATGAGGTGAATTTTACTATTTCAAAAAAAGTAATAATCAAGATATCTGAATTTCAAAAAAGTATCCCACTGTTTTCACATTGGATAGTTTGACATGGTATCGACGATATGGGCATTTGTATGAAATAATTTTTAACATTGCATACGTGAAATATGCCAAAATTTTTATTCATTATTTGATAGCCAGCTATTTAGAGCAACTTTTATAAAAACTTCAATCAAATATTGCGAAAATTCAGACAGATAAGGGCGGTATAGTGAGTTGTATTCTAAAAGTAGCTTTATTATAAAGGGATTTTCCTGAGTTTATGATACCAACCAGCTCATTATATCTTTTTGTGTTTTCACAATATTTGACTGGACTTTTTAAATCAGATGCCGTAAACAGCTGACTACCACATAGCTGCCAACTTTTACGCTTTTTTCCTACCACTAAAATTTAGTAGAGATCTTCACCTTGTGTAATCGTGAGATTTCAACGATTAATTAAGGCAATATTTACGATAAAATTTTAGTGGTAGGAAGAAAGCGTAAAAGTTGGCAGCTACGCTAACAAATTATGAAATAAAATTTTGGAATCATTCCCGCATGTGCATTTAAAAATTATTTCCTACAAATGCCCATATCTCACCAAATATTCAATATATTCATGTGTTAACTGCAGTATAATGTTTGCACTGTTCCTTTTCAAGTTTTTAGAAAGTGGTATTAAATTTAATTAAAAACTGTGAATTCTATAAAAAAAAAATCATTTGGATTTTTCACAGAAACACTTCCACGAATATGTGTGCTATGCTTGCACAAATGCACACAACTGTTAAACAGGACCCACATCGAAATGTGGTACAGTCAATGATCAGTTTGAGCATTCTGAGCATTTTATGTTACATGGCTGATTGCAAACATTATTTTATTGTTAAATTTATTATTGGCCACCTAATGCTCCCCGCGACTATATCCTCACTGATCAATATGAAGTCAAACATGTTCTTTACATCATCGAAATTCAAGTACAATTCGTAAAGAATTTTGGTAGATAGTCGACAAACCGTGTATTATCGTAAGCATCCAGTCACTGTTCCTTAACTTTTTGATGCCAGTATACATATTTCCTACAAAACAGTTTGAAATTTCACCGCTGCCATCGAGATACTGAAGGCCAGAGGATACGAGTTGTGAGGTCATCACTAATCGACCGACTTCTCACTAGTGTTGGAATTCACACATGGAAAATTTTGAACAGCAATTTTTTTTAACCTCTATCATCTTATAAAGCAATAATAACTATTTAAACTTATTGGTGAGCATTTGGAATCCCCAAATAAAAAAGCAGCCAGATGTGGCAACACTGTGGAATTCTTTATATGTCAGAAATTTTTTTAGGAATTCCGAATTCTCACGAGTAAGTTTAAATAGTAATTATTATTTTATAAGATGATAGATATTCCACAAATAAAAGAAAATTGTTTTTCAAAATTTTTCGGTGTGAATTCCTACACTAGTGAGAAGTCGGTCGATTATTGATGACGTCCCAACTCGTGGCCTCTGGCCTTGAGTATTTCGATGGCAGCGGTTTCACAGTAATCCGTATAAATAATAAACACACTAAAAAGTTTGTAATATTACAGGGTTCGTACGGGTCCTTGAATTTCCAAACTAAGAAAGTCTTCGGTACCAGCATTTTCTTATGGAAAATCTATCTTTAAAGAAGGCAAAATTTTGTCCGTTAAAACTAGATTTATTTTCCTGTAAAAAATACTGATATTTGGCATTGAGAATAACGGTGCCCGTACGAACACTGTATTAGTTTATATGAATAATGCTAATCATTTATTCTAAGTGAATATTTTAAAGATAATGTAATTTATTTGTTAATTATTCCACTCAATAATTCCACAAAACAATTTGAATTTTATACTAAGTTTCATAAAATTTCACCCACATGTAAATCGTGAGTTCCATATTTAAAAAAAAAACGTTAATCCGTAGCAATTTAGTTACACAATTCTCTATACTGGCTCAGCGTACTTTCCAAGGAAACTTGGAAAAACACATAGCGATTTGATTTTCAGCTAACAATTCTTGAAATTTTGCCAATGTCCAGTGGCGTAACACATATTGCAAAGGAGATATGACAACAATCCTTGAATGTAGTTTATGTTATTCTCCCCCTCTCTTACGTTAACTCCATTATCCGCAAAAACTATACAACAGAAATCTTCATCATTTTTGCTGAAAATGAATTTTTTAGTTCGTAAATAGTGGTAGCTTGGTAGAAAATTCAAGCATGCAGATTTATTTTTACTGTTGCGTCCACGAAACACCAGTGGGCTATGTGTTAATAGTAAACAAATCAAAACTTGAGGTATATCATACTTTCCAAACAGAAACTATTCTTCGTAAAAATGTGGTTTAATTTAACCGAGGTTAAAGACGTTTCGAAGAAGAAAGTTTATTTGATGTGTATTTATATAATTAGTTTCATGTTAATTGTGGAAATTCTGTGAACTTATTTCTAAAAAAATTCTAGTTCGAAAAGTATTTGTCCAGGGTCAAATTAAATCGCAATTTACGAAAAAATACAGAGAGGTTGGCAGGCAGTGGTGGCTCATCAGGGGTTCGCAATCACTTTACTAGCAGAATTTTTGCATTATAAATTTGACCTTGTCTAATTGTGAAATGGACTAGGATTAAAGAAGTATAACTTTGTTTTGTTAATATACCGGCAGAATAATGATTATGAACCACATAAGGAGTCGCTACTGTTGGCAGCTATGGTATATGAGAAAAAAAAATTTGGACATTGGCGTGAGGTATTTAAAAAAAAAGAAATTAAACAACAAAATCTGTCGAGATTTTCATTTGAATAAATGTTGCTTACATTATCACAGATACTATAATGTTCGTATATGATGGTATTAATATCACTATAAATGGGAATGTATGATGTATCAGAAACAAATTGCACTTCAAATCTTATAAATTTTGAGGGAAATGTTCAAGAAGAATATTTTTTTACTACTGATAACCCTACACTGCACATTGATGCATACAAGAATCGATTAAATTTTTAACGTTTAAGTTATCTGCCTACATGAAAATGATCGCTTTCGTGAAAAATTTTATTATTTTATTTGCAAGAGCAATCTTTTAAGATTACAAATCTGTTTTAATTTTATTTCTATGATAATTAAAACAGGAGTTATGGCCCATTTAATAAACAGAAAGTAACGAGTCAACTAGAACAGCTGGGCGTAGGAAGGCCAGGAGAAATGTAAACAACTTTTCTAAGCATCATTTTCTTTCGTGTTAACCATAAAATCACTAATAAACATTTATTGACACTTCTAGATTAATTTTATAGATAAGAAATCTTTAAAGGCGATTTCTGAAAAATAAATTTTTTCGTTATTTTCATTACGTGAAATATTTTAAACTTATTTCAGTGAAAATTTCTCAGAATGCTTACCATATTATTCACTATGTCCTGAACTAGAATCTAAGCTTTATGTGACAATGTAATTATTTTACAGGTGTTCGAATATAAATAAAATGGCAATTTTTTTTTAATAAAAAAATGTATTTTTTGACATATTTTGGAATATTTCAGTTAAATTTCAAGGTATTGTAAAACTCCTAGTTCATTGCACATGTATGCGTAATATTAGTATGTAGTGCAAAGTAAATCGAATCATATTTAGTTGAATTGAGTGTACGCTGTAGCGTAAGCATGAAATTTCGCCAAAAAAAAAAAGTTGCAAAAATCCCTAATTTTGTAAAACGTCATAAAGATATTGGTTGGATTTTATGTTTTTTCATCATTCTATATTACATATGAACTAAATATACAGGGTGTCCATAATTAAACGACCCTACTTTAAAGTTGTCGGCAGACAAAACTATCGTTCATAAAGTTGTGAAAATTTGTTAAAGACATAATAAAGGGATGAGAATTTGTTTAAGCTAAAATAATATAAATAGAAGTATTTCAAAATTTCGCCACCACAGGGCGATTTTTAATAAATTACGCATTAGCATACATTTACGATTGTTTAGAAATTTTATTTATTATCTTAACCTTATTTTGAAGACAGTATTTTACGACATGTTCCTAGCATTTTCCAGAACACACTTCGGTCAACTGTAGAACATGATAGGCTAATTCCATGCGAACTTGTCATGTGTATCACACAGCTGAAAATCGTTGTGCTTGTTGGCCACAGTTATTTTCGAAAAGTTTGCTTCGCCTTTTTCAATTGATGAGATATCTCCGATAAAATAGGTCTCATTTTTCCGTTTTAAAATACTGGTAGCCAAAAATCGTAGTGTGTGAAAGATATGACAACTTTGCATGGAATTAACCGATAGCTTACGATTCCAGATGGAGAGTCTGCCTTTTTTCCTCGTGGAGGAAGGTTGAATTTGTGGTTGTCCCAAGGAAATAACGTCATTTTTGTGATCATTTGAGGTCATGCCGGCAAAAGCCGTAGCGAATACCTCATAGCTTAAATAACTTAACTTAACTTCCAGATGGTATCTGAAAATGATGAAAGTCATGCAGAACATGTTTGGTTATAACAATGTATGTTAAATGTGTAATTCGTTAAAAAACTGACTCCTAATTTTTTTTCCCTCTCAAACAAATTTCCGTACTTTTATAATGTCCTCCAAAAAATTTCATAAATTTTTTGAACAGTTGTTTCGTTTGTAGCCAACTTTAAAATAGAGTCGATTAATTATGAATATCCTCTAAATAAAATCTCTAAACTATCCCAATGCTAAATGTGTAATTTATTAAAATCGCCCTCTGGTGGCGAAATTTTGAACTATTTTTTTTAACTTAAATAAATTCCCATCCATTTATTATATCATTCCAAAAATTTCACAACATTATGAACAATAGTTTTGTCAGTAGATAACTTTAAAGCAGGGTCGTTTAATTATGGACACCCTGTAGTAGGTTTGATTATTCCATATTGTACATAAAAAAGGCGTTCAGAGCATAGGCAGAACGTATGTAGTAAGCAATGGCGTGGCGTCCGGTCATCGCTGGATGCGGCGATGACCAAGCAATATTTTAAAACTCTTAATAAGCTTTTAAAACTCTACGATCCAGTTTTAGCAGAACATTTGGAGTTCATGTATAAGTGAAGGTAAGATTTAAAGTTTCTTTTTTGAACATTCAACCACTGAATTTTAGAGTTAATAATTTTTCACCACATACTTAAATAATTGCGATGACCACAGAAAATTTTCACGCCACGCCACAGGTGGTAAGTAAATACAGTTCCATGCAACCGTATTTACATAAATATATTGCGTTATCGCAAAATTCTGCTATTATATAGGGCAAATAAATACGCTATAAAGTTTTTAGTATCAATCCTTATACATGAATATAAAAAATATATTTACAACAGAAAAAAATGCCCAGCATAGAGTTAATTACAATTAGAACACAGTTTTAATTTTCTATTAATAAATTATGTCTACAAAAAAAAAATTAGTCTAAATATTATATTATATTATATTATATTATATTATATTATATTATATTATATTTATTATAATTTATATTTTTATTAGTTTGAATCATTTCGAAGAGCAAACATAGAACAGCGAAACGGTTCTTTTATATATGAATCGAGCAATTATTTTTTTGCCTCGAACCGAATTATTTCTTTGGCGATCGAAAAGTTTTGTTCATATATTTTGAAAACGAAATAATACGATTTTTATATAATATATTTTAGCAATTATGTGAAAAGTTCAGAACATAGGCAGAGCGTATGTAGTAAGTAAATACAGTTCCATGCAACCGTACTTACATAAATATATTGCGTTATCGCAAAATTCTGCTATTAACTATGGCAAATAATTACGCTATAAAATTTTTAGTATCAATCCTTACACATAAATATGAAAGATATATTTCCAACAGACAATTTTGTGCAGCATAGAGTTAATTAAAATTGGAACGCATTTTTAATTTTCTATTAATAAATTATGTTTACATTAAAAAATATTACTCTGAATATTACAATTTATTTTTTCATTAGTTTTAATCATTTCGAAGAGAAAACATAGAAAAGCGGAACGGTTCTTTTATATATGAATCTAGCAATTATTTTTTTTTTTTGCCTCGAACCGAATTATTTCTTTGGCGATCGAAAAGTTTTGTTCATATATTTTGAAAACGAAATAATACACTTTTTTATATAATATATTTTGGCGGTTATGTGAAAAGAAGATTAATAAAAACTTTTATACGAAGAAGTATTCATAACAGATGTTACCTAGAAATCTTAATTGTTTTTCTACGAAAAAAAACTTCTTTATCTAGAAGTTTCACCGAACGTTAAGGAATACATTTCGTTATTAGAAGTTTTTGTTTCAGTAATTTAAAAGTATAAATGCGAATAAAAAGCTGAATAGTTTTCTTTAAAAATGCATTCAGTAATATGAATATGAAATATTATTTCTACGATGGTTAACATTATTCTGAAATTAAATATTTTTGCGACTTTTTCGAATTTTATAGAAATTATATACTAGTCTGTCTCTTAGAACTAGTAATGTATTTTTATTTTATAAAATTTTAAATTCTTATTTTAGAAAAATATTCAACGTTTTCCCCCTTAAATTCGATTGCTACCACAAATTCAGAAATGCAATCTTCGTCTTAGTTATCGCAATGTTTCTGTTATTAAAGAACAAGCTTTTCTATTCTACAATAAGGGTAGTAGTGGGGCTAGTGGAACGTAGTTTGAAGACACACTAATTATTAGGATTACGGACAAAATATAATAAGACGTTACTTTTTCGTAATTTTATAATAATTAACGCAATGCAGCAGTTATTCATTAATTCCATTACGATTTTTTCTTAACAAACCAATAAAAATCTTAGAAACAAGATTGTTATGCATATATATATATATATACATGGTATTTCATAAAATATCGGCAAAATTTAAGAAGTGATGGTACTCATCCAAACAAACAACTTTCATCAAAGAATGCACGGTCGGTAATAAAACGCAAAGGTTCTGGCACATTTGCAAATTTTTTTCAGTGTTGCCAGTGGGATACTTTTTTTAAATTCAGATTTATTGATTGCCACCATTATTTTGAAATAGCGGAATTCACCTTATTTAATGACAAAATAAATACGGTGAAAACAAGAGGCATTATCAATTTTAAAAAACTGGTGGCATTCAAAAAATTTGAATTTTCCGTAGCAATTTAGTTACACAATTCTCTATTCTTGCTCTGCGTACTTTCCAAGGAAACTTGGAAAAACACATAGCGATTTGATTTTCAGCTAACAATTCTTGAAATTTTGCCACTGTCCAGTGGCGTAACACATTTTGCAAAGGAGATATGACAACAATCCTTGAATGTAGTTTATGTTATTCTCCCCCTCTCTTACGTTAACTCCATTATCCGCAAAAACTATACCATAGAAATCTTCATCATTTTTGCTGAAAATCAATTTTTTAGTTCGTAAACATTGGTAGCTTGGTAGAAAATTCAAGCATGCAGATTTATTTTTACTGTTGCGTCCACGCAACACCAGTGGCCTATGTGTTAATAGTAAACAAACCAAAACTTGAGGTATATCATACTTTCCAAACAGAAACTATTTTTCGAAAAAATGTGGTTTAATTTAACCGAGGTTAAAGACGTTTCGAAGAAGAAAATTTATTTGATGTGTATTTATATTTAGTTTCATGTTAATTGTGGAAATTCTGTGAACTTATTTCTGAAAAAATTCTAGTTCGAAAAGTATTTGTCCAGGGTCAAATTAAATCGCAATTTACGAAAAAATACAGAGAGATTGGCAGGCAGTGGCGGCTCATCAGGGGTTCGCAATCACTTTACTAGCAGAATTTTTGTATTATAAATTTGACCTTGTCTAATTGTGAAATGGACTAGGATTAAACAAGTATAACTTTGTTTTGTTAAAATAACGGTAGAAGCGTGATTGTGAACCACATAAGGAGTCGCTACTGTTGGCAGCTATGGTATATGAGGGAAAAAAAATGGACATTGGCTTGAGGTATTTTTAAAAAAAGAAATTAAATAACAAAATCTGTCGAGATTTTCTTTTGAATAAATATTGCTTACCTTATCACAGATACTATAATATTCGTATATGATGGTATTAATATCACTGTAAATGGAAATGTATGATATATCAGAAACAAATTGCACTTCAAATCTTATAAATTTTGAGGGAAATGTTCAAGAAGAATATTTTTTTTACTACTGATAACCCTACACTGCACATTGATGCATATAAGAATCGATTAAATTTTTAACGTTTAAATTATCTGCCTACATTAAAATGATCGTTTTCGTGAAAAATTTTATTGTTTTATTTGAAAGAGCAATCTTTTAAGATTCCAAATCTGTTTTAATTTTATTTCTACGATTATTAAAACAGGAGTTATGCCCATTTAATAAACAGAAAGTAACGAGTCAACTAACATAGCTGGGCGTAGGAAGGCCAGGAGAAATGTAAACAACTTTTCTAAGCATCATTTTCTTTCGTGTTAACCATAAAATCACTAATAAACATTTATTGACACTTCTAGATTAATTTTATAGATAAGAAATCTTTAAAGGCGATTTCTGAAAAATAAATTTTTTCGTTATTTTCATTACGTGAAATATTTTAAACTTATTTCAGTGAAAATTTCTCAGAATGCTTACCATATTATTCACTATGTCCTGAACTAGAATCTAAGCTTTATGTGACAATGTAATTATTTTACAGGTGTTCGAATATAAATAAAATGGCAATTTTTTTTAATAAAAAAATGTATTTTTTGACATATTTTGGAATATTTCAGTTAAATTTCAAGGTATTGTAAAACTCCTAGTTCATTGCACATGTATGCGTAATATTAGTATGTAGTGCAAAGTAAATCGAATCATATTTAGTTGAATTGAGTGTACGCTGTAGCGTAAGCATGAAATTTCGCCAAAAAAAAAAAGTTGCAAAAATCCCTAATTTTGTAAAACGTCATAAAGATATTGGTTGGATTTTATGTTTTTTCATCATTCTATATTACATATGAACTAAATATACAGGGTGTCCATAATTAAATGACCCTACTTTAAAGTTGTCGGCAGACAAAACTATCGTTCATAAAGTTGTGAAAATTTGTTAAAGACATAATAAAGGGATGAGAATTTGTTTAAGCTAAAATAATATAAATAGAAGTATTTCAAAATTTCGCCACCACAGGGCGATTTTTAATAAATTACGCATTAGCATACATTTACGATTGTTTAGAAATTTTATTTATTATCTTAACCTTATTTTGAAGACAGTATTTTACGACATGTTCCTAGCATTTTCCAGAACACACTTCGGTCAACTGTAGAACATGATAGGCTAATTCCATGCGAACTTGTCATGTGTATCACACAGCTGAAAATCGTTGTGCTTGTTGGTCACAGTTATTTTCGAAAAGTTTGCTTCGCCTTTTTCAATTGATGAGATATCTCCGATAAAATAGGTCTCATTTTTCCGTTTTAAAATACTGGTAGCCAAAAATCGTAGTGTGTGAAAGATATGACAACTTTGCATGGAATTAACCGATAGCTTACGATTCCAGATGGAGAGTCTGCCTTTTTTCCTCGTGGAGGAAGGTTGAATTTGTGGTTGTCCCAAGGAAATAACGTCATTTTTGTGATCATTTGAGGTCATGCCGGCAAAAGCCGTAGCGAATACCTCATAGCTTAAATAACTTAACTTAACTTCCAGATGGTATCTGAAAATGATGAAAGTCATGCAGAACATGTTTGGTTATAACAATGTATGTTAAATGTGTAATTCGTTAAAAAACTGACTCCTAATTTTTTTTCCCTCTCAAACAAATTTCCGTACTTTTATAATGTCCTCCAAAAAATTTCATAAATTTTTTGAACAGTTGTTTCGTTTGTAGCCAACTTTAAAATAGAGTCGATTAATTATGAATATCCTCTAAATAAAATCTCTAAACTATCCCAATGCTAAATGTGTAATTTATTAAAATCGCCCTCTGGTGGCGAAATTTTGAACTATTTTTTTTTAACTTAAATAAATTCCCATCCATTTATTATATCATTCCAAAAATTTCACAACATTATGAACAATAGTTTTGTCAGTAGATAACTTTAAAGCAGGGTCGTTTAATTATGGACACCCTGTAGTAGGTTTGATTATTCCATATTGTACATAAAAAAGGCGTTCAGAGCATAGGCAGAACGTATGTAGTAAGCAATGGCGTGGCGTCCGGTCATCGCTGGATGCGGCGATGACCAAGCAATATTTTAAAACTCTTAATAAGCTTTTAAAACTCTACGATCCAGTTTTAGCAGAACATTTGGAGTTCATGTATAAGTGAAGGTAAGATTTAAAGTTTCTTTTTTGAACATTCAACCACTGAATTTTAGAGTTAATAATTTTTCACCACATACTTAAATAATTGCGATGACCACAGAAAATTTTCACGCCACGCCACAGGTGGTAAGTAAATACAGTTCCATGCAACCGTATTTACATAAATATATTGCGTTATCGCAAAATTCTGCTATTATATAGGGCAAATAAATACGCTATAAAGTTTTTAGTATCAATCCTTATACATGAATATAAAAAATATATTTACAACAGAAAAAAATGCGCAGCATAGAGTTAATTACAATTAGAACACAGTTTTAATTTTCTATTAATAAATTATGTCTACAAAAAAAAATTAGTCTAAATATTATATTATATTATATTATATTATATTATATTATATTATATTATATTATATTTATTATAATTTATATTTTTATTAGTTTGAATCATTTCGAAGAGCAAACATAGAACAGCGAAACGGTTCTTTTATATATGAATCGAGCAATTATTTTTTTGCCTCGAACCGAATTATTTCTTTGGCGATCGAAAAGTTTTGTTCATATATTTTGAAAACGAAATAATACGATTTTTATATAATATATTTTAGCAATTATGTGAAAAGTTCAGAACATAGGCAGAGCGTATGTAGTAAGTAAATACAGTTCCATGCAACCGTACTTACATAAATATATTGCGTTATCGCAAAATTCTGCTATTAACTATGGCAAATAATTACGCTATAAAATTTTTAGTATCAATCCTTACACATAAATATGAAAGATATATTTCCAACAGACAATTTTGTGCAGCATAGAGTTAATTAAAATTGGAACGCATTTTTAATTTTCTATTAATAAATTATGTTTACATAAAAAAATATTACTCTGAATATTACAATTTATTTTTTCATTAGTTTTAATCATTTTGAAGAGAAAACATAGAAAAGCGAAACGGTTCTTTTATATATGAATCTAGCAATTATTTTTTTTTTTGCCTCGAACCGAATTATTTCTCTGGCGATCGAAAAGTTTTGTTCATATACTTTGAAAACGAAATAATACACTTTTTTATATAATATATTTTAGCGGTTATGTGAAAAGAAGATTAATAAAAACTTTTATACGAAGAAGTATTCATAACAGATGTTACCTAGAAATCTTAATTGTTTTTCTACGAAAAAAAACTTCTTTATCTAGAAGTTTCACCGAACGTTAAGGAATACATTTCGTTCTTAGAAGTTTTTGTTTCAGTAATTTCAAAGTATAAATGCGAATAAAAAGCTGAATAGTTTTCTTTAAAAATGCATTCAGTAATATGAAAATGAAATATTATTTCTACGATGGTTAACATTATTCTGATATTAAATATTTTTGCGACTTTTTCGAATTTTATAAAAATTATATACTAGTCTGTCTCTTAGAACTAGTAATGTATTTTTATTTTACAAAATTTTAAATTCTTATTTTAGAAAAATATTCAACGTTTTCCCATTGAAAGTCGATTGCTACCACAAATTCAGAAATGCAATCTTCGTCTTAGTTATCGCAACGTTTCTGTCATTAAAGAACAAGCTTTTCTATTCTACAATAAGGGTAGTAGTGGGGCTAGTGGAACGTAGTTTGAAGACACACTAATTATTAGGATTATGGACATATTAAAGACGTTACTTTTTCTTAATTTTATAATAATTAACGCAATGCAGCAGTTATTCATTAATTCTATTACGATTTTTTCTTAACAAACCAATAAAAATCTTAGAAACAAGATTGTTATGCACACACACACACATATATATATATATATACATGGTATTTCATAAAATATCGGCAAAATTTAAGAAGTGATGGTACTCATCCAAACAAACAACTTTCATCAAAGAATGCACGGTCGGTAATAAAACGCAAAGGTTCTGGCACATTTGCAAATTTTGTTCAGTGTTGCCAGTGGGATACTTTTTTAAAATTCAGATTTATTGATTGCCACCATTATTTTGAAATAGCGGAATTCACCTTATTTAATGACAAAATAAATACGGTGAAAACAAGGCGCATTATCAATTTTAAAAAACTGGTGGCATTCAAAAAATTTGAATTGTCCGTAGCAATTTAGTTACACAATTCTCTATTCTGGCTCTGCGTAATTTCCAAGGAAACTTGGAAAAACACATAGCGATTTGATTTTCAGCTAATAATTCTTGAAATTTTGCCACTGTCCAGTGGCGTAACACATTTTGCAAAGGAGATATGACAACAATCCTTGAATGTAGTTTATGTTATTGTCCCCCTCTCTTACGTTAACTCCATTATCCGCAAAAACTATACAATAGAAATCTTCATCATTTTTGCTGAAAATCATTTTTTTAGTTCGTAAATAGTGGTAGCTTGGTAGAAAATTCAAGCATGCAGATTTATTTTTACTGTTGCGTCCACGCAATTCCAGTGGGCTATGTGTTAATAGTAAACAAATCAAAACTTAAGGTATATCATACTTTCCAAACAGAAATCATTCTTCGAAAAAATGTGGTTTAATTTAACCGAGGTTAAAGACGTTTCGAAGAAGAAAATTTATTTGAAGTGTATTTATATTTAGTTTCATGTTAATTGTGGAAATTCTGTGAACTTATTTCTAAAAAAATTCTAGTTCGAAAAGTATTTGTCCAGGGTCAAATTAAATCGCAATTTACGAAAAAATACAGAGAGGTCGGCAGGCAGTGGTGGCTCATCAGGGGTTCGCAATCAATTTACTAGCAGAATTTTTGTATTATAAATTTGACCTTGTCTAATTGTGAAATGCACTAGGATTAAAGAAGTATAACTTTGTTTTGTTAAAATACCGGTAGAACAGTGATTGTGAACCACATAAGGAGTCGCTACTGTTGGCAGCTATGGTATATGAGAAAAAAAAATTGGACACTGGCGTGAGGTATTTTTAAAAAAAGAAATTAAACAACAAAATCTGTCGAGATTTTCATTTGAATAAATGTTGTTTACATTATCACAGATACTATAATGTTCGTATATGATGGTATTAATATCACTATAAATGGAAATGTATGATATATCAGAAACAAATTGCACTTAAAATCTTATAAATTTTGAGGGAAATGTTCAAGAAGAATATTTTTTTTTACTACTGATAACCCTACACTGCACATTGATGCAAATAAGAATCGATTAAATTTTTAACGTTTAAGTTATCTGCCTACATTAAAATGATCGTTTTCGTGAAAAATTTTATTGTTTTATTTGAAAGAGCAATCTTTTAAGATTCCAAATCTGTTTTAATTTTATTTCTACGATAATTAAAACAGGAGTTATGCCCATTTAATAAACAGAAAGTAACGAGTCAACTAGCATAGCTGGGCGTAGGAAGGCCAGGAGAAATGTAAACAACTTTTCTACGCATCATTTTCTTACGTGTTAACCATAAAATCACTAATAAACATTTATTGACACTTCTAGATTAATTTTATAGATAAGAAACCTTTAAAGGCGATTTCCGAAAAATCAATTTTTTCGTTATTTTCATTACGTGAAATATTTTAAACTTATTTCAGTGAAAATTTCTCAGAATGCTTACCATATTATTCCTGAACTAGAATCTAAGCTTTATGTGACAATGTAATTATTTTACAGGTGTTCGAATATAAATAAAATGACAATTTTTTTAAATTAGAAAAAATGTATTTTTTGACATATTTTGGAATATTTCAGTTAAATTTCAAGGTATCGTAAAACTCCTAGTTCATTGTACAAGTATGCGTAATATTAATATGTAGTGCAAAGTAAATTGAATCATATTTAGTTGAATTGAGTGTACGCTGTAGCGTAAGCATGAAATTTCGCCAAAAAATCGTTGCAAAAAACCCTAATTTTGTAAAACGTCATGAAGATATTGGTTGGATTTTATGTTTTTTCTTCATTCTGTATTACAAATGAACTAAATATACGGGGTGTCCATAATTAAACTACCCTACTTTAAAGTTGTCTGCAGACAAAACTATCGTTCATAAAGTTGTGAAATTTTGTTAAAGACATAATAAAGGGATGGGAATTTGTTTAAGCTAAAATAATATAAATAAAAGTATTTCAAAATTTCGCCACCACAGGGCGATTTTTAATAAATTACGCATTAGCATACATTTACGATTGTTTGGAAATTTTATTTATTATCTTAACCTTATTCTGAAGACGGTATTTCACGACATGTTCCTAGCATTTTCCAGAACACACTTCGGTCAAATGTAGAACATGATAGCTTACGATTCCAGATGGTATCTGAAAATGATGAAAGTCATGCAGAACATGTTTGGTTGTAACAATGTATGTCAAATGTGTAATTCGTTAAAAAACGGACTCCTAATTTTTTTTTTTCCTCTCAAACAAATTTCCGTACTTTTATTATGTCCTCCAAAAAATTTCACAACATTTTTGAACAGTTGTTTCGTTTGTAGTCAACTTTAAAATAGAGTCGATTAATTATGAATATCCTGTAAATAAAATCTCTAAACTATTGAACATCTATAGAACTCTATATGAACAATAGTTTTGTCAGTAGATAACTTTAAAGTAGGGTCGTTTAATTATGGACACCATGTAGTAGGTTTGTTTATTCCATATTGTACATAAAAAAGGTGTTCAGAGCATAGGCAGAACGTATGTAGTAAGTAAATACAGTTCCTAGCAACCGTATTTACATAAATATATTGCGTTATCGCAAAATTCTGCTATTAAATAGGGCAAATAAATAGGCTATAAAATTTTTAGTATCAATCCTTCTACATGAATATAAAAAATATGTTTAGAACAGAAAAATTGCTCAGTATAGAGTTAATTATAATTGGAACACAGTTTTAATTTTCTATTAATAAATTATGTTTACAAAAAAATATTCGTCTGAATATTATAATTTATTTTTTTATTAGTTTTAATCATTTCGAAGAGAAAACATAGAACAGTGAAACGGTTCTTTTACATATGAATCGAGCAATTATTTTTTTACCTCGAACCGAATTATTTCTCTGGCGATCGAAAAGTTTTGCTCATATATTTTGAAAACGAAATAATACACTTTTTATATAATATATTTTAGCAGTTATGAGAAAAGTTCAGAACATAGGCGTATGTAGTATGTATGTAGTAAGTAACGTATAGTATATGTAGTAAGTAACGTATGTAGTAAGTAAATACTGTTCCATGCAACCGTACTTACATAAATACACTGCTCAAAACAATTAAAGGATTAAGAAAAAGAAGAAACAACGTATAAAGGCACAAATAAAATGTGTTTAAAAGCATACAGCTGTTTCAAAACCTCTAAGGTTTCCTCATCAGTGCTTAAAATAAAAGTTAAAACTAAGACATTGTGTAAAAAGAGGGGGGGGGGAAGAGGTGGACAGAGAGTCAGAAAAGCGTACCTTTCAGCTCTACTGCCAACGGTGAAATGCGACCTATGGCTGACAAACAGTTACGGAGTTGATCTCACGCGCATATTCAGGGAGACCAATCAAAATACCCAATTGCTCTGGAAGAGTCCAAACCCAGAAGGAGAAAAAGGGGGGAGGGAGTGGAGGGAATTATAGAAAATTAAACCATACCTTTGAAAAATTGGGCGTACTAGATAAATCATTAACTAAACTGTTTGAATTTTTCCATATGTGGTAAGCCTCCCAGAAGTCCAGGTCATAGATTGAAGTACATTTCTGTATTATGGAGGCTTCGGAAAATTTAAAATTATGGTTGTTGGACCAGCAGTGGTTGGCAATAGCGGAACGTTTGATATCACAATTTTTAACGCAAGTTTTATGCTCCCCCAAACGGATCTTAAAGGCACGCTTCGTTTGACCAATGTACATTTTGTTGCATTCGCAAGATATCCTGTAAATACCCCAATTTGAAAAACTGTCAATTGGATGTTTCAGATTTGTGAATTGAATTTTATTAAAAGGAGTATAAACTACTTTAAAGTCAAATTTTGACAAGATTTTAGAAATTTGATGGCTTATTTTCGGAAAATATGGGAGTATAATTAAATTTTCATTACCGACAGTATTAGCCCTGGATTTTGTACGTTTACTTAGTTTGTTATGAATGGAATCGACGATTTCAGCTGTAAAACCTCGATCAATGGCAATAGATTTAATGTAGTCTAATTCTGTTTTTAGTAAACTGTCGGAAGAACAAATATTTAAAGCCCTGTAAACATAACTGTTAAAGGCAGCCAACTTTTGATTAGGTGGATGGGATGAAAGGCGATGTGGGGGTAAGGATACTGCGAATGGTTTACGGTAAAGAGTAGTGTGAAACAAATTATTTTCGCGGAAAATCATAACATCAAGAAAGGGCAAACGACTGTTATTTTCGAGTTCGAAAGTGAACTGAATATGTTCATCTATAGAATTCATAATATCGAGAATATTAGTAAGATTAAGATCATCAGAGTTTAATAATGCAAAGCAGTCATCGACATAGCGGATGTAAAATCGAAAGGATAATATCTTGAAAAGGTTTGATTCGTAATAGTGCATGTAAATATCACTGAGGATGGGGCTGAGGGGGGAGCCCATGGACAAACCATCAGTCATGCAATAAAAATTACCATTAAAAATGAATGTGTTTTGCGATAAACAAATGTTAGTAAGATGTATAAGCTCATCAATTTCGTAATATGAATAATGAAATTCTTGTAGGCGTAATTTAAGACAATTTAAAGCACCTTGAACCGGTACGTTAGTAAATAGTGATTTAACGTCGAATGAAACCATACTATTGTTTTGAGTACCACTGAAGCTACGAAGTTTATTAACAAACTCATAAGAGTTCCTGCAAGTGTAGATATTGTTAGAGAGCAGGGGGGAGAAAATAGAGGTCAAATATTTCGCTAATTTATAGGAAGAGGTACCAATGTTCGAAACTATTGGTCTGAAAGGAATGCCTTGTTTATGGACTTTTGGGAGCGTATAAAATCTTGCGCAGTGTGACACTGAAGGAATGAGGGATAATTTAACGTTTTTGGAAATGAGTGGAGAGTGCTCGATAGCCGATTTTATAGTTTTCAATTCTTTTTGAGAAGGATCAGATTTAATCTTTTTATAAGGACCCTCGTCTATCAAGTCTTGTGTTTTGGATAGGTAATCAGACTTGTCCATAACAACAATCTGGCCACCCTTATCAGCCTTGCTGATAACTATGTCAGTATTAGATTTTAGATTTTTTATGCAACTTGATGCAGCTTTGCTGATATTGGATTTAGGAAGGTTATTATTGAAATTCACATTATTGGCGATTAAGTGTCTAATTGAATCCTTCTGAGAAGGGTTTAAGGCACTGAACTTGAACGCTCTTTCGATGGGGGCAATCACATGAGGGGGCCCCCATCGAAAGAGCGTTCAAGTTCAGTGCCTTAAACCCTTCTCAGAAGGATTCAATTAGACACTTAATCGCCAATAATGTGAATTTCAATAATAACCTTCCTAAATCCAATATCAGCAAAGCTGCATCAAGTTGCATAAAAAATCTAAAATCTAATACTGACATAGTTATCAGCAAGGCTGATAAGGGTGGCCAGATTGTTGTTATGGACAAGTCTGATTACCTATCCAAAACACAAGACTTGATAGACGAGGGTCCTTATAAAAAGATTAAATCTGATCCTTCTCAAAAAGAATTGAAAACTATAAAATCGGCTATCGAGCACTCTCCACTCATTTCCAAAAACGTTAAATTATCCCTCATTCCTTCAGTGTCACACTGCGCAAGATTTTATACGCTCCCAAAAGTCCATAAACAAGGCATTCCTTTCAGACCAATAGTTTCGAACATTGGTACCTCTTCCTATAAATTAGCGAAATATTTGACCTCTATTTTCTCCCCCCTGCTCTCTAACAATATCTACACTTGCAGGAACTCTTATGAGTTTGTTAATAAACTTCGTAGCTTCAGTGGTACTCAAAACAATAGTATGGTTTCATTCGACGTTAAATCACTATTTACTAACGTACCGGTTCAAGGTGCTTTAAATTGTCTTAAATTACGCCTACAAGAATTTCATTATTCATATTACGAAATTGATGAGCTTATACATCTTACTAACATTTGTTTATCGCAAAACACATTCATTTTTAATGGTAATTTTTATTGCATGACTGATGGTTTGTCCATGGGCTCCCCCCTCAGCCCCATCCTCAGTGATATTTACATGCACTATTACGAATCAAACCTTTTCAAGATATTATCCTTTCGATTTTACATCCGCTATGTCGATGACTGCTTTGCATTATTAAACTCTGATGATCTTAATCTTACTAATATTCTCGATATTATGAATTCTATAGATGAACATATTCAGTTCACTTTCGAACTCGAAAATAACAGTCGTTTGCCCTTTCTTGATGTTATGATTTTCCGCGAAAATAATTTGTTTCACACTACTCTTTACCGTAAACCATTCGCAGTATCCTTACCCCCACATCGCCTTTCATCCCATCCACCTAATCAAAAGTTGGCTGCCTTTAACAGTTATGTTTACAGGGCTTTAAATATTTGTTCTTCCGACAGTTTACTAAAAACAGAATTAGACTACATTAAATCTATTGCCATTGATCGAGGTTTTACAGCTGAAATCGTCGATTCCATTCATAACAAACTAAGTAAACGTACAAAATCCAGGGCTAATACTGTCGGTAATGAAAATTTAATTATACTCCCATATTTTCCGAAAATAAGCCATCAAATTTCTAAAATCTTGTCAAAATTTGACTTTAAAGTAGTTTATACTCCTTTTAATAAAATTCAATTCACAAATCTGAAACATCCAATTGACAGTTTTTCAAATTGGGGTATTTACAGGATATCTTGCGAATGCAACAAAATGTACATTGGTCAAACGAAGCGTGCCTTTAAGATCCGTTTGGGGGAGCATAAAACTTGCGTTAAAAATTGTGATATCAAACGTTCCGCTATTGCCAACCACTGCTGGTCCAACAACCATAATTTTAAATTTTCCGAAGCCTCCATAATACAGAAATGTACTTCAATCTATGACCTGGACTTCTGGGAGGCTTACCACATATGGAAAAATTCAAACAGTTTAGTTAATGATTTATCTAGTACGCCCAATTTTTCAAAGGTATGGTTTAATTTTCTATAATTCCCTCCACTCCCTCCCCCCTTTTTCTCCTTCTGGGTTTGGACTCTTCCAGAGCAATTGGGTATTTTGATTGGTCTCCCTGAATATGCGCGTGAGATCAACTCCGTAACTGTTTGTCAGCCATAGGTCGCATTTCACCGTTGGCAGTAGAGCTGAAAGGTACGCTTTTCTGACTCTCTGTCCACCTCTTCCCCCCCCCCTCTTTTTACACAATGTCTTAGTTTTAACTTTTATTTTAAGCACTGATGAGGAAACCTTAGAGGTTTTGAAACAGCTGTATGCTTTTAAACACATTTTATTTGTGCCTTTATACGTTGTTTCTTCTTTTTCTTAATATATTGGCACAAAGTACAATCCTTCCCCACTTTTTATCAATTAAAGGATATTTGAAGTTTTATATAAAATAAAGATATAAACGAAATTTTTTTTGCCGAAAATAGAAGAAGAGAATCACAAATGCAAATTTTTCTGGTTTTCAAACTGTGGAGTATGCAAATTTTGAGTTCGAAGTCAAAAACGTCGCTTCAGCGGCAGCGAATGAAATTTGACTTTCAACTGGATAAAAGAGTATGAAGACAAGGATGATCGGCATTCAGTGATTGCTTTGTTTCGATGAGTACGATGTCTCAGCGAAGTCATTTGACAGATTCAGAAGCTTTGAGAATTGTTGGTAGGTTAGAAGGGGGCCAAACTAAAGCCGAAGTAGCGCAAGCCATTGGAGTGTCACAATGTGTCATTTCCAGGATCTGGAACCGTTTTTTGGAGAGTGGAATTGCAGGCCGAAGACCAGGGCAAGGTCGTAGACGGGCAACAACGCCCAATGAAGATCGGTATTTAGCGTTAACAGCTCGGAGACACCGAACCATGAACGCTACTCTTCTCCAACAACACCTTCGCTCGGCTACAGGCACCACGATTTCAATTCAGACTGTCCGAAACCGGCTCCATGCTGTAGGTCTGTATGCTCGCCGACCGATGGTATGTGTTAGATTAACATCAAGGCATCGTCGCGACCGCAGGGAGTGGGCAACCGAGCATGTCAACTGGAGGAGAAATGAATGGAGCAATATTCTGTTTTCTGACGAGTCCCGTTTTTATGTGCATCCGGATAATAGGCGTATTTTCATCTGGAGGGACCGTGGCAGTAGGAATGATCCTGCGTTCGTGCACGAAAGTGTCAGATTTGGCGGTGGAGGAGTGTTGGTGTATGGTGGCATCTCTATTGACGGGCGCACTGACCTCTACATCATTCGAGATGGAGCTCTGACTGGTCGCCGATATAGGGATGAGATCCTCAGACATATTGTAGTCGCTTACGCTACAGCAATCGGAGATAACTTCATTTTAATGTACGATAACTGCAGGCCACATCGTGCAAACCTGGTGGAGGATTTCCTTTTCGAGGAAGGAATCGTTCGAATGGAATGGCCAGCGTGTTCTCCAGACATGAATCCAATCGAGCACGTTTGGGACGCTCTAGGAAGACAACAACCCCCACAAACTCTCCAAGAACTGAAAAGAGCTCTTCTGGAAGAGTGGGGCAGAATACCCCAACTCGTCATTAATAGCCTCATTGAGTCCATGCCTCAAAGGTGTTCAACGTTGCTGGCCACCCGTGGAAACCATACCCCCTACTGAAAATGATTTTCATTTTTGAAGAAAACACCTTTTCTTATTCTTTTTTTCTCATATGCACAAATTGTGTTTTTTTCCTTTAGTACACAAATGCGCAATAAAATGCATATTTTTCTGCCAAACATGTGTAATTTATTCTCATATAACCTACTATGTCTGTCGACCATGTATCAATCAGCTAAACAGTTTACCAGATACAAAATCCACCTAAAACTGCAATATCCTTTAATTGTTTTTAGCAGTGTATATTGCGTTATTGCGAAATTCTGCTATTAAATATGGCAAATAATTACGCTATAAAATTTTTAGTATCAATCCTTATACATAAATATGAAAGATATATTTCCAACAGACAATTTTGTGCAGCATACAGTTAATTAAAATTGGAACGCATTTATAATTTTCTATTAATAAATTAATTATGTTTACATAAAAAATTATTACTCTGAATATTACAATTTATTTTTTCATTAGTTTTAATCATTTCGAAGAGAAAACACGGGAAAGCGAAACGGTTCTTTTATATATGAATCTAGCAATTATTTTTTTGCCTCGAACTGAATTATATCTCTGGCGATCGAAAAGTTTTGTTCATATATTTTGAAAGCGAAATAATACTATTTTTTATATAATATATCTTAGCGGTTATGTGAAAAGAAGATTAATAAAAACTTTTATACGGAAAAGTATTCATAACAGATGTTACCTAGAAATCTTAATTGTTTTTCTACGAAAAAAAAACCTTCTTTATCTAGAAGTTTCGCCGAACGTTAAGGAATACATTTCGTTCTTAGAAGTTTTTGTTTCGGTAGTTTAAAAAGTAGAAATGCGAATAAAAAACTGAATAGTTTTTTTTAAAAAAGCATTCAGTAATATGAAAATGAAATATTATTTCTACGATGGTTAACATTATTCTGAAATTAAATGTTTTTCAGATTTTTTCGAATTTTATAAAAATTATATACTAGCCTGCCTGTTAGCACTGGTAATGTATTTTTACTTTACAAAATTTTAATTCTTATTTTAGAAAAATATTCAACATTTTCCCCTGAAAGTCGGTTGCTACCACAAATTCAGAAATGCAATCTTCGTCTTATTTAATTGCAAAGTTTTTGTCATTAAAGAAAAAAGCTTTTCGATTCTACAATAACGGTAGTATTGTGGCCAGTGAAACGTAATTTGAAGACACGCTAATTATTAGGATTATGAACAAAATGTATTGAACACGTTACGTTTTCTTAATTTTATAATAATTAAATCAATACAGCAGTTATTCATTAACGCCACAACGATTTTTTCTTAAACAAACCAATATATGTATATATATATATTAAAAATATTAACCCGTTCTAGCACTGGAATATCCTGTTCGTAAAAGAATGAAATGACTGACTGACACCGGAATTTACAAACGACTTTTTTAGAAATTAAAAACTCCTTAATTTAAACTTTCATTATAAAAGCAAAGAGTTATTAAAATATCCTTTATGTCGGTTGCAAGTTTGGGATTAAAATTAGGTGGTCCCGACGTGCAGGGGTTGCAAATTTTATTCTTCCTACCAGTACTCTTATCAGTAATCTTCATGATAATTTTATTAAAGCTATGCTATAGAAAGGTACGATGAAGATACCATTTTGAAAATAGTGGTAGGAACAACAAAGTTCTCCCCCCTGGCGACCCCTGGACATGGGACCTCTGTGCCGGAAGGGGTTAAACAATGAACTGAAATAATATGATCAAATAAAAACAATACAAAAATAGAAATTACTTCATTTTTAAACACATTCTTTAGGAGATCGGTGTGTTAACTTTCTATATTATAGTAAAATGTGTTTCATTGACGCTGAATTTATTGAAAGTAGGTCATTACTGTTTACTTAGGTACTAGCCTCCAACAAATCATCATTAATATCTGAGTTAACTTGACCCAGTTTTAATACGTCTGAAATCAGAATTTATCTTTAAGAAATGAAATGAAATATGTTTCACGTAGAAAGCTGAAAACAAATAAAGATTCTTCAAAAAAATATTCGGGTTCGAAACATGTTTAACCTGGATCAAATTAATCCACATATTACGAAATATTTGTGTGAGCTCGGCAATCTGCGTATATATTCGTGTATAAGCGTTGCCATCGAAATACTGAAGGCCTGAGGACACGACGAGGCTAACGAAAAAGACAGGCTACCGAGGTGGGTCCAATTCATCTTTTTTTACAGACCGCTGGAGTCACGTGATGCTCGAATGCACCAATGTAGGTGTGCGAAAAGCGCATCACGTGACTCCAGCGGGCTGTAAAAAAAGAAGAATCGGACCCACCGCGGTAGCCTGTCTTTCTCGTTAGCCTCGTCGTGTCCCCAGGCCTTCAGTATTTCGATGGCAACGCTTATACACGAATATATACGCAGATGTGCCGAGCTCACACAAATATACACACACAAATAAATACACACAAAACAAGGACACGAGTCGACTAATCTTTCGTAATTCGAGGGGGGAACAATAAGTAATGCATCGTGTGTCCTAAAACGTTGCCATCGAAATAATCAAGGCCTGAGGACACGAGTTGTGACGTCATCCCTAATCGACCGACTTCTCATTAATATTGGAATTCACACCGGAAAATTTTGAGTAGCAATTTTCTTTTATTTTATTTGTGGAATATCTATTATCGTATAAAATAATAATAACTATTTAAACTTGTATAGATAGGCGAATTGTCTTACTGATAAATCCCTTTTTCTCTTGCCAGAAGTGTTGCAATAGGTGAAAGATGGTCAGAAAGAGTTTTTAGATATGCTTTGAATTAACTTTTCCTGGAAGAAATGGAAGTAACCCCACGACGTTGAACGAAAATCAACCTCATGTCGTAATCGATGCTTCTCCTAACTGACGTTTTGTGAAAATTTCTTTTTCTTGATGCCAATAATATTATTTCATATTTATTATTAAGAATTTCTTAATTATTTTTTAATAATATTATTTCTTGGATTTAATATTTCTTAATGCCAATAATATTTCCGGTCATGAGGACCATCTAAGTTCCATTTCTTTTCATCCGAGAAAATAACCTGCAGCCATTTGTCGTCCTAAGCGTTGCCACCGAAATACTCAAGGCCTGAGGACGGGAGTTGTGACGTCATCACTAACCGACCGACTTCTCACTAGTGTTAGAATTCACACCGGAAAATTTTGAATAGCAGTTTTATTTTATTTTATTTGTGGAATATCTATCATCTTATAAAACAATAATAACTATTTAAACTTACTGGTGAGAATTTGGAATACCCCAATAAAAAATCAGCTAGATACGGCCACAGTGTGGCATTCCCCATCTGGAAGAATTTTTAGTTTGAGATTCTGAATTCTCACCAGTAACTTTAAATAGTTTGTATTGTTGTATATGATGTTAGACATTGCACAAATAAAATAAAATTTCTATTCAAAATTTTCCGGTGTGAATTCCTACATTAGTGAGAAGTAGGTCGATTAGTGATGACGTCACAACTCGTGTCCTCAGGCCTTGAGTATTTCGGTGGCAACGTCCAAAGTCATCAATTGTCTAGCAAACTGTAAACGCTGGGTTTTGTGGCTAGTCAGTAAAGGGGGTTTACACAATTTTGCCGTGCATTGGAAAATCCCAGATCGATTGATTGTATTGGAGATTATTTTTATGCAGACGTTGGGCCTAATCAATAGTAAAATTTCTTTACATGAATATTTTCCATTTGATGCTAACTTTAAAACTCCCCTTTAATCTCTGGATTACAAAGCTTTTTGGTCTGCCTTCAGCCGTTTTTTCTCCATACTCGTCTTTTAACCTTAAAAAATTGTTGATGACGGTTATAGATTTTCCTGTGTTTTTTGCAATAGACCTACAAGTCATTCCTGACAAAGTAAAAGATTCAACAGCCCCTTTTTCAGATTCAGTCAGATTACTTGCTTTTAGCCCCATTATTATGCAATTAACAAAACTCTTAAAAGAAAACGTCAGAAAAAGCATTATACAAAAGAGTTTTTAATGGGCAATTGAATAATAATTAAAGATCGACCGAAAATTCAGTTTCGTTTTCGTTTTCATCCCAAAATCTCAGTTTCGCCGCAAATTCGTTTTCGCTGAAAATGCGGCTGAAAATTCGGCCGGGTCGAAATTCGACAAAAACTACAGTATTCCATAAATCTCGTTTCTTCCTTACGGATATTTTCAGCATTATTAAGCTTTATCGGCTTACATGAGACTATTTATTGCTACGAACTTCACTATTTACAATTATCAGTCATGAGTGACTCAAGACGTGAATGCAAATTATAAAGCAGGCAATGCATGTATAACTGAACTTTTTCACGCGCTCATGAAAGCTGCAGACATAACAGTAATAGAAAATTTTTAGTTTGAAACCGCAGAAATGCTTCGAATACTCTTTGAGAAAGTTCTAGTATAACAGATGATCATTTACAGTAATCATTATAAAAGATAAATCAAGGTGTGAATACATAAAACTAAAATATTTTTTAATTAAATGAAATTCGTATAATTTGAAAATCTTTCTGTATCGTTGATGAATTACGTTTTATTTTATATGAAAAAAAAATTGGGTCTAAGACACAGAGAGCCAATTTTGGCGACACGTATTATTAATTTAAATTATGTATATTTAATAAATGCACATAATTATTTAAGGATTATGCATATCTAATAAATAAGTACAATTAATAATTGTGCATATTTATGCATGTATTAATTACTTTAATGCATACAATTTAATTATTTAAAAAAAATTCCACATTTTAGTTCTCGTTTTCGGCCGAAAATAGGACGATCACCGAAGTTCGGTTTCGGTTTCTGTTTCGCACTAAAAAACCTGTTTCGGTTGATCCTTAATAATAATTATATATAACATTTCTATAGAAAAAAATACTGGTGTCCTTAAAGTTTTTACACAGTCAAAACTAGCGTTTTCTTGCATAATTATTATTTTTTTCGCAATAGAAAAGAAACAGGTACATTTTGTTCACTTTTATATTAGTATTTCCACTTTATGATCAACATTAAATTACCATTTCACTTGTCGCATTTTAAATTTATCAAAATTTTTACAATTTTTTTCTGTCCTTAAAGTTTTTACACACACTGTATATCAAAAGAAATAAGGGAACTTTTTATCAGATAGCTTATAAATATTGTATTTGGTAATTAAATTTTTTTTTTGCGATACATGGGGGTACGCTTTCTCAAAGTGATATACTTCTCAAGGTAAAGTGTAAAACTTCATCAAATCTCTCTCTTTTTTTGCTTTTTCTGTTTAACGACGTGCTAAAAAATTGCTTTAATCATTAAATGCATAATTTTTTATTTTGTTTCGAAAATTTTATATATGATTCTCAGAAAGGTTTATTACACAGGAAAAATTGTGAAAAAAATCAGAGATACATTTTTCGTGTGGACTGTCAACCTTTTCATACGTTGCACATCTGCAATACAAGTAAAATATACTGTCATAGCTAAAACTTTGGAAATTACTAAATACTTTAACCCCTTCAAGGTCGCTTAATATTGGGAAAAGCCATAAAAAAGTACCTATTTATTTTATTACAGAAATTGAATAATTATAAGGTTTCTAAATCAAATATGCAATTAGTTTTATAAGGCGAAAAAAAAAAAAGATGTTATAGAACAAATTTATATTTATAGAAAAGCCTTCATGCAGGAATTCTGTGTCTTAATATTTGTTTTACACCATACAGATTAATGCGAATAAAACCTTTATTTTTCACATCTTTGCAAATAATATTTGCAAATAATTATTTTATTATATAATATTTGCAAATAATTATTTTATTATATAATATTTGCAAATAATTATAATATTTTCATAATTTTTGCAAATAATATTTGAAATAATACATACACATTAAATTTTGATTAGTAATTTTTTGAGTGTTATATATTTCGAAACATGCAATACAAATCCCAACTTTACAATCAGCGCTAAAAGCCAAATTAAACCGGCAATATCGAACCTGGATAATTGGCCTGGATAAACGCCAATTATCCAGGTTCGATCCCTGGTCTGGACATTTTTCGCTCTGTTGGAATAAACTTCAACTGTGCTACTCCAGCCTTTAATATGATTTAATCCATTTGGAAAAAATATTCGTTCCCTTCATTATGACCTAATTACATGGTATACAGGAGTTTCCGTGTTAAAGTAGTTTCATCATGTAAATGCTATAGTTATAGCTCGGATGAATGAAACTAGCGCTGCCGTTCGCAGCCAAGTCCAACTAATAAGAGTGAATTATGTCAGCCAGGTATCGTTCCGGATAGCCTAACAGGTAAAGCATTGGAACGGCACGCTAATTATCCAGGTTCGATCCCTGGTCTGGACATTTTTCGCTCTGTTGGAGTAAACTTCAACTGTGCTACTCCAGCCTTTAATATAATATATGCATTTATTTTGACCGTTGCGTGAACGCAACACCAGTGGGTAATGGGTTAATATCGGAATCGAGATTTAGCTAATTCTGGAATTTCAGCCTCCAGCTAGATGAGGTGGTTGTCTTATGGTTCGTACGCCTCCTTGAATTTTGCAGACCAGGAAATTTTTCGGCACCAATATTTTCTTATAGAAAATCTCTTCTTAAAAGAACGCGAAATTTTGATCGTTTAAACTACATTTCTTTTTCTATAAAAAGGTACGGGTAGTTTTTTTGGAGAAATAACGGTATCCGTTCGAACCATGTGTCTGTGCCGCCCCCTTCCGGTGTATAATTAAATTGTTTTCTTTGCAAAGTTAAGAAATAGCAACATACATAAACTATATTATGAAATGATATGCGCTTAAAAAATATTTTTTCACTGTCTACGATAATAAGAAATATTTTTGTTTGTGACACAATTACCCAATGATGGATTCCAGATCAAGTTGGATATATTGCATAAATATAAGTTAAACAAATTTGTACTTACCTATATTTTACTGTTGGCAAATAAATAAAAAGTAAACTCTCAGAATTCACAATCTCGCCCAAAACATGTTGTTGGATAAGTTGAAATATGTCTAACAAATGTAAGGAGTGTATTTACATTGTTGTGAGAGCACGGAGAAAAAAAATCTAAATGTAACTTATAGGTCAAAGAAACCGTTTAAAAATTTACATTTTGAATATTTTACAAAAATGAAACAAAAGAAATCATTTTTCAATTTTATGTATACTTCTAAAACTACCTATTTAGGAATTAGCTGCAAGGCAACGATAAAAAAAGTCCCTTTATCAACTTGAAAAAAAGAGAGAACTACGACATTTAAAATGTTCTTAATGCAATCCATATTAAATTTGTTTTGCAACGCATGCGTACAACCCTTTGATTTTTGAAGGAGTATCGCACCAATGAAGTTATGAATAAAGCGGAGAAGACATATTGTGTATTGTCTACCAGTTGCGAGTGAAGTAACTGAGGAAATTGCCACAAGATGGCGGCTGATTTTTTACATCGGAACAACAGTTTCTAATTATCGTCTAATCAAACTTACACCAGTAAATTTTGAATAGAAAATTTTGCCTTTTTTAGTGGTTTTTAACGAAAAATTCCTCTCATAAATATGGTTAAATTTTCTATTTGTTTTACTGGTGGCACCGTGCACAGGTACTATAATCTTTTTCATTGACACTGATAGGAGGTTGCCACGATATGGCGGAAACGCATTTCCTGAATACCGCCGAAGTAAACTGTCACCAATAAAAATGAATACCTGTATTTGCCATTATTTACGGGTGAAATTTTGTGTTAAATAGCGTTTGAATAAGGAGAAAAGTTCTATTTAAATTTACTGGTTTAAGTTTGCACCTACGGCAATCATCACGAGCGAAGTATATAGCTTCATTATATGTCGATATGTGGGTTCCCTTTTATCAATAGTTCCATTATCGCGCCAGTGGTTCAGATTAGAAAATTTCTATTTTAAATTTAAACCGCTGAATTTTTAATATTTTTTTGCGATTAAATAAGTCTAAAGATCCTCTGAAAAATTGTGGTAGAGCATTCCCGCATCCAGATTTTACTTCCACTGCATAATTATTAAAATCTACGAATACAGAATCGGAAATAAATCATCAAATTTGACATATTAAAATGAAAATGAATAAGTTCTAAAAACCGATCTTGCATTTCTAAATTCAACGACTGATACCCTTAACTTAAATTTCCAAGCTATCCATCAAATATTTCGATTTTATTAGAATATTGAAAATTTTTCTTTTCGTTAATGAGTAAATTCGAAATATCTATTAAATCAAAACATAATGGACCTAACTAATATAATGATAAGCATAGTTATAATAATCGTTACCAACGAATTTTTAAATATTTATTGCACATAAACTTTCCATTTCAAAGTTTTCGAGGTAACGAGCTAAATTAAATTGTAAGTTGAACAAGTTCCCAAAGCAGTTTTAATGTAACTAAAGTCATAAACGTTATCTTAAAATTAATGTTTCTCTCTCAGGTCGTCATTACAGAAGTCATGACTTCATAAATTACGCATATAATGGTGCTTAAATCCATTAAAATAACGTCTGTTTAACATTAATGCTGAAATTTTCAAATACTTTTTTACAACATATATTTTTCGAGAAACTATATTCCTAAAATATAAAGTCTCAAATTGAGATTTCCATTTATAAAAAAACATTAAATTATCTTTTATTGATACGAATTCGTCATAAACTGGGTTCGTACAATGGAGTTATGAATAAAGAGGAGGAGACATATAGTATACTGTCTACCAGTTGCGAGTGAAGTAACTGAGGAGGTTGTCACAAGATGGCGGCTGCATTTTTTAAAATCGTATCTTCAGTTTCCGCTGGGGCAAACGTCCCACCAGTAAAATTGAATAGAAACTTTCGTTTTATTTAAGCGTCTTATTCAGAGAAATTTTTCTCCCAAATGTGACCTATTCCTATCAAATATAAAGTCTCAAATTGAGATTTTCATTTATAAAAAACATTAAATTATCTTTTATTGATACGAATTCGTCATAAACTGGGTTCGTACAATGGAATTATGAATAAAGAGGAGAAAACATATAGTATACTGTCTACCAGTTGCGAGTGAAGTAACTGAAGAGGTTGTCACAAGATGGCGGCTGCATTTTTTAAAATCGTATCTTCAGTTTCCGCTAGGGCAAACGTCCCACCAGTAAAATTGAATAGAAACTTTCGTTTTATTTAAGCGTCTTATACAGAGAAATTTTTCTCCCAAATGTGACCTATTCCTATCAAATATAAAGTCTCAAATTGAGATTTTCATTTATAAAAAACATTAAATTATCTTTTATTGATACGAATTCGTCATAAAATGGGTTCGTACAATGGAGTTATGAATAAAGAGGAGAAAACATATAGTATACTGTCTACCAGTTGCAAGTGAAGTAACTGAGGAGGTTGTCACAAGATGGCGGCTGCATTTTTTAAAATCGTATCTTCAGTTTCCTCTGGGGCAAACGTCCCACCAGTAAAATTGAATAGAAACTTTCGTTTTATTTAAGCGTCTTATTCAGAGAAATTTTTCTCCCAAATGTGACCTATTCCTATCAAATATAAAGTCTCAAATTGAGATTTTCATTTATAAAAAACATTAAATTATCTTTTATTGATACGAATTCGTCATAAACTGGGTTCGTACAATGGAGTTATGAATAAAGAGGAGAAAACATATAGTATACTGTCTACCAGTTGCAAGTGAAGTAACTGGTGAGGTTGTCACAAGATGGCGGCTGCATTTTTTAAAATCGTATCTTCAGTTTCCGCTGGGGCAAACGTCCCACCAGTAAAATTGAATAGAAACTTTCGTTTTATTTAAGCGTCTTATTCAAAGAAATTTTTCTCCCAAATGTGACCTATTCCTATAAAATATAAAGTCTCAAATTGAGATTTTCATTTATAAAAAAACATTAAATTATCTTTTATTGATACGAATTCGTCATAAACTGGGTTCGTACATTGGAGTTATGAATAAAGAGGAGAAAACATATAGTATACTGTCTACCAGTTGCGAGTGAAGTAACTGAGGAGGTTGTCACAAGATGGCGGCTGCATTTTTTAAAATCGTAACTTCAGTTTCCGCTGGGGCAAACGTCCCACCAGTAAAATTGAATAGAAACTTTCGTTTTATTTAAGCGTCTTATTCAGAGAAATTTTTCTCCCAAATGTGACCTATTCCTATAAAATATAAAGTCTCAAATTGAGATTTTCATTTATAAAAAACATTAAATTATCTTTTATTGATACGAATTCGTCATAAACTGGGTTCGTACAATGGAGTTATGAATAAAGAGGAGGAGACATATAGTATACTGCCTACCAGTTGCGAGTGAAGTAACTGAGGAGGTTGTCACAAGATGGCGGCTGCATTTTTTTTAATCGTATCTTCAGACGCCGCTGTGGCAAACGTCCCACCAGTAAAATTGAATAGAAACTTTCATTTTATTTAAGCGTCTTATTCATAGAAATTTTTCGCCCAAATGTGACCAAAATTTCTATTTGTTTTTACTGGTTAGTGTCAATTTGCTTTGTAAAACTGTCAGTTTGCTTCCCTGGTTGTCACAATATGGCGGAAACACAGGGCGTAACTACCGCCAAAATAAACTTGTACCAGTAAAAATTAAAATATGTTTCTACCATTATTTATGTGTGAAATTTTACTATAATAATGCATTTAAAGAAGCAGAAAATTTCTATATAAATTTACTGGTGGAAGTTTCCACCGGCGGTAAACAACCCCTGCGATAGTGTTTACAGTTGAAGCCTCCCTATTTTAAGGCAGTGTTGCCATATGGGCTACTTTTTTAAAAATCAGTTTTTTGATTTGCACCACTTTTTTGAAATGGTAAAATGTGCCTTATTTAATAACATATTAATTAAGGCAAAAACAAAGTGAATTTTATCGTTTCAAAAAAGTGGCGCCAAACAAGAAATTTGAATTTAAAAAAAGTAGCCCACTGGCAACACTGTTTTAAGGATATGTCCGTTCCTCTTTATTAATAGTTCCATGGTTCGTTCGCGTCAGGGTATTTTCAAGGAGGAATATCAGTATTTATATTTAGAAAAATAAATCCAGGTAAAATGCACAAAATTTCGCCTGATTTAAGAGAGATTTTCTATAAAAAATATACTGGTACAGAAGAATTTTATGGTCTTGAAATTTCCTTACCATTGCGAACACTGCTAATGTGAACAAAAAGTCTGGAAAACATTTTATTCATATCAAGAAACAGGAACAAAGTTCTACAATAACAAAACATGTGAAATCGAATAAAGAAAATGCTCCTAAAAAATATTTTATTTAAAGTTTGTTTGTAATCATCTTTCAAATATCTTACTGCCACAAACACCTAATTAATTCTGATTAGTCAATTCAGTTATAATTTTTTTTATTAATAATGTGAAATTTATGAATATTTCTAATAAATTTATTTTAATCAAATATACATCTTCTTTTCTCCATATCCTTGTAAAAAGCCAAATAAAGAAGATCTTCGATGAAAGTTTCCTGGAAGCTTTTTGCACCATTGATTAACCTTCAAAACTCAAAAACTCAGATTTGAAAAATATTTACTCATATGTACTTTAGATAGTACATCATTTTAGGAATGTAAAAAGTAATGAAAAATGTTAGAAAAAAATATTTAATAAAATGTACTATTTTCAAATCACCAATAAACAGAAAATAACATACGTCCCTTAAATATACTCAATTTTCTAGTAAAAAAGTATAAAGTATACGAACTTACCCTTGTAAAAAATCTATTTTTGGACTTCTCCATCATTTTAATTTTTCAAAATTTACGAAGTTCACTTCAGCAATAACGATGAGAAACTTCTAAAATGATAAATGAAATTGTAGCATGAAAAATTAACTGAGTATCGCCATCTGTTGAGAATTCAATAAACAATTCTGTTAATCGTCGTGTTGGGAGACAGCAGCAATAAATGAGATCCTCTTTTATAGCGCACTGTATAAGTAACATTGACTTTTAGGTATGTTGCAGATATGGAACGACGTGATACAAAGTGTTAAAGCATAAACAAGTAAAAATATTTAAAGTTCATATAATAAGGTACAGTATAGATTTAACCCCTAGAAGGGCGCCGGTGTATTATATATACCACTTAACTTTAATCGCAAAATATCGCAATGTCTCCAGGAGTTTGGAATTAAAGTTTGCATTTATAATGTACTTGAACAATAGCTTTTAAGTATTTTCAAATATATGTGTTCGTAAATTCCGTTGAGAATCAGTCATTTCAATATTTTAGCAACATAAGTACTTTGCTTCTGAAAGTGTTAAACGCTTTGCTCACACAAAATTTCTATTATAAACAATGCAAAAATTTCTATTTCCTTTTACTGGTGGAAGTTTCCTACAGTGGTATTATAACCTGTTTCACTGACATTCACAGAGGATAGTTTATTTGTTACAATATGACGGGTCTGACTACCGTCAAGGCAAATATATACCATTAAAAAATAAATGCATATTTTTGCCTTAAATATAATGGAAATCTGCATGAATACCGTTTAAAGAAGGAGAAAATTTCTATTCAAATTTACTAGTCGAAGCTTGCTCCGGCAATAATCAGGCGCTGCAGAACCTAATTTTTCCTTACCATTTTGCGGATATGTCAATTCCTACTTATCCACAGTTTCATTCCTGTGCAGTGTTACCAATGGGCTACTTTTTTAAAAATTCAAATTTCTTGGTCGGCACCACCTTTTTGAAATACTAAAATTCGCCTTAATTAATGACATATTAATTAAGGCAAAAACAAAGGAAAATTCACCATTTCAAAAAAGTGGTACGAAATAATAAAACATAATTTCAAAAAAGTAGTCTACTAGCAACATACTCGAGCTGCGAACAGAAACGTTTTCCTTATTTAATAACAAAAAATTTTCGATTAATTTAGGTGAAGATTACTTTCCGGAATTTGCGATTGCAAAAAGCTTTCAGACAAAAAGGTTAGGACTTCAACTAAAAAATGATTAATTCAATCAGGCAAAGATTTGTAATTATTTATCAGTTATTGTATGTGTATACTTGTACGTTAAGCTTATTTATTTAAAGTGCTTCGTGGTTTGTGCTAATCTGCTTTGCACATGATTCCCTTTCAGAGAAAAGTACAT
Source organism: Maratus speciosus (assembly GCA_963932465.1). Classification (NCBI taxonomy): domain Eukaryota; kingdom Metazoa; phylum Arthropoda; class Arachnida; order Araneae; family Salticidae; genus Maratus; species Maratus speciosus. Next base: position 196,918,561 of record OZ010796.1, on the reverse strand, counting down.
TTTCAAAGTCATTTCCGTGGCTATACAAATTAGTGGCGTAGCGCTGGGGGTCTCAAATCTTTTTACTATCAGTATTACTGTAGGTTTATTTTTGCTTTGTTTAATCATATAACGTTCAATGATTAAATAAAGCAAATTTTCAATATAATAGTGCTGGTAGTAAAATGATCGACCCACACACAAACGCAACGCCATTGATATACATTATGTATATAACAGGAAAATTAACCCTCTGTCTACCAGAAGGGTCCAATGGACCCGACATGTATATTCAAAATATCTATTCAAACCAGAAAATTTCTTCAAAACAAACTAAATGTATAAATCAGACAATAATAAGTTAAATAAACAAATTAAATAGTTTTAAGTAACAATTCTGGTGTAGAATGTTTTTATAAAACTTGAGTAAAATTTCCGGTAGTTCTAGGGTTAAATTGAAAATAACAGATTTTGTGAACACTTTTGGAAATTTCTAGGTTTCCTCACTTTCTTTTTAAAAGGACCTATGTTGTTAACTTACACTGTGTGACTCTTTAAAATATATTTTAATGTTCCTAACATTCTGTTTAAAATGATACATAAGAGTTTGCATTTTGTGAAACGTAACATTTTCTATAAATATACAATGTTAGAAAACATAAAAATAATTCAAAAGGCCGCCATTTTAAAACAAGATGGCGGATGAAGCTGGCCAACAAACTCGGTCGAGACATTAGTATGTACTATGCATATGAAACATTTCATCTAAATCGGTTAAAAAATTCGAGAGTTACAGCATGACAAAATTCAGATATAAATATATATACATATATCAGGGCTCCCACTGGTCCGTTTTTTGAAAACCAGTAATATTTCAGAGAGAAATCCGTGGTTTGTTTCTGCAACAATCGGAAGAAAAACGGCGGTCTGGATAGGTTTCAACGAAACTTATAAAGAAGATTTTTCTTAGAAACAAAGTGGTGTTCAAAAAACGGACCGAGTGGGAGGCCTGATATATATATCCATGGGTATGTATAGATAAAGTATATTATATACAGGGTGTTCCGTTAAAGGGGTCCAATATTAATAGGGGTAATAGAGGAGATCACACGGCGCATAAATCAGTATATAATGCCTGGCCGGATCTCACTAATTTTCAAGTTACAGCAAATAGAATGAAAAATCGGAAATTTGTAAAAAAACCCTCATTGCTAAACTATCGATAATGCTACATAAAAACGAAGCACATATTTAGAAAGAACATAAAAAATCCTACGAAATGACATAAGTTGTTTTAGAATATTGAGAATTAATGGCGAGTTACAAGCTCTGAAACAGTGAAAAAATACAAAATCAAATATTTAGCAAAATAGTTAATCGTTAATTCCAAAAATGCAACTCTACCTACATCAAGGAAAATGTTATAAAATTTGGTTCATTCCGAAAGCTTTCGAAGAAGCTGACAATAAACCATATCAGTTTAATTGTATGGGAGAAATCAAGCAGTTCCCTAGTTACAACTCTGTACTGTTGCACGCTCGGAAAGGGCGAAACTCCGCCCATGACGATTGTAAACACCCCGTTTTAATATCTTTCAATTATACATTTCTGATCAACCTCTATCAATACCCTTTCATTATTCAGTCTGGTCAAGTGAATGACATATTGTGCAGCTCTCGCCTTGTCTTAAAGCAAACTCCGTGACTGCTGCGTTTCCTCCATGAACTTTCAGGATGATGAAGAAGAAGTACTTTTTATGCAAATTTTCTATGTGTATAGGAAGAAAAGTGTAATAAAACAGCAGTCATCAGTGGGCGTTATGTTAAAGGGAGGCTGTTGTAAGTGGGATTGTAGTAAGTTGATGTATAATAATTATGCCGGAATACTCTAACGAAGAATATGCGGACATGCATCTGATGTACGGGCAAGCTCATGGAAATGCATGTCTAGCACAGCGCATGTACCGTGAGCAATTTCCAAGGAGACGTTGCCCAAGTTCGAAACTCTTCATAAAAATCGATAGACGATTACGGGAGACTGGATCGTTTAATACAGCAAGCATTGATGCAGGGAAACCTCGACATGTACGAACACCTGCAATGGAAGAAGATGTACTGAATATTTTTAAAGATAACCTCTCCACGAGTACACGAGCTGCTGCGTCTGAAGTCGGTGTTTCTCACCAAAGTGTGTGGCGTGTTCTGCGTGCAGAAAACATGCACCCCTTTCATGTGCAGCGGGTACAACTGTTATCAGTAACAGATTGTGCTCAGCGGACAGAATTCGTACGCTGGTTGCTTAATGTAACAGAAAATAATCCACAATTTCTGGAAAATATTTTATTTACTGATGAAGCAACATTTACGAGAGAGGGCGTGGTAAACACGCACAATATGCACACATGGTCATATACAAATCCGCACACTGTTTTCCCGTCGAACGCACAACAAAAGTTCAGTGTGAACATATGGGCAGGTGTCCTCGGCGATTATCTCATAGGACCATATTTACTCCCAGATGTACTCAATGGCAGTACGTACTTGGTTTTCCTACGGGATATCTTACCGCAGTTACTGCAAAATGTGCCAGCAACATTGCGCCACAATATGTGGTTTATGCACGATGGCGCACCGGCACATTTTTTCATAGGTGTTCGCAATCACCTCAATTCAACATATCCTGGGAAATGGATTGGACGCAGTGGACCTGTTGCTTGGCCTGCACGCTCTCTAGACCTCAATCCGTTAGACTTTTTTGTTTGGGGACACCTTAAATCGCTGGTGTATGAAACGCCTGTGGATACACCGGAGGATTTACTAGCGCGAATCGTTGTCGCTGCAGGAGACATTCCCAACTCCCTCGGAGTTTTTCGGCGTGTTCGCCAATCTTTACGACGTCGCTGTCGGCTGTGCGATTCTGTTAATAGGCGCAACTTCGAACACCTATTATAATAATGTCCGTTCGTCTGCCTTCCGACATTGAACTGTGCAGCGCAGGCCAGAAGACTATGCTTCACATATGTCATAACGTACGTGGAATGTAATTCTTTATTTGTCATTTTTCTTTTATTTTCAACACTTTTTGGCACAGTATTTTGTAAGTCACAGACTGTGGTGTACTCAAATTGTAAATTACAAAGTTTGTATGAATTAATTTAAAATTTAGTGTCTTTTTTAAATTTATAATTAATAAAATTATTATGCTATTTGTTATTATTATTTCCTATCATAAATTATGATGCACATATACATACAATAATTGTCCATGTAAAACATGTACTGAAACTTCTTGCATAGTTACAAATCGCAATATTTTTAATTATTTCCGAATTTTCACCACCAGTTTAATTTTAAAGAATTTAACTTAAGCTTTATATCAATAAAAGACCACTTTAAAATGTAGACTATTATTGTAAAGTTATTTTGGTTCATTCAACTCTTGAATAATTAAAAATGTTGCATCTCAGAAGAAGCATGATCGAAAATGTATAGTTGAGAGTAATTAAAAAGGCGGTGTTTCCAATCGTGATGGGCGGAGTTTAACCTTTGCTAGTGTCAAAGAAAGCGGAGTTGTAACTAAGAAACTGATTAATTTCTCTCACACAATTAAAACGATATGGTTCATTGTAAGCTTTTTCGAAAGTTTTCGGAATGGACCAAATTTTACTACATTTTCCTTGTTGTAGCTAGAGTTGTCTTTTTGGAATTAACGATTAACTATTTTGATGTATATTGGATTTCGTACTTTTTTCACTGTTTCAGGGCTTGTAACTCGTCAATAAATATTGCTATTTTAATACAATTGATGTCATTTTGTAGGTTTTTTTTCCTGCTCTTTCTAAATATGTGCTTCGTTTTTATGTAGCATTATCGATAGTTTAGCAATGAGGGTTCTTTTACAATTTTCCGAATTTTCATTCTATTTGCTGTAACTTGAAAACTATTGAGATCCGACCAGGCTTTATATACTGATTTATGCTCCATGTGATCTCCTCTATTACCCCTATTAATATTGGACCCCTTTAACGGAACACCCTGTATAGAATAGCACAAAGTGTATAACGCTTCCGGGACTGAATTCATCCGTGTCCTGATAATCTTTCGTTAAAATCAGCCAAACGCGGTCATGTTAGGCTTAAGCATTCCGATGCCGTACTTGCCGACTGCCTTATTTAATCTGTCTGTCTATTCGTTGTGTAACATATATTCTTCTTCAATTTTTCTAAAAGCTTCAAAAAGTATACAATTATAACGCTTTAAGATCTAATTTAAAAATAACGAGCTAACAATCCGATGTATACAAGCGATTACCGTTGCCATTCTTAAGCACAAATTACAAATCCAAAAAAAAAAAAAAAAAAAAAAAAAAAAAGAATGACTCTTTCAGCTATTCATTAAATGCTCTTAAAATATTTTGCAAAAGCATATTAATATTTTGAAATACGTTTTTCACTTTTGTTTACATTTATTCATTACATTACAGTTTGAATTTAGTATTCACTGTTAAAAATATCGCGAAAGATTACCTCTGTCTTTCAAGGCTATCTATTTCCTGACCAATGAGAACACTTCATAGTGTTCAGTGAATATAGCTATATTCTGTGTATGTTGGTGCCATCTATCGGTTGTTAAAATAAAAAAATGAAAATTTCTTTTGAACAAGTTCTTTGAATTCTGAAGTCATTGGGAAAAAGTGAATTATAGGAATATATAATGCCGTGTACTACATATATATGTATATATCAATTTAAATAAAATTTTGTATTTTGTAGGGAAAACAAATTTGTAATTTTATAAATGAATTTGAGAAAAGAAATCTGTTAATGCAATTAATAGTTGCAATTTACTTATGTGATAAAATATTTATTATAGGTTTCTTTATGCATGTTTTAAAAAAATGAGGATTTAATCTGAGATAACCTTTTTAAAATTTAAGTTATATAAATATTATTTTGGCGCCAGCTATCAACAATTAATAAAAACAAATAAACTTTCTGTTGAAATTGTGTATTATTCTGCATGTTATTCTTTGGAGTGGTATCACGAGTGAATGTTTACAGTTTAGATTTGATTTTTCAATCTTATAACGTGTGTTCTTTTTTACTGTCAGCTAACAAATTTATTTGGAATTGCACTCTTACATTTTTTAAAAAGAAATTGAAGCTTATTGATTTTTTTAAATGCAATGAACGAAGACGAAAGTTAATTGACACTATCTTTTAAAATAGCATTATTAGTACTAATTTGCATGTTTTTGTGAAATAGTTCTTCAAATTTTGTAACTGAAGTTCATTTGCATATTGCATATTATTATTTTACCAATTAAGTTAATAATTTTCTTGCAAATTAAGTTTCAATGAATACCGGACTGTTCTTTTAACTATTTTACACCACCTGACCCTATTAGTCAGATAAGATAAAATTTATTCTTTCATAATTCTTTTTAGAATGCAATGCTATATCATTCTTTTGATAATGCAAACACGTCATTCTGACGAGCTATCTTCTCGTATATATATAAGTCAGCATTTCAACAGAGGGTGGTTTTGGTATTTGGGGGTCGTGATCAGCGAAAATACAGCAAAATTTCCCGAAGTATTTTCCTCCGGACGGCTGCAATAGATAGTTTTTTGCTTTTTGTAATGAAAGCTACATAAAAGTGTCCACAATTTTGGCCACCACTGTATGTTTTGTATAGCACCTCGGCGTTCCTTGCTAAGAAACAGGAGGGTCTTTTATGAATATTCTATTATGAACTTTAAGCTGTTTGATGGTTTGGTCATTGCTAAAAATGGAAAATGTCTTTCGACTGTAATGAGCAATACTGAGTGAGTCCTTAACCCTTAATTGCATGAATTATTCTTTTAGAATTGTGTTTTTTATTTTTATATTAAGGATTAGACACCATAAATCTTAAGATAAATTTTTAACTTTATACAGTAGCATATTTTTGTAATTTTTAGAGGATTAATATTTATATATAAATATAGTGGTTGTAAGAACTTAATTTATGTATTAAAAATTAAATAAATAGGTGATGGAAATTTTCATCACTATGCAATTAAGGGTTAAGATCTCTATGTAACACTGCAGTGTCGCCAGTGGTATACTTTTTTTTAAAACATGATTGGCACCACTTTTCTGAAATGATAAAATTCCCAGTCTTTTCGACTTAATTAATATGTCGTTAAATAAAGCGAATTTTACTATTTAAAAAATTTGGTGCCAATCAAGAAATCTGAATTTTTAAAAAGTAACCCACTTGCAAAACTGAAACGCTGCTGTCAACCTTTCGCCTTTTTAAGTGAGAAACAGGATTTATCCCAGAAATGTTATTTTAAGAATTGAGCTTTTACTTCTATGCTTCTATTAATTAACTTTTTCATTTGATAAAATTTCTTCTTTTAAATGATTTTAAAAAAAAAAATTGGGAAGGCGGCAGCCATTGTCACTAATATTCATTTGTGTTTTGGAACTTAAAAATGACAAAATTTTGAACTATGATCACCCTGTTGAGTAATACGTATTATGTTTCTTGAGGATATTTTAAGCTTCAATGCCTCCAACAATAATATCATAATGTATGTATTGGTACTCATGATTCCAAAAAAATTGTTTTTGGTGCACCGGCGAACGCGATAATTTTTCTTATGAATTTTTCTTGAAAATGGTGTGTCGCTGAAATGTGGAACTTTGAAAAAATTCTATGCACTCTGAACGACGATTTTCGCTCTGCACTGTTTATGAGCTCTTTTCAGAGCACTCTGTGCATGATATACATATGTACCGTTCAATTTAGGAATAAATAGAAAAGTGCCCAGTTAAACAGATGGCACTGAGCCCACAGGCTATTCACAGTAATTGTATATTATACTCTTATTTATGTCTATTATACATAAAATAGAACTAACTCTTTTTGAGCAAAACGGTAAATAATCAGAGAAGCGCCTTATCAGAATAAATCGGTCTATCAAATGTGCAGCAAATCAGAAAATTCTGCATCAACCCCCCCCCCTTACCAATGAACCTACAAATATAATCAGGGAAGCGCCTTATCAGAATAAACCGGTATACCAAATTTGAAGCAAATCGGACAATTCTACATGAAAACCCCAATATCTAAATAAATGGGCAGATTAGCCCCCCCCCCCCCATTCACACCTCTATACTCAACGAAATTCTCAAAACTAATCAGGGAAGCGCCTTATCAGAATGAACCTATTTACAAAATTTGAAGCAAATCGGATATTTCTATCAAGAGTTATTTCGTTACGTACGTACATTAGGGTGGAACTTAAGTATAAGGTAAAAAAAAAACTTTTTTGTTTTAATGTGTAATAGTGAAAACTTTTTTCCTTTTTGGATGTCTAAACTTTTGGCTGAAAAGGTTTTTTAAAATTAAGTTGTTTTCCGGTTCCTCAAGGAGGTCAAAGTTTTGAAATTTCAGTATGAAGTAACTTAAAGTAAACAACGTAGCTGTTAGCTCATATCTACTTTTATTTAGCAAATACTATCCAGAAGTCACAACGAGGAGGTGGTTTAATATAGACTTCCACCCTCCTTACCTCCCTTTGTTATGGATTAATTCAATTGGATATTCAACCTACTGTCTTTTTAGGCAAATTTTGTCATTACATTGTGGGAATTCAACTTTCCCAAGATTAACCCATCCTTTGCTTAATATTTAAAGACGGTTGGCGCAGCTCGCGGGACAATTTTGACACACGTTTCCACTGTTTGAGTATGACAAGGAAAATCTAAAATTCAGGTGTATCCCCTGATTGTACTTTTTTTAAGTTCTTCATCCGATCAGTCTGTCAAAATAGGATCGATGTTTTTATAATCTATAATTTCAATATGTTCGCATTTTTTCAAGTCGCTTTCCTACTGATCCAGAAAATCCTTTTGTACCCGTAGTTTTTCGAGCAAGATGTTGAAATAAGTATCTAAGAAAAAAGTTCATTTGCATGTAATAATCAAATTATCCATTATAAAGTTTTTAGGGTATTGCTTCCAATGTTTTAACTACTTCAGATTTGCGTCCTGCATTAAAGGCATTTCTGTTTCACCCAATAACTTTCAAACTTGAAATGTCTGTATTATTATTTTGAAAATACACCAAAATTGGAGTGGCGAAGAAGAAGAAGATGATAAGATGATATAAGAAGAAGATGTCAATGAAATATGACCAATATATTTTTATCTTGGTTTTTGAACTAAGACCAGGTGTTCGTCTTTAATGATTCTTAGTTATACTTTTTTCCCTCTGCTTCAGTTATCGTAGTGTTATCCTTTCTGCCATCAAAATACTAACATTCTAAAATTAACTCATTTCGTCTTTCCCGTTCTTTAAAATTCTTCCTTTTCTTTTCTCTTTGTTGTCTTCAAGTCCTTCTTTCAGTTACCTTTTCTTTATTATCATCAGAAATACCCATATCTTCTAAGGTGCCATTTGCAATAATATTTGCAGTTCCGTCTAATACTTCGTTTTCAGGATTAGAAAAATAACCAATTGAATTATTTCCTTCCGAACTATTTTTTACACTTGACGATCATTCAATCAAAACATCATTTTTTTGTTTAAAAATAATTTTTTTCCTTGATATTTCCTTTTCCAGTCTTGCTACACATTTTTTGTAGTTTTTATATCTATTGATCCTATTGCCATCACCCCATCTCTCTTTGGTCTTTGAAAAAGTGACGTTCTTGTTCTGATACACGATAATATTTAGTGCTTTTACACAAAGAAATGTTTTTTGCAGGATTACCTAACATTTTGCAATTTTATATTGGATGTGGGATTATTCTTTCTAATCTTAATATTTTTCTTCAAATTTTGATATTTCTCGCGCAAGTCTCTAAACACTTTTTATGATTTGTGTATCAGAAAACGTTGGAATTGAAGGTCTCAGCAATACACTTTTAATTGTATCATCAACAGCTTTAGATATTTTAGAAATAGTGTTTATCAGATTCCAGCTGTCAGATTTCAAGTTAAATTGAACCCAAAAATAATGTTTCATAACATCTTCATATGTTCGTCAAAGATGACAGTCTAATGTTAATTGTTTTGGTTCACGAAATACAGGACACTTCAACAATTATCTAGATTTAGGTACATTAACAGACTTTGTCAATTTTGACACCGAATGTTTATTGAAAAATAATTAAAGAAACTGTTAACACACGTTAAATCGGACTAACTTGTTATGTGTCGCAGCCAAATAAATCAGAGACAATGAAAGCCGACGCCTACGACGCTAGCTTCTACAAAAGTCAAATAAAGTGGGGCTAACTTTTCTAAGGCACTCAAACTAAATTATTCTCTTTATTACAGGACATTAACAGTTAATTAATTTTGCAAAATATAAATTTAACAATAAGCTTAAAAAACTTTTCATGCAATTATTACCTTTTTTTCGTTTTTTAGGGAAAATCAGGCGCTTTGAGGAACCGGAAAATATCATTTTAAAATTAAAAGAAAAATAATTTCTTTTTATGGAGTTAAAAAGGAAAAAAATAATCACTATTAGAATATAAAATTCGAAACTTCGTTTTTTAGTTCCACCCTAACGTACATACAGAAACTGTGGGCACATTAGCTAGCTTTGATAGCCTGTTAGCTAAAAAAAATTGTTCTTTGAACTTGAAATATTTTGGTAACCATTTGTTCAATTCTTAACACATTAACACTAGAAAGACGGGAATTTTACTCAAGTTTTATAAAAATATTTAATACCAGAATTATTTCTTTACACATGTTTCACTTATTTAATTAGCCATTTATTCCTTTGTCTCTTTTAAATTTATTTTATGAAGAAATTTCCGGTTCGGAAATATAACCATACTGTTGGGGCCAAAATGGTCCCTCACCGTCATTCTAGACGATGGTGATGGAAGCTTTTTAACCCATTAAGGGAACCGGAGAAGCAAAATTCAGCTAAAATATCGATTTTAACCTTTTTATATCATTAAATAGTTTAAACTTTTATGTTTCCAACGATGTATCACACATGTTTATGCATTAAAAAAAAATAAGTGTTGAAATTAATCATTCTTTGTATCAGTACTTCACAGTTTAATGGCAATTTAAAACTTTAATTGACTTTTTCTGAAAACTTGGATTTTTCATGTTTATGTTCCTTTTTTTCAATATCTATTAAACTTAAGAAATCAGATTTTTATTTAATACTTATGTTATGATATATTGTATACTTTAACACAGGGATTTAAGGATTTGTTGAGAATTATTTATTTTAGGCAGTGAAATCTTACCAAAAATTCTAATTTAAAAATGAATTTCAACAAATAATTAATAATTAATTTTGAGTTTGACTTAGAAAGAAAACGGTCTGTTAAAATACGTAAATCATGTTATTTTAACTACTCTAAAAAATCTAAGCCTCTAACTTTCACCATTTCTGAGAAAAAGGTACAAAAAGTTAGTTAATTTAACATGGCGGAATTAGGACTTTTCCGGTCCCTTTAAGGATGAGCATCTTTTACATTTCTTTTAATTGCTGGACACCGGTTTTTTCCACATTGTAATTTTGATTTATTTAATCGCTCAAAATGTGAGATTAGATAAAGTAAACATTTCCAAACTAAAATACTGGTATTCAAATTTAAAAGTTTTGTTCGCCTTAAACGGCAAGTTTTCTTGCCAATCGGCTTTAAAGAGTTAATAGACTTAAATCTGTATAAGTAAACATATGCGCTGGATTAAGTGGGATAAATTTGTTAATGTATCAAGTCAGAAAAAAAATTGCACTTGCTTCAATAGCATTATTTTTAGAGTGTACACTGTCTCATCAGCATTTCCAAGGTATTACTTTGACCTTTGCTTATACGCCAACTTTTAAGCTTATTCCTAAATTTTAAGTGTCGTCAGTACCATGTCAAACTATCCAATATGAAAACAGTCTTGCCAGTGGACTAATTTTTTAAAACTCAGATTTCTTGATTGACACCACTTTTTTGAAATAGTAAAATTCGCCTTATTTAATGACATATTAATTAAGACGAAAGCAAGGGGAATTTTACCATTTCAGAAAAGTGGTGCCAATCAAGAAATCTGAATTAAAAAAAGTATCCTACTGGCAATATTGTTTTCATATTGGATAGTTTGACATGGTTCCGACGATATAATTTTGATTTATACTTATTTAACCGCTGAAATTCGTCCATTAATTAAGGCAAAAATAACTATTAAAAACTAGTGATAACAAAAATTCACAAAGGAATGTTATGCTCGTCTAATTTGAATAATACATAAGACCAGATATAAATTTAAGGAATGCTGTTTAGCACATTTGCATCATTAGTGCATATATCGTCGGTACCATGTCAAACTATTCATTGTGAAAACAGTGGGCTGCTTTTTTAAAATTCAGATTTCTTGATTGGCACCAATTTTCTGAGGTGGTAAAATTCCCCTCGTTAATTCCCCCTTGTTGCCTTAATTAACATGTCATTAAATAAGGCGATTTTTACTATTTCAAAAAAGGACTGCCAATCACGAAATCTGAAATTAAAAAAAAGTACCCTACTATTTTCACATTGGATAGTTTGACATGGTACCGGCGTACATTTTTGGAATTCCTTTTTTATGCAAAAATTCCGGATCCCTGCCGAAAATTCTAAAAAAAAAAAAAAAAAATAAATAAATAAAAATAAAAATTACTTTCTACAGAGTTGCCAAGTCTCCGGCTTTTGCACACCAGTATTATCTTAGAGAAAATCTTATTCGTATAAATCACCCATATGTTCCAATTAAATAGTACAACATTTTCTGTGTTAAATTACTGATACCCTAAAAGCCGAAGACGTGGCAGTTCTGGTTCTGTAATCACAAAAAATCAAAGGTTGCAAATGGATTAAAGTTGTCAATAAGTTGTTTGATGTTGTTTAACACTAGAACGCCCGGAAATTTTACTCAAGTTTCATAAAAATATTTGACAACAGAATTTTTATTTAAAATTATTTGACTGATTTATTTAACGTAAATCTGCGTGGTTTAAATTTAACTTATTTTATGAAAGAATTTCTGGTTGCAGTTGACATTTAATCATATGGTCGGAATCGGATCAACTCCTTCCGGGCGTTCTAGTGTTAAGCCGATAGTTTGTCTATATCTGGCAACCTTAATTAAAGTTACCAAATATAAAGAAAAGGAAAATTATATACTGGATTTCTTTAGACATATTTTTTAAGAATAAATGTTGTACACTTAAAGATATAATTTTGAGCTCATGTAATAGATGCATTATAAATCAGCTGCGCATCGTAAAATGATTCTAATGCATTTTTATACCAGATAAACACCTTTAAACACGCATTCGAATATAAAAAAAATACCAACGTTTTAGCCCAAGGACATTTATTTTGAAGATTCTAACATATAGAACTTGTAACTTCTTAAGGAGAATTTTTATGTATAGAAAGCACAAGAAGAAAAAAATAATACATCAATTTTCCCCAAAACACTTGGGTAATTTAAAATACAGCTTAGCTCTCATTATGCTTTTTTTTTTCTTTTTTAAGCTGCGGAAGATTTCTAAAAGTGTAATATAAATCATTTTACATAAGAAATTATTCTAAGTGTTATATCTTTATCTAACAATACTTAACCCGGTAGGAGTCGCGTGGGGTATGACATACCCCGGTTGCCTATGGTTTTTTACAATTGTCACCACTATTTTTCGAAGAGTAATCTTCAACATACTTTATCGCATAATTTATAACAATTGTCTACCACTGAATAAGGTGACGATTATTATTTGCCCTTATTGGTGACAAACCGAAACCGTTCATACCCTGTTTATGCGCGACTTCCCCCGGGTTAAGATAATAGTAGCGCTCCTTTAAAAAAATACTTTTAATTTTAGTTATTATAAATTAACAATGAAGGAAGGGATCTTGCAGTGGAATGTAATATAGAAGCATCTTTTTGGGCGATAGCTTTCATATTTGATTTTACACAATTACCCCATGAAGGATTTAGCTCATTTTTATATTACTCATATGGAAATGAATAGAAAATCAAAACTAATAGAAATGAAATTTTTATTTGGCAGTTTTTTTTTTAAATTTCCGATGTAGTAAATGTACTATTTACTGACGTAAAATACTTTTTTAATTTAAAATAATATAAATTAACAATGAAGAAAGGGTTCTTTTAGCGAAATGTAAAATAGAAGCATTATTTTACAAAATATCTTTCATTATTGATTTTACACAATTATCCCATGATGGAATTAGCTGCCTTTCATATTACTCACATAGAAATGAATAGAAAATTGAATCTAATAGAAATAAAATTTTCCTTTATTAGTTTTTTTTTTTTTTTTTTTTTTTTTTTTTTTTTTTTTTTTTTTTAATTTCCGATTCAGTAAATGCGCTGTTTGCTCAAGTTTTCAGATTCAGGAAGTCCACTTTTAAAACGAAGCACAAAGAAAAAAATATATATCGGGAGACACAGTTCCCTGAATACTAGGCATAAACGACACGACAAAAAAATTGTGGTGTTGTAGGTGGATTTTTTTTTCAGTATTAATACGGTTTGCTTGAATTCGAACACCAGTATTTTCTAAAAGTATTCTTCGCCTTTGTTTTCGTTTATTAAACTAGTGCGATGTGGCAATCCCAAAACTTTCTTCTATCTCATACATGTTAATACTTCCTGAAAAATGCAGCATATCAGCACCACCTGTTAGATGATTTACACCAAATTTTATCCACGACTTTGACAACTTCTAACTGAATCTGAAGTTTGATGAAAATCCATGCATTAGTTTTTTAGATAGAGCTATTGCGGAAATTGTAAAAAATTCTGCATAGCAGCATCACCTGTTGGGCTATTTACACCAAAAACTAATTAGGACCAATTTATACCAGGAAGTAATTGAATCTGAAGCTTGATGAAAATCTATGCATTAGTTCTTGAGATCTAGCTATTGCGGAAATAGTGAATAATGCAGCACAGCAGCGCCACCTGTTGGGTAATGTACAGCAAAAATTAAACAAGACTAATTTATACCAGGGACTAACCGAATCTGAAGTTTGATAAAAATTCGTGCATTTTTTCTTGAGTTAGAGGTATTGCCATAATCTTGAATAATGCAGCATAGCAGCGCCACCTGTTGGGTGATTTTTACCAAATTATAATCAGCACCTAACTATATGCTGGACTAACTGAATCTGAAGTTTTTTAAGAATCCGTGCAGTAGTTCCTGAGATATAGCTATTGTAGAAATCGTGAAAATGCCACATAGCAGGGCCACCTGTTGGGCGATTTTCAGCAAAAACTAATCAGGACCAGTTTATATCAAGGTCTAACTGAATCTAAAGTTTTGTGAAATTCCGTGCATTACTTCTTGAGATAGAGTGCCCCCGAAATTTTTCTCACGTACAGACTCACAGAGTGACTTACAGACTCACAGACAGACATTTTCTAAAAACCATCAAACCGTGTTCAGGACATTCTAAAACGTATAAATCCGTCGAAAACAGGAAGTCGAAAATTTTCACGAATCCAATACTTTCTTCTTGTAAAGATCATGGAACTAATAATAAAGAGGAACTGACATATCCTTAAAATAGTGAAGCTTCAACTGTAACCACTATCGCAGACGTTGTTTGCCGCCGGTGGAAACTTCCACCAATAGATTTATATAGAAATCTTCAACTTATTTAAACGCCTTGTTATTATAAAATTTCAGTCATAAATAATGGTAGAAACAGATTTTAATTTTTACTGGTAGGAGTTTACTTTGGCGGTAGTTAGCTCTTGCGCTTCCGCCATATTATGACAACCAGGGAAACTGATAGTTTTACAAGATATACTGACACCAGTAAAAACAAATAGAAATTTTTACGACATTTTTGAGAAAAATTTCCATGAAAAAGACGCTTAAATAAGACGAAATTTTCTGTTCAATTTTACTGAAGGGATGTTTGCCCCGACAGTAATCAGAAACTGAAGATCCGATTTAAAAAAAAATCAGCCGCCATCTTGGGGCAACCTTCTCAGTTACTTCACTCGCAACTGGTAGACAGTACACTATATGTCTCTTCCTCTTTTTCATAACTTCATTGTAAAGACAGAAGAAAGTATCAAGGCTTCAATTAATCTTTCCATCAATTCTTTCATGTAGTGCTGATATTAAAAGTCAAGTAACAGTACAATACAAACGATAAAAAAATATCAGACGAAAACCGCTAATTCTTTGTCACCGCGTAGGCGTAGTATTCGAGGCTCAATGTGACGACTTACGCGTCGGATATAAAATCAGGCATTCAACGATGGGGGTTTTTAGCCGCAGTGATAGTTTGGAGGTAAGCGCAGTGTTGCCAGTGGGCTACTTTTTTAAAATTCAGATTTCTTGATTGGCACCACTTTTCTGAAATAGTATATTTCCCCTTGTTTTCTACTTAATTAATATGTCATTAAATAAGACGAATTCTTCTATTTCAAAAAAGTGGGGCCAATCGAGAGATCTGAATTAAAAAAAGTAGCCCACAAGCAACACTGAGTAATCCCGGATTTATTCCTTGGTACTATGACTCACAGTAAATTTTTTGTGCATGAATAATAAAAAAAAAATTATTTGTGTAATTTTCTGTAATTATTGATATAAAATATTAATTAGATTTTAGAAAAATAATTAATAGTTTATATAGAAGAAGATTTATAACTATGGAATTAATTACGAAAAGGAATGCATAAATTGTTGTATTTTCAAATATTTTGAACAACAAATATCAGTACAAACAAGGATTTAGTTCTAATACATTACTAAACATAGAATTTATTTTTCTGGGAAATATAAATGTTCTTTATCACTGTGAGATACACAAAGTCTGGAAAATATGCACTTAACCCTTTCAGGGACAAATTACGTCTATTCATAAAATTCTGAAACGATTGAGTGACACTAGGATTTACAAACAAATTTATCTTCAAATAAGTTAAATCTTTTCTTCGCGTACTTCTCATTAATAAAACGACAATTTTCGTTTAGAAATTCTGGAGCCAAGGTGACATTTAGGGATTAAAATTAAGTGGTCCAAAAATGAACCATCGCGTTTCCCTGGGTTAAAGATACATTGTACGGATGATAAAAGTTTCGTTACCTTCGAGGGTAAATTAAGGGGTCGAACTAACAATTTACCAATTTTTCGCTTAATTCAACTGCAGGAAAAATTTAAATTCTACATATAAAGAGGCGACTATAATTTTTTGTATTTAAATATTACATAGAAGTTGTTCAAAATTTTGCAATAATGTTTCAAACTTCAACCAGTAAATTTTATTAGACATTTTAGTCTTATTAAAACGCCATATTCATTCGAAATTACTGTCATGAATACGGCAAAGATTGCTATGACATTTAACTGGTGGATTATTGCCCCGTTGGTATAAAAACCCGAGTAGGAGTTTAAATTCGACTCTGACCAAACGGTGAAATGTCGATTCGAACCAGAAACGTTTTATAAAATAAGTTAAATGTGAATGACAAAGATTTAAGTACAATAAATATTTTATATAGTTTAAATAAATTTTCTAGCGTGAAATATTTTTTTTATAAACATTCGATGAAATTTCCGTGCATTGTAGTGTAAAAACCACAAGGATATATTTATCAGGGCTCCTACTGGTCCGGTTTTTAATACCGGTATTTTTTATAGAAATATTTCGCGGTAGGTTTTTATAATATCACAAAAGCAATAATAATAATAATAATAACTTTCGGTGTAGGTTTCTCGGTGTACGCACAGATATGCCATAAATTTTTAACATTTTTTTCGCCTTATTTAGATGCAATAAAATTTTCCAATTCCGTGAATAAGTAGCTGTGAAGACTGTGTTTCAAAAATTAAACAGAATTTTTCTTATCATTAATTTGTGCCAGACAGTTAGTAGCAGTTAATTAACAGTGCCAGACTCATTGGAATTTCCAAGGAGTGTGTAATCCTTATTTTGATAGTTGCTAGTTTGACCTCCAATTCGAAATTTCAAACTGACACCCAAAATTTTGAAAGAAGAATATTTATTTTAAGCAATCACAAAATTTCTTCATTAAATACAGCAAAAATTACTTTTTTTAAATTTTTGGCAGAAATTCGGATTTTCTGAATAAAAATGGAGGCCAAACTGGAAACCCTTCTGGGCTTCTGTAAAATTTTCAAGAGGAATCTAAAAATAAGATGTTTCTTTCAAAAACATGATGTTCCAAAACGCACCAAATAGTACACAAGAAAACACTGTAGCGTAATTTCACTTATTTAGTAAATTAAACTATTTTTAACCCCTTGAAGGGCGGTGATGCCGTCACGGCATCACATAATTTATAATCCCAATTTGCCACATTGGCACCGGAATTTTATGATGAAAATGTCATCCTCATCAGGTACGCGAAGATTTACTTTTACTTGTTTACAAATAAAATCTCTTGTTAATACTGGTGTCACTAAATTATTCGAACATTTTACGGATACAAGTACCTTGCCACTGAAAGGGTTAAAAGACTATATAAGAACTCCCACTCTGTCCGTTTTATGACCATTACTTAAAAAAAAAATTCTTTATAATTTCCATTGAATCTTTTGCCTCGAAAGGAGTTTTTGTTGGTATTGTTGCAAAAAGTTACAATGAATTTTTCTTTTATAAAATGCCGGATTTCAGAAAACGGACCCTGTGAATATAGCAGGGCTCCCACTTGGTCCGTTACTTGAACACCACTTGTTTTCAAAGCCGGATACGGAATACCACAGTGTTCCCGTACCTGGCTGATTTTTTATTGGGGGATTCCAAATTCTCACCAATAAGTTTCCATAGTTATTATTCCTTTATAAGATGATAGATATTCCACAAATAAAATAAAAGAAAATTGCTATTCAAAATTTCCGGTGTAAATTCCAAGTCGGTAGATTAGTGATGACGTCACACTCGTGTCCTCTGGCCTTGAGTATTTTGATGGCAGCACCCAGGGTTGTAATTTCGAAAACCTTCTTTATTGCCGATTGTTGAAGCTTTTTTGATTTTATTTCTTGGTGTTTTGCCGTACTAAGAATAATAAACATGTTTGCTAATCCTGTTCATGTCCTTCTTATCTTGTGTTTTGTGTCATCACTACCACGCCAGGAAAGCGTTTCCGACCGTGCACTGCTATGTGATTCCCCATCGTCTAGGTGTACCCCATCTCTCCTGAAACATTGTAACCACTGTCCTGAAACACCCTGTATATATATTTTTGCATTTTTCAAAATTATGAATACTAAACTACATAAAACGTTGCTCTTCATTACACTAAACATTACAATGGGCAATTTAAAACGTTCACGATTTCAGTAAATACGTATCAATATAATATTAAGCATCTGATAAACAGGCATTGAAGCTTTAGTCTAACGCTCATTGATATATATATTGTTGTAATTAAAATTGAATTTTGCATTTGTCAATATCACTTGTTACCATGCAAATATGCAATTGGAACAATCCTTTCCTAAAGTTGCTTTTTAATTTTGTAGCACTTTTAAAATAAAATAATCGTAATAGTAATAAAAATAAGAATAGTAATAATAAAAGATCGGCGTTTCCAGTTGAGCAATTCATTTTTATTCAGATTACTTGATTTCATTCACTTTTTTGTAACAATAATATCCGCTTTATTTAAACCACACATAGGCAATGGAAATATACTTCCCAGTTATTTTTAATTCCCAACTGCCGGAGTTGTATCAGATATTTTGAAAAAAATATTTTTCTTCTATAATGTTTTGAGGGGAATCAATTTTGTTATTTTTGAAATAAATTGATTCGCAGAATCTGGTTGAAGTTATTTCAAAACTTCAACAACAGAATAGATTTACCCTTGTAAGGGTTAATGGCAGGGTAAATAAAACGAGTATTTCTGTTTAATCTTTTCAGGGGCAAGGTACTTCTATTCGCAAAATGCTGAAATGAGTGAATGACACCAGAATTTACAAAAAATAAAATCTTTAAAAATAAGGAAAAGGGGCTTTTATTCAAGTACTTAATAAAAGGATATCTTTGATTCCAATATTCTGGTGCCAATGTGCAGGGCTTCCAAATGATGTCTGAAGTGAATGCCAATATTTTTAAACAGAAGATTCCATGGTGGGATTCTACAGCATTTGCGCTAGAATTAGCCTCCAACGGTGGTTTCTGCTCAATTTGCAAGAAAAATCTAAAAAGAAAAATTTTCTAAGAAAATATTGGTATTCAGTTGGCGGGCCATTTGGGCGCCTATCAAAGTGGTATTTAGGGATTAAAATTTTATGGTCCAAAAATGCACCACCGCCCTTGAAGGGGTTAAAAAACGCATAGCATTCAAACACTCTGAATGGAAAATCCCGTCCAACTGGCAGAGAGGATTTTAATCCTAACAATCGTATTAAAAAATTATTGATATATATTATACACGTGCCGTAATTTCCGGCATATAATCCGCGATGAAACAGTTCTGTTTGTACCCAGAAATTTTATTTAGTAATTGAAGCCAAATATTTTTCGTGATCTAATAAGTTACATTTTATTTTTAATAATTTCTGGGTCGAAAAATGATTGTTTTATTCGCGGATTATACGCCAGAAATTATTGTAAATACATTTGGTACTGTAAATGAAGAATTTAATTCAACACGTAGAACATATACGCTTATTAGGAAGAACAGAAACAACTCTGATATATAGTTGTTAATAACATAATAAATGAAAAAAAGTTCTGTTTATTTTTACATTTCATTAATTAATATACTAATTTCATTTTGATTTATGAATCTCTAAATATTTGATTTGTTAACGAATACACCTATTGCTTTATAATTACATCTATCTGAATGAAAACAAATATTGGGCATCCAATTTATGAAATTGAATTATTTTTACTGAAACAATGAGCATCAATTGCCTGTTCAACAATTCACCTATGCATCGTTAGTTTCATATCATTATAAATTAAAGTAAGGAATGATCATTGCATTAGAATTTAACAGGCAGGATTTAGAATAATCAAATAGAAATATTCCAAATGCTGAAATAGTTTTAAAGAAAGTTATGTAATTTCACGAATGATTATTCATTATTCTATCATACTTTTTACTTTCGCTAATTAGCAAGAATCATATGCAATCTTTACAGCCACTTTACAGTACACACTATGGATGCGTGCATTAATGCTAACATTCAGTGATGTAGCCACATTAGGGGTCCATCGTCAATGGATATATATTTTTTTTTTTTGGTGGGGGGGGGGGGGGAGAGTAAGCTTAACTCTATAACTCTATTTAATCACAAAAATGCAGCTATTGAATTCGCCGAAGATGTCCAAAATAGTGGTATTTTGATCTTCTGGACCACAAGCCACCATCCCGCTTACGAAATTGCCAGCATTTTGCAGTTCTTCAACAATCTGTCCAAAATCAAACAAGTTTTTAACCTGAAATTTTATCTGAAAAAATAAAATCTATTAAGTACCGCATGGAAATGAGAAACATTGCATAAACCCATAGCTGCCAACCTTCCACTAATCTTCCGTAATGTCTGGATTAATTTAAACCAGGTTAACCACATTTCGAACGAGAAAATTTATTTCATGAATGCTTATTTATTTAATTCCAGGTTTCTACGTGGGACATAATTATTTCCATTTCTTAAAAAAAAATTCTGGTTTGAAACGTATTAAACCACTGTTAAATGAACACAAGTATTACGGAAGATTAGTCTGAGGTTGGCAGCTATGCATAAACCCCTTGATGGGCGGTGATGCCGTCACGGTATCGCATAATTTTAATCTGTAATTGCCACATTGGCACCAAAATTTTATAATGAAAATTTCACCTTTATCAAATACGCGAATATAAACTTTTACTTGTTTAAAAATAAATTATCTTGTAAATACTAGTGTCATTAAATTATTTCAACAATTTAGGAATACAAGTACTTTGCCCCTGAAAGGGTGAAATAAGTTTTATTATTCAGGACATGCTTTGGCTTAACCCTTAAATGCATGATTTTTCATTTTATTTCGAAAAAATTTTATATGACTAATTAGTGCCTTCAAGCGGTAAATATCTTGAATGGTTCGTTAGAAAAATTCTTGAATTTTTAATTAGTTGCTTTTAAATTTAATTATTGAATGACAAATTACATGACGAATTTCATAAGTGATTCTTATTTCTTTAAGGCTATAGATGGTGCTGCCAGTCTAACCTCTTCAATGAAGTGAAAGAATTTTAAGTTTATAATTTACAACTAATTATGCTTGTTTTTCATCAAAAATTTACCTAATAACACTGGATAGAGAATTTATTTTTACTTATTACGACCTCATTTTTTAAAAAATAAAAGCATTAAAAACTGCCATGAATTTTATTTTTATCTGTCTCATTCTCTAAAAACCTAAATTTGAAGCTTGATAAAGCTAACGATTTATAATATATATTTTTTATTACTTGAGTTTTATTTTACATTTTCATACATTTTTTAAATATTAAACCTGGATATAAAAGTAATTTCTTTTATAGCTCTTATACGATTTTTTTTTCTTTCCGTTTTATTTTTTTACGCAAATGAATGACAAACTTTTCTTTCTGACACACATATATATTCTTGATAATGTTCGAAAAATATAATGAAAATTTTAGATCATCTCAATTTATTTAATTGATAATTACATGCAAAATATTTTAGCTTAAATATTTTAAATATAAAATCCTTATTTTTTCAAAATATTATTGAGTGTTAAATTTTATTTAATTATAAAGCATTCAAATAATATTAATAATAAAATAAAAATCCCATAACTTCTCTTCCTAATAAAATATGTCATTTTCGACAAAATTTTGCACATTTTGACATGCTTGGGTTCGAACCTGCGTCCTCTACAAAAAGTCAGAGCTATAAAGTGCTGCGTTAACCCACTACGTTAGCGGGAACTTGTTTAACTTTCTTCAAAATGGAAGAGGTTCGAAAAACAGTTGACGCATACGAATGTCTCGAATTTGAGTTCTGATCTTACAGAAATAGTTTTACATTTTAATATATATGATTTGAAACTTTGTGAAAGAAAGAAAAGCTTGGTTACAGTAAGATCGAATAGCAGACGAACTGAAAACAACTTCGACCTGTGATGTGATAGTTCAACTGAGAGGGCAACTTTGCGCATGTGCAGCGTGTCACTCCAAAGACAGACTTGTACTTATATACTGCGCATGCGCAACTGTAGAGTTTTTATTTAAAATTACGGCTTAATAAAATATTTGAACAAACGAATGGACGATAACAAATCTGTGGCCAAATATCTTTAATTAAAAAAAAAAAGATTGGTGTAATTTGATGCAGTAGTTTCTTCTCACGGACTGTCTAAAAAAACGCTTAGCGTTTTAAATATATAGATTCTCAGAAACGTTTATTACACAGGAAAAATAATGAAAAAATCAGAGATATATTTTTCGTATAATACGTCAAACTTTTCTTACGTTGCACATTTGCTATACAAGTAAAAATTACTATCACAATTAAAATATTGCAGATTTGTAAATATTTTAATAAATATGAATATAAATACCTTATTTTAAATATTTTTTATTTTGTAAAACTTAACCCTTAAAAGCATGAATTTTGTTTTTTATTTTTATATTAAAAATTTGATAGCAGATATTTTGAGATAGATTTTTAACTTTATTTAGTAGCATATCTTTTTAATTTTTACAGGATCAGTATTTCTATATAAATATAGTTGTTGATAAGAGTTAAATAAAAAGTGATAGAGATATGCATCACTATGTCTTTAAGTGTAAAGTCATACTTCAAAATATTACCGAAATGTCGATATCTCTGCATAACGCAGAAGTTGCTACAATTTTTCAGTTATCAAAAACTCCACACATGGAGTGTTCAACCTGAGACTTGTCGGTCTCAGAGCCACCATAAGATCCGAATGATATAATTCACATTATTTAATTGTAGAAGCCCTGCGAGGGGTTACTATTCAGAAAATGTGGTGTCAAGCATCGTGCAAACGAAATTTTTTTCGACTCTGCTTTACTCTTTTTGACAGCATATTTCAAACTCGCTATTATCCTGTTAGAAATTTTCAATTCAGAAACAAAGAAAAGTAATATATGATTTAAATAAATTTCTATTTAAATTTGTAAGCACAATATCATATGTCAAATTTGTTCCTAAATGCATATAAATATTTTTTTAACTGTTTATTCGTTTTAATTACCTTTCAACATAATTATGTAGGATATTCAAGCATTTTAGCACAAGAAATTCAAGTAAATTTTATGGTTTGTGTAAGAGAAGTGTTTAGAAAATTCAATATAAAAGAAATTTTCGAATTTCCTGGGAAGAAATTACTTATTTCGATTAATTATTTCTTGAATTTTATACTATTTACGGAATAGTAATATTCAAAATGGAGGTTTTTCGATGATAGATGAGTGTTCAAGATTCCAAAGTGAAACGTTTAGATACGTGACTAAATTATATCGAAGAGAGACATTTATAGAACGTGATTCGGTAAATCAAATAAATCTTACTTAGCTACACATATACAATAGAACCTCGATTATCCGAACCTCAATTAACCGAGACTCTCCGTTAACCGAAGTCAGTTTCTTTTGCACTTTTTTTTTAACTTTCTATTATCATCCAAAGTTTTCTCTTAACAAACATATATTTGTAAGGGGTTTTTTTCTTCACATTCCTTTAGTATGAAAGACGTCCTTTCCAAACTTCGAGTGCAGATAAATATTTTGGAATTCCCTTTTTTAGAATTCCTTCTCGCAAGCTCAATTCTCGGTATGAGTGTACTCTTCCCCACTTTCAAACGTCCCTGTTCTAAAAAAAAAAAAAAAAAAAAAAAAAAAAAAACACCCCATTTCGAAAACTGGAAGGTCATACTGCCGAGTCCCAGAACAATTGAATGTTATTGCACCCTCTGATTGTAAGCAAGTGAAAAGAACCTAACCTCTTTTGTCATCTCAAGAACAGAGAAATTTTCATTGCAGCAGAATTTGAAAAGGGGAAGGAGTCACTTTGTGTCACTTATCCTTTGTGGACAATTCTATTCCAGAAAAGGGAAAAGGAAGAAAGGAAGGAAAAACCCATATGTTATTCTCTTTCTACCCCTACTAGGACGATCTTTTAGGTATGGTCACTTTTGGCAGCTGGCCACAATTCCTGTTCGTTTTCTTTTTCTGCTGTTACATTTCAGATCAGAATTTTCTTGAGTGCTATCATATAGATCTTACGCATTGTCTGTCTTATTTTTTTATACTCAAGATTTTTTTTTATCATAGCTTCCATTAAGAGAAAAATAATCGCATTAACCATACAGGAAAAATATGATATTGTTACGCGACTAGAATCGGGAGAAGCTGTGACAAAACTTGCAAAGGAGGTTCACGTTGGCGTGTCAACTGTCAGTGAGATGAAAAGGAACTCGGAAAAAATTAAGAAGTGTTTTACTGAATTTGATGTCGGGAAATGCGCCAAATTCCGAAAAACAATGAAATTATCAGATCATACAGATTTAGATGCGGCTTTGTACAAATGGTTTGTGCAGAAAAGATATGAAGGAATATCCCTATCTGGGCCAATGATTCAAGAAAAAGCTTTGATTCTCAAGTCGAAGCTTGGTGGTTCTGATGACTTCAAAGCCAGTAATGGCTGGCTAGAAAAATTCAAAATTCGCCACGGTATAAGACAACTCAAAATCGGGGGTAAAAGAATGTCTGGAAATGTCGCAGCAGTAGATTCATTTGTCGCAAAAATCGAAAAATTGATGAAAGATCAGAATTTAACCTCAGATCAAATTTACAACTACGACGAAACGGGACGATATTCGAAGGCCCTTCTTGAAAAAACTTTAGCTGCAGTAAATGAAACTTCTGCTCCCGGAAGGATAAGAATGAAAGATAGGGTCACTGTATTAGCCTGTTCTAACGCATCGGGTTCCCACAAGCTTGAACTAGCTCTTGTTGGGAAAAGTAAGAATCCGAGATGTCTTAAGAATGTAAACAAATCTGCTCTTCCTGTACACTATTTAAATTAAAGAAATGCTTGGATGTATTCCAATTTGTTTTCAATTTTTTTAAAAAATATTTTTGTGCCTGCAGTAAAATCTTGGCAAGAAAAAGAACATTTGAATGGAGCTCTTTTGTTATTCAATAACTGTCCGGCTCATCCTGAGGATAACTGCCTAAAAACTGGAACATCCGGTGTTTATTTTTGGCCCCGAATACAACGTCTCTGCTGCAACCTTTGGATCAGGGCGTCTTGGAGTCTTTAAAACGGCCTTATCGAAAGAAATTAATCAGAAAATTTCTTTCTGAAGGAGATTCTGAATTAATAATTGGAAATTTTTCCAGAGGAGATTCTGAATATGGTGCAGTTTCAGTAATTGAGTTTTGGAAAACTGTCAACATCAAAGACTGCATTTATATGATCAGTGATGCGTGGGAATCTATGCCGCAATCGATACTAAGACGAAGTTGGCGAAAAGTTTTGCCGAATTTTTCAGCTAGCGCAGATGAAAATGCTACAGACATTGTGAAAGATAGTGTTACTGAGTTTTCAAGCCTTTTTAGCACAATGAAAGGTTTTGAAAATTGTGGGGATAAGGAAATCACAGATTGGTTGAATTTTGACGTGGAAGATGCAGGGTTCCAGTTCCTCAATGATGAGGAATTAATAGAAGAAGTCCGAAATTCTCCAGAAGAAGAAGATGAGAATGATTCCGGAGTAAATAAGATCAGTAACAATGATGCATTTGAGTGTTTCTCAAAAGGCCTTGTTTGGTTGGAGCAACAGGAACATTGTAATTCCTCTGAATTCATGCCTTTAAGAAAACTTCGGGATAGAGTTGCACGGCAAAGGATGGCCAATTTACACCAGATGAAGCTTGCATTTAAACCATTGTAATTTTTTGTTTCAGAAAAAAAATTATTTTCATTTATAATTTTAATTTAGTATTTAACAGTTTAAATAAGTCATAATAACAGTTCAATGACGATACTACTTATTAAACTAGATGACTATTGATGAATTCTCGATTATCCGAAGTAAGGTCGATCCCAATTACTTCGGATAATCGAAGTTCAGCTGTACAAGTAAGAGAACATCACAATTCGGAGCAGCGCTGACAGTTTGGCCTCCATTTTTATCCCGAAATTTCGACTTGAGATACAAGCCCAAAGAGATATAAGTAAGCGTCCTATCTTAAATGGGAGAAGTAACCGCAAGATTAAAAGCGAGGTCACATCAATCAAGGTCATGTGCCACGTAGCGGATGGAGTGTGAACTACAGGTAGATACCTAACTGTTTTCTTACTGACACCACTAAAATTGTAAAGTTAATTTCCCCTTGATTAATAACTGAAGTACCTCCGATAATGCGAAGAAAGCATTGTGGTGTCAAGTGCGTCTGGGTGCCCCTCTCGTTACGCTATTAATTTGCAATAAATGTGGCAAACAAAACTCGTTTCCATGAGTGACGGAAGATTTAGAAAATACGCGCCACACATAAAGCCCGCGTATGTGAATTATTACTCCGTCCACAAGGTGGCGCATCTGTGTTAATTTACATCTGATTCCAGCATTAAGTTCGTTCGCTTACTTATAGACGCTTTGAACGAGCCTTTTGAAGAAGATTTTTTACTTTGAATCAACAAAGTCTGAAATTAAATAAATCTGAAAATACTTTTTGCATTTCTGGTGTGAATTTGACTTTTTTGAGAAAAGCGGAGGTAAGCCAGATTTCGACCATATTCTGCTGCAACAAAACAAATATCTTTTCGTTGGCCAATTTTAGTGTAACCCCCTGAAAGGTCACCGGTATACTATATATACCATTTAATTTTAATTCCCATATGCCGCATCGGCACCAGATTTTAGGAATTAAATTTTGATTTATATAGTGTATGCGAAAAAAATCTTTTACTTAGTTTCATATAAATTTGTTCATAAATATCGGCGTCATTCAATCATTTTAATATTTGAACAGCAAAAGTACTTTGCCCCTGAAAGGGTTAACACTAGAACGTCCGGATGGAGTCAATTTGTCTCCTACCATCTGATTTAATCTCAATTAGAGCAAGAAATACTTTCTTAAAATAAGTTAAATTTAAAACGCATAATTACGTTGAAAATATGAGTTAAATGATTTAAAATAAAACTTCTGGTGTCAATTTTTTTTATGAAACTTAAGTAAACATTCCGGGAGTTCTGGTGTTAAATATAGCTGCCAAATATTACGCTTTTCTGTACCACAAAAATTTAATAAAAAATTTTGCCTTATTTAATAGACGGAATACTGCGATTTGAAAAGAGAAAAATTACTATTAAAATTTGTGGTACAAAAAAGCGTATGAGTTGGCAGCAATGGTTTTGTGATAAAGTG
Organism: Maratus speciosus; assembly: GCA_963932465.1. NCBI lineage: Eukaryota > Metazoa > Arthropoda > Arachnida > Araneae > Salticidae > Maratus > Maratus speciosus. The sequence goes on along the minus strand of OZ010796.1, from coordinate 196,891,147 downwards.
CACTATCTTAAGATTAATCTGCTTTATTTTTCCGAGCATTTAACTGCTGATTGCGGTAATCCTGGATTTAGTTATTTGCATTATTGTGGCAATCAAATGCTCATTGTTGAATAATATTTTTACAAAATTCATGATTGAAAATAATTTAAAATTCGTAAAAACTCTATAAATTGAGCCGCAGTTAAAAAAAAAAATCATTTCTAATGTATATAATTTTTTTCTAATAATGTAAAAAAAAAAACCATGCTGTATTTGGCAGTGATGTATGAGCGATAAAAATATAAACAATTATTTTTTGCATCCGTTGAAAATTCACATAAATATTTTTGGCGAAGTGAGAAATGTCGGTAGTGAAAGAAGTAGTAGGACTTTATTTAACCCTTTCAGGGGCCGTGGTATGTTTATGAAATCTGTTACTTTTAATTCTCAAATGCGGCAGTGGCACGAAGATTTTTGTATTACTTTTTTGCCATTTATTATGCATGCGAAAAACAGCATTTTCTTATTTTCAAATAAATTTGTACGTGAATTCCGGTGCCAATCATTCATTTCAACATTTTAGCAATGGAAGTTATTTGTCCCTGAAAGGTTTTAAAAATAGTAATAAAGAGGGAGAGAGTGAGGATGAAAGATTTTCCCTGGATCAAATTCTGCATAAGCTGGCTTAAGAACAAACAAAGCAAATTAATCAAATAAATTAGTTTAATAAACATATATAAGATACACAAAATGTAAATACATTGCTTACAGGTGTGAAGTATAATAAAATACTTTAAAAACAGTTTTGTTAGTTTTTCACTGAGGATGACCGAGTAAGTGTCGGTCGAAAACGTTATGGATTTTAAATGACTTTAATGTGTTTTTAAAGGATTTTATTATACTTGACACCTGTAAGAAATGTATTTACATTTTGTGTATATTATATATGTTTATTAATAATCGAGGTGAATTGTGCACTAAAATTTCAACTTTCTATTAAATTAGTTTATTTTATTGGAGTAGATACTTTATATGATTATATATCTTCTCAAAGGCATATTTTGCGACATCTGATTCTGCTACACAGTTCCTGCTTCTGTAGAAAAACAAATAGTAAAAGTCGAATACACCGTCTCTTTCCAAATCTCCCACTGGTCTGTTTTTTGAGTACCACCTTTTCTAAACAATATGTTTATTTAGATTTGGAGAATATTTGGGATCGAAACATACCATGAAAATTATTGTTTGGAAATACAGTAATTCAAAAGCGTGTCAAGTTTTACCAACGTTTCTAGACAACATATTTTGCTACAGAAGCTTTCACTCAATACTTCCACTCACACAGTTATATTGCAGCAATTTTCTTTTATTTGAGTACTTCCTTGATAATTTATCTTTTTAGTAAGATAATGAAGAATTTAAGTATATTACTTCAATTTTCATATTTGCATTTCATTCATAGTTAACCCCTTAATTCTCGCTCCCGTCAATATCACGGGCTGAGGTGTCGTTCGTTATTTCTCGCTCCCGTCATATTTCCCGGCTGGAGTTTTATTGCTGGAAAAAACTTCTGAAACCAAAAAAAATTAACTGGCATTTCTTAGTGAAGTATTTGAATATTTCCGTTTGGGCTTGGCTTTTGCGCTGACTGTAATGTTGGGCTTTGTATTGCATGTTTCGAAATAAGAAAAACTTAAAAAATTATTCATAATCTAAATTTAATGTATATTATATTATTTCAAATATTTGTAAAAATATGTGTGATGATGATAAATAAAGATCTAAGATGTGAAATATAAAGGTTTTATTCGCGTTAATTTGTACGGTGTAAAACAAACATTAAGACACAGAACTCTCGCATGATGGCTTTTCTACAAATATGAATTTGTTCTATAACATCTTTTTTTTTTTTTTTTTCGCCTTAAAAAAAAAAAAAAAAAAAAAAAAAAAAAAAAAAAAACTAATTGCATATTTTATTTAGAAACCTTACAATTATTCAATATCTGTAATAAAATAAATAGGTACTTTTTTGATGGTTTTTCCAAATATTAAGCAACCGTGAAGGGGTTGAAACCCTTCCAATGTGTAACCCTTAGATGCATTAGTGATGCATACTATCTGCATCACTTTTTATGTAACTCTTAGTAAACACTACATTTATGTAAAAATATTAATCCTGTAAAAATTACAATATATGCTACTAAATAAAGTAAAAATCCATCTTAAAATTTCTGGTGTCCAATCATTAACATAAGAATAAAAAACACAATTCCAGGGGGATAATTCATGCATAAGGGTTAAGTTTTGCAAAATAAAATATTATATAAAATAAAGTATTTAGATTCATACTTATCAAAGTATTTGCTAATTTGCAATATTTTAGGTATGACAGTAGATTTTTACTTGCATTGCAGATCTGCAACATAAGAAAATGTTGACGTATTATACGAAAAATGTATCTCTGATTTTTTAGCCCCCGGTACGGTATGCTATTTCTTTCTCCCAGCATATTTTGTGCCGTCTTAAAAAAATAACGTTACCTTACAGAAGCTAACCGTAAAACAAAACAGTACGATTAGATACTCCATAGCAATTTTTTTAATTTCTAAGCATCGCACAGTTTCAATTTTTATACCGTCGTATAAGGAAAAAAAGTACTTTTAAAAGCAATTTGTTTGAAAAAAGTATCTCCATTTATTTTTCAAATATTATCTTTTTTTTAGTTTTCAGCAACATTTGTCTAATTTTGGCAACTCAAGTACTCCATTTATGTAGAAAGTAAAGGGGAAATAGTTGAAAAATAGCAATTGTATCTTTTTGTTGCCATTTTCTCATAACAACCGAAAGAAAATGTAATTAAAATGCGTGCTATTTTGAAAAATACAAACGAAAAATTTCTGTTAAAACATGGAGATATTATAGACTATATTTAATTTTAAGTATCTATAGACGCTTTCAGAGTAAGGTCAGTCATGACGTTTTGGTTGTAAACTGACACCAAACAAATGGTTGCTATGCGTCATTTCTTTTTAAATATAAATCGTGGAAAATGTTACCAGTACATATCAAATATTAAAACACTTAAATGTGAGATATAGATATAAGATATAGCTGGAACACATAAACAAAATAGAAAATACCACATAGCAACCGTTTGTTTGGTGTCAGTTTCCAGCCAAAACGTTATGACTATCGTCACGACTGAAATCGTCTATATTAACCCCTTGGGGGTTAAGCAATTACGTTTGTGAAATGCTGAATTCCCACCGGAATCTTTGAAAAATTCTATTTCAAAATAAGTAAAAGCAATTTTACGGCCTTTTTTCCGCCAAATTTAGAAAACTAAAATTTAATAAAATTTTTCTGCTGTAAAACTTCATTAATCGTAAGTGGTATATAATATATACCGGTGCCCTTCAAGGGGTTAATGTTACAAACAAATGAATAACTACGAATCATTAGATAGCCGTTTTTTTGTCCAGTTTCTTTAATGACGGCACGTTTTTGCTGCATTTCTGTATTATTTTTCGATAGTGACGTCCTATGCATGCTTTACTGTAGACGTTTAAGAGTGGATCGTAAATGTAGAATTCTTAAGCGGATGCAAATGACGTCATTTTACATAAAATAAAAGTGTGTCCTTTAAGTCTTAAAATTGAAATATATTTTGTACTATTTATATATACATATTTTTTTTTTTATCGGGGGCGACACTAAATTCTGAAAAAGCAGAATTCCTGTTTTCTAGTTTAATTATTTTCCTGTGTAATAAACCTTTCTGAGATTCATACATAATTTTTTTCGAAACAAAATAAAAAAAATCATACATTTAAGGATAAGTACCACAATTTCATTAATTGAAAATTCTTTTTATCGAATGAGGAAAACTGGATATTACCAAGTTACGTCTATTTTAGTATAAAAAATTGCCCTTTTTAATAAGAGTAACTTTGAAATTAAATAAGACGAATATTTCTTTTGGGAATTTGTGGTGATAAACGAACTCTAGGCAAAAAATGTTGAAGACCCATATTCCTATTCCCAAACCCATGCCTTCTAAATTGATGTAATTAAAGGAGTTTTTGGTGTGGTATTAAAACTTGATTTTTTTCTTCAAAAATAGAATTTGTTATAAATACATTATTTTTTTTTTTTTTGTAAAATACGGTAAAAGATAAGGTTGCTAGTGAATACAAATGTACTGTAAACCCACCAGTGGTTGAGAGGTTCTGCTCTCAAACCTGGTAGACGGAAGGTGCTGGAACTCAGTCGCGCTCGTCGGCCTAATGGTTCGGAGTTTTCTGTGGTTTTTTTTCGAACTTTATGTAAATACGGGTTAGGTTCTTTTAGAAGGACCCCCAAAGTGGGCACCTCGCAATCTCGGGCATCCATCTCTGGTATAGATAATCGGTCGTTAAAAACGACACTACACTGTAAAAAAAAAAAAAAAAAAAAAAAAAAAAAAAGACTAAATTAAGGAAATTGTAATGGCAATCGAGACGTCAGTACTATTTCTGTATTTTAGCGAAACTTTTTTCAGTAAATTATAGAAAAATTTCCGTTTTTTCGGAATTTACGGGGGAAAACGTCCGTTAAAATACGGAAAAAGTACTGGCGTCTCGATTGCCAGTACAATTTCCGTATTTTTTGTCCGTTTTTTTACAGTGCAGGCTGCAAGTATATTGTAACTTATAACGTCATGTTCTCTGAAGTTCTCATGCGTCATTTTTCTTTCTTTATTTTTTTGCTGAATTTTTTTGCAATTTAATAACCAATGTTCAAAAGCTTTTTAATTTATTTATTTATTTTTAAAAAACTATAACGGACATAACATTCAAATTTACCCATAGAAAATAAAATATATTTCAATTCGAACCAAAATTTTTAATGAAATATGTTTGATCTAACCCGCACAGAGATAATCTAAATAAATCGGTGAATTAGCTTTAAATAAGAATTCTGGTGTAAAATAATTTTATACAACTTGGATAAAATTTCCGGTCTTTCTAATGTTAATCCAGCAGTATTCTTTTCTGAATTTATAATTTTATTTTAAATATTTTTATTGTCAATATTAAGAAGACATTATTTGTAACAAAATGCTAATTCTTTAAAAGTAATTTAATTACCGTAATCAATAATAGTTTAAGTAAAAACTACGATGCGCCTCATTAATTTTTTTAAAACATCCTAATAACGATGTTTGTACTTAAAATTATCTTAGTTTAAGACGCTTGATTTATTAACTAATTAGATTCTGTTCAAACTATATATTTCGGAGAATATTTTATCTTTAATGAACGCAGCTACTATCTTAAGTGTGAGATAATTATATTGTCCTAGAAAGACTGCAAATTATATAGTAATTTGCATCAATCTATGTGAAGGAATAATCTTGGAATAAGCATTTGATTCCACTAAGCAAAAGACAAAAATATAATCATGGTTTTGTCTGTCGCATATAATTAAAAATACGTTATAAAAGATTAATAAATAAAGTAAAAATATTTGAATGACAAAAAATAAATCTTTAAATATTTCACATTAATTCGCAAAATTTGAATTCAGTATTATTTATTTAATACAATAGCACTATTTTTACATTTGAAGAGTGCTTTTTAAGCCGCCCGCCGTTAGGTTTTATGCGTATTTGAATGAAATTATGTTCTATTTTATTTCTTAGAAAATGCACTATATGTAGACTGGTGTATGAATGCATTTTGCAAAAAGTATTCTTACACCGATAAATCAACTGCTAATTAATAAGTTATCAAGTTTCTATATTTAACCCTTTAGTGCGCAGCTTTGCATATATGCAAAGAACAGTGTTTTGATTAATTAGATTTTTTTTTATTCGTATTTACGTAATTCAAGCCAGAAAATTAAAATAGCAATATCTGCTTTAATTAATAAGAGACATTCCGTATTTAAATAAAGCGAAATTAACCATTGAAACTTTTCGGTGTAAAGTCAGATTATCTGATTTACGTAATTTCTAGAACGTATTCTGTCATGCGAATAAAAGGGTTAAAGGTTAAGTTTTATAAAATAAATAATTACATAAAATAAGGTATTTGGAGACATATTTATTAAAAAATTTACCACTTTGCAATATTTCAGTGTAAAACAGCCACACGACAGTAGTTTTTACTTGTATTGCAGATGTGCAACCGAAGAAAAGATTGACGTATTATATGAAAAATGTATCTCTGATTTTTTTCATTATTTTTCCTGTGTAATAAGCCTTTCAGAGAATTATACATAATTTTTTCGAAACAAAATAAAAAATCGCGCATTTAGCCCTTTGAGGGGCAAAGTACTTCTGTTGCTAAAATGGTAAAATGATTGATTTACACCAGGATTTACAAGAAAATTTATATGAACGAAACTAAAAGGCGTTTCTTGGAGCATATAGTATAAATCAAAATTTAGTTTTAAAATGCTGATGCCAATGTGGCATTATGCAATTAAAGTTAAGTGGTATTAAGTGGTATTAAGTGGTACCGGTGCCCTTCAAGGGGTTAAGGGTTAACACATTTTTATCCGAAGCGTGCATTAAATAAATGAAATTCCAAATTCATACCATAAATTATGAATGCTAATTCGTGCTTTTTTTAAAGGGACACAGTGCCTTTTAAACTATTTTTTCTATTTTGAATAATACTGTAATATATGTGGTGGCATTATATTTAATAAAGCAAAAATAGTTTTTAAAAAAAATGTGTAACGGCCTCTTTAACCACTTAACTGTTTTGCCCGAACAGAGTTCGGGCAAAAAAGTTAGCTTGCTTAGTTACTACAAGCTTTTCCACACCACTAATTTTTACCTGAAATCTTCGGTTCTTTAACCCCTTAGCGGTCGCATTAAATTACGGTTTAAAAATTTGCTTATTGGCACCACTTTTTTGAAAAAGAGATATTCACCTTATTTAATGACAGGTAAAATGATACCATAATAAAGCTAATTACACTAGTTTATAAAACTGGTGGGAATCAAGCAAATTTGAATAAATCTAAAAAACGACACAGCCCGTGAATATGACGGGAGCGAGAATTAAGGGGTTAAATGGCAGACTATGCAATAGGTTTAAAAGGCAAATATTTTTGTACATAAAAGTGGCGTTGGCTCCCTGTTTTTAGTTTATGGTTTTAAAAAAAATGTGACAGTTAAGTGTTTAACTAAAATTTTTATTATTTTTTTAAATTTCACTTTAAAAAAAAAACTGCTTTTTTTAAATATGACTGCGTCCAGTTTTTCCCTTATTCCTTAAAATATACTACAGAAAACTGTGCATGGATTTTTAGATGTCTGGGATGTTACATTTAAACCCTTGGGGACGAGCGTCGTTTACCGATTTTTTAATCTTCTACCACCGGTTTTTTAAAACAGAAATTTTTGACTCATTGAATCGGGAAAATGAATGGTTTAAATAAGGCAAAATTTACAATAAAAATTTACTGGTGAGAATAATCGCCGATTCTGAGCAACTTACGTGGCACGAATACCGGTCGTTTGTCCCCAAGAGGTTAATATTATATTTTCTCTCTAGCGCCTAGATGCCAACTTGTACGGATTTCTCTTACCACTAAAATTTAATAAATTTTTTTGACTTATTTAAACGTTAAAATTGCTTGAATTTCGGTGATTCAATTAGCTAAAATTTTCTATTAAATTTTAGTGGTATGAAAAATCCGTACTAATTGACAGCTATACTAGTGTATAATAAAAAATCAAGGAAATTCAACAATCTCATAATTTAAATATTTAAAAAAATAACTGTAATGTTAACAAAAACTATAATTTTAAAGAATAACTTGAATGTTAAATCCATGCACAAAAATATAAAATACACCATGGGAAACAAGTAAAAAAAATTAAAACTTCTATCTCTATTTGCAAAAAAGAATTAGCATTTATTAAACAAGCACGTTATGAAAATATGAACATGAAGAAAAATAAATCTACACTTTTCATTTGTAAAAATAGCACATTTAAACTTCTGACTTGTGTGAAGTTTCATCACAATTTTATCAAACACAAAATTTAAAGTTTATATAAACTCTTGCACATAATTTAGTTGCATATAATAAATGAGGTAAAGCTTTAAAAACGTTAATCACCGAAAAAATAAAAATGGGAAAATTATCTCATAAGTCATTATTTATATAAAATATTCATTACTAATAATCTATATCATATGAGAACGCGAATAAGTTTCATATATATTTAGTACAAATATTTAAAAACAGTATTAAAAACCTTGTATGTAAGCACTTATTTTTCATTTTTGAGGCACTTTTAGATTTTAAACAAAAGATTTGAGTGAAGTTATAAATGTTGCACAAAACCCCAATAAATTCAAATTTAATTAATTATTTTTATTTGGAAAAATCCTTCTAAAATTATTAAATGATTGTGCAAATCTTCTAATGCAGTTTCAAAAACTCACGAAAAATCTTTTAAAAGATGAAATTTTCATCAATTCGTAATTTGGGATATAAAGGGTTAAATTCCAATGTACTGTGTCCCCTTAACGCTAGAACTACCGGAAGTTTGGGTCAAGTTTTATAAAATTATTTCACACCAGAATTTTGATTTCAAACAGTTTAAGTTTATTATTTATCATTTTTCTTCTTTGTATCTTTTAAACTTATTTCATAATCAAATTTCTAGTTTGATTCGGAACATATTCATATGGTGGCTGTCAAAATGACGGCACACGGTCGTTCTAGTGTTAATGACAGACGTTTCGTGTTCACTTAAAGTAGAAATTTCTTCTTTCTAAATTTCTGGTATAGATTAGAAATTTCTGAATAGAAAAGGAATTCCAGAAATGGGCACATAGATGTAGGGATGAAAGTGCTGCGACCCAAATGGCTGATTTTAACCACTAAAGTTTAATAGTATTCTTTGCTTTATTAAATCTAAGAAATATTGTCATTAAATAATGTGAAATATACTAATAAAATTTAGTGGTACCAATCGGCCATTTGTGGCACAGCACTTGCATCCCGGCATATATGCCATAGATGCCAACATATGTTAGTTATTCAGGAGTCTGAGCGAAGATAAACATTTTTTTAACCGGAAATTTTAATTAATTGAAAATCTTAAAATCAATTCTAAAACGTACCTCATGGAAAGAAGATATATTTCTTTGTTCAGACTTTCCTGTCTTAAAGTGTTTGTCTTCGATAAGACTCCGTAATAATTAAGAAATTTTGGCATCTGTGATATATGCACTAATGATGCAAATGGGTTAATAAGATGAAAGTTTATTTTAAGACAAAAGCAGTAACTCTACGGAACGCGGACCGATTAGTGAGTAGCACTGTTCTAAATTCAACCCAATTTAATTTAATTAAAATTTAGTTTTTTATTCATATTTTTATACTTGTTAAGAAAGGAAGTATTTAAGACCCCGGAAATTCCTCGCCAAGATAATACCGTCTTTAAAACATAGTCTACAAACCAAATCATCTGTTTTTATGCCAAATTTAACATGTTTTGAACCAGAAATTTTATTTAACACATTCACGACGGTAAACGAGAATTCTCATTTTCATTCAAAAACCCTCATTTACTAAGGGCGTGGCTCCCACCTTACAGAAAATGCATTTATATCATGTTGTCAATATTTTTTTTTTAGATTGTAAGATTTGTCACCGGTTTTTCAAAACAAACATTTTTTGTCTAATTTATACAGGGAAATGCTTCTATTAAATAAGGCAAAATTTACAATAACAGGTGGGAATAATAAAGGGTTGGGTCGATTTTTGACGGCCAATTATCTACTCGAGGGATATAGGCCCAGGGGGGAGTGCCTTTCGTGGGGGTCTTTCTATAGGAACCTAACCCGTATGGGAATAATAAAGGAGAGTTAATTAAAAGGAAAAATACATCCCCGAGGAAGTCTCGGGTTCCGAAGCGAGAGGGTTATATGTCGGATTTTATCGGCAAACTGGGTGACTATTTTTTAGCAATTTTGCGTTCAAAACTGTTGTCTGAACATTAAGAGTACTTTTTGATTGGAAACTAATGTCAAAAACATTCATGATATCCGGTGAAGGCAAAAGAGCACTGTCTGATCTAAAAATGTAAATAGAGGAAACCTGCTGTGTTAGAATCTATTAACCCTCTCGCTGCATAATTGTTTCATCAAAATAGCTTCGCGACGAGCGTCTTTTAAGAATTTTTATTCTTTTATCACCGGTTTTTCAAAGAAAATTTTTGTATAATTTAAATGGAAAAATGCTCCGATTAAATAAGGCAAAATTTACAATAAAAATATAACTGGTGTGAATAATCAAGGAGGGTTAATTAGACGGAAAAATGCATCCCCGAGAAAATCTCGGGTTGCGCAGTGAGAGGGTTAAGGATCATGGCCAATAATCCACAGCCCTATTTTATTGACCAAGGATACTGAGGTGCTATACAGCATATGTCCCGGTCAGGTGGTCACTCTAACGCGGGATCCTAAGTGTTTAGTTTCCAAGCAAGTTTGGTATTCATTTTGTTGACCCCGAAGGTATGAAAGGTTAAGTGAAATTTGCCCAGTCCAAAGTCGAACTCTGTACCTGCAGCGTAATAGATAGATGCGCTGACCAGTAACCTACTGCATACTTGCCAACATTCAACTAAACTTCCGTAAAATGTGAGTTAAATTGAACCAGGTTATAAGCTTTCTTAACCCGAAAATTTATGTTATGTATCATTTTTACATTTAAAATCATGTTTCTCCATGAAATCTATTTGAATTAATTTCTTTGTAAATTTCTGGTTCGAAACGTGCTTAACCTAGGTCAATTTAACTCACATTTTACGGAAGTTCAAGGAAAAGTTGGCAAGTATGCTACTGGGATAAAATATGAATAGAGGAGATATTATTTGTGTTCAGGAGTGAGCTTTAGTTGGCTCGCAAAAAATGTACATGTCATCACTATTTTCGCATAGTGATCTTAGCTTTATAAATTCAACGGATGTATATGGATAAATAATGCGAAAACAACTATGTAAAAATAGTGGTGACAATGAGCTCTTGTGAGCCTCTTTTTAGCTCCCAACTTGTGATGAGTTTGCAAACTATTTGCCTTTGAAATACTGATATATATTTTAGACTGGGCAATTTCTTTTTTAATGGGCTTTATTTTGTACATTTCATTCTATTTACGAATCGAATTATTAGTAAGACACCTTAATTGTTTAATATACATTGATCAAAAATTTATTTATTTATTGTGAGCCTGTATTTTTTTTTTTTGTACAAATATAATTTTACTTTACTTTTAACCTTTCAAGAAAAAAAAAATATTCTTCTGCGAGAATGTTAAAATGATGATCTAACACTAGAATTTAAGGGGGAATTTATTTAAAAGTACTGTAAAGCTGCGAAATTTTGCACATTTTCCTTGCCACTAAATTTTAATAGTATGCTTTGCATTATTTAATCACCGAAATTAGGCGATTAAATACGGCGATATGTACATCAAAGAAATAGTGGTAAGCAAAAAGCGTAAAAATTCTCAGCTATGTTATATATCGTACAATCGCAAGAAAAGTTACACATCTCGATAAAAGTAAATTTCACAGGAGAGGCAAAAGAAAATTTGCATGATTTTAATGTAACATGAAATTATAACACTTAGCTATGCGTGAAGGTGTAAAAACGTGCATAAAAGCGTAAAACACTTAAGAATGAATACGCATGATGAGGTTTGGAAGATTGGATTATTTTACCCACCTACACAATCCACCCTCTTCTGAGGCCACGAATGGACATATAGCGTAATAAAGTGGTTTTCCGTATAACTACACTTATGAAACTTTTTGTGTAGTATGACAATCCTATTTATGGAATAAAATGCAAAACGAATTTTCGCGAGATGTGTCGTTTTCTTGCTGGTGAGCGATGTGCTCGCATAAAAGTCAACCCAGAAATTTGAAGGAGTACTAGTTTGAATACCAGTATTAACGAATAAGTATTTTTATATTATTCAATATCAGTAAAGGTTTATGTATTCTGCGATAAAATAAGGCGAATATAATTATTCTTTAAATACTGATATTCAATTTAGTATTGCCATTTTGGCCTCTTTTTTTTTTGGAAATAGTTATTCACATCACAGTTTACGAATATTAATTTTTGATTAATTTAATGATAGACATATCATGATTGTATAAGGAAATAACATTTTTATTATAATTTCAGGTCTGATTTCAAAATTAGAAAAGAGGCCAAACTCTGAACATTTATTCAACCTGCAAATACTCAAGAATTCGGGGATCAGCTTAGAAGCGAGTATATACTGTAAATAAATGCTGTTTGTCACGTACAATGATTCAAACAAAATGTTATTCGATATTTCTGATAAAGTTTTGCTGTAAAAAAAACCGGACTAAAATACGGAAATTGTATTGGCAATCGAGACGTCAGTACTATTTCCGTATTATAACGGAAAAATTTCCCCGTAAATTCCAGAAAAGTTCCGTTTTTTGGAATTTACGGGGGAAATTTTCCGTTAAATTACGCAAATAGTACTGGCGTCTGGATTGCCAGTACAATTTTCGTATTTTAGTCAGCTTTTTTTACAGTGTTGCATTTTAGGATTAAAATTATGTGAGAAGGATACTTCCCACGATGGTTGTCAGTTTGGCCCTCTTTTTTATTCAGAATTTTAAAATTCATACCGAAAATTCCAAAAAGAAATTTTTGCTTTACATAAATACCAAATATCTGTCCTTTATTAAAGCAAAAATTACTATTCTGAATTTCGGATTAAAAAAGTATGCCAAATTGCTCAACCCGTTCTCACTGCCATAGAAATGTTTACCAGAACGACAGTAGCGGTCATTTCGATTCGAACCAGAAATTTCTTCATAAAATAATAAAGAAATGTACCACACAGAACTAAAAAAAGAAAATAAATTTGGTTTAATCCTTTAGTGCGCAGTTTTGCATATAAGCAAACAACACTGTTTTGAGTCCAATAGATTTTTTTTTATTCGCATATACCTAATTCACAGCAGAAAATTAAAATAGCAATATTTGCTTTAATTAAAAAACAGACATTCCGTATTTAAATAAAGCGAAATTAACCATTGAAACTTCCTTGTGTAAAGACAGATTCTCTGAACTACATAATTTCTAGAACATATTCTACTATGGGAATTAAAGGGTTAAATGTTAAATTTTATACAATAAATAATTATATAAAATAAGGTATTTGGAGAGATACTTATTAAAGTATTTTCTAATTTCATAGGTGCCAACCTTAAACTAATCTTCCGTAATACTTGAGTTAATTTGACCCTGGTTTAATACGTTTCGAACCAGAATTCTTTTTAAGAAATGAAAATAAGTATGCTCCACGTAGAAACCTGGATTTAATAAAATAAGCATTCATGAAAAAAACTTTTTCTGGTTCGAAATGTGGTTAACCTGGGTCAAATTAATCCAGACAATACGGAAGATTAGTAGAAGGTTGGCAGCTATGTAATTTGCATTATATTAGCATGAAACAGCTACACGACAGTAGTTTGTACTTTATTGCAGATGTGCAACAGAAGAAAAGATTGACGTATTACATGAAAAATACATCTCTGATTTTTTTCATTATTTTTCCTGTGTAATAAACTTTTCGGAGAATCATATATAATTTTTTTTCGAAACAAAATAAAAAAAAATGCGCATTTAAGGGTTAAAATATTTCTTGCAATATTGAGTAAAATTCTGGCCGTTATAGCATTAATACAAAGTAAATATTCTTATGTTCTAATATTGGACCATATAGATAAATTAAATACTCGATTTAATTTTCCGGAAAACGAAATCATAAAGAGAGGCAAGTAGATTCATAAAAAAAAAAAAAAAAATAAATGACAGGGCCAAAAATAACATACAAACATCCGTGAGACAAAACTTTTAAGAACCGGTTACCTAATTTGATTTATTGGTTTCATGTTTAATGATGCATAATAGTAAATTGAGCGCCATTTTCCTATTCCAAATCATTTATTATCGTATTTTGTATTTTTTTAAATTTACATGTCTTTGAAATATTTTGAAATGGATAAATAATGATTAAAGCTGCCGAACATAAATACTTCATTCATCATTTTCACATCGCCGCTTAAAAAGTGAATATAATGTATTAATATTTCCTTGCTTTGAAAATTTTATGAATATCTCTTGATAGTTTATAATAAACTGTTTCTATTTATGGGTTTATTAAAAAAGGGTATATTAGAAGGCGCGTACTTTTTTACAACAGTTTTTAACCAGATTCTGCTTTTTTTTAATTGTAGATAAATATGAGAATTTCTACAAGTAAAAAAGGTGATTACAAAACCTGTGATTAAAATATTAAATGTAATCTTACTAATATAAAATAATGGTTCGAAACTGCTTGAAAATTCTAAGGCAGGGGTGTGAAACTTGGGCCCCTGCCGGTTACCACTAAAATTTTATGTAATCATTGCCTTATCTAATCATCTAATCTCTGCGATTCAAGAAATCGACTATTTCATTAAAAAATTGTTCTATCCGGTGGGCCACAGTTTGACACCCCTGTTTTGAGGAGTGTGCGCACTTCGTATATTAAATAATCTTCATATAAATTAAAATTATTAACACATTACTGACTGCAGGAGCGATTTCATGGATTTTGGATGCACAACTGCAAACTCTTACGCTTTTTTGTGCCACAAAAATTTTATGAATATCTCTTGATAGTTTATAATAAACTGTTTCTATATATGGGTATATTAGAAGGCGCGTACTTTTTTCAACAATTTTTAAATAGACTGATTCTGCTTTTTTAATTGCAGATAAATATTAGAATTTCTACGCATAAAAAAGGGGATTACAAAACCTGTGATTGAAACATTAAATGGAATCATACTAATCTAAAAAAATGGTTAGAGACTCCTTGAAAATTCTATGGCAGGGGTGTCAAACTCTGGCCGCTGCCGTTTACCACTAATATGTTAGGTAATCATTGCCTTATCTAATAATCGAATCTCTTCGATTCAAGAAATCGACTATTAAAAAAAAAAAAAAAAAAAAAATGTTGTATCCGGCGGACCACAGTTTCACATCCTTGTTCTAAGGAGTGTGCGCACCCCGTATATTAAATATTCTTCCTATAATTTAAAATTATTAACACATTGCTGACTGGAGGGGCGATTTCACGAATTTTGGATGCACAGCTACAAACTCTTACGCTTTTTTGTACCACACAAATTCAATTGAAAATTTCGCCTTATATAATCGGCAAATAAAGGCGATTAAAAATGATAAAATATACTAGTAAATTTTTGTGGTACAGAAAAGTGTAAGAGTTGGCAGCTATGGTGATATGGGTAATTGCGCCCACCGGCGGTACATTTGCATTTTATGCTTTACATCATTATTTCTCAAAAAACATAGACACTATTCCCATTTCACAATTAGAGTACTACGCATATATTAACTTCGATTGGAAACAATACCATTCATTTATATCATATGCACGAATAGAGAAAATATTTTTGTTAATCTTTTCAAGGCGAGGAACTTGCATTCGTATAATTTTGAAATAATTGAATGACACCAGTATTTAGAAGAAAATTTATTTGTAAACAAGTAAAAGTATAATTTCGCGTACTTAATAAAAGTGAAAATATCATTTAAAATTCCGGTGGCAATGTGGCAATGAAGGATTAAAATTATGTGATGTCATAGCGGCATCACCGCCCTTCAAGGGGTTAAATAATGTAATATGCTGGTATAACGCCCATAGGTGGAGCTTCCTGTTTAAAAGATGAAAACTCCCCGTCACCAATGTGTAAAGAATCAAATAATTTCAGTGATTGTTATGTTGATAACTGATATTCATTGCTATATTTCTATAAAGTAATGTTATATTCATATATCTTAATTTATATTGTTTTTCTGCATATGCTTGTCAATTTTAAGTCTGTAAATTAAGACTTAATGTAAATAAAGACTCTTTAAAGTAATATTGCACCATAAAAATAACGCACAGCTGCCAACTTTCACGCTTTTTTTCTTAAAACTAAAATTTTATAGAAATTATTGTCTTATTTAATCATCGAAATCTCACGATTAAAAAAGTAGCGGAAAAGCGTAAAAGTTGGCTGCTATGATAATGTAAAAGTTTGTGGTAAATGTTGCGGGAAAATAAATCGCAAAGAGAGGCAAATATACAAATTTTTTAAACGAAAATAACACAGGAAAAATAAGGTAAAATCTTCTGTGATAAAAAACATTTCTTAACGGACAAACAAATTAAATTTTTCTGTTTTATCTGTAATGAAAGATGATCATGAAATGTGTCATTTTCCCAGTCCAAGTCCTTTAATGTTGCATTTTGTGATTTTTAAAAGTTACGTTTCTATGAAATATTTTGGAACTGATAAATAATGATTATTTCTGCCGAAAGCAAATAGTTCATTTTTCACTTTTCAGTTGTCATAAAAAAAATCAATGTAGTATTAATATTTCGTTCATTCCCCATTTATATGTGTATTCATATATCTTAATGTCCTATATATATATGAATATAATAATGTTGTATACATATACAAAATGAGACATTCAATAAATTACGAGTGAATAGAAGTTTATTGTTGTTACTGCAGATACTTATAAATTTTAAGCTTACTGAATGCAAATAAGAACGCTTTTTAACCGTAATATTGCATCATAAAAATTAATGAAATGTTGCTGTTTATTTTCTGGGAAACGAAATCGCAAACAGACGTGAATAAAGTCTTTTTAAGAAGAAAATATCAGAGGCAATATAACGTAAAAACTTCAGTGTTAAAAAGAAATTCCGAACCTGGAAACAAATTTAGTTTTTCGGTTTTATTTTTAATGAGACATGATGAATAAATAAGTGTCCTTTTACCAGTCAAAGACATTTAATATAACACTTTG
Organism: Maratus speciosus; assembly: GCA_963932465.1. Lineage (NCBI taxonomy): Eukaryota > Metazoa > Arthropoda > Arachnida > Araneae > Salticidae > Maratus > Maratus speciosus. The sequence continues at coordinate 196,874,228 of OZ010796.1, read as the reverse complement.
TACTTTTTAAGATTAACATTTCTTTGAAATATTTTGGAGCAGAAAATAATGAATATTTTTACCGAAAACAAATACATAGTTTTCCACTTTCTCATTAATACTAAGGAAATCGATGCAAACAATTTTTAATATTTCGTTCATTCGTAATTTCTTTGAATATCAAATAATATTTGTAACCAGTGTCTTCAATCTGTACCCCGCGAGCCACAGAGCTACCATTTTTCTAGAATAGAATTTGCCTTCTTTAACACTAGAACCATCATTAGGGGTCATTTTGACCCCTGCCAAATGGATAATAGTCAAATTTCAATCTTTCTTCAAAAAATATGTTAAATGTATGCAGCAAAAAAATAGGCTAATTAAATAAGTTAAATTAAAAAAAAATATTCAGGTGTGGAAGACATTTTATAAAACTTGAGTAAAATAGCCGACGGTTCTACTGTTAATAAAAGGAATTTTGCGATTTTACTAAACACAGATTACAATTTTGGAAATAGCGGTTACGAACGATTTTCCGGTAAATTGGTTGAATATCAATTGCCATTGGTGCTGACTTCACGGGAGGGAAATAGGCGTGGCTCCCACTCCGCCCGTATTTTCAACACCACTTTTTTTCAAAGTAAAACCTCCATTATAATCTTCGTCGAAGCTTACATTGAAAGGCGGCTTTGTTGCGATCGTTTCAAAAACCTACCAAGAATTTTTCTCTTAAAAATACCGGTTTTCAAAAAATGGACCAGTTAGAGCCCTGAATAGGCAATCAGGCATATTTCTATCGCTAATTTTTTTTTTTATTTAATGTCCTTTTTCAATCACTACGATTAATGATGTGACAAAAATGACATTTTAAAATTAGCAGTGTAAGTTTGCCTCTTTGCCCCTGTCGTATTCGTCATTGTTTAAATCAAAATTAATAATTATGAAATCAAGTATTTTGAACACCGCCCCCTGAATACTAGGCCTGAGCGCTGGACCAAAAATGGCGGCTGCCGAAGGCGGATTTATTTCAGCGTGTGTACGGTCCCTTAAATATTCCTACCAATAATTTTTTGAAGTTTTTTCCCCTTCATTTTTCTGATAATAAACAAGGTAGAGAAATCTTTTATAAAATACTGGTGTCAACATTTAAGGGACCGTACCTACCCTAAAAAAAATCCGCCTTCGGCAGCCGCCATTTTTGTGTCATTTTCGTGTGAGCGCTCAGGCCTAGTATTCAGGGGGCGGTGATTTTGAATCTGTTATACTTTAACCCTCTCGCTGCGCTACCCGAGATATTCTCGGGCATGCATTTTCCCTTCTAATTAATACTATTTGGTTATTCCCACCAGTTATTTTTTAGCGAAAACTTTGTCAGATTTAATCAGGACATTTTCCCCGATTACGATAGTCAAAATTTTTTGCTTTAAGGAACCGGTGATAGAAGATTAAAAATTATGTAAAACACGCTCATCGCGAAGAATTACTTACGCAGTGAGAGAGTTAATCCTTTGTGGTGTAACGTCGAGATTGTCTCGAGATCATCTTTCTCTGAAAAATTTGTTTTAAGCTCCAGCAATGAAGAAAAGTAATATTTCCCTTATATGATAACGGCATTTTGGAAATTATGTAATTGAAGGTAACTTTTTTTTAAAGTGGTGCTAAATGAATAAAATTTGCGTAAGAGACGCTGGTTCTGAAAGGTTTAGTAACGAATTTTTATTCACATATTTCTTTAATAATACAGGTTGTCAGCAAATTACTTGGGCAAAAATAATTATTTATTAAATGGAATTGACAGGAAAAAAAAAATTAAAGTACATATTGTTATAAGATAGAAAAATAATTCAAGTTTACCAGTATCACAAATGTTCGATGTGACTTTCTTTTGTAACTCTGCAAATGTCCCATCGGTAAATCATTTCTTGCCACAGATTTGCCAGCATATCTCCGTCGATCAAATAAATTGTAGTGCAGATTCTTGATTTTAGTTCAGGAATGGATGCAAGAAGCGGCGGCTTGCACACTTGATCCTTTACATAGCCCCATTCAATAAATAAAGAGGTAAAAGATCTTGTGCTCCTGGTGGTCATTGAATAACATATCCGCTCGCTAAGCGATAACGTCAGTTATGACACCTAATTCTATCTATGAATAAACTTCGGCAATATTACTATTAGTCTGACTTTCAACTAGTTAATTTCATTTAATATTTCGGAAGTTTTAACTTGTGAAACTGTCCAACTAATTTGTAGATAACCTGTATAGATAGATTTCATAACCTACATCGATTTTAGTGCAAATAATTATAATTTTAATTGTACCTAAATGTAAAGTAAAACAACATTTACTCTGGTATCGCATCATAAAATTAAGTCAAAAGTTGGGGTTTATTTTCCGGAAAACAAAATTGCAAAGAGAGGCAAGTAAATTCTTTTCAAAAAGAAGATAACTGAGGCAAAAATAACATAAAACTTTAGTGAGACAAAACATATAAAAACCGAGAAACTAATTTGATTTATCCTTCTCATCTTTAATGAAGCATGATGATGAAATGGGCAACATTTACCCATTCCAAATCATTTAGTAACATATTTTGTAATTTTTAAAATTCACATTTCTTTGTAATATTGTAAAACAGATAAATAATGAATACGAATGCTGAAAACAAATATCCAACAATATAACATTGCCATTGTGGAAGTGAGTATAATATATATTTCCTTCTCTGTAAAAGATTTTATGACTGTTTTATCATATTTTATAATAATCTGTCTCAAACGGAGAGTTTATTAAAAATTAATGATGAATTAGCAATAGGTTTTTTATAGCAAAATTTCCAAACTGCATATATACCAAGTCTGCTGTATATTGTGTATAACATTTCAAAGTAATATTTATATACTTGCTTCACAATCACGTCATTTTCACAGAGTTTTAAATCTTTTATCTCCAAAATTACATAACAAAGGCCGTAAACCTTGTATGGTCGTAGAAAATAGTCTGCGAAACATTACGTAATCTTGACGCGGTAATAAAGAAATTTTCAACATTATGATAAAATGTAAGTTTATGACGTTACATTTTTCTGAGGTGGGCGCTCCGCCGCGCCGTTCTATAATTCGAATCCCAAAATATTCGAACTCCGCAATTTTCTGAAATGATATAATTTACAATATTTTTTACTTACGTGGCACTGACATTGAGGTCATAATGTAGGAAACGTAAAATGCAGTCACTCGGAAAACTGATGTATTTTAACCCTTACCACTCCGTTGGCTCCGCTGCGGAGACATCATCTTTCTTTGCAAAATTTGTTTTTGGCACTAGTAATAAAGGAAAATAAAATTTACCTTATTTAATCAAAGCATTTTCTAAATAGTGTACTTGAAGGAAACTTCTTATAAAAAAGTCGTGCCGATCGAATAAAATTTGTGTAAGAGATGCCGCAGCTTTAAGGGTTAAAATGTGAACATTAGAGTTTTATTCATGTCAGCATAGCTGTCAACTTTTACGCTTTTTTGCTACCACTAAACTTTAATAGAGATTTTCGCCTTGTTTATTCGGGAGATATCGACGATTAAATGAGACAATATTTACTATAAACTTTTAGTGGTAACAAGAAAGCGTAAAAGTTGGCAGCTATGTGTCAGTATATTTAATCCAACTTGCCTGCTTTGTGATGCATTCTACAAGTGATTTTCAGTAGCAAATGCTTTACCCTTAAATTCGCGATTTTTTATTTTGTCCCGAAAAAAATTATATATGATTCACTGAAAGTTTTATTACACAGGAAAAATAATGAAAAAAAAATCAGAGATACATTTTTCATATAATACTCATATTTTCTTCTGTTGCACATATGCAATACAAGTAAAAACTACAGTCGTATGGCTGTTTTACGCTAAAATATTGCAAATTAAGAAATATTTTAATAATTATGTTTCCAAATACCTTACATTTTATAATTATTTATTTTATAAAACTTAACATTTAACCATTTAATTCCCATGACAGAAGACGTTCTAGAAATTACGTTGTTCAGAGAAACTTACTTTGCTCCAGAAAGTTTCAGTGGTTAATTTCGCTTTCTTTAACACGTTCACGCCGGCGCGGTGGGTCACAGTCGATTGTCTCAGAGTTTTCAAGTCTCCGGCTTTTTGTCCACCACTATTATTTTAGAGAAAATATTGTTTCTTTAAATCGCCTAATTGTTCTAATTAAATAAAATAACATTTTCTGTATTAAAATACTGGTACCCAAACAGCCAAAGACGTGGCAGCTCTGAGACAGTCGAGTGTGAACCACCACGCCGGCGTGAACGTGTTAAAGCAGTTTTGCTAGATGGGCTACTTTTTTTTTAAAATCAGATTCTTGATTGGCGCAACTTTTTTTGAAATGGTAAAATGTGCCTTATTTAATGACGTATTAACTAAGGCAAAATCAATTGAATTTCAGTGAATTTTACCGTTTCAAAAAAGTGGTGCCAACCGAGAAATCTGAATTAAAAAAAAGTAGCCCATTAGCGACACTGTTTTAAGTATGGGATGTCTGTTATTAATTAAAGCCAATATTGCTATTTTAATTTTCTGGTGTGAATTAGGTATATACGAATAAAAATATCTATTAAATTCCTAACACTGTTGTTTGCATATATGCAAAGCTGCGCACTAAAGGGTTAATGTTTCCCTGGTGTAAAAATATTTTAACCCTTAAATGCATGAATTATTATTTTAGAATTGTGTTTTTTATTTTTATATTAAGGATTGGACACCAGAAATCTTAAGATAGATTTTTAACTTTATTTAGTAGCATATTTTTGTAATTTTTAGAGGATTAGTATTATAATATTTAGAGGATTAATTTCTATATAAATATAGTGGTTGTAAGAACTTAATTTATGTATTAAAAATTTAAAAAAAAAGTGATGGAAATTTACATCACTATGCATTTAAGGGTTAAAATAATTACTTTCAACAAAATTGCTGTAATAAGTTATTTGAAATTCTGATCAAGATTGCGTTCATTTTTAAAGTTAGAGAATTGTCTTTAAAATGATAATTTTAAGAAACTATAACGGGCGGGGCTGAGTTAGGGATTTTATTCGGTGTTAATTAAGAGTATCTTGTGATATAACACTTTTGAGGTAAATTTCGACGAAAATTATAAAGAAGAATTTTCTTTGAGAAAGAGTGGTGTTCAAAAAATTAACCCGGAGGGTACCATGGATACTGTAAGCAATGATATCGTATTATAGTACGATCAAAAAACATGCCACATGGTATGGCAACAGAACTATTTTGCCTGAAATTAGTTTGCACCACAATTTCCAAAACGCATTTTTGGTCTTATTTAATTCCAAATTTTCTGACGTATTTTTTTTTTTTAGCGTCAACAGTTATACAATGTATCCTGTTTAGTTTTATTTTTATGCGGAAATTTCTAACAGTATTTTTCGCTTTTTTTTTTAATTAGCGACATATTTATTACACAAAATTACATTCTTCTTTCGGAATTTTCGGTATAAACTTTGAATTTCTAAATAAATATCCCTGTTCTGTAGCCTTACAATACGGTTTTTTCCAGTATCAAAGTGTTAAGTGCATTTCAGTTCAATGAAATTTAACTATGGCAATATCTGTTTTCTAATAAGAGGGAGTCTCTTTGAAGAAAAGTTTTACTAACGTTTTCTAAAAAAATATTTTATTTTTCAATTCATAATTTCTTATCTGTAATATATTACTATAATATGTGTATAATATATTGAAACATTGAACAAGGAAAAAAAGACAAAAGATTTGCCTTTCGGAATTTTTGGTATAAACTTTGAATTTCTGAATAAAAAAGGAGTCCAAATTGGCAACCCTTTTGTCAGTGTTGCCAGATTGGGGACTTTTTTTTACCCAGATTGTTGATTGTCACCTTTTTTTTTTTTTTTTAATAGAAATATTCTGCCTATTTAGAAATAGATTAAAAATTCTGAAAAACAAGGCGAATTATACCACTTTAGAAAAGTGGTGACAGTCAAATAATCTGAATTAAAAAAGTCCCTAATCTGGCAAAACTGCCTGTTGTGCTGCCCCTACCATACGGCTTTTTCTGTTAACAAAGGGTTAAGAGCTTCATGAGCGGTGGTTTATTTTTGGACCACCTAATTTTAACCCCTTAATTCTCGCTCCCGTGATATTCACGGGCTGTGTCAGATTGTTTGATTCCCACCAGTTTTATAATATAGTGTCATTGGCTTTATTATGGTATCAATTTACCTGTCATTAAATAAGGTGAATATTTCTTTTACAAAAAAGTGGTGCTAATAAGCAATTTTAATTTTTAAGTCGTAATTTAATGCGAATGTTAATGGGTTAATCCCTAAATGGGACATTGACACCATAATTTTGAACTGAAAAATTTCCTTTAATTTAGTACGAGAAAAATAGTTCACTTATTTTCTTAGTGAAAATATTTAGCGTTATTACTTAGTGAAAAATAGTCACTTATTTAAAAAAAAATTTTTTTTTCCAAATTACCGTGTCGTCCATTCATTTCAGCATTTTATGAATAGAGGTATTTTGCCCCTGACAGGTTTAAATGCATTTTCAGTCCAATGACATTTAACTGTTGCAATATCCTTTTCTAAAAAAGAGGGAGTCTTTTTGAAAAAAAAAATTGCCAACGTTTACTAAAAAATAATTATTTTTTTAAATTCATAGTTTCTCATGATATATTACTTATAGGGTTTCAGATTTGTCATCATTATTTATGATTTATATTGTGAACATTTATCAAGAAAAAAACTAAATAATTTTTTTTTATACTTTGGAAGAAGGATTATGTTTTATGAAATTTAATTATACAGGATTCCCTGGGATCTCGGAACTTGAGTACTATGATTTCCGAATAGTAATATTTGACGTATTTAATGACAGAATTTCTCCGATTAAATAAGTTGAAGATTATTATTCGGAAATAATGATACACCAATGCATACAGCCATTTATATCTGGCTATAAAAATTAACAATTCCAAATGCAATAACAAATATTAATTAATACACATTTATGGGGCAACAAACCTTAAAACTATCACATATAGTTAGTATTAAATGGCAAAAAGTTTCATAACATCTTACAAACGTTCTTTATACAGAAATGTAAATTAACTGAATATGCATTGTTTAATTAAGATTCTTTTACCTAGTAATTTCTTTTTTAGTTCGAAGTTTACATGCCAGCTATATTAAATCTTGCTTTGTAACAAAATATTCAATTAATTTATGTGCACTAAAAGGTTATATCTGAAATATTTTTTTCCTGGGATCAGAAATGTTACAAAAGTAGAATCTAAGAATATAGAAGGAATATATTAAAAGAAATACAACTTAAATACTTATCTATCAAGAGAAATCAAGAAAATATTGAGTGAATAGTAAATGCAATTTCCAGCTGTCCTGTTCCTAAATGAATAATTAAATCGTATTCTTTAAATAATGCAAATACATATACGAAATAAACAATCATAAAGTGACAAGAATTCATATGCTTACTTTTTTACTACTTTTCAGATATGCAGGAACACGAATTATACTATATTTAATTAAATAATAAAGTGAATACTGAGTTAATTGAAAAAGTGACAAGGGAATTCTGAAGAAAAACTTCATACTTATACAAAAATAGTCACATAGAGCTCATTTTTTATTTGGAAATAATCTTTAAAAACTTTTATTAAATTTGCTGTGAGAAAAATACATTCTAGTTCTCAGTTATTACAAAAAATGAAATAGAAAGTCCATATTTTTATTATTGGGTCGTTCGGAAAGTCGTGTCCGTTTAGGAAAATCAATTCGTACCGGAAAATTCTGCCAGGTAATTATTAGACATTAGATATCGGAATCAATGGCCAATAATTAAATGATAGAATTTTCCGTTACGAATTGAATTTCCCAAACGAACACGACTTTCCGAACGACCAGATATATTAATGTAGACACACTAATTTAAATACAGTCGGACCTCTATTTAACGAACCTCTATTTTGCGAATTTCTCCATTTTGCGAACTTTTATTTGGAACCAAGAACATTTTGGAAATTTTTTCGTAAAATAACCTCCGAATAGCAAAGTGCATTCTCTATTTAACGAACTTTTCCTTGGGATCTAATTTTTTCTTCTCCCTATTTCTGAAAATATTATTGGACACTTCAAAATTATTCTTTCTCTTAGCACATTTTACGATGATCAATGACCATGAACAGGTCTTACCAGGCACCTAACTCACCGAGAGCAGTAAAATTGCTGTGATTCTTTGCTTTCCATCCAAGAAGTGCAAACTTTCAATATTCCCTTTTAACCCTCAATGGAGCTGCCCCATGTCCTTAAACTATAGTTTCCCGTTTTCTAGATTGTTGATCATGATCAATCGTGTTGATAATATCGGTTCTTGTAGCTCGAAAATGTCCAAGCGAAAGGGCTTGAGCATCAAAGAAAAAAAAATATTCTTGATGAGGTGGATAAAGGCGTGAAGAAAAAAAATACTGCTTTAAAATTTGGTATACACCCAAACAGCTTATCAACCATAATAAAAAATAGTGATTTTAATGTAAAATTAATTTTTTAACAGAAAATACAATGTATTTCCAGACAATGTTTTGTTTCATTCTTATTTCCCTTGCAGATTTCTTGTTGATGGGTAAAATAGAAAAAAAAAACAAATAGATATAATTTATAAAAAAAGTGTGACTAATTACTTTTTTTAATTATATTTAGTGTTTATGGACTTAAATTACGTTTTATGTAGTATAAAGTATTTTAAAAAAGTGACTCTCTATTTAACGAATTTTCCGTATAACGAACTTTTTTAGAGATTTAGCTACTTCGTTAAATAGAGGTCAGACTGTATTTGTATAACAAAATTTGATTTATGACTGCATGTTCTTAGTAAATAAAATCACTGATGACTCTTAACCCTTAAAGATCTTTTAATATTTATGAAAACCTTCAAAAAGTATCTATTTTATTATTGCAGAAATTAAATACTTATAAAATTTCAAAATAAAATAAGCAATTAATTCTATGTTTCAGACGAAAAAAAAAAAAAAAAAAAAAAGAGATTTTTTAGAACATATTAACATTTGCAGAGAAGGCATCATGCGGTAATCTTGTATTTTCATGATTGTTGCTAATTCCACCATACAAATTAATACCAGATAAGACAAGGTAACAGTATCCCTCCATTACCGCTGATATGGAAGTTTGCTAGTTAGGCCTTTTTTAGGGTTTCGTTCATCTGACGAAACCCTATTCGTCTCGCTCCTCTGTCTGTCTGTCTGTCCGTCTGTCCGTCACAGAGCCCGTTCTCAGAAACTATATATGTTGGAGACTTGAAATTTTGCATACTTATAGCTGAATACATCACATCAAACAAAAAATCATAAAATTTTGAAAAAGTCTTATATTTAACCCTCTGGGCTCCAACTTGTGTATTTTAATCTTTTTGTTCTAACTGAGCCCCTAACTAAGTTGAAGACTTAAAATTTTGCATACTTATAGCTGAACACATCATATCAAACGACAAATCATAAAATTTTGAAAAAGTCTTATATTTAACCCTCTGGGCTCAAACTTGTATATTTTAAACTTTTTGTTCTAACTGAGCCCCTAATTAAGTTTAAGACTTGAAATTTTGCATACTTATAGCTGAACACCTCACATCAAACGACAAATCATAAAATTTTGAAAAAGTCTTATATTTAACCCTCTGGGCTCCAACTTGTGTATTTTAAGCTTTTCTTTCTAACTGAGCCCCTATTTAAGTTGAAGGCTTGAAATTTTGCATACGTATAGCAGAAAACTTGCGATCACACGAAAAATCATAAAATTTTCATAAAGTCTTATATTATTTACCCACCGTGCTCTAACTTGTGTATTTTAAGCAATTTTTCTAACCTCCCCCCATTGCAACCGGTGGGTACTTTTCTAACTTTTGCCGACACCACTTTGACCACTCTTTCATACTATGCACATAGCCTTACATATTTCAGTTCCACTTTCTACCACCAGGGGGAGCCTACCCATCTCGGGTGCTATAGACCCGATCCCCTCCACTAATATACCTACGAATAGTTGTAAAATGGAGTTTCATTCGGATAGATGTTTGTGTAGAATAGAGTGCGCCCCCCTGCTTGCGAAATGTGGAACTAACAGATTTCGCAAAAGGATAAAGTGTTTTGAAAGGAATATTAAACGAAACCCTCTGTGCGATCTGTGATCACACTTACCCACTTGTTTTTAATTCAGAGATTTCGAATTCGTACAGGAAATTCTCAAACATTAATTCTTACTTTTTCCAGTTAGAGATTGTCTGTCATTAAATAAAGTAAAAATTACAATTATATTTTGTAGCATTTTTCAGGAATTTCTGAATTTAAAAATAGACCAAAATGGAAACCCTGGTGTCATCAAATTCATCATCTGTATCATCATACTTTTTCTAGAATTTCTGCTGGGTTCATAGATGCTACAATTATCATCAGAAATGCTTGCAGATTCATCAGAATCGACACTTTACTCAAATATACGTAGATTATATAAACCAGTTAAGTTTTTTCTTGTTTCATAAGTTTTTTTCGGTAATGGGACGCTTGTAACTCCTTAAGCACCGCGCCTGATAAGTCTAGGATACTTTTTTAAAAATTCAGATTGTTTGATTGCCAACACTTTTTGAAGTAGAAATATTCACTTTATTTAGTGGCACACAAAATTATGCAATAACAAAGCCAATTACACAATTACGAAAAAACTGCTGAGAATAAAAAAAATCTGAATAAAAAGAAAGTAGCCTACGTTGCTCGTGAATGTCACGGACACGAGCATTAAGGGTTTAAACCTTTAACTTGGCAATATCAGGGCCTCGAGAAATAGAAGAACAATACATCAGCTGTCATACTGGGTTCGTGACAGTATAAATTAAACTTTTTTCACTATACGCATTATTTTGTAAAATAATGCAGATATTTTTGTAATTGCCATCAACTTATAAATCACTAAACCTGGTATGTAAATCATACTCCGTTGCTATTCTAAACAGCTGTTTGCTGCTTTTTTGTGTATTATTTGTGTATACGTTGGTTGTGCATACGTTTTGTATTATTTCTTTTTTTTAATGCTATCGAATAGGGCCTATATAATCTTCAGGCTGTTGCATAGATAAGTGTGAGTCAGAGGCTGGGGAATTTGTAAGTAATATTATTCGCTTTATCTCATCACAGAATTTTTTTCATATTAAACCCTTGAAGGGTAGTGGGATGTAATATATCCCACCTAATATTAATTCCGAAATGCCACGATGGCACCGGAATTTTAGAATTAAATTTTGCTTTTATAATTATACTTGAAGAAAATCTTTTACTTATTTTCGAATAATTTTTTTCTTAAATTCCAGTGTGAGTCAATGATTTCAACATTTAATTAACATAAGTACTGCGCCCTGAAAGGGTTAAACAAGTAGAGGAAAACTTTGCAAAATTACTGGTACAGAGTGGACGTGGATCCCCAACATTGACTACGCCACTGGACTGAGGGAATTTCAATACCAGCTTTTTAATAAATAAAATTTTCCCTTATTTATTGAAGAAAATCCGCGTTTAAATATGGCGACTATTAAATTATGAAAAATCTGGTATTAAAATCCCCTGAATAGTGTGATACGTACGGTACATCATTTGGATGATAAATTCTTTGGAGTTTTAATTCAGCAGTTCACTGAAGTCTGATTTAATAAAGACGGACAAAAAATTATATTAAAGTTCTTAATATTTTTAATTTGAAAACTTTATTTTTAACCATAATTCCCAAATCTCCCAATTTTGACGGGAGACTCGCGTTCAAATAAACATATTTGAACAAGAAATTTCATTTAATGAATGAACTAAAGTAGATTACAAATGACTACTACAAGAATCAAGAAACATGTAAATAAATGAATATTCTGGAGTCCGTGTATATATGTCTGATTTAAAAAATCCGAAATGTTCACAAGTACGGTTTAACACTAGAATGTCATGAAATTTTAATCAAGTTTTATAAAAATATTTCGGACTAGAGTTCATTTTCTTTTGTATGGCACATATTTAGCACATATGATCATGAAATTTCTGGTTATTCCCCTTTTGGTTATTTTTATTTCGAATATTCAAATTCAAACCGGAATTTCAAAGCGAAGAATTTTGACTTGGGTAATCACAAAGTGTCTGTCATTAAATAAACCAAGGAATACTATTATTATATTCTGGTATCAACTCTGAAGTTCTCAATAAAAATGGAGGTCAAATTGCCAACCCAGTAAAGTATACTCCTATCAGTAATTTAAACAGATTTTTTACCGGATTTAATCACTATGAGTAATAACGCACCACCCTCAAAAAGTGCTTAAAACACTTGAGTTTGATACTAGTAAAAAAGAAAAGTAAAACTGATTTTGTTTAATTACGACATTTTCGTGATTTATAAAGTTAACTCAAATAATTAACAAAAAGTGGTGCCAAACGAATAAAATTCGTGTCAAAGATGCCGGTCCTGAACGAGTTAACCCTTAATCGCATAGTGATGTAAATTTTCATCACCTTTTTATTTAATTTTTAATACATAAATTAAGTTCTTACAACCTCTATATTTATATAGAAATATTAATCCTCTAAAAATTACAAAAATATGCTACTGAATAAAGTTAAAAATCTATCTTAAGATTTCTGGTGTCTAATCCTTAATATAAAAAATAAAAAACAGAATTCTAAAAGAATAATTCATGCAATTAAGGGTTAAACTTAGTCTGGGAAGTTTGCCTGATTGGGCCTCATCAGCACCTGTTGTTGTATGTGGTAATACGAACAGCAAACATTCCTCCTTTTAACCCTTTAGTGCGCAGCTTTGCATATATGCAAACAACAATGTTTTGAATTTAATAGATTTTTTTTATTTGTACATACCTAATTCACACCAGAAAATTAAAATAGCAATATGTGCTTTAATTAATAACATACATTTCATTTTTTAAATAAAGCGAAATTAACCATTGAAAAGTACTGGTGTGAAGTCAGATTCTCTGAACTACGTAATTTCTAGAACGTATTCTATCATGGGAATTAAATGGTTAAATGTTAAGTTTTATAAAATAACTAATAATATAAAATAAGATATTTGGAGACATACTTATTAAAATATTTTCTAATTTGCATTATTTTAGCGTAAAACAGCCACACGACAGTAGTTTTTACTAGTATTGCAGATGTGCAAAAGAAGAAAATAATAACGTGTTATATGAAAAATGTATCTCTGATTTTCTTCATTATTTTTATTGTGTAATAAAACTTTCAGAGAATCATATATAATTTTTTCGAAACAAAATAAAAAATTTCGCATTTAAGAGTTAACTTTTAATACTATCAATTGAATATATTTTGGTTCGAACCAGAGATTTCTTTATAAAATAATTTTACAAGAAATAAAAGAAGAAAAAGTTAAATAAGTTAAATAGTTTTAATACTAGAACCACCGGAAATTTTGCTCAAGTGTTATAAAAATACTTTACACCATTTTTATTAAAAATTATCTAACTTATTTATTTAACTTATTTCTCCGTGGTACATATTTAACTTATTTTAGAAAGAAATTTCTGGTTCGAATCGAAGTATTTTTATTTGGTACCGGTCAAAATGACCGCTATGGCGGTTCTAAAGTTAAGTAAAAATTCTGGTGTAAAATATTTTTACAAAAATTGAGTAAAATTTTCAGCCTTTTTTGTGTTAACGGTCAAAGTACTCCCGAACAGTGTCGCCAGATGGGCTACTTTTTTTTAAATCATATTCTTGATTGGCATTTTTTTTTTGAAATAGTAAAATGTGCCTTATTTAATGACATATTAATAGAGGCAAAAACGAAGTGAATTTTACCGTTTCAAAAAAGTAGTGCCAATCAAGAAATCCGAATAAAAAAAAAAGTAGCCCACTGGCAACACTGCTCCCGAACACGAATTTTTGCGAATGGAACAACTTTTTTTAGGAGACATTTTTATTTATTGCATTTTTATTATAATGTACTTTTAAAATATAGTGGTGCGAATAGAATATAAAACAGAATCATGCATATAAAGCTTAGGCGGCTATTTGCTGACACTGGACCGTAAAGGATTAATGCATAGCTGCCAACTTTTACGCATTTTTGCTACCACTAAAATTGAATAGAGATTTGCGCTTTGTTTAATCGTGAGATTTCGACGATTAAATAAGACAATATTTACTATAAAATTTTAGCGGTAAGAAAAAAGCGTAAAAGTTGGCAGCTAGGTTAATGCTTTTTCAAGTTTAAACTAATACTTGCTGTATAATCTTATTATTTTTAATTTTTTTATAATGTGGTCTGAAATTGCGGCAACTTTTGGGCGACTATTTCAACTTTTCTTTCACGGAAAAAAATATGACTCTTTGAAACGTTTCGCGGTGCAAATTGCATTGCACTTATTTTTTTTTATGATTTTTTAAATGTATTTAGACATATGGGACATGCAGTGCTTAGTACATGGAAAATTACAGAATATATTTATAATGATATCATTAAAAAATAATATAAAAGTATTGCAACAGTGATTGATACAAATACTTTTTCAAAGAATTTAGTATAATTTTGTGTTTTTGGATAGAGTAGAATGTTTTAGACGGAAAATAAATTAAATTTCAATTTAAAATTTCTTAGACACTTTTTCCATTTAAATAGGGTATACTTGCCTCCTTTCACAGTTGACAAGGATATTGAATCAACTATCATCAGTGCTAAATGAATCTAAGTTTAAGAAGTTTAAAAGAGTAATATAAAGAAATCAGTTTTTCACTCAATTTACTATAGAAAAGAACACTGTACTTTCATATGTTTTCAATAACAAATGATTTAGTAGTTTTCTGTAAAGACATTATTAAATCAAGTTTAACCGCTATTTCATAAAATTCATTAATTTTTTTTCTGTAATATGTATATATTTAAATATTTATATGAAATAATTTTTTTCGTTTCCCACATTGTCGAATTCTGTGTATTATTTTCGTATTATTTTCGTATGTATTATTAATATTGTTCTCTTTATTATTACCAGAAAATGATAAAATATCAGTTTACCGAAGTTACCGATAGAATATCAGTAACCGAAAAAAATATCACTGGATTCAGCAAATTTTTTCTGTAGGAATCACAAAAATGCACAAAACTCGTTAAAGCAGCAGTTAGTAAATGCACGTATGTTACTGTTCCTCAATCTCAAAAATGCACGAAATGCAAGAGAAATATACAATAAACTACTAATAGAAAACATTACAATAAAACACAGCAACAAAATATACTTAAAATTATCAACATACCTTAACAGATATCTGCTTTCTTGAAAGCTCTAGCACGAAATACCTGCTAGCATCACCGTCATTTTCCAAAATAGGCTTATGAAAACGCACTCTAAACAGACCTCCTTTATTCGTCAAAATTTCCTCATCTTTCTTAATTACTTCAGCAAGATCGTTTAAATGGACTACAGAACCCATATTCAATCAAATACATCCAATAAAGGGCATAGCCGGATAAACATTGGAAACATCCCTTTTAATCAAATTTCCTGATTTTTTTCCCAAACGTAGCTACAATTCTGACAATATATTTTACTTATTATCACCCTATAAATATAGATATTTACTGAGATAAAAATGTTTTTTCAATTTTTTAAAAAACTGGTTTTCTGAAAAACTGCTCCATGGAATTTCATGCCATTACTTGAGGATATATAGATACCAGAGATGCATAACTGGTAAATTTTGTATAATTTTCTGTTTATCAAAACTGTGTGAAATAGCGAAATAAAAATAAAAAATAAAATAAAAATCATATTTTATGGTTATCAGAAAATTACCATTTTCTCGTAAAAAATTCCTCATATGTGCCAGTACATTCTATATAAATGATTACTGAAATTTATTTTAAGGCGTTATTTTGGGCGGAGATACACCAACTTCCACACCCGAAGAATTTTTGGAATAAACAATTACAGAATTGCTGTATTTTAAATTTTAATGAACACATGAGCAACATTCTCAAAACTGTCGATATCAAAATGAACATGATGTTGAAAAACATGGATTATATGCCTAATGGAATCTAAAATACATCAGTTGACATATTGTCTGCTGACTTTGTTCCAAAAATTCTTTGGATGTTGAAGTTAAGTAGCTCCGCCCCACATAACGCCTTAAAATGAATTTCATAAATTTTAATATATATTTTTGCAAATATTTATATGCAGTACAAAACGCAAACTTTCAGCATTTATATAGAATATACGGGCACATATGGAGAATTTTTCACAAGAAAATGGTAATTTTCGGATAACCATAAGATATGATTTTTATTTTTTTAATTTTTATTTCGCTGTTTCACACAGTTTTTATAAACAGAAAATTATACAAAAATTACCAGTTATGTATCTTTGGTATCTCAAAGGTGGTATCTTTGGTATCCTCAATTAATGGCATGAAATTCCGCGCAGCAGTTTTTGAAAAAAATCTGTATTTTTAAAAATCGAAAAAAACATTTTTATCTCATTAAATATCAATATTTATAAGGTGGTAATAGGGGAAATATGTTGTCAGATATATAGCCACATCTGGGAAAAAAATCAGGAAATTTGATTAAAAGGCATGTTTCCAATGCTTATCCGGCTATGCCCTTTAACCCATCAAAGATTGGCGTTGCGTTTTCGCAACATTATGTTTGTGATTTTTGCACTTCTTTTGATACCAGTAAAAGAGAAAATTAAAATTTACCTTATTTAATTAACACATTTCAGTGATTAATGAAGTACAAGTAAGTGCTTAACAAAAAGTGGTGCGAAATGAATAAAATTCATGTGAAGCATGCTGGTCCTTAATGGGTTAACATAAAAGTAATTGATAGAAACATACAACAAGATATTACAAGCAAAAACGGCCTTCTCGCGTACTCAGAACACAATCTCGATGAAAAACGGGTTGCCAGAACACACACGTCACACGGATTCCATATCGATAAAGATCCAAAGATATAATCGCCAAGAAATCTCAAAACATTCAAGATGGCGGCCAAGGTAATATACGGCATCTAAGCCTCATATTTGATTGAAAATAATATTAACAAAAGTTCCGATGTCTGGTTACGTTAAGTGAGGATCCACGCAATTGTGTGGGTGCCGGCTAGGCTTTAAATTTCACAAAAAGAGGAAATTGTTTCCTCTTTTTCCTTAGGATCACCTACACAATAGTGTATGTCAGGTCTTAAAGGGTTAACGGACCAATGTTGACATATAAGCAGCATTGGCACACTTAACCAAATTGTTTTGGATTGTCTCCACCTTTTTCCAGAAACACTTTTGCTTGAACTTTGACAACATCTGCAAGAGAAATTTACTAAAAAATTTACATTTAAAATATAGCGGTGCGAGTAGAATATAAATATAGAATCGTGTATTTAAAGCTATAGTCCGTTAACCCTTTCAAGGGCGGTGGTATATTTATGAAACCTCTTAATTTTAATTCCTAAAAGCCACAATGGCACCAGAATTTTGATATAATTTTATTCTATTTATTGTGCATGTGAAATTTAGTTTCTTCCTATTTAGAAATAAATTTGTTCATAATTTTCAGTGTCATTCATTCAATTCAACATTTTAGCGATGGAAGTGAAAGGGTTTAGCCCCTGAAAGGGTTAAGGGTTGAAATATATAATTTGTGTTCTTAGTTTCCCTAGTTTGAAGAAGCATGATTTGTAAAGAAATTTCCATTGGGATGGATCTTACTAATTCGATATGCTATTGTGGTAAAGCAAAAGCAAAAGCACAAAAAAAAAAAAAAAAAAAAAAAAATAGAGGGCTTTCGTGAGAAGCAGTCCAACTTCAGCCTACAAATATTACAATTTCTGAATAGTAAACTAAGTCTTAATTAATCGTAGATTTAATAGGAGAATTCCGTAATTAAATAAAATGAAGACTACTATTTCGAGACAGTAGTTCGTAGGACACAGTTTGGTCATGTTTTTATAAGTGATGGAAAAAATAAATGATTTAGGCTGTATAAAAAATTTTGGAAATCTTTTTCTATTTTTACTTGTTGCATTCTGTGATATGTCACGAAAATTCATACAGGCATCCCTGCCAACCAGAGTTGCCAGTGAGCTACTTTTTTTAAATTCAGATTTCTTGATTGGCACCACTTTTTTGCAATGGTAAAATTCGCCTTATTTAATGACATGATAAGTAAGGCGAAAACAAGGGGAATTTCACCATTTCAAAAACGTGGTGTTAATAAACAAATCTGAATTTCAAAAAGTAGCCCACAGGCAGTGTTGCCAGTGGGCTACTTTTTTAAAATTCAGATATCTTGATTGGCACCACTTTTTTGAAACGGTAAAATTGCCTTTGTTTCTGCTTTAATTAATATGTCATTAAAAGAGGCGCATTTTACTATTTCAAAAAAGTGGTGCCAATCAAGAAATCTGAATTAAAAAAAGTAGCCCATCTGGCAACACTGCCCACAGGTGACACCGCTGCCAACTCTTACACTTTTTGTACCACAAAAACTTTCTAGTAAATTTTATTTTCTTAAATCGTCCTAATCTGCCGATTAAATAAAGCAAAAATTTCTTTAAATTTATGTGGTACATATAAGCGTAAGATATTGGCAGCTATGATACTGCAAAACTTTTATCTGATTATTAAAGTAATATTTCAACTTTTCAAGAAAACTGTACCGATGTAATTTTAAGTAATTGTTGCAATGTTTGAACTTCAAAATGAAGTTTCAAAATATTAACATATTGTCTATAGCTGAAGTTACTTTTGATGTTCAAGTTATTCGTGAAAGATTTTAGATAAAATATGTCAATCGATATATCTTTTGCTTGAAGTATACCTGTAAAAGTACGCATCGTGAATCTCCATGGATACAATTTTCTTCAAAACTTTTTTAGTTGAATTACAAATCTTTAGAATAAGTTTAAACTTGGAACATCTTCTTTAAAATAAATATTTTGGAGGATAAGTAAAGCTTCTTTATAAATTTATTTTGGCTGCTTAAATTTATTTATTCTGCTTTCGATTGAGGAAATGGATATTTCAATTTCACTAGAGATTCCCTCTATCTGATATATCTAGAATTTTCTGCAAATTGAAGAAGACTGAACGTTTAAAATTTTATTTTGAATATTTTTTCAAGAGATAAATTAATAGGTTTATATATTTAAAATGGAAAATTTTTACCACTGTCAATTTTGTTTTATATGGTAAGATTTTTTTCTTTTCTAGCCAAACAATTCCAAATGTTCGTAATTTAATTTGGATACTTGTTGTACTTTTCACATTGATTTGATAATTTTAGGAAAAAATACTTTGTCTTAATTATTATTTACTGACGCTCCTTAATGATGTGTCCCTAACAATATGTACTAAACTTATATATTGTAGCATGTAGGTATTTCTTTCTGAATGTTTTACTGATGACTGTTAATTGTATAGGGAAGACTTCTTGTGATCATAAGTTACTGCGGCTTGAAATGGCAGACCGTTTCAGATTTAACAATTTTAGCGTTGTATTAACGAAAATTCAGGTTCCGTCATTGGTCCTGGATCATTTGAAGATGATAAAAGAAGTACTATGCAAACATTAAAGTCCAATTGGCTTTATTTATTGAAAGGGCAGACATGTAACATGCAGTGCCAGAGAGGAAACCGATAGGAATGGGTTGTGACAAGCCCGACTTTCAGAAAGTGAATAATAACACTCCAGATATTATTCTAAGCTCATCGAGCCAACATGTTGGAACTCTGGATCATTATATCCCCAAAGAATATACCACTTAATGGGAATTTTAAATTGCAATCTAGCCAAGCTACCGTTAATTGGCGTTTCAGAATTTTAACGTACTTATATGATACTAAGGACGGAAAATGGGAAAATTATATTTAGAAGTAACACCACAGACATTAATTATCGCCCGACGCCCGCTTTAAACTATTAAGAACGAGCTTCTTTTACACATCTTTTAATTCTTCGACACCAGTTTTTTCCACATTGTAATTTTGAATTATTTAATCACTCAAAATTTGAGATTAGATAATGCGAAAAATTCCAAATTAAAATACTGGTATTCAAATTTAAAAGTTTTGTTCAGCTTACGTGGAAAGTTTTCTTGCCAACCGGCTTTAAGGAGTTAATATTAGGTTGGCAACTAAGTTCCCGCAGTTTTTTTAAATAGAAGTTTTCTACCGGAATTTATATTTTGTTTTTTGGATAGAGTTAATTTTTGTTAAAATTCAGCTCAATAAAATGGAGTGTCAAGTTGAGAAAAAGGAGCAGTTTCGACACCTCCTCCTCTTTGCTTTTAATCAAGGTTGCAAGGCCGCAAAAGTTGCTCGCGACATTTGTGCTGTGTATGCCGAAGGTGCCATAGCTGAAAGAACGGCATATGATTGGTATGCCAAGTTCAAAAATGGAAAGTTTCACATCAAAGACGCACCTCGTTCTGGCCGTCCTGTTGAATTTGATGAGGAGCGATTAAACTAACTTTTGCACGAAGATTCGCGTCAAACGGCAAGAGAACTCGCAGAGAAAATGAAATTCTCCCACACTGCTATAGAGAAGCATCTTCACTTCATGGGAAAGGTTCAGAAGTTTGGCGCATGGGTTCTGCATACTTTAAGTGACAAAAACAAAAATCAACGAGCCACAATATCCGCTTGTTTGCTCTCTCGGCACCGCTCAACTCATGGAAACAAGCAATAATTTCTTTACCGAATCGTTACTGGCGACGAAAAATGGTGCCTGTACATTAATATGAAGCAACGCAAGGAATGACTAAGCCCCGGTAAATTACCAACACCGCGTGTGAAACAAGATCTTCATCCACGTAAAACGATGTTGTGCGTATGGTGGGACTGGGAAGGGATTATCCATTACGAATTGCTTGAACGGAACCAAACAGTCAACGCGGAACTCTATGTTCGACAAATGGAACGACTCAACACGGCTATTCAAGAGAAAAGACCTAATCGGCAGCATGGAGTCCTTTGCTGCACGACAACGCCCGCCCTCATATCGCCAATATGACCAAGGAAGCCATTCAAAAGCAGGGCTTGGAAGTTCTGCCGCATCCGCCATACTCTCCCGATTTGGCATAATGGATTTCCACCTCTTTCGATCACTATCAAATGCTATGCGCGGAGTTTCGTTCAATACTAATGCAGAATTGAGAGCTTGGTTGGATGAATTTTTCGAGTCGAAACCGAGAGATTTCTACCAACGAGTTATTGAAAATCTTGTTGAACGTTGGAAAGAAGTTGTAAGCAACAAGGGAGAATACATTGTTGATTAATTACTTGTTATTTTTTATTGAAAAATAAACTTTTAAATAATTTTAAAAAACGGCGTAAACTTAGTTGCCAACCCAGTTGAAATTCCTTAGTTGAGATTCCATTTGAACCCTTTCGACTCGGGCGTCTCTTACACAAATTCTATTCGGTTGATACCACTTTTAAAGTGAAGTTTTCTTCAAGTACACAATTTCAAAAAGGCTGTAATTAAATAAGGCAAATTTTATTTTCCTTTATTACTGGTGCCAAAAACAAATTTTGCAAAAAAAGACGATGTCCAGTGAGACTGACATACGAATGCAAAGAGTTAATGATATAAAATTTAACTCGATCAAAAAAAACCCCCCGTAAATTCGGAAGAAAAAAATGCATTTAAAAACACGGCGAGAACTTAGTTGCCAACCCACTTGCATAGCTGCCAACTTTTACGCTTTTTTCTTACCGCTAAAATTTAACAGATATTGTTGCCTTATTTAAATTGCTGATTTCGATGATTTAATACGGGAAATTTTTCTATTAAATTTTAGTGGTAGGAAAAAAGCGTAAAAGTTGGCAGCTATGCACTTGGTATTTTATAACTGACATTACATTTTAATAATCTGAAATTTAACATAAATTAACTCCATCAAAAAAACAGAATATAGATTCCGGTAGAAAAAGTGTCTTAAAACAAACTGCGGGAACTTAGTTGCCAACCCAATATAATAAGAGTAGATATTTGAGACCGAAATCATCATTTGTATTGACTATCAATCTGAGCATTAATAATAATTGTTTAAATTATTGCTACAAAAGAGCATATATTCAAACACTATCTTTTTATTTATTAATTAACGGACGAACAGTATGCAACTGACTTCTTGAAAATTTTAGTATGAGAAAGTTGTTTTTGATTCATTTTATTAACGGCTGGAGTGAACTTGGGAACGTTAAAATGAATGAAATTTATTAAGCACAAAAGAGAAAAACATGATGAAATATATATATATATATATATTAAAAAAGGAAAGGCAGTTTGGATAAAATATAAAATCGTGAAAGGTGAGTTTTAATTTTAAAATGGGAGATAAATAACGATTTGTTAATTTTCTCATCACAACCGTCCTTTATAATTTTCGAAAGAAATGACATGAAAAAAGTTTCCTTTTAACACATCATCGGCGGGATTAAACAATCATTATTTACTAAGTCAGTGGCTTCTATCTTAGAGAAAATGTATTTATACCATATTGTCCGCATAGTTTTATTTATTTCAAGATATTTTATATTAAATCCGTATATTGAGAGATATTTACTGATTAATAAACTTCAGAAACTTATCTAGGAAACTAATTTACGAAAACATTTCAGAAGAGGGAGAAGCTTCTACTGTTTTAACTCTTTGCGGTCAAAGTACGCCTCCCAGGCACAGGCATCTCTTACACGAATTTATTCGTTTTGCACCACCTTTTTTAGAAAAGATTTTTACTTTGACAGCATGTGCAAGAGAAATTTACTAAAAAATGTACTTTTAAAATATATAGTGGTGCGAATATAATATGAAATAGAATCGTGTATATAAAACTTTGGCGGCTATTTGCCGACACTGGACCGCAAAGGTTTAACCCTTTCAGAGCCAAAGTATTTCTACTCCTAAAATGCTGAAATTGTTGACTTACACCAGTATTTACAACGAAATTTTTCTTTTAAATAATTAAAAGCCCCCTTTTTTTTCCCGCGTACTTAATAAAATAATTTTTTTATTCCATAATTCTGGTGACAATGTGGCATTTAGGGATTAAAATTAAGTTGTCCAAAAATGAACTACCGCCCTGCAAGGGGTTAAACCCAGATCTCACAAAACATACCATCCGTAATTTATTAACACATTAGACCGGGAGCCGGCAGCACAGACACATGGTTCGTACGGTTACTGTTATTTCTCCAGGAAAACTACCAGTATCTTTTTATAGAAACAGAAATCTAGATTAAGCGCGCAAAATTTCGTCTTCGTTTAAGAAGAGATTTTCTGTAAAATTCAAGGCGTACGAACCATGAGATAACCACCTCATCGAGTTGGAGGCTGAAATTCCGGAACCTAAAACTCGATTCCCATATTAAAACGCAATCGGTTTGACAAGTCACAGCTTGGTGGAAAATACCTAAAAATCTGTTTTTACCGGTTGACTCGTAGGTTTATCATTGTGTTTTCCTGCTCCCAGTCCGTCATGTTTTCATGCCTTTGGGTGCAGGAAAACGCAATGGTAAACCTAATAGTCGACCGCTAAAATCGGGTTTTTAGGTGTTTTCCACCAAGATATGACTTGGCAGACCGATTGCGTTTTAATATGGGAATCGAGTTTTAGCTAATTCTTGAATTTCAGCCTCCAAATCGATGAGGTGGTTGTCTATGCTGCGGCTCCTGGTCTACATCGTAGACCTTGAATTTCCTGTAAAATCGGTGTTTCGAGACTAAGCCTCGTCTTTTCTGAATGTCAATTGCGTATATAAGTTTTTCTCTTTGGAATATATAGTTTAAGATAAAAAAAAACTTAGAGGTTCTTGAAAAACTTGTTTTGACTCCTTAAATTTATTTATTTTGCTTTCCATCGAGGAGATTCGCAATTCAACTTTATAACAGATTGTATAAATCTGTGATAAAATCCAGAAACGTCTGCGGGATCCCAGTTAGTCTAGGGGTTTTAAATTTTATTTGGAATGCTTTTAAAAAGACAAATCGACGGGCTGTTACTTTTGAGAGATAAAAACGTTACCACTGTCCATTATCATTTGTGATTAATGTATGTTTTCATCTCTAGTCGGAAAAGTAATGTCGCGCCGTATTCAGATTTCGAATTTTTTGCACTTTTACAATTGTTTTGTATTTTGAGAAAATGTCACTGTCGTTATTATTATTTGTGATGATTTCTTACCATAACTGCCTATTACTATACTTTCTATGTAACACTATTTTCGAATAGTAATATTAGCCATATTTAATCACGTATTTTTTCTCATTAAATAAGAAAAATATTACTATTCGGAAAATTTGAAGAAAAAAAAATGTATAAGCTGTATCTGAGAGTTGAGTATCCTTATCAATAAGTATTAAGAATTTATTTATAGTAATGTTGCATGCGCTTTAGTTTCTATCTTCAGATATACCAACCCGTACTTTACGAAATTTCTGGTAATAAAACAGTTAAAATCCCTTGAATCACATGATGCGTACGAACCCTGTTATGATGTTCAGCTAGAGTTAAAACTAATTTACATAGCTGTCACTTCTCCTGATTATTAAAAATCATTATTTGAATAGAAATATTAGCAGATTTTTGTTGCTTCAAAAAGCTAATAATTATAAAAAGATTAGAGACAAAAATTAAAAAGAAATATTTCTTAATTTCAATTCAGGATATCGCTAAAACTGAATTTATTTCAAAATATTTGTGACCCAAATGTTCACATTCTCTTTAAACTTGCATTTTACTAAATAAATCTATAATAATAAGCGACGAGATAAGATAGTTTTGGAGCCAAATTACGTTTAACCATTTCCGGCACAGGCAATTTTTGTTGTAAAATGATGAAATGATTGACCGACACCGGAATTTAAAAACGACTTTTTTAGAAATTAAAAACACTTTACTTTAAACGTTCATTGTAAAAGCAAAATTTTACTAAGATATTCTTTTGTCGATCGTAAGTTTGGAATTAAAATTGGGTATCCCGACCCGGACACACTGTGCCGGAAAGGGTTAAAAACTAATCCTGTGGCTTTGCGATCCATTAAGGAACCGGACTTAAACTGCCTGACCCTGTTTTCTTGACGCTGAGACCCGGGATGTTATACAGCATATGTCCCGGTTAGGTGCTCAGCACAACGCGAGAACCATTAGTGTTTAGTTCCAAATCTACCTTAGTACTTATTTTAACCCTCCGTCTACCAGACGGGTCCATTGGACCCGACAGGTACATACAAAATATTCATTCAAACCAGAAATTTCTTTAAAATAAACTAAGTATATAAACCAGACAAAAATAAGGTAAATAAATAAGTTAAATAATTTTAAATAAAAATTCTGGTGTAGAACGTTTTATTAAAACTTGAATAAAATTCCCGGTAGATCTAGGGTTAAGGATCCTGAAATTATGAAAGGTTGAGTTAACCTTGACCTGCCGGGAGTTGAACTTTTGACTGGTAGCGTGGCAGCCAGGGGCGCTGAAGACTACGCAACCGGACTTAATAACGTTTAAGACTAAATATATCATTGCGATTTAGCAGTCCTACTTTGCAGCACAATGTAAATAAATTGCAATAAATAGTTTACAAAAATCGGCGCCAACAGGGCCATAGGTTATCTCCGTTAGTTCAATAAAAACATAATCGCGAGACTGCAGGACTTTAACTACTACCGGAGAGGCAGTTGTCCGGATCATGGAAGATCAATCAAGCAATAATATAAAACTATTTTCATTATAATGAAATACATATACAATGGAAGCGATTAAGAACTTACTCATTGCACATGCAAATGTGCAACAAGCGACTATTTTTTAATTCTATCTCATGCCACTTTCTGAAAACAAAAATTATTGACATACAGTTCGAGAACATTTGGAAAAGGGCAATTTGGAGACATGCAACAAAATTTGTTTTTGTTTTTCTTTTAAATAGTGGTGCGAATAGAATAGAATAATAGTTGCCTGTGGCAGCTCTGCGCAATGGAGTTAAGAATAAAGAGGAGGAGACATACAGTGTATTGTCTACCAGTTGTGAGTGAAGTAACTGAGGAGGTTGTCACAAAATGGCAGCCTATTTTTTAAATTGGATAAACAGTTTCTGATATCCGCCGATGCAAACTACCACCGGTATATTTTGAATATAAAATTTTTAAGTATTTTAACGCATTTTTCAAGATAAAGTTCTCTCACAAATATGGTTAAAACTCCTTTTTGTTTTTACTGGTTCCAATTTTCCTGGTATTATGATAATTTCGCTGATACTAACAGGTGGTTGTCTAGGTTGTCACAATATGGCGGAAATACACAGCCTGACTGCTGGCGAAGTATTTTTCCGCCAGTAAAAATGAATATCTATTTTAACCGTTATTTATGACTGAAATTTTGCGTTAAAAAGGTGTTTAAATAAGAAGATAATCTCTATTTAAATTTACTGGTGGAAGTTTGAAACGGCAGTAATCGACTCCTGTGAAAGCAGTTACAGTTGAGACTTCATTATTTTAAGGATATGTCAATTCCTTTTTATTAATAGTTCCATGCTCTGCGCATGAGCCATATTATGTACAGTCGTGGAAAAAAGAAAAAGAAACACCCCTACTAACTCTTCAACAAATTATCGTAGAAGAAAGTTACTGGTACCGAACGATTGCAAATAAAGTCTACTTTTAAATGACGTATATAACATTTTCTTAGAGGGCATCTACATATTAAAACGAATCCAAACTTAATTTTTTCAATGGCAATACCCAATTTTAACGAGATATTTCAAATCTTTAGTTCAAACTATGCCTAGACACCAAATTTCAAGTCATTTGAATGATAAGTGTTTGAATTATAAACATTCAAAATTTAGTGCTTCTAATGTTAAATTACTTTTTCATATTTTTATTTATAACTTCTGAAATTATGATCCTAATATTTTAATTTTTTGTGTAGCAATAATACTAATATACCCAAACATAAATACGTTGAATTTGCAATTTTTATAATTTTATGATATGAATTATTAATTATAAAATTAATATTAAAAAATTATGAATTGCAACCTGCAATTTTTTTGATGGATTCAGATTTATTAAGTCCTGCTTTATGGAAATCCAAAATTTCACATTTTTCTTCCAAGTAGTTTTCAAATTATGCTTAAAATACGGCAAAATGATGGTTTAAGTCTATGATAGAAGTGACTAAATATTTTTAAATTTCTTATGCTATCCTGTAATCTAACTGGCTTAATTGACTGCTTAGGGTGCCTTGATCAAGAAGGGAGCTCTCTCGGTTAACAATCGAGTACCGATCTTCAATTTGGATAAAGCCCTTAAAATACTCTCGTTTTAAAATAATTAATTTCTCAGAAACTTATGGTACGATTTGCATAAAAATTTGTTTTTCGACTAATTGAAGGGTGTAGAGTTCATTTATGCTGTCAGAATTGTGTACTGCTAATGAAAAAAAAAGTTATGGTTCGTTTTAATATGTAGATGCCCCTCCACCCACCCCCCTAAGCAAATTTTATATTCATCATTTAAAAGTAGATTTTATCTCCAATTGTTCGGTACCAGTAACTTTCTTCTACGATAATTTGTTGAAGAGTTAGTAGGGGGTGTTTACTTTTTTTTCCACTACTGTACCTTTGGAGTGATGATGATGTGAAGAAATATAGAAATTATCATCCTCCGCAAACGATTTTTACTTATGGGATACCAGATTCTCAGTAGCAGCTCGTGACTGGCTTATTTGGGGGCACTTAATGCACGGCTGCCAAATTTATCCTCATCTTACAACTATTTTATTTTTCAAAACCTTTGCCTCATTTATTGGCAGAACTTCCCGGACATTAAGCAAGGCAAATATTTCACTTAAAAATTAAGAAAAAGTACTAAAAAATTAAAATTGGAAGTCATGCATTTAATTCTCCCACAAATACTTGTGATGAGCCGCCACAGCAATTGTGAACACTCAAAGGATGTAAAATAAGTATGTCACAAATCTTCAGATTAGAAATAATTTCCTAAAATATACATGTTTCTTGAGATTATAATTTCAAGCTTCGTAGTGGTTTATTTTTATAGAGAATAAATCAAAACTTTACCACCACTGTTTCCTTACGAAAAATTTCGTCTTAGCTTTATCTCATAAATGTCGGAGCAGCCCTTATCGTAATGAAATTTTTATTTCAATTATTGTAGTTATCTGCTATAAAGCTAATTTTAAATAATTAGTCGTTTCGAAAAGAGTGACCGCTCCGTGGCCTGTAATTTGTTGCGCGATCAGTTGAAAAATTTGTAATATTTTTTCTCTGATTAAATAAAGCGAAAAATACTAATAGAAAATTATGTTATAATAGAACTTTACACACGCTGGCTATGATAATAATTTCGGACAGAAAGCGAGAAAACTGCAAAAAGATGAGCTTGTATATTGTCCAACCAGCTGCTCAATTATTTGGACGATTTACAAATATATATCTCTTTTCTCCTTATTGAATTAATTTAGTAACACTTTATGTTATGTTTTCCATTTTCTTTGGGAGCTTTCTTTGCGACCATTAGATTTCTTAGATATTGCACCTATATTTTTAAAGTTGTAGATAAAAAGAATCAGAAATGATTTATTTGCGTCTCTAATGGCACGAAAGAAAACATAAGCGTTTATAATATATTTTATATTATTTTTATGCTTCTGTAGTATGAATTATTTACTGGCGACTTTCACACTTTCAAAGGCAGTATTACATTTAAAATTAATTATTTACGTTACATATGCAGTACTTTATTATTTACCAACTTTACTGAATAGAGGTATGGGTAAAAAGGAGGATATACACTATATGGCCATTAATGACTGGCAACTTTCAATTTTAGACATTTTGTCGAATATATAGAAATATACTTGTCAGATTATGCCGGAATTTCAGGATTATAAAGAACAGGTTTGACTTCCTATTTTTCTATATCTGTTTGACAAGGGTGACAATACAACAAATGGACAAGGTTGACAAGTTTGACAACAAAAAATCAAAGAAAAAAATAATACTTGGGATCACCCAGTAAAATAAAATACATGAAATGATCTATCGCTACAGAATATAAATAAACAGACATTGTGCAATATGTGTATTGATTTGTGTAAGAATAGCACGTATATTAATAGAGATATAGCGATTTTTTTTAAAAATAAAAAAATCTTGGATGTTTTTTGCTTATAACATGCAGGGTTTTCAACAAAATTTAACGCCAGTTTCAGAAAAGTTGACAAAATGCAGTAGACATAATATAGTGTATTATGAATAATTGGAATATAATTATGTTAAATATATATTAGGAAATATGAGCAGTTGTATGAAATAATTTTTATTTGCGCATGCGCGAACGATAACAATGATCTTTTTACATAATTTAATTGTCAACTCTATGGAGCAACTTATTAAAAAAATCAAGTCAAAAATCGTTAAAATTCAGAAAGATGTCGGCGTTAAGGTGAGCTAATTTTTAGTTGTTCGCTAAAACTAGCTGAATGATAAGGGATTGTCCACAAGTTCTCAATTTTAATGTTTTTTTTTTTTTTTCATTTTTTATTGATGTTCTAATTCTTCTTGGATAACAACCAGAAAGAACCTATACCATGATAAAAAAGAAGTATCAAAATCGAAGCAATTTTTCCAAATCTACGCACTGATAGTCACTAGTTGGTTGGTTGGTTGGTTGAATTTTGACGGCCGATTATCTACACTAGGGATATAGGCCCGAGGGGGGAGTGACCTTCGTGGGGGTATTTCTAAGGTAACTTAACTCGTATTTACGCATGGAAAATCCATGGCTCGAAGAAAACCACGAAAACTTCGAACGATTAGGCCGACGGGCGCGATTGGGATTGAACCCAGCACCTCCCGTCTACCAGTTTCGAGAGCAGAATCTCTCGGCCACTGGTGGGGCGATAGTCACTAAATACTAACTTTTTTCTGAAAGACAGTTAATAAAAAATGACAATTTGTGGAAAATCCCTTATCATTCAGCTGCTTTTAGAGAACAATTAAAAATTAGCTCACTCTAACCCCGATATCTTTCTGGATTTTTACGATATTTGACTGGATTTTTTAAATAAGTTGCTCCATAGAGTTGACTATTATGTAAAAAGCTTCTTGTTGTCGTTCGCGCATGCGCAGATAAAAATTATTTCATACAGCTGCTCATATATCCTAAAATATTTAATATATTTACATTCCAATTGCACAATATTATTTCTACAATAATTTGTCAATTTTTCTGAAACCGGCGTTAATTTTGGTTGAAAACCCTGCATGTTATAAGCAAAAAAACATCGAAGAATTTTTTAATTAAAAAAAATCGCTATATCTCTATTAATATACATGCTATTCTTATACAAATAAATACACATATTGCTAAATGTCTGTTTATTTATATTATGTAGCGATAGATCATTTCGTGCATTTTATTTTACACGGTGATCCCCAGTATTATTTTTTTTCTTTCATTTTTTGTTGGCCCCCTAATTGTCCCCCTTATCTTATCGACATTGATAAATATGAGGTCACACCTGTTCTTTTTAATCCTGAAATTCCAGAAGATCTGACAAGTATATTTCTAAATATTCGACAAAATGTCTAAAACTTAAAGTTGCCAGTCATTAATGGCCCTATAGTGTATACAGGGTGTTCCGTTAAAGGAGTCCAATATTAATAGGGGTAATAGAGGAGATCACATGGAGAATAAATCAGTATATAAAGCCTGGTCGGATCTCAATAGTTTTCAAGTTACAGCAAATAGAATGAAAATTCGGAAAATTGTAAAAGAACCCTCATTGCTAAACTATCGATAATGCTACATAAAAACGAAGCACATATTTAGAAAGAACAGAAAAAAACCTACAAAATGACATCAATTGTATTAAAATAGCAATATTTATTGACGAGTTACAAGCCCTGAAACAGTGAAAAAAGTACGAAATCCAATATACATCAAAATAGTTAATCGTTAATTCCAAAAAGACAACTCTAGCTACAACAAGGAAAATGTAGTAAAATTTGGTCCATTCCGAAAACTTTCGAAAAAGCTTACAATGAACCATATCGGTTTAATTGTGTGAGAGAAATTAATCAGTTTCTTAGTTACAACTCCGCTTTCTTTGACACTAGCAAAGGTTAAACTCCGCCCATCACGATTGGAAACACCGCCTTTTTAATTACTCTCAACTATACATTTTCGATCATGCTTCTTCTGAGATGCAACATTTTTAATTATTCAAGAGTTGAATGAACCAAAATAACTTTACAATAATAGTCTACATTTAAAAAGTTGTCTTTTATTGATATTAAGCTTAAGTTAAATTCTTTAAAATTAAACTGGTGGTGAAAATTCGGAAATAATTAAAAATATTGCGATTTGTAACTATGCAAGAAGTTTCAGTACATGTTTTACATGGACAATTATTGTATGTATATGTGCATCATAATTTATGATAGGAAATAATAATAACAAATAGCATAATAATTTTATTAATTATAAATTTAAAAAAGACACTAAATTTTAAATTAATTCATACAAACTTTGTAATTTACAATTTGAGTACACCACAGTCTGTGACTTACAAAATACTGTGCCAAAAAGTGTTGAAAATAAAAGAAAAATGACAAATAAAGAATTACATTCCACGTACTTTATGACATATGTGAAGCATAGTCTTCTGGCCTGCGCTGAACAGTTCAATGTCGGAAGGCAGACGAACGGACATTATTATAATAGGTGTTCGAAGTTGCGCCCATTAACAGAATCGCACAGCCGACAGCGACTTCGTAAAGATTGGCGAACACGCCGAAAAACTCCGTCGGAGTTGGGAATGTCTCCTGCAGCGACAACGAATCGCGCTAGTAAATCCTCCGGTGTATCCACAGGCGTTTCATACACCAGCGATTTAAGGTGTCCCCAAACAAAAAAGTCTAACGGATTGAGGTCTGGAGAGCGTGCAGGCCAAGCAACAGGTCCACTGCGTCCAATCCATTTCCCAGGATATGTTGAATTGAGGTGATTGCGAATACCTATGAAAAAATGTGCCGGTGCGCCATCGTGCATAAACCACATATTGTGGCGCAATGTTGCTGGCACATTTTGCAGTAACTGCGGTAAGATATCCCGTAGGAAAACCAAGTACGTACTGCCATTGAGTACATCTGGGAGTAAATATGGTCCTATGAGATAATCGCCGAGGACACCTGCCCATATGTTCACACTGAACTTTTGTTGTGCGTTCGACGGGAAAACAGTGTGCGGATTTGTATATGACCATGTGTGCATATTGTGCGTGTTTACCACGCCCTCTCTCGTAAATGTTGCTTCATCAGTAAATAAAATATTTTCCAGAAATTGTGGATTATTTTCTGTTACATTAAGCAACCAGCGTACGAATTCTGTCCGCTGAGCACAATCTGTTACTGATAACAGTTGTACCCGCTGCACATGAAAGGGGTGCATGTTTTCTGCACGCAGAACACGCCACACACTTTGGTGAGAAACACCGACTTCAGACGCAGCAGCTCGTGTACTCGTGGAGGGGTTATCTTTAAAAATATTCAGTACATCTTCTTCCATTGCAGGTGTTCGTACATGTCGAGGTTTCCCTGCATCAATGCTTGCTGTATTAAACGATCCAGTCTCCCGTAATCGTCTATCGATTTTTATGAAGAGTTTCGAACTTGGGCAACGTCTCCTTGGAAATTGCTCACGGTACATGCGCTGTGCTAGACATGCATTTCCATGAGCTTGCCCGTACATCAGATGCATGTCCGCATATTCTTCGTTAGAGTATTCCGGCATAATTATTATACATCAACTTACTACAATCCCACTTACAACAGCCTCCCTTTAACATAACGCCCACTGATGACTGCTGTTTTATTACACTTTT
Source organism: Maratus speciosus (assembly GCA_963932465.1). Lineage (NCBI taxonomy): Eukaryota > Metazoa > Arthropoda > Arachnida > Araneae > Salticidae > Maratus > Maratus speciosus. Next base: position 196,841,190 of record OZ010796.1, on the reverse strand, counting down.
CTTCCTATACACATAGAAAATTTGCATAAAAAGTACTTCTTCTTCATCATCGTGAAAGTTCATGGAGCAAACGCAGCAGTCACGGAGTTTGCTTTAAGACAAGGCGAGAGCTGCACAATATGTCATTCACTTGACCAGACTGAAGGGTATTGATAGAGGTTGATCAGAAATGTATAATTGAAAGATATTAAAACGGGGTGTTTACAATCGTCATGGGCGGAGTTTCGCCCTTTCCGAGCGTGCAACAGTACAGAGTTGTAACTAGGGAACTGCTTGATTTCTCCCATACAATTAAACTGATATGGTTTATTGTCAGCTTCTCCGAAAGCTTTCGGAATGGACCAAATTTTATAACATTTTCCTTGATGTAGGTAGAGTTGCATTTTTGGAATTAACGATTAACTATTTTGCTAAATATTTGATTTTGTATTTTTTCACTGTTTCAGAGCTTGTAACTCGCCATTAATTCTCAATATTCTAAAACAACTTATGTCATTTCGTAGGATTTTTTCTGCTCTTTCTAAATATGTGCTTTGTTTTTATGTAGCATTATCGATAGTTTAGCAATGAGGGGTTTTTTACAAATTTCCGATTTTTCATTCTATTTGCTGTAACTTGAAAATTATTGAGATCCGGCCAGGCATTATACACTGATTTATGCTCCGTGTGATCTCCTCTATTACCCCTATTAATATTGGACCCCTTTAACGGAACACCCTGTATAGTGTAGAGACAGTGTTGCCAGATTAGGGACTTTTTAAATTCAGATTATTTGAATGTCACCACTTTTTAAAAATAGTACAATTCGCCTTATTTTTCAGAAATTTTAATATATTTTTAAATAGGCCGAATATTTCTATTTCAAAAAAGCGGTGACAATCAGCAATTTGGGGACAAAAGAGTCCCCAATCTAGCAATACTATGTAGAGACTACCAGTTACGAGTGAAGTAACTGAAGATGTTGGCCCAAGAAGATGGCTGATTTTGTAAATCGAATCAACAGTTTCTCATAACCGCAGGATAGAACTTCCACCACTAAATTTTGAATAGAATCTTTTATTCAAGCAAACTTTCTTTCACAAATATGGAAAACAAAAATTCGTTTTTACTGGTGGATGTTTTCCGGGCATTAAAATCTCTTTTACGGATACTGACAGGAGTTTATTTAAGTTTTCACACTATTGCGGAAACGCAGGACCTAACTGCTGCCAAAGTAAACTTCCACCACTGAAAATTAATATCTGTTTTTATCCACAATTTTGAGTCATATTCTGCATTAATAAGGCGTGTAAATAAGAAGTAAATTTCTATTCAGATTTACTGCTGGAAGTTTGCCCCGGTGGTAATAGGCCACTGTAAAACCGACTACAGTTCAATCATCATCATATTGAGGATATGTCAATTTCCCTTTAAATGTATTTCCATGGAGGATCTTACAGTTTTTCTTTTTAGTTACTAAATCATAAATATAAACATTGACCTATCTTTTTAAAAACTGCTGTTAAAAGGATGGACTGACAAATGTGTTTCGGCCGTCCATAGGAAAATACTGCATTAGGCTTACCGCTTGGAGCTACGGTTCGTATTTTCCTTTCCCCCTTCCCTTTACTCATACTTATTTATTCAATTTCAATATTATTTTACATTCCTTAATAGACTCTATACTAATAATTTCATGCATTAAATTTGAATTTGAAAATTCTTCTCTTAAATTCAAATAAGTTATAATATACCTTATCTGGCATTGTTTTTCGTAAAACAATTGCTAATAAAAACAAGCATGCATCTGGCATAGATTATGAAACACTTTCCCACACTAATAGAATAAAATTAAGAATTTTTTTATACATTTTTTTTAATACAATGAAATAACGAAAACGATCATAGTCCGTTCTGAAAACTTATTATTTTGAGCTTCTCTGTAAATAAAGATAAAAACTACGCAATCCTTAATCAGCAGAATATATGTTGTCGTGCACCACAGAGATTCTTATTAATTTCATTATTTTTTAGCACCGATAGCATCACCAACCCTTAAATGCACAGTGATGCATATGTACATCCCTTTTTATTTAATTCTTACTAGCCGGTTTATTTATATAGAAATAATAATCCTTTAACAATTACAAATATACAAAGTTAAAAATCTATTTTAAAATTCCTGGTGTCTAATCTTTAATGTAAGAGTAAAAAACATAATTCTAAAAAATAATTTATGCATTTAAGGGTTAAGTTCTACAAAATAAAAAATATATAAAATAACGTATTTAGATTAATACTTATTAAAATATTTACTAATTTGTAATAGGGTGACTGCGCCAGTAGTTGTTCAAATGTTGGAAATATTGCGCCATTTTAGGCGGAAATGAACTTTATATATGGCACTAGACGTAATATTTTTGTTTGAATGTTGGAGCACATGTTGTCACATGGTTGTCAGCTGCCTGAGAGAAGCCATTTTATGATTTTTTTTTTATTAGAAAATGTAAAAATTTAGTTTTTGATTAGTTGGAGACGATTATGATAAGTTAAAATAATCCACTCCCATCTTACTTATTTCAAATAATAGTTTTATATGAATTGTTGTTAATCACAGCTTAAGCATGATGTTTTAAAGATTAATTTTTGAATTATCGACTGATTTCTTCCATTGATCAACTATTGGGTAAAGGGAAATTAAAGAAACTATTTACTTATAATTTTGTTGCTATTTAATTTCAGCAGATTTCATTTTTGCCAATTATAGGACATTCATTAAGGGTTGTATCAATCATGTTAGTTTACATCTAAAACTTAAAATGAAGAAAATATAATAAAAACCCCGTAGCACCGACCTTATTTGATCAACTACTGGCTCAGTCACCCTACTTTAGTTTTTACTTGTATTGTAGATGTGCAACTTAAGAAAAGATTGACGTATTATACGGAAAATGTATCTCTGATTTATTTCATTATTTTTTCTGTGTTCTAAACCTTTCAGAGAATAATGGAAAATTTTTTCGAAACATAATAAAAAATCATGCATTTAAGGGTTAAAATGCCATGCAAACGATTTTTCCCCATAGATCATTATGTAATGACATTCTATTATGCGTCTCTATTAAATAACTATAAATTCAACTTTTACTATAATGCGGAGAAAGCATATTTTAGTCTACCCCAGTGAAGAATATCAATTTCAATGTGTTTGAAGTAATGTAACATCATTAAAATGCACCGGAAACGATTTGTCTCCCACAGACTGTAATGTTAGGGATTTCTTTGCGTGTCATTGTAAATGAACTATAACTTCAAGGCTGCAACAGACGACAATTCATATATTCTGTTCGCACCACTATTTTTTAAAAATACATTTTGTAGTATTTTTCCTTTGCAAATGTTGTGAAAGCGTATGTAAAAGTTTTTGTTTTGGAAAAGTGGTGAGAAATTAAGTTAAAAATATACTCGCCTGTGGCAGCCCTTTGACTACACCACACTTCATTTAGTATACCGAACATTCGAACATACCGAACATATACATAATGTATAGTAAACATTATTAACCCTCTCGCTGCGTAATTGTTTTATCAAAATAGCTTCAAAAATTGCTCATTTAATTCCTTCGCGGCGAGCGTTTTTAAGACTTTTTATTATTTTGTCACCAGTTTTTCAAAACAAAAATTTTCGTCTAATTTAATTGGGAAAATGCTCAGATTAGATAAGGCAAAATTTACAATAAAAAGTAACTGGTGGGAATGGTCAAGGAGGGCTAATTAGACGGAAAAAATGCATCCCTGATGAAATCTCGGGTTGCGCAAATTTTGCTACTTTTACGTTGCCCGAGAAACTCTCGGGTTGCGCAGCGAGAGGGTAAAAATATAAAAATGTATTCGCAGTCGATGAATATTTATGGGAATACACCGTCAGACAGACGGCAGACAGAGAGACAGACAGAAAAACTACTTTGAAAAGTAATAAAACAAGCTTTCCTTCTTTAACCCTTTCCGGCACAGGCAATTTTTGTTGTAAAATGATGAAATGATTGACCGACACTGGAATTTGAAAACAACTTTTATGAAATTAAAAACACTTTACTTTAAACGTTCATTGTAAAAGCAAAATTTTACTAAGATATTCTTGGTGTCGGTCGTAAGTTTGGAATTAAAATTGGGTATCCTGACCTGGGCACACTGTGCCGGAAAGGGTTAAATTACTGAGCGATGAATGTGTCAGAAACTGAATCACTCATTTGTCTTTATAAAATGTCTTAGCATAATAACTGCTCGAACTATACATATAGTATGAATCATAGGCGTAGCGCCAGGGCCAGGAAGGAAAGAAAGAATAGCCGCCCTCTTCCAATCACTTTTTCTGAAAAGTAGATCGTTAGATAAGACAAACAAGCAAACAAACAAACAAACAAACAACAACAACAGCAACAACAAAGCGGCAGCACTGTGGCATTCCGCATCTGGCTGAATTTTTATTTGGAGATTTCGAATTATCACCAGTAAGTTTAAGTAGTTATTATTGTTTTACGAAACTATAGATATTCCACAAATAAAATAAAGTTTACTATTCAAAAATTTCCGACATGACATGACATCGCGGTGCTTAAGGAGTGCCAACGCGGCGTGCAACGCCGCCGCGCGTAACCTCCAACTAAATATGAATGCGAACTAAGAATGAATTTCGAAACAATGCACGGCCTAAAAGTATAATTTGGAAGCTTTGGTGGAGTCCCGAGGGCCATTCCAGAGTTGGAAGCACGAGGTTAAATATAACCTCCATAAAAAGGGGTGCATAAGGCATCCAAGAGTTTTTTGTTTGCCCTATACTTCGATGTCACTTCACCAACTGGCGTCGGCAAAAAACGGAAAATGCAAAGACAGTAGGGTACCAACGAGCACAGAAAGCTATAGCATAAGGTAGCCAAGCCTAACTATCTTTTCTAAGAACTTATAAAAAAGAAAGGGGGCCACAAAGCTCACTAATTTTGATGTCAAGCACAGTGCGCATTACAGGTCGCGGGTCTCCCGGCTTTCACACAAACCGTTTAGCCTTTAAAAAGGCTTTGTGTTACTAGACATCGAAAGAACACCGCTAATGCAATTTGCATTTTTGCATTGACAGTGATCGAAAATGGGGACAAGTTAAGATTAAAATTAAATGCTACAAACAAACAATCAACTTCAAAATTAACTAAAAAACTGGGGTATGAATTTGGGGTATGTGACTGGGATGCCTAAGCACCGCCGGTCGACTGAACCAAAATGGGGGGGGGATGTATAAGTGACCGGGGTGCAGTGAGCAAACACCCCAAGGCCGGCGGGAAAAAGGTAGGCAGAGCCTGACCTCTCCCTGGTGGAAGTACCGAAAATGCACGAAGACAAATTATAATTTTGAGATAGAAGTAACACTCATACATAATAAACAGTGAAGAAAACGGAGTTCCAGAATATAAAAAAAAAATGAAAATAAACTAACAATTAAAGTAGGAAAGTTGAAGTGCACGGCTGTTATCAATAAACAGTGTGCTGCATGACGTCACGGGAAAAGCCAATACTAGATGAAAGTTTCTTTCAATCTAGGGAAAAGATATAATTTTCCCGGGGAATACTGCGTTTAAGTGACACCAGAAGGATTTCTTCTCGAAGTTTTCGAACATGAGACGAAGTCGTCATTCCGAGTGAGAATAGCGAGGGGCCGTTTCCGGTTCCTCCCCACTCTTGCGTCATAACGACGGATGACATCTAACGCAGGATTCCTCACGGCTGGGATTGACCTGTGAAAATTCAACATAAGTTTTTTTATTTCTGTAAAGACAGGTTTAATTTTGAGGTCACGATGAATGACGTCATTTCGGACATAGCGGGTCGCCTTGGTGAACCTACGCAGGAGTTTATTTTGAAAAAGTTGAATTCTATTAAGTTGAAATTTTGAAGCACTACCATAGACCGCAGAACCATAAGTAAAAATTGGTCTAATCATTGATTTGTACAGTAACAATTTATATTTGATTGACAGGAGTCTGTTCCAAGCCAAGAGGGTGTTAAGGGAGCCGACGGCGCGATCAGCACGCCCCAGAATTTCTGTGATGTGCTGGCACCATGTTAATTTGGAATCTAGGTTAATGCCTAGGTATTTATACTCAGTCTGCCAGGGAATGTCTTCGTTATTCAATTTAAAGTTAAGATTAGCATCAGGGGTAAAATGTTGATTGGTGAAGAAGATGGCGGCACTTTTGGCACTGTTCACTTTAATTTTCCATTTCCTTAACCAGACCGAAAGAATATCCAAATAATTTTGAAGTCTAGAGAACACTGTTTGTGCATGTTTATGTTGTTTAAGCATGGCAGTATCGTCGGCAAATATTGCTAAGTCGATATCAGGCTCTTTAGGAATATCGTTGACGTAAATGTTGAAGAGGGTAGGACCGCTGAGGGAGCCTTGCGGCACAGAGCTGGTAATAGGTTGAGGGTTAGAGTAAGAACTTCCCACTCTAACGACGAAGGATCTAAGTTGAAAGTAGTCATTATAGATTTTAAATAATTGGCCCGGTACTCCGAGCGCAATAAGTTTAAAGATAAGGGCGATGTGCCAGACCTTGTCAAAGGCCTTTTGCACATCGAGAAAGATTGCTCCTGTCACGCCGCCAGATCTAATGCCATCGTGAAGGAGTTCAGAAATTCTCCACAACTGATGAGTTGTAGAATGACGTACCCGAAAACCAAATTGCCCCGGTATAAGCACGTCATTAGAATTTAAGAATTCCTTAAGGTGGTTGACAAGAAAAACTTTAGATAGACAAGATAATAGAGAAATAGGTCAAAAGCTGGCAGGATCATGTTTGTCGGCCGCCCCACTTTTGGGTAGGGGGACAACAATGGCCCTTTTCCAGCAATCAGGAACAAAAATTTCCGGTGTAAATTCCAGCACTAGTGAGCAGTCAGTCGATTAGTGATGACGCCAAACTCGTGCCTTCTGGCCTTGAGTATTTCGATGGCAGCGTCTAAACACACTCTATAATGTTCTGCCTACCGTATGAATAAAAATCCGAGTTTGTATGTGAACTTAGATACACACATATGTCCATAAAATTTTATTACTTATAGAAAGAATTTATTTTTTATCATTAATTGGTCTTCTATATTTAGCTTCGTAGAAGATATGTTTTATGTAAAAGCCTTAAAATATCAGTCACTTTTAAATAAAATGCGTAAAAAAAAACTTAATACATCCTAAAGAGGAGAAATCCTCTTTTTCGTCTAGAAAAGAAACAAGAATTTGAAGTTTTGGAATTTATTACGTAAGTAAAGCTCTAAAAGAAAATACTTCTCAAATATTCCTAACACAACTTTTAAATTTATAAAAATATTTGGGAGTACGAAACAAGGTGCGGACATTCCTTCGAATTTCCAAGAAGTGTGGCATCACTATTTCAGATTTAAAAACTTCGTATTATTTAATTTAAGCATCTGAAATATTTTTCTGGGGTTAAATAAGGCAAAATATTTGTTTATTTAGGTAGAACAGCATGCAGCCTGAAAAAGAATATAAAAATAAATTAATTCTTCATAATAATTAAGAGAAAGAAAGTTTTTTCAACTGGATAAATCATATTCACAGTTGAAATAGCATAGTTGAGGTTTATTCCAACTGAGTGGAAAATGTTGAGACCAGGTCTCGAACCTGGGCATCTTTGGGTGCCGTACCAATGCTCTACCATTTAACCTTTTCAGGGGCAAGCAATTGCGTTTCTGTGATGTTGAATTCGCGCCGGAAAATTAAAAAAAAATAGTGTTTCAAAATAATGAAAAGCAATTTTTTAACTTTTTCCCCCACCAAAGTTAAAAAGTTAAAATTTAATTAAAAGTTTCTGGTGCAAATCATGATTAAAATTAGGTGGGATATAATATATCCCGACGTCCCTCAAGGTGTTAAGCTAACCGGCCGTTATCAGGCTGATAAATGTAGGCCTGAAAAATTAATTCTTATTTGATTTTTTTTATTTATAATGTTAGCTCTTTATTCTGTATATTTTCCATGACATGTAGAATTAATATTTTGTTTCTTAATTTTTGAACAGACGAAATGAAACTGTATCAATAGTAATTATCTCAAACGACGTTTGTTGTTTGCTTAAAGATTGCATTTTCTCACTTTATGCCATAATTATGCTGTATGGGAAATTTAAAAGAGATTTAACACTAAATAGATTCCTTTGAAGCCAGGGCAGTTTGGACTCCACATTTATTTCAAAATTTCAAATTCACACTGGAAAATTTGAAAAAAGAATCTTTACTTTAGGTAATCACAAAATTTCTTTTACTCAATAGAACAAAAAGTACTATTTTAAATTTTTGGCACAAATTTGGATTTTCTGAATAAACATGGAGGGTTGAAACTGCATTACATGGAAACTTGCCAAAACTTTCCCCCATTTATTTTCAATCAAACTACAGGTCTATTAAAATTTCTGAATAACAATTTTTTCTTTATTTAACCATAGAATGTCTGTAATGAACTGAAATAAATTTACTATATAAAAATTCTGGTAAGATAGTAAGAATTTCAGAAAAAAAAAATCTGGAATGACCCCAGTCGCCTTTCCGACAGGATTTCTAATTTGGCCTCCATTTTTATTCAGAAATTTTGTGATCATGCAAGAAATAAAGAATCGTATTTCGTGCTTTATTTAATAGCGGCCGAGAGGTTCTGCTCTCGAAGCTGGTAGACGGGAGGTGCTAGGTTCGATCCCAATCTTGCCCGTCGGCCTAATCGTTCGGAGTTTTCGTGGTTTTCTTCGAACCTTGGTTCTCCAAGCGTTAATACGGGTTAGGTTCCCTTAGAAAGACCCCCACGAAGGGCACTCCCCCCCCTTAGGGCCTATATCCCTCGTGTTGATAATTGGCCGACATAAATACAACTACAACTACAGCTTTATTTAATAAGAGACATGTGGCGATCACATAAAGTAAAAATTATTCTTTCGAAATTTCTGGTATGAATTTGAAATTTCGGATTAAAATTGAAGGCAAAATCGTCAACCATGCTTTCCGAACGCTACTGTAAATATCTAGAAAGTAAAGAAAAAAGGGGTGGGCTTTTTTATAAATTTCGGACGCAGTGGAATTGGCTGGACTCGAATGAAAAACTACCCGTTTCGAAACTGCAGACTTCTTCGCTTATAATGCTTCATTACATCACCGCAATACATAGCACGTATAATTTGTCACATTTCTTTGGTGATTTTAGTTATAGAAACGGTCTCAAAATGGTTATTAGTTAGAATTTTACAACTGAGTGAAAAATTTTCCAAACCACGATTTTAACCGGGGCCTTTATCTGATACTGCAAATTAGTGTTGCCAGGTGTGCCGCGTAAATCGGAGCTCCATATTCTCTGGGCACCAGTATTTTAAAGTAGTTTTTTTTCGCCTTATCATTTCGCCATGTCATGGCAGCATTACCTGCGATTATAGATGACGAAATAAACTGCAAGAAATTAGTGGTGTCTGGAGCATTACGAGCCTTGATTTATGCGGGAAACCTGGCAACACTACTGCCAGTGCTCTACCAGTTTGAAAATATAAATTTAGTCATAAACATATAAAAGGTTCTTATTAGTGAGTTATGACGTCCGAAATCAGCGGGACGGTCAAAACGCGAAACATTCTGACACGTTTTCTGATTATTATTTTTTTTATGTAAAAGCATTGGACTTGCTGGAATGATTATTAACCCTCTCGCTGCGCAACCCGAGATTTTCTCGGGCATGCATTTTTCCGTCTAATTAATCCTCCTTGATTATTCCCACCAGTTATTTTTTTTTTGAAATTTTGCCTTATTTAATCGGAATATTTTCTCGATTCAATTAGACTAAAATTTTTGTTTTGAAAAACCGGTGGCAAAAGAAGTTATTTTAATTATTTTGAAGCTATTTTAATAAAACAATTATGCAGCGAGAGGGTTAATGTAATCTGCAAGCATAAAGTTTTTACTTTTCGGCAAATGGATAATATCTTGACTTGTAGGCAATTGATGTGTCTCAGGATGTCAGTCTGTTTTCTTTCTACGCTGTCGCGTACAGATAGTAGGTTCAAAATGTAAAATTTATCACTATTTTCTGAAAAATCTTCAGCCTTTACCGACAAACTGAAAAAAAATATTTTGATTACAGAATTTCTTGATAAGGGGACACCTCAGCGAGCAAAAATGAATTAAAAAGGGCGTGAAATAAAAAAATATTTTTTTACAGAAGGCAAGCAGTGCAGTGATTCTCGACTGTTAGAAGAAAAGACAACGATAATAACTTAATAGCATTTACGATGCAGTTCATCATTAAAATGCAGTTTTTTGCGTCTGTTAGATTTCCGGTGTGATATTCTTGGGATCTCGTTCTCACTTTATAAAAAACCTCATGGGATAGATTGCAAAACTTGGCTTCTTTAAAATCAATGTATCAAATTGTTTGAAAACATTTAAAATGGTGATTGAAAAAATATATAAATTATTGAAGCCTTGCGTAACTGAATACTTCATAATGAAGATAATACGTGATGTCATCCAAATATTTCCGAAATACATTTAGCAATAACCCGCTGATTAAATAAACTTATTTAGAACCCGAATATTTCTTTTTATAAAACGTAATTAACCCTAGAACTACCGAAAATTTTACTCAAGTTTTATAAAAATATTGCACATCAGAATTCTTATTTAAAACTATGGAACTTATTTACTTAACTCATTATTGTCTGGTTTACACATTTAGTTTATTTTAAAGAAATTTCTGGTTAGAATAAATATTTCGAATGTACCCATCGGGCCCATTGGACCCGTCTGGTAGACGGAGGGTTAACTCCTTTTTGTTACAGACTTGATTTTATTTTTAAAGAGAAGTTTATGGTTAAAATAGTTTTTGTTAGATCTGCGGTTTATAATAAATGCATTTTGGCTTTTTTTGGATCACACCATCACATACATGTAATGAAAGACAACATATCGCATACTTATTTCTGAAATGATACAATATATATATGTATATATATATATATTTGTTATGAGTATTAAAATCTTAATTAAACGTTCATCTATCATGTAATAAAAGTACATTATTTCCTTTATATTCTGACACCGAGATTGCATTATTTCTCAATTTGCATTAAGTACATGAAATCGTACTATATGTTCAGCAAATGTGACATACACATCTTTAGTTACATCTTATCCCCTTCAGAGGCAAAGTCGTGGTTCGTACTGATACCGTTATGTTTCCAGGAAAACTACCAGTATCTTTTTATAGAAAAGAAATCTAGGTTAAACACGCAAAATTTCGCCTTCTTTTAAGAAGAGATTTTCTATAAGATAATACTGGTGCCGAAAAATTTTCTGGTGCCAATGTGGCATTTGGGAATTAAAATTAAGTGGTATATATAATATCCCGCTGCCCTTCAAGGGGTTAAAGTACGACAGAGATTATATCTAATCAAAATAGTTACATTTTGTGTTATGCAATTTTTGCATGAAATGTGAATCAGTGACAAGCAGTATTTTAATATTAATTTTAAATTGGTAATTAACACGTTCACGCCGCCGCGGAGGGTCACACTCGAATGTCTCACAGCTGTCAAGTCTCCGGCTTTTTGGATACTAGTATTTTAATACAGAAAATGTTGTTTTATTTAATTAGAACAATTGGGCGATTTAAAGGAACAACATTTTCTCTAAAATAACAGTGGTGTTCAAAAAGCCGGAGAATTTACAACTCTGAGATAGTCGAGTGTGACCCACCGCGCCGGCGTGAACGTGTTAAATTTAATTTGATTAAGGTATTTCAACAATTATGTCGACACAAATGTAGCAGAAAATGTGTTTCATTTAGAGATTTGACAGTTTATCTTATGAATACAATTATAAAGGCTTTGTTATTTGTTTGTTATGCTTGGAATTATTTTACTTCGACAAAAACTTCACAACACAAAAAATGAATAAAATTTTTTAAAAAGCCCACTGGTCGTTTATTCTTACTTTTCATGGTCATTCCTTTCTAACATTACTATTTTCTACAAATTTATTTTCATTAAATCCGTTAAAATCGTTTTTTTTTTTTTTTTTGGTTTGTATAAAATAATTAATTTTTGGAGAAATGTGTATGCTATTTTTAAGGTTATTAATGATCGTATAAAACATAAAATAAAAAGATGGAAACATAAATTTTCTATTTAAAGCAGAACGCAATTCCTAATACAAGTGCTGAGCAAATGAGAGAATGAATATTCATTTAAGATTCCTAGTATTGTCAGCGAAACAAACTTTTCCTTAAGCCCGGTAATGAATAAATAAAGATTTTTATTCTAGAAATGTAATCTCTTTTAGACAGCTGTACGTTTTCAGAGACTGTGAACGCATTGAATTAGAGAATTACTTGATTAGTATAGCTATGAATAGCAATTATAAATTATGAAAGGAAATTGCATTAATAAACCGCAGTCTTAAAATTCATTGTAGTTTTGGAAACGTACTTAGGTTTAGTATTCTAGTATGTAGTTTTCTTATCATATTTCTAACATACTCTTTTATTGTAAATATTTAACATTTTGCTAGGTCTCATTTATTTAGTTATACACTATGACCTTTAGAATAGTTGAAGGGACACCAGTTAAATGGTTTGCTTAAAAAACTCTCCAACATTTTAGTTAAAATTTTAGTTTATATTGAATTTACGAGGGTTGATCCAGAAATAAGGTTCCCATCAAATTTACAAATATAAAAATTGTTTATTCTCATAGAAAGGGTCTAGCCGGATAAGCATAGCGAAATGGCCCCTACGGCCGATGTTTGAAATAACATGTGTGTTAATAAGGCTCACCATGAGAATACAAAATAGTGTTTTTGCCTTTGACCTTGAACTGTCCTTGAGATAATCGGGGAAGTATGCGCCGGCGTTACTATTTTTCAAATACGTTTTTCTCAAAAAGTACTAAAGTTAAAAAAAAGAAAATATTGCCAATTATTGAAGAATGTACCAATCCATATTGTATATTTTTTTCACATTTTTACACGAATTTTAACATAGAAAAATAAACAAAAACATTAAAAAAATTATTAATGTAGTAATTTTATATTTAAACCAACCAAAAAATTGCAGAATAATGCTCAAAGTATGTACTTTTAAGAAAAAAAATTTCGTGAAAATCGAAGATGCGCTTTTTGAGTTATAATAAAATTTAATGCTAGCAACTTACTAAACTATTCGTAACTTTCCCTGTTTGTATTTGCAGAAATACGCTACTATCAATGCATTGGTCCATTCCTGACATTTCTACTCGGGCAGGATACGCAGTGTGACAAAATAAGATGATGTTTCCACATATCTCACTTCCTTATAAGTTTGTTTCGTGTTTGTAAACATTCCGTTATTTTGGCGTACTGCGCATCCTTCTCGCGTGATAATATCAAGTCGATGGTCTAGTCGATTGTGCAGGTGAAGCTGAAGAGAGGCTGTAAATACATGGTGTGTTCACAAAATTTCAAGATTGGTCTGACAATTAAAAAATTATTAAATATTTTTATACCGCGAACTAAAATTCTTCGAAATATGACCCTTGGGTATCAACACACCGCTGCCAGCGGTTTTCTATTGTTCATAGGCCCCATAGAAGTCTTCGCACGAAAGGCTGTTAAGGGACTTCGTCGAAGCTACCTGATTCGCTGGAATCGTGTAGAATCGCTTCCCTTTCAGGTCTTTCTTGACTCGGGGGAACAAAAAGAAAGTTGCTGGGACCAAGGCCGGGGCTGTAAAAGGCTTGCAGTAGTATTGCCACGTCAAATATAGCCAAAACTGTTGGAGCACTCCAGATAAAAACTGACCTGACACGTCGCGTCGGCCCAGACATCAGAAAAGATTGGATTGTTCCCCACGACAATGCACCCTCTCACAAGTCGCTCGCCGCCGACGACGTTTTGGCTATCTTTAACTTGGCAATACTACCGCAAACCACCTACAGGCCGACCTCGGTCCCAGCAACTTTTTTTTGTTCCCCCGGGTCAAGAAAGACCTGAAAGGGAAGCGATTCGACACGATTCTAGCGATCCAGGCAGCTTCGACATGGTCCCTTAACAGCCTTTCATGCGAAGACTTCTACGGAGATTATGAACAATGGAAAAAACGCTGGCAGCGGTGTGTTGATGCCCAAGGGTCATATTTCGAAGAATTTTAGTTCGCGGTACAAAAATGTTTAATAAATTTTGAATTATCAGACCAGTCTTGAAACTTCGTGAACACACCATGTATATAACACTGTTAAACATTTTGCAGCATTCTGGCAGGTCATTCGACCGTTTTTTGAAAAAACGGTTTCATAACCATAATTTAACACGTTCATGCTGGCGCGGTGGGTTACACTCGACTATCTTATAACCGCCAAGTCTCCGGCTTTTTGGATACCCGTATTTTAATACAGAAAATGTTGTTTTATTTAATTAGAATAATTGGTCGATATTAAAGAATAACATTTTCTCTAAAATAACAGTGGTGTGCAAAAAGCCGTACACTTGCCAACTCTGAGACAATCGAGTGTGACCCACCGCGCCGGCGGGAACGTGTTAACTATATTCTGACCATAAAATGGCCAATAATATGGTAAGAATAGTGTTAAATTCACGGTTGTGTAACCGTTTTCGAAAAAAAAAACGGCCAAATGACCTGCCAGAATGCTGCAAATTTTTAACAGTGAAGGTTATCAACTTTTTGGCAATTTCGGACCACAACGATATTCCCAACCTTCCGATATGATACGTTATCATTCTTCGAATCTCCCTTACCCTATTAATTTTGTTATCAGTGTCTAAAAATTCTTTTTATTTTTACAATTTTTTCTTTTTTTTAAACGCTTACAATGATATACAGATATGGTTATACATTTTTTATTCGGATATTTTACTGATTTAAATGAAGAGAAGAAATTCATGATCTTCATGACTTTATATCTAATAACGTTATAAAGAAATACTTTTTATTTAAATGCTTTTAATAATAGCTCTTTATTACGTAATGCATTGAACAGTAATATTGTCTTCGTGCACTTCGCCCTTGCATGGGGCTAAACAGAACTTCTTGTAAACACAACAGGTGGACAACAAACATTATTCCCCATCTTTTACTAGAAAAAATAACAAGTTTCATTTCATATCTGTTTTCTCTAACAAAGAATTACATACGCATACGACAGGAGAATGTTAATGGCGAACGTTGGGTTATACCATATTTTAGAATGAAATGTTTTATAATCATTCAATGGTTTTAATAATAATTTTGTATTTTCATAAAAAGAAGAAAACAGACTTAAAATCAAGATAACATATGTAAAGAAAATATACCAAAAAGTAAATTTTGGTTTGATCAGCAATGATAACGCATCAAATGACAAACCTCCCTCCCCCTACATATATCTTCCGATGTCAAATGTCACCCCCCCCCCCAAAGTGATACGTTATATATGTACACTGTTTAGCCACATAGCCTTCTTCTGTGTGAGAATCATCGTAGGTAAATGTTACAATTTTGTTTGTGAGTTCTTGATATTATTACGCGAGAAGGATGCGCAGTACGCCAAAAGTGGAAATGTCACGAATCGACCAATGCATTGATAGCAGCGTATTTCTGCAAATACAATCAGGGAAAGTTACGAATAGTTTAGTAAGTTGCTAGCATTATTTTTGTTATAACTCAAAAAGCGCATCTTCGATTTTAACGAAACTTTTTTTTCTCAAAAGTACATACTTTGGGCATTATTCTGTAATTTTTTGGTTGGTGTAGATATAAAATTACTACATTAATAATTTTTTTTAAATATTTTTGTTTATTTTTCTATGTTAAAATTCGTGTAAAAATGTGAAAAAAATATACAATATGAACTGGTACATTCTTCAATAATTGGCTGTGGTTTTATTTTTTTAACTTTAGTACTTTTTGAGAAAAACGTATTTGAAAAAAAGCAGCGCCGGCGCATACTTTCCCGATTATCACAAGGACAGTTCAAGGTCAGAGGCTAAAAACACTCTATATTGCATTCTCACGGTGAGCCTTATTAACACACATGCTATTTCAAACATCGGCCGTGGGGACATTTCGCTATGCTTATCCGGCTAGATCTATTTGTCTACATAATCGCCATCTTTTTCTACGCATTTTTGTAGACGGTGCTCCAATTTTTGTATCCCGATGTCGTAGAAATCCGCCGCCAACCCGTTGAGGAAGCGTTTCACCTCTTATTTGACATCATCGTCTCTCCGGAAGGGTTAGCCCCACAAATGTTCCTTTAACTTGGGGAACAAGTGATAATCACTAGGTGCGAGGTTCGATAACCGCCTCCGAAACTGACGGTCTTCCACTCCATTCATCATCATGGATTTCCTTCCGACCGGCACTAAATTCCCAGCACCACTTTCGGACGTGTTGGACGGAAATACATTTCTCGCCATACACCTCTGTCAACTGACGACAAATATCCACGCGTGGAGTCCCTTTGACATGCAAAAAGCGAGATCCTACATCTCAGACGGCTGCTGAGCCAAGAATGAGCTGCGCAGCGAATCGCGGCTGGGGGAATTACGGAGCCGGAACAGCCGCGCACAGTGCTGTTGAAGTATTTCACCTCGCACCTTCCCGTGGGGCTGGAGCCCTTTGGGAACCTCACCTCTGCATCGAACCTCGTATTTATTAGACTACTTACTAGAAAGTCTGGAAATTTTATTCAAGTTTTATAAAATTAATTTAGACCAGAATTTTTATTTAAAATTATTTAAATTATTTATTTAAATTATTTATTTAACTTTTTTTCTTCTTTGTATCTTTTTAACTAATTTTACAAAGAAATTTCGGGTTCGAACAAAATATATACATTTGGTAGTGGTCAGAATGACCCCTCATGGTCTTTTTAGTGTTAAATAACTTATTGTTATAATTTGAGAAGAATGTGAGCAGTTTTTACAAATATGCAAATTATTGGTAGCGGAAATTATGATGAAGAAACTTAGCAAATTGTATAATAGTGGTGGTGGTGGCTTGTGAGCAGGCTTGCCAGTTTTGCCTCCATTTTTAATCAGAAAATCCGAATTCTAGACAGAAATTAAAAATAATATTTTTTGCTTAATTTAAAGACAGGAGTTTCATAATTATACGAAGAAAAGTTTCTTCTTTAAAAATTTTCCGCATGAATCGGAAATTTTGAAATAAAAATGGAGGCAAAAGTGGCAACTCTGTATGGGAGCAATGTTGCCAGTGGGCTACTTTTTTAAGATTCAGATTTCTTGATTGGAACCACTTTTCTGAAATGGTAAAATTCATTTTGTTTACGCCTTTTTAATATGCCATTAAATAAGGCGAATTGTACTATTTAAAAAAATTGGTGCCAATCACGAAATCTCAATTAAAAAAAAAAGTAGCCCACTGGCAACACTGCGTGGGAGGACTATTAACACTAGAACTACCGTGAACCATCATTTTGACGGTTGCCATATAAATATGTTATATTAAATAAGAAAAACGTTAAGTAATGAAGTTATACTGTTTTAAATCAAAATTCTGGTGTGAAATATTTTTATAAATCTTGACTCAAATTTCCAGTAGTTCTAGTGTTAAAATAAAAATAAGTGTACAGGCGACATGAGTTTGTTTGCCCGCAATGGCTATGGAAATCTATCGTAAGTACGGGTTGCAACTTTGGCTCTGGGTTAGTGTTTCCAGGTGTCCCACAACCATTTGGGCTCTAAATGTTCTGGAACCCGGTGTTTTAACACGTTCACGCCGGCGCCGATATTCATGTTTTTCGCTGTGAGACGGCGCTCGAATTCATATTTCGCTTCATCTAGCGGCGCGGTACAATCGCTTATTCAGACACTGTACGTAATGACCCGCCCCTCTCATTTTTATATTGATTTGAATATAACATGCAGAGTTTATTGTGAATATCTGAAAGTTCGTAAGGAGTAAGCAAATTACTTAGATACATGATTTTATTGACTACATATGTACGAATTTAATACAAAATGTCTGACAATCTAATCATTTAAATGCATTTCTGTAAGGTAGAAGCCACGCCCTTAGTCAATATTTTTTGAATGAAAACGACAATTCTCGTTTCCCGTCGTGAATGTATGAAGTTTATAATAATGAATTGTTTTTACTACTGAATTTTCAAATGTTCAAGTGTCAGCCACCTGTAGTGCACGCCGTCTAGAGCATAGTCGAGTGTGACCCACCTGTAGTACACGCCTTCTATGGAACAGTACAGTAAGTAAGTAAGCACCCACCCTGGGAACCCGCTTTTGGCTTATGGTTAGGTGTAACCCCCAAGCCCAGGGCAGGGAAAAGTTTTACTACCTGCGAAACTCCTTGAATTTTTTTTTACAGTTTAGGAGAAGTAACAATGTTAGATATATGACAATTATTGACAGTGTTTGCAATAAATATTTACAGATGACCCCTATAATTACATTTGAGAGAAATATTCATTATTATAACATATAAATATGCATAGTTTTTAGAATTTGATATTAAACTTTTTTTTTTTTTTTTTTTTTTTTAACACAATTACCTACATATTTGCAACACTTTTATATTATTTTCAGGATTCACACATAATTTAAATCATAACATCAATTTAAACCATGTACAGATGTGATATTTGCAACACTTAAAGCTATTTTCAAGATATATGATGCAAAATTATTTTTAACTCTATACTAAAAATAAGTATTAAGGTACAAGATGCGAACAATAATTAATATTATGCACTATTATGAAAGTATAAGTAATTGTAGATAATAATTACCTACAAATTTACAGTACAATAATACTGTGTTTGAGATATTATGTAAGATACATGATGCAAAAATTATTTTTAAATCTACACTGAAAATTTAGTATTAAGGTACAATATGCGAACAATAATTAATATTATGCACTATTACAAATTCTTTTGAGTTATATAATATTTGACAATATGGCCATATGGTCCTACTGAACACATCTTCTATTGGCCAAGTGTGATTGATAAACCGGACACGCAGTGGAATCCGCTGAATTTTTCCTATAATTAGGTAAGTGGAAACAATTTGTGCATCTATATTGCGAGGGAACTCCCGCAAAAGGGCACTCCGAAGTGCAGTGACCTCTCGAACATTTGGCGCAAATTGGCTGTCTCCTGCAGTAAGATGTCTGATGTCCATACAGCTGGCAATTGCCGCATCTAATTATTGGGCGAAAAGAACGAATATAGCACTTGTTGAGACAGACCTGTATAAATTTTTTTTCTAATAGTTCTTGTGATGCTTTTGTTTCTAATTGCAATATGATGTGATGTAGTGTAGAATTATCCCTCTTTAGAATTTTCAATAAGGTGATGTTTTTATCAGATAAATTTTCTTCAAGATATGATATTATTTCATTTGTAGGTACTGAGGATGGAATACCGGTGATTATTACTCTTTTGTAATTAGTCAACTTATATGTGATTTCTGTTAACTTTGTAATGTCAGGAGTGTTTTCTATCATTTTTAACAAATGTTCTGTATTGTCATCTGTATTAGATTGTATAATTATTGTATCTGGATTTCTGGCATTTCTGCAGTATATTATTGGAATTTCCTTCACTTTATTAAAGTGTTCGTTAAGTAATGCTTTGAGTTTTGGAATCCTTATGTGTTTAGCGGTTGTTTTAATTAATATTGCAGAATTAGAGTTCGGCAAAGCAGGGGGAACGCCCGTTTTTGTGCCATCACCGCATTTCACACCTTGACAGCCCCCACTAGAGTACTCCAGGTTTCGCGTCACCAACTCCTCAATTTTCTGTAGTCTGTTGGATAATTGAATGAACCCTCCTTCACCATTTTCTTCTATTCTCTCATTTTCGTTATTTGCCATTATTGTTTGAGTTGCTATTGTTTTTAACTTAACTTCTGTTTGTATGATTTTTTCTCTAGTTTGTGATTTTAATTGCTTCTGTTGTCGTTTTAATTTATTAATTTCTTCTTGAAGGGTTACAATATTTGCATTAATCTGTTCTTTATTTTGTTCTTCCTTGACCAAAGAGTCTTTTAATTGTTTATTTTCTTGTTTCAATTCTTCCAATTTATTTTCAATCTTTACTTCTGCATTCGATCTTTTTTCCATTATTGTTTGAGTTGTTGTTGTTTTTAATTTATTTACTGTTTGTGAAAATTTGTCTATAGTTTTTTTCTTAAGTTGCCCCTGTTGACTTTTTATTTTATCTATTTCTTCTTTAAAACTTTCTTTTATTTGTTCTTTACTATGTTCTACCTCAGTTAAGGAGATTTTTAATTGTTTATTCTCTTGCTTCAGTTCTTCCAAATATTTCTCAAGTTTAATTTCCACTTTTGTACTTTCTTTGAGCTTTAATGACAATTCATCATTCTGTGTTTGCAGGATATCCAATTTATGTCGTAATTTTTTCATCTTTTCAGGAGAATCCTTATTTATTTCGTTGGAGTGTTGTATAAGAAGTTTCTCATCTCTTCTTGCTTTAGAAAAGATTGTTTCGAGATATTTTTTAGCTTCTTCTGAGCTACTATTAGATCTGTTATTTAATAGTATATTGTACTCCTGAATGAGCTGTTGGATGGATAGTGACTCTAGCTGGTTTATGGATGGTGGTATTTTTAATGGAAGTGGTGATCCACCTAATGCATTTTGTATAATTTTTTCTTTGTTTTTTAATCGAGCCTCATTAATTTCTTCTGCTAGTGATATTGCAGTTTCCAAATTAGACTGCTTTCTTTGTTGGGTATTCTTGGTACTGATAGTTTTTGATTTTAGTTTTTCTGGTTGTGGTATGGGATCATTCTCTTCCTTTAGTAGGATCAGAAGCTGCAGATGATTGAAAAACGGACAACTAGCCACATATGGTCTTCTGTTTTCTTTATGATTTAGTTCTATAATTCTGTTTCTTATGCTAATTATTTCTTCACTTTTCATTTCCCGATGCAGGTTTATTAGTTCAGTATTATTTGCTTGATAATATGGTATTTTGTTGTATTCTTTATAATGTATTGCTCTGATGTGTTGTAACTCAAATTCCAAAAATAGTGCATTTTTTTCTTAATTGGGCAGCTCTATCACCCTTTGCTGTCTTCATACGATATTTTTCTGGTTGATATATATTATTTACAACATTATAACTTTGTATGTTATATATGCCATAGTATGGGCTCTCTGAAAATTCTCCCTTCTCCACAGCCTTGATATGTTCTAATTGATTTGTTAATAGGACCTTAAATTCTTCATAACGTTGTGGATAAAGCGCCTCGACCTTATTTATCAACTGTTGAACAACATGACTCGTAATTAGCGCTGGTTCTGTCGCCGGAATAACTCCAGATGATTGGACGTCAGCCAATTCATTATTAGATGCCTCTCTATTTATTGTACTTGTTTTCACTACTGTGTCCATATCCAATCTTGTCAAGTTGACTGTTGGATTGATTCCTTTTTGATTCATTACGTATCTTGACATTACTTTAAGCCCACTTTAACAAGACTGCTTATCAATACTTGGGATTATTTTAGTTAACTAATTTCAATTAGTAATTATGCAATACTTTAAGAGAGATATTATTAAGAATGATCGAAGATACTATTAAAATGATTTTAGATACTACGTTCTATCATCATATACCAGACAAGCAATTTAAAGATATAATACGTTTGAGTTATATTAAAAGTTGAAGATAAACACATAAATGGGGGGGGGGGTCCACTAGACCCGCACCACATATCTTTGAAAGAAAGGGATATAGATAGAAAAAAGCAAAAACCGGTGGTCGTGACCACCGAAAATGACTAAGATAAAAATTAAGAGCCTAATAAGGGGAAAATTTTGAATAATAAATGAAATAAAAATAAAATAAAATAATGATAGTAAAAGTTTACTATATCAAAACAAAGAAAAGGGAAAAGTATGTGCATTTGCCCCCGTACCACAAAAACCATACACTCAAAAAGAGATATAAATCAATTGTACAATTCCCCCAATAACACCATACCCTGTCGAACTTTGTAATTCCGACAATCACAATCATAATTTTTTACAAGTAACAACAAATTTCAGTATGTGAAGATTATTACTGTGTTTGTGATCAAAAATGGTCTCCTAGTATAATTCATCTGATATGATACAGGAATAATAGTGTGTTATGAATAATAAAATAATAAAATGAAATAGAGAACAAATTTACATATTTACACTCTCAATGTAGAACTGATGTAGACAATTACAACAACATTGCTGCAGCATGTATATTGCCTATCCAATCCCGATTTCCCACACTTGGACAAAATAAGGAACAGACATTGTAAGGGCTGACTGGGTGGACCAGAAAAATAAAAAGAATGTTAAATATTAC
This sequence comes from Maratus speciosus, assembly GCA_963932465.1. Taxonomy (NCBI): domain Eukaryota; kingdom Metazoa; phylum Arthropoda; class Arachnida; order Araneae; family Salticidae; genus Maratus; species Maratus speciosus. The sequence continues at coordinate 196,818,784 of OZ010796.1, read as the reverse complement.
ACTAAAGTATGAAAGTTAACAGTACTCACCCGACGCTACTAGGGTCCCGCCGCACTTGCCTGAAAAGAAATATGGTACACAAAAGTATAGATGAATAAATATGATGTAAAGCGCCAAAAATCAGTGCAGGGACCAACCAATAAGTGCGAGAAGAAACCAAAAATTTAACCCAAGAAAGAAAAAAGATGCTATTGTTAAGGATAATGTGTGCTGAATGTAAAAATTTTAAGTGGGATCAAGAATAAGAGTAATACGAGATATCCCATTGAAAAAAAGCAGGTGAATAACTCAAATAATAAAAAAGTTGTCAATGTTAGGCAAGGAATTACGAGCAAGGTCAAAAATTTAAGTGGGATCAAAACTGTCGGCAACCTCTAGCATATTCAAGAAATATCTTGATAATTGAAAAAGTTGATAATGTATGCTAAATGTAAAAATGTTAAGTGGGATCAAGAAAGTAATTAATACGAGATATCCCAGTGAAAAAAAAAAAAAAAACAGGAGAATAACTCAAAAAAAAAAAAAAAAGTTGTCAATGTTAGGCGCGTTACGAGCCTAATAATATACGATAATACGAAATAATAATAATGTACGAGCAAGGTCAAAAAAAAAATTAAGTGGGATCAAAACTGACGGCAACCTCCAGCATATTCAAGAAAAAACCAGAAAATTATCTTAATAATTGAAAAAGTTTCCATTGTTAAGGAAAATTCTTAACAACTGGGAAATAGTGTGAAATATGGAATGGGATTGGTTAGAAAGTCAAAAATGACTAAAAAATAGAAAAATCCAAGTCTCTAGCTCAAATAGCAAAAAAGTAGCCAATGTTATAGTTAAGGGAGGGGGACAAAAAGTGGAGCAGAAGATGGTGACAAAAGTTAGGATAAAAGAAGAAATGAAAATGTGACAGTAAATGTGACAAAGACTAAGATAAAAGCAATAGAAAAGTAGCGCCCCAAAAATCCCGTCCCCTACAGGCCCCTAATTGAGCTAGAGCTAAACGAAATAGTGGAAAAGACGGGGGGGGGGGGAGGAGTTCATTTAGGCGGTTTGCAGTTGAATTTGGCGCAGCCAAAAACCTCTACGACCAGTATTTTTGAGATATTTAGCATTTTGTGCTAAAATTCTAATGGAGAAAACACCCATTAGAAACAAAATGGCAGTTTTAAGTGTTAAGATGGCAAACCTAGTATTTAATTTTATATCTAAAAGTTGAAGATGACTACCCTAAACATGTTGCCATCGAAAAAATTTGTAGAATATAACATTTAGTAATTTTTTTTTTTTTTTTTTTTTATGAATTTTTTATGTAATAGCTTTATAGCAATGTGATCTTTAGTAAGAAACAAAATGGAGAATAATCTTTAACATCCCACATTTGTGAGATCTTTATAAGTTTTACCATGAGTGTACCTCTTAAGACTCTAAAGACTATAACCAATACTCAAAAACAAGTCTTAGATAAAACCGGTGTACTCTTCATTAGTTTAAGTTTTACCATTACCTTTCCCATAAGGAAAATACGTGGCCAAAAATGGCAATTAAAAGGTCCGTAAAGGGCTAAGTGGATATATCTAGAAACGCGGCACGATCCCAGAAGCCCAGCTAAACCCTAACAAATCCATTAAAAACCCTCATAGAGAAAACCGGTATCGTTTTAACAAGTATAACTTTGATGAAAATTTCAAAAACATTGGCTGTCAGATAACTTGACTCTTATTTATAATAATCCGGCATATCACCGTGTATTAAGCTGGTATGACATCAAAATTAGTAACTCAATTTTAAAGGCAGCCCATTCATATTATCAATTATTTTAAGGCATTATTATTATTTTGCCCTTAATGAACACAGATTGTGTGTGAGCAACCAGTGTCCACCCAATCGCTTCATTTTAGAAAATACCAATTTTAAAATTGAAATTAAAAATACTTAGAGAAATAAATTTTTAAAACAAATGGTACCGCTGAATAGCTCAAAGATTCAGCTATCAGAATATGTAAATAGTTAAAAGATCGAAGCATAAATAATAGTTAAAAGTTTAAGTTCAAAAAGTAAACAACCTAATACAATCCTATGGGAAATCGGGAAAAAACTCCAATAATTTGACACTTTTTTAAAAATCAATTAAAAATTATTATATCACCCCAGAGAAACATGGGTGATGGCGGAGAAAAGCTAAAAGTTCGAATTATCGAGATCCGGTGTTAGGTTTTCAAAAAAGTTTGGAAAACGTGAAAATATAGCTATGTTAAAATATAAGAATGTGTCTCCAAAATCCCATGTTTCTCTATAGGAATAAGGGTTACTGCAAATTCTCAAAAAACCCCAAAAAGAACACTTTTTAAAAAGATCATTTAACATAGTAAATCTTAATATTTTGCAACATAACAGGTATCATTTTAAAGCTTATACTCTTATCTAAGAGCAAAATACAATATATTTTCATTTTAAACGTTTTTAGGTAGTTTTTAAGACAATAGAATTCCATTGTTTATCCCATGTTAAGTCTATGGGAAAAATGTTCAAAAAATTGCAGTTTTTGATGTAATGTACAAAGGGTTAAATCTAAACGATAACTTTGATTCAATGGTACTAAAATGATCTACGTGCTTTAATTAAGGTGAATGAAACATTAGTTATTAGTTTTCTGATAGATTTAGTTAATTTTGAAGGATCTGAAAAATGTCATTTTTTGAAAATGGCTCCAAAATTTAAAAAGTAATTTAAAGAAGTTATGTTAAAATTAATAGATAAAAATGACTTAGAGATACAAGATAGGACTTAAAAGAAAGCTTAGGAGTTAGTGAAGGTCAAATGAGCAATTAAAAACATTATAGGTAACTTAACATGGTCAAAATTGCAATGGAATCCCATTGTTTTCCCTATGTTATCTCTATGGGAGAAAAACATGAAAACATCACTTTTTAAAATGGATATTCAAGGGTTAAAACTTGGTGAAAACTTAATGAAAATGGTACCAAATTAAGATGGAACAGTGCAGTGTGACCCACCGGTGATGCACGCCGACCGATGCGACAGTCAAGCGTGACACACCGGTGATGCACGCCCCCTTATGGGACAGCAAGCGTGACCCACCGGTGATGCACGCCGGCGTGAACGTGTTAAAGTAATTTTCAGCACCTTATCTAATGGCAGTATTATCTGCGCTTAAATGTCGTGAAATAAACTGTAAGAAATGAGTGGTGTCGACAGCATTTGGAGTCCTGATTTAAGAGGGAATCCTGGCAACACTGATCTGGTTGGACGGTTTGAAGATTTTATTATTTTTTTTATTTATTTATTTTTTTTTAATTTTCATGCAATTTCCAGCACTTTTTCAAGTTCCAAGGAGATTTTTTTCAAATTAATAAAAGAAATCCAGTTTCAATATTATAACCCAATATACTCCTTTTCAATAAAATTTTAATAGTGAATTCGAACAGTGATTATTAAATTTTTCGCAATTTCTTTAATGTTACTTTTCGCCAAAAAGGATTGCTCTGTTTTTGTTAATTTGTACTGATATGAGGTATAACTCTTCCAATCTTCTTTTCATTATTCCTATATGGAGAAAACTATTGGAAATCCTTCGAAAGACATGAAATAACATTTTCGTTAATTATTAAAGAAAATATGGGGATTGAAAATTTTCCTGAAGCAGTAAGAAGAACCCGGGTCAAAGTGTTCTTCATAGATTTCTGAGTTTAAAAACATGCTTATTTTTTTATCATATATTTTTTTTGGAGGTGACAAATTTTAGCAAGCTACATAGAAATTTTTGGGCAAAAAAAAAAACGTGTTTTACGGAAAATGCTGTAACTGCTTTATTTTTCTACCTATCAAGATGAATCAAAAACAAAATGTTCAACATAAAGTTTTCAACATTTTATGTAATTATAAAATTGTCATTTGACTTAAGGATCTAGGTCAAAAATATGCTTAAAAACCGGAGAAAAAAAAAGGTCAATCACCACATTTCGCTGCCATTATTCTTTATGAAGGAGATCAGACTCACTTTAAATATTTTTTTTTTCTTACACAGACCTGTTAAAGGACTCTTATTTTTACAAATTTCAATCCTGAAAACATTTTCCTTTTTTTTTTTTTTTTTTTTTTTTTTTTTTGTACAGCTCATCTAAAACTGTGTTAAATCTGTTTTTGGCAATTTTCACTACTTAACATCTCAAAAGGGACTGACTAAAAAATTCTGAAAACGTAGGATAATAAACATCTTTATAATATAAATTTAAACTGTAAGCTTTATGTTAGAGACTTGACTGGTTTTTGAATAACAATTCACTAAAAATGCATCGCTCCTCCCTCATTTTCCTTTCTGTTTTGTTCCGGATACATACAGCATTACAGGTACTGTTTGCTTAGGTACGTTCAAATTGATTATAAAAACACATTTTACGCATTATTGCTTAGCTAAATACGGCACTGACACCTTTTTAAATCTTTCTTGAAGGGGGGGGGGGGACTTCTAATTTTATCGTGCGCAGCTAAGGAGCACCTGATACAGTTTTATTCTGAGATGTTTTTGAATTTAGTCTAAGTACTCGCTAAGAGGTTACTTCACTTACGCGAAAGCGAAAACACGTTTGATGCGTGAAATTTTATAAAATATCTCGTAAAAGCAAGGGGCAGTGGAGTAAGCTAACGCGATATTTTATACTTTTTCATTAGCGAGCGGATGCTTTCGCTTTCGCGTAAGTGAAGTAACCTCTTAGCAAGTATTTAGGCTAATTTAAATAACATCTCAGAATTAAACTGTATCAGGTCCTCCTCAACTGTGCACAATAAAATCTCCCCCCCCCCCTTTCAAGAAAGTTTTGAAAAGGTGTCACTGCCCTATTTCACTGAGCAATAATACGTAAAATGTGTTTTTATAGTCAATTTGAAAGTACCTAAGCAAAAAGTACCTGTAATGCTACGTACCTGGAACAAAACAAAAGGGAAAATGAGGGGGGAGGGGTGCATTTTTAGTGAACTATTATTCAAAAACCAGTCAAGTCTCAAACATAAAGTTTGCAATTTAACTTTATATTACAAAGATGTTTATTATTCTATGTTTTCAGAATTTTTTAGTTAGTCCCTTTTGAGATATTATGTAACGAAAATTGCCAAAAACAGACTTAACACAGTTTTTGATGAGCTGTACAAAAAAAAGAAAAGGTTTTCACGATTGAAATTTGCAAAAATAAGTAGTCCTATAGCAGGTCTGTGAAAGAAAAAAATAGTTAAGGTGAGTCCGATCTCCTTCAAAAAAATAATGGCAGAGAAATGTGGTTTTTGACCTTTTTTTTCTCCGGTTTTTAAGCATGTTTTCAGCCTAGATCCTTAAGTCTAATGAAACTTTTATATTACGTAAAATATTGGAAATTTCATGGTAAACATTTTGGTTTTTAATTCATCTTGATAGGTAGAAAAATAAAGCAGTTACAGCGTTTCCCGTAAAACACGTTTTTCGCCCAAAAATGGCTATGTAGCTTGCTAAAATTGGCCCCTTTCAAAAAATATATGAACAGAAAAAAATTTTAACCATGTTTTTTAACTCAGAAAACAATGACTAATACTTGGTTAAAAGATTAGAAAAATTAAAAAAGTCGAGCGACACCACCTTGGTGATTTGGACTGGATTGACCCACCCGCTAGTAATTTTTGCTATTTGCCTGATTAAATCAAAATTGGAAGAATGCCAAATTAAATAGGTTATTACATCAGCGTTACGTAGAGGACGATGTTTAAAATTTTAATACAATCAAAGTATTCAAATTATTCATGTAAATATAAGAGATGATGCATTCGGCTACTCTTGTTGAACTCGATTTCGCGTATGGTAAATGAATGTAAGTAATTTATAAAAGTTTTCTGTGGCAGAGGTATAAAAATCTAGGCACCAGCGGGCAGTCTCGCACCAGTGTATTTTATTCGTTATTTTTCGTCTAATATTTTGTCTAATTTTTTTGTAAGAATGCGAATAAAATTCAGCGGTGAGAGACTGCCCGCTGTCGCCTAGATTTTTACACCCCTGTTCTTTGTCTTATTTAATCTTATAAAAATATAGCGGAAGAAAACTTTAACAAATTTTTAATATTGACATTGAAGGGACCGTACAAACACTGAAAACAATCCGCCTGCGACAGCCGCCATTTATGCGTCAGCGCTCAGGCCTAGTAGTCAGTGGGCGGTGGGCTGGAATTATAATGTGTCAGCTGGTTTACCGCCAATAGTCCAAGAGCTGTTAAACATTTTAGGGAAGGTATTTGAGGCACCCTGAAAATTTGTGCAACACTTCTTTTGTAATAGCTGAATACAAAATCGAATGTCTGACTGAAGGATCGTGGCCCAAAAACTGTGCCAGACACGTGTCAAGTGCCATTTTTTGACTACCCAAAAAAGGTATTTGAGGCACGCTGAGAATGAGACAAAATAATATTTATACTTAGAAAAAAATATTTTGAAAACGACAGACACTTTAGTCGCCCCCAAAACTGTGCCAGACACGTGTCAAGTGCCATTTTTTCACTACCGAAAAAAGGTATTTGAGGCACGCTGAGATTGAGACAGAATAATATTTATACTTAGAAAAAAAATATTTTGAAAATAACAGACACTTTAGTCGGCCCAAAATCTGCGCCAGGCACATGTCAAGTGCCATTTTTGGCACACGTGCCTTTTTTGGAAAAATGGCACTTGACACGTGTCTGGTGATTTTGGGCCGACTAAAGTGTCTGTCATTTTCAAAATATTTTTTTCTAAGTATAAATATTATTCTGTCTCAATCTCAGCGTGCCTCAAATACCTTTTTTGGGTAGTCAAAAAATGGCACTTGACACGTGTCTGGCACAGTTTTTTTTATAGAATATTGAAATTAAAACCACAAATTTCAAACATGTTCGATATAATTTTTGCATCTTTATAAAATCTTCTAAATAAATAAATATAAAATATAAATAAATAAATATTCATGTGGAATATATAAATACATTTACCTGGACTTTCACAATTCATAATTAAATACTGGATGTATTTACGAAGCAGCATTTATAAGATATAAACTAAAACAGCGCAATATTTTCTAAGAAGACATATATCATTTTAAAATTTAGAACATTAAAAAGTAACATAGAACTTCAGAAACAGGCGCAGACAATATTAAAAAAAAATTATGGGTCAGATATGTAAATTGGAACTTTTTTTATGTTCGCAGACGAAACATTCTGACAATAATCTCAATTTATCAATCGTAGAATACTTTTCAAATCGAAAGGGAAATGCAAAAATTGTCATTTACAGGAAAATACAGTTGTGTGTTTGAATGGAATTCTTCTAAAATCGTAGTTTTTCGCAGCTAAAGTTTTCAAAATTATTCACTACATATCTTGAACTGTCATTTAGATTTAAAAAGATCATCCCGATCGACCCCGATGTATAACAAATGTTTTATAGAATATTAAAATTAACAACAAATATTAAAAAAATATACGCAGTGGTGGAAAATTGGCGCAGAGGAGGAGCCTATTGACACCACTAAATTTTAGAAGTATTTTTCGGCTTATCTAATGACATAATTTCTGCGTTTTTATTAAGCTGAAGAATACTATAAAATGTTTGTGGTGTCAATAGGCTCCTCCTCTGCGCCAATTTTCCACCACTGTATACGGCACATTTTATGTCGTTTTATCATATCTGTTAAATTAACAAATATAAATATATTCATGTGAAACGTAAACATATATACATGCTTTCAGAATCCAGAACTATATGGTATTAGCAAAAGTTTATGTGGAAAAAATCAGAGTGAAATAAACAGGCACAAAATGGAACTTTAAAGAACTAATAAAAAACTTACTGCTACAAACAAGTTTGACCTTCCCTGGTACCAATTTTCTCGCACAACAGAAAAAAATTATAAATGTACGGTGAACCCCCATCTATTTATCTTCATAATTAGCTACATTTTTCTCTCCTCAACTGCGTTTCGAAAAATTGACTTTTGGCCGGCTAAATTGGAAAATTACTCCACTGTGCGCCGGGTCTTACTACAGCCGAAGTAAACTGTCAAAAGTAAAAATAAAGTAGTTTTTCGCCACAATTATGACTGAAATTAATAAGCGTTTAACACGTTCACGCCGGCTCCGATATTCATGGTTTTCGCTGTGAGACGGCTCTCGAATTCATGTTTAGTTTCATCTGGCGGCGCAGATGTTCATGATTTTCGCTGTGAGACGACACTCGAAATCATGCTTCGCTTGATCTGGCAGTGCAGTACTATTGCTTATTCAGACACTGTATTTGATGACCCCACTCTCATTTTTATTGAATTGAAGTCGAATATAACCATGGGAGTTGATTGCAAAAGTCTGAAAGTTCATAAAGGGTAAGAAAATTACTTGGAGGCAGGATTTTATTGACGACACTTAAGACAGCACAATCTCCAGATATCACACACTAGTCTAAAGGTGGTAATTAAAAGAAAGAAAGATTGCTTTAAATTATTTTATACAAACAGCTCCATTAACTCTTTTATACTTTGAATACACGGTAAACATACGGACTGCATTTTCTTAATCCTTAAATGCATGATTTTTATTTTGTTTAAGAAAAATATGTATGATTCTAAGAAAGGTTTATTACACAGGAAAAATAATGAAAAAAATCAGAGATATATTTTTTTGAATAGTAAGTTAGCTTTTTTCTATGTTGCACGTCTGCAACGCAAGCAAAACCTACTGTTATAAATTAAATAGTGCAAAATTAGTAATTATTTTTAATAAGTATGAATCCTGGTAACTTATTTTATATGAAGTTTATTTTGAAAAATTTAACTATTAAATGCATTAATTATTCTTTTAAAATTATTGTTTTTTTTTTGTTTTTTTTTTTGCTTATATTAAGGATTAGACACCAGAAATTTTAAGAAATATTTGTAACTTTATTTAGTAGCATATTTTTGTAATTTTTACAGAATTTATATTTCGATATAAATATAGTGGTGGCTAAAAGTTAAATAAAAAGTGATGCATATTTTCTTCACTATGCATTTAAGGGCTGAAGAAAAACCATTAGAAAGAAAAAAAATGCTCTAATCGCGACATTCGGCGAACGACTTAAAAGTTTTTAACTCACCTGCTACCTTTGCATAAATTTCTCGAACTCACAAAACAGGAGTTGGGAAAGATCTTAGAAAAATTAAAGAAAATGCGTATGATTGGCTGATCATCGATCACATAATGACGTCAAACTAGTAACGACGTATTGTAACCGTTGTAAGGTCCAGTCAGCACTCTGCTTAGAGTGCTTTAAAAAATTCCATCGAAATAAATAAACAAATCATGTTAAATTTTTAATATTGACCTGTTTTTACTGCTGAACTTTCGAATATTCAAGTTTGACCCACATGTAGAGCACGCTGATTGATGGGAAAGTCGAGCGTGACACACCGGGGATGTACATCGGCGTGAAAATGTTAAATAAAGAGAAAATTTCTATTCAAATTTACTGTTGGAAATTTGTTCAGGGAATAATAAATCACTGTAAAACAGGTTGCCGTTAAAGCTTCACCATTTTGAGCATATGCCAGTTCTTATTTATTCAAAGTTTGATGCAAAATATAGAGATTTTAATCTACCGTCTCCAGGATTAACTTTTACGTACCTATAAGAGGAGCAGTACCATCCCGAGATTCGAAAACCGCTGCAACTTCCGAACATGTTGGTTCATTGGGACGGCGGAGATCTGATAAAGAGGTTCATGACAAAAGAGTATAACATAACTTAGTGGTACTCAGTTTTGTTTTAAACTCAATTCACATTCCCCATGTATTTTTGACAAGTAGTTTTATAGTACTTTAGATAAGGACTACATTTAGTTAACACTAGCACCGCCATAGCAGTCATTTTAACCGGTACCAAATAAAAATATTTCGATTAGCGCCAGAAATTTCTTTCTAAAATAAGTTAAATATGTACCACAGAGGTATAAGTTAACTAAATAACTTGAATATTTTTAAAGAAAAATTCTGGTGTAAAATATTTTTATAACACTTGAGTAAAATTCCCGGCGTTTCTAGTCTTAAATGTATTATGTCTAAAAGAAAATTTTGTCGTTTAATGTTCTTTCACGCCTACTTTTTTAAATTCTGATTTGTTCATTGGCACCACTATTTTGAAATGTTAAAATTCCCATTGGTTTCACCTTAATGTGAAGTGTGAAAACTAAGGGAATTTTACCATTTCAAAAAAGTATTGCTAATGAAGAAAACAGTATTTTGAAAAAGTAGGCGTGAAAGAACATTAAACGACAGAATATTGTGGTAAACTTAATAGATATGTTACATTTGGAATGTGAATGTCCACTTTTAATGGGACTGTCTTTAACCTTTTGAAATCGACGATAACCAGGAGGTAATTTTATAATTCCACCGAATGACACAAAGGCTAATGGATTATTATATTCTCTACAATGTTTAGCATGTCATTGTTTACTGGGAATAAAACTTTTATTTCACCAACATTACAAATTATAGGGAGTTTGAAGTATTTTTAAAAATTTCATAAGATAAACTAGCTGAATTCTTTTAAGCTGAAAAATTCAATCCATTACAATAACCTAATTTATTGAGAAAACCACTTATGTTGACGGAGATGAATTGAAAATGTGTTCGAAAATAGCACTGAGATACTAACTTTAGATGGCTTGAACTATGGCTCTTCCTTCATCCTCTTAGCAAAATACTATTTATTTTTCTGTTGCATTTTTTGTTTATTGTCTGCTTTGGAAAAACAACTTGTAGGGACCATTATGCCCAATTCCCATATGCCATAAATTAAATTGTATTTTGTGTCAAGCATTTACACCCTACTCTTAAGCACTACCATCATCAAAGAAAGAAATATTGTTAAAAATATTAAAAACTCTGGTTTCCGCAATTGATAGTAAAGGACGCCGCACGTACCGGTTTACCACATAACACTAATGTAATCCTTTTTGTCTGTAATCGAAACACCGTAAGATATATCACTGATAATGAAAGACTTATATGAACTGCAGTTATCAGAAACATGTTTCACATTTTTATTATGAACGCGCGAGAACTTTTTTCGGTATCAAACAAACGAAACGACAGCAAACAGTTATCACCCGGTACAGTTTTGCGAACGTTATGAAATGTTATCCTCTTAGATTCAAAAGAACTCTTTAAACCAATGAACTTAACCTGGTCTAACCAATGGTGTAGCCAGGGTGTGGGGGGGGGGGGTGCAAATGCACTTTATACCACTAGTATTCTAAAGTTTTCTTCGTCTTGGTGAATAGCAGAAAATTCTCCGATCTGATGCTTCAAAGGAAACTCTACAAAATTAGTGGTGTTCACCACTAATATAGTTCATCTTGACCTCCAGCCTGGCAACGCCACTAGGACTAACTAAATCAAAAGAAAAATTCGAAATAAACTTGTTAAATACACAAAATAAACGCTACGAAGGACACTCAAAAAATCAGAATACATAAAGATATGAAGTACACGAAAAAATTAGAATAAATAAAAATAAAGTGAACAAAATGCCTAATTTGTGTAATCTAAATTTATGAAATCAGCATTTAACCGGCAATATGAATTAATCTTAAGAATCCTAAGCGTTGTATTACGACAAAAAATTAAATTAAAATGATTATTGCGAACGCTTTTGCCGAACAGGTTAGAATTTTGCACTCCATTTAGCAACGGAAGAGCAACCAAAAAAGCTCATTGCGGATACTCAGATCAACCGAAATTGGTTTTAACAGTTTAGCTTTGAGTGATATACAGAGTGATTCTAAATTCATGGTACAGACTTTAAGCGTTGGTACAGGACACTGTAACAATCATTTATTGTAAGGGAATGTATGGGCGCAAGTGACGCGTTGAAGTAGAAACACCAGGGGGTCAATTTGGCCCTTTTTTATTTCAAAAGTTCTCATTCATACCAGAAAATTTCTATACTATTATTTTCTTTATTTAAGACAGACATTTCAAGATTACAGAAAGAAAAAATTCTTCTTTGAAAATTTCCGGTATGAAATCGAAACTTTTGAATGCCTCCCCCCCCCCCGAAAAACTGGCAAATCTGTCAAACACAGGAAATACATGAAAAGAAATAGAAATGGTGTTTCTTTTTAATTCTAAAATTTAGGAATTCCGGAAATTTTCAATGAAGAAATTTCTCTTTGTGTAATCATGAAATGTCTGTCTTAAAGAGAAGAATAGTATAGGAATTTTATGTATGAATAAGAAATTTTGAAATAAAAATACACTATAAAAACTATACTATACAATGCATGATTGTTACAGTGTCCTGTACGAACCCTTAAAGTTTGTGCCATGAATTTAGATTCACTCTGCATAGATAAACGAATAGATATATTAACGAAGCGTTATATATATATCTCTATTCTAAAAAAAAGTAACTACCGCTGTCACCACCGCCGGTTTTGAATTTTTTGTGACAGGAGGTCTTTCTTCGTTAATATTAAGAAAAATAATGCATACAAAAATATGAAAATCGGTAGTATGATACAGAAATGTTTGATAAACACGCTGAGGCAGACAGTTTTCAAATCGAAGAATTATTTTAAGAGATATTTAATGCTAAAGTTGGACAAAATCGTTCCACTAAAAAAGTTTTATAGGAGCAAAAACTATTCATAGGAATTTAATCATTTTAGATCATTTTATACGTTTGAAGTTCCCGGTGTGCAGACTGTTTTTCTTTTTTTAATTTGGCTAATTTTTTGAGGTTTTATTTCTATTTTAAATTCAAATTTTCAGCATTTCTAGAGATATTTTTTACAGATTTTAGAAAGTGATATTAATTTAAACTGTTGCCAACTGTATAAACAGTGGAAACAATAATGTTTGCTTCAAAAAAAAAATATTTATACTTGTAAATAAATTAAAAATTTATTTACACGAGACTATTATAAACAGAAAAAAACATTTGGAATTAGAAGTAAATAATTATGTACAAAAAGCAGGAACTTATTAAAAATTACGTCATAAAAACTATAATTACACGTGAATTTTAAGAGAGAAAGGAATTTGTAAAATAATAAATTTATTAACATGCGTTAGAAGTCTTAAATAGGAGAAATTACGTCATATTTACGTCACATTACAGTTATTACATAAAATGAATACAAAATAATATTGCAAAAAGGTTTAAATTCAGAAATTGCGCTAGACATTTATTTGATATTTTGAGCGGATACTTTTCAACTATTTTTGTTAGGAAAGCGCAAATAATATTTCATTTCTAACACAAGCATTTTCACGTGAATATTAAAAAGAGAAAGAATAGTTTGGTCAAAATTACGTCATATTAAAAACGATTAATTTAAAAAGTCTTATTTAAAAGAACTTTCTTTTCGCTTTGTTAAAAAATACCGGGAGACAAAGACTGTTTACTTAATTCCTTTTATATAAGCTTATTTTGAAATGTTGTTACACGTGTCTACGTCAAAGACGAAAACAGCGATTGACATATGTATTTTTGGTACTACTTAGTTATCCCGTTGACCAAAAATCTATCATTCGCCAAACTTTAAGATTAAATGCCAATAATGGTTGATCGTAAATGTCACATTAACTTGACTTTAAGCAAGTTACACGTGTCTACGTCATCAAGTTATTTTTATTTCGGCGTTTTATTTGTATTTTTATTAATGTTGCACTAATGTATTTGTTTTTTCGTTATTTAAAATAAAAATTATGTAAATTTATATAATTGGCGAGTGCTTTGGCGATTTATATAATTTGGCGAAATTGGTCGACGGGTTCATCAAGTAGTACCGCAGCGGATTTGGCCTTAAAATTCCACATTCAAAGAGAAATGAATACAAATCCGTTTATAGGGAGATCGCCACTGTTTTTTAAATTATAATTCAATCTTCCGAAATCTTTTTAAAGCCGATCAAATTAGCGTACTTTTAGAGTCTGCGGTGTCTGAACGGGGGTTGACGAGCGTAGATCGTAGGGGGCAGAGCTCCCTAGTATATATATATATATATATATATATAACGAAGTGACGAAATTTGAATATTTTTAAAGAAATCAACTATATGATAAAAATAATACTTTTCACAAGTTGCCTAAGAGAGAATTACAAAATTGTGTACTGTGGTTTTTCACAGTTTTGAAAGATACATTTCGTCTTTTTATTATAAATGCAGACGTGATAGGTAATACCGAAAAATTTTTAATTAACTTAACCCTTAAATGCATAGAGTAACTTAGGTGTTACATTTTTTTTTTTTTTTTTGCCATTTGGCGCATTCTGTTGGTATTTTGGTAAACTATTATGTGTTACTTATGTGTGATAACATGCATTTAAGATCATGGTCTGTTTTTGTTCTGATTTCTTATAACGGGGAGATTTTAACATCTTTTATTGATACAGCTTGCAATGTGCTCGACTGGCGTTTTTTGTCTATCTTTATAAGGTAGTAATTAGTAATTCTGCAAATGATTAAAAGCGTTATAAAAATTACAATATCGTTGAATAGTTATTATTGTGGAGTGTAAAGACTTTAAAGTAAGTATATAATTTAAAAAATGCATAGCGGAACTCAGGAGTTACACTTCATTTCTTTTTGCCATTTGGCGCATTCTATTGCTATTTTGGTAAACTATTATGTGCTACTTACGTGTGATAACATGCATTTAATGTCGTGAAGTCTGTTTTTGTTCTGATTTGTTTCAACGGGAAGATTTTAACTTCTTTTGTTGATACTGCTGGCAATCTGCTCGATTGGAATTTTGTGTCTATCTTTATTAGGTAGTACCGTAATATCCCGCGTATCCGCCGCGGATTAGTTAATTATCTTTTAAACAGGAAATTTTATTGAACAAAAGAAGTCAAGTAAGTGCTAAGCAGAAGCAAGTCGCATTTTATTTTAAATTAATTCTGGTAGGAAATCTGAGGTGCGGCGGATACACGCGAAATTACGGTAATTAGTAATTCAGCAAACTATTAAAAGTGATATAAAATTTATTATATCGTTGAATAGTTATTATTGTGAAGTGCAAAAACTATGTAAGTATATAATTTAAAATTATCGTTTTTTGAGCAATTTGTGTTATGTAACTCAGTAGTGACATTATGACAGTATGTCCAACAAAAACATAATAATTTTTTCACTATTGCTCTAGTGGATAATTAACAAAAATAGACTCAAATATGTTTTCCAAATAAACTAAATAAAACACGCAAAAAATGTTAAAGTGTCTACTATAAAAATTTCTCGAATAATGTGCTGTTTGTCTGATTAACAAATTTTAATAAAAATTGTTTAATTACTATGACATATATAAACAATAGGCGTACTTTTAAACTGAGCCAAAAAGTTCTCGTGCTACTAAAACTGTGTAAACTAGTGCGAAAAACGAAACTGCTTAATAATTCAAACTAATTTCAAAAGATTTTATATTAAACCACTTCAGTCTGTCTTCAGATGTCTTAATTAAGAAGATTAATGCTATTTCCCAAGCTTTTAATTCAGTTTCTCTACGAGTTTACACATTTCGTGACAGCAACAGAGAGTGATTAACTTCATGAAAATTTCTCTTAAGAGCTCTGTTCACTTCAACAGATAAACAGCACGGAAAATTTATTCTATTCGTAAAAACCGTTTTTATAGCCCTATGATGAATTTTTAAACTGCAATGGTTTTCTTTATGAGAGTAATAAAGGGACGAGATTGGATGACGGTATGTTTAATTACCGTTTGTCATACCAATCTTGTTAATTAACACTAGAACGCTCGGAAGGAGTCGATCCGACTCCGATCATATGATTAAATGTCAACTGGAACCAGAAATTCTTTCATAAAATAAGTTAAATTTAAACCACGCAGATTTACGTTAAATAAATAAGTCAAATAATTTTAAATAAAAATTCTGCAGTCAAATATTTTTATGAAACTTCAGTAAAATTTCCGGGCGTTCTAGTGTTAACATACAGGTCCAATTTTTAGAAAGTAATTAATAGAAATTTAAAAATGTAACTTTTAAACTGTACTACAGACATACATTAATGTATCTTACTACCAAAACATTAAATATGCAATCCTTTTTTTATAATTATGTGGCATTTCATTCTTTTAATGTACTTTTTTACTATCCATGTTACAATCTTTTTACGTAATTATCCATCTTATTACTTTCCTAAAATTAGTTCTCGAATTACCAGTCCAAAAAAAAAAATTATCTAAATTACGCAAATTTTCCTGGACTTTAATAGAAATTAACGAATTTAATCTGCAATTGTGTCATTGTGGATACGATATAACAGGCGACAAATTTTTAACTCTATTTTACACCCCTTTTACAAAACAAAAATCTTTCACATCCGCTATCACAACATTTGCAAATATACTACAAAATGTATTTTTTTTAATAGTGGTACTAATAGAATATATAAATAGTCGCCTATTGCAGCCCTGTTGTGTCCCCGTATCATATGTCAAAAGTTTAAAATAACTTTAACTTCATTTTCATGCGCCCCAACAGGGTTCAAACATCATGAAATCTGACAAAATTTGGCTTATTTCAGATTTACTTGAAGATACTGTTACATAATAAAAATCAAGATATGCACAAAGCTTTGAAAGATTTATTAATTTCGACTACAATATTATATAATATATGTTACTTTTAAATGTTTACATTTAACTCCTCAGTTTTAATAAGCACCAAATAATTGCAATAGTCGACAGTAATACGAGTTTTTAAACACATTCAGTTTGTAATTTGCAATCGCATTCTGTATCGAAACTCGTCATCCTGGTACGTGACTCAATTTTAGTCCGAATGTATTCTTCCTGGCTTTCATATCTACATACTTCTTCCGAGGTCTCTGTTACAAATTTATCAGTTCTCTTAGTTACTTGTGTGTGACATGACAATTTCAACAGGCTTTAAAGAGTTTCAGTGCTTGCACCTAGTGAACCATTCTTGAACCTTTCAATTTCTTCTATCTCCAATATCATAGTGATTGGAGTCTCCATTCGTTTTTTCAATCTCTCTCAAAGCTTCAATTTCCATCAATTAAATTGACACAGTCTGTTGCTGCAAAATTTATTTTTGAAACCCTAAACTTCCTTTCATTCCTGTTTTGTAGCTGTCTTCGTTGCTGGGTTTCGTCACTTGCTGTTTGTATGCGAGTTCCTAATGTGCTTCCTATAATCTGTTAACACAGCAAGTAGTTTTCCTCATGAGCGAAAGAGTTGTTTCTCTGGATCAGAACGTCAGTAATATCCTGCAAATCTGGCTCTACATACCTGGAATTATTTATTAAAGCCTATAAATGCCTACTTCCATCTGAAAAACGTGTTTTTATTGCTATCAGAACCAAACAGGTACATAGACATTCATCACATACTCGCACAGGATTCAAAAGTTCTTTGTGGGATTCTCACTTGCAATATAGAGACGCAGAAGTCTTATAGCTGTGTTTAACCATATTGGGTGATTTAGTGGTGCTAGTTTCTGCAATAGAAAATCTGGAGTACTTTCACCTTCTCAAACAATGCACCACGCTTCGTGAAGCATTCTTTGGGCGCTACTTAGCTCTGAAAAGTCAACAGCTAGAATTTCATTTCCCTTTACTGGGATAAATATTCCTTTATGATAATGTTTAACATGTTTTAACCCTTTCCGACGCAGTGGTGTCACATCGAGACCAACTAATTTTAATTCCAAACTTACAAAGGGCACCAAGAATATTTTAATAAAAAAAAATTTTGCAATGAAAGTTTAAAGCAACGAGTTTTTAATTTCTAAAAAAGTCTTTTGTAAATTTCGGTGTCTGTCAGTCATTTCATCATTTTAAAAACAGAATTTTTCTGTGCCGGAAAGGGTTAAACGATTTCCCAATAGGTCATGAATATGAGCTTGGCCCAGAAGTCTCTCCATCCAGATGTTGAACTAAATGATGAAGTGGCAGCTCATTTATATGTAACATACAAATAAGCTACTGATGAGGACGTTCCAAACTAACTTCCATAAATATTTTAACTGCATTATCCACACAGGTATTTACGTTATAGTCATCACATCCTATCGCCACCAGATCATTTGTCACTATTTCTTTTCTGTTCAAATGTTTCACAATTTTCTCTTTGATGTTAGAACCCATACCATTAGCAGGTGAATTATGTTCAATATAAATAGAAACTTGCTCTTGTAACTGTGATACCTGTTCTTTTTTCTTACGATGTTTTGGAATTTTTTTCATACTTTTTCTTGAACAAACTTATTGTCCTAACAGCCAAAAAAAAAAAAAGCAATGCAGTTAATCGAAAATTCTACTGTGATGATGATATATCCTGCCTTAACATCTCTCGTTTCCGTCTTACTTTTTTCCTTCCAACTACCTTAGAATTATCAGCCTCTTGGATGGTGTCAATGCCAGCAGCGAAGATAGCTACAAAACAGAAATGTAAGGGAGTTGAATGTTCCAAAAATAAATTTTGCAGCAGCAGTCTATGTCAATATAATTGATGAATCAAATATTAGAGAGAGATGTGAAAGAATGAATGGAGACTCCGATTACCAGGAGATTGGAGATAGAAGAAACTGAAAAGTTCATGAATGATACACTAGGTGCAGGCACTGAAACACTTTCAAGCCTGTTTAAATTGCCATGTCATACACAAATAACTAAGAGAACTACAGTTAAATTTGAAACAGAGGCCTCGGAAGCAATATGTAGATATGTAAGTTTGGAAGGATACATTCGGAGTAAAATTGAGTCACGTTCCAGGATGAAGACGCGATTACAAAGTACAAAATGAAAGTGTTTAAAAACTCGTATTACTCTTACCCAGGGGTGTAAAAATCTAGGCACCAGCATGCAGTCTCTCACCATTAAATTTTATTAGTTTTCTTCGCTTAAATTTTATTAGCATTGTTACGAAAAATTTAGACGAAATATCAGACGAAAAATAACGAATAAAATTTAGTGGTGAGAGACTGCCCGCTGGTGACCAGATTTTTACATCCCTGCTCTTAGCCATTATAATTATTTGCTGCTTATTAAAACTGAGGAGTTAAATGTAAGCATGTAAAAGAAACATATATCATATTGTCGTCAAAATTAATAAACATTTCAAAGTCAAAAACTGTTGTAAGTTTTCGTAAAAACTCAAACAAATTTTACTTCACCCTTTCTTATCATATAAATAAAAACATACATTTATTTTACTTAAATAGGTGTCACAAATAAAAATAAAAATATGCTGGCATGTTTCGGTTCAACAGTAAAAACCGTATTCATAACACACACATAATCAATAGAAATGAATGACACTGGGTACCAAAAAAAAAAAAAAAAAAAAAAAAAAAAAACATAAAAAATGCAAACCCTGCGCCCTCTATGATCTCAAATAGTCTGCGCTACCGCGGCTCCCTCTACCAGACTCACTCTTTAAGTATTTATTAAGGAATTCCAACCATAAATGGTAATTTATGGAATGGAATAATTTATGGTAGGAATTCCTTAATAAATACTTAAAGAGTGAGTCTGGTAGAGGGAGCCGCGGTAGCGCAGGCTATTTCAGATCATAGAGGGCGCAGGGTTTGCATTTTTTATTTTATTTTATTTTATTTATTTATTTATTTATTTTTTTTTTTTTGGTTTTTAGATTATTTTTTTGGAACCCAGTGTCATTCATTTCTATTGATTATATGTGTGTTATGAATACGGTTTTTACTTTTGAACCGAAACATGTCAACATATTTTGATTTTTATTTGTGATACCTATTTAAGTAAAATAAATGTATGTTTTTATTTAAACATTTCAAAGATTTCTGTAAATCTTGATTTTTATTATGTAACAGTATCTTCAAGTAAATCTGAAATAAGGCAAATTTTGTCAGATTTCATAAAGTTTTAACCCTGTTGGGGCGCAAGAAGATGGTGTTGCAGGGATTTGGACCTTTTTACCTATGATAAGGGGATATAATAGCATAGCATACTCAATGGGCCAATAACAAATTAAATTTCTTAATTACTATTAAAATTCTGGAAAATAATGTAATTAAGCTAAAATTTGTGAATTTCGCGCTCCTTGTGGTGTATGAAGATGTCAACTCAGGGGGTTGACATTTCTTTTTACATAATAAGCAATACGACACGAAACAATCCCACACCTTGTCCATTTTGAATTCGAATTTTTTTTTCTACGTCCACCATATATAAGGCTTTGTTAGCTGAGAAACTCTTATTTACAGCGAATATCGCCCATAAGGCATAGCTGCCAACATCTTACGCTTTTCCAGACCACAAAAATTTTATAGTAAATTTTACCTTTTTAAATCGCCGTAATCTGCCGATTAAATACGGCAAAAATTTCTATTAAATATTTGTGGTCTGAAAAAGCGGAAGAGTTGGCAGCTATGCCATAAGGTATTCCAGCTGTTGTCGAAACCTGTCGTGGTAGTTTCTTCAAAGATCGAAGTACTAATGATTCTGTCTGAAACACTGAATTTACTGAAATGCTACGGATGTTGATAAGAAGTAGTGTTTTCAACTATTTTGTAAATTGTAATATTAAGCTATAATAGAACCACGGAATCTGTTAAATTTCTTATCATTAGGTAAAGCTTGTGTTTCAAGAGCAGATAATTGATTTAGGAATATTTTGACTGCACTAATTATTAGTGTAGGACTTGTATATTAACATATTGGAAAAGAGTCTTCTTACGTTTACTTAGAGCCACCCAAACTTTAACGTGTTTCTGAAATGCTCTTCCTCATTTAAATTGTTTTGCTGTTAATTTAGAATCATTATTTCATTTGAAGCTAACAGCGCTGAAATGTATATTACGATTAGCATCCGAACAAACTTTGAATCCTGGCCGTTGAACGTTGTTCCAAGAATTTTTTTTAGTGATTTTAGAAGATGCGAATAAATAACTATTGCACATAATTAAGAAAATATAATATATACACATCAGTGGAGTGGCGTCCGGTCATCGCTGGATGCGGCGATGACCAAGCAATATTTTAAAACTCTTAATAAGCTTTTAAAACTCTACGATCCAGTTTTAGCAGAACATTTGGAGTTCATTTATAAGTGAAGGTAAGATTTAAAGTTTCTGTTTTGAACATTCAACCATTGAATTTTAGAGTTAATAATTTTTCACCACAAACTTAAATAATTGCGATGACCACCGAAAATTTTCACGCCACGCCACTCATACACATGTCTCATAAAAACTATTTTCTATTATTGAAATGTTCATTAAGTAGCTATGTGTACCTATGTCGTAATAATATAGGTGAATTTTTATCACTAATCAATCGTGACGATTTTAGTAAACAATTGATGATTTGTGGAATTTCGCAAACCTCTTCTTTTCTCAGCCAGACTGATTAGGCGCCAGTGATCCCAGGTCACGTGGTCTGACTAGAGAATTAATATTAAAAAACATTTTTTCTTTCTTGTTCCTTTTTTAGTTGGTTTTGTGAATGTGAATCTTGAACGCAGCACATTAATAAGCTGCGTATAGGTTTTTTATAGTGGTCTTCTTTTAGAAGAAATGATGTTTAATTTTAAAAAAAGGGGAAATTTATTTCCGAATATTAAATTATGCTATTTTCGTGGCTTCTTTTATAGAAGAACATAATTGGTGAAATTTTAATATGATTAACTTGAATTCCCAGTGTGGAATATTTACATGTTTTTAAATAAATAGTATCCAAATGTTTTCATTGTAAATATTGTACATATTATAAGTGTAAATAGAATTAACAAAGTTTTTAATTATCCTGTGCTTGACTTGGATTTATACTGAAAACACCAGCGCTATTTTCTGTTGTGAAATATGTTTTATTATTTTAATATGATTTTACATGAATCGTGAAGTTTAGAATTATGCTCTCCCAACCTTGGATTTAAATTGTGATAACGTGAAATTTCGTGGAATATATATGAACATTCTTCTTCATGTTTTGGTGCCTCAACAACCGGGAAAAAAGGTAAGAAATACCTTTATTATTCTGCATGACTGTTGATTTCTTGAAAATATACATTTTTCATGATCATTTATTTTGAACATTGAATTTAAATTTAAACATGGATAAGCCTGATAAGCTTAAAAGTAAAAGAGCTACTGTTCGTGCAGCCATTACGAAATTAATCACAAAATGTGATACATTATTATCTGTTGATATTGATAAGACTGATTGCGATTCTTTAATGGAATCGTTAGAGCTCGTAAATGAAAAGGAAGCTCAACTAAAGGAGTTAGATTCCGAAATGGATGAGCTAATTCAGGAAAAAACTGAATATGAAAAAGAACTAAAATCGGTAGAAGAATATTCAGAAAAAATATCCAGTTTGAAATTTAAAATTAAGATGAGGCTTAAAAAATGTAAAATCGAAACTGAACCAAAAGTTGTACTAGAATCAAGTAACGGTTCAAAAATCGGAAGTAAACCAGTTTCGGCAGTGAAGCTTCCTAAACTTAACATAGAAAAATTTTCTGGTGATGCAAGCCAGTTCTTAGAATTTTTTAATTTATTTACTAGTGCGATAGATTCAAACGAATCGTTATCAAAAATTGAAAAATTCCAATACCTGAAATCTTTGTTGTCTGGACCTGCATATAATATTGTAGCTGGTTTTGAACTGACAGATCAAAATTATTCTACGTGTTTAAAATTGTTAGAAGAGAGGTATGGTAAGCGGGAAAATATCATAAACTGTTACATGAATAAAATTCTAAATCTTGAACCAGTGAAATCCACTAACAATGTTATTTCTTTAAGAAAGTTTTATGATAATATCGAAACTTGTATGAGAAATCTTGATACGTTAGGAGTGACATCAGGCTCCTACGGCCATTTATTACTACCAATATTATTAAGACTGTTACCCGAAAATTTGATACTAGATTTTCATCGAAAACGTGATCCCGATAAGGACTGTGAAGTCACCGATTTAATAAATTTTATTAAAACGGAATTAAGATGTCGTGAAGCTACTAATTTAGTAAATAATTCCCAAACCAAGGCTTATGAAAATCCTAAAACCAAATATGAAAATTCTTCAAGTAAATATCAAAATTTTCCGCAAAAGAAAAATATACCTTCAGCTGCTGCTTTAAATACATCTACAAAAGAGTTTTGCATATTTTGCAAGTCTTCTGATCATGTAGGACTAAATTGTTCGAAATTCACTGATGAACAAAAACGATATAAATTAAAGAAAGAAGGCCGCTGTTACAAATGCACAAATAAGTCACATTTATCTGTAAACTGTAGAACAAAAATTAACCCTTGTTCCAAATGTGGTAACACTACCCATAGTCCATTGTTTTGTTTTAAAGAAACAGCAAAAGAAAATCCTGAAAAAGAAATGAAAGGTGCAATTGTATCTATGATGTCGGAACAAAAATATAAACAAAATAAATCTACATTATTGCAGACTTGTACAGTTTCTGTGTCTGCTGGTAAGGAATGCTTGTTGGCTCGTGTTTTATGTGATAGTGGTTCAGAAAAATGCTTCGTGAAGAGATCGCTAGTACAAAAATTAAAATTGAAACCATTGCGAAGAGAAAATTTATTAGTTTATCCTTTTGGGCGGAGACGCCCTTATGAATCTTGTTATGAAGTTGTTGCTCTAGAATTATCCAGTGTTGTGCAACCTATTAACTCGATAAATATCGAAGCACTAGTGGTTGATAATATAACTGGAGCTTCTGTGAAAACTCTAGAACCAGAACTTCTAGAGATAATGAGAACAAGAGGCTTTAAGCCTGCTGATACAGGTCTTGAACAGGAAATAAATATTTTGCTAGGGTCTGACTTTTTGTGGAAAATATTAAAGGGAATCGAGGGAAAATTGACAAAAGAATTATACGTTGCAGAAACTATTTTCGGTCATACGGTGCAAGGGCAAATAGAGTCTAATAAAAAAGAAGTAGCTTGTTTGCGTGTTTCAGTTGAAAATATGAATACTCAGCTGAAAGCATTTTGGGATCTTGAATCAATTGGCATTGCTGAAAGCAATGAAAAGAACATTACCGATCATGAGGTAATAAAAGAATTTAAAGAAAATTTAAAATTCGTAAATGGGCGTTGTGAAGCAAAATTATTGTGGAAAGATTCTCGCGAATTACTTAGAAATAATCTTGAAGTAGCAAAGAAGCGGTTTTCTAGTTTAGAAAATAAATTCTTGAAAAACGATTCTTTAATTAAGGAATATAACTCCATTTTGCTAGAGCAGTTTAATGAGAGTGTGATAGAATTGTGCATCGAGAAACATTTTAATAATTCCTATTACATGCCCCATAGACCTGTTATCCGTGACGACAAAACTACAACAAAAATGCGCGTAGTCTATGATGCTTCTTCCAAATATGGTGATTCTCTATCGTTAAACGAATGTTTGTATCATGTCCCTAACTTGAATTCTAATGTTTTAGATGATGAAAACATTCCTGTTTCCAGTTTCGAACCCCCAAATACTTCCTTGAAAATTTTAGGATTGATCTGGAACAATACAGAAGATAAATTAGGACTAGAATTACGACCCTTGTTAGAAAAATTAAATAATGATTCTTCTACTAAACGGAATGTTTTGAAAATTGCAACTATGTTCCTTGATTCAGCCGGATTTATTGCCCCTTTTGTTTCTGGTGAACTAGAAAATGATTGGAAAAATTGGCTTTCAGAAATCCCTGATCTCGCTCACTTGAAAATTCCCTGGCAGTATTTTAGCAACCTGATCATGGAAAAGGAGCATCTCCAGTTGCATATTTTTCCTGGTGCTAACCCTAATGTGTATGTTCCTGAATTTCTTTCCTTGCCCGAAGATCAGTGCCCTAGCGTTAAAATTGTTGCTACACAATTACCTGATGTTTCTAAAGAGAAGTCTCAAAAATCAGCAACCATTTCTTGTGTTGTTCAAACAAATAAAGCTGATGAAATTCCTATTTTTAATCTTGAAAAATATAGCTCCCTAAAGAAATTGTATCGAGTAACTGCTTGGCTATTTAGATTTATTTCTAATATAAAATTAAAGATAGAGAAAAGAGATTTTTCAGAATTATCAGCTGAGAAAATTTTACATGTTGAAAATTTTTGGTTAAAGCTGGTGCAGGAAGAAAGTTTTCCTGAAGTTATAAGATCCATGAAATGTAACAACAGTATCCCTAAAGAATTGAATCTTCTACAGTTAATTCCTATGTTGTCAGATGAAGGTTTGCTATTCGTACGAGGACTGTTACAAAAGTCTGATTCCTCATTTTATGAAAAACATCCCTTTGTGATTCCTGCAAAACATAATTTGACTGAATTAATCGTGAAAGATGCACATGAAAAAGTTTTTCATTCAGGAGTGCCCAGTACATTAGTATCAACTCGTGAAAAAATTTGGATTTTAAGATCCAGACAATGCATAAAATCAGTCCTAAACAAATGTGCAATCTCCAAGAACTTTAGTGTTCGCCCTGGTCAACTAGTTATAGCAACTCTAAAGCATATCTTGTGTTTACCTGCAACCAAGGAATCCTTAGTGAAACGCTTCCGTTTGTGCGAGACTCTTCTGAATCATTTTTGGAAGCGCTTGAAAAATGAGTATCTTCTCAACTTACAATCTGCTCACTACACGGACCAGAATAAAACTTCTGACTTTGAAATATATGATGTGATTTTTATGCATATGAACATGTATCAAGAACTTTCTGGAAGTTAGGTATTTGTGGACAGAGATTTAAAAAAAAAATGAGGTCTTATGAACTGAAGGCAAATAATTCCATCATTAAAAGACCTATTGATTCTTGTGTATAATTTAGAAGTGAAAAAACTCTGAACTTTTTTATTAATAGAACTGAAAAAAAAACTGATATTATTAGAGACTCAAAAACTCTCATTTGACATTTGACTTTAAAAAAAAGAAAAAAAAATTGAACTCTTTTTGCTATTGACTTTAAAAAGATTTTTATTTTTTTTCACTAAAAATAAAAAAAAATGTTTCTTGTTTGATAATATTTATAATTTTTAGTTTAATTTTTTCTGTATTGAATATTCCAGAAAAAGTTGTATAGATTTAAATTGTTCTTTCTATTTTTAGTAGCAGAATCTTGTTCTCAAATCTTTTAAATTGTTTAATTATTTTATTGAAGTCCAGTATGTAAGTATATATTTTGATTTGTATTGTATTTATGTATAGTGTAACTGATAATTTTTTAGAATAATTTTATTTCTACTTTAATTATTTTGAATCCCCATTTTGATGAACCCTTGTTCATCGGGGGGGAGTTTGTGGAATTTCGCAAACCTCTTCTTTTCTCAGCCAGACTGATTAGGCGCCAGTGATCCCAGGTCACGTGGTCTGACTAGAGAATTAATATTAAAAAACATTTTTTCTTTCTTGTTCCTTTTTTAGTTGGTTTTGTGAATGTGAATCTTGAACGCAGCACATTAATAAGCTGCGTATAGGTTTTTTATCGTGGTCTTCTTTTAGAAGAAATGATGTTTAATTTTAAAAAAAAGGGGAAATTTATTTCCGAATATTAAATTATGCTATTTTCGTGGCTTCTTTTATAGAAGAACATAATTGGTGAAATTTTAATATGATTAACTTGAATTCCCAGTGTGGAATATTTACATGTTTTTAAAGAAATAGTATCCAAATGTTTTCATTGTAAATATTGTACATATTATAAGTGTAAATAGAATTAACAAAGTTTTTAATTATCCTGTGCTTGACTTGGATTTATACTGAAAACACCAGCGCTATTTTCTGTTGTGAAATATGTTTTATTATTTTAATATGATTTTACATGAATCGTGAAGTTTAGAATTATGCTCTCCCAACCTTGGATTTAAATTGTGATAACGTGAAATTTCGTGGAATATATATGAACATTCTTCTTCATGATTTAACCCCTTAATTCTCGCTCGCGTGATATTCACGTGCTATGTCTTTTATTCAGATTGTTTTATTCCCACCAGTTTTATAAAATAATGTAATTGGCTTTATCATGGTACCATTTTACCTGTCACTAAAAAAGGTGAATATTTCTTTTTCAAAAAAGTTGTGCCAATAAGCAATTTGAAATTTTAAATCGTAATTTAATGCGACCGTTAAGGGATTAAAAAAGGCCTTTCCAAGAGTACGTAATAAGACAATTAGATCAGTTTAACCCTATCAGATGCAAATTACTTCTGTTTCTGAAATGTTGAAATGATTAAATGACACCAGGTTTCTGAAAAATTTATTTTCAAAATGAGTAAAATTTTTCTGCACGTAAATTATAAATGTAAAATTTTATTTAACTTCTTAATTCTCTCTCCCGTGATATTCGAGGCCTATGTCTTTCATTCAGAATGTCTTATCCCATCAGCTTTATAAAATAATGTAATTGGCTTTATTATGGTATCATTTTACCTGTCACTAAAAAAGGTGAATATTTCTTTTTCAAAAAAGTGGTGCCAATAAGCAATTTGAAATTTTAAATCGTAATTTAATGCGACCATTAAGGGATTAAAAAAGGCCTTTCCAAGAGTACGTAATAAGACAATTAGAGCAGTTTAACCCTATCAGATGCAAAGTACTTCCGTTTCTAAAACGTTGAAATGATTAAATGACACCAGGTTTCTGAACAAATTTATTTCCAAAATGCGTAAAAGTTTTTCTGCACGTAAATTATAAATGTAAAATTTTATTTAACTTCTTAATTCTCTCTCCTGTGATATTTGCGGCCTGTGTCTTTCATTCAGAATGTCTTATTCCCATCAGTTTTATAAAATAATGTAATTGGCTTTATTATGGTATCATTTTACCTGTCACTAAAAAAGCTGAATATTTCTTTTTCAAAAAAGTGGTGCCAATAAGCTATTTGAATTTTTAAACCGTAATTTAATGCGACCGTTAAGGGGTTAAAAAAGCTTCTGGTGCCAAAGGGGTATTTTGGAATAAAAAGTAATTGGGATACATAATATCCCACGACCCTTCAAGGTGTTAAAGAAAAATGTCGAATAGGAACATTATAATTTTTTTATGTAGAAGATAAGTAGATTATTTTTTCCCAAAGAAAGTTGAAAATTATCATAAAATAACAATGTAACACATCCGGTTATTATGCAGCTAGTATTTAATAAAATCCGAAGCATACCCCTAATGTGACGAACTTATTATAACCGAAATCGCATTTATGTACAATGAATTTTTTGCTTATTGACTCATATTTAAAGAATCTTAAAGTTCTGTGATTCTAACTGATCACAAAGAATGAGTGAGCTAAAATTATGATTTAATTTACGAAACGTTAGTATTCTTTTAATAATCGATTTACACATCTCCCATGCATAACGCAAATGGGTTTTCATCAGAAAGTTAGTCATGCGAAAAGAAAATTGAAACGCCTAGTTAATGACTAGTAAAATAATTGATTCAGTGCCAGATATTAAACGTTCAACCACGTTTTTTTATCTGAAAATTCTTTCATTTTTATTATAAGACAGAACGGATTATTTCTGAAATTATAGCTATTAAATTACAGAGTTGTATGATTAAGTGTTATATCTCAACATGCATATTAATTAGTCAAGAATTGAAATAACAGATAACTGAAAAAAATGACACAGAAATAAAACTTTAAATTAAACGGCTTATAAATATGTAGAATAATAGTTGATATCGGTCCCACAGTTACGGATTTTAAATATGGATTTTCAAAATTTTCTTCCTCTTTATATCGGGGGTCTATATAAATCACTGCCTTATTTAATCATTGAATCTCTGCGATTCACCAAGTAGACTATTTCTTTAAAAAATTTCTCGTATTCGGCGGGCCACATTTTGACACCTTGCTTTATATAATTGCAGATTATACGGAGAAATCTACGGTTAGATAAAGAGATGAAATTAGAGAAAAAATAGTAATACTGAGAATTCGTAACCCCTTAGCAGGGGTGTCAAACTGCGGCTCCTCGCACAACACTAATATTTTAACGAAATAGTCGACTTCTTGAAGCGAAGACATTCGATGAATAGATAAAGGAATGGTAAATATAAAATTTGTGTGGTATCTAGCGAGCCACAGTTTGACACCCTTGCTTCAGGTGCGGTGCACATTGAGAAGCAAACGACACGCGCAGGAAAGCCTCCACGTCCCGCGATTTTATAGATCATTGAAATGACGGGAAGAACGCATATTGACTCACGCACAGTTTTTCTAACGCAGGTCCTGCTTGTCACTTGTACGTGGAACGCAGTTTCCAGTGCGAGTCTGTCACGTGATTAATTTTGCTTTCGTAGAACGAATTGTTTATTTCCAAGGAACTATATATAAAGAAAAAAAAAAAAAAAGGAGCTGACATATCCTTAAAATAGTGAAGCTTCAACTGTAACCGCTTTCGGATGGTTTAATTACCGCTGGATGAAACTTCCACCAGAAAATATAAATAGAAATTTTCTTCTTACTTAACCCCTTGAGGGGCATCGGCGTATATTATATACCACCTACGACTAATGAAGTTTTAAACCAGAAAAATTTTACTTTTCTAACTTTGGTGGAAAAAAGCTGTAAAATTGCTTTCACTTATTTAGGAACAGAGTTTATCAGAGATTCAGGTGGGAATTCAGCATTTCACACACGTAATTGCTTGCCCCTCACTTAGTAAGGGGTAACAAGCAATTTAGTAAGAGGTTAAACGCCTTACTTAATGAATAATTTCAGTCATAAATAATGCCAGAAACAGATATTCATTTTTACTGGTGGGACTTTACTTTTGCGGTAATCAGACCCCTCATTTCCACCATGTTGTGACAACCTAGACAACATTTTGTCAGTTTTATTGAAAAAGATTATAATGCCGGGCCAGATTAAAACCAGTAAAAACAAACAGAACATTTTACAGTATTTGTAAGTAAATATTTCCATGAATAAGGAGCTTAAACAAGACAAAGTTTTCTATTCAAATTTACTGGTGGGAAGTTTGTCCCGGCGGTAATCAGAAACTCTTGATCCGATTAAAAAAAAAGACAGACTTCATCTAGTGTTAACCTCCTCAGTTACTTCATTCGCAACTGGTAGACAGTACATTATATGTCTCATCCTCTTTATTCATAACTCATTTGTTATTTCAAAGCAAGATATTTGAAATAATACTATTAAAGATATCAAATTAGTGTGATTAATTATTTCGAATTACATAATTCATAATTAATAAGGTTAATTTTAATATTTTTTTATTATTTTGCTTTTGTATAAATGTCCTTTTTCGTGATAAATTATTGTAAATTAGAAAAGCTTTATATCAGGATATTTTAAACAATCCGGAATCTCTTAAATTTATTATTTTTAAGTTTTAAGTTTCGATCACACACACATCTTGGTCAATTTCATATGTTTAAATGGTATAATTGTACAGAATGTTTATGCATTTATATGTATATATTTCAATAATAAACATGATTTCACTCCTTTTTTATGTTTATTTCTGCAATTTACAAAACATTCTCCTATAATATAAAAATGACATTGAAAATCCAATTCTTTCTAAATATCATTGATTTTTTTTTATCAAAAATAAATAAATGCTGTACAAAATTAATCTTTTTAAGTGCGTAAATAATATTTTAAGCGAAAGGGAACTTTAAAAACTAGGTAAACTATTCAATCTGAATATAGGAATGCTAGTATTATTAATTGAATAATAGAACTTAAAGCACCATTCTAAACTTTTAACATCTTTTCTTTGACTCCATATTCTTTTCAAGGCAGAAGGTTTCCTGGAAATTGATTTTTGGAAATGTGCCGTTCAAAATCATTGGAATTTAAATGCATTTTTATTATTAAAGAAATTAAAATTTTGTTCAATGGAGGAATAACACTATTATATGCAAACTAGTAACATTCGTCAGTGGTGGAAAATTGGCGCAGAGGAGGAGCCTATTGACACCACTAAATTTTAGTAGAATTTTTCGTCTTATCTAATGACAGTTTTTATTAATATGAAGAATACCATAAAATATTAGTGGTGTCAATAGGCTCCTCCTCTGCGCCAATTTTCCACCACTGCATTCGTTTAAAAGCAAATTAAAACCGAATGATCATTTTATCCTGCATTAATTTTTGTATCAGAATCTCATTTTGAATTTAAATCTATCTACTGAATCAAGTTTAAATATTTGTAAATATACATGCCAAAATTTACTCAACAATGTAAACAAACGTTATGGAAAACTGATTTGCAATATGCGCTCACTCGCTGCCATCGAAAAACTCAAGGCCAGAGGACACGATTTCTGACGTCATCACTAATCTACCGACTACTCACTAGTGTTAGAATTTCCACCGGAAAATTTTGAATAGCAATTTTCTTTTATTTCATTTGTGGAATATTTATCCTCTTATAAAAGAATAATTAACTATTTAAACTTACTGGTGAGAATTTGGAATCCCAATAAAAAATCAGCCAGACGCGGCAACCCGGTGGCATTCCGCATCTGGCTGAATTTTTATTTAGGGATACCGAATTCTCTCCAGTAAGTTTAAATAGTTATTATTGTTTTCTAAGATGATAGATATTCCACAAATAAAATAAAAGAAAATCACTATTCAAAATTATCCGGTGTGAATTCCAACACTAGTGAGAAGTCGGTCGATTAGTGATGAGGTCACAACTCGTTCCTCTGGCCTCGAGCGTTTCGATGGCAGCGGCTCACCCTGCCTCGCACAGTTCTTTCTGAACCGTGTCACTATACCTGCGCGTGATAGCTGAGTCTTAATGTGCGCCTTGGCTTATAGATTTAATATTTGACAATATGCAGTGAAATACATTATTTTTTGAGACGAAAATTCTTTTAATTTTACACTAGGCTAGAAAAAAATGTTCTCAAATTATTACTCAGTGTCGGCGCATGCACGTGCCTGAAGTCCAATTGCCATTACATATTCGGAAAATTTTTCCTTGACATATTTCATTAACACTTAACCCTTTGAAGGGCGTCGTTTGCAGTCTGCAAACGGTTAATTTTAATGCCCAAAATTTCAAATGGCACCAGTAATTTGTTAGTACAAGTTCGATCTCATAATAAGCGTGAAAAAAAGCTTTTGATTATTTGCAAATAAATTTGTTCGTATCTTGCGGTGTGAATCAATTATTTGAACATAATCGGAGCAGAAAAGTCTTGCCCCTGAAAGGGTTAACCCTTAAGTGCGCGATTTTTATTTTGTTTCGAAAAAATTATATATGACTCTCTGAAAGGTTTATTACACAGGAAAACTAATGAAAAAGAAATCAGAGATACATTTTTCATATAATATGTCAATCTTTTCTTCTGTTGCAGATTTGCAATACAAGTAAAATCTACTGTCGTGTGGTTGTTTTACGCTAAAAAATACAAATTAGTAAATACCTTAATAAGTATGTCTCCAAATACCTTATTTTTTATATTTATTTATTTATAAAACTTATACATTAACCCTTTAATTCCCATAATATAATACGTTCTAGAAATTACTTAGTTCAGAGAATCTGACTTTACGCCAGAAAGTTTCAATGGTTAATTTCGCTTTATTTAAATAGGGAATGTCTGTTTTTTAATTAAAGCAAATATTGCTATTTTAATTTTCTGGTGTTAATTAGGTATATGCGAATAAAATTAATCTCTTATATTCAAAACTGTGTTGTTTCCATATATGCAAAGCTGCGCACTAAAGGGTTAAACGACCGGAAATTTGACCCAAGTTTTATAAAAATATTTTACACCAGAATTTTTATTTAAATCTGTTTAACATATTTATTTAACATTTTTCTTCATTGTTTCTTTTAAACTTATTTTACAAAGAAATTTCTGGTTCGAACCGAAATATATTCATATGATAGGGGTCAAAATGACCCCTCATGGTCTTTTTAGGGTTAAAATAATTTTGAAATTAAATAAGAGAAAAACAACTTTTCATTAAAAAAGTTGTTAACCCTTTGAGGATCAAAGAACTTGCATCGCTAAAATGTTGAAATGAGTGAGTGATACCGGAATTTACGAACAAATTTATTTGGAAATAAGAAAAGGAACGTATTATCTCATATATAATAAATCGATTTTTTTTTACCAAAATTCTTGTGACGATGTTGCTTTTGGGAATGAAAATGAAGTGGTTTCATAAACATACCATCGCTCCTGAAAGAGTCAATTCGACGTCAGACATGGGGGTTTGCCGTATTGATTTTAAATTATCGACATTATACTTGCAGAATTTGTATTGAATTAAATTAGAAGAAATTCGGTATGTTTGTCCACGGACTTTATTTCATTTTTTAAATGTTTATCCCATCAAAAAATGGGTTTTCTATTTCTAGTCATAATCTTCTACGCTTGCTATAAATAAAGTCAATAATTTGTTTTGTGTTTTATTTGTTCTATATTTAAACATCTGAAATAGAGATCTTCAATATATTTGCTTGAAAGTAGTTTGCCACAGCAAATTCTGAAAATAAATATTGCCATATTTAATTGCAGAAGCTCGCTAATTAAAATATATAGTTATTAATATTATAAAAATTTGCGGGATTGGCGGCTCGTGGGCGACATAGTTAAGATTCCTAATCCAAAAGATAAGATAAAATTTGTTACGGCTATTGAAATGTGTTTTTAAACCCTTTTAAAATTGTCACAATTTTAATTTTGACCCACTGCATTTCGTGTTTGAGCCGGAAATAATATACCGATTTTCATCCAGTGTTATTTACTACATTTTTGCTAAACAAGGACTATAATGCAATACTTCAATTAAAACTGGATTTAAAAATAAATATTAACCAGTGTTGCCAGATTGGGGACTCTGTTAATTCAGATTATTTGATTGTCACCACTTTTTTTAAATAGTATATTTCGCCTTATTTTTAGGAATTTTGTAATCTATTTATAAATAGACCGAATATTTCTATTTAAAAAACGGTGACAATTAACACTCTGGGGACAAAAAAGTCCCCAATCTGGCAACACTGATATTAACACTCTCGCTGCGTAATTTTTCATAATTAAAATAGGTTCAAAATTGCGCAATTATTTTATTGCATATTTCAAATCTACGTATATTTTAGAATTAAAATATGTAAAAATATTTTGTAACATGGTTCTTTTTTTAATATAGATTTAGAACATACAAAAAAAAAAGACCGGTGAATTTGCGGGATTCGTAGATAGAGCTTTAATAAATGATGTTGAGTACGAATTGAGAAAAAAGTTTTAGAGTTCGTGATACACTTATTGCTTTAAAATAGCGATAATTTCCTATCACTGATTAATCGAAAAGATATAGATGCTGCTTCATCAAAGCAAGTAATTGCTGAGATGAAGTAGCATTTCTGTGCGTACGTGATAGAGGTACATAAAGGAAATGATTCTACGCAATGGAATCAGCAAAATATGCTCCAGAAATCATCTGATTTTTTTCTTCGGCAAATTAGAGCTAAACAAAAACTGGGTCTAGCTTTAACTTCTGATAATCTCGAAATTTCATTGCATTTATTCCATGTTCGTACACAGTCAGAGAATAAACAACAAAAACCTTTTCAAGTTATTTTAAATGCTTTTGCAGTAAATCCAGTCGAACTTCCTGATTTTAATAGTATTTGATGGTATTCAGGTTAACCCTTAAATGCATAGTGATGCATATCTGCATCACTTTTTATTTAACTCTTAGAAACCACTATATTTATTTAAAACTATTAATCCTGTAAAAATTACAAATTTATTTTACTAAATAAAGTTAAAATCCATCTTAAAATGTCTGCTGTCTAATCTTTAATATAAAAGTAAAAAACACAAATCTAAAAGAATAATTCTTTTACAAAATAACAAATTATATAAAAGAACGTATTTAGATTCATACTTATTAAAATATTTACTAAATTTGTAAATTACTAACTTGCAAATTACTTGCAGGTGTGCAACATAAGAAAAGATTGACGTTTTGCACGAAAAATGTATCTCTGATTTTTTTCATTTTTTTCCTGTGTAATAAACTTTTCTGAGAATCATATCTGATTTTTTCGAAACAAAATAAAAAATAATGCATTTACGGGTTAAAAGATTGGCTAAGATGTGTTATTATTCCTCCGTCCGTCATCTTGGGTTTTTGGCGATTTTTATCGCTTTGGTAACCCGACGCACTGTGGGGTATTTGAAGAATCTGGCTGGCCAAAAGTCGATTTCATAAAGTACAACGCAGGATCGAACGGATGGATATAAGTTGAAACTGAATCATTGGTGAATCACATGATGCGATTTTTATCTCTTTTAAGTGAACGATGACCTCCTCTTATCAGTTGAAACGGGAGTGTTGCGTTAAGTGCATGAGAGTCAAATCGTTCTTCATTGTGACTTTCTATTTTTGAATGTGAATAACTTCAGTTTTGGAAGTATTTAAAATCTAATCGTTATGGATAGTGACGAGACAGGTATGTATCATTATTTTTTAAAACTTTGAATTGAGAAAGAAATAGTTTTAGTATTTACAAAATTAATTTAAAATAACGCATATTTTTCTATTATTTTTCCCTTGTTTCCCAATTCACGAAGAGTTTAGTTATATTTCCAAACATTTCCAAGCAAAGTTACTAGTTGTACCAATAAATATACACCCTTCTATTTGTGTTTTCGTTTAAAGTAGTTCCGCCTTCGTTCCCTTTTTAAAATGAAGGCGATGAAAATATGCTCTCCCAAAATTCTGAGTAAGCATACAAAATTACTATATATTGATTTTTAACTGATATTTATCATAGAAATTTTAATATGAAAAAAATTGTTGTGATTCATTAGAAAGTGATCACATTTGTTTATTTTTCAGTCATTCTGATCGAAATTAAATTTATATAATTAAAAAAATTTGCTTTAAAGTAATGCATTCATTCCCTTTTATCTTTTGTTAAGCACTTTTCAGAAAATTGAAATAATTTATTGCTCGTTATTAGCATTTGTTTATCTAAAAAATAAGTCGAGGCAATTTTCCATATGTTTTTGTTAAAAGTTAGCGAAAGATTGTGAGATTTTTTTAAAAAAATATTATCATCATTTTTTAAAAAATGATGTTATCTATCTAAATTGCATATAATTATTATGCATTCTTTTTTGTTCATATTTTGTATTTATTTTTATTTAGGGCCTTCGAATATCAGAGTAATGACTCGAAAAGAATTTTTAAACATTATGCAACAGCAGAATTTGCCAAACATTAATCATAGATTAAATTATCTTGAAAATTACCTTCTTAATAGCGATAATTTTGATGATGATGAAATTAAAAACCTCAAGCACAATTTCTCCCAATTTAAATCTCATTTCAAGAGCAAATGCATCGAAGCCCATTATATGTTAGTTAAATTTGTGAAAAATAATAGGTGAAGGTACAGTAGAAATTTCAAGAAAAATAAATCGACCAGGAAGTTCAGCAAAAGCTTTCACTGAATCAAGTGACAGGTCAAAGCGGAGAAAGTCTGAAAGTTTGAGGAGCTCGACTGATGTGGAAGTACTTACACATGCCGCTCAGATAAAGTTAGAAACCTCAGGGAAGAGAGATGCTGCAGCAGACGGAAAAGAAAACACAAATATCGCCTTTACAAGCGTTATCATTTTTTGTCGAAGCTAACCTTTCAAGGAGACAATACGAAATTATAAGACGAAATCAAAAATAGGTATACCCTTGTTATAGTCTTCTACAACGGTCTAAAATTGATTGCTATCCAGACAAAGAGTCTTTTAAAATTACTGAAACTTGCGCTGAAATTAATATTCAAGATTTACTTAATTTAACAGTCACGCGATTATTCATTTATTTGAAAGAAGTTTTGGAAAGTTCAAAAGAAGATGAAAAAAGTGCATTAATTCTTATATATAAATGGGGCTGCGATGGATCGCAACAAGCACAATACAAACAAAAACTTGAGAGTGATTCCTCTTCAGATGTGCATATATTCCAGAGCTCGTTTGTTCCAATTCAGTTAATTTGCAGTATAATCAACAAGATTATCTGGCAAAATCCATTGCCTTCATCACCACGTTATTGCCGAACCATGCGAATAAGATTTGTAAAAGAAACAACAGAAATTATTAACGATGAGATTAATTACATAAAATATGCATTAAAATTTGTACAGCCCTCAAAAATTACATTAGAGGAAAATACATTTTTAGTAAAACATAAAAATGATACTTACTATGGTCGATGGAAAAATATGTAACGCAGTCACAAGCGCAAAATCAACAATGCGTTGCTACATTTGTGGACTGATATCCAAAGGTTTTAATGATCTCTCTAAAAAGAGAAATGTGAAGCCAGAAACATTAGAATTTGGACTATCGATTTTGCACGCTAGGATTCGATTATTTGAAAATTTGTTGCATTTAGCGTACAAACTACCGACAAAAAAGTGGAGATTGAATGCAGAAGACGAAAATGCTCTCGTTAATGAAACAAAATTGCGCATTCAAGAAAATTTCAAAACAAAGTTAGGTTTACCTTTAGATATTCCTAAGCCTGGATATGGTAATACAAATGATGGAAATACCAGCAGAAGATTCTTTATTGACCCATCTCTAGCAACGGAAATTACCGGCATTGATGAAAATTTAATATATCGATTTAAAGTTATTCTTGAAACCATATCCAGTGGCCACAAAATTCACCTTCATAAATTTAAGGAATATACAGAAAAAAGCTCTTTATATACATCTATAAATATAGAACTCTACGTCCAGTTATATAAATGGTATCCAATGTCACCCACAATTCATAAAATATTAATCCATGGACCCATATGTGATAGAGAAAGCTTTACTACCAATAGGCCAATTGTCTGAAGAAGCAGCCCAAGCACGAAACAAACATTTTCGATTATTTCGCCAAAATCTATCGCGTAAAATTTCAAGAATTTCTTGTAACCGTGATGTTCTCAACAGATTGCTTTTGAGTTCAGATCCAGTTTTAACTGGAATGAGACCCACGATACGAAAAAAATCAAAATTGTTCCTTAAAGAAACTCTAGAAATGTTACTGCCTATGGAATCTTCTGAAGCTCGTGATCCAGAGGATTCTGATTATTAAGAAACAGATTACGATTCTGAATTATCAACTGATTAAAAGATCCCACCTTGGTGATTTACAAACTAATTGTTCTTATCATTAATAATCTGTTTTTCTAATTTATTCAATTATTTAATATATTATTCCATTTTTTATCATAATTAGCATTTATTTTATAGTGCTATTTATCATGATTATCATTTATTTTATAATACTATTATCATGATTATCATTTATTTTATAATACTATTTATCAGATTTATTATTTATTTTATAATAGTGTTTATCATAAATATAATTTATTTCATAATGCTTATTTTGATCAATAAAAATCAGTGCGAAGTTGCAAAACATCCATGATTTTTAAGTTATTAAACAATATTTACTTCAAAAAGTGTATTTATTTACTGCCTTAAACGTTTAATTTAGTTTCAAAGGAAAAAATAAATTTGGCCGCCCAGATTTGTGAAATACCTCGCTGTGCGACGGTTGGCGTCGAATGATGTGTTCTGGCAACCCTTTTATTACGACGCGAGAGCCGGCATTATCGCGTGAACATTCATTTCAATCCTGGATCTTGTTGCTGACGGATTTCCACGTGCTATCACTGACCAGGTTGTATCTCTCTTTTTTTTTTTTTTCAGTCTTCAATTTAGTGATTTTTTTTATTGCTTTTGCTCTTATGGCTTCCCCGATTTGAGACGTCATCGCTAAATACCTGGCCTTTTTCCGCACTTCTGGAAATAGGCCTATTTTGAGCAAAGAAGGCGATGGTAGTAGTTTGTTTATTACGGAGCTAATCCGCGACAGAGATTTGTTTTTTACTTTTTTAAAAGAAATTGTTTTGATTAAATCCAGTATGTGTTGCCGTGAACGTAATGGAGACATGAAAATCCGTAAAAGGACGCAATTGTCTGATGGTTGCACGTGGGTTTGTCGTAATAAGGGAATCTAATCTTATTTTTGTATTTTTTTTTTCGGAATTTGTTTGCTTAATCAAGAGAATTTAGAGAATTTAATCTTATTTTTGGGTTTTTTTCGTATTTAAAGTAATCTAGAGATACCACCTGGTTAATTTTATAGCTTATTATAATCCAGAATTTAATATTTTTGCATTTTTTTTCCGAATTTGTCTATTTAAAGTGTTGTGTATTTCAAATGTAAAAAAAAAAAAAAGGGAAGTAATCTAGAAAATCTAATATTTTTATTTGTGTATTTTTTCCTGAAATTTTGCTTTTAATTACATTGTTACATTTTCTTTATTGTGTCTTCTAGTGATTTATGTGCATGTTAGGCTTAACGAAAATAAAATGTAAATAATGAAGAAAACATGCGCGTGTTAGGCTTAACGAAAAAATATGTAAATGAGACAAATTTACATTGTTTTTGTTAAGCCTAACATGCGCATATTTTCATCATTATTTACATTTTTTTCGTTAAGCCTAACATGCTCATATATCGCTACTTGGCGACATTTTGTACTTGGTGGAAAACGGGCTTTCACGCCAAAAAAAATCCAAGATGGCGGATGGAGGGATAATAACACATCTGTTCCAAAAGATTTTTAAATGCTGGCACTGAACACATTTTTTATTTTTGTTTTATAATATGCATTTTATTTATAAGAAATACAAGTATTCTAATCAGAAACATTGACCATTAACCCTCGCAGTACTAACAAGGGAACAACTTTTGGTGTTGCTCGCACCTAGCATTGAGACCTGGTGCATTTTAAAGTCCTATATTACGAAGTTTTAGAATCGATAAAATTTTTCTGGTACAATAATATTTCTTGATTTTACAGCAGCATAATTTTCTGAAAATGCAATTTTCGAGACCGCTTATCGGATTATTAATATTGAAGTTTTTAAAGAAAAGCATTTAAAAATAAAAATTAGTTAATAATAAGTATAAAATATTGAAAAAGTTTAAAAATTCCTCCAAGAATTTGACTTTGAATAATTACAACATTATATTCGCATTTTTGGCGGGGAAACAGTTGGCGTTTTTTTTTTCTCAGAAGTAGAGCTTCCCGGCAACCCTAGCCGAATGTCGTAACTGTTTGTGTGAGGAGTGCTTTGGATTTCGGTAGAAAATGTAGTGTCCGACCTCCGACCTAATTATTCACAATAATTTTTAAATTGTGCAAAAATATTAATTTACTTTATAATTACTTTTACCAAAGGATCATTTAATACAGCAACATTTCATTTTAAGCATTTGAAACATTATTCCATTCGATTTCAAAAGAAAATAGTTTGCTTAGTTTGTATTTCACTAAAAAATAGTTTTCAATGATCTTGGAAGCTTTTATAGAATTATATTTACTATTTATATATTTATCGTCTGCATAGAAAAAAAAGAAAAACCTAATATTGGTTTCTTATGCTATGAATTATAAAAAAAAAATCGCAATCCAATATAATTCTTGTAATATTTACTGTGCATTTACTCTTCGAATAAAATAGGCAGAAAAATTGTAGCGCCCTATTTGGCGACTTAACTCACTTTTGGCATGAAATAAACAAGTAAATATGTAATAATAAAAAAAAATATATATAAGTATAAAAATGTATATAAGATATGATTTTGAGAGAGAAATTTTATCGGTTCTCTTATTTTTATGTATAGGGCTACAAAATGCACTAGGTCTCGTTGCTAGGGTCGAGCAACACCAAAAGTGGTTTCGTTGTAAGATGTATGATCAATTTGACACTATGTGGAAATTTTGCAGTTTTTTCCTCATTTTCAATATGCACGCTAAACTTATTTTGTAGGAAGTATCCTATAAAGGTCTCTTTCATGAATTTGTCTACTTAGGAAATTTCGCACTTTTAAAATATTTTATTTATTTGTAGAATTTTAGGAGTCACATAGACCCCATGTTAGGCAATAAGTGAATAAACGAAAGCTTTATATCATTTATTATGTTTCAAGAGAAATAAAGATAATGTTTGGCATCTTACCAAATGTAGTTCGCTAGATGGCGGTGTGAGTACAGCGTTACCATGCAAGCGAGAGTAGGCACCTCCCTCATTTCGTTATTTCCTTATTCTTACGTTCAGTTGTGTTTAAATTTCGCTATTCAATTACCTCTCCTAGTTTCAGGTTTTAATATTATATGAGCATTTTTAGTTTTACATGAAATGAACCCGATTTTTTAAAAATTATATATATCTTCGTTTTAGGAGATGTTTCTTTGATTTTATACATTAAGTATTAATTATTATTTTTTCTGGATCTAAACTTTAAAAATTTCAAAATGGAAACAATATGGGGTCAAAAACGAACCCAGTGGTACTAGGAGGGTTAAATGAAACGTCGCATCGTATGAATATAATCATTGCCTATGGGGACCTAAAGTACCTACAGGGTCACTCCTTTTTAAATCTTAGGCATTTAAGCAATATTTTTATC
Organism: Maratus speciosus; assembly: GCA_963932465.1. Lineage (NCBI taxonomy): Eukaryota > Metazoa > Arthropoda > Arachnida > Araneae > Salticidae > Maratus > Maratus speciosus. The sequence goes on along the minus strand of OZ010796.1, from coordinate 196,777,278 downwards.
TTAGTACTGCGTGTGTTAAATAAAACGAAGAATATCTTTCAAAATATATGGTGGTAAACGTTTTTAGCATAAAAGTCAAAGATCCCTATCTTATAGTTTCGACTGTTAATGGTTTCTTTTACTTTTCAAAAATACTTAAATTTTAACCATTGATGAAACTCTTACGGTAATTCTCTATTCAAGAAAAATTGAAAGTGTTAAACAACTCAAGGTAATTTCGTTGGATTTAAGATTAAACTACACACGTCTGTTCTGAGATGTCTTAATTAAGAAGATTAATGTCGTTTTCCACGCTTTTAATTCAGTTTCTGTACGAGTTTATCCATTTCGTGACAGCAACAAATGTAAATAACACAGAGAAATTTTCTCTTAATAGGTCGGTTCACTTGAAAATATAAACACTATGGAAAATTCCTTATAATTTCTAAGTTTCTTTTATAAACATATCATGTTTTTTTTTTTATCAGTTGTGTTCGTGTTGAAAGTAATAAAGGGACGCAACAAAACACTGAATAGCTTCATTGTTGTTTGTCACACGAGCCTTGTTGATTTATACAGAAATCATTTTCTAAAATGTAGTGCATAGAAAATATAAATAATATACTCTTTATTTTAAACATTAAAGTATGAAACAATCTATGTTTTTCACTACCGAAACCCCAAATATAAATGTCTTTATAATAAACCTATATTTGATTTTATGGCTTTAATATCTACTAAGTATTACAGGGTTCACACGGTCTTCACTTTTGTATCCACTATTTTTGTATTGGAATCTATGTTACCGTTGGATTAAATGGAGAATTTTCTACGATTAAAAAATCCGATGATTACTATTCGGAAATAGTGATAAGTATTCATGAATCTAACTTATATCCAGCCAACTATCTCAGGAGAAACAAACTGTGGCAAGACGGACACCACTATTTTTTAAAAGAAATTGCCCACTATTTGAATCGCAGAGATTCGATGATTAGATATGTAGTGATAGCTATAAAATTTAGTGGTATGCGGTGGACCACAGTTTGACACCCCTGATCTATCTGAATACTAAATATAAATTCAGAAAAGTATTTGAATCTTCAAAATGCAATTCCAAAAGCATTTAAAGACTTTTAATATTCGTGTCAAAGTTTTTCAGAAATGACGTCATCACTAATTTACCGACTTCTCGCTATTGTTGATATTCACACCGGGAAATTTTGAATAGCAATTTTATTTCATTTTATTTGTGGAATATCTAGCATCTTATAAAACAACAATACCTATTTAAACTTACTGATGAGAATAACTGGTGACTTTACCGGCAACACTGTGCCATTCCGCATCTGGCTGAAATTGTATTTAGGGATTCCGAATTATCACCAATAATTTTAAATAGTTATTATTGTTTTATAAGATGATAGATATTCCACGAATAAAATAAAAGAAAATATCTTTAAAAAAAAATTCCGTTGTGAATTCCAACACTAGTGAAAAGTCGGTCGATTACGAGGCTAACGAGAAAGACAGGCTGTTGCGGTGGGTCCGATTCTTCTTTTTTTACAGACAGCTGGAGTCACGTGATGCTCTTTTCGCACACCTTCGTTGGTGCATTCGAGCATCACGTGACTCCAGCGGTCTGTAAAAAAATAAGAATCGGACCCACCGCGGCAGCCTGTCTTTCTCGTTAGCCTCGGTCGATTAGTGATGACATCACATTCGTGTCCTCTGGTCTTGAATATTTCTATGACAGCGGTTTAACAATTTTAAGCGTGACGCCCGATGAATATAGGCTACTTTTTTAAAATTCATATTTTTTTATTACCACCACTTTTTTGAAGTAGAAACATTTACCTTATTTAATGCAGATAAAATGATGTGAGAAGAAAGTCAATTACACATTTTGTAAAAAACTGGTAGGAATCAAACAATCTGAATAATAAAAAAGTAGCCTCCACTGCCCGTGAAAGTCATGTGTAAAAGAATTAAGGGGTTAAATAAGCTGAAAATTCCTATTTAAATTTACGAAAGGTAGTTTGCCCCGTCGGTAATCACCCCTGCGAAACCGGTTACAACTGAAATTTGGCCATTTTGAGGGTATTCAATTCCTCTTTATTCATAGTTCCATGATTATCTTTATCTTTATAATATTATAAATGTCAATGTGTGTCCGAAAGTTTGAATGAAGACAGCGCCTAAACGGATGAATTAATGCTTTTGTATTTTTGGTTATAGATGGATTACAACCCGGAAATGAACATAGGCTATGTTTAATTTATTTTATTCAAATATTTCGCTTAATAATCCAAAAGTTCATTATTTTTCATACACAATGAATTGAAATTTTTCTGATACAATTTAACCATCTTCCTTTTTTCGTTGCCAAAAAATAAAAACCCAGAATATTAAATTAATTTCTAAAAACGGAAATTTTCAAGTATTTTTAATAATACAAAGTGCATGGATTTTGAGTAAGTGCGGAAAGAATGCAAATGTGACGGCAGATATCGAAAATAAAACGGATATGCATTGATGTTGAAATAAAATGAGATTGCGTTATGGTATTAATTATTATTATTTAAAGAAAATTGTTATGAATATCGTCTGTCCGCGGTTAACATAAAGATGGAATTTTTAACTTAAAATTAAAAAAAAAAAAAAAAACTTTTGAAGAGCAAATGTCAATAATATGCACAGTAAAATTATCAATGTCGAAAATGACGTAATGATTAGCAGGAAATGTATTATTATTCTTAGTAAGTAAAAAGTTAACTAGATTACCTGAATAAAACAATTTTTTATGAGTGTTAATTCTTAAGCGTTCATTTCAGGAAATTTAAATAAAAGTTACTTTATTTTTAAAGAAATTTACATTTTCGTTCAAAGAACATAAATGTTTAATATAATTGCGTCATCAAAGTAACATTTAGTATAAATTTTTTTATTGGAGAAACACTTGTAAATCGTAGTGTGGTAGCTGAATTTTAATTCTACAATTCTTTTAGCTTTAAAAGGGTAAAATATTTGTTGACATTTTAAAAAGTAGCTCTTATTTTGTGCTCTTTTTTAGGAACAGATGTTATATATTCCAGCGGCCGCCATCTTGGATCTTTTCTTGGCGTAAACAATCCTTTTCCGCCAAATAGTAAATGTCGCCAAACAGTGTTTTATGCTCATGTTAGGCTTAACGAAAATAAAATGTAAAACATCGCCAACAAAAAATCGCCAAGAAATCTCAAAACATCCGAGATGGCGGCCGCGGGAATATGCAGCATCTAAGCCCTTTTGGATAATAGTGTTTTGTGAAGTATATGATAGATTGAGATAAATATGCCTTAGCGTTTAATACAAATTCTAACTGAATTTAAAATGTTAAAAGAATTTAAGGAGAGGAATGTCATCAAAGCGAAATCAAATTTATCGAGAAATTCACGTAATGCAAGAGCATTGAAAATATCAAAAATTAATGAAACTTTTCCTCAAGCAGAATTGCGTAGACATTTACAAGCCGATCGTCAGGCTAATCTTAGAGATGCTGATACAGCTGAAAAGTCCCAACTGCGTCACCATTATAACATTGCTTATTTGGCTTCAAGGAGGGAATGTGGATCACCTGAACTGTCGCAACATAGGTTAAAAGAAGACGCTGACCGCAAGTAAATGAACAGCAATAGCCGGTGTTACCATGTCAAGCAAAATAAGGTATTTTTGCGACAATTATGTACCCCGGTGCGTATGTGACATCTCTGCCATTTTCTTATTACTTCATGATATAAACAGACATCCTGGTTCATCGCATATACATGAGTTATGTCAATGACCTTATAATAAAGAAAAGAATCTTATACTACCCACCCTTGGCAACCAGTTTGGTTTCCTTAAAATTTACGTTTGGGAAAGCATGTTAAGCATTGTATAATGTTACTTTTATTCATAATTTAATTTACTTGGACTCCCCTAACCCTCTTGCTGCGCAGCCCGAGATTTCCCAGGGAAACGTTAAAGTAGCAAAATTTGTGCAATCCGAGATTTCCTCAGGGATTCAATTTTTCACTGGCGACTATTTTTTTAATTCAACTCGGACCACTTTTTAAGTACAAAAAATTCCATATAGACATTAACAACATCTACATGAAAAATACACTGCAAAATTGATGTTCTTAAAACAGTGGTACGAAACTATAAAAATAGTATCCAGTGACTACCCTGATTTCGCCTTAGGCTGCGAGAGGGTTTAATATCATAATATAATCCCCTAAGCTAATATTAGTTTTTGTTGCATTAAAATATCTCAATTTGTTGATTTTCTCTAAGCAAGTAAACCCTATTGGTTTACAATAGAAGTCTATGGGAATTCGGCGAAATATTAGAGATATCGCTAAGTTGGCGCACTTTTGGCAACAGAACAGGGTCCCGCCTATGGTATGGCAATGCATTAAATAACCAATAATAACCAATCAATAACTAATGTTCAATAACCAATGAGATGCGTTTCATTTGGGCGTTGCTATTAAACAATTAACAAATAACTGCCATTTCTGTGCCACGTACGATAGCGTAATATATAAATAGATTGTCTACTATAAAATGTGATAAAGAATTGGTTTATTATATATTTTTGTAATTATCGGAAGGGTAATGCTTTGCTTAATTAATTAATTTCTTCTTCTTTTTATGTTACGTGAACGACATCACATGTAACAGCTAGTTACTGATAAGGCTAAATTATCAATACTGTGATGCTCAAGTACTAGTTTGTTTATATGGAAAATTATTTGTTTATGGTACAGTGTTTTGTTGAATAAACGACTATAAAACGGCCGATGGAGGAGAATTCGGAGTGGATGACATACCTATTTGATAATAGCCTAAACAGTAATATGCACTGAAAAAAGAAATTAAAAGTTAATTTTCTTTCTTCATGCTTCAAAGCGTAAAATATTTCCTTTTTCATATGTTATTTCAGAATGCTCCATAAAATAATAATAATACTAAAAAAATTATAATGTTCCAGGTGAAAAAAAAAAATTACTTACTTTTGAAACTGTTCTACGTTCTGTTAAATATTATTTTTTTAATTTATTAAAAAATTATTTATTAAAAAGTCCGCAAGTTATATCAATTTTGAAATTAATTTGCGTAAATAAATATTTCTAACCTAGAAATTTGCCTAACAAAACTCAATTTCCAGACTCTTTAAATTTAAAAATGAGAAAATTACAGCTCATTCCAAAGAATAATATTTTTAATTATGCTTAAAAATCTATTTGAACTGCAATCTGTTCAGCCATTAAAAATGAATCACCGTAATTTCCGGCGAATAATCCGCGAATCAAAGTATTCTGTTTGGACCCATAAATTTTATTTACTAATGGAAATCAAATAGTTACCGCAATCTATTAAGTTATATTTTATTAAATTAAATTAAATAAAATGTCTTGCTTCAAACATGATCGTTTGATCCGCAGATTATACGCCAAAAATTACGGTATATGATTAGAGTTTCAAACATTAATCCTTCATAAATTTTTCGTATACGAACGTAAAATGTACCGGATTATATAAATTTTATTTCGTAATTAAGTATTTGTATTAGATATCACATTTATTAAAATTTATATTTATTGAAGTCTACCTAATTAAAATTTTAGAATAAAATTAATAATTAGACTTTATTACTAGTCGGTTGGTACGAATTACATATTTATACGATGATTTAGAACACAGTTAGTAGGTCTGTATCTATTTTTCTCTTTGACATGCACATAAGATGTTTATATATATATATATGAAACAAGTTTTTCGATTTATAAGAGGAACAAAATTTTGCGTAGAAAATAATTAAAATTCTATTTTGATAGAAAAAAATAGCCAGTGGCGAGGTTAGGTGGTCAATATTCTCGAGACACAACTATTCTCGTAAACTTATTTTTGCCTAATTCAATCGCAGAAACTTCTGCTATTAGATACTGAGAGGATTATTACTTTAAAATTGCAGTGTTCAGAATCTGTATATACCATACCTGGATAGACAACTGTCTGTAACTATGCATATTTAAAACAAGTATTCTGAATTATATTTATTCAGAAGCCTACTCAAAAAAACATTGATGAAGTGCAGTAACAAGAAAGGACATAAAATAGCTGCCAACATCTTACGCTTTTTAGTACCAAAAAAAATTTATAGTAAATTTTACCTTTTTAAATCGCCGTAATCTGAAGATTAAACAAGGCAAATTTTTCTGTTAAATTTTTGTGGTACAAAAAAGCGGAAGAGTTGGCATCTCAGGTATCCTTGTAAATTTTAAGCTTATATTTTCAAAATCACTGAAAAGTGAATTAACTCTCTTAGAATTAAGTCTTAAGTATTGATGACCTTTCTTAATTTTGTATGATTTGATCCAGAAATTTAACTGTATTAATTGTACATTCTTCTTACAATGTGTAAATTGAGTTTGATTGTACTTAAATTATTATTTTTGCCACCTTCAAAAAACTCAAAACTTAAAAAAATAAAAATAAAAAAATCGATTAAAAAGACCCTTATCGTAGCAAGTATCACAGTCTTAAGTAATTTCAAAATTCTGCAATTTCCCAAGTCCCCGATCTTCTATATCTAGTACCTTGAATTTTAATGTATTATCCTGGTTTAACTAATTGCTAAAAAGTTTCCAGAAATGCTTACTAGGCAATGTAAACTAGTTGTAGCAAAAATGTGTGGCATCAGGAAACTTGTTACCACTATTAACGAAATTCAATATTTTTTGTTAAAATACCGACATTCTAAAAATTTTCTGTAATTAAATGAATCGAAGATTACTATTCGGAAATGGTGTTAAGAATGTTTGTCTATTTTGACAAACAGCCGGAACAGAGGAAATGGGCGCCAGGTTGCATTAAAAATTTAAGGCGTACTGCGCATGCTCTTCTAAATATTTCACTGAATAAATGCAAAAACAAAAATATTTATTTAACTCATTTGAGTCTAAAGTACTATGCATTTCGAGATTTTCTTTATTATTCGAAAATTCCGAATTCACACCAGAAATTCTGAATAGTATATTTTTTTATTTAATGACACACTTTTCTTGATTACCTAAAGTAAAAACTTCGGTATGGATTCGGAATTTCTAGGAGAAGGAAATTCCTCAAAGGGACGAATACATGCGAAGATGGCGCGAGTAAGTTTATTACGGTTTTCGTCGTTGAAATAAGGAAAAGACTCTGTAAAATATGGTAGAAAGAAAAAAACCCGTAAAAGTCCGCAACAGTTTTTGAACAGTATTTTATTTGATACATTGGGTGAAAAAATAGTAAAATTAGATTTGTTTATTTTCAAATGTATTTTTTTTTTAATTTCTGTTGACAGAACATTACAGCAACGCAATTTCTAAGGGTTAAATCTTGGAACAGTGAGATCAGTTAAACGGTGTTTTATTAACTAGATTTCTTAATAGCAAACAAGCTTTAAAAAAAGTAATATTCTGGCTTGTTGTTAACACTAAATACACGAATATCCGGTCATTTGATCGGTACCAAATAAAAATATTTAGATTGGAACCAGAACTACCTTCATAAAAATAAATAAAATACATATCGCTCAGAAACACGTCAAATAAAATAATTCATACTTGTCAACCTTCAACTTAACTTTCGTAGTAAGTCCATTAATTTGGTCCAGGTTAAAGACGTTTCAAACCAGAAATATTTTAAAGAACGAAAATCAAACACATTCCCCGCGGAAACATGAAATTAAATATATAATGTAACAACAAATACATTTTTGGTTACAAATGTTTTTAACCCATTAACCCTCTCACTGCGTATTTGTTATATCAGAATAGTTTCAAAAATTGCATATTTATAGAATTTTTATTCTTTTGTCACCGGTTTTTCAAAACAAAAATTTTTATTTAATTTAATCGGGAAAATGCTCCGATTAAATAGGACAAAATTTTACAATAAAAAAATAACTGGCGGGAATAACCAAGGAGGGTTAATTAGGAGGAAAAAATGCATCCCCGATAAAATCTCGGGTTACGCAGCGAGAGGGTTAAAGAATGACATAGCGTTTTCGCAATATTATATTTGGGAAATTTTACATTTTTTTTTATACCAGTAAAGGAGAAAAATAAAATTTGCCTTCTTTAATTAACGCATTTCAGTTATTCATAAAGCAAAAGTAAGTGTTTAACAAAAAGTGGTATGACCTGAAAAAAGTACTGGTTCTTAATGGGTTAACCTTGATCAAATTAATTGTCATTTTACGGAAGTCGATTGTTGGCAAGTATATACAGGGTGTCCGGGCTATAAGTATCCAAACGTTATGGCATATTAATATGGAACTACCCATTAGAATATAATAGACTTCCCCTCCGTGGATTGGAAATACCTGCGAGATTTTAAAACATTGAACAAAACAAAAAACTGGAACTCTGGATGAGTAGAAAATGCGTATCATAGAAGCAATTTGTCTAATAACTCCTGATATGCTGCGAAACATTTTGGGGAACTGGATTACCGTTTAGACGTTTGTCGTGCTACCAAATGTGCATACATGAAGAAATACGAATGCAAAAAACTCGCCTAATTGGCAGCAATGATTTTATTTAACACAGCTACAAGTTTATACAATACACCGGAAAATGTCTTTAATGTCAGAAGGCAGCATTTTAAGAATTCATACTCGACAACTCGTAAAAAGGGTTGCCAGATTTGGCTTTTTTTTTTTTTAATTCTGAAATTTTACACTCACACCAGAAATTCTGTATAGTATTGTTTTATTTAATGACAGACGTTTCGTGATTACCTACGTAAAAATTCTTTTTTTAGAATTTCTGATGTGAAATCGTAAGTTTATAAATTGAAAGTAGCGGCCAAATTGGCAACCCGGCTCGAAACTACCGGAACAGCCCAGAATCAACTTTCAAGAAAGAGAAGAAACCCTACGTCGAAAACGATTTTACTGTTAAACAAACCCCGCAAGTCAGACGAAGCGACTTGCAGTTTACTTGATAAGCTATTTTGAAGAAATTTCTATTCTGGAGCATGAGAGATACACATTTATTTTACTTAGTTGTGCTGAAATTATTTTCTGGTGACAGAAATTAGTACATTTCAAGAAATTACGCAAGTTAGCTGATGCTTGATTTCTGGTTGTTTTGGTAAAATATGTAGTAAATGTTGTTTTTGGCAAAGTTATCCTCTGTATAGGCGTTACAGACCTCCGAAAGTTCCTGATTTTCGCACGCCAAACGCTACTGTGTTGTATTGCTCTGACTTAAGGGGACTGGTCACTCAGCTTCCGATTCCTCACTAATACAAACAGGGTTCGTACGGGTACCGTTATTTTCAAGGCCCAATATCAGAATTTTTTTACTGGCAAATAAATCTAGTTTAAACAGACGAAATTTCGCCTTATTTCAGGAGAGACTTTTCATAAGAAAATACTGCTACCGAAGAATTTCTTAGTCTAGAAATTCAAGCACCCATACGAACCCTGTGTAAAGTCTACAGGCATTGGATGCATTCATATATTTAAACTATTTCTTCGGGAAATTAATACTTTTAACTTCTATATTTTGTGTACACTTCCTAAAAAATGTCTCTTTTCTTCTTAGTTCTCAAAAAATATCTAAAGTATAGACTTAATTTTATACGAATTGTTAAAATCTTACTCACATTTTGCCCGCTTTTAACACATAAAATATTAAATTCAGAATAGATATTAGAACTATTTTGAAAACTACGGAAAAAAGAGTCATCCTTTAAGAAGAGTACACAGGAAAAAGATTTTTAAAATATGAATTTTCCGAGAAGATATTTTAAATATTAGAATGCATGAAATGTCCATAGACTTAACATTACGGAGGAGAATTCCGAAGTTGAGTGACCAGCCCCCTTAATCTGGAAGTATCAACCCTTCCTTTATAAGCAGCTGTGCGTCGGAATATTATCACGCAATTTTTCATTTGCAAGCATGTTTTATAATACTAATATTTAGGGTTAACAAATCTGAAATTTAACACATTGATGACAGGCAATTTTTATTAATTCTGGGTTTAAAACAATTGATGCTCCTCCGTCTTCCGAAAGCCATTCGTAAATTATTGGGTCATTAGGAAAGACATCTCCGTTTGGGAAAATCGATTCGTACCGGAAAATTCTGCTCGGTAATTATTAGACATCGGAATCAATGTCTAATAATTAGACGGTAGAATTTTCCGGTACGAATTGTTTTCCCAAACGGACACGACTATCCGAACGACCCAATAGTACCCCAGATAGGTATCTCACGTTTATAAATCTGTAATTACTTTACAGCACGCAGTTTATTATTTAAATGTACAGTCGTGGGAAAAAAAGTAAACACCCCCTACTAACTCCTCAACAAATTATCGTAGAAGAAAGTTACTGGTACCAAACGATTGGAAATAAAGTCTACTTTTAAATGATGTATATAAAATTTGCTTAGCGGGCCATTTACATATTAAAACGAATCCAAACTTTATTTTTTTTTCATGACAATGCCCAATTTTAACGAGATATTTCAAATCTTCTGTTCAAACTATTTCTAGACACCAAATTTCAAGTCATTTGAATGATAAGTTTTTGAAATATAAACATTCAAAATTTAGTGCTTCTAATGTTAAATTACATTTTCATATTTTTATTTATATCTCCAGAAATTATGCTCCAAATGTGCTAATTGTTTTGTGTAGCAATAGTACAAATACACCCAAACATAAATACGCTGAATTTGCAATCGTTTATAATTTTATGATATGAATTATGAAATTAACCCTTAATTGCATGAATTATTCTTTTAGAATTGTGTTTTTGTATTTTTATATTAAGGAATAGACACCAGAAACCTTAAGATACATTTTTAACTTTATTTAGTAGCATATTTTTGTAATTTTTAGAGGATTAATATTTCTATATAAATATAGTGGTTGAAAGAACTTAATTTATGTATTAAAAATTAAATAAAAATGTGATGGAAATTTACATTACTATGCAATTAAGGGTTAATATTCAAAAAAATTATGAATTGCAACCGTTAATTTTTTTGATGAATTTAGATTTATTAAGTCCTCCTTTATTTAATTCCGAAATTTCACATTTTTCTTCCAAGTAAGTTTTCAAATTATGCTTAAAAAACGGCAAAATGATCGTTTAAGGGACCATCTATAACAGAAGTGACTAGATATTTTGAAATTTCTTCTGCTGTCCTGTAATCTAGCAGGGTTCGTTGACTTCTTAAGGTGCCTTGATCAAGAAGGGGGATCTCTTGGTTAACAGTCGAGTTCCGAACTTCAATTTAGATACAGCCCTTAAAATACGCTCGCTTTAAAATAATTAATTTCATAGAAACTTATGGTACGAATTGCGTAAAAATTTGTTTTTAGGCTAATTGAAGGGTGTAGCATTCATTCATGCTGTCAGAATTGTGTAATGCTATTGGAAAACAAAAACAAAGTTATGATTCGTTTTAATATGTAGATTGCCCCCTAAGCAAATTTTATCTATATCATTTAAAAGTAGACTTTATTTCCAATCGTTCGGTACCAATAACTTTCTTCTGTGATAATATGTTGAGGAGTTAGTAGGGGGTGTTTACTTTTTTTTTTTTCCCACGACTGTACAATAAAAAATAAATATGGAAAGCATAATATAAATGCATTTTCTGTGAGGTCGAACAAGCCCATGGAACTACTAATAAAGAGGAACTGACATACCCTTAAAATAGTGAAGCTTCAACTGTGACCGCTGTCGCAGAAGTTTCTTTTACCGCCGGTGGAATCTTCCACCAGTAGATTTATATAGAAATTTTCAATATATGTAAACGCATTATTATAACAAAATTTCAGTCATAAATAGTGGTAAAATCAGATGTTCCTTTCTACTGGTAGGAGTTTACTCTGGCGGTAGTTAGGCCCTGCGATTCTGCCATATTGTGACAACCAGGGAATCAAACTGACAGTTTTACAAGGCATATTGACACCAGTAAAAACAAATAAAAATTTTTACGACATTTTTGAGAAAAATTTCCATGAAAAAGACGCTTATTTAAGACGAAATTTTCTATTCAATTTTCCTGGTGGAAAGTTTGATCTGGCAGTAATCAGAAGCTGAAGATCCGATTTAAAAAAAGCAGCCGCCATCTTCTGGCAACCTCCTCAGTTACTTCACTCGCAACTGGTAGACAGTACACTATGTGTCTCTCCTTCTCTTTATTCATAACTCCATTAACAAGCCACGTCCTTCAGAGACTGATTACCAGCTGGGCAAAATTCCACCAATAAAAAGTATTAGAATTTTTGTCCTTATCCATGTCAGTAACCTTGCGTGCATAGGGCATTTAAGTAACGCAAAAATTGCTATTAAAATTTACTGGTGGAGATTTCCCTGCTGGTAATCAAGCCCTATCACCCTTAGTCAATGACGTTTGCTTATAAAAAAAATGAGAATTCTCGTCCTTTGTCCGCAATGTGTTAACCCTTTGCACTCGAGATGTGACTCTCACGGTTGCCATCGAAATGCTCAAGGACTGAGGACATGAGTTGTGACGTCATCACTAACTTCTCACTAGTGTTGGAATTCCCAACAAAAAATTTTGAACAGCAATTTTCTTTTATTTTATTTGTGGAATATCTATCAGCATATAAAACAATACTAATTATTTAAAATTACTGATGAGAATTCGGAATCCCCCAATAAAAATTTAGCCAGATGTGGAATGTCACAGTGTTGCCGCATCTGGCTGATTTTTTATTGGGGGATTCCAAATTCTCACCAGTATGTTTAAATAGTTATTATTGTTTTATAAAATACTATATATTTCAAAACTAAAATAAAATTGCTATTCAAAATTTTCGGGTGTGAATCCCAACACTAGTGAGAAGTCGATCGATTAGTGATGACGTCACAAACTCGTGTATGCAGGCCTTGAGTATTTCGATGGCAATGCTCTCACTCACCACTATGGTTGCCAGATGTCTTGGTAAATCAGGGTCAAAACTGCATACATATTAAGCGTCCTATCTTAAATGGGAGAGATAACCGGAAGATTAAAGAGGAGGTCACATCAATGAAGGTCACGCGGCATGTAGCGGATGGGGTTGCACTAGAGAAGATGCCTAACTGTTTTCTTACTTCACACCACTAAAATTGTAAAGTTTTTTTTTTTTTTTTTACATTGATTAACCCTAGATCTACCGGGAATTTTATTCAAGTTTTAATAAAACGTTCTACACCAGAATTTTTATTTAAAACTATTTAACTTACTTATTTACCTTATTTTTGTCTGGTTTATATACTTAGTTTATTTTAAAGAAATTTCTGGTTTGAATGAATATTTTGTATGTACCTGTCGGGTCCAATGGACCCGTCTGGTAGACGGAGGGTTAATAGTTGATAAGTAACTGATTAGATAAGGCGAAAAAAAACGTCGTGGTGTCAAGTGCATCTGGACCCCACCCCCCTTTCCCGCTACGCCATTATTTTGCAATAAATCTGGTAAACAAAATTCATATTCCATGAATGACTAAAGATCTAGAAAATATACGCAGATGTTAGATATTCTGCCACATCTGGCGTCACACTAAAAGCCCGCGTATGTGGATTATCAACCCCGTCCACAAGGTGGCGCAGATGTATTAATTTGCGCCCGATCAAAGCGATATAAGTAAGCGTACAAACTTAAAACTGGAATCCGGCGTAAATTAACACAATTGCGCCATCTTGTGGACGGGGTGATAATCCACATACGCCGGCTTTTAGTGTGACGTCATATATGACAGGATATCTACGACCCGCGAATATTTTCTAACTCTTTAGTTACTCATGAAACTGAAAATTGCTTACCACATTTATTGCAAAATAATGGCTTAGCTAGACGGACGTCCAGATGCACATGACACCACGTAGTTTTCTTCGCCTCGTCCGAGATATTCAGCTATTAATCAAAGTGAAAAAAACTTTACAATTTTAGTGGTGTGAAGTAAGAAACCAGCTAGGAATTTCCCTGTAGTTTAACCCCGTCCGCTACGTGGCTTGAGACCTTGATTGGTGTGACCTCGCCTTTAATCTTGCGGTTACCTCTCCCATTTAAGATAGGACGCTTACTTATATCGTTTTGCGCCCGATTCCGGCATTAAGTTTGTACGCTTAATGCAGTTTTGATCAGGGCTCCAAATGCTTTGTAAAGCAATAATTATTTTAATAGTTTATTTTGTCATCTTTAACCACAGATACTTCTGCCATTACATAAGGGGTAGGAAATGATTTTAAAATACTGGTGTCCAGAGCATTTGGAGCCCCGATTTGCGAGAAACGCCTGGAAATACTAGTGGAGAGTGAGAGTCACCTCTCGAGTGCAAAGGGTTAATAAAGAAATTCGTCACCTTATTTAACACATTGCCGAAGGACAATTTTTATCAAATCTGAATTTTAAAACAGTAGAAGCTCCTCCCTGTTCTGAAAGTCTTTTGTAAATTGGTTTTCTAGATGGATTTCCCATGTTTATGCATCAGTAAGTGCGTGAAAAAAAAGTATGCCCTTTTCCCAATCTTTTTTAAGCATGCTGTTTTCACCAAATAAATTATTTCTGTGTTTAAACATATACAACTTATATAAAATCAGTTCCAGAATAGAAAAAATGAAGAATAAATATATAGTCACTTGAAATTGTCTTAACCCCTTCAATGGCCGTGATTCATTTTTAAACCACTTAATTTTAATTCTTAAATGCCACATAGGTACCAGAATATTGGGATGAAAAAATTCTTTTTATTAAGTACATAAACAAAGCCCAGGTGATAGGTTATTTTCTTTCTTCACATGGAGCATTTCCACAGTATCTGTTTAAAATAGGAAAACGCCCAGATAACAGGTGTAACTGTGGTGAAGTAGGAAGTATACAACATTATTTGTTTGGACATTGTCCGTTAATGCCTTGTACATTTAAATTCAACAGGAATTGTACACTGAGATGGAATATTCGAAACGTTCTCACCACCCGTTCAAACTATAGAAAACTGTGTGCTATGTACAACGCACTTAATAGGGAATACTCATTTATTAGGTATAAATTTTGATAATTTTTACACTTGTAACTTTTTACTTCTATCATACTGTTAATACTCATCAGTGGTTCGCTACGGACATTACGTGGTTTTCTGACACTACATCAAAGGCTCAACATTGTTCCTTTTATAGTAACTGTCCTTTGTCTGACATTTTTGTTGGCGGTGATTTTCTCTTGAGGTCTGAACATTATGGTGATCTTTCTTCAAGTTAGTTTATCTTATATAAAACTTTTATGAACATTTTTCTTTCGAACACTGAACTCATTTGAACATTAGTGAACAGTGAACTTTTATGAACATTTACACTTCATAATCTGGAACAAGGATTCATAGTCTTAACTTTTGTTATACATTTAAGTCACTTCACTTTTGTTTTTATTTTTATTATTATGATGAAAGCAACATCAATTGATTTGTAAATTTACGATTTACTATGTAAGTTCGTCAGAATATGTGCCTTTTTCCCTGTTATTTTGGGTGCTTTCCGATGTCCGGCATCGGTGATTGTTCTGGGGATTTTCCACCGGAGCGTTACATCCTATGCCATTCTTTGGTTGGTGCTCCGGTCGGGTGATCAAGTACATAAACAAAAGCTTTTTCTTATTTTGAAATAAATGTGCTTGTAAAATGTGACATATTGTTGGAAAGGCGTGTGAACACTTCTTTATGTTATGCACATCCTGAGCCCCTCCGTCCAATTTGCCCTCAGGGGGGGCACTTTTCAAAATTTTGCGGACACCATTCATGCCCCCCCCGGGGGCAAATTTGCGGTGAGGGGCTCGGGGGATGCATAACATGAATAACTGGTCACAGTACTTTCCAACAATTTGTCCCATGTGGGGGCCGGTAAAAGTTAGAAAATACCCCCCCCCCCCCTTTGCGTCTACTATCACGCGTCCTGGAATACATCCTCCCCCTCTTTTTAAAATACCGTTTGCAGAAATGTGTTACTGTGCACGGTGACTATATAGAAAAGGACTAATACAGTGTAGCAATTTCATAAATTTTACTCAGTTATTTCTATGTGAGGGCAAAACTTATTGATACACCCTCGTATAACATTATCCACTGACTTATCAAAAGTAGTGGCGGCAACATATCGTGCAACTTCTGAACAAACCGGCATTCATCCTCGACCCGGCTGAGCTCCAAGATATTCAGTTTTCTCGAATCTAGTGATCATTCTCCTAAGAGTTTGTGGAAGAAATTGTCATTTGTGCAAATTCATAAGTCGGCGAAACTCTCGAAGTGTAGCTGCAGCATTTCCTTAATTTTTTTTTAAAGACTTGCCCAAGCATACAGCATTCTGGCAGCCTGAAAACCATCACTGTGTAGTCAGCGGGCTACTTTTTTAAAATTTAGATTTATTGACTGGCACCACTTTTTTGAAATGATAAAATTCCTCTTGTTTTCGCCTTAATTAATATGTCATTAAATAAAGCGAATTTTACCATTTCAATAAAGTGGACCATTCTGGAAATCTGAATTAATAAAAAAAATATCCCACTGGCAACACCCTCACTGATAATAATGACATTACCCAGTTTTTATCCCTCTCTATGTTTATAAAGATGGCCGTAAATCGTAGGTTTGTGGAAATTGTTGTGCTTACAGTGTGCAATTGCAGTTGCAATGGCAGTTTAACGTCTTAACCCTTTAGTGCGCAGCTTTGCATATATGCAAACAACACGGTTTTGAATTTAATATATTTTTTTTTCGCATAGACCTAATTCACATCAAAAAATTAAAATAGTAATTTTTGCTTTAACTAAAAAAACAGACATTCCGTATTTAAATAAAGCGAAATTAACCATTGAAACTTTCTGGTCAGATTCTCTGAACTACGTAATTTCTAGAACGTATTCTATTATGGGAATGAAAGGGTAAAAAGTTAAGTTTTATAAAATAAATAATTATATAAAATTAGGTATTTGTAGACATACTTATTAAAATATTGACTAATTTGCATTATTTGAGCGTAAAACAGCCACACGACAGTCGTTTTTACTTGTATTACAGATGTGCAACAGAAGAAAAGATTGACGTAGTATATGAAAAATATATACAGTCGGACCTCTATTTAACGAACCTCTATTTTGCGAATTTCTCTATTTTGCGAACTTTTCCTTGGAACCAAGAGCATTTTGCGAATTTCTTCGTAAAATAACCTCCAAATAGCGAAGTGCATTCTCTATTTAACGAACTTTTTCTTGTGATCAATTTTTTTTCTCTCCATTTCTCAAAATATTTCTGAACATTTCAAACTTATTCTTTTTTAAACACATTTTATGATGTTCAATGGCCTTAAACTGGTTTTACCAGGTGTTGTGTTTGGAGATACGAGGTGAAAGAATATCATTGTAAAGTTATTTTGGATATTGAAATTTCAATTAAAAAGCCAGAAATCATATTTTTTAGGATCAATCGTATAGTGTTATAACATTTTGTTGCGGCCACAAAAGACCACTTTGACATAACAGTCATTAATTAAAAAAGAACTGAATTTTATTATCATACATTTGGTAATAGAGAACAAAAAAATAAAAGTTAAAAGCATTACCTGCATTCACCTGAAAGAACAGAAAATGATGGAGACATTTGCAGAAAGGACATAAACAGATGACAAATCTTCCTTGAAAATTTTTTATTTATGAAGCAATTTTTCTTGCAGAACATAGCGCATTATCATAGAGAAAAATCTTATTCTTTTAGATGTACTTTTTTATGATGGACACATACAATCTACGTTCTTACTAAGGAAAATAAAATAATCATTTCCCTTGGGGAGTGTGGAGGCACAAGCATCACAATTCTACTACTCGAAATAAAAGCATCATTTGAATAAAAATAATAATAATGCCGTCAACAGAATTTTTATCCCCATCTTACTGAAGAATCAGAAGTAACTGATCAAAGAATCTCGCCACAAAAAAAGGACGAAACTATGCAGCCGATTACACAATCTTGAAGAAATATTCTTGCACTTTTAATATTTCTTACTGTAGATACGAAATCGGTTTATTATTATTATTTTTTTTTTTTTTTTGTAGAAGGGGAAGAGGCATCCACCCATTCTCTGCGTTCGTTGACAGAGCACTCATGCAGGCGCGGACATAATTCTTCGCAGAACGGCAAAAGGCAGCCATTCTGCATTGAAATCCCAACTCAACTGAATGCGCACGAGCTCTCCGAAAAGAGGAGCAAAGGTGGTTGCTATAATCCTTGAAACACGCCAACTTTGGCGGAACGAACATACAGGCACCCGCATTGGCATAAAATGCAATGCTAAAGAATATAAAAAAACTGCTTTAAAAAAAGGAAATTTAATAGATTTCACTGAGATAAGATGCCAAACAGTAGTAAAGAGTTACAAATTTTGAAATTACGAATTAAACTGATTTAAATATTATTGGCTAAGGGGCGGAGCTACAAAAGGATATGACTTCACAAATAGAAATATATGGAACTTTCCACATAATTCTTTTACCGGAAGTACAGATTTCAAAACGAGGTTTATGATTTTAAAATGAATAAAATGCTATGCCAGAAAGAAAAACTTACAGGGGAAGGTTGAAAAAAAAAGGAATTAAAATAATTTTGAATGCTAATATTAAAATTAAATGAATACAAGATTAATAAAAATATTTTCTAAATGAAATTAAATAAAAATATGTCAGTGGTTCTAAGTAACCACAACACCAGGCGCCTTTTTGTCAGCAGTCAGAATTAGGTAAGTACGGAGGACGAAGACGATAATCCATTAGAGTAACTTAAAAAAATGTGGATATAGTGAGAAAAAAAAGAAGAAATTAACCATGATGTGCTGATTGATGTTTGTATTTCACTTAATTCTGAAATTGAGATCTCGGAAACACTATTCGAATTGGATATATTCGACAGTGTGAAAAATAAAACAATACAGCAATGAATTGCTATGAAGATGAAGATGATGATGATGGAAATGATCATTACGCAGGAATTAACGAAACTTCGTATGATGAAATGCTAAAATCATTTAAAACAATCCGACGCGGATTATAGCTAGAAGAAAATACGCATGAAGGGATTTTTGGTAATTTGCAAAGATGCGAGACGTATTATGAGAGAAATCACTTTTTTAAATAAAAAACTCAGGCAAAATTAACAGTTTTCAGAAATTAAATTTAAGGACCCATATGTTAATATATGGTTAGAATTATTTGTTATACAAGTGCTCAGCAAAAGTTTAGACAATGATCGATTATGCTTCTGTGCTGAGAAGTATGTAACGAATTGTTGTAATTCAACTGTCTTATATTACTGGGGACTTATCTTTAATACACAAACAATAAATTTTAATTTATACACTTTACATAATATATAATGACAAAAAAACAAATTTAACATTGTTGCAAATGTATAGACAATTTGTCTGTTAACAGAAAAATATCCAAAAATTAAAATCGAACTGCACCTACATTGTCTGCTATTAATGCAAAAATGTGACTTTCCATCGAAGAAACTAAATCCTGCATCACTTGGGGGTCTATTTTGTGCCAAACACGTTCAACATCTGATCGAAGTTCATTTACAGAGGAGTATTGTAAAAAAATTGCATAAACCGTATGAGATATGATGCCACAAAAGTTTTCTATTGGGTTCAGATCAGGGGTACACGCGGGCCAGTCGACAATAGTAGTATTTTCCGAGTTAAACCAGTTTGTTGATTTGTATGCAACATGAATAGACGCATTATCTTGCTCAAATACATACTTTGGAAGAGATAAAAGTTCACCAAATGGCTGTAAATTGTTTTCCAATGCATGTATGTAGTCTTACACAGCTTGGCGACCATTGAGAAACTCCAGATATACTTGAGAATTAAAACAAAGTGAGGCCCAAGTCATCAACCCTTTCGAGGGCAAAGGACACATAATTTTAATTCCAGATATGGCAAGAATATTTAATTAAATTTTTCCTTTTATAATATACGTGAAAATAAGCAATTTCGTATTTTCTAATAACTTCGTTTATAAATTCTGGTATCAGTCCATTATTTCCACACTTCATAAAAAGAATTACTTCGTGACCGGAAAGGGGTCAATTTGTTGTAAGATTTCAAAGCTGGTTGTTTTATCATTTTCATGTAAACTAATGTACATTTTTCTTTAATGCATTATCCGCTGACACAGAAAGCTCTGACTCACTTTTAATGCGATTAGCAGTCATCATTTGTCTAGATGCCAGTTTATGGATCCTTCTATAATCTCGTTTTCTGGACACACGAGTCCTTCCAGATCTATGTTTTGCTTTGAAAGAGTCACCCTTAGATAGTACTTAATAGACAAACTTCTTTGGCCGCTTCAAAATAGCTGAAATTTCTGCAACAGTCTTCCCTTTCGTTTTCAGCTTCCATGCTTTAATTACTTCATCTGACTGAAAATTTCTTGCTCGCGGCATCTTCACTAACAGATGCTATCGCGAGGTGCACTTACATACTTCATGCATGTGACGTCATAATTTTGAAATATGCGTTTTTCCGTGAACAATTGCCAAAAAATCACAAAAGTGTCTAAACTTTTGCAATATGCAAATTTCACTTTTTTCAGTTAAATTAAATAATATCCTACATTAAAACCGTTATTTCTGTCCCAAAACGTTAAAAATATATTTAAAAATAAGTACAGTCATTTGTATAACCCAAGTGTTCGTATTTTATATTTAAAGGTTAAAAATCACCAGTGTCTAAACTTTTGCTGAGCAGTGTAATAATAATAAATACGATAATGTTATTAAAATTCGTTAATTTTAATGAAAAACTGTTTACTTTAAACAGAAAATACTACAGTGTATTCCTGGACAATGTTTTGTTTTCCTTGCAGATTTCAAAGATTTAAACATATAGAAAAAATGAATTGATGATGGACATTGGCGGGTAAAATAAATAAAATAAATCCATATTATTTATTTAAAAAAATGTGATTAATTACTTTAAGTAAAAATATTTAGTGTTTATGAATTTAAAACCTGTTTTATGTAGTTTAAAATATTTTAAAAGGCGAATCTCTATTTAACGAATTTTCCATATAACGAACTTTTTTCCGGGATTTAGCGACTTCGTTAAATAGAGGTTCGACTGTATCTGATTTTTTTAATTTTTTTTCCTGTGTTATAAACCTTTCAGAGAATCCTATATAATTTTTTCGAAACAAAATATAAAATTGCGCATTTAAGGGTTAATTTTGCTGCCCATAATTTTCACATGCAGCGTAAACTGCTTTTGTTTTATTCAGATAGTTTGATTCCCATCAGTTAAAAAAAAAAAAAAAAAAAAAAAAAAAAAAAAAAAAAAAAAAGTTTAGTTGGCTTTTTTCTCGCCTCATTTTATCTGCCATTAAATAAAGTGAATATTTCCACGTCAAGAAAGTGGTGGTAATCGAACATTCTGAATTTAAAAAAGTAGCCTACAGTTATCTAGTGCGAAGCTTAACCCTTTTAGAGGCAAGTAATTGTGTTTCGGTAATGTTAAATTCAAACTGGAATTTTCGAAATATTTTACTCCAAAATAAGTAAAAGCGATTTTACAACCCCCCCCCCCCCCCGCGCAAACTTATAAAACTGGGCTTCCACAAGCGATAATTTTTTAATTCTATCTCGCACCACTTTTCTGAAACAAAAATATTCATACAGACTTTGAGAACGTCTGCAAGAGAAATATAGTATAAATTTATTTTTTTTAATAGCGGTGCGAATAGAATATAAAAATAGTTGCCTGTGTCAGCACTGTAAAAGTAAAATGTATTTAAAAATTTCCGTTGCTGATCTTGATTAAAATTAGGTGGGATACAATATATCCCACGACCACTCTAGAGGTTCAGGGGTTTACATTCTACACTTATATATTTATTTTTCCTAAAGGTGATATAAACTAGAAAGAAAAAATTCATTTCGCATGTGTTTAGCATTTTTTTCTTTGGCCTATTTTCATGTTTCTCTTATACAGCGCCTTCTATAAGTATTTCTGGAACTAATTTTTTTCTCCTAATCCGGTTCTCCATGTCTTAAATAGCACATGAACAAAATTTGAAGCCTTTAGACTAAGTAGTTCGATATACCTGGAGGTCAAAGTAGGAATGTTTCAATTCTGGCCACCTGGTACTTTTAAAAAAGGCCGAGGATATTTACATTTGTATCATTCAAAATGTATGATTAATAAATATATTTATATGTAAAAAAGACCCATTTTTTATAAACAAAATATGTTTTCATCTATAAATACTTAATTATACAGACGAAAAATATATTTTAATGATGCAGAAAACTTTATTCCTGGCCAGTGTTGCCAGATTGGGGACATTTTTAATTAAGATTATTTGACTGTCACCATTATTTTAAAATAGTATACTTCGCCTTATTTTTCAGAATGTTTAATCTATTTTTAAATGGGTCGAATATTTCTGGTTCAAAAAAGCGGTGGAAATCAACAATCTGGAGGCAAGAAAATCCCCAATCTGGCAACACTGTTCCTGGCAATTGCTTCGGTTCATTTTGTAAAGTAAGGTTGCAAAGGCATTTTGTCTGGCAAAAACTGTCAGAATCATTCCTTTTGATTTTTTTTAAATAATAAACAAATATAATAAAAATTAATTATATATTTATACTTTAACTTACAACCTATTAAAATTGTAAGTTGTTAGATTTCGACTACATTTTTTCCCCTTATGTGATTATTTTAAAAGAAAAATTAAAAAAAAATTCTAAACACTATTTCATAGTTTAGATATGGACTGTTGAATATTCGGTGCTGAATCCCTATTTTAATATTTTAGAATTTTTAAAGCTCAACGTTTTTTTTTTATCAAAAAAGTTTCTCAAAATTTAAAATAAGACTAAGTTCAACCAATACTTCCCATGCATTGTGCTATATGAACTAAGACAAATAAACATATTTTAAACAGAAAATTTTACTTAATAAATTGCATTAAATAAAAATAACTTATTTAATTTTTAAAAATTGTTATTAAAAACGTGTTTATTTCCTATATAAATATTGGTATGTTGCAGTTCTGTTTACACAATAGCTCTTTTCATACCTAATCTAATCTAATCTAATCGCCCATCCTGGGAACCTGCTTGAGGCTGATGGTTGGGTCAAGCCCCTAGCCCAGGGCGGGATGTTCCTGCCACCTTTGCGGCACCGCAACCCAAGGTAAGTTAGTTTGTATATTGGTTTGAATATAAACTAAATATTTTCAGATAATACCTACTAAAATTAATAACACTTAAGATATGATGCAATTACAGTTGTTACCAGGTTATATGCATGTTTCAGTACAATTTTTGAGATATGACACAACATGATACGATTTACTACAATTACAATAATTACTAAGTTATTTAAATTATTTACAACACTTTTCTAAATCAGTTTTAGCCTCAAAATCACACTACAGGTCACATTGTTCAGGGCGAGCCGAGATCTGACAATAAGTTCAGGTTTGAAAACTAATAGTTCCATTTATTACCAAAAAAAAAATCGATTAAACTATTAAGACATGACATGACATCGCGGTGCTTAAGGAGTGCCAACGCGGCGTGCAACGCCGCCGCGCGTAACCTCCAACTAAATATGAGTACGAACTAGAGTGAATTTCGAAACAATGCACGGCCTAAAAGTATAATTTGGAAGCTCTGGTGGAGTCCCGAGGGCCATTCCAGAGTTGAAAGCACGAGGTTAAATATAACCTCCAGGAAAAAGGGGCGCATAGGGCATCCAAGAATTTTTTGGTTGCCCTATACTTCGATGTCACTTCACCAACTGGCGTCGGCAAAAAAACGGAAAATGCAAAGACAGTAGGGTACCAAAGAGCACAGAAAGTTATAGCATAAGGTAGCCAAACCTATCTAACCTCTCTAAGAACTTATAAAAAAAAGGGGGGCACATAGCTCACTAATTTTGATGTCAAGCCTAGTGCGCATTACGTGTCGCGGGTCTACCGGCTTTCACACACACTGTTCAGCCTTGAAAAAGGCTTTGTGTTACTAGACATCGAGAGAACACCGCTAGTGCAAATTGCATGTTGGCATTGACAGATATCGAAAATGGGGACAAGTTAAGATTAAAATTAAATGCTAAAAATATTTAAGCAACAACTTCAAAAGTAACTATAAAACTGGGGTATGAATTTCTTGACCGGGATGCCTAAGCACCGCCGGTCGACTGAACCGAAAGGGGGGGAAAAAGTATAATTGGCCGGGATGCCGTGAGCAAGCACCCCAAGGCCGGCGGGAATAAGGTAGGCATAGCCTGACCTCTCCCTGGTGGAAGTACCGAAGATGCACTAAGACAATACTAAAATTTTGAAAAAGCAGGTAACACCCATAAAATAAACAGTAAAGTAAAGGGAAGTCCAGAATATAAAAGATGATAATTACAAACAACAAAGTTAGGAAAGTTGAATTGCGCGGCTGTTAACAAAAAACAGTGTGCTGCATGACGTCACGGGGAAAGCCAATGCTATATGAAAATTTCTTTCAATCTAGGGAAAGATAGAATTTTCCCGGGGAATTCTGCGTTTAGGTGACACCAGAAGGGTTCCTTCTCGAAGTCTTCGAACATGGGACGAAGTCGTCATCCCGAGTGAGAATAGCGAGGGGCCGTTTCCGGTTCCTCCCCACTCTTGCGTCATAACGACGGATGTCATCTAACGCAGGATTCCTCACGGCTGGGACTAACCTGTGAAACTTCATCGTAAGTTTCTTGATTTCTGCAAAGACAGGTTTAATTTTGAGGTCACGATGAATGACGTCATTTCGGACATAGCGGGTCGCCTTGGTAAACCTACGCAGGAGTTTATTTTGAAATAACTGAATTCTACTGAGTTGAAATTTTGAAGTACTACCGTAGATTGCAGAACCATAAGTCAAAATTGGTCTGATCATTGATTTGTACAGTAACAATTTGTATTTGATTGACAGGGGGCTGTTCCAAGCCAAAAGGGGATTAAGGGAGCCCACGGCGCGATCAGCACGCCCCAGAATTTCAGTGATGTGCTGGCACCCTGTTAATTTGGAATCTAGGTTAAGTCCTAGGTATTTATACTCAGTCTTCCAGGGAATATCTTCGTTGTTTAATTTAAAGTTAAGATTAGCATCTGGGGTAAAACGTTGATTGGTGAAGAAGATGGCGGCACTTTTGGCACTGTTCACTTTAATTTTCCATTTCCTTAACCAGACCGAAAGTATGTCCAAATAATTTTGAAGTCTAGAGAACACTGTTTGTGCATGTTTATGTTGTTTAAGCATGACAGTATCGTCGGCAAATATTGCTAAGTCGATATCAGGCTCTTTAGGAATATCGTTGACATAAATGTTGAAGAGGGTGGGACCGCTGAGGGAGCCTTGCGGCACAGAGCTGGAGATAGGTTGAGGGTTAGAGTAGGAACTTCCCACTCTAACGACGAAGGATCTAAGTTGAAAGTAGTCATTATAGATTTTAATTAGCTGGCTCGGTACTCCGAGCGCAATTAGTTTAAAGATCAGGGCGATGTGCCAGACCTTGTCAAAGGCCTTCTGCACATCGAGAAAGATTGCTCCCGTCACGCCGCCAGATCTAATACCATCGTGAAGAAGTTCAGAAACCCTCCACAACTGATGAGTTGTTGAATGACGTGCGCGAAAGCCGAATTGCTCCGGTATAAGCACGTCATTAGAATTTAGGAACTCCTTGAGGCGGTTGACAAGAACATACTCATAAACTTTAGATAGACAGGATAATAAAGATATAGGTCGAAAGCTGGCAGGGTCATGAATGTCGGTCGCCCCACTTTTGGGTAGGGGTACAACAATGGCCCTTTTCCAGCAGTCGGGAAAAATTTTAAGATTCATCATGCAGTTAATTAGAATTACTATGTAAAGAATGAAATTATGGGGTAAATTAATTAGCATATTAGTAGAGATGCGGTCCTCACCTGGAGACTTATTCTTTTTTAAGCCTGAGATATACTCCCGAACCTCAGAAGGTGTGGTCGGGGGTAGTGTGTTAGGTGTGTCTGTGTTTAAAAAATTTTGAACTGTGGTCTCCAACACAGTGGCAACCCGTGGGTTGTCCATTCCAGAATTGGGTGTAAACTGACTTCTAAGACTTTCAGCGATAGCTTCAGCCTTTTGCGTGTTTGTATATGCCATGCCATTAAGGCAATTAGGGCTAGTAATAGCCGGAATGTGTGTTCGTGTCCTACGAATGCGGGAAGCAGCCTTCCAAATTGTGTTGTTTTCTGTTGAAAGTGATTCAACAAAAGTGTTCCAGCGTTCACTTCTAAACTTGGAGATAGCAGCCTTGACTCTCCTGTGCAGTTGATTTAGATGGGTCCTAAAATATTGAGAACGATAGACCTGCCACATCCTGCGAGCACGATTTCGTTCAGTAATCAATTGTCTGATCTCCAACGGTAGACGGAGAGTGTCAACAGTTTTGGTTCTCAGTTGAGAACACTGCTCGTACACATCTCTGAGAACGTCACCGAGTTGACTGATGGCTTCCTCCGCCTCTTCTTTCGTCTCTGGGACGATGGACGGAGTTTCCCGCTGCTCGAGCAGGAAGGTGAAATCCTCCCACCTTGTGTGTAAAAGCCTACCTAAATCTAGGTTGTACGAGTCAACTCGATACCGAAGGATTACTGGCAAATGATCTGAATTTAAGTCGTTCAGCGTTTGAATGCTGTAAGGATAAGGGAAATTGCGGGTGATTGCAAGATCAAGATAATTATTAGATAGTGGAAAAGTGGGTGTGGGGGGCGCTATAATTTGCGCAAAATTTTGATCCACCCACCTCCTGAGTTTGGTACCGATCCCATTCGTAGACCTACAGTGCCAAGAAGGATGAGTAGCATTAAAATCACCCGCAAGAATAAAATTTGGAAAATTATTAGTTAGCCTGGAAAAGTCTTGCTCTAGCAGGTTTCTATCACATAGTGGAGGTACATATACGGCTGCTATAAGAAGATTTGGAATATTGGGAAAGTCCAAAACAACAGTAGTAGCTTCGATGGAATTTAGAGGGGGATTATTAATGAGAGTCACATTAAAACCACTTTTAACATAAATAGCAGTGCCGCCCCAACTGGGGCCATTAGTGCCCCTACGAGCCCTGTCTACATTGAATAACTCGTAGTTGGCAACCTTGGTGACAATTCCTTGGGAAAAATGGGTCTCGCTGACCAAAACGAAGTCTAAATTGTTACTGTAAACCCAAGCTTGAAATTCAGTTTCCTGTCTTTTTAGCCCATTGGCATTAACTATACCAATGGAGAGAGAGTCCAAATTATTGTTAGCTGGGAACATGATGGTGAAAAGAAAAGATCGAAAAATGGGGAAGCGCACATCTTTTTGATGGCGACACCTAACCAATTTCGGAAAAAGTTACAATTTTAGAGTAAAGAATAAAAATCCGGTCAATCTCCGTGGATGCCATGCGGAGTGCCGGAAGGGAATCCGAAAAGGCCTTGCAGACAATGTCTGCATTGTAGTTAATTTCGAATTGCATCAAATTTTGGATAAATTCGGCAGCCGAAAAAGCATCCTTAACTGGGGCCGAAGTTTTAGAATTTTGAGGGGTGGTGGGTAAAGCGACCTTACGTCCGATTGCAGCTTCCCTAAAAGATTGGGAGGAATCAACTTTCCTATTGGAGAAGGTTCTATCAGATTTCACAGTTACAACTTGACGTTGGCTGCTAACTTTATTTTTAAGATTTTTGCCTTTCATGGGGGAGTTGTTTTTGGAAACTTTGGACAGTTCCGATAATTAGCGGGTTGATCTGATCCGCAGTGGCAACACCGACAGGGTTCATCGAAATTTTTCACACAATCCTTCGTAGTATGACCTCCGGAGCACTTAAGGCACACTGGAGGTAGGTTGCACGCAAGGCTTGAATGAAAAAACCCCTGACAGTTATGACACTGTGATGGACCCTTTCGCCCCCGATATTTCTCAAAACTAACCTCAGTTTGTAATAATTCGGTAACCTCGAAGACGCTTTCAACACCTTCTTGTTGAGGGATCGAACAGAAAAATAGGGGCATATATTTCTTGTTGCTCACGGGACCCCTATACATTTGGGTCACCGTGATGCCCGGGAAATCAATGTCCAGGATATCTTGGATTTCCGCGACAGAGGTGTTGACTGGCAAGCCACGAAGAACCACTCTTAGTGGTTTTGCATCTTCGAGGATGTAACTGTGAAACTGCACATTGTGCTTAATGAGAAATGCTTGAACCGTGCGATAGTCGTCTACATTATCAAAGGTAAGACTAAGATACTTGCCCTTAGCCTTAGAACGGGTCGTGGGTGCGATACGTTTGAGACTGTCTAATAGAGAAGACCACCTTTCCGGTGGTATAATTTTGATGGGGGGGATCCTGGTTTTTTTAACCTTTACGCTCTCTTCTGCAACTTCCATGCTGCTAGAATTATCTAAGTTATCATGTTTTTTGCTCTTTTTTGAAGCAACAACTTTGAAATTTTCCTGCTCGGGTGGACTAGAATTTTCGGAGTCCGCCAAGGAATCCAGCCTTCTCAAAGTCGAAGAGGAAGTTTGGTTGTTATCTGCTACAGCAGATGGCGCCACTTCCACCTTCAAACTCGAGTCAGCCGGTGTCTCGACGGACTGGGCATTGATCGAAATCGGGGTATCTTTTTTTTCTTTAACTGAATTGGCATACTGATAAATCAAATGTTTGACCTCCGTATTAGCTTGGATGGTCATAATATCTGCCCAAAGAACATCTCTTAGTTTTTTGCTTTCTTCAAGCTGCTTGACGGCATCCTCAACAGATTCGCCATTTCTCTTAAGTTGGGCAATAGTTCTTCTAATGGAAATATCTCTACACTGTTCTGCACAGTAGTCAGCGTGGATTTTCCATCCCACAGCCTCAATTTCCTCCGATGAAAAATTCCTAATATCCGTAAATCCCCTACGAGATAATATGGAAAACATACTACCAGATGGACGACCCCTTCTCTGACAACCTTGATGGGATTATCTGCCCAGGAATGTAGCACATCTGCTCGTCCGAACGTCAGCAAAACGTCACACGTCTCTCAACCAATGCGAAATCTCTAACTCAGATAGGCCACTCCCACTAGCGGGAGCTCAACACAAACGTCCTTACAGCACGGTGTCTAACGACGAACTCCCGATGAAAGAGCAGCTGACATACCCTTAAAATAGTGAAGCTTCAACTGTAACCGCTTTTGGAGGGATTTGTTACCGCCGGGACAAACTTCCATTAGAAAATTTAAGTAGAGGTTTTCTCTTTATTTAAACGCCTTACTAATGGAAAATTTCAGTCAAAATTAATGGCAAAATCTGATATTCATTTTTACTGGTGGAAGTTTACTTCAGCGGTAGCAGTTGCGACATATTGTGACAACCCGAGGCTAACGAAAGAGACAGGCTACCGCGGTGCATTTCGCGTGTCTTTTTTTACAGACCGCTGGAGTCACGTGATGCTCGATGCAGGTGTACTAAAAGAGCAGCACGTCACTCTAGAGGTCTGTAAAAAAAGACACTTGGGATTCACCGCGGTAGCCTGACCTTTTTCGTTAGCCTCGGTGACAACCAAGACAACCTCCTTCCAGTGTACGTGAAAAGATTATATTACCTGGTAAACTGACACCAGTAAAAAGAAATAGAAATCTTTTGCCATATTTGTGAGAGAACTTTTCCATAAATAAAGTGATTAAATAAGACGAACTTTTCTACTCAAGTTTACTGGTGGAAGCGTTCACCGTCCGTAATCAAAAACTGTGGGTCTGATTAAAATAAACCGCATTCATCTTGTGACAACCACCTCAGTTGCTTCACTTGGAACTGCTTGACAATCCACCATATCAGAGGTGGCCAACTGTGGCACGCGCTGCACCACTAAAATTTTACAGTAATCATTGTCTTATCTAATCATCGAATCTTTGCGATTCAAGAAATCGACTTTTTCCGTAAAATTTTAGTGGTATCCGGCGTGCCACTGTTGGCCAACCCTGCACTATATGTTTCTTCCTGTTTATTCCTAACTCCATTTGTCATACGCAGGATTTGAAATAATTTTCTCACATCAAATTAAACTAAAGGTTAGTATTAGGAATTAGTTGCAATAAAAAAACAACAACAAAAAAACAATACGTATTTGCAATGGTGTAAAAACCTAGGCGCCAGCGGGCAGCTTCTCACCACTAAATTTTATTAGTTTTCTTCGCTTAAATTTTATTAGTATCCTTACAAAAAATTTAGACGAAATATTAGAAGAAAAATAACGAATAAAATTTAGCGGTGAAAGACTGCTTATTGATGCCTAGATTTTTACACCCGTGCGTATTATTTTACGCAGTAACTACATCTTTGGAGAACGCGATTCGATGATAAGTAAATATTTAATGAAAAGGTAGAATAAAAAAATGGTACAATATAATTTTCTTCCGAAGTAAGAAATAAACAAGAAAGAAAAAATTTCATCAAGCATAGATTATGAAACACTTTCCAACACATTCAGAATAATGTAACAAATCTTCCTCGTTTAACCATTTGCACTCGATAGGTGATTCTCACTGACCACTAGTGACCACTAGCGTAAATGGGTGCTCCAAATGCTCTGAACACCAGTATTTTAAACTAGTTTTCTTCACCTTTTATAATGGTCGAATAATCCGTGATAAATGGTGGCGAAATAAACTGTAATATATTATTGGTGTCCCGATTTACGAGGGACACCTGACAACAGTAGTCGTGAGTGAGAATCAGCTCTCGAGTGCAAAGAGTTAATAAGCTGAAATATGATGTCAAATCGGAAAATTTGGAGCACGCATAACACATATGAAAATCCAATTTCAGCAATTCCGATTTGTCAGTCTGAAAATTATCCGAAATGTTTTGTGAGCTCTGTATATGATATATAGATTTATATCTATATATCATATTATCTATAAACTACATATCTACTAAAATTTAGTTTAGTTAGGAAATACAAACCTGAGTTGAAAATTACCCTTCAGCAATTTTCGCTAATAAGGAAATATGTACGTGAATTCTTTAGTGCAGGCCAACACAGTACTATAACCGAATTATTTTGTGTGTCCCTGTAAATCAGGGGTGTCAAACTGTGGTACACCTGATACCACTAATTTTTTAAAGTAATAGTCGACTTCTTGAATAGCAGAGATTCGATGATTTGATAAGGCATTGATAACTATAAAATTTTAGTAGAATCCGGCGGGCCATAGTTTGACACCTTACTTACTTACTTACACAGTGGTGCTACAATCCATCTAGGATTTTGACCTCCCTCAATATACTTCTCCAGACCTTCCGATCTCTGGCCTTTATTTTATAATTTATAATTTGGTTTTCTACAAGATCTTTCTCTATCTCTTTTATCCAACTCTTCCTGGGTATACCAATACTTCTTTTCCCAATTAAATTACCACTATAAATCTTCTTTGTGCTTCGCTCATCCCTCATTCTGATTAGATGGCCTAAGCATTGCATTCTTCTTATTTTTATAGTATTTATTATATCTTTTTCATTATATAACTGTTCTAACTCCATATTTGTCCTTATACGCCATGTATTGTCTTCTTTAATAGGTCTAAAAATTTGCCTTAAGATCTTCCTTTCCCAAGTGATAAGTAGCTTTTCATCTTTTTGTGTAGTGGTCCCGGTCTCACTACCATAAATTACTATTGGTTTTATAACAGTTTTATAAATTTTAAGTTTGGATGTTCGAGATATTAGAGATGATTTTAGAATGTTTCGAAGAGAAAAATAGCATCTATTTCCTGCTGCAGGTCGAGTTTTAATCTCTTCTTCTACCATATTATCACAGGTGATCGTAGATCCTAAATATTTAAATTCTGTTACTTCATTAAATTGTAATTCATTATTTATTGTTAAAACTGCTGTTGCCTGTGATTTCATTCGGTCCATTTTCATGTATTTTGTTTTTTCTTTATTAACCACGACGCCTAGTTTTCTTCCTACAGTGTCTAATTTATTGTATGTTTCAATCAAGGCTTTCTTATTCCTAGCAATTATATCGACATCATCTGCAAATGCAAGGATTTGGAGGGAGCGATTCATAATAGTACAACCTCTGTTGTTGTAAATGCTTCTAATTATTTTCTCCAGGCATAAATTAAAAAGAATTGTCGACAGAACATCACCTTGCTTTAGACCTGAATTCACTGCAAATTCTCTTGAAAGTCTTCCCTGTACCTTAACTTTAGCTTTTGTATTTTCCAGTGTTAATTTTATAAGCTTAACTATTTTATCGGGTATTTTAAATTCCTTCAATATTTCAAATAACTTATTTCTGCTTATACTGTCATAGGCCTGTTTAAAATCAACAAACAATTGGTGCAAATTAATATTTTGTTCATAGAATTTTTCAAGGATGTTCCTGATACTAAAGATGTGATCCACTGTTGATCTTCATTTCCTAAAACCACACTGATAATGCCCTATCACCACTTCAGCATACGGTTCTAATCGCTTTGCAATTATCTTTGCCAACACTTTATATGTAAATAGTTTGACACCCCTGCTGTAAATAACATGGGACTATTAATAAGAAAGGAACTGACATATTCTTAAAATAGTGAAACTTCAACTTTAACCGCTTTCGCAAGGGCTGATTATCTCCGGTGAAAACTTCCACCAGTGAATTTATATAGAAATTTTCTCCGTATTTAAAGTCTTTATTAATGCAAAATTTCAGTTATAAATAATGGCACAAATATATTTTCAATTTTACTGGTGTAAATTAGCTTTTGCAGTAGTCACACCCTTTGTTTCCACCATATTGTGACAACCGGTGAAACAAACGTACTGTTTTACCAGTCAAACTGACACCAGAAAAAATAAACAGAAGTTTTTACCATATTTATGAGAAAATATTTCCATGAATAAGGCGCTTATATAAGGCAAAATGTTCTACTCAATTTTACTGGTGAGAAGTTTGATCCAGCGGTATTCAGAAATTGTAGGTTTGATTTAGGAAAATCAGCCGCCATCATACGACAACCTCCTCAGTTACTTCACTGGATACTGGCAGACAGTGCACTATATGTCGCCTCCTCTTTATTCATAACTCCATTGTAAATAAACGATAATGTTATGTACAGTCGTGGAAAAAAAAAGTTAACACCCCCTTCTATCTCCTCAACAACTTATCGCAGAAGAAAATTACTGGTACCGAACGATTGGAAATAAAGTCTACTTTTAAATGATGTATATAAAATTGGCTTAGGGGGCCATCTACATATTAAAACGAACCATAACTTTATTTTTTTCAATAACAGTACCCAATTCTGACAGCATAAATGAACTCTACATCCTTCAATTAGCCTAAAGACGAATGTTTATGCAATTCGTACCATAAGTTTCCGAGAAATTAATTATTTTAAAACGAGCGTATTTTAAGGGCTGTATCCAAATTGAAGTTCCGTACTCGATTGTTAACCGAGAGAGCCGCCTTCTTGATCAAGGCACGTTTAAGCGTCAATGAAACCTGTTTGATTACAGTACAGCAGAATAAATTTCAAAATGTCTACTCACTTCCATCATAGACGGCCCCTTAAACCATCATTTTGCCGTTTTTTAAGCATAATTTGAAAACTACTCGGAAGAAAAATGTGAATTTTTTTTAATTTCCATAAAGGAAGACTTAATAAATCTAAATCCATCCAAAAAATTGTAGGTTGCAATTCATAATTTTTTCGAATATTAATTTCATAATTCATAATTCATATCATAAAATTATAAAAATTGCACATTCAACTTATTTATGTTTGGGTATATTAGTATTATTACTACAAAAATAAATTAGCACATTAGGAGCATAATTTCGGGAGATATAAATAAAAATATGAAAATGTAATTTAACATTAGAAGCACTCAATTTTGAATGTTTATAATTCAAAAACTTATCATTCAAATGACTTGAAATTTGGTGTCTAGGCATAGTTTGAACCGAAGTTTTGAAATATCTCGTTAAAATTGGGTATTGCCATTGAAAAAAATGAAGTTTGGATTCATTTTAATATGTAGATGACCCCCTAAGAAAATTTTATATACATCATTTAAAAGTTGACTTTATTTCCAATCGTTCGGTACCAGTAACTTTCTTCTACGATGATTTGTTGAGGAGTTAGTAGGGGGTGTTTACTTTTTTTTCCACGACTGTACGAGGGGGTATCGTGAAGTTTCAATTGCAGGTGAATATTTTTTAATGCTACCTCGTACCACTTTTTCAAAGCAAAAATTTTTAAATATGCTCTGAGAACATTTGCAAGAGAAATATACGGCGAA
The DNA here is from genome assembly GCA_963932465.1 of Maratus speciosus. Taxonomy (NCBI): domain Eukaryota; kingdom Metazoa; phylum Arthropoda; class Arachnida; order Araneae; family Salticidae; genus Maratus; species Maratus speciosus. Next base: position 196,742,866 of record OZ010796.1, on the reverse strand, counting down.
ATGTATTTTTTAAGATAGTGGTGCGAATAGAATATAAAAATATTCGCCTGTAATTGAAACTTTACGATACCCCTTCGTACACCCTATTTTACAGTAAGCATATTGTAGTGAACTTCGTTCGTTTATATCAATTTCAATTCATTTGAAAATCGTTTCGCTATTAAGTGTATGCAGTGTATTATAATACACTGCAAACGATTTTCAACAATTGCCCATAATGTTACGGAATTCTTTTGAGTGATGAATTATATGAACTCTTAATGCTACAAGCTTAATTTTCAATACCGTACACGCCATGGTAACCTTAATTAACATTTATAAATTACGCGAAAATTCGAGTACGAGATTTACGCGAGTTAGAGCGTGGACAGACAGACGGAAAGACAAACCGAATTCATAAACACTTTCAAAGCATGTTAGAAAGCAATATAACCACATTAATTCCGCCCTTTCTTTTCGATGACAATGAACAGAAATTATAAGAGACTTAATATATAAATATCTGCTTGGTCATCATATTCATATTTCTGCTTTGGTGGTGACATTACTTGACATAAAAAAATAGAATTGTTGTCAATTGCTAAAATAAAATATTTTATAACAAGCTATATGTAATCTAAATGTAATACATATATGTAGTAAATATTTTTGTGTAATCTAAAACTAATTTTGCTTTAAAAATATGTTGTGATTATCTTGAATGTTTAAAATCAATTTTCCTAATGATCCATTTCCCCCATTTTTAACGAGTTAATATCACCTTAATACCCTATATTTTAGGAAGTTATAACTTCTGTAATGACTGTTAGGGAAACATTAGTTTTATGATGACACTAATGACATTAGCACGGTTATTTGCTTTGCTCAGAATTGTCTGATTCTCTATACAATTTCAAAAGTTTTCGAGAATGCGCGTTTTTTTTTTTCTTTTTTTTTTTTTTTTTTTTTTTTTTAATGTTTGTCTTGAATTATTTTAACAAGCAAGGCATTTTACTTTTCAGTATTAATTTTTTTTTATGATTCAGGGATTTTTTTTAAACGTATCAGACTTCTTAGCTTTTCAATTTTATTCCAAATTATTCTGTATCTAGATATTTTTTGTTACTTACCGTAATTTCGCGCGTGTCTGCCGTACCTCAGATAACTCGATTTCCTACCACAATTAATTTAAAATAAAATGTGACTTGATTCTGCTTAGCACTTATTTGACTTCTTTTTTTTCAATAAAATTTCTGGTTTGAAAGAGACTTAAGTAAGCCGCGACGGATACGCGGGAAATTACGGTAATAAAAACGTTTTCCGGATTTATTTGGAAATAATTGAACAAAGAAAAATTAAATTAAATTTTCATTTATGAAAAACTTGTTATTTCTTTCCTTCTTTACTCCATTACAAAATAATTTTTTTATTACGAAAATATATATTTTGTAAATGAATCTTTTATATCAGGGATTTCTGACAACTCCACCGTTAGCCGCAGAGATTCAAAATATTTCGTATTAAACTTCACGTTATTTAATCGTAAGATTGTAATTAACTGTCGGTGAATAAATAAAGCAAGTTTTGCTAAAAGGAGTTTACTACTAGCTCTGCGGCAATTGATTCAGTTTTTGAAAACGGCTGTGTTACATCGTAGGCGCCGAATAACAAGGGCGACGTGGTAAACTCCACCACATCTTACAAACTACTAGCACAAAATTTAAAATGTTATTTTTGTGAAGGAATTAACAGTGATAAATTAAAGCACCAAACCTTTCTAAATTAGTATTTTAACCCTTAATTGCAAGAATTATTCTTTTAGAATTGTGTTTTTTATTTTTATATTAAGGATTAGACACCAGAAATCTTAAGATAGGTTTTTAACTTTATTTAATAGCATAATTTTGTAATTTTTTTATATAAATATAGTGGTTGGAAGAACTTAATTTATGTATTAAAAATTAAATAAAAAGGTGATGGAAATTTACATCACTATGCATTTAAGGATTAACACTAGAATGCCCGGAAGGAGTCGATCGACTCCGACTATATGATTAAATGTCAACTGGAACCAGAAATTATTTCATAAAATAAATTAAATTTAAACCACGCAGATTTACCTTAAATAAATGAGCCAATTAATTTTAAATAAAAATTCTGGTGTCAATATTTTTATGAAACTTGAGTAAAATTCACAGACGTTCTAGTGTTAAGCATGCCTGATTGCCTCTTCCGCACGCGGGAACTCGGCACCTTGATTTATATGACTTAAATGATGTCAAAATAACTTCGATCACCGCTCTTTAAATACTAGCTTTGCGATCTGCCCCCAAAATGGCGGCTGGCGTAGGCGAAATTTTTTACGGTTTTGCATAGTCCAATGAATTTGAATAGGAATAATTTTTTAAAGTTTTCTCATCTTTATTTTTTTTTGAATTAAGTAAGTCAAAGAAAATACTGGTGTCTAAATTTAGTGAACCATACAAACACTTAACCTTAACCCTTAAGTGCATATGGTATCGTTTTTGATACAATAATTGTTCCCTATTTATTGGATTTTTTATTCACATATTCCGTATTTCCACCAGAAAAATAAAAAAGAAAATTTCACTCCATTTAATAACAGCCATTTCGTTATTAAATAAACCGAAATTTACCATTTATATTTTCTGGTATGAATTCCGATTCTCTGAATTATGAAATTTCGGGAACGCATTCTACCCTATGCATTTAAAGGTTAAATGCATAGTGATGTATATCTGCATCACTTTTTATTTAACTCTTAGCACAGTGTTGCCAGATTGGGGACTTTTTTGTCCCCAGATTGTTGATTGTCACCGGTTTTTTGAACTAGAAATATTCGGCCTATTTAAAAATGGATTAAAAATTCTGAAAAATAAGGAAAATTATAAAATTTTAAAAAAGTGGTGACAGTCAAATAATCTGAATTAAAAAAGTCCCCATTCTGGCAACACTGTCTTAGCATCTACTATGTTTATAGAGAAATATTAATCTTGTAAAAATTACAAAAATATACTACTAAATAAAGTTAAAAATCCATCTTAAAATGTCTGTTGTCTATAGTCTTTAATATAAGAATAAAAAGCACAATTTAAAAAGAATAATTCATGCATTTAAGGGCTAAGTTTTACAAATAAAAAATTATGTAAAATAAGGTATTTAGATTCATACATATTAAAATATTTACTAACATGCAATATTTTAGTTTTGACAGTATTTATTTGTATTGCAGATGTACAACATAAGAAAAGGTTGGCGTATTATAAGAAAAGTGTATCTCTCATTTTTTTCGTTATTTTTCCTTTGAAAGGCATCGGTATGTTACGTATACTTAATTTTAATTCCCAAATGTCACATTGGCACCGGAGTTTAGGAATTAAATTTTTAGGAGTTAGAGCGAAGAAAAAGCTTTTACTTAGTTTCATATAAATTTGTTAATAAATACCGGTGTCATTCAATCATTTTAACATTTTATCATTAGAAGCGCTTTGCCCCTGAAAGGGTTAAGGGTTCAAAATATCCACCAACCTGTGTTGCCAGTGGTCTACTTTATTTAAAAAATCAGATTTCTTGATTGACACTACTTTTTTTAAATGGTAAAATTCCCCTTCTTTTTGCCCCAACTAATATGCCACTAAACAAGTCGAATTTCACCACTTCAGGAAAGTGGTGGCAATGAAGAAAACAGAATTTTAAAAAAGTAGACCACTAGCAATTTTGCCGCCAACAACAGCCGTCATTTATGAGTCAACGTGCAGACCTAGTAAATCAGGGGGCAGTATTTCGACAATGAGAGTAAATAAAATAACAAAAATAAATTATGTCAAAGTACCGTAATTTCTCGCGTAAGATAACTCGCGTACTCAGATAACTCGATTTCCTACCAGAATTTATTTTAAATAAAATGTGACTTGCTTCTGCTTAGCACATATTTGATTTTTTTTTTTAATAAAATTTCTGGTTTGAAAAACACTTAACTAAGCCGCGGCGGATACGCAGGAAATGTTACACAGGTACGCAGGTAAGTGTTATATGAGTGGAAGAACATGTTCCGAGCGAAAAGTCTTTAAAATCTTCATTGATTACAATAAGTAAAGCTTAAATTTCCAATTAAGGGGACGAGGGACCTTTTTTTAATACTTTTATATTCAAATATATAAAATTCGATGCCCAGAATTATTTATATATATGTTACAGCCAAAACCCGGAGCTTGGCCAGTTCGCGAATTGGCCGGCCAGTTCGGGAACTGGCCGAGATTCCTGGCCAAAACCCGAAATATGTGAAATGAACAGCGTACTTCGGGTTTTGGCCGGCCAATTCGCGAACTGGCCGGGAAGCCTTGGCCAATATACGAAGTGGGGATTCAAGGCTACCCGGTAGGTGGCAATGACGTGCACACTTGATAGGAAAGAACGTTCTATGCTGTGACGATTATATTCTGATATGTTGGACAATTTCCCGCCTGTTTGATATATTTCGATAAATTAGGTTTATTATGAGCATTATATTCTAATCTGCTGAAAATTTCTGTCCTCTGTGACAAATATCGATGCATCGGATTCATTGTCCAATCCAATAAACAAATTATTTGAGGGACTCTGTAAATAAACGACAAATTTTACCTAACCAATAAACTATAGAAAAATGTTGTAGAGCATATTAGTAATATATAACAGTTTCATTACATTTGAAGTAATGTAACATCATTAAAATACCCTATAAACGATTTTTTCACATATATCATAATTCTTTATCTGAATTCTTTTGGGAGTCCTATAAACGAACTATAATGGCTACTTAATCAATACTCTATAAAAAAAAAAAAAAAAAAAAAAAAAAAAAAAAAAAAAAAAAAAAAAACATATTGCTCACTACATGAGTTAGGAATGTAAATTTTATTATATTTGAAATAGTGTAACATCAATTAAGTGCACTAGAAATGATCTTTCACCATTCACTGCAATGTAACGAAATACTTTTGAGTGTTTCTGTAGACAAACTATAATTGCTACTTATTTCATACCATTTAGATAACAGTTTGTCGTCCATCTTAATGAAGCATACCTATTTTATTATAATTGAGATAACGTAACAACATTAAAATGCACTGAAAAAAACCATTGATGATACTGTAATGAAATATTTTTGTGTGTTCCTGCAAATTAACCAAAAATAGTACAACTTCACTAGTAATACCAAAATGTATTTATAAAGCTAAATATTATAACAATTACAAGTCAATCCGAGTCTTTACCCAAGTTAGAGCACGGGCATGCATACGGCCAGACAAATTCAATTGAAACACGCTTTCAACTATGGTAGAAAATGATAAAAAGTAAAAATCGGTTTCTATATACCAATTTCGGGAATTGGCCGATACTGTATGGCCACTTCGCAAACTGGCCGATTGCATCTGGCCAGTTCGGGTTTTGGCCGGCCAATTCCCGAATTGGCCAGTCAGTTTAAAACGTTGTTGGCCAGTTCGCGAATTGGCCGGCCAGTTCGGGAATTGGCCAATTTCGGGTTTTGGCCGTAACATATATAAACCAAACTTTTATAAAAAATATTGAGGATTTTCATTGATATGGAATGCGCAGGGGTCTTTTCGAAGATTTCTGCGACAACGCGTAAAATGCCATTTTTTTTTCAAAAATAAATTTTTTTTATATATTTTTTGTGATAAATGCATGCCATAATGCATATAATGTACCCTTGAGTAATATTTAAATTGAAATTTACAAAAAAAAAAAAAAAAAAAAAAAAAAAAAAAAAAATTGAAAAATTTTGAAATTTAGAAATTTTTTCGAAAATTTTCAATTTTTTTTTTACTTTTATATTCAAATATATAAAATTCGATGCACAGTGTTATTTATATATATAAATCAAACTTTTATAAAAAATATTGGGGATTTTCATTGATATGGAATGCGCAGGGGGCATTTCGAAGATTTCTACGACGACGCGTAAAATGCTATTTTTTTCTCAAAAATAATTTTTTTTTAAATTTTTTTTTGTGAGAAATGCATGCCATAATGCATATAATGTACCCTTGAGTAATATTTAAAGTGAAATTTACAAAAAAAAAAAAAAAAAAGAAAAGAAAAAAATTGAAATATTCTGAAATTTTGAAATTTTTTCGAAAAATTTCAAAATTTTTCACTTTTTTTTAAACTTTTATATTCAAATATATAAAATTCGATGCACAGTTTTATTTATATATATAAACCAAACTTTTATAAAAAATATTGGGGATTTTCATTGATATGGAACGCGCATGGGGCATTTCTGAGATTTATAACACGGCGCGTAAAATTCCACTTTTTTCTCAAAAATGACACTAAAAAAAATTTTTTTTGTAATAAATGCTTGCCATAATGCATATAATGTATCTTTGAGTAATATTTAAGGTGAAATTTACAAAAAATAAAAAAATTATTTTTAAGGTCCCTCGTCCCCTTAAATTAGTACCAATTAGAACCATTTAAACTCCGTCAATCCAAATGTTATTTGTTCAGAACACCAGAAAAACTCTGATTAACGAAGAGAAAAAAACGACATTCTATAAAATTTAAATCTCCTTTTCTCAAATTCTCTGAAATATGAATTAATCCTCCTACTACTAGGTTTTACTACTAGGTACTCCTACTACTAGTACTAGGTTTTAAGTTTTTATGATCCTTTTTAATTTTTCGCAGCAAAATATTTGTTATTAATTCCATGAAGCTCTGCATCATTTAAAGCAGGGGTGTCAAACTGTGGTCCGAAGGATACTACTAAAATTTTATATAAATTCCTGCCTTATCTAATCATTGAATCTTTGCGATTCAAGAAGTCCACCATTTCTTTAAAACATTAGTGGTATCAGGCGGGAAGTGTTGCCAGATTGAGGACTTTTTTAATTCAGATTATTTGACTGTCACGACTTTGTTAAAATAGTATAATTCGCCTTATTTTTCATCTATTTTTAAACAGGCCTAATATTTCTATTTCAAAAAAGCGGTGACAAAAAAGTCCATAATCCGGCAATACTGTTGGTGGGTCACACTTTTACGCACCTGATTTAAAGCTAAAATTTATATTCGAATTTAGCGGTACCCAAAAACCCTGGGATGTTTGCAGCTCCGCTTAATATATTCATGAATATTCGTACTACAGTCGGACCTCTATTTAACGAAGTCGCTAAATCCCGAAAAAAAGTTCGTTATGTGGAAAATTCGTTAAATAGAGATGAACCTTTTTAAATACTTTAAACTACACAAAACACATTTTTAATTCATAAACACTAAACATTATTAAAAAACTTAACTAATCAAACTTTTTTTTATAAATCATATTTATATCTTTTATTATAATTCATTTTACCCATCAAAAAGAAATCTGTAAGGACAGCAAGAATTTTTAAAAATATTATCCGGAAATACACAGTATTTCCAGTTTAAAGAAAGTATTTACATTAAAATTAATGAATTTTAATGACATTATCGTATTTATTATAACAAGTAATTTTAAGCAATGTATTACTACATGCGTCCTTAAATTTAATTACTGAAACTTATTTACTACATTGCATTTCCTGGATGAAATGCAAAGAATAACAGGGATTTTACTGCTCTCGTTGAGTTAGGCACCTGTTAAAACTAATTCAAGGTTATTGAGCATTATAAAATGTGTAAAAGAAAGAATAAGTTTGAAGTGTCCGGAAATATTTTGAGAAATAGGGAGAAAAAAAAAATTATATCAGAAGAAAAAGTTCGTTAAATAGAGAATACACTTCGCTATTTGGAGGTTATTTTACGAAAAAATTCGCAAAATGTTGTTGGTTCCCAGGAAAAGTTCGCAAAATAGCGAAATTCGCAAAATAGAGGTTCGTTAAATAGAGGTCCGACTGTATTTTTAAACAAATGGGTACAAACGTTGTATGAAGAATATGATATCATTTATTACATGTAAATATCTATTCGAGAGTTTCATGATGGCTGAAGATGGCAATATTGATTAATTTATTCAATTTGTTGCCGATCACCTGATAGTGATCGTGATTAAATCCTCTCTAAAAATTAAGGTTTCAAACATGATCGTTACACCTAAGAAGTTTAAAGTATTTTACAAGATTTTTGAAAAAGATGTCTCAAATCGAAAGTTTCCGATGACTTTTGGCCCTATTGTGTGCGTAAAGTCTAAAAGAGAATTTTTAAAATTAAATTTATAAAAATGAGAAATGCTTTTTTTAAGAGATGACTAGCGTATCATTTTTTTCTATAACGAAAAATATCTAAATATCGTGAAACATCTATCTGATTCTTTTTATAGTGTTTCATATAAATTTTCGTAGATATGATGTTTCTGTTACGAAATGTAAATGACAATCATCACACAAACAAACTCGAAAATTTTATTTAATTTTACGAGGTACGAAAAAGAGTACATTTATTATAGTCTTACCAGATATATTAAAAAATTTTCTATACAGTCCATCGCGCAATTTTATATACGTTACATGTTTACAGGAATTAGAGTTTTCTTCTTCCGGCGAAGTCGTTTATCTGTAGAAACAGAAGCGACTAAAAATGATTTTTAGTTGCTCATATCGTCGGTACTGTGTCAAATTGTGCAATGTGAAAAAAGCGGGATACCCTTTTCTAAATAGAAGTTTCTTGATTGGTGCCCAGTGCTGCCAGGTGGACTACTTTTTTAAAAATCAGATTCTTGATTGGCACCACTTTTTTGAAATGGAAAAATGCGTCTTATTTAATGACATATTATTTAAAGCGAAAACAAAGGAAATTGTATCGTTTCAAAAAGTGGTGCCAATCAAGAAATCTGAATAAAAAAAAAAGTAGCCCACTGACAACACTGCTTTAGGGGCGGTGGTATGTTTATGAAACCACTTAATTTTAATTCCCAAATGCCACATTGGAACCAGAATTTTGCTTAAAAAAATTCGGTTTATTATGTGTGTGAAATATAGCTTTCTCTTATTGATAAAAAATTTGTTTTCTAATTCCGGTGTCACTCATTAATTTTGACACTTTAGCAATGGAATTATTTTGCCCCTCAAAGGGTTAAAGCAGGGGTGTCAAACTGTGGTCCGAAGGATATTACGAAAATTTTGCATAAATTCCTGCCTCATCTAATTATTGAATCTTTGCGATTCAACAAGTCCAATCTTTCTTTAAAATGTTAGTAGTATCTGGCGGGTCATACTTTTTTACACACCTGATTTAAAGCAGAAATTTCTAATCTAATGTAGCGGTATTAAAAAATCCCTGGATGTTTGCAGCTCTGCTTAACCCTTTAATTCCCAAAATAGAATACGTTCTAGAAATTACGTAGTACAGCGAATCTGACTGTACACCAGAAAGTTTCAATGATTAAATTCGCTTTATTTAACCCAGGGGTGGCCAACAGTGGCACGCCCGATACCACTAAAATTTTACAGAAAAATTCGACTTGTTGAATCGCAGAGATTCGATGATTAGATAAGGCAATGATTACTCTAAAATTTTAGTGGTGTGGCGCGTGCCACAGTTGGCCACCCGTGATTTAACCCCTTGAAGGGCGGTAATGCCGTCACGGCATCACATAATTTTAATCCCCAATTGCCACATTGGCACCGGAATTTTATGTTGAAAATGTCATCTTTATTAAGTCCGCGAAAATTTACTTTTACTTGTTTACAAATAAAATCTCTTGTTAATACTGGTGTCATTAAATTATTTGAACATTTTACGAATACAAGTACCTCTCCCCTGAAAGGGTTAAATACGAAATGTCTGTTATTAATGAAAGACCTATTGCTATTTTAATTTTATAGTGTGAATTAGGTATATACAAATAAAAAAAATCTATAAAATTCAAAATACTGTTGTTTGCATATATGCAAAGCTGCGCACTAATGGGTTAATATGTTCACGAATATTCGTACTATTCTTATTCATATGGGTGCAAACGTTGTATGGTTAATTGATTAATTTATTTATATTGATTAATTTATTCAATTTGTTGTCTATCACCTGATAGCGATCGTGATAAAATTCTCTCTGAAAATTAAGGTTTCAAACATGATCTTTACACATACGAAGTTTAACATATGTTACAAGATTTTTGAGAAAAAGTCTGAAATCAAAATTTCCGTTGACTTTTGGCCATATTGGGCAAATAAAGTCTAAAAAAGAATTTTAAAAATTAAGTTTATAAAAATGAGAAATGCTTTTATTAAAAAATGTCTGGCGTATTTTTTTTTTTTACATTTGCCATTTTTATAGCGAAAAAAATCTAAATATTGTGAAACATCTGTCTGATTCTTTTTATAGTGTATCATATAAATTTTCGTAGATATGATGTTTCTGTTACGGAATGTAAATGACAATCATTACACAAACTCGAAAATTTTATTTAATTTTACGAGTTACGAAAAAGTGGACATTTATTATAATCTTACCAGATATATTAAAAAGATTTCTATACAATCCATCGCACATTTTTATGTTTGTTAAATATTTACTATTCTTTTTCCGGTACAGTCGTTTATCTCTAGAAACTGAAGCGACTAAAAATTATTTTTAGTGGCTCATATCTTCCGTGCAATGTCAAACTATCCATTGTAAAAAAAGTGGGATTCTTTTTTTAAATTCAGATTTCTAGATTGGCACCACTTTTCTGAAATTGCAAAATTCCCATTTTTTCACCTTAATTTATATGCCGTTAAATAAGGAGGATTTTACTATTTCAAAAAAGTGGTGCCCAGCACTGTAGTTGGGTGGGAACGCACAGGAACGCCGTTCCCAGAACTATTTGATTTGTTACTATAGAAATAGAAAAATATATATATATATATATACTGGTGGATAAAACTTAAGGACCAGGAATAAATGTGCACGTAAATGAGAATCTACGTGAGGTTGTGGGGGTCAAGAAGCATGGAATAGAGTTAACAGAATGTTACACAGGATTTCGCATAAAAATTTTGTTGAAAGGATCTATACAGGGTGTTACCATAAGTTCTTTTTCTGAAATAAGATCAGGAATAAGATTAGCAGACGAGACAGCTTATCGTAAATCAGAGAGTACACAAAACACCTCTCATTATCGTACTTTATGGAAACTTCTAGGATAGATGTGTCAGTAATATATGGATTTATTTCTTTTATTTCAATTAAATTTTGATTCAGAATGAAAAATGTTACTATGGGATTCATTAAATATTGCTTTTAGATAAATTCTATGTGAATGCAATACTATGAAAAGTAGAATATAATAATTATAACTGTTAATTTAAAAAAAGTCGGCTTTTAGATAAAAGTTTTAAATTGGCTTTTGGTTTTGCAAAAATCTGTTAGCTTACAACATCTACTCTATGAAATGGTGAGTTCCCCAAAATATTTTTTCCAACTACAGCACTGGTGGTGGTGGTGCCAATCAAGAAATCTGAATTTTAAAAAAAGTAGCCCACTGTTTTCACATTGGATAGTTTGATATGGTACCCGCGATATATAGCCTTAGACAGGGGATACCTGATGCGACGGGTTTATTTCTATATGACTATTGGCAGATATCATCGGTACCATGTCAAACTATCCAACATTAGAACAGTGTTGCCAGTGGGATACTTTTATAAATTCACATTTCTTGGCACTACTTTTTTGAAATAGTAAAATTCGCCTTATTTAATGACACATTAATTAAGTCGAAAACAAAGGGGAATTTTACCATTTCAGAAAAGTGGTTCCAATCAAGAAACCAGCACTGTTTTAATATTCGATAGTTTGACATGGTACCGACGATATATTCGTTCCACCAGTATTTCCAGTATGGTATCCATTTTTATTTTGAAATTTTTAGTTCAAACCAGAAATAAAGAATAGTAATTTATGCTTCATTTAATGAGAGAAGTTTCATATGCTTCACCAATTGCAAAAAGGTTTTTACATCTACACATGCCTGATAAAAGCAGAGCGCTCTCATTCCTGAAAAATTCATGAATTTTTATATTCGAATCGCTCAATAAATGAAGGGATTCAGGTGTAAAACAATTAACCAACAAAATTCAATTTTAGAAATATTCAATAGTCAAGTTATAAAAAAAATATCTCTCAACAAAAAAACTTTATGAATTATGATTTCTTTCTCTAAAATAGCAGTTTTCTTAAGACTAAACCTTCTTTTCACTATTTGCTATATTTTTTGTCTGATAGATTTCATTTTCTTGCACTTATCTTAAACTTACTATCTTTTACTATGAATCCATCTATTCAGTGATAAATAAACCTTGTGCTTTTAAAAGGATGTCAGTATGCAGTTAATTAATTATGCATGAAATTATAAAAAAAAATTACAGTTACCATGTTTTACAGCAGGCCCTTAAACGGTCGCTGGAAAATATCATTTACACATTTATCTAAGAGGGTTGCCACTTTGGCCTCCATTTTTATTCAGAAATTTAGAATAGTATTTTATGGTTTAATTAATGAGGGACATTTAGCGATCACATAAAGTAAAAGTTTTTCTTTCGAAATTTAGTGTAGGAATTCTAAATTTCGGATTAAAATTGGAGGTCAAAAGGGTAATCCTGCTGTCTAACGCATTGCGCATTTTTACCTCAGTTCCATGTTTAGAAAAATTAGTTTTTTTGTCTTCCGGCAAAGTTGTTTATGTATAGTAAGTGAAGCAATTTGAAATATTTATTAGTGGCTCATATACAGGGTAAGTCAAAATGAATATAGCGATTACAAACGGCTATAAATATTTCATGGAAAAGACTTTATCAATAAGATTAACACAGAATGCAGACAGAACTTCAAAATTTCTTTACGTAAGGCAAGTGCAGTGAAGCGGAAGCCTATGCATGCGCGATTGAAACTTTGCAACGACAAGAAACCTGATCATTGCTGCCGTCTCATCAGTAAAAATGGCCAATTATGACGGTAAAAATGGCCCATTTTTTCTCTGTGGGGTTATGTGAAAGACAGGATGCCTCCCATGCCCAAAATAATTGAAAAACTCAAAGTACACATTTATAATGCGCTTGCGTCGGTGACTGAACAAATGCTTCAGAATGTATTGTGTGAAATAGACTACCGCCTAGATGTTGACCGTGTGACCAAGGGAAGTCACATAGAGCATCTATGACGCATGTATACAAAATTTTGAAGTTCCTTCTACATTCTGTGCTAACCTTATCGATAAATTCTTTTCCATTAAATAGTTATAGCCGTTTGTAATCGCTATATTCATTTTGACTTACCCTGTATATTCAAAGCCATTTGGGACAAAAAAAAATTGACGTTGAAGAGACATATACGTTCCACGGACCAATAAGAGGAATGCTAATTTTACAACATTCCTTTCGTAACATTACTTACAAAAAAAAATTTCAGCCACAGCTATTATAAGAAATTGTGCTTGAAATGTATGGAATTGAATTTTTGAAAATCGGTTGGGAATAAAATAAGATATAGTTGCCAGTTGTAGAAAGTTCTGCTAAAAATTAAATTCGTAGTCAACGAATTAAATAATAACATATTAAGAAATATCTTCTAAGAAATTACAAAAACCTTTGCTAAAATGACATTTTTATGCCAAGATAATTAAATGAATGAAGGGCTTCATGTAAAAAATATGGTACCAGGCAAAATTCCAGCTTCGAAATATTCAATATGCACGTTTTATAACAAATTTCTCAACTCAAAACTACTTTAACCCCTTAATTCTCGCTCCCGTAATAATGACGGGCTGTGTCTTTTATTCAGATTTTTCGATTTCCACCAGTTTTATAAAACAGCGTAATTGGCTTTATTATGGTATCATTTTACCTGTCATTAAATAAGGTGAACATTTGTTTTTCAAAAAATTTGTGCCAATAAGCAATTTGAATATTTAAACCGTGATTTAATTCGAGCGTTAAGTGGATAATCAGGGGTGAAAGCGCTGCGCCACAAATGAATGTTGTTCACCGCTAAATTTTAACCCCTTAAGAGTCGCATTAAATTACGGTTTAAAAATTCAGATTGCTTATTGGCACCACTTTTATGAAAAGGAAATATTCACCTTATGTAATGACAGGTCAAATGATACCATAATAAAGCCAATTACACTATTTTATAAAACTGGTGTGAATCAATCAAAAAGGAATAAAATGAATCAAAGGCACAGCCCGTGAATATCACGGAGAAAGAATCAAGTGGTTAGTAGTATTCTAATATTTCCTAGTCATGATGGCCTCTTAGCATGGATCGGGCGTTTAAATAAAGCAAATTTTTTATTGAAAATTTCTGGTAGAAATTTCCTCGTTGGTAATAAGGCTCTAAAATTTGCATAGACGCGTGTAGCACGCCCGTAACTTTTGGGAATGGATTTGAAGAGCGCATTTAGTTTTGGCAGCGGGCTACTTTTTTTGTTCAAATTGCTTTATTGACACCGATTTTTTGAAATGGTATAACAACCCACATTTTTGTCTTATTTAATCTGTCATAAAAAAGAGGAAATTAACTATTTAAAAAAACTGATGGCAATCGAGAAATCTCAATAAAATAACAGTAGCCCACTGCCAACACTCAGCGCGTTCGTGAAGGTCTAAGGGTTCCACAATTTTTTTTTATATTTTCAAATAAAAGAGCACCGGAAATACATTCTAAAACAAGAAAATAACAAACTTGACATTGAAAAAATTTGCCGGGAGAAACCACACTTTTAACTTAACATGAGAAAGAATCTTTTCTAAACCCAACTTTACACTTGAAATTGGCTTTCTTGAAATATTCTATACAATTCTTGTACCAAGTCAAACTGTCCAATATGAAAACAGTTTTGCCAGTGGGCTACTTTTTTTAAAATTCAGTCTTCTTAATTGCAGCACTCTTTTGAAATAGTAAAAGTCGCCTTATTTAACCTCATTTAATAACATGTTAATTAAGACGAAAACAAGGGAAATTTTACCAGTTCAGAAAAGTGGTGCCAATCAAGAAATATGAATTTAAAAAAAGTAGCCCACTGTCAAATTTGATTTCATATTGGATAGTTTTACATGGTACTGACGATATGATTTGCACTCGGGAAACTTAAGTCTGTTCTCAGATCTAAACTGACTACTTTCTGGCACATTTTTAACCCTTTGCGCTCGGGGTCTCTTACACAAATTTTATTCAGTCGGCACCACTTATTTAAAAGAAGTTTCGTTCAAGTATACAAATTCAAACATGCTCTGATTAAATAAGGCACAGTAAAACCTGTAAAGTTGACCACCCTTGTAAGTTGACCACCTGTCTATGTTGACCTCTTTTGTCAGGAACCAAATTTATCCTATTCAAAACTATAAGACAAACCCTTTGTAACCTGACCACCTGTCTATCTTGTATCTTGACCACTGAAATTATTCAAATTTGACTAGAACTATTATAAATGCCCATCAAAACCCTTTATAACTTGACCACCCAAAAGGCTAACAAATCATGAATAAAAAAAAGTAACTCTTCACGAAATTTTTTCGTTTTTTTCTTTTTAACTAGAATTTCTAAAATGGTGAAATGGTTATTATCCTAGGGAATGCTGTTAGTAGTGATAGGTGTAGATAAATTATTCAAGGCTTAACTAATCTTACACTGTTGATTTTGTGGATTTGGCTTTCCAACCCTCCCCTTCCATTCTTGATTATAGAGTTCTTCCTTCTATTTCCCAATCTCTTATCATTCCTCCCCATCTTTCAATAACCCCGAGTACTAGTTGTTGAGCAGAAATATTTCCACCTTCCACCAGTTGCAATGGTTTGTGGCAATTGTAACAAAAAGTGATGAGTTACACGAGAATTGTGTTGTAGTACAGAAGGATTTGATTATTATTTTCATCTAGAAAACTTGGTGTAGAGGTAGTATTCAAGACATTTATATTTTGTAATTGCTTTTTAACAAGAAAGATTTTGTTAACCTAAAATGGCTCTAAAAAGAAAATTAGTTGAACTTTCAAATTTCTTCTTGGACAAATAGGTAATATAAATGACAAACTTAATTTTAGAATGTCTATGTGTCATAACATGTGAAAAAACAAGTGTTTTTTATAAATTATGTGTAATAACTAGTATAGTTTGAAGAATCACTAATTGGCTGTATAGTGATTGACTGTTTTTTTAAATAAATAGTTGTTAATACTAATTGATTTAAAAATTGATACAAAACTATTAATTCATTCTAGTAATTAATCTTTTCTTTTATAAAGTGTTAGAAAGATGCGTGGTAATACAATATTATTTTAAAGCCCTGTCAATAAATAATATTTATGGGAAAAATGACATGGCATGAATATTACATAAAAAAAAGTAAATTTATCATCACCCTTTATAAGTTGACCGCTTGTCTAAGTTGACCACTGAAGTGTGGCACCGCAAGTGGTCAACTTACTCAGGTTTTACTGTACATTTTATTTTCCCATTTACATTTACATTTTATTGAATATCACGGGAGCGTGAATTAAGGAGTTAATAGGAAAAAAATAATTCTACTTTGATGTGCCAAAATAAAACTATTTTGTTTCTCATAAATTCTTAAGAATACGAATAAGAACTTCTGATTTTTGATGTGGAAAATAAGTAATAAAAAAATAAAGGATAAATTTCTATAAAAATTAGAGGGGGGGGGGATAGAAACATCTGTACAACTCCTGTAAAATAAATTATTAACCCGAACTTTTGATATTGCAGTTCTAATATCTCTTACAACAACAGGAAAAAACAATGAGGTATAAGTTTTTAGTATGAAAAAAAAAAGGAATGTAGCACTTCATAGGAAATTAAAGGAAAGTCGAAAGAAAATGTTTCTATCTTTAGATAATGGAACATCTGGGACTATTCCACAGAATCCGAATCAAATATCTTTACTTCTTATTTTTAATATAGATTTAAGTATTTTAGCAAAAATTTCAAGTAGCAGAGAAATGCCCAAGGAAACAATTCCAAAGGAAGATATTTCAACAGGGTTCGTACATTTTTCTCTCAATTTCTTTACAAAACTTTTCGTTTTATTTAATAGTAGGAAAATGTTACGAATTCTGTAGAAACATGACAATTAGAAAATCGGATATTAAAATATTATACAGAAGGTTGTGTTATTGTGAAATAGTGGTACCAGACCAGGGTTGCCAGTTTGGCCTCCGTTATTTTTTAGAAATTTACAGTTGTTACCAGAATTAAGGAATAGTGTTTTATGCTTCATTTACTGAGTGAAATTTAGAATCGCATTAAATGAAAATTTTTCTTTCGAAATTTACGGTGTGAATTTGAAATGTCGGATTAAAATTGGAGGTCAAACTAGCAACCCTGTGACAGAATCTTTGGGAATTTCAAAGTGTGTTCGCATTTTGTTTTGCGCAAAAATGGAATTGAAAATGATTAAATTTGTATAAAAATTAAAACAATCAACTAAAATTTAAATCGTATTTGAAACAAATTAAAAAAAAATCATGGCAGCCTACTCTTACGCAAATTTGTACCAGAAAAAAATTATAGGAATTTTTGCCTTATTTAATCGGAAGATTACGGCGATTAAAAAATGTAAAACTTACTATTAAATTTTTGTGGCACAAGAAAATGTAAGATTTGGCAGCTGTGATAATTTAATATTTAGGTAATCATTACCGTAATAGCAATAAAAAAAGATAAAACTTAATAAAAGAGTTAGAAAAAATAATCACATGTTGTAAAACAAATGTTGAATTTTAACCAGTTCCTTTAAATTTTTTTTTGAAAAAAAAAAAAAAAAACTGCAAGAAATCCTTATGTTTATTTATTCCATTTTTCAATAAAAGAAAATGAAACTAAACATAATATACATATTTGAAGTTGAATTTTTATTTTTTTACAGGTATTAAAGCATTTACTCTTATCAACAGTTTATTATTCCGACTGAACATTATTTTTTATTTCTTACTCGCACCACTTTCTCAAAACAAAAAAAACATTTCATGTATATTTACAACATGTGCAACAGAAATATTCCCCAAAATTCATTTTTTAGATATAGCGGTACGAATACAATTCTAAAATAGTAGCCAGCGGCAGCCGTGTACTTCCGAGTTTACTCGTGATAATGATTAATTGCAATATATACGAACCCGAGATAATCCTTGAGGGGCACCGGTATATATTATATACCACCTACGATTAATGAAGTTTTACACCAGAAAAATTTTATTAAATTTTACTCTTCTAATTTTGGTGGAAAAAAGCAGTAAAATTGCATTTACTTATTTTGAAATAGAATTTTTCAAAGATTCCGGTGGGAATTCAGCATTTCACAAACGTAATTGCTTGCCCCTCAAGGGGTTAAAATATTCCACATTGTATTTTGTTTGGAACTGAATCATTTAGCAGTTGCTATAACATGGTTCGTGGAGCTCAGGGAATATCTCTGACTTTAGGTCAGATAAGCACTAACAGTTTCTTTTAGAAAATACTCGCCATCTATATTTGCACAATTGTGTGAGTCGAGTTTTTCTACATAAAAATACTGGTACTTCAGCTGAAAGATACCCTGTGAAAGAAAACCCTGTACAATGTTAAAATCGCACCAGAATTTACAAATTCCATTTAAAATAATAAATGCAGTTATTAATTCGTTCTTCAAATAAAGTAGAAGCGGAAAGTTTTGTTTAAAAATACTATTACAAATGATGATTAAAATTATAGTATAATTACCAAATTCAACCCCCCCCCCTTCTTAGTGTTAAATAAGTGTTTGTCACACACAAAGCTACCAGTGTTTTAGAATAATGACAGAAACTTTGTGATTAAATAAGTCGAAACTTACCTTAAGGATTTTTTTTGCACCACACTACTTTCAGTAAAAATCGTTGAAGACAAAATCTTTGAAACAAACAAACAACAACAAAAATAGTGAAAAAATAGATATTTGATGAAAAAACTGGATGGAAGTTTCTTATTGATGGAAAAACGCACGTCATATGTAATTAACACTGAAGAACACGCTCAGAGTATGACATACTGTAGGTACGCAAAATTTTTACATTTACATAGCTGCCAACTGCTACGATATTTTCGCACACCAGTGACGGCTCGTAACTGGCTATTTTTGGGGCACTAAATGCATGTCTGCCAACTTTTTTCTTTTTAAAATATATTTCGAAAAATATATTTTGTGTTGCCGAAATTCTGCATTAAATAAAGCGTATTATCGATAATATCTATCAAAAATAGTGGTACTAAAAAATTCAGATGTTGGCAGCTCTGAGAATACTTATCTTCGGCTTATTAATACGCACAATATTAACATTCTGTGATTAATGAGCCGAAGATTTCTATACGGAAATTGTGTGTTATAACAGGCAGCCACAATCCAATACTGGTATAAACTATTACGTTGTTTTTTTGACAGCGTTTGATCTAGATTTACTTAAAAAATATAGAAAAAACTGACATAAGATATATCCTTATAGCGGTTCATATACAGGGTGTCCCATAAGTACTTTCACAATTGTAAAATTCATAAAAAATAATATATTGCTAGTATTAATACATGGAAATTATTCCCGGGTTCGAGTCCCGGCTTGGAATCTTTTTCACTATGTTGGCCTTTGCGCCTTTTAAGCAATTACTTCGAAAATTTGATTTTCATTTGAAATATAATATATTGCTGTATCAGTATGTGGTTTGCACCATAAGATTTAACCGAGTCAGAATATTTGTAAAAAAAAAAAAAAAAAAAAATATTACGACTATTTCTCAAGTCTCATGTTTCACAGAATTCTCATGAAAATTTACTGAAATTGTATGAAAATTTCATATGTAAAAGGGCTAATTGGAATTTTTGAACTACTCTATGCTCTGTTGCTACGAAAGATCTTTCTTTCTGTCAAGTTTTATAGCGTAAAACGCACTTAGCCGCACTGCAGAACGACTTTATCTTATACTATAATACGAGCAAAAATTCTGTGTGTGAGTATGTAAATTTTATCTTGAAAACGGCTCTAACGATTATGATTAAATTTTGCACTTGAGGGGTCAAGCTAACTGTATCTAAAAAGGTTCAACCGATTTTGACAATTTTTTTTATTATATCGTTTCACAGTACAAAAAGACCATTGGAATAAGTCACATGTTCGATAAATTTCTGTTAGTGGGCCATTTTTGATTCATCGTGAGTAAAGCTTATTTTATCTAGAAAACGACTAACGATTTTCACTCAGTTTTGTATTCCATCGTTTTCAGGCTCGATGAGAGTATTGCGTTAGGTCGCATTTTCGAAAAAAATCGATTAGTGGGTAATTTTGGGTCACTATGGCTCAGGGTCTAGCTAATTGCGTCTAAAATAGCAAGAATGATTCAGTGGGAATAATATATCGAGAGAAACACAAAGCTAATTTTGACCGAGCTTAGCTCTGTCATTCAACTAGTGTTAATTTATTCAGAGCTGCCACAGGCGGCTATTTTTATATTCTGTTAGCAACAATATTTTTAAAAAAGTACATTTTGTTGCATATTTCCCTTGCAAATGTTAAAGCGCACGTAAAAGATTTTTGTTTTGGAAAAGTGGTGCAAAATGGAATTAAAAAATAATCTCCTGTGGCAGCCGTGTTCATTCTAAAGGTTTTAAATATGAACGGATGGGTACCCTGGTATGTTAGGTAGATTTCGTAAGAAATACTACCTATTGGTATCTCCTGTATGTTGGAATTTCGGAAAATGTTTGCAGATCTACGCCGATCATGACCTCTAGAACCCAAAACCACCCCAAGTAAAAAAAACTTTATCTATCTATATATATATATCACTTTTTTGTGGACACGATAACTTCCGTAATTCTGCACAAATCTTTTCCAAACTGATACATAAAATCAAGGGGTATAGAATCTCGGTCAAGTTCGTTAATGGGCAAAATCGGACCAAGGGGGTGGAAATAGGGAGGGGTTTTGTGAAAAACGTAAAAACCCCATAACTTCTTAATTATAATACATATAGTCTCAGTTTAAAGTTATTATTACTTCTAAAAAATTAAAAAAAAATTATGTATGACAGATATTTAATAAAACTAAATGGGCGCAAGGGGGTAACTCAAGGGGCGCAAAAATAGGATATTGGGGAGAAAAAGATTCATAACTTCGTCAATTCTCAAGATATCAAATCCAATTAATTTTTTTTATAAATTGCCTTAATACTATCTACAACTTTTATATTGAAAAGTTTTTTATAGGACCAATTCTTAATGAAAAAAAAAATTAAAAACGAAAATAAATAGGTGGGGTTGAAGAAGAAAAATATCCATAACTTCGTCAATTCACAAGATATCAAATCCGCATGAATTTATTATATATCTTCTTAATATTGTCTACAACTTTTATATTGACAAGTGTTTGATAGGACCAACGATTACAGCAAAAAATAAATGTAAAATTACATCGAGGTTGACAAAAAAAAAATATCGTAAGAGGAATGTACTCAAATCCAAACTGCTTGTTTTCTGACACATTTTAAAATTCATTTTTGCTTTAAAACGAATCAAATTGGTAGGATCTCTTATTCAGAAACTATATAATGTGCCGTAATCGTTGATTTTTTGATATAGGCAGAATATATATTTTTTTAAATGATGTCAAAGTGGGCATTTTGAACAGAATTTCTCAAAGTGGTTGCGTTGGAAACGAAAAATATAGTCCGACTGAAAAATTAATTTGTATAAATTAAGTTCTAAATAATTGAACGAAAAATAGAAATATAGATCGCTTATAAATTTCTTAAAAAAATCACGACAGCAAGTTTCATAATTTACATTTTAAAAATTAATCCGAAAATGTGTCAGAAAATTTCGAGTTTTTGAGCATGGAAAAATATTTTTTGAATACTGGCCTTAACACGATTCTGATAAAAACAGCTCTTATATAAAAATGAAATTAAAAACTGTTCAAAAGTGGCCAGATAAAATTGTTAAAGTGGGTTTATCTGTAATTATGATTTAGTTTTTGTTGTTGAAAGTAGTATTTATCTTCGAAATATAGCTGGGCCTGTAGGCCAAGCCGTCAGGGATTTTTTAAAATAATTGCATTTTTTTTTTTTTAAATCAAACTAGGTTTTGAGTACCACTCATCCTGAATAATACTTTTTGTTGTTTAAATATCAAATTTTCGTCATTTAAAGCAGATATTTCTATACAGAAATATTGCTACCCAAAAATCTGATAGTTTTGTAGATTTTTGTTTATCGAAGAAAACATTTATACGGTTCATGATCAGGAGGATCAGGAAAAAAAGTCTTTTAAATCGTCAATTTTAATAAACTTTATTTTTAAGTAATAACTTTTCTTTTGCATTTCTATAGTTCATAAGAAGGATGATTTTTGTTTACAATGGCGCAATAGGATTTCTTATATAGTTTAAAGTTATTGATACCACAATTTTTGAATAGGCTTTTTCGCCTTATTAAATCTTCGAATTCTGTGATTAAAAAATGCAAAGATTTCTAGTCGAAAAGAATGTTACCCATAACTTTCACAATGTATAGTGAATCCCCGCATATCGGGGAACTTACCGGGTGGAGCAAATAAGGTCTACACCAGATCCTAGTGATCTGGTGATCTTTCTCCACTTAGGCATAAAATGTATGCGCCAATGATTGCTTGGAAATGGGTTATTGAATGGTATAATTTTCTCTGCGACAAACGTTCAACCCTAATGATAGATTTTTGGCATGATAAACACACTGTCCTATCGTGACAAACGCTATAAACATAAATTATGCATGCTGTTTCTCATCACAATTAAAGTATATTTGGTCATGTGCGCGTACATCATAACCTCGAGCATTCGTTTTTACGTTCTCCTGAAATAGCATACAGACAGATTAAGATAGATTTTTACTAGCACAAAGAAATCGAATATATACTTGGATGAAGCGTACAGCTTGTAGTAACTGAAACCAAATCACCTACATTTACAAATATTTTAAGGTGATGTAACTTTGTAACATTTTAAACATACTAGGCCCTTTTCATGGTTGCTACGGGTCAATGAATTAGGATACCAATATTGCCGAATAATTTTTTTTGTCTTATTTAATGGCAGAAACCTGCGATTATATAAGGTGTTTATTACTACATAGAAATTGTGATGTTCGAAATCTCTGATCTGTAACAACGCCGTATAACACTTAAAATTTTCATTAAATACCGTATGTATTCCCGCATATGTCGTTCCCCCTACTTTGAGGTGGATATTAATGAATCTTTTGAGCAATAACTTTTCCGAATAACTGTCTGCTCCTGATTTAATCGGGAAAATTCAATCATATTTCCGAGATTAACCCTTTAATGCCCATGGTAGTATTTATGCTACCACCAGTGTTCCTGATTTAGTGGATTTTTTTTCACACATTCCGTATTCACCAGAAATTTTAAATAGAAATTTTTTCTTTATTTACCGTAATTTCCCGCGTACCCGCCACGGCTTAGTTAAGTCTTTTTCAAACCGGTAATTTCATTGAAAAAAGAATTCAAATAAGTGCTAAGCAGAAGCAAGTCACATTTTATTTAAAACAAATTCTGGTAAGAAATCGAGTTATCTGAGGATGCGCGGATGCGCGTGAGATATCAATAGTTATAAAACAAACCGAAATTTACTATTTAGATATTCTGGTATGAATTCAGATTCTCTGAATTACGCAATTAGTGGAACGCATTGTATCATGGGCATTAGAGGGTTAATCTTCTGGCAGCTACGAACGCTATCAGCCGCTTCCATCGAAATACTCAAGGCCAGAGGACACGAGTGTGACGTCAGCACTAATTGACCACTAGTGTTGGTATTCATACCGGAAAATTTTGAATTGCAATTTTCGTTTAATCTATTTGTGGAATATCTATCAACTTATAAAACAATAATAACGATTTAAACTTACTGGCGACAATTTGGAACACCCCAATAAAAATTCAGCTAGTTGCGGCAACACTGTGTAAGTTTAAATAGCTATTATTGTTTTATAAGATGGTAGATATTCCACAAATAAAAGAAAATTGCTATTCAAATTTTTCAGGTGTGAATTCCAACACTAGTTAGAAGTTGGTTGATTAGTGATGGTGTCACACTCGTGTCCTCTAATCTTGAGTATTTCGGTGGCAGCGATAATACCCACGTGGTTATTTAATTTTGAAATAATCTATTCCTCAGTGCGATTAAATCGCAGTTTGCAACTATCTGTGTTTCTCAATGTCTCGAACATTACGAATGCGTTTACCGCTTTTTAACCCTTTCAGAGGCAAGTATTTGCGTTTCTGTAATGTTGAATTCAAACCGGAGTTTTCGAAAAAAAAAATTTCAAAATAAGGAAAAGGAACTTTTCAACATTTTTCCAACAAATTTATAAAGGTAAAATTTAATTCAATTTTTCTGTTGTAAATCTTGATTAAAATTAGGTGGGATATAATATATCCCCCTTGAAAGGCGGTGGGATATAATATATCCCACCGCTTTTCAAGGGGTTAAAGTAATCGTTCATTTACATTGGATAATCATTACATGGTGGTACTAAATAGATTTCGTATGAAATTTCTCCCGATATGAAGGGGATTTTTGGGTGATTGTTTGCAGAATACATACAGTATATACAAGCACCAGTTTTCAGTCTTCAAAAGCTAAATGTTATTCGAACGAACCTCTCAAGTGTTTCTGAAGTGATTATTCGGATTTTATTCATGTCAAAAGATTGTATAATTTTAGGTTTTAGCAATGCACCATTTTCTTTTCTAATTTCAGAGAGTGGCGATGTTTTGGATGATTTGGATGATGCCAGAAAATGGAAAAAAATTGTCTGTCTGTCTCTCATCTCAGCCACCCGACAACGGTTTCTTTTCATGGGAGCAAGAGTTACGTCATCAAACATTTTGTGTGCTAATTCATGAACATTTCTTTGATTTAAATAAATACCTGTATTGAATTTGCGCTTTCGAACCTTTTTTTAAAACGCATTTGAAAAATAAAAAAAAATTCCAACGGTGGCGGAAGAACTGAAAGGCGAATACTTAACCCCTTAAATGTTTTGCCCGAGTGCCGTTCGGGCAAAAAGATTTGGTAATATTTGAAATAAAAGCTTTTGGATACCACTTAATTTTAACTGCAATCTTTGGTTTGGTAAATGGAGTACCGTTTTCCGATTGTACAAAACCTAATATCTTAGTAAAACAAAGTGGTGCTGGGCGTTGCCATCGAACTACTCAACGCCTGAGGACAAGTGTTATGACGTCATCACTAACCGACCGACTTCTCACTAGTGGTGGAATTCCACAGGAAAATTTTAATAGCAATTTTCTTTTAGTTTATTTGTGGAATGTCTATTATCTTATAAAACAATAATAACTATTTAAACTTACTGGTGACAATTTGGAATCCCCCAATAAAAAATCAGCGAGATGCGGTAACACTGTGGCATTCCGCATCTGGCTGAATTTTTATTTTGGGATTCCAAATTCCTACCAGTAAGTTTAAATAGTTATTATTGTTTTATATAATGATAGCTATTCCACAAATAAAATAAAAAAAAATCGCTATTCAAAGTTTTCCGGTGTGAATTCCAACACTAGTGAGAAGGCGGTCGATTAGAGAAGACAGCAAAACTCGTGTCCTCTGGCCTTGAGTTTTTCGATGGCAACGTGCCGGGTCCTTATTTTTAATTCATTGTGTTAAAAAAAAAGAAAAAGAAACATGTTAAGTGGTTAATGGCCTAAGCGTTAAATAGGGGAATATAAATTATTTAGAAATACTGGTGTTCAAATGATATTCTTAAACTAGAGGGTTAACTTATTTGCAAGTACCGGGTGAGCCAAAAGTTCGTTACAAATTTAAAAACTCATAAAAAAAGGAAAAAAATGTGATAAAAGAGTGCTGCGAGGGTGCTGACGACGCGAAACACAATGAACAGGGCAGCAATACGTTCCATTCATTTGTTCTTCCAATAACAAATGTTCAACATGGCCTACAGAACATTCTACGACACAACTGTTTTCTTGCAGCCCTCTCTCTTTCTTGGCCCTAGTGTCCGTTCTTGCAAACCGCACTCCTTTATCATATTTTTTTTCCTTTTTTATGAGTTTTTAAATTGTAACGAACATTTGACTCACCCGGTATATACCGGGTGTCCCAAAAATGACTGATAGATTATAAAATTCAATAACTTGCAAACGGGGACAGATATTAAAAAAAATCTTGCAGGATTGTTATTTAAGATGTCAGGAGTTTTTATGCAGCGATTCTCAGTTTTAGTTACCAATAGCATCGATGTATGGTGCTGCTCAATTTTTCGGCCTTTCTCTTCTTCCATGCAATAAAAGGAGATCAAAATGTGTTGAATGGATTCCGAAGTACCAAAAATCGGATCTGGACTGAGCATCTATTGCTTTTAGCGTTCTTGCAAACCGCACTCCTTTATCATAATGTTTTCCTTTTTTATGAGTTTTTAAATTGTAACGAACATTTGACTCAGCCGGTATATACCGCGTGTCCCCAAAACGACTGATAGATTATAAAATTCAATAACTTGCAAACGGGGACAGATATTAAAAAAAAAATTCTTAAAGGATTGTTATTTAAGATGTCAGGAGTTTTTATGCAGCGATTCTCAGTTTTAGTTACAAATAGCATCGATATATAGTGCTGCTCGATTTTTCGGCCTTTCTCTTCTTCCATGCGATAAAAGGAGATCAAAATGTATTGAATGGATTCCGAAGTACCAAAAATCGGATTTGGACTGAACACCTATTGATTTTAGCGTACACTATTGTTTGAAATTGAATCTAAAATCAAGAATCACAGTAAAGAACCTCACGACATCATACATAAACCTCCTGCAAGATTTTTTTTTAATATCTGTCACCGTTTTGAAGTTATTGAATTTTAAAAACCATCAGTTATTTTTGGGACACCCGGTATGATAATTATTAAAACTTCCGTAATATCACAGTTCGCATTTTATATTAAATCTCGAGAAAGACTAAAAACTTTTTTTCGAAAGAATACTAACCTAAGAGAAAACAATTTTCATTTTCAAAAATACTGTATTTTTTCGTAGAAGAAAACTTCGGCAATATTTGTTGTCCCCGTTTCTTTCAAATTACTGAACGAACTATATTCTTAAACTATGTTTAATGAAAATTCTGGATAAGAGAATTCGACTTTATTGAGCAAACCAAAAAAATTAACTGTTTTAGGTAACATCTGTTAAAAATACTTTTTGGAAGAAAAATCTGTTTGATTTCATTTATTTCTCTAATCATACGATCTTTATAGTTAAAAAAATGTATTATTTTACTTATCGAAAATATCCCAAGTTCTGCAAAAGATATAATTACGGAACTATCGATATTTCGTCGACTTGCTAAAGAATATTTTTTTGTTGTTACTAATCAAAATGATAAAAAGTAACAAAAATATTATTTTTTTTAAACCACTTTTATTGAATTAAAATTACCTTAAATAATATCCAAGAGTTCTATTATTTGAGCTTTAAAAGATTCCTTTTTCGCAGTTGAAATCTCTCTATTGTGCAATTACGTTTCAGTGTACTTACAATTATTTTGCAAATTTAAAAAAGAAAGAAAAAATCATGCGACAAGCATAGATTATGAAAAACTTTCGAGCATACTAATAATAATATAACAAATCTTCACCGTTTAATAAGATGAAATGTGATGTTTAACCCCTTAATTCTCGCTCCCGTCATATTCACGGGCTGCGTCTTTTTTTCAGATTATCCAGATTTGTTTGATTCCCACCAGTTTTATAAAATAGTGCAATTGGCTTTATTGTGGTATCATTTTACCCGGTCATTAAATAAGATGAATATATCTTTTCAATAAAGTGGTGCCAATAAGAAATTTGAATTTCTAAACCGTAATTTTACGCGACCGTTAAGGGGTTAAGGGGACCGGGTAAGCGAAATTCATCCAAAAATTCGATTTTTACTTTTCTATATCATTAAATAGTTTAAACATTTATCTTTTCAACGATGTAATACACATGTTTATATATATAAAATAAAGGGTTGGATTTTTTCATTCTTTCTAAGAGCACTTCACAGCAGTGGGCTACTTTTTTAAAATTCAGATTTCTTGATTGGCACCACTTTTCTGAAGTGGTAAAATTCCCATTGTTTTTTTCCTTAATTAATATGTTATTTAATAAGGCGTTTATGGTGCATTGTTTCTGTAAGTGAAAATTCTGCAGAATTTCCATTCCCGAAACTCTGAGGAACTAATTCATTCAAGATGTTTAACAACATTTATAAGGCTTCTGCTCTTCTATATTGCAAGTGGGAAATAAGCAATAAGCAAAGTTGCAAATTTGTACTGCATTTTTATTCATATTATTCAGAATGAAGAAATTGTGCGTTAACCTATTGAGGGGCAAGTGATTGTGTTCCTGTAATGTGGATCTCACACCAGAATCTTTGAAAAATTTCTATTTCAAAATAAGTAAAACCAATTTTACGGCTTTTTCCCACCAAACTTAAAAAAGTAAAATTTAATAAAATTTTTCTGGTGTAAAACTTCATTAATCGTAGGTGGTATACAATATATACCGGCGCCCCTCAAGGGGTTAACATTAGAAAGGCCGGAAATTTTACTCAAGTTTTAAAAAATATTTCACACCAGAATTTTTATTTAAAACTGTTTAACTTATTTATTTAAGATTTTACTTCTTTACATCTTTTAATCTTATTTTATAAAAGCAAAAAAAAAAACTTCGTGCGAATTGCAATATATTCATGTGGTAGCGGTCAAAATGACCGCTCGCGGCCTTTCTAGCGTTAAATAGTCATGAAATGCCAACCATAAAGCAAGGCAAAAGTTGCTATTCGAAATTTGTGGTATGAATTAGGAATTTTTAAAGAGAAAAGAAGGAGAAATTGGCAAGCTTAGTGACGTCATATGATTGACCTTGTGCGCCGGTTTCAAAAAACAAAAGTAATGACCGCAGAGCTCTATAAGTAATTTATTATATTAATGTTCGCTTTATTTATTCTTAGAAATTGAATTCAAATTTTGAGATTATATGAAGGGAAGATTGCTATTCGATAACTGATTTCTCTGCGGCCAGTGGTCGAGTTTAAATGAAGATTCTATTAACCCTATGAGGGGCAAAGTACTTCTATTGCTAAAATGGTAAAATGATTGACTGACAGCAGGATTTCCAAGAAAATTTATATCAAAGTAGCTAAAAGCGTTTCTTCGAGTATGTAGTACAAATAAAAAATAAGTTTTAACAGGCTAGTTCCAATCTTGCATTTGGAAAATAAAATGAAGTGGTATATATGATATACCGGTGCCGTTCAAGGGGTTAACCATTTCAGAGGCGGTGGTACGTTTATGAAACAACTTAATTTTAATTCCGAAACCCCGCATTGGGACCAGAATTTCGGTAATATATTTTACATCTAATATGTATGGGAAATATAGCCTTTTTCATTTTTTGAAATAAATTAGTTGATAAATTCCAGTGCCACTCATTTATTTTAACACTTTTGCATTGAAAATTTTTTGCCCCTGAAAGGGTTAAATATATCTTCTTGTAGTAAAAAATAAGTCTTGAAACACAGAGAGCAAGGAAGTAAATAATTTTTTCGCAAAAGAAAATTTCATATAATTGTTCTTTTTTCATCACTTTTTAAGTAACGCCAGAAAAAGTTTTATTTTGAGTTACAAAAATACAAGAAAAAGAACATTTTTGAAAATTTTTGGAAAGATAATAAAGCGCGTGTGATGTGTTTCAAGAAGTATTTTTATCCTAAAATATGAAAAGAATTTCTAATGAAAGAGGAAAATGCCTTGCTTGTTAAAATACTTAAGAACAAACATTTTTAATAAATTTACATACGCCTTCTGGAAAACTTTTGAAATCATATTAAAAATCAAATAATTCCGCGTAGAAAAATTAAGCGTGCTAATACCATTAGTGTCATTATAAAAGTAATGTTTCAAAACAGAATTACAGTACATTACAGAATTTATATCTTCGTAAAATATAGGGTATCTATAACATGATATTAATGTTGTTAAAAATGGGAAAATGGATCGTTAAGAAAATTGATTCTGAACTTTGAAGATAATCTCAAAATGTTTTTAAAGAAAAATATTAGCTTTAGATAATTTACAAAATCGTACTATATTTAGGTATTATATTTAGATTAGATATAGCTTATTATAACACGGGTTTTTCTTTTAAGGAATTAACAACAGTTACGTTCATTTACCCTAAGTAATGTAACTAACAAAGCAGAACTTGTGTAGTGAGGCTACCACATTGCTTGACAAAATAGATATTTATACAGGTGTCCCACCTAACATGTTACAAACTTCCAGGGGAGGTACGGTACACCGAGGAAGTTTCCCCAAATTCCTGGCTGTCACATCTTTTTTAAAAAAAGAAATACTCGGCCTATTTAATATAGATTAAAAATTCAGAAAAAATAAGGTGAATTACACTACTTTAAAAAAAGTGGTGACAGTGAAATAATCTGAATTAAAAAAGTCCCCAGCTTGGCAACACTTACCGAGACGACACGGAATCACATAGGAATGCCGAGTCCGAAACGCCTTCCAGACGCGGTAGATGGCATTGAATCAGTGTTGCCAGTGGGCTACTATTTTTTTTCTAATTCCGATTTCTTGATTGGCACCACTTTTTTGAATTAGTAAAATTCCCTTTGCTTTGAACTTAATTAATATGTCCTTAAACAAGGGAAATTTTATCATTTCAAAATATTGATGCCAATCAAGAAATCCCAATTAAAAAAAGAGCCCACTGTCAACTGCCAGATGCCAAAGATCATCTTGTGTGATCCACCCTTTTCAATGCCCAAAGTTACCAGTGGGCTACTTTTTTAAAAATTCAGATTTCTTGATTGGCCACAGTCTTTTGAAATAGTAAAATTTGCCTTAACCAATGACACATTAATAAAGACGAAAAGAAGGGGATTTTTACCATTTCAGAAAAGTGGTGCCAATCAAGAAATATGAATTAAAAAAAAAAGTAGCCCACAGGCAACACTGTCAAATTCCTTACCCGGCCGAGAAGGCGTTTCCGACCCGACATTCCTATATGATTCCGAGTCGTCCAGGTGTACCTTACCTCCGCTCGAAGTCTCTAAAATCTTAGCTGGGACACCCCGTATACTAAATATTTCATATTTTTTTCTTTGTCACCTAAAATAAAACATAAGGGAAAAAAGTAATTTCTCAACTGTTTCTCCAGAAGCAAACGATACTATAGATTTTTTTCTCATTTTTGGTTTAATATTTATAAATGCACAGAAATATTTATAAATACTCCCTAAAGAAGAAAATAAACAGTAGCTGAAACTTATTTTTTTCTTTTTGTATAAGTACTACCGAATACTAATAGCCGGTGAAGGAACCGGATAGGAACCAGTGACATCGAAAGTCCTGTCATCTCGGAATTAAGAAAAAAATACGTAAATTGACAGTAAAAATCCATACAAACAAAATGAGCAATGTATAACTAGATTTGAAAGATGATAATATGTTTAATTAAATTCATTATTATTAACCCTTTAGTGAGCTGCTTTGCATATATGCAAACAACAGTGTTTTGAATTTAATAGATTTTTTTACTCGCATATACCTAAATCACACCAGAAAATTAAAGTAGCAGCATTTGATGTAATTAATAAAACACATTCTGTATTTAAATAAAGCGAAATTAACCATTGAAACTTTCTGGTGTAACGTCAGATTCTTTGAACTACGTAATTTCTAGAGCGTATTCTATCATGGGAATTAAAGGGTTAAAGGTTAAGTTTTATATAAAAATATTATATAAAATAATTTATTTGGAGACATACTTATTAAAATATTTACTAATTTGCAATATTTTAGCGTAAAACAGCCACACGACAGTAGTTTTTACTTGTTCTGCAGATGTCGAACAGAAGAAAATATTGACGTATTATTTTTCTGTGTAATAAACCTTTCAGAGAATTATACATAATTTTTTCGAAACAAAATAAAAAATCACGCATTTAAGGGTTAACCCATTAACACAAGAACCGCCATAGCGGTTATTTTGGCCGGTACTATATAAAAATATTACGATTCGAACCAGAAATTTCTTTCTAAAATAAGTTAAATATGTACCACGGAGAAATAAGTTAAATGAATATATTAAATAGATTTAAATAAAAATTCTGATGTAAAATATTTTTGTAAGACTTGAGTAAAATTTCCGGCGGTTCAAGTGTTTACCGCCAAAACTATAAGGTAGAAATTTTCAACTTTTTAGATGAACGTTGTTTGCCACCATACAATCTGAAAGATAATTTTCGCTTTATATGATCTTAAAATTTTATTTCTTTAAGTAAGGCCGATTTTTTAATTCAAAAATAGTAGTGGGTATGTAAATAACTTAAATATTTGCATTTATTTTGACCGTTGCGTGAACGCAACACCAACGAGTGTGGGTTAAAAAGTTGTAATGAATTATCTTTTTTGCGGAATGTTGACACTTGTGCAGACCGCAAATTAAGTAGCCACCTGTAAAAATTCAAATTAATTTGAATGTGTAATTTTATCACCGTCCGCCTTCTTAAAATAGGTATGACGGACTTTTCCATTAAAATAAAGTTTGTCATACCGATGTTTTCTGGAAGAGGACAAAATTTTCTATAAATTGCTCGGGTTAAAAGTGGTTAATATCCTCGATGACGGTAAAACATTATAGCTTTTTAATGATAATTAATTTAAATAAGCATATTTTCGGCTTGTCAAACATAGTCATACCTAGCTCATTTGGACTTTGTACTATCGATTTACATAAAATAATTTCAATTCCGCGATGACGGAGCTTTTGATGTCACGAGCTCCCGGACTGTAAGTTTCTGATTGATTTAATTACAGGAAAAAAAATTAAATCCTGCGTATGAACCCAGCTGCTGTGTAAAAACTGCTGCAAACATATGTGAAATAAACAGGTTTTGAAAAAGAAAATTTATTTAATAAATATGTTCTTTATTTTCTTTTGGTACCTATTTAATGGAATATGTTAAATAAAATTTCCGGTTTAATCCTTTCTAAGACAGCGGGATTTGTACTTCCCACTTTATTTTAATCCCCATATACCAAATTCGCACAAATAATTTAGATAAAATTTTACTTTTATAATAAACGTGACTAAAAGCATTTAATTACATTCAAAGCAATTTGTTAATAAATTTAGCTGACATTAAAGCATTTCAACATTCTTTAACACCTTAACGGTCGCACTAAATTACGGTTTAAAAATACAAATTGCTTATTGGCACACATTTTCTGAAAAAGAAATATTCACCTTATTTAATGACAAGTAAAATGATACCATAATAAAGCCAATTTCACTATTTTTTAAAACTGGTGGGAATCCAAACACTCTGAAAAAAAGACACAGCCCGTGAATATCACGGTAGTGAGAATTAAGGAGTTAAACAAAATTAATCTGCCTTAGAAAGCTTTAAATCATGCCTCTTTGCATTATGTCAAATTGCCTTAATGCTGTCAGAGTTGCCAGTTTGGCCGCTTTTTTTATTAAGAAAATACAAACAGTATTTTCTCTTTTATTTAATAACAAATATTTAGTTATTACTTAAAGCAAAAATTCTTCTTAAAAAAGTTCTGTTGTGAATTTCAAATGTCGGAAGGATAACGGAGGCCAATCTTGCAACCCTCAATGCTGTAGAAGATATAGGATGTACGGTCTTACATTAAATTTAAAGATATGTTTTGATATTAAGCAGTTTGAGTCTTCTAAAATTCTAAAAAAATAAAAAATAAAATAAAAATATGCAGCAACTTATACCAGGGGTCGAAGCACATAGGACAAAATTATTTGTTCGTACCAGTATCTTTTATCAGTAATCTTCAAGATATATTCTTATTGCTTATCTTATAAAAATGTCTCTTGAAGATTATTGATAAAAGATACTGGTAAGAACAATAACATGTATCTTATATACTCCGACCCCTGCTTAGACTCTAAATCAGGGGTGTCAAACTGTGATCCGTTGGCTACCACTAATACTTTAACCCTTTGAGGGTCGCTGGCATTTTTATGAAATCACTTCATTTTAATTCCCAGATGACAGATTGGCACCAGAATTTTAGTAAAAGAGATTTCGGTTTGTCATATATGTGAAATATAACTCTTTTCTTATTTAGAAA
Organism: Maratus speciosus; assembly: GCA_963932465.1. Lineage (NCBI taxonomy): Eukaryota > Metazoa > Arthropoda > Arachnida > Araneae > Salticidae > Maratus > Maratus speciosus. Next base: position 196,708,678 of record OZ010796.1, on the reverse strand, counting down.
TAAATTTTTTTTCAAATTCCTGTGTCACACATTAATTTTAATGCTTGAGCAATGAAATTGCTTTGCCCATGAAATGGTTAAAGAAATAGTTGACTACCTGAATAGTAAAGATTCGATGATTAGATTAGGCAATGATTACTATAAAATTTCCTTGGTATCCGGCGGTCCACAGTTTGATACCTCTAATCTAAACAATTGAATATTCTTCAAAGATCTTTCAGAATTACTTAAACAATAAATACTCAATTGAAAAAAATTCAGATTGAAACGTAGCTCTTTGCAATTTTAACAAAGTTTAAAAATAAATGTAAAGATAATTATCATTCATTTTTATATTAATAAACAAAATCAAGTGGAATTATTTTGATATTCTTTACAAAATAATTTTTTTCTAATCTTGAGATACAAAACGAAAGGAAGCAATTGGAAAGATTAAACTTTAATTTTTTCTCCATCTTTAAATTTGATTTTCTTTCAACATAGTTAAGTACTTTAACCCAGTATGTAAAGTTTAACTAGCTCAGGTGGGTCAATTTCTTCCAACTTAATTTTATACCGCAAATGTGCCAATGCCACCTGAATTTAGCATAAAATTTGTTTGAAAATAAGTAATTGCATTTGTTCGTGTACATGATAAACCAAAAATTTTGTTTCAAAAATCCTGCTCAAAGGTGACATTTCGAGATAAAAATTAAGTTGGAAGAAATTCACCACCGAGAGTGTAAAGGGTTAACGTGAAAAATTATTCTCTTGAAAAAAAAATGGAATTATAAATAAAAAGGAGGAGACATATAGTGCAGAGTCTAGAAATTGCGACTGAAGTAACTGACGAGTTGTCATAAAATGGCGGCTAATTTTTAACATCGGATCAAGAGTTTCTGACTACCGCCAGTAACTTTTGAAGAGAAAATTTCTACTTTTTTTAGCGTCTTATTAATGAAACATTTCTCTCACAAACATGGTAAAATTTTCTATCCGTTTTTACTTGTGGAAGTTGTCCTGGGTAATATAATCTCTTTCACTGACAGGAGGTTTAGGTTTACACGATATGGCGGAAACACATGGTTTGAATACCGCCGAAGAAAACTTCCACCGGTAAAAATAAAAACCTGTTTTTTATAGATAATTATTATTGAAATTCTGAATAAGTAAAGCGTTTAAATTAGAAATCAAATATTTATTGAAAATTAATGGTGGTAGTTTCCCTCGCTGGTAATGAGCCTCTGCGAAACCAGTTTCTGTTGAAGCTTCACCATTTTGCGGATATGTCAATTCCTCCTTATTCACAGTTCAATGGTTTAAAAAAAAAGTCTGTTTTCCATATAATTAACACTCGAAAGCCCGCGAACAGTCATTTTGACTGCTACCAAATGAATATATATCGGTTCAAACCAGAATTTTTTTTATAAAACTAGTTTAAAAGATACAAAGAAAAAAAAACTAGTTAAATGGATAACTTAATAATTTAAAATAAAAATTCTAGTGTGAAATCTTTTTCTAAAATTTGAATAAAATTCTCGGTCTTTCTAGAGTTAACCCATTACCCGCTGGTGTTGCGTTGACGCAACGGCCAAAATAAACGCATATTTTGAAATTATTTACATGCCCACCACTATTTTTTAATTACAAAACTGGCTTTACATAAAGATACAAAATTTTAAGATCAAATACAGCGAAAATTATCTTTCAGAGTTTGTGGTGGCAAACGACGTTCGGCTAATAATTTGAAACACTCAACATTATAGTTTCCGCGGTTAATGGGTTAACCCTCCGTCTACCAGACGGGTCCAATGGACCCGATGGGTACATTCGAAATATTTATTCTAACCAGAAATTTCTTTAAAATAAACTAAATATGAAAACCAGACAATAATGAGTTAAGTAAATAAGTTCAATAGTTTTAAATAAGAATTCTGATGTGTAATATTTTTATAAAACTTGAGTAAAATTTTCGGTAGTTCTAGGGTTAAGGGGACAAGGGACCTTAAAATCCTTAAAAATATTTTTTTTTTTTTTGTAAATTTCACCTAAATATTATTCAAGGGTAGATTATATGCATTATGGCATGTATTTAGCACAAAAAAAAATTAAAAAAAATTATTTTTGAGAAAAAATGGAATTTTACGCGTCGTCTTAGAAATCTTCGAAATGCCCCCTGCGTTCTCCATATCAATGAAAATCCCCAATATTTTTTATAAAAATTTGTTTTATATATATAAATAAAATAGAGCATCGAATTTTAAATATTTGAATTTAAAGGTAAATTTAAAAAAAATAAAATTTTTGAATTTTTTTCGAAAAAATTTCAAAAATTTTCAAATTTTCATTTTTTTTAACTTTAAAATTCAAATATATAAAACTTGGTGCTCTATATTATTTATATATATAAAACAGATTTTTATAAAAAATATTGGGGATTTTCATTGATATGGGATGCGCAGGGGGCATTTCGAAGATTTCTAAGACGACGCGTAAAATTTCATTTTTTTCTCAAAAATAAATTTATTTTTTTTTTGTGCTAAATGCATGCCATAATGCATATAATGTACCCCTGAATAATATTTTTGATAAAATTTACAAAAAATATAAAAAAAATGAAAATTTTTGAAATTTTTTCAAAAAAATTTCAAAATTTTTAATTTTTTTTTTACCTTTAAATTCAATTATATAAAATTCGATGCTCTATTTTATTTATATATATAAATCAAACTTTTATAAAAAAATATTGGAAATTTTCATTGATATGGGACGCGCAGGGGGCATTTCGAAGATTTCCAAGACGATGCGTAAAATTTCATTTTTTTCTCAAAAATAAAATTCTTTTTACATTTTTTTTGTACTAAATGCATGCCATAATGCATATAATGTACCTTTAAATAATATTTAGGATGAAATTTACAAAAAATAAAGAAAAAATTGAAAAACTTTGAAATTTTTTCGAAAAAATTTCAAAAATTTTCAATTTTTTTTTTACCTTTAAATTGAAATATATAAAATTCGATGCTCTATTTTGTTTATATATATAAACCAAACTTTTATAAAAAGTATTGGGGATTTTCATTGATATGGAAGACGCAGGGGGCATTTCGAAGATTTCTAAGACAACGCGTAAAATTCCATTTTTTTCTCAAAAATAAATTAAAAAGAAAATTTTTTTTGTGATAAATGCATGGCATAATGCATATAATGTACCCTTGAATAATATTTAAGGTGAAATTCACAAAAAATAAAAAAAAATATTTTAAGGTCCCTTGTCCCCTTAAAGGGTTCGCACTGTCTACCACAAATTTTTAAAAGAAAATTTCGCTTTCTATAACTGCAGTAAAATATTACAAATTCTATGTTTAACACACAGCTGGTGTCGATTCGACAATGACCAAACCATGAAATGTCGATTCGAACCAGACTTTTTTTTTTCGTAAAATCAGTCAAATTTTAACTGGAGAAAACTCAGTTAACACGTTCACGCCGGCGCGGTGGGTCACACTCGACTGTGTCAAAGTTGTCAAGCCTCCGTTTTATTGCACACCGCTATTATTTTAGTGAAAATATTGCTCCTTTAAATCACCCAATTGTTCTAATTAAATAAAACAACATTTTCTGTATTAAAATACTGGTTTCCAAAAGGCCGGAGACTTGCCAACTCTTAGACAGTCGAGTGTGACCCACCGCGCCGGCGTGAACCGTGTTAAATAAGCAAGTGAAATAGTTTTAAATAAAAATTTTGTTGTTAAGATGATTATTATGGTTGGGTAAAATTTCCCGACGAGCTAGTTTTAACTCCTTAACGCTCGAATTAAATTACGGTTTAAAAGTTCAAATTGCTTATTGGCACCACTTTTTTGAAAAAGAAATATTCACTTTGTTTAATGACAGGTAAAACTATACTAAAATAAAGCCAATTACACTATTTTATAAAACTGGTGGGAATCAAACAATCTGAGTAAAAGACACAGCCCGTGAATATGACGGGAGCGAGAATTAAGGGGTTAAACGGGGGATTTCGAAGTTTTTTATTTAAAAGTTGATAGAACAAATAAAGAGGATATGACGATGCCAAATGAATGCACAGAAAATCTTGTAGAAAGTATGACAAAAATGTCTACTATTAACTCTTTCCGGTGTGGAGTAATTCTGTTTAAAACATGAAGAAATGATTTATTGACACCAGAATTTATAAACGAATTTATTAGAAAATTTAAAATTGCTTTTTTTCAAGTAGGTTATAAAAGGAATATTTTAATTAAATATTATGGTTTCCAGTAAAATAAAAATTAGGTGTCCTTTTTTAAGCACACCACCCGCGAAAGTGATAATCAGTAACTGAGGTGATTGGGCGAAATATTAGATAATAGCTTAAAAAGACTACTTAAATATAACAAAAACATTTCTTTTAACTCTTATTTTTTAAGGTTATAGCTATCAATTTTGTTGAATACGATGTAAATGATTACGTTTACACAAATAAACACTAGAATTAGTTTTAGCATTAAGAATTTTACATATTTAGCAGGAATATTAAAAATGTTTTTATGGGATGCATTGTGAATTTTTACATACGTTAAATGTTTACAGAAATTAGGGTTTTCTTCTTCCGGTACAGTCATTTAGGTGTAGCAAGTTGAACGATTTACGATATTTTTTAGTATTTCATGGGTTGTTTTTCTTTTGACTGCGTCTACATTTTTGAGGCAGTAATATTTGTTTTTAATTATCTGTCGTTACGTATGGCAAGTAATATTATTTTTAAAAAATGTAGAAATTAAGGAATCAGAATTAAAAAGCCTTACTGATTTCGCAACATCATTCATACCTTTCAAAATCTAAATGTTTTGTTATCAATACTGCCAAATAATAATTTTTGCCTTATTTAATCGCAAGAATTTAAATAAAATAGGAAATCACTATTCGGAAGTATTGATGTCAAAAATCCTTAGCCATTTGCAGCAATGAGTACAGTCGATAATGGCTTTGAATTGTTATTCTATTTATAAAAGTGTGGTGACCAGGGTCGTACTTGTCCTGAAATTTCACGACAAGGAAATTCCTCGGTACCAGTACTTACTTATGGAAAAATCCCTTCTTAAATTAGGCGAAATTTTGCGCGTTTAACATGCATTTATTTTTCTATAAACAAATTGTGATATTCGTCCTGAAAAAGTCCCTTAAGAGTACGACCCCTGGTGGTGACAGATCAGGGAAAAACACCTTGACAAAAAGAGGCGGAATACCAACATTTTCTTGTCAAAATCTTCGCCTCATTAAATCCTGCGATAATGTCAGGTGAATTTTTCTATAAGAAAATACTCGTATGTAACTAATCTTTTGACTGCTTTTTTCCCTGATCTGTAACCACCCTGATAAATTCATATAGCTTTTGCCATTTCAGTTATTTAAAAAAATATATTATTTGAAATTAATATTAAAACACTCAATTTGCTATATTTAACACTCTAATGTCCATGGGAGCATATATGCTACCACCAGCGTTTCCGATTTAGTGGATATTTTAATTCATATATTCCAAATTCACACCAGAAATGTAGAATAAATGTCATTTTTACTGATAGGAGTTTAATTTGGCGGTAGTCAGCCCTGCGTTACCGCCATATTGTGACAACCAGGGAAACAATCCGTTAGTTTTACAACGCAAACTGACATCAGTAAAAAGAAATACAAATTTTTACGACATTATTGCACAAAAATTTTCGTGAATAAGACGCTTAAATAAGACTAAAATTTTTATTCAATTTTACTGGTGGGATGTTTGCCCTGACGGTAAGCAGAATCTAAAGATCCGATTTAAAGAAACAGCTCCCATTTTGCGACAGCCTCCTCAGTTACTTCACTCGCAACTGTTAGACTGTACAGCATTTGTCTCCTCCTCTTTATTCATAACTCCATTAGTGATACAGATAAGGTATCAAATTAGTCACCAGCGGTACCGCTAATATATTTCAAAATATTATGCGTTACGATGAATAAAAGCGCTGCATGTTTACTGAAAAGAAAGTATCTTTATGAGACAAAGCAGTAACGTAATATCAGTGTACGTATATTTTAATACCACTATAAATGAGTAATAATATTTGCCTTACTTAAATGTAAAGTTTATTTTTTAATGTTTTGCGTTTAATTAAGACAATGTTTACTATTCGGTAACAGCGTTAATTAAAATAAGGATTGTACTTAGCCTTGACATAAAGAAAAAACATGATTCAGGGATGAAAGTGCTCCGAACCGAATGACTACTTGCTGCTACTAAATTTTAACCCTTTCAGGGGCAAAGTACTTGTATTCGTAAAATGTTTAAATAATTTAATGGCACTATTATTAACAAGAGATTTTATTTATAAACAAGTACAAATAAATTTTTGCGTACTTAATAAAGATGACATTTTCATCATACAATTCCGGTGCCAATGTGGCAATTTGGGATTAAAATTATGTGATGCCGTGACGACATCATCGACCTTCAAGGGGTTAAATGCATGATTTTTTATTTAGTCGCGAAAAAATTATATATGGTTCTCAAAAAGTTTTATTACACAGGAAAAATAATGGAAAAAAAACAGATACATTTTTCGTATAATATGTCAAACTTTTCTAATGTTGCACATCTGCAATACAAGTAAACAATACTGGCATAAATACGTATAATCGTAATGAAAAATGTATCTCTGATTTTTTCCATCATTATTCCTGTGTAATAAACCTTTCAGAGAATCATATATAATTTTTTCGAGAGAAAATAAAAAATCGCGTATTTAAGGGTTAAGGGTTATTTAAGGGCCTTTTGAAGGGCGGTGAGATATAATATATCCCACTTATTTTTAATTCAGAAATGCCAAATTGAGCCCAGAAATTTTAAATAAAGTTCCTCTTTCGTAATAAGCGTGAAGTATTAATTTTTTATTTGTTATCTATTAAATTTGTTTACAAACCCTGGTGTCAATCACTCATTTCAACAAAGAAGTACATTGACCCTCAAAGGGTTAATGGTAATTCTCGACTCATATAGTGACAGAATTTCTGATGTTTAATAAAGCAAAGAATGCTATAAAAAATTAGTGGTGAAAATGAAACATTTAGGTCGGAGTTCTCCAGGGCGGTAACAGATGACTACTTTCTCAAAGCAGAAATCCTTAACAGACAGTTTGGCAACATTTTCAGGCGATATATATTCCAAAATTTATATTAGAAACATACTGGTGCGGGCAGAATTTAAAAATAGACGCCAATGGAATCCCTGTCGCTCTATCGTCCTTGATCAGCTTTGATGTTCCGAAATGAAAAAAATTCTTTTCTTATAAATACTAATTAGAACTTCTTATTTCTGATGTATAAAAAAGTAATAAAAATACAATAAAGGATATATTTGAATAAAGATTAAATAACAACTTAGAAACATTTGTACTACAACTGACAGAAAAGAAATTTCTTGAACGTAACTTTTTGATATTGCAGTTCTAATAACTCTCAAACAAATGGAAAAAAAAAACAATGATATATGTTTCACTATGAAAAAAATCGAAAGTAGTTTTTCATAGGAATTTAAAGGAAAGTTGAATGAAAATATTACTATCATTCCTTAGAATCTGAATTAAATGGCTTTACTTCTTACTTTTAATATGTTCTAAAGAATATAGTCGTATTTCTTTCGTAGATTTAAGCATTTAAGCAAAAATTCACAGTAATAGAGTAATTCCCAAGCGGGAAGTAATTTTGACAGAGTGCGCACTGATGTACCACAATTTTTGCACAAAATTTTCCGTCTGTTTTTAACACTTTATTTACTGACGATACTTGTAAGTACCATTAAAATAACTTGTTATAAAATTCATTTAATACATTGATTAGTACCGTAATTTCCCGCGTATCAGCCGCAGATGAGATACTTCGATTTCCTACTAGAATTTGTTTTATGTAAGAGGTGGCTTAATTCGGCTTAGCATTTACTTGATTTTATTTTTTAAATAAAATTTCCGGTCCGAAAAACACTTAGCTAATTCGTGGCTTATACGCAGGAAATTACGGTAGTAACACAGTTAGAATTATTTAAAGATGCATTACTTCATCTTGTTCCAAAAGCATTTCTGGTTACACAAAACAAAAGTATTTTTAAAAGGATCATTTCTTTTGCCTTTGCATCTTTTCAGCTTTCTTGGGGTAGTGTGGGGTGGGGGGAGGGGGGTCAATTCGGAAATATTTCTATATTTCTATTGAAGAAAATTATATTTAGTACGTTTCGAAATTCTACAAAATACTAAGAAAAATATCTAAAATAAAAGATTTAAGTGGGCTTATAAATATTTCACAAAATATAATTTATATTTCTAAATCCTTCAATCCTTCTAAAATCCTTCTAAAATTTATTAAGTGATTATGTAAATCACCTAATGTAGTTTCAAAAATTCTTGAAAAATGCTTTAGAAGATAAAATTTTCATGAATTCGTAATTCAGTATATAAAGGGTTAATGGCAGAAAAATGCGAAAAATTCTGTGTTTAGATATTTCAATTACAAATTCTGCAAATTAAATATAAAACAGTTTTTTTTTCTTTTAATATGAAATACTGATACCAGACTACTTGGAATTTCGAAAGGAAGTACACACCTTCTTTTACGTAACAATGTAATTGAAAAGGATTAAATTTCTATAAAAAATAAATCAATGAACTGAAATTGACCTGTAATTGCAAAAATTAACCGTAATTAGATATTTATATAAATGTTACAATAAGAACAATCTAAAAACGATAAATTTAATAAGAATTTAAATAAGTATATTATGTTAACTTACACAGGCGGTGGGAATTTACATCCCATTTAATTTTAATTCACAATTACCGGATTCGCACCAGAATTTTGAGGAAAATACTTTATTTTATAATGTACGTGAAGAAAAAACATTTATTTATTTTCAAATAAATTGGTTCGTAGATTCCGTTGGCAGTCAATAGTTTCAGCATTCCAGCAACACAACTGATCTGCCGTTAAACAAATGATGAAAAGTATACTTGAAATTTTTTACCAGAACGTTTTGACAGAGCATATCGTATATCTTTTAATTTTAACCTCTCAAGGGAAAAGCAATCATGTTGATGTAATGGGGAAGCGGAATCTGAATTCACAATTTTAACGTAAAAAAATAAATACTTTTACTTTTTTCAAGTAAAGTAGAAAGGGAAAACTCTATTCAAAAAGTGTTATACAAATTTTGATTTAAATTGTGGTATAAGCACTGGAGTGGATCGAAAAATCGAAATGTGGATAATCGAATCGGGTACAAAAGATGTCTTTTATGTACAGGGTGGTCATAAAAAAACTTTGCCGATATATGGAACTCTAGCGGCCGTTCCGTTTAACCCTTTGATCTCTGGGGATGAATTTCTACAAAATGGCCAAATATCACATTGGCACCAGTATTTTGTAAACAAAAGACTCGCCTTATCAGATACACGATAAAACGCGCTTATCTAATTTCAAATAAGTTTGGTCGAATATTCCGGTGCCAATGTGACATTTGGAGATTAAAATTAGGTGGGTGAAAATTCACCCATCAGAGCTGAAAGGGTTAACCGATCGAGATGAGATTTCAGATATAGTTATTCAGTGGTATGGGCTCGGGATTCTGTGAACGGCAACAAATTAGCGCTCACGGTTACGGTTATAGGTACAGAAACTCGAAATTTTCGATTGGCAACGCCCATTTTGTTTTTCGTCGCAAAATGTTCAGCGCATGCGAAAACCCCAAGCAGCGCTGGAACGGTACGTGTATCGAAATAAACGGACGCGTCAATGCACGCACAAAGAACAGCTCAGCGAACGGCCAAAAACAACACGATCGGGGCGCACGGTGGAAATTTGCATATAACAGAGGCAAGACAACAATAACAGAACGCCGTTCGGCAGATAATCAGCGTAGAAAACGGATTCTTGCCTCTGTCATATGCAAATTTCCTCCGTGCGCCCCGATCGTGCTGTTTTTGGCCGCTCGCTGAGCTGTTTTTTGTGCGTGCATAACGCGTCCGTTTATTGCGATACATGTACCGTTCCAGCGCTTTTTAGGGTTTTCGCATGCACTGAACATTTTGCGACGAAAAATAAATGAGCGTTGCCATTCGAAAATTTCGAGTTTCTGTACCCATAACCGTAACCGTGAGCGCCAATTTGGTGCCGTTCACAGAATCCCGAGCTCATACCTCTGAATAACTATATCTGAAATCTCATCTCGATCGGTTAAACAGAACAGCCGCTAGAGTTCCCTATATTGGCAAAGTTTTTTTATGACCACCCTGTATATCAGTTTACATGCTTTTCTTAATTAAAAACCATTCATATCTTCAGGTGCCCAAAGCACTTAGTGTTGCCAGTGGACTATTTTTAAAATTCAGATTCCTCTACTGGCACCGCTTTTTTAAAATTGTAAATTTCGCTTTATTTAAAGACATGTCAATTAAGGCGAAAACAGGGAAATTTTAATATTTTAAAAAAGTGGTGCCTATCCAGAAATCAGGATAAAAAAAAAGTAGCCCACTGGCAACACTGAAAGCGCCCCAGTAATAAATAAAAAAGAAAAACTTTATGAAAATTTATGCATTTTTTGTTTTATTCTTACTACTTGCTTTCTAATTGCTTTCTAATATCCCAAGCGCCACAAAAATAGCTAAAAATAGAATTTTTTACAAAAAAATTATAATTTTTAAAATTATTAACCTTTTGCACTCGAGGGCTCCTCTGCGGAAACATAATCTCTCTTTGCAATTTTTTTTTGGGGCGCCAGTAATAAAGTAAAATAAAATGTACCTTATTTAATCAGAGCATTTTTTAAATTGTTTACTTGAACGAAACTTCTTTTTAAAAAGTGGTGCCGATCGAATAAATTTTGTGTAAGAAACGCTGAATGCAAAGGATTAAATTGCTTTTTGTGCGGGGTGCTAAGTTGTCTTTTAATCCTTTCCGGCACAGTGATCCCACTGCTGGACCCCCTAAATTTAATTCTAAAATTACAAACGATACTAAGAATATTCTAATAAAATTTTACTTTTTACGAAGAAAAGTTTAAAAGAACATGGTTAATTTGTAGGAAGTTCGTTTGTAAATTCTGGTGTCAGTCAGTCTTTTCATAATTTTACGAACCAAAGCGATATAAGTAAGCGTACAAACTTAATGCTAGAATCGGGCGTAAATTAACACAGTTGCGCCATCTTGTGGACGGGGTGATAATCCACATGCGTGGGCTTTTAGTGTGACGTCATATATGACAGGATCGAGGCTAAAGAGAAAGACAGGCTACCGTGGTGCCTTCATGCATCTTTTTTTACAGGCCGCTACAATCACGCGATGCTCGAATGCACCAATGGAGATGTGCGAAAAGAGAACACGTCACTCTGCTGGTCTGTAAAAAAAGACACGTAAAATGCACCACGGTAGCCTGTCTTTTTCGTTAGGCTCGTGACAGGATATCTACAACCTGTGCATATTTTCTAAACCCTTAGTTACTCACGAGACTGAATTTTGCTTACTACAATTATTACAAAATAACGGCGTAGCGAGAGAAATGTCCGGATGCACTCGACACCACGTAGCCTTCTTCGCCTCGTCAGAGACATTTCAGTTATTAATCAACGTGAAAAAAACTTTACAATTTTAGTGGTGTGAAGTAAGAAAACACTAGGCATATTCCTGTAGTTTAACCCTGTCCGCTACGTGGCGTGCGACCTTGATTGATGTGACCTCGATTTTAATCTTGCGGTTACCTCCCCCATTTACGATAGGACGCTTACTTATATTGCTTTGTTCCGAACAGAATGCTGCTGTGCCAGAAAGGGTTAAGTACACTAACATACATGTAAAAAATTTTCAACTTCGATAAATTTTTCCGGTGTCCCAAGGAACTTAACCCTTAAATGCTTAGTGATGTAAATTTCCATCACCTTTTTATTTAATTTTTAATACATAAATTAAGTTCTCACAACCACTATATTTATATAGAAATATTACTCCTCTAAAAATTACAAAATTATGCTACTAAATAAAGTTAAAAATCTATCTTAAGATTTCTGGTGTCTAATCCTTAATATAAAAATAAAGAAACACAATTCTAAAAGAATAATTTATGCAATTAAGGGTTAAATACAGGGCTGCCAAGGGCGACTTATTTCGCATAACTTTTTCAAAACAAAAATCTTTTACTTACGTTTTGGCAACGTGTGCAAGAGACATATATACTACAATATATATTAAAAAGAATAGTGGTGCGACCATAATATAAAAATAGTCGCGAGTGGAAGCCCTGTAAATATTTCTTGAAAATCGATTTTTATGCAAATTTTGAACTAAAAATATGAGTTAAAGAATCATTTGTATTGCGTAAAAATTACTCTCTATAAAAGATAAAAAATCATTAACCGTTTATTAGTAATGTTTAAGATTAATTTTTTATACTATATAGAAAAGACAACACAGAAGTGCAAGGGATGAAGGGCACAAAATACTACACAAAAACCACAAAGAAGAACCACAATACTCTTGTAAAGGAACCTGAGTTTCTGTATATTGCACAAGTTACAGTTGCAACAGGAGAAGACAAAGCCATAAAAGAAGCAATAATCATTTTTTTTAAATCAAATAGCATACAATTATATGGGCTTACATTAATTGGATGTGAAGGGAAAAAAATGTAAATATTGGGCACAAAATAGAAGTTATTTTCCTGATCAGCTGAACTCAATAGATCCTTACAATAGTGCACTTGTTTGCTTCATTCAAATGAATTTCCTTTACGACATTTACTAAATTCTTTAGATAGTGCAACAATTGGTCGTAGATCCTTTTGTGTACCAATTGTTACAGCAATCAAAACCTGCGAGGAGTTACATGTAGCTTCCTTTTCTTCAATATGTGTGGAGATTATGCGAGATAATATAGAGAGAATGGTTCTCAGCAATGCTCAACAATATTTATATGATATTTGCATAGCAATATCACGTGGTAAATGTATTTCTGACGTCGCATTCATACAAAACCTGGTCCACTTGTTCATAAGCCCAGTAGAGTAGTGATCAGCACGCCTGTCAGCCTCGCGAGTTCTTCTCCCGACTGGGAAAGTTTCCCTTAACCCTTCTTCCATTCGGGTTCGATAAAATGAGTACCAAGCTTGCTTGGGAACTCAACACCGAGGGTCTGGCGTTAGGTTGACCACCTGGCCGGGCGCATGCTGCATAGCACCTCGGGGCCCAGGGTCATATAAACAGAGTTGAACACTGTAGGTCCTGATCCTTTATGTATCGTATAGCCACTGGTTTAGTTTTTAGTTTCACGTCCAGTTTTCACTCAAGATGGCTAACAACGGCAGGAAGAATTTTAAGGTTCTATGTGGCCACAGAAAATCTATCTGAGAATCTCATTATTATTACAACATATTTTATGAAGGAATATGCCCTATATGATTCCATATCAAAACAAAACCCTCCATAACAATAGGAGCGCAGCATACGGAGCGTGGAAATGTATCTCATTTTTTAGATATTTGGAACCAGTGGCGGCTCGTGGCTGGCTGTATTTGGGACAATAAATGCATGACTGCCATATTTATTCTTTTCACACGATTTTTTTTAAGAGTTCCTTTTCTTATTTATTGGCAGAAAATTATGACATTAAGCAAAGAAAAGATTTATTTAAAAAATTAATGGTAAGAAATGAATAAAATTTTCAGCCATGCATTTAGTACTCCAAAAAAATCGAGACACGAGCCGCCACTGTTTGGAACCCAAGAAATCTAATAAATATAGTAAACTCTGTTGTTCAATTAAATAGCTTCTTTTGTCAACCTGCAAATTTGTCATTTTCAATCCTCTCATATAGCAGCGAACATATCAAGTCTTCAGCAATACGAAAGCTGATTTGTGCTTAAAACAGAGGACCACTGGAAGTAAGAAATTTTCATGTCCAAATATACACTTCAATGTAAAGGATTATTATTAATTTATTAACTGTCAACGGGTTGAACGTTTTAAAACACTCCTTTTGATGAATGTGCCTTGCAAAGAAAGTGAGGCCATGGAAAAAAAGGGAAAACGGAGAATGTTCGAAAAATCCATGAAATACCTAAGCTGTTGAAGATGTATTCGCCTAGTGTCTGAGACATCTGAAAGTGTATCTGGACAAGAAAAGAGATACGGTTTCATATTGAATAGAATAAAATGAAGGAGTCATATAGTCGGTACCATGTCAATCTATTCAATATGGAAACAGTGTTGTCAGTAGGCTACTTTTTTAACACGTTCACACCGGCGCCTATGTTCATGTTTTTCGCTGTGAGGCGGCGCTCGAATTTATATTTTGCTTCATCTGGCTGCGCGGTACTTCTGCTTATTCAGACACTGTATGTAAAGACACGCCCCTCTCATATTTACCGTAATTTCCGGCGTATAATCCGCGGATCAAACAATTCTGTTTGGACCCAGAAATTTTATTTAGTTATTGAAGCCAAACATTTATCGCGATTTAAAAAGTTACAGTTTATTTTAAAACTTTTCTGGGTCGAAAAATGATTGTTTGATCCGCGGATTATACACCGGAAATTACGGTATTAAATTAAACTCTAATATTAGAAGTAGAGTTGATTGTGAATGTCTGGAAGTTTGTAAAGAGTAAGCAAATTACTTAGAGACATGATTTTATTGACTGCATATGTACGAATTTAATATAAAATGTCTTAAAATCTAAATAAATACGGACAACATGATATAAATGCATGTTCTGTAAGGTAGAAGCCACGCCCTTAGTCAATGATATCTTTTGAATGAAAACGAGAATTCTCGTTTCCCGTCGTGAATGTATAATTTTATAATTTTGAATTGTTTTTACTACTGAACATTCGAATATTCAAGTGTGAACCACCTGTAGTGCACGCCGTCTATGGCATACTCGAGTGTGACCCATATGTAGTGTACGCCTTCTATTTAACAGTGGAGTGTGACACACCGGTGATGCACGTCGGCGTGCACGTGTTAAATTGGAATTTCACTTTTTTTTAAACAGTAAAATTCGCCATATTTAATGACATATTAATTAAGGCGAAAAGAAGGGGAAATTTTCCATTTCAGAAAAGCAATGCCAGTCAAGAAATCTGAATTGAAATGAAGTATCCCACTGGCAACACCGTTTTCAAATTGGATAGTTTGACATGGAACCGACGATATTATACATTTTAATACCAAAAAGTATTACAAACTTTAGAAGTACGTAAATCTTCAAAATAAAAGAAGTAAAAAAATTACTACAGAAGTACAATTTTTAGAATTTTTATGATTTAATGCTTTGACTTTTAAATTTATACTTCATGTATCATTATAAAATTATTATTATTTATGTTTTTATCAGGGATGAGATTTCCGACTTTTGCACCCCAGTATAATGTTAGAGTAAATGTTATTTTATTTAATCGGAACATTTTTGCGATTTAAGAGTACAACATTTTCTCTAAGATAGTACTGGTATGCAAAAAGTCGGAAATCTCATCCCTATTTTATATTTGTAAACAATTTTCGTAACTTTAAAAATTTTAATACATGTTTATAAAACTTTGAAAATTTAACTATACTTGGAGCACCGGAAGATATCAATGGATTTTCATTAAAAAATATGTATACTACACAATTATGTAGTCAGGGATGAGAGCGCTCCGACCCAAATCGCTGATTTTCACCACTAAATTTTAATAGTATTCTTTGCTTTATTAAATACCAAAAACCAAAAATTCTGTTGTTAAATATAGCGAGAAATACTATTAAAATTTATTGATAGCAATCGGGCATTTGGGTCGGAGCGCTCTCCTCCCTGGTAGTACATCCAATACACAACTTTCTCACTAGGCGCCAAATGGAATTAAAAAAATAAAGTAAAATATATTTATAAACTTTCATAAAAATATCAATTTTTAAAAATTTTTGCGGCGCTTGGGGCACCGGAAGATATGAATGGATTTCAGTAAAAAAACGTGTAAACTAATATACATAAAAGATAACTTTCACATCCCGCGCAAAAATTAATTCAAAAAATTATAAATTATAATTTTTTTTTAAATTTTTAACTATTTTTGGGGCGCTTGGGGCACCGGAAGATATGAATAGATTTCAATTTAAAAAGCATGTAAATTAATATACATAAAAGGCAGCTTTTGCACCCCACGACAAAAGTAATTTCGAAAAAATAAAGTCCTATACTTTTCAATCCACCCTACTAAGCTCTGTACTACGTCCCTTCAGTAGGGTTAATGTAGTGTCCTTTATTCTGTTGTTATCACTATTTTAGAATCGATAAAAAATGTCTGTTTTAGTGAGAATTGATGTGATTAACGCTTACCGGCGCGGAGTTATTCTGTTTATAAACTGATGAAATAATAGACTGACACCGCAATTTATAAATGAATGTATTAGAAAATATGAACTTGCTCATTTTCGTATACATTATAATAGGAAAATTTTAGTTAAATATTCTTGGTGCCGTTTGTCAATTTTGGAATTAAAATTGTGTCCTTTTTTAAGGACACCGCGCCGGAAAGGGTTATATAAGGTGTAACGTACCGTTAGGTACTCATGGTAGGAAACTACTTTCAGCCAAAAAGTTGAAAAAATATTTAAAGCAAAAAAGAGGACTAAAAAATGATTTATATGATGTCTTACGGATGAAATAAGACACGACCTGCATGATTAACTCTGGCGCGCACGCGCAAGTTAAGACACACTGTGGGGAGAGTAAAACTTTTACTTTTGCATTGCTGCCCACAGCAACTTTTTTTTCTCTCCAATACAGCGGCGTAGCCAGGGTGGGGGTCCAAATGATCTGGATACCACTAATATTCTAAAGTTTTCTTCATCTTTAGACTAATGTCAGATGAACGTCTTTTTCGCACGCTTTTTTCCCAACATATCATCCCTGCATAATGCTAGCTGCATTGTGTAGGGATGACGCAGGGAAAAAAGCGTGCGAAAAGACGTTCGTCTGAGATTCGTCTTAGGAATAGCAGAAAATATTCCTATATAATAAGGAGAAGCAAACTTTGCAAAATTAGCAGTATTCAGAGTATCTGGATCCCCACCCTGTATGCGCCACTGCTCCACTATATTCCCAAAATATGATTTGTTTTATTTAATCGTAGATTCTTGCAATTAAAGAATAATAAAATTTCCAATGTGAACGACTGGTGGCAAAAAAATCGTAGAGGTTGGAACGTATGAATTTGTCACCACTATTCTACGAAAAGAAATCGACTTATTTTATCGAACAATATGTAACACTTTTCTATGATAAATTACTACAACGATAATTATTTGGAAGTCTTGGTGACAAAATAAAAAGTGAATGTAACACACGTATAGCATAATCTGCGAATATGCTACCGCTCTAGGTGAACTGTAAAACGTATGGAACTATCAATAAAGAGGAATAGACATATCCTCAAAATGATAATTCAGGGTTCGTACGGGTGCTTGAATTTCATGACTAAGAAATTCTTCGGTACCAGTATTTTCTAATGGAAAATCTGTCCTGGAATAACGCGAAATTTCGTCCGTTTAAACTAGATTTATTTTTCTATTAAAAAAAATCTGATATTGAGCCTTGAAAATAACGGTACCCGTACGAACCCTGTAATTGTACTCCCATTCCTCCATTCGCAAACACTAGGGGATAGAAAACGGGATTAACGAGTACGTAAAAGCAATATTAGGTTGAGCAAAAAGTTCTGGGAAATTTTTAATCTAATAATTACCAGAATTTGTATCGTATATAGGAGTACTAGTGGTATATCTATAGGAGCTCAAGAATACGATTATCGGCTCTTTCGATCAATACAGCACTTTTTCAAGGACCGTCGATTTGAATTCTTTAACGAAGTTGAAGAAGCATGTTAAGAGTTATTCAGTTCCAAGGAGCCTCCATGGTACTTCCAGCAAATCCGGAATCTGGCAGAAAGTCGTGGACTATGATGGTCTCTACTTTGAAGAATAGTCCTGGTTGCTTTTGTTGTTAATTTGCGCATAACAACGCAACTTTCACAAATTTCCCAGAACATTTTGCTCAAGCTAGTATTTTTATTAAAGGTACTGATGGATTTTTTACATTTCATTTTTTCATTTTCCACTAACAACACCAAAATGCATTTTTATATGAAAAATATCATTAATGTTTCTAAATAAAATTTTTAAATTTATTAAAAGCTATACTTCTTATTAGCCACATCGTAACCCATTAACCGCCAAAAATATAAGGTTGAGATTTTCAACTTTTTAGCTGAAAGTCTTTTGCCACTACAATTTCTGAAAGATAACTTTCAATTTATGTATTCGAAAAAAAAAAAATGTGTCTTTGAGTAAGGCTAATTTTTTACTTGAAAAATAGTGGTGGGAAGGTAAATAATTTAAAAATGCACATTTTTTTTTCGTTGCGTCAACGCCCAGCCGCTAATGGATTAACAGAAGAAGAAATCGCCAAACCTTTCGCTACTTAGATCATCCGATCATCCTTTCTTATTTTGATAATTTCAGAGACTTAAGTGTGTAGTACGATTACATATGTGTTAAATTTGTGTTTTATATATTTTATTTTGTTAATTATTTATTGATGAAGTTTTAATTTCTTTCTGGAAAATTTGTAGGAAAGAAATGTTGAGCTATTTATATATTTTTAAGTGCAAACGTGTTAAACTTTCATAATCTGACTGCACTTGATAGAGATAGACTTAAAAATATACATTCTTTAAAATTATTTTTAAAAACATAAAAAAATAAGTAAATGGAGATACAGTTTTCAAGTAAATTTCAATTGAAAAAACATTTTTATCCGATTCAATGACGTAAAATTGAAATTGTGCAAATTTTAGATGTTACAAAAATTTGCATGAAAAGCGAAATATTTTGGTAAGGTGTTGCCACCGTCCATATGACATCAATGTTAATCACAGGCATGTTTTGCTATGTAATAGAGACTTTAACCACTGCCATCGAAATATTCAAGTCCAGAGGCCATAAGTTATGACGTCATCACTAATCCACCGACGTCTCACTAGTATTGGAATTCACACCGGATAATTTTGAAAAACAATTTTCATTTATTTTACTTGTGTGATATCTATCGTCTTATAAACATAAAACAATAATGACTATCTAAAATTGCTGGTGAGAATTTGGTATCCCCAAATAAAAATATCAGCCAGATGCGGCAGCACTGTGGAATTCTGCATCTGGTTAAATTTTTATTTAGGGATTCCGAATTCTCACCAGTAAGTTTAAATGGTTATTATTGTTTTATAAGGTGATAGATATTACAAAAAAAAATATTGCTATTCAAAATTTTCCGGTGTGAATTCCATCACCAGTGAGAAGTCGTCGATTAGTGACGACGTAACAACTCGTGTCCTCTTACCTTGAGTATTTCGACGGCAGTACTTTAACCTCTTAATTCTCATCCAAGGAAGGGACTTTCATGGGCAGTGTAGTCTAATTCTTTTTATTCAGATTGCTCGACTACCACCATTTTTTTAAAATAGCGTAATTGGCTTTATTATCGCATCATTTTATCTGCCATTAAATAAAGTGACTATTTCTACTTCATAAAAGTGGTGGCAAACAAATAATCTGAATTTTAAAAGAAATAGCCTACACTTATCGGGCAAGACACTTAAGGGGTTAAGAAGATGTAACTTTGTAACATTTAAATATTTCGAGATCTTTCCCAGTTGCAAACACAATTTCTACGGGTCACTTAATTTGGATACTGATGTTTAGGAATAAATACTTTAGTTGTATTTAATCACATATAATTAATCCTTTTAACCCATTAACGCCGGTTGGTACGAAAATCTGCCATTTAAGTAATACGAAAATTTAAATATAAAAACCAGTATTTTAGTAAGGAAAATTTCTTATTACGTAATCTCAAACTTTGAGAGATCAAATAAGTTAAAATTACATTATGGAAAAACTGGTGTCAACTGGCGCCTAGGTATTAAAAATGTGTAAAATAAACTCGGCATTAATGGGTTAAGAGGCGCGCCCGATAACTGTAGGCTACTTAAAAAAGATATTCAGATTGCTTGATTGTCACCACTTTTTTGAAGCAGAAATATTCACCTTATTAAATGGCAGATAAAATTACACGAGAAAAAAGCCAGTTACACTATTTTACCTCTAGAACGCACGGAAGCAGTCAATCCGTCTCCGACCATATGATTAAATGCCAGGTGGAACGAGAAATTCTTTCATAAAATAAGTTAAATTTTAACCGCGCAGATTTACGTTAAATAAATCATTCAAATAATTTTAAATAAAAATTCTGGTATTAAATATTTTTATGAAACTTGAGTAAAATTTCCGGGCTTTCTAGTGTAAAAAAACAGGTTTTATTCAAACAATCTGAAAAAAAAATCTAGTCTAGATTACCCGTGAAGGTCACTGGGGCGAGAATTAAGGGGTTAAAGAAGTCCAATCTTACTACACTGCGATTCTGTTTTTCAAAATCCCTGATCTGTAATAAAGCTGTCTAACATTTAAAGTTTTGATTACGCAATGTATATACTAGGGTAGGGATGCACAACCTGTTGCCCGCGATGGGTTAACGTGTGGTCCGACAATTTCGTCAATTTATAACTTGAAAAAATTGGCAAAATTTGAAAAAATTTTTGGCCAAGGTCGCAGGAGGAAATCGTGAATTTCGTCAATTTACCGCGGGAAATTTCATAATTTCATCAGTCAGATAAGAATTGTGAATTTCGTTGATCGGGTGCAGAAAAACTGCTAATTTCGTTGTCGGGTGGGAAAAATAGTGAATTTTGTCGATCAGGCGCGAAAAATCACAAATTTCGTTATTCTGGCATGGAAAATCCCGAATTTTTACGATGTGGCGCGGAAAAAATCGCAAATTTTGCCGATCAGGCACGGAGAAATCGCTAATTTTGTTGATTAGGCGCGGAAAAATCGTAAATTTCGTTCATCGGACACAAAAAATCACTAATTTTGTAGATGATACGCGAAAAAATTTTAAATTTTGTTGATTGGCTGCGGAAAAATCGTGAGTTTCGTCAGCAACGAGAAAAAAAATTTCGAATTTCTTCAACTTACCACGGAAAAAATTGCACATTTTGTCAGTCAATAAAAATTCGAAAATTTTGTAGATTGAGTGCCAAAAAGTTGCGAATTTTGCAGATTAGGAGCAGAAAAATCTCAAATTTTGTTTATCGCCTGCTTAAAAATCGCGTGTTTCGTCTGTTTATCGCGAGAAAAAAAGCGAATTTAGTTAATTTGACGCGGGAAAAAATTGCATATTTCATCAGAGTCAGTTAAGATTCGCGAATTTTGTTGATCGCAAGTTTTGTTGATGGAAATTCGAGAATTCCGTTGTTCGGGAACGAAAAAATCGCGAATTTTGTTGATTAGGCGTGGAAAAATCGCAAATTTCGTTGATCGGACATAAAAAATCACTAATTTTGTCGATTATACGCAAAAAAATTAAAATTTCGTTGATTGGCTGCGGAAAAATCGTGAGTTTCGTCAGCAATGAGAAAAAAATCTCGAATTTCTTCAATTTACCACGGAAAAATTGCAAATTACGTCAGTCAATAAAAATTCGCAAATTTCGTCGATCAAGTGAGGAAAAGTTGCGAATTTTGCAGATTAGGAGCGGAAAAATCTCAAATTTTGTTGATTGCCTGCTTAAAAATCGCGTGTTTCTTCTGTTTATCGCGAGAAAAAATACGAATTTAGTCAATTTGACGCGGGAAAATCGCAATTTTTTTCGATCGGGCACGGAAAAATCGTGAGTTTTGTTGATCAGGCTCCAAAAAATCACGAATTTCGTTGGTCGGGTACGAAAAAAATCGCGAATTTTGTTGATTGGACACGAAAAATCACATTTTGTCGATGATACGCAAAAAATTAAAATTTTGTTGATTGGCTGCAGAAGAATCGTGAGTATCGTCAGTTTATCGCTAGAAAAAATTACGAATTTCGTCAATTTGCCTCGGGGAAAAAATTGCAGATTTCGTCAGAGTTAGTTAAGAATCGCGAATTTTGTTGATTTGGCGGGGAAAAGCACAAATTTCGTCAATCAGGGGTGAAAAAATCGCAAACTTCGTCGATCGTGCACGGAAAAATCGCGAATTTCGTTGGTTGGGCGCGAAAAAATCGCAAATTTTTTCGATCAAGCTCTGAAAAATCGCGACTTTTGTAGATCATTCGCCGAAATATCTCAAATTTTGTTGATCGGCTCCTCCTCCCCCCTTCGTTCATAAAGCTCAAATTTTTTACGGCACTAGCCACTTTCATACCTATATTTGTTTTTTAGCACTTTTTATGAAACAAAATTTACTCCCCCAAATAAAGTTAAGGAATATTATCACTCCTAGAAAATAATCCTTGCTGCATCTCTGTTATATATACAAACGTAAACTGATAATATATCCTTGCCAGCTGAATTGGATATGTTGATTGGGTAGGGGTATTTGGAGAGGTAAAACCGGGCCACCTCCCCCCCATTCACTCGGAAACCATATTTTTATGTTATTATAGGCCACAGATCACCTCCGCGAAATAGAATTCTGTCCGTGTTACAGATATGGCGCTCGACAACCCATACATTTTTGTAAGTGGCCTTTCTCTTAAAAGGTTTTGCACCCCTATACTAGGGCATCAGTCAATTCTCGTACTTTGAGATGAAAATCAAGGAATCTTTTGATTACCACCAATTTCTTAATCGGAAAAAGTCATCCAGAAATTCGTGATTAAGTAAAAAAAATTTAATATCTGGAAATGCTGGTGTTTAAACTATATTTTCAAACAAAGTGGTGGATTTATACGCGAGTTTAAATGCAAATTATTAAAAGTTCCATATATGCTAGTATACATTTTATAATAAATTTCGAGAAAGTCTAGAAACCTTTATTTAAAAAGCAATGTTAATCTAAGTGTAGACAGTTTTATCTTTCAAAATACTGATTTTTTTTTCGTGGAAGAAAACTTTCGCAAAATTTTTCATCAGACTTTCTTTATAAGTGCCGAACGAAAAATCCCCAGAACTGCATTCTTAAACTATGTTTAACGAAAATTCTGGATAAAATAAATTCACTTTACGAGTAAACAAATAATTAATAATTTTAGGTAACATCTGTTATGAATACTCTTCGGAAAAAACTGTTATCATTTCTTTCTTTTCTGAAACAATGCGACCTTTAAAGCTAAAAAAAATGCGTATTATTTTACTTATCGAAAATATCCTAAATGGAGCAAACAATATAATTTTTGATTTAACAATGTTTGTTTGAGTTAATAGTTTTGTATAATCACTAATCGAAATTATTTAACGAAACAAAATAAATATTTCTCGAAAACTATTTTATTCAAGCAAAAATGACTTTACATAATATCAAACAATTATATTATTTCAGCTTTGGAAGATTTATTTTTGGCAGTTATAATATTCCTTTTGTGATTTTTTTTTTCAGTGTAACAATAATTAGTTTTGTTAAAGTAAACAATATTATTTTAGTAAAAAAAAATTAGATTTTACAATAAATTTGCTAAACTTATAACAGAAAAATTGTCTTGGAAATTTAAATATAAAACAAATATCGTATAAATTTTCGAGAAACTCTTTAGGACTTTAGAAAATCTCTCAATCGATGCGTACCCACGCAGTGTTGCCAGATGGGCTACTTTTTTACAAATCAGATTCTTGATTGGCACCACTTTTTTGAAATGGTAAAGTGCACCTTATTCAGTTGCATATTAATTAAGGCTAAAACAAAGGAAATTTTACAGTTTCAAAAAAGTGGTGCCGATCAAGAAATCTGAATTTTAAAAAAGTACCCCACTCGCAACGGTGTACGCACTAGATATACGTTGTCGGTACCTTGTGAAACTAATGGAGTTATGAATAAAGAGGACGAGACATATATGTGTACTGTCTACTAGTTGCCAGTGAAGTAACTGAGAAGGTTGTCACAAGATGGCGGCTGATTTTTCTAAATCAAATCTATAATTTCTGAATACCGCCGGGGCAAACTTCTCACTAGTAAAATTGAAGAGAATATTGTGCCTTATAAAAGTGCCTTATTCATGGAAATATTTTCTCATAAATATGGCAAAAACTTTTGTTTATTTTTACTGGTGTTAGTTTGACTGGTAAAAAAGTAAGTTTGTTTCACCGGTTGTCACAATATGGCGCAAACAAAAGGAATGACTACTGAAAAGCAAACTCACACCAATAAAATTGAAAATATGTTTCTGTCATTATTTATGACTGTCATTTTGCCATAATAAGGCCTTTAAATACGGAGAAAATTTCTATATAAATTTACTGGTGAAAGTTTTCCCCGGAGGTAATCAGCCCTTACCTAAGCGGTTACAATTGAAGCTTCGCTATTTTAAGGATATGGTCATTTCCTCTTTATTAATAGTTCCATGGTCAAACTATCCAATATGAAAACAGTGGGCCTCATTTTTAAAATTCAGATTTCTTGATTGGCAACACTTTTTTGAAATATTAAAATTCACTTTATTTAACCTTATTTTATGACATATTAATTAAGGCAAAATCAAGTGAAATTTCATCATTTCAGAAAAGTGGTGCCAATAAGGATCTTTGAATTTTTAAAATGTAGCCCACTGTTTTAATATTGGATACTTTGACATGGTACCGACGACGTGCTGACACAAAAATGGCAGCTGTCGTAGGCTGTTTTTTTTAAACTGTTGGTATTTTAAGCATTTGTACGGCCCCTTGAATTTGGACAACACTATTTTATAAATGTTTTCTTTCACTGATACAGTTTGTAAAGTCAGTCACTTCTGTAGTACCTATTTTTAACCACCCTGTAATTTACACAGACGGTTCCAAGATGAACAACACAGTTGGTTCCGCTTTTGTTGTTTATAATGATGGAGAGATCCTTTTAGAAAAACGTTTTAAACTTTACGCTTATAATACTGTTTATCAGGCTGAATTATCAGCCATTGGCAAGGCAATCGACTGGTGTTGCAGGGCTGATTTCAGAGAATTTTACATCTACACTGATAGTTTTTCTTCAATACAAGCCTTGTAGAACTTATTTCCAACTGATAAGATTATGTATAACATTTATTCTAACTTGAGACTGTTGAGTGGTAAAGTTATTTTTATGGGTTGGATTAAATCTCATATTGGCCTTGCTGGTAACGAAAGGGCTGACTATCTGGCAAAGTCTGCTATTCAGGATGATGAGTTTGATGAGAGGTTGGATATTCCAATCCCTGTCTCCTTCGTCAAGCGTTTTTATAAGAGTAACATTATCACGAGATGGACTAATGATTGGAAAATTAGTGAAAAGGGTAGGGATACCTTCCTCATCTTGCGTTCACCGGACGTTTCTTATTTGTGTTATTCAAGGGTAGTAGCCTACTTCATTTCCTCGCATGGTGCTTTTCCAGTGTATTTATTTAAGATTGGCAAGCGTTCAACAGATAAGTGTGATTGCGGTAACGTCGGCGACGTTAAGCATTTTATTTTCGGCAAGTGTCCTATGATGCCTCTGTTCTTTAACTTTGTGCGAAATAGAACTCTGTCTTGGAATTTGCAAAGTGTTCTCTTGCTGAGATCGAATTATTATAAACTGACAGTTATTTATAATGAACTGAATAAATTGTATTCATTCATAAAGTACAGATTTTGAATATTTTGGTGTAATTAAAGAATTTTTGGTGGACTTTTGCCGGACTGTTATCTACATAGTGCTTTGCTAATCTTTCTGCCTTCACGCATTTTTGATTTGTTTCTGGACTTTCAGGGTCTGATGGTCTTTTGTAACTCGAATTGACCTAAAATGTCTGTTTTATTGGCTTAATGTTTTATCTTATCTTGATTATTAGTGCAAATAGTACTTAGTTTTAAGATATATTTATACAGTCAATTGTATCTGAAAATAACTTAAAATTTTGTTTTTCAGTTTCATTTAGTCTTAGTTTTAGTTTTAGCTTTATTTTTATTTTATAGTAACTAGGGTTACAGTCATATGTTAAAACTTTTACATGACTTTAATTTTTGTATTTTGTATGATAGGCAGAGTGTGCCATATGTTTGTGACTTTTTAGTTTTATTATTTGTCGCTGTTTCCGGGTCTGTTTCGGCGGCTGGGGTTGAGTTAGATGGTGGAGGACGTTTTTCTGCCAGGGATTCAGGGCCTTTGCCATTATTTGGTTGGCTCCCTGGTAGAGTGATCAAGTTTTCTTTGACTTATTTAATCTCAGAAAAACAATGCGGGCGAAACTTTTAAAAACTATTGGTATTGAATTTAAAGGATCTCATGAACGCATAAAAAAATCCGCTTACGAACACCTCCATTTTTGTGTCAGCGAGAAAGTCTAGTACTCAGGCCTGTTTTACACATAAATTACTTTTTAGACATAAACTATTTTTGCCCTTAAGGGGTCTCAGGACTCTTAAAATTGGGAAAAAAATTAACACTTAATATCTTAAAATGTATATGATTTAAAAATACAATTTTATTGGGATGAAAGAAATATGTATGCTCTTTCATTTTTTGTATTTGAAAAATTGCAAGATACAGAATTAGTATTTATAGGGCGCTTTAAATTATTAGACATTTATCGAGAAGAAAATTGGTATAACAGCTTACGTACAGTATTAAAAAATAAATATTGCAACTAGAATGAAATTTTTGGTGCCTAATTATACGTCAGACTGTAGCAAGTACCCCAAACCTAAATAAATTTGTATTTAAACCACTTTTATGTTTTTAATAAAAAGTTATATTTGGCTAATACAAAATTAAAAAAAATATATATCAACGGTATAATTATCTAAAAAAATATTTTTTTAAGCAATAAAAATGAAATTTTAGGTTTAGTTTATACAGACATGAATCATATCTTTTGAAAATTTCATGAAAAAATTTTCGGAAAAGTTTGAGATATCCTGCGCGTTATATCCAAAAACGTCATTTGGAGAAAAATGATTTCAAAGTTTCGGAAACGCTCCTTCAACTATTGAGCGCATGGAACTATTAATAAAAAAGAATGGACATATCCTTAAAATAATGAAGCTTCAACTGTAACCGCTTTGGCAAGGGCTCATTACCACCGGTCGAAGCTTCCACCAGTAAATTTATATAGAAATTTTCTCCGTATTTAAAGGCGTTAGTAATGCAAAATTTCAGACAAAACTGCTTATACTGATGAAGATAAGGCCAACATACTGGCCAGATCTTACGCTGAACAATCTTCACCGCATCCTAACCTCGATAGCCAGTATCATATTTCCCGGGTCAGTGAAATTGTTCGCAATTTCCTGACCAACAAACCTAATGACCCCCCCCCCCCGTTACTATTCAACTATCATCATTCGTAATGTTATCAGAAAATTTAAAAATCGTAACGTCCCCGGGTACGATAAACTTTCTAATACTGCACTTCCTACTAACTACATGATCTATATAACTCATTTCACTAACTCTATATTAAAAATTAATTACTTTCCAAAACCTTGAAAAATTTCTTTAATTTCTCGTATACCTAAACCCGGCACTAACATTTCTGACCCTACTAGCTACAGACTTATTTCTCTACTACCATCTCTCAGCAAGGTTGTCGAACGCGTCATTAGGGCCCAGTTACAACAACACATAGATCAAAACAATATTCTTATGCCTGAGCAGTTTGGTTTTAGGCCCAAACACTTAACACAACATCAGTTGCTTCGTGTTGTAGAGTTTTCGGTAGCTTTCTTTACAAAAAGCTACATATTGCAGCCGTTCGGAGGAAAGCGATTTCAAAAAATTTTGGTATATTTTCATCGATCATGACCCCCAGACCCCGAAACCATCCTCCGTTCAAAATATATATATATATATATATTTATATATATATATATATATATATATATATATATATATATCAATATCAATATATATATATATATATATATATATATATGACCTATGTCACACTGTCACACTGTAACTCTCGTATTTATGAACCGATTTGAATGTAATTCGGTGTGTACATAGTACAAACCAATGTCTCGACCGAGTTCGTTGGCCAGCTTCATCCGCCATTTTGTTTCAAAATGGCGGCAATTTAAAAATTTTAAAAAAAATTTTAATTTGAAATGTTGTACCAAAAAATTGAAAATGGAAAAATATTTTTTTCTTATGTATTTGACCTTTATACAAAGACTCCGTAGCAGTTTTTGTTTCGTCTATATCTTAAAAAATGGCTGAGTTATAGCATTTTGAATTTCTAGCGAAGCTGACATTTTGAAACGTCCTGAACATTGTCACGCGATAAAAGGCGTATTTATGAACCGATTTGGATGTAACTTCGTTTATACATAGTACAGACCAATGTCTCGACCGAGTTCGTTTGCCAGCTTCATCCGCCATTTTGTTTAAAAATGGCGGCCATTTAAAATTTTAAGAAAAATTTAAATTTGAAATGTGGTACCAAAAAATTGAAAATTGAAAAAAATATTTTCTTCTTATGTGTTTGACATCGATAAAAAGATTCGGGAGCAGTTTTTGTTTCGTCTATACCTTAAGAAATGGCTGAGTTATAGCATTTTGAATTTCTAGTGTGACTGACATTTTGAAACGCCCTGATTTTTGCCACGTGATAATAGACGTATTTATGAACCGATTTGGATGTACCTTGGTGTGTACATAGTACATACAAATAACTCAACCGAGTTCGTTGGCCAGCTTCATCCGCCATCTTGTTTCAAAATGGCGGCCATTTAAAAAAAAATTTTAAAAATTAAATTTAAAATGAGATACCAAAAAATTGGAAAATGAAAAAGAGTTTTTTCGTATGTATTTGACCTTAATACAAAGATTCCGGAACAGGTTTTGTTTCGTCTATATCTAAAAAAATGGCTGAGTTATAACATTTTGAATTTGTATTGTGGCTGACATTTTAAAACAACCTGATTTTTGTCACGCGATAACAGGCGTATTTATGAACCGATTTGAATGTAACTTGGTCTGTACATAGTACATACCAATGTCTCGACCGAGTTCGTTGGCCAGCTTCATTCGCCATCTTGTTTCAAAAGGGTTGCCATTTTTTAAAAAAAATGTAATTTAAAATTTAAAATTGGAAAATGAAAAAGATTTTCTTTATGTGTTTGGCCTTGATACAAGGATTCTGGAGCAGTTTTTGTTTCTGAAAATTTGTTCTTTTGTTTATATCTTAAAAAGTGGTTGAATTATAGCACTTTGAATTTCTATCATGGCTAACACTTTGAAACGATCTTGTATTTGTCTCGCGATACCACACGTATTCGCCTATTTCGATGGAAGAAGGCATGTGGATAGTATACATCAATACCTCGACCAAGTTCGCTGGCCAGCTTCATCAGCCATCTTGTTTCAAAATGGCGGCCATTAAATTAAAAAATATATATATTTAAAGTGATGTGCAAAAAAAATAGAAATTGAAAAAGGTTTCTTTCTTTAGTATTTGACCTTGATATAAGGATTCAGGAGCATTTTTTGTTTGTCTTTATCTTAAAAAATGGCTCAGATATAGCAGTTTCAATTTCTAACGTGGGTGACATTTTGAAAAATCTGATTTTTGCCTGCGACAGCACTCGTATATATCAACCGATTCCGATGTGAGTGAGCATGTGCACAGCTATTACTAAGGTCTCAACCAAGCTCACTAGTTAGCCTCATCCACCATGTTGTCTTAAAATGGCAGGCACTTTAAGAAATCGCCGAATTTGGCAACTAAATATAAGTTACTTTAAATAAAAGCAGCTTGGATAAAGCTGACTATTTTCGCGAAATTCTCATTCATAATGATTTAGTATTGATAAAAATTAGTATTGAATCTCCTACATTCGGTTTCCACTTAATTGAGCTTCGTGTGTTTGAATAATATAAGTTGGCTTTTTTAAAATAAGGAATATGAAAGCTACCTCTTCCTCCCGGCACTGGCCGGAAGGACTTTTTAAACTGAAAAGCTCAACAGGAAGATTCCCGCTGCTACCACATTTTTGGATGTCACAAAAGCATTTGACAAAGTCTGGATTGAAGGCCTTATCTACAAGTTAATTCAGCTTGGTTTCCCTGCCAGACATACAGGGGCAAAGGAAAGTCCCTTGAACCTGAAAATACTTGCGAACGAGGAAAGCTACAGCTATGTAAGTGAGGTAACGAGATAGTAAAGCGACTACGCCCGATTTAATGCAAACAACAGCAGCGCCCCTAGTGGCGAAATTTGGAAGATAGCCATTCCAAATCGAAAACGAAAAGAGATAGACCAAAATTTCCAATTAGAAACTTTTAGAGCATCAATTAATCAGCACAAAACGACATATGGTTTAAATGGATAAGATAAATCTTCGCCTGTATACCCAAAAATGTCCGAAATCGATGCACTGCATTTTGTGTAAACGTTTTAATGGAACAGACAGAAGTGTGATGAAATACCCACAATTTATGGTATAAATACGTACTTATCTCAATACATTTTCATAATATCGCACAAAAAAGACAATCTGTCTCACAGTGATAAAAAGTTAATGCTCAGTATGTTCGAAAAGTTCGCCATTGCTCACGATTCACGTTTGTATTCGTGAGAGTAATTCTGCATGCACATTTCTCAGCATGGAAAGTCTATTATAAGCCTCTTCAATAAGACGACATAGATTTAACCCTCTCAAGGGAGGTGGCTAGACGGTCTAGCCACTTAATTTTAATTCCGAAACGGACAAATGACACCAAGAATATTTTAATTAAATTTTGCTTTTGTAATGAAAGTGCAAATTAGCGGGTTTTTATTTTCTAAGAAATTCGTTTTAATATTCTGGTGTCAGTCTATTATTTCATCAGTTTACGAACTGAATTCTTTTGCCCCTGAAAGGGTTAATCTAAAATTTTAAATGCATTGGAAATTAAATTTTTACAGACATTACAGCACAGTACAACGTCACAATCTGCAATTGTGCGCTGCTACTTGTCCGGAATGTGAATATGGAAAGTAGATTCGTCGCCCATCGATTTCGGACATTTTTGGGTAAACTTGCGACAATTTATCTTATCTGTGTGAACCAAATATTGTTTCGTATTAATGAATTGATGCTCTAAAACTTTCTAATTGGAAATTTTGCTCTATCTCTATTCGTTTTTAATTTGCAATGTCTACCTTGCAATGTCTACCTACCTTTTCGCCACTAAGGGCGCTGCTTTCGTTTGCATTAGGTCGGGTGTAGTCGCTTTACTACACCGTTACCTCACTTGCATAGGTGTAGCTCTCTGCGTTCGCAAGAATTTTCAGGTTAAAAAGACTTTCCTTTGCACCCTGTATATATTTTAATCTTTTCTTACCTTTGCGACCGCTCCTTCCGTGTCCGCATTAACAACAGCCTCTCTGTTATCTTCTTAATCCTTATTGTGAACTTTCAGGGCGGTGTCCTTGGTCCCCTATTGTTCAACCTATTCTTTAACGACATTCCACGCTCTCTACAGACTTACTTAGCTCTCTATGCGCACGACACAGCAATTTATGCATCAGCGTACCACCCGTATGCACTATACAGGCGCTACAGACTCACATAGACCTTTTCATTAACTGGTGTAACATATGGCGTGTTCGCATAAACGAAAGTAAAACATCAGCTGTATATTTCTCTAGAAGAAACCCACCCTAACAGACTCACTATCAATAACACTACCATCAATTGGATTAATACTGTTAAGTACAGTCGTGGAAAAAAAAAGTAAACACCACTTACTAATTCTGCAAAAAAATATCGTAGAAGAAAGTTACTAGTACCACACGATTAGTAATAAAGTCTACTTTTAAATGATGTATATAAAATTTGCTTAGGGGGGGGGGGGCATCTACATATTAAAACAAACCATAACTTTCCTTTTTTTCAACAGTACACAATTATGACAGCATAAATGAAATCTACATCCTTCAATTAGCCTAAAAAATTTTTCTTTATGCAATTCGTACGATAAGTTTCCGAGAAATTAATTATTTTAAAATGAGCGTGTTTTAGGGGTATCCAAACTGAAGTTCAGTACTCGATTTTTGACCGAGAGAGCTCCCTTCTTGATCAAGGCACTCAAGCAGTCATTGAAGACTGCTAGATTACAGAATAGCATAAGAAATTTCAAAATATCTAGTCACTTTTATCATAGACACCTTAAACTAGGGGTGCACAACCTGTGGCCCGCGGGCCACCTATGTTACCACTATTTTTATGCAGAAAAATATTCCTAATTAATTGACCGAAACTTTGACATTAAGTAATTCAAATGTTACTTTTAAATGTTTTGTGGTGGCAAACAATTTTCTGACAAAAAGGTTGTGCAGCACTACCTTAAACCATCATTTTGCTGTTTTTTAAGCATAATTTATGAGAACATACACTCGTAGATGCAGCTTTAGTTTGTCTATCAGTTACAGAGATTTTTCTTTGCAATGAACATGGATCTCCCCATGACCTTTTAAAGGAAGCTTGTGATCTGTTCGACAATATCATGACCGACCAAATACAAATTAAAGAAGTTGAACTATGTGACACAGTTTCTCAGATTGTCATCGCTTTGGAGACGATAAAAAGCACTTGCAATCTTCTTCGAGAAAAAGTATACTCTGTTCAGAATATCAGTGAATAATCAGTGTTCTAAGAACCTTAATAACAGCTGACAGGATTGGCTCTTGAAAAAGTACTTGCATGCTATGCTGGACATTTTCCACATAATATCAGCTGCAGGACTTGTTAATTATCTTAACCCTTAAATGCATAGTGATGTAAATTTCCATCACCTTTTTATTTAATTTTTAATACATAAATTAAGTTCTTACAACCACTATATTTATATAAAAATATTAATTCTCTAAAAATTACAAAAATATGCTACTAAATAAAGTTAAAAATCTATCTTAAGATTTCTGGTGTCTAATCCTTAATGTAAAAATAAAAAACACAATTCTAAAAGAATAATTCATGCAGTTAAGGGTTAAGTCGGTATGCATGTGCTTACAGAAAATGTTTATTCTGCCATCTGAAAACACAAAGGTGCATAAAATGTTTGTAGAAGGTAAATCCACAGCATTTCTTAAACTGATTAAGGAGACAGAGCTCCGCTCTATTGCAAAAATATTTTGTTCAAATTCATGTCTACATTCAGGTATCGTTGAGGCTAGGAGAAAAACAATGCTTCTGGTATATGACTGCAAGACACTGCAATTCACAGAAAAACTACCTCACCAAATATTTGTAGGGAAGGTAACTACAGCGAAAACCTTTGTTACACCTGAGCCTCCGACCGATTCTTCTAAAAAATATCATAGCTATCGCACTTACGTACAAATAAATATCTGGAAAGCTACTGAAGGAAGAACCAAGCCAGAAGAATGGGGTTGGTATGTAAAAGTAACTCATCCTATACGATACTTGGCAACTGACCACCAGCTCCAGATTATCTGCTTGGTATGATTCGATGTTCCTGCATGACAAACTGTGCTAACTTACGATGCGGATGCACGCGTAATGGAATCCCCTGTTTTACTGTTTGTGGGGTGTGCCAAGTTGGTAGATGTAACAATAAATACCAAACTTCTAACTAGGAATATGATGAAAGGGGTGAAAATTATTTATACAATTTTTTTTCACAGGAATATTTCTGTATAAAATGAGCTTAACACTAGAACTACCGTGAACCATTATTTTGACGGCTACCGCATGAATATGTTTCGGTTCAAACCAGAAATTTGATTATGAAATAAATTTAAAAGATACAAAGCATAAAAACGTTAAATAATATAAAGTTAAACTTTTTAAAATCAAATATCTGGTGTGAAATAGTTTTCAAAATTTGTCTCAAATTTCCGGTAGTTCTAGTGCAGGGGTGGCCAACAGTGGCACGCCTGATACCACTAAAATTTTACAGAAAAATTCGACTTCTTGAATCGCAGAGATTCGATGATTAGATAAGGCAATGATTACTGTAAAATTTTAGTGGTGTGGCGCGTGCCACAGTTGGCCAACCCTGTTCTAGTGTTAAGCAATAATTTGTAAGGGATAGTAGTATTTTCTTTACTGTTTAACGTTTTTGATTATACATTAAAGTTAAATTGTGAAAATAAAGCGATATATTTCCATAAGTTATATAGTCTTTCCCTTAGTTCTTGAAAATCCCCTCCGCTATTTTGAAATCTGTATATAGGGGTATTCCCGTGCTCAGATTTTGTCTGATTTTCTGTATGTTATTAAGCTGTAGTTCCAGATTAAAAAAACTCTAAAAAAACATCTATTACAATTTTGTTCATGTTCATTCACAAAATGCCTGGATTATTATAATGGATGTCGAAGGGATTATTAGGGATTATTATGGATGTCGTTATCTGACGAAACACTATTCGTCTCACTCCTTTGTCTGTCTGTATGTCTGTTCGTCACAGAGCCCGTTCTCAGAAACTACATGTGTTGGAGACTTGAAATTTTGGATTCTCATATCTGAACACCTTACATTAAACGAAAAATCCTAAAACTTTGAAAAAGTCTTCAAATTACCCCTCTGGGCTCTAACGTGTGCATTTTAACCCTCTCAGGGGCAAGGTACGTGTATTCGTAAAATATTCAAATAATTTAATGACACCAGTATTAACAAGAGATTTTATTTGTAAAGAAGTAAAAGTAAATTTGCGCGTACTTAATAAAGATTACATTTTCATCATAAAATTCTGGTACCAATGTGGCAAATTGGGATTCACCGCTCTTCAAGGGGTTAAGCAATTTTTCTAACTCAGCACCTATTTAACCCCTTAACGCTCGAATTAAATTACGGTTTAAAAATTCAAATTGCTTATTGGCACCACTTTTATGAAAAAAGAAATATTCACCTTACTTGATGAAAGGTAAAACGATACTAAAATATAGCCAATTTCACTATTTTATAAAACTGGTGGGAATCAAACAATCTGAGTAAAAGACACAGCCCGTGAATATGACGGGACCGAGAATTAAGGGGTTAAGTTGAAGATTTTTGGATGCTTATAGCTGAACACCTCACATCAAACGACAAATCATAAAATTTTGAAAAAAGTCTTCTAATTACCCCTCTGGGCTCTAACGTGTGCATTTTAAGCAATTTTTCTAACTCAGCCCCTAATTAAGTTGGAGATGTGAAATTTTGCATACTTATAGCAGAACACTTGCGATCAAACGGAAAATCATAAAATTTTCAAAAAGTCTTATATTATTTACCCCTTCGGGCTCTAACTTCTCTATTTTTAGCAATTTTTCTAGCCTCCACCCTTTTCACCCGGCATGCACTTTTCTAACTTTTGCCGACACTCCTTTGACAAATCTTTCATTTTATGCACCATAGCCGTACATATTTGAGTTCCAATTTTTACCGCCATGGGGCGCATACTCGGGCGCGCACTCGGGTGCTATGGGCCCGATCTCCTCGACTACTATATCTACGGATAGTTTGTAAAACAGAGTTTCGTTCGGATAGAGGTTTGTTTAGAATACAGTGTACGAGATCGAAGTTATGTTCTTTTGCAGCCACATGAGCACTTAACTTATCATTAACATTTTTAACGATTGCAGTGGCAAAATACTTTCAGTACTAAAATACTAAAATAAATGACTGGCCCCGGAATTTAGGAACAAACTGATTTGGAAATAAGAGAAAGGCTATATTTCTCATACACATTAAATGGAAAAGACATTAGCAAAATTCTGGTGCCATTGTGGCATTTTGGAATTAAAATGAAGTGGTTTCATAACCCTACCACTGTCACTGAAAGGGATAAAACTGATACTTTCTTACTGTCCAATTTTCACTGCTTCTATTTACCTAACGTAAATAATATTTATATGGAAAAATGTTCCTATCAACTTTCCCATTTATATTTCATTAAATTTTTTCTTGCTTTGGATACTATAGCAATTTTTCACATCTTTCTTTAATGTATTAAACATTTTTCTTTTTCATCATCCCATTTTACTGTAGCTTCACATAATAAATGTACATTTTTTCATATAACCATTAACCGTTCATTTTGCGCAGTGTATAATAAAAAGATTTCGAAAACCATTTAATTAAGGGAGACTTGAACATCTGGTCAACCCTCCCTCACATTGACTGGGTCAGGCCTCCCACATATACCTTTTCCAAAGAATAGCAGATTGTTATGTTAAGCCTAACTTACTGTGCAGTCTTTATGCCTGAAATAAAAGCTAGATATTTCTGCATTACTTTAAACCTACTTACTTAAATTTCTATGATATATTTTACCTGAAAAAAACTTACAAAATATTTCTAAAAAACAAAACTTTTGTGGTAAAAACCCTTTACAATTGTTTTTTCCACACATATTTCGATTATCTGTATGAAACAAAGACTGTTGTTTGAGCATTGTAGTAGCTTTGCATGATACCTATTGCTAAAATTCTGAAATTCTTTTAAGTATGAAAACTGATGGGTGGGTCAAACCTCCCGTATGGTCAACCCTCCCTAGTCTCCCCTACATTTTTTGTGAATTTTTGGCACAAACACATAGCTGCCAACTCTTACACTTTTTGTTCCACAAAGTTTTAAAAATAAATTTTACCTTTTGTAATCGCCGTAATCTTATTATTAACTAGGGCAAAAAAATGCTATTTAATTTCTGAAGTACAAAAAAACAAAAAAAACAAAAAAACAAAAAAACAAAACAAAAAAAAATTAAGTGTTGTGAGCTAATCAAACAAATACAAACTCATACTTGCTCGATATACAGAGTCAGTACCAAAATAAACGACACAAGTGCCTTTATTCGCAGACCGTTAACGAGAAATAACACCAATGAGGTAATTAGATTCCGAATAATGTCTTCTTTCTGACAAGGAATCCAGTTTTTGAAATATGCGTCGTCTATTTATTGAAAAGTTGCCCAATATCGATTTTTCAATTGGTAACACTATTTTTTGTCAAAATTTATTTGCGTTCCTTCGGTCAAAGCAACTGGGAGTATATAGGATGAACCAAAAATCTTGCCCTGTTTATAAATATTTATTATTCTCAAAATTTTATAATTAGACGTATGTTTGTTTCGATACATTGTAAGTACTGATATAAATTTTTTTATAAGACCACGTACCTCAGTAAATTTCAACGTGTGCCCCCTTGGTAGCTTGGAGAATGTCTAAGCGGTATTATACACTGGCCTCCCAAAAGTTAAGGTACAGGGACTGGATGCTTTCGATTGCACACGTTTTGTCGAACATCTACAAAAATTATTGGCGAATTGTTCTTGAACTTCTGGGATGAAAAGAACATGTTTGATTTCATATTTCTTGGTGAAGATTTAGTCGGGCCGACAATTAGGGGGGCTAATAATAAATTTAATAATAAAATAATATTTGCGATCAGCTATGCAACAGAAAATGCTGGAAATGGTTTGTCACTGCGTTAAATGACTATTTGTGTCCTGTTCAACATTTGTGTGCATTTGTGTAAAGCATAGCACTCATATTCGTGAAGATGTTATTGTGTCTGTGAAAAATTCAAAAGTTTTTTTGCTTATAGCATACAGAGTTTTCACCCAAATTTAACACAACTTTCCGAAAACTTGCCAAAGAATAGTAGCAACAGTATACAGCAATTAAAACATGAATATATTCAATATTTGATCAGATATGGGCATTTTCATCAGATAATTTTCAACTGCGCATGCGCGGAATATTTCAAAATTTTTATTTCATAATTTGGTAGTCAGTATTTTGGGGCAATTTATATAAAAAGTCCAGTCAAATATAACGAAAATTCACAAAGATAGGGTCGATATAGTGAGTTGCTTCCTAAAAATAGCTTTATTATAAGGGATTTTCCACAACTTTTCAATCAGCTCACTATCTCTTTCTAAGTTTTCGCAACATTTCACTGGACTTTTTATATCTGGAGAGCGGAGGCCGGGGTGTTGGTCCATCTCTTCCAATCCACCGATCGGGACATTTTTCGTTCTATTGAACAAAAAACCTTCTAAAACAGACCTATCCAATGGTACAATAAGTTACATTATTATACAAACGGTTAATTTGTAATGAATTATTTTAATCAGGGTAAGACTTTTGGTTCACCTTGTAATTGCCAACATCTTGCACTTTTTTGTAACGCAAAATTTTAATAGAAATTTGTGCCTTATTTAATCGGCAGATTACGACGATTTAAGAATATAAAACTTGCTTTTAAATTTTTGTAGCACAAAAAAGCGAAAGTGTTGGCAACTATGTATAGAATATGTATTTTTGTAAAATCTTAATAGAGTTCCAAGAATTCAGAATTGTAGGATTCTCATTGTAAATTCGAATGACAAACTTCAAACTATATCTTCCAAAATAATCGTCCGATTATTATTATTTTTTTTTCAGTAAGATAAATTGAAAGGACCCAATCACATTCTAGGCATTTTCATTTTTTACTCAAAAACATAATTTAAAGCATGAAAAATTATTAATAAATTTAATTTCAAAAATTATAAATTATGAGCTACACCAACTTTTAGATAAACAGAATGGGCATCTTAAAATAGATATATGTGTAAGTCAACAGTTCATTCCAATCATTATTTTTCAAGACATAGCGAAATGTGTATTGTTGAGCGTCTAAAGCAGGGGTGCCAGTCTATGGCCAGCCGGATACTACTAAATTTTATGGCAATCATTGCCCTATCTAATTATCGGATCTCTGCGATACAAAAAGTTGACTATTTTTTTAACAAATAGTGGTATCCGGCGGGCCACAGCTTCATACCCCTGGTCTTAAAGTACCGTATTTTCCCAGGTAAAAAAATCAGACACAAACCTTTAAAATTTTTGAGATGTTGCAGCCATTTTGAAGGTTTCAGCGGGTATCTCTAAGGAAAATGAAAACTAAAGGTTCTCTTAAGAGAAGTATACCGCTTTTTAAAAGATTTCATACAGGTTTATTTCTGTAAGTTATCACCTCCAAATTATCTTCAATGACTTAGAAAATTTTCGTGAAATCGCTTGAGATATTTTCAGGGAAAATGAAAACTGTTTCTCATGCAGGTAATATGAAGGTTTTACTTGAAAGTTTTATTATTGCACATTATGGTATCTAAGATTTTGATATGCCTGTGTTTCCTCATTAATAATTTTAATAAATTTCTAAATTAATATTTTAGATAATACACGGAAATCATTAAGTCAATGACAAGTCTTCCATCCGTACAATCAAAAATTTTTAACTTCTGAAATTATTACAAGTAACATACCTCTAACACGCTCAAAAATTTTAATCTCAGAAAATTCCCCCTAAAAAGAGAAACAAATCACAAAGTTATTTCGAAGCCCTTTTTGACCTTAAATTTGTCACAATTTTTTCTAAAATTATAACCAGGAACAATATCACCTCAACTCTAACACGCTCAAAAATTTCAATCTCAGAATATCCCCCTCTATAAATAAAATAATAATCACGAAATTATTTCAAAGTCTCCTTTTTATCCTAAAATTTTTCATAAATTTCTCTTAAATTCCCACTAGTAAAAATATTCCCTCAAACTCTAACGCATACAAAAATTTCAATCAACAAAAATTGTCCCCTAAAAAAAAAATCTCCAAATTATTTCAAAACCCCTTTCATTAATATTTAAAATGTATTCAAACACGCACAAAAATATATTTTAGTTAAATTTTAGTATCTAACGATGGACAATGGGGCCCCAATTTCCCCCACCCCCTTTCTGTAAATGTCTTATTTAGTTTTTCATTTTAAGTTTTCCTAAAAGAATAAATTTTACTGTGTTTTTCTAAATCTGTCAAAAAAAAAGAAATTTTAGTTAATTAAATTTCAAAATACAGAAGGGACAATGGCACTCACCCCTCCCACCATGCCGCTCTTTCATCCAAGCGCGACAGTCATAGTTCCTCTTTAAAACCGCCCCACCAGTGTCCGAGAGGTTCTGCTCTCAAAGCTAGTAGACGAGAGGTGCTGGTTTCGATTCCAATCACGCCCGTCGGCCTAATCGTTCGGAGTTTTCCGTGGTTTTCTTCGAACCTTGGATTTCCTTGCTTTCTCTTAGAAAGACGCCAGAGCACCCCCTCCCCTCCCCTTTGGGCCCATATCCCAAGTGTAGGTAATTGACCGTCATAAAACACACCAACAACAGCTCTTTAAAAAAGAGGAACTAAGAATTTTGCACATACAATCTATATTACATCTACTATATTACACTATCTACATATATTTGCTAAAATAAAAGATGCTCTTTTAATTTAGTTACTCGTTAATAATAAATTTTATATTGTTTTTGAAAACAT
Organism: Maratus speciosus; assembly: GCA_963932465.1. NCBI lineage: Eukaryota > Metazoa > Arthropoda > Arachnida > Araneae > Salticidae > Maratus > Maratus speciosus. The sequence goes on along the minus strand of OZ010796.1, from coordinate 196,668,331 downwards.
AAAAAAATATGTCCAGTAAAACCTCCCTAAAGCGACCACGTTCCGTTCCAATAAAAATTGGTCGCTCTGAGAGGTGGTCTCTTAATGGAGGTTATGTTTAAATCTAGATTTTAATTGTTGAAAAAAGATAACAATGTTACTAACATTTATCTTTCACATTAAGAAAAAATATAAAAATTTAAGTATCAAAACAAAAGCTAATTACAGTAAAACCTCCTTAAAGCGACCCCGTTCCGATCCAATAAAAATTGGTCACTCCGAGAGGTGGTCTCTTAATGGAGGTTATGTTTAAATCTAGATTTTAATTGTTGAAAAAAGATAACAATGTTACTAACATTTATCTTTCACATTAAGAAAAAATATAAAAATTTAAGTATCAAAACATAAGTTAATTACTACAAAGTTAAAAAAATGAATACGGTTTTATCTTTTATAACTTATCCAACCAAGTCCTTTCGAAGTTCAGTAAATAAATGCTTTTTTTTTGGGGGGGGGGGAGCAATAAATAATGAAGATTTCATTAATTTGTATCTATTATTATCTATTTCTTTGAGAGTTTCCTGACAGAATAGGGCAAGGGAGTTTATTGACCGTCATTCTTAATTTGTCATCAGAATTAAATTCATTGCCTAAAAAAGGCATAAAGGGGTTTAAACACTTAAAAGTTACCGGAATAATAATAAAAAAAAATCTAAATTTAGTTTAGAAGTTTGATGAATAATGTGCTCTCCGGAATTATTTTTCTAATAAAACCCTCTTCAAGCGACCAGGAGAAAACGGAATTTGTTTCATTTTCTTCAAACAAATTGGTCGCTCATGAAGGGAGTTCAACTGGGATGGTCTCTGAATGGAGGTAAAATTAGTATTGAGCCTATAGGAATAAATTTCGTTCCATGAAAAAAAAATAGTCGTTCTGAGAGGTGGTTGGTTAATGGAGGTGGTCACACAGGGAGGTTTCACTGTAGTCACTTAAATTTCAAAATCAATGGAGGGGAAGAGATTCTCCCCCCCTCTCCTCATTTTGGTGGCGTCCACGGTAAAAGCTGAAAAATATAGGTGGGGTTATTGCATGCATAATTTGCCCTTATTCTCTATCAGGCGTGACTTCCAGTTTTTATAAAAATTACTTCTTCAAAAACAAATGAAAAATGTATAATTCGTATTAATTTATTTATTTCAAATTTTCGTTGGAACATTTGATTTTTGATTACGCCGCTCTATTTCTGACTCCATGTCACGGGAGAATGAGAAGGAAGTACCCAACTCAACTCTGAGACCGTGTGTTTACGTTTTAACCGCCATTCGGAAAATTAGCGGGACTAATCGTCACGTTGTCATGTTGTTATTGTATTTTTTTCTTTTTGCAGGGAGTTTTTCAACAGTATAGTAGTCGAATTTTAACTAATTTTTAAGTTGATATGTATATATATAGCGTAAGAGGGCTGTATTACACTTCTTTTTAATATTAATATTGATATTCGGCACTTTGTATTCGCTACGCATTCGACAAGAATCATGTTCGGTAAAAAATATCGCCACATTAATTTAGAAATGCTGTGGTATGGGGGAAACTTTTTATAAGAAATTTTCGTGTACAACTAAAGATAAATTTCACTATTTTTTTAAATAATAGCGAAAAATATATTCATATATTTCCATTATGTTTAAAAGTGAAAGACTGATTTTACTCCTAAATAATTAAACTTGTAAAAAGTTCAGTTTGGAGGTGGGAAAATTATCTGAAGGATCTTGTTTGCAGGTGAAAAGTTTGATGAAGGTTCCTTGTTTTGAGGTGATAAAATTTTGTGAAGGGTCCTTTAAAGGACCCAAGTTAATAGATCCATGTATTGGAATACAAATTTTACTAGTAAGTACCTGATTTAGTTTCCTTTATAAATTGAGCAGCTATAATCTTTTTAGGAACATAACTGCTTGATTAATGCACAGTGAAGGTGTAATGTCTCTTGCAAATCATTTAGCAGGGCTCAATATCTTTGGCTGCAATATTCGACTCATAAAAATAATTGGTACTTTTCGGTTAGCTGTTTGCCAGTGTTATATATACATACATATATTGCATATATGTGTACATATATATACACATATATATGTATATATAACACTGGCGCCCAGCTAACCGAAAAGTACCAAATAATTAAAAGAATTTTTATATATTGTAGATTAATTTTTTATGTAGAATATGAAATATGGAAAAAATAAGGTACTTTTCGATTAGCCGGGCGCTAGTGTTATATATTACAATATATATGTATATATAACACTGGTGCCCGGCTAACCAAAAAGTACCAAAATAATTTTACATGTGTATAATTATTTTAAATAAAGTAATTTTTTCATGAAAAAACAGTTACAAATTTAAAGCAATATTTTTTTCAGATGAGTGCAGAATTTTTGCAATTTTTTCCCGCAACCAACTGATGAATTTTGCAATATTTTATTTCTACCAATTTGCATTTAAATGTTGCATTTTTTCTTGCACCCAATTGGTAAACTTGTAAGGTTTTTCTTTTTCTTATTTTTTTTTTTTTTTTTTCATGTGATCGCTGGGTGAATTAAGCAATTTTTTCCCTGCTACAACTGAAGAAGAATGTGATTTTTTCATCGTAACTGACTGGTGAATTTATATAATTATGCATTCTTTTTTGTTTACATTGATGTTCAATAATTATTATTCAACGATAATATTCAATTGTCACTTAATGTGATTAATTTAGCGATTTTTCGCTAATTTTCTGCATTCCATTTTTTTTTTTTGCAACCGAATGAAGAATCTCATGATTTTTTTCTCACGGTTGATTGTCCGCTACGTTTCATTATTTTTTCCATAGCAGATTGACAAATTTCACAATATTTTAAAGCAACACACTGAAGAATTTCTTTTTTTTTTTTTTTTCCCCAATGACCCAATAGCAGAAAATTCTCCAAGTGTCTGTGACAGATCTTTCAGGGACTGAAAATAATCTGCAGGTAAAATGTTACAAATGAACTTTTAATTAATTAATCATTTACTTTTAATGTTTTTAAGCATTTTACTCATTTTTATTAATAATAAACTTAAGTTTTAGTAATAAATAATAAAGAACTAAACATAATATAAAGTTGGAAAAAGATCCAATGGAAAAAAATATCTGCAAAAGGGAAAAGAAAATCTGCGGCGCACGTCACCCGTCAGGAACTTTCTGCTACCGGGCCCAATGATTACTGGTGAATTTCTCAGATTTTTTTTTTTTTCCCCCTGATGACTGAATGAAGAATTTTGCATTTTTTTCTTGTAACCAATTGACGAATTTTGGGGTATTTTACTTGTACTGATTGGCAAATATTGCATTTTTTCTTGCGAGCAACTAGCGGAACTGAATATATATATACATAACAGTCGACTGACATAACAGTCAGTTTATGAATTTTGTCGATCCCCCCCCCCCCCTCCCTTACCTAAGCTGATCAACAGATCTCGTTTTTTCTGATAAAAAGTTGATAAATTTCCATATTTTCCCCCCACAACTTACTAACAAAACATTTTTTTTTTCATGCGATCAATGGATGAATTAAATAATTTTTCCCCCCCATGACAATCAAAGAACTGTGTGATTTTTTTTAACCCTTTACTGACTGATAAATTTCTTGGGGTTTTTTCTTTTTCATATGACCAGTTGACAAGTTTATGATGCTTCCCCCTGACCTAATGATGAAACTTAATGTTTAAAAATTAGCAAAATTCTTCATTTGATTACGGGAGAAAGAAATTGTGACATTCGTCTGTTGCTTGAGAGGACAATTGACAAATTTCAATCAGTCGTGGGAAAATATCAAAAAATTCTGTTGAGAAATGGGAACATTAAACAAGCCAGTTCCAAATATTGTTTTTTTTTTTTTTTTTTTTTTTTTTCTGTTTCTTTACAAGGTACAAGTGTGTCCTTTATTAAAAAAATCTGTGCCAGATGGGCACTGACCCGTTTTTTCTACAGTAAACTTCTAGAAAAAAGGGCACTCGTATGCAGCGATGTAAACGTAAAAAAAAAACAAACAGAGGGTATATTCAGAGTTTCTCCCATGTTTAAAAAAGGGCAGGGTGCTTCTTGTAGGAAAAGGGCACTTTTGGATTCCGAAAGGCATGTTTTGGATTTTTAAGGACACTTTTTTTAATTTTTAAAGGCATCCTTTTGATTTTTAAAATTACTTTTAATATTTAATAGACAGGACGCTATTTTAAAGACAGCAATGAGGCAATTTTTACTATGCAAGTAAATTTTTTAATAAAGAAAGGAGTAAAGGCACTTTTTTCAGCTGGGGGCAACAAGGGTGCTAATGTTTTCCATCAGGGGTAAGAGGGCTGCTGTTTTGTAAACCTAAGGGCAGGCAGGGTGCAGCACCCTCCTGACACTGTCTACGGGAAACTCTGGTATACCTTAGAGTGTATATACAATAACTTTTTTGAGAAACGGAAGTTAAGCAGTGTTACTGAAAAAGAACCAGAAGGTATAAGACATTTACCTCTGTATACCCTCCACTTCTGACAGCAAATTTTTTCTCTCTTTTTTGCGAACGATAATATTTTTTTCTGCTACCGATCGACGAATTTCGCATTCTACTCGTGACAGATCAGTGAAAATTGCGATATTTTTTCACAGTCGAATGATAAACTGTGTCTTTTTTTCAACTGATTGGCCAAATCTCGAGGGTTTTTTTTAGCATGGCTGATCGACAAATTTCCATTTTTTCTCTGATCTACTGACGAATTTCGCTTTTTTTTTTTTTTACCGGTGACTGATTTTTAAATTTTGCTATATTTCTCTTGAACCAGTAAGTATATCTTGAGGCCGATTGGAGAGAGTTTTTTTCCGCTACTGATGTACGAATTTTGCAGTTTCTTCCGTCGATCTACTGACGAATTCCGCGATTTTTTTTTAGCCACGACCGATTTGCAATTTTCTGGATTTTTTCTTTTAACATAGGTGAATTTTGAGACTTTTTCTTGCGACCGATTAGAGAAGATCGTGGGTTTTTTCTGGCGGTGCACTGACGAAGTTTTTTACCTGCAACTGATTAGCAAAAATCATGGATTTTTTCTCGCAACTGTTCGTCGAATTTTGTATGTTTTTCCACAACAGGCTGAAGAATTTCATGGTTTGTTCTCCATGACTGATGAACTGTACGAGTTTTTCTCGTGACCCATTGATGAATTTCACAATCTTTTTAATAAAGATGAAAATAAGGAATTTTGCTTAGTAGCCACTGGCCGGTAGGTTGACTTTATTTAGTAGGCAGTTACTAGCGAGTGAGAATAATTTCTTTAGTAGCCAGTAAGTACATTTATGTCAGTGAATATTTAATTTATGGGTATATTTTAGGTATGTTTATCCACTGAGTAGCAGGTATGATTCAAAATTGAAAAAATAGGTTTAAAAAATCTGAAATTTGCAGCAAATTTTCTGAAATGTAAAGGGAGGGTTGGTAGGGGATCCCTCCTGGTACTAATTATGCATTTTTTCCAGATACTTTGACGAAATTCACGCTTTTTCCGGATCTATTGGCAATGTTTTCGTTTCTTTGGCGTTCCTTTGACAAAATGTGCGTTTTTTTCACGATCTTTTGACAAAATTCACATTCGTTTTCGCAGTTCTTTGGCAAAATTCTCGGGTTTTTTTTTTTCGAAATTCTCATTCCCCCCCCCCCCCCCCCGGCGATCCTTTAACTAAATTTGTGTTTTTTGACGATCTATTGACGAATTTTGTGTTTTTGCCATGATCCATTGACGATATTTGTGTTTTTTCTTTGCTCTATTGATGATATTTGCGTATTTTCGCGATTCTTTGATGAAATTTTGGATTTTCAGAGATCGTTTGATGAAATGTGTGGGTTTTTTGCGATTCTTTGACGAAATTGGTTTTTTTTTTTCTGCGATGTATTGACGATATTTGTGTTTTTTTTCCGCAATCCACTGACCATATTTGCATTTATTCCAGAATCCTTTGACGAAATTTCGGATTCTTTGCGATCCTTTGATGAAATTCGGGTTTTTCCACGATCCTTTCACGAAATGTTCTGTTTTTATTGTGATTTTTTGACAAAATTCTCGCTTTTTTGCGATTCTTTGATACAATTCGCTTTTTTGGTGATCGTTTCATGAAATTTACATTTTTTTTTTCGTAATCCTCTGACGAAATGTGTGTTTTTTCGCGATCTTTTGACAAAATTCACATTTTTTTCTTTCCCAATTCTTTTACGAAATTCCTTTTGGAAAATCTTGCGTTTGGCTGGTACTTTCCATCTTTTTAATTGTCAGTTTTTCACATTTACTCGTTGAGTGGCGACTGGCGATTGCTTATTTTCATCTTTACTTTTTAAATGAACGATTAAAGAATTTGGTGATATTTTTTCTAACCAATGAGTGACAAATTTTGCGATTTTTCCTACATTGAATGGTGAATTTTCTTGAAAATGAAAATTTGAAATGTTCTGCAGTGAAATCCGTTGTTCTGCGATGTACGTCGCATTTATAAGCATATTCTGCTTTGGGGGATTTCATTATCTCTTACTTTTCGGACTTTTTTTGAAATTGCAGCATTTTCATCGGAGGTTTCTGATAAATATTATTTGTAATATACAAAAATTTCAAAGGGTGTGTGTGGGGGGGGGGGGGCACTTTTCTAACTTTTACCAACACCTGTCCCTATCGTGTAACATACAGTTGGAACGGCCTGTGACCACTTATTCATGTTATACACATCCGATATCCATGCTGCCACTTTGCTCCCCCCTGGGAGGGGCACTTTTCTAAATTTTGCCGGCACCTCTCATGTGACATATCGTTCAAAAGGTCTGTGACCACTTATTCATGTTATGCCCCTCCCCCCCACTTTGCCCCACCGGGGGGGGTGCACTTTTCAAAATTTTGCTGACACCCCTCATGTCACATATTGTTGGAAAGGCCTATGACCACTTATTCATGTTATGCACCTCTAATGCCCCTCCCCCCACTTTGCCCCCCCCCTCGGGGGCACTTTTCTAAATTTTGCCGACACCCGTCATGTGACATATCGTTCAGAAGGTCTGTGACCCCTTATTCATATTATGCACCTCTAATGCTCCCCCCCACTTTGCCCCCCGGGGGGCACTTTTCTAAATTTTACTGACATCCCTGATGTGACATATCGTTCAAAAGGCCTATGACCACTTATTCATGTTATGCACCTCTAATGCCCCTCCCCCCACTTTGCACCCCCCCTCGGGGGCACTTTTCTAAATTTTGCCGACACCCGTCATGTGACATATCGTTCAAAAGGTCTGTGACCCCTTATTCATGTTATGCACCTCTAATGCTCCCCCCCACTTTGCCCCCCGGGGGGGCACTTTTCTAAATTTTACTGACATCCCTGATGTGACATATCGTTCAAAAGGCCTATGACCACTTATTCATGTTATGCACCTCTAATGACCCTCCACCCACTTTGCCCCCCCGGGGGGGGCACTTTTCTAAATTTTGCTGACACCCCTCATGTCACATATTGTTGGAAAGACCTGTGACCACTTATTCATGTTATGCACCTCTATTGCCCCTCCCCCCACTTTGCCCCCCTCGGGGGCATTTTTCTAAATTTTGCCAACACCCGTCATGTGACATATCGTTCAAAAGGCCTTTGACCACTTATTCATGTTATGCACCTCTAATGCCCCTGCCCCCTACTTTGCCCCCCCCGGGGGGCACTTTTCTAAATTTTGCTGACACATCATGTGACATATCGTTCGAAAGTCCTGTTACCACTTATTCATGTTACGCACCTCCGATGCTTTCCCCCCTTAGTTTTTTTTATTAATATGTTTAGTTTATTAATATGTATCAAATCAATGTCGAACTGGATATGTAATCATTATTATGTATTGATCTGATGCGAATTTGCACAGAAGGCTGTCCGCATGCAGGTGCAACGATATAATGTAAAGAGAAGATACAGCTTTTATACCTAAAGGAAAACTGCAGATATTTCTGCCAAAATCGGTGAAGGGAAATAACAGGTTTTTTACCTGAAGGAAAACAGCAGGTATTTGGAACTCAGAAGGTTAAGGGAAAATACATGTTTTTTACCTAAAGGTAAGCTGAAGGTAATTTTAGTTCCAAATACCTTCAGTTTCCCTGAAGATTTTTTTTAAGGTTTCTTGCTGACTTTTTTACCTGGGTTGCTACCGTTGCAAAATCACATATACGAAAATCGAAAGAGCAACCAGTAAATTTATTTGGAAAATTTTCTTGAAATGAAGTTGGGGGGTGACAGCTTATTTTTCCGAATTTTGTCAATTCCTTTTATAAATTTACTGCTTTAATTCTGGAAGTTTATCAGTTCAGAACTTAATTTAAGTTTTCTATATTTGTGGATATACCCTTAATATGCATTTTCTATAACTCTGTAAAAAATGAATAAAAAATATATAAACTATATATTTTCTTGGCTGCCTTCACAGAAGGAACACTAATATTGCGTCAAAGGTGGGTGTTACCATTTAAAAAATCGAAGTTGGTGCAATAATGTTATGTAGACCAGAGGTGTAAAGCGGTGCCCCGCTGGATATTAGTAATTTTTTTAACCCTTTCTGGGGCAAGGTACTTCTATGCGTAAAATGCTGAAATCAATCAAATTTAAAACAAAATTTATTTGAGAATTAGTAAAAGCTTTTCTTCGCGTACTTGATAAAAGAAAATTTTTAATTCCAAAAACATGGTGCCAGTATGGCATTTAAGAATTAAAATTAAGTGGTCCAAAAATGAACCACTGCTCTTCAAGGGGTTAAAGAAATAGTCAAATTCTTGAACCGCAGAGATTCGATGATTAGATAAGGCAATGATAAATTTAAAATTCTAGAGGTATCTGGCGGAACAAAGTACCCCTGATGTAGACGACTCAAATTTCAAAAATTGCATTCATATTCTGCAAAGAAAGCTAAATTCCGAATCTACTAACATCTATAGTGTGTTTTTGTTCGTAAATGGTCTGGGAATGAAATCATGTGCTTCTTTTTCTTTTTCTTTTTCTTTTTATTTTATTTTATTATTTTTTTTTTAATAACTGCAACTTTTACTCAGAGGTGCTAAGTTGCCACTAATCCTCCGTAATATGTTGTTTAATTTAACCCTGGTTACGCACCCATTTCGCACCAGAATTTATTTTTCAGAGACGAAATTAAATAAGTTCCACAGAGATAACTGGAATTAAATAAATAAAGAACCATCAAATAAATTTTCTGGTTCCAAACGTTGTTAAACTGGTCAAATTAAACCACGCATTAAGAAAGATTAGTGGGAGCTTGGCACCTCTGCTTTTACTACATCAGCCTGTCGAACTTGGCTCTCGCTTTGTACCAGTAATTTCTTACAGAAATCGTCGATTTAGTCTTTTATGATTAAAGAATGCAGTGATATTTTTAAATAATTAGTGGTACTTCCCACAAGCGTCAAGTTAGACAGAAAAAAAAAAATACAAAAAGCAAGCAAAAATTTTACAGAAAATAAATGAAATATTTTAGTTAAAATATTTTTTCACAGAAACTTAATAATTTGAATATATTAAATTTCTGTGAATTAATTCATAACTCGAAAATATTCTCTAAATATGCGCTATAATCTCACTGCAAACCAGATTAAAGTCTTTATAGGATTTCTACGGTTCTTCGAAATGATTATTATTATTAACAATTCGTTTTATTGACCTTATCGTGGGATGTCTATCACTAAATGAGATAAGTAGTTAGAAATTAAGGTATTTAAATTCAGGGAAACTTAGGAGCATCTGTTTAACAATGCAGGTATTAAAATAGAGGCATAATTGCAGTCGATGAAATTCTTAACACTTCCATGGAAAGAAGCGATAAGTGAAATTTTATTTCCCACCACCGCTATTTTTAACCAATAATCTTCTCAATATATATTTCTTTTGACCGTGAAATAGAAATTTACTACAAATACTGCTGTTTCGAAAAGTAATGGAACGAAATAAATATTTTCGTATAGCTTAGACCTCTGCATTTTGTTGACCGGCACATTCATGCGAAGACTTCTTTTATTAATTTTATGCTACTATTAATTTTTAATAAAAATTTTTGAATTACTTAATAACAGGTTTCTTGGATTAAATCGGATCCTAAGGAGATACTTGGAAACAAATAGTGATTAAACAAAAAAATCCGCTGCCATCGAAATACTCAAAGCCAGAGGACAAGAGTGTGACGTCATGACTAATCGACTGACTTCTCACCAGTGTTGGAATTCACACCGGAATGTTTTGAATAGAAATTTTCTTTTATTTTATTTGCGGATTAGCTATCACATTATAAAACAATAATAACTATTTAAACTTACTGGAGAGAATTTGAATATCCCAATAAAAAATCACCCAGATGTGACAACAGTGTGCGTATTCCGCATTTGGTTGAATTTTTTAGGCATTCCGAATTCTCACCAGTAAGTTTAACCTTCCGTCTACCAGACGGGTCCATTGGACCCGACATGTACATTCAAAATATTTATTCAAACCAGAAATTTCTTCAAAACAAACTAAATGTATAAATCAGACAATAATAAGTTAAATAAACAAATTAAATAGTTTTAAGTAAAAATTCTGGTGTAGAAAGTTTTTATAAAACTTGAGTAAAATTTCCGGTAGTTCTAGGGTTAAATAGTTATTTTTGTTTTATAAAATGATAGATATTCCACAAATAAAAGAAAATTGCTATTCAAAAATTTCCGGTGTGAATTCCAGAACTAGTGAGGAGTTTGTTGATTAGTGATGACGTCACACTCGTGTCCTCTGGCCTTGAGTATTTCGATGGCGGCGAAAAAACCTGTAAAATTAGATATCAGTTTAAAGGCAAGTAACTCTTCGCGTGTCAAGAATGTGCTTTTTATTAATATTTCATGGGAACATAGAAAGACAATTGTATGAAAGTCCTTTCTTGGAATCCATTGTATAAAATTTTATAAAAAATTAAATTTAAAATACAGAAACATATTCCAATCTATATTTATTTTTAAAGATAAAACATTCGATTTTCCAATAATACCTATTAGTCCACTTATTGAATTTAATTTTCTTTGTAAACTGTTTTATTCAAAATGCAAAATTTTAGATACCTTTAGAAAAGAAGTTAATTATTTTATTTCGCAAATGTTAAAAATAACCTGCCTTAATTAATCCACAAGAAAACGATTTAATTATTTGCTATTTCTGAAATATTTTAGATTTAGATAATTGATAAAAACTTTAGACTTTTTTTATAGAGCAGGTACTTGGAAAATAAACCTATTTATACATTAGCTAACAATCAAAATTTAATTGGATAACCATTTGAAACTATAAATTTAGCTAATTAGAATGGATTTTCTTGTTTATTTCTTTCATTTGAGGCGTAATCAAAATTATTCTTAGATAAAAACAACATTTGCGAAATGTAATTAAAGTTTTTATTTGACAGGTTTTGTTGATTTGCTTCAGACACTTATATATCTAATTAAAATGTGTATATAAATGCATTTCTTCAATATTTTACTAACAATTTGGATTAGTTCTAATGTTATTCATCGTAGCAATTAATAAAATTATTTTAAATTTCTATTTACATTTAAATAAGACTGGTTTATCTCTTTCCAGAACAATGTACTTATGTTACTAACCTTTGAAATGTTTGAATGACGTCAGATTACATTTATAAGTAAAATCTTTTCTTCACCTACATTTCAAAAAGGTATTCCAAATACTGGTGCAACTGAGGCATTTGGGAATTAAAATTTTAGTATATAAATTATATACTACCTTCTTTAACCCCTTAATTCTCGCCCCCGTGATATTCACGGGCTGTGTCTTTGATTCATTTTATTCTTTTTTGATTGATTCCCACCAATTATATAAAATAGTGTAATTGGCTTTATTATGTATCATTTGACCTGCCATTACATAAGGTGAACAGTTTTGCCAGTGGGCTACTTTTTAAAAATTCAGATTTCTTGATTAGCACCACTTTTTTGAAACGGTAAAATTCCCTTTGTTTTCGATTTAATTAATACGTCATTAAATAAGGCGCATTTTACCATTTCAAAAAAGTGGTGCCAATCGAGAATCTGAATTTTAAAAAAAGTAGCCCATCTGGCAACACTGAGGGTGAATATTTCATTTTTATAAAAATGGTTTCAATAGGCAATTTAAATTTTTAAACCGTAATTTAATGCGACCGTTAAGGGGTTAAACATATTTAGACCTCGGTTGCCAGTTTGGCCTAAATTTTTATTCAGAAAATTTGTGCTCACACCAGATAAAAATAATAGTATTTTTATTTAATACGAAGAATTTAGTGATCTCATAAAGTAAAAATTCTTATTTCAAAATTTCCGGTATCAATTTGAAATTTCGAATTAAAATTGGAGGCCAACTTGGCAACCCGATTTAGACAGGGGTATTCACTACTTTTACTGAAACATTTCACACCGTTATTTACACAACGTTCCCTTATTTATGACATACATTCCGGGACGCATTGTGATAAAGAACCATAGTTGCTAGTTTACCTTTACTGAAATTTAGAAATTAGAAATACTTGCCAGCGAATTAAAGTAGAAATTTTTTTTCTTTACTTAACCCCTTCGGGACGGGAGCCTTTTGCGAAATTCTTAATCTTTTGTCACCGTTTTGTAAAAACAGAAATTTGTGCCCTCTTTAATCGAAAAAATGCGCTGATTAAATAAGGCAAAATTTTCAGTAAAATTTTACTGGTGAGGAAAAACAAGGATTCTGAGCGCTTCATGCGGCACGTATACGTGTCGCGCGTCCCCAAGGGGTTAATGGCAAACATTTTGCAATTATATTAACACCTTGAATGCCAAGTCTATTTTGTCTGTCTTTCGGTTTGCGCCACGAAATAAAATTACCGTTACTCAATCTATAAGTGTCAATCACCGATGACTGACACAGCCTAAACGGAAACTTCAGTGTCAATCACCGATGACTGACACGGCCTAAACGGAAACTTCAGTGTCAATCACCGATGACTGACACAACCTAAACGGAAACTTCAGAGTCAGTCACCGGTGACTGACGTGACACTCAACGTGCTAATTAATCATTTTCTCTCGGAATTTCCGGTATGAACTTAAATTTTCTGAATTAACAAAAAGGCCAAACTGAAAGCCCTCTAAAGAATCCCATATAAAAATTTCTTAACTGAGTATCATTGATTCAGGATGTAAATCCTTTTTTATTGGTTCAGAGTTTTGAAATTATTTGTTTCGCTTAATGAACGTTTTGTACTCATGAACATAATATTTTTAATACTTTCCAACATAGTTGAAAAGTATTTATAAATTGGGTTTGTCTGTCTGTTTGTCGTCTAACTCGCTTAAATATACTCCGATTGCCATGTATTTCATACATGCTATTGAGGTTTGGTATGGAATGTTTTGTATTGAAAGCGGGTGAAAATGCTGAAGTGTAAAGTATTTATGATTCGTTTACAGAACCACTCAAAATAAATACTTTCCAATCCGGTCTATAGGAAAGGACTGTCTGCGGTGTATTTTAATGATGTAACACTCTTTTAAACATATTGTAATTCATATATCACTTATGTTCCCTATAAGGGTATTACAGTAGAATATGGTGTACACAGAATTTATGGTTCGTTTACAGAGGCAATCAAAAGAATTCTATTACACTAGGCCTATGTGGCAAATTGTTTGAACTGTATTTTAAGGATGTAACATTATTTTATTTCAGATTGAAATTAATAAATTTCACTGAGATGCACTGAAATGTGATTATTATATAATATGGTGTAAGAAGAATTTATTGTTCATTTACAGAGACATACAAGACAATTCGCTTACAGAACTGTATGAACAGTAGCGTAATTTCCGGCGTATAATCAGCGGATCAAACAATCATGTTTGGACCCAGAATTTTCATTTAATAATTGATGTGAAATATTTACCACAATTTACGAAGTTACATTTTATCAAATAAAATTTCTGGGTCCAGACATAATTTTTTGATTCGCGGATTATACGCCGGAAATTTCGGTTATTGCTAGAATTGAGTTTTCAGTTGTTGATATATGTTTAAAAATTTAACTAATTTTCGGGTATTGCTTGGCGTATATAAATTTAGCAGTTAGTATACAGAGCTGCATCAAATATCTTGAGTACAATACCTTTTATAGACGGAAATTGTCAAAGGCGAATTTTGAACAGTGCAATGCATTTTCTAACTGATCTAAATTTTAGCATGCTATATAGTATATGCATACAAATCTATAGATCGTATACAGGGTTGCGCAAAAGAATTCAGATATTTTTTCGACTATTTTTAGTAACTTATGAAATTGAGTTTACAAAGGTATTATGCACTTTCTAAATTGTTTACATATCATCATTAAATATCATCTGTCCTCTCATTAAATGTTGACGTTTAGTTATTGTAATCTGAATGTGTTGGAAAATGTTTCATAATCTATGACTGACATGATTTTTCGTTCATGTTTTTTTTTAAAAATCATTATTCATAGTGAAATAACATTTTTGAAGCTATAGCATATTTGAAGCTTTAGAAGCAGTGCGTTTTACAGCTTGTTAAACAATCGCCCACTGCATAATAGGCCATAGCTCTGGCACAAAAATGTTGGCTGTCGTAGGCAGATTTTGTTCAGCTGTTGTATGGTCTCTTGAATTTTAATACTGCTGTTTGCTAAGATTGACACTAAGACCAATGTCAGACGGGCGTCTTTTTTGCTGCTTCTTTGCTTAAGTATTATCCATTCACGATGCTATAGCATTGTGAATGGATAATAATGTCAGACGGGCGTCTTTTTTGCTTAAGTATTATCCATTCACAATGCTATAGCATTGTGAATGAATAATACTTAAGCAAAAAAGACGCCCATCTGATATTGGTCTAAAACTACCAAGACCTACTCTACCGTCAAGAGAAACTTTTGACGGTCATTTGTCAACCGTCATTTTGACGGTTTTCAAATTTCATGCTTAAAAATTTGATTATAATTTATGTATTTTTCTAGAATTTTATGATACGACTTTTAATGAAATATAAGAATAGTTAAATATTCCTATTCAATTTCCACTAACCCACTTTTATTTCCATAATCAGTATGACCTATACCCATTTATACCCGTCAAAATGACGACTTTGGTAGGACTGCCACAGATGACAATTTTTTAATGCTACCTCGCACCATCTTTTCAAAAATCATAGAAATCTTTAACATACCATTTGACAACATTTGCAAGAGAAATATGCTACAAAATTTATTTTCATAAAATAGTGGTGCGAATAGAATACAAAAATATTCGCATGTGCATGTGCAGCCCTGCTTTGGCAATTTCAAAGTTGAATGATCCAAAGTGTTCGGCAGCCGTTATAACGGGATCTATTTTGCTCCGATTACGATTCAGTTTAGAATTGAACGGGCTGACTGGTAAATGTAATCAGAACGCAATCATTATGAGTTTTACTTTTGACGTGATAAAGTTCTTGGTGAAAAGTGAAATTAGTGCAAAGTGTAATCTGTAAAAGTCCAATCTCGGAAAATAGTATTGTAGGAAGGCTAATAGCTTTCCATTAACCCGAGAATGCTCGCGAATATCTAGGATATGTACGATTTATACTTTGCCACCAATAAATTCAAACAGAAATCGTCATTTTATTTAATCACTTCCATTGCTGACAAATTCTGCGCTGAATAAATTGGAAGATTACTTTATGAAAATTAGTGGTGAGAAATGCAATAACTCAGCTCACCATGGGTATGTCATACCCTGCGCGTGTAATGCCGGGTTAAGTCATGCACAGCTTGGTTTCCGACAGCCGATGTCACTCACAAATAGAGGAACCCTACAATCCGTCGGAATACCAGAAGGCGTGGCTTATCAAATGTTCTATGCTATAAATGCAAATAGAAACAGTTTTTTTATTAATAAATAATGAACTATTATATTAAATGTTGTTTTATGTTAAATTATATTCTTTTATTTACATTAACCCCTTAATTATTTACATTAACCCCATTAACCCCTTATAAGTGTCGAATACTTTTTTGAAATTCAGAATGTTTGATTGCCACCACTTTTTTCAAGTTGAAATATTTTCTTCGTTTAATAGCAGATAAGATGGTCGAGAGAATAAAGCCAATTGCATTATTTAAAAAAAAAAACTTTTGGGAATAAAACAATCTGAATAAAAGAAAAGAAGCCTACACCACCCGTGACAGTCACGGGCGCGACGAGTAAGGGGTTAACTAAGTCAAGAGTTACAATGAAAGCCATGATCAAAAAACCGTCAATTTCACGGATGCGTTAAAACTAGGTATATATTTAACACCGGTAGTTCTAGTGTTAATCATTTCCTAATTAGATCTCAGGAAAAGAAGGCGAAGAATGCTTTTAAAAAACACTGGTATTTAAATTTTAGAGACCGTAAAAGCTCCGAAAAAAATCCACCTACGACTGTCATAATTTTTGTGTTAGTTGGTAAATCTGTTCTACAGGGTGAAGTGGTTAAATAGAAACGAACACTTTAAGGGCACGTTTTCTCAGAACGTCATTTTCAAAAGGGGTGGGATTTCTGGCTCCGATAATTTTCAATCAACTAAACCACGCATATAATTTTAGAAATCAATCTTTAATTATTTTTATAGTGAAATACTTATGATGTGTTTCGATAACTTGCATTACTGTGTTACTCTCTTAGTTTTCATTTCAAAGTACCATTTCACTCTAAATCGATGACATTTTTTAACCCTTAAATGCATGTTTTTTATTTTGTTTCGAAAAATATATATATGATTCCCTGAAAGGTTTCTAACACTGGAAGAAATAATGAAAAAAATCAGAGATACATTTTTCGTATAATACGTCAACCTTTTCTTATGTTGCACTTCTGAAATACAAGTAAAAACTAAAATATTGCAAAGTAGTAAATATTTTAATAAGTATGAATCTAAATACCTTATTTTATATCTTTTCTTTAATTTGTAAAATTAAATTCAAAAATTATTTTTTTAGAATTATGTTTTTTACTCTTATATTAAAGATTTGACACCAGAAAATTTAAGATAGATTTTTAAACGCATATATATTTTGTATTTTTACAGGATTAATATTTCTATATAAATATACTGGTTGAAAAGGTTTTTTTCATGCGTCGCATTGCCTTATAATTTTTATTTATTTGCTACCACTATGCCTAACCCATAATCTTCGGCATAACTTTATTTAACATGCGCAAATGCAAATTACTATGACAATCAGGTTGACAATTTTCCCCCCCATTTTCTTTCGAAATTTCAAATTTATACCGAGCATTTTGAAAGAAGAATCTGTACTTTATGTAATCACAAAATTTCTGATATTGAATTATACAAAAATGCCATTTTCATTTTTTGGCAGGAATTCCGATTTTCTGAATAAAAACGGACGCTAAACTGGCAACCCCGATGGCAATTATCGCATAGAAATTTTGGTAGCAAATACATAAATAATATAGGGACGCTGAGGATCCGTAGTTTAAAAAAACTAATTTTTTGGCGTCATTGTTCTAGGGCTAGGTAATGTCTACATTGAGTTATACTGCCAAACGATTGATCTTTACATGCACTTGCTCGCCGGGCTGGTCACAGGTCGTCATTTTTTAATATGTACACAAAAATATAGATATTTCTGCTTTAATATATACACATATATATAATACATTAGGGCAAATTGAATTTACACATATTTTGCTATTCCTAAAACAAATTCCCGAAATAATCCTTAAATTCCCGGGCGTTAGCCCTCAGTTATTGGTGTGAGCCTTCAATTTGCATAATACTATTTAATAGCACGTTATAGGATATCATTTTGTAAGACAATGAGACAAAGCGTTATAAGTAAGCGTCCTATCTTAACCCTAGAACTACCGGAAATTTTACTCAAGTTTTATAAAAACATTCTACACCAGAATTTTTACTTAAAACTATTTAATTTGTTTATTTAACTTATTATTGTCTGATTTATACATTTAGTTTGTTTTGAAGAAATTTTCTGGTTTGAATAGATATTTTGAATATACATGTCGGGTCCATTGGACCCTTCTGGTAGACAGAGGGTTAAATGGGAGAGGTAACCGCAAGATTAAAGGCGGGGTCAAGTCAATCAAGATCATACGCCACCTAGCGGACGGAGTGAACTACAAGAGGATTATTAACTTCTTTCCCCTTTGTGGGTGATCTATGAGTTCGATATCTATGAAAAACTATGCGCACGCGTAGCCGTGATTTTATTTGTTTGTCGTCTGCGGTACTTAATTGTTGGAAGTATAGCTAATTCCATTTATTTATTCGCCATTATTTAATTTATTAATTGAAGTTAGTTATTTAAAAAAAACAGTTCTTTTATAAACTAATAGTATTTGAAAAAAAATGCCTCCTTGGCGTTCTAATTATTTGAATTTTCACATAATGTACGGTACATTTTATTGAGGCTTATTATTATAGGACATTATTGAATATGGGGTGTGTAACATTTATAGTACGTTTAGAGGGATACATACTATATTACACGATAGTGTATTGCGAAAAATTGTAATTTCTAAAATTGATTTTTAACTATGTTATGCTGTTTTTTTTTTTTTTTTTTTGTTAACCTATCAAAAAATGAAATTGCATTACAAAATTCTAGTAGTATTGGAAAGTGTTTCATAATCTATGCATGACGTATAATTTTTTTCTTATTTTATTTTAGAAAGTTAAATATATATATATATAAACTTGATTCATCTTTGTCTTTACAGGTGCCAGGCCTGAGCAGATTCTGGCAAAAATACAAAGAAGTCCCTGTAGAGAAACTTAATAGAATTTTTTGAATATGCTGCGATCATTAAAATGACTGGTGCTTCATGAATACCACCTTCAAAAATAGGCAAAACTTAAGAAGGCACCGAACTGAGTGAATAGTGCACTGTGAACGGTACGCTAAATTTTACCGAAAATAGTCTGCTCATAATTTACATATTCTGGCGTTTTTAACTTTGTTTCTAAATTTATATTATCTGTAAATAGTTTTAAAAATTTCTCAATCCTCTGGAAATATAGTTGGCTCTAAGTACTGTTTCCAGTCTTACTTTTAAAAGAGTATTCTCGTTCACATTATAATATTAATATTAAATTTTTGCTGTTCTGTTTTACTAGTTGTGGAAATTTGAAGAAAAAAAAGTTGCTATAAATGTATCAGCTGTTTTCCATTATTTAATAAATGTATTTTTTTCCCTTTTTTCTGAGAACTTGCTTATGTGCCACTTTTATTATACCTAATGCTTTCGATATGAACCAAAGTAAAATAAAAAACTGTGCTTTGTATCAATAAAATTTTAATGGGGATATTATATTTTATTTTCTACTTTTTAGTGTTTATAACTCTAAGCATCTGGCAATTTTTTTTATATATGTTTAACGATTCGCAAAATAATAACTATGAAACTAATTGTTATGTGAATTTGTATTTGACTACCTTATATATTTATTTATCTTTTCCAGCCGAAAAAAACTAACATTATTATAAAAAAAATGCTTAAAGCAGCGTTTGAATTAAAAATTACGTGTCTGAAAATCACGTTTAAGATGCTTAAAGTGTTAAAGTATTTCTCTTTTGCAATTTCACAACCAGCTGGTACATTACATAAGCGTGGTTTGTTACATAATTCAATTGTTGTATCTTGTATACAGTTGTAACAACCATAACGAATGTTTAAGGCGTCATATCAGCAGGAGTTATGTCAGCTGCGTTTAGATAACGTAAAAATACCCTAAAATTAATTTGGTAAATTAAAATCAAGTTATAAAAATACTAAAATGTTGTATTGCTACCAGAAACACATCCATGTACATAATTTTTATGTTTCTAGCATATCTGGGCGTGAAAAATGGATTAAATTTTTTAAAATCTTTTTATATATATGAACAGGGTTAGATTAAATAAAGAGTGTAAAAAAGGTACTATTATGTTAGCTGGCCGCGGTTCATAAACCGTCACATATTTTCCCCATCACCAGCGTTTATGTTGCATTCATTTCATTTAAAATATAAAATCATCATTTTAAAAATATACTCGTCATTTGAAAAATATAACTTTATTTAAAATAAATACATACTCGTATATTACACCAATTTAAACACATGCATTTCGCTCATTAGATTTAAAATACATTTTTTTCTAATAAATAATAACATAAACCCAAGGTGGGGAAGTTTTTTCCAATGTGGAAAAAAAAAAGCTGGAAAAAAACCACTGAAACAAAAGTTACGCCTGTAACTTTTATTAACAAAAATGGTTTTCTTTTAGCCTGAATAGCTTGCATAAAATTCAGGTCTATTTGGGAAAAGCAGACAAAGCCATTTTAGAGAATACCTGTTAAAATTTTAATCATGAATTTCAAATATTTACTCACTCATGGAAGATGAATCCTGTTTACCATATTTATTGCAAAATATTTTTATTACAGCTTGTTTTGATAAAAATATGTGTATTTAAAAAATAGTTGCAATGCCATTTTAGTTTCGGGGCAAAAGGCAATAATGTTTACGTAGCATTAGTGATTTTTCTTCCGAAATTAAAATGACATGGCGACTATTTTTTAAATACACATATTTTCATTAAAACAAACTGTAACAAAAATATTTTGCAATCAATCTGGTTAACAAGGTTCATCTTTCATGAGTGAGTAAATATTCAGAAAGTATGCGCACGAGATGCGCAGATGGTAGATATTCGGTCATATGTGACGTCATACTAAAAACCCGCGTATTTGCATTATGCACTCCATCCACAAGATGGCGCAGCTGTATCAATTCACGGCAGATTCCAGCTTTAACTTTGTATGCTTAGTTATAACGCTTTGCAGTGAGAGCTTAGGTAAAACAATAATTTACATTTTACAATAATTAGGAAAATGTGTTATTTAGAAAATATGAAGAAGAAGAGAAGAAATTGTGAGACTTTTAGTAATTTTAATTTTGTTCGAAATAATTGGGCTCCTTGGTACTTTATCCCCTTGAAGAGCGGTGATGCCGCTATGGTATCACATAATTTTAATTCCTAATTACCACATTGGCACCCAGATTTTTGTAATGAAAATTTTACTTGAAAATACACGAAAATATACTTTTAGTTGTTTAAAAAGAAATTTTGATTTAAATACTGGTGTCAATCAATTATTTCAACAGTTTATGGATACAAGTACCATGCCCCAAGGCAATAACCAAGGGTTATTTGAAAATCAATAGTTTTTAAGAAAAATATCGTGGCTGATTTCTGCAACAATTGCAAGAAACGCGCCTATTCAATAAGTCTCTACGAAGATTATACGAAATTTTTTCTTTGACCAAAAGTGGTGTTAAAACAACCGACCAAGTGGAAGCCCTGAAAAAACTTTTCGAATTATCCATATGAAATAATATACAGGAAAAGCTCTAAGCATTTCATATGTCAAGCGCGAATTCTGTATCCTAGAACCAGTGTTACCAGATTGGGGACTTTTTAACCCTAGATCCACCGGGAAGTTTATTCAAGTTTTAATAAAACGTTCTACACCAGAATTTTTATTTAAAACTATTTAACTTATTTATTTACCTTATTTTTGTCTGGTTTATATACTTAGTTTATTTTAAAGAAATTTCCGGTTTGAATGAATATTTTGTATGTACCTGTCGGGTCCAATGGACCCGTCTGGTAGACGGAGGGTTAAATTCAGATTATTTGACTGTCACCACTTTTTAAAAATAGTATAATTCGCCCTACTTTTTCAGGATTTTTAATCTATTTTTAGATAGGCCGAATATTTTTATTTCAAAAAATTGGTGACAATCGACAATCTGGCAACACTGCCTAGAACTAGAAAATAATAATAATTAT
This sequence comes from Maratus speciosus, assembly GCA_963932465.1. Classification (NCBI taxonomy): domain Eukaryota; kingdom Metazoa; phylum Arthropoda; class Arachnida; order Araneae; family Salticidae; genus Maratus; species Maratus speciosus. The sequence goes on along the minus strand of OZ010796.1, from coordinate 196,646,376 downwards.
TATTTTTAAATCTATGACGCGTAGTTGTAGAGGAATATCAAAAATGTAACCGATAATGTCACATGGTGTGTATAAAATAATTAAAATTTACGGAAAGATAAAAATCTGCCAATAGTTGTGAATAAAATGTGTTAATTATCAAGATTTTTTTACTCCATTTAGAATAAAAAAAAATTCTTATGTTAATGTTAGGTATATAAACTCATCAGTGTTGTTTTGTATAAACATGTTATTTAGAAACAGCGATTAAGACTGTGATAATGCATTTATTCTGTTTGTAAATATTCTGAAATGTACAGCGGTCAAAAGAAAAAGAAGGAGACAGAGAAAGTGAGAACACCTCATGAGTATACATCGCAGTCACACAGAAAACGAAAATAGCCTTTCTATTGAGAATTGTGAAATTCCTTTCAAATCAGTGATATGGGTGATCTTGTTTTTACACTTTGAACATCTCGTATTGTTCTGGGTGTTCTTGTTTTTACACTTTGAGCGCCTCGTATTTTACTGAGTGATTTCTATGCAAAAATGTATGATATTTATGCATACTATCTTTCTGACAAAGATACAAGCAACGTTTTTGTTTAACCTGTAAATTCGGTATATTTTGAATTGTAGTAGCTTTCTCCAGAATACATTGCCGTGGTTGTTGTGACCGCGAAAATAAACTCAAACCGCGAATGCCGACATCAGTTTATGAAACATGCTTTTATAGGAAAATGAAAACCAGAATTTGATTCTTTGATATATCTGAATAAGCATATCTGTACGTTATATGAATTTACTTATAAAAATGACTTATTGAGTACATCACACTTTAGTAGCTATTTGACTAGGAGATATAATAAAAATGACCGCTAAAAACAGCCGCCAATTTTTTATGTCTGCGCAGATTTTTTTCCGTGTTTCAACAGTTCTTGGAATTTGAGTACCATTCTTTACGAATAGTAATCTTTTACTATTTTAATCACATGAAAAAGGCAGGGATTACTATTCAGAAACAGTGGTACTGCGCTTCAACGTACCTTACAAAAGATGAGAAAAATCCTACAACGACAGCATAGCTGCCAACATCTTACGCTTTTTTGTACCAAAAATAATTTATAATAAATTTTACATTTTTTTAGATAACCGTAATCTACCGATTAAATAAGACAAAAATTTGTATTAAATTTTTGTGGTACCAAAAGGCGGAAGGGTTGGCAGTTGTACGTCTGACACCTTTTTGTGATTTAGAGCTCAGTCCTACTATTCAGTGTGTAAGGGATTTGATCAGGTGTAGACTTTTTGAAATTTATTTATTACTATATCTTTATATATGACGAAATAAAGTGATTGATATTCTTTTGAATAATTATATTTGATAGTGCTTTCCGTTTTCTGAAAACGGAGCTACTTAATAATTCAAGCTAATTTCGTAAGATTTGAGATTAATGCGCTCACGTCTGCCTTTAGATGACTTAATTAAGAAGATTAATGATGTTTTCCATACTTTTAATTCAGTTTGTCTACGAGTTTGCACTATTCGTGACAGCAACGGGACGTGATTAACTTAGGGAAATTTTCTCTTAATAACTCTATCAACATGAAGATGCCATCAGCACAGAAACCTAAGAAGGTTCTATAAAAACTGCTTTTAAACCATATGCTCTTTCTTAAATTGCTCTGTATTTCACATTGAGAGCAATAAAGAGACAAGATTAGACGACGATTCATTTAATCGTGGTTTGTCACACGAGCCTTAGTTATTACTTACAAATTTTTAAATGCGATCTTTAGTAATGTACAGCCGTGGAAAAAAAGAAAACACCCCTACTAACTCAGCAACAAATTATCGTAGAAGAAAGTTACTGGTACCAAACAATTGGTAATAAAGTCTACTTTTAAATAATGTATATAAAGTTTTCTTAGGGGGCCATCTACGTATCAAAACAAACCCAAAAGTAGTTTTTTCCAATAGCAATAAACAAGGTTGACACGAGAAATAAATTCTACACCAGTAAATTAGTCTAAATCCAAAATTTCGTGAACTTTGTATGATTAGTTTCCGAAAAATTAATTATTTTAAAATGAGACTATTTTAGAGGCTGTTTCGTTGCCATCGAAATGCTGAAGGCCAGAGGACCAGTGTCTCCAAATTGTTCATTGTCACCGCTTTTTTTACATTAAAAGTAGATTAAAAATTCTGAAAAATAAGCGAATTATACTATTTTTAAAAAATGGTGACAGTCAAATAATCTGAATTTAAAAAGTCCCCAATCTGGCAACACTGCAGAGGACAATACTTGTAACGTCATCACTAATCGACCGACTTCTCACTAGTGCTGGAATTCACACCGGAAAATTTTGGATAGCAATTTTCTTTTATTTTATTTGTAGAATATCTATCATCTTAAAAACAATAATAACTATTTAAACTTATTGGTGACAATTTGGAATTCCCAAATAAAATATCAGCCAGATGCCGCGCCACTGTGACATTCCGCCACAGTTATTTAAGTTATTATTGTTTTATAAGATGATAGATACTTAAAAAATAAAATAAAAGAAAAATGCTATCGAAAATTTTCCGCTGTGAATTCCAACGCTATTGAGAAGTCGGTCGATTAATAATGACGTCACATCTCACGTCCTCTGGCCTTGATTATTTCGATAGCAGCGGCTGTATCCATACTAAAGTTGGGTACTCTATTTTTGAAATGCTACAGAATAACTATGTCACTTCTATTAATTTGTTACTTCTTGCCAATATGTCTATTTCAGTCGCTTAATATTTTTCGACTATTAGAAGCCCAAATATTTCAATAAGAAGAGTAAAATTTATATTTTCAAATTAGGCTTTTCTGCACATCATATACTTAAACCATCATGTTAACGTTTTTTTTATGATAATTCGAAAACTATTTGAAACACAAATATGAAATTGAGAATTTGCATAATGCAGGACATAATAAATATAAATCTGTCACAAAAAAATGTAGGTTACAATTCATACTTTTTTCGGATATTAATTTCATAATTCATAATTCATATTATAGCATTTTTGAATTACAAATTCAATGTAGGGGAGGTAGGATACACTTTTTTTTTTTACTATTTTTTTACTATCCTTATAAAGCTATTTTTTTTTTTAAATTTCGTGTTTTCTTATAAAGTGACATTTTATTCATTTATTAAAAATATTGTGAATTTAAAATATAGTCATTAAAAAATATATCCCAATTATTTTGAATGGTTACTACTCAGTGGCGTGGCGTCCGGTCATCGCTGGATGCGGCGATGACCAAGCAATATTTTAAAACTCTTAATAAGCTTTTAAAACTCTACGATCCAGTTTTAGCAGAACATTTGGAGTTCATGTATAAGTGAAGGTAAGATTTAAAGTTTCTTTTTTGAACATTCAACCATTGAATTTTAGAGTTAATAATTTTTCACTACAAACTTAAATAATTGCGATGACCACCGAAAATTTTCACGCCACGCCACTGTTACTACTATATCAAATCTCCCCATTACTGGGGAGGAGTGATACACTAGCAAGGAAGGTTTGATACATTGTTATGTAAATTGAAAAAAAAAATGCAGACAATTCATTTTATGCGTCATACAATTTTTTTTACGATAAATCTAGAAATATTTAAGTAAACTTTGAAACGAAATGACATTGACATATTTTGTGTCAGAAATGTTTTCACAAAAATATTTAAACTATTGCTATTATTTAAATAATCCCATTAACACACTTTTTTAGAAAATAAATAATGAAAAAAACCCCTAGAGATCTAGCTGCAAGGAGACATGGAGTGAACATTGCTGATTTGCAAACAATTTAACATAAATTTAGCACATTTATGATTCCTTTAACCCTTCCAGGGGCAAAGCAATTTCAAAGCTAAAGTGTTGAATAAATGAATGGCACCGGAATTTACCAACAAATTTAATTAGAAATAAGAAAAGGGACTTATTTCACATCCATACTAAATGGAAAATATTTTACTAAAATGCTGGTGCCAATGTGGCGTTTCGGAATTAAAATTAAGTGTTTTCATAAACATACCACCACCCCTGAAATGGTTAAAAGAAAAACTAATAACCCTATCTCTGCACGGCTTTTCTATGTAACCTACATAATGTCTATGAATATTCTCTTTGTTCATCCTTACCAATTTCAGAAGCTCTTCTGTAAAACAGTTTTGCCAGTGGGCTACTTTTTTAAAATCCAGATTTCTTGATTGGCACCACTTTTTTGAAACGGTAAAATTCACTTTGTTTTTGCCTTAATTAATATGTCATTAAATAAGGCACATTTTACCATTTCAAAAAAGTGGTGCCAATCAAGAATCTGATTTTAAAAAAAGTAGCCCACCTGGCAACACTGCTGTAAAACAATAATGAATATTACAGTTTTATATTAGTTTGCAAACTTAAAAAAAAAACTAATTCAAAAACTACTAACAAAAACTAATTAAATTTCAAATATACAAGTGTATCATTTCTCCCCAGTACTAATGTATCATTTCTCCCTATTATAGCTTATTGGATTTTCAATCACTTTGTACAAATGCAGTTGCAAAATGGTAATCTACTTTCTAGTAAAACTAATCCTAACAATGTGCTTTATAATAAAAAAAAATTTACAAGATATTATCTTCACAATAATAAGAGTTATGAAAGAAAATCAGTCAGTGAAAAAATTTACATTGACATCCCAAAAACCTTCAAAATTAAAAGCAAAGAAAAGTTGTCAGTTCTTTACTGATTAGTCCACCTACTGATGGCTTCAGCAAATAAAAGAAGCCTTCACATGCGTTAGAGTGGCTGTTAATGCCATTTGATGAGAAAAATTGTCAATGTATCAACCCTCCCTATTGTATCAAACCTCCCCTACCTCCCCTATTTATGTTTGGGTATTTTAGTAATATAACCACACACAAAATTATCGCATTCGGATTATAATTTTAGGCGATATTATTAAAAATACGAAAATGTAATTTTACATTTGAAGCTCTAAATTTTGAATTTTTATAATTCAAAAACTTATCATTCAAATGACTAGAAATTTCGTTTCTAGGCATAATTTGAAATAAAGATTTAAAATATACTGTCAAAATTGTGAGTTGCTATTGAAAAAACAAAGTTTGTTCTGGTTTGTATTTGCAGATGGTCCTCTAAGCAAATATTATATGCATCATTTAAAAGTACGCTTTTTTTGCAATCGATTGGTACCAGTGACTTTCTTATGTTGTAATTAGTTGCAGAGTTAGTAGGGGTGTTGACTTTTTTTCCCAGGACCGTACCTAATAAAGTACTATTTATTCCGCCTTTTTTCATACCAATTTTGTAAGTATTGTAATTCTTTTAAAATAAAACACATACTGTTTGTTTTCAGATTGCAAAACCGTCCGCGCTACTGCGCATGCGCCAGGTCTGCTTTGATTTTATCAAAATAGAGGTGAGCGAAGATTATTTAGCTGAATTTCCTAAGAATGTGCTTTTGAAGTCATAATATCGATTTATATAAAAACGTTTTTGTAGTTAATAACTATAAAAAAAGAAAACGCTTAGAAATTTAAAAAAATATTTTTTTAAGTTGATCGTTTCTTTTAAAACAGGAAGCAATTTATTCAAAGACGGGATTGTTTTGCTCTTGACGTTAAATTCGTGTACATTTTATCTAATAACGCCGCAATCGAATTCTTCTATACCTGTTTTTTCAAAGAAATTCTTTTTAACTCTATTTTTAGGTGAAAAAAATAGTATTAGGCTCATCTCCTGCTTCTCGGCAAATCATTTTAATGGTATTACTAGAAGCCCCAGCAATTTCACTGGCTCGTTTTGTAGAATGAGCTATCGGAACAACTAATTCTCCTTTTTCTGCTTCCTGATCAAAAAATTGAATGACATTATATATAATTTTCTTACTACCACTCCTGAAACATTTATTTCTACAAAAACTAGCCATTTGAACACTAAATATAGAAGTTTTAATTTGAATTAAAACTATATATTAATAGAATTTCATACTTTGATTGGACGTAAAAAGTAACACACATGTAAGCACCAATCTTAATGACAACACAGACGAGAACGCCGAAGTAGAACTTCCGAAAATTCCCATCTCAGCGTAACAGCCCTTTGAACAATAAGAATCGTCCCAGAGTGCTGGGCGAGGCTTTCGACAACGAACGGTATAAATTTATTGAATGGAATTGTAAGTAGAAATTTGCCCAATTTTTTAAATACGTTTGGTAAAACTGGTATAGATGTCATGTCTCTTGGTTTTTGAATGATACTGTTTCTTTTTTAATGTATTCGTCTTTAATTGCAGAATTCTGTGATTATATAAAACGAATGTTTTTATTATAAAACGCACTTATATCTCTTTTCAATAACCCATGGGTTTAATGTTTTATGGACACATAATAGCACCATTTATTAATAGGAATCGTCACTTTATTCAACTCTAGAACGAAGTTTTACTCATGTTTTATAAAAATATTCTAATCCAGAATTTTATTTAAAACTTTTTAACTTATTTATGTAACTTAATGTTGTTGCATTGATATATTTAGTTTATGTTACAGAAATTTCTGGCTTGAATAAATATTTTGAATGTACTTGTAGTGTCCATTCGACCCGTAAGTAGGTGGAGGGTTTATCACAGAAATCTGCGATTAAATAAGGCGAAGCGCGCCATATAAAGAACACAGGTATTCTGTGTCCATAAAAAATTAAACTATAGCCACCAACTTTTATGTTTTTATGTTACCATTATTATTTAATAGAAACATTTGCCCTTTTCAATCGCTAATTTCGGGATCAATTCAAGCAATCTGAATTAAAAAATTTGCGGATTGGCGACTCTGTAATCATGCGCAGAATCCGAAAATCAGATTTGAAGTCAACGCGCCAAAAAAAAAATTTCCTTGACTCGAAACCCGGCTCGAACCAGCCAAAAATATTTTATTTTATCCGCAATCGACCCTAACACGATATATTTCAATCGGAACCCGAGATACTCCATCCTACAATCCGTACCGGACCCGAAATGAAAGGAAAGTAAATTATGTTTTATTGCATTTATGAAAAGTAATCTACAATTATATCTCTAATAAATATTTTATGTTTTATATAGAAAAATGGACAAATCTCGATTCTTTAATATTCAAATATATCAAATCTTCCGAATAGCGGACACCTCGGGATCGTTGAATAGAGCCCTGCATCGGTATTGGGTTGTCCATAGTTTTCTTTTTTTCTTGTCGGGATAGTGTTGCTTCATGTCCCGTGGAAATCGGGGCTCAAAATTCTGTGGACATCAATATTTTAAAGTAATTTTGTTCGTCTTATTTAAAGGTAGAATTATTTGCGATTAAAGGTGCAGAAAAAACTGTAAGAAATTAGTGCTGTCCAGAGCATTTGCAGTCCCGACTTACGCGGGAAATCTGGCAACACTATAGGTTGGGTTGACTCTAGTTTTCTTTTTGCGGGTCCAATTCACACTATAGTATTCTTGCGGGTCATATTTAGATTTTTTGAAAGTCCGGTTGTTGCGATTTTCACAAAATGTTTGAGCAGAACTATGTTTCAGATGAAAATAAATCCGGATTTTAATATGAATGAGTATATATTCAATTTACTGCATGAGAAATAAAATTTATATAAGTATGTTAGATTATTCTTTCTTTGCCGCACAATTAAGACCCATTTTTTCTTCTTTCGGAATAAGAAAAAGATTTCCAACATTTGGTTTTTGATACACACAAAAACACATGTATCGTATTTCTGATCATCTATGCACAGACATACACATGTGTAGATCGGGAAGTGGCACTATTCATAGGTAGAAGCGTATAAATATATAAGTGTTAGAATGTAAAACTGCGTTCGCTAAGTAAAGGTATACGCTTTTCTGGGGTGTCCATTATGGATAGTTTTTGCAGGTATCCCGCGTAAATCGGAGCTCCAAATGTTCTGGACACCAGTATTTTAAAGTAATTTCCTTAGCTTTATCTAATGGCAGAATTATCAGCCATTTAAGATGGCGAAATAAACTGTAAGAAATAAGTGGTGTCCATATCATTTGAACCCCAATTTACGCGGGACGCCTGGCAACACCACTTATGGAGGTCTTATTGTATATGGATTTATTAACCTGAAAAATTATTTTCAGTGTTCGTACGGGTACCGTTATTTTCAAGGCCAAATATCAGTAATTCTTTATAGAAAAATAAATCTAGTTTAAACGGACAAAATTTCGCCTTAGTTAAGCAGAGTTTTTCCATTAGAAAATACTGGTACCGAAGAATTTCTTAGTCTGAAAACTCAAGGGCCGTACGAAAAATGATTTTGGATATTCTTTTGAAAAATCGGGTCGACCCGCAAGACTTAAAGCCCAACTCAAGGCAAAAAGTAGAAATCAACCCGACCAGAAACCGAAACGCAACGAAATATTGTAGCGCCAACCCAATCTGCGGGTCAGGACGGGTACGGGCAACACAATCCGATACAGAAACCGTGTATGCACCACGGATTACAAACAAATTGCAGCGTAAACGTAGTTTCTGCTCCTCAAAGTACTACAGCCGCAACAGTACAGCCGTATACCTGATACGTTCAACCGGTCTGCAATCCAGAGTCAAGTCAATTTTGTTATGCTAAACCATCAGTTTCCCCAGGCTTTACGAAATTTCCGGTGCTTCACAAAATACATTTTTCTGTTCAAAACATAGTATTCTTTTATATGCAGCTCATTATTTACATTAGATCTACCGATCCTTTAACCCCTTGAGGGGTGGTGAGGCCGTCACGGCAATACATAATTTTAATCTCTAATTGCCACATTGGCACCAGATTTATTTAATGAAAACTTCATTTTTATTAAATAAGCGAAAATATGACTTTACTTCTTTACAAATAAATTTTCTTGTAAATATTGATGTTACTCAATTATTTCAACAGTTTACAAATGCAATTACCTTGCCCCTAAAAGGATTAACCCTTTAGTGTGCAGCTTTACATATATACAAAGAACATTTTTTTGAATTTAATAGATTTATTTTTATTCGCATATACCTGATTCACACCAGAAAATTAAAATAGTAATATTTGCTTTAATTAAAAAACAGACATTTCGTATTTCAATAAAGCGAAATTAACCTTTGAAACTTTCGGGTGCAAAGTCAGATTCTCTGAATTGCGTAATTTCTGGAACGTATTCTATTATGGGAATTAAAGGGTTAAAGTTTAAGTTTTATATAAAAAAAATAATTATATAAAATAAGGTATTTGGAGACATACTTATTAAAATATTTACTAATTGGCATTATTTTAGCGTAAAACAGCCACACGACAGTAATTTTTACTTGTATTGCAGATGTGCAACAGAATAAAAGGTTGACGTTTTGTATGAAAAACGCATCTCTGATTTTTTTTTATTATTATTTTTACTGTGTAATAAACCGTTCAGAGAATCATATATAATTTTTTTCGAAACAAAATAAAAAATCGCGCATTTAAGGGTTAATACAGGATGATTCATCAAGCATCTTGTTACCCACTTACTAGTTGTTGCTCATCGTTATTTATGTGGTGAGAAGTGTTTACCCTTTGAGCTCTGCTGGGCGAATTCCTTCCAAATTAATTTTAATCTCTAAATATTACAATTGCACTGGAATATTCTAACAAATTTGTCTGAGAACAAATTAATGCATTTTTTTGTGCATAAAATAAGCCGAATTTTTTGTTACAAAATACTGGTGCCAATGAAGATTTCGGTATTTTGAAGAAATTCACCCGCCAGAGCACCCTTAAATGCCTCATTTTTTATTTTGTTTCAAAAAATTATATATGATTCTCTGAAAGGTTTATTACACAGGGAAAATAATGAAAGACAATCATAGATACACTTTTCGTATAATGCGTCAACCTTTTCTTATGTTGAACTTCTGCAATACAAGTAAAAACTAAAATATTGCAAATTAACAAATATTTTAAAAAGTATGAATCTAAATACCTTATTTTATATATATATATATTTTTTTTAAACTAAATCCTTAAATCCTTAAATGCATAAATTATTTTTTAGAATTATGTTTTTTGCTCGTATATTAAAACATTAGGCAGCAAAAATATTAAGATAGATTTTTAACTTTATTTAGTAGCATATCTTTGCGATTTTTTACTGGATAAATATTTTTTTTATAAATATTCTGGTTGCTGAAAATTAAATAAAAAGTGATGTAGATATGCATCACTATGCATTTAACCTTTTGAGCTCTGCAGCAGTGTTACCAGATGGGCTACATTTTTAAAAATCAGATTCTTGATTGGCACCACATTTTTGAAATGGTAAAATCGGCCTTCTTTAATGACATATTAATTAAAGCAAAAGCAAAGTGAATTTTACCGTTTCAGAAAAGTGGTGCCAATCAAGAAATCTTAATTTAAAAAAAAAGTAGCCCACTGGCAACACTGCTCTGCAGGGTTAATTCCTTTCCACATAATTTTAATCTCCGACTGTCACAATGCCCCGGAATACTCGACCAAATTTATTTGAAAATAAATTAATGCATTATTCGTGTTTATAATAAACTGAACTTTTTGTCTGCAAAATACTGGTGTCAATGTGACATTTGGGTATTTTTAAGCAATTCACCCATCAGAGCTCAGAGTGTTAAAGGTTAAAAGGTTAAGTAGCGTGATGTGCCTGTGGGGCGAAAAGTGATTATCTAGTTACAAAATCGTTAAAAAGGGACGGTTGTTTGGCAAAACTTTTCTGTAGTCTGTCAAGAAATGGATTTAGAATATTTAGGTTCCGTATAAATGAAAAAGGTAGAATAAGTGGCCTATAAATGCTAACAAGAATAGATGAGTATTGAAGATTTTCACCAAATACCGCGGCAAGCCCAATCTCATCACACAAACAAAACAAGGCGTTTCTTCGAATTAAATGTATTTTGTACCAGACATTCTCACGGGTGAGAAAATGCTAATTGTAAAACGGAGGAAAAAATCTTGCTCCCCCCATGAGTAAAAAGTTCCACTTTTTTACTTATTTATTTTATATTGAATAAAGGAATCATAAATTTTGCGATTTAAATATTTAATAGACAATACCCAGGGGTCGTACGCTTCAGGTAATTTTTCAGGGCAAATATAAGTATTTCTTTAATAGGAAAATAAATCTAGGATAAACACGCGAAATTTCGCCTTGTTTAAGAAGAGATTTTCTATAAGAAAATTCTGGTACCGAAGAATTTCCTGGTCATGAAATTTCAGGACACGTGCAACCCCTGATATTATCTAATCCTAAACAGTTGCGCCAGAGTAAAAGTAAATTCTAAAGAGTGCAAACACCTTGAAATTTCAGAGCTGTCACTAGCTACTATATTTATATATTTTTGCCTACCATTATTTCTAAACAAAATTAATCTTCCTCGAGCATTGGTAAAAATCTACTCAGAAGATTATTGTTTTCAAATTATTGAAGGCAAAATATTAAAAATATAGTCGCAAGCAACAGCCAGCCCAGCGTTTGGATGGTTTCATTTGTGCCAATATGAACGAGATATTACGGATAAATACTTTGCAGATTTGAAGCCAATAATACCAGAATTTTTTCGACACTGGGAATTCTTTTGCAAATATTTCTACAATATGGGCAATTCTTTGTGAATATTTTTAACAAAAAGTAAATATGTCTGCGACATTAAGATTTCTTTATTAATATTTCCTAAATAAATCGCCTATTTAACCCTTTCAGCGGCAAGATACTTCTATTCGTAAAATGCTGAAATGAGTAACTGACACCAGAATTTATAAACAATTTTTTTTTTCAAAATAGGCAAAAGCTTTTGTTCACGTTCTTAATGAAATGTCAATTTTCATACCAATATTCTGGTGCCACTGTGGCATTTAGGGATTAAAATTAAGTGGTCTAAAAATGAACCACCGCCTTTGAAAGGGTTAATGACGTCGTCAATGCATTGATAATATTTAACCCCTTGAGGGGCGCCGTTTGCAGTCTGCAAACGGTTAATTTTTACGCCCAAAATTCCAAATGGCACCAGTAATTTGTTAGTACAAGTTCGATCTCATAGTAAGCGTGAAAAAAAGCTTTTGATTATTTGCAAATAAATTTGTTCGAATATTGCGGTGTGAATTAATTATTTGAACATATTCGGAGCTGAAAATTCTTGCCCCTGAAAGGGTTAAAATAGGAGTAAAACGAATATTGGCGTTATATTTGTACAATATTGTTTTGCTGTGGCGAAACTTCTAATTTAAGCTTTTTAAATGTCATAAATTTTAAAAATATATTAAAAACATGCATTTATGCATCCCTCTATTTAAATATATCTCTGGATTTAAAATCAAAATCTGAACAATTTCATTAAGGCTTAAAACGGTCTGGATTCAAAAAATTATGTAAACACTTCTGGGGACCCAATTTTACATCTGCGTTTCATGACCACATCTATACAACATTTTTCGCATAATTTAAAATGGCAAATAACCTTTTTTATGTTATTTCTTACATTTCTATGGCAAACACTGTAGTTACGTAGCATGAAGTTTATTGTTAGGAAATTTTCTTTATTGAAAGATGAACAGTGGAATGTAATTGATCGTCTTTGCGAAAAACATGCAACCTTAATGTAAATCATATGATGGTCTGAACTTGCTGCACTGGTACAGCAAATTATTTGATTGAAAATGCAAATCATTTGATTGAAAGTCAGCGTGGTACAGATACTTTTTAAAAGATATTCGTGTGTAATAAGGATTACTTAGTTCAGAGCGATCAAAAATAAAGAGATATACATGCTACAGCAGCTAAGGCCAACCAATTTCCAGAAGGCCAGTAACCACAATTTTCCATGAACAGTTTTCTTGTCTTTTTTAAATCTCAGAATATCTTTCATTAAATATGTCATTTTTGTTTCAAAACAGGGGAGGCAATTGGTCTTATGACACTGGGGTTGGCTGTCAATGTGCTAGAGAAATTGTTATGACATGAACAACTGGTTTCCACCTCCCAAGCTAACTTTTGTATACATGTTTCAAATGTTACAGTAAATAATACAATATAATAAAAAAAATATATACGCAGTAATGTACTGCACGTTACATAAGACTACGGCAATTTTATAATACCATATTTTCCGGCGTATAATCCGCGGATCAAACAATTCTGTTCGGACCCAGAAATTGTATTTACTAATTTAAGCCAAATAGTTACCGCGATCTAAAAAATTACATTTTTTTTTAATTCTGGGTCGAAAAATGATTGTTTGATCCGCGGATTAAACGCCGGAAATTACGGTAATTAAATAAAAGTTTAACTAAAATCCGCAAGTATAACTTTACTGGTGAAAGTCTGAAAGTTTTGCGCTTTTCCTAGTCTCGTATTTTTATAGCATTCGAGCCACTAATTTAAATCACTGATTTGGAATAGCGAAAGGCATTAAAAGCTTTATCACTGGAATCACTATATGCATCCATGAGTGTTTTTTGTACATTAAACTCAAGACCAAGGCTGTCAATTTGTTCTCCATTTTTAATCAGCAATTTTGATTTCGTAGCAATAATTGGGAATAACAATTTTTGCTTTATTTAATGACAGACATTTTGTGATTCATAAATGATAAGTTCTTCTTTCGATATTTATGACTAAAAATGAAAGCCAAACTATAACCCTGAACAAAACGTAAAGAAAAACAGAAAAGGAAATAAATAAATAACAATTTGGAAATTGCTCGTCAAGCGTGGCAAATGTGTATTATAGTTATTAAAATTTTTTGCACCGTATATTGTACTGAATGTATATTTGAGTGCACTTCATAAGTGAATATAAATTTCATTCTGTTCGAAAGGCTGTAACATCACTAAAATGCATTCTATATATTTTTTTTTCGGATTGGCCTTAATGAAACGGAAAACTTTTAACTGTCCCTGTAATTAAACTATATATCCGATTTTCATAAAATTTGAGATGTATCGACAAAATCTTGCAACATATATATATTTAAAATTTCAGACTATTCGGTTTGGTAGTTTTTGCTCTGTTATATACGGTCGGACGGATTGACGGACAGACGGATGGACTGAACTACGACTATAGGTGCTATGTATTTATATAATTACGAAAACACCTAAAAATCAGTATATTCATCGGCCTCCCAGTACAGTAATCTCAAAACGCTACATCATTTTCATTTTATCGCTGTGGCGACGATGAATGTCACTGTTCGAGAACCAAATCAAATTTCTCATTAATTACTTGTTCTAAAACCTAATTTTTACACCAAGTGGCGAGTAGAAGAACAGGAGTTCTAATGTATTAAATTAATAAATCGGGATACTATTAAATAACAAACGTGTTACACATGTTACTAAAACCGATACTTTAAATTTTTAATGCTCTATTTTTTATTCAATCATGAAATTACTTTGGGCCAATTTTATTGATATATTTATTTTTCGCCTAAAATATTTTAATCTAAATTACATTGTTATTTTTTGCATTTATAAAATACAGAATTATTTTGCATTACATTTTTTAATGTCTTGAATATTTTTTTTTATCTGAAAGTCGTTTTCCTCCACAAATTCTGAAAGGTGACCTTTGCTCTATTTAACCACAAAGTTAGCGTTTATTGCAGGTCTAGCTACTCTCCCATAAGACGAATCAACTTTGTGAGAGCGAGCATTTCTGTACAGCGTCCTCAGTTTGTGCTTATTTTCTTATTAAAAATTACTCCTTAAATAAGGCGAAATTTCTTGCGTTTGAACTACATTTATTTAAAAAAAAAAAAAAAAATACTGGCATTTTACCTGGAAAATAACGATACTCGTACGAACCCAGTAAAAATAGATCTCGCATTCCACAGGTATCTACTTTGTGATTGTGAATATAATTTCCAGCGAACTATTTTGAAAAAGGAAGTTTCATCGACATCGAAGCAGTGAGTGTTTGTGTCATCCATCTTACCCAGGGTTGCTAGCTTGGTCTCCTCTTTTACTTACAAGGAAAGTCTCCATACAGGACATACTCAGAATATGTTGAAAGAAATGCTAGTGAAACTACTCATGTATGTAATAAGGGATCAGTCAAATTTAACGGCGGAATTTCAGTAGAAAGTCTGTAAAAAAATAAAATACTTTCGAATATTTGGCGCGAAAATACGAAAGTGACACGCGATTTGGCGAGCAGGATTTTTCCTAGTCAAAAGCAAACTATTTTAATGCATCTGAAAATTTATTAATTGTTTTTTAGAATGCACGGTTTTTAATTAATTCAAACTTAATCAATTAAAGAGGTTATTACATTTTTTATATTACATATGTATGTTGCTTATTGCTGTAGTTATTTAATTTCACTGTAAAAATATTTTCTATGCTTTGCAAGTTGAAAATATCTATTTTAAGTTATAGTCAGCTGACATTTGATTTAACATTTCCATATCGAAGACGAAGTCGTTTCCATAGCAACAAAATCAAGTCGACAATGTTCTATCTGCCTTATTTTTGAGCTTGAAATAATTTAAATCAATTTAAATTTTGTTTTAAATCGTAAAATATGGTATTTAAATTTTATTATAAATATATATCACAAACAATAGTTAAAACAAACTAAAAATGACAAAACTAAAGTTATTTAAATTAAACTTGTATAAACAAATTCAACATAAAAAGCTTTTCCTACTTAAAACCGTATTTTTTTTTAATCGCCAAATAAAGGAAAATTTCGTTATTTTTTTACGGACGCTGTGTCGGGGTTCCGCCAAAAATCTTTTTATAAATATATATATCCATATGAGAGGAACATTCTGTAATTTTTTCAGATTTTTCTGAGTATGCCCGTCCGAGAAGACCTTCCTTGTTAGAAATTCGGCTCTCTTACCAGAAATTTCACATGGTGTATTTTGTTATTTAATGATAGGCATTTTGTGATTACACAGAATAAAAATTCTTCTTTGGGAATTTCCTGTATGAATACGTATTTTTTCTAATAAAAGAGAGAGCATACTGGCAACCAGGACAGAGTTGCCGGTGGGCTACTTTTTAAAAATTCAGATTTTTTGATTGGCACCACTTTTTTGAAATAGTAAAATTCATCTTATTTAATTACCATATTAATAAGGGTGAAAAGAAGGGTAATTTTACCATTTCAGAAAAGTGGTGCCAATCAAGAAATCTGAATTTAAAAAAAGTAGCCCACTGGCAACCCTGAGCCCGGATCTTACCTTGTGTAAGTTAGTTTTCATTAGTAAACTTGTATTTAATTAAATTAGTTCTGAATTGTAGTTTCATTGAGTCTAAATTTTGTCCTTCATAGTACAGGGTTCGTACGGGTACCATTATTTTCAAGGCCAAATATCGGTATTTTTTATTGGAAAAATAAATCTGGTTTAAACGGACAAAATTTCGCCTTATTTAAGGAGAGATTTTCCATAAGAAACTACTGGTACCGAAGAATTCCTTAGTCTGGAAATTCAGGGACCCGTACGAACCCTGTAGTAGCTCCACCGCCAGAGCGGTATATTTCTATTTTCATTAGACATGTTCATTTAAACTTTAAATTTTTGAGTCATGGCTGATTTACTACGTGGCGTAGCAAAAGGGTACGTCACATGTTCACTGACATTATGTAAGGTAAATATTTCTATTTTAAAATGGTGGCATCATGGTGTTCCACAGGCCACACTTTTTGTAAAATGGTGGCATCTTGGTGTCGTACGGGCGACACTTTAAAGACATGTACTTTAATGTAACTAATACTAACATAATTCTAACCTATCTCTTTCGCAATATTAATCTGCACAATTGTGAAACATAATTTATCTTTAACTCTGTATTTAAAGAATAAATACAACCTTAATTCTTTTTTAATATATATCAGTGGTCGAAAATTGGCGCAGAGGTGGAGCCTATTCACACCACTGAATTTTAATAGAATTTTTCGGCTTATCTAATGACAGAATTTTCAAGTTTTTATTAAGGTGAAGAATACAATAAACAATTAGTGATGTTAATAGGCTCCTCCTCTGCGCCAATTTTTCACCACTGATATATATACAGGGTGTTCCGTTAAAGGGGTCCAATATTAATAGGGGTAATAAAGGAGATCACATGGAGCATAAATCAGTATATAAAGCCTGGTCGGATCTCAATAGTTTTCAAGTTACAGCAAATAGAATGAAAATTCGGAAAATTGTAAAAGAACCCTCATTGCTAAACTATAGATAACGCTACATAAAAACGAAGCACATATTTAGAAAGAGCAGAAAAAAACCTACAAAATGACATCCATTGTATTAAAATAGCAATATTTATTGACGAGTTACAAGCCCTGAAACAGTGAAAAAAGTACGAAATCCAATATACATCAAAATAGTTAATCGTTAATTCCAAAAAGACAACTCTAGCTACAACAAGGAAAATGTAGTAAAATTTGGTCCATTCCGAAAACTTTCGAAAAAGCTTACAATGAACCATATCGGTTTAATTGTGTGAGAGAAATTAATCAGTTTCTTAGTTACAACTCCGCTTTCTTTGACACTAGCAAAGGTTAAACTCCGCCCATCACGATTGGAAACACCGCCTTTTTAATTACTCTCAACTATACATTTTCGATCATGCTTCTTTTGAGATGCAACATTTTTAATTATTCAAGAGTTGAATGAACCAAAATAACTTTACAATAATAGTCTACATTTTAAAGTGGTCTTTTATTGATATAAAGCTTAAGTTAAATTCTTTAAAATTAAACTGTTGGTGAAAATTCGGAAATAATTAAAAATATTGCGATTTGTAACTATGCAAGAAGTTTCAGTACATGTTTTACATGGACAATTATTGTATGTATATGTGCATCATAATTTATGATAGGAAATAATAATAACAAATAGCATAATAATTTTATTAATTATAAATTTAAAAAAGACACTAAATTTTAAATTAATTCATACAAACTTTGTAATTTACAATTTGAGTACACCACAGTCTGTGACTTACAAAATACTGTGCCAAAAAGTGTTGAAAATAAAAGAAAAATGACAAATAAAGAATTACATTCCACGTACTTTATGACATATGTGAAGCATAGTCTTCTGGCCTGCGCTGCACAGTTCAATGTCGGAAGGCAGACGAACGGACATTATTATAATAGGTGTTCGAAGTTGCGCCCATTAACAGAATCGCACAGCCGACAGCGACGTCGTAAAGATTGGCGAACACGCCGAAAAACTCCGACGGAGTTGGGAATGTCACCTGCAGCGACAACGATTCGCGCTAGTAAATCCTCCGGTGTATCCACAGGCGTTTCATATACCAGCGATTTAAGGTGTCCCCAAACAAAAAAGTCTAACGGATTGAGGTCTGGAGAGCGTGCAGGCCAAGCAACAGGTCCACTGCGTCCAATCCATTTCCCAGCATATGTTGAATTGAGGTGATTGCGAACACCTATGAAAAAATGTGCCGGTGCGCCATCGTGCATAAACCACATATTGTGGCGCAATGTTGCTGGCACATTTTGCAGTAACTGCGGTAAGATATCCTGTAGGAAAACCAAGTACGTACTGCCATTGAGTACATCTGGGAGTAAATATGGTCGTATGAGATAATCGCCGAGGACACCTGCCCATATGTTCACACTGAACTTTTGTTGTGCGTTCGACGGGAAAACAGTGTGCGGATTTGTATATGACCATGTGTGCATATTGTGCGTGTTTACCACGCCCTCTCTCGTAAATGTTGCTTCATCAGTAAATAAAATATTTTCCAGAAATTGTGGATTATTTTCTGTTACATTAAGCAACCAGCGTACGAATTCTGTCCGCTGAGCACAATCTGTTATTGATAACAGTTGTACCCGCTGCACATGAAAGGGGTGCATGTTTTCTGCACGCAGAACACGCCCACTTTGGTGAGAAACACCGACTTCAGACGCAGCAGCTCGTGTACTCGTGGAGGGGTTATCTTTAAAAATATTCAGTACATCTTCTTCCATTGCAGGTGTTCGTACATGTCGAGGTTTCCCTGCATCAATGCTTGCTGTATTAAACGATCCAGTCTCCCGTAATCGTCTATCGATTTTTATGAAGAGTTTCGAACTTGGGCAACGTCTCCTTGGAAATTCCTCACGGTACATGCGCTGTGCTAGACATGCATTTCCATGAGCTTGCCCGTACATCAGATGCATGTCCGCATATTCTTCGTTAGAGTATTCCGGCATAATTATTATACATCAACTTACTACAATCCCACTTACAACAGCCTCCCTTTAACATAACGCCCACTGATGACTGCTGTTTTATTACACTTTTCTTCCTATACACATAGAAAATTTGCATAAAAAGTACTTCTTCTTCATCATCCTGAAAGTTCATGGAGAAAACGCAGCAGTCACGGAGTTTGCTTTAAGACAAGGCGAGAGCTGCACAATATGTCATTCACTTGACCAGACTGAATAATGAAAGGGTATTGATAGAGGTTGATCAGAAATGTATAATTGAAAGATATTAAAACGGGGTGTTTACAATCGTCATGGGCGGAGTTTCGCCCTTTCCGAGCGTGCAACAGTACAGAGTTGTAACTAGGGAGCTGCTTGATTTCTCCCATACAATTAAACTGATATGGTTTATTGTCAGCTTCTTCGAAAGCTTTCGGAATGGACTAAATTTTATAACATTTTCCTTGATGTAGGTAGAGTTGCATTTTTGGAATTGACGATTAACTATTTTGCTAAATATTTGATTTTGTATTTTTTCACTGTTTCAGAGCTTGTAATTCGCCATTAATTCTCAATATTCTAAAACAACTTATGTCATTTCGTAGGATTTTTTCTGCTCTTTCTAAATATGTGCTTTGTTTTTATGTAGCATTATCGATAGTTTAGCAATGAGGTTTTTTTTACAAATTTCCGATTTTTCATTCTATTTGCTGTAACTTGAAAATTATTGAGATCCGGCCAGGCATTATATACTGATTTATGCTCCGTGTGATCTCCTCTATTACCCCTATTAATATTGGACCCCTTTAACGGAACACCCTGTATATATTTATATATGTGTATGTGTGTGTGAGAGAGTGCGTGCATGTTAAATTAATAATCTGTTATAAATCCGTTTGAACTGTATGCTGTTTTTAATTACCGTATTCAATACAGTGAGAAGTTGAAATCTCAGATTTATTCTTCTAACAACAGAAAGACAAATTATAATTTTGTTACAGACAAAGATAAAAAAATTCAATGATTATTTTAGGATAACGAGTTTCTCCGTTATTACTTCTCTACTTTAAGAGAGTTTTTCTTTAACTTTTCTTTAACTTTCATCCTATTCGCTTATATTCTATTCAGAAATTAATCCTGTCATGTAATCTGCGTTAGAGCATATTTGATACGAAAATGAGGAGAGGCGGCGCTTCTCCTTATTTTGAGTGCTCATTAAGTATGTATTTATTTATTAGAATAATTATTTAATCGGACATTTAGAAATAAGATATCTGAAAATCGTATTACCTCTTCATTATTTTCTTCTTACTTTTGAAGAAATACAGGTTTCAGAGTGGTATTTATTTTGATATTTTATGGCCTTATAATATTGATGATATTTTCTTTTCACATCCTTTTTCCCTTAATCTTTTGATTACGTTGCAAGAGCGGTGGCGATTATTTTACATTCGATCGTATTAACATTTTCAAAAAAACTTTTTTCTCGTATATTTCTCTTGAAAATATCGTAGTATAAGTGTATGACAGATATTATACATAGAAAAATGGTACGAATAGAATTATATATTAAAAAAAAATTACAGGGACGTACTATTTGTCCTGCTCATGAGATCAAAGAGTTAACTTTTTGCGTCAGAATTAATTATGCTCCAGAGATGATGTATTCACTCCAGAATTTTCAAAACAAGAAAACGCAATTTTACTAATTTTTTCACAAAATTCATAAAAGTAAAATTTTGCTTGCGTTGCGCACGATAAGTGTAAGCTACTTTTTTTAAAGATTCAGGTTGTTTTATTGCCACCACTTTTTTTAAGTAGAAATATTCACCTTATGTAATGGCAGATAAAATAATTCGAGAATAAAGCTAATTACATTATTTATAAAACGTTTTGGGAATGAAATATCAAAATAAAAAGAGTAGCCTACACTGCGCGTGACAGTCACGGGCGCAAGAATTAAGAGGCTAACCATTTAGCAGGCGGTGTACACAAAAAAGGACTCCTAATTTTAATTCCGGAACTGACCAGAGGCACCAAGAATATTTAATTAAAATTTTCCTTTTGTAAAGTACGGGAAAATAAGCAATTTTTTTTTTATTTTCTAATAAATTCGTTTGTAAATACTGGTGTCAGTCCACCATTTTATCATTTTACAAACAGACTTACTCCGCGCCGGAAATGATTAAAGCGTTGCCGTCGAAATACTCAAGGCCAGAGGACACGAGCTGTGACGTCATCGCTAATCGACCGACCTCTCACTATTGTTGGAATTCACACCGGAAAATTTTGAATAGCAATTTTCTTTTCTTTTATTTGCGGAATATCTATCATCATACAAAACAATGCTAACTATTTAAAGTTACTGGTGAGAATTCGGAATCCCGAATTAAAAATTCAGCCAGATGCGGAATTCAACAGTGTTGCACGCATCTGACTGATTTTTTATTGGGGGATTCCAAATTCTTACCAGTAAGTTTAAACAGTTATTATTGTTTTATTAGATAATAGATGTTTCACAAAAAATGTAAAAGAAAATTTCTATTCAAAATTTTCCGGTGTGAATTCCAACACTAATGAGAAGTCGGTCGATTAGTGATGACGTCACAACTCGTGTCCTCAGGCATTGAGTATTTCTGTGACAACGGTTAAAGTAATATTCAACCAATCTCCAAAAATTTTAAAGAGTATATCCAGGATTGCGTATTTTTCGGAAATACTTTAATTAAATGTTTTGATCAAGGTCTTGCTCCTCCTTCCAAAGTAGAAGCACGTCTCCTTTGCGCTTATGATGAAAAATTAAGTTCCTTTGAAAAGCCTAGCGCAATTATATATTTTTATGGTGTTTTAAGAAGTTCTTTTGGTTCTTAACACGTTCACGCCGACGCGGTGGGTCACACTCCACTGTCACAGAGTTGTCAAGTCTCCGGCTTTTTGAACACCACTATTATTTTAGAAAAAATGTTGTTCCTTTAAATTGCCCAATTGTTCTAATTAAATAAAACAATATTTTCTGTATTAAAATAACGGTATCCAAAAAGCCGGAGACTTTGCAGCTCTGAGACAGTCGAGTGTGACCCACCGAAACGGCGTGAACGTGTTAATGAATAAGTTTTTCAAAGTGTGAATACAATAGCGCAATATAGTCACAAAGTTGTCAGTGACCAAATCGAGCGTTTCTCTTTTGATGATTGAAAATTTTTCAGTTATGGAACATTTGAGGCTAATAATGTCTGTCGGTTTCTTCTCGTAAACAAAATGTCTCGCATGACCCCAAAGATAGAAATCACATGGATTCATATCTGGTGAATAAAGTGGCCAATGCAATGCACAGATTTGTGTATTCATTCGCCATAACACGTGTTTGAAACACACCGTTGATGGTGTCGAAAACACTGCCTGTTCTATGCGGAGGGGCACCGTCCTGCATGAACCAAAATTCATCGGCGTTCATACCCAGATTACGAATTTGGGGGGGGGGGGGGACGACAGTTCCAGCGTTACCTCAAACCCATCGAATTTTCATATCAGATATTTTACCATTGCAAGACCTTTTCAAAATTGAGTGGAACTGACACTAAACAAATCTTCTTTATGCCCTCTGTCACTGTACGCATTCGCGCAGCCATCTAGTGATTCTCTGAGCAGTTATTTCGTTTAACCCTTTCCCGTACAGCGGGACCATTTAATTTTAATTCTAAACTTAAAAAACGGCACCAAGAATATATGAATAAAAATTTGCTTTAGTAATGAATGTTTAAAACAAAAGATTTTTAATTTCTAAAAAGTTCGTCTGTAAATTCTGGTGTCAGTCAATCATTTCATCATTTTACGAAGAGAATTTTCCTCTGTCGGAAAGGGATGTATGTATGTTACCACCTATTTGCCACTTAACTGTTAACCATTTACCAGTTCCCTTTTTTATCTTAAAACTGTAAACTAAAAATAGGGACATAACACCATTTTTTCAGACCATAATATTTGCCTTATATAATCGAAAAATATATGTCAGTTAAGTAAATCAAAAATGAAAATTTGCGGGTTAAATTGAAGATTACGGTACGGGCAAAATTGGTAAGTGGTTAAAAATCACCCTGTAAAATAGGGAAGCAAATCATTTTTGACTGAAAGACGTTTATCACCACAAATTTCGAAATGTAATCTTCGCTTTATTTATTAGTTTCTTTCAATAAATAAGGCAAATTATTCTATTTTAAAAGAGTGCCCAGCGTATTACGGCTGTAATTTAAAAAGGGTTTCTCTTTAATTTTTCTTAAATTTTTATTCAATTAACTTAGATTTTATTGAGAATTAAATCAAGTGTTATGTAATATGCATCCATGCATATTTGGTTCAAAAGTAAGTTAAAGCAATTCTCGTCTTTTCTTTTTAATGCTCATTTCGAATGTTGTTGTTTTTTGAAATATGTTTATTTATGCATTTAGACATAAGACTTGTGAAAATGTGACTCTTTTATTAATTTCATCTTGCGTTAATGAAGACGAATAGTTATCCGATATGAATTTATTTTAATGTATTCTGCCGTTGTTATAACATTGTTGATATTTTCTTTCTGAGCCGTTATGTATTTAGAAAAGTTACAAATTGAATATTTAACTGCAGGTATTTTAATAAAATATTTTGTTACTAGATTTTATGCAGAATTTTTTACTTTATGAAGTTTTGAAAAATCAATTCTTAAGTTACAGAGCCTATATATTGCTGGAATATATTTTGATATTCAAGGATGGAGTAGCACAGTTGAAGTTTATTCCAACAGAGCGAAAAATGTCCAAACCAGGAATCGAACCTGGATACTTGGCGTACCGTGCCAGTGCCTTACCTGTTAGGCTATCCGGGTATAGCTCGTAGGAATGAAACTAGCGCTGCAGTTCGCAGACAAGTCCAACAAATAAGAGTGAATTATGTCATCCAGGTAACGCCCGGATAGCCTAACAGGTAAACCATTGGCACGTCACGCCAAGTATACAGGTTTGATTCCTGGTCTGGACATTTTTCGCTCTGTTGGAATAAATTTCAACTATGCTACTCCAGCCTTGAATATGATTTAATCCAGTTGGAAAAAATATTCGTACCCATCATTATATCTTTTGATATTTCAATATTACGATTTCCGAATAGAATACGTAGTATTTAACACATTCGCTGCCACTAAAAATGATATTTCCATCCTCAGAAGCTGGATTACGAAACAGTGTTTTAATGGTTAGAATGTTCTTTATATTTTACTAATAAAACCAGAAAAACGAAATAAAAAACACATTATTCTCATGTTTAGTGCAGTTCATGCTTCGCTAACGTGCCTAAACAATCTCTCCATTCAATATACAAAGCCACACTAAAAACAGAGCATATAACTTATCATACACTGTTAAAAATTTGCAGCATTCTGGCAAGTCATTTGACCGTTTTTTCCGAAAACGGTTACACAACCGTAATTTAACACTATTCTGACCATATTATTGGCCATTTTATGGTCAGGATATAGTCAAATTATGATTATGAAACCGTTTTTTCAAAAAACGGTCGAATGACCTGCCAGAATGCTGCAAAATTTTTAACAGTGTAGTCGATCGACGCTCCAGACCGTCGCCGGCATACGAAGAGGTACTGGCCGGAACGCGCCAGCGCTTCGGTGGCAGTTGACGCAGTATTGCCAGTGGGCTACTTGTTTTAAATTCAGATTTCTTCTTTGACACCCCTTTTTTGAAATCATAAAATTCGACCTATTTAACCCTCTGTCTACCAGAAGGGTCCAATGGACCCGACATGTATATTCAAAATATCTATTCAAACCAGAAAATTTCTTCAAAACAAACTAAATGTATAAATCAGACAATAATAAGTTAAATAAACAAATTAAATAGTTTTAAGTAAAAATTCTGGTGTAGAATGTTTTTATAAAACTTGAGTAAAATTTCCGGTAGTTCTAGGGTTAATAACATATTAATTAAGGCGAAAACAAACTGAATTTCAACATTTCAAAAAAGTGGTGCAAATGACGAAATCTCGATTTTAAAAAAGTAACCCATTAGCAACACTGAGCGAACGTGTTAACCCTTTCAAGGGCGGTGGCTAGACGGTGTAGCCACCTAAGTTTAATTCCAAAACTGACAAATGGCAACAAGAATATTTTAATAAAATTTTGCTTTTGTAATGAAAGTGCAAATTAGCGAGTTTTTATTTTCTAAGAAATTCGTTTGAATATTCTGGTGTCACCCAATTATTTCATAAGTTTACGAACAGAATTCTTCTGCCCCTGAAAGGGTTAACACCAGAACCCCGGCATAGTGATATAACCTTTCGCAAAGTGATATGAGAAATTCGAAAGGTTTGTATATTTGATGTTATGAGAATAAATGGATAACGCACATAATATACTATCTCGAGCTATTTGAAGGTAAAGATAATGGGCACTCCTCTAGTTAATGTAGCTTCATAGGACACTTTAGCAGACTTTGCTAACATTTTCAAGCCCAAGGTTAGCTGATCGGCCTACGTTTATATTCAGAAATTCCAAATTCTTACCGGAAATTTCAAATGAGGCGTCTTTACTTTAAGTAATCACGAAATCTCTGCTATTAAATAAAGATCAAATTATGCTTTGGGATTTCTCGGTGTGAATTTGGAATTTCTAATTAAAATAAGACGCCTAACTGGCAATTGTTTTCCACCCTAGAATTCGGTTTGTTGCAACATAAAAAAATTGTCAGTGATGGAACAGTGGCGCAGCAGTTGGTCTGTTGTCACCACTAAATTTTAATAGTATTCTTCGGCTTGGAAAAAATCTCAGAAAATCCGCCCTGAAATTAGACGAAGATCACTAATAAAATTTTGCGGTTTCAATTGATTCTCCGGTGCTACACTGTTCCATCTCTGAATTGCCTATAGACAGTAATTTTTCTCAAACTCGGCTGAAAGGCAAAATGGGTTTGATCATTACCGTCTCAATACTCAAGGTCTCCGGACTGATTTCGTGACGTACCAAATGAAGATTAACACCTTGAAGGGCAAGCAATTGCGTTTGTGTAATGCTTAATTCTCACCGGAAATTTAGAAAATTTGTATTTCAAAATAAGGAAAAGCAATTTTACGACTATTCTCCACTAAAGACAGAAAACTAAAATTTCCTAAAAATTTTCTGGTGTAAATCCTGATTAATCGTAGGTGGGATAAAATATATCCCACCGCCTCTCAAGGGGTTAAGGGGCGACGGTATATATTATATACCACCTACGATTAATCAGGATTTGCACCAGAAAAATTTTAGGAACTTTTAGTTTTCTGACTTTAGTGGAGAAAAGTCGTAAAATTGCTTTTCCTTATTTTGAAATAAAAAATTTCTAAATTTCCGGTGGGAATTAAGCATTTCACAAACGCAATTGCTTGCCCTTCAAGGGGTTAATCTTCATTTGGTACGTCACGAAATCAGTCCGGGGGCCTTGAGTATTGAGACGGTAATGGTTTGATCCACTTACATAATGTGTAATCCAAATTCCACATAAGACACAATTTGGTGTTCATTTTACAGGGCTGCCACTGAAGTATTTTTTATTTATTTATTTATTTTATTTTATTTTTTTACTGCAGTGGCAGCGCGCCAAAGTAATATTAGAAATATTTAATTGAAAAAAAAAAAATAATAATGTATAATGCTTAATGATAAAAAATTATAAACTGCATTTCATATTTAAGCAAGCTTTCATATAATATAGATATGAGAACATTTTCAGATATTTTTTAGTCAACAATAAGAATAACAGTATTCAAAAATCCTATCGTGAAAACAGATAGAAATCATATTTCTTTCAACACTTATAAATATGAAGATTTTACACACATTATAGAATACAGAGAAAGAAAAGCTAAATCGAGAATTTACAACAATTCAACCAGGGGTTGTAGAGCTACCAGTAAAACTATAATCTTCGTTTTTTTTCGATTAGAGATCAGGGTTGTAAGTTTGTCTTCCATTTTTATTCGAAAATTTCATATTCATACCGAAAATTCCAAAAGAAATATTTTGACTTTAACCCTTTCAGGAGCAAAGCACTTATGTTGTTAAAATGACTGATTCACACCAGGATTTAGAAACAAATTTATTTGAAAATAAGTAAAAGCTTTTCTTGATGTACAATAGAAATGCAAAATCTTATTTTAAAAATTCTGGTGCCAATGCAGCATTTCGGAATTAAAATTAAGTGGGATATATAATATCCCACTGCCTCTCAAGGGGTTAATAAGTTTTGTTTTCAAATGGGCATTTTCTATACATGCAGAAAAATAGTAGATAGAACAATATACCTTTATTTTATTGAACAAATTGCCCTATTGTAACACAAAACGAAATCCTGTTTAGAAATTACGTTTGATACAAAGAAAGTCTACCAATTCAACACGATTCCTCTGTCGATATTACGGGGAAAATTGTTGCAGACAGAGAAAGTCTGTGTGGAATAACAGGTTACCTCCTGGGGTGTAAAAATCTAGGCGCAAGCGGGCAGTCTCTCAAAACTAAATTTTATCCGTAATTTTTCGTCTAAATTTTTTGTAAGAATGCTAATAAAATTTAAGCGAAGAAAACTAATAAAATTTAGTGGTGAGAGACTGCCTCGCTGGCGCCTAGATTTTTTCACCCCCTCTATCTATACTTCCGAGAAATTTTGTTGCATACAGAGACAGTCTGTGTCAATTTAACAGATTTTCTCTGTATAAATTACAGGGGTTATCTAGTTGTCTGTTTGACAGATTTTTTACGTGAAATCTGCAAGGTTTTTTTTAGAGTGTAGCAATTTATACACGTAAGTGTAAATTATGCTCAAATTTTGTTTTATTTCCGTATAACGCCAGGGCAATTCGCTTTACGGCTTTCATATTTTTATCGAATAACTATACTATTTTTATACCCAAAGGTTATCCGTATTCGCTGTTTTCCACGTCAAAACCTCCTCTTGTATGATTCACTCCAACATAATTTTCTCTTAATCTGTACCGACATTTCATCACCTAGCACATTTGGTCCAACTGCAGACAGCATAGAATGAGTATTTTTTAACATAAATTTTCGCCCCATTTAATCTCATAAATTCTATAATTAAATACGGTGAAAATTACTCTACGAAAAAAAAACTGCTGCAACATGGCCATCGTTCTGTAAATACAATGCCTATAGGCACTGACAGAAAATGGTGCCTGTCGTAGGCGGATTGTTTTCCGTATTTCTATGGGCACTGGAATTTAGATACCGATATATTCTTCCAGATTTCATCACATTTATCTAATTCTAATAGTAAGCTAAGAAATACTTTTAGGATTTACTGGCATTCAAACTCAAGGGACGGTACAAACGATGAAAAAATCCTCTTACGACAGCCCCCATTTTTATGTCTGCGCATAGACCGAGTACTCAGAGGGCGTAGACATGGCCTACGGTGAAAATAGAGTTATGAATAAAGTGGAGGAGACATATAGAGTGCTATTTACGAGTTGCGAGTTAAGTAACTGAGGAGGTTGTCAGAAGATGGCGGCTGCTTTTTCTAAATCGAATCTACAGTTTCTGAATACCGCCGGGGTAAACTTCTCACCAGTAAAATTGAATAGAAAAATTTGCCTTATTTAAGCGTCTTATTCATAAAAGTAAAAGAAATTGAGAAATGCATTCGTCACTCTTTATGAATGGTATTGTTTTCTTATATCAGGGGTTGAAGCGTATAGGACAAATTTGATTGTTCTTGCCAGTATCTTTTATTAATAATCTTCATGATACATATTCCTATTGCACATCTTATAAAAATGTCTCTTGAAGATTACTGGTAAAATATACTGGTGAGAACAATAAAATGTGTTCTATATGCTCCAATCCCTGCCTTATACATACAGGGTGTTTCATAAAAGATGGGCAAAATTTTAAGAGGTGATAGTATTCATCCAAACAAACAACTTTCATCAAAGAAAGCATGGTCGGAAATAAAACGCAAATGTGCTAGAGGACACCAAAAGAGGTGTTGTTGTTATAACTCCAGTTTATTCAGAAAATCGGAATTCGTGCCAGAAATAAAAAATGGCATGTTTTGCATTATTTAATGAGAGAAATTTTGTGATTACATATAGTACAGATTCTTTTTTTTTTAATTTTCCGGTATGAATGAGAAATTTCGAAATAAAAATTAAGACCAAACTGGCAACCCTTTTATACAAGGCAAAAACACAAAAAGAACGATAAAGTTGCGAAAACAAGGAGGGAAACCTCTCTATGTAAAATCGTTGACCCTCTGAGCCATTTTCATTTGTTGATAAAATGCGAATCAGCCTTTTTCCTATTAGTGAAGGGCAGCATCTTTCTGCACGTTCCTACCGCGATTGACAGTTGAACAGTCGGATCAGCGGCTGTTATGTATTTTAATTATCTAGGCGAAATTTTTAATACGCGTTTTCTTCTTCCCCATATCACATTTGCATGCTATTATTGTCGCTCTTCTCCCGATAACTTGCAACAGGAATGGAGCGTTTACGTTTGCATCGACCAAGTTTCCAAATGCCCCAGAACATTTGCGTTTTATTTCCGATTACACATGAAAATGGCTCAGAGGCTCAACGATTGTACGGAGAGCGGTTTCCAACCTTGAGTTTGTCACTTAATCGTTCTTTTTGTGTTTTTGCCTCGTATAACAGGTTTGACTGTTTGGTCTCCATTTTTATCTCGGAATTTAACATTCATAACGGAAAATAATAAAAAAAAAAGAATCTGTACTATATGTAATCACAAAATTTCTGTCATTAAATAAAGAAAAAAATACTATTTTTAATTTCTGGCACGAATTCGGATTTTCTGAATAAAAATGGAGACCAAGCTGATAATCCTGTCGTATAACAACATCACCTTGTAGCCTTGTAGCACATTTGCTTTTTATTTCCGACCATGCATTCTTTGATGAAAGTTGTTTGTTTGGATGTGTACTATCACCTCTTAAAGTTTTGTCCATCTTTTATGAAACACCCTGTATAAAAATTCTGTGTTTAAATGAGGCGACAGATTCGGAAACTGTTGTACTCTCTCCCCGTGTGTCCATACCCCTTGAAGGACGATGGGATTTAGTATATCCACTTAATATTAATTCCCAAATGCCACATTCACATCAGAATTTTGAAATAACATTTTGCATTAATAAAGTACGTGAAGGCAAGCTTTTACTTATTTACGAACACATTTGTTTGAAAATACTCGTGTCAATCAACCATTTCCGCATTTTTGCAATACAACTACTTTGCACCTCAAAGTGTTAATCTGGTACTGTTGAGTTAAATTTACATAAACTTTTACCATCATGGTTGTTTTCATCAAAAAGTGACAACACATAAATAAAAAAGTATCTAAAATTTTCTTTCCAATTTTTCCTCATTGCAAAATATTTTGTTTACAGTGCATCACTTTCAGTGAAAAATATTTCAATGTCCATGTCGGAGTTTCCTCTTAGTCCGCACAACTTTGAAGAAATTCCGTGCTATTTATATGCTGCCACCACCGATATGATTACGTGATATCGGTCACGCACTGAGAGGCTTATTTAAATGAAAACCAACGCTTTCAATTAACTAAATTAACAGTTTATTTACACACTATTTACACAACACAAAACACTATTTACACTTAAAACTCGGATGTAGGTGATCCGGTTCAACATTAAATTAAATACAGTAAATGCTGGCTGTGTACTGTTAAAACTACGTTATATCACTCTCACTCTATACACGTTAAATTAGCGTTACCGGAGATTACCCTTAATCTCCCAACACATGGGCTCTGAACTCTGCGAGCTTCACTCAACCCTACGTTCTATCTAAGAGGATCTACACAGGAACTAACCTTGCGCTTTGCGCTCCAGCCTTCAACTGCCCTCTCCCAGCCAAAGCGACTGCTTCTAGCAACCACTTGCTTTTTCTGAACTCCTCCTCTTTCCCCAACATAAAACCGGGTTTTCCACTCTGACCCCAATGTCAGCTCTTTCCCTCTCAAGTGAAATCCTTGTCTCCTTATCTCAGGCAGGCACCTGAATAGCAGGGCAAACCTCTTTCTATTATAACTACTTCCCTTCACCCACTCTGTCTAACTTACCAGCCCGGATTAAGTTTTAGATAAGAAAAAAATGTTACTTTGAAATTTTCAGTACACCGACCAAGCGACATGAATACAATATACAAGTAAAAAGAATAATATATAACCTCAGTTCCAATAGCAGATGTTTCTGAGAACCTGACAGTCCATATTAAAGAGAGATTCAAATTTCGTTACAACTGGTTGAATTTTATTAAATATCTGGCGCGTAAAGAAATTAGATGGAAAAATACTTTATACAGATTTATAACGTATAAGGTATCCAGACGTTCTATAATTTTTATGCATATTTTATAAGCTAAACTTAAATTTAGCAATGTTTTGTCTAAAATATAAAAAAATGATTTCTTTAAATAAATGTAAAAGTTTTGATTTTTGTAATCCCTTGAAATTTCCAATAAATTAAAAAAGACACAGAATAGAGCCATTAAGCTCAAACAACATTAAAAAAGCCAAAGAGCCCATTAGGAGTGATTGTTGTAGAAAAATAGCAATTTATTTGTCTCTAACCAATGAGGTAGTAAGCAAAGTGATTTTTGAGTTTCAAGGAACTGCTTTAATCTGATAATACTTTTGCTCTGTTATTTTAGCTACAAAATCCGAAATAGCTACTACTTTAATGATAAAGTTTTCTATAAAACCTGTAGAATGGTTATTTCGCTCCATAAATTTAACGGAAGTGTTTAATTTCAAGTTGATATAATTATTAATTTTATTTTTTAAATTTTATACGATTATAGGAAAAATAATATACATAAAAAATCTGGCAAGTCTGGTAGAGATATCCTTATCCTTTTTAGGTGCGTTCGTAATTATATAAATATGTAGCACCTATAGTCGTGGTTCAGTCCGTCCATCTGTCTCTCTGTCTGTCTGTCCGTCAGCACATAACAGAGCAAATACTACCAACAGAATGATCTGAAATTTTAAATATATAATTGTTACAAAATTTTGTCGAGTCATTTCAAATTTCATGAAAATCGGATGTATAGTTTAATTCCAGGGACAGTCAAAGTTTTCCTTTACATTACGGCCAATAGGAAAAAAATATTGCCAGAGCATTTTAAGGATGTTACAGCCTTCCGAATGGTCTGCAATTTTAAATTTGTAATTGCTGCAAAATTTTGTCCAGGCATTTCAAATTTTACGAAAATCGGATATATAGTTTATTACAGGGACACTCAAAAGTTTTCCGTTACATTAAGGCCAATGGGAAATAATTATACAGGCCTGCGAGGAAAAAAATACCAGGGTATTGACGGCTGAACTTTATGTATTTTTTGGTGCTAATTAAAAAACAAATAATAAAAAAAGTCTATCACGTCACATTTTCTTGAAAAATATTGGGTCGATTGGAAAGTCGTGTCGTGTTGGGAAAATCAATTCGTACCGGTAAATTCTTCCAGGTAACTATTAGACATTAGATATCGGAATCAATATCTAATAATTAAATAATAGAATTTTCCGGTACGAATTGATTTTCCCAACACGAAACAACTTTCCGATAGACCCAGTTGTTTTAAACCGTTTAAACCTATAACAAAATAATAGATTACTTAAAAATCAATTTGCCTCACCGAGACTCGATTTTTTTCACATAGATTTACATGGATAAATTCACTGTTGCCAGATAGTACATGCACAATTGTCCGAGAGAATTCCTTTTCAAATAGGATTTTAGCAAAAATATCGATATCGAAGTTACAAACAATTCTGATGTGATGGGGGAAAATGGAGGTCATTTTCGAAATCAGCCACCAAATAACATAAAAATCTAAACAGAAAACTTCTCTTGTATTTTTCAAAAACTGCAATTTCGCAGGCCTGTGTTATTTCAAGTGCATTTTAATGATATTACAGCCTTTCGAACAGAATGAAATTGATATGCACTTATGAAGTGCACTAAAATATACATTCAGTACAATATGCGGTGCGAAAAATTATTATAAAACCAGTTATAGTACGAACGCACCTCATTTACCACGTTTGACGAGCAATTTCCAACTTGTTCATATTATGTTCTCAAAATATGGAAATTGTAATTACAATTTGGATCACCATTTAATGAATAACATATAAAAGAATATTCATTAAATAATAATGTAGTTTGTGGTTAACAGATATTCTGCTGAAATCATACAACTTTTTTTTAACAATAATCTAATATGTTATTTTAAATAGCGTACTTTGACACCAATGTTTCGAATATGAAATATAATGCATTTTTAGGTGCGTTGGCAATTATATAAATATGTAGCCTCTTTAGCCGTCTGCTACGCATATAACAGCGGAAAAACTACTCGACCGGATGGTTTGAAATTTAATGTATATAATCGTTGCAGAATTTTGTTGAGTTATTTCAAATTTTATGAAAATCGAATCAAAACTTAAAAAGATATTAATAAATGTTTCCTTCATTCCATTAAATCCTATCCTACGTAATTAATTCTACGTTATCCCATATAGGTAATGATTCTTAGTTGCCATGTTCATTACGTCCTATGTAAGATTGGGCCATATTATTTCCCTATTACTGAATTTAATACATATAATCGTAATACATTTTGTACTCCTGCATTTTTGGGTAAGAGTGCAACAGCTTTTGCATCAAGATCTGAATATTTCTAAAACTAGTTATTTTACGAGCGTACCTCATTTGCCACGTTTGACGTGCAATTTCCGGCTTGTTTAATTTAACTTTGTAGTGTCAACAGGATATAGTGATGAATAAAAAAGTAAGTCAACAGCAATCCCTGTTGAGAATTCAAAGTAAAAATTGACATAACACGTAAGGGGAACTGGGGCAAATTGATACATGAGGCAAGTTTCAGAACAGCTCCAAAAGATGGCGCTAGTGTACACAACTATCTACAGAACGTCTTGGCGTGATTCAGTAGTTTGATGAAATGAGACGAGTGATTTAGTGGTTTTGTAGGTCAAAAGTAAATTTGTGTTGTACAATTGCAGTGGTATTATACAGCTGTTCCGGTTTTTTAAACAGGAAAGAATACCCTCCCTGGTAAGTAAAGCTTCTCTTTATCAATTCCTCATTCTTTTTTGTTAGGTAAATTATGAAGTGTTGGATATGAGATTCATATTATTCAAAATGGCTGCTTGGGGCACATTGATACAGCTTATGTCGGGGTACATTGATGCGTATCATTTTCCCCATGGTAATTGCAAACAACCTATATCCCTTTTTAGTTGATTTTTTCATTACCTTTTATTATTTTATTTGCCATACCCTGCTTAATCCAAATACTTCTCTTAAAAATTTTCTAATATTAGTTCTTATTGAAGCAAAATACCTCCATTATTCTATACTAGAAAATTTAATAGGATTTTTGGAAACAGTAATTTTTATTTTTTGTTATTGCATGGTTTCCACTATGGTTCGCTCTTACAAAAAAGAAAAACAAAAGACCGAAAGACCGAAAGAGCTGAAAGTAAAGGTTATGACGTATCTAAAGCTATGAAAGCTGCTTTAGAGGGAAACTATCTGGTAAATCTCGAATTTATAAAAAAAGGCTTTTCGACACGAGAAATGTTAAAGAAAAGAAACAAGCTGCAGCACAGCAAAAGAATAGTGACACGAACTGAAAATCGCAAAAATGTTACTGGGGATAGAAGACACCAAATATTTGAAGCGACAGACGTAGAGAAAAAAAAAGTAGAAGAATTATATACATCAGATGAATCTGAAACGTCATTAGTACAGTTGTGTGTTTCTACATCAGATAATTTGAAGCTAAGTGTCCTGCTAGGTGCAGAAGCAGATACTTTGTAAGACGATACAATGGAAGAATTAGATACTTCTGACCAAAATATTATTGATGATGATTTTGTTATAGTGTGGTTTGCAAAAATGGGATGGGTTGTTCACATGGTAGGCCAAGTTAATCCTCTAATGCCCATGGTATCATATATGCTACCAACAGTGATTCGAATTTAGTCGATTTTTTTTAATTCGGATATTCCAAAGAAATTTAAAATAGCAATATTTGTTTTATTTAATAACAGATATTCCGTATTTAAATAAAGCGAAATTTCTTAATTAAATTATCTGCTGTGAATTCAGAATCTCTGAACTACGGAATTTCTAGAACATTTTCTACAGTGGGAATTAAAGGGTTAAAGGAAAAACTGATGATGGTGGCCATCCCGTCCGGTTAATGAATAGTAAACATGATAACTTTTTCATTTTTCCTGAGAAAGAAGATAATGGTGGAGTTGCAGTGCCAGATATGACAAAGTTCCCACAGCCAACAACCGGACAAGGAACATCAGGTTGTTATACATTTAAGTTTGATTTTGATAGCTTTAACATTCCTTACAAATAAATTGCGGATAATTTGAATTTCTTTAAATGAGTATAATATGGTTTGTCTAAATCCTTTTCTATAAAAAATATGCAGTAGCTGTTATTATTTCCTCACATTTCCAAAACGTAATCTACCCCGCTGATAGGGCACATTGATACAAATGATTTTTTTTTCGTCTTTTCTTTAATTAGATGCAGAAATACTACATAAAACAACGATTGTGCCTGTTAATAACACACTACACTTGTTTTGCTGACCTCACATGGAAAAATAACTTGAAATTTCTGTTTTCTGGGCACAAAAAAAAAAAAAAAAAAAAAAAAAAAAATTCTTAGAAAACAAACCGCCTCAATGATCCACATTTCCCCCTACATTATTAAAATTAATTGTTGCTGTATTACATTTTATATTCTACTGCATTTTTAACAGAATGCATCCATTTAATTTAAGTACAGCTTTTCTCTGCTATCGATCATAGACACACTTTTCACCGTCTCAAGCAGGGGTGGCCAACTGTGGAATGCCGCATACCACTAATTTTAGACTCAAGAATCAAGAAATAGCCAATTTCTTGAATCGCCGAGATTCGAAAATTAGATCAGGGATGAGATATACTAGTTTTTTTCAATGGAGTTATGAATAAAAAGGAGAAGACATATGGTGTGCTGTCTACCAGTTCAAGTGAAGTAACTGAGGAGGTTGTCACAAGATGGTGGCTCCTTTTTTAAAAATCAGGTCAACAGTTTCTGAATACCACCGGGGCAAACTTCCCACCAGTAAAATTGAATAGAAAATTTTGTGTTCTTTAAGTGTCTTATTCATGTAAATATTTTCTCACAAATATGGTAGAAACTTCAATTTGTTTTTACTGGTGTCTGTTTGACTGGTAAATCAGTCAGTTTGATTCACCGGCTGTCATAGTAGTGCAGAAACGCAGAGCCTGACTACCGCAAAAGTAAACTTCCACCAGTAAGAATGAATATATGTTTATGCCATTATTTATGACCGAAATTTTGCATTAATAAAGCTTTTAATTACGGAGAAAATTTTTATATAATTTAACTGGTGGAGGTTTCCACCGGAGGTAATCAGCCCTTGCGACCCAGGTCGAAGTTCATGCTGGTATTTGTTTGCTAGACAAGCATTAAATGCTGTATCCCAGCAAGCAAAATAGCATAAACTACGATAGCACATTTGCTGGTTCCACCAGAATGGTTCCAGCAAGTCATGGTGCGTATTGGCCCACTTTACTGCTTGGCCAGCATACATAGTCCAGCTTGTGTTGCTTGAATATGTTGCTGGCCTAGCAGAAATCAAGACCACCACTTGCTTGTAATTTTGCTATTCTAGTGGTAATTCACAAGCAACAGATACTTTTTTTGCTATTCAAGCATTACATTTCTACCATCATTTGCTTTTAATTTTTGCTTTTCTAGCATCACTTGCTTTTAACTTCTGCTATGCTGGAATTACGTTTCTAGCATCACTTGCTTTTAATTTTAGATATTCTAGTGTCACGTTTCTAGAATCACCTGCTTGAATTGGGCATAAAAAGTGAAAAAAAAGATGCTGGTAGCATCATCTTTGGAGAATTTCTGAAGTACTTCATTCTTTAGTAGTGGAAATTTATGTCAGGTTTTTTCCCCTCCTAGGTGGACAGAACTCACTACCTGAGTTTCGGGAACCAAATGCTCAACGTATCTTGCTACTGGGGTCGTGTTTGTAAATGATTTTATGTGCGGGTAATGCGTGATGAAGCTGATTCTGCTGTGTGTTGGTATTTTTATAAGATAGAGGGTTAATTTATCGATGCTGTTATCCTCCAAGTTTCAATTAATAAGGTTAATTTATTATTAGGGTTTTTCTGTGGTTAATGGATAATTAGAATATGGCTTGATTAATATAATTTATTACTAGAATTTTCTTTGCTTAATGTATGATTTGAATATGGTCTGAATTATTTTTTGCAGAGAAATAAACAATTTTGAAGTGTATTTAGAATAGAATTTATAACTTTCAGGTGGGGGTTAAGATTTTAAAACTTTAGTGCTCATTGGAGGAGGGGAGGTATCAATCATACATATTTTCAATTCGATTGTTATGAACATATTTCTTAAAGGAAAAAGTGCTCCTTGAATTTTGAAATATATCTGACTAAATTCTCTTTTTAAAAAGCACAGTTTTTGTTTTGTATAACTAAAATTATTAAGCACGAAGACAATGAACAGCTAAGAATTTTACGTTGGGGACGGGTCCCTTTTTCTTAGATTTTTTTTTAGATTTATGCGTTAAAATTTTATCTAAAACGGGGGTGGGGAGGGGGGGGGTTGGCGCGTTTCTTTTAGATTTATGTGTTAAAATTTTATCTAAAACGAATGGACAAAGGCAGTGTTGAATTTACGTTGTTGTAACACGAAAAGGAAATCTACCGCCCCGGGATTTTGAAATTTAACAAATTAATATTTTCTTCTCTAATTTTAATAAACACATTAAATTTAATCTTTTCGAGAAACTTAAAAGAATTAAGTACTAAGAGAAAGTGCAGTTATGAATTTTCTTCCATTTCGGGAGGGGGGGCTCCTTTTATCTACCATGGAAATTAATTGTTTTTTTTTTAGGTTTATGTGTTAAAAAATTATCTCAGATGTGTTCAAGGGGCAGTGTTTAATTCAGGTGGCACTAACACAGCTCTCCCTCCTCCCAGCTTTTGAAATTTAATAAACAAAATTTTAATTTTTCTCCCATTTTTAAAGATATAGAGAATTTATAATTTTCAAGTAAGTTAAAATAATTTAACAGCAAAAGGAAGATCAGTTTAAAATTTTTGTTGAGGGGGGGGGGGGGAGAGAGTTGCTCTTCTATATCCGCTATGGTAATAAATTTTTAGTTCTGTTTCTTTTTATGTTTAAGTATCAAAATCTAATCTCAAATGGGTGGCTTAAGACAGTCTTGAATTCAGGTGGCGGCCAGCCCCTCCCTACGAATTTTAAATTTTAATGAACAAAATTTTCTTTTTCTCCGTTTTTTAAAGACATACTGCATTTTTTTCGAGTACGTTAAAATATTTAAATTCTAAGAAAAAGAAGAAAAAAAATCGTTTATAGGTGGGGGGAGGGCTTCCTAGAAGACTGTAATAGAAGTTAAATCTCTCGCAGAATTTAACCTCATCCCGAAAGAATTTAATTAAAAAAATAGAAGTGACATTTTACCTCTTGCAAAATTGCAATATGCAGTACAACCTTTATAACGCAAACTCCTGAATATTCCTTAAATTGAAGAGGGCTTAGGTTATCTGTTAAGCCTCCCCCGATTTTGAAATTTAACTAATTTTTTTCTCCGATTTTGAAAAACAAATTGAAATTTAATATTTTCTGTTAGCTTGAAATAAAACAGGAAGTAAGAATTTTTATTAGAGGGACGGGGGTGGATGAGAACTATTTTCTTTCCCCGGATTTGAAAATTTAATTTATAATTGAATTTCCTTTTCTTCTATTTTCAAAAACAAAGTCAAATATATACTTTTCGAGTAACTAAAAAAAAAAAATAAACATTTGATGCTGAAAAGCATTAACAAGCACACAATTGTTTATTGAGCAAGCTACCTCACCATTTCTGGAACAGACTTGTGTAGCAAATTAGCACATCGTACCTCATGCTGTTTTCTACCTAATCTGGCTGCATAGCATATTATGCGGACAAGCGTAAAAAAGCATATAATAGCAAGTTAAGGTACCTACCTCTCAATGATTTGGAAGAAGCTTAAACAGCAAATAAGCATAACATGCTTTTATAT
This sequence comes from Maratus speciosus, assembly GCA_963932465.1. Taxonomy (NCBI): domain Eukaryota; kingdom Metazoa; phylum Arthropoda; class Arachnida; order Araneae; family Salticidae; genus Maratus; species Maratus speciosus. The sequence continues at coordinate 196,606,891 of OZ010796.1, read as the reverse complement.
ACGGTGTGTCCATAATTAAACGACCCTAATTTAAAGTTGTCTACAGGCAAAACTATTGTTCATAAAGTTGTGAAATTTTGTGAAAAACATAATAAAGGGATGGGAATTTGTTTATGCTAAAAAAATGTAAATAAAAGTAGTTCAAAATTTAGCCACCAGAGGGTGTTTTTTAATATATTACACATTTTGCATTACGATAGTTTAGAAATTTTATTTATTAACTTTTAACCGGAAACGTACCGTCTGTGAGACGGTTGCGTCTACATATCTACCCTTTACACAAAAATGAACGCATCCCCAATCTTATCACACAATCTAATCCTTACGCTACTGGTCCTCTGCCTCCCCCACCCATTTGCAACACCTGCGCATTTTTAGTTATTGAAAGAAAAGTTATTTTATTTTCAACGTAGTCTGTGGGTCGGCATGTTTCCGTTTATGTAATATTTTGCTCTGGGGTATTGATATGGAGGAGGCGTCAAAGCGGGTACGCTAAAGTGATAAAAAAGACTGAAGAAAGTGCTTTGAGATTGTTTGATGAAGTAGTAAGTGACATAAGCGATATTGAAAGCATTTCAGATGATGAATATATAAATTCTGAACACGAAAGTGACTCAACATTGTCAAAAATGCATAAAAAATGCAGATATTTAAGACATGCTGCAATATTTACTATTAAATATTTTGTTAATTTTACTGCGTAATATTTTTTTCTAATTCATATCGTACCGAAATATATAAAAATATTAGCATTTATTTAATTATTATGACGAAAATTTTGCATTTTGATCAATAAAGTGTAATTTCAAAATATTTTCTGTCTCCGATATTCAAAACTTGTTTTTATGCGGTCATATTAAAAAAAAAATGGTCCTGTTAATGCATTACTATTAAATATTAAGTGTTTAAGTTCACTATTTGGTAAATTATTAAGAGTTATTTTCCTTTTAAATTTTTATAGCAATTTTTTTAATTTAGCAGTCTCACAGACGGCACGTTTAAAGTTTGTACAGGGGATTTTAATGTTTCCGGTTAAGGGCTAACTTAACTTTACTGTAAAGACAGCATTTCACGACATTTTCCTAGCTTTTCCCTGAAAATACTGCGGTTAACTGTGGTACATGCTATCCTACTATTTCAGATGGTATCTGAAAATGATGAAAGTCATGCAGAACGTGCTTGGTTATAACAAAGTTTGTTAAACTATCGTAAATGTATGCTAAATGTGTAATTAGTTAAAAAACGGCCTTCTAATTTTTTTCTCTCTCAAACATATTCTCATACTTTTACTATGTCCTCCAAAAAATTTCACAACATTCTGAACAATAGTGTCGTCTGTAGACAACTTTAAAATAGGGTCGATTAATTATGAACATCCTGTAAATAAAATTTCTAAACTATCTTAATGCTAAATATGTCATTTATTAAAAATCGCCCTCTGGTGGCGAAATTTTAAACTATTTTTATTTATATATTTTTTAGCTTAAACAAATTCCCATACTTTTAGTATGCTTTTCCGAAAATTTCACAACTTTATGAACAATAGTTTTGTCTGTAGACAACTTTAAAGTAGGGTCGTTTAATTATGGACACACTGTAGCTTGTCATGCTATTCCTGAGTAAGCTAGCTATATAACATTTGATGCTGACCAGCATTATGAAGCATATAATACGTGAAAATCTAGCAGACAAAGCAATACATAGCAATAACTAGCATATTTTTGTTGCTGGTACTAGCATGAATTTTTACCTGGGGAAAGCGGTTACAGTTGAAGCTGCACTATTTTAAGGGTATGTCTAACGGCCAATTTATTTTGTTTCAAAGGATTTGGGAAGTTTGAAAATTTTAAGCAGCTTCCATTTGATGCACTTGGTTGACCATACCCACAACCACCATCCTTGGTTAAGGGGAGGTGGGATATATTATATCCCGCCTAATTTTAATGAAGATTAGCCCCAGAATCTTTTAATTAAGTTTTACTTACATAAATTTAGTGAAAAAGTGCTGGAATATTGCTTTTCTTCATTTTAAAATAAAAAATTTCAAAATTTTTGGTGGGAAATCAACATTACAGAAACACAATTGCTTGCCTTTGAAAGGGTTAACCATTAAAAATTTGTGAATTATTCTTTGAGAATTGTGTTTCCTATTCTTATATTAAGGATTATACACCAGAAATTTTAAGATCGATTTTTAACTTTTTTTAGTAGCATATTTTTGTATTTTTTACAGAATTAATATTTCTGCATAAGTATAGTGGTTGCTAAGAACTTAATTTGTGCATTAAAAGTTGAATAGAAAGTGACGCAAATGTGCATCACTATGCATTTAAGGGATAAGTAGTGCACATCATATGGCATGCGATCGATGGGGGAAATAGCAAAAATATTTATTGCTTCGTTACCTGCTGTTGTTTGCAGAAAGATTAAGATAAGATAACAAAAAATATATCATTATACTCAGAATATTTTTTTTAACAGTATATGAATGAATTTTTTGAAATCGGGGTCGCCTGCATAAAAAAATTCAAATCATACAAGTAAAATTGTAGAGCAATCGATTTAAAAAATGAAAAGAAGCACGCATTTCTTTCAAATTTTATTTAAGAATTGAATTTTTCAGATAAATTTCATGGTTGCAGTATTCGATTTTTTTTTATTTGTTTGAACTTCAGAAGAAAATTTTCCCTTTAGACCTTAAAAAATTAGGCCATATATCGAAGAACAATGATTGAAAATTTGAAATTAGCTGTAAAATTATACATCCATGTTTCTGACGATGCGTATTCTGTTTATGTCAAAATTGATGTAAGTCATAACTCATAATTTTGTCAATATAAATTTATTGATAATTTCATTAACTAAAATTGTGTTTTTGAGTAAAAAAAAAAAAAAAAAATGGTTATGTTTGGTTACACTTAATGTATCTCATTAATTTTTTTTTTCTCTTTTAGGAACATGCAACTTAAAGATTGTTGTGTGAATTTGACATTAGTAACCTCAAAATTAGACTCTTATAACTTCGATAAGAACTGATGAAAATACATAAAAAATATTTTTGTGTGTGTGTGTGTGCTGATTGGATCCAAGGAATACAATAAAAGTGTGAAATGTTGTGTTACCAGTTGAAAAAATGAAATTAGTGAGATTTTTATTATTTAGAGGAGCTTTGCTTGAAAAATCCATCTACAATCTGAAAGAATACGATATTTCTAGTCTAATTACACGTTTCGTGTGATTTTATTGCAAACGGTTTGCAAATAAAGCCATTTGTACCTTTTATTATACTGACTGTACCTTTTTAATGAAGCTATTATAGATTAGTGTTTGTATTTTTGTCAAAACATTCCACAGATACATCGGTTTAATTATAAATAAAGTGATTTTCTCTGATTAAATACGTATGAAATTCCTTTAAAACAAGGGTGTAAAACTGTGGCGCACCGAATACCACAAGCTTTTGAAAGAGAAAGTTGACTACTTGAATAGCAGAGATTCGATGATTAGGCAAGGCAGCGAGTTCTATAAAATTTTATTGTTATCCGTCGGGCGTCGGGCCACAGTTTGACACACCTGCTTTAAAAGCAAGTGGTATTTAACGTTTATAAACCATGAAAAAATTATTGTGTTAAAATCATATTTAGATTTTTACGCGTTTTTTACAAAGAATTTAATACTTCATTATAAATTCTTTAATTAAAATTACATTACCGACTTACATGTACTAAATTTTATAAGCCGAATAAAATAACGCATAAACTGATTTATTCAATTTTTAAGCCTATGAGTAAATGTTATTATATATGTAATAGCGGTAAGTGTATGACAGTTCCGGAGTAAAACTCTTCCGGACCTCGATAATCGCGCTCATCCTCGGAAAAAAAATATAGCGGCCATGTTGGGCTTAAGCATTTCGATCCCGTGAATAACCCGTGATCGACTTATAATATCATCCACGCTGTTTCACATCTATTCTTCTTCATTTTCTGTAAAAACTTCAAAAACTACACAATTATAAGGATTTAATTTGTAATTTAAAAATACCCATGGGTATTTTTAGATTTTTGGTAGAAATTTTGTAGATTTAGCTTTACCTTCAAAATATCTGCAGCATTTTAAAAGATATTCTTTAAAATATCTGCAGAAATGGGCCAATTACCTACAGATTTATGGGCCAATTACCTACAGATTTTCTACAGATTTTTTTTTTTTTAGTGGGGCAACTACTAACAATAGATTATGGATATAAACAAACGAATACCGTTGCCATTCATAAGTACAAATTTCAAATATAGAAACAAATGAACGACTCTTTGATTGTTTCATTAAAAAAAATACCGTTTAACATCCGACTCTGCTCTTAAAATATTTGTAAAAGCTTATTAAAGCATTTAACTATTTTGAAATGCGTTTCCCACTTTTACATACCAACTTATGTTTTGTGAAAAAACGGAATTAATTATTTTATATAAACCAGACATCAGTTCCATGAATGGAGTTATGAATAAAAAGGAGGAGACATATAGTGTATTGTCTACCAGTTGCGAGTGAAGTAACTGAGGAGGTTGTCACAATATGGCGGCTGCTTTTTTAAAATCGGTTGTTCAGTTTCTGATTACCGATAGGTTAGGCATCCCACCAGTAAAATTGAATAGAAGATTTCGTCTTAAAGAAGCATCTTCTTCATGGAATTTTTTTTCAAAAATGTCGTAAAAATTTCTACTTGTTTTTACTGGTGTCAGTATGTCTTATAAAACTGTCAGTTTGTTTCCATGGTTGTCACAATATGGCGGAAACGCAGGGCCTAACTACCACCAAAGAAAACTCCTACCAATAAAAATGAAAATATGTTTCTACCACTATTTATGACTGAAATTTTGTAATAATAAGGCGTTTAAATAAGTTGAAAATATCTATATAAACCTACCGGTCGGAGTTTCCACCGTCGATAAACAACTCTTGTGATAGCGGTTACAGTTGAAGCTTCACTATTTTAATGATATGTCAGTTCCTCTTTATCAATAGTTCCATGGTTCCATGTATGAACTACGCTGTATTCCAACGTTGTTTTGGCGCCATCTTTCGGTAATGAATATAAATGATGGAACTTTTAACTGAAATTATAGTTTTTTATTTAAAGAAAATAAATACAGGACGTTGTGAGGTAATTCGAGATCATTTTTAAAAGGTTTTCGTTATGTAATTTAAAAATTTTGTTCAATATAAATAAAATGAATTCTTTTTTTTTGTTACGATACCTTTGATAGAATTTAAATTTTGTTTTATTAATTTTATGAGAATGTGATTTTTTCACATTCTCTTATTAAATTACAATTTTGTTTTCACTCCAAGGTTATGTTCAAATTTTACAATGTTAAAAATCAAAATTTTATCTGCATTAATGTAATTAATATATGTAGTACATGGCATTGTATATTCCTTACATATTAATTACATTTGATAAGATATATAAATTTTATTTTCAATGCAAGCAAATTTCAAACGTATAAGCTAAGTTCTTAAACATTGATAAAATTAAATTAAAATTTTATGAAAGAAATAATAATAATAATTTTGATTTTGTCATTTTCTGCAATACAAACCTTTTAATAATAAAACCTTCATACTGTTTGTATGGAATCTTATGAAAATGAAACACAAATCAACATTCCGTTATTTTTGACGGGCGTTATATACTAGTATATTTATAAAAGCATAAGCAGACAAAAATCCATTTGAATTGCGTGCCTGTTTTAATTAGTGTAAACATTGATACGAAAACTACCTATCTCGGTTTTCTCCTCGTAATTTCAGAAAAACTAAACAAAAACTTTCAAGAATTATTTCTGTATAATGAGTTTCTGCGTTATTGCTTATTTAGTTCTTCTTTCATTTATCTTCAACTTTCATTGGATTAACTTATATTTCTATTTAGATATTAATAAAGCGTTATGTAATATTCATTATTGCATTTTTAAATCCATAGTAAGGCAAGGCAGTTCTCGTCTATTTATGGTTACTCATTTTGCATTTACTCCCATATTTGAATAATTTTATAATTATACACTTAGAAATAAGACGTATCACACTGATACTTCATTAACTGTTTCTTTTTCCCTCTAAAAGAAACTCAAGTTTCAAAATCGTAATCATTTTCACGTGTTACTCCGTCCATTTTATGACGTAGTTGTTTTTGGTGTGTTTGAATAGTTATTTAACACCTTAACAGTATTTTAAACAGGAAACTGAAAAATAGGGACTTAACACCACTTTTTACACGCTGAAATATTTACCTTATATAATCGAAAAATATCTGCCCATTAAATATATCAAAAATTAAAGTTTACAATTAGTGGTGTCGGAAAGCTTTTAGTAACGGAGCAAGGAAACTATTTTTCCCCGTACGGTGTGTACGAGTCAAACTGTTAATTAGTTAACACATTCATGATGGGAAACAAGAATTCTCGTTTTTACTAAAAAAGCATCATTGATTAAGGGCGTGACTTCTACCTTACAGAAAATGCATTTATATCATGTTGTCCCTATTCTTTTAGATTGGAAGACATTTTATATTAAATTCGTACATTGAAAGATATATACCGATGCATAAACTTAGGAAACTTATCTAGAACATCAGTTTACAAAAGACTTTCAGAAGAGGGAGGAGTTTCTACTGTTATAAAATTTAGATTTGATAAAAATTGCCTGTCGGCAATGTGTTAACACTCGAAAACTACCCTAAAAAAGCTTACGCCATTGGTGTCGTTGTACCTGTGACATCACAACACCTAATTTCCATATTTATACATTTTATACCAAAGCCATTAACCCCTTGAGGGGCAAGCAATTACGTTTGTGAAATGCTGAATTCCCACCGGAATCTTTGAAAAATTCCATTTCAAAATAGGTTAAAGCAATTTTACGGCTTTTTTCCTCCAAAGTTAGAAAAGTAAAATTTAATAAAATTTTTCTTGTGGAAAACTTCAGTAATCGTAGTCGGTATATCATATATACCGGTGCCCCTCAAGGGGTTAAATAATAAGCCTGATCAAATGAGTTGAAAAATTTAGCAAGTTGACAATAGCGCCCTCTAACGCCTGGTGTTCTTTTTGTATATTGTAAAATAAAAAGTTAAGAAGAGAAAAAAAAAAATATGAAATATTAATCCAAAAATAATCTGAAATCTAGTGGATCAAGCGTGGAACCTAGGTTGAAAACTCACGCTGATGGACGCCGATGGTCAGTGTGATGGACTATGTAATCTAAGAACAACTTGTAGCTGTTCCGTTTCCCTCTGAGACTTTTTTATTAACCCTCTGTCTACCAGAAGGGTCCAATGGACCCGACATGTATATTCAAAATATCTATTCAAACCAGAAAATTTCTTCAAAACAAACTAAATGTATAAATCAGACAATAATAAGTTAAATAAACAAATTAAATAGTTTTAAGTAAAAATTCTGGTGTAGAATGTTTTTATAAAACTTGAGTAAAATTTCCGGTAGTTCTAGGGTTAATAGCTCGTTGTAGGAAAGGAGACTGCACTGTTAAAAATATCGTAAAAAATGACCTCTGTTTTTAAAAACTATATATTTTCTGACCAATGAGAACGCTCCACAGGCGTTTATGTGTCGTTCTCATTTGTCAGAAAATAGATAGTCTTTAAAAACAGAGATAATTTTTCACAATATTTTTAACAGTGTGGAGCTCATGTATCCGAACAAAATTTACATAATGTACATTTGCAGGTCATATCTATTTTGCACATCGGTCGCAAGGTGGCGCTAGTGTGCCTTAACAAATGTAACACGTACTGAACACACTCAAAGCATAATTGCTCTGCTTTATATAGCGATATTTTGCAGAAAGGCAGTGATTAATTAGAAATATGTTCTCTTTTGCATTCAATCCTTTCAATAGCGTTGTTTGCGTGGCGCGAACACTTAATTTTAATTCTTAATTGCCCCATTGTACCCAGAAATGTATAATAAAATTTGCTGTTATTATTTAAGTGAGAAAATATTTTAACTATTTTCACAGAAATTTCTTCGTAAATTCTGATGTCACTCAATTATTTCGAAATTTTTGTTGCACAAGTGCTTTGCTTTTGACAGGGTTTATCACAGAAAAGAATTCCAATATATATATCAATTTGACTGCTCCTAATCAGTGTTGCAAGATTAGGGGATTTTTTGTCCCCCAGATTGTTGATTGTCACCGCTTTTTTGAAATAGAAATATTCGGACTATTTAAAAATAGATTAAAAATTCTGAAAAATAAGACGAATTATACTATTTTAAAAAGTAGTGACAGTCAAATAATCCAAATAAAAAAGTTCCCAATCTGGCAACACTGCTCCGAATGCACCTTTGTAGTCAGAAAAAATAACTGTATCTTACAGATACAAGAACAGAGCTGCCAAGCCTCCGGCTTTTTGGATACCAGTATTTTAATACAGAAAATGATCTTTTTTGGAATTGGAACATTTGGGCGATTTAAAGGAACAATATTTTCTCTAAGACAATAGTGGTGTGCAGAAAGCCGGAGACTTGACAACTCTGCAAGAAGAGAGTTTGCACATCAGTAATGTCTTATAGAGTCTTTTTACATCGCAGAAATCTCCGATTAAATAAAACTAAATTTCCTTTACTAAAATATTGTCATCCAAAGAGCTGAAAGCTTGGCAGGTCTGTAAGGATAATATAATAATGAAGTGTTAAACGTGCAGTGGCAGAAAAAATAAGTAAACACCCCTACTAATTCTCCAACAAGTTATTGAAGAAGAAATTTACTGGTACTAAACGATTGGAAATAAAGCTACATTTAAATGATGTATGTAAAATTTGATTAGGGGCTATCTACAAATCAAAACCAGGAAACATTTTGTATTTTTTTTTAAAGCAACAATCAATTTTGACAATATTATGTAATCATTTTGTTCAAAATATGCATAGAAACGAAATTTCCTGTTATTTGGATGATAAGTTTTTGAATTATAAACATTCAAAATTTAAAGCTTCTAATGTTAAATTATATTTTTATTTTTCATTAATATTTCCAGAAATGATCATCTTAATGTGATAATTTTTGTATGGTTATAATACTAAAATACCCAAACATAAATACATTGAATTTGAAATTAAAAAATATTATAATATGAATTATGAAATTAATATTCGGAAAAAATATGAATTGCAACCTATAATTTTTTTGGAAGAGTTATATTTATTAGTTCTTGCTTTATACGAAATCTCAATTTCAAATTTACTTGCAAGAAGTTTCGAATTATAAATAAAAAACAGCAAAATAATGGTTTCAAGGGCCGTCTATGATGTGCATAAAAGCATAATCTAAAAAAATATATATTTTAGTTATATTGTTGAACTATTTGGGCTGACAATAGGCAAAGCATATTAAGCGGGTAAAATGGTCTTATTGGCAAGAAATAATACATTAATAATAGTGACTTAGTCATTCTGTAGCATTTCAACAATCGAATACCGAAATTGAATTTTGGTACAACACCTAAAATATGCTGGTTTTAAAATAATTAATTTCTCTGAAATTAACCAGACGAATTTCATGAAAATTTGTATTTAGGCTCATTAAAAAATGTAGAATTTATCTATGGTGTCATATTTGGACACTGCTATTGAAAAAAACAACGTTTGGTTTCCGTTTAATATGTAGATGACCCCCTTCCCCCCTAAGCAAATTTTATATAAATCATTTAAAAGTAGTCTTTATTTCCAATCGTTTGGTGCCAGTAACTTCCTTCTACATTAATATGTTGCGGAGTTATTAAGAGGTGTTTACTTTTTTATTCCACGATAGTACGTTTAGAAATAACATTACTCAATATTTCGCGGTAATACTTTTAACCATCGCTGCCAAACTTTTCGCTTTTTCGCTACCACTAAAATTTAATAGAGATTTTCGCCTTACTGAATCGCGAAATTTCGATGATTAAATAAAACAATATTTACAATAAAATTTTAGTGGTAGGAAAAAAGCATAAAAATTGGCAGCTATGCTTTTAACGCTTTTTTAGATTCATGGAGAACTTTAAGTTTAGTCGTATTCTAAAGCCGGTGGAAACAGGGCGTGATTACCGCTGGTGCAAACTTTCACACGTAAAACTGGATAGAAATCTTGGCCTTGTTAATGCACAATTTCTGTCATAACTAAGGCAATAAATTTTATTTGTATTTACTGGTAAAAGATTTGCCAAGCGATAATTGGTAACTGCTTGAAAAATAAGCATGGGCACTCAACCGCTGCCATCGAAGTACTCAAGGAAGAAGTACTCGAAGTACCAAAGGATGCGAGTTGTGCCGTCATCTCTAATCGACCGACTTCTCACTAGTGTTGGAATTCATACCGAAAATTTATGAATAGCAATTTTCTTTTATTTTATTTGCCGAATATCTGTCATCTACGAGTATACACGTAGCTTTAATATTCGTGGTTTTAATTTATTAATTACTTTGTCACCATTATTTTAGAATTTAAAAAACAATGCCTTATTGAATGGTGGAAATTTCGCTGCCTTAATAAAGCGAAATTTGCCTTTCTGAATTTGTGGTGGGAAACGACAATCAACAAAGAATTTGAAAATTATAACGTTATAGGCTTATTAGAACGTGTTAAGGCAGCGAACGTGTTTAAATTCAGATTTCTCGACTGGCCCCACTTTTTTGAAAAAGTACAATTCCCCTTATTTTCGCCTCAATTAATATATCTGTAAATAAGGTGAATTTCAACATCTCTAATAAGTGGTGCCAATCCAGAAATCAAAATTTAAAAACAGTATCCCACTGGAAACATTGGGAGTCTCTTTAATAGAGAAGAAATCAAAATTTTGATCCATGCTATTTTCTTATGAGCATTTTTATTTTAAATTTATATTGCAAGTGTTGCAAAAACCCACTAGGTGATGATTTGTTTTCATGAAATTGTTTCAGTAATCTGGCAAGAAAATATTTTTAAAAAATTATTTGTAACCAAAAGTAGACCACTGAGAGGCCATTTCAGTGCTTTTTGTTTTTAGTATATTAACCCCTTAACCTACAATGACGGGCATAGCCCGCGTACGATGATCGAGCCAAATGTAAATTCTTCTTACCACTAAAATTTCACAGTAAATATAGTTTAATTTAATCGTCGAAATTCCATGATTAAACAAGGCGAAAATCTCTATTAAATTTTAGTGGTGGCTATGGATTTGCCAAACCGTGGACTGTTGAGACGTAAATAGTAGGTTAAGGGGTTAATATATATCTGATTTAGTTATTACATTGTTGTTGTTTTTTCTTCAGCTCTTCTCTGTTACAGTAAGAAAAGGGAGATTAAGTCTTTCAGTTGCATAAACTTTAATTAACTACTTCTTTACAATGACAGGTATTTTACAGCAAAATTGCTGATTTACAAACGAAGAGGAAATTGCCAGTTTTGAAAATATTTTTAGTGGAAAATATCTAGCGGTATGTAAAAAATTCGGGATATAATTAAAATAATTGTAAAATTAAGAATTAAGAGTTAGGGTTTAAAATTTTTGTGTTTCATTAAGACAAGAACGCGAGTTAGGAGTCGATTCGTCTTCCATCAAATGATTAAATGTAGATTCGAACCAAATATTTTTACCCTAGAACTCATAGCTGCAACTCTTACGCTTTTGTGTACCACAAATAATAAATAGAAATGTTTGTCTTATTTAATCGGCAAATTACGACTATCAAGAAAGGTAAAATTTACTCTTAAATTTTTGTGGTTCAAAAAAGCGTAAAAGTTGGCAATTCTGAAGACTACTGGAAACAAAGACCTTGAATAATAAGCCTGCTCACTAAGTGTAAAATTTGCTAGTGCACATTAACGCCACGTATCGGCCGAAGTACAAACCAGAATTGACCTGCAAGCGCAGAATATTTAAATTTTGTTCCCGAACAGAATTACCACACGCTTCTCCTGCGATGAGTTGTCAATGTATAAGCTATGTGGAGAAGAGAACAGCAGTGTTGCCAGTGGGCCTTTATTTTAATTGATATTTCTTGATTGGCACCACTTTTTTCAAACGGTAAAATTCGCCTTATTTAATCCTTGAAGGGCGGCGGTATATTATATATACCACTTAATTTTAATTCCCAAATGCCACATTTCCACCCGAATTTTATCACTTAATTTTGCTTTTTTATGCGTTTATTACGCGAAGAAACGCTTTTACTGTCATCATTTAATTTTTCTTGTAATTGATGGTGTCAATCACCCATTTTAACATTTTAGCAAAAAAAGTATTTCGCCTCTGAAAGGGTTAATGATATATTAATTAAGGGAAAAGAAGAGAAATTTTAACATTTCACAAAAGTGGTATCAATCAAGCTACCTGGAAAAAAAAAGTAGAGCACTGGTAACCGCTACAAGTTATTCTTAGATTCTACAATCCATTTTATTGACTTTACCGCAGCAATAGTTATCAAACTAGGATCCACGGATGATCAAGCTATGCATACCTAGGTGGATTAATATTCCTCAATTTCTCTTTCTAATTTTTCTTGTTTATAGTTTTCATTTTAAAGCATACAAAGAGAACACCAATCGTGAGAAGGCGCTATGTTCAACTTGAAAAACTTCTTTCTTTCATTTGTACAGGCTTAATATATAATGGCTTTGACTGGGAATTTCACTCAAGCTCTGTGTTGCCAGTGGGCTACTTTTTTGTAATTCAGATTTTTTGATTGGCACCACTTTTTTGAAATGGTAAAATTGAACTTATTTAATGACACGAAAATTAAGGCGAAACCGAGGGGAATTTTACCATTTCAAAAAAGTGGTGTCAGTCAAGAAATCTGAATTTAAAAAAATAGCCCAATGGCAACACTGCTCAAGGTTTATAAAACTATTCTGCACCAACTGTCTCAAACACAGTTGCATTTTGAATTTCTGAATTAATAAAAACTCAAATTTAAGGGAACACCATACATAATAGACTTTCAAATTTCGCCTGCTATATTTCTGGTATTAAAAAGATTGACAATTTTATGATTAATCTTGAAAGTACATCTAAATGTTGGAAGGGAAATTCAAAAACAGACCATTTGGGGGCACTTCAAAATGCACCATCTTAAAACTTCATAATGATTCTTATGCTGATATAACGGTTCAAATCCGAGTATTTTTTTTTTCATTTTATTTGTATGTGCTAAATAAATTTTCTTTTTTACCACTTTCAGTAAGAATTCTTGTATATAATGTTGTACTGCGTGAGTGAAGAGTCACTTACTTTTAGTTAGAGTGTAAGGCGAATTTTACTATTTTTAAAAAGTTGCGCCAATCAAAAAATCTGAATTTAAAATAAGTAGCCCTCTGGCAACGCTGTTTTCATATTGGAGAGTTTGACATGGTACTGACGAAATGGTTATTTTTTTCTCACACACCTCCTTGTCATCTGAGGTCTTCATGTATTAGAAACAATTTTTAGCTATGTTTAACTCTTTCAGGGACAAAGTACTTCTATTCATAAATGCTGAAATAATTGACTGACACCAGAATAATTTACAAACAATTTTTTAAATAAGTAAAAACTTTTCTGCATGTTTGTAACAAAAGGAAAATTTTCCTTCTATAATTGTCGTGCCAATGTGGCCTCCGTTTACGTCCCGAAATTTCAACTTCAGGCTGGAACTTCTTGAAGAAGAATTTTAATTTTGCGTAAACAAGTCTCACATTAAATAAATCTGAAAATACTATTTGTATTTTCTGGTCTGAATCAGACTTTTTTAATAAAAGTGGAGGCCAAATCTGACGACCCTGATTGGGCATCTATAATAATCAGGAAAGAAATTTGCCTGTGTTCGTTTGAAGAGACCGATGCACGTAGAGATACCAAATTTGGTGAGAAGATTCCTCTATATATGTAGTTTTGCACCTCGAACCATGATTTTGGATTTTATGATTAGATTTTTTTAAATTTAATTATTTATAGATTTTTATCCTTTTTCACGCTTCGGGGTGATTTTTCTACATTAATAAAATGGTTTGGATTCATTTCTTTAGCTCAATATAGAAAAGTGTGTCCTCTTTTCGACAATATTTATTGCATGAAAATAAAAATTAATATAGTCAATATTATATATGTTAATAATTATTATATATATTATAGTAATTATTATAGACATTAATTAAAAACTCTTTAAGACAGAGATGTCAGACTGTGCCCTGCCCGATACCACTAATTCTTTAAAGAAATAGTTGACTCCTTGAATCGCAGAGATTCAGTGATTAGATAAGACAATCATTACTATCAGATTTTTTTGGAATCCGGCGGGCCAAAATCTGAACCACTGCTTCAAAAGAATGTTCAAAAAAGCCGTTTTTCCCGAAAAGATACAAAATGGTGAATGAACCGGACTTGATTTACAATGAAAAATGAAAGATAATGGCAATTATTACAAACTGGCTAAAAATAAGCCATAGATTAATATATAAAATGGGGCATTTACGGCAAAATCTGTAATGGCAACCGTACTAGCGTCACTACTGACAAAGGTAAAGAATTAGACCAATGTCAGACGGGCGTCTTTTTTGCTGCTTTTTTGCTTACGTAATATCCATTCTCAATGCTTTATCATTGTGAATGGATAATACGTAAGCAAAAAAGCAGCAAGAAAGACGCCCGTCTGACATTGGTCTTAACGAGCCCCCGAAAATACCTATGTTGAAGAAATATGTTTACGCTCTATGTTTTGAGAATCTATTCTTTCCTAAAACGAAGAAGAGGCAGACGATATTCTATTTATGCTTTATTTGTTTAGCTGCTTTTTTTTTTATCGTACTTGTATTGTTCAACTTTAACTTACAAAATGATATTTAGAGTAATCAGACTTTTTTAATAAAAGTGGAGGCCAAATCTGACAACCCTGATCGGGCATCTATAATAATCAGGAAAGAAATTTGCCTGTGTTCGTTTGAAGAGACCGATGCACGTAGAGATACAAAATTTGGTGAGAAGATTCCTCTATATATGTAGTTTTGCACCTCGAACCATGATTTTGGATTTTATGATTAGATTTTTTTAAATTTAATTATTTATAGATTTTTATCATTTTTCACGCTTCGGGGTGATTTTTCTACATTAATAAAATGGTTTGGATTCATTTCTTTAGCTCAATATAGAAAAGTGTGTCCTCTTTTCGACAATATTTATTGCATGAAAATAAAAATTAATATAGTCAATATTATATATGTTAATAATTATTATATATATTATAGTAATTATTATAGACATTAATTAAAAACTCTTTAAGACAGAGATGTCAGACTGTGCCCTGCCCGATACCACTAATTCTTTAAAGAAATAGTTGACTCCTTGAATCGCAGAGATTCAGTGATTAGATAAGACAATCATTACTATCAGATTTTTTTGGAATCCGGCGGGCCAAAATCTGAACCACTGCTTCAAAAGAATGTTCAAAAAAGCCGTTTTTCCCGAAAAGATACAAAATGGTGAATGAACCGGACTTGATTTACAATGAAAAATGAAAGATAATGGCAATTATTACAAACTGGCTAAAAATAAGCCATAGATTAATATATAAAATGGGGCATTTACGGCAAAATCTGTAATGGCAACCGTACTAGCGTCACTACTGACAAAGGTAAAGAATTAGACCAATGTCAGACGGGCGTCTTTTTTGCTGCTTTTTTGCTTACGTAATATCCATTCACAATGCTTTATCATTGTGAATGGATAATACGTAAGCAAAAAAGCAGCAAGAAAGACGCCCGTCTGACATTGGTCTTAACGAGCCCCCGAAAATACCTATGTTGAAGAAATATGTTTACGCTCTATGTTTTGAGAATCTATTCTTTCCTAAAACGAAGAAGAGGCAGACGATATTCTATTTATGCTTTATTTGTTTAGCTGCTTTTTTTTTTATCGTACTTGTATTGTTCAACTTTAACTTACAAAATGATATTTAGAGTAATCAGACTTTTTTAATAAAAGTGGAGGCCAAATCTGACAACCCTGATCGGGCATCTATAATAATCAGGAAAGAAATTTGCCTGTGTTCGTTTGAAGAGACCGATGCACGTAGAGATACAAAATTTGGTGAGAAGATTCCTCTATATATGTAGTTTTGCACCTCGAACCATGATTTTGGATTTTATGATTAGATTTTTTTAAATTTAATTATTTATAGATTTTTATCATTTTTCACGCTTCGGGGTGATTTTTCTACATTAATAAAATGGTTTGGATTCATTTCTTTAGCTCAATATAGAAAAGTGTGTCCTCTTTTCGACAATATTTATTGCATGAAAATAAAAATTAATATAGTCAATATTATATATGTTAATAATTATTATATATATTATAGTAATTATTATAGACATTAATTAAAAACTCTTTAAGACAGAGATGTCAGACTGTGCCCTGCCCGATACCACTAATTCTTTAAAGAAATAGTTGACTCCTTGAATCGCAGAGATTCAGTGATTAGATAAGACAATCATTACTATCAGATTTTTTTGGAATCCGGCGGGCCAAAATCTGAACCACTGCTTCAAAAGAATGTTCAAAAAAGCCGTTTTTCCCGAAAAGATACAAAATGGTGAATGAACCGGACTTGATTTACAATGAAAAATGAAAGATAATGGCAATTATTACAAACTGGCTAAAAATAAGCCATAGATTAATATATAAAATGGGGCATTTACGGCAAAATCTGTAATGGCAACCGTACTAGCGTCACTACTGACAAAGGTAAAGAATTAGACCAATGTCAGACGGGCGTCTTTTTTGCTGCTTTTTTGCTTACGTAATATCCATTCACAATGCTTTATCATTGTGAATGGATAATACGTAAGCAAAAAAGCAGCAAGAAAGACGCCCGTCTGACATTGGTCTTAACGAGCCCCCGAAAATACCTATGTTGAAGAAATATGTTTACGCTCTATGTTTTGAGAATCTATTCTTTCCTAAAACGAAGAAGAGGCAGACGATATTCTATTTATGCTTTATTTGTTTAGCTGCTTTTTTTTTTATCGTACTTGTATTGTTCAACTTTAACTTACAAAATGATATTTAGAGTAATCAGACTTTTTTAATAAAAGTGGAGGCCAAATCTGACAACCCTGATCGGGCATCTATAATAATCAGGAAAGAAATTTGCCTGTGTTCGTTTGAAGAGACCGATGCACGTAGAGATACAAAATTTGGTGAGAAGATTCCTCTATATATGTAGTTTTGCACCTCGAACCATGATTTTGGATTTTATGATTAGATTTTTTTAAATTTAATTATTTATAGATTTTTATCATTTTTCACGCTTCGGGGTGATTTTTCTACATTAATAAAATGGTTTGGATTCATTTCTTTAGCTCAATATAGAAAAGTGTGTCCTCTTTTCGACAATATTTATTGCATGAAAATAAAAATTAATATAGTCAATATTATATATGTTAATAATTATTATATATATTATAGTAATTATTATAGACATTAATTAAAAACTCTTTAAGACAGAGATGTCAGACTGTGCCCTGCCCGATACCACTAATTCTTTAAAGAAATAGTTGACTCCTTGAATCGCAGAGATTCAGTGATTAGATAAGACAATCATTACTATCAGATTTTTTTGGAATCCGGCGGGCCAAAATCTGAACCACTGCTTCAAAAGAATGTTCAAAAAAGCCGTTTTTCCCGAAAAGATACAAAATGGTGAATGAACCGGACTTGATTTACAATGAAAAATGAAAGATAATGGCAATTATTACAAACTGGCTAAAAATAAGTCATAGATTAATATATAAAATGGGGCATTTACCGCAAAATCTGTAATGGCAACCGTACTAGCGTCACTACTGACAAAGGTAAAGAATTAGACCAATGTCAGACGGGCGTCTTTTTTGCTGCTTTTTTGCTTACGTAATATCCATTCACAATGCTTTATCATTGTGAATGGATAATACGTAAGCAAAAAAGCAGCAAGAAAGACGCCCGTCTGACATTGGTCTTAACGAGCCCCCGAAAATACCTATGTTGAAGAAATATGTTTACGCTCTATGTTTTGAGTATCTATTCTTTCCTAAAACGAAGAAGAGGCAGACGATATTTTATTTATGCTTTATTTGTTTAGCTGCTTTTTTTTTTATCGTACTTGTATTGTTCAACTTTAACTTACAAAATGATATTTAGAGTAATAATAAAATAAAATAAAAACTTAGAAAATACGGTTTAGAACGTAAATATGTAAGTTTACGAGATTAAATTGAAAAAAATCAAATTCAGGTATTATGTTAATTTATTCATATCGAATAAAATTTTATTGAGTGTAATGTGAGTACTTCTATTTATTTTTAAATTTTAGATTTATATAATTCTAAAAATTTGTCGAAAGAAATTTTTATCCATCTGTAATTTTATTATTATTTCTTATATGTTAATATTATAAATACTATTGAATTGATTGTACGTTATTTCCATTACAAACAATATTTTATCTGTAAGAAAGTGAAAATACGTAAATTTTAAAAGATTACTGTAACGATTGTTCAATACGTTAAACTTCGTAAATTAACCCCTTAACCTACAATGACGGGGATAGCCCGTGTACGATGATCGAGCCAAATGTAAATTCTTCTTACCACTAAAATTTCACAGTAAATATAGTTTAATTTAATCGTCGAAATTCCATGATTAAACAAGGCGAAAATCTCTATTAAATTTTAGTGGTAGCTATGGATTTGCCAAACCGTGGAGCTGTTAGACGTAAGTTGTAGGTTAAGGGGTTAATAAAACATCGGCATAAAAATTTTCCTACCAAATGGGAATATTTATGAAATTTTCTGGGACTTTTAGAGAGCAATATTTCATATATTTTTATATTGCACCATTGCCTTTGATATATAGCAGGGGTGGCCAACTGTGGCACGCCGGATACCACTAAAATTTTACAGAAAAAGTCGACTGCTTGAATCGCAGAGATTCAACAATTAGGTAAGGCAAGGATTATTTTAAAATTTTAGTGTTGTCGAGCGTGCCACAGTTGGCCACCCCTGATATATAGCATTCAAGACGAAATTTTTACCTTGTTTTTCATTGCACGTAAATCGTTCACTCATCATGTACAAAAGAAAAGCATATATTTGTGCATGAACGTAGAATAGATATTAGATATACAAAATAGAATATCTATTCTATGTTCATGTATCGGTGTAAGATTCTATTGAAAACGTAAACATGCAACATTAAAAAAAGAAAAATCCAATAAGATAGATACTCAATAATAAAAATATTACAAAGATGGGGAGTTTCTTCCCCATTGTCACTAAAGGCGTTATGATCGCAATCGCATTACCATTACGCTCTATGGAAATGTCCGATGTTGTATGTTAATCTATGGGTTGGACAACCTTGGCATAGATTATGAAACATTTTCCAACACATTCTGTACACAGTAACACCAATCATTTTCATCCATCTGCAGTATTTCTACCACACTGTGGAAAGATCGAAACACAATTAATAAGAACGAAAAGTTATCCGTAGAGCATAGATTATGAAACACTTTCCGACACATTTTCAATGATGTAACACCTATCATTTTCGTCCATCTGGAGTAATTTTACCATCCTATTGAAAGAAGAAAAGAATAACGAAAAATCATGCGCACAGCATAGATATATATTCTGACTACTGTAACACCTATCATTTTCATCTACCTACAGCAATTCCACAACCCGGTGCAAAGAACAAAACATAATTACAGGGAACGAAAAATCATGCGCACAACATATATTATGAAACGCATTCCAACACATTGTGAATATTGTAACACATATCCTCTTCATCCATCTGCAGTAATTCTACCACCCTGTGCAAAGAACAAAACATAATTAACAAGAACGAAAAATCATGCGTACAGCATCGATATTGAATATCTTTTCAACATATTCTGGATACTGAAACACCTATCATTTTCACCCATCCGCAGTAATTCTACCACCCTGTGCAATGATGAAAACACAAATAATCAGAACGAAAAATCAGGCGCACTCAATCAAATCTCCCGCACATCATGTGCATAGATTATGAAACACTTCCCGGGATATTCTAAATATCGCATTCGGCCATCTGCAGCTCTTCTACCATCCTTAGGAAAGATGAAAATATAATTAACAAGAACGAAAAATCATGCGCACATAATAGATTATGAAGCAGAATTTCTTTTACATTTTAAATAATTTAGATTAATCTTTCCAGATATACTACAGTTAAAATATTGGTAGCTGGATATGATTTTTTGGCATTCGGAAAGGAATTTAATTTAATACTTTTAGCCTAATACATAAAATTTTCTATTGTGCGATTTTTTATTTTTTACCGCTTTCAATTGCGATTTTTAGCCATTTTTCGTGTTTCTCAGCAATTTTTTCAGGGTTCGTACGGGTACCGTTATTTTCAAGGTCTGATATCACAATTTTTTTATAGAAAAATAAATCTAGTTTAAACGGATGAAATTTCGCCTTATTTCAGGAGCTATTTTCCATAAGAAAATACTGGTACTGAAGAATTACTTAGTCGTGAAATTCAAGCACCCGAATGAACCCTGTTTTTTGACATTCGTAAAAGGAATTAGATTATAACTTTTATCCTTATACAGTGAATTTTATTCTTCGTGATTTTTGAAGTTTTTGCAATTTTTACGTTTCTTTGCGATCCACAATTTTTTTTTTTTTTTTTTTCCTAAATAATTGAAATTCTTTTCTCTTTTCAATACTTTTTTCGTATTTCGTATAGAATTTTTCTAATTTTTCAAGAATTATTTCTCTGATTAGATTTTTTTCGTGTTTCGCAGATATTTTTCGAATTTCCGAGAAAAAACTCCTGTTTCAATCCTTCAGCCCAGTATAATAAATTTTGTTATCTGCGATTTTATTTCAGTATTTTTTCGCGGTTCGCTGCGTTTTATCCACATTAGTATGTGTACTAGTATAGTACATATGTATGTATTATACTAGTACATACATGTACATATGTATTAGTATGTGTACATTCCACAGTAGAATGTAGTTTCAACCTTCTTGCCTGGTGTAGTAATTTTTGTTCTCTTTTCAATTAAGTTTATTCAGAAATGGTGAAGCGATTTTTAAATTTGGCACGGTTTTGTTTTAGATTATTAGAAATTTTCCTTGTTTTTTATTGGAATGGACAGCGCCTGCCAATTCAGCTAGTTTCAGCAGTAAAATTAAGAGGTCTAAAAATGGAAAACTGCCCTTCAAGGGGTTACCCATTTTTAACCCCTTGAGTGGCGGTAGTATATATCACACCTAAGTTTAATCAAGAATTACACCGGCAAATTTTAACTAAATTTTAGTTTTATAATTTTTTTTTGCGGGGGGGGGGGGGGAGGTTGTAAAATTGCTTTTCCTTATTTTGAAACGAAAATTTTCAAAGATTATGGTGTGAATTCAACATTTCAGGAACACAATCACTTGCCCGTCAAAGGGTTAATAGGCAAAAGCATAGCTATTTTAATGATTTTTTTAATACAAAACGTGCATGGTGTTTGTGATTTGTCGAAGAAGGGTTGTTTCGTGATTTTAAAAGTGTAAATGATTAAAGGTTTTAAAGAATTTTTATATTTTTGAATAATGGGATAGAATTCTAACAATACATTTTATCAATCGGAAACTTGAAATACAAAGCACTAAATGTAGAATTTTTGATATTTTTTATTCATCTCCATCACAGTATAATGACAAACAGTAAAAACTTTTAAAGTGCTGCTACGGAATATTTTAAGAATATTTAAAAACCCTTTCGGTCCATTGAAAACTACAAAGTTCTCAAAACTTCTTCCAGAAGTTCACAGTTACAACGAAATCACTGTAAATTAAAAGGGATTTTGTAACACAACTTGTTTAATTCTGCACGAAGTACACAATATAAGCAAAATTTTCAATTAGGGGAGACTGGGACTAGTAGGCGCAGTTTTTAGTTATTGATTTTTATTAATTTTTTGTTTAAGTTTTTTATGAAACTTTAACGGTGCTTTTAAAGAACAGGCATTGGGCTATAAATACCTGGAGATTTGAATTTATAGGTTTTATAGTTTATGTCAAGCGAAAGCCTAAAGTAAAAGGAAAATTGTGCGCCAACTTACCCCGTCACAGGGCAAGTTGCATATACCTATGGGGTTAGTTGGCACACGCTTTGTAAAAATTTAAATGAAAATCAAATAAGACACACAGTTAAGAGAAATCAATTCCATTATTACCAGTAAGTTTAAACAAAGGCGTTATAGCCGTACAATGTAAATTCTGTAATATGCAGACCTAAAAATAATGAATAAAACATTAACATTGAGTAACTTCTATCCTACTCGAAATCATCGTCAGAGTAACAGTTGTCACAAATAAAAAATAGAGTGTCTCCGATTGGGCAAGCCTCGTGTGCCCAAAATCTTGCATTGCAAGCACATTTCTCGGTGTTTGCTGTTTTTCAAGCAAACAGGGAGAGCTAACGGGCGCATTAACAGACGGGCGCGATACAGAACGCCGTACAGAACGCCGATCGCGATATAGAACGGGCGCGATAACAGAGAGAGCGCATTAAACGGAGATTACGGAGTTTAATGCGCCTACTAGCCCCATAATAAATTTCTTCACAAAAGGGTCACGTAACTATCTAAGCATAAATAAACCAAGTAAATCACATATGGGGTAGGTACAGTTAATCATACACTTAGAAAAACTGCACAAGTTAAATCGCAATTATTAAGATAAGTATTTGAAATTAGAAAAAGAATGAAGCAACAAAAAGTACTTATCAGTGCAAAAATCAGAAAAATCTTAATAAATCCCCACTGCACGTAGGTAACTCTGAAAAATTACAATGATTATTGTAAAAAGCAAGAAGAAAGGTACTCTGTGACTGGTTGCGCAATATATCCACAAACAGGTGATTTATGAGGACTGCCACTACTTACCCCAGTAGCCAACTAGCCCCGGTCTCCCCTACTAATATATTAACTGAGAAGTGGCTACAAAAATACCAATATTGTAGTAAAGAAAAATTTGCCTTACTTAATGAATAAAACGCAGTTCATTACATAAGATGGCGAATAAATTTGGAATTAATGGTAGCAAAAAAGTTCAAAACGCTTAAATTATCTCATGGATATCATTAGAGTGCATATGCGTCCATATTAGGAATTTTTGTTTCTTTATTCAGAAATACGGAATCCATACCGAAATTTCGAAAGAAGAATTTTACGTTATGCAATGAAAAACATTCTGTGATTAAATAAAACAAAAATTACTCTTCAGAATTTCTTGTAGGATATCTGAATTTCCGAATGAAAAGGAAATTTCTAAAATAGACTCTAATGATGTCGATAGGCTAAGGTTGTTCTCAAATCCAAAGGGGCTACTTTTTAATTCGTTTTTGTTCAGAAACGCATGAAATTTGCAGGTGTTCTTTTTCAGAAACTATGTAATTGAAAGAAGTTTTCCATTGTTTTGAAAACACAAATCAACTTTGAGAAAATACTTTCAAACCAAATTTCCGCACGCGACACCGTGAGACAGGATAAAAACCGAATGTTACGTGACCAGAATAGCTAATAACTCGATAAGTAATTTATTCATAAAAAAAAGGAAAAAAACATTTCGATTCCAAATGGCTTCAGTAGTCGGGCTTATGGAACTATTCATAAAGCGGAACTGACATAACCTTAAAAAATTCATGCTTTAAGGGGTCAGGTAACCTTTGAATCAATAAAGTAGATGGAAAAGTGACCTCTGTAACAATTGCAGTCATTCTTTAACTAATTAAATTTTAATTATAAAATTGAAAACACATGTTAGGAACGATTTATTTTATCAATCAAAGTTGTTAGAAAAGATATACACATATATAGATTTTTTTTTATTTATTTTTAAAGATAATACAATTTTTACGAAAGAATTATTCTTGCATCCATTGCGCGCATGATTTTTCCCATTTCAATGGCTGAAACAAGCCAAGATTTTTTTAATGAGTACAGATATGAAGTGTTTTCAAAATGACCTACAATGAAAAAAATAAAACTTGTAGATCTCGAGATTTATTTTTTTTTTTAAGTAATTCGAAATATCGAGATATTTTTTATACAAAAGTAGCCGTGAATTCTAAACTTCTAACTTGAGAAACATAATAATAGGTCATTTTGTGCTTCTGTACGTTTAATACATCCACCAAAAATTTCGTGAAATTCTAGGCAACCGTTTTTCAGAAATCGTGCGCGCAATGATCAAAATCGCTGTTTTGAGAAAATTGGCTTTAAAGATTGAAAAATCCGTTGATCATATAGCAAAAGCTCAATGTATTTTAGACATAACTTTTCTTCTAATGCGAATTTTTGTATGGGGTTTGATTTTAAATGTTCCCAAAGAATAATATTTAATTATAAACTATTTAAAAAAAAAATCGATTTTTGGACGCTTCAAAGGTTACCTGATCCCTTAACTGTAAACGCTTTCGCAGGACTTGCTTACTGCCAGGAAAAACTTTCAACGGTAATATTAAATAAAAATTTTCTCCTTATTTAAATGCTTTATTAATGCAAAATTTTATTTATAATTAATGGAAAGAACACATATTCATTTTTACTGGTGGAAGTATACATTGGCGATGGTCAGGCGCAGCGTTGCCGCCATATTGTGACAACTTAGACAACCTCCTGTCAGTGTGAAAGAAAAAGATTATAATGCCTGGGAAAACTGACACCAGTAAAAACAAATACAAATTTTCACCATATTTGTGAAAAAATATTACCGTAAATGAGGCGCTTAAATAAGACGAAATTTTCTATTCAGAATTAGGGGTGAGATATTTGCCCCGACTGTAATCTGAAACTGCTGTTCTGATTAAAAGAAAAACAGCCGCTATTATGTGACAACCTCGTTAATTACTTCACTCGCAACTGATAGACAGTACACTATATGACTCTTCATCGTTATTCATAACTCCATCGTTAGGCCTGTCAGTTTTATACATTTGCGTTTAAAAATGAGTCAGAAAATGAGTCAGAAAGATTGGCATTGTTGATCAGGAGATTTGAGAATCGCCTTAAAAACGTATTTTCACTTGTTTCACTTGCAATGCATTAAATGTCTAGATATAAGAAAACTTCCATATCTTCAACTAAACGATTTTTTTAATGTGAAAAAATATATAGCATCTGAAGTATTAGCAAAAAAAGATTTATACACATTTTCTTTTTCTTTTGGTGGAATGATTTCTGATACATTTTAGGAAATCATCATTTTTTCAAAAGGGAAAAAAATGCACACGCCAGAGATAAGTTGTTTTTTTATTCACATGGTATATTTCAATGAATAATGTGACATTTTGAAACTCTCCTTCGGATAACGAATTAACTATTTTTGTATTAGAGACGTAAAAAAAATCTTTGTTATATTATTAAATGAATGATGAAAAAAGATGTTTAGCTTAACCTTCCTATGCAATTGAAATGTTACTTAAAATTTATAAAAAACATTTCACACCAGAATTTTTATTTAAAACTATTAAACATATTTATTTAACTTGTATCTGTGTGCCTTAACGAAATGTCTAACTCAACCTACCCACCCTATTGAAATTTTACTCAACCTTGATTAAAAACATTTCACACGATACTTTTTATTTAACCCTAGAACTACCGGAAATTTTACTCAAGTTTTATAAAAACATTCTACACCAGAATTTTTACTTAAAACTATTTAATTTGTTTATTTAACTTATTATTGTCTGATTTATACATTTAGTTTGTTTTGAAGAAATTTCTGGTTTGAATAAATATTTTGAATGTACATGTCGGGTCCATTGGACCCTTCTGGTAGACAGAGGGTTAAAACTATTAAATTTATTTATTTAACACCTTGAAAGGTACCGTACATTATATATACCAAAAAATTTCAATTCCCAAATGCTACATTGGCAGCAGCTTTTAGGAATTAAATTTTGCTTTGTATAATGTACGCGAAGAAAATCTTTTACTTTCTTTCATATAAATTTCTTCATAAATCCCGATGTAATTCAATAAATTTAACATTAATCAACAGAAGTACGTTGCCCCTAAAAGGGTTAACTTGAATCTGTGTGTCTTTTATTTAACACTACAAAGGCGGGAAATTTTACTCAAGTTTTTATAAAAATATTTTACACAAAATTTTTTATTTAAAATTGTTTAACACTAGAAGTTTAACACTTTCACTCAAGTTTAAAAAAAAAAAAAAAAAAAAAAAAAAAAAAAATGTACACCAGAATTTTTGCTCAAAGTTTTCTAACTTATCTTTGCGTGATATACACATTTAACAATTTTTTTAAAGAAAGGGCATAGCCGGATAAGCATTGGAAACGTGCCTTTAAATCAAGTTTCCTGATTTTTCCCAGATGTGGCTACATATATGACAATACATTTCCCCTATTATCACCGTATAAATAATGATATTTAATGAGATAAAAATGTTTTTTCAATTTTTTTAAAAACGGATTTTCTCGAAAATTGCTGCACGGAATTTTATGCCATTAACTGAGGGTTTATAGATACCAAAGATGCATAACTGGTAGTTTTTGTATAATTTTCTGTTTATAAAAACTGTGTGAAATAGCGAAATAAAAATTAAAAAAAATAAAATTCATATCTTATGGTTATCCAAAAAATACCATTTTCTTTTTAAAAAATTCCCATATGTGCCCGTATATTCGGTATAAATGTCGAAATTTTGCGTTTGGTACTACATTTAAATATTTACAAAATTGTATAGTAAAATTATTGAAATTCATTTTAAGGCAATATTTGGAGCGGAGCATCTCAACATCGACATCCGAAGAATTTTTCGAACAAAGTCAGCAGACAATATGTCATCTGATGTATTTTAGATCCCATTAAGCATATAAGCATTGTTTTTCAACTTCGTGTTCATTTTGATATCGACAGCGTTGAGAATGTTGCTTACGTGTTTATAAAAATTTAAAATACAGCAATTCTGTAACTGTTTATTCCAAAAATTCTTCGGGTGTCGAAGTTGAGTAGCTCCACCCCAAATAACGCCTTAAAATGAATTTCAATAATTTTAATATATATTTTTGTAAACATTTATATGTAGTACCCAACGCAAACTTTTGCATATATATAGAATACACGGGCACATATGAAGAATTTTTTACAAGAAAATGGTAATTTTCGGATAACTATAAGATATGATTTTTATTTTTTTTCAATTTTTATTTTGCTGTTTCACACCGTTTTTATAAACAGAAAATTATACAAAAATTACCAGTTATGCATCTTTGGTATCTATATATCCTCAGTTAATGGCATGAAATTCCGTGCAGCAGTTTTTCAGAAAATTCGTTTTTTAAAAATCGAAAAAACTTTTTTATCTCATTAAATATGAAATAGAGGATATATATTATCAGATGTGTAGCCACATCTGGGAAAAAAATCAGGAAATTTGATTGAAAGGCATGTTTCCAATGCTTATCCGGCTATGCACTTTGTGGTTCAAATCGAATCATGCGCATTTGGTAGCAGTCAAATTGACTGTGCTTGGCGCTTCTCGTACTAAAGTTTCGTCTTAACGTAAGTTCTTTAATCGAGTAGACTCATAACGAATCTTATTTTTATAATGCTTAGAACCATCGTGTAGTCTCCTAAAAACACTCATGTAGACTTCTAAAACCAATCAAGTAGACTTCTAAAACAGGCGGATATAAACTTTAACATATTTAATCACTGAAAACACAACACATTTAATTTAAAAGCTATAATTCACTAACTACATTCACAATGGATAAAAATCCACCACACTACGCCCCATTTCTCTCTTTCTCCCTCGTTCTGTCTTTTTCCCCGCTCTCTCACGATTGTCTTATTGTTGCCAGTTTTTACTTGTTTAAGGGTGTAATCCGATCCAAAATGCTTATTTTCTGATTCATTTTAAAATTCATTTTTGCTCTCAAACGCATCAAACTGGGAAATTCTCTTATTTAGAAACTATATAATGTGCCGTGCTTCTTAATTTTTTGATAAATGGACAAAATACTGTAAAAAAAGCTGTCAAAGTGGGCGTTTTGAACCGAATTTTCCGAAGCAGGCGATCTGGGAATGAAAAAAATGGTCATACTGAGAAAATAATTGTTTAAAAATCAAATTCTAATCAATTGAGCTGAAAATGAAATCACACGGCATGTTAAACATGTCTTCAGAAATCACCCCAACAAGTTTCATGTTTTTACTTTTAAAAATAAGTCTGAAAATGTCTCAGAAAATTTCGAGCTGTTGAGGGTGGGAAAATATTTTTTCGAATACACCCTTAAAGTTCTGCGGCAAACGTTGGATTCAAAAGGTCCAATCTAGGCGATGGTGTTTTGTCCGCTGCATTCACGACCCTTATAACTCCCCCCTAAAAGAGCTCACTCGTGGCTTTGGTCACCATGGAGCTTTAAAATCACACACATATATAGACCAGGAGCCGGCAGCACAGACACATGGTTCGTACGAATACCGTTATTTCTCCAGGAAAACTACCAGTATATTTTTATATAAAAACAAATCTAGGTTAAACGCGCAAAATTTCGCCTTTTTTAAGAAGAGATTTTCTATAAGATAATACTGGTGCCGAAAAATTTTCTGCTCTGCAAAATTCAAGGAGGCGTACGAACCATGAAACAACCACCTCATCGAGTTGGAGGCTGAAATTCCAAAATTAGCTAAAACTCGATTCCCATATTAAAACGCAATCGGTCTGACAAGTCATATCTTGGTGGAAATTTCAACACAAGTGAGAAATCGGTCGATTTGTGCTGACGTCACAACTCCTGTCCTCTGGCCTTGAGTATTTCGATGGCAGCGGCTCAAAACCATAGTAGACCAAGTCCATTTAAAACAAATGAAATAGCCCATTTAGAAGTGTCATAAATCTGTTTTATTCATTACTACAGTGTGTGACAAAGTGTGTAAACAGATGCCATATATGGGCCATTTCATGTAAAAGGAGCATAAATTTAAAAAAAAAGTCATGGCCACTTAATAAACAATTTTAATAAAATTTGATATACAGGTTTAATTCATATTCAAATGGAGCTCTGCAAAATATCTTAAGAAAAAATAAGTTATTTTAGCTCTTTTGGACATAAAAAACTTGTGATATGGAATGGCATGTGTGCAATCGTCCAAAGTTCCAAGTTTGAAGTTCTGTATCTTGAAAACTATTTAACTGAAGTGAATTCCTTTTCAGAATATTGTAACCTCTTCAAAATAATTTTCATATTTATTGAGTAATAATAATCTAGTAACACCATGAATAATCTTAAATTTTTCATAAAAATTGAAAGTTTCTGAATTTTGAGAAAATTAGAACCTTTATAAAAATCAAAGAAATTAAAAGACATCTGGAAGCTCATGGAACATACATGTGAAGCTGAACTTCTTAATAGCATGGCTGTCATCAACTTACGCTTTTCTGTACCACAAAAATTTTATTGTAAATTTTACCTTTTTAAATCGCCGTAATCTGTTAATTAAATAAGGCAATTTTTTCTATCATAATTTTGTGGTACAAAAAGCGGAAGAGTTGCCAGCTACACAGCTGCCAACTTTTACGTTTTTTTCTTACCACTAAAATTTAATAGAAAATTTTTACTGATTTAATCATCGAGATCCGCACTTTAAATATAGCAAAAATTTCTGTTAAATTTTAGTGGTAAGAAAAAAAGCGTAAAAGTTGGCAGCTATGCAGCTATATACCAGATAGGTCAAAGCTCACAACAGATATGTCTACCAAAACTGCCAGTATGGAACCCTACTTGAAATCCATTAGTAGATTCGCCAAATCTCCGGCTTTTGGCACACCACTATTATCTTGGAGAAAATGTTGTTATTTTAAATCTCCCAAATCTTCCAATTTAATAAAAGAAAATTTTCTGAATTAAAATACTTGTATCATAAAAGGCGGGTACTTGGCAGCTCTGCAATTACCGCCAATTGCACAAGAGAAATAGCCGATCGGAGGCCAGGTGCGTTGAAAATCCATCAACTATCGTATATATATATATATATATACCTACAACACAACCATTGTTACTTAATTAACATATTGTAAAAATATCAGTGATAACCGGATTTCCGGAGTTACATCCGCGAAACTTAAAGAATGACAGAATAGTTCAGATCCATGCACAAATGTTAGTGATTCAGGACAGTAATGCGACTGAAAAGGTCTGATTAACGCATAAATGTTAGGGATTCAGGATAGTATTTCGACTGAAAAGGTCTCATTCACGCAGAAATGTTTGTGATTCAAAACACCAATCGAATGATAAAATCTAAAACTCATTCTTTTAAGTACCCTTATATATATAAAAAAAAAAATAGCTAGACACTATACTCACAATTTGAACTTAAAATTTTATACCTTATCATTTATATTAATATTACCTTGTATAAACATTGATCGAGATATTTTCCAGGACATGCACCAGTATTTTTCTACAGAAAAATAAATCTAGGTTAAACGCGCGAACTTTCGATTTCTGTTAAGGAAAGATTGTCTATTAGAAAATACTGGTACCGAAAAATTTTCTGGTTTGCAAAATTCCAGGAGGCGTATGAATCCTGTATAAAAACTACACTTTATTAAATAATGTCGTATTTCTAATATCTGTAAATAATTATTTAAATTAATAATAGTAAACTTAAATAACCACTTACTGTAAACAAATAATAACAAATTTATATAAATATTGTAAACACATAATAATAAA
Organism: Maratus speciosus; assembly: GCA_963932465.1. Taxonomy (NCBI): domain Eukaryota; kingdom Metazoa; phylum Arthropoda; class Arachnida; order Araneae; family Salticidae; genus Maratus; species Maratus speciosus. The sequence goes on along the minus strand of OZ010796.1, from coordinate 196,576,077 downwards.
TTTAAATGAATACTGTCTATTAAAATAATTCTTTTTAATCTCAACAGAAGCTAAAATAACTTTCATCTCACATTATAAACTTATATTATTATATTATCCTGAACATTTTTATTAGTAAAATAAACGAATTGCTTAAATTATATGATTGTGGTTTTCAGGAATGGAAGAATTTTGAAATACGGATATTTAATGCTAAAGACTTTCGAATTTTTTTTAAAATCACTTTGATTGTTTTTCATACTTTAAAATATTTTTATAAGGTATTTTGTTATAGGACAAAGTTTCGACTTAATTCTTCACATTTCTCATCGACATTAATCTGGAACATGAACGTCTCACATTAATTAAAAATTATTTAAGATAAAACTGCTAAAAACTTGATCGTTTAAAGCGGTAATTTCGTGTTGCACAGAATCATAATTATTTAAAAATTATACCTTATGCAGCAGTAGCTACAAAATTTAATGTTCAGAACAGACTTTATTTTAATGGGTATAAGCATATGGTTACATGCGTAATTTATGAAGTCATGACTTCTGTAATGTCGATCTGGGGGGAACCATTAATTTTACGATAACGTTTATGACTTTAGTTATTTTATAGCTATTCTGTGAACTTGCTTTGCTTATAATTTAATTTAACTTGTTACCTAGAAACTTTCGAACGAGGACTTTATATGAAATAACATATTTTGAATTTGGATGTTCCTGATTCTTGTAACTACGGCTACATTTTGGGTAGTTGGATTCGCTATGATTCATTTTACTTTTATATTTAAAACTTCATGTATCATAAGAGATAAGAGAAGTTTTCCGTGTCCTCTTAAAAGTAAAATTCGATAAATAATGGGGAAATCTGAATTTAGGATGTCAGCAGTAGAAGTTAAATAACCCTGCGCATTGAATTTTTTATTTACTTTCTTTTATTTCAATGTGCTAACGACAATGTAATTTCTATTACAGAAATGAACGTGCATAAGTAGTTTTATTTTTATTTATTTATTTTTTTTAAGAACCTGTATGCTAAAATTACTTTATAGGAATTCTCCAAAAAAGGTTTCTTTCATAATTTTGTCTACTTAGTAAGTTTCGCACAGTTAATTTTTTTTGTTTATTTGTAGAAATTGCAAATAGGGTCACATTGATCGCATCTTAGGAAACCAGAGATTAAATGAAATCTTTCTATCATAAGCATTTGAGCTCTGGCGGTGAAATCCTCCAACGAAGTTGAGTAGCTCCGCCCAAAATAACGGCTTAAAATGAATTTCAATAATTTTACTATACATTTTTGTAAATATTTATACGTAGTACCAAACGCAAACTTTCGGCATTTATACAGTATATACGGGCACATATGGGGAATTTTCTACAAGAAAATGGTAATTTTCGGATAACCATAAGATAGGATTTTTATTTTTTTTTAAATTTTTATTTCGCAATTTCGCACAGTTTTTATAAACAGAAAATTATACCAAAATTACCAGTTATGCATCTTTGGTATCTATATATCCCCAGTTAATGGCATGAAATTCCCTGCAGCAGTTTTTGAGAAAATCCGTTTTTAAAAAAATCGAAAAATCATTTTTATCTTATTAAATATCATTATTTATAGGGTGATAATAGGGAAAATATATTGTCAGATATATAGCCAGCCACAACTGGGGAAAAAAATCAGGAAATTTCATTGAAAGGCATGTTTACAATGCTTATCCGGCTATGCCCTTTAACTGAATGAATTTGCTTAATTTGAATGTGTGCTTATACCAGTGCTGAAGACTTTATATAAAAAAAGAAATTACAATTGATTGCATTTGTTCAAATATCAGTTTCTAATTTTCGTTTCTGAAACATAAAACAATTATGAAAACTTTCAGAATAAGAAATAGTTAAACAAAACAACATCAACAAATATCCGTATTACAACCGATAATAAAGATTTTTAAAAACCTTTTTGCCTGTTTTTCTAAGTATTGCATTCCGAACTTCTTTTAAAGAGCAAAAGGAAATAGTTAAAAGAAACTACGCAAAATAAACGCTTTTACTAAAAGGAAAAATCACACTTCATGAGATATTAATAAAAAGTTGAGGCAATATTTTTTCATCTGAAGAAAATAAAACATCTGGGACCACTCCACAGAATCTGAATCAGATGCTTTTATTTCTTATATCCTAATATGGCAAAGGATTATATTCTTAATTCTTTCGTTGCTTTCACGCATTTAAGTATAAATTTCAAACTCAATAAAGATTCCAAAGTAGAGAATTTGTGAAGCAATATCAAAATTAAAATAAAATTTGCTTGAATAAAAAATACAATAATTAACTCCAAAATCTCCATAAAAAAAGAAGAATCTGAAGAAGATAAATTATTTGTAAAAATGAAGTTTTGCTTTAAAATTTATAGTTATATAAATTAAAAATTTGCTTTGTGGTTGCTGAGAGACGGTGAAGGTTTCAAAGAGGAGTTCCAGGGGATCTGCCTGCATCTCCCCAAATAAGGAGGAACTGGTTTACTAAACCATGTCCACAAAATCACTAAATCTTATAAAATGGCATCACAGGTGACATTTTCTTTTATAGAAAAGCTTCCATATTAGTAGGTATAATTTTAAAGTATTTTTTTCACCAGGATCATAAAAATCTAAGTGCAAGACAGGTTATAGTTTCCCATATATTGTCAAACTACCATGTCAAACTACCCAATGTGAAAACAGTGGGCTACTTTTTAAAAATTCAGATTTCTTGATTGGCACAATTTTTTGAAATAGTAAAATTCACCTTATTTAACCTTATTTAATAACATAATAATTAAAGTGAAAACTAGGGGAATTTTACCATTTCTAGAAAAGTGATACCAATCAAGAAATCTGAATTTTAAAAAAAGTAGACCTTTGCTTTCACATTAGATATTTTGACATGGTACCCACGATATCATCTAAATAAGTATTGTCAAACTGTGGCCCTCTCGATGCCACTGAAATTTCATAGAAATCACTGCCTTGTCAGTCATAGACCTCTGCGATTCAAGAAATCGACTGTTTCTTTGAAAAATTAGTGGTATCCGGCAGGCCAAAATTTGACACCCCTGCTATAAAACTTGACCATTCTATGTTACGCTTCCGGAGACCACGGATATAGTACAGTTAATCGTATGAAAACGGAGTATGTCTATAATGGAATTCTTTTTCAAACGGGAAAAAATTCAAGGTTTGACGAAAACAAAACCAATTATGTACACTTGCTAAGTCGGAAACTTGTCTAAAATGGAACTTTTATGCATCCACTTGCGGTTATATCTTGGCAGACTTTGCTGTAGTAAAACCACTAAAAACGGATTTTTCTTTACGTTTCATGATCTCGATGATGGGAGGATAAGCATACACGTACTCCTGCTAAGATGAAAATCTGTGTAACCCTTAAATGCCTGATTTTTCAAAAATCATTGTAATCATGTTTTTCGGCTTTCATTTTTTAAATAAATCATGGGAAAAATACTTTAAAAAATAATACTTTGTTTTAAGCATAGTTTACGGCGAAAAAACAGTTTGTTACTAATCGGCAATACTGGTGTTTAATTGAAAAAATAATTTCCCTTAATAAAATTTCAAAAATATTAAACACACAAGAATTTTAGGGACTATCATAAGAAATAAATTTTACTTGCTCACTGCAGGTATGAATAGAGTATTTCGCAAGCTTCCAAACAAAACAAAAAGAACAAATAGCAGCAATTGAAAAAAAAATCTATCTTTATTCTTAAACAGCACAAGTGTTGCCATCTACATGTTGAAAATCGATTTAATAATATCTTCAGAATGTATTTTATTGTCAACATTAGGCATTATAGCGTCAATATTATTCTAATAGTATTTTAGAGCCTAAATTGGGTATGTTGCCGAAAAGCAACACCAGGCATTTAAGGGTTAAAACGAAATTTTTCCGTTTTCACAGATTTTACTGTAAATAGATAATTAGGTAACTTCAAACCGGGGGTCGCGTGCCACCAAGCTAACACTATTTCAATAAACAAAATTTTGAAAAATTTGACAAAAATTGTCGTCTACATATCGAAATTGTGCCAAATTGGAAACTCGTTAATACAAAAACTAAATATTACATCGTATTTTTGTGCTCCGGTAAATTGTACCTTTGCATTAACAAGAATTCAGTCATCTAAGTTAGAGGTATTAAACTGTGGGCCGTCGAATACCACTACAATTTTATAGTCATTGCCTAACCTAATCACCGAAATTCTCCGATTCAAAAGTTCGACTATTACTTTTAAAAATTCGTGGTATTAGGTGGATCACAGTTTGAGAACCTTGATCTAAATAGTATATTAATTATATAGGTTTAACGTTTTGTATTCCTAATCTAAATTGTATTAATATTCTTTAAATGATCATATAAACAAGATTAGTAGCAATCGATCAGTAATAATTTCTTCTAATTATTCTTATATTTATGGAATGCGTGTAGTCTTTAAAGGATAACTCATAAAATATTTTGCAGAATGAGTTATTATTTTGGATACATATACTTCAACATTTATTGCGTCGATAGGAAAGTTGTGTCGTGTTGGCAAAATCAGTTCGTACCGGAAAATTATATCATTTAATTATTAGCCATTGATTACGATATCTAAAGTATAATAATTACCGGGCAAAATTTTCCGGTACGAATTGATTTTCCCAACACGACACGATCATCCTATATAAACAATAGAAATATATTTTGCTATCAAAAGTCATAGGTCATATTTGTATTTTGTTAGAAAATAATTTCAACCGATACATATTTCGAGTAAAATGATTTAGACACGTCGTCGGTCCTAACTTGGTAAAATAGGCATATCCTCGGGGGATGGGTATTGATAAATACAAAGGTTTTACACTTTATCCAGTATGAGGTTTTTGAACACCCGTTGAGGTATGAACACCCGTGCAGAATAATAGGCCGTACAGGGTGATTCTCCACGGAGTGTATAAATTTCTGGGAGGAGTCAGATAATCATCGAATTATCTTAATCAGATAGGATAGCATGTAGAGCAGGAGTTCCAAACTGTGGCCTTCCGGATACCTCTAATTTTTTTTAAGAAATAGTAGACTTCTTGAATCGCAGAGATTCGATGATAAGATGAAGCAATGATTACTATAATATTTTTGTGGTATCCGGCGGGCCACAGTTCGATACACCTGATGTAGGGTTTAAAAGGACATTTATGGGTTCAATTTCCGGAGAGACATTCCGCGACACTTCCAGGTTACATAAAGTGAGTATTACTATGAATGTACTTCCTGGTATGAATTTGGAATTATTGAATAAAAAGTACTAGCTGAACTGAAAACATAGATTGTCTTTCCAGACCCTATGACATGTTCAGAGTTGCCAAGTCTCCGGCTTTTGCACATCACTATTATCTTAGAGAAAATGTTGTTCTTTTAAATCGCTTAAATGTTCCAATTAAATAAAAGGATATTTTCTGTATTAAATTACTGGTATCCAAAAACCTGAGACTTGGCAGCTCTTCATGTTGCTATCTCATTCCGTTTCCTGTTTGAATAACCTGTCTCTACCAGAAGTTTCTATACGTGATAGCATATCACCCTGTGTATTTCACAAACCTGCAGCTTTATATATTTTTTCCCATTTTATGTTCTTGGAGCAACAGAGGTCTTGCTCACATTTTAAACTATAGCTTTTACGTCAATATCAACTTCAATTTTAATTTGAAGTGCTTTGGACATACTTTATTATATTTTTAAATGTGGTAAATGGCTCTAACACCTTATGTATAGCTCTGCTTTCTTATAGTATTAGTTAATTTAGTTTTTCTGTTGTGGTGAAAGATTTTACTTTTTAAAATTTAAACTTCTATGTACCGGGAGTTTTATGAAAAAAGCAGTTTTTCTGCAATTATGTTCTCACAAATTGCACTTAAAGTAAAATTCAATTTTAACTACAGATATCTACATAAATTGTTTTTCTAACTTGTATCTTATTAACGCTATGGAATTTTAACAATGTAAATATTGGGCCCCAGAAAATAATTACGCTCCTGCAGCAATGTTAAAGTGAAAAAAATTCTTTCTTTCAAACACGTATTTTTTTTATACTTTTATGGCTTCTTTCGGCTCGTTATATTATTTACGTAAAATAAATATGTTTTCTTGAGTCCGATATAAGATTTCTCATTAATAATGGTCCCACTGGTTCGTTGTTTGAAAACCGGGGGGTTTTTTTAAGGAAAAAAAATTGATGTAGGGATTTTTGCAACAATTGCAACAAAAACGCTTTTCGAGGTATGTTTCGTCGAAAATTATAAAGAAGGTTTTTCTTTGAAAAAAAAGTGGTGTTCAAAAAACGGAGCGAATGGGAGGCCTGCATGAACAATCATTGCATTAAAATATGATATCTATCTTTGACATGAAATTATTTCATTTAACACGTTGACGGACACTTGCATCTATAGCCGTCAAAGCGAAGTTCACTGTGTGGCATAATGATTGATTGACACCAGGATTTACATGAAAAAATATATGAAACTAAGTAAAAGGTTAACTTCACGTACATTAAATAAAGCAAAATTTAGTTTTAAAATACTGGTGCCAATTCAGGAATTAAAAGTGGTATATATAATATACCGGTGCCCTTCAAGGGATTAACTGCTTAACCATTTCAGGCGCGGTGATGCGTCACGGCATCAGATAACTTTAATCCCAAATTGCCACATTGGCACCGGAATTTTATGATGAAAATGTCATCTTTATTAAGTACGCAAAAATGTACTTTTACTTGTTTACAAATGAAATCTCTTGCTAATACTGGTGTCAGTGAATTATGCGAACATTTTACGAATAGAAGTTCCTTGCTCCTGAAAGGGTTAAACTGTTTTTTAATTCATTTATTTATTACAAAATTTCTACGGACTTCCTTCGCATTGACCGGTTTTATTTTATTGCAGATTCTAAAAAAGAAACTAAAAATTAAACAGAATGGATTTTAAAAAATATACTGCAAGTAGTATCAATGAAATTTCAAGAATGAATGAGTTTGCATTTAGAGCTAAAAGAAACTTGAGCAAACGGTAGATTTCAATCTGTTGCTCTGAAAATATCAAAAATAACTTTTTTGATTGAAAAATATTGAATTTTTCGATATTTATTTTTATCGTATTTCTCTTTTCCTTTTCAAATTCGGCTTGCATATGGAATTACTCATAAAAATATTTTTGCAGTGGCTGCATTTTATTTAATGCAGCGTGCTTTAATTCTTTACATTAGAAAATTTAATATAATTTTTATGAAATTTGCACATGCATAAAAATAATAGGGAATTAAAGGGGAATTGTAACTATCAGGAATTGACTTTGAAATAATCTGCTGCAAATTTAATGAAATTTATATAATGACTAAATGTTTCATTTATCTCTATATAATAAAACACAGTGTAACGAATCCGGGTCGCGCTCATCCTCGAAAAAAAAAGATATCGGCCAAGTTAGGCTTAAGCATCCCGATGCCGTATTATAAGTCGCTTTTTTATTTATATATTTGCTTTTTTTTAATCTACGTTGTATCATATCTTTTCTTCTTCATTTTCTCTAAAGCCTTCAAAAACTATACAATTATAATGTTTTAAGTTCTAAATTAAAAATAACTAGCTACCAACAGCAGATTACAGATATACACAAATGACTACTGTTGCCATTCAGAAACACAAATTCCAAATCTAGAAACAAATGAACGACTCATTGAGCGGTTCATTAAAAAAAAATAGGGTTAATATAGGATTCTGGTCTTAAAAAATTTGTAAAAGAATATTAAAGCTTTAACTATATTTAAATGCATATTTCACATTTGTTTATGTTTATAAGCAGTATGGCAAATGGGAAGGGAGATTATAAGTTCAATTGAGTGTATTTCTGCGAAATATTTTGTACTGGATAACGTTTTGTTGTTATATATTGTTTTGGCGCCATCTTCCGGGATTTAATATAAACAAAGAAGCTTTCTCTTGAAATCTTACCTTTTTATGCACTTTACATAGCTGCCAACTCTTTTGCTTTTTTATACCACAAAAAATGTAACAGAAGTTTTTGCCTTATTTAATCGGCAGATTACGAGTTAAAAAGGTAAAATTTACTGTAATTTTTTGTGTTACAAAAAAGCGTAAAATGTTGGCAGCTATGATTTTATGAGCTTTACATTGCAAATTTAACACTTAAATGATTGATTTTTCAAAAATCATTGTAATAATGTTTTTCGGTTCTCATTTTTTAAATAAATCATGGGGAAAATACTTTAAAAAATCGTATTTTGTTTTAAGTATGGTTTAAGGCTAAAAAACTGTTTGTTACTAATCGGTAATACTGGTCTTTAATTGAAAAAATAATTGTCCTTGATAAAATTCTATGATATTAAACACACAAGAATTTTAGGAACTATAATAAGAAATAAATTTTACTTGCTCACTGGTGAACAAAATAGGGTTTTTCGCAAGCTTCCAAACAAAACAAAAAGAACAAGTAGCAACAATTAAAAAAATAAATCTATCTTTATTCTTAAACAGCAGAAGTGTTGCCATCTACATGTTGAAAATCGATTTAATAATATTTTCAGAATGTGTTTTATTGGCAACATTAGGCTTATAGCTTCAGTATTATTCTAATAGTATTTTCGAGCCTAAAATAGGTATGTTGCCGAAAAGCAACACCCGGCATTTAAGGGTTAATGATTACTTCTTATCAATTCTTATTGTAATTAAAATATAAGGGACATATACAATACCGTTATAATATAGGAAGTTTCTAGAGGAAAGAAAATCGTATTATTGTAATTAATAGTTGCAATTTTATATTACTTTTGCAATTCACTTTACTTATTATGCAATTTATTTTGAAAAATGATGTAGATTAAAATCATTAAAAATTTGCTGTTTAGTGCGCCTACAGAATAATTCAAAATTAGTTTATGAGTAGAAAATTAATTTGTAAGTCACAAAATATCAGAGGCATTTTTCAGTTCAGATTCCTGTATTTTAAATTGTAGTTTACAAAATATCTTTCTTGTTTTCATAAGAAAAGGAAGTATAATATTTTTTTATTAACAAAATGCAAAAATCATAAAATGATGCATCATTTTTTTTCAGTCAGAAATATATTTTTCTAACGTACAATTTTCATGATTTAATACCGGAAAATGTAGATATTTTGATAGAAGTTTGTTTTTTACTACGAACTTGAATTGAAAAAAAGGCCTATTCCTTTGTCAACGAGCAGTTTTTCTTACTTTCCTGCATATTTTTAAATCATATTGAAATTTTTGAAACTGAGAAAGGTTGGTTGGTTGGTTGGTAGAGTTTATGACGGCTAATTATAAGCACGAGGGATATAGGCCCAAAGGGGGGGGGGGGGGTGAGTACCCTCCATGGGGGTCATTCTAAGGGAATTTAACCGGTATTTACGCATGGAAAACCAAGGTTCGAAGTAAACCACGAAAACTCTGAGTGATTAGGCCGACGGGCACGATTGAGATCGAACCCAGCACCACCCGTCTACCAGCTACGAGAACAGAACCTCTCGAACACTGGTGGGACGAAACTGAGAAAGGAAATAACAAAATACTTAATGACATTTGATGCTGCCATCTATAATCAAAACTTGAAACTACACTCAAATCAGGTGATGCTTAAGCTAGGAGCATCAGCGCTGCGAACCGAGTATTATTTTTGGGATAGTACACTTTTACACCTGGCCTGAACCTTTTTATTTAATCGTGTTATACTTAAGCAACATTTATTTTCCACAATAGAGTAGTAACAACTTACTAAAACAATAATTTGATGCTTAACCCCTTAACGGTCGCTTAATATTTGGAAAAAACATCAAAAATGTACCTATTTTTTATTACAGAAATTGAATAATCATAAGGTTTCTATATAAAATATGCAATTAGTTTTTTTTTTTTTAAGTCGAAAAAAATGATGTTATAGAACAAATTCACATTTGTGGAAAAGCCGTCATGCGAGAATTCTGTGTTTTATCCCATTAACGCTCAGTGGTATATTTTTAGATCACTAGACTCAGTGGCCAGAAAGCGCTTTTCACACCAGTATATATGAAGATAAATATATAATTTATTTCACGAGACAATTTCCTTGATAAAATACGATAAAAATTACTCATATTTTAATAGTGGTGGGAAACCAAAAATTTAAATTTTAACGAAGAAAATTATCCGGGCGTTAATGCTTGTTTTACACCATACAAATTAAAGCGAATAAGACCTTTATTTTTCACATCTCAGATCTTCATATATCATCATCACACAAATTTTTACACATAATATATGAAATAATATATATAAATTAAATTTTGATTATTAATAATTTTTTGAGTGCGATATATTTCGAAACATACAATACAAAGTCCAACATCACAAACAGCGCCAAAAAACCTACACCGAGCTGAAATATTCAAATACTTCACGCGGAAATGCCAGTTAAATTTTTCTGGTTTCAGAAGTTTTTCCAGCCATGAAATCTTCAGCCCGGAAATATTACGGGCACGAGAAATAACTAAATATATTAAATTAGTACTCTATTTGGATATTTTTTATCCTCTCAGTCATTTCTAAATAATAACTTGTGTATTTTGATTTTTTTAACGTGTAACTTCCTTACGTGTAATACCTTTTTAACGTGTAACGTATACAAGTTCCCTCCCGAACAGATAAAGGATAATGTTCATTATTTGGGGGCAGGGTGTGCAGATACTCTGCATTTTGATGTCTTCTACTTTTTTTTTCTTTTTTTTAATATCATCTACTTTAGGAGGCTGATGCAGGTGCATAATTTTTTAAAATTATTACTATAGAATAACATATAGGACAAAATATTTAAAAAAAAAAAACATATAAAACCTCCTTTTTATGCTGGCTGAGCGAAGAATGGGGAAGTAGCGTAAATTTTAGTGGTGGTGGAGTTATATGTTTTTCTGATTGATTGGTTACTGTAACTCCAAAATATCAAGTAGTGCAGAAATGTTTTCAATAATTCTTATAAATGTAATAATTTATTGCAAATTAAAATATTTTTCAATGTAACATTTTTTTATAATTTTAAAATTAATAATCTTGAACAATTGAAAATTTTTGATCTTCTAAACTTTTTCATTAAAAAAATAATTAAACTCTTTAAGCTCTCTTGATTATTTCCTGGGCGAGACGACGCTTTAATTTTCATAGGGGAAGGATGATGTAGAAAATTGTTTAATTATTTATTTATTATTACAATAAAATATCAGATGTGACAAAATACAGGGTGTCCGAAAAGTCTGGAAACGGTCTAATAACTCGAGAAATTCATATACGATTGAAGAACGAAAAAATGCGTGTTAAATATTTTTTAAAAAGGTATATCGCGATACCAAAGTTGACACCCCACGCCAACCACCTTGGGGTAAGAGGTGTTCCAACTTTGAAATCTTGAATGATAATCCCATTTTTTTTTTTTTCAGATTCGGATTCTACGGGAAAAAATGCGCAACTTTTGCTTTTAACATTTTTTTTTCGAATCTTTGTAGATGACGGTGTAATCCAGCAAAATGTGTCAGATACATATTTTGTTTTCTCAACCATGTTCTGCAATCACGAAATATGATGGGCCAAATCTTTCTTCGCCAAAGTGGTCGCCTTAGCTGGAATTGTGTTTGTCAAAAACTATCAATGGAGGTTGTTTCGATTACAAAAGTGCTTTATATGCTTTTGCCATGAAATTATCAGAAATATATTCAATTAGATTTCTATTTGTGTTTTATTTTATCCATTCAATCCATTTTAATCAATTAACATGCTTCTTTTTATATTTTAATGTGCAAAAATGCCCCTCCTCTTCTGAACAGAAAAAAAGATAATCTTCATTATTTGGTAGAGGTAGGCGTGGATATTCGGCATTTCTAGACTTCTGCTGTTTTTTTTTTGTTTTTTTTTTTTAATACTCTAAAATGTGGTTAGGATGTTGGTGTATGGGATTTTTCACTATTACTAGAGAGTAACATATAGGACAAAATAAAAAGAAGTACATATAATTTTTTTGTGTGCGGGCGGAGAAACGAATGGGGAAGTAGTGTAAATTTCAGATGGTGATGAGATTGGAGATTTAGATTATTGATTAGTTACTTCAACCAGAAAGTAAAAAGTATGGCAAAGAATTTTCAATAATTCTAATAAATGTAATAATTTTTTGTAAATTAATATTTTTTTTTCAATTTAACATTTTTTTTCATAAATTTAAACAATAGAAAAATTTTGCTATTTGAAACTTTTTAATTTAAAAAATAATTTAACTCTTTAACTCTGTCGGGATTTGTGAGTCACACATATTCATCGTCAAAAGGTGCGTGTTGAATTTGTTTTGGGCACCATTAATAAATGAATAATAATTGTCTGAGCGAAGCGAAGGCTAATACCCAGTACAATATTACTGTCCGGATACATACAGCTACGATGGATATTAACGCCATGTCCTACTAAAAAAAAAAGCCTAATAAAAACCTTTCGTCAAGCATAACTCAAAAACTATTTGTCGGATTTCGTTTCTGATTGCACCAGAAGGTACCTATGAGGGTCGTCTACTGAATGCACCTACTATGAAAAATAAGTTCCAAACCGTTTAAAAATTATATAAAAAAACTGATAAAAAAGCACAATTTATCTGCATACGTCACAGAAATTTGGTGTGCGTCACTTTCACCGGTGGATGGTTTCGTAGACAACTGGTTTGAACACATGGAGCAAATAAAACAAAATGCACACGCAGTAATATTGAAGTGCCATAAAACATATTTAAATTTAAACAAACAGAAAAAGAAATTTGTTTGTTTTTCCATTTAAAAGAAAAAAAAGGCATAAAAACTTTGAATTGAGATTTTGCGATAATCTCTCAATAGCATTTTTTAATCGCCAAAAGCATATTTTATATTTCGCGTGTGAAAATTAGAAACAATTATATGATGTTTAATAAAATATTTTGCCTTATAGCGTCATTTCTTCCTTTTTTTTTTTTTTTTTTAACTTACAATTATGTTTGTCTGTGGCACTCAAATCAGTGGCGTGGCGTCCGGTCATCGCTGGATGCGGCGATGACCAAGCAATATTTTAAAACTCTTAATAAGCTTTTAAAACTCTACGATACAGTTTTAGCAGAACATTTGGAGTTCATGTATAAGTGAAGGTAAGATTTAAAGTTACTTTTTTGAACATTCAACCATTGAATTTTAGAGTTAATAATTTTTCACCACAAACTTAAATAATTGCGATGACCACCGAAACTTTTCACGCCACGCCACTGACTCAAATCTTGTGACTCATTTTCACCCACTTCCTGTTGACATAGAGTTTTGAAATTTGGAATTTGGAATTTGAAATTTGGAATTCAATGTCAATTCAACCAAATTTTTTAAGGTTTGTAACCCGACCCCAAGGGATTTGGATGAAACTCGGTGTATATACTAATTCTATCATGATATGAATACATCAGAAATTTTCCCTTCCTATACCTCATAGTTTGTGAGATATGGAGGGTCCAATTTTTGGATTTTTCTCAAATCGCACATTTCTGAGTCTGTATTTTTAGACTGCAGTTCCATTTTTAAAAAAATTGTTTCTCTGGATCTAAAATGCGAATCATCTTAAAAATACCACCGTAAGTACATAAAAAGATGCAGATATTTTTAAAAAAATATTTAAAAAATTAATTTTAAATATTTAGGGTCAAAAACTTAAACCAAAGTTGAAAGTTATCTTTATTTTTCCAAATTTTTGTGACTTTACGAAAAAGGCTCTACACAAAAAGGCAAATAAAATTTCCAATTTCTCTTTGTTTTAAATAAAAGTTAACTCTTTGGGCGTTCTATTTATGAAATAAAAATGATGTCTTTCGCATGGCATATGCAAAAATTTTGACTTATTTTGGGATGCTGTATCTATCAAGAGACAGAAAATTTTAACTTTGCTTACGATACCTAAATTATTGCTGCACATTTTAAATTTAAATTTACTAATCAATTTGATTTATTTTCTAAAATGAAACCTTAAAATCAGACTGATTTATTTATTTTTATAACAGTAGAAAATTTGTATAGTATTGGTACTTATCACACATTATCTGAAATTGTGTTGTTCTCAAACTTATCGCATATGTTTGTCACATAAATGTACATCTATCATTGGATTCAGTGATATAGTATATCTATATATACTTTCACAATGGTAGTATGTAAAGAATATGTACAATATTTAATGAAGTGTGGGGTGGGGTGGGGGGTGGGGGGTGGATATTGAAATCATTGATTTTTTTCCCATTTTAGTCAGAAAAAACAAAAGCAAAAACTTTACTTTGTAAATAAAATAAAAGAAGCACTTATATTAAATAAATTCAACAAGTCATAAGAACCACAGAAATTATTTAGGTACCACAGTTTAAATTAGACATATTAGAGATTTTTTTTTTCTTGAATGGTGCAGTTTCCTAAAACAGGGCAAAATTTTACATAAGCTAGGAGAAAGACTTCATTTTTATTAAAATTGAAATAATCATTAATTAAATCTAATACATTAATTAAAATTGCTTATAAATATTTTTAAAATTTAGATTATTGTAAATTTCCAATTTCTTTTCGTTTTAAATAACAATTTACACTTTGGGCTTTCTAGTTATGAAATAAAAATGATGTCTTTCTCATGACTTATGCAAATTTTGCCCTGTTTTGAGAAACTGCACCAATAAAGAAAACAAAATCTGCCTAATTTTAGCTGTGGTTCCTAAATGACTACTGTGATTCCCATGACTTGTTGAATATATTATTCAATGTTTCTTTCTTCTTTTATTTTGCAAAGTAAAGTTTTTGCTTTGCTTTTTTTTCTTCTGAGTAAAAAGGGGGGAAAAGTCTGTGACTGCAGTCTATCCTCCCTCCATTAAATTTTGTGCATAATCCTAATGTTTTAATTATTAATTCATTCATATATTTTCTTTTATTACATGTATTTTTTTTTAATTTAAACAATCCTTAATTTTCTTTTTACTATATAACTGTAAACAAAAAATCTTTTGTGGTATAGAATAAGAAAATGCAATAATGACTTTTTACCAATCATATTTTCAATACGTTTTTTTCTGTGTGTGTATGTGTGTTTGAATTAAAATAGTTTATTTGTATTTAACTTCTTTTTTCAACTTTCTATCTTATTATGTTGGATAATTTTTATCATTTTAAATATGTTTTTTATAGTTTAAATACCTTATATTTAACAAAGCCTAGTTCATTTCTACAGGATGAAATATATTTCTACATCTGCCTTGTATAAACAAATTCTGACAAAGGCAGAATAAATTTTTTTAGTAAAGGCGGGTGTTTTCGAATCTCTTAATCAAATTATTATTAGTCTGCTGTTTCTCATAATAGAAGGGTGATCTATTTTTCCTTGTGCTGCAAAAGAAAATAATAGATGAATTTGAAGTAACTAATTATGCTGCAAGACCGTCATGACAACTTCTGAGAAACAATTGAACTAATTGAAAAGTTTTATAATTGTAATGAATATTGAAGAATCATGGCTGTTAAGAAAATGTAGTTAGCATTGCTAAGAATGTATTATGCACAAAAGCGATTGATATTATGTATATCTACATGAGTTGTATTCTCTTTTTAAACAGGAATTTCCAAAAAATTTGAGGATTATAATTCTAGGTATTCAATCCAGTATTAGCAGCACTGTTCCTTTAAATAAATTTGTGACAAGCTAAGTAAAATATTTGGAAAATGTTATTCCACTCTTTTATAACGAAATTTAATATCTTAAAAGATACTAAACCAAACTTTGGCCCTCAAAAAGCTATAGTTTTGTTGGATTTCAGCAAAAATTTTACTTTTTTTATTCAAGGTAAGGTTTAAAGTTACCATTGGACCAAAGAAGCCGCACTCTTGATCCAACTGTTATGTACACTCAATCTCTCAATATTAGATTATCAGCAAGCAATATACACATTTTATCTTATGATATGCAACATGATGTCACTCTTGTATGTTTAATACAGAAGGAAGTGATAGCAATTGTAAAATAGATATTCCCTCATGTAAAGAAAGCCTTTGACTTTAGTGATGGGTGCTCTGGCAATATAAAAATTACAAATTTTCATAAACCTTTACCAAAATGAAGAGAATTTCCCCTTAAGATATTTAACATTTTTTTCTGAAGGAGGAGGAAGGAGGGGGGATAGCCACCGATTTTGAAATACAAAGACATTTTAGATTCTAAATCACAAAGATCTTCCTAATATACCGATATCTTGTTAGGTTATTAAGTTTGGAGTTGCAGTAAGATAGGAAAATTGAAATATATATTAGAAGGTTCTCAAAATTGCTTATGCATAATAAATATAAATTTTAAATTGCACAAAGAAAGAATGTTGAAAAATAAGTCTAAGTGATACTGCAAAGTACGTCATTTATTTCTATATTTATATTTAGCTCAATTATATTTTTGAATTTCAAACTTTTAAATATAATGTTTAATCTGATTTTTTAGCTTTAAAAATTTGCATATAATTTACCAAATTCTTTATTTGTTACATAAAAAAAATACAACGATCTAAATTTTTAAAATATTTATAAGCAATTTTAATTAATGTATTAGATTTAATTAATGATTATTTCAATTTTAATAAAAATGAAGTCTTTCTCCTAGCTTATGTAAAATTTTGCCCTGTTTTAGGAAATTGCACCATTCAAGAAAAAAAAATCTCTAATATGTGTAATTTAAACTGTGGTACCTAAATAATTACTGTGGTTCTTGTGACTTGATGAATTTATTTAATATAAGTGCTTCTTTTATTTTATTTACAAAGTAAAGTTTTTGCTTTTCCTTTTTCGGAGTAAAATGAGAAAAAAATCAATGATTTCAATATCCACACCCACCCCCCCTTCATTAAATATTGTGCATATTCTTTAGATACTACCATTGTGAGAGTATTTATAGAAATACTATACCACTGAATCCAATGATAGATGTACATTTATGTGACAAACATATGCGATAAGATTGAGAACAACACAATTTCAGATAATGTGTGATAAGTACCAATACTATACAAATTTTCTACTGTTATAAAAATAAATAAATCAGTCTGATTTTAAGGTTTCATTTTAGAAAATAAATCAAATTGATTAATAATTTTAAATTTAAGATGTGCAGCAATTATTTAGGTACTGTAAGCAAAGTTAAAGATTTCTGTCTCTTGATAGGTACAGCATCCCAAAATAAGTCAAAATTTTTGCATATGCCATGCGAAAGACATCATTTTTATTTCATAAATAGAAAGCCCAAAGGGTTAACTTTTATTTAAAACAAAAAGAAATTGAAAATTTTATTTGCCTTTTTGTGTAGAGCCTTTTTCGTAAAGTCACAAAAATTTGGAAAAATAAAGATAACTTTCAACTTTGGTTTAAGTTTTTGACCCTAAATATTTAAAATTAATTTTTTAAATATTTTTTTATTAAAATCTGCATTTTTTTATGTACTTACGGTGGTATTTTTAAGATGATTCGATTAAGATGATTTTAGATCCAGATAAACAATTATTTGAAAATGGAACTGCAGTCTAAAAATACAGACTCAGAAATGTGCGATTTGAGAAAAATCCAAAAATTGGACCCCCCCATATCTCACAAACTATGAGGTCTAGGAAGGAAAAATTTCTGATGTATTCATATCATGATAGAATTAGTATATACACCGAGTTTCATCCAAATCCCTGGGGTTCGGGTTACAAGGTCTGGTTGAATTGACATGGAATGACTCAAATGTATCCTGAAGGCAATATACTTGAATATGAATTGGTATATTCATATAATTGGATGAAGCTACCGAACGACTCCTAGCTAATTGGAGCCCATTATTAGTCTCGGTGGGCGGGGGGTCAACCGCCGCGGTGAGCGGCCCATCTTCGGCCGCATCCCTTTATTCTTTTACTCTAGTGCGACTCTTTTGCGGAAGCAAGATTCGTAGGTCCCCGGCCACGTCCCGAGTGAAAGACTCTCTAGCGGTATATGATATGAATTGGCATGAATTGGACATTGATAATTAGGGTTTCGTTCATCGGACGAATCTCTATTCGTCTCGCTCCTCTGTCTGTCTATCTGTTCGTAGGTCACAGAGCCCATTCTCAGAAACTATACATGTTGGAGACTTGAAATTTTGTACAGTTATAGCTGAATACCGCACATTATACGACAAATCATAAAATTTTGAAAAGTTGTAAATTTAGCCCTTTGGGGTCTCACATGTGTATTTTAAACTATCCTTTCTAAGTGAACCCCTAATTAAGTTGGAAGCGTGAAATTTTATATACTTATAGCTGAACACCGCACATCATACGACAAATCATAAAATTTTGAAAAAGCCGTACATTTAACCCTCTGTGCTCCCACATGTGTATTTTAAACAATTATTTCTAAGTGAGCCCTAATTAGGTTGGAGGCGTGAAATTTTGCATACTTATAGCTGAACACCTCTCATCAAATGACAAATCATGAAATATTGAAAAAGTCGTACATTTAACCCTTTGGGTTCCTACATGTGTATTTTAAACAATTCTTTCTAAGTGAGCCCCTATTTAAGTTGGAGGCGTGAAATTTTGCATACTTCTAGGTTTAACACCACATATCATACGACAAATCATAAAATTTTCAAAAAATCGTACATTTAACCCTTTGGGCTCCCACATGCGTATTTTTAGCAATTCTTTTTAACTGAGAACCTTATTAAATTGGAGATTTGAAATTTTGCATACTTATAGCAGAACACCTGAGGCCAGGCAACAAATCATAAAATCTTGAAAAAGTCTTACATTTAACCCTTTGAGCTACCACATTTGTATTTTAAGCAATTCTTTCTAAGAGAGCCCCTAATTAAGTTGGAGACATGAATTTTTACATACGTATAGCCGAATACCTCAGACCACAAAGCAAATCATAATTTTTCAAAAAGTCTTATATTATTTACTCCCCCGGGCTCTAACTTGTGTATTTTAAGCAATTTTTCTCCACCTTTTACACCCGAGGAGCACTTTTCCAACTTTTGCCGCCACCCCTTTGACCATTCTTTCATAATATGCACCATAGCCTTACATATTTAGTTCCACTTTTTACCACCAGGGGCGCCTACTTCTCTCGGGTGCTATCGGTCCAATCCCCTCGACTAATAAATCTATGGATAGTATATAAAACGAAGTTTTGTTCGGATAGAGGTTTGTTTAGAATAGAGTGCGCCTCTGGTAGCGAAATGTGGAACTAACAAATTTTTCAAAGAATAAAGTGGTTTGAAAGGAATATTAAACGAAACCCTCTGTGCGATCTGTGATCACACTTACCCACTTGTTTAAAATTCGATCCCTAATGGGGCAACTGTGGGGGTGAGGTGAATTACTTAATGGTTTTGTTTGATTTTCTATTGAAAAATCAGCATTAGTTTGAACAATGAGTATTTGTTGAAAAGTACTAATGACAGGGTTACCACGATATCGCCAAACTTTGGCCAACGTGGCGAAATATCGCCAAATTTGGCGACAAAAAAGTTTCTATATATGAAGCTAACTTGGAGATAGCTGGCTTATTTGGCAAAATTCCCATTTAAATTCATTTATCTTCCATAATTGAACTCACCGAATTAAATTTAAACTCCGTGCATTTAAGGTTTTTTTCAAGACTTTTCCACTATTTAGTGCATTTAAAAAAACATAAATATTTTCTAAATTTTCGTGAATTTTAATGAAAGCATGATTTAAAAAAAACGATTTACATTTATATTCATTTCTTCTTAGTCTTTAAAAATGAAATTGGTACTTTTCCTGTATAAGGGCAGGGCTCCCAAATGGTCCGCCAACTGAATACCAATGTTATTTTAGAAACATTTTCTTTTTAGATTTTTCTTATAAACCGCCCCAGAATGACCTTTGAAAGTTAATTCTAGCGCAAACTTACTATAAACTTTTCTGTTAAAATTTATTGGTATTCAGTTGGCGGTCCATTTGGGAGCCCTGTAAGGGCCTTGGCGAGGTAGAGAAAATGGGTTTGGCGAGGTAGAGAAAATGTGTTTGGCAAGACAAGTAAGCTTTTATGCGTATTTTCGTGCAACGTATTCATTGATTCATATACTCAAGCAATTTTTTAAAGATTTATACAATTTATTTTGTGTAAACAGGCCACTTACCTATTTTTATATACAAACAAAAGTAAATTGTATACAAAAAGCAATGATATTATATATATAAATAAAATTTTTATATTTATGGCACAGATGCCATAAACGCACCAGGTTTGGCGTGATTTTTTATGCCAATGTGGCGAAAACGTCGTTTTCGAATACCAGTAACCTATAGCGTACTATAATAACACGTTATTTTTTATGTCAATATGAAAAGAAAATAAAGTGATAAACAAAACATTTTCTATTATTTTTAAAAGGAAATAACAATCAATAAATGATATAATTATAGAACAAAACAATTTATAATAGCGTTATATATGGTTACATCAGTGGTGGCTCGTGACTGGTATTTGGGGGGGGGGGGGCACTAAATCCATAGCTGCCAATTTTATTCTTCTTTTACCACTATTGCTTTAAAAGAAATATTTGCCATATTTGTTAGCAAAATATTTTACAATTAAACAAGGTAATCTTTTTCTTTCAAAAAATAATGGTAAGAAAAGAATAATACTATCCGCCATGCATTTAGTGCCCCAAAATATGACAGTCATGAGTCGACACTGGTTGTCATGTCAGGCAAAGTAACGCCACTTTGGCGACAATTAGGTACCTCGGTGCGTATATGACATCTGTGCCATATTTACTTGTAAAAATAAGCATAAACGTTCGTCAGGTTTGTTTTCATAGCTATTTATATCTTTTTGCAACAATTCTGACTTTTTAAGGCCGAAACTGCACAAAGATTGAAAAAAACTAGAAATCGGGAAGTTGTTTTTTCAGAATTTAGTGTCACCTTCGATGAAAAATAAAATAAAAATATGGATAGTACAAAACATATTTTAGTTTTAAGACTTAAAACACGCTTTATTTTCTACAGAATGACGTCGTCCGCATCCGCTGAAGAATTCTTCATTTACTATCCAGTCTTAAACAACCTCTACAGTAAAGTACGCATAGAACGTCACTATCGCTGAATAATACACAAATAAAAAAAAGAGATGTCGTCATTCAAAAAACTCTTAAAAAAAAAAAAAAAAAAAAAAAAAAAAAAAAAAAATCGGCTATCTGATGACCTCATTTGTTTGTAATATTAATATAGATACATAAAATTAAATTTTGAAAAGGAAATCCTTCATTTATATTTTTTCAAAATAGTCCGTATTTTAATAACATTTTTTAAAGTTGTTAAGGGAGAAGGCAACAAAAATGTATAATTAGTATTTTCCAACTATTTCCCCCCAACTTTCTACCGAAATGGAGTACTTGAGTTGCCAAAATTAAACAAATGGCGCTAAAAACTACAAAAAAATTAATGTTTCAAAAATAAATTCAGATGCACTTAAAAAAAAAAATTGCATTTAAAAGTACTTTTTCTCCCCAATACTACGGTAGAAAGACTGACAATGTGCGATGTTTAGAATTTAAAAATCTTAAAATAGTAGAATTAAGAAGAGTAAGTTAAATTAAAGTTAAATTGCAGTACAGAAGTTGGTACTACTTAGTTATCCCGTCGACCAAAAATCTATCACCAAACTATAAGATTGAATGCCAATAATGGTTGATCGTAAATGTCGCATTCTAAGTAACTTATTACTATGCATTTAATGCTTTTCATGGTACTTCGCTGTTATATTGACTTTCGCGCTTTTGTAAAAAGCACGAAATTTGGGGTTAAGAAAATCAGATTTTTTGCCAAATGATATAAATGACTATGAAAATAAAGCAGAATAAGTATTATACTGATTTATATATATATACTTAAAAATGCATCCGCTAACGCGTATTAAATAAGTTATTTATGTTTGTATATAATCTAATATAAAAAAATGAAAATTTGTCTATCTGTCTGTTTGTAATTCTATACAAATCCACTGTTTGGAAGCCAAAATTGTGAAAAGATACGTACATGTGTATTAAAACACGGCCGAGGCAACTAAAGTAATCCGGAATCGAAATAATTTATAGTTAATTTTTAATTAATAATAAATAATTAATAATAAAAATCCACCAATTTAACAGCTATTTCTTATCAAATTTAAATATTTTTAGTTATAGCAGTTGCCAACAATTAAAATACACAGTAAAATTCTTACTACAACAATTAATTTTCTACTGCAAGATTTCCAAGTGAAAAATAAAGGAAATAAATAGTTTGCCTAATTAAAAAAAATGTGAATATTACGTCATAACTTTTCTATTGCAAGATATTCACGTGAAAAATGTAAATGAAATACATAGTTTGACGAATTTAAATGAAAGTGAATGTAACTTCATAACTTTTCTATTTCAAAGTTTTCACGTGAAAGAGAAAAATATTACGTCATATTGGAAATATAAAGGACGTGTTGAATATAGTATATCGTCATATGAGTATGAAAAAACGTATTGAAGCATGATAAAAACCCGATTGTGGAAATATTGGCGTATTTTAGCATTATTGCTCCAAATATAAATTGAAATAAGTTTATTTATAGCTGTATTCTTTTGCGTCAATTATATATATTTATACATTTTTATATTGTGTTTTCATTTAATTCATGCGTACATCACTTCAACTGTTTTTTTTTAATGTTTGTTTTATGTTGTATGTTAAATTTTGAAATTGATTTTCAGAACAAAAATCCTTCAAATTCTGGGTAACACCGAGCACTTTAGTTTGTAACAGATAAATGGCTTTTGTATCTGTACATCCAATGCCAATATTATAAAGCGTTATAACATTATAAGGTATTAAATATTATTAATGTTTGCATATTTGTGAGGGGTTATTTCTGAAACTACACAGCCATCTCTGCCCTGAAAAAAAAGGCTGTATTTTATGTCAGTGCAACAACCTACATCGCAACAGGAACAAAAAAGTCCTAAAATTGCGATTTATGTAATATTGATTGGGTTAGAAACTTTAAATTTGGTGTGGTGGCTACTTTTAACCCCTTGAGAGGCAAGCAATTACGTTTGCGAAATGCTGAATCCCCACCGGAATCTTTGAAAAATTCTATTTCAAAATAAGTAAAAGCAATTTTACGGCTTTTTTCCACCAAATTCAGAAAAGTAAAATTTAATAAAATTTTTCTGGTGTAAAACTTCATTAATCGTAGGTGGTATATAGTATATACCGATGCCCCTCAACGGGTTAAGATGTAAATACTCGTTATGAACGCTCTCTAAATGGTTCGAAAATTCAATTTGACAGATAAACGTAAAAAATTCTAGGAAGGTTCTAAATTGTGATTTATTTGGAATGCTGAAATTTCTGGGATACTGTTGGGGATAGAAACTAGAACTTTGGCATGGCAGTAATTTATAAGATGTAAATGCTCGTTGTAGAACGAATTCTAAAAAAATCGAAAGACTAAACAATGCGGAAAAAGATCTAAAGATGATTTTAGTAACGAGGTGCATGGAATTGTTAGGAATATAAACATGAAAATTGACATGGCTGTATTTATCATGACGTAAAGTCTCTCAATAGAACAATTTCTAAAAATGTCGCTGCATAAAACACGGCAGAAACAAATAACTTTCGAAAATTTTCTATTTCTGTGTTACTGCTGAGCCTAAAAACTTGAAATTTTCCTTTGGGTAACTTTTAAAATATGAAATTGTCTCTATGAAGGGTCTCTAAAAAATTTAAAATATAAAAAGACGAAATGAACGGTAAGCGATCTCAATTACCATTAATTTGGAATTATTAGGTATAGCAACTTTAAATATTTTATAATGCTGCATTCCCTCCACAAAACATGCAATTTAAATGCAACAATACTGATTGATACCCACCTAGCATTAAATACATTATGTAAATATTGAATAAAGACCTGTATGAAACAGTGAGTAGGTTGCCCGAAAGTAGTTGTTAAAGTGTTCCTTCTCTAGGCTTTTCTCTCTCTCGCCAAGGCCAGTAACAGAGGGAAGTGCCGTTTTAAAAGCGATATGATTTTTTTTCTGACTCATTTTTCTAGACATTTTATTAAAAGGTCATATTCTCAATTGTCATTAGTAGATTTTTATATATTAACTTATTCTGGTGAAATTTCATAATCGGGTTCATATTGGCGTATTTTAGCTTGCATGATTTGCTGAAAAAATATGTATGGATTTGTAAATTACTTCAAATGACACTTTGGCAGCTCAAAGGTTATGCGGACGATATATTCAGATCTTGTGTCAAACTTTATGTTGCAATCATTTAAGATTTCTTTTATTTAATACATGCTAAATACAGCTCAACTTGTGCAGAATATGTTTGAAAACAAAACAATACAGCGTATGTAGTGGCCAGCATACACTCATCATTTAAATAGGTTCGAGCATATCTAAAACGCACTCTAACGAAGCATTGCATGCCGCTGTTGTTGTGTTCGGTACTTTGATACTATATCAGATTTTGAAGAAAGAATTTCTTAACTTTTATCGACAACCTCATTGCATTCGTGGAAAACAGATATTGTACAATATTAACTATTCCGGGGGAGCACACACCATATAAAGTGTAGTCCATTCTTTTTATACAGCATATATTTGTCATTTAAAGTTACACAAATTGGTGCGCAGCTTCAGATTATGCTTTTGACATCTTTTATACAGTTAAAATTCCGGTGTAAGATAATTTAGAGTTTCATTTTCTATTTTACTTTTAATATATTGCGTACTTTCAATTTTATATCCACGCATGGCTGTCTTGCATGGTTTGCTTTCCCATTTTTTTAAACAGTGTATACGAATTTATACATAAGATTTTGTAATTCTACGATTCGTTTATTTTCATCATTTAAATTTATTGTAGTATATGGACAATTAAACATAACATCTCATTTTCTTTGCTTCCATATGTTATTATTAAATCTATGTTCTCGGGAATATCGCTCAGACTAATCCCTCTGAGGGAAGTCCTAGTATTTAACTTTTTTAATTAAAGGATTTTTTGGTATTAAACAAGTAAAGGGGACAGTTAAAAAACACGGTGTATTACAAATAAAATTTGTGTACGCGATGCGGTCTCGAAAGTGTTAAGGTGTAATGATTATTTGCTAGGGTAGACGACGTTTTAATTTTCATAGCAGAAGGATAATGTATAAAATTGTTTATTTATTATTACAATAAAATAACTTATGTGACAAAAAATATAATATAAAGCATAATTGTCAGAACAAATTAAAAACAGATCAGTTTATTTTCTACATTTTTTAAGCCCTAGAAGCGGCATTTATTAATGTATTTCATTCACTTAGTTCTACGTTCAATGTTAAATATTTGTAACAAATAAGGTAAACCAATTGAACAATTTAAAAAAATCAAACAATATGATACATAAAGCCCATTAAAAACTTAGATTCCGTTAAAAATAAATCTAAATAAATTTTAAACATTTTTCATTTTTAAGTTGCAAATATTTGTATTGAAGATTTTGTGTTATGTTTATGATAAGTGTGTAAAAATGATAAGGCACATGTAAAATCCAGAAAAACATTTAAAAAAGTATAAGATTTATTTCGATTTAATTTGAAGGGAATCCAAGGTTTTAGGGTATTTAAATTATCATATTGTTAAAATTTTGTTTTTATTTTTTAATGTTCATTTGGTTTAACCCTTACCGGCGCGGAGTAATTCTGTTTATAAACTGATGAAATGATAGACTGACATCAGAATTTATAAACGAGATTATAGGTGCGATTCTAGTGCCAGTAAACTAAAAATGTGTCCTTTTTTAAGGACACTGCCCGCAAAAGTTTTAACTTATTTGTTACAAAAATTTAGCATTAACCCTCTGTCTACCAGAAGGGTCCAATGGACCCGACATGTACATTCAAAATATTTATTCAAACCAGAAATTTCTTCAAAACAAACTAAATGTATAAATCAGACAATAATAAGTTAAATAAACAAATTAAATAGTTTTAAGTAAAAATTCTGGTGTAGAATGTTTTTATAAAACTTGAGTAAAATTTCCGGTAGTTCTGGGGTTAAACTAACCAAAATTTAACATTAGAACTAACAGAACGAAATATATGAATAAATGTCCCTTCTCGAGCTTAAAAAATGTAGGAAAAAAACTGGTTTGTTTTTAATTTGTTCTCAAAATATCATTTTTGTTCCTATATATTTTCACATTTGTTATATTATTGTAATAATTAATAAATAATTAAACAATTTTCTACATTATCCTTCCACTATGAAAATTAAAACGTCTTCTCCCCCGGGAAATAATCAACGGTGCTTAAAGAGTTAAATGATATTTTAAATTCAAAAGTTTAAAAGATCAAAATTTTTCAATTGCTTAAAATTATTGGGTCGTTCGGAAAGTCGTGTCCGTTTAAGAAAATCAATTCGTACCTGAAAATTCTATCATTTAATTATTAGAGATTGATTGCGATATCTAACGTCTGATAATTACCGGGCCGGATTTTCCTGTACGAATTGGCTTTCCCAAAGGGGCACGACCAAAGCGATATAAGTAAGCGTGCAAACTTAATACTGGAATCGGGCGTAAATTAACACAGTTGCGCCATCTTGTGGACGGAGTGATAATCCACATAAGCGGGCTTTAAGTAGGGTGCGCATTTTCTAAATCTGTAGTCACTCAAGGAAACGAACTTTGTTTGCCACATTTATTGCAAAATAATGGCGTACCGAGAGGGGCATCCAGATGCATTTGACACCACAAAGTTTTCTTCACCTTATCAGAAAAATTTCAGTTATTTATGAAGGTGAAAAAAACTTTACAATTTTAGTGGTGTGAGTAAGAAAACAGCTAGGTATCTTACCTGTAGTTCACACTCCATCCGCTACGTGGCGCGTGACCTTGATTGATGTGACCTCGCTTTTAATCTTGCGGTTACTTCTCCCATTTAAGATAGGACGCTTACTTATATCGCTTTGGGCACGACTTTCCGAACAACTGAATAATAAATTTAAAATTATGAAAAAAATGTTAAAATGCAAAAATAAATTAATTTACAAATTACATTTATTAGAATTTTTGAATGTTTTTTCCCCTACTTACTAGACGGTAGTTGCAATAAATAATCAATTATCAAAGCCTATAATCCCAACCCCACTTGAAATTTACGCTACTTCCCATCCTTTGCTCAGCCAGCACAAAAAGGTTTTATATGTGTGTTTGTTTTTTTGGTCCTATATGTCATTCTATAGTAATAATTTTAAAAAAAGTTACGCTCTCATCCGGCCCCGAATTAAGTGATTTTTTTAACAGCAGAAGACATCGAAACACAGAATTTCAACACACCCCTCCCCCAAACAATTAAGACTATCATTTCTCTGTTCGGGAAGGGAGGTGCTTATTTACTCGTTAAAATATCAAAATACGCAGTTTATTATTTACAAATGATCGACTAGATAAAAAGAAATGCAAATAGAAAACTAATTTAATATACTTCTATTAATTTTTATGGAAAAACATACAAAGCGATCTCAAACTAATCTCCTATGATGGTTTTCGAGAAACACAATTTCCGCAAAAGACGGCAACTTTGATGTTAAAAGTTCTGGACAATCAGATTTCGAGATGTCAAAATCTGGTTGGGAAAAACCAAAATATGTGTCTGTTTTATTTGTTCGATTAGACCGTGATCAACATCCGAAAAAAATGTTAAATGCAAAATTTACGTAATTTTGTCCGTAAAATCAGAATCTGCAATAACAAATGGTGGTTAACATTCAAGATTTTAAAGTTGGACCCCCTCTGACACCCGGAGAGTCGGTTGCGGGTGTAAAATTTGGTATCACTTAGTAGCTTTTTAAAAATATTTAACACGTGTATTTTCGTGTTTCAATCTGCTTTGTATTTCTCGCGTTATTCGACCGTTTCCAGATCTTTCGGACACCCTGTATATATGTTTTCATAGGGTTTCATGTATTATTATGTCCGGATTTAGGAGCCACTGTTCCGCTTTTTTGTCTCCTTGCCCTAATTTTTTGTGACACTCGACCTGACAACTCTAGTTGTCACATAGTTTGTCTTCATCTCACTGTATTCATCCTGGTGAAATTTGTCTACATACCTAACTTTTCCGATCAATGCTATGTTATTTTGCAGCCACAGGATCCAGTGTTGCCAGTGGGCTACATTTTTTTAATTCAGATATCTTGATTGCCACCACTTTTTTGAAACGGTAAAATTGACTTTGTTTTGCCTTAATTAATATGTCATTAAATTAGGTACATTTTACCATTTCAAAAAAGTGGTGCCAATCAAGAATCTGATTTTAAAAAAGTAGCCCATCTGGCAACACTGACAGGATCACTTCACTTATCATTAACATCTTTTAACAATTTCAGCACTTTCAATGCTAAAATGTTGAAATAAATATCTGGCACTGGAATTTGGGAACAAATTTATTTGGAAATAAGAAAAAGGCTATATTTCGCATACTTATTAGATGGAAAAGATTTTAGCAAAATTCTAGTGCCATTGTGACTTTTGGGAATTAAAATTAAGTGATTTCATAAAAAATTCCACTGCCCCTGAAAGGGTTAAGTCTGCGGCTTTCATACTTTCTAGTCTTTTACACTGCTCCTATTTACCTACTGTAAGTAATATTTAAGTGGAAAAAGTTCCTATCAGCTTTCCCATTTACATTTCAGTAAATTTTTCCTTGTGGTGGATACTATAGCAATTTTTCACATCTTTCTTTGATCAGCTTTAAAATTTTCTTTTCCATCACCCCATTCCACTGTAGCCCTACAGAATAAATTTATATTCTTTTTTTTTTTATATATAACCATTAACCTTTCATTATACACAGTGTATAATAAAAAGATTTCCAAAACATCTTAATTAAGGGAGCCTTGAGCAACTGGTCAACCCTTCCTTACATTGACTGGGTCAAGCCTGCCCATATAGGCGTTTTCTATAAAATAGAAATTGCTATGTTAAGCCTAACTTACTGTACAACCTTTATGTCTGGAATGAAAGCTCGATATTTGTGCATTAGGGTGAGTCGAAAAAACCGAAATATTTACAATCGAAATGTAATAGAGCGAAAAGGTTGCCTTTTGTGATAAATAATAAATTCCTAAAATATTACACCGATCGGTTAATATCTTTTACCGCCGCAAGAGGGCCAAAGTTTTCAACAATCGCAAAAAACATGTTTTTTTTTTTTAATATATTTTTTTAATTATCCAAACGTACGAATACAATTTCTAATAGGACGCAATAGCTACATGAAGATATAAGAAAGGTCCCAATAAATATTCATTATGATAAAGTCATATCTTGTACTGCCGCAAAATGACCACATTAAAAAAAAATTGTAAAAATTTCAAATTTTCATTTTTTCTAATTTTTTCTAATTTCTATATGCCTAGAAGTAAATAAATTTACTTCACATCTATTAATGTCATAAATTTTCTTTACTATTTGTTATAGACTGGAAAAAACTTTAGTCGAAAAGCAAAACTGTAAACTAACGAAACCACCTGTTACAGTTTGTCTATCGACTGACGATTTAACAACGCTGGTGAGTTTAGAATGTTCGACTAAAGATACCAGCTATTATAACTTTCCTTGTCCCACTCAATCTGTAGAAAGGTGAGTGAAATTAGTCGCTGAAGTGCTGGTAAAGTCTGTTGATCTTAACAGAGTGAGGATCACATATGATCAGTTTCGGCCTCTTCAGGAACAATGGCTTTATTTGAAAGCAAGTCATATTATAAAATTCATTTACTTTAAATACTTCTTCCTTTTAAGTTTATTTATCCATGTAGACTAAACAGCTCAGTATTTTAATTAATAAAATGCTAAAATATTTTGTTCATTTTATATCATTTATGTGATTTGTGGTATATGAAATGCTTATATGCAGAAAACAGCAGTACATGAAGCGATCGTCATGAACAATGAATGATTACCGTTTTTATTTTCTAGTCTATGACAAATAGTTAACAAAATTTATAACATATTAATAAATATAAAGTAAATTTATTTACTTCTAGACATATTATAAAAAATATAAAAATATAGAAAAACTGAAAATTTGAAATTTTTACATATAAAAAAATATATGATCCCTTTTCGGCAGTAAAAGATGTGATTTTATCATAATGAGCATTTACCGGGACATTTCTTATATCTTCATGTAGCTATTGCGTCTTATTAGAAATTGTATTCGTACGTTTGGATAATTAAAAAAAATATATTGAAAAAAACATGTTTTTTGCGATTTTTGAAAACCTTGGCCCTCTTGCGGCGGTAAAAGATATTAACCGATCGGTGTAATATTTTAGGAATTTATTATTTATCACAAAAGGCAACTTTTTCGCTCTATTACATTTCGATTGTAAATATTTCGGTTTTTTCGACCCACCCTATTGTGCATTACATAAGACCTACTTACATGAATTTCTATGATATATTTTGTCTGAAAAAAGCTTACCAAATATTTCTAATAAACACAATGTCAGTGGTGGAAAATTGGCGCAGAGGAGGAGCCTATTGACACCACTAAAATTTTATAGTATTCTTCACCTTAATAAAAACGCAGAAATTCTGTCATTAGATAAGGCGAAAAATACTACTAAAATTTAGTGGTGTCAATAGGTTCCTCCTCTGCGCCAATTTTCCACCACTGCAATGTTTACGTTAAAAATGCGTCACAATTGATTTTATCCACACCTATTTCGATTATCGGTATGAAACAAAGACTGTTGTTTGAGCATTCTAGTAGCTTTTGTTGACACCTATTGATAAAACTCTGCATTTCTCTTAAATATGAAAACTCTTGGACGGGCGAAACCTCCCCTATGGTCAACCCTCCCTAGTCTCCCCTACTCTGTTATATGATGCTAGATATTGCTGGAGCTCCAGGATAAGGAAAATAATAAAACAAACCGTGTAGTAAAATGTATAACATAAACAAAAACACTGTATTGTCTGTTTCATTTAAAAAATATGCACGTTCCTAGATCTATATTTCAATCTAGCAAGTATCTATTAAAGTTCAACACACTTGCGTGAAATAAAATATATTAACACATTGTATGCGGGACACGTACTAGTACGTTTTTGTGGGTTGGGGGCAAAAATTATTACTGGTACCGGGAATTTTGACGGACGAAAAAAGAAGGTGTAATCCAAGCATACTTGCTTCTTACTGGTTGTGAGCGGGTTATAATTTACAGTGACATTTGTGAATGTAAGTTTAACGCTCGTTTTCGAAAAATTGTTCGCATACAATGTGTCGCTTGTGTATTTGAATTGCTGAATGTTTAGCGCTTTTGTATTATGGCACGGTAATTGATAAATGATTTTCTTTAATACTATTCCAATATACAGTAATAGTACAAACAATTGGGTGGATCGAAAAATCAAAAGGTGGATAATCGAAACGGCGCGGGTTGCAAAAGTTGCCTTTTATGTACACTAGTTTACATGTTTCTTTTTATTAAAATCCATTTCTATCGTCCCGTGCCCCAAGCGCCCTAAAAATAGATAAAAATTGAAATTTTTATGAAAATGTACAGTATTTTTTTTGTTTTTTAATTTTGTTTGTTTGTTTTTCGCGCGGAGCGCGAAATTTGCCTTTATGTATATAAGTTTACGTTTTTTTTTTATTATTGAAATCCATTTATATCTTTCGGTGCCACAAGCACCCCAAATGTAATTAAAAATTTAAATTTTTATGAAAAATTATAACTTTTTAAAATTTACTTTTTATTAAATTACTTTTGGTGGGCGTGCGAAAGTTTTCTTTTAAGCATACTAGAATACATGCAGAAATTTTCAAATTCGATAAATTACTTCTAGTGTCCCATGAAAAATATTTGGCGAAAGACGATTTTTATGCAAATTTTGAACAAAAAAGTATAAGTAAAAATAAGAGTTAAAGAATCATTTACATAGCGTAAAAAGTACTCTCTATAAAAGATGAAAAATTGTTTATCGTTTATTATTAAATGTATAAGATTATTTTTCATGCTATATAGAAAAGTCCACACAAAAGGGCAGGAGTAGTAGGTAAACGGGGCTCCGATGAGAGCTGGGTGCGGGATTGCAGGATGGCGCCGCACCCGGCAGCCGCAGCACACAGGTGCCCCACCTTCGTCC
This sequence comes from Maratus speciosus, assembly GCA_963932465.1. Lineage (NCBI taxonomy): Eukaryota > Metazoa > Arthropoda > Arachnida > Araneae > Salticidae > Maratus > Maratus speciosus. Next base: position 196,543,746 of record OZ010796.1, on the reverse strand, counting down.
CGCACCCGCACCGTATCGCACCACACCTTCGTGCTGCACCCCCTCCGCCAACCGTGCCACCAAAACCGATTTAGCCGCCCCCTAGAGGTAAAAATAATGTTTTTAGATTTAATGTTCTGCTATATCATGAGGGAACAAATTTAGATCGACTAGATCATCATACTATAAGATGAAGATTAGATTTACATTTGAATTTTGAACAACTTTTACCTTTATGAGTATTAGGGTGGAGCGTAGAATAAAAGTTTTTGAATTCAAAATCGGCCCGATGTGAGAAATTTGCGTATTGTATTGCTTATTATGTAAAAAAAAAAATTCCGCCCCCTGAATTGATATCTTCATGCGCCCCAAGGGGTGCGAAATCCCAGAATTTTAGCTAAATTATGCTAATTTTCTTGAATTTTAATAGCTATTAAAAAAATTAATTTGCTATTGACCGATTGTGGATACAATGCTATTATGTCCCCTTACCATTTGGAAAAAGTTTCAAATCCCTTGAATATCATGTTCATGCGCCCCAAGGGGCTCGAAATCCCCGAATTTTAGCTAAATTATGCTAATTTTCCTGAATTTTAATAGCTATTTAAAAAAATTAATTTGTTATGGGCTCATTTTGGATACAATGATATTATGTCCCTTTACCATATACAAAAAGTTTCAAATCTCTTGAACATCATCTTCATGTGCCCCAACAAGGTTAAAACATTATGAAATCTGGCAAAATTTGACTTATTTCAGGTTTCCTTGAAGATATTATTAATAATAAAAATCAATATATACATAAATGTTTGACATTTTTATTAATTTCGACTAAAGTGTGCTATAATATATGTTCCTTTTCCGTGTTTAGATTTAATTCCAGAGTTTTAATAAGCAAATGATAATTATAATAGGTAAGAGTAATACGAGTTTTTAAATACTTTCAGTATGTACTTTGTAATCGCGTTTTGTATCAAAGTCTTCATTCTGGAATATGACTCAATTTGAGTTCCAATTTATCCTTCCCTTCTTTCATATCTAGATACTGATTCAAAGGGCTATGTTACTAATTTAACAGTTCTCTGAGTTACTTGTGTGTGACATGGCAATTTCAACAGGTTTAAAAGAATTTCAGTGCCCGCACCTAGTGCACCATTCTTGGACCTTTTAATTTCTTTTGACCCCAATCTCCTGGTAACTGGAGTCTCCATTCATTTTTGACATCTCTCTCTCATCTTTGATTCCCTCAATTAAATTGACATAGTCTGCTGCTGCAAAATCTATTTTTTTAACCCTAAATTTCCTTTTATTCCTGTTTTGTGGCGGTCTTCTCTGCTGGCGCTCAATATTTTCTACTTTTATGCGTCTAAATATGAGTTCCCTACTATGCTTCCTATCATCTGCTAACATAGCAAGGAGTTTCCCTTATGAGCGAAATAGTTGTTTCTCTGGATCAGAACGTCAATAATATCCCTCAAATCCGACTCCAGATACATGGAATTAATATAAACAGAAACGGGCTCTTGTAACAGTGATATGTGTTCTTCTTTTCTTAGGATGATTCGAAATATTTTCCTATTTTTTTTCTTAAAACAACGTATTGTCCTTAAGGCCATGAAAAATTTGCAGTTAATCAAAAATTCCGCTGTAATGATGGCATATCCTGCCTTAACTTTTCACGTTACCGCCTTACTTTATTTCAGAAGTATCAGCAACAGCATCGTTGATGATATCAAAGCCAGCAGTAAAGTCATCTACAAAACAGGAATTTCAGGAAGATTACTTACGGTTCCAAAAATAAATTCTGAAGCAAAAGACTGTGTCAATTCAATTGATGGGAATCAAAAATTAGAGAAGGATGAGAAAGAACGCATGAAGGCAACAATTATCTGGAGATTGGGGACAGAAGAAATTGAAAGGTTCAAGTATGGTGCACTAGGTGCAGGGATTAAACCTCTTTCAAGCCTGTTCAAATTGCCTATTCACACATAAGCAAAGGAGAGAACTGTTAAATTTGTAACAGAGGCCTCCGAAGCAGTATGTGGATATGGAAGAAGTGATGGATACATTCGGACTCAAATTGAGTCACGTCCAAGGAGAGATATTTTTAATACAAAAAGCGTGATTGAAATGTACAAAGTGTTTAAAAACTCATATTACTCTTACCTATTATAATTATTTGATTCTTATTAAAACTGAGGAGATAAATGTAAATATAGAAAAGGAACATATACAGCCGAAATCAATAAAAATTTGTATATATCTTGTTTTTTATTATGTAACAGTATCTTCAAGCAAACCTAAAATAAGTCAAATTTTCTCAAATTCCATAATGTTTTAACCCTGTTGGGACGGATGAAAAAGATGATGTAGAGATTTGAAACTTTTTACATATGGTATGGGGACATAATAGCATTGTATCCACATTGGGCCAATAACAAATTAATTTTTTTATAGGTATTAAAATTCAGGAAATTTAGCGTAATTTAGCTAAAATTTGGGGATTTCGCGCCCCTTGGGGCGCATGAAGATGATACTCAAGGGATTTGAAACTTTTTACATATGGTAAGGGGACATAATAACATTGTATCCCCAATGGGCTAATACCAAATTAATTTTTTTTAATAGCTATTAAAATTCAGGAAAATTAGCGTGATTTAGCTAAAATTCGAGGATTTCGCACCCCTTGGGGTGCATGAAGATATCAAATCAGGGGGCGGAATTTTTTTTTACATAATAAGCAATACAATACGCAACTTTCGCACACCGGGACGATTTTGAATTCTAAAGGTTTTATTCTACGTTCCACCCTAATGAGTATTATTAATTAAGCAAAAAAGTGGAAAATAACAATTTTTAAGGAAAAAAGCTGATTTCTGTAGATTTTTTTCGACTACAAGATCAGAATATCGACTCAAATAGGGAAGTTAAACGCACATTTGAATTTTGAATGATCAACACCTTAACGAGTATTATTAATTTAGCAAAATAACAAAAATATCAATTTTTAATGGGAAAAGAAGATTTCTTAGGACATTTTTAAACTTTAAAATCAGAATATTAACTTAAAAGAGAAAAGATAAACATACATTTAAGTTTTTGAAGAACATCACCTTAATGAGTGTTATTAATTAAGCAAAAAAATTGAAAATAACAATTTTTAAGGAAAAAAAGACGATTTCTTTAGATTTCTTTTTCAACTACAAGATCGGAATATCAATTTAAATAAACAAAGTTAAGCATATATTAAATTTTGGATGAACCGCACCTTAATGAGTATTATTAATTAACTAAAACAGTGAAAAAGAAATGTTTTATGCAGATTGTTAAAAAATCGACGGAAAAAGTTGCTCTGTCAAATACTTGTTCATGAAGAAAAGTAATTTTGAGAGAATTTAAGAGTAATGTGCACCTGTTTGTACATAAGGAAATATTGGTCATTACTTGAAAACATCATTTTTTTTGATTTAGTACACATGCATTGAATAACACAGGCCTGCGAAATTGAAGTTTTTGAAAAATACAAAAGAAGTTTTAGATAATTTTTATGTTATTTGGTATGATGATTTCCAAAAATAACCTCAATTTTTTACATCACGTAAGGATTTTTTGTAAAATCGATTTCGATATATTTGCTAAAATCTTATTTAAAAGGAATTATCTGGAACAATTTTGCATGTACTATCTGGAAACAGTGGTTTTTATCTATTTAAATATATGTAAAATGATTGATTCTTGGTGAGGCAAACTGATTTTTCAGTTATCGATTATTTTTTTTATGGATTTAAATTGATAAACACTACTTTTGCCTGACGGCACGAGCCGCCGCTGGTCGAGAAAAAAACAAAAAGTTCCCGAATTTAAACTTTTTACATCAAATTATGGTGCAGTTTCTAGAAAAAATCATTACCATACTATTTTAATTTGTTTTTATTAAGGTAACGTGCATAAAGTAGACGATTAACCAAGAGTAGGAAATATTATGTATGTGTACATGAAAGTTTCAAACAAATTTTAAACTGAGCAAAAAACAAAACAAAACAAATTTCTGTTTAAGTACGTATTCTTTTTCCGTTGAAAATTCTTTTTGACGTTCTTCTTATATGTTCAATATCAGGCCTATCTCGTGTTAACTTCCAACAGCAGCCGGCGAACTAGTTCTTGCCCCGTCTTCTTTGATATTTGCACTCCCTATCTTTTATGTCTTGATGGAACTTTTCACCCTGTTCTTCGCTGACACTGATCCTAACTTTTCGGGGGGGGGGGGGGTATTCACATGTGAGTGAAAGCAATGTATTTTGACATTCATGGAGCAACTCAACACTTGCAATTTGTCCAGCATATTCATTAAAATTGGTTTACAGTAAAGGATCCTTGTAATTGCATAGGTATTTACTGACGGCATCTTTGAAGGCAACTCAAGCTTATTTTTCCTTTGTTGCCATTCTAGTCTCAAATTCCTTATCCTTCACAAGATTTCGGATATCTGGACCAACAAGAATTCCCTCATGCAACTTGTCTTCGGATAAACCTGAAAATTTTTTTCACAGGTATTTGAAACAATCGCAATCTTTCGGAAAAATGCAATTTTTGCTCAACTAAGCTGTTCCGAATCACATTCTTGGTGCCTGTTTTAAGATTTAGTCTTTTCGGCCATTCTTTTTTTATCCATTGTTCAGTCTTATCATGGCTGTCCCACTCGCAAATGAAACATTGGTGCTTTGAGTATCCGTCTTGTTGACAAGTAGCATGGAGAAAATTTTCAAATCTCCGCAAGCGGTCAAACCGAAGCCGGCCAGCGGTGCCAGATGGGCTACTTTTTTAAAAATCAGATTCTTTATTGGCACCACCTTTTTGGAATGGTAAACTGTGCCTTATTTAATGACATATTAATTAAGGACAAAAACAAAGTCAATTTTACAGTTTCAAAAAAGTGGTACCAATCAAGAAATCTGAATTAAAAAAAGTAGCCCACTGGCAACACTGAAGTCGGCATATTTTATTTTGTTGACGACGAAGTTTTCATAGAATTCTTTTAAATGCACCGAGCATCCAACTGGTACAGACTCATACTGTCTTCAGTGGTGAAAAAGGACAGCCTTAAGGCTCCTTTTTGATGAATATATAAACAGCCTCCATTCATCTTTATCGTAGATGATATTACAATTCCTCATCAATCCGGGAACATCAGAACAATAGAACAGGTTCTCTTCAACCACAAAGTACTTAACAAATTCCCTTTTCTCAATAAAAAGAAGTTCTTTTGGCCAAAAAGTTTCTTTTTCTTTCAATCCGGAGCCTAACAATTCAGCTGCCATTTTCGAAAGGTCCAGAACTCTAGTAAGATCATTAAGTTCAACCTGAGAGAAGGACTGAGGGGAATCGCTTCCAGAGGGCTTATATTAGATAGGAGCTTTGAACTTCTGAATGATCCGAGTTTGAAGACTCTGAAGAGATGACTGGCAATTTAATTGGAGGCAAACGCACTGGCAAATGAGTTCCATGAGGAACGGGGTTTATGGCTGATGGAATGCTCATAAAATTCCAAGTAAAATTGAATTTTTCAAGAAAACGTGACATGATAGAATTTTTTCATTATTATTATTTTTAATTTATCACCAAAAATACATTAAGTTCAGTTATCAATTCCCGTGTATTTTTTTCATCGCAAGCCTGTGTAATTTATCGTTTTCTTAAACAAAAATACATTGGAATATCTGTCAATTTTGCAACCTAAGGGAAAAAAAACCCCTGAGAATTAGATAAGAAATAATGAAATATACACCAGAGAATAGTACATTTGTTTGGATAATTTTTTAAGCACTACATCTGAAATAGAAAATTGCTTATTATCTCGGATAATACGGTAGTAATTTTATAAATTATTTGGAGGAAAGTGAGGTTGTTTTTCTGCATTAAAATAACATTAGGGGTGAAAGAAGGGGGAATAAGATTATGTTTAATTATAATCCTTATATTTCATAGATGCATGTTCAACTTGTTTCCATTTTCAGCTTTATATTATACAAAAATGTTAATGGGCTATTTCTACTACGCATAGTGTATGTCGAAATAAAATTCTGATCATTATGTATATTATATTTTATCTTTATTTGATGTTATTTTTCATGACATCAAACGTAGCTGCCAACCTGTATCTTTTTATTAGCCGTAATTATGTAATATAAATTTTTGCTTTGTTAAACCAATAAAAATCGTTGGATTGAGGCAATAAAATAATGCAAAATTCAATGTTAATTATTAGTTTAAGAAAAAACCGTACACGTTCTCCGCTACGTCTGAACACTTTTCGGCGAGGAGTATTTCTGTATGTAAAATGATGAAATGATTGACTGACACCAGAATTTACAAACGAATTTATTAGAAAATAAAAACTTTCTTATTTTCTTGTACTTTATAAAAGGAAGTTTTCAGTTAAATTAAATTTTCTTGGTGCCGATTGTCAGTTGTAGAATTCACATCAGGTCACCTTTTTTTGAGACACCACCAGCTAAAGGGTTTACGCATATTTCCGTATTTGACATATAGGGTTGCCACTGGCGACTATTCTTTAATTAAATCTCAAGCCATATTTTCGAAATAAAAGAGCTTTTTGTCAAATGCACTTTGTCAAAAAGTGCAAGAGAAATATACTAGAGAATTTATTTTTTTTTTAATTAATGGTGCCAATAGAATATAAAAATAGTCCCCAGTGGCAGTTTTGGACATATCGTCGGTACCATATCAAACTACCCAATATGAAAACAGTGTTGCCAGTGGGCTAGTTTTTTAAAATTCAGATTTCTTGATTGGCATAACTTTTTCCAACTAGTAATATACACCTTATGTAACACTAAATCCGCCATTAGGGGTCACTTTGATCCCTGCCGAAATTGATAATAGTGGATTCGAACCAGAAATTTTTTTGCAAGATATGTTATATGTAAGGAGCGCAAAAATAAGCTAATTAAATAAATTAAATAGTTTAAAATGAAATTTCTGGTGTGAAACACTTTTTTTTATAAAAATTGAGTTAAATAGCCGACGGCTCTAGTGTTAATGACACATTAACACTAGAACGCCCGGAAATTTTACTCAGGTTTCATAAAAACATTTGATACCAGAATTTTTACTAAAAATTATTTGATTGATTTATTTAACATAAATCTGCATTGTTTAAATTTCACTTATTTTATGAAAGAATTTCTGGTCCCAGATAACATTTAATCATACGGTCGGAGTCGCATTAACTCCTTCCGGGTGTTCTAGTGTTAATTAAGTCGAAATCAAGAGAAATTATATCATTTCAGAAAAGTGGTTCCAATCAAGAAATCTGAATTAAAAAAACAAAAAAAAGTTGCCCACTGGCAACATTGTTTTCATATTGGATAGTTTGACATAGTACCGACGATATTATATACGGAATATTATTTGAAAAGTTTTTATTTACAACTTACACCAGAAAAACTTTATTTTAAATTTAGAAAATAATAAAAGCTTACTTTTGATTTGTTTACAGTTGATGGGTTTGTGCATGACCAGATTTCAAGTACGAGAGTTTTTCTGTAACTCTTATTGAGAAAACTACGTACAGTTGTTAGAGATGCGAATAGGTTCTGAAATGAATCATCTGAAACGGTATGACTTCATACAATGGAGTTATGAATAAAGAGGAGGCGACATGTAGTGTGTTGTCTACCAGTTGCGAGTGAAGTAACTGAGGAGGTTGTCACAAGATGGCGGCTGCTTTTTTTAAATAGGTTCTCCAGTTTCTGATTACCACTAGGGCGAACATCCCACAAGTAAAATTTAATAGAAAATTTCGTCTTATTTCTACGTCTTATTGATGGAAATTTTTCTCATAAATGTCGTAACAACTTTTGTTTGTTTTTACTGGTGTCAGTATGCATATTAAAACTGTCAGTTTGTTTCCCTGGTTGTCACAATATGGCGGAAACGCAGTACCTAACTATTGCCAAAACAAATTCCTACCAGTAAAAATGAAAATCTGTTTCTACCATTATTTATGGCTGAAATTTTGTAATATTAAGGCGTTTAAATAAGTTGAAAATTTCTATATAAACATACTGGTAGAAGTTTCCACCGGCCTCAAACAACGCCTGCGATAGCGGTTACAGTTGATGCTTCACTATTTTAAGGACATGTCAGTTCCTCTTTATTAATAGTTCCATGCTTCATACAAGCGGTTAGCTTACTTCCTAATCATACAGGAAATATCCAGGGCCTGATTACCTCTTAGACAAAATTCCATCGCATTTTCTTAAAATAAACGACCGTAGATCTGAAAATAACCATAGATTTCTGTGATTAAATAAAAAAAAATCTCTTTGAAAAATGTGGTGAATGTTTGCTTAGGCGCTAATCATACTCTGGAAAAATCTGAAAAGTGCTCATATCTGTTTCGCACAATGCCTGATTTCGTAACATTACATTTTCATATAGACACTAGCACCCTAGCATTGATCCACGTTAAATGTTCTGGAGTGTTACAGTTTATTAGTTTTCACTCTCTTGCTACCATTTTTAAACAAATAACAAGAAAGACAAAATTATGCGGCAGGCATACTTTATGAAACACTTTCCAACACATTCAGAACAATGTAACAAAACTGCGCCGTTTAATAACTTAAAATATTATGTCTAATTGAACCATATGGAAACGCATAATACATTTGAAAGCCCAATTTCAGCTGTTCCCCTCTACAATCGGAAAATTATCCGAATTCTTTCAAAATCCCTGTATATGATATATAGATTTGCATCCATAGCTGCCAACTTTTACGCTTTTATGCTACCACTAAAATTTAATAGACATTTTCGCATTGTTTAAGCGTGATACTTTGACGTTTAAATAAGATAATATTTCTGTAAAATTTTAGTGCTACAAAGAAAGCGTAAAAGTTGGAAGCTATGTTTGTATCTATTAACTATATGTATGCCAAAATTTAGTTCAGTTAAGAAATATGTAAACTTCAGTCGGAAATCCCCTTCAGCAGTTTCCCCTAATAAGGAGAAGAGTACGTGAATTCTTCTGTCCAACCCAGTATAGGAGGTGTATAATTTACATACAACGTGTAACATGCAAAAAATTAGTTAAATTTACCAAATTTTAAAACGCACTCCAGCAATTACTACTCAAAGACAGTACTGTAGTCGGTTTATTTTGTGTGTCCCTGTAAATGAACGAAAAATGCTATGAATGCCCTATCCTATCGTAATCATCTTGTAGTGAAATTCAGCGTGATTTATATCATTTTCAATACACTTGAAATTGCGTAATCTCGTTAACCCTCTAGTGCATGATTTTTTATTTTTTCTTAAAAAATATATATTTGCTTCCTTGACGGCCATAAATTACAAGAAAAATATTGAAAAAGTTTTTTCATTCTTATATTTTTTAGTATTTTGAAGTTTTTTAAATTGTTGCCAAAGGGCAACACCATGCATTAACACTTTTTTTTTTTTTTTTTTTTTTTTTTTTTTTTTTTTTTTTTTACTTTGCCAACTAGCAACACTGTGCTGTTTTATTGTAATTTTTTTTTTTGTAAATTATAAAATTTTTAATGCATATAATACTTTACATACACTTAGCGAAATAAAATTATATGTATATATATGCATGCATATACATACGTATATATATATGTATATACACTGCTCAAAACAATTAAAGGATATTGCAGTTTTAGGTGGATTTTGTATCTGGTAAACTGTTTAGCTGATTGATACATGGTCGACAGACATAGTAGGTTATATGAGAATAAATTACACATGTTTGGCAGAAAAAAATGCATTTTATTGCGCATTTGTGTAGTAAAGGAAAAAAACACAATTTGTGCATATGAGAAAAAAAGAATAAGAAAAGGTGTTTTCTTCAAAGAAAATCATTTTCAGTAGGGGGTATGGTTTCCACGGGCGGCCAGCAACGTTGAACACCTTTGAGGCATGGACTCAATGAGGCGTGGGAGTTGAGGACCCCAACTCGTCATTGAGTCATGGACTCAATGACGAGTTGTGGTATTCTGCCCCACTCTTCCAGAAGAGCTCTTTCCAGTTCTTGGAGAGTTTGTGGGGGTTGTTGGCGGCCAGAAACTCGTCTTCCTAGAGCGTCCCAAACGTGCTCGATTGGATTCATGTCTGGAGAACACGCTGGCCATTCCATTCGAACGATTCCTTCCTCGAAAAGGAAATCCTCCACCAGGTTTGCACGATGTGGCCTGCAGTTATCGTCCATTAAAATGAAGTTATCTCCGATTGCTGCAGCGTAAGGGACTACAATAGGTCTGAGGATCTCATCCCTATATCGGCGACCAGTCAGAGCTCCATCTCGAATGATGTAGAGGTCAGTGAGCCCGTCAATGGAGATGCCACCATACACCAACACTCCTCCACCGCCAAATCTGACACTTTCGTGCACGAACGCAGGATTATTCCTACTGCCACGGTCCCTCCAGATGAAAATACGCCTATTATCCGGATGCACAGAAAAACTGGACTCGTCAGAAAACAGAATATTGCTCCATTCATTTCTCCTCCAGTTGACATGCTCGGTTGCCCATTCCCTGCGGTCGCGACGATGCCTTGATGTTAATCTAACACATACCATCGGTCGGCGAGCATACAGACCTACAGCATGGAGCTGGTTTCTGACAGTCTGAGTTGAAATCGTGGTGCCTGTAGCCGAGCGAAGGTGTTGTTGGAGAAGAGTAGCGTTCATGGTTCGGTGTCTCCGAGCTGTTAACGCTAAATACCGATCTTCATTGGGCGTTGTTGGCCGTCTACGACCTTGCCCTGGTCTTCGGCCTGCACATCCACTCTCCAAAAACCGGTTCCAGATCCTGGAAATGACACTTTGTGACACTCCAATGGCTTGCGCTACTTCGGCTTCCGTTTGGCCCCCTTCTAACTTACCAACAATTCTCAAAGCTTCTGAATCTGTCAAATGACTTCGCTGAGACATCGTACTCATCGAAACAAAGCAATCACTGAATGCCGATCATCCTTGTCTTCATTCTCTTTTATCCAGTTGAAAGTCAAATTTCATTCGCTGCCGCTGAAGCGACGTTTTTGACGTCGAACTCAAAATTTGCATACTCCACAGTTTGAAAACCAGAAAAATTTGCATATGTGATTCTCTTCTTCTATTTTCGGCAAAAAAAATTTCGTTTATATCTTTATTTTATATAAAACTTCAAATATCCTTTAATTGTTTTGAGCAGTGTACATACATATACTATATATATATAATAATTTTAAATCAAAATTTGACTTACAAGTCATATAACAATATTAACCAAAATTCTAAATAAAGATGGCATGTAATAGTATTATACATTAATTATTATCTATCAACAAAATAATAATGGTACAAATTATAGTTCAAAGATATTAAATGAACATATGAAGTCAGATGCTACAATAGAATCAATTTTTAATTTATAAATGAATAAGAAGATATGCTGTACTGATACAGAACGCAATAGAGGTATTGTAAAAAATATAATTAACCCTCCGTCTACCAGACGGGTCCATTGGACCCGACAGGTACATACAAAATATTCATTCAAACCAGAAATTTCTTTAAAATAAACTAAGTATATAAACCAGACAAAAATAAGGTAAATAAATAAGTTAAATAGTTTTAAATAAAAATTCTGGTGTAGAACGTTTTATTAAAACTTGAATAAAATTCCCGGTAGATCTAGGGTTAAATAAATACAAATAAAATTCGAAAAGCAGCCATATTTATCCTGTATTTTAAACCAATTGAAATCTTTTAAAATTTAAAAACCAAAATGGGCTTATAAAGTGTAATATCCCATGCAAAATACAATGAAAAAACCATAGGCCGATAAAATATACTCCATAAATATACGAGCAATGCAGCAGAATACTGTAGAATTTTATATCTAATATTTATCAAAGTTATGAATGGCAACCAATAGAACATGTATTGTTTTTGTTTAAACATAGAGGTACCAAACACTTAATGCATTTTATAGTGTAACCTATCCAGCCCAGAACTGTATACCGTTGTTTTTTTATCAAAGTGTTGTGGCCAGTGATCAATTTTATCCTTCCTGACATCTTTAGAAGTTTCATAAAGCTGAAAACAATAGACAACTAAGTTGTTACTATAAAATTTTCATCATTGGATTTTTTGATGATGTAACTGGTACCTTCAGGGGGTCATGGACACGGAAGCACAAGGAAAGGAGAATAGTGCCCATTTAAATCTGAAAAAGAAGTATTTTGGCCATTTTTTAACATTTGGCTCGCGTTTAACAAAAACCTTATATCTGCCATTAAGGGGGACCGTCAAATCGGGAGTCCCGGGGCAGCTGCCGCATGCCCCTGCATTAGTCAGGCCCTGGTTTTACAGTAAACTGAGAAGATTTTGTATTTAATAAGAGTCGTTTATCGAGTTAGTGTGACATATCGTGATAAAACTGAAAAAAAAAATTATATATCATGCGAACCAGTTATGAAACAAACAATGCTCAAAATGTTTACAAGAGCGGAACTCAATTCATGGTGTTGCCAAATGGCAACAAATGTATATTCATGTGCATGCAATTTTTGTTCCAATAAACATTACTGAAAATTATTTAAAATAACTTTTAAAAGTATATTCTTTTCAGAAGTATTTTTTTCAAATGAAATTTTGCATGTTAAATATTTTTTATATGAGTTAGAAATCCGACTACGGCTAACAAAATGGAAGGTATCAAAAGTTGCTTTTTATTTGTAATTTATAAACAACTATTGCCAAATATGGTACTTTTTATGAACTAAACCTAAATATCGGACCAACATGAATACGTAAAGCATCAAGTTGTCAACAGACAACGGTAAATAAACAATAAGGAGGGAAAATTTAATATGTTGCCAATTGGCAACAATATGAACTAGAGGGTTAAAATACTCTGCAAACGACTTTCCCCCATATACCCTAATGTAATGGAATTATTTTGAGTGCCCCTGTAAATGAACTATTAATCACACATACTTCATATACAATACCAAACATGCTTTGGTGACGCTAAATAAAATTTATCAATTGCATGAAAATCCGATTATATTTACGGGAGTTAGAGCGTGGGCAGACGAACAGACAAACCTAATGCATAAACACTTTTCAACTTTGTTGGAAAGTGTTGAAAAACGACACAGCGACGGGGATGCACAGTTTGTAAATTAAAATGAAATATCTTCTTATAATATGCTAACAAGTAGAGTTAGTAAATTGGTGGGCTATATTTTCAAACATTTTGTAGTTTGGAGATCAAATTTCTCAAGTATAAAAATCCAGTATGAAATATGAAATGATATGCAAAAGCAAAAATCTTTAGCTGATTCAATATTTTTGTATATGAGGGCTGTTATGATGTTTAGTATATTAGGAAGCAGTAAAATGAGAGAAAAATGATACCGAATTTGAAAAATTGGAAGGTGTACTTTATCAATACATAAAAAAAATAATGCAAAATTACTACCCTCAAACTACTTTGGGCCACTTTTTCCTGGTTCTACTAACATTTTCATTATTAAAAAATATTATATATGATTTTTCAACGTCGAAATTGAGTTGTAAGCAATTAACATAAAACAATGAAGGAAATTGTATGGTTTTAAAGAGGCAATTTTTTATTTTTTTAACTATTTTTAAACTTTTGGAACAAATTAGCCACTGCTAGAGGCTTCCTTGGTCTATTCACTTAGTTTCACATAAATTGAATACATTTCATATGTTGGGCTAATGAAACACTCTTGCAATAGGATCTGCTAATGAATTAACACTGCACACTCGATAAACATTTTTTTTTAAACATTTAAACACAATGTAGCAATTAATTGGAAATATCAAAGACACGAGTAACAGTTTTCGTCATGTTATCCTCAAAAACTGGAACAAAAACAATTAATGTAATATTATGCTACAGTAACAGTTGAAAAAACAGTTACCTTAAACATTTTTTAAGAGATTTGGTTGTATAAAAGTCATTTCTAAGTAACTGGTGCTACTTCGGACCAAACTAGGCCTGGCACAAAGTAGCCCCCAAAAAATAGTTTTCATGTTAGCTTTATGAAAACGTAAACATCTCCTGTCAAAATAAAACGTTAAAGGAAAAAATATGATCACACACGGGTTACAGGTAGCTAAAGGTAGTATTTTGGCACTTACCTTATTTGTAGCTCTTATCCAGATTGTTAAAGTGCATAATAGTCCAAGAGCTGTTAAACATTTTAGGGAAGGTATTTGAGGCACCCTGAAAATTTGTGCAACACTTCTTTTGTAATGCCTGAATACAAAATCGAATGTCTGGCTGAAGGATCGTGGTCCAAACCCTGTGCCAGACAAAAAATGGCACTTGACACGTGTCTGGCACAGTTTTTGTGCCGACTAAAGTGTCTGTCATTTTCAAAATATTTTTTTCTAAGCATAAATATTATTGTGCCTCAATCTCAGCGTGCCTCAAATACCTTTTTTGGGTAGTCAAAAAATGACACTTGACACGTGTCTGGCTCAGTTTTTGGATCGACTAAAGTGTCTGTCATTTTCAAAATATTTTTTTCTAAGTATAAATATTATTCTGTTTCAATCTCAGCGTGCCTCAAATACTTTTTTGGGGTAGTGTCAAAAATGGCACTTGACACGTGTCTGGCACAGGTTTTGGGCCACGATCCTTCAGCCAGACATTCGATTTTGTATTCAGGCATTACAAAAGAAGTGCTGCACAAATTTTCAGGGTGTCTCAAATACCTACTCAAAAATGTTCAACAGCTCTCCTACTATAAAGTTTGGAGAGATAAAATCTACACACGAAAACAGTTGTTTACAAAAACGTCCGGTGTTGCCAGTAACAAAAATTAAAATTACCCCCAAACTATTCAAATATCCTCTAGAAGGGTATAAAATATTTTTCAAGAGCAAAAACTCCAAATTACCTTGTATTGTTTGTTCAATATAAAGAATAAACCCCTTTTTTATGAGATAGACCAAAATAACCCCGCAAGGACCAATACTTGACGGTATTAAAAATATTTTTAAAGAATACAGTGACATTGTTTAATTTTTGAGAAAACAACAATGATTGAGATATAACGGAAAAGACATAATGAGATTTTACTATATAAATCTACCAACCGAGATTTTTCGTTTCAATAGAGTGACCTGACGACGATAAACGAATGGAGTTACGAATAAAAAGGAGGAGACATATAGCGTAGTGTCACTCGTTTCAATTGAAGTAACTGAGGAGGTTGTCACAAAATTGCGGCTGTTTTCTTTAAATCGGATCAGCCGTTTATGATTACCGCCGGAGCAAACTTCGCACCAATAAATTTAAATACAAAATTTCGTCTTATTTAAGTGCCTTATCCATAGAAATATTTTCAATGCAAATATGGTAAAATTTTCTATTTGTTTTTACTGGTGCAAGTTTGACCAAGTATTATAGTCTTTTTCCCTGACACTGATAGGAAATTGTCTAGTTTGTCACAATAGGGCGGAAACGCAGGGCCTGACTACCGCCAAAGTAAACTTCCACCACTAAAAATTATTATCTGTTTCTGCAATTATTTGTCACTAAAATTTTGCATCAATAATATGTTTAAATTATGATAAATCTTCTACTTAAATTTACTGGTGGAAATTTCCCGGGACGGTAAAAAGCCCCTGCAAAAGCTGTTACCGTTGAAGCTTCAATATTTTAACCCTTTCCGGCACAAAAATTCTCTTCGTAAGATGATGAAATGATTGACTGACAACAGAATTTACAAACGAAATTCTTAGAAATTAAAAATCTGTTGTTTAAAACTTTCCTTACAAAACCAAATTTTATTAAAATAATCTTGCTGCGGTTTGTAAATTTGGGATTAAAATCAGGTGGTCCTGCAGTGGAATCACATTGCTGGAAAGGGTTAAGGACATGTTATTTAATCTTTATTCATATTTCCATGGGCTTACGTCGAATTTCTTTGTTGACATAGAAATTGAATCATTCATTTCAATATATGCGACTTTACGAAGTTCCCATAGTATATAAAATTGCTTTTGACCTCTTGACGGTCGCATTAATTACGGTTTAAAAATTTGGCATTACTTTTTTCAAAAAGAAGTATTCACCTTATATAATTACAGTAAAATGGTACCTAAGCCAATTACACTATTTTATAAAACTAGTGGGAATCAAACAATCTGAATAAAAGACACATCTCGTGAATATCACGGGAGCGAGAATTATGGGTTTAAAAAGGATATATTATTAAAAGTAGCTCTGAAGAAAATAAATGTTAAAGAAACATGACTTAGTTCTTTTCTATAAGCAAATGAGATAGCTATTACATCTTTATCTCTTTCTTACTTCATACTGTATATAATTGGTTTTCTGCAAAACTAGTTTAATAAAAGGACGTTTTATTAACACATTGATAAACAAACAGGCGAATTCTCCTTTTTAGTTAACCTAACATTATTGGGTAATGGCGTGACTTTCACGTTACTTAAATTCCATTTATATAATTTTGTTCATATATTTTTAGAGAGTAAGAAATTTTATATTAAACACATGCATTGTAAGATATGTAGTGATACATAAACTTTAAAACTCTATCTAGGAAATCAATTTACGGTCGATTTTCAGGATAGGGCTGTTTTAACCCCTTAAAAGTCCACACTAGTCACGGGAAAAAATGAAAGCGCTAATGTTAAGTCTATGGGAGCGTTGTTTTCAAATTTCACACTTGGATTTGAATATTTCTGAATGATTTTTTGCATAGGATAGCTGAAACGACCTATAACTGGGCTAGTTTTTACCTTTTCTACTTTGGTTTCATATTTAAAAAAATATTATATTCACTTTCGGAACCGGTTAGAACAGGTACTGAAATTAAAACTTTCCTTATATATAAAAAAAACTATAACCTAAATCGAAAAAGCAAAACTATCCCGATTAGAGATAGTCCTCAGCTATGTTATTAAAAAAAATTTAAATATTAAATTTCAAGCGAGATATTTGAAAATAACGTTTGCATAGAATTAACATTAGCGTTTTCCTTTCTTCCCGTGAGTAGTGTGGCCTCTTAAGTGTCCCGCCACATAAGTGTAAGTTATTTTTTTTATTCAGATTGTACGATTGTCATCCCTTTTTTAAATTAGAAATATTCAGTTTATTTAATAGCAGATACAATGATGCGAGAAAAGGAGAATTACACTATTAAAAGAAAAAAAAAACTGGTGAGAATCAAATAGTCTGAAAAAAAAGTAGCTTACACTGCCCGTGAAAGTCATGAACAAGAGAATTAAGGGGTTAAAAATAATATTTCATACAAAATTCACGTTCACCAATGTGTAAAGTTCTTGTTCTATAATCGTTATATCCATTTATTATTTTTAACATTTTTATGCAGTTTTGTTTTGGAAATGTACTGACTCCCAGTGGTCCATTTATTCTAATCTAGCATTTTTAAAGTAAAACAAAATCGTGATATGTTTCTGCAACAAAAACGCTTTTCAAGGAAAGTTTCAACGAAAATTATAAAGAAGATTTTTCATTGAAAAAAAGTGGTGGTCAAGAAACGGACCGAGTGGGAGCCCTTCTCATATGTCTACTGAATTACCCCTTAATTCTCTATCCCTTGATATTCACGGGCTGTGTATTTTATTCAGATTCTTTGATTCCCAGCAGTTTTTAAAAATATTATCATTGGCTTTATTATGGCATCATTTTACCTGTCATTAAAAAAGGTGAATATTTCTTTAAAAAAAAAAAAAAAAAAAAAAAAAAAGGTGCCAATGAGCAGTTTAAAATTTTAAACCGTAATTTAATGCAAACGTTAAAGGGTTAAACAAGAATTAGTAAAAATTACTGTTTCTTAGGAATACTTTTTGTCAGAAAGTAAGTTTAATATTACCATTTAGAAATAGCGGTGTTAACTGGAATGCTGGCCTCAGGAATGGAGTTATGATGGAGTTATAGGATACATAGATTGTAGAGTCTACCAGTTGCCAGTGAAGTAACTGAGGAGGTTTTCACAAGATGGCGGCTGATTGTTTTTTTCATCGAATCAGTAGTTTCTGATTACCGCAGAAGCATATTTCCTCCAGTAATTTTTTAATGCAAAATTTCGCCTTATTTTACCGGCTTATTCATGCAAAATGTCTCTCATAAATATGGAAAAAATTTCTATTCTTTTTTACTGGTGGAAGATGGCCGGGGTATTATAATCTGTTTCACTAACACGGGCAGAATGTTCTTTACGTTATAACAATATGGAAGAAACGCAGGGCCTGACAACGATTGAAATAAACTCTCACCAGTAAAAATAAATATCTGTTTTTGGCCGTAATTATGACTGAAATTTGGCATTAATAAGGCGTTTAAATAAAGAGAAAATTATATTTGATTTTACTGACGGAAGTTTGACCGGATGATAATGAGCCATTGCGAAACCAGTTACGTTTGAAGCTGCACAATTTCGATACGTCAATTCCTTTGTATTCATAGTTCCATGCACGCTGGTTCACTTCCGCTGGATTACAAAATACGCCATCCGTATTCTTAAAAGTTAAAAATAAAAACATAGCTTCTAACGAAGTGTTTCCAGTTTGGCTTGAAATTTTAAGATGAAATTTTAAATTCACACTGGAAATTTCAAAAGGTGAATTGTTACTTTATGCTATCACGAAATATCTCTCATTAAATAAAGTATAAAATATTATTATTAAATTCTCGTACGAACTCGAAATTTCTGAATAAAATTGGAGGCCAAACTGGCAACCTACCTCTAATCCTTAGTTTTTTCTCCATGTTAAAAAAACATACACGAAACTAGAAAATTAACTAGATAAAATTAATTAGTAACATTTCTTGCTTTTGTAGAGTACTTAACAGATTTAATTTACTAAACGCATTTCCAGGTTCAACATGTCATTACTTGACTTCAACGTCCGGATGATTTGCAAATGTGCAAAATATCCTACGAATAATACTCCGAAAATATCCTTGGTGTATATATTGGAAGTGCTTGCTGTTGCTACTCCGCAATTTTCTTAAAATTAAGCTTGCATGATTTTCACCACTATTTTAAATAGTATTCGCATTATTTAATCTCTTATTAAAAAAAGTGAGCTCTACCGCCATATATATATATTTATTTATTTAAATCATAACTTATTTTACAAAATTATTAGAAGTCTATAATAAAATTTATATTTTTTATGTGTAATCGTCCTTCTATGAATGAAAACTGTGAGTTTTAGACCATAAAAATTCTTAAATCGTAACAAACAGTTATAGGATAATTTAATAATACGAATGTTTTAAATAAGTAAATCAGAGTACCGTAATTTCCGGTGTATAGTCTGCGGATCAAACAATCGTGTTTCGACCCAGAAATTAAAAAAAATAAAATGTAACTTCTTAGATCACGATAAATATTGGTCTTCAAATACTGAATAAAATTTCTGGGTCCAAACTGAATTGTTTGATCTGCGGGCTATTCACCCGCAATTACGGTATATTTAATATATCGTAATTTAAAACGTATTATACGTACCGTATTTTATGGAAGAAACGCCGCACCCGTCGTAAACGCCGCACTCCTCAGATTGGCCTAAATAAGCTTAAAAATATCATAATCGCCGCACCCGTTGTAAACGCCGCATCCGTCGGAACGCTACTTTTGTCGACAGCGTCACATTGACCCAACTTTAATCAAAATTTTCTGAGCAGTGTAGGATGCCTCGTTTTTAATATCTAAGATGTCTGAAGTTTTATTTAAAATATTTAAATCCGATTTTAAATATTTTTATGTATTTTTAAATAGAGGAAACTCAGTTGGTATTTAAAAAAATCGTAAACGCTGCACATGGCGTAAACGCCGCACTTGGAAAGAAATTAACTTTTAAACTCGTAAACGCCGCGGCGTTTCTTTCATAAAATACGGTAGTTCAAATATATATATGTTTAGAGCCAGCAGCTGCCTTTAATAAAATACTACTTATTTCTACGTGACACGTCTTTTATACATACTGTTTCCAGGTGCTCAGCGTAAACCAGGGCTCAAAATGCTCTGGATATCACTAATTTCTTACCGTTTATTTCGCCATCTTTAATCGCAAATAATTATTCTATTAGATAAGGGGGAGAAAATTACTTTAACCCTTTAGTGCGCAGCTTTGCATATATGCAAACAACAGTGTTTTGAAATTAATAGATTTTTTTTATTCGTATATACCTAATTCACATAAACAGCAATACGTGCTTTAACTAATAAGAGACATTCCGTTTTTTAAATAAAGCGAAATTAACCATTGAAACATTCTGGTATAAAGTCAGATCCTCTGAACTACGTAATTTCTAAAACGTATTCTATCAGGGGAATTAAAGGGTTAAATGTTAAGTTTTATAAAATGAATAATATTATGAAATACGGTATTTGGAGACATACTTATTAAAGTATTTACTAATTTGCATTATTTTAGCGTAAAACAGCCACCCGACAGTAGTTTTTACTTATATTGCAGTTATTCAGCAGAAGAAAAGATTGACGTATTATATGAAAAATGTATCGCTTATTTTTTTCATTATTTTTCCTGTCTAATAAACCTTTCAGAGAATCATATATAATTTTTTAGAAACAAAATAAAAAATCGTGCATTTAAGGGTTAAATTTCAGATTTCGTGATTAGCAATGCATTTTTGAAATGGTAAAATTCCCCTTGGTGATGTGCAAAAGAAGAAAAGATTGACGTATTATATGAAAAATGTATCTCTGATTTTTTTTTCATTATTTTTCCTGTGTAATAAACCTTTTAGAGAATCATGTATATTTTTTTCGAAACAAAATAACAGGTCGCGCATTTAACCCTTTCAGGGGTAAAGCATTTCTGTTGCTAAAATTGTAAAATGACAGATTGATACCGGTATTTATGAACAACTTTATATGAAACTAAGTAAAAGCTTTGCTTCGCGTATATTATATGAAACCAATTTTAATTCCTTAATTCTGGTGTGAATGTGGCATTTGGGAATTAAAATTAAGTGGTATATAACATATACCGGTGACCTTCAAGGGGTTAACCCCTTGAATGGCGGTGATGCCGTCGCGGCATCACATAATTTTAATTCCAAATTGCCGCATTTGCAGCAGAATTTTATGATGAAAATGTTGACTTTATTCAGGACGCGAAAATTTACTTTTAGTTGTTTATAAACATAGCTGCCAACATCTTACGCTTTTTCAGACCACAAAAATTTTATGGAAAATTTTATCTTTTTAAATCGCTGTAATCTGCCGATTAAATAAAGCAAAAATTGCTATTAAATTTTTGTGGTCTGAAAAAGCGGAAGAGTTGGCAGCTATGTTTATAAATAAAATTTCTTGTTAATACTAGTGTCGGTAACTTATTTGAACATTTTAAGAATACAAGTACCTTGCCCCTGAAAGTGTTAAGGGTTAAAATACAGGAGTCCAGAGCATTTGGCGCCCTGATTACACAGCTGCCAAAATACAGCTGCCGTTCTTGTATATTCTTTATATTATGATAACATTAATTATAGCTGCCAGTTTGTATGGTATTTTTTATTCCCCATCATTTGTAATATGAATTTTTGCCTTTCGAGCTTTAAGAATCGTTGGATACCTGCTATAAAATTAAGCAAACACTACTGTTAAAGTTCAGTTGTAAGAAAAAATCTTACTCTTTAGCAGCTATATATGGTGTTTCAAAATTATATGTCAGAAATGTAAAGGTAGGTAGTGGGAACCTATATAAGCAGATTTTGTATAGGAATGTGAATGCGGAAATGCAGCGTTGAGGCAGTAGATTGCGCTCTTAATTTTGGTGGATGAAAGCGCTCCGCTGGCTTGAACTGTCATTTCCTCACGGAGCAATGCATCGTTACACCAATGCGGATCTTGACGACATGCATTTCATGTATGGGGCTAAGCAAAGAAATGGCTCGCACCCAATGCACGTCCAACAGCTCTTGAGTTTGTCGAAGGACTATCCTCTACAGTGCGTAATACTACACTGCAGGAATTCTGCCATATCATCTAGTGCCCATGTCACGCCTGGAAGCATAAAACGATCCACTCGCGCACAAATCCCGATAAAGACGCTCAAATGTTCGGGGATCCGGCAGAATCCTACCCGTGAATCTTTCAATCTGATTCCTTTGAGCAGCCAATCCATTTCCTTGCGCAACCCCATAGCTGCCAACTTTTACGCTTTTTGGGCTACCACTAAAATTTAAAAGAGATTTTCGCCTTATTTAATCATGAGATTTCGACAATTGAGTAAGACAATATTTTCTATAAAATTTTACTGGTATGAAAAAAGCGTAAAAGTTGGCAGCTATGCAACCCCATACATGAAATGCATGATTCCGCATTGGTGTAATAATACATGTTGCTCGAAATCTGTGGGGAGAATGACGATTCAAGCCATCAAAGCGTTTTCATCCATCGAACTCAACAGTGTCATCTACTGCCTCAACGGTGCATTTCCGCATCCACATTTCTATACGAAATCTGTTTATTTAGGTCTGCTCTACCTGCCTTTACATTTCTGACATATAGTTTTGAAACACCCTGTAAATCAAAGCATTTATTTAGCATTTCACGTAATACATACGGAATATTAATTAAAAGAATTTTATTTGAATCTTACGCCAGAAAATCTTTATTTTAAATTTAGAAAATAATAAAAGATTACTCCGAGTTCGTGTTCACTGCATAGCTGATATCCGGTTTCAAGTGCGAGAGTGTTTCACTCACTCTTATTGAGAAAACTATGTAAAGTTGTTAAAGAAAAGAATGGATTTTGAAGCGAATCGTCAATAGTATTGGCATTTGTCCTGCCAGCGGGCTACTTTTTATATTTCAGATTTCTTGATTGGCACAACTTTTTTGAATTGGTAAAATTCGCATTGTTTTCGCCTTAATTAATATGTCATTAAATAAGGCAAATTTTACCATATCAAATAAGTGTTGCCTATCAAGTAATCCGAATTTTTAAAAAGTAGCTCACTGGCAACACTGTGTCCTGCGTAAATCGAGGCTTCAAATGCTCTGGACACCACCAAATTTTTACGGGTTTTTTCGCAAACTTTAATCGCAGATAATTCAGCTAAGGTAAAGAGAATAAAATTAATTTAAAATACTGGTGCCAAGAGCATTTGGAGACTTCGATTGGACACCTGGTAACACTAATAGTCAAGTACAAACTGATGAGTTGCCACCGAAATACTCAAGGCCTGAGGACACGAGTTGTGACGTCATCACTAATTGACCTACTTCTCACTAGTGTTGGAATTCATACCGGAAATTTTTGAATAGCAATTTTCTTTTATTTTATTTATGGAATATCTATCATCATATACAACAATACTAACTATTTAAAGTTACTGGTGAGAATTTAGAATATCAAAATAAAAATTCGGCCAGATGCGGAATGCCACAGTGTGGCCGTATCTGGCTAATTTTTTATTGAGGGTATTCCAAATTCTCACCAGTAAGTTTAAATAGTTATTATTGTTTTGTAAGATGATAGATATTCCACAAATAAAATAAAACTGCTATTCAAAAATTTCCGGTGTGAATTCCAACAACATTGAGAAGTCGGTCGATTAGTGATGACGTCACAACTCCCGTCCTCAGGCCTTCAGTATTTCAGTGGCAATGACTGATGTCGTACTAGAAAATATGTTACTTCTCTATCACAGAGGAAAAATCTAAGACCCGGTTACCGAATAGGCAAAGTTCCTACGCATTTTCTGAAAATAAAACAGCGCTCAATTTCATCGTAGAATACTCTGATTAAATAAAGCAAAATTTATTTTTTTAAAAAGTGGTGGAAGCTTACCTAGGCGGTAATCAGACTTTGTAAGTATCTCAGAAGAGCTTAACCCTCCGTCTACCAGACGGGTCCAATGGACCCGATGGGTACATTCGAAATATTTATTCTAACCAGAAATTTCTTTAAAATAAACTAAATATGTAAACCAGACAATAATGAGTTAAGTAAATAAGTTCAATAGTTTTAAATAAGAATTCTGATGTGTAATATTTTTATAAAACTTGAGTAAAATTTTCGGTAGTTCTAGGGTTAAATCTGTTTCATATAATGACACATATGTTAACATGATATTTTCACATTGAAACTAGCGGTCCAGTATTGATCCACGGGATTGCTTCTAGTGTGTGAGTGTTTATTATATTTCACTCTTCTTGTACTATTTTTAAGCAAATAAAAAATGGCGCATTGACAGTGCTGCTTAGTTTTTGAACTAAAATAATATATCTTTATAGAATATAATAATAAGTAGAGTTAGTAAACTTGAAGACTATATTTTTCAAACATTTTCTATTTTGGAGGTCGGATCTGGATATAAAAATCCTGTATGAAGTTTGGGTATAAATATGGATTTACAAAAAAAAAAAAAAAAAAAAAAAAAAATACTTCAGCTGATTCAATATTTTAATGTTTTAGGGTTAGTGCTAAATAGGTAAAATCTTAATCGGTAAACGACTGCAGGAGTTACAAATCTGAGGGTAGTAACATGTGAGTGAAATGTGTTAGGCCGGATATCGTCTGGGTACCTCAGATGTTAGAACATTAGCGCAATTAGCCAAGGTCCCAGGTTCGAATGCTAGCCTATATACTTCTCATCTAGCGATGCCAGTTGTCTCGCCAGGGCTCCAAGTTAAACCATTTAAACCAGGGCTCCAAATGCTCTGGACACCGGTAATTTCTTGCCGTTTATTTCGCCATCTTTAATCGCAGATAATTCTGCCATTAGATAAAGCGAAGAAAATTACTTTAAAATACTGGTATCCAGAGCATTTGGAACCGCGATTTACGCGGGATTCCTGGCAATACTAATTAGGGCTCTTATAATGTTTAGTATATTACGGAGCAGTAAAAGGAAAAAAAGAAAGCCACCAAATTTGAAAAATTGCATGATATGCTTTTAGAAATATATAAAAAAAATAACACAAAATTACTATTAAGAATATTTTTAAAGAATACAGCCGCACTGAACATTTTAAAGAAAGCAATAACGATTCAGCTATAGCGAAAAATAAATAAGAAGTTTTTATATAAAATTACCAAGAGAGATTTTCCATTTCAATAGAGTAAACTTACGTCGAGTTTCTTTGTTGATCAAGAAATTGAATCATTCATGTGAATACATGTGACTTTAAAATATTCTATTGTAGATAAAAGTGCTTTTAAACCGTCTACTACAGAAACTGGCACAGAAGATAAATTTTAAAGAGACATGATTTATTTCTTTTCTGTAAGCAAACGTGACAGCTTTTATGAGCCTAGCTCAAGCTGTTTTGTTTCTGCATGTATTTATTTTATGCGAAACTAATCTAATCAAATGACATAAAAAATTTTTATTAAGTCCTTATTCTGCATTCGTTACTTGTATTTTATTATTTTCTACTTTGAATGATAAATTGTTTTCGATATGCCGACTTGCCAAAATCTCCGGTTTTTTGCATACCCCTATTTCCTTAGAGAAAATATTGTTTTATTAAATCACAGAATGCTCCGATTAAATAAAACAACATTTTCTGTACTAAAATACTGGTATCAAAAAAGTCAAAGACTTAGCAGCTCTTGACCTGTACTGACTCATATTTGTACTCAAGTGAACAAGAACTGTAGTAAGGAATAATCTTTGTTTGGCATAATATTTGTCATAAAATCAGTTGAAGATTATATATAAAAATTGTTGCGATAATTGTCCCGCTGTGCGCGGTTTCACTTCCGCTGGAATACGCCATCTGTATTTTTAAATGTGAAAAGAAAACACATCGGCGCCAAACTTCAGATCTTTCCCACAACGCAAAAAACATTTTACAGAACCAAAAGATTTACTGAATAAAATTAATTCAAAGCGTTTCTTTTTTCTATTAAGTGCTTACCTAATTTAATTTATTAAATAAAATTACTAGTGCTTCAATTATATATATATAACCATTAATTAAACATCACCGATCATCATCAAAAACCGCAATATTGTGAATGAAATGGCAATAAAATGACAATAAAATGGATACCACAATCTATAATATAGAACAGTATGTATAAAATAAAGTGCCTTATACATAATTACAAGAATTAATATGGAAGAAAAAAAGAAGAATATGGATACTGGAAAAAATTGAAAAACTTATATATTGAATTGCGTTATATATATATATATATCCCGTGTGTTTATAAAATTATAAATTAAAAAAAATTATTAAACTACAGAAATTACTAAAAAGCCGCTTATATATAAATATATGTAGAGATAGAGAGACTAAGTTAATGTATACACTTACTAGAGAAGCGCAAGAAATGTAAGTTGCCGGTTTTGACGGGAATAGAAAGATCGGGTAGAAAGATCTCGTCGAGGGAATTAAAAAACTTAATAGAACTAGCCGTAGCAAATCAGCCGTTTTCTACGTCAATTTACGTCACAGAAATTGTTTATTTATTTATTACAATGTATTTTATAGTCACATTTTTCATATCGTTAAATTTATAATTTTTCCTGTTAACCCTTTGAGCTCTGCTAGATAAATTTCTTCTCACATAATTTTAATTTCCAAATGCACAATGGCACCGGAATATTCCACGAAATTTATTTGAAAATAAATTAACGCATTTTTTCCTGTATATGATAAACCGAATGTTTTGTTTGCAAAATACTGGTGCCAATGTGACATTTGGGTATTTTTAAGCAATACACCCACCAGAGCTCAAAGGGTTAAATGACTTCCTGTGAACATAATTATATTACCTATATTTGGAAATTAAGTAAGCAAAAAAAAAGTTGAAAAAATGGAAAAGTTAATGACTGTAAATGCAGAGATAGCTTCAGTTCTCCCCACTATTTTTGAAAAAATAAATTTTGTAGAAAATTTTTCTTGCACAAGTCAAAGTACATGTGAAAGATTTTTATATAAGAAATGTGGTGCGAGATAGAATTATAAAATAGTAGTCAGTGACAACCTTGCAAATAAATTGTTTTTCGTGCTGTGTCTGTGTTTGTTGATTGTGTGTGCATGCGCTTGTGGCGTTCACTTGTAATTGTGGTCTTCTGTATAGAAGTGTGCAGGAAGCCATTTAACCCTCTCGCTGCGTAATTGTTTTATCAAAATAGCTTCAAAAATTGCGTATTTAATTCCTTCGCGACAAGCGTCTTTTAATAATTTTTATTCTTTTGTCACCGGTTTTTCAAATCAAAAATTTTCCTATGATTTAATCGGGAAAATGCTCCGATTAGATAAGGCAAAATTTACAGTAAAAAGTAACTGATGGAAATGTGGTCAAGGAGGATTAATTAGACGGAAAAATGCATCCCCGATGAAATCTCGGGTTGCGCAAATTTTGCTACTTTTACGTTGCTCGAGAAACTCTCGGGTTGCGCGGCGAGAGGGTTAAAGGGACCGGGTAAGCAAAATTCAATCAAAAAATAGATTTTTACTTTTTTATATAATTAAATAGTTTAAACTGTTATCTTTTCAACGATGTATTACACATGTTTATTTATATATATATATATAAAGTGTTGGATTTTTTAAATTTTGTAAGAGCACTTCACAGCAGTAGACTACATTTTTTAAATTCACATTTCTTGATTGGCACCACTTTTCTGAAATGGTAAAATTCCCATTGTTTTCGCCTTAATTAACATGTTATTAAATAAGGCAAATTTCACTATTTCAAAAAAGTGGTGCCAATCAAGAAATCAGAATTTTAAAAAAGTTGTCCACTGGCAACACTGCTTCACAGTTTTAACCCCTTGAGGGGCGGCGGGCGGTATATATTATATACCACCTACGATTAATCAAGTTTTACACCAGAAAAATTTTATTATATTTTACTTTTCTAGTTTTGGTGGAAAAAAAGCTGTAAAATTGCTTTTACTTATTTTGAAATAGAATTTTTCAAAGATTCCGGTGTGAGTTCAACATTACCGGAACACAATCTCTTGCCCCTCAAGGGGTTAATTGACTTTTTCTCGAAACTTCGATTTTTCAAGTTTGGGTTCCTTTTTTTCAATATCTATTAAACTTAAGAACTCAGATTTTTCTAAATGCCGTAATTTCGTGCGTATCTACGATAACTTGATTTCCTACCAGAATTAATTTTAAATAAAATGTGACTTACTTCTGTTTAGCACTTATTCAACTTCTTTCTTTCAATAAAATTTCCGGTGTGTAAAAGGCTTAACTAAGCCGCGGCGGATACGCGGAAAATTACGTTACTTATAATTATGTTATACTGCATACTTTAACACAGGGATTTAATGATTTGTTGAGAATTATTCATTTTAGGCAGTGAAACCTTGACAAAAATGCTAATTTACAAATGTCTTTCAATAAATAATTAATAATTAATTTTCAATTTCACTTAGAATGAAACCGGTCTCTTAAAATACGTAAAGCATGTTATTCAAACTACTCTAAAAAATTTAGATCTCTATCTTTCACCATTTCTGAGAAAAAGGTACATTGATTTGGTGTATTTTAGCATGGCCGAGATAGAGCTTACCCTGTCCCCTTAACAGCCATAATTTTAAATTTTACGATCTATCAAATGTTACAGGTTAAAAAAAAGTTATTAAAAAAAAGGGTGACATTAAGTATCTGATATCTGGAAGACGGATAGTTCTTTTGAGGTTTTTACTCCCCGCGACGAGATCTTTCTAACGATTCCACTCTCGTCAAAATCGGCGACTTACTCTTCTTGCAGTTCCCTAGTTAGTTGTCAACTTTCCAGGAGGTTATAATCTTGCAAAATTAGAAAATGTATTAACCCAATGGTATGGTATCGTTAATAAATTTTTAATTAGTGCGCAGCTTTGCATATATGCAAACAACAGTGTTTTGAATTTAACAAATTTTTTTATTCGTATATATCTAATTCACACCAATCATTCTCAATTAATAACACACATTCCGTTTTTAAATACAGCGAAATTAACCATTGAAACTTTCTGGTATAAAGTCGGATTCTCTGACATACGTAATTTCTAGAAGGTATTCTATTATGAAAATTAAAGGGTTAAATGTTAAGTTTTATAAAATAAATAATTATATAAAATAAGGTATTTGGAGACATACTTATTAAAATATTTACTAATTTGCAATATTTTAGCGTAAAACAGCCACCCGACAGTAGTTTTTACTTACATAGCAAATGTGCAACAGAAGAAAAGATTGACGTATTCTATGAAAAATGTATCTCTGATTTTTTTTCATTATTTTTCCTGTGTAATAAACCTTTCAGAGAATCATATATAATTCTTTTAGGAACAAAATAAAAAAATACGCATTTACGGGTTAAACTAAAAAACGTATTAAAGTTTCATTTTATTTTATTATTACCATTAACAGGGTTCGTACGCTTTAGGGTAAATATTACCCGAATTTTCGTTAAGAGTTATTTGTCTTATTTAATGAAAATACTTCTATGTTTAAATACGGCGACCATTACTTTACAAACTTTTTGGTATTTAAATACGTAAAATTCCCAGAATCCCTTGAGTCGTACGAACCCTGATTAAAATTGAACGAGTGAGTGGAAAGGATAACACCCCAGCTGATGTAAATGTTGAGAACACACACAAAAAAAATTATGAAAAAAAATATGTATTTTACAGAAATGGCCACCACTATTCGATTTTAAATCTAGTCGATGAGGCTTCATCCTTTAAATCTAAAAGAAAGTGAATGATTAATTTATTAGTTTTTATTAATTAAACTATCTTTGTTTATTTTTTTAATTTTTGAAATTTTATATGTTTTTCCACCCACCCGTTCAATTATTAAATTGAATGAATTTACGCTTTTCAATTAATATTCTTCAACGGATATATTTTTCTTTTATATGAATAATGAATGACTAATGTACGATAAAACTAGATAAGTAGGTACTCCACAGACTATGGAAAATTATTTATTATTTACTACCACAAAAATGTTTTAAATTTTAAATTTAAATATAACTGTAAACGGTAACTAAACGAATGACATATGCATAGACGTTAAAATAAAAAAAAATAATTTCTATTAATTGTGAAAATTACTTTTATATATGCTTTTACCCTTTACCAACTATAATTATTTTCGAAAATATACGTAACGAATACAAGTATTACTGCAGTGTTATTGTTTTAGAAATTAGATAATATAAAGCAAATTCCCTGCTTACAACTTTTTACGCATATCTGTTAACCACTAAAATTGAATAGAAATGTTTTACTTAATCGCTGATTTCGGAGATTTTAAAATTTTAAAATAGACTTTGAGTATATTTTCTAAATTTACTTTTATATTTTAAAGGTATGAAAACTAGCGTAAAATTTGGTATCAATGGTACTATTAAATTTAAAGCACCCTAAAATGTACATAATTATCTGTATAGTTGATTAGGCAAAGTTCTTGCTTCAAACGTATCAAAGCATATGGGGGATATCAGAGCAAATCGTAAGGGGTATATATAATTAAACAATTTTACAGAAATACATTTATAAAACTACTCTCATAAAAGAATTGTACAAAAAATACTTTCTGTAAATAATATCAAACTTCGTACGGCTGCTTAAGCATTTGAGGGGCAAAGTAAGTCTCTTGCTAAAATGTTAAAATGATTGAATGACACCGGTATTTATAAACAAATTTATATGAACGTAAGTAACAGCTTTTCTTCGCCTACATTATATAAAGCAAAATTTAATTCCTAAATTCTGGAGCCCGTGCGGCATTTGGAAGTTAAATATAAGTTGTATATATGATATACCGGTGGCTTTCAAGCGGTTAACACATTAGCAACAAGAGACGAGAATTCTCGTTTTTATTCAATAAACATCATTGGTTAAGGGCGCTTCTACCTTACAGAAAATGGATTTATATACTGTTGTCCATATTTTTTATAGATTGTAAGACATATATTACATCCGTATATTGAAAGATATTTACTAATGCATAAACTTGAAAACCTCTGAAACCAACTTCCGAAAGATGTACAGAAGAGTGGGGAGCTCTTACTGCCTTTAAACCCAGATTTAGTAAAAAATTGCCCGCGTCATTGTGTTCATTTTGAATACAACTAAATATGTAGAAAATGTTAACCCTTGTTTATTCTTGCATTTAAATACAGCAATGTTTCGATATAAATAGTGATATTTAAAAGTAATCACTTATGTACGAACCGTGTAATAAGTTACGTAAATAAAGATCTTGATAATAATAATCTTGGATTACATCACAATGGAAAAAGCGTACTGTATAGGATGGTTCGGAAACAAAAGGTGAATATTTGATTATATTATTTTATTTTATTGGTTATATTTACTCCCAAAAGTATCACCTAAGAGCATTTTTGTTACCACAAATTTTAACAGATATTTATGTCTTAGTAGGGTTCGTAAGTTGGAGAATTTTCTAAGGACCTTTTATAAGAACTTTTGAAAAGTAATATTTACCTTATTTAATGAAAAAAAATCTATCTTCAGATATAGCGGTCAGTACTTTAAAAAATTTCTGATACTGAAACACATAAAATCACCTGAATCAATTCATGCGTACCCTGCATACTTAATAGCAGATTTCTACGATTTTAACACTTAACCCCTTGAGGGGCGGTGGGATATATTATATCCCAGCTAATTTTAATCAGGATTTGCATCGGAAACTTTAAATTAAATTTTATTTGCATAACTTTGATGGAAAAAAAAACTATAAAGTTGCTTTTCGTTATTTTGAAATAAAAATTTTCTAAGATTCTGGTGTAAATTCAACATTACTTTAACGATGTCACTTGCTACTCAAAGAGTTAAATACCCAGGGCAGAATGCGTTCCAGAAATTGCGTAATTTAGAGAGTCGGAATTCATACCAGAAAAATCGAAATAGTAAATGTCGCTTTTTTTAACATAGAAATTGCTGTTATTTAATAAATCAAAATTTTCCATTTTAAATTTCTGGTGTGAATATTGAATACGTGAATAAAAAAATAAACTGAATCGGGAACACTGATGGTATCATAGGGGCTGTGCATATATAACGTTATCGCTTTTTTGGCAATTTTGAACACCCTCCCCCCCTTACGATATCATACGTTATCATCTCTCGAACCCCCTCCCCCCCTAATGATATCGTTATCAATGTCTAAAAATTCTTTTATTTTTTTAATTTTTTTCTTTTGCTTAAGTGATACACAAATATAGTTACATTTATTTTTCGCATACTTCATTGATTCATATGAAGAGAACTCAATATCACTTTATATATGAAAAAACTTTTTATCAAATAACACTTAAAAGAAATATTTGCTATTTAAAAGTATTTTATAATAGCTTTTTGTTACATAATATATTCAACAATAATAATGCTTTCTTGCACTTGACCTTGCACGGGGGGGGGGGGGGAGAGACAGAGCTTCTTATCACCAAAACAGGTGGACAACATTCTTTCTCTTATACTAATTTTAATAATAACTTTGTACTTTCATAAAAATAGATAGCAGACTAAAAAAATATAACATTCTATTTTGATGTAAAGGCTAAGTTATAAATAAAAAGAGAAAATTTTGGTTGGATCAAAAATGATAACGATATCAAAAGACGAACCTCCCCTCCCCCTAGAGATATCTAAAGATATCATTTGCCAGACTCCCCCTCCCCCCTAAAATGATAACGTTATATATGCACAGCCCCATAAATGATACCATAGGATTTTAAGGGATTAACATTAGAATCGCCGGCTATTTTACTCAATATTTAAAAAAACGTGTTTCACACGAGAATTTTATTTAAAACTAATTAACTTACTTAATTAGCCTATTTTTGTGCTTCATACATATAACATATCATATAAAAAAAATTCTGGTTCGAAACGACTATTATCAGTTTTCGCAGGGGTCAAAATGACCCCTAACGGTGATTCTAGTGTTAAAAGGTACATTGTGCTATTAACCCTTCGCGGAAGGTAGATTTAAATATTTGATTCCATTTTTATATTCCATCCGCACCACTTATTTTAAAAGTAAATTTTTTAATAAATTTCTCTTGCACATGTACAAGTAACACATTACAAGTAACACACACATTACAAGTAGCACATTACAAGTAAAAGTTTTTTTTTTTTTTTTTTTTTTTTTTTTTTTTAAGTCGTGCGAAGCGAATAAATTTGACTAAAGGTGCCGATTCCGCCTCGCTGCGTAATTGTTTTATCAAAATAGCTTCAAAAATTGCGCATTTAATTCCTTCGCGACGAGCGTCTTTTAAGAATTTTTATTCTTTCGTCACCGGTTTTTCAAAACAAAAACTTTCGTCTGATTTAATCGGGAAAATGCTACGATTAGATAAGATAAAATTTACAATGAAAAGTAACTGGTGGGAATGATCAAGGAGGGTTAATTAGACGGAAAAAATGCATACCTGATGAAATCTCGGGTTGCGCAAATTTTTCTACTTTTACGTCGTCCGAGAAACTCTCGGGTTGCGCAGCGAGAGGGTTAAAGGTTAAACTTTAGTAATATGAAAATTGCGTATAACTTGACAGTCGTTCCAAATTACTGTTTGAAAGATAGCGGAATAAATTTGCTTAATTTTTATATGTATTTAACCACAATTAAAAAGAAATTTCAATTACAATTTCTTCAAATAATCAATTTGCAATTTTTGTTTCTGAAACATAAATCATTAACGAAAAATTACATAATAAGGATAACTTTAACAAAACATAAAAAAATATTTCCGTATTACATTTTATGATAAAAATTTGTTGGATCTATAGTAAAGTTTTATTCGTATTGCATTTTCATATTTTTTAAAAAGTTAAAAAAACAGCTAAAAGGAAATACGCAAAATAAGAGCTCTCACTAAAAGAAAAAATCACACTTCATGAGATTTTAATAAAAAGTTGGGAGAAATTTTTTTCACGTCAAGAAAATAAAACATCTGGGACACTCCACAGCAACTCAATCAAATGTTTTTTCTTTCTTATTTCCGAATACGTCAAAAGGATTATATTCTGACTTCTCTCGTTGCGTTTACGCATTTGGGTATACATTTAAAAGTAACAGAGATATCAAATAGAGGATTTCTCAAGCAGAATCATAATTAAAAATTTGTTTGAAGAAAAAATACAATAATGAACTTCAAAATCTCCCTAAAAGAGAAGAATAGAAAGACGATAAATTAAATGTAATAAAAAAAAATGTCACATACATGCATTGCCATCGAAATACTCAAGGCCTGAGGACAAGAGTTGTGACGTCATCACTAATCAACCGAATTCTCACTACTGTTGAAATTCTCACCGGAAAATTTTGAATAGCAATTTTCTTTTATTTTATTTATGGAATATGTATCATCTTATAAAACAATACTAACTATTTAAACTTACTGGTGAGAATTTGGAATCCCTCAATAACAAATCAGCCAGATGAGGCAACACTGTGAGATTCCGCATCTAGCTGAATTTTTATTTAAGGATCCCGAATTCACACCAGTAAGTTTAAATAGTTGGTATTGTTTTATAAGATGATAGATATTCCACACATAAAATAAAAGAAAATTGCTATTCAAAAATTTTCGGTGTGAGATCCAACACTAGTGAGAAGTCGGTGCATTAGTGATGACGTCACAACTCGTGTCCTCAGGCCTTGACTATTTCGATGGCAACGATACTTGCCAACATTCAACTAAACTTCCGTAAAATGTGAGCTAAGTTGACCCAGGTTATACGTGTTACTAACCAGAAAATTTATCTGGTGTGTCATTATATATTTAAAGTCACGTTTCTCTATGAAATCTATTTGAATTAACTTCGTTAGTAAATTTCTGGTTCGAAATGGATTTAACCTGGGTCAATTTAACTCACATTTTACGGAAGTTCTGGCACTAAATTAAATATATATATATTTCTGTTTATTTAAATGAAAAATAATTTAAATTCTACAAATAAAATTTCGAGTTATAACGATTTTAAGTTGTACCACTTTTTTCATAAATTTTAAATTAAATTTTTTTTTAAAAAAGCTATGAGAAGTTTTATCATTTGATTTTGTTTACAAATGATATGGTTAACCATCACAAAAAAAAATTCAAAATTTTAACTCATTAAATGACTTTTTTTTTTTTTTGAAAATGTGTTCCGGACCCCCTTAAACGGATTTTGTTTCGGATCTCTAGCGTTTCCGTTTTCACAGATTCTACTGTGTAGGAATGTTTCACCTGTGACCTGTGGGCCACCAAGCTAACACTATTTCAGTATACCTAATATACCAGCCATGACAGAATCTGTGCAATTAAATAAGGCAAAGATTACGTTTCGAAATTTGTTTTGGTAAGTGACTTCCAGTAATAAATTTTCACGAACCTTACGATAAAGACTAAAACTTCTTAACCCTTTCCGGCGCGGAGTAATTTTGTTTATAAACCGATGAAATAATGGACTGACTCCAGAATTTATAAACGAATTAATTAGAAGAACTAAAATTAGGTGTCCTTTTTTTTCTAAGAACACCGTCCTCGGAAGGGTGAAACAGGGACGACCAGATGAGGCTATCAGGTCCTGACAACTGTTATGGGAAAAGCCATATTTAAGTGAATGTAATAATGCCACGTTTATCACTGTGGGGTGAATCTTATCTTTGTCCAATTTCTAATTTGATATCGAATAGTTTTATCAAGTACTTTAAATATGCAGGCTGAAATTTAAAAAAGCAATTTTATTGTTGAGCTGTTTTCTTATAAATTTTTATATAACATTACATTGCCAATTTAAAAGTCCCTGCAAAAACCTGAATGTATGTTGTCATCTGCTCTCAAGCATGCTGATGATATCATTTCATCTTTTTGATGCTTTTTTGAATCAGTTACAGAGGAACAGAAAACTGGTATTCAGAAGTTTGTTTACCCGTTCAAGAAACAGATTCCTAGACTAAAGAAGACTTTGTTACTCATTTGTGCAGTCATTAACTACTTCTTATATGTCTTTCAATAAATAATTAATAATAAATTTTCAGTTTCACTTAGAAAGAAAATGTTCTGTTCAAATACGTAAAACACGTTATTGAAACTACTCTAAAAAATCTAGACCTCTATCTTTCACCATTTCTGAGAAAAGGTTCCCTTATCTCAGTGTGAGTTTCCGATCAAAGCCCTACACTTGATCAAATTGTTTACATGCAATCTTTGATTCCTCTTTTCACTTCGCAGTACACAAAGAGAAGCGCTATTGTCAACTTGCGAAATTCCTTCCATTTACCCGATCAGGATTTTTTTTCTTAACAACTCGGGTTAACACGGTTAATGAGTAATCACACAACATTAATTAATTAAAATTTCTGGTATTAATTCAGTTTTTTAAAGGAGGCTTGCCAACTAAGCTTTTATAAAGGAAAAAATATGGTTCAAATTATATTTATTTTGATTCGCAGGTTATACACACTAAGAATTCAATTACAATATTTTAAGAATATACTTGAAAACAAAAATGTTGATTATTCCTATTTTTTTATTTCCAAAAGAATGTGAAGGTTAAAAATCTGAAGGCAAAATATTGCTGAAAAAGTATTTTTTATAGTTTATACACATAAAAGTATTTTTCTTTTATATAAAAAATGAAAAGGTACAATCTTTAAGCTCAGGGGTTTAAGGATTTCAAGGAAAGATTTTTAGGGAATTTAAATAGGCATATAATGTGACACGATATTATATGTTTAAAAAACGTATTCGTGGATTGGATTTTATCAGAAAGCTTTAAAAAAATAATATACAGTATCATGATTTTAACTGTACCGAACTTTATTTTAAAAAGTTTAAAACGTTAGTACGTGATTTAAATAATTTGGAAATATACATCAAAAATTTAATTATTATTTCGGGAAGTTTTTTTAATATATTTTACAATCAGTTTTCCAAGTGATTAATTTTATGCATGCAGGTTTCGTGATTTCTCGAATCATTATAGTGGTCGATCGGAAAGTCGTGTCGTGTTGGGAAAATCAATTCGTCCCGGATAATTCTGCCCGGTAATTATTGAACACCGGAATCAATGTCTAATTATTAAATGATAGAATTTTCCGGTACGAATTGATTTTCCCAACAAGACACGGCTTTTCGATCGACCCAATAGTAAGTATGCTGCAACTAAAAATATTAAACCCAGAAAATTAATACAGAAAATTAATAGCTTTTATTCCACTTCAACACTAGATCGTATAATGGAGTTATGATATAGAGGAGGAGACATATAGTGTATTGTGTACGATTTGAGAGTGAAGTAGCTGGGGTGGTTATCACGTGATGGTGGCTGATTTTTTACATCTGAACGACAGTTTCTGATTTCTGCTGGAATAAACTTAACCAGGATATTTTGAAAAGAAAAGTTTAACTTATTTAAGCGGATTTTTTAATGAAAAATGTCTCTCAAATATATGGATAAATGTTCTACTTGTTTTTACTGGTGGCAATATGCCCGAGTATTATAATCTTTTTCACTGATACTTAGAGATGTTTGTCTAGGTTGTTACAATATGGCGGAAACGCAGTACCAGTCCGACTCCATCACTTGGGTGTAGCATAGAAGGAGAAACGGGCTATTAGCGGGTGCCTGAAACTTCTATCACTTTTGAACTTTTATCTTGTGCATCTTTCCAAACTCTAGTATGTGTAAATTGTAAATAGTAGGTGTTTGATATTGTGCTGTAATGTGTTTCTAGTTGTGATGTTCAATATTTTGTGTTTAACGTACTGTGACGTATATAAATCCAAGGAAAATGTAAATAATTACGCAATCACATTAAAATGATCCTCATGCAATCACTACTTAAAGCCATGTAAATAGTGGGTATTTGATATTGTGTTGTAATGTGTTTATAATTGGCATGTTAAATATTGTGTGTTAAATATACTGTGATGCATATAAATCCAAGAAAATTGTAAACAATTATGCAATCACATAATCTAAAAGGATCCTCATGTAATCACTACATACAGTCATTTATTGTTGAAAGAGCACTATAATTATATCTCGATGTGAAACCTTCGGTTCGCCCAAAAAAATTGGGTAACCAATTGTGATTGTAATTGTAAATCTCATAGTAACCGAAATAAATCTCAGCAGCTTGATCAGGGACCCGACGCTTGCCTCTCCGACTCTGGTTGAGAGTCGGTAGGAAAGTGGATGTGGTCTACCCCTCGGGATCGCATTAACACTCTAAAGCGAAAGCCGAGTTACCGAGGTGGTCATCGCTGTCATCGCTGGCTACCTCCAAAGAAAACTTCCACCCGTAAAAAAGAACATCTTTTTGACATTATGTATGATTGAAATTTTGCAGTATTAAGGCACTTAAATAAGGAGTAAATTTCTATTTAAATTTACTGTTGATAGTTTGCCCCGCGAAAATTAACGCGGTTACAGTTGAAGCTTCACTATTTTAAGGATATGTCACTTCCTCTGTATTAATAGTTCCATGGATCGTATAACAGTTCTTGTAGCATTGCGTATTTTAGGATAAAATTTCGCACATGTATTTGCCTACGAAATCTGCGTAGTTGAAGCATTAATCCTCTGATGCATATCTGCATCAGTATTGTCAGTGGGCTACTTTTTATAAATTCAAATTTCTTGATTGGCATCACTTTTTTGGAAATAGTAAAATTCGCCTTTTTTAATAACATATTAATTAACGTTAAAACAAGGGGAGTTTTACCATTTCAGAAAAGCGGTGCCAATCAAGAAATCTGAATTTTTAAAAAGTAACCCACTGTCAACACTGATCTGCATCATTTTTTATTTAACTCTTGGCAACCAGTACATTTATATAAAAATATTAATCCTGTAAAAGTTACAAAAATATGCTACTAAATAATCTTAAAATTTCTGGTGTCTAATTTTTAATACAAGAATAAAAAACACAATTCTAAAAGAATAATTCATGCATTTAACCATTTAAGGGGCAAGCAATAATGTCTGTGTAATATTGAATTCTCACCGGAATAATTGAAAATTTTTATTTTAAAATAAGGAAAAGCAATTTTTCAACATTTGGCCTCCCCCCCCCCCCCCCAAAGTTGAAAATATGAAATTTAGTTGAAAGTTTCTGGTGTGAATCTTGTTTAAATTAGGTGGGATATAATATACCACCGCCCTTCAAGGGGTTACAAGTTTAAAACAAGTGTTACAAATGAAAAATTATATACCGGGTGAGCCAAAAGCTCGTTACAACTTTAAAAACTCATAAAAAGGAAGAAATTAGGATCAAGGAGTGCGATTTGCAAGAAAGGGCTCACAATGTAGTCGGTCTCCCGGGTGAAAAGGGAAAGGATAAAAAATGGGGAGTACATAATATAAGGGGGAGGGGTACATAATATAATCCTTTTTGAAAATTTTGTGATTTTTCGTAGTTAGTGTTCTGCTGTAAGTATGCAAAATTTCAATTCTCCAACTTAATTAGTGACTGGGTCAGAAAAATTGCTCAAAATGCACAAGTTAGAGGCAGCAGGGGCAAATAGTATGAGACTTTTTGAAAATTATATGATCTTTCGTGTGATTGAAAGTGTTCTGTTATAAGTATGCAAAATTTCATGTCTCCAACTTAATTAGGGGCTGACTTAGAAAAAAAAAAAAAAAAAAGCTTAAAATACAGAAGTTAGAGCCCAGAGAGTTAAATATAAGACTTTTCGAAATTTTATGATTTGTCGTTCGATCGCAAGTGTTTAGTTATAATTTTGCAAAATTGCTAGTCTTCAACTTAATTAGGGGCTTAGTTAGAAAAAAAAGGTTAAAATGCACAAGTTAGAGCCAAAAGGGATAAATATAAGACTTTTTCAAAATTTTATGATTTGTCGTTTGAAGTGAGGTGTTCAGCTATAAGTATGCAAAATTTCAATTCTGCAACATATATAGTTTCTGAGAACGGGCAGTGTGACGGACGGACAGAGAGACAGACAGAGGAGTGAGACGAATAGGGTTTCGTCAGATGAACGAAACCCTAAAAATATTTTAATTTAGACGAAAAATAATATAGACGTGAAAACGATACGTATTTGCAATTTAATGTCTAACATCCGAGCGAAATGCTCTTATCTAACAACCAAACTTAACCCTTTCGAAATATTCTAACATCAGAGTGAAACGCTCTATTTTATCATCTCCTAAGTACATTAGATTCTGTTCGTTATAAAACCTATGCAACCAACCAACCTAAGTACATCTACATACTTTTTGTCAAAAGGAAATGTTTCAGCAGCTTGAGGGAATTCAAGGGAGTGACCAAGGGGGACAACACCACACCCCGGAGCGATTAGATGTCACTCCGAAAAGATTTGAGATTTGTGTTTTCACTGGTTAAAAGTGCAATTTCTCCCGTAATTCTATAACGTCCCCCTCAGGAGCTACAAAAATCCCTGGAGAAAAGTGTTTGCATTCAACAGTGAGCTGACTGCAAATGAAGCAAACGACTGGCGTCGTTTTACGAAAATTCGTTAGGTAGTAGAATGGAGTTATGAATAAAGAGGAGGAGACATATAGTGTGTTTTCTACCAGTTACGAGTGGAGTAACTGAAGAGTTTGTCACACGATGGCGGCTGTTTTTTTAAATCGGATTAACAGTTTCTGATTACCGTCGACGCAAACTTCCACCAGTAAATTTGAATAGAAAATTTTGTCTTATTTAAGTGCCTTATTCATGGAAACTTTCTCTCACAAATGTGGGGAAAAATTCTATTTGTTTTTACTGGTGTCAGTTTACCCAGGTAATTTAATCTTTTTCACTGACACTGACAAGATGTTGTTTAGGTTGTCATAATATGGCGGAAACGCGGGCCCTGCTTACGGCCGAAGTAAAGTTCCACTAGTAAAAATGAATATCTGTTTTTGCCATTATTTATGGCTGAAATTTTGCATTAATATGTCGTTTAAATAAGGAGAAAAGTTCTATTTCAATTTACTGGTGGATGTTTTCTCCGGTGGCAATCAAGCCCTGCGAAATCGGTTACAGTTGAAGCTTCACTATTTATGTATATGTCAGTTCCTCTTTATTAATAGTTCCATGGGTAGTAGAGGCCATCCATGTCATAATAGGTCAAACATTCCGCTGGATACATCGTCGCTACCATGTCAAACTATGTAATGTAAAAACAGCGAGCTACTTTTTTTAAATTCAGATTTCTTATTTGCACCACTTTGCTGAAATGGTAAAATCCCGCTTGTTAATTACCTCTTTTTTGCCTTAATTAATTTGTCATTCATTAAGGCGAATTTTACTATTTCAAAAAAGTGGTGCCAATCAAGAAATCTGAATTTAAAAATAGTAGCCCACTGTTTTTGCATTGGATAGTTTGACATGGTACCAACGACATCACCAAAAATAGATAATAAACTTTTTCCAAAAGTTCGTGTTATGCCGCATAACCTTCTTTTTAGTCAACAGATTAGGAAAACTTCTGAATTCAGATGCTATCTTGACGAAAGAAGTTATTGAATATATGGAGCGACAGCAAAGTGCTGTGAACACACTGGCATCTCAAGTCAAAGAATTGGGTTTTAATAGACGTAAACGGTCATTTGCAAACTTTAAATTGACGGATGTTCTTGATTTTCCAGAAATGACAGATAATGGCTTAAAAAATATTTTTATTGGCTTTAGTTGTCTGAAGCTGTCTCTTATCTGTCCGAAATGATGGATGAAAATAACACAATTCATCTGCAGTATCTAAAAGAAAATAATGCTATTATAAAGTTCTAATTAAGATCTCGACATATACGCAGCAAATCGTTTCGATGTTACGTTGACTACACACCAAACTCGATCGGATATTTGGACATTAAATGCCATTAGAACGATCGGTTGTTGTTTTCATGTTGCTGCTATACTGTTCTATCTTTCGCATGCTCGGTATTTGTCTAAAATTGTCCGAACTGTACAGATTTTAAGCAGGCTTTTCGATGTTGAAAACATCAATCCTGTTATTAACGAAGACAGGGATGAAGATTGATTGTTAATTATTTTCTATAAACAGTCGAAACAATCAATTTTATTGCTTTTGTTATATAAAAAATATTTTTGGTCGTTAAGGATATCAATCAGTTATGAATTCCATGATTAATATATTCTGTAATATTCTGTGCACTCTGTATTGATTTGAAACTAGTACCAAAATGAATTTCATTTATAAATAAGTGTTAGATTAGGATAAGGCACTCCCTCCCCTCTCACGGAATAGGTTTTTAACACTTTGTGCTCCGTCGTGCTTACATAAATTTTATTCGGTCGGCACCACTTTTTTTAAAAGAAGTTTCCTTTAAGTACACAATTTCAAAAATACTCGGATTAAATAAGGCTAATTTTATTTTCCTTTATTACAGGTTCCAAAAACAAATTTTGCAAAGAAATATTATTTATTTTTAGGGCTCAAAGGGTTAATTTTTTAATATGATGCACCCTGCTTAGAAAGTTAAAACTGACATTAAATATACACCATATCTCATGGTATTTTCTGCAAAAAAAAATTAAGTTGGCCGCTGAAATATTTCGATAGATTCTTAATTAAAATGTTCTATAAAAAAACAAGAAAAATGTAATAAAACTTGTATTTTTGTTGAAAAAATCTGAAAAAAC
Organism: Maratus speciosus; assembly: GCA_963932465.1. Classification (NCBI taxonomy): domain Eukaryota; kingdom Metazoa; phylum Arthropoda; class Arachnida; order Araneae; family Salticidae; genus Maratus; species Maratus speciosus. The sequence goes on along the minus strand of OZ010796.1, from coordinate 196,501,095 downwards.
TATCCAATATTTTATATTATACATCCCTTATTTTTTTCATTGAAATCCGACCAGTAGTTTCGTCACAATGTACTCTTTTCCAAAACGGACATTAAGGATCATAACTCCCAATGGGCTTGAGGTTTAAACTTCAAACTGGGGAGAAAATTATTTGTTTTAAGGGCTTTCGATTCATGTAGGGCTCAACATAGTTGACTCAAGGGCATATTTTACTGAGAACCCCGGCTATACACTTTGTATCGAAAATTTCTTCTTATTTAAGCGCTTTATTTACTGGACTATTTTCTCCCAATTATGGTGAACATTTCTAAGTTTTTTCACTGATGTCAGTTTCCCAGGTTGTATAGTATCTTTCTTTGACACTGACATAAGGTTATCTAGGTTCTCACAATGTGGTGGAAACGCAGGGCATGACTATCGCCAAAGTAAACTTCCACCAGTAACAGTGAATATATGTTTCTTCCATTATTTATGACTAAAAGTTTGAATTAATAAAGTGTTTAAATAAGGAGAAAACTTGTATTTAAATTTTCTGGTAGAAGTTTTCCCTGACAGTAATCAACCACTGCGAAATCGGTTGCAGTTGAAGCTTCTCTTTTTTAACCCTCTGTCTACCAGAAGGGTCCAATGGACCCGACATGTACATTCAAAATATTTATTCAAACCAGAAATTTCTTCAAAATAAACTAAATGTATAAATCAGACAATAATAAGTTAAATAAACAAATTAAATAGTTTTAAGTAAAAATTCTGGTGTAGAATGTTTTTATAAAACTTGAGTAAAATTTCCGGTAGTTCTAGGGTTAATGATATTTCAGTTCCTCTTTATTAACACGTTTACGGCGGCGCGGTGGGTCACAGTCGACTGTCTCAGAGTTGTCAAGTCTCCGGCTTTTTGCACACCACTGTTATTTTAGAGAAAATGTTGTTCCTTTAAATCGCCCAATTGCTCTAATTAAATAAAACAACATTTTCTGTATTAAAATACTGGTACAGAAAAGGCCGGAGACTTGCCAGCTCTGAGACTGTCGAGTGTGACCCACCGCGCCGGCGTGAACGTGTTAATTGTTCTATAGTCAAAATGCCCCCTCAATGTCTTTCTAGCGTTAAATCATTGCTTACATAGACATAATTTGTTATGATTCTCTGGTTATAATATGCGCAATTATAGATTTTTTCTATGATGAGTTTTTTAAATTGCGAAGACAATGTTGCTTTTTAGAGAGATAATTTTCGTCGAAAAACAGAATTTTTTAAACGCTTAAGTATTATGCATACTTAATCCGTTCATGAAGGAATATTGATCAAGGGATGAAAACGTCATTTTGTATGGTTTCGTACACATGTAGTGAAAAATTTGTTGTTATCTTGAACTAATGTATTGTGGAACATTTGTGAATTTTGTAACTTAAAGGAAAATAAGCTTGAAATAACAAAATGTACACCAGAGAACAATAATTTTGTTCCGATAAGCCCAACCGGCTACTCCTGAAATAAGAAATTGCTTATTACTCCAGAAAATATTTTCGATTTTACATATAAGAGAGGATAAAGACGATTTTTTTCATTTTCTAAATATTATCAAGGGTAGGGAGACAACATTATAGTTAATTATAATCCTTATATTTCATGCATGAATTTAAATTTTTGTTCCGTTTTCACATTCATAAGATAGGCGAAATAAATACTAGTGGATAATTTTTTCTACGCGTAGTTTCTGTCGAAAACCATTGACGATCTTTAACCCTTTCAGGGGCAAAGAACATCTATGCGTAAAATGCTGAAATCATTCTGTGACACCGGAATTTAAAAACAAATTTATTTGAAAATAATTAAATGTTTTTTTCTTCGTGTACTTGTAAATGGAAAATTTGCATTCCAAAATTATGGTGCGAATGCGGCATTTAAGAATTAAAATTAAGTGGCCCAAAAATGAACCACCGCCATTCAAAGTGTTAAATAGATCTTTTTTTTTAACCCTCTGTCTACCAGAAGGGTCCAATGGACCCGACATGTATATTCAAAATATCTATTCAAACCAGAAAATTTCTTCAAAACAAACTAAATGTATAAATCAGACAATAATAAGTTAAATAAACAAATTAAATAGTTTTAAGTAAAAATTCTGGTGTAGAATGTTTTTATAAAACTTGAGTAAAATTTCCGGTAGTTCTAGGGTTAAAAAAAAAAATCTATCTTTATCAGCGGCGGCGCATCAGAAGATGCGGCATTACTTTACAACCAGTAACATAGGGCTAATAAATATGCTCGAAGTAGCAGGAGTCGTTCGGTAGCTTCATCGCCCCGAGCCCTCTCTTCCTCGCTTTTCGGTGTGTTTAATTTGAGCAATTTCCCTTTTAAATTTGTCCGGTTTCAATTTTTGATTTTTTTCTTTTCAACGTTGTTTTCGCTAGAGAGTCTTTCACTCGGGACGTGGCTGGGGATCTTCGAATCTTGCTTCCTCCAAAGAGTCGGACTAGAGTAGAAGAATAAAGGGCTGCGGACGAGGATGACCCCCCCCGCCCACCCCCAACCGAGACTAATAATGGGCTCGAAGTAGCAGGAGTCGTTCGGTAGCTTCAACGCCCCGGGTCCTCCTTTTCCCGCTTTTCGGTGTGTTTAATTTTAGTAATTTCCCTTTTAAATATGTCCGGTTTCAATTTTTGATTTTATTTTTCTTTTCAACGTTGCTTTCGCTAGAGAGTCTTTCACTCGGGACGTGGCTGGGGACCTTCGAATCTTGCTTCCGCAAAAGAGTCGGACTAGAGTAGAAGAATAAAGGACTTCTGACGAAGATATGCCGCTCGCCGCGGCGGTTATTACGAGTCATTATTAGTACTAATTCGATCTTATTTGATATTTGAAATTCATACAATTAAAGAAGGGGAAATTTTGTATATAGCAATTTTTGTAGTAAAGTAACGCAACATCCCCAGACGATTTGTTGCTCATTGCCGTTGCCAGATGTCACGTGTAAATTGGGGCTCCAAACCGTTGCCATCGAAATACTCATGGACAGAGGACACGAGTTGTGACGTCATCACTAATCGACCGACTTCTGACTAGTGATGGAATTCACACCGGGAAATTTTGAATAGCAATTTTCTTTTCTTTTATTTCCGGAATATCTATCATCATATAAAACAATGCTAACTATTTAAAGTTACTGGTGAGAATTTGGAATCCCAAATTAAAAATTCAGCCAGATGCAGAATTCCACAATTTTGCCGCATATGGCTGATTTTTTATTGGGGGATTTCAAATTCTCCCCAGCAAGTTGAAATAGCTATTATTGTTTTATAAGATAATAGATATTCCACAAAAAGTATAAAACAATATTACTATTCAAAATTTTCCGGTGTGAATTCCAACAGTAGTGAGAAGTCGGTCGGTTAGTGATGACGTCACTACTCTTGTCCTCAGGCATTGAGTATTTCGATGGCAACGTCCAAACGCTCTGGACACCACTAATTTCTAAAAGCTTATTTCGCCATCTTTAATCGCAGATATTTCTGCCGTTAGATAAGGCATTATTATCTGGATTTTTCTATATTTTTCTTCCTAGGTTAGGAAGAAAATTACTTCAAAGTACTGGCAACCAGAGCATTTGGAAACCTGATTTACGCAAGATACCTGCCTCCAATTTTATTTTAAAAAGTACGAATTCATACCAGAAACTAAAAATAGTATTTTTTGTTTTATTTAATAACAGACATTTGGCCATCACATGAAGTAAAAATTCTTTGAAAGTTTCTGGTGTGAATGTGAAATTTCGAAATAAAATGGAGGCAAAACTGGCAACGTTGGATACCTGGCAACACTACTAATGTTCTTTATGATCTTTTGTCACGACATTAACCAGGGGTCGTACTTGTCCTAAAAAATAAGACCAGGAAATTCTTCTGTACCAGTATTTTCCTATAGAAAATCTCTTCTTAAAAAAAGGCGAATTTTATCATGTTTAACCTAGGCTTATTTTTCTGCAAAAAAAAAAGATGATATGTTCCTGAAACTTTCACTGAAACGTACGACACCAGCATTAACACATTTTATTCAGCATTTAACACATTACTTACGGAATATTATTTTTAAAGTTTATATATACAATTTACTCCAGATACACTTTATGTTAAATTTAGAAATAAATAAAAGAAAGTTCCATTTCACTTAATTGGATATTATTTCGTATTCTGTGTCAGATTTCATGTACAATATTTTTTCAATCACTCTTATTGAGAAAGTAATGTAAAGTTATTCGCGACGCAAGTAGAATTTTAAATGAATCACTCTGAACGGCCTGAGGTCCTACCGGGAGACACCGTTGCTTGTCTATCATAAAGGAAAAATCTAGTAGCTCAATAACGCCTTGAAAAAGTGTCACCATTCTTTCATAAAATGAAACATCGCCTAATTTATCCATAGGTATCTGTGACTAAATAAAACGAAATTTATTTCTAAAAGATTATGGAATTCTTCCTAGACGGTAATTAGACCACGTACACTGAAAAAAAATGGGTTCTCAAAATTGTGTAAAAAGTAATCATTTTTAAATACGTCACATACTCAAAATAGCTCCGATCCAAATGTACTCAAATTTGAGAAACACATGTACTCATTTTTGATTCCAGGGATGTGGTCAAATATGAACCGTTATGTACTCATTTTTTATCTTATGTATGTATCCAGATATGAAGTATTTATGTTCTCATTTTGATCCCATGTATGTATTCAAATAAGAACTTGAAAGTAATTGCGCTCTGTTAAATATTCAATACATTTTTTCTCATTTTATGCAATCAGCTGTACTTTCAGTAAATATTACGTTAATAGAAATATTAAATTATGCACAGTATTTTAAAAGTGTTTGAAAACAACGCTTCTGTTATAAAAATATGAAGTTAAACAAGATGGCGTCCAAGATAGCCGATTAGTAACACGTGCGAAATCAAAATGAGATACCGGGCTAAAAGACACACAATTTACGAAATACGTTGAAAAGTAAAATATGTTAAATGGGAAAAAATAATTTCTTGTCAAAGGGGCTCCCTCCCCCCCCGCCTCTCGAGACACTTTACTACAGATTAAAGTAAAAATGTTCTGACATTTATTTCCCGCTAAAAACTATTAACAAGAAATATTTAATTATTTACTAAGAAAAAATAGCAAAATTATTATCAAGATACGTTAAACAATTACTTTTATAACATGAGCATTATTTCCAAGCACTTTTAAATCATTTTAAAATACCGAGTAGTGCATAATTTAATATTTACATTAATATAATATTTACAAAAGTTACAGCTTACAAAAGGTACGTTAAACAAGAAAAAAAATGTATTGAATATTTAACAGAGAACACTTACTTTCAAGGTAGTTGGGGAAATACTGATAATCCCATTTTTTTAATTATTGTTTTCACAAACAAATCCATCTCATTTAGCACACAGACCCGACCGAATTTACGAAGCACTGATAAACAACAACAACAACACAGTGTAACCTTATGCGTTATAAAGGCGACACGGGATATAGTTCCTTCAGAGGAATAAAAATTTAATATTATACCTCTAATTTCCACGGTATATTACTTTGTTTTCCGATTAAAGAACGTCTTTTAAGCCGCCATGAATGAAATAAACCACTACAAAGCACAAAATTATCGTTTCGTTATTATCAAAATTATCGATATCATCATGTTTGATAACAAGTGATGCATCAAAATTGAGAAAGGATGGGTTCATTTTTGATCCAAACATACTCAATTCGATATGAGTACATCGATTTACTCATTTTTGAGTACTTTATTTTTTTCTGTGTACAGTCGTGGAAAAGAAAAAGTAAACACCCCGTACTAACTCTGCAACTAATTATGATACAAGAAAGTTACAGGTACCAAAAGATAGGAAATAGTCTACTTTTAAATGATGAATATAAAATTTCCTAAGAGGGCCATCTATAAATCAAAACAAGACCAAACTTTGTTTTTTCAATAGCAACACCCAATTTTGACAATATTTTTTAAATCTTCAGTTCAAACTATGCCTAGAAACGGAACTTCTAGGAATTGCAACCTATAATTTTTTGATAGATTTATATTTATCATGTCATGATTTATGCAATTTCTCAGTTTCAAAATTTCTTCCAAGTAGTTTTCGAATTATGATGACGTAGTCATTCTGATGCATTTCAACTATCGAGTGCCGAACTTCAAGTTGGATACTGCCGCTGCCATCGAAATACTCAAGGCCAGAGAACAATTGAAGAGCTAAGTGGAAGAACATGTTAAGTAACAAAAATTAAATTTGAAGAAATTTGAATTGAAAGTTTTTGTAAATTTTAATGATTTATTTTCTGTTTGATACCATGTGTTCAAATATTAACAGGTATGGTACTAAACTCTCTCAGAATAACTTATTCATATTTAATTCTCAGATATTAAAATTATTAATATTATTGACATTATTAAATATTAAAATATTAAATATTAACATGGCTCCCAAATGGTCCACCAACTGGATACCAATAAATTTTAACAGAAAATTATATGGTAGGTTTGCGCTGGAATTAACTTTGAAAGGTGATTTCGTGTGGTTTGTAAGAAAAATCAAAAAAGAAAATTTTTCTAAAAAAATATTGGTATGCAGTTGGCGGACCATTTGGGGGCCATGTATTAATGAATAATGTCTTAAATCTTCAAGACTAAATAGAACCTTAGTATTTTATCTTCACCATGTGATGGGATACCACATAACGCTTGCATCTAAAAGATTAATTTTTTTTTTTTTTTTTTTTTTTTTTTTTTTTTTTTTTTTTTTTTAAGAAAATGTAGCATAACATGTTCATCCACTCAGCTATTCAAATGTGTGACGTCATCACTGATCGACTTACTTCTCATTAGGCTAATTACACGAGACCTTGTCATGACTGTCACATACTACGGTTTTTGGCTACCAGTATTTTAAAACGGAAAAATTTGACTTATTTTATTGGAGATATCTCATCAATGGCTAACGTGAAGCAAACTTTTCGAAAATAACGGTGGCCAACAAGCGTAGAGATTTTCAGCTGTGTGATAGACATGACAAGTTTTCATGGAATTAACCACAAGTTTTGGAATTCACACCGGATAATTTTGAATAGCAATTTCATTTTATTTTATTTGTGGAATATCTATCATCGTATAAAACAGTAATAACTATTTAAACTTACTGGAGAGAATTCGGAATCCCTAAATAAAAATTCCGCCAGATGCGGAATACCACAGTGTTGCCGCATCTGGCTGATTCTAAATTATCAATTAACCACTTTTAACCCATTCGCTGTCACCCACGAGTATACTCGTGGCTTAAATTTATTAATTACTTTGTCACCACTAGTGTAGATATAAAAAATTGCCTTATTTAAAGGCAGAAATTTCGAAGTATTAATAAATCGAAATTTACCTATCTGAATTTGTGGTGGCAAACGACTTTCAACAAGAAATTAGAAATTTCTTACTTTATAGTTTTGGCAGGGAACGTGTTAATGCAATTTTGTTCATCTGTTTGAAAAATGCGCGGTATTTTAACTTTTTGTTTTTTCATCTTTGCCGTTAATTTAATTCGCTTTTTTCCGTTTCTTTAACTGTTACCTAGCAACAATAGTTATTAAAGTATGAAAGAAACAAAAATCATTAAAATAATTTATTCATTCTTACATTCCCGTTAATGAAAGATTTTGATAACGTATAAATGAAAAAAAAAACAACAGATTAACTAATATTTTGTGATCTCCTCTTCAATCAAATTAGCATCAAGCATGAAAGATTCAGAAGCATGATTTAAAGTTAATGTCTATAGTGTTAAAGTACGGCCACAAATTCCATCCTATTGCGCCAAATCACCCGTTCTAAAATAATGGATTTATGAATATAGAAGGGGAGACATAAAGTGTACTGTCTACCCGTTGCGAGTGAAGTAACTGTGGAGGTTGTCAAAAGATGGCTGCTGCTTTTTCTAAATCGAATCTACAGTTTCCGAATACCAGCGGAGGAAAATTTCCCACCAGTAAAATTTAATAGAAAATTTTCCCTTATTTAAATGTCTTTCATGGAAATATTTTCTCTCAAATATGGTAAAAATTTCTATTTGATTTTACTGGTTTCAGATTGACTGGTAAAACAGAAAGTTTGTTTCACAGGTTGCCACAATATGGCGGAAGCAAAGGGTCTGACTACCGCAAAATTAAACTTACACCAGTAAAATTGAAAATATGTTTCTGCCGTTATTTATGACTGAAATTTTGCATTAATAAGGCCTTTAAATACGGAGAAATTTTCTATATAAATTTACTGGTGGAAGTTTTCGCCTGAGCTAATCGGCCCTCGGGAAAGCGGTTACAGTTGAAACTTCACTATTTTAAGAATATGTCAGTTCCCCTTCATTAATAGTTCCATGGCTAAAATACGGAAGTTAGTAGCTGACCTAATGATGGAAGATTTCCCATTATGTTTAAGCGTCTACAAGTAAGTGGACAAGTTCCAAATCTAATTCTCTTCACATCAATGACATACCTACCTAATTACAAGCTAATGGGATGCTGTTTGTGGCAGTTATCGCGAGACATGCACACAAACCGACAGACAAATCCACAAACCAATAGCTGACAACTCTTACGCTTTTTTTATCACACACATTTAACGCTAAGTTTTACCTTTTTAACCCTTTCCGCCGCGGAGTAATTCTGTTTGTAAAATGATGAAATGGTGGAATGACACAGGAATTTACAAACGCATTTGTTAGACAATAAAACTTTCTTGTTGTACCGTACTTTTTAGAGGGAAAAATTTAATTAACCCTTCAGCTGCGAGTGACTTTTTCTGTGGGTTACTTTTCAAAATTAAGATTGTTTGACTCCCACCACTTTTTTGAAGTAGAAATAGTCATTTTATTTTATTAAAGAATAAATAATGCGAGAATGAGCCGAATTATACGCTTTTGAAAAAGTGGTGGTAATCAAGCAATCTGAATTTTAAAACAAGTAGCCCACTGGAACGCGAAAATAGTGTTTCCCACACCTGAAGAATTATATATTCTTGGTACCAGTACTCTTAAAATTAGGTGTTCTTTTTGTGGAAACCGCCCACTAATGCGTTAAATCGTCGTAATCTGCTGATTACATAAGGGAAAAAATTCTATTAAATTTTTGCTATACGACAAAGCGTAAGATGTTGGCAGCTATGCAAATCCACAGTCCCCAAAAATATTCCACCTCTACAGTAAGGCTTCACTTGACGTTTCGGCAATTAACCCTTTCCGGCGCGGTGATCCCACTGCGGGATCACCTAAATTAAATTCTAAAATTTCAAACGACACCAAGTATATTTTAACTAGTAAATCTACAGATCAGGAGCCTCAACGTCAGATTTGCAACTTGTTCTTTTTAATACACTTTGTTTATTATTCAACTTCCTCCAAATCGCAATTTCTTTTTTTTTCAAATAACATAAATATTTATAAGAATAGAAAAAACTTCGAAAAGTTTAAGAAATTAACCCTTAAAGCTCCGGCGTCACTTACACAAATTTTATTCAAGCGGCACCACTTTTTTAAAAGAAGTTTCCGTCAAGTACACAATTTCAAAAATATTCTGATTAAATGAGGTAACTTTTATTTTCCTTTATTACTGGTGCAAAAAACAAATTTTGCAAAGAAAGATGATGTCTCCGCAGCGGAGCTAGGGAGTGGTAAGGGTTAAAAGTGTTAAATTAAACATGTTGTTATGCAATGATACTCTGATAAGCTGCTTATTCTGGTAAATTTTTAGATAAAAAAGTGCATTTCTTCAGGGGGGACCTGCCCACCTGAACCCTCCTAGTTTATTTAAATTTACATACGTAATTTTCTATTGATTGTGCAAACGGTTATAGTATATCTTAGATTTCTGTTTAGACAGTTATTTTTATGGATAAGCAACAGTTTGGACAAATATTTCATGTTACCCTAATATCCAAATAACAATATTTACTTACCTGTCAACCACAAATATCTGCATCTGATGGATAAGGAACTTATGGAAATGTAAACTGAATCATCTAATTTAGAACTCTAATGTTTTTACAATTTTTTTTCCGAAATATAGTTTCCGTTGTTCTGTAATATTTATATCTAAGATCTTATTTAAATACATCTTAATCTACTCGATTGCATAAGATTACTAACATCACGCAAAAATAGGCATGTTTGGAGAATTTTAAACCTAATGTGTAATCATTCATCATCGTGTCAGTGTCATTTGACTAAATGACAAACGTGATTTAGCGCTATGAAGTATTTTTTGTGATAGACTTTTAATAGTATTCACATTCAAATTAAAACCACAATTTTACTAAAGTTGTTCATTTTTGACGCAAACCTACGTTTCAGACCAAATTGCGAAAGATTAATTTATCTTTTATTTCTCCAAGCAGGACTTCTGCTTAATCTTTCGTAATCGGGATTATTTGAATGTTTTTTTTTTCTATAGATCACTAGCTGTTACCATTGATTTCGTTCACGTAGCTTTAAAAGAAAGATACATGCATTAATTAAGCAAAAAATTTCACTCCCAATAATTAAAATAAAAATTGAACAACTCTTTACCACGTTTTATAGGAAACAATAAGGAATTTCTTATTTGTAGGGGTTTTGACATAACACAGCCATAAAAAGTGGCAAATTTGTGCTAAATAATATAAACATTTGCCCAAATGAAATTGCAACCAATGAAAAAGGGCGGGCAAAGTAGAATCGTGGAAATCGACGAATCTTCTTCGTAAAATGAAAAAACCGAGGCTGGTCGGCACGGTTGGCGAAGGAATCCGAAATGGCGCCAAAAGGTCGTTTTAGCATCTTATATTTTCAAGATGGCAGCAAAAAATGTTTTTAAAATTTTTGTAAACATCTATTTTTGTATTACAAACATTCCATATGTATTTTTTATATACAGGGTGTTCCATTAAAGGGGTCCAATATTAATAGGGGTAATAGAGGAGATCACACGGAGCATAAATCAGTATATAATGCCTGGCCGGATCTCAATAATTTTCAAGTTACAGCAAATAGAATGAAAAATCGGAAATTTGTAAAAAAACCCTCATTGCTAAACTATCGATAATGCTACATAAAAACGAAGCACATATTTAGAAAGAGCAGAAAAAATCCTACGAAATGACATAAGTTGTTTTAGAATATTGAGAATTAATGGCGAGTTACAAGCTCTGAAACAGTGAAAAAATACAAAATCAAATATTTAGCAAAATAGTTAATCGTTAATTCCAAAAATGCAACTCTACCTACATCAAGGAAAATGTTATAAAATTTGGTCCATTCCGAAAGCTTTCGAAGAAGCTGACAATAAACCATATCAGTTTAATTGTATGGGAGAAATCAAGCAGTTCCCTAGTTACAACTCCGTACTGTTGCACGCTCGGAAAGGGCGAAACTCCGCCCATGACGATTGTAAACACCCCGTTTTAATATCTTTCAATTATACATTTCTGATCAACCTCTATCAATACCCTTTCATTATTCAGTCTGGTCAAGTGAATGACATATTGTGCAGCTCTCGCCTTGTCTTAAAGCAAACTCCGTGACTGCTGCGTTTCCTCCATGAACTTTCAGGATGATGAAGAAGAAGTACTTTTTATGCAAATTTTCTATGTGTATAGGAAGAAAAGTGTAATAAAACAGCAGTCATCAGTGGGCGTTATGTTAAAGGGAGGCTGTTGTAAGTGGGATTGTAGTAAGTTGATGTATAATAATTATGCCGGAATACTCTAACGAAGAATATGCGGACATGCATCTGATGTACGGGCAAGCTCATGGAAATGCATGTCTAGCACAGCGCATGTACCGTGAGCAATTTCCAAGGAGACGTTGCCCAAGTTCGAAACTCTTCATAAAAATCGATAGACGATTACGGGAGACTGGATCGTTTAATACAGCAAGCACTGATGCAGGGAAACCTCGACATGTACGAACACCTGCAATAGAAGAAGATGTACTGAATATTTTTAAAGATAACCCCTCCACGAGTACACGAGCTGCTGCGTCTGAAGTCGGTGTTTCTCACCAAAGTGTGTGGCGTGTTCTGCGTGCAGAAAACATGCACCCCTTTCATGTGCAGCGGGTACAACTGTTATCAGTAACAGATTGTGCTCAGCGGACAGAATTCGTACGCTGGTTGCTTAATGTAACAGAAAATAATCCACAATTTCTGGAAAATATTTTATTTACTGATGAAGCAACATTTACGAGAGAGGGCGTGGTAAACACGCACAATATGCACACATGGTCATATACAAATCAGCACACTGTTTTCCCGTCGAACGCACAACAAAAGTTCAGTGTGAACATATGGGCAGGTTTCCTCGGCGATTATCTCATAGGACATTATTTACTCCCAGATGTACTTAATGGCAGTACGTACTTGGTTTTCCTACGGGATATCTTACCGCAGTTACTGCAAAATGTGCCAGCAACATTGCGCCACAATATGTGGTTTATGCACGATGGCGCACCGGCACATTTTTTATAGGTGTTCGCAATCACCTCAATTCAACATATCCTGGGAAATGGATTGGACGCAGCGGACCTGTTGCTTGGCCTGCACGCTCTCCAGACCTCAATCCGTTAGACTTTTTTGTTTGCGGACACCTTAAATCGCTGGTGTATGAAACGCCTGTGGATACACCGGAGGATTTACTAGCGCGAATCGTTGTCGCTGCAGGAGACATTCCCAACTCCGTCGGAGTTTTTCGGCGTGTTCGCCAATCTTTACGACGTCGCTGTCGGCTGTGCGATTCTGTTAATGGGCGCAACCTCGAACACCTATTATAATAATGTCCGTTCGTCTGCCTTCCGACATTGAACTGTGCAGCGCAGGCCAGAAGACTATGCTTCACATATGTCATAAAGTACGTGGAATGTAATTCTTTATTTGTCATTTTTCTTTTATTTTCAACACTTTTTGGCACAGTATTTTGTAAGTCACAGACTGTGGTGTACTCAAATTGTAAATTGCAAAGTTTGTATGAATTAATTTAAAATTTAGTGTCTTTTTTAAATTTATAATTAATAAAATTATTATGCTATTTGTTATTATTATTTCCTATCATAAATTATGATGCACATATACATACAATAATTGTCCATGTAAAACATGTACTGAAACTTCTTGCATAGTTACAAATCGCAATATTTTTAATTATTTCCGAATTTTCACCACCAGTTTAATTTTAAAGAATTTAACTTAAGCTTTATATCAATAAAAGACCACTTTAAAATGTAGACTATTATTGTAAAGTTATTTTGGTTCATTCAACTCTTGAATAATTAAAAATGTTGCATCTCAGAAGAAGCATGATCGAAAATGTATAGTTGAGAGTAATTAAAAAGGCGGTGTTTCCAATCGTGATGGGCGGAGTTTAACCTTTGCTAGTGTCAAAGAAAGTGGAGTTGTAACTAAGAAACTGATTAATTTCTCTCACACAATTAAACCGATATGGTTCATTGTAAGCTTTTTCGAAAGTTTTCGGAATGGACCAAATTTTACTACATTTTCCTTGTTGTAGCTAGAGTTGTCTTTTTGGAATTAACGATTAACTATTTTGATGTATATTGGATTTCGTACTTTTTTCCTGTTTCAGGGCTTGTAACTCGTCAATAAATATAGCTATTTTAATACAATTGATGTCATTTTGTAGGTTTTTTTCTGCTCTTTCTAAATATATGCTTCGTTTTTATGTAGCATTATCTATAGTTTAGCAATGAGGGTTCTTTTACAATTTTCCGAATTTTCATTCTATTTGCTGTAACTTGAAAACTATTGAGATCCGACCAGGCTTTATATACTGATTTATGCTCCATGTGATCTCCTCTATTACCCCTATTAATATTGGACCCCTTTAACGGAACACCCTGTATATATTACATAGCTGCCAACATCTTACGCTTTTTCAGACCACAAAAATTTTATAGTAAATTTTACCTTTTTAAATCGAAGTAATCTGACGATTAAATAAGGCAAAAATTTCTATTAAATTTTTGTGGTCTGCAAAAGCGGAAGAGTTGGCAGCTATGATATTATGTATGTAATGATTTATGTAGATGAACATATATAAATACATATTATATATAAGTACTTTATATCTATGCATATTTTAATAATTTTATATATTTCCTATTCTATATATTTATTCTATATGTGAAAATAAAACATAATATTATATTATAAACCTTAATGTTATACGCATCTTAAAATATGTAAAAATGTATAAAAAATATATTTACGCAAAATTCCATCTACACAAAGATATCGTTTAAAAACACCCCAGAAAATTAGAAATAAAAAAATGAATTATAAAAAAAAAGCAATTTAACAAATTACTACGACTATTTGGAAAATGATTTTTTCAAAGACTAAAATTTAAGACATAAAAAAATCGCACGGAGTTGATCATACATTACGTACGCCATGGATTAAACATTAACATTCTCGGATCCATCATGAACAAATTTTAAAAGAAATTTCAGTTTTACAATTTTCGGTACTGTCAATTTTTAAACTTCTACGGAGCTGGTCATACATTACGTACGCCATGGATTAAACATTAATATTCCTGGACCAATTTTAAATAAAATTTCATTCTTAAACTTTTAAGTGTCCCACAATATTACTTTTTATATCGTCGTATAGAAAAAAAAATGCATTTTTAAATGCAATTTGTTTGAAAGCTGTATCTCAATTTGTTTCTGAGTTATTATTTTTTTTGTAGTTTTTATTACTTTTTTTGTCATAGTGGCAACAGAAGTATCCATCTCTGTTGAAAATGGAGGGAAAATACAGATTACTGTATAGACCAATCAGAAAACGAATAAAATGCGGGATTCAACCAATAAAATGCTTCAGATATGTTTTTGATTTCCTACCCTGACCGAGGACAATAACAATTTTTCCAAGTGGTTAAAAAATATGTATCTAAAATTATTACTTTTCCACCGGTAGCATTCAAGTAATAAAAAAGCAATTTAACAAATTACAACGACCATTTGGAAAATGATTTTTTCAAAGACTAAAATTTAAGACATAAAAAAATCGCATGGAGTTGATCATACATTACATACGCCATTGATTAAACATTAACATTCCTGCACACATCATGAACAAATTTTAAAAGAAATTTTAGTTTTACAATTTTCGGTACCGTAAATTTTTAAACTTCTACGGAGCTGGCCATACACTACGCACGCCATGGATTAAACTAAATGCAATTTGTTTGAAAGCTGTATCTCAATTTGTTTCTGAGTAATTTTTGTCTGAGTAATCTGATTAAATTTTTTGTAGTTTTTATTATTTTTTTGTCATAGTGGCAACAGAAGTATCCATCTCTGTTCAAAGTAAAGGGAAAATACAGATTACTGTATAGACCAATCAGAAAACGAATAAAATGCGGGATTCAACTAATAAAACGCTTCAGATATGTTTTTGATTTCCTATCATGACCGAGGACAATAACCATTTTTCCAAATGGTTAAAAAAGCAACCCCAAATGCTGATGATCGCAACAACCAGATTGAAATATTTATCGCCAGAAAACACAATAGGATATGGATCTCTTACCAGACTGTACAAGAATACGTTGTAAAAAAACTATTTTAAAAAGCTTTTTTTTTTTAATGACAAAATAATAGTACAACTTTAAAGCTAAAAGAAATGTGGAATAAAAATCATGTTGCCAAACTACGATTTACAAACGTATATTCAATATACTTCGAGTTCCCGAGCTTTCATTTCGATACTGAGAGAAGAATATGATTTTACTTTAATGCTATCATCTTAAACATTTAGGTTTTATGAACTAAAGTGCAATTTTCTGTTTAAAAGGAAAGTAATTTTCATTAATATTTTCTGAAGTGTAGCGGCTTTAAAAATTAACACTTGACAAAAATGTTCTTATTCATGCGGTCTCGTTATTGTTTTAGTTTTTAAGAATGGAACTAATTATTTTCCGCTAATTATAATGTCATTTTCGATATTGGTAATGTTGCGATAGTGGCGACATTTGCTATCTGCTTGCTTTTCAAAAGTTTTTTAAAAAAATAATAAATTTTAAATTAAAAATCAAATATTTACGTTAGCCGTAGGCAGACGATAAATCTTGAAATATACAGTTTCTAGGTAACAAATGAAAGAAATGGAAAAAAAAAAATAAATACGTTTATTTCAAATAAGTAAATTTTTAAACAAGATGATTTATATTATTGAAACACGTGTATAAAATTTTACTAAAAGATATACTACTAATTTTTAAAAAATCTTACAAATGTCTTGACAAAATTTCGAAATAATAGGAATAATTAAAGACCATTATTGGGAAATTTTCGCATCTGTAATTTTCCATTTAAATCCTTTAATCAAATGAGCCATTTTCTTTCGAGAAATGAAAATTTGAAAATCGTCTGAAATGCCATAGAACAGCATTATGATGCAAAATAAAATGTTCGATATTTACCGAACAGATGGGACAAATGTAACCAAAAACAATAGAGCTAATTCCGGGCATCTCACCAACATGCTTATTTAATTTCAAGCTCATCGGATATTTTTTGCGACAGTTATCGCGGAACAGGCAGACAGACTAACAGACTGACTAACAGAAACCAAAACATTTCGTGTCTCCACAGTAAGCCTTCACTGACGTTTCGGCAATAAATTGTTGCTTTTACAATGAAAGTTTAAAACAAGAAGCTTTTAATTTGTAGGAAGTTCGTTTGCAAATTCTGGTGCAAGTCAGTCATTTCATCATTTTACGAACAGAATTTTTGTGTGCCAGAAAGGGTTAAACTCTCTCAGTGATACAATACTACTAAACTACAGAAGTAAGATTTGTTATCTCACATTGCTATAAAGCATACTTATAAAAGTATAAAAAAAATAATAATTATAAAAAAATGGTGCATCACTGCCGAATTGACTATGTTAAGAAATTTTTGTCAAGTTCTTAACTGGAAAACTAAAAGTACATATGGTCGGTATTATGTCAAACTATTCAATGTGAAAACACTGTTACAAGTGGACTATTTTTTTTAAACACTAGAACTACCAGGAATTTGAGGCAAGTTTTATAAAAAATATTTCACACCACAATTTTGATAGAAAACAGTTTAACTTTATTATTTAACATTTTTCTTCTTGGAATCATTTAACCCTTGCCGGCACTGTGTGCCCGTAACGGGATACCTAATTTTAATTCCAAACTTACGAACGGCACCAAGAATATTTTAGTAAAATTTTGCTTTTACAATGAATATTTAAAGTAACATGTTTTTAATTTCTAAAAAAGTCATTTTAAAATTCCGGTGTCAGTCAATCATTTCATCATTTTACAACAGAAATTGGTCGAGCCGAGAAGGGTTAAACTAATTTCATAATCAAATTTCTGGTTTGAACCAAAACGTATTCATATGGTAGCCGTCAAAATGACGGCTCACGGTAGCTCTAGTGTTAATTCATATTTCTTATTTGCACCACTTTTCTGAAATGTTAAAATTCCCCTTCTTTTCGCCTTAATTAATATGTCATTAAATAAGGCGAATTTTACTATTTCAAAAACGTGGTGGCAACCAAGAAATCTGAATTTAAAAAAAGTAGTCCACTGGCAACACTGTTTTAATATTTGATAGTTTTACATGGTACCGACGATAACTCGTCCCAGCGACTATTTCATTTTTCTATTTACACCACTTTTTGAAAAATAATATTTTTCATACACATATACTACGATACATTAAAGAGAAATATACCAAAATAAAATTTTTTTTGTAAATTTTGGTGCCAGTGAATAAAAAAAAAGTTAAACTAAAACGTGGTTTATACATTAATCAACAAATTATTGTCTAACCAGCAAGAATTCATCAGAATTCAATCATCTGTAAAATTCACTTGATCCGCATTGGTTCTTAATGCCCCAATTTGTGACCAATACGCGTAGTACCGAATTGTGCATTCTTCTTTCTTCTATATATACAGGGCACCCACTGGTCCGTTTTTTGAAAACCATTAATTTTTTTAAAAAGAAATCCGTGCTAGTTTTCTGCAACAATTGCAATAAAAATGCTCTGTCCGGTATGTTTCTACAAAATTTATAAAAAAGATTTTTCTTTAAATAAAAGTAGTGTTAAATAAAACGGACCTTTAGGAGCCCTGTATGGATATTTTTAAAATCTTATTTTAATTTTCTGTTTGTTTTTTTTTATATTATTATTTGATAATTATAAAAATGAATCTTAGCCATGTATAATAAAAGATATATAATTTTTACAATGTAGCCTTTTAAATTTTGATAGTTTTTTTCTCCGAGAGAATTTAATTTATTTAAGCTAAATAAAATAAAATAAATTCTTAAACATCACTGAATAAATTTTCAGTTGGGTTTCAGTAAGTTGTTCATAAATTACAAAAAAAAAAAAAAAAAAAAAAGATTTAACCAACGCAAATAAAATGTTAAATAACTTTTTCATTTTTCTTTATTAAAGAAAAGTGCATTTCTTCAAGATATTTTTGTTTCTAAAGTATTCTTCAACGGGATAAAAATTGAAAGAAAAAACATTTTCAATTCTTTCAGAACTTTTCTGCTTCTTGAAAAGCAGTTTTCAACATTTTTCCAAAATTTACTCCTCTTTTATGCCTCGAAGAATTTCATTTAGAATTCAAAAGTGAGAACAACATCTGCAGGCACTTGCGCTTGAAGTTTGGATGAGATCAATGCGGAGCATGCGCAGGTTTACAAAACACATAGTGAAGCAGAAGATTTGAACACTTTTAGCCGAGATCACGAACCTGAAGGACCGGAGAAGAAACAGCGCTGTACCAAAAAATTATTTAAAACACGTGCTGTCTATCTTCTGTATGGATGTAGTGCCGGGAACATTGTTCTTACTTTTGTCGGCAATAGTTGGTAAGTTTCGAGAAATTCAATCTTATTATTATTATCATAAAAAGATGGTCGTACATTAATTTTAGTTAATGAATGTGTGTGTTGTGAAACAAGGTAACTAACAAAGTGAAAGTTTCGAGGTATTCAAAACTAAAATTTTCTAAAATAATCTCTAACAAAAAACATTACTGCTACATCGTCTAACATAGTTTACTTATTACCGTAATATCCAACGTATAATCCACGGATCAAACATTCATGCTTGGACTCGAAAATTTTATTTAATGAAATGTATTTTATTAGATCGCGGTAAAAATTTTACTTTAATTATTCAATAAAATATCTGGTTGCAATCATGATAGTTTGATCCACGGATTATGTGCTGGAAATTATGGTAACATTTTTGTATTATTAGCGTGCATTTCGCGAATTCTTTTTAATTCAGAAATTCATTATTCACACCAGAAAATCTGAATATTAATTTTTATTTTATTTAATGAGAGCCGTTTCGTGAATTGCCTAAGGTAAACATTCTTCTTTCCTAGAATTTCTGGTGTGCTCTGGTAAAATTCTGCAATTTTTGGTCTGGATTCGGAATTTATGAATAAAAAACAAGTATACTACGCTAATTACGCTGATGATACAAATGTGTTAAAATTTAATCTTCAGTTAATCCTTTTAGAGGCAAAGTACTTCTGTTGATACATGTTATAATGATTGAATGACACCAGTATTTAGGAAGAAATTTATTTGAAAATAAATATAATCTTTTCATCAAGTACATTAAAAACGGAAAGTTTCATTACAAAATATTGGGGAAATTCTGGAGTTTAAGGATTAAAATTATGCGGTACAAAAATGTACCAACGCCCTTCAAGGGGATAATTGTGCAATATTTTATATCTGAGACATTTTTTTATTAAACTTACATAGCTGCCAACTTGTACGGATTTTTTTCTACCACTAAAATTTAATAGAATGTTCCGGCTAATTCAATGGCCGAATTGCCGTGAAATTTGATAATTAAGTAAAGCAGAAATTTCTTTTATATTTTAGTGGTAGCAAAAATCCGTACAAGTTGGCAGCTATGAACTTATTAAATTTTAATCACAAAAATTCGTTACTCATGTCTGAACTTATATTCGACTACTATGCATATAGCTGCCAACTCTTGCAATTTTTGATGCCACTAAAATTTTATAAAACTTTTTACCATATTTAATCGGCAGATTGCGGCGAATAAACAAGAAAAAATTTACTATTAAATTTTGCGGTACCAAACAGCGTAACAATTAGCAGCTATGACTGTGACATCTATAGAGTACTAACCGTATCTTACATCTTTAAAATTATGTCAGAAAACAGTTGGAAAATTTACTTGAAAGTCGGAAGAAAATTCAAATATAAATCTTCATGCACTCGAGACCCTGAAATGTATACAAAAAATTGAAATTGGCTTTAAGAAACACAATTTGGTATAAAAGAAACTACTTATAATCGAAAAATAAACAATCTTTATTTACGTATTTAAAAAAAAAACAAGCCAACATTTTTTAATGTGAAGCATTTCTTTGTTTAAATTAATAAGAATATTGTAAGACATGGAAATCTTTGATAAATGCGCAACACAAATTTAACTCTTGCATATTTTTAAAATTATATATTAATTCTTTCTGGTAAAAGCATATCTGAAAATTTATATAAAATTATTTATTGTAATATTGCTTGCTCAATTACCTATGTTCATCTTACATAAAACACGAGATGATTTTTCAATTCATTTTTGCGGGTATGTTAGTTGTCAAAATAAACCTTTGTAGACAGCATACAAACTCTAGTTGAAATCCTTACGCTTTTTTGAATCATAAAAATTTCAAATTAAATTTTACTTTTTTGAACCGTCGTAGTCTGCCTATTAAATAAGGCAATTATTTCTATTATTTTTTTGTGGTACTGTAAAGCGTAAGAGCATTGGTGCTCCCTAGTAAATTTACAATTTTTCTGTATTTTTATGATTATGATAATGTAAGTTGACCCTTTTAACAGCTACGTTACTTAAAGGTACCATAAAAATAAAATATTTCTGGAATTTTCTATATTCACACTTTGTATCAGAAATTCAAAATATTATTTTTTGATTTAATTAATGACAAGTGTTTCGTGATTACATAAAGTATAAAATCTTCTTTCAGAATTTCTGGTGTCTGTTCGTAATTTCTGAATTAAAAAAAAATTCCTGAAATGCAGGCAATAACTTATTATGATGCAAATGGGTTAAACCCTTGAAGGGCGGTGGAGTATAATATGTCCCACTTAATTTTAAGTAAAAACACGACATTTACACCAGAATTCTGAAATAAAAATTTCCTTTTATCGTCTACGTGGAAAAAAAAAAAAAACTTATACGTTATTTTCAAATTAATGTGTTTCGAAATCCTGGTTTTAGTCAATCATTTAAACATTTTAGCAACATAAATACCTTGCCCCTGAAAGGATTAATCCTTTCAGGTGCAAAGTAATTATGTAGCTAAAATGTTGAAATGGTTTGCTGTGACCAAAATTTACGAACAAATTTATTTGAAACTAAATGGTTTCATTCTTTTAAATTATAAAAACAAGCATTTATCAGAAGTTCATTTAGAGATGTAGTAGTTGGAGATTAAAATTTAGTGATATACAGTGAGCAAAAAAAGTAGTTGCACGCAGACGATTTTTTGCATAAGTAACCATAGAAAGCAAATTTGATACTATTCTCTTAATTATTCATCTATTTAAATAAGAAGAAAATAAAAATAACTACCCATTTTCCTTAAACAGTAATATTACACATTTTAAAAAATAAATTAATATTTTCTCATACCTAAAAAGTATTTGCACAAGAAGCATTGACTGTTAAAAAAGGCATTAAATGTGAACATTATGCAAATGTTTAGCATATCAGTGCCACATCACATTAGCCCCGCACTTTAAAGTCACGTAATATATTAACTGGAGCAGTGATTCTGGGGAGTTTTTGTTTTAATGGCGCCGAAAACGTGTGAACTGTCTATTGCTACCCGTGAGATGATTATATTTTTTCACTATTCACGATTAAGTTACCGAGGAATAGGTAAAAAATTAAATCTAAACTTTTCTAGACTTCGTTATGTAATTAAGAAAAAAAAAAGAAACTGGTTCGACAATAAATAAGCCGTGAACTGGGCGTCCAAGAAAGCTAAATACCAGGCAAAGGAGAGCCATCATAAAAGAAACTTCAAAAAACCCTTTTCTAAGTGCTCGAGAATTGACTGTTGATGTCGCTTCAACTTCGGGAACAATAGTTACACCACAATCAATTAGAAATATTCTTCATGATGCAAATGTTCGAGGAAGAGCCCCTCGAAAAACACCATTTATTAGTGAAACAAATAGGGTAAAAAGACTTGAATTTGCAAAAGCTTATGTCAGCAAACCCCTAGAGTTTTGGAAAACTGTTACTTTTTCCTATGAAAGCAAGTTCAATAATTTTGGTTCAGATGGTAAGAAAACTGTATGGCGAAAGCCAAATTCTTCTCTTCAAATTAAAAACTTAAAACCAACTGTAAAACATGGCGGTGGTCATGTAATTATTTGGGGATGCATATCTGTTAACGGAGTTGGCGAAATGACCTTTATTGAAGGCAATATGAATGCTAAACAATATATTAATATATTGGTGGTCATGTAATTATTTGGGGATGCATATCTGTTAACGGAGTTGGCGAAATGACCTTTATTGAAGGCAATATGAATGCTAAACAATATATTAATATATTGCGAGATCATTTATCTAATAATGCTCTGAAATTAGGAATTCCTAATTCAGATTATTTCCAACAGGATAACGATCCGAAACACACTGCATATATTACGAGGTTATGCTTGCTTTATAATGCAAAAAGCAATTGAAAACGCCACCACAATCGCCAGAACTCAATCCGATTGAAAATTTATGGCATATTTTGGATGTGAAAATAAGGAAAAAGAAAATTTCTAACAAATCAGAACTTTAGCAAGCTCTTAGGGAAGAATGGCTACAAATCAGCAGTGAAACATGTCCAAAATTAATAGAATCAATGCCCAGACGATTACAAGCTGTAATTGAAGCAAAAGGGCATGCATACTAAATATTAGCATTGTTTTTAACTTATAAATAATTCCTGTAGTTCTATTTTTATTGCTAGTGTGCAAATATTTTTTTGGCAGTACAAATGCTAGTTTTTTATGTTTTCATATTTTAAATATAGCTATTAAGTCAGATATTAAATATGTTTATTTGTTTTGTAAAAGTGTTGGTATTTTTAATTCTTAGTCGCTATACCCTCTTTTGATAAGATTGAAATTCTATTTGTTCCGAGAATTATTTATTACCTTAAGCGGGCGGTGTCCACAATAAAAGACACCAAATTTTAATTGAAAATATGACAAACGGCACCAAGAAAATTGAAATAAAATTTCCCTTTTATAAAGTATGAGAAAATAAGCATTTGTTTTCTAATAAATTCGTCTATGAATTCTGGTGTCAGTCCATCACTTCATCATTTTACAAACAGACTTACTCCGCGCCGGAAAGGGTTAAATGCAAAGCGATGCATGTCTGCATCACTTTTTATTTAACTTTTATCAACCACTATATTTAAATTGAAATATTATTCCTGCAAAAATTACGAAAACTGAATAAAGTTAAAAATGTATCTTAAAATTCCTGGTGTCTAATACTTAATATAAGAATAAAAAAACACAATTATAAAAGAAAAATACATGCATTTAAGAGTTAAATTTTACAAAATAAAATTCTAATAAAATAAGTTAACTTGATTCTTAGATATTAAATTAAAATTATTACTAATTTTGCACTATTTTAGTTATAACAGTATTTTTTGCTTGCGTTGCAAATGTGCAACATAAGAAAATGTTAACGTATTACACGAAAAATATATATCTTGGTTTTTTTTTAGTTATTTTTCCTGCGTTATAAACATTTCCTAGAATCATATATTATATATTAGGTCTACCGTAAAGTTCTGTGCGATAATGTTATTTCACGTCTACTTTTATTGAAATTCAGATTTCTTCACTGGCACCACTGTTTTGAAATAGTAAAATTCTCACTGTTTTCACCTTTATGTAAAACGTGAAAACAATGGGAATTTTACCATTTCAAAAAAGTGGCGCCGATGCAGATAATTGATTTTTTTTTAAAGTAGGCGTGAAATAATGTTTTTGGACAGAACTTTCCGGTAGACCTAATATTTTCTTCGAAACAAAATTATCATTAGTCATGCATTTAAGGGTTAAGATTCTTTACAAATTAACCCCTTGAAGGGCGGCGGTATATTATAATAATGGAGTTATGAATAAAGAGGAGGAGACATATAGTATACTGTCTACAAGTTGCGTGTGAAGTAACTGAGGAGGTTGTCACAAGATGGCGGCTGGACTTTTTTTAAATTGTATCTTCAGTTCCTGATTACCGCCAGTGCAAACATCGCACAAGTAAAATTGAATAGAAACTTTCGTCTTATTTAAGCGTCTTATTCATGCAAGTTTTTCTCCCAAATGTAGCCAAAATTTCTATTTGATCTTACTGGTGTCAGTTTGTTTCCCTGGTTGTCACAATATGGCGGAAACAAAGGGAGTGACTACCGCCTAAGTAAACTTCTACCAGAAAAAAAGAAAATATGTTTCTACCATTATTTATGACTGAAATTTTGCTATAATAAGGCGTTTAAATAAGCAGAAAATTTCTATATAAATTTACTGGTGGAAGTTTCCACTGCCGGTAAACAACCCCTGCGATAGCGGTTACAGTTGAAACTTCACTACTTTAGGGATATGTCCGTTCCTCTTTATTAATAGTTCCATGATTATAATATATACCGCCTAACTTTAAACCACCGCCCCTGAATACTGGGCCTGAGCGCTGGACCAATAATGGCGGCTTCCGAAGGCGGATTTATTTCAGCGTGTGTACGGTCCCTTAAATATTCCTACCAATAATTTTTTGAAGTTTTTTCCGCTTCATTTTTCTGAGAATTAACAAGGTAGAGAAATCTTTTATAAAATACTGGTGTCCACATTTAAGGGACCGTACCTACGCTAAAAAAAATCCGCCTTCGGCAGCCGCCATTTTTGTGTCATTTTTGTGTGAGCGCTCAGGCCTAGTATTCAGGAGGCGGTGCTTTAATCACAAAATGCCGCAATGATACCACAATTTGTTAATTAAATTTTGCATGCGTAATGTGCATCAGGGGTGTCAAACTGCAGCCCGCTGGATGCCGCTAATTTTTTGTTTCTACAGAAATATTCGACTTCTTGAATTGAAGAAATTCGATGATTAGATAAGACAATGATTACTATAAAATTTTAGTGGTATCTGGCGGGCTACAGTACGAAACCCCTGATGTACCAGAAGAAAATGTTTTTATTATTTTCATATACATATATTTACGTAAATCCTTGTGTATTCAATCGTTTCATTATTTTAGCATCAGAAGTACTCTGTCCCTTAACCTTTTCAGAGCAAAGTTCTTCTGTTGTTAACCGTTCAGTATCGCATTTCAAAATACTAATCTTCGCATTATTTAATAGGAATTTCTATCATTAAGCGAAACTAACATTTCTTTTTGAAAATTGTGTTACAAATTATGTAATTGTATGTTGACAGGAATTCCTGGAAAGCAATTGGCCATTTCAGGGGCAAATATTTATAAATCTGTAATGTTGAATTCACGCCGGGATTTTCGAAAAGTTTTGTTTCAAAATAAGGAAAAGTAATTTTACAACTTTTTTCAACCAAAGTTATAAAAGTAAAATTTAATTAAAAGTTTCCGCTGGAAATCTTGATTAAAATCACATCGAGGGGTAAATGGTAAACTTTATAGTAAATATGAACTCAAAAAAAGACCCAGGTGCTAACTAAGAAGAATTTACTAGAATTTTAACGCATTGTCGATGGGAGACGTGAGTTTAATTCTTTTAGACTACTTTGCACTTGTGTTTCATTTTTTCTCGAAAAACATATTGGTATTTTGTATAATTTTAGTGGTATGCATATAAATACTTCGAATAGAAACAATACCATTATTTTAAACAATCATTTATAATAATAACAATAATAGAGGTGATATCTTTGTTAAATTATGTAACATGTAAGAATAAAATCCATAAGCATGGCTTCCTGTTTAAAAACCCTTGAACTGCGGCGGTATATTATATATACCACTTAATTTTAATTCACAAGTGCCACATTGGCACAAGAGTTAAAACTAATGTTTGCTTTATATTATATACTCGAAGAAACGCTTTTACTTATATTCATATATATTTCCTTGTAAATTCTGGTGTCAAGCAATCATGTTAACATTTTAGTAACAGAAGAACTTTGCCCCTGAAAGGGTTAAATGACGAAAATTACCTGTCACCAATTATGATAAGATAATAGACAAATATTTTTATGTGATGCATTTCGTACATATTTCTAAAATACTATAAAAGATTAAAAGATCAAATTTGTACAAAATGACTCTAATAATTGAAATTAAGCTGGAAAAGCAAAAAACTGAAATTTAGAAAAAAAATTATATCGTTTCATTTAAAGAAGTTATTCCAACTGAAACCAGCGTGGGACCAATGCATTCTTTGGGATATTTTCACATTACATCGTCGGTACCATGTCAAACTATCCAATGGGAAAAAGTGGGCTACTTTTTTTTTAAATTCAGATTTCTTGACTGACACTACTTTTCTGAAATGGTGAAATTCCCCTTGTTTTCCCCTTAATTAATATTGATTAGATAAGTTTAAACTAGGTGAATTTTACTATTTCAAAAAAGTGGTACTAATCAAGAAACATTAATTTAAAAAAAGTAGGCCACTGTTTCCACATTGGATAGTTTGACATGGTACTGACGATATAATCGCTAAAGTTTTTAGATTAAATAAGGCGCTAATTTATGTAACTTAAGAGTAATTTCTAAGGGGCCGCAATTAGACCACGCTGATTTAGAGTCTTTTAAAAAATAAGTTATTAACATGTGGCCCGCTGGCCAAGGAACTAGCCCTATTTTATAGCAAAAATTTTCACTTAAATAATGACGTTAAATTTTTCTATTAAATTACGTTAAAAGTAAATTTAGGAATTTGTTTATCTTGGCACAGCCACCAACTCTTACGCTTTTTTGTACTACACAAATTTTATAGAAAGTTTTGCCTTGTTTAATAGGCAGATTACGCCTATAAACCCATTAAAATCTGGTAGGTAAATTTCTTTAAAATACCCAAATGTGACACTGACACCAGTACTTTTCAAACAAAAAATTCGGTTTATTGTATGCACAAAAAATGCATTAATTTATTTTCAAATAATTTTACTCGAATATTCTGGTGCCAGTGTGACATTTGAAGAGAAAAATTAAGTGGGAAAAATTCCATACGAGAGTTCAAATGTTTAAAAAAGGTAAAAATAACTATTAATTTTTTTTTGATAAAAAAAAGTGCAAGAGTTGGCAGCGATGACTAGGTGACAATTTTCAGGCAAAAAGGTAAAGATTTTAATTAAAATCATTTCAAAAAAGAGATCACATATACATTAGATAAGGGGTGCGTAAGGCATATATATTTGAGTACAAGTATTTTTGTATAGTCAACTCAGTGTTGTAAGTTTGGCGTCCTTTTTATTCAGTTATTGCGATATCATACCAGAAATTTCAAATAGCAATTATTGCGTTGTATAACATCAGATACTTCAAGCCAGACAAAACATAATAATTCTTTCAAAACATCGGAATATAGCTGGAGGCCAAGCTGGTAACACTGCCCGGTCGTCTGATTGCAGAGTTAAATGAGGGGAATATTACTATTTAAAAATACTGGTATTAAAATTTTTGTTTCATGGACGCCTGTCCTCAATTTTATTAAATATATATTAAAAACAGTAACTAAAGACTGATTTGTTAAGAAAATGTATATATATATAGATTTAGAAAAAATCAACTTATAAGAATATATTTGAATAAAAAATGACATAATATAGATAGAATATCTTTCTAAATAGAAGCTAAAAAATGTGGCATAAATAGTTTTTCAAAAGACATTTTTAAAGGAAAATTATAATTTTTTAATCTGAATATATAGAGTCATTAAGTTAAATCATTCGTTTGAAGATAGTATTTATTCGTGCAATATTCGATCATTTATAAATGTTATTAAATTTTGAAGGTATGCCAAAATAAAGATTCCTTTTCTCATTCAAACTCAGAGTTGTTAATATTTAAATATATGCTAAATATTTATATATTTAAAATTATGAGTTCTTTATGTTGTATTATAACGTAAAGAATGTTATAAAATAACAAATATGTATGTTGCAAAAGGTAATAAATGGTCTTTGTACATGAAAAGTTTTCGTTCAAACATATATTTTAAATAAATATATCATATTAAATTCATTTGATTTTTACTAAATTAACACTAGAACTATCGTGAGCCGTCATTTTGACGGCTACCATGTAAATATGTTTCGGTTCAAACCAGAAATTTGATTATGAAATAAGTTTAAAATAAACAAAGACGAAAAACGTTAAATTATAAAGTTAAACTTTTTTTAAATCAAAATTCTGGTGTGAAATCTACTTATAATAAAATCTGAGTGCAAGGGACCGTCGGAACCATGCCGGTGCGAACCACTCTGGTCTGCGAAACGACCGTAGCTAAACGCCATGTTAGGCTTAATGAAAAACATATCCTAGCAATGGAGTTATGAATAAAGAGGAGGAGACATATACTGTATTGTCTACTAGTTGCGAATGAAGTAACTGAGGAGGTTGTCACAAGATGGCGGCTGCTTTTTAAAAATCGAATCTTCAGTTTCCGATTACCACCAGGACAAACATCCCACCAGTAACACTGAATAGAAAATTTCGTCTTATTTAAACGTCTTCTTCATGAAAATCTTTCTGAAAAATGTCTTAAAAATTTCTATTTGTTTTTACTGGTGTCAGTATACCTTGTAAAACTGTCAGTTTATTTCCCTGGTTGTCACAATATGGCGGAAACGCAAGACCAAACTACCGCCAAAGAAAACTCCTACCAGTAAAAATGAAAATTTGTTTCTACCATTATTTATGACTTAAATTTTAGAATAATAAGACGTTTAAAGAAGTTGTAGATTCCTATTTAAATTTACTGATGAAAGTTTCCACCGGCCACAGCCCTCTGAATACTAGGCCTGAGCGCTGGACCAAAAATGGCGGCTGTCGAAGGCGGATTTTTTTTCAGCGTGTGTACGGTCCCTTAAATATTCCTACCAATAATTTTTTAAAGTTTTTTCCGCTTCATTTTTCTGAGAATAAACAAGGTAGGGAAATCTTTTATAAAATACTGGTGTCTACATTTAAGGGACCGTACCTACGCTAAAAAAAATCCGCCTTCGGCATCCGCCATTTTTGTGTCATTTTTGTGTGAGCGCTCAGGCCTAGTATTCAGGGGGCGGTGCACCGGCGGTAAACAACGTCTGCAATAGCGGTTACAGTTGAAGCTTCACTGTTTTAAGGATATGTCAGTTCATCCTTATTAATAGTTCCATGATCCTAGCATATGACGGCTAAATGATATTTTTTGTATTTGAAATCATATCTGTTCAGCATATTTTCACATAAAACATATGTATGATATCTATTTATAATGTATTAAGTTCTAAATTAAAATTAAGCTATTATAGACATAGAAATCGGACGTAAACAAACAATACTGCTGTCATTCAGATTTAAATTTCAGCAAATCTACAAACAAACGACTCTTTAAACGCTTCATTACAAAAAAAAAAAAAAAAAAAAAAAAAAAAAATACAGGTTAAAGCCGATGGTGGTCTTAAAATACTTTTAATAGTTTATTAAAACCTTTAAATATTTTAACTTTGTTTAAAACCTTCAAAAACTGTTAAGTTCTAAACAATTAAGTTCTAAATTTAAGGGCCAAATCCTCATCATTAACAACAACAACAACGAGTTCTAATTTAAAAATAACGGATAACTATCGCCATCTAGGGAGAAAAGATAGAACTTTCGTTCTAAAAAGGTGCGTTCAAGCCAGGGAGATAGAGCACTACTCTACCTTCATGGTTCAAGCACATTGCATTACATGTATTTTTAATTTATTCAGAATGATTATTCTTTTGCAGAATTTCATATTTACTGTGACATTTGTTTTCTGTCTTATATGACAAAGTAAAAATTATTCGAATTTCAATATCTAAAACTTTCAAATCCATTTACAATAAAGAATTATTTCAAGGGTACTTCAGCATTATTTAAAGGGAAATTAACCCTTTATGTACTGAATTATTAATTAATGAAAATTTCATCTTCTAAAGCATTTTTCGTGAATTTTTGAACCAAAATTAGAGGATTTACATAATCATTAAATAAATTTTAGAAGGATTCATTAAATTTGAATTTATAAGGATTTTGTGTAATATTTATAACCCCACTCAAATCTTTTATTTTATATATTTTTCTTTGTATTTTGTAGGAATTAGGAAATCTACACTTCTAGATTAACAAAATGCATGAGGCATCTTTTTTTTCTTCTTTTTATGTCAGATAAATATTTTTTTAACTATTGTTTTGCAGATATATCATTTATTTCCGTTATTTTTCGTCATAGAATGTGTAGCTGGAAATGGCGCGTTTAAGCGCTGGTGACAAAATTGTAGTTTACATATTTCTTTTCTCTAATCATAAAAAATCAAAGAATAATACTTTTTGATTAACAAAATGCATCAAGCATCTTTTTTTTTTTTTTTTTTTTTTTTTTTTAAAGTCAGAAAAATATTTTTTTAACTATTGTTTTGAAGATTTATCATTCACTTTCCGTCATTTGTGACGGGGATAATATACTAGTGTTATTATAAAACGTGACTCAAATTTCCGGTAGTTCTAGTGTTAAATATTTTATAAACCATTAAAATTTTTTATATGGAAATCAGAACTAAATGGATAACAGTCTGAAAAGAGATATGAAGGATTACAATAATCGAAAGTACTTTCACACCGGCAGCTAGTATTGGACATAATGAATGATTTTGTCATTCCAATTACCGTAAATTCCCGCGTATGCGCCGCTGCTTAGTTAACACAATGGAGTTATGAATAAAGAGGAGGAGACATATAGTGTACAGTCTACCAGTTGCGAGTGAAGTAACTGAGGAGGTTGTCACAAGATGGTGGCTGATTTTTTTTTAAATCGGATCTTTAGTTTCTGATTACCACCAGGGCAAACATCCCACCAGTAAAATTGAATAAAAATTTTCGTCTTATTTAAGCGTCTTATTCATGAAAATATTTCCGCACAAATGTCATAAAAATTTGTATTTGTATTTACCGGTGTCAGTTTGCGTTGTAAAACTGATAGTTGGTTTCCCTGGTTGTCCCAATATGGCGGAAACGCAGGGCTGACTACCGCCAAAGTAAACTCCTCCCAGTAAAAATGAAAATTTTTTTCTACCATAATCTATGACTGAAATTTTGCAATAAAAAGGAGTTTAAATAAGGAGAAAATTTCTATATAAATCTACTGGTGGAAGTTTCCACCGGCTGCAAACAACCCCTCCGATAGCGGTTACAGTTGAAACTTCACTATTTTAAAGATAGTTCAGTTCCTTATTATTAGTAGTTCCAGATTCAGTTTTTAGATTCAGCCAGGTCTGGAGGCCTACCAATTGGTTTGAGCTCAACTAGCCCCACCCGATTAGTAGTTCCATCGTTAACACATTGTATGCGGGTAATTTTTAGAAAATGAGCACTAAAGGGTCTAGCCGTATAAGCATAGCGAAATAGCTCCCATGACCGATGTTTGAAATAATATGTGTGGTAATAAGGCTCACTATGAGAATACAATATAGAGGGGTTTTAACCCCTGACCTTGAACTGTACTTGAGATAATCGGCGAATTATGCGCCGTCGCTACTATTTTTCAAATACGTTTTTCTCAAAAAGTACAAAACTTAAAAAAACAAAATCGATGCCAATTATTGAAGAATATATTAGTTCATATTATATAGTTTTTTTCACATTTTTACACAAATTTTAACATAGAAAAATAAACAAAAATATTTTTCAAAAAATTTTTTAATATATAAATTTTATATTTACACCAACCAAAAAATTAGAGAATAGTGCTCACGGTGTGTGCTTTTAAGAAAAAAATTTCGTTAAAATCGAAGATGCGCTTTTTGAGTTATAACAAAAATAAGGCTAGCAACTTGCTAAAATATTCATAACTTTCCCTGTTTGTGTTTGGAGAAATACGCTGCTATCCATGCATTGGTCGATTCGTGACATTTCCACTCGGACAGGATGCGCAGTGCGAAAAAATAAGAGAATGTTTCTATATATACCACTTCCCTATAGGTTGGTTTCGTATTTGTAAGTATTCTGTTATTTTGGCTTACTGCGCATCCTCCTCGGGTAGTAATATCAAGAACTGACAAACAAAATGGTAACATTTGCCTACCATGATTTTCACATAGAAGAAGGCTATGGGGCTGTACAGTGTACATATGTAACGTATCTCTTTAGAGGAGGGTGCGTGTGTGGGTGGGAGGGTCTGGCACTTGACATCGAAAGATACCTGTAGGGGGAGGGGGGGGGTTGTCATTTGATATCGTTATCATTTTTATCAAAGCAAATTTTACTTTTTGGTATCTTTTTCTTTACATCTGTTATCTTAATTTTTTAAGTCTGTTTGTCTTCTTTTTATGAAAATACAAAGTTATTATTAAAACCATTGAACGATTATAAAACATTTCATTCCAAAATACGGAATAACCCAACTTTCACCATTAATATTCTCCTGCCATATGCGTATATAATTTGTTGTTAGAGGAACCAGATCAGAAATGATACTTGTAATTTTTGCTAGTAAAAGATGGGGAAGAATGTTGTCCACCAGTTTTGTTCACAAGAAGTTCTCTTAAACCCCGTGCAAGGGCGAAATGCAAGAAGACAATATTGCTATTCAATGCATTATGTAACAAAGAGCAATTATTAAAAACTTTTAAATAATAATTATTTTTTTTAAATGTTATTTGATATAAAGTTATTTCTTATGTAACAGTGATATTTTATAAATTTCTTCTCTTTATTTAAATCAGTAAAATATGCGAATAAAAAATTTACAACCATATCTGTATATCTGCATATCATTGCAAACGTATAAAAAGAGAAGAAAGGAAAAAAAATGTTAAAATAAAAACAATTTTTACACACTGACAACAATATTATTAGGGGGAGGGGGATTCGAGGAATGATAACGTATGATATCGGAAGGTTGAGAGGAGGTCCGAATTTGCCAAAAAGTTGATAACCTTATATATTTATAGCCCCTATTCAGCTTCACCTGTACAATCGACTAGGCCATCGACTTGATATTATTACGAAGGATACACAGTACGTCATAATAACAGAATGTTTATAAACAAGAAACAAAACTATAGGGAAGTGGTAAGGTATGGAAACATTATCTTATTTTGGCGCAATGCGCATCGTGCCCGAGTGGAAATGTCACGAATCGACCAATGCATTGATAGCAGCGTATTTCTCCAAATACAAACAGGGAAAGTTAGGAATATTTTAGCAAGTTGCTAGTATTATTTTTGTTATAACTCAAAAAGCGCATCTTCGATTTTAACGAATTTTTTTTTCTTAAAAGTACATACTTTGAGTATTATTCTGTAATTTTTTGGTTGGTGTAAATATAAAATTACTACATTAAATATTTTTTGGAAAATATTTTTGCTTATTTTTTTATATTAAAATTTGTGTAAAAATGTGAAAAAAATATATAATGTGAACTAATATATTCTTCAATAATTGACATTGGTTTCATTTTTTTAAGTGTTGCACTTTTTGAGAAAAACGTATTTGAAAAATAGTAGCTCCGGCAAATACTTCTCCGATTATCTCAAGGACAGTTCAAGGTCAGGGGCTAAAAACACACTATATTGTATTCTCATGGTGAGCCTTATTACCACACATGTTATTTCAACCATCGGCCGTGGGGGCCATTTCGCTTTGCTTATCCGGCTAGACCCTTTACATTCACAAATGCCACTGTAAATTAAAACCTGCTCACAACCAATAGGACGCAAGCATTCTAGGATTACACCTTCTTTTTTTCGTCCGTACAAAATTTCCGGTAGCAGTAATAATTTCTTTCCCCAACCCACAAAAACGTATTAGTACGGGTCTCGCATACAATGTGTTAAGTCTTTTTCATACCGGAAATTTTATTTAAAAAAATAAGTCAAGTAAATGCTGAGCAAAAGAAAGTCACATTCTATTTAAAATAAATTCTGGTAGGAAATCGAGTTACCTGAGCTTTGACGTATACGCGCTAAATTGCGATAATAATTCGGGAAAGCGTAAAGGCATAGTTACTAGTAGTGTTGCCACATCTGGCTGGTCGTTTATTTAGAAAATCCAAACTATCACTAGAAAGTTTTAATAGTTATTTTTACTTTATAAGGTGAAAGATATTCCGTAAATAAAATAAAATAAAATTGCAGTTTTAAATTATGTGTTGTTAATCCAGAATTTATATTAAAAAAAACGGATTCGGGAACACTGGTTGTCTGCCTTTGTATTTCTTTAATCAATTACCATGAGAAATTTTATTAAAAAAAAAATAAATTGGCCAACTAACTTTTTTTCCTTTTGATGAATTACCACCAGTAAGCATCGTTGCCAGATGGGCTACTTTTTTAAAATCATATTCTTGATTGGCACCACTTTTTTCAAATGGTAAAATGTGCCTTATTTAATGACATATTAATTAAGGCAAAAACAAAGTGAATTTTACCGTTTCAAACAAGTGATCAAGAAATCTGAATTTAAAAAAAAGTAGTACACTGGCAACACTGCCAGTAAGTTTGAAAAATCTTTCTTTTTAATAGTTTAGGCAAATAACAGAAATTTCATACTCTTTTGTATGGCTTTAATTATAGCCCTAATTAACAGTAACGACTGGAAACAAGAATTCTCGTTTTCATTCAAAAAACATCATTGACTAAGGGCGTGGCTTTTACCTCACAGAAAATGCATTTATATCATGTTGTCCATATTTTTTTTTTAGATTGTAAGACATTTTATATTAAATTCGTACACTGAAAGATCAGGGCTCGCAGCGTTCCTAAAATTTTTGCACTTTGCTACCACTAAATTAAAACGATAATCTTTGTTGTATAGTTCTATAATAGATGTTAAAGGAATCTACCACAAAGAATTCTTATTTAAAATACTGGTAGCAAAGTGCGAAAATCTTAGGAACGGTGCGAGCCTTGAAAGATATTTACCGATGCATAAACTTGAGAAACCTACCAATAAACAAAAGGCTTTCAGAACAGGGCTTCTACTGTTTTAAAATTCGGATTTGATAAAAAATGCCCGTCGGCAATGTGTTAAAAAATGAAACATTTTAAATCAAAGTTTCTTTTAGTATCTTTAAACAATAAGTAAGGTTTTATTAAATAAAATTTCTAGATGTAAATAAATTAAACAATATACAATTATGATATGAAAAATATACAATTGGCAGCGATACATTTGCGCATGCCTGACTGATTTAATCGAATTTCAAAAACCTTCTATCTGCCCATCACTTCTGCAGCATTATTTTCCCCCTACGTATACAGAAAATTTCCAATCAAACACGTTTCACTCAAGAAGTATAAAGACTTACTGAGGTGCACCATAAGACCTGGCAACTGCATAAAATAGTATTCGGAAAATCTTTTATTTCGTGGAATCTCTGAATACTTCTACAAATGTAGATTTCCAGGCAAACTGAATTAAAAGTACAGTATAGTATAATACAGCAGATAAGACATCTTGAAAACTCGGGAGAAATATATCCATCCGTACGAATACCGGTATTTCTGTATACTATTCTTAATCTTTCTTAAACACAGAGAATTGTTAAAAAGTCGGAGGATAAAGAAGACAAAATTAATTTAACACTAGAACGCCCGGAAGGAGTCGATTTGTCTCCAACCATATGATTAAATGTCAATTGAAACCAGAAATTCTTTCACAAAATAAGTTAATATTTAAAAACGCTTATTTACGTTAAATAAATCAGTCAAATTATTTTAAATAAAAATTCTGGTGTAAAATATTTTTATGAAACTTGAGTAAAATTTCCGTGCGTTCTAGTGTTAATAATGTTTTATTAACGTTTTATACGGTACCGTGTATTACGCCGTTTAACGCGCCGCTCAAAAAAATATTTAGAAGTTATATTAGGTTAACAAAAATTCTGGGAAATTTTTAATCTGATTGTTATCAGAATTTATATCGTATATAGGAGTACTAGTGGTATATGTACAGGAGTTCAGGAATTTCGGCTCCAAAATGCCTATTGAACAATATGATTTGGGTGTGTTGATCCGGCATTATTGAAGAAAAGGTCTAACGCTTCTGAAAGTCGTCGATGAGGTTAATGAGGGTGAAGGTGATGGTACGGTGACAAACTTCGTACTTCCAGCAATCCGGTATCTGGCAGAAGGATGGCAAAAAGTCCCGAACTATGATGGTCTTTGAAGAATAGTCCTTGTTGCTTTTGTTTTTAATTTGAGCATAACAAGGCAACTTTCAAAAAATTCCCAGAACTTTTTGCTCAACCTAGTATTTAATAAATAAATTGAAATATATGATTAAACAATAAGTAAGGTTTTGTTAAATAAAATTTCTAGATGCAAATAAATTTATTTGATCTGATCTGCAATTTATACGCCGGAATATGCAATAAATATTTTTATCTAATGTTTATAATGTACTACATACCAGGTGTCCCAAAAATGACTGATGGATTTTAAAATTCAATAACTTGCAAACGGTGACAGATATTTAAAAAATTCTTGCAGGAGGTTTATGTACGATGTCAGGAGTTTTTTTACTGTGGTTCTTGATTTTAGTTCGAATTTCAAACAATAGATGGTGCTGAGAGCAATAGGTGTTTAGTCCAAACCCGATTTTTGGTACTTTTAGGATCCATTCAATACATTTTAATCTCCTTATTTCGCTTGGAAGAAGAGCGAGGCCGAAAATCGAGCCTGCATTTAGCGATTATTGCTTGAGGCGCCATATATCGGTGCTATTTGTAACTAAAACTGAGAATCGCAGCATAAAAACTCCTGACATCTCACATTATACTCCTGCAAGATTTTTTTTTAATATCTGTCACCGTTTGCAAGTATTGAATTTAAAAATTTTTTGGGACACCTGGTATATATAATAATGAAGATAGTGAATTATTTTGATATTCGAACGAGTCATTCGGGCGTGGACAATACCATTACAATAGATGCCAACTCTTATGCTTCTTTGTTCCACAAAATGTTTTCATAAAATTTTCTACTAATTTTAGTAGAAATTTTCGCCTTATTTAATCAGCAGACTAGGACAGTTAAATTTTCCTATTAAACGTTTGTGGTAAAAAAAAGGCTTAACATTTGGCAGGTATATGCATCACTTCTAACATTCGTATAATTTTAAATCTATTAAAACCATTGAACTATTAACTCCTTGCGCTCTAGCGCTGTCAGAGGATGTATGTCACTAGCCACCGGTGTTACCGCAACCTGCAGATTTTATTTATTAGCCCCCGGGACGGTATGCTATTTCTTTCTCCCAGCTTATTTTGTCTCCAAAAAATAACGTTAGCTTACAGAAGGCAGCAATAAACAAAGCAGATGTATCATTGTGCGATTAAATGCTCTATAGCAATTTTTTATTTTCTAAGCATCGCACATTATAAATTTTTATACCGTCGTATTGGAAAAAAAAGGGACTTTTAAATACAATTTGTTTGAAAACTGTATCTCCATTTATTTTTGAAATATTAATTTTTTGTAGTTTTTAGCACCATTTGTTTAATTTTGGCAACTCAAGTACTCCATTTATACAGAAAGTAAAGGGAAAATAGTTGAAAAATAGCAATTATATCTTTTTGCTGCCATTTTCTCATAACAACCGAAAGAAAATGTAATTAAAATACGCGCTATTTTGGAAAAATATAAAACAATAATTTCTTTAAAACATGGAGCTATTATAAATTATATTTAATTTTAAGTATCTGTAGACGCTTTCAGCGTGACCTCAATCATGACGTTTTGGTTGGAAACTGACTCCAAACAAACGGTTGCAATGCGTCATTTCTTTTTAAATATAAATTGTGGAAAATATTACCAGTACATATCAAGCATTAAAACACTTAGATGTGAGATATAGATATAAGATATAGCTCCAACGCACAAATAAAATAGAAAATAAAACATAGCAACCGTTTGTTTGGAGTCAGTTTCCAACCAAAACGTCATGACTGACGTCACGACTGAAATCGTCTATATTAATGTTATAAACAAATGAATGCCTATGAATCATTAGTTAGCCTTTTTTTGTCGAGTTTCTTTAATGACGGCATCTTTTTGCTGCATTTGTGTATTATTTTGCGATAGTGACATCCTTATGCATGCTTTACTGTAGATGTTTAAGAGTGGATCGTAAATGTGGAATTCTTAAGCGGATGCGAATGACGTCATTTTAGATAAAATAAAAGTGTGTGCTTTAAGTCTTAAAATTGAAATAGCTTTTGTACTATTTGTATATACATATATTTTTTTTTCATCGGGGGCGACACTAAATTCTGAAAAAGAACAATTCTTGCTGTCTAGTTTATATATATATATATATATATATATATATATATATATATATATATATATTTTTTTTTTTTTTTTTTTTTTTTTTTTTTGGTTGAAATTTTGAATTCACACCACAAAAATTTAATTGGCAATTTTCTTTTACTTTATTAATGGAAAATCAATTACGTTGTAAAGCAAAAATTAAGAGTTAAAAACAAAGCGATATAAGTAAGCGTACAAACTTAATACTAGAATCCGGCGTAAATTAACACAGTTGCACCATCTTGTGGACGGGGTGATAATCCCCGTACGCGGGCTTTTATTGTGACGTCATATATGACAGGATATCTACCATCTGCGCATATTTTCTAAATCTCTAGTCACTCATGGAACTGAATTTTGTTTACCACATTTATTGCAAAATAATGCCGTAGCGCAAGGAGCGTCCAGATGTACTTGATACCAGATAGTTTTCTTCGCCTTGTCAGAGACATTTCAGCTATTAATCAAGGTGAAAAAAAATTTATAATTTTAGTGGCGTGAAGTAAGAAATATTTAGGCATCTTCCTGTAGTTTAACCCTGTCCGCTACGTGGCGTGTGACCTTGATTGATGTGACTTCGCCTTTAATCTTGCAGTACCCAAAGCGATATAAGTAAGCGTACAAACTTAATACTGTTATCGGGCATAAATTAACACAGTTTCGCCATCTTGTGGACGGGGTGATAACCACATACGCGGGCTTTTAGTGTGACGACATATATGACAGGATATCTACCATCTGCGCAGTGTTGCCAGATGTGCTACTTTTTTTTAAATTCAGATTCTTGTTTGGCACCACTTTTTCGAAATGCTAAAATGCACCTTATTTAAATAATAACAGTAATAATGACATATTAATTAAAGTGAAAACAAAGGTAATTTTAGAATTTCAAAAAAGTGGTGGCAATCAAGAAATCTGAATTAAAAAACAGTAGCCCACTGGCAACACTGCATCTGCGCATAATTTCTAAATTTTTAGTCACTCATGGGACTGAATTTTGTTTACCATATTTATTGCAAAATAATGGCGTAGCGAGAAGGGCGTCCGAATGTACTTGACACCACGGAGTTTTCTTTGCCTTGTCAGAGCTATTTCAGCTATTAATCAATGTGAAAAAAAACATTACAATTTTAGTGGTGTGAAGTAAGAAAACAGTTAGGCATCTTCCTGTATTTTAACCCCGTCCGCTACGCAGCGGGCAACCTTGATTGATGTGACCTCGTCTTTAATCTTGCGGTTAGCTCTCCCAAGTAAGATAAAACGCTTACTTATATCGCTTTTGCAGTTACCTCTCCCATTTAAGATAGGACGCTTACTTATATCGCTTTGGTTAAAACTTTCTGGTGAGAATTCGAAATGTCTAATTAAAAAATTAGCCAGATATCAGGACGCCATTGTTCGAAATGACCAAAATAGCATGACGTACGGTACGTGTGTCACCGTAAAATAGTGAAGCTTCAAATGTAACCGCTGTCCCAGGGGTTGGTTACCGCCGGGGTAAATTTTCATCCGTAAACTTAAATAGAAAATTTATCCTTATTTTAACGGCTAATTGGTTCAATATTTCACTTATAAATAATGGTAGAAACATATGTTCATTTTTACTGGGGGAAGTTTACTTCGGCAGTAGCCAGGCTCTGCGTTTCCCCCACATTGTGACAAAATAGACAAACTCCTGTCAGTGTCAGTGAAAATGATTATAATACTTGGGCAAACTGACGCCAGCAAAAACAAATAGAGTTTTGTACCATATTTGCAAAAAAAATGTTTCCATGAATAAGGCGCTGAAATAAGACAAAATTTTACATTCATATTTACTGGTTTAAGTTTGCCCCGGCGGTAATCAGCAACTCTTGATCCAATTTTTACAAAAATCAGCCGCCATCTTGTGAAATCCACCTCAGTTACTTCACTGCCAACCAGTGTTGTCAGTGGGCTACTTTTTTTTAATTCAGATTTCTTGATTGGCACCACTTTTTTGAAACGGTGAAATTCCCTTTGTTTTCGCCTTTATTAATATGTCATTAAATAAGGCGCATGTTACCATTTCAAAAAAGTTGTGCCAATTGAGAATCGTATTTTTAAAAAAGTAGCCCATCTGGCAACACTGCTCGCAACTGGTAGAAAATACACTATATGTCTCCTACACTTTATTCATAACTCCAAAACCAGAAATTTTGATAATTAAAAGAAGGGATTAATTTAAAAGTCAAATAAAAATAACTTATTTTTCTTATTTAACCCTTTCCGGCATGGTGAGTTAAATTCTGTCCCACTTAATTTTAATCCCCAAATGCCACAACCGCAACAGGATTTTTAAATGAATTGTTGCCTTTTTGATTGTATGTGAAGAAAAAGTTATACTTGCTTTCAAATAAATTAGTTCGCAAATCAGGTCGTCATTCAATTTGCTCAACATTTTAGCAACGGAAGTACTTTGAGCCGTAAAGGATAACCGAGCGTTGCTAGTTTGTCCTGTGTAAATTTGGGCTCCAAATGCTTTGGACACCACTAATTTCTTACCGTTTATTTCGCCATCTTTAATCGCAGATAATTCTGCCATTAGGTAAGTCAAAGAAAATTACTTTAAAATACTGGTGTCCAGAGCATTTGGGACGCATTTTACGCGGACACCTGGCGACACTACCAGTGGACTATTTCTTTTATTATTCAGATTTCTTGATTCGCAAAACTATTTTGAAATGATATAATCATGGAACTATTAATAAAGAGGAACTGATGTATCCTTAAAATAGTGAAGCATCAACTGTAACCGCTTTCGCAGGATTTGATTATCGCTGGGGGGAAATTTCCACCAGTAGATTTATACAGAAATCTTCTCCCATTTTAAACGCCTTATTCATACAAAATTATAATGATAAATAATGGCAGAAACAACTATTCTTTTTTACTGGTGGATGATTACTTTGGCGGTAGTCAGTCCCCGCGTTTCCGCCATATAGTGACAACCTCCTGTCACTGTCAGTGAAAAA
This sequence comes from Maratus speciosus, assembly GCA_963932465.1. NCBI lineage: Eukaryota > Metazoa > Arthropoda > Arachnida > Araneae > Salticidae > Maratus > Maratus speciosus. The sequence continues at coordinate 196,459,388 of OZ010796.1, read as the reverse complement.
GATTTTAATACCTGGGAAAAGTGACACCAGAAAAAAAAAAGAACTTTTTACCATATTTGAGAGAAAATATTTCCATGGTTAAGGCACTTAAATAAGAGGGAATTTTCTATCCAAGTTTACTGGTGGGACGTTTTCCCCCGGCTGTTTGATTCCATTAAAAAAAAAAAAAAAAACTGTCGCCATATTGTGACAACCTCCTCAGTTACTTCACTCGCAACTGTTAGACAGTGTACTATGTGTCCTCTTCCTCTTTCTCTTTATCCGAAACTCAATTTCTATAATAATGGAGTTACGAATAAAGGGGAGGAAACATAAAGTGTACTGTGTACCAGTTGTGAGTGAAGTAACTGAGGGAGTTCTCACAAGATAGCGGCTCTTTATTTTAATCGGATCAATAGTTTTTGATTACCACCGGGGCAAACTTCCAACCATTAAATTTGAATAGAAAATGTACTCTTACTTAAGCGCCTTATTCATGGAAAAATTATCTCACAAATATGGTAAAAATTTCTATTTATTTTTACTGGTGTCAGTTGGCGCAGGCATTATTATCTTTTACACTGATACTGACAGGAGGTTGTCTAGATTGTCACAGTATAGCGGAAACGCAGGGGCTGACATCCGCCAAAATAAACTTCCACCAGTAAAAATGAATATCTGTTTCTGCCATTATTTATCACTGAGATTTTTCAGCAATCAGACATTTAAATAAGGAAAAAAAATCTATATAAATCTTTTGGGAGTTTCTACCGTCGGTAATCAACCCCTGCGAAAGCGATTACAGTGAAGCTTCATACTTTTAAGGCTATGTCAGTTCCAATTTCTTAATAGTTCCAAGGGTATAATAAACCTTTTTTTGGTTTTTGGTTGCCACAGTATAGCGGAAACGCAGGGGCTGACATCCGCCAAAATAAACTTCCACCAGTAAAAATGAATATCTGTTTCTGCCATAAATTATCACTGAGATTTTTCAGCAATCAGACATTTAAATAAGGGAAAAAAAATCTATATAAATCTTTTGGGAGTTTCTACCGTCGGTAATCAACCCCTGCGAAAGCGATTACAGTGAAGCTTCACACTTTTAAGGCTATGTCAGTTCCAATTTCTTAATAGTTCCAAGGGTATAATAAACCTTTTTTTGGTTTTTGGTTGCCACAGTATAGCGGAAACGCAGGGGCTGACATCCGCCAAAATAAACTTAAACCAGTAAAAATGAATATCTGTTTCCGCCATTATTTATCACTGAGATTTTTCAGCAATCAGACATTTAAATAAGGGAAAAAAATCTATATAAATCTTTTGGGAGTTTCTACCGTCGGTAATCAACCCCTGCGAAAGTAGTTACAGTTGAAGCTTCACAATTTTAAGGCTATGTCAGTTCCATTTTCTTAATAGTTCCATGGGTATAATAAACCTTTTTTTCCTTTTATTTAATCTGTCATTAAATAAGTCGAATTTCATTATTTAAAAAAAAAACTGAAGACAGTCAAGCAATCTGAATAGAAAAATGTAACCCACTGCCACTATTATGGTTATTATTATTAACTACAATTATTAACCCTTAAATGCATGAATTATTCTTTTAGAATTGTGTTTTTTATTTTTATATTAAGGATTAGACACCAGAAATCTTAAGACAGATCTTTAACTTTATTTAGTAGCATATTTTTGTAATTTTTATAGGATTAATATTTCTATATAAATATAGTGGTTGTAAGAACTTAATTTATGTATTAAAAATTAAATAGAAAGGTGATGGAAATTTACATCACTATGCAATTAAGTGTTAACTACAAGGCTTCCACTCACGGCTATTTTGTCTAGCGCTATTTCCATTCTAAAGTCTCAGTGGTAGATTTTTAGGATTTTTGTTTAGAAATATTAGCATATACACCGGGTGTCCCAAAAATGACTGACTGATTTTAAAATCCAATAACTTGCAAACGGTGACAGATATTAAAAAAATACTTGCTGGAGTGTTATGTAAGATGTCAGGAGTTTGTATACTGCGATTCTCAGTTTTAGTTACAAATAGCATCGATAGATGGCGCTGCAAGAATTAACTGCTAAATCCAGGTTCGATTTTTCGGACTCTTTCTTCTTCCATGCGGAAAAAGGAGATTAAAATGTATTGAATGGATCTGGAAGTACGAATAATCGTGTCTGGACTGAGCACGTTTTGCTCTCAGTGCCATCTATTGTTTGAAATTTGAACTAAAATCAAGAATCACAGTAAAAAAAAACTGACATCATACATAACACTCCTGCAAGAATTTTTTTAAATATCTGTCACTGTTTGCAAGTTATTGAACTTTAAAATCCATGAGTCATTTTTGGGACACCCGGTATATAGATATACATGTGCATATGTGTATAAATTAAGTTAGATTGTTTTATGCCTTGCTGTGCTCAATTCAATTACACACAAAAATAAAAAGATAATTTTTGCAAATAAGCTGCAGAAAATTCTTATTTAAGCTGTTAAATATATATTTATTTATTTCATATGAATTATATCTTTATTTTCTTTTACTGTTACTGTTTGCTGTGAAACTTATGTTTGTCGAAAGAATAACTTAGGCCGAGGAAATATACTGTAAATATCAAGCCCTTAATGGTTCCGCTGCTTAAATTAGTTTTTCACACGTACCAAATATTCAGAGTACTACTATTTCCAAATAGTATTTATCCCATTGAATGGTGGTGACTCATTTTGGGACCACTTAATTTTAATTACTTAATGCCACACTGGCACACTAATTTTGGAGGGAAAGTTTTCCTTTTATTAAACCTTTCAGGGGCAAAATACTTCCGTTGCGAAAATGTTAAAATGTTTGACTGAGGCCACGATTTTCAAACAAATTTATTTGAGAATAAGTAAAAGCTTTTTTTTTTTTTTTTTTTTTTTTTTTGACGTACATCATAAAAACAAAATTTTAATTTGTGATATATTACATACCACCACCCTTCTAGGGGTTAAGTGCGTGAAAAAAACTTTTACTTATTTTGAATTATATTTGTTAGTAGATTGTGGTGTTAACCAATCATTGTTGAATTTTAGGAATAGAAGTAGTTTTTGCTCGAAAGGGTTAATCATAAATTTAGATCATTAAATAAATCTAATTACTTGAAATAGCGCTATTTAAAATTTGGAAGGTTTGACAGCTCTGGACTTGATTAAAAAAAAGGTTCAAATATAAAAAGAAAAAATAAAACGAATTAAATTAAAAGGAAATGTAATGCAAATTATTTTTCTTTCAACAAATAGTGGTTTGTAGAAGGTAAAGAGAAAATAAATTAAACCAACCGATAATACTCAACAAAGCATTAATGGGCTTCAATTGAAAAAGCAAACTAAGTAAGTTTATACTGTCACTTATGCAAATCAGTAAAAGACTCCGCCATGAAAGTTTCAGTAACTGGAAAAGATAAATCTCCAGGGATCTGAAGACTTGATTAAGTGAAACGACCTTTTCTTTTCTTTTCACAGAACTTTTTTGGGTTGCACATTTGACAAAATTAATGAAAACCAAAAAAAAAAAAAAAAGAAAAGAAAAAAAAAAGAAAAAAAAAGAATATCTGCAAAAAAATAAATACATTTATGTTATGTATTAGTTAGCCTAAGCAATGGAACATTACATATAGTATTTAAACCGCTGTTACTTTTTCATTTAAACGTACTCTATCGCTAAAATAAATTTAATTTAAAATAATTTAGAGTAAGCTGTAGTAAAAAGGAGAGGAAAAGACCTATTTTTTAGTTCTGAACTCATTTTGGCTTAAAAAAGACAAAGACCAAAAACATTAAAGCAATTTAAATGTATTTATGCAATGAGATAATTATAACCAAAATTATTTTCACATTTCTATATTATAAGGGACAAGCACATCCGTGCGTAACACTGACGTCATTTTTACGGTGGCAACAGAAAACGAATAAATTTAACTTTATTAGTTTTATTGGAATTGTTTTTAACTTTTAAATAGCGTACATTTTCAATTTTTACACAGTCGAATATTGCAGAAATGTACTTTTACCAGTAATTTATATGAAAACTATATCGCAATTTGTTTGAAAACTGTACCGCATTTTACACAATGTCCATTGTTTCAAAAATAATTTTCAAGCAGGATTTTTTTTTCAAATCTATCTCTATCGCGTGCATACGATTACGAAACATAAATCCTTCCGCACTTCGATTAATATAAACAGCTCATAACTTGTTTCCAGCTTGTGTTCCATAACAAAATTTAAACATTAATCAATCCTTAAATAAAGCAATAAAATGTTATTAAAACACAAATTTTCTCATGAAATCGGATTTCGCACTTAAACCACTATAATGAACAGAATAAAAAAGGCTGATTATAAATTGCCATCTTAGGAAATTTTTTCAGCTGTTATCTCCTGGCGCGAGGTTATATGAAAATATTGCTTTTAATACGTTTAAAGACTTTACTTGAACGCACTATTGCTGTTTTTCATATAAATATGATTTTTGGTATTGTTAGTGGGCATTCTATAAAAATATGTTAAACTTAAAAAATCTATTACAGGTATTAAAAAAAAAAAAAAAAGAAAAACCCAGTAGACCCGCGCGAAGCTTTCTCGCAGCAACAGAGATTATTTGCAGATATGTTTTTTCATTAATGTTTGATTGATTCATTCCCTTTCATTGGCGCCGTTTGCAGCATGCGATCGCTTAACCCTTTCGCGTGCGGTGTCCTTAGAAAAATACACCTAATTTTTATTTTTCGGGCACCCAGAATGTTTAATTAAATTTTTCCTTTTATAACGTACTTGAAATAAAGCAAGTTCATATTTTCTAATAAATTCGCTTATGAATTCTAGTGTAAGTCCATTATTTCATCAGTTTATTTACAGAATTACTCCGCGCCGGAAAAGGTTAATTTCCAAACTGTCGAATGCCACTATCAATTTTTTAGTACAATTTTGCTTTCATAATATACGCGAAGAAAAGCTTTTGATTATCGGGAAATAAATTTGTTTATGGATTGATGTGTCAGTAAATTATTTCAATATTTTTGTAGGCAAAATGCGCTGTCTCCGAAAGGGTTAAATGCATTTTTTTAATAAAACAACTGTTTTAACGATATAAAAGTGTTCTATGTTGAATGACGTTTTCAGAATCTTTCGAAAAATACCAGATTCATCACTGTGCCTTTAGTATATCACAGAAAAAAGGATGTTAACATCAGAAATAATATATATGGGGCATTCTCACAATCTTTTGACTTTTGGGGGAAAAAATGTGACAAAATTAAACTTGCTATAATAACATTTTAATCTGATAGATGAATGCCTTAATGATTCAAAATAAAGAAATATTGGTCAGCAGAGAAAAAGTTTTTATTTAACTGAGGTTTAAGTTAAACTTACGAGTTTAATTTTCCTTACCATTTTACCCCTATAACTTTTTATTTTCTTCTAAATTTTTACTTATAATGAATTTGTATAGTACCCACAGGACATTCAAATAAGAAATTATAACAATGTACTACTTTTAATACAGAATTTTTGTACAACATTTTCTTAAAGTGGTGTTAAAGAAGGGACGGTAAAGTTAAAAAAGGGACGGTAAGGATGGAACGGTAAGGAAAATTACTACCTATTTTTAGGAAAATCATGTTAAGACTAAGTGATAGCCACAACGTTCATTGATTTTTAGAAACAGTTGTTATCATTGGATTATATTAACTTTTATTTTTTTAATTTACCTCGAAAAGTGCAGGAATAAACCTTGGGGACGGTGAGACTACCAATAAAGCCACGATGCTTGAAATTGATATTTAAATGCTCATTTAAATTCTACAGTAAATTTCCTGCCAAAGAATTTTAGACATTATTTCTCTAGCATACTTCTGCATGAGAAAAAAACTATAGTATAATAAGAATATAGTATAATAAGAATAGTTCCAGTTTCAGAAAAAAATTACATTGAATTATTTTTATTGAAACAATTTTATCCAGAGAGCTACAAACTTAAAAATCAGCATCAGGGACACAGGACGGTAGATGAGTTTTCCTGGTATTTGGACCCCCAACATCGACCAAAACTTATTTATCTCGTTAATATTGTTATATAATCATGCAATGGGATGTTCCCCAGTATATGAAATTAAAAAAAAAAAAAACACGAAGAAGTGTATTAAATAAAAAATTATTATTCAGGGACATGAAAGTCAAAAGATTGTGAGAATGCCCCATATACTGGTTTTCACTTATATTTTGTATTCGGTGAACCCCTGGTTTATCCCTTATATTTTTAATGTTAAAACTTTTAAACTTTTATTGTTCTTAAACAAATTTTACCACCGACATCATGTAAAACGGATAGTAGGTGGGGTAAAATCGATATTGTAAAAATTACGATCCCAAAATTTTTTGGAAATTAATTTATTATCTCACTTTTTTAATTTTTGTTTTATTAGCTCCAATTTACAATAACGAGCTATAATGCCCACGATTGTAATATGCAGGTTCTTTTAAGATTTTGGGAATTTAAGAATTTGAAATTTCTAAACAGCACAAGCGTCATCGATTTCTGAAAATATATGATAGTTTACAAAAAGATGATGTTCTAAAAAAATTCTCAATGAAATCTTCATTATACATGCCTGTAATATTTTCAACTAGCTGACTCGGTCGGAGTTTCCCTTTTCCTTAAAATATCGCACGAAACGAGAAAAAAAAACTATAAGAATGGCGTGCAAAAATTTACAAACAATTCAAAAATCTCTGTAAAAATTCCAAATAAACTTTATTGAAAAAAAAAATTACTATGTTGGGCTAAAAGATTACAACCTAATTCCTTATCATTACTAAAGTGGAAATATCGGAGCGAAACGCAAAAAAAGGGTAAACTTTTAAAAATTCCGGAGGAGAAAATTTACTATACGAAATGTCTAAAACCGAAATTCTTTTACGTTTACCAAAGCAATAGCCACGTAACGCAAAAAAAAAAAAAAAAAAAAAAAAAAAAAAAAAAAAAAAAAAACCTAAGAATCCCATTGAAAATTTCATTAACCTGTTACACTCCGCTGACTGACACCTATACGCTGATGTACTAAGTTTAACCACTGACACCTATACGGTGACATACTAAGTTTAACTACAAATCCGCTGACACCCATACGCATAGATGCCAACATCTCTTAATTATTACGGAGTCTGATCGAAAACAAACATGCGTCTATCCGGAAATTTTATTTTATAAACGATTTTAAATTGAAATCTACTAAATTACCATGTTGATTGAAGACACATTTTCTTATTACCACTTTCCGGTTTTAAACTTGTTTGACTTGGATCACACTCCGGAATAATTAACACGTTAAGCGCCACCCCGGATAGCATGAAAATTAGCAACAAGTTTGATTTGTTCTGATGTTATCTTGCCATGACAAATTTGAATTGAGAAGTTCGCAGCAAATCTCCCGCAGTGTATACCATCAACCACTTGCATGAGTAGTTTGTTGTGAAACTGATGGCAAGACTGTCTTTAACACGTTCACGCCGGCGCGGTGGGTCACGCTCGACTGTCTCAGAGCTGCAAATTCTCCGGCTTTTTGGATACTGGTATTTTAATACAGAAAATGTTGTTTTATTTAATTAGAATAATTGGGCGATTTAAAGGAACAACATTTTCTCTAAAATAATAGTGGTGTGCAAAAACCCGGAGTCTTAACAACTCTGAGGCAGTCGAGTGTCACCCACCGCGCCGGCGTGAACGTGTTAATTTACGAAAGTGACGAAAGCAAAAAAAATCCCTCTGTTGAGAGAATAGACAACAGCACATACACAGAAATTGCAGAAATTTTATTCGATTGGCACCACTTTTTTTAAACGCTATATTTATCAATTTGTAAAAAAAAGCTTGAATTGTAAAGAGCAAGTATTACCTTAAATTGTTTATGGTGATAAGAACTTTGCATGCACCTTCTGGCGGCGCGTTCGCATCAATAGACAAGATCAGGTCTATAGGCTCCTTCGGAGGGGTTAAACTTGCAGTGTAACTTTTGTATACAGGATAGTGTGGCATGGAAAGATGACTACTTTGCAGTTTTATTTATTACTTGTCTGCCGTTAATTTGCAATAAATTTGATACAGCATGAATTTAACTTGCACAACAAGTTAGCTGCAAGTTCAAGTGTGGTGACTTTGGCGTTTGCGTTATTTTGCAGCAGTCTTGTTATGAACTTTCAGTCTTGTCGTACTGTGCTTGCTGCAACTTTGCAGGTTTTCAAAGCAAAACTGCTGCAAATTTTCTGCAAACTAAAAATGGTATGTGGTCAGTCACCGGTGACTGACACTGAACTTTCCGTTTAGAACGCGTCATCATTCATCGATGACTGACGGTCTAAAATATGATATAAAATTAAAAAAAATATATTGTTTTAAGTAATTACTGAAAATTTATTTAACCTTCCTACCCTTTTGAAATTTTACTCAACCTTCATAAAAACATTTCACACCTGAATTTTTATTTGAAACCTTTTTAAATTATTTATTTAACTTAGTTGTTGCGATTCTTATTTATTTTACTTTTATAAAGAAATTTCAGGTTAAGACTTACTTACATTTTATTTATTACAGGATTGTACTTTCTTAAAATTACTTAAAACATTGTCAATTTTTCAGCTTCAGTGTCAGTCACTGTGGCACTCAAGGTGTTAAGAGATGTTGGCATCGATGCACACGGTAAACAAGAAATGAACATACAGCAAATAAACATACTTTTAGGTAGTTGACCACATATTATTTAAAATGTGTATGAATGGCGTGGAGTTGCTGGTAGGTGATTGAAATTTTGGTGTGAATTGCAAAAGGTTAAAAAGCGCTAAAATTTTTAAAAAAAGTAGAGAGCCGAATCTTCTTTATTATGTTAAAAATTTTAAATCCAATTCCTTTCACACACACACACACACACACACACACACACACACACACAAAAAAAAAAAAAAAAAAAAAAAAAAAAAAAAAGAACGCTAAACTTGAAGAAAAATCTAAAAATCAAATCACAAATTTAATACTATGGGCACAAATTTAATAATACAGTGCCGCATTGGTGATCCCGCAGAAATGATCCTTTCTGTCTCACAACCTTAAAACTTAAGTGAAAATCAGAAAAAACGCATGCTTAAAACAAACATACGGAAAAGTGCCACCATCTATGATCTAAACTTCGAACTTTTTAGTTTCATTCGCAAGAAGAAAACTTTTCATCCTGAGAAGCATTTTAGTCCAAATCGCACTCCTGTGCGACAATTTCGTGATTTTATATTGAATTTTAAAATGTGTCCAGGAAATTTCGAACACCCTGTTATATAATAATAAAATATAAATTATGTTAACACAATCAAACTGATTGGTAAAGTTATCATACGAATTGAATATTTATAGCTTAAACGGTAAAGCATTGGCCTTGTAAGCCAATTGTGTTCGATTCCCAGCCTGGGCATTTTTTCGCTCAGTTGGTAAATATTCAATTCGTATAAATTATGTTTATATAATGTAATATAATATAATATAAGAAAATGTGTTTGTACAAAATGAATTATGGGTCTTCTACAAACTGAAAAAAACGTTTATGTTTTGAATTTTTGAGAAAAATCAGTTTTTCAAAATAATTAGTTTTTAACCCCCCCCCCCCCCACCCCCCCAAAAAAAAAGTTCATTCGTTTAACAGAGAAATTGGAAAAGACTCACATGATACGTTTGTCCAAATTTTCAGCCTCTATAAAATGGCATTACTGTTAAATATATGCAAAAAGTTCGTTTATGAAAGTGAATTTTAATGACTTTCATAAAATACATTACAGCAATTAAGAGAAATTTTTCGTAGCAAACACATTTTATTAAATCAATATCGGCATTAAAACGCTTTTGATTAAGCTTTAAAGAATATTCCTTTAAAATATTAAAGTAAAATGCCTCCAGATACGCACTCTTTTTGGAAATTTTAATCTTCTACTTTTAGGAAAATTATATACTTTATATTACTGAGATCAATAATTTGGTTATTTCTTTGATAATTGCAGTCAAGCTTGAGTAAAATTAGTTATTTTTATTTGAAGAAAGCCTTGTTCACTGTACATTTTTTATAAGTGCTGTTTTCAATTAAATTTTTAATTGAACTGTGAAATTTGTCTGAATTTGGTTATTGGATTTAGCGGCCTCGAGGAACTCTTTTTACAATCATGCGAAAAGCATCGGAGAATAAAATATCGGAATTAATTAAGAAGGATTTTAAATAATTTATGAGTGTGCATATCTCATGTATTTAGCTAAGGGGAAGCTAGGAATTAAAATAGCTTTATAGTATTTTTAGCCTTAAAAATTATCTTAATATTTAGCTGTGAAATGAAATCATATTTCAAGTTGTTCAAATTTTAATACCGAGTAAAAAACATAAAGCGATGTTCATAATAATGTGTAATAACATATATATGTTATTTGTATTTAATAATATGAATGTCGTTCATTTAAACATTAGGAAAATTTACTAAACACTTTGTACTTTATATTTTTTTAATTTTAATAAGACAAATTATTGTAAAATTAATCACTCATAATTAATTTTCCATATAAACTCCTTAAGGTATGTGCCTACCTGCGGGGCACTTTTTTTTTTAAAGAAATGAAATTTTATCAAACACATGTATTTTTAGTTAAAACAGGGAATAAAACTCTGAAGTTATATAAATTTGTAATGGAATTTTAATTATCTTTTCAAATTTAAGCAATATTCTGTCAAATGTTACTAAAGAATTGCGTTTATGCCAAACCTCCTTAACGAAATATATTCGATATATTTCACTTTTTTTTCAACAATATATTAGGCAATACCTCTGAAATTTACTAATACAAAATTTTGTATACAAAACATAATTTTTTAATGTGTTTTTTTCAATAAAAATAGCTCTTAAATTTATATATACAAACTTACAACCTATATTTTGCTTCATAACATACCAATAGAAGAGCAGAACATTGCGAAAATTTTTTATTTTAATATCCTAAAACTTTTTAACCCTTTATCTACTGCCGGTACTTATAAGTACCAGTCATTTTAACTTTCATCCCATAGTGAATATTACTAATATTCTAATGATAATTTGCAAAAACACTCTTTTAACTCCACTTTATCCAGGTAGATGGCAGCAGTAGTTGTAGGTTTGTTATTTTAGCGAGGATGGAGGGTATCATCAGTCGGAAACAGTCGATGTGTTTTGTGCCGACATTTTGTACAGATTGTCACGCTCGACTTTTTATTGCTGCAAACACAGTAAAGGGTATAAGATAAGTGATGGATTTTTTTAATGTGTTCATTATGCTCTTAGAATACAATTTGACTAGCTATTTTAGGTGAACGGTGTATGTATTTGATTTAACAGTTGAATTACATGGTGGTACTTATAAGTACTGTCAGTATACTAGGAGTTGGAGAAAAACTTCTTGTTTATTTTTCTTCTGTGTACTTATCCATCGTTTTCATCTGCTTAAAAATGTAATTACTAAAATGTAGTGTAGTAATAATTTTCCTAGTATTTCTTTTCTGTTTCATTATTATTTTTCATAGGAAATCGAAAAATTTGTGCTCTTTTTTACGGCCCTTTTTACTTGCTAGAAATGGCATATGTAAATCCATATGTTGAATATGAGGAGATGCGAGAAAACATGTTGTCACTGGAATATAGACGTCGCATAACTAAAGGACTTTCAACAAGACCGACTCCTTTAAAAAATATATTTTTTTAACCCTTTCAGGGGCAAAGCATTTTCAATGCTAAAATGTTGGAATAAAGTGTTGTAAATTGATTGGCACCGGAATTTGCCAAAAAATGTATTTATAAATATAAAAAAGGCTATATTTCACATACTTATCAAATCAAAAATATTTTACCACAATTCTGGTGCCGTTTTAAATACCTTTTGTGTTTTCTGTTACGATATTTTAGTCATAGTGTACTGACGGCACTTTAAAGTACCACTTTAATTAATTACCTCTAATTAATGAAATTTCTCACGTGTGAGTATTTTTTTTTATGTTTATCCTTTAATTTTCGTTGTAGTAACTAAAAAAAAAAAAAAAATACATGAAAAAAATTGCATTAGATCATAATGCAGTAGATAAAGGATTAAGGATTAATGTTTCTCGTAAACGTACACAATGAAAAACGCAATTTTCCAGAAAACGCAAATTAAGATTTTTATACAGCACAAACTATTATTTATAAAGTTACAACTTTAAATTCCATCATATTTGTAGGAGTTTATATATTTTTTATATATTATATATCTGTGTATTAATTTTTTTTTTTTTTTTTTTTTTTTTTTTTTATCTTTCTGTGGCTCTTAAACCAGAGGTGGCCAACTGTGGCACGCTGGATACCACTAACATTTTACAGAAAAAGTCGACTTCTTGAATAACAGAAACTCGATGATTCGATAACCCAATAATTAGTATAAAGTTTTAGTGGTGTCTGGTGTTCCACAGTTGGCCACCCCTGCTTTAACACGTTCACGCCGACGCGGTGGGTCACACTCGACTGTTTCAGAGTTGTCAAGTACCCGACTTTTTTTCACACCACTATTATTTTAGAGAAAATGTTGTTACTTTAAATCGCCCAATTGTTCTAATTAAATAAAACAACATTTTCTGTATTAAAATACTGTTATCCAAAAAGCCGGAGACTTTGCAGATCTGAGACAGTCGAGTGTGACCCACCGCGCCGGCGTGAACGTGTTATACGAAACGACCTTGGAACGACTCTGGTTTCCGAAAATTCATTCCAGTTTATATCAGGGTTGCCAGTTTGGCCTTCACTGTTACTAAAAAAATTCCCATTCACACCAGAAAATGCAAAAATATTTTCATCTTTATTTAATGTCAGATCTTTCTTGATTACTTAAAGTACAAATTCTTCTTCAAAAACTTCCGGTCTGAAGTCGAAATTTCAGGATAAAAATGGAGGCCAAACTGGCAACACTGGTTTATATTTTGGGCTATAACTTTCCTTCTAATTATAGCGAAACCAAAAGTAAGGCATTTTTGGAATCCAAAGTGTCTGAACTTTAAAATAGTAAAAAAGATCGAAATTTTTCGCAAAAGCAGCAATTTGAGGGTATGCACATACCTTAATCCAGGCTTCCCACTCGGTCCATTTTTTGGATACCTCTTTTTTAACCCGGGGCCAGTCGCGCACAAACAGTGTTGAACGGTTTTCGGTTTGTCACCCATAAGTTAAAATAATAATTCTCGCCTTATTAAGTGAAAAGACAATTGTTAGAAATTATGCGATAAAGTAAGTTGAATATTACTCTTCGAAAAGTAGTGGTGGGAATTTTAAAAACAGTAGGCACCCGGGTATGTCATATCCCACGCGACTCCTCCCGGGTTAACAAAGAAAAATCTTCTTTATGAATTTCGTAGAAACTCATCTGAAAGGGCGTTTTTCTTGCAAATGTTGCAGAAACATACAGGAATTTTTCTCCCCTTTCAAGGCCAATGTACTTCTATTCGCAAAATGTTCAAATGATTTAAAGACACATTCATTTGAAACTATTTAGTCATTTACCTTTTGGTTGCGGGCTGGGGCAGCTGACTATTTTTATATTATCTTGTACCACAATTTACAAAAAAAAAAAAAAATATTTTTGATAGATTTCTCTGGAAAATATCCTTTTATAAGTTTATGGCAAGATTCTTTTTCAGAAAGTGGTGCGAATCAGATAAAGAAATATTCTGTGGGACTACTTGTATCCCAGTCCCATAATCAAAGGGTTGAGTATGAAACGTCCGATTGCAAAAGGACAAGATTGAAGACGGGCAAACTTCCCCCTGTAAATTTTAACAGAAATTTTCGTCTTATATAAAAGCCTTTTACATGGGAATTTACTGTCATGTGTAAGGCAAAAATTTCTATTCTTTTTTACTGGTGGAAATTTGCCCGGTTGATATTCTGACCATTATATAATCACACATTTTATAGTTAACCCATTGGATGGGTCCAATCAGGTACATTCAAAATTATTTTTCTGATGAGAAATAAAAGACTGAAGATTCAGTAGGGGAGCTAAGGGAATTTTGATACATAGGGAGGGTTGATACATTGACAATTTTTCTCAACAAATGGCATTAACAGCCATTGTAACAGATGTGAAGTCTTCTTTTATTAGCAGAGGACATCATTACCTGGATTTAGCCGTGAAGAACTGACAACGTTTTTTTTTTCTTTTAATTTTGAAGACTTTTGGCATGTCAATGTAATTTTTTTTAAATACTGATTTTCTTTCATAACTCTTATTATTGTGAAGATAATATCTTGTATTTTTTTTTTTTTTTTTTTTTGTAAAGCACATTGTTAGGGTGAGTTTTACCAGAAAGCAGATTGGCATTTTGAAACTGCATTTATGCAAAGTGATTGAAAATCCAATAAGGCATGATAGGGAGAAATGATACATTTGTATATTTGAAATTTAATAGTTTTTTAAGTTATAAACTAATATAGGACTGTAATATTCATTATTGTTTTACAGCAAGAGCTACTGAAATTTATAAGGAAGAACAAAGAGACTATTCATGGACATTATGTAGGTTACATAGAAAAGCAGTGCGATGATTGATGGTTAGTTCGCTTTGCTCGTCGTGTAGAAGGAAAAAAGTTTAAATGGCCTCAAAGGGAAGATTTTTCTATAATTGACGATGGCAAATTAAATAAACATTAAATCCACCCGATTTTATTTACCAAAATGATAGAGTTATTCAAAAGCAGAAAAACCAACGTTTAAAATGCACAAATAATATATGAAAAGCAGCAAACAGCTGTTTAGCGAGATTCTTCTTCAGTGCAAAAGGAACAGCGTGCTAGAAAAAGCAAGGCTGAGCTTTTTGCTCAGCCTTGCTTTTTCTAGCACGCTGTTCCTTTTGCACTGAAGAAGAATCTCGCTAGTAGATTCGAAACAGCTGTTTGCTGCTTTTCATATATTATTTGTGCATTTTAAACGTTGGTTTTTCTGCTTTTTAATATTGTTGCACAAAGGCTTTATTTGCTATTTTTAGATAGAGTTATTAGTTTCTCTTTTAACCATTTCAGGGGGGGGGGGGGGTATGTTTATGAAACCACTTAATTTTAATTACCAAACGCCACATTAGCACCAGCATTTTGGTAAAATATTTTCCATTTAATATGAAAGTGAAATATAGCCCTTTCCTTATTTCCAATTAAATTTGTCGGCAAATTCCGGTGCCATTCATTTATTCAACACTTTAGCCTTGTAAATACTTTGTCCTGAAAGGGTTAAAGAAATCTTAAATATGCTAAATTTATGTTAAACTGTTTGCAAATCTGCAATGTTCACTTCATTTTCCATTGCAGCAAGATCTCTAGGGGTTTTTTATCATTATTTATTTTCTAAAAAGTGTGCTAATAGAATTGTTTAAATAGTAGCAATTGTTTAAATATTTTTGGAAAAGACATTTCTGAAACAAAACTATGTCAGTGTCATTTCTTTTTAAATTTTACTTAAATATTTCAAGATTTATCATAAAAGATTGTATGACACATAAATTGAATTGTCTGCATTTTTTTTTTTCAATTTACATAACAATGTATCAAATCTCCCTTGCTAGTGTATCAATTCTCCCTAGCAATGGGGAGATTTGATACAGTAGTAACCATTCACAATAATTGGGATATATTTTTTGAATGATTATCTTTTAAATTCACAATATTTTTAGTAAATGAATAAAAGGTCACTTTATAAGAAAACACGAAAACTTTGTTTAAAAATAGGTTTCTAAGGGTTGTAAAAAATTAGTAAAAAAAAAAAAAAAAAATGTATCATACCTCCCTTACCTCCCCTAAATACGTGACTTTTCTGCAATGTTCTATTCTCTTTATATGCAGTTGCGATTAAAATTTAGTTTGAAGTTTTGACAAATTTTCTTTGCTTACCACGCAGTTCCAGTGGACTACTCGTCAGCTACTTTTAGAGATCATCATAAAAATGATGAAATGCTGAAGGCAACAGAATATTTAGTACTATCTGGCAACCGATCGATATTATAGAACTAAAAAAAATCATTGGACTACTATTGCTTATCGGAGTTTATAAATCAAAAAATGAAGAAGTATGCGAACTTTGGAATTGGAACACGAAAAGTAGAAGACAGATCTTTCGTGACATTATGAGTCACAATCGATTCACAAGTATTATTACACATTATAAGATTAGATAATGCTGCTGACAGGTGTAAAAGAAGATCGAGTGATAAATAAGGGTCATTACCGGAATGCTTTGAGTTGTGGAACAGTTATTTACAGGACCTTTATATTCCTAATTGGTCTATGACTGTCGATGAGCAATTGGTTGCATTTAGCGGAAAATGTTCATTCAGGCAACATATGCCATCTAAACCTGGAAAGTATGGTTTGAAGTTTGGGGTAATTTGTAGAGGCATAACATCGTATGCTTGGAAATTGGAAGTACATATATACAGGTAAACACAACAATAGAGAATCGCATCAAGATGAAACTTAACCCCTTAATTCTCGCTCCCGTGATATTCACGGGCTGTGTTGTTTATTCAGATTGTTTGATTCCCACCACTTCTATAAAATAGTGCAATTTGCTTTATTCTGGTATCATTTTACTTGACATTAAATAAGGTTAATATTTCTTTTTCAAAAAAGCCGTGGTAATAAGCAATCTGAATTTTTAAACCCTAATTATATGCGACCGTTAAGGGTTTAAAAGGTTGACGAAGAAAATTGAAAATTCTAGCCCTAATATCACATGCTATAAATTTTGCATCGTATGAAGTAGCAATGCGCCTTGCTTTAAAAAAATTACCTATCATTGGAACAAATCTAAAAAATAAACCGGAATTATCTGTTGCGTTCACAAGTCCAAAAACTCGTACTGTGTGTCGTACAAAACTCGCACAAAAACTCTTACTATATTATTCGGATTTCACAAAAAAGCAGCCATCGCCTCTTACTGTCCCAAGAAAGGAAAAGTTGTTAATTTGTTCATACTATGCATAATACATGTGATGTTGATACTTGCTTGCAAAAAAGCCACAAATTATTCATGACTATAATAAAACGAAAAGCGATGTACACAATTAACAAAATGGTGAGAAATTACAGTGTGAAACGCTTGACACACAGGTGGTCTTTGATTGTAACTTATAATATGATAGATGTTAGTGCATACATAATATGGTTGTCATTGAACGATCGATATGATAAGAAATTGAAGAATTGTCGGAATTTCATTATTCAACCTACTGGTCGGATATGAAGAAAGTGTCGCAGTGCCAATGCGGGTTTCAGAAGTCCTTCATACAGCCACCTATGAACCGTCTAGAAAAATATCACGATGCCATGTTTGCCTCTTTAAAAGAGATCGAAATGCACAAATTTTGTGTGAAAAATGCATGAAAAATGTTTGCGGAGAGCATTCCGTTCTTATTTGTAATTTGTGTGTAAAATTATTCATGTATAACGAAAGTAAGACGGGGTGTCCCAAAAAGGAGTACTCCTTTTTGAAAATGAATAAGAAACAAACGAATAGAGTTATTAAAATATTCTTGCAGGAAACGGATGTGTGAAGTCTGTAATTTTGTTTAGAACACTTTATTATGATAGTTCAAAATCTGACCGACAGATGGCGCCACAGCACATTTTGGAGGCTAAATGAATAAACGGAGCATGCGTGAACACCTGACAGAAGTAGACGTGGTCAGTGAAAGTTTAGCATTAATCATTTCAAAGGAAACAGTAGTTGCCGTTGCGTAAATTCTTCAAAATTGTGTATTCGTTGGAAGAGAGAATTTTCAATGTTTTAGAAGATCACCAATTGGGTGAAAGTTTCACATCAACAAGAAGAAGCTTCCAAAAAAGATTTAATGTAAGGAAAGGTCCGCAGCCGACATGTTATTGTGATGAATGGAGGACATATTGAAAATATTGTCATTTAATTTTCAACTATTGCTGTTGAATGCAGTAGCCGCAGCGCCCTCTGTCGGTAAGAATTTTAACTAACATAATAAAGTACGCTAAACAAAATTTCAGACTTCACACATCCGTTGCCTGCAAGAATTTTTTTAATAATTTTATTCGTTTGTTTATTATTCATTTTTAAAAATAGGTACTCCTTTTTGGGACACCCTGTACATTGTATTTTTATATATTGCAACTCTTATTTGTACATGTTTGTAATGCATATATAAATATGTTTATTTTAAATCAAAAGATAGTATATTTTGGAGTCTAATATGTTTTACATATGGGTCCAATGGACCCGAGCGGTAATTACTGTACGCTGTTTCTTTTGGTACAAGGGTTAATGAGATAATAAATTATAACTTCTCTCCACATACATTTTACATTTTACATTTTCTACAACACGGGATAACCCACCATTGGCATAGGCTTCCAGATCCCGCGTTGCAAGTTTATTCAAAAAAAAAATTACAATATTTAACAATAGTTTTAACAATAAGAAATAAAGGTAATAGTACAAATAATAATAATAGTAATTATAAATATAATAATAAAAGTAATAATAGAACAGATGAGCTGAGCGCTTTACAGACGAAAATGTGTATTATTTTCAACACGAATATGATTGATTAATTACAAATAGCAGCAGATGAATAAGATGTTCTTAAGCTCTACATATTCTCAGGTGCATTAGTTTAATAGTTATTATCATGAGTTCAAGTGTTTTGTTGTGAGATAACTTTAAGGTTATGGATAACCTGAGTGTATGGCTGTTCTATGTACAAGAGTTTTCTAAATTTTATATTCCCGATTTAGTTAGGCACTGTTTGGCCTGCAGTTCATGTTTCTGTTCATTAGTGCTAATCTTGTTCATCTATTGGCATTTGTGGGTTTTGAAAAATTTGTTGATTGTTTTCTAGTAACCGCACACAATCTATTATTTTAGTATATAGCATTGGTGTTTTCAGCACAAATTTGAACCAATGGTGATGTTCTATTGTGGCTGATTTACGGATATGGAGGGTTGATGTCAATGGACAGCTGAGCACATAGTGAAGAGAGTTACCAATTTCACCACAGGTACACAGTGGCGACGGAGCTTTATTTATTTTGAATAGGTAGGACGGGAAGGGTCCATGATTAGTTGAGAAGATATACAGGTTTCTATGTACTAACATGAAGTCTGTTGATACTTTTGGACATAATTTGTAAGTAAATCTGCCAGTGGTACCATAATCCCACTGTTGCTGCCATTTATCTATGGCTTCTTTTTTCAATTTCTTTTTAAGGTGTGAAGCTGGGTATGGATGAAATATTTCTCGTACTTTAATATTTGTTATTGCATCTTTGGCTAGTTGATCTGCATGTTCATTTCCTTTAACACCTGTGTGTCCCCGAACCCATTGAAATTTAATTGATTTAGATGTTTTCTGTAAGGCTATTATAATTTTTGATGTGATAAAATCTGTACTAAAAACGTTCTCCAATAATGCAAGACTTGACTGGTTATCTGTGTAAATGACGAAGTTCCCGTCGCCTGAGGAGTCTGCCCATAATATTGCATCTAATATGGCGAGTTGTTCAGCTTGAAAGATTGAATTTGATATTTGTAACTTTATTTGATGAGTATGGATGCATTTCCCTTCTTTATAAGCACAGAAAGCATACGCTGTGCCAGCATCTGATTTTGAGCCGTCAATGTATATATTTATTGTTGAAGTGGATGGAACTCCTTCTTGTAGTAAAAGATAATCTTGATGTGGGGAAGGTATGGATGAGGATATTTTCGGTTGATAGAAGACTGGAAAGTTGTCCTCTATTGGGATCCCCAGACGTAGGACCTGTCCTGAAATTGCTAATGTATTTAATTGGATCGCCAATGGTTGAATGCCGCACAATACATTCAAAGCTGCCGTTGATGATTTTCTATAAGCTCTCGACAGAAGCAAAAGGCATTGTGTCTGAATTGCCGATAGTAGCCTGTAGCCATGTGAGACTGGTAGGTGTGGAAAACAACATGAAGCGGCAT
Organism: Maratus speciosus; assembly: GCA_963932465.1. Classification (NCBI taxonomy): domain Eukaryota; kingdom Metazoa; phylum Arthropoda; class Arachnida; order Araneae; family Salticidae; genus Maratus; species Maratus speciosus. Next base: position 196,439,322 of record OZ010796.1, on the reverse strand, counting down.
AGGATATTTTTTTTTCTAATATTTGTAAGTACCAGATTTTTAAAATTTGCTTCGAAAGGCCTCCATATGCAGCGGCGAATTTTAGAAGATTTTGTGATATTTGATTAATTTCTATACGTTTTTTATTCAGGTGCGGAAGAAAAGACAGTGTTTTATCCAATCTTAAGCCCAAGTAGTCTATTGTATTTTCAGATTTAAGGGAGTGCCCATCCAATTTATATATTGGTCCTCTCTTCAGGAAACGTGGTCTTCGAAGATTTAACACTACACATTTGTCATATGAGAACTTCATATCCGTTTGTTTCGCCCAATCACTTATTATTTGTAGTACCTCTCTTCCCATCTGCTCCAGCTGTCTTCTTGTTTGGCCAAAAATAATTAGAAGAAGATCATCGGCATATGCTATTATCTTAAAGCCATGTTTCTTTAATATTCTCAGTAATTTATTCAAACATATTCTCCAAAGAAAAGGTCCAAAACAGGACCCCTGTGGGCAACCTCTTCTAAACCAGTGGATCTTTTTTGACAGCAAATTCGGCATTGCTCCTCTTGTTGAAAGAAATGATGCTGCTATGTTTATTAATGCTTGTTTTAGTTTTAGGATTTTTAATTCTTCTAAGGTCTCTGGCCAGGGTAGTCGGTCAAATGCATTCTTGAAATCTAGGGATATTAGGGAAATATAATTATTTTTTCTCTTTGAGCAGATTTATAAATGAGAAAAGTTCGGCTATCGCCGACTCCGTCGAACGACCTTCTTGGAAGCCATGTTGTGATTTTTGTAGTTCTTTTTGGCTGCATAAGTTAAAGTTTATCCTTTTTAATAATAGTTTTTCATATATTTTACCGAAGATTGGCAGTAAGGAGATTGGCCGATACGAAGATGCGATGTTTGGTTTTTTAGAGGGCTTTATGAAATAAACCAATTCTCCAATCTTCCATGTTTTGGGGAAGTAATTTAAATATAGCAGAACATTGTACATTTCTAGTAAGAGAAACTTATGATGCTTGAATAATTGTCGTACTATGTTATGATCAATTTCATCGGGCCCCGGGGCTTTGTTCCTGTTGAATGAGTAGATGACATTTTTAAGTTCTTTTAAAGTAAAATTTTCAATTGCCTCTGCCTTCTGCTGGTTAAATATTGAGTCCGCTGGCATTTCTGATTGGCCAAATATTTCTGTGGTTAGAGTTTCGTAGAATCCTTCTGCTGTTTCCGTTTCTTCCTCTTGTTCTTCTAATGAATACAGTTCTCGATTATGATAATTTTTAAAAGCTACTTTTTTTATTTTTCCATAAGGGTTTTTGGATTGTGTACAAAATCTTGTCCATGCCTGTTTTTTCGCGTTCAAAATTGCTTTTTTATACATGGCTCTTTGTGATTTAAATTTAATTATATCTTGTACTGTAGCTGTCGGGAGCTTTGTTTTTCTTCTTAGTGCCCTAACTAAATTACGTTTTGTGCGTAGCTCATCGTTCCACCATGTTATCTTCGGTTGGTGAGTGCTTTTTCTTTTCTTGAGTGTCTGATCACATGTTCTTTTAAGTAGTTGGTAAAATTCTTCATATTTTTCTTCAAATTCCTCAGTGGTTTTTATATTTTTGAAGTTGAAATTTTGCTGGTTTAATTCTTTTTTAATTTTATCGTTGAATTTTTTAAATGATGTTTGTTTTGTTCGATATCTTCTGTTTGGTAACTGCGGGATTTCAATATTAAAGCTCGATGTGATCAGTCTATGATCTCCAAAGTCCATATCTGGGTGTACCATCCAGTTGTCCAGTAAAGGGAACAGTGACATTGATGATAGTGTAACATCGGGCCAGCCTTTTCTTAAAGTTGTATTGTCCTTTTTATTAATTAATTCATACGTTGGTAAACTATGGGGATCGTTTAGTAACAAGAGTCTTTTCGTTGCCATATGCGATATTAATTTTTGCCCTTTGTCATCATCTTTTTTGTAACCCCACAAGGCACTGTGTGCGTTTAGGTCTCCAGCCAATAAGAATAAACTGCTGGAGCCTTTTACTTCTAGCCAATCATTAAGATCATTTTGTAAATCTGTTGACGGGGGTGAATACTGTGATCCTATTGTTAATAAATTATTTATTAATTGAATGTTGATGAAGACTGAATGGTTGTTTTTCTTAATTTGAATATGGCTAATTGAAGGGTTTAGTATTATAATGCAGCAATTTTTTGCTACTGAGAAGTAATACGGTGTTGAAAGTGGTAGTCCTAATGGGCGATTATCTGAGATATAGTAGTCTTGGAGGCAGGATATATCTATTTTTTCCTTTATTGCATGACGTATGTAATCTGCTGTCGCCGTTTTGCTGTTTTGCAGATTAATCTGGGCTATTGTTAAAGTATTTATGGAAATTGGCTGTTTGGTGTTATTGTTGATATTTGATGATGATGCTGAAGAAGAGGGTTTGGAGATATCGGAAATGTTCTCTATCTTGAATATTGCGCCTGTGAAAGGTTTAGACGTTGGTTTCTATTATAATAAAGGTTTTGAAAAACTTGACATTGGCTCGACGACGCACTATGCCTGTATTCAAAGCGGTTACCAAAATTGTCCACTGAGTTGAAACAATTTACGCACTGGTGCTGTTCTGGGGTACGCTTTTTAGGACAGTAATCTGATTTGTGGTTATGCATGCAATATTCGCATGTCTGTTTTCTTCGACATCTTTCTATTGGGTGTCCGAAAAGCTGGCAGTTACTACATCTTATGAGTGGAGTGTAGTGTGATATTCTACAAGATGCTAAGCCGATAAAGATTCTACCTTGTGTTAGTAACTGAAATGCTTCTTGTTCTTCTAGTTCTATCATTAATTGATAGAATTTGTTTTTTGGTCGTGAAATTACCTTTTGAGTATTATCTTTTATGTCGTGGTTTAATTCCGATTTCAGTATATCTTGTATTTCTTCATGTTGTACATATTGTGGAATACCAAGTATGATTATCTTTTTCCTTTTTTCCCCTAAGAATTTCATTTCTAATAAGCTCTGCAATTTTTCGTTTTTCTGCAAGATATTTAGTGTGTCATCTACCTCTTTTGAGGTTGTTGCTTTTATTATAAAGGAGTTTTTATCTCTTGAGATTTTACAGGAGAGCTTCGGTAGTTTTGCTTCTCCTTTTAGTTCTCTATCCACAATCCCCCTTAATATGCTCATTGACATTTTTGTTTCTTTCATCCTCGTTAATAATATTGCCGATTTAGACATTTGTGGCATTATCCTTGAAATCTGTTGATGGGCTTGATTATGTTGGGGAATTGATTTTTGTGCTATTTTTGAGTAGGAGGTTGAGTTGGCAGCGTCAGCATCATCCTGGGAGATTATTGATGGTGTTTGTTGATTTGAGATTTCATCACTTTTCTGATTTCCTATCAACGTTAATATCTGTTGGATTTTTAATTCCTGCTGTTGAAAGTTTGTTTGTATTTCATGCTTTAGTTCTTCCTCTCTCCCCAGGGAGTGGAGAGTCGTTTCTATATATACTTGCTGCTGTTTAATTTGGTTTTCTTTTTCTTCTATTTTCTCTGTTTGCATTTCTAACGTATACAAGAGCTTTTTTATTTCATCTTGTATAAATTTAATGTTTGATTTTTCCATGGTTATATTCTTTTCTTGCAGTATTGTTTCTATAAAAGTAAATTTTTCATTCCAAAATTCCTTCTCCAATGTGACATATATGGATTAAAATTTAGTGGTCCAAAAATGAACCACCGCCCTTTAACCCATTGACGGACGGTGGGGTATATTATATCCCACCTAATTTTAACCATGATTTGCACCAAAAAGTTTTAATTAAATTTTACCTTTTTAACTTAGGGGTAAATTTTGAAAAAATTGCTTTTCCCTCTTCTGAAACAATTTTTTTTTTCGAAAATTCCGGTGTGGATTCTACATTACGGAAACACAATTGCTTGCCCCTGAAAGTGTTAACGATTAATGGCCGAAGTGTTCCTCCCAGGCACAGGCATCTCTTACACGAATTTACTCGGTTGACACCACTTTTCTTTATAAAGAAACATTTTTACTTGAACTTTGGCACCATGTGCAGGATAAATTTACCAGAAAAGTGCTTTTAAAATATAGTGGTTCGAATAGAATATCAAATAGAATCATGTATACAGGGTGTCCGAAAAGTCTGGAAACGGTCGAATAACTCGAGAAATACAAAGCAGATTGAAAAACGAAAGTATACATGTTAAATATTTTTTAAAAAGCTAGTCAGTGATACCAAATTTGACCCTCGCAACCGACCCCCGGGTTTCAGAGGGGTTCCAACTTTGAAATCTTGAAGGATACCCCCCCCCCCCCCCATTTTTATTGCAGATTCGGATTCTACGGACAAAAATACGTAACTTTTGTATTTAACATTTTTTTCTAATCCTCGTTGATCACGGTGTAATCGAGCAAATAAAACAGATACATATTTTGGTTTTCCCAACCAGGTTTTGACATCTTGAAATCTGTTTGGCCAGAACTTTTAACGTCAAAGTTGCCGTCTTTTGCGTAAATAGTGTTTCTCAAAAACCATCAGTGGAGATTGTTTTCATGGCGCTTTATATGCTTTTTACATAAAAATTAATAGAAATATATTAAATTAGTTTTCTATTTGCATGTCTTTTTATCAAGTCAATCATTTTTAAATAATAAACTACGTATTTTGATATTTTAACGAGTAAACAAGCACCTCCCCTCCCGAACAGAAAAATGATAGTATTCATGATTTGGGGGCGGAGTGTGTTGATATTCTGTGTTTCAATGTCTTCTGCTGTCAAAAAAATCACTTAATTCGGGGCCGGATGGGAGTGTATACGTTTTTTTTTTTCAATTATCACTATAGAATAACATAAAGGAGAAAAAAAAAACATATAAAATCTTTTAGTGCTGGCTGATCAAAGGATGGGAAGTAGCGTAAATTTCAGGTGGAGGAGGGTGGGATTTTGATGATGGATTAGTTACTGTAACTACTGACTAGCAAGTAGGGCAGAAAACATTAACAAATCCTAATAAATGTAATACTTTTTTTTTTGTAAATTAATATATTTTTCCATTTTAATATTTTTTTCCTAATTTTAAATTTATTATTGGGTTGTTCGGGATGTCGTGTCCGTTTAGGAAAATCAATTCGCACCGGAAAATCCTGCCTGGTTATTATTAGACATTAGATATAGGAATCAATGTTTAATTATTAAATGATAGAATTTTCCGGTAAGAATTGATTTTTCCAAACGAACACGACTTTCCGAACGACCCAATAATTTTAACCCTCCGTCTACCAGACGGGTCCATTGGACCCGACAGGTACATACAAAATATTCATTCAAACCAGAAATTTCTTTAAAATAAACTAAGTATATAAACCAGACAAAAATAAGGTAAATAAATAAGTTAAATAGTTTTAAATAAAAATTCTGGTGTAGAACGTTTTATTAAAACTTGAATAAAATTCCCGGTAGATCTAGGGTTAAACAATTGAAATTTTTTTACCTTTTAAACTTTTGAATTTAAAATATAATTTAACTCTTTAAGCACTGTTGATTATTTCCTGGGGGAGAAGACGTTTTAATTTTCATGGTTGAAGGATAATGTAGAAAAGTGTTTAATTATTTATTAATTATTACAATAATATAACAAATGTGAAAAAATATATAAACAAAAACGTTATTTGCAGAACAAATTAAAAACAAATCAGTTTTTTCCTACATTTTTAAGCCCGAGAAGGGAAATTTATTCATATATTTCATTCAGTTACTTCGATGTTTAATGTCAAAGTTTTGTAATAATCAAGAGAGCTTAAAGAGATTAATTATATTTTAAATGAAAAAGTTTAAAGAATCAAAAATTTTCAATTGTTTAAAATTATTAATTTTAAAATTATGAAAAAAATGTTAAATTGAAAAATATTTTAAATTGCAATAAATTATTATGTTTATAAGAATTACTGAAGCAGTGTCTGCCCGACTTGATATTTTGGAGTTACAGTAACAAGTCAATCATCAAAATGTATAACTCCACCCCCACTGAAATTTACGCTACTTCCCCATCCTTTGCTCAGACAGCATAAAAAGTTTTCATATCTTTTTTTTTTTAAATATTTTGTCCTATATTTTGTTCTATAGTTATAATTTTAAAAAACTGTACGCCAGCATCAGACTCCTGAATTAGATAATATTTAAAAAAAAAAAAAAAAAAAAAAAAGCAGAAGCCATCAAAACGCAGAAAATCTGCACACTCCGCCCTCAAATAATAAAGATTATCCTTTTTCTGTCCGGGAGGGAAGGTCGAGAGGAAGGTGTAATATTTACACGTTAAAAAAATCAAAATACGCAGGTTATTATTTTGAAAAGATTGACTGGATAAAAAATATGCAAATACAGTACTAATTTAATATATTTCTATTGATTTTTATGGAAAAAACATATAAAGCGTCATCTAAACAACCACCACTGATGGTTTTCGAGAAACACTATTCCCGCAAAAGACGGCTACTTTGACTATGAAAGTTCTGTCCAATCAGATTTCAAGATGTCAAAACCTGGTAGGGAAAACCAAAATATGTATCTGTTTTATTTGCTCGATTACATCGTGATCAACGAATATTAGAAAAAAATGTTAAATACAAAAGTTATGTATTTTTGTCCGTAGAATCCGAATTTGCAATAAAAAATGGGGTTATCATTCAAGATTTCAAAGTTGGACCCGCTCCGACACTCTGGGGGGGGGGGGGGGGGGTCGATTGTGAGGGTCAAATTTGGTATCACGGAGTAGCTTTTTTAAAAATATTTAACACGTATATTTTCGTTTTTCAATCTGCTTTGTATTTCTCGAGTTATTCGACCGTTTCCAGACTTTTCGGACACCCTGTATAAAGGCTGGGTGGCTATTTGCCGACACTTAACCGCAAAGGGTTAAGGAATGAAAAGTTGTTTGACTTCGGCAGTGAAAAGTAACAAATGTGATTTTGTAATAACATTCGAATAGTATTTTTTATTAAGAAAGGATTTTTGCTGTTAATAAATGCTGTTTTCAATTAATATTTTAATTGAACTATGAAACTTGTCTGAAATTCGTTGCTGCATTTAGCAGCCTCAATGAAATGTTTCTATTATCATGTGGAAAACATTCGAGAATAAAATATTAGAATTAATAAAGAAAGTAATTAAGATTTCAAATAAATAATGAGTGAGCATATCTCATGTAATTAGCATAGGGTAAGTCATGAATAAAATTAGCTTTATATTTTTACTTTGAAATTGATTAAATTGAGCAGCTATCAAGTATAAAATTCAATATTTTAAGTTGTAAATATTTCACAACCGATTAAATAGAATGAAAATTCTTCACAATAACATGTAATAATATATATTTTATTTATACTTAGCCTTCTTTAATAAATAAAGCCTATATCACTATTTCAAAGTGGGAAGTACAGAGTTGCCAAGTCTCCGGCTTTTTTCACACCACTATTATCTTAAAGAAAATCTGGTTCTTTTAAATTGCCCAAAATTCGTAATTAAATGAAACTACATTTTCATTTACATCTAAAACTAACTAAATCAAGCTAACTAAATGAAATTTGTACTCTTTTTAAATTCTGAACTCCATAGCTGCCAACTTTCACGTTTTTTTGCTACCACTAAATGTTAATAGAGATTTTCGCCTTCTTTAATCCTGAGATTTCGAAGATTAAATAACGCAATATTTACTATAAAATTTTAGTGGTAAAAAAAAGCGTAAAAGGGGGAAGCTATGAAATTCGCATTTCACACCAAACATTCCGAATAGAAATTTTATTTTATTTAAAGGCAGACATTTCTCAATTCCTTTTAGTGAAAATTTTTCTTTCAGAACTTTCGGTATGAATTTGTAATTTCTGAATAAAAATGGAGTCAAAACTGCCAACTCTGATCAAAATTAATCCCTTCTGCTCGAGCGTCGCTTATGCGAGTCGCATAAAGTGTCCAGAATCCTTCATTATTTTTAATGGAGTTATAAATAAAGAGGAGGAGACATCGTCGGTAACATGTCAAACTATCCAATGTGAAAACAATGAGCTACTTTTTTTAAATTCAGGTTTCCTGATTGGCACCACTTTTTTGAAATTGCAAAATTTGCCTTATTAAACATTATTTAATAGCGTATTAATTAAGAAGAAAAGAAGGGAATTTTACCATTTCAGAAAAGTGGTGCCAATAAGGAAATCTGAATTTAAAAAAAGTAGCCCACGGTTTTCACATTGGATAGTTTAACATGGTACCGACGACATGTAGTGTACTCTCTACCACTTGCGAGTGAAGTAACTGAGGAGGTTGTCACAAGATGGCGGCTGCTTTTTTTAAATCGGATCTACAGTTTCAAAATACCGCCGGGGAAAACTTCCCAACAGTATAATTGAATTGAAAATTTTGTCTTACTTTAGCGTCTTATTCATGGAAATATTTTCTCTTAAATATTTTTTGGTGTCAACGTGACAGGTAAAACAGTCAGATTGCATCACAGGCAGTGTTGCCAGATGGGCTACTTTTTTAAAATTCAGATTCTTGATTGGTACCACTTTTTTGAAACGGTAAAATGCGCCTTATTTAATGATATATTAATTAAGGCGAAAACAAAGGTAATTTTACCTTTTCAAAAAAGCGGTGGCAATCAACAAATATGAATTTTAAAAAAGTAACCCACTGACAACACTGATCACAGGTGTCACAATATGGCAGAAACGAAGGACCTGACAATCGCAAAAGTAAACTTGCACCATTTTAATAAAAAATCTTTTTCTGCGATTATTTGTGTCTGAAATTTTGAATGAGTAATACATAGAGAACATGTAGATAAATACATTTAACGACACGGGAAATTGCTGTTTAATTTTTTTTTCTTGAAGTCGGAAACTCGTTACTTTAAACTTTCATTGTAAAAGCAAAATGTTATTAAAATATTCTTGGTGCCGTTTGTAAGTTTGGAATTAAAATTAGATGGTCCCAACGTGGGACCACTGCGTCGGATATGATAAAATGCAAATTTGAAAAAGCTGCCTTTAGAAAGCCAATTAGCTTGGCAACATTACTAACAAATGCTACGAGACCAGTATTTCGAGCTGTAATATTCCGGTTAATTAATGGCAGAAATATGCGATTTAAAAATGATGACGCTTTTACTTCGGAAATAATGGTTTCAAAATTCGCGGCCTACTGTGGAACTACACCTTTTGTCAAACTATATCATATTTCTAGCTGAAGTATATGCAGAGAAATATCTATTGAATTTACAAATCAGTCAAATTTGAAATTTACGGTTTTAGATTTTAATTCATTAGTGTTATTGTTCTGCAACAAAACTGCATACATATTAAGCGTACAAACTTAATGCTGGAATCCGGCGTAATTTAACACAGTTGTGCCATCTTGTGGACTGGGTTGATAATCCACATACGGAAGCTTTCAGTGTGACGTCATATATCACTGTACCTACTACAGTGTCTAGAATACCTAGTGTGGAAATATGCTATTCAAACAATGCTAAAAGATTGTATCCCTTAAATGTGACGATACTGCTAAAATCCCACGTGTCGATCGTAGCGACATCTGCGTGATTTTCGTATTACTAGTCTATACATTGTATAGACTAGCAATATCTTGCTGGTGTAGAAAATATCCTGCAAATGTCGCTGCGATCTTTATATTTCAGCAGCATCGTTGCACATTTAAGGGATACAATATTTTAGTACTTTTTTAAGTATTACAGGGATAGCGGATTTCCACAGTATTTATTCTAGGCGCTATAGTACTTAACATCTACGCATATATTCTATTTTTTTTTTACCAGATTTATTGCAAAATAATGGCGTAGCGAGAAGGGGGTGCGATCCAGAAGCACTTGGCACCCCGAAATTTTCTTCGCCTTATTTAATCAGAGACCAAAGCGATATAAGTAAGCGTCCTATCTTAAATGGGAGAGGTAACCGCAAGATTAAAGGCGAGGTCACATCAATCAAGGTCGCACGCCACATAGCGGACGGGGTTAAACTACAGGAGTATACCTAACTGTTTTCTTACTTCACACCACTAAAACTGTGAATTTTTTTTCACCTTGATTTATAGCTGAAATGTTTCGGGCAAGGCGAAGAGAACTTCGTGGTGTCAAGGGCATCGAGATGCCCCTCTCGTTACGCCATTATTTAGCAACAAATGTGGTAAACAAAATTCAGTTCCATGAGTGGATAAAGATTTAGAAAGTACGCGCAAATGGCAGATAATCCTGTCATATATGACGGCACACTAAAAACCCGCGTATGTGGATTATCACCCCGTCCACAAGATGGCGCAACTGTGTTATTTTACGCCAGATTCCAGTATTAAGTTTGAACGCTTATTTGTATCGCTCTGTCGGAGACTTTTAAACTATTAATCAAGGTGAAAAACACTCTAGAATTTTAGTGGTGTGAAGTAAGAAAACTGTTAGACATCTTCCTGCAGTTCAACCCTCATCCGTTGCGTGGCGCGAGACCTTGATTTATGTGACCTCTCCCATTCAAGATAGGACGCTTAATATGTATGCAGTTTTGGCTCTGCAGCATATCGCTTAAACGAATATATTATAATGTATATGTACTTATATATTTCTGGGATATAATTTTTTTTTTTTTCTAAGCAGTGGTGTACAGTCTTTTTTTTTAAGTTAGATAAATCCATAATAACTGTCTCAGAATTTTGCCACTTTAAAAAAATCTCATTAAACTACAAAATATAAATATACTTTACAATAAATATTTCTTATGGAATTCATGTTTATTTGTGCTTTATCAGATATACAGAAAAAAACATAATTTTTCCTAATTTAAGAAGTGCATTGCATTCGAAACAGTATACGCATAAAAATAATTTATTTTACTAGTCATTTACAGCAAATTATACGGTCATTTACTCTGGTTGGGGAATTTCCTTAACTATTATTATTATTGCTAATCTCAACTTTATATTGCAGCTTTCGAAATAAACTGCCATCGTATCTTGTTATTTCAGAGAATTCTTCACCCATTATTTATAATACAAAGATATAACATTTCTGTATTACATAATAATAATGTAAAAAAAAATTACTGTTTTCGTAAATAGAAATGAATAATAATTATTTCAACGGGAAATCCATTAAATCTTATTTAAATAAATAACATTATATTATAAAAAGTTTAAAATATAACTGTAAGTTTCTTAATATTTTGCAATACATTTTGCTACGATAAAATAATATATTTTTGTGGAAAAACATATTTTTTTAAAATAAAAACTTATATACACCTAATTCTTTTGTAATACTTTCCAACTAAGTTGAAAAGTGTTTGTGAATTCGGTTTGACTGTCCACCTGTACGCCATTGCTTTAACACGCGTAAATATAGTCCTATTGCCATAAAATTATAGCTACCACCTCTTCCGCTTTTTTTGAACCACAAAAATGTAACAGAAATTTTTGCCTTATTTAATCGGCAGATTACGGCGATATAAAAAGCTAAAATTTACTATAAAATTTTTGTGGTACAAAAAAGCGTAAGATATTGGCAACTATGTGAAATGGATATATGTGATTGGGTTTCACTATGGCATGTTCGATATTGAAAATAAAGTGTGTAGCATTTACGGTTCATTTATGGGGTCTTGTACCTTTTAAACGCGTCGAAAACTGACGAAAAATTTCAAAGTTAGAATTAATCTGTCTTCAAAACCTTTTTATGTATAAACATGAAGTTTTGAATATTGATTAAACAGATTGTGATTTGCAATAAGCTACCATTAGAAATTTATTAGCCTTTTACAGAATTTGTGTATTGTTGAAATCAAAATAGCTCTTTTTTTTACTCCAGAAGTCAATGCGCGCATGATATCTTGAGACAGTATGTATGGGTTGTCATGAAATTTGGTATAGATACTAAACAGATATGTGTGTTTAAAAGGAACTACTTTTAAGTATTTACAATGGTAATATTTTTAGTTATTACTATTTTTATTCATTAAATATATAAATTTTTTATTTATTTTTTACAAAAATATTTTTTTATATAGTTAATGAGATAATTTTGGCCTAAGAGTAGTTCATTTTAAACACACATATGTGTGTCGCCCTCCCATCTCCCCTCCGAACTTTGTCTATAAGGTTTACTTTAAGATTTTTGGGTCACTGAATCCAAATTCTTGATTTCCCCCCAAAATTCCCCCCCCCAAAAAATAGTTCTTTCTATCTTAAATTTTTTATTGTTTTAGGAGAAAAGCATTACGAAATTCAGAAACTACACAAAATTTTCAACAAATAAGATATATGACATTATGACGTAGGATAAATGGGGGGAGAGGGGGCTGCCTCGAAAAATTCCCCGCGCACTTTTTTAGAAAAACAAATTTTTTTTAAATAAATTTTGTGGGGAGTTGCAGTGTGAATTTTGGTGGGAAGTTACAAATTCGGATTCAGCAACCCAAAAAACATAAAGTGAGTCGAAATCCAGAACTAGTATTAATTTTTCCAGGTAAAATCCCCTATTGCCAGGACTTCATAATTTAGTGCACGTAGCGCCGCAGTGCATGTTCAGAGGGAGACCTCCCCCTACCCGTTCGTCCTACATCATAATGTCATCTATCCTATTTGTTGAAAATTTTGTCTAGTTTCTGAATTTCGTAATGCTTTTCCCCTAAAACAATAAGAAATTTAAGTTAATAACAACTATTTTGGTGGGGGGGGGGGTTCGAAGGGGGGTAAATTTTGGGGGGAATTTAAAAACTCGGATTCAGTGACCCAAAAAACTTAAAGTAAACCTTATAGAGAATGTTCGGAGGGGAGATGGGAGGACGAATATAAACGTGTGAGTGGTTAAGTGGAATTGCGCAAATTAGTCCGCGCAGCACCGCAGCGCATGTTCCGAGGCAGATACCTCCTTCCCCTTCATCCTAAGTCATAATGTCATATATCTAATTTGTTGCAAATTTTGTCTACTTTCTGAATTTCTAGATACTTTTTCCCTAAAACAATAAAAAACTTTATTGGGGGCATTTTACCAAAATTTGGGTGTTTCCGGAGGAAATTTTGGTGGGAAGTTACAAATTCGGATTCAGCGACCCAAAAAACATAAAGTAAGCCAATTTTCAGAACTTCCACTAATTTTGCCAGGAAAAATCCCCTATTGCCTGGACTACAACCATTAGTCTTTGTTTCATGCAGATAATTGAAACATGTGTGGAAAAATCAATTGTTAAGAGTGTTCATCTTAAAAAGTGTACTTTTTAGAAACATTTTATAAGATTTTCTCGCATAAAATATCTGACAAAAATTTAAATAAGTTGGTTTTAAGTAATGCAGAAATATTGAACTTTCATTCCAGGCATAAAGATTGTATAGTAAATGAGGCTGAACATAACCATGTGCTGTAATTTAAAAAGTAGCTGTGTGGGGAGGCTTGATCCAATCAATGCGAGGGACGGATTGACCACATCAAAATTTCCTTAATTAAATGTTTTTCGAAATCTTTTCATTATACACTGAGCATAATGAAGTGTTAATGGTTATATTTCTAAAATAGCGCATATTTATTCTGTAAAGCTGCAGTAAAATGGGCGTGATAGCGAGGAATAATGTTTAAAATTGATTAAAGGAAGATGTGAAAAACTGCTAGAGAAAAAAGAAAAAAATTTGTGAAATATAAATAGGAAAGATATTAGGAACTTTTATTTCATTTAAATCAGGGGTGGACAAGTGTGGCACTCCGAATACCACTAAAATTTTACAGAAAAAGTCTACTTTTTGAATCGCAGAGATTCGATGATTAGATAAGGCAATGGTTACTGTAAAATTTTTGTGGTGTCGAGTGTGCCACAGCTGAACACCCTGATTTAAATAATACCATAGCTGCCACCATCTTACGCTTTTTTGTACCACAAAAAAATTATGACAAATTTTACTTTTTTATATCGCCGTAATCTGACGACTAACTAATGGAAAATTTCTATTAAATATTTGTGGTTAAAAAAAGCGGAAGAATTGGCAGCTATGTAATACCCGTAGTAGGTAAATAGAAAGAATGGAAAAGACTAGGAAGGATGAAAGCAGCAGCCTTAAGAAATTTTAACTGTTCATGCCTTTGCAAAAGAACATAACATTGATCAAACACTTTAGGAAGGTACGCAGACGAATTCCACCAAGATGAATACAATGAGATGAAGCCAAATTATGTGGCAACTAGTGTTTCCAGGTCGAGTGTCACAAAAAGTTGGTGTTTAACCCCTTAACGCTCGAATTAAATTACGGTTTAAAAATTCAAATTGCTTATTGGCACCATTTTTATGAAAAATAAATATTCACCTTATTTAATGAGAGGTAAAACGATATTAAAATATAGCCAATTTCACTATTTTATAAAACTGGTGGGAATCAAACAATCTGAGTAAAAGACACAGCCCGAGAATATGACGGGAACGAGAATTAAGGGGTTAAAACGGAAATTATCCTGTGCCTTGGATTCTGTCAAAGAAGAATTGTTTACATATCACATTTCCCCAAATAATTTTTAATAATAATTAAATCATGTAGAATAAAGTTATTCTACCTTTTTTCCAAACAAATTTTATTTCCCTTAACAAATATTTCAATGTAAAATAAAATGGGTACCACCCATATGTGGGGAGCCTGGACCCATTTTTTTCTCATGATTAAAATCAATCATTTTTTAAGTTTCTTATATATTACACTTACCGGGTGTCCCAAAAATGACTGATGGATTTTAAAATTCAATAACTTGCAAACGGTGACAGATATTACAAAAAAATTCTTGCAGGAGTGTTATGTGAAATGTCAGGAGATTTTATGCTGTGGTCCTCAGTTTTAGTTAGAGATAGATGGCGCCATCGATAGATGGTGCTGAAAGCAATAACTGCTAAATCCAGGCTCAATTTTTCGGCCTCTCTCTTCTTCCATATGAAAAAAGGAGATTAAAATGCATTAATTGGATCCCGAAGTACCAAAGATCGGGTCTGGACTGAGCACCGTTTGCTCTCAGCGCCATTTATTGTTTGAAATTAGAACTAAACACAAGAATCACTGTACAAAAACTCCTGACATCACTCCTGCAAGATTTTTCTTAATATCTGTCACCGTTTGCAAGTTATTGAATTTTAAAATCCATCAATCATTTTTGAGAAACACGGTATGCCGCAATTTTATTTTGATAACTGATTGTATAACGAATAAAATGATATATGAAACTTTATTCGAGGTTCAATATTTAAAAAATAAAAAATCATTTGTTAAAGAATGGGTCAACCCTCCCAGTCTTCCCTATATTATTTCTAATTCACAAATTATTCTCATTAACATTTAACAAATTCTCATCTGCTATAACTCCGCTTTAAATTTAAATTGTTTAATATATGACGACAAATTAAAATGTTGAATTAAATTGAAACTCAAAAGTTAAAAATGAGAAAACTATCAATAAAATTTAAGCAAAGAGAAAATTCCCCTCTGAATCATTTGATTAGCGCTGATGATCAGGATTGCACGTTTGACACGTTTTTTATTTAGAAATTCCGAATTCCTACCAGAAATTAAGAAAAGGTTCTTTTGTTTATTTACTGCCTGAAATATCATGATTACAAAAAAGTAAATATTCTTCATTCTAAATTTCCGGTATGAATTTTAACTTTCAGAAATTGAATGGAAACCACACTGGCAAAAATACTGTTAATATAAAAATCATTCCAAACGGACTTGAGTTTTTTTTCTCAGTCAAATAAATGTCGGCTTAAAAAATGCATGTTCTTCTTAAAACTAATAAAATTATGTCAGCTAAAATACTTAAAAGTAATGCAATGCTAAAATACAAAGAATAATAAAATATAGTAATACAATATTATGCAAATAAATTCTGCAATTTTTATGCAAAATGTAAATTAATATTATTCCCCTTTCGAAACAGGTATCTTAAATGTCAGGGAATTTCCCTGACTTTAGGTCAGATAAACACCAGTATTTTCTCAGAGAAAACTCGCTTTTGCTATCGCGCGATTATATAAGTCGAGAGTTTCTACATTAAAATACTGGTATTTCAGCTGAAAGTGTAAGAACCCTGCGAAAAGCATAACAATAATAGAAAAAAAAATGCAATTTAACAAATTACAACGACCATTTGGAAAATGATTTTTTTAAAGACTAAAATTTAAGACATAAAAAATAGCACGGAGTTGATCATACATTGCGTACGCCATGGATTACATTTTTCGGTACTGTAAATTTTTAAACTTCTACGGAGCTGGTCATACATTACGTACGCCATGGATTAAACATTAATATTCCTGGACCAATTTTAAATGAAATTTCATTCTTAAACTTCTAAACATCCCACAATATTACTTTTTCCACCGTCGTATAGAGTAAAAAATGTACTTTTAAATGCAATTTGTTTGAAAGCTGTATCTCAATTTGTTTCTGAGTTATTAAAAAATTTTTTGTAGTTTTTATTACTTTTGTGTCATAGTGGAAACAGAAGTATCCATCTCTGTTGAAAGAAAAGGGAAAATACAGATTACTGTATAGACCAATCAGAAAACGAATAAAATGCGGATTCAACTAATAAAAAGCTTCAGATATGTTTTTGATTTCCTACCTTGACCGAGGACAATAACCATTTTTCCAAATGGTTAATAACATAAAAATATGCATTAAGTTCGTACAAATGTGGACTTCGCGCTCTGGATGGAAGCAGTAAATCAGAATATTTTACTTGGTCTTTTTCAAAACCCTACTGCCATTGTGAACCGGCGATCCACAGTTCCAGCAAAGATACACATAAATATAGCATGAGTCTTGTTTGGTACCAGTGTTGCCAGCGGGCTGCTTTGTTAACCGTTTAGTGCGCAGCTTTGCATATATGCAAACAACAATGTTTTGAATTTAGTAGATTTTTTTTATTCGTATATACTCTAATCGTATCGTCTAATTCACACCAGAAAATTAAAATAGCAATATTTTCTTTAATTAATAACAGGCATTCCGTATTTAAACAAAGCGAAATTAAACATTGAAACATTCTGGTGTAAAGTCAGATTCTCTGAACTACGTAATTTCTGGAACGTAATTTATCATGGGAATTAAAGGATTAAAGGTTAAATTTTATAAAATAAATAATTATATAAAATAAGGTATTTGGAAACATACTTATTAAAATTTTTACTAATTTGCAATATTTTAGCGTCACACAGCCACACGACAGTAATTTTTACTTATATTGCAGTTATTCAGCAGAAGAAAAGATTGACGTATTATATGAAAAATGTACCTCTTATTTTTTTCATTATTTTTCCTGTCTAATAAACCTTTCAGAGAATCATATATAATATTTAGAAACAAAATAAAAAATCGTGCATTTAAGGGTTAAATTTCAGATTTCGTGATTAGCAATGCATTTTTGAAATGGTAAAATTCCCCTTGTTTTCACCTTAACCCTGTCAGATGCACGGTACTTCTGTTGCTAAATTGTTGAAAATTTTGAATAACACCAGAATTAACACCAGAATCGAAACAAATTTATCTGGAAATAAGTTACAATATTTTTTTTTCACGTAGACCATAAAAGCAAATTTTTATTTCAGAATTCTGGTGTCAATATGGTGTTTGGGAACTAAAATTAAGTGGGATATGTCATACCCTACCGCCCTTCAGAAGGTTAATTAATATTTCATTAAGTAAAGCAAATTTTACTGTTTCAAAAAAGTGGTGTCAATCAAGAAATCTCAATTTTTTTAAAAAGTAGCCCATTGGCAACACTGTTTTCATATTAGATAGTTTCACATCGTACCGACGATATGTGCTAATGATACAAATGGTTTAACCCTTTGAATTTAAGTGGGGACCCTGTAACTATGAATAAAGATGATCTGACATAACCTTAACCCACTCGGGACGAGCGTCTTTTACGGATTTTTTCATCTTTTATCACCGGTTTATTAAAAAAGGAATTTTTGACTCATTGAATCGGGAAAAAGTTTGATTAAATAAGGCAAATTTTTCAATAAAGATTTACTGGTGAGATTAATCACTGATTCTGAGCACCTTACGTGGCACGAATACCGGCCGCTCGTCACCAAGGGGTTAAGGCGCTGCCATCCAAATACTCAAGGCCTGAGGACACAAGTTGTGACGTCATCACTAATCGAACGACTTCTCACTAGTGTTGGAATTCACACCGGGAAATTTTGAATAGCAATTTCCTTTTATTTTATTTGTGGAATATCTATCATTTTATAAAACAATAGTAACTAATTAAACTTAATGTTGAGAATCTAGAATCCCTAATAAAAAATCAGCAGGATGCGGGAACACTGTGGCGTTCCGCATCTAGCTGATTTTTTATTTAGGGTTTCCGAATTCTCACCAGTAAGTTTAAGTAGCTGCTATTGTTTTATAAGATGATAGATAGTCCACTAATAAAATAAAAGAAAATTGCTATTCAAAATTTCCGGGTAGGAATTCCAACACTAGTGAGAAGTCGGTCGATTAGTGATGACGTCTGAACTTGTGTCCTCAAGCCTAGAGTATTTCGATGGCAACGGTGAAGGCTGTTCGTCACTCAGTTTCAGAATTACCCTCAGTAATGTTAAGTCTTTGGGCGTTTGATGCATTCTTATATTTAAAATCTCTCCTCAGGATACTAATATTTTGTATTTCTGTTTTTTGTGTGCTCTTCTCAAAGGATGTCTCTTTTTTTCTTAGTTCTCAAAATATTTATAAAATCTATGTTTAATTTGATATTTTATATGTTAAAAACGAACAAACTGGGAGTAAAATTTTAACACTTCGTATAAAATTAAGCATAGATTTTAGAAATATTTTGAGAACGAAGAAAAAAAAGAGACACCATTTAAGGAGAGTACACAGAAAAAAGAATTTTAAAATATTAATTTCCCGAGGAGATATTTTAAACATAAGAATGCATCAAATGCCCATAGACCTAACTTTACCGAAGGTAATTCGGAAACTGAGTAACGAGCAGCCTTAACCCTTTGAAGGGCAAGCAATAATGTTTCTGTAATATTGAATTCTCGCCGGAATAATCGAAAAATTTTATTTTTAAATAAGGAAAAGCAATTTTTCAACATTTAGTTAAAAGTTAAAAAGTTAAAAATATAAAATTTTGTTTATAGTTTCTGGTGAAAACATTGTTTAAATTAGGTGGGATATATATATCCCACCATCCCTCAAGGAGTTAAAGGAGTGAAGCTGCAAATGTAACCGTTTTCGCAGGGTTCTATGAGCGCCGGTGCAAACTTCCACCTGTAAATTTAAATAGACATGTTCTCCTTATTTAAATGCCTTATTAATGCAGAATTTCAGTCATAAATTAAAGCAAAAGCAGTTATTTATTTTTACTAGTAGAAGGTTACTTCGGCGGAAGTCAGGCCCTGCACTTCCACCATATTGCGACAACCGAAACAACCTCCTGTTAGTGTCAGTAAAAGAGATTATAATATTCGGGCCAGGCCAACTTCCACCAGTAAAAACGAACGGAAACTTTTACCATATTTGTGGGAGATATTTTGCATGAATAAGCTGCTAAAGGATTATATTCCTGGTCAAACTGCCACCAATAATATCAAATAGAAATTTTTAACGTATTTGTGAGATAATTTTTGCATGATAAAATCGCTTAAATAAGAAGAAATTTTCGATTCAAATGTGCATCTGGAAGTTGTGCCGGCGGTAATCAGAAACTGTTTATGCGATTTAAGAAAAACAGCTATCATCTTGTGAAAACCTCCTCGGTTACTTACAGTCCAGGCAATAGAGACCGTATAGGGACTCAACCTAGCAAAATTCTTGGTAGTTCTGGAAAAAGGCTTACTAGATGTTTTTTGGGTCGCTGAATCCGAATTTTTGACCTGCCACCAAAATTTCCTCCGGAAACCCCCCAAATTTTGGTAAAATGCTCCCAAAAAAGGTTTTTATTAAGAAAATCATTTTTTTATTGTTTTAGGGAAAAAGTATCTAGAAATTCAGAAAGTAGACAAAATTTGTAACAAATTAGATATATGACATTATGACTTAGGATGAAGGGGAAGGGGGGATCTGCCTCGGAACATGCGCGCGGTGCTGCGTAAAATAAGTTGCGCAATTCCACTTAACCACTCACACGTTTACATTCGCCCTCTCATCTCCCCTCCGAACTTTCTCTATAAGGTTTGCTTTAAGTTTTTTGGGTCGCTGAATCCGAATTTTTAACTTCCCCTAAAATTTCCCCCCCCCCGAACCTCCCCTTCTAATAGTTGTTTTTAACTTAAATTTCTTATTGTTTTAGGGAAAAAGCATTACGAAATTCAGAAACTAGACAAAATTTGTAACAAATAGGAAATATGACATTATGACGTAGGATGAACGGGGAGGGGGGGGGGGGCTGCCTCTGAACATGCACTGCGGCGCTACGTGCACTAAGTTATGAAGTCCAGGCAATAGGGGATTTTACCTGGAAAAATTAATACTAGTTCTGGATTTCGACTCACTTTATGTTTTTTAGGTCGCTGAATCCGAATTTGTAAATTACCATCAAAATTTTACCCGGCAACCCCCCCAAAAATTGATTTTTTAAAAAAAATTTGGTTTTTGAGAAAAGCGCGCGGGGAATGTTCCGAGGCAGCCCCCTCTCTCCCCGTTTATCCTACGTCATAATGTCATGTATCCTATTTGTTGCAAATTTTTTCTAGTTTCTGAATTTCGTAATGCTTTTCCCCTAAAACAATAAGAAATTTAAGTTAATAACAACTATTGTGGGGGTTTTCGGGGGAGGGAGGAAATTTTGAGGGTAAGTTAAAAATTCGGATTCAGCGACCCAAAAAACTTAAAGTAAACCTTATAAGGAAAGTTCGGAAGGAAGATGGGAGCGCGAATGTAAACGTGTGAGTGGTTAAGTGGAATTGCGCAACTTAGTCCACGCAGCACCATGCGCACGCTCCGAGGCAGATCCCCCCTTCCCCTTCATCCTAAGTCATAATATCATATATCTAATTTGTTGCAAATTTTGTCTACTTTCTGAATTTTTAGATACTTTTTCCCTAAAACAATAAAACAATGGAATTTTTTAATAAAAACCTTTTTTGGGGGCCTTTTTACCAAAATTTGGGGGGGTTGCCGGGGGAAATTTTGGTGGAAAGTTACAAATTCGGATTCAGAGATCCAAAAAACATAAAGTAAGCTGATTTCCAGAACTACCATTAATTTTGCTAGGTAAAATTTCCTATTGCCTGTACTATTAACTCGAAACTGATAGGCAATACACTACCTCCTCTTTATTCATAACTCCAATATTGGGACACATTCTTTTAGTGGACAATTTTTTTATTCTATTCATTCTACTTTAAAAAAATATTCTCCGCCACACATTTATAATAGGCTATATTCGAGGGAAATCTATTAGAAAGAAACATTTGCGTAAATTGTGTTACGACTCAAGAAAATTAGTCGCCAGTCCCGCACCGTAATCAAAGGTTTATTTTGAATCGCAAATTTTCTGTTCGCTGTACCCTGTTTCTCTGAAGGAATGTGTTCACAGAGCAGTTTTGTCAGTTTCGCCTATAATTTTTATCCGAAAGTTGAAATTCATACCGGAAATTTCGAAAGAGTAATTTTTACTTTATGTGATCGCTAAATGTATCTTATTGCATAAAGCATAAAATACTATTCTTTATTTCTTATATGAATATTAAATTTCTGAATAAAAATGGAGGCCAAACTGGCAACCTTGTCACAGAATATATTATTAACCCTTTATGTACTGAATTATGAATTCATGAAAATTTTATCGTCTGAAATATTTTTCGTGAACTGTTTCAACTGCATTAGAAGAGATACATAATCATTTAATAAATTTTAGAAGGATTGAAGGATTTAGAAGGATTCATTAAATTTGAATTTATAGTGATTTTGTGCAATACTTATAACCCCACTCAAATCTTTTATTTTAAATATATTTCTTAGTATTCTGTAGAATTAGGAAATGTACAAGTATAATGTTATTACAATAGATATATATAAATATTTCGGAATTGAAAAATTCCCTCCCCCACCCTCAACGCCAAGAAAGCTGAAAAGATGCAAAGGTAAAAGAAATCATCCTTTTAAAAATATTTTTGTTTTCGGTAACCAATAGTGCTTTTGGAACAAGATAAAGTAATGTGTCTGTAACTCATTTTAAACTGTATTACTACTAATCGATATATTAAATGAATTTTATAACAAGTTCTTTTAAAGGTACTTATAAGTACCGTCAGTAGATAAATGGTTAACCCATTAACCGCCAAAACTATTACGATAGAAATATTCAAATTTCTTGTTGAAAGTAGTTTCCCACCACAAATTCAATAAGGTAAATTTCTCTTTACTAAAATAGCAAAATTCCTGCCAATAAATAAGACAGTTTTTTAAATTCTAAAATAGTGGTGCCAATGTAATTAATTCCTTGCATGAGCAATTATTTTGACTGTTGCGTGAACGCAACGTGAGCGGTTAATGGGTTAATCATGCAGTTATATACTGGCTAATTCCATGTGAACTTGTCATGTCTGTCACACAGCTGAAAATCCTTATGCTTGCTGGCTACCGTTATTTTCGAAAAGTTTGCTTTGCCTTATTCAATTGATGAGATATCTCCGATAAAATATGTCACATTTTTTCGTTCTAAAATACTGGTAGCCAAAAATTGTAGTATGTGACAGACATGACAAGTTCGCAAGGAATTAGCCTACTACGTGTGCAACCTATGTCCCGAGCAGTGTTGCCAGATGGGCTAATTATTTTTAAATCGGATTCTTGGTTGGCACCACTTTTTCGAAATGGTAAAATGTGCCTTTTTTAATGATATATTAATTAAGGCAAAAACAAAGTGAATTTTACCGTTTCAAAAAAGGGGTGCCAATCAAGAAATCTGAATTTTAAAAAAGTAGCCCAGTGGCAACACTGGTCCCGAGGTCCACCTTCCTGTCATTATTTTATAATATAATACCGTATATACTCACGTATTAGTCGAGGAATTTCTGACAATTTTCGGTAAACAAATTTGGGGGGGTCGACTTATACGCGAGTCAGTTAAAAAAGTAAAAATAAAAACTTCGAATACTAAAAAATTATGGCCTTTTTATGTGTATGAATAAAAAAATAATATATAAAATATACAAATAATAATAATTCATCATTTTTAAAAAAATTAATGATTTGTTTCTGTTTACTTACTAACTTTTCGCATTAGAAAGTGAAATCTTTGGTTTGTTTTTGTAAAAAGATTTTTTGATTGAAGTAAAAAGTTAGGGGGTCGACTTATACGCGAGTTCTTGATTTTTTCCAAAATTTGCATCCGAAAGTTTGGGGGTCGACTTATACGCGAGTATATGTACTTTCTCTTATCAGGGATGAGATTTCCGACTTTTTTCATACCAGTATAAATATTAGAGAAAATGTTGTTCTGTTAAATCGCAAAAATGTTCCGATTAAATAAAATAACATTTTCTTTAAATCATACTGGTATGCAAAAAGTCGGAAATCTCATCTCAGTCTTATTTAACGACAGAAAGTTTTGCATTTAAATAAAGCGAAAATTACCTGTAGTAAATCGTAGTTGGTGGCGAATAATTTTCAGGGAAAACGCATGGGCAGCCATTTTATATTCTGTGATCATAATTGAAGGATTAAATAATAAAAAATAGAAATATACAGGGTGTCCTGTCCATAGAAGAATGTCCATCTTATAATTTTTAATAATATCAACTGTAAGCGTTGTAAAGTTTTGGTTCAAGGTTACAAAATAAAGATAAACTCAAACATGCACGAAATCCTGCGTGGGTGCTGCTTTGTTATTTACTCTATTTCAGTATTACATACGCAAAATGGCGAATCCTGGGTATAAAGCATTATTGTTGGGTTGAATATTCAAAAGCGTATACTACTGGCTTACGCCATGCGATATTTTTCATTTGGGGCTTTTTAAAATATCTCGTCTACGTTCCGCCGCTACCTAAGGATTTGCCAGAGATAGGACACAGAATGTAGAGAAGCTATAGCTTCCCTTACTCCGGACTTGTTAAGCCCTTGAGAAGCAAGCAATTACGTTTCTCTAATGTTGAATTTACACCGTAAATTTCCAAAAATTTTATTTCTAAATAACGAAAAGTGATTTCCACCAAAGTTATAAAAGTAAAATTTAATTACAATTTTCTGATGTAAATCTGAATTAAAATGAGGTGGGATACAATATATCCCACCACCCCTCAAGGGGTTAACCGAAGTGTGGGAAGAATTGGAGTTTAGGTTGGATGTGTACCGTATTACTTATGGTGCACACATTGAACATTTGTATAAAAAACTAGGTTAGTTTACCTTCAATTTGATGTAGGATCTTTTGGAAATAATCTAAATGAAGCTGTTATAATATACCATTGTAACTAGTACATTATTTTATGAATACCCTGTATTTAACATTTTTTTTTTATGTTTCATTTTTATTGATTTATTTATTATATAAAATTTTAGAAAAAATACGCGATACAAAAATCAATAACGGTTAACTCAATAGAGCAAATTCTGATATAAGTATTCGAGTACACAATGAAACATAGAGCGCAGTAAGAAAGAAAATGATGAAAATAGTCCTAAAAGTTCTCATGATGAACTTCCTGTTGCTTATTCATGTTAGATTTTATTCTCCATACTCAAGCACGATTCTTTTATTTTATTTCCTTCCTTTTCCGTTTTGTGACTGACAGTTTCATTAGTTATGTAGCTCATTTTTTTTTCTCTAAGCTTTAAACAAGTTATTGACCAATGACGAGTGTAATCGTCAAAAACTTGCGTTTTTTAATACTAAATATCTAGTAATATTTTTAAGTAAAAGTTGATTTTTTAGTAGAGGAGTGTCTTTAATAAATCAAAAGTTACTGCTGTAAAATTCTGACAGATAATTTAAATAAGGAAGTGTTAAATTAGCAAACTTTCCGGTACGGAGTGTGATAGCTATTTTTCATATAAATTTTTGTTCGTTAGGATTTGCAGGTTAGGTATCAGAGTGTGCATGGTCCATACATTGGAGTTCCACTATTTCCGAATGGTAATTTTTGCTGTTTTTAAATATAGAGTTTCTCAAATTTTTTCTGCGATTAAATAAGGCAAAAATTACTATTTCAAAATAGCGGTAAACAAATGTCAGATTTGTTTAAAACCTGCATACATCGAAAAATATGGGTTTGTACACCCATGGGTTTTTATTTTTTTGACCCTACTTTTTATTTTTTTATTTTTTACTGTATGCGATAATAATAATTTCTGATTCAAGATCATTCATAATAATACTGCGATTCATTTTTATGGAGGTCTTAAAACAAATTTTCATTAAATTTATAATTAGACGTATCCTTGTTTGACTAGATGAAAACCGGAAGCTTTGAAGTCATGCTCCTAAGAAGGACAGTATTCTGAACACATGAAGCAAATTTAAACTTCCACCAGTAAAAAAGAACAGTAATTTTAGCCTTATTTATTCGCAATAAATTAAGGCAAAATTACTTTTTTTAACGGGAGGATTTACACTTGTGGCGCATATTCAGAGTATGGCCCTGATTGTAAACCATAGATTTCTGAATAAAGAGGCATCGGCATACCTTTTAAAAGGTAAAGCTTTAAAAAAGGGTGTCAAAGTGTGGCCCACCATATAACACTAAAATTTTATTGTTATTGTCTTATCTAATAACGAAATCTCTGCGATTCAAACAGTTGACTATTTCTTTAAAAAACAGTGTTATCCGGCGGGCCACAGTTTGAAACCCCTGCATTAAATGTAATAGATTCCGCTGACACAAACAGTCATCAGTAAATTTGATTAGAAAATTATTGCTCATATAAACGCCCTGTTAATGCAAAATTAACAATTTAGTGCGCAGCTTTGCATATATGCAAGCAACAGTATTTTGAATTTAATAGATTTTTTATCCGTATATGCCTACTTCACACGAGAAAATTAAAATAGCAATATTTGCTTTAAATAATAACAGACTTTCCCTATTTAAATAAAGCGAAATTAACCCGTTAACCTACGATTTACGTCTAACAGCTCCACGGTTTGGCAAATCCATAGTTACCACTAAAATTTAATAGAGATTTTCGCCTTGTTTAATCATGGAATTTCGACGATTAAATTAAACTATATTTATTGTGAAATTTTAGTGGTAGGAAGAATTTACATTTGGCTCGATCATCGAACGCGGGCTATGCCCGTCATTGTAGGTTAAGGGGTTAACCATTGAAACTTTCTGGTGTAAAGTCAGATTTTCTGGACTATGTAATTTCTAGAACGTACTCTATCATGGGAATGCAAGTGTTAAAGGTTAAGCTTTATAAAATAAATAATTATATAAAATAAGGTATTTGAAGACATACTTGTCAAAATATTTACTAATTTGCAATATTTTAGCGTAAAACAGCCACACGACAGTAGTTTTTACTTATATTGAAGATGTGCAACAGAAGAAAATATTGACATATTATATGAAAAATCTATCTCTGATTTTTTTCATTATTTTTCCTGTGTAATAAATCTTTCAGAGAATCATATAATTTTTTTTTAAACAAAATAAAAAATCGCGCATTTAAGGGTTAAAGCAAAAATATCTATTCGTTTTTACTGCCGGAATTTTACCTTCGTGGTAGTAGCAGGTTGCCAGATGGGCTACTTTTTTTAAATTCAGATTTCTTGATCGGCACCTCATTTTTAAATTTTTAAATTTGTAAAATTCTCCTTCCTTTCGCCTTAATTAATAACTCATTAAATAAGGCCATTTTTACTATTTCATAAAACTGGTGCTAGTCAAAAAATCTGAATTTTAAAAAAGTAGCCCACTGGCAACACTGGGTAGTAAAGCCTGATTACCTCGGATAAAAACTTCCGCCAGTAAATTTATATAGAAATTTTTTCCGTAGTTAAAGACCATATTGATATAAAATTTTAGTCATAAATAGTGGCAGAAATATATTTTCATTTTTACTGGTGTAAGTTTACTTTTGCGGTAGTCAGGTCCTGCGTTTCCGCCATGTTGTGACGACCGGTGAAACAAACTGACAGTTTTACCAGTCAAACTTACACCAGTAAAAACAAATAGAAGTTTTTACGATATTTGTGAGAAAATATTTCTATGAATAAGACACTTTAGAAAGACAACATTTTATTTTTAATATTACTGGTGGGAAGTTTGTTCTGGCGGTATTCAGAAACTGTAGATTTGATTTTAAAAAAAAAGTAGCCGCCATTTTGTGACAACCTCTTCTGTGAGTTCACTCGCAACTGATTGACAATACGCTATACAGGGTGCAAAGGAAAGTCCCTTTAACCTGAAAATATTTGCGAACGCTGAAAGATACATCTATGTAAGTGAGGTTGCGGGATAGTAAAGCGACTAGGCCCGATTTAATGCAAATGATAGCAGCGCCCCCTAGTGGCGAAATGTTGAAGATAGCCATTGCAAATCGAAAACGAAAAGAGATATAACACATTTTCCAGTTAGAATGTTTTAGAGCATCAATTAATCAGTACAAAACGACATTTGGTTTAGATGGATAAGATAAATCTTCTCCTATATACTCAAAAATGTCCGAAATTGATGCACTCCATTTTGTGTAAACGTTTGAATGGAATGGCCAGAAGTATGATGAAATACCCACAATTAATAGAATAAATACGTAGTTATCTCAATACATTTTGATAACATCACACACAAGAAAAAAGACAAACTATCTCACAGTGATAAAAAGTTAAAATTCAGTATGTTCGAAAAGTTCGCCATTGCTCACGATACACGTTTGTATTCGTGAGGGTGCACATTTCTCAGCATGGAACGTCTATTGCAAGCCTCTTCAACACGACGACATAGATTTAACCCTTTCAAGGGCGGTGGCTAGACGGTCTAACCACATAATTTTGATTCCGAAACGGACAAACGGCACCAAGAATATTTTAATTAAATTTTGCTTTCGTAATGAAAGTGTAAAATAGCGGGTGTTTATTTCCTAAGAAATTCTTTTGAATATTCTGGTGTCAGTCAATTATTTCATCAGTTTACACGCAGAATTCTTCTGCCCCTGAAAGAGTTAATCTAAAATTTTAAATGCATTGGAAATTAAATTTTTACAGACATTACAGCACAGTACAACGTCACAATCTGCAATTGTGTGCTGCAGCATTTCTGGAATATGAAAATGCAAAGTAGAATCGTCGCCCATTGATTTCAGACATTTTTGGGTAAACATGCGAAGTTTTTTAATACTAGTGGGAACCAAATGTCGTTTCGTATTAATTAATTGATGCTCTAAAACTTTCTAACTGGAAATTTTGCTCTATCTCTATTAGTTTTCGATTTGCAATGGCTATCTTCCAAATTTCGTCACTAGGGGCGCTGATTTCGTTTGTATTAGGTCGGGCGTAGTCACTTTACTATACCGTTATCTCACTTGCATAACTGTAGCTCTCTCCGTTTGCAAGGATTTTCAGGTTAAAGGGACTTTCCTTTGCACCCTGTATGTCTCCTCCCCTTTATTCGTAACTCCATTGTAAATTTATACAGAAATTTTATCCGTATTTAAGGACCTTATAAATGCGAAATTTCGGTCACAAATAACGGCATAAAAGGATTTTCTTTTTTTTTCTGGTGTAAGCTTACTTATGCGGTAGTCAGACCCTTCATTTCCGCCATATTGTGAAAACGGTGAAACAAACTTACTGTTTTACTAGTGAAATTGACACAATAAAAACAAATAGAAGTTTTTAACATGTTTGTGAAATATATTTCCATGAACAAGACGCTTAAATAAGGCAAAATTTTCTATTCAACATTACTGGGGGGAGTTTGCTCCGGCATTGTTCAGAAACTGTAGATCCGATTTAGAAAAAGCAGCAGCCATCCAGGGACGTAGCTACAGGGGGGGGTGTGGGGGGGGTGCGACACCCCCCCACTTCGGTAAACTCATATACATTCGGTAATTTCACTTTCGTTCAAAAACTGTATCATTTGGCTCTATTTTTTTTTTAAAGAATTTTTAAAAATACAAAACAGAAAACAATGTCAAAAAATATTTAAAATTATTAAATATTTTCTGATTAGAAACTAACCTTTCTCTTTGCATTATGTAATTTTTTTTCGCTCGGAGTCGATTGCAATTTCACTTTTTAGCTATTCCATGTATGTAAGAAGGGGAGGGAGGAGGGGGGTGTGCATGATACAGTATCCCTTAGAAGATTAAATATATCTTCTTCCTATTTTTATGCAGTATCCCTGTAGAGAATATCTTCGCGTTATTCAAGAAAGGAATCTGGAGAAAAATGCCCTGAGGGTAAATGAATACACTCCTTGACCAATGCAAATGAAATTAGAAGGCCAGACTTCTTGTTCGTTAAAATTCGTTTTGCTGGACTCTGAAAACTATGAAGGGGGGGGGGGGGGGGTATGGATATTTCGCGGTTTTTCAGGGGACAGGATGTCGCCAGATCTTTACTGTTGTATTGTCTATTTTTCAAAGCCAAAAATAACAGAAAACCGGGATTTTTTTCTTATCAAAGAAAATTAAAACGGTGTAATAAAATTACATCAGCTACTAAGGATGTACCGAACAGTGATTTTGACCGAATACCGAATATTCGGCTAGCCGAGCAGTAACTATTCGGTCGAATATTTTAAAATTTTATTAATTAAAAAAGTTTCATATTTCATGGCTTCTTCTGGAATTAAACCAAGTGAATATATTTTTTTTAATTCTAAAACAAACATTTAGCAAAAATAACTTTTCTACCGAATATTCGGCCTACAGGCGAACCGTATACCGAATATTCGGCTAGCCGAATTAACTGTTTGGCCGAATGCCGAATATTCGGCCAGCCGAGTAGTAAATATTCGGCCAAATATCAAGTACTCGGCTGGTCGAATACTTTTATATTTCAAAGATTAGAGGCATTAAAATGTTAAATTTTAAAATAATTTACATAATATTTAAAGCAGAAATTTACATATTGATAAACAAGAACTTTTCACAAGTAAATGTTATACATGAAAAAAAGCTGGTTTGGGGTATTTAAGAAGAGAATTTTAAAATTTTATTAATTAAAAAAGTTTGATATTTCATAGCTTCTTCTGATGAATTGTTATCCAAGTGAATATATATTTTTTTTAATTCTAAAACAAACAACTCAGCAAGAATAACTTTTCTACTGTCTTTGATTTAGCAAGGAAGTTTTTAAATGCATCTTACATCAGTGTTTCGAATGGGCTATTATTTTCAGAGATTGTAAACATACACATTGTTCCTAAAAAATTGTAACAAACTTTCAGCAGAGATAATGTGGTTAAGACAAAAAAATTTTGAACAAGAAACAACACCTCACTCCATTTATTCCATCAAAATTACAATACATTCAGTCAAATATTCTGGGTGTGCAACTACAAGCCGAAACTGAATTTTCATTCACAACTTTATCAGTAAATGAAGATATTTTAGCAAGATTTGTTTCATATTAATTTAGTTTGTATTAAATGTGATGATATCATTGAAAATGACTGAATTTTGGCGCAGTATAAATACTATATATTGCAATCTGAATAAAGGAATGTCTACCTCATAGTTGTTTAAATATGAAAAGTGGCAATTTCCAGCACTTCTCATTATGATATTATATTTCACAGAAATCAAAGCAAGTTTGTTAAAATTGTATTCCGCTTCAACAGTCAGGCCTGCCAATATGCTTAATAAACGGTCAAGTGCGAGTATTACTCGCGCACAGAGGGTTCCGTAGAATAAATACATTAATTTGTAATTGTATTATTAAAAAAAAAATGTTGCTAAAAGAATACTAAGACTTTTTAAAAAACTATATAACGTAGGGTTGGGTATAACTGTATATATTAGAAAAGTGTAATCGGGTATACCATGAAAGTTCAAAGAGCTTTATGGAACAATATCAATTATAGCTATTCTTATAACTCTTTTTTTTAATATTATCCTAATCTGTTTATGATGAACTATGATTCGGTACTGACAATAAAGGCAGTGCATAGTTAAACTTCATTTGGCATTTCATGAAACTAAATTCAGCGTAGTAATAACCTTTATTTCTACAGTGTATCTAAAACAAAACCTTTGTACAAATTTTAAATTGGGCATTGTGCTAAGCGCGCTTCGAATTGAGGTCTCAAAGTTGCAACGCCGCCTTGGTCAGTGCCGCGTTTTTCCAGATAGGTATTTAATTAACTTTTAAAGTCACTCGAGGCGTATTGAGAGATACAATCAATGCAAACTATCGCGAATCTCACAGTATTTATGCGATTCATTCTAATTAAATATTTCGAGGGCAATGCCCTTAAAAAACGGACACCTAATTTTAATTCCAAAACAGACAAATGGCACCAAGAATATTTAATTAAAATTTTCCTTTTATCATGTACGTGAAAATAAGCAAGTTCGCATTTTCTAATAAATTCGTTTATAAATTCTGGTGTCAGTTCATTATTTCATAAGTTTGTAAGTAGAATTACTCCGTGCCGGAAAGGATTAAGTGGTCGCAGGACTCTTAAAGCTTCAAAATTTAAGAAATTTTAATTTTTTTAGATGTTAAACTCCTATATTTTATGAATATTTTGATATAATTGTTTCCTTGAAATTCCCATTAGAACAGAAGTTTTGGCTTTTAGAATTATACCCGCTCAATAGCTGAAGCGGCGTTTCCGAAACTTTAAAGTCATTATTTTCCAAATGGCGTTTTTGGGTATAACGCGCAGGATACCTCAAAAACTTCTGAATATTTTTTCATGAAATTTTCAAAACATATATTCCATGTTATTCTGTATAAACTGAATCTAAAATTTCCTTTTTATTGTTAAAAAAATATTTTTTTAGGTGATTTTACTGTTGAAATTTTCAAAATTTTGTACAAGCATTGCATTAAAAATATAAAAATGCTTTAAATACAAATTTATTTAAGTTCAGGGAAATTATTACAATCGGAAGTATAAGTAAGCACCAAAATTTTCATTCTAATTGCAATATTTATTTTGTAATCCTGCGCGTAAACTGTTATGCCAATTTTTTGTTCGACAAATGTCTAACAGTTTCGAGCCCCCTATAAATACTAATTCTGTATCTTGCAATTTTTTAAATACATGAAACGAAAGAACATACTTATATCTTTCATTCCAATTAAAATTGTGTTTTAAAATCATATCCATTTTAAGGCATTAAATGTTGAAAATGGTCTTTTTTTTCATTTTTCCCACTTTTTAGAGTCCCGAGACCCCTTAAATTAGTATGTTTTTAACAATTTGACGTTTATTGCTTTTATACTGTTACTGGACATTACATTACACATATATATCATTAAAAGTCGTTAACTAGGCAACAGGGGTGCAGAAAATGTTTCTACTCCCAACATTTCCCCCAATCTACACGAAAATTTCCCCAAAATTTTACGGTATGTTATAGGTAAGTGCTGTATTACCGTAGGTATAAAAAATTTATTTTTCAAATATTTCTCAACTTATGCGCGTGTATATATGGCAGGGGTGATTCTGAGTGAAAAAAAATTTCCTAAAATTCACAGCAAATTTTCTGAAAGTTTACAGCAGAGTGGGGGAAATCCATTCCCAATACTATGTATTTTTCATAGATCTTTTGACGCAATTCGCGTTTTTTCGCGAACTTTTGACGAAATTTGCGGTTATTTCTCCTTCCTCTTGACGAAATTCGCAGTTGTTTTGCCATCATTTGATGAAATTCGCGGTTGTTTTGCGATCGTTTGGCAAAATTTGCGGTTCTTTCGTGATCTTTTGACGAAATTTGCAGTTTTTTGCGACCTTTTAACGAAATTTGCGATTCTTTCGTGATCTTTTGGCGAAAGTTGCGATTCTTTCGTGATCTTTTGACGAAATTTGTGGTTATTTCGCCCCTTTTGACGAAATGCGCGGTTGTTTCGCAATCTTTTGACAAAATTTGTGTTTATTTCGCGATCTTTTGAGTAAATTTACGTTCATTTTGCAATCTTATGACAAAATTTGAGGTTTTTTCGCTTTTCTTTGACGAAATAGAAGGTTATTCGCCCTGTTTCGACGAAAATCGCGGTTATTTCGCCATGTTTGGACGAAAATCGTGGTTGTTTTGCGATCTTTTGACGAAATTCGAGGTTGTTTCGTGATCTTTTGACGAAATTTGCGATTGTTTCGCGATCTTTTGGCGAAATGTGCATTTATTTTGCGATCTTTTGACAAAATTTGCGTTCATTTCACGATCTTTTGACGAAACCTGCGGTTCTTTAGCGATCTTCTGACGAAATGTGCGGTTATTTTGCGATCTTGTGACGAAATTTGCGTTTTCTCCGTAATTCTTCGCGGAAATTCGCGGTATTTTTATCTCCGTATTTTCAAATGACCGATTTTTTTTTTTTTTTTTTTTTTTTTTTTTTTTTTTTTTTTAACCGAATGTCTTAAACTTTCGAAAAATTCGGAACATAATCACCCCTGATATACGGTACATATTATTCTGAGATCGATTTTGTGAAGGTCGCCATACGGATATTTTTATTTGTACTGAAATTGTTCTATCTCAGGGAATTATGGAATTCGCTGTTAAAATCGAAATCAATTGTGTATGTTTCTAAAAAATTTCCCCAGGGGGTTAAAATTCCCCCCGATCCTAGATCGCCGCATCGGACATATTCTGCACCCCTGGGCATAGAGTACGCCGCCCTGTCCTTGTGTATGTCCAAACTGACCGTACCTTTAAGGGTTAATATCTCAGCTAATTACCGATGATTTTTTTCGAAAATCATTATCAACAATGCTTTTATTCTTCTGCAACGATAGGTATATTCAGCGATGCTCAACAATTTTTCTGAATGCCGTAAATCGAAATTTGTGTATAACAGAAAAATGCTAATTACTCAAAAACTATGTGACCTAGGGCAATCGCTATAATTTTCTGGCAAGGTTTATATTAACGTCTACTACCTCTAATTTTTTCATAATTTTAGTTTCAGTAGATTCGGAATTAGATGGGGGGGGGGGACATATTTTTCCGCTACATTTTCAACAATATATTTGAAAATATAATACCTAAAATTAAAAGGAATCTATTTTTGGGTTCAGCGTTACAAAAGCTTTCACAGGATACCCCACATGATATACAAAGAAAATATTTTTTTTTCAAGTAGCATAATTAGCCCCTCTACTTTTTTGCTAAATATATTTATGAATGTTTATTAATCTGAAAATATGTGGGCCAATGGTCTTTATTACTTCCCCGAATTTGAACTTTCCACGTTCCATAGTTTACGATTAAAATGGCTGTGACAGACAGACAGACGGATAGACACAGGAGTGATCTTATAATGGTTCCGTTTTTACTTTTTAAGTACGGAACCCTAAAAATGAGACTGAAAATGTGTCAGAAAATTTTGCGTTGTTCAGTAGGAAGCTCGAGAACCGCTTTAAAAGAAAAATAAGATAGAGAACTATAAAATATTGGAATTTTTCCTTTGTAACCTAATATAAACCGACGATATATTTTAAGATCTGGATCTGTTTTTGTCACGGGGTAGTGGAGGGTATACGGAGATATACACCGTATACGCTCTGCTTCTCAAATAAAGCATTAGCGTATACTGCATCCATGAATGTTCATGCTTTAGCGTATACCCTTTGTTTTTTACGACTGCAGCACTGGTTCTTGTCATTCAGTTCGAAAAGATATTTTTTATTTATGTTTTTGAACTTATTTTAAAATCATCAGTTGTATTGATATCTAAAGACAAGTGCATTAATCTTTCTTCTAATTGGCGTTTTGAGACATACATTTACTTTCTGCTGCAAAAACTGAAAGCAATTTTTTTCTTTGTTTTCTGAAATGAAAGGATCTCAAATTTAATTTAAGTAAATTAAAAGAAAAATCCTTTGACTTGAATCAGGCTAATTCGTGTAACAGAATCAACGCTACAGCTCACAAAAAAATGCAAGCAAATAAATTTTGCGGAAAATAAAATAATTTTCCACCCTGTCTACCCTCTCTCCCCTTCCCCTTCTCCATCGAAAAAAAATCTTTGTGTTCAACACTGTTTTTTTATAATTGCAAATTACAATAACAATATTTAATTTTTTATACTAATGCTCAATTGCTCAACATGATATTTGACTATTTCAATTCTGATAACTTTCTATGTTACAAGTTCCAGCTTAAAAATTCAACAGAAAAAATATCGTACAAATAAAGTGCAGCTTTGATTAGCCACATTTTGTGATTTTTAAAAATTATTTAAAGCTGTTCTGAAATCGTAACATGCATATTTTTTTGCACTTTCGTGAAGAAATTTTCATTTTTAAATGCACGAAATTTGCAGCTATTCTTTCTTATTCGTAAATGAATAGCGTTTCTCTTTTTTCCTATAAAGGTAACTGGTCTTTCAGAAAATGGTGCCAAAGTTGACGTCTGTAAGAGATTTTTTTTTAAACGTGACAATCGGCAAAAGATCATTATAAGGTAGCAATTGATTATAACTTAATATACATTTATCAGAAAATTTAAAAGTGCTATTTGATTTCAAAGCACTTTATGCCTCATGCCTGCTGATTACATGCTTCTGGATTTAAAAAAAAATGTCTACTTAAATGAGTCAGTAATAAATAATTTTGGCAAAACATAAATTAGGCCTGATCAGGCCGAATTAATGTTTCTGTACCGAGCCGGGACTGGTTTCATTCTTCCAAGTCTTCACAGGCCAAAATTTTCAGTCCCGGTTTTCAACCAACCCGTATGAAAATCTTTGACTCAGCGTGGCCTGGTAGCGAAATACAGTTAAATTAAAATGTAGTAATACGTGTGAAAAAGAACCTGCCTATGACGTAATCCTGTTTTAAACTTAAAAATGTGTTGATCCATGCAAAATTAATATAATAATATGTGAGAAAAGAATATATAACACATTTACACCTATTAACAAGTTGGAAATTGCTCGTCAAACGTGGCAAATGAGGTGCGTTCGTACTATAACTAGTTTTATAATTATTTTTGCTCCCCATATTGTACTGAATGCATATTTTTTTGCACTTCATAAGTGCATAGTCTGTAACATCATTAAAATGCTCTTCAATATTTTTTTTCCCATTCCCTGTAATGTAACGGAAAAATTTTGACCTTTCCTGTAATTAAACTATACTTCCGATTTTCATAAAATTTGAAATGGCTCGACAAAATTTTGCAATAATTATATATTTAAAATTTGAGACCAGTCGGAAGGCTGTAACAGCATTAAAATGCTCTTGCAATAATTTTTTCCCATTGGCTGTAATGTAAAGAAAAACTTTTGACTGTCCCTGTAATTAAACTATGCATCCGATTTTCATAAAATTCGAAATAGCTCGACAAAATTTTGCAGCAATTATATATTCGAAATTTCAGACCATTCGGTTGAGTAGTTTTTGCTCTGTTATATGCGGACGGACGGACAGACGGACTGAACGACGACTATAGGTGCTACATATTTATATAATTACGAACGCACCTAAAAAAGGAACGTGTCAATAATGCATTTTTTTAGCTCACAGGCTATCAAAGCCTGAGAGCTTATGTGCTGGCCGGTTCTGTATGTACGTATGTACGTAACGCGATAACTCTTGATAGAAATATCAGATTTGCTTCACATTTTTTTTTTCTAGGTTCCTTCTGATGAGGCGCTTCCCTGATTAGTTTTTTGGGTTCATTGGATAAGAATAAAGGGGAAAAGGAGGCTAGTCCCCCACTTAATTTAGATAAATGGGTTTTTCATGTAGAATTATTCAATTGCTCCAAATTTGGTATACCGGTTTATTATGTTAAGGAGCTGCCTTGATTAGATTCGGAGGTTCATTAGTTACATATAAAGGGAGGACCCTACCCCCCTTAATTTAGAGAAATGGGTTTTTTAGGCAAAAATATTCGATTTGCTCCAAATTTGGTATACCGGTTAATTATGTTAAGCAGCTTCCCTGATTAGATTTGGAAGTTCATTACTTATCTATAAAGGGGGGATACCCCCCCTTAATTTAGGTAAATGTGTTTTTCATGTAGAATTATTCGATTTGCTCCAAATTTGGTATACCGGTATATTATGTTAAAGAGCTGCTTTGATTAGATTTGCAGGTTCATTAGTTAAGTATAAAGAGAAGAGGAAGCTAGCCACCCCCCTCCCTTAATTTAGATAAATGGGTTTTTCATGCAGAATTATTCGATTTGCTCCAAATTTGTTATACCGGTTTATTATGCTAAGGAGCTTCCCTGATTAGATTTGGAGGCATATTAGTTAAGTATAAGGGGAGGAAAGGGGGCTAGACCGCCTACCCCCTTAATTTAGGTAGTTGGGTTTTTCCATGCAGAGTTATTCTATTTGCTCAAATTTCGTATACCGGTTTATTATATAAAGGAGCTGCCTTAATTAGATTTGGAGGTTTATTGGTTAAGTATAAAGGGGAACAGGGGATAGTCCCCCCCCCCTTAATTTAGATAAATGGGTTTTTCATGCAGAATTATTCGATTTGCTTCAAATTTGATATACCATTTTATTCCGATATGGCTTCGTTGATTTGATTTGGAGGTTCATTGGTTAAGTATAAAAGGGGGAAAGGGGTGCAATTGCCCCTCCCCTTAATTTAGATGAATGGGTTTTCATGCAGAATTATCTAATTTAGTTTTTTTTTTTTTTTTTTTTTTCTTTTCTAGGTTCATTCTGATAAGGAAGTTTTTTGATTAGATTTGAAGGTTCCTTGGTTCAGCATAAAGGGAGAAATAAGGGAACTAATACCCCCCTAAATTTAGTGAAATGGTTTTTTCATGCAGAATTATCTGATTTGCTTCAAATTTGGTATACCAGTTTATTATGTTAAGGAGCTTCCCTGATTAGATTTGGAGGTTCTTTGGTTAAGTATAAAAGGGGGAAGCACGGGCTAATCCCTTCATTTATTTTTGAGGGGCATTATTCTTTGAAATGAGAGTATAATATACAATTTGTGTGAATAGCCTGTGAGCTCAACGCCATCAGTTTAACTGGGAAATTTTCTTTTTATTTACTTTACTGTGCAATTCCGTCTTAGAAGATTTTATTGTATAGCAATTTTTAGATTTTTAATTCTCCAATACATGGAATATGGATTAACAAAATTAATGATAATCAAAACATTTGCATATAACAAATAGAGATTTATTTAAAAAAAATATGAATCGCAGCCTACGGCATTTCTATAAAAGTGAAGATTACAAAAAAAGAAAAAGAAAAAAAAAAGAAAAAAAAAGAAAGAAAGAAAGAAAAAAAGCTAAGATTAAGTATTTTTGATCAGAATTCCTCGTACAGACAAATTTTTAACCAAATCGACGTAAAAATCAATGCTTTGTAAAAATTCACTCGTGCCGTCCCAGGCTTGGGTCGAGATTTTCATTTTTTTCCGGGCCAGGATGGTCTCAGGCTGAACTTTTAGCTGCTATAACGCCGGGCCAGGCCAATAATTTTTTTCGACAGGTCTGGCCGAGTTCAGGCCTAATTTTTATAATGGGCCGAGTCGAATTTTTTTCTATGGGTCGGCCTGGTCCGGGCCTGAAAATTTCTACTCGTACAGACTTCTAACTTAAAATTTAAAAAGTATTGCAAATTTCAAACTTTGAGTTATAAATAAAAGAAAAAAAGAATTATTTTTTAAATATTTTCTATTGAATTTATTTTTATTGTAATAATAAATAATCAATCTAAATCTGTCTTTTTACACCTCACCCCAAATTACTGCTTTTACCTTTGCCCCCTCCCTCCTCACTAAAGTATCGAGCACGAAAAGCTTAAACCTTAAGTGATGAGGTGATTTTTTTTTTTTTAATAACGTGGTGAGGTGGTGTGTATGCAACCCCAAAATTTGATTTCTTGTCTTGTGCACTCCACAAAATGTAGCGAATTAAAATAAGAAAATCTGCTGTGAATAATACCAAAAAAAAAAAAAAAAATTCTTCATAATTGAAATTTCTCTTGGGTGGAAAAACCCTCACTTGATCAGTTAAGGGTTAAAGTCTTTAAAATTACTTTTTTCCTCTGCTTTATTCGTAATTCTGCAATACGATAAATAAATCAGCAGTTATCTACTTCACTCCCTCCATTCATAATTTCTACTGAAATTTAGATTTTTGTTAAAATTGTTTGGTCTGTTTATTTATATATTGCTGAAATAATAAATAAATGTCTAATCCCCACCCCCCCCCCCCCCCTCGCTCAAAAGAAAATAATGCGAAAAAATACAAAATACAAATAAATACAAAATGCAAATAAATACAAAATTAAAAAAAATACAAAATTTACTATGAACATTCGGTAAATTCGATCTCCACACCCCCCCAAACGAAATGCTCTAGCTACGCCACTGCAGCCATCTTGTGACAACCTCCTCAGTTACTTCACTAGCAACTGGTAAACAGCACACTATATCTCTCCTCCTCTTTATTCATAATTTCATTTGTCAAACTAGCCAATATGAAAACAGTGTTGCCAGCGGGCTACGTTTTAAAATTCAGATTTCTTGATTGGCAGCACTTTTTTCGAATACTGAAATTCTCCTTATTTAGCATATTAAGGCGATAACAAGGAGAATGCTACCATTTCAGAAAAGTGTTGCCAATCAAAAAATCTCCATTTAAAAAAGTAGCCGACTTCCAGCACTCTTTTCATATTGGATTGTTTGACATGGTACAGATATATGTCTCCTTCTCCTTATTCATTATTCGACTGTATAAACAGAGTACAGATTGCTTGTACTGATTTTTGTTACATATATAATAAAGGATAAATAAAAATTAAGAGAAAAAATTGTAATTGAAATACATAGATTAAAAGTAGTTCTAAAAACATCACTAGTTTACGAACGATCAACTTATCGTTTAGCTACTGCCATAACTAAAAAATAAATAAATACTGAAATCGTTTCAGTACAGTCAATCAGGGTAACTTTGAACCACGGGGTGTAACTTGGCACCACCTCCTATTTTTCAATATTTTTTACTCTAAAACACTAAATAAACTCCAGAACTGTGCTCTGATGGCAAGGTTCTAAACTGGGATTTCTACTCTTTATTTCAGAAAATAAATTAGCAACATTATACACAATTAAATGCATCATCTAGCTATTTTTGTGAAGTACAGTTTTCAAGGTAATTTTGAATACTGTTTTGAAGTTGTTGTAATCCAATTAAATTTTCATAGTAAGTAACAATATACTCATTTATCAGACATATTATTATCGAAATGTTGTAAATGTGTTAATATTTTGTGATTATTTATTTATTAACAGTTAATAAAATGTAAAATAAGAAGGCACTAGCTTTTTACCGCATTTTCAGGGTAACTTTGAGACGGCTCAAAGTTACAATAATGCTTATAATTTACTGATTATAGGTGCTACTGTCGAAAATTTCCCACATTTGCACGTATATTTTATGTAAATGCCGAAAGTGTGCATTAGATATGTAACATGTAAATATTTTCACAAATATGTGTAAAATACATAAAATTCATTTAGAGGCGTGATTAGGGGCGGAGCTACTCACATTTGACATTTCATACGTTCGACGTTTTTTATTCTTGTTTGAATAATACTACTTGTA
Source organism: Maratus speciosus (assembly GCA_963932465.1). Taxonomy (NCBI): domain Eukaryota; kingdom Metazoa; phylum Arthropoda; class Arachnida; order Araneae; family Salticidae; genus Maratus; species Maratus speciosus. The sequence goes on along the minus strand of OZ010796.1, from coordinate 196,398,612 downwards.
TGTATTACCATAACTATGGATATATTATTGAGTTAAAACATTGAAAATTGTTTTTCACTGCATTTTTATGTTTTATATGAACAATAAACAGGTTTTTTTTATTTCCGAATGTTCATGGTTCTCTTCTTCCACTTTTCATATGCCTGATATTTGTTGCAATATTATAAATTATACAAATCTTGTGATGTTGGGAAATATAAATTCGGAGCCTTTACATATCTGAAAACATTTTTGGGGGTTTAAAGTTGTCCTGACTACAATACTTTTTTTATAATGAATTATTTTATATAAAAATTTATCATATGGTGCAAAGTTACCCTAAATGGCTGAGTAACTTTGAACCAGGCTAAAAATCCATTTTTTATTGCTTTTATCCTTATTATTCCTTAATTTTTGATAGTCAAACAACAATTTAGGATCATTTCTTCTCTTTTATACCTCTAGTTGCGACAATATTCTTCAAATAAGAGTGTGGCATATGAAAATAGAGAAAATGCGGATCAAAGTTACCCTGATTGACTGTAATTCTAAAGAAAATTTTAAATCAATATCAACTGATTTCAACCGGATTTTTCAAATGATGATACTCAAGAGTTCGCCTATCCAGGATCGAAAGATCCCGTACTCTCCGATTTCCACTTTCGGTTTTAGTTGCAGATATCTTTTATAAAGTTGCTTTCACTTTCCAAGTCGGTTCTAAAAATGAAAGTGTCATTTTTAAAAATATCTGCAACCAAAATCAAAAAAGTAAAAAAAAAGTGCGATGTAGAGACGGATCTCGGCTATCCAATGCAAAAAAAAAAAAAAAAAAAAAAAAAAAAAAAAAAAAAAAAATTAAAAATGTTGAAATTCAATCGAGATATTAGAAAAATCCCTCCCCATAGGATTAGCATTAGCTCGTGAGTGTCTTCTTTGGAAGGTACAGGAGCCTTAAGGAAGCTTAAAGCAATCCCCCGTCTTCCCAGGGACCCAGTAAAATTCAGCCGCAACGACAGCAAGTCCCCCATTAGCAACAGGTGAAAGTGTGGGATATTAGGTGCACTCCAGTAGAAAACACCAAATTTCGAAGCCTTTAGTGAAGCTGGTTATTTAGGGAACAGTTACCCTTAAACCGGTCAGAAATGCTGGAAATATAATTCAATTTCCATACCTTTTCACAAACTAACTAATAAAGTAAATTTAGTGAAATTTTTTGGATTGTTAAGTATGGCATTACTTGTTACAGCAAACAAAACAGATTGATGAAATATATTTAAATTAAGTAGGAAAACTTAATTAAGTAACCCGCAGATTTTTTGTTTTCGCATTTACTATATATCACTTCGCGCATGTTATCTCGTGTTCATTTTAATTTATTAACTTTAAATAGATTTTAAGTTAAAGATAACACTTTGCTTAACGTAATGAACTAAAATCTTTTAATTATCTTCATTTATAAAAATTACAATTAATTACAGAAATTAAAAAAAGAAAATCTGTAAAATTTCTCGCATATTTTCTAAATTGAGAAATCATGCTCGCAGTGACATATAGTAATTACCAAAAAAAAAAAAAAAAAAAAGTAGGTTCCTTAGTTATGTTTTCCTAATTAATTTAAATATATTTCATCAATCTGTTTTATTTATTGTAATAAGTAATGCTACAATTAACAATCCAATTTTTTTTATTTAATTTGCTTTATTAGTTAGTTCGTGAAAAGTTATGGAAATTTAGTCTTTTTTTTTTTTTTTTAATTTTTATCCGTTTGAAAGGGAACTGTCCCCTTTAGCACCAACAAAATATTATGCAGTGTCTGATACTCATTTTCTTGTTTTTGATATTCAGAGATAGAGATAGTCTTTATCAAATTCAGTCAAAATGTATAATTCTACGTAAAAAATATATTATTATGTGTAAAGTTATAATGTAAAGTTTTGCTAATTAATGTGTAATTTGTTTTAACAACCATGCTAAATATAAAACATGTGTTCTTTGTACTTTATAGGTAGTGTAGCTGAAAAGGATAATTGCACATCTGAAGAATTTGAAGATTGTTTGACAATTTTAAAAGCGATTGCAGAAAAAGATGACTTAGCATTACCAGCAACACGTAAAGAACTACATTTAGTTTGCAGGTGAATTTTTATTATTGAAAGAAACATGTATTCGATTGTTTTGAATGATTCTAAAAATTCTGCATACTATAAATAAAAAACTTTAATATTTTTTACAGACGCGTTTACGTCTGTTAATATGTGAATGATTATTACGTAAATGCATACAAAACTTGCATATAGTCGTTTGCTAGATTGACGCTATATTTTGAGCAACTTATGTAATTGGCTGATTGCGAATATTACTTTTTATTCAACATATTAGTTGCTCTCAAATTGCACTCATGACTTAACCACTGAAAAATATGCGGTCAATCCTGTTCTTTAGATACCCGAAGTTGAAAGGCAATTCGTCATTTTTTAAAATTGGTTGTTGACGAATCTTCTAAATAAAAAATGTCGGGCCTATATCATCAATTTATGAGCGCGCATACAGTTGAAATCATCGCATAATTTTATCCATAATTTTTTTTATTATCAGATGTGACAGCGTCTTTCGTTTTTAGAACCTATAATTCCAAATGATACACTTATTAGTTGATTTCTATTGCATAGTTTACTAATTTGCATCATTTGGACAAGTGGAAAATTGGTCCTGATCACCATAAATTTCGTTGTTGTATCAAAATGGAAATAGTTCAAAATGCATAAAAAACTAAAAACCAGATGGAGTAAAAAAATCACAATTTCATTCAGCTCATACAAGAAAAATGCAAGGGGGCATATCTGACAGCTTTGTATATGACTTAAATTTCTTTATAGCCAAACTATTAAACTAGATACTTTTATGTTTACCCACCATTTATATATCGTAATATAGCAGCATCAGTTTTATAAATCATAATTTTTATACTTAAAAAAAATATTAATTTTCTGTTTCGACACGGGAAAATTCTCTTTTCTAGACATGAATCTTGTGTTTCTTAAAATCCATGCTGCTATATTTCGATGGATAAATATTTTGGTAATATGAAAATTCTTAAATTTTCGGCTTCAAACAATTTACTTTTAAAGCTAATTTATGTGCAAAAGTGCCAGACACGACCTCATGGAATTGGAATTTACTAACTGTCTGCACATGATTTCTAATTAGAATCTTATAAAATATTTAGTGCATGTATGCGCTTTTGATGATACAGACGAGAAAAAATGCAGCACATATATCCGCTAATGATGCAAATACGTTAATTAAATCAAAAAGAACGTTCATGTTTGGAAAATTTCTGGTTGGACAGGGAGCACACACGCAAGGTATGATATAGCAATGGAGTTATGAATAAAGAGGAGGCGACATGTAGTGTGCTGTCTACTAGTTGCGAGTGAAGTAACTGAGGAGGTTGTCACAAGATGGCGGCTGCTTTTTTAAAATAGGTTCTCCAGTTTCTGATTACCACTAGGGCGAGCATCCCACCAGTAAAATTTAATAGAAAATTTCGTCTTATTTCTACGTCTTATTGATGAAAATTTTTCTCAAAAATGTCGTAACAACTTTTGTTTGTTTTTACTGGTGTCAGTATGCTTATTAAAACTGTCAGTTTGTTTCCCTGGTTGTCACAATATGGCGGAAACGCAGTACCTAACTATTGCCAAAACAAATTCCTACCAGTAAAAATGAAAATCTGTTTGTACCATTATTTATGACTGAAATTTTGTAATATTAAGGCGCTTAAATAAGTTGAAAATTTCTATATAAATATACTGGTGGAAGTTTCCACCGGCCGTAAACAACGCCTGCGATAGCGGTTACAGTTGATGCTTCACTATTTTAAGGATATGTCAGTTCCTCTTTATTAATAGTTCCATGGATATAGCCATGGAACTATTAATAAAAAGGAACTGACATATTCTTAAAGTAGTGAAGCTTTAACTGTAACCGCTCTCGCGAGGGCTGATTACTTCCGCTCGAAGTTTCCACCAGAAAATTTATATAGAAATTTTCTCCGTATTCAAAGGCGTTATTAATGCAAAATATCAGTTATAAATAATGGCAGAAAAAGATTTTAATTTCACCCAATTTTTTAATATGACAATTAATATGACGCAGGACCTGACTACCGCAAAACTAAACTTACACCGGGTGAAATTAAAATATTTTTCTGCCATTATTTATGGCAGAAATTTTGCATTAATAACGCCTTTGAATACGGAAAAAATTTCTATATAAATTTACTGGTGGAAACTTCGACCGGAGGTAATCAGCCCTCGCGAAAGCGGTTACAGTTAAAGCTTCGTCTATTTACCTATATGGATTTCAAAATAAATATATTCATTTTTGTAAAAAGTAATGCCTTTGTCCCAGTTTTTTTTTTACATCCCCACTTAAAAGAATCTTAAGATTATCTGAAGAAATCTCCCCTTTCTCCAGAAATTCTACAGAAATCTGTAGAAATTTTGAAGATTTAGTTTTACCTTAAAAATATCTGCAGATCTGGACCAATTCCCTACAGATTTTTGGGCCAATTACCTACAGATTTTCTACAGATTTATTTTAGTGGGGATGTTATCACTACTTTAAGGATATGTCAGCTCTTTTTTATTAATAGTTCCATGATCTCAACGAATAATTCTACCCCATGATGCCAGTCGGGAAACATTTTTTTTACAAAGATTGCTTTATTGGTACGACATTTTGTTTTGAAAGAAATATATTCGCCTTCAGGGTTGCCAGTGGGGTACTTTTTTTTAATTCAGATTTCTTGAATGCCACCACTTTTTTGAAACGATAAAATTACCTTTGTTTTTGCCTTAATTAATATGTCTTTAAATAAAGCGAATTTGCCCATTTCAAAAAAGTGGTGCTAATCAAGAATCTGAATTTTAAAAAAGTAGCCCATCTGGCAACACTGTTCGCCTTACTTAAAGACAGACTAATAATGGATGGCTGGTTTCATGAGTACTTGCAGTGTAAGTCGCATGCTACGGTTTTCGTCTACCAGTATTTTAGAACAGAAAAAGTGACTTTTTTTTATCGGAGATATCTCATTAAGGGGACCAGGTTTGCTCTATCTCTGCCATGTTAAAATACACCAAATTTATGTACCTTTTTCTCAGAAATGGTGTAAGATAGAGGTCTAGATTTTTTAGAGTAGTTTGAATAACGCACTTTACGTATTTTAAAAGACCATGTTCTTTCTGAGTGAAACTGAAAATTAATTATTAATTATTTATTGAAAGACATTTTTAAATTTTTTTGGTAAGATTTTAGTGCCTAAAATAAATAATGCTGAACAAATCATTAAATCCCTGTGTTAAAGTATGCACTATAACATAATATAAGTATTTAGAAAAATCGGAGTTCTTAAGTTTAATAGATATTGAAAAACAGGAACACAAACCTGAAAAATCGAAGTTTTGAGAAAAAGTCATTTAAAGCTGTGAAGCAGTGTTGCCAGTGGACAACTTTTTTTAAATTTTGATTTATTGATTGGCACCTCTGGCACCACTTTTTTGAAATGATATAAATCGCCTTATTTAATAGCATATTAATTAAGGCGAAAATAATGGGAATTTTACCACTTCAGAAAAGTGGTGCCAATCAAGAAATCTGAATTAAAAAAAGTAGCCCACTGCTGTGAAGTGCTCTTTGAAAGAATGAAAAAATCCAACACCTTATATATATATATGTATAAACATGTGTAAAACATCGTTAAAAAGATAAAAGTTTAAACTATTTAATGATATAAAAAGTAAAAATCGATTTTTTGGTTGAATTTTGCTTATCCGGTCCGCTTAATTGAATAAGGCGAAGCAAGCTTTTCGAAAATAACGGTGGCCAACAAGCACAGCCGTTATCTGCGATGCGACTTACACTACAAAAACCAATGGAACTAACCAGATTGAATATGATGAATATGACAGCTTGAAAAATGTAGTCCAGATATGTTCTCTGTTTTTTCCAGAGAAAAAAGCTTGGGTGGGAGCACCAATGTCTTATAGGGATAGTTGCCCAATGTTTTCTATTTTGTATTATCATAAAATCCTTAATAGTATAAATCAGGGCTGTCAAACTGTAATACGCAGGATACGACTAAAATTTTATAATTAACTTTACCTTATTCAATCACGGAATCGCAGCGATTGAAGAAGTCGACTATTTCTTTAAAAAAATAGTGATATCCGGAGGCTCCCAGTTTGACACCCCTGTTATAAAATGTGAATCCACAACAATAATTCAAGTGAAAATTGGACCTGATAGGGCAGTAAGTTATTAATGATTTCATTAGAAAAAAAAAATTATTCCACTCTGCTATAAATTCTTCAGTTAAACAAATTTAGTCAAATTTATTAATTATTTAAAAATATAAGTTTATTTTCTTTATAGGAAACTACAGAAAGGTGTAGCATGTATCGAAGACCATAGCTTTCGTTGTTTTACTGCAGCACAGAAGAGGATATTTAATTCTGTTGTTTCAGATTCCAGGCATGTTATCGACGATTTGTGCGTTTCAGGACAATTACAAGACGGTAAAAATTTATCTGAATCGTTACTTTTTCATTAATAAACCGATAAACTTAATTTTATCACATTAAAATAAAACCTGCTAAAAATATGCGATATTTTTGGTGCTTATTATGTAGATGGCGGATAAAAAAAAATCCTATTAATAATAATTTTAAATTGATTTTTTTATTACCCTTGAAAAAGCTTCACTTTCACGTCACAGTATATTACTGTTGTTACATTTATGGAAAGTTGTTTTCTTGATCAATTAAAATTTGAGTTAAACTTTTTCTTCATATTCATGAAGCTTGAAGAACATAAATAAAAAGTCAAGGTAAACATAATATTTTGTACTGTAGTTTTCTAGCTCTAAGTATAATAGCATCAGTCAATATATATTTGCGTTTAATACAAGGATGAATAAAATACAAGCGAGATTTTTTTAAATATTAATTTTGAAATGTTATTTACCTGATTTATGCCAATGATGCTTGTTTATATAACGTTCTTTAACCATTTTAGGCAGTGTTGCCAGTGGGCTACTTTTTTTAAATTCAGATTTTTTGATCGGCATCACTTTTTTGAAATAGTAAAATTCGCCTTATTTAACCCTAGAACTACCGAAAATTTTACTCAAGTTTTATAAAAACATTTTACACCAGAATTTTTACTTAAAACTATTTAATTTGTTTATTTAACTTATTATTGTCTGATTTATAAATTTAGTTTGTTTTGAAGAAATTTCTGGTTTGAATAAATATTTTGAATGTACATGTCGGGTCCATTGGACCCTTCTGGTAGACAGAGGGTTAATGACACATTAATTAAGGCGAAAACAAGGGGAATTTTATTATTTCAGAAAAGTGGTGTCAATCAAGAAATCTGAGTTTTAAAAAAGTAGCCCGCTGGGAACGCTGATTTTTGGGGCAAGGTAATCTATATTCGCAAAATGCTGAAATGAGTGACTGACACCAGAATTTAGAAATAAATTTATTTCAAAATAAGCAAAATCTTTTGTTCACGTAATTAATAAACGGACATTTTTCATTCTAATATTCTGGTGCCAATGTGGCATTTAGGGATTAATGTTGGGTGGTCCAAAATTGAATCACCGCCCTTAAAGGGGTTAAAGTGTACACACTTTTCAAGAAAAAAATTGTAGTTTTTTTTATTCGATTTTCATAAAAAGTAATTACGGTATATATGAAGCAAGTAGCACAAAATTTCTTTGACATTTAAATCTGATGAAAATCTGACTACCTCTAACGCTTTTTTTAACCTTTGAAATATACATTTTACTGACTATATTGCCAGAGAACTTCATAATTCTACCACTTTTTCAAAAGTAATCTTCTTTTATGTAAGAGGTTCTGCTCTCAAAGCTGGTAGAACCCAGCTGGGTTCGAACCCAGTCACGCCCGTCGGCCTAACCGTTCGGAGTTTTCCGTGGTTTTCTTCACACCTTGTGTAACTCTGCCTAAATATGGGTTAGGTTCCATTAGAAAGACCACCACGAAGGTACGCCTTCCTCGGGCCAATACCCCTCGTTTATGTAATGGGCCGTCATAAACAACACCAACAACACCGTCTATTTAATCACAGAACCCCTGTCACTGAATATGGCGACTATCCTTTTCCGCAAAAAATGTTGTGAGTACTTTTCGCAAAAAAGTGGGTACCAGAGTACTTATGGGTAAGGTGTGTACACACCTTGGAATTTCAAAAGAGTCTGGCACCGTTATCTAATATAAAAAGTTTTCAATTTAATTTTTAACCCCCTGAGAGGCGGTGGTAATTTTAATCAACTTCGCATCAGAAAATTTTAATTAAATTTTAATTTTATAGCTTTCGTGGAAACAAAAGAAAAACTGCTTTTCCTTATTTTCAAATAAACATTTTCGAATATTCCGGTGAGAACTCAACAATACAGGAACGCAATTGCTTGCCCCTAAAAGGGTTAAATAGGAGCAATCGTAATCAAAGTATTAGGTCTACCGAAAATTTCTTTCCGATAATGGTTTTTCACGCCTATTTTATTCACGCCCACTAGAATTTTACTATTTCAAAAAAGTAGTGCCAATGAAGAAATCCGAATTTAAAAAATGTAGACGTAAAATAGCATTAACCCATTACTCGCTGGTGTTGCTTTCACGCAACGGTCATAATGGATGCACACATTTAAGTTATTTACATATGCACCACTATTTTTCAATTAAAAAATTGTTCTTACTTAAAGACATAAATATTTAAGATCATATAAAGCGAAAATTATCTTCAGAATTTGTGAGGGCAAACGGTGTTGAACTAAAAAGTTGAAAATATCAACCTTATGGTTGTGGCGGTTAATGGGTTAACGGACAGAACTTTCCGGTAGACGTAATATTTCTGCGGTTAAATAAGACGAAAATGTCTGTTAAAAATTGAAGTAAATATCGCTCACCCGCAAGATAATTGACACATCTCGACAAAAGTAAATTTCGCAGGAGAGGCAAAAAGAAATCTGCTGAATTTTACTATAAGATGAAATTGCAGCACTTAGCAGCATTCTCTGCATGCAGGAATAAAAACGTGCATAAAAGCATGAGGCCCTTAAGAATGAAGACGTAGGATATAGTTTGGAGGGTTGGATAATTTTACCTCCGCATACAATCCAACCCTCTCCTGTGGTCGCAAATAAACATATAGCGTAATAAAGGGATTCTCCATAAAACTACACTTATGAAACTGTTTGTGTAGCAAGATACACCTATGACAATCTTATTAGTGGAATAAAACTCGAAATGAATTTTTGCGAGATATGTCACTTTTCTTGCGTGTGAGAGATATGTACGAACCTTACTTATTGGCAACATATACAAAACAAAACAAAGATAATGTCTTTTCATGCGTTGAAAAATCTTATTATTTTATTTGTAATTTATTAAAACAATAACACATTTAAAAACTGTCTGAGTTTTAGAAGATTTCTCTGAAATTATAAAAAAATATTTATTGTTTCAGATTACCTTAAGTATGCTCCATGTCTTAAAAATGTTTCAACGGACGAAAGAAAATGCGGAAGCAAATATAGAAGGTTAACGCATAATCATGATATGCAGTCAAATGACGATAAAGATGTTAATGTCAATGATGGATTAAAGGTGCATTGTTGGTGAGTAAAAGTATGCAAATATCTATATCTAAATGTCTTAAAAACAGTTTCTAAGTATGCTGAAAATACCTCCTGAAACTACTCATTACATTTTTTATATGTAAAAATATTTTTTCAATATTTTCAAATATTTTTATCTTATTAAAGAGGCAAATATTAATTTAAAGAAAATTTCCCAAGTATAGTCACTCTTTATTCCAAAATAATGAGGCTGTATGGTGAGTTGACCGTTTGCTTAGATTTAAATGAGGTAAGATTTCATTCTTTATAAAAGGCAAAAAAAGGTATTATATAAAATTCAATGATAACAGGTAAGTGTGTGCATTCTTTTTCTTTTCGTTGAAATAAGACTTAATATTTAAATTATTATGTATTCTCTTCTTCATTAAAGTATAAGTAAAGTTCTCTTTCTTCACAATTTTTATCCCAAATTTACTCCTTTGCGACAGTTTTTATATTCTAGTGTACCACAATTTATGGGACAGATTTCTCATGAAAATTTTCTTATAAAAGAATATGGCGGGGATTATTTTTCAAAAAATAGTACATACAAGGCTGCCACAGGCGACTATATTTTTAATTCTGACAGGCACCACTTTCTCAAAACAGAAATCCTTAACACGCGCTTTGAAAACATTTGCAACAAAAATATACTTCAAAATTTACTTTAGAAAAATACTCATGCGAACAGAATATAAAAATAGTCGCCTGTGGCAGCCCTGCTTATACAAAATTGAAATAGTCTATTGTGACGGATACTCTACATGGCCAAAAGTGACGGGTCACTCGCGATTTTTGAAGTTTTGTTAAATATCTAGAAAAATACATGAGGAATTAACATGAGACTGCAGGTATGTAAACAGTATAGTATAGGTCCTATATTTCAGCGAAGATGTTTTTCCCGAAACCCCACAGGGGACTGTCAACAAATTGAAAAAGAAGGAATATCTTTTGGATAACCCTGTAAAAACTAATGGAGCAAAAACGTTTACACTCGAGATTATTATTAAATGGCTTATTGTAATATACTGTGTTCATTTTTATGAGGATACATGTATACTCGTAGAGAAATTAAGGTTTTTGGAAAAACAGTCCCAAATTTCGCCAAGTTTTTTGCTTATAATTTGCTGAGTTCTTAATATAAAAAATGTTCTTTTCAGAAAACATGACGAACAGCATTGTACAAAATACTCTGCAGTCTGAATTAAAAAATAATAAAAATTGGGTGAAAAATGAGCAGGTTTACTAAAAAATGTTTCACTGCGCATGCGCGAATGCAATCAAAATATAATGTACATAATTTGTTAGCTAAATGTATAGATCAACTTTTGTAAAAGTCTCAAAAACATAGTTTCAAAAGTCTGATAATAATCGTTTATAGAATAAGCTCAAAATCCTTTGTTCCCAAAATGAAGCAAAAACATGAGGGGGTGTATCCATATATCCATTGATTAGTGCCAATTTAGCATACGCAATATTGCACGTACTACTGTATTTGGATACAATCCATAGTATATAAAATAATATATAAAAAAGTCGCCTGTGTCAGCCCTGTATTTATTGTATTTTTCTTACATGTTCTAAATTCATCCTAAAAATTTGATAGTGAGTGCTTATTTTTGTTAAATACAATTATAGAAGCAAAATAGTAATAATAATAATAATAATCTAATTTTATCACGTTTACTAACATTATAACTTAATTTACTATTAATTAATTATTATACTATTATTATACAGTACATACATACACATACATATACTATTATTATACATTAATAGTACATTATTAATATACTATTATTTAATTACTATTTATAAATCAATAATTATTGATATATTCTTCATTTCAGTGCCTTTACGGAGTTAGTGGACTGTCAACATGATCACCTATTGCGTGACTGCGGGCCTCACGCCAATCAATTTTTTCAAAGTCATTTGAACCGAATGGCTGGATCGCTATTAAACGAACACTGTGTGTTGTTTACATACGGCTCTAATGCATGCACGTTTAATAGAAATTCGGGAGAGAGTTGCCTGTTGCATAATTGTTATGTGTTTACTAAAATATTATTTTCGGCAATACTTTTAGGTATATTTTTATTGATTCTGCGATGACAATAAAAATGCGTGACTTTTGTACGTTAATTCTATTATTTGATTTTAGGAAATTGTAATAAATGAGATGTTTTAGCTACAATGATTTTATGAAATTCATTAAAAATATTATGTCGGTATTACCCAAGAGCACAAGCGCGAGAAACGACACATCCAAGGATCATACTGCTTTTTATTGTCACCAATACATCCAAATGTTTATCGTCGTCTTATATAATTGCAGACAAATATTGCCATTTTAGTCCACTTTTTTTTCAGAAATTCTGAATTCATACAAGAAATTCGTAATAGCAATTTTTGTTCTATTTAATGTCAGACATTTCGCGGCATCATAAGGGAAAATCTGTATTTGAATTTTCGGTATATAAATTCATAATTTCTGAGCAAAAGTGAAGCCAAACTCACCGCCCCTTGAATACTGGGCATGAGTGCTGACACAAAAATGGCGGCTGCCGAAGCCGCATTTTTTTTTAAACATAAGTACGGTCCCTTAACTGTAGACAGCAGTATTTTATAAAAGATTTTCCCAACTTCTTTAATATTAGAAAAATAAAGGGAAAAACTTAAAAAAAAAATATTGTTACGAATATTTAAGGGATCGTACGCACACTGAAAAAATCCCGCCTTTGGCAGTCGCCATTTTTGTGTCTGCGCTCAGACCTAGCATTCAGGGGGCGGTGGCCAAACTAGTCAAACACGTCACAGACAACTGTTACACATTCTGCGATAAAATGATTGGAGAAATCTTTTTCATAAAATAGTGGTTATAAATGAAAAAGAATACGGATACAGGGCATGTCATACACAGCTCGTGTGCTCACGGGTTAGTGGGATAACGCCAGTACTGGAAAATATTTTTGAGTAGAGTTCCTTAGTCATGGATATCACTGTTTTCGAATAATAATATTCCCTTATTCATTCGAAAACTTTTGCGATTAAATAGGGCAAATATTAATATTCGGTGATTATAAAACTCTAAAATGAGCACTTCTAAGCACAATGAAAAATACATAATCCCGTAATTTTTTTTCTAAACAACAAAAAAACTTCCAGTATTTTAGTTCTGTATTATCAAGGATTTAAGAATGTCATTATTTATGAATAATACCCTTTACAGTTTTTATAATGTTTTGTCTAAATGATATTTATTTAAAAAATAAAAAGTACATTTTAATACGCTCATTAAAAGATATGTTAATATTATGAATGTATTTTTCATTTATCTCTTGTTGTGTAAATAATAATTAAAAAGTATTATTTTTATTTGAATGTGTTTTTTTCTTTCATTAAAATAAATATAAAGCCTTATTAAAATATTGCAAAACAAAATATTTACATAACTAAATACACAACATATCATGCATTTATTCATACTAGATGTTAAAAAAATTATGTATAAAAGAAAGTTCTGCTTTCTTCCATATCTTTATAACCGGATTTAAAAACACTATTTTTCTGCAGACATATGCTAAATTTTCAGTTTTTTTACTGCGTAACATCTATTCTTTATACGATATCCTTTTGAAAATTTTGTGGGAAGCAATTAATATGTGTCGTTTAGTGATTTATCGTATAGCTACAAATATTGAGCATTTCTGAAGCTAAAAAAAAACAAAAAAACAACGTATTTTGAAAAGAAAATTTATGTAATAAAATGCGCCTTGTTTATGTAATGTATTTATTTCATTTCATTTATTAAGTACATTTTCTGGTGCAAAATATGTTCATTTCTCTTGAAATAAATGATATATGCCTTATATTTTTCTTTAAATTAATAGCTTGGGATCCTGGTTTCCTATGTTAAAAATTCTTTGTCTTCTCGTGTGTTACCACTCGTTGCAGGTTCGAGTATGAGTTCAGATACAATCTATATATGTGCGCTTATTTAGTGTCTTAGTATTTTTAATATTGTAGTTAATATTGAAGGTAAACATATATGTATAAACAAAATTTTTATAAATGAATTTGTGATAACTAGCAGAAAGACAAAGAAGACGGCTACTGCTTTGCAACAAGTTGTACGACTCCAATGTTGACATTTGGACAGATTTTTTTTATTATTATTCAGATGAGATAACTTGAATGCTACACTTATTTGCAAAAATGTAACTTTCGACATTTAATGACAGATAAATAAGGCAAATATTACTAATTCAAAAAAGTGGCGCCAATCAAATAAAAAAACCCTCTCAATTGGCAACGCTGTACCACCCTACCCTATGTCATTGGTACCAGTTTCGGTGAGGTGCATTCAGCTTGCTTCATTGCTACCAAGTTTTTGAAATAGTAGTAATATTCTCGTTTTTTAATGAGAGATTAATTAGGGTGATTATAATTATTTCTTAAAACCTGTTGCAACTAAGCAATCTGGATAAAACCAAAATCCGCCAAACAAGCAACACTACTACGTATCTAACATAACGATTGACCCATTCAAGGGCGATATTAACCCTTCATTGCACGACGGGCCACATCTGGCACATACCTAAAAACACTGTAACTCTTATTATGTGCCAAGAATTTGGCCAATATGCAGCGGTGGAAAATTGGCGCAGAGGAGGAGCCTATTGACACCACTAATATTTTATAGTATTCTTCACCTTAATAAAAACCCAGAAATTCTGTCATTATATAAGCCGAAAAATACTACTCAAATTTAGTGATGTCAATAGGCTCCTCCTCTGCGCCAATTTTCCACCACTGCAATATGGTCTCTATTACTGGTCAAGAAAAGTCCAAAGAATGGAATAACACTTATTTAGTCCATGTCAGATGGCTGCATTTGACAAAAAATTAGAATTTGTTCTTCGGAAACAAAAAAAAAATTTCGATCAAGCTATTAAGGTAAAATTTACTTATATTATTTTTACTGAATACTTAAAAATATTAATATAAAAAAAGTTGCAGAGTGTTAAGCAGATAAAATTAATTAATTTAAGATCATTTAGTTGTAAAATATAGCAATACAATATTTAAAAACCATAATTGTGTACATAGGATACACACCATAAAATATGAAATTTTAGCTGAAAATTTGAAATAATATTTTTTTTTTTTTTACTATTTTTCACATTATTAGAACAATATATAGATTTCAAATAATTTTTTTCATAAAAATCGAAAAAATCGTGCAGTGAAGGGTTAACAAATGTGGCAACTTAACCCATGCCCTGCCATGATCCCCATTTGGGGATCACACGTATTTGGCAAGGAAACGCTTTTCACACCATTAAATATGAAGATAAATATATACTTTCTTTCACGAGACAAATTCCTTGATAAAATAGGATAAAAATTACTCTACCTTTAAAAGTGGTGGGGAATCCAAAATTTACATTTTAACGTACATAATAATTTGGGCGTTAATGGGTTAATTTTAATTCCAAACTGCCAACTGGTACGAAGAATATTTTAATAACATTTTGTTTTTTTAATGCACTCAAAGAAAAGCTAGTATTTATTTTATAATAAGTAGTAAAATCTGCTGTCAGTCAGTGTCTCTACATTTTTATAATGCGCTTGAAAGGAATAACCCCGTAATTGACGAAATTATAAGATAGGGGTCTTCAGCTTATTTTTCTGAAAAACGTTTGCCACCACAAATTTTGTAATTAATCTTCTTTTTATAAAATGTGAACGTTTCACATTTAAAAAAAATTTTTTTAATTCAAAAATAGTGGTAACAGGATAGTTAATTTAACCATGCTCATTTATTTTTTCCGTTGTGTCAACGCAACAGCAGTCACTGCCCCCTGAATACTCGGCCTGAGCTCTGAGACAAAAAAGGCGACTGTCGTAGGCGGATTTATTTCAGCGTTTGTATGGTCCCTTGAATTTGAATACCAATAATTTATGAAAGTTTTTTCTGCCTTACTTTTCTGAGATTAAGTAAGTCAAAGAAAACATTTAGAAATCTGGTTTTTAATTTCAGGATGAGGGGCGTATAAACAGAATAATCCGCCTACGACGTCTGCCAATTTTCCTCATCGCTCAGGGCTAGTATTCAAGGGGCGATGCAGCAGAGGGAATGGAAACAGCACCATATGTCGTATGCATTGATTCGCATTTACTTGAAGAATGGATTACCTTTTAACCCCTTCAAGGGCGGTGATTCATTTTTGGACCACCTAATTTTAATTCCTAAATTCCACATTGGCAACAGAATATTGTAATGAAAACTTTCATTTTATTAAGTACGTGAAAAAAAGCTTTCCCTTATTTTGAAATAAATATGCTTTTAAATTCTGGTGTCAGTCCCTCATTTGAGAATTTTGCGAATAGAAGTACCCCTGAAAGGGTTAATCAGCCTGCATTTTTTAATTATTTACTTTACACAGTAGGCTACAATTATTTTCTGATGAAAACGATTACTATTATTCCAGTAATTACAAAAGTTAGCTGTTACTTGATTCTGTGAAATAATGTGAATAGCGGATATACATATATATATATATATATATATATATATATATATATATATATATATAATGAAACGTAACAAACGAAGTCAAGAAATCTAAAATCTATCGGTATCAATTCTAAAGACTTTTTTAATTCTGAAATTCCGAAATAATTCCAGAAATTTCAAATAGTATTGCTTGCTTTATTTAATCACAGATATTAATTAATTAAATAAACTGAAAATATATATTCTGAATTAAAAGAATTTCACTGAAATAGCAACACTGATTTTGACATTGATTTCCTAAGCGAAAATTCTTTTTCTTCACGCATATTACCATCGCTTACACTTTTGGCCATAAGTTCAGATACATCTTGTACATGTACTCTAACATATAGACCGGGAGACGGTAACAAAGACAACTACCTCATCGAGCTAGAGGCTGAAATTCCAGAATTAGCTAAAACTCGATTCCTCTATTAAAACGCAATCGGTCAGCTAATTGTTATCATAGTGGAAAACACCTAAAAACCCGATTTTAGCGGTCGACTCGTAGGTTTACCATTGCACTTTCCTGCACCCAAAGGTCATATGGCGGACTGGGAGCAGGAAAACAGAATGGTAAACCTACGAGTCAACCGGAAAAATCGGGTTTTTAGGTGCTTTCCACCATGATATGACTTGTCAGACCGATTGCGTTTTAATATAGCAATCGAGTTTTAGCAAATTCTGGAATTTCAGCCTCCAACTCGACGAGGTGGCTGCCTCACGGTTCGTACGCCTCCTTGAATTTTGCAGACCAGAAAACTTTTAAGCACCAGTATTATCTTATAGAAAATCTCTTCTTGAAAGAAGGCGAAATTTTGCGCGTTTAACCTAGATTTCATTTTCTATAAAAAGATACTGATAGTTCTCCTGGAGAAATAACGGTATTCGTACGAACCATGTGACTGTGCTGCCGGCTCCCGGTCTATTAGTGTATCAGTATTCTGCATCATATGCTTCATCCCTTTTTCCTTAACCTATTCGGCAGTGGCTGAGAGGTTCTGCTCTCGAAGCTGGTAGACGGGAGGTGCTGGGTTCGAACCCAATCGCGCCCGTCGGCCTAATCGTTCGGAGTTTTCGTGGTTTTCTTCGAACCTTGGATTTCCAAGCGTTAATACGGGTTAGGTTCCCTTAGAAAGACCCCCACGAAGGGCACTCCCCCTTGGGCCTATATCCCTCGTGCAGATAATTGGCCGTCATAAATACAACCAACCAACCTTAACACATTCGGGACCATGGGTGCATATATGCACAATGGAGTTATGAATGAAGAGGAGGCGACATAGAGTGTACTGGCTACCAGTTGCGAATGAAGTAACTGAGGAGGTTGTCACAAGATGGCAGCTGTCTTTTTTAAAAATCGGATCAACAGTTTCAAAATACCGCCGGGGCAAACTTCCACCAGTATAATTGAATGGAAGATTTTGTTTTATTCACGCATCTTATTCATGGAAATATTTTCTCACAAATATTTTCTGGCCGTCAGTTTGACAGGTCATATTGCATCACCGGTTGTCACAATATGGCTGAAACGAAGGACCAGACTACCGCAAAAGTGAACTCTAACGAGTTAAAATAAAAATATTTTTCCGCCATTATTTATGACTGAAATTTTGCATTAATAACGTCTTTAAATACGGAGAAAATTTCTATATAAATTTACTGGTAAAGGCTTCGACCGGAGGTAATCAGCCGCTGCCATCGAAATACACAAGGCCAGAGGACACGAGTTGTGATGTCATCACTAATCGACCGATTTCTCGCTAGTGTTGGAATTCACACCGGAAAATTTTGATTAGCAATTTTCTTTTGCTTTATTTGTGGAATATCTACCATCTTATAAAGCAATAATAACTATTTAAACTTAATGGTGAGAATTCGGAATCCTTAAATAAAATTCAACCACATGCGAAATACCACAGTGTCACAGCATCTGGCTGATTTTTTATTGGGGGATTCCAAATTCTCACCAGTAAGTTTTAATAGCTATTATTGTTTTATAAGATGATAGATATCCCACAAATAAAATAAAGGAAAATTGCTATTCAAAATTTTCTGGTGTGAATTCCAACGCTAGTGAGAAGGAGGTCGATTAGTGATGACGTCACAACTTGTGCTCTTTGGCATTGAGTACTTCGATGGCAGCGAATCAGCCCTTGCGAAAGCGGTTACAATTGAAGCTTCACTATTTTAAGGATATGCCAGTTCTTTTTTATTAATAGTTCCATGATATGCACCTTTGAAACGTGCATTCAAATTTTGTTTTTGGCACCAAGAGTAAAGAAAAGTAATATTTGCCTTATTTAACTTGAGCATTTTCAAAAATATGTAATTGAAGGGGTTTTTTTAAGTGGTGCCAACCGAATAAAACTGGTGTAATTTACGCTGGTCTCGAAGGGATTAACCTTATGATTTCGAGTCAGGAATGTCCAGGGACTGAATTCCAACGGGGTAAACTTACGCAAAATAAATTTTAATAGTAATTTTTGCCTTATTTGAATGCCCTATTCATGCAGTTATTCTATTATGAATAAGGCAAACATTTCTATTCCTTTTTACTTGTGTAAGCTTGCCCAGTTGGTAGTCAGGCTCTATGAATGTCGGCTATTTTTACATTGAATTACACAGCAATTTACAAAAAATTCTTTGCGGTAAATATCTCTTTAAATATCCTAGTATAACAGTATGTCAGAGATTATTTTTCAAAACGTGTTAGGAATAGAATAAAAAATAATCGCCATGACATATACATCGTTGTCTTAAAAAAACGTTACCGATATATCAACCCCTAGCAGCCTAACCGTTCAACCAATCGAAAAGAAATTTTAGACATACTTATTTGAAAGTAATGCGTTCGAGATCGTGATGATTTAAAAGAATAGAGCTCTGGCGGTTACGGTTATAGTGAAAAAAATTGAAATTTTCGAATTGCAACACCCATTTTTTCATACGCAAATTCATCTGTGCATTGGAAAACCATAAATGGCGTTGGAATGATACACCTACGATGAAACTTGCCGGCGTAAAACGCTTGGAAAAAAGCCCATTGCGAGGAACGAAGGAGTGGCTACAAGATGCGTTTTTCAGAAGCCGATTTTTTTTTTCACTTGTGAACTGAATAATGTTGTAAGATGTGTTTCAAAATGTGTTTTTGGGTTGTGTTTGTGTACACATAGTGAAAATATAAATGTAATCATTTGTTTTAGTGCGCTGAATATTATGTTTCATAGGAAATGATTAAATTGAGTGCCACGATATTAGACCGGCAATTTTAGTCATACGTGTATCGTTTTAACGCCATTTAGGGTTTTTCAATGCACTGATGAACTTGTTAAGGAAAAAAAAAGTGTGTTACCATTCGAAGATTCCGAAATTTTCCCACTGTAACCGTAACCGTGAGAACCCTGTTGTTTTAAATCACCCCGATGTCGAGCGCATACCTTCAAATTACTAAATCTGAAATTTCCTTTCGATTGGTTGAGTAGTTAGGTCACTAGGGGTACATACATCGGCGAAGTTTTTTATGACCACCCTTTATCTCCTAAATAGGAAATTACAGTGTTAATCTCACAGGGAATCCAAATCTTGCGACATATGTTTCTAAAGAACGAGCTTCACGATGCATTCTCGGCAACTTGCAGAAATACACAAATACGGGAGAGACAAGGTTTCTTTTCAGTATATTGTACAACCTTACCTCGCATAGCATTAGTGTTACCATCTTAGACCCTTTTTTATTAAAAAATGATAAAATTTCCGTATAGTGTTTTTATTTTTTTATTTAGAAACAGAAACTTCGTACACTGTTGCCAGATTGCTACTGATTTTTAGTTCAGATTTCTTGATTGCCACCAGTTTAATAAAATAAATAAATAAAATAGTTCTTTTTTTAATTCCAGAATAAAAAAAGGTTGAAGGAAGGTGAATTATTCTTTTTAAATACGTGGTGTGAATTATCCCTTTTAAATACTTGGTGCAAATCAAGGTACCTGCGTTTTTTAAAAATGTAACCGGCTGGCAACGCCAGTTAAATAAAACAAGCCTTTCTACATAGAAATGCCGGTAGGAAAGCATCTTTATGGAATAAAAGCAAGGTTATATTGATAAACGGTATAGAAATCACTTTCAAGCAATCCAAACAAGACATATGACATGAGTGGCATTTCGATTGAAAAAATTGATGAGGTAACACAACCAGGTGTTGACACCATGGAACTATTAATAAAGAAGAACTGACATGTCTTTAAATATTGGATCATCCTAATGTTCTGCGGTTTTTTATGATAAATTTCAATAAAGACTTACGAAAATACAAGAAAATTTTATTGAATCACATAAGCACAATTTTTTCTATGACTTTCTGCCGTCGTTCTGGCAGCTGAAAATTCCCCTTTTTTAAAATTCATTAGATTAAATCATAAAGAAATGATCAATGTGCTATTTGATAGATTCCAAAGAAATGAACTCCTGGTCGTTCACAGAATTCTGAAGTGACCTGAAAAGGTAAAAATCAGGGGGTGAATGCGTTGGGTTCCACAGAACATCCCAGCCATACCTAATATGGTGTTGCCTGACATTCATCGCAATGTGGGGCCGCGCATTGCTATGTGGAAACCC
Source organism: Maratus speciosus (assembly GCA_963932465.1). Taxonomy (NCBI): domain Eukaryota; kingdom Metazoa; phylum Arthropoda; class Arachnida; order Araneae; family Salticidae; genus Maratus; species Maratus speciosus. The sequence goes on along the minus strand of OZ010796.1, from coordinate 196,377,745 downwards.
AACATATCGGCGATTGGTCAGTTTTGGTTGCTTTTTTTCGACTTTTGCTTTCAAAACTGCCATTTGGAAACAGTATTTTCCCGAATTTATTGTTTAATTTGGTGGTAACAATTCATAATAAAAAACTCCTTCGTAGTCCCATCATAAACAAAGCATTACTTTTTAGGGATACAGGACCCCTCTCGATGTTACTTGGGGAGGTTCATTTGACTTACCCCATGATCTTTTCCTTATAACATTATTGTGTAGTATCTATTTTTAATAACCAGTAATGAGATGTTTTAAAAAATGAGCCTCTTCATTTCGTTTCAGCGAAGAATCGCATGCTAAAACTCGAGCAAGCATATTCTGCAGTGTTAAAGTATGGGGTACCCACACATCATAGTGGCTTACTTACCCAAACGTCTTCAAATGATCATACACAGTACTTTTTAGAATATTTAATCTGTGTGGCAACTCATGAACTGTGTAACGTGAATTTTCAGTGACAGCTTCTTTTAAGATGTCCATCTTTACTGATGATGGTCGTCCAGAGGGAGTGTCATATTCAATGCTGAAATTTCCGCACTTAAACTTCTGAAACCACCTTCGAACTATGTCATCTGAAACAGCACTTTCTCCATATGTAGCACAAATTTTACGAGCAGTCTGACTAGCAATTTTACCTTTTTTTTAAATGAAAGAGCATAATATGGCGAAAATGAACATTTTGGTTGTCCATTCTTTGCACTGCACTGAAGCAAAAATTATGTCACATGTCAGAATTATGCAGCGGAAGCAGAAAATACTGAATATACGTCTCTGGGTCATTCAAGGTCACACCTTATCAGTAGTAGCAAAATAACTAGACGAAACCGCGCTTTGAAAACTAAACTTTGAAAAAACGCAGAACTTTCCGAATGACCCAATAGTTAAGCTCCAACTGTAACCCTGGCCAACCCTGCTTTCACAGGGGTTGATTACCGCAGGAACAAACTGTCACCAGTACACTTAATAGAAATTTTCTCCTTATTTAAGTGATTTTTAATGCAAAATCTCAGTCATAAATAAAGGAAAAAACAGATATTAATTTTTACTGGTGGAAGTTTACTTCGGCAGTAGTCAGGTCCTCCGTTTCCGCCATATTGTGACAGTCTATACAACCTCCTGTCGGTATAACTGAAAAATATAATAATACCTGGGCAAACTATCACCAGTAAAAACAAAAATAAATTTTAACATATTTGTGTGAGAATAATTTCCACAAACCTCGCGTAAATCGGAAGAAATTTTCCATTCAAATTTACTGGTAAAAGTTTTCCCCGGCCAGGATTGCCAGTTTGGTCTTTATTTGTATGCGAATTCTTCGAAGATATGCTAGAAATTTTGAAAATAAAATTGCTGCTATAAGTAGTCACGAAATGTTTGTCATTAAATAAATAAAAAGGTATTGCGTGTAAATTCTGGTATGGAAACGAATTTTTGGAATTAAAAAAAAGGCCAAACTGGCAACGCAGGCAACCGGCGGAATGGAGTTATGAATAAAGAGGAGGATATATATGTGTCTACCAGTTGCGAGTGAAGTAACTGAGGTGGTAGCCACAAGATGGCGGCTACTTTTTCTAAATCGAATCTATGGTTTCTGAATGCCACCGGGGCAAACTTCCCACCAATAAAATTGATTAGAAAATTTCGCCTTATTTAAGCGTCTTATTCATGGAAATATTTTCTCACAAATATGCTAAAAACTTCTATTTGTTTTTACTGGTGTCAGTTTGACTGGTAAAACAGTAAGTTTGTTTCACAGGTTGTCACAATATGGCGGAAACAAAGGGTCTGACTACCTTAAAAGTAATTTTACACCAGTAAAATTGGAAATATGTTTCTGCCACTATTTATGACTGAATAACAAGCCCTTTAAATACGGAAATAATGTCTATATAGATGTACTGGTGGAAGATTTCACCGAATGTAATCAGGCCTTGCGAAAGCGGTTACAGTTGAAACTTCACTTCTTTAACAATATGTCAGTTCCTCTTTATTAATAGTTCCATGCCCGGCGGTAATCAGACACTGTTGATCTGATTTTTAAAAACAGCCGCCATCTTGTGACAACCTCCTCAGTTACTTCACTTGTAACTGGTGATTACTATTATTCGAATAATTACGTAAGATAGCTGTTGCTTGCTTTCATAAAAGGATATTAATGCGTTAAAATCTAAAAAAGTAAATAAAGACATCACAAAAATCTCTTATCAATGGAAATCAATTAAAAAAAACCCACAAAAAAATTCATTTGCCCTGAGAAAAAAAGAAAGGTTGTACGCTATGGTTTTAAGTGTTTTGAAACGTAAGTTTATATTACCTGTAAAAAATTGTTTTCTCACAAATATTTAGAATTTTTCTTTGATAATCGTAAAATTCTGCCAATTTAATAATATTCTAATTTGGTCTTTCCTTTCTTTTTTGTTAATTATAAACTTTCATTGGAAATTTTTAAGCGTCGCGCCCGATCAGGGTTATCAGTTTGGCCTCCCTTTTTAATTAGAAATTTCGAGTTCATACCAGAAATAAAGCACAGTATTTAATGTTTTATTTAACGAGAGACATTTAGAGAATATTTAAAGTAAAAATGTTTCTTTCGAAATTTCCGGTATAAATTTGAAATTTTTGATTAAAACTGGAGGCCAAACTGGTAACACTGTGCCAAACAAGTGAAGGCTACTTTTTATAAATTTAGAGTGTTTGAGTGCCGCTAGTTTTTTGAAGTAGAAAAATTCACCTTATTTAATGGCAAATAAAATTATGTGAGAATAAATCCAATTACATTAATATAAAAAAAACTGGCGGAAATCAAACAATCTGAATTTTTAAAAAAGTAGTCTGGACTGCCCGTGAGAGACACGGGTGCGAGAATTGAGAGGATAAAAAAGATTTTTTCCGTGTTTATTTGATCTGATAAACGCAAAGTATATCTTGTCTTACTTTGTACAATATTGTATTATTTAATGTCCTTATTGTTGTTTCACAAACTTTGCTACTATAACATTTATTTATATCTTGCATAAATCACTCCGCCCTCTGGAGCGCGTATTGACTGGCTCAGCTTACGCTGAAATTTGTAATATATTTTTAATACCTCAATAAATGCGACCGGGAGGGACATTTATGCTCTACACACTCAATTCCTAGTCTGAGTAGTCTCTCTCGGACAGTAAAAGTAAAAGTATATCTTGAAAATTGAAATTTGATGATTGTTTTAATATGTAGGAAACTCTATTTTTAAAAAATCTATAATAAAAAAAGAACAAATCGCTCTGTGTGTGTGTGTGTGTGCCTGTTGGCGATGGTTAGCGAAATCTACCGCACGTAGAAGTCTGAAAATTCAGATGTAATTAGTCAAAGAATAGTCCTGATGCACCTGAGGCTCAGATTTTTAATTTTTTAAGGGCCGGAGCCCCTGGGCCCTTTAAGTTTATATGCACTAAATTGATAATAATATGCCACTTTTCTATCCGATCTTCTTCGTTTTGGGCTAAATTCTCCTTTCAGTTTCTACCCCATTTCTACATTTCCGTTAAGACCCTGGCACAATGTCAAGGGGCCCAGTACAGTGCCCCTTGAAGTTTTAGTGCACTAAATTGTTAATAACATACCTCTTTTCTATCCGATCTTCTTCGCATTTGGGTTGAATTCTCCTTTCAGTTTCTACCCCATTTCCACATTTCAGTTAAAAACCTGGCACCCTGTCAAGGGGCCCAGTACAGTGCCCCTTGAAGTTTTAGTGCACTAAATTGTTAATAACATACCTCTTTTCTATCCGATCTTCTTCGTATTTGGGGAGAATTCTCTTTCAGTTTCTGCCCCATTTTTACATTTCAGTTAAGACTTTGGAACCCCTGCAAGTTGCCCAGTACAGGGCCCCTTGAAGTTTTAGTGCACTAAATAGTTAATAACATGCCTCTTTTCTATCCGATCTTCTTCGTTTTTAGGGTGAATTCTCCTTTCACTTTCTGCCCATTTCTACATTTTCAATTAAGACTCTGGAATCCTGTCAAGGGGCCCTGTACAGTGTCCCTTGAAGTTTTATGCACTAAATTGTTAATAACATGCCTCTTTTCTATGCGCTTTTCTTCGTTTTTGGGGTGAATTCTATTTTCAGTTTCTACCCCATTTCTACATTTTCTGTTAAGACTCTGGAACCCTGACAAGCGGAAAAATCAGGGCCCCTTGTAGTTTTAGTGCACTAAATTGTTAATAACATGCCTCTTTTCTATGCGATCTTCTTCGTGTTAGGGGTGAATTCTCCTTTCAGTTTCTACCCCATTTCTACATTTCAGTTAAGACCCAGGAATCCTGTCAAGGGGCCCATTACAGTGCCCCTTGAAGTTTTAGTGCACTAAATTATTAATAACATGCCTCTGTTCTATCGAATCTTCTTCGTTTTCGGTGTGAATTCTCCTTTCAGTTTCTACCTCATTTCTACATTTCAGTTAAGACCCTGGCACCCTGTCAAGGGGCCCAGTACCGTGCCCTTTGAAGTTTTAGTGCACTAAATTGTTAATAACATGCCTCTTTTCTATCCGATCTTCTACGTTTTTGGGGAGAATTCTCTTTCAGTTTCTGCCCCATTTTTACATTTCAGTTAAGACTTTGGAACCCCTGCAAGTTGCCCAGTACAGGGCCCCTTGAAGTTTTAGTGCACTAAATAGTTAATAACATGCCTCTTTTCTATCCGATCTTCTTCGTTTTTAGGGTGAATTCTCCTTTCACTTTCTGCCCATTTCTACATTTTCAGTTAAGACTCTGGTATCCTGTCAAGGGGCCCTGTACAGTGTCCCTTGAAGTTTTAAGCACTAAATTGTTAATAACATGCCTCTTTTCTATGCGCTTTTCTTCGTTTTTGGGGTGAATTCTCCTTTCAGTTTCTACCCCATTTCTACATTTTTTGTTAAGACCCTGGAACCCTGACAAGCGGCCCAATCAGGGCACCTTGTAGTTTTAGTGCACTAAATTGTTAATAACATGCCTCTTTTCTATGCGATTTTCTTCGTTTTTGAGGTGAATTCTCCTTTCAGTTTCTACCCCATTTCTACATTTCAGTTAAGACCCTGGCACCCTGTCAAGGGGCCCAGTACAGTGCCCCTTGAAGTTTTAGTGCACTAAATTGTTAATGACATACCTCTTTTCTATCCGATCTTCTTCGTATTTGGGTTGAATTCTCCTTTCAGTTTCTACCCCATTTCTACATTTCAGTTAAGATCCTGGCACCCAGTCAAGGGGCCCAGTACAGTGCCCCTTGAAGTTTTAGTGCACTAAATTGTTAATAACATACCTCTTTTCTATCCGATCTTCTTCGTATTTGGGGTGAATTCTCCTTTCAGTTTCTACCTTATTTCTACATTTCAGTTAAGACCCTGGCACCCTGTCAAGGGGCCCTGTACCGTGCCCCTTGAAGTTTTAGTGCACTAAATTGTTAATAACATGCCTCTTTTCGATCCGATCTTCTTCATTTTTGGGGAGAAATCTCTTTCAGTTTCTGCCCCATTTTTAGATTTCAGTTAAGACCTTGGAACCACTGCAAGTTGCCCATTACAGGGCCCCTTGAAGTTTTAGTGCACTAAATAGTTAATAACATGCCTCTTTTCTATCCGATCTTCTTCGTTTTTAGGGTGAATTCTCCTTTCACTTTCTGCCCATTTCTACATTTTCAGTTAAGACTCTGGAATCCTGTCAAGGGCCCTGTACAGTGTCCTTTGAAGTTTTAATGCACTAAATTGTTAATAACATGCCTCTTTTATGCGCTTTTCTTCGTTTTTGGGGTGAATTCTCCTTTCAGTTTCTACCTCATTTCTACATTTTCTGTTAAGACCCTGGAACCCTGACAAGCGGCCCAATCAGGGCCCCTTGTAATTTTAGTGCACTAAATTGTTAATAACATGCCTCTTTTCTATGCGATCTTCTTCGTTTTTGGGGTGAATTCTCCTTTCAGTTTCTACCCCATTTCTGCATCTCAGATAAGGCCCTATCAAACTTGCAAGGGGCCCGGTACAGGGCCCTTGAAGTGTTAGTGCACTTTCTACATTCCAGTTAAGACCATGGGCCCGTCTAGGGTCCCGTAGGGCCCGGTCCAGGGGTCATTAAATATTTTGTGCGCCATGCGTTTTTCACACCTTTTTTTTTCTCACCTTCGCAGTGCGTAATTTTAAAGTTGAGTCTGAACTCTTCTCCTTAGAACAACAATCACATATTTTTATTGGGGTCCTAGGACCCTTTTTTAATCATTTCCCCCCAATTTTTGGCACATTTCTTTTAAATTATATTCTAATAATGATCCCTTAAAAATAGTCCGATTCACTAGCTTTTTTTTACTAACAACATCTTAGGTTCTCCAGCTATTACATGAACGACACAAAAATATTTCTGACTTCAACTACCACCAATTGTGAATATAAATCGTCTTCTTGGGGCCCTTGGTGCATCTTCTTTTAAAATGATCCTTTGAAATGATCTTTTGAAATGATTTAAAATAAATCCGAATTCCTTTACCATATTTTCTTTTCAATTTTCTTTACCATATTTCTATCGTCCTCAGATTACATTAAAAACTACTAAAAAGGTTATTTATGCCAAACTACATGCCACTTATTTCCATTCCCCTTGGGGCCCGGTACAAGGCCCCTTGAAGCTTTTGCATCATAAATTATTAATAAATTGTTCCTCTTAATCCGATCTTCATTTTTGGAACCATTTTTCCATTTCGTTTTTCTCCTGTTTCTATAGTCCAGTAAAAATCCTGAGGCACCTAAGTGTCCTGTAGGGCCCGATGCGGGGCCCCTTGAACTTTTTGTGTGCTATGCATTTTTTACACCCTCATTTTCTCACCTTCTCATTGCATAATTTTAAAATTGAGTCTTGGACTCTTCACACTAGACCCCTCATATTTTTATTGGGGCTCTAGGGCCCCCTTTTAAGCATTTACCCCATTTTTGCTCATTTCTTTAAAATATTATTCTAATGTTTATTCCATACCCTTTGATTAATTTTGACTAATTGAAGATCTAAAACCCTAACTACTAAAACATTTAAACATGTTTTCATGTTAGGGCTCTGCTCTCAACCATCAATTGGGCCGTTTTGGGTTCCCTGTAATAGCTCCCTTAAAAATGGTCCGATTCGGGAGCTTTCTTCTTCTAAGAAATTCTTAAGTTCTCCAGTTATTACATGAACGACAAAAAAGAAAAAATTTGCAGACTTACGCTACCACCAGTCTTGAATCGTCTTCTTGGGGCCTTTGTTCCAGCGTTTTGTTTGTTTTGTTGTGCAGCAGTTTTTTTTTTCTTTTCTTTTTCTTTTTTTTTGTGGAATATCTATCATCTAATAAAACAATAATAACTATTTAAACTTACTGGTAAAAATTCGGAATCCCTAAATAAAAATTCAGCCAGATGCGGAATGCCACATTGTTGGCGCACCTGGCTGAGTTTTTATTTAGGGATTCCAAATTTTCTCCTGTAAGTTTAAATAGTTATTATTGTTTTGTAAGATGACAGATATTCCACAAATAAAAGAAAATTGCTATTCAAAAATTCCCGGTGTGATTTCCAACACTAGTGAGAAGTCGGTCGATTAGTGATGACGTCACACACTTGTCCTCTGGCCTTGTGTATTCCGATGACAGTGGAACTACCCGTCGCAAATCAGACGCTGTCGGGATATCCAACAATTTATGTCACGCAATCTGATTATTTATTACAATTTATTTATGCTAATACATTTGTCATATCGTTAAATTTATAATTTTTGCTGTTAAATGTCTTCCTGCTAACTTAATTATGTTACTTTTATTAATGAAATTAATTATGCAAAAAAAATTCTTGGAAAAATAAGGAAGGGCGTTAACGGCTGTAAACGCAGGGCTGCCACGGATGACAATTTTTATATTCTATTCGCACCACTATTTTTGAAAAAATAAATTTTGTAGTTTATTTTCTTGCATGTGTTGTCAAAGTACATCTGAAAGATTTTTATTTGAGAAAGTGGTGCGAGATGAATTTAAAAATAATCCCCAAATGATAGCCTTGTATATGTATCGTTTCGTGTGATGTGTGTGTGTTTGCTGATGCTGGATATTTGTAGTGTTCTTCAGTCTAGTGTTGCCAGTGGGCTACTTTTTTAAATTCAGATTTCTTGATTGCCACCACTTTTTTGAAACGGTAATGTGTCATTAAGTAAGGCGCATTTTACCATTTCAAAAAAGTGGTGCCAATCAAGAACCTGAATTAAAAAAATAGTAGCTCATCTGGCAACACTGGTGTTCACTGATGGTTGTGGTCTTCTATGTAGAAGTGTGCAGTAGGGTGGTCCTTATATGGTCAATTTTAATTTTTTAAAATTTTCTTATGTCTTACCCTCAAAATTTGTTCCAATACAGTAAAAAACAAAAGAGAAAATTTTGAATGAAAAAGAAATATATTTAGAGGTAGCTCAAGCTTGCTGAAGTTTGGCGATTATACTAAAAAACATGATGATATCGACAAGAAGAAACTAAGCCAAAATGATAATTGTTATTATGATAGTAAATTAATTTTACTTTTGTATAACACAAAAACACCATATTAAGCATATAAAAAGTTGAAAGTATCAATAATTAGTTTAATTTAGTAAGTCCATTTTTCTGCAGTGGGGGTACGCTTTTCGGTGCTCCTCCACAACTTTCGTCAATAGCTGAAACTGAGGTTCATTTCTTGCAAGGATTCCAGTGTACTCTTTGATCAAAGCAAAACCTCTCATAGCATGATTATTTACCACTTTAATAGATTGCACAATCTCTAATGCAATCATATAATCAGAATTCATGCTCCAATGTGTTGAGTCTATTTGAAAGAATCCTTGCGGTAAATTCATTTCTTTGAACTTCAAAGTTTCTTTGGTAACAAAATCTTCAAACTTCTTTTCCTGAAAAATTTTAAGGGAAACAGTTATATTCTTATCAGGATACTTTGTACCTTTTTTATTTTGAAGGTCTTCAACCATCTTTCTTTTTGTTCAAAAAGACACGTTGCTATCAAAAAAGGACAATCCAGAAAGATCTTCTGACATATACCGCAGGTGCTTTGAAATTTCTCTGATGCAGCCTTTCCAATTTCTGCATGTATTCTTGAGTACTCTAATAAAATATTCATCAATTGAAAGTCATTATATGGTGAGGTTTCTGTTATTGAAGCAGTGATCCAAGCTTTAATACACCCTGACTATAAAAACACAAACATCACGAAGACCTCTTTCTTCCTTTTCGGTAAGCTTGAATTGGAACTTAAAGATGACTATTTTCAAGGAATATATTACCTTAGACATCCCTGTTGAGCATGATGCATTGCCCCTGGAAGCCTGAAACGAATTCCTGTGACAGGTATTCCCCCAAGGAAAAAAACAAGTTCGACAAATTCCTGGTAATCATCTCTTAGACCACATGATGATTCTTGTGTAGTGGCAAACTCCAAAATTTCATCTTTTACATCTTGTACAAGAGCTTGAATATTATCGTCTTTCATGCCTGTTTCAAATTTCTATCAATCTAGAAAACTCCAGTACTCTTGGAAACGTTTGAATAAAGGTACTTCTAGACTTGATTACGAAGTTCCCAAAGAAATATGAAATACTTTTCCAATGATAAAGTTTCGTTCAAAGCTTTTCTTCTAAAAGGACACAAGCACCTTTCTCTTTCCCAGTATTTGCTGATGTGGTGTCAAAGCTCATCCCATTCATTCAAAGCTTCATAAATTGCATGGGCTTGTACTTCGACCATTGCAGAAGGAAGTTTAACAACTGAGAAACTCCTTTTCCAGAAATTACAACTGGTAGTCTATCTATTTTCTCTTTACCGGTTAACTCTGGTAAAAGTTTTCCATCCCAATGAACAATGAGGGGGAACATTTCTTTGTAGCTGTTCTTTAATTTCTGCGATTGTTTAATTATACTAACAATTCTTTTTCTACGAATTGCACTTCTGTTCAGACTGACTTCTTTAATATCACATCCTAAACTCTTTGCTGTTTCTGCAACTATAAATACTGCTTTTCTGTCTCATAATTTTGTCCTGTCTAGAGTTGTTGCTAATTCTGGAGTTATGATAAACATATGCCCTCTCTTAGCTTTAGATTTCCCAGGATCCGATACTGCATCCTCAAGCTGTTCAATTTTGTGGCCGTGTTCTTCAGTTTCATTTCCATCTTCTACATTTGAGCTATCTGTAAAAGACTCAAGTACTTCTGTTGCCATTTCTACTGCCAAAGTTTAAAACTCACAGTAAAATAGTACAATTTAAAAATCAAAATTTCTTAAACTTATTAGCTTATAAGGCAAAAGATTTAGACTGATTAATCAAATTTAAAAAATATTCATCTATAAACAAACAAAGCACAAACCAAAACCAAAAGTAAGATGACAGCAGTTGCGGTTAAATCTAAACTAATAATATAGCTGTAACTCTAATTTAACTCAACAAAAGTTTAAAACTCACAGTAAAATAGGCCAATTTAAAATTTATTTAACACCAATTAGCTTATCTAATATGGCAAAAGAATTAGAAAATAATAAACAGATAAATAATTCTTTGTTGAATCTCTGTTGCTAGTACTGGTGAGAGACATTTCTCTTCCTCATATCAATGAAATTATCTGTAGATAATTATTTAATAATTGCATTTACAAATGTTTTTATGGATTTTATCGTATAGATAATTGTCATTTTAACACATAGATAATTTATCAATATTAGAATTAGAATTTCTTTTTCAAGTAATAGGAGAAAAAAAACAGCAAAATGACCCCGATTTATGAAACTTATACTTCTTTGAGCTACCTCTACATATTATTTTTCAGTGATTAAATTCTACAAGAATTATTTTTAGATATAATGAAACATATTTAGAGGGTAAGTGCGATAAATTTTAAAACTTCGAAAATAAGGACCACCCTAGTGTGCAGGAAGCCATTTATCAGGAAAAATTATAAATGTAACAACATGACAAATGTTACAGAATGAATACATTATGATAAATAAATAAATTGCGTGACATAAATTGTAAGATATCTCGAAAACGGCTGATTTGAGAAGTGTAGTTCGGTTGAACTTTTTATTCCCCGCGACGAGATCTTTCCGACGATACCACTCTCGTCAAAATCGGCGCGTAACACTTCTTGCTATTACCTAATCACTACTATAAAATGTCATGGAGGAGAGTGATAGATGGAGATGCAGTATGCCGTAAAAAAGGTTTGAAATATGAAACCATTTTTCGTTCAAATTTAAGCGTCCACAGTAAGTCCAAACAAAACAAGCACCTGGAAGAGGAACCGAATTCTTTGACATCACCCGTGCATTTTTTTTCTCTAAATGAAAATGATCTGCTTATTTTTAAGCGTTCTAAAACAGCATTCCATTGTATTATGAATTAAAAACTGTAGTATTAAAAATTTTCTTCCTTTTATCGTGAATGAACGTGCTTGTGTTTGGGCCTACTGTAGCGGATTTTAGGGTTATTTTTTGGGCGTCAGACCCAACTACTTTATTGCATCTCCATCTATCTGTTTTTCCATTGTAAAATGTACAAAGAATTATACAAGAGAACAGACACGGATCATTCTTGCATTTCAATAAATTATATTAACTATCGGATATTATTTAACGAACGTATAATACAATAGGAAAATTCAAAGAATCTTGTGTGCTGATTTAAAAAAAAATAATGATTTTTTAACTAACTAATTTTTCCGCGTGATACATCGAAAGGAAGAAACTAAAGTCATTATTTTATTATTACCCTATGCTGACATAGGAAATAATAAATATTCAATTCCCTTTTTAACATTCCAGCCGACGAACATACTAGTTATTATAACACGAGAAAGTTCTTCTGTTACACTGACACATTGAGATATCGGAAGTGTTAATGATTATTTATGAATGTCTTATGCAACATTATGGGGGTACAATAATTCTGAGATTCTATTAGTAAAATTTTATTACAAAAAAATGCCTAAATATTTTTAGTAATTTACAGTCTTTTTGCGTTGTTCCTGATAATAATATTTTCGGTTGCATTTGTATAAAGACTAATTCTTTGTCATAGATTTTTAGGACAAAATAACTTTCGTAATAGAGAAGATTTATTTATTTAAGAATTAAAATAAAAAAGAAATATATATATTTTTTAAAAACTGTGTTTCTATTTTTCTTTCATTTGAAAAATTATTTTAAAAGAAAAAACACATATTCATTATTAATTTGTCTAAGCAAAAATTAAATATTTAAGCATCTGGGGTTAACTTTTTCAATGCATTTTTCCTTCTTTATGTTCAACAAGTATTTAGTGTAAATATTGGTAATAATATATATTTTAAAATATGTTTTTTAAAAATATATGTAAAGAACTTATTTCTTTTCTTCAGGGCTTATATCTATATCTATTATTTTCCTTTTTTGTAATGTCAGAATCGTTCCTTGTATACCTCTTTTATTAAAGAAATATTATTTTTGGACACTTTTCTTGCAAATTTTGAAGAAACCTACCGGAGAGTTTATTTTCCTTGAATTGTTCTAAAAACATACTACGATTTTTTTTTATTAAAAACGAACCAGAGAGAACCCTGTTATGTTTATCGGAAAATGAGTTTTCTTTTAAGCACAGGCTTGAGTGAGAAAACAGGGAGTTTTTGAGACTTACTGAAAGCGAAATATTCTATTCTATAAGTATATTTAATCCTTTTAAAAGAAAGTAATTTGGTTGCTGTAATAGTGAACACACAACAGAATTTACAAACAGTTCCATTTGAAACAGCACAGACGCTGTACAGACGCTGGTTGCGATTAAGTAGTTTAAATAATATACCACCGCCCTTTAGAGGGCTAACTTCACCGCCGAATTATATATTTGCAATAAAAAGTGCACCACTTCACACTATTTTATCTTTTAACTATGGCATAGACGTAAGTGAAGTATCCTTCGAAATGTGCATTCTTCCAAATATAATATACTAGCAGGCTCGCCCGGCGTTGCCCGGGGTTTGTAAATAATAACCTTAAATAAAACTTAAGTTTATGAATTTATATCTTTGGAAATTCTTTTAAAGAACCTAATTTCGGAGGCCCCATTGACTTCCGCAGCGCGTAATGTGTTCCCATCAAATTTCTTTCCGAACGAACCTGTAATCTAGATACTCACAACCTATGGCAGCATTTACCGGAGATAATCGAAAACCAAGATGAGTGAGCCTAACCTCGTAGGAATCAAGCCCACAGAATAAAAAAAAAATTGCACTATTAATGTTAGAAAATGTTGGTAACTAAAGTCTAAGATAAAATTTCATAATACAGAAAGTAGATGAATTGTAATCTAAGTTGAAGGCAGCAAATCCCGTTGAAATTGGGCCCTTCAACCCGAGGAAATAACACGCCACCAAGAGGTGAAAGTTGCTTCATCACCTTGTAAATTTCATGAATTACTGTTAATATTAACACGATATTTAATAAACGGATGAAATCCGTTTATCTAAAGTTACCTTTAAAGTAACGCGATTTTTTAATTTACGGCTGTAATGGGTAGAAGTATGTTGATGCTGAAAAAGGAGATTAATGTTCGAAAATGGTGGTAGCTGACGTATAAAGAAAGACTGGTCCCTGGGTGCCAGGGTATTAACTGGAATGTAATTGGGTATAAGAAAAAAATTTTGAGGTTTTAAAGTAACTGGAAGAAGCTAAAACTATGTTAAAGAAAATTGCAATAGAATAGGATAGTTTTTAAAGAAGCTGCAACAAAGGCCCAATAGTTAATTAATTTTTTTCTGAGATATTCTTGATGGAAAAATTTAAACCAAATAATGGAATTCCGTTGTCCTAATTCAGGGGTCCCAGTTGGGCTGCTTCTTACATATTTTTTTGCTTAGAATATTTGCAAATCTTCCTGTTTTTTAAAGTAAATAAACATAAATTGAGTCAGAGTTGCCAATTTGGCCTTATTTTCGATCCAGAAATTTCCAATTTATACCTGAATTTTTGAAAGAATAATTTTTACTTTATGTAATTACGCAACGCTACCCATTAAATAAAGAAAAAAGTACTCCTCGGATTTTCTGTTATGATCTCGGAATTTCTTGATATTAACCCCTTGAGGGCCGGTGGGTTATCATATCCCACCTATGATTAATGATGATTTGCACAAGGATATTTTATTAAATTTTACTTTTCTAACTTTGGTGGACAAAAGTCGTAAAATTTCTTTTCCTTATTTTGCAATAAAATTTTTTGAAGATTCCGGTGAGAATTCGACATAAAGAGACACAATTACTTGACCCTGAAAGGGTTAAAAGAGGCCAAACTGGAAACCCTGCTGTGAACAAGATGTTTCAGTAAATAAATGAAATACAAATAGGTACCGCCAACAAACAAGATACATTATTAAATAATTTTATTAAACAAATCTTCTAGCCCCATAGATGTTTTTCGACTTGGAAAAAATCGGAAAATTTGTATCTGTGAACTTGCTGATCTTTGTCTTATTTAATTGCAGAATGTTCTGTGAATAAGGCGAAAATTTCTATTTGAAAAAAATAGTATTATTTGAATTCCAGGTAAAATATTTAAATTCGTTTTGCTCTTTTTTACACACACATATAGCACACAAAGTGATATTCAATATAAAGCAATAAAATGGTTACTAGTAGTGTTGCCAGGTGTCCAGAGTACATCGGGGCACCAAATACAAAGTTCAACCAGTATTTTCAAGGAATTTCCTTCACCTTATCTAATGACAGAATAATTTGCGATTAGAGATAGTGAAATAAACTGTTAGAAATTAGTGGTGTCCAGATAATTTAGAGCCCTGATTTACGCGAGACACCTGGCAACACTAGTTGCTAGTTAAATGACCCATATACAGGGTGACTCTAAATTCATGGTACAAACTTTCAGCATTGGTACAGGACACTATAACGATCATTTATTGTATACGAATGTTTGGGTACAAGTGACGTGTTGAGGTACAAACACCAAGGGGACAATTTGGAACTTTATTTATTTCAAAATTTCTCATTCACACCAGAAAATTCCTATACTATTCTTTTCTTTATTTTAGACAAACATTTCATCATTGCATAAAGAAAAATTCGTCTATGAAAATTTCCGGTATGAAATTGGAATTAAAAAACTCCATTTCTATTTATTTTCATGTATTTCCTGAGTTTGAACGATTTACCAGTTTTGCGATTTTTTTTTATTCAAAAATTTCGATTTCATACCAGAAATTTTCACAGAATAATTTTGTCGTTATGTAATCATGAAATGTCTGACTTAAATAAAGAAAATAACAGTATACGAATTTTCTCGTACGAATGAGAAATTTTGAAATTAAAAAAATGTCAAAATTGGCCCCCTGGTGTTTGTACCTCAACGCGTTACTTGCGCCCATACATTTCTATACAATAAATGATTGTTACAGCGTCCTGTATCAAACCTTAAAGTTTGTACCATGAATTTAGAATCACCCTGTAGTTCTATAAAAAAAAATTAATAGAATTTTTCGTCTTATTTAAAGCAGAAAGTTACAAAGTCTACGAATAAATAAGATGATCGCTAATTATGCTATTTAAATAATAAATAACTATTTTCTTATGTTAACTAGTGGAGCAATACTTCTAGAAATTTCAAAGGCGTTTACGCACGTTGTAGCTGAAATGTATAAATGTAGTTAATGTCATGCAATAAAAAGTGCTGCAAAATCTCTACCGAGTTTTGCGCTTTCTTGTCAACAGTTTTTTCCAATAGAACTTGTTGTCTTTTTTAACCGAAGAATTTCGTTGATTAAATAAGGCGAATATTTCTATCGAAACGGACTTCTAGCAAAATAAACTTGGTATATAACTTGGTGTCAGTTTCATAATTAATAGAAAGATAATTCCGTATTGTTATATATTCGCGACCACGTGTTACTGTCTTTTTATCAGTAATTCCCGCTCATAGGCGTTACTCTTTCTTCTTACATTACTTCACAAAATGATATTCTGCATTAAAAATTAATTTCTAAATGCGTATGTTTAATATTGATGCTGTTTCTAATCGGTAATACTGTTTCTAATTGTATATTTATTGTATAAGTGCAAATATTGTGTATATTTTTGTGGAAAATCTGTAACATGTGAAATTGAAAAAGAATGTCTGTAAGCGGGTTAGAATAATTTAAACGAAATTAATTGACGTAAGCAGTGATATTCATGCGTTGATAAATGGTCTTTCTTCTATTAAAATGGTTTTATACTCACAGAATGAAATTAACCACTAACTATTTCCATTGTTAAATCATTCAAATACATACGAAGAATATTTACGAATATTTACTACAGAAGAATATTTTCCCTGTCAAAGGTTTTTGTAATATTTCATAATGCCTAATGTTTAAGCTTGTTTATAATTTACATACGATATCATTCATCAATTAAAGAATATATAAAAGTATTTCATTTGTATACATTTAGAAAGCATATATTTGCAACGGCATCAAAGAAAAACTTGAAACAGAAAAAATAAAATAATGACCGGAAAAGGAATTTGGGATATCGTTGTTGTTTGAAGTATTGATAGGTATGTCAGTAAAGTCGTTATAATGATGGAGATCCGTTTTCCTTCTTTTACGTACTTCCGTACTACCTCTGTGTGTTTTATGCTTTATTTTTCAGTATATCTTATATATCATTACTACTTACCTCTCAGATTATATATGTATATATATAAATATATATATATATGTATATAATGTTATTACACAGAATTTCGATTTTTATTTTTTATTTCTTTTTTTTTGGGGGGGGGGGAAGTGATGAACCATTTTTTTTTTTAATTTCCCCTTACTTTTTATGTATAAACATACATAAAAAAATAAATTTAAAAATTAAGTTGAAATCCATTTACAAAAAAGTTATGGTTTAGAAAACTGCTATTTTCAAAATAAAAAATTTACAATATTTCAATATTTTCTGAACCAGTTTGCATAAAAAATATTTAAATTTACTTGCTTAAAATATTTAAAAATTACATTATATGTAACAACGTCATAAAAAACTTTTAATGACAAACCGATAAGTTTAGGACATTTCTAACGGTCACATTCTGAGTGCAAATAGTTCCGAATACCATTGAATATTTAACATGATCAGTATTGCCAGTGGGCTACATTTTTTAAATTCAGATTTCTGGATTGACACCACTTTTTTTAATTGGTAAAATTTTCCCTGTTTTCGACTAAATTAACGAGGTTTTAAACAAGGCGAATTTTACTTTTTTAAAAAAGCAGCCCACTGGCAACACTGAACATGATAAGCAGGTATCTCGAGATAGTACTGGGCACCATCTGTTCTCATTGTGCTTTAACCCTTTCAGGGGCAAGGTACTTCTATTTATAAAATGTTGAAATGATTGATTTACACCAGGATATCGAAACAAATTAGTTTGAAAATAAGGTACAAGATTTTCTTTACGTAGACCATAAAAGCAAATTTTTATTTCAGAATAAATCTGGTGTCAATGTGGTGTTTGGGACTTAAAAGTAAGTGGGCTATATTATAACCCACCGCCCTCCAAGGTGTCAAGAGTACGATAATTATGTTACTAAATCACTAGAGTTATTTAGTATGCTATATCTGTGATAGAGTTTCCATTAAATTTTTATCTTTTTAGTTATACATCACATTTTTATATTCGAAATTCCGTTAGTTAAGAAACTCTATTTTAAATCCATTATTTTATTCCCTCGTTTGTTCTAGATGCTTTTAATTCATTTCATTTCTAACATTTAGCGTGAACGCTATTCTTAAAAAAAAAAAACCGTTCTTTCCAATTTATCTGTCCACATACTTTTTGGGAAAAAAAAAAAAAAAAAAAAAAAAAAAAAAATGCCGCTTCGAATCTTTTCACACTCTTTGTGCCAGTGCTGCATAGATAAATATAATAAAACCAAAAGTAGTTTTCAGCTGTTACTCATTTTCAGTTAGCTCGCTCACACACAAAAAGAGAAAGAATTATTTTTTCTCTTTTCTGAAGAAACGCCATTGCGTCATTGTCGAAAATAACCAAAACAGCATTCGTATGCTGCGTACGTCGAACAGCGCAAGAGGTTAATACAATTTCGAGATGTCTAATATCTTGTAATTTAGCTTCTTTTCCTGTTTCTATTTGCTCGTGTATCCCTATGCTTCTCTTCGGATATGTCGCCAGTTCACAAAAGAATTGGCATGACTCATATGTCAAAATCCGCTATCTTGGAGGAAACCATAAGCCAAGATCATGGAACTATTAACCCTTTACGGCACGGGCAATTTTTGTTGAAAAATGATGAAATGACTGACTGACACCGGAATATTAAAACGACTTTTTTAGAAATTAAAAACATGCTACTTTAACTATTCATTATAAAAGCAAAATTTTACTAAAATATTCTTCGTGACGATCGTAAGTTTGGAATTAAAATTAGGTATCCTGACCTGCGCACACTGTGCGGAAAAGGGTTAACACATTGTATGCGAGACAAGTACTAGTACGTTTTTGTGGGTTGGGGACAGAAATTATTACTGGTACCGGAAATTTTGTACGGACGAAAAAAGAAGATGTAATCCAAGCATTCTTGCGTCTTGCTGGTTGTGAGCAGGCTTTAATTTACAGTGGTATTTGTGAACGTAAATTTAGTGCTCATTTTCGAAAAATTGCCCGCATTCAATTTGTTAATAAAGGAGAAATCTTTAAAATAGTGAAGCTTCAACTGTTAATTGCTTTCGTAAGGGCTGATGAATTATCTCCGGTGGAAACTTCTACCCGTAAATTTAACAAAGTAAATCAAAAGTTTCAATTCGTATATTTTTTTTTAAATTTAATAACAAAAGTGGTCACGACACTCGAAATTGTATATAAACTATATTTTTATAATAGTGGTACGAATAAAATATAAAAATAGGCGGCAGTGGCCACCCTGCCCATGACTTGGCAGAGCACAAAATTCTAGACGGCAACTCCATCTGCGAAAAACATCCTTTTTATAAATACTGGTCACCGGGGACGAAAGTTAGATACTTATGATAACGAGGGATACTAACAATCTTGGTCCAGCCGAAACATATGTCCCATTCCTCTGGATAAATCCGGCATCCACCTGAAGAAAATTTTGCTGTCGATTTGGTGGAGTTGGAAAGGTATTATCATAGCTGCCAACTTTTACACTTTTTTGCTACCATTAAAGTTAACAGAGATTTTCGCCTTGTTTAATCATGAGATTTCGAGATTAAATAAGACAATATTTACCATAAACTTTTAGTGGTAAGTAGAATGTGTAAACTTTAGCAGCTATGGTATTACGTACTACCAGCTACTTCCGCCAAACCAGAACATCAACTCGGAAAAATACTGCTCGCAACTCGACGAACTGAAAGCAGCAATAGACAGGAAAAGTCCCGAGTTAACAAACAGATAAGGTATTTTCTTCCACCACGAGAATGCTAGGCCATACTTATCTTGGGTTGCAAAAGAAAAACAAATACTCTTTGAATTGCATAAATAATCACCTCGGTAAGTATTTTGATAACAAATCACAAATGTTTTTCAAAGACTGCCTTATGAGACTTCCGAAGAGATGGAATAAGGCTGTTGAATAAAATAGCAAATTATACTTTTAAAAAATCTCACAGTTTTCGAAATTGTGCTTCGTTACATTTTTGAAAAAATGAAAGACCTTTTGGGAAAAGTTTATATTATACACCACCGCCCTTAAAGGGGTTAATATTTCTTCAAGTACTGCAAGAAAATTTCAGCTTTAGCAAGACATAACAAATTAGAAAATTTGCAGATTAATTTTAAAGAACGTTAAATAATTAAGCCATAAAAATGTATTTCCAATCCGTTATCCGCGAAAGAATAGAAATCTATATACGCATAGGTACCAACGTTTGCATTTTTTAAGCACTTTGTAGCAAAAATATATAAATTAATGTCATGCAATAAAAATTGCAATAGCACCTCTGTCAATTTTTAACTCTTTCTTTTTATTATTTTTTCCAAAAGAAAGTTTCATTTAATTTAATCGCCGATACTCGGCGATTAAATAAGGCAAAGATTTCTATTTTAACACTAGAACGCCCGGACGGAGTCGATCCGACCTAATCTATTCGACTCCGAACAGATGATTAAATGTCAACTGGGACCAGAAATCCTTTCATAAAATAAGTTAAATATAAACAAGGCAGAGTTACGTTAATAAATCAGTCAAATAATTTTAAATAACAATTCTCGTGTGAAATATTTTTATGAAACTTGAGTAAAATTTCCGGGCGTTCTAGCGTTAAAAAATTGGTAGCAAAGGTAGTTGGTAGCTAATCATCAAATACCAGTACTTAATTATCTATATATATATATATTTCTCTTACGTAGCGCTAAAAAAAGGCTGTATTTGTAGCTTGCTATGTGGCAACAGCCAAAGCGACGTTTCTCAGTGGTAGTTACGGTCACATGTCCCAACCCACTCAGCAAATCAAAATCCAGACAGGATCTCTCTTTTAACGCAAACCGTTTGAGCAATACGTGAATGACAATTGCTATTGGTCCGTTTTACGGTGACGTAGCTTTTTGATCCAAGGTTGTATTTAGACACAGGCGAAAACGTTTTGTTTACATTTCAATAGCGTGATACGTAGCATGTTTAAATTATAGTTTTAAATTAATTTAAGCCGAGATTTTCAATACTATAGGCAAAATGAAATGAGAAGGATCCCATCTGACACTAACAAGCCATTTAAAATTAACGGCGTCAATTTCCTGTTCGTTTAGCTTTCTCAATGATGATCAACAAATCACAGCGCCAAACTTTTGATAAATGCATTTTTATTTATATTTTCAACAAAATTTTCAATTACTTTTTTATGAATTAAAATATTTGTAAATTTCATGTGTTGCTTGCTCGGATCTCATAGCGGCCCAACTAAAAATATTTTTTATTGTGTTTTCACTAAGGTTTTCAATTAATTCTGTTTCCAAGGTACGTTTTTATTTACATTTTCAACAGTTTTCCATTACTTTTTTATACATTAAAAATATTTGTAAATTTAATACGTTGTAATGATTTATGATAGCACTCATTCTGTCTAGAGTTGATATAAATAGTGGCGAGCCAGTGAAACGGGCTGGGATCGCGTAGCGATCCCAATATGAATTGCGTAGCAATTCGTGAGGGTTGGCGAGCGTCAGCGAGCAGGGGGCTGAGCCCCCTAGTTCAAAATATTTAACCGAAAATGAAATTCCAGAAAGGTAGTTTAAGATTACCAAAATTATGTATTAATTAAACTATTATCTTACTATTAAACTTATTATTATACTATTAAACATAAAAAAATATATAATTCTGTTTAAAATGAATCAGAATTATATATATATATATATATATATATTTTTTTTTTTTTTTTTTTTTTTTTTTTAACATAACCTCGACCGCATGTTTTTGTCTTTTTATCAATAAATACCGCACGTGGGCGTTATATTATGTAACAAAAAATGATTTTCCCTATTAAAAATTATCTTCCAACTTGAACTGTATAAGAACGATTACGCATATTATATAGAATGTATTGTTTATATACTTACAAAAATGCATACAAATGATATACTGGGATTATAAAAGGATTTATTATAGTTTCATGTAATTTTGCTCAGGGGTGTCAAACTGAGGCCCGCCGTATACCACTAAAAGTTTTTAGAAATCACCGCCTTATCTCTTTATCGGATCTCTGCGATTGAGCATGTCGACTATTTCTTTAAAAAGTTATTGGTATTCAACGGACTACAATTTGACATTCCTGATTTTTAGTTTATTATATTACAGGGACAACGCAATTTGTTTTAAATTAAAGTCATGATTCCGCAATTAGGTTAACTCTAGAATAGATGATGGCCATAGAGGAGAAATAGCCAGCCTAAATATTTCCGAATTGTGATCATAGATTGCACCATAAATTTTGTTCATGAGAAATAGTTGGACGAGTTCATTCATTGCGACGTGCAGCTGTGTTTTTCGATTATAAAAACTAAGTGTAATTTAAATGTTTATTTAATTTAATGGTTCAATTTTTTTGTTGAGTTGGGTAGCTGAATGTTTTTCAGTACGTATGTTGCATTTCTTTACTATACGGACAATTAAGGCGCGTACATAATCCAATCTTTGCTTTTAACCCTAAAATAAAGACGTACAATGGCGGAGTGACGGTTTAACCCTCTGTCTACCAGAAGGGTCCAATGGACCCGACATGTACATTCAAAATATTTATTCAAACCAGAAATTTCTTCAAAACAAACTAAATGTATAAATCAGACAATAATAAGTTAAATAAACAAATTAAATAGTTTTAAGTAAAAATTCTGGTGTAGAATGTTTTTATAAAACTTGAGTAAAATTTCCGGTAGTTCTAGGGTTAATTTGGGTGGCAATCTGTCCTTCAATTTGGGGGTAGATGGCAAAATCAAATCAAGCAGAGATGACCCCCTTTAATCAATATTTCACAATTATATGGAGTGATGATTTTAACTAAATATAATGATGTTTAAATTAATTTTTATTTTTCGAATTATATTAATTAATATAATTTTTTAATTAAAAAAAATATAAATATTTCAATAATAATAATATAATATAATAATAACGATGTATTTTGTTTTTCAGAAAATAATGAAAAATGTCAGAAACTTTCATCCCAGAAACATATAAAGTTGATAAAGAAACTTAAAACCGTAAAAAATACTGAAATAAACGCGAGAAAAAAAGACAAAAAGACGACACTTCCAGCAGAAAAGAAGATAAAATACATTTGAAATTATCAGATTTGCAGATTCCGAGGGAATAGAATTGGATGAGGATCACTGTGTTGATTGTGGAGAATAACATAATACCACGTGAATATGCATAAAAATGTGGTACAATTTTACGAGTGGTGAAGGATTGAAATTATTATTCAAAATTTTTTTATTCGAAATTTATTCACTCATTTTACATGATATAATTGAAGCTTTACGAATTGCTATGTGTTTTTCGTGATTAACTATATGAAATGTGTTAGTTTTTGCCTACTTTAAATTATTTTTATCTTTCTTGTATTGGATGGCCATCTCTCCTCGGCTTGAAGGAGATTTGGCCATTTGCCATTTTTAGGTGCGTTCGTAATTATATAAATACGTAGCACCTATAGTCGTCGTTCAGTCCGTCTGTCTGTCCGTCTGTCCGTCCGTCCGCATATAATAGAGCAAAAACTACCCAACCGAATGATCTGAAATTTTAAATGTATGATTGTTGTAAAATTTTGTAGAGCCATTTCAAATTTTATGAAAATCGGATGTATAGTTAAATTACAGCGACAGTCAAAAGTTTTTCTTTACATTACGGCCAATGGGAAAAATTATTGCACGTGCATTTTAATGATGTTAAAGCTTTCCGAATGGTCTCAAATTTTAAACATATACTTATTGCGACATTTTGTCGAGCCATTTCAAATTTTATGAAAATCGGATGTATAGTTTAATTGCAGGGACAGTCAAAAGTTTTTTTTTTTTTTTTTACATTAAAGCCAATGGGAAAAATTATTGCAAGTGCATTTTAATGATGTTACAGCTTTCCGAATGGGCTGAAATTTTAAATATATAATTGCTGCAAAATTTTGTCGAGCCATTTCAAATTTCATGAAAATTGGATGTATAGCTTAATTACAGGGACAGTCAAAAGTTTTCCGTTACATTAAGGGGAATGGGAAAAAATTATTGCAAGTGCATTTTAATGATGTTACAGACTATGCACTTATGAATTGCAAATAAATACACATTTAGTACAATATGGGGTGCAAAAAATAATTATAAAACTCGTTATAGTACGAACGCACCTCATTTGCCACGTTTGACAAGCAATTTCCAACTTGTTATTTCAATTTTCTTTCCCAATTTTTCTTTTCAGTATTAAATTATTTTTTGCCCAAAATATGTTGCGTATATGTATAAGAATTTTAAATATGAATAATATTTCGTGTATTTGCATCCTAAAAATTTTTATATCAATTATTAAAAACTAGCAAACCCCGCGGCTTTGCTCGCGTAATATTTGAAATATGCCAAGTGATATTTATATGTCTAATTTTTATTAAAAGGTACTAACTAAATTTTTATTTTATTAAAAGGTAATATTTTATTTTATTAAAATGTACTTATTACTTTTAGGAATAATTCAAAAATTACTATTTAAAAGACAGTTTGATTAAACATCCTTATTACACCAAGGGCGGATCTGGAGAGTCCTCAAGGGGGGGGGGGCGATTTTAGAAATTTGGAGACTCCAATCTGTTGCGCGGGTCGGGACTAATTTTTTTCACTGCGAGTCGTGTTACTTCTACTTTTTGTTGTTGGTCGGGTTTGGGTCCGGTTGACTATACTTTTTTGCTGTGGGTGGCGTTTGAGTCCGGTTAGAGGTCAGCACGGGCCGGAATTTCCGGGCCTGGCCCGAACAAAAGCTATCTTGGCCCGGCCCGGTGTAAAAATTGAAAGTTCGACCCGAGCCCGGCCCGGCCCGTTTGCATTTTTACAGTTCCCGGCCCGGCCCGTACAAAAATCAGTGAAAACAGACCTGGCCCGGCCCGACTCAATTTCTACAAAAGAAAATTCGTTTTTTCTCGACATACAATGAAGATTCTTTTAATGAATATTACATACATATTTATGGGAACATTTTACAGCATATTTTAGATTACTATGTGTTCGCAAAACAGAAAACACACAATAGTAAACATTAACGATGACTTACAGTGCTTTAGTGATCGTCTCTACAGACATTTTAAAATTCAAATAAGGATTCATTAAAAGATTAATGTAGTTCAGAATAAAGGATTAAAAACATGTTAACTATTGAAGCTGTATAATAAAAAGTAGATTTGTGAAAATACTTCTCTCATTTTTAAGGCTTTTCTCAAATCCAAAGGAGCTACATTTCGACACATTTATGAATTAATTTCTTTTCGGAAACGCGTAAGATTGGCAGGTATTCTTATTCAGAAACTATGTAAATGCCGTTTTTTCATAGATAGAAGCAATATATCTTTCTGAAAATACTGCCAAAGTTGGCGTTTTGAATCGAATTTCCGGAAGCGATAGCACAGGAAAAGAGAAAAACGTACAGTCACGTAACAAGAATCTCTTTTATATCTGTAATTTATCAAATATGGAGAAGGCTATTCGTTTCTAAATGCCTTCAATAGTCAGGCCTGGCAATTTTATGCCTTTATAGTTAAAAATGAGTCAGAAAATGTGTCTGAAAGTTTTGCATTGTTGAACAGTAAATATCAGAACCACCTTAAGGTATATATCCAAAGATACTGTTAACAGAAGTTCATTATCACTATTAATACTTTTACAAAACATAATGTCTTTCCTACACATCCTGAGATCGATTAATACCAGTTCCGTCCCGGCACGAGTCTGCTGAAAAAAATTAAACCCGGATTCAGATATCTTGTAACTGTGCGATGCCGATGTCTACGATAGACATGTTACATTTCTGTATTGATGTTGCTAAACTCGCATCGACTCGTGACGCACATTTATACTTCTCGAGAAAATCATATTTATTGAAAATGGCTCGTATTTTATCTGCTTCGCTTGAATTCTTATATCGGCCCTTCAGGCCCATTCAATTTTTTTGCCGGCCCGGCCCGGCCCGTTTGAAAATTCGCCTTCATTCCGCCGGCCCAGCCCAGGGGCCGGGCGGGGTACGGGCCTCGGGCCCGTGCAGAAATCTAGGTCCGGTTGACTTTTACTTTTTGCTGCGGGTCTGGTTTGGGTCCGGTTGACTTCTACTTTTCTGCTGCGGGTCGGGTTGACTTCCAATTTTCAGCTGCGCTCTAGCGCATTGGGTTTGGGGCAGATTGGCATAGATTATTTCGGGTTTGGGTCAGTTTCGGATTGGGTTTTCACTCTTGCGAGAAGAGTTCGGGCCGACCCGAATTTTGAAAAGAAAGTCTAAATATTTTTTAAGATAAGTAAGTTAATCTAAGCTTTAGTCCTTTAGTAAGCTAAAGTAAAAAATCCATAACTGACACGCCCAAACAATTATCTTTGTTATAAGACTGCTTGTCTCTTTATATCTAATATGAGTTGTAATTCAATAAAGAATGCTTTGAAACTTATTAAAAAACATACTGGGTGTCCTAAAATGGACTGACTGATTTTAAATTTCAGTAACTTGCAAATGGTGACAGCAGTTTATAAAAATCTTGCAGGAGGGTTATGTAAGATGGCATGAGATTTTTTACTACGATTCTTGATTTTACTTTACAATAGCAACGATCGATGGCGCTGCAAACAATAGTCATTAAATCGGGCACCGATTTAGCACCTATTGCTTTCAGCGCCATCTGGTTTGTATTTTAAACTAAAATTAAAAATCGCAGTAAAAAAAATTCTCCTGATCAGGGGTTTAAAAGGGAAAAAAAAATCTGAAATGTTACAGCAGAGGGGGGGGGGGGGATTCCCTTCTGGCACTAATTATTCTTGTTGCAGGTCGAGTTAGCTGTTTTCGATCCGGGTCGATTTCAGTCTGAGTGTAGATTCATGCAAGCTCGGTTTGGGTTAACCCATTTTGTTCAAAGGTTAGCTCAGTATACTATTTCAGATTCAAAATTATACCTATAATAATAAACATAGGTGTATGTATGCGTGCTGTTGCCTAAAGAGACCACTGTATTTCCACGACTCTGATAAAATTCGCATTTCTTCCACGACTCTTTGACGAAATTCGCGTTTTTTCCGTAACTTTTTAACGAAATTCGCATGTTTTCCCAGCTCTTTGATAAAATTCGCGTTTTTCCGTAGCCGTTTGATGAAATTAACATTTCTTTCACTATTCTTTGACAAAATTTACGTTTCTTCCGAAACCCTTTGACGAAATTAGTATAATTTTGCAGCCGTTTGATAAAATTCGCGTTTTTTCTCTCGACCCTTTGACAAACTTTGCGTTTTTTCCGCGATCCTTTGACGAATATTTCATTTTTTTCAGCGATCTTTTGACGAAATTCGCGCTTTTTAAAGGATTCTTTGACGAAATTCTCTTTTATCCGCGATCCTTTGATGAAATTTGAGTTTTATCGCGATTCTTTGATAAAATTAGCATTTTTGGCGATCCTCTGACGAAATTCGCGTTTTTTCGCGATTATTTGACAAAATTCGCGTTTTCTGCGCGATCCTTTGACGAAATCCACGTTTTCCGTGATCATTTTAAGTATTTCGCGTTTTTCCGTGTTCCTTTGACCAAATTCGCGCTTTTCCCGCGGTTCTTTGACCACATTCGTATTTTTTCCGCGATCCTTTGGCGAAATTGAAGTTATTTTCTGCGAACGATTGACGAAATAGATTTTTTTGCGGTGACCATTTGTCAAAATTCGCAATTATTTTTATGTCCGAATTTTTGGATTGATGATTTTTTTAAATTTTCGGAACCGAATGCCTTAACCCTCTCGCTGCGAAGATTTATTATGAAAATAGGTTAAAAAATTGCGCCTTTATTTTATTACATATTTTAGATCTGCATATATTTTAAAGTTCAAATATGTCCAAAATCTTTGTGAAAGAGTTTCTTTTTAAAATAGAATTAGATCATTAAAAAAAAAAAAAATGATTTGCTGCGGAAA
This sequence comes from Maratus speciosus, assembly GCA_963932465.1. Taxonomy (NCBI): domain Eukaryota; kingdom Metazoa; phylum Arthropoda; class Arachnida; order Araneae; family Salticidae; genus Maratus; species Maratus speciosus. The sequence goes on along the minus strand of OZ010796.1, from coordinate 196,350,029 downwards.
TTGCGGATTGCGCAAATTTTGCCCACTTTTACGTTGGCTGTGGAAATCGCGGAATGCGCAGTGAGAGGATTAAATTTTTGGAAAATTTGGAACAGAATCACCCCTGCTCCTGAGATCTTACATAACCCCCCTTCAAGTATTTTCTTTTTACTAGCTGTCGCCATTTCCAAGTTATTGAATTGTACGAGGAGGAGTCGGAAAATAAGTTTCCCCTGTCGACTGTGGTCAGAGTTGTGTATAAAAGTCGAAAAATAGAATGAGATATTAAAGATAAGACATATCTTTATTTTTCTACATGATTGCCAAGTACATTGAGACATTTGTCATACCACTTGATGAGCTTTAAAAAGCCCTCCAGGAAAAACTCAGGGCTTTGCATACGGAAGAAACATTGAACGACTTTTTTGACTTCAGCATTGTTTCCAAAGCGCCTTCCGCTGAGGTTCTTCTTCAAAGCTGGAAACAGATGGAAGTCATTTGGGCGAGATCAGGACTGTATGGCAGATAGTGTAAGCGCTCCCAACCAAGAGTTGCAATATGGTTTTGCGTTGCCGTCCTCGACTGTGGTCTCGCATTGTCATCCAACAGCAGAACGCCAGATCTGAGAAGGCCAGACCGCTTTTTCCGAATCACCTCTTTCAATTTCAACAGAGTGTCACAGTACCACGCAGCATTGATGGTTCCATCCTCCAAAAAGTCCAGCAACGAAACTCCTTGAGAGTCCCAGAAAACTGTGAGGAGCACTTTACCTGCAGACGGAGTTCTTTTGAACTTCTTTCACACAGGTGATGACTGATGTTCCCACTCCATGGATGCGACCTTCGATTCGGGCGTGGAAATGGTGGACCCATGTTTCATCCCCCCGTCATAATCCGGTCGACCTCTACGCAATCAGTGTCTTGAATCAGTGTCTTGCTCGTTCGCGATCACCTGTTGTGTCGTCTTTCGTTTATAGCCGTTCAACGCTTCGTCCGTATGCAAAGCCCTGATTTTTTCTTGGAGGGCTTTTTGAAGCTTATCAAGCGGTATGGCAAATGTCTCAATGTATTTGGTACTTATGTGGAAAAACAAAGTTATGTTTTATATTTTGTGTCTCATTACATTTTTTGTCTTTCATACACAACTCTGTCCACAGTTGCCAGGGGAAACTTATTTTCCGACTCCCCCTCGTATTTAAAATCAGTCAGTCCATTTTAGGATACCCGGTATATTCAGTAGCTGTGGGACAATGGCTGAAAGAAGCATACTTAAAAAAATTAAAGCTGGCTTCGATATGTCAGTTAGAGGTTTACGAGGGCTGAAATTTCCAGGTCCAACCCACAAAAAAAATTATTGGCCCGGTATAAAAGCTAAAAAAATCAACTCCAGCCCAGCCTGTATTTTGCAATTAAAATTATTCATTAAAGCACACTTACTTATGCTCATGTTTTATTTTACATTATGTTTGAAAATCATGAATACAGAAAAACATTAATATTAATGACTATTTAGGCAAATATGCACATAAACACTACGTAAAAGTCATTACTTAGACAAATACATTCAAATGGGAATCCAGTAAGAAAATCAGTTTAGAATGAAAGAAACGGATGATAAAAAAAAATCACAATTTAAAAGCTCTGCAAAGAAAGAAAAGTAGATTTTTAAATATGCATCTCTGTAATTTATCAAATCAAATTAAATTTTTAAAGATTTCGCTAAACAAATGTGCAACATAAATATAAATTTTACGGACAAAGAATAAGTAAGATGCCAGACAAACTTGGACTTGGGGAGAAAAAATTAGAGAAGTACAGGAGTCGCGGTCTGGCCAAAACTGTTTATCATATGGTCTGACACGGACCGAAAAGTTTAGCTTTTATTCCGGGACGAACCCCGAGCTGGAAATGTTGGCCAGTGCTGACCTCTAGGAAGAATGAAGTCCAGGCCAGGCTCGATCTGGGAAAAAAATGTCTGGACCGACCCGAATTTGCAGAAAAATTTAAGATAAGGGCACGACCTGACTCTAAATGAGAGAAGACCTGACCCAGGCCGAGTGTCGTGCATTTAAACTGGCGCGACCCGGGACGTGTCGCGCCGGGATCGAGCTTCACCCCAAGTCATTTCCAGTGAGGATGCATAATGCCGTTTTGCAAATCCTTTTTTCGCCCAAGGGGGGGCGATCGCCCCCCCCCTTAGATGAGCCATTGTATTACACTGCATTAGGCAGAAATGAGACTTAAATTAATAAAATGAATTAAAAATAAATAAGTGATAATTTAGAAAATATTTTGAAACTTTTATGCTCAATTAATACGCTTATTTCAGTATTCATTTGAAGTTTTGAATTTTTTAGAAACCATCTTCTTACATCTTAAAATTAACCATCATGTCAAATTCCAAGTCCTACCACCTTTCCCAACATAAAGGGTTATGTTGAAACAGGAACTGTCACCATTAATTTGCCAACATTAATTTTGAAATCGATTTGTTATTTCCTAATATTCCACAGAAACGTAATTTAAAAAGCTTTTAAAACCCTTTTTTAGAACGTTTGTTGTTCCCGTGAAGCCCAGGTGGTAGAATCACTGGCATAAAATATAGCCTGTGTAGGATCAGAGACTGTTACCATTGATTCGCAACTATTACTTTTATAATCGTTTATATTCCATGAAATTGCATCGAATCGTAATTTAGAACTTTTTTAGAATGCTTTTCGCACCTCCCCTTCGCTTCACCCCTTTTTAATTCGAATTTATTTTCGACGTTTCTTCGAGGGCATTTATATTTTATAAGTAACTACCATGTCATATTTAAAGTTTCTAGCCTGTTCAGTATCACAAAAATCGCAATTTAGAAAGTTTTTAGCTCCTGCAACCCCCTGGTGGTAGTGGGACAGACATAAAATATAGCTATATTTGAGCAGGTTCTATCACCAAAATTTGTCATCATTATTTTTTAATCGGTTTGGTAATTTATAAGTTTGCTTAAAAACTGTAATTTATAACGCTTTTCACTTACTTCATTTTTTTAAATTTGGAATTTTTTTTTCGACTGTTCTTAGAAAGCGGTTGCATCTTGTGAGTAAATACCATGCCATACTTCAAAGTGTTAGACCGCTCAGTTGTGCAAAAAACGCAAATTAGAACATGTTTTGCTTTTGCAACCCTCAGATGGCAGTGACAGCAACATAAAATACAACCTATGTTATAACAGGGACTGTCACCATTGATTTGCAACCATTACTTTTGAAATAGCTTTGGTATTTCCTTAGATTGAGTAGAAATTGCAATTTAGAACGTTTTTAGGACGCTTTTCAAGCATTTTTACCCCTTTTTAAATTTCCAATTTTTTCGAAGCTGTTCTTAAAGATCATTTATTTCTAATAAATATGTACCTTGCCTAATTTTAAGTTGCTAGCCCCTACCGATCACAAAAATCGAAATTTAGAACGCTTTTTTGCTCCCGCAACGTCTTGGTGATAGTGATACTGACATAAAATAGCGTCTATGTTAGAGCAGGGGCTGTCAGCATCAATTTCCTATCATTACGTTTGAAATCAGATTCATTCTTCCTGAGATATTGCCGACAAATCGGCATTTAGAAAGTTTTTAGAACGCTTTTCGCGCATTTTGCTCCAGCATCTCCTCTGGGGTAGTGGAAACAGATATAAAATATAGCCTGTCTTGGAGCAAGATCTGTCACCACCATTTTTACACCATTATATTTGATATCGGTTCAGTACTTCCTGAGGTTGCATAGAAATCGCAATTTAGAAAGTTTTTTACAAAGCTTTTTGCGCATTTTGACCCACTTTTAAATTTCGATTTTTTCAGGAAATGTCCTTAGAGATCATTGATATCTTATAACTAACTACCATTCCAAATATCACGATTCTAGGCCCTTCCGTAACGCAAAAGCCGCAATTGAGAACGTTTTTCTCCTGCACCCCCTTTGGGGTATTGGCACCGACATAAAACATCGCCTATATTGGAGCAAGGGTTGTCACCATCATTTTGACGCTATTATTTTTTAGATCGGTTTGGTATTTCCTGAGATTGTGCAGAAATCACCATTAGAACGTTTTTTAGAACACTTTTCGCGCATTTTCACCCCTTTTAAAATTCGAAATATTTAAGAACTGTTCTTAGAAATCCTTTATATCTAATAAGTACATAATATTTCAAATTTCATATTTCTAGGCCCTTCGGTAACGCAAAAATCGCATTTTTAGAACGTCTTTTGCTCCTACATCCCCTTCAGGGTAGTGGCGCCGACATAAAACATAGCCTATGTTGGAGCAAGGGTTGTCACCGTCATTTTGACACCCTTATTTTGACACCATTATTTTTTAAATCTGTTTGGTATTTCCTGAGATTGTGTAGAAACCACCATTTAGAACGTTTTTTAGAACGATTTTCGCGCATTTCGAACCCTTTCAAATTTCGAATTGTTTAAGAACTGTCCTTAGAAATCCTTTATATCTAATAAGTAGCTAATATTTCAAATTTCATATTTCTAGGCCCTTCAGTAACACGTAAATCGCATTTTTAGAAAGTTTTTTGCTCCTGCACCCCCTTTGGGGTAGTGACACCGACATGAAACATAGCCTACCTTGGAGCAAGCGTTGTCACCATCATTTTGACACCAATAGTTTTTAAATCGGTTTGGTATTTCCTGAGATTGTGTAGAAACTACCATTTAGAACACTTTTTAGAACGCTTTTTGTGCATTTTCACCCCTTTTAAATTTCGAATTTTTTAAGAACTGTTCTTAAACATCATTTATATCTTATAAGTAACTAATATTCAAAATTTCATATTTCTAGGCCCTTCAATAACGCTAAAATCGCATTTTTAGAACGTTTTTTGCTTCTACACCCCTTTTGGGGTAGTGGCACCGACATAAGATATAGCCTATATTCTAAGTTGGACTAACACCATCATTTTGATATCATTACATTTGGAATCGGTTTGGTAGTTCCAGAGCTTACCTCCTACAAATAAACAATTTTTTCCTCTTTATAATAGGAGTATAGACTATGGCCATCTATCCTAGAGTTACCATATATAAGAAAATAGTTACGATATGGAAATAGTGGTATTCAAAAAGAAGAATCGGGCACACCTCATGATAGAAATGCAAAAATAAAAAATTATTGTTTAAATTCTATTTTTGATTTATTACACAATATGAATATCTTTTAAAATTAACCTTTATGTATTTTGAATTTTGATAAAGCAAACCATTCAAACGGAAATGAAAAATGAGCTTCTCTTACTCATTTGACAGAAGTTAATAGTGTTTTAAGATAAAAATTTGTGCGTGAGCGTTTCATAATTCTTTCAGTTTTGAACTAGAAGTATGAAATTTGATTTTCTTATTCACGTCTGAATTTGAATTGAATCACGTTTCTCGGAATAGCATTCATGTGTGCGAGAGATGCACGCGGTAAGAAGATGGATACAGCATATTCTGTGTTAAAACAGGGAAACAACGAAAAGGTTTACATGAAGGTTAAAATTTCGCATTTTAACCCTTTCAAGAGCGGTGGTTCATTTTTGGGCCACTTAATTTTAATCCATAAATGCCAGATTGGCACCGGAATATTACAATGAAAATTTTCATTTTATCATATAAGTAAACATTATCTTTTGCTTATTTTGAAAAAAAAAATGTTTGTAAATCCTGGCGTCAATCACTCATTTCAGAATTTTACGAATAGAAGTACATTGCTCATGAAAGCGCGAATTTGTATTTTGTTTCGAAAAAATACATATGGGATTCTCTGAAAGGTTTATTACTCAGGAAAAATAATGAAAAAAATCAAAGATACATTTTTCATATAATGCGTCAATCTTTTCTTCTGTTGCACATCGGCAATGGAAGTAGAAACTACTGTCGTGTGCCTGTTTTATGTTAAAGTATTGCAAATTAGAAAAATATTTTAAGAAGTATGTTTCCAAATACCTTATTTTATATAATTATTTTTTTTATAAAACTTAACATTTAACCCTTTAACCCTTTAGTGCGCAGCTTTGCATATATGCAAACAACACTGTTTTGAATTAAATAGATTTTTTTTATTCGCATGTACCTCATTCACACAAAAAAATTAAAATAGCAATATTTGCTTTAATTAAAAAACAGACATTCTGTATTTAAATAAAGCGAAATTGATCAGTGGGACTTTCTGGTGCAAAGTCAGATTCTCTGAATTACGTAATTTTTTGAACGTATTCTATCATGGGAATTAAAGGGTGAAAGATTAAGTTTTATAAAATAAATAATTATATAATATAATGTATTTGGAGACATACTTATTAAAGTACTTACTAATTTGCATTATTGTAGCGTAAAACATCCACACGGCAGTAGTTTTTACTTATATTGCAGATGTGCAACAGAAGAAGAGATAGATGTATTGTATGAAAAATGTATCTCTGATTTTTTTTTCATTATTTTTCCTGTATAATACACCTTTCAGAGAATCATACATAATTTTTTCCAAACAAAATAAGAAATTGCGCATTTAAGGATTAATTACCATGATAGAATACGATCTAGAAATTATGTAGTTCAGAGAATCTGACTTTACACCAGAAAGTTTAATTATTTTAATTCGCTTTATCTAAATGCGGAATAGCTGTTATTAATTAAAACAGATATTGCTATTTTAATTTTCCGGTGTGAATTAGGTATACACGAATAAAATATCTATTAAATTCAAAACACTGTTGTTTGCATATATGCAAAGCTGCGCACTAAAGCGTTAAAAAAGGGAGTAATGAATCAATGTTGCCAGATTGGGGATTTTTTTGTCCCCAGATTGTTGTTTGTCACCGCTTTTTTTGAGTAGAAATATTCGCCCTAATTAAAAATAGATTAAAAATTCTGAAAATAAAAGTGAATTATACTATTTTAAAAAACCGGTGGCAGGCAAATAATTTGAATTAAAAAAGTCCCCAATCTGGCAACACTGTAATGAATAAAGAGGCGGAGACATGTAGTGCATTGTCTAACAGTTGCGAGTGAAGTAACTGAAGAAGTTGACATAAGTTGTCGGCTGATTTTTACATCAGGTCAACAGCTTCTGATCAGTGTTGCCAGATGGGCTACTTTTTAAAAAAATCAGATTCTTGATTGGCACCGCTTTTTTGAAATGGTAAAATGTGCCTTATTTAATGACATATTAATTAAGGCAAAAACAAAGTGGATTTTACCGTTTCAAAAAAGTAGTGCCAATCAAGAAATCTGAATTTAAAAAAAAGTAGTCCACTGGCAACACTGCTTCTGATTACCGAAGTAGCAAATTTCTACCAGTAAATTTTGAATAGAGAATTTTGCCTTATTTTAGCGGCTTAGTTATGCCAAATTTCTCTCACAAATATTGTTAAAATTTCTATTTGTTTTACTGGTGACAGTTTGCCAACATATTATAACTTTTTTGATTGACTCTAACAGGAGGTTGTCGAAGTTGTCACAATATGGCGGAAATGTAGGGCCTGACTACCGCTAAAGTAAACTCCCACCAGTAAAAATAAAAATAAGTTTTTGTCATAATTTTGACTGAAATTTCGCGTTAATAAGGCGTTTAAATAAGGAGAACATGTCTATATCAATTTACCAGTGGAAGTCTCCTACGACGGTAATCAACCCCTGCCAAAGCGGTTATAGTTGAAGCTTCACTATTTTAAGTGTATGTCATTTCCTCTTCATTAATATTTCCATGGATTAAACTTACTGAAAAGTGCATTAAAAAATAAAACGTTTCTGAATGTTGGCGGTAACAAATAGCAGAATGTTTTGAACAAAATTTAGTTTGAGACTTATCCTTGTCAACAAGAGAATTCAAATATTCTGGGGTCCCAGCGCTGCGCCAGAAATGGCCGATTGCTACCACTAAATTTTAATAGTATTTTTTACTTATTTAATGACAAAATTTATGACATTTAAATAAGGACAAGAATGCTAATAAAATTTAGTGGTAGAAATCGGCCATTCTGGCGCAGCGCTGGCACCCCTGAATATTTAAAAAAAGGAAACGCTTTCGAATAAAATCTTGTTTGAAAGCAGATGGGCAGTATGCCATTATTTCTGAGTACTAATTTTCGTCTTATTTAAGCTCGGAATTTTTTTACAAAGTATTAAATATAAAATGCTACAGATTTTAATCCGGAAATAATGAAGCACTACATCATTGTTGTTCCACCCTGTGTACGCACCTGACCTGAGCAAACACTGTTGCCTCTGGCGACTATATTTATGTTCTATTCGCACCACTATTTAAAAAATAATAAATTTTGCAGTTTATGTCTCTAACACGTATTGCCAAGGTGTATGTGAAATGTTTCTGTTTTGAGAAAATTGTGTGAGATAGACTATAAATAGTTCATCATTTATTTCCTGCTTATATTGTATTCCAAAAATAAAACTTCACAAATAATTAAATAAAATATAATGGAAACAAAAATGTAAGACATGTAATCGAATTTTTTGATTATAATTTTTAGGGGAAAAGCACTTTCATAGCTAAAATTTTGAAATAAATGAATGACACCGCAATTTACGCATGAATTTATTTATAAATAAGAAAAAAGATAACATTTCACATACATAATGAACGAAAAATTTTATACGAAAATTCTGGTGGCATTTGTGAACTAAAATTAAGTGTTTTCATAAACATACCACCGCCCTTGAAAGGGTTAAACCATTAAAATCTTCAGAATCAAAATATCGCTTCTGTAAATAGCAATCTTTGGCGATTTCTTCTGCTGTGAACTCCGGGCACAAAGCCAAAACAAAAGTATCATTTTCAATAACTTTCAAAACTTTATTTGAATACATTATTTTTATTTTTCATGTAAAAATGATTTTCGTGTTGTTAGTGGGCAATCAAAAAAATATTTTAAATGTAAAAAAAATAATAATAAAATAAATAAATTATTAGATTTTTCAAAAAAAAAAAAAAAAATGTAGTTTTCTCCTATATTCTATAACACGGGAAGCCCGGATATGATAAAGGAATTGGTTTCTCCTAAAATTTTTGCAATCCTTTGAAATGATCTTTAACCCCTTGAATGCCGGCGGCATATTATATGTACCACTTAATTTTAATTCCCAAATGCCACATTGACACCAGAATTTAAAACTAAATTTTTCTTTCTATTATATACTTGAAGAAACGCTTTCACATACTTTCATATAAATATAGTAAAACTCGCCTCATTCAACGACATATTAATTAAGGCGAAAGGAAGGGGAATTTTACCATTACAGAAAAGTGGTGCCAATCAAGAAATCTGAAATTTTAAAAAGTAGCCCACTGGCAACACTGTCAATGCCCTTACTGGGTCAGGATTCAGGAAGGCGTTTCCGAGTCGTCTAGGTGTACCCTAACTCCTCTCGAAGTTTATAACATCTTAGCTGGGACACTCCATGTAATCTAACTAGTATGTGTTAATTTAGCTCAGTTAGAAAACGCGTAACACAGTTTACACATTCCACCTATAGCAACTTCCACGAATAAACGGAAGTATATTCGAAGTTTTTGTATATGCCTGTATACTATCTACATATTTTTGTAATATTGTAAAATTTACCAGAAATTACCATCTATAGCTGGAAATGTTTTCAGTTCTTTGTATAGCCCTGTATATTAGGAATTAAATTATGAATTTCAACTAGCATATCTTAGTAAACTAAACAAAATTTAGACCGAAATTGCACAATTCAATTAAATCTTTCAGTGGCAGAAGAATTCCTTTCGTAAAATCATGAAATAACATTTGCACTTTCATTAATAAAGTAAATTTTTATTAAAATATTCTTGGTGTTATTTGTCAGTTTTGAAATTAAAATTAGGTGGCTAGACTGTCTAGCCACCGCCCTTGAAAGAGTTAAAAAACTTAAGCAATGCACGCGAATACAAAGTAATTCTTACAAATTTTTTTGTTTACCCTTGTATGCGATCTATAAAATTTAAACACACAACGTAATAAATTATTTAAAAAACAACGTTTAAACACTCAATAAAATAAGTTAATTTGAACAGACGTATACGTTTCGTGAGTTAAAGGACTCACATCCTCAGTGTTTAAAAACTATAAAAACAATATCCCCCCAACTACATGTACGGTGAAAACACAAATGTCAAAATACAATACCAAAAGACCATCAAGTTCCAACAGCCAATGAAATTAAAGCGGAAGTGAAGTGCCGTGACACAACAGATCCACCCAGGAAGTTGAGATGTATGGTACACTAGACAAATCATTAACCAAGGAGTTTTTAAATCTATGGATATGAACAGCTTCAATAAAGTCTAAATCCAGGGGAGTAATGCATTTCTTGATAATGGTAGCTGAGTCAAAATTGAAATTATGTCCCTCCCCCCAGCAATGAGAGGCGATGGAGAATTTCTGCAATTCTTTTTTCTTTACATAGTTTATCTATTCTTGACTCTGTAACAGAGTTTTCGTTTAGTTTGTCCAATATAGGACAAATCACATTGGAATTGAATGTTGTAAACACCCCAATAATTTTAGGAGGAATTTGATCCTTAAATTGTGAAAAAGTTACTTTATTAACTGCTTTTAAAACCACATTAAAATCATAATGTCTTAAGATATTAGCCATATTAAAGCTAATACTATTATAAAATGGTAAAATGATAAGGTTAGAAATGGAAACTGCAGTAACAGAAGAATCAAGATTATTAACACATTTATTAAGACTATGAGAAATTAAATGATTGATACAAGATAAACCAAAACCCCGATCGATAGCCACAGATCTAATGTAATTTAATTCTGTAACAAGTGCACTGTTGTCTGAACAAATTAAGCGAGCTCTATTAAACAAATAAAGAAAAGCCGAAGCTTTTTGGGAAGGGGGGTGTCATGATTTTCAATTCATGAATTGAAATGGGGGGGGGGGGGGGAGTGTGACAGCAAAAGGTTTACAGTAAACGCAAGTGCCAAAGGTGTTAAGCTGGCGTGTAACCAACACATCAAGAAAAGGCAGTTTATTATCTATTTCAACATCATAAGTAAATTGAATGACTAAATCTATTGAGCTCAAAATCGTTCATATATTTTCAACAGAAAAAAGAGATAGGTCCAAGAGCGCAAAAAATCATCTACATATCTACAATAAAATGGGAAGTTGATAAGGTTAAACATTTTAATCTCAAAGTAATACATATATAAATCTGCTAGGAAAGGACTAAGGGGATTACCCATACATCCGGCTTTCTGCACAACACTATTATTTTAGAGAAAATGTTCCAACCCTGGATAGGTACCGCTCTTTCGCAGTGGTAAAATTCGCATTATTTAATAACATATACAATATAACCCTCTCCAGCGCGGAGTAAATCTGTTTGTGAAATGATGGACAGGCAACGGAATTTATAAACGAATTTATTTGAAAATTAAAACTTGCTTATTTTCCCATACTTTATAAAATAAAAAGTTTAATTGAATAATAACTCCCTCCAGCGCGGCGTAATTCTGTTTGAGAAATAATGGACTGTCACAGGAATTTATAAACGAATTTATTAGGAAATTAAACTTGCTTATTTTACCGTACTTTATAAAATAAAAAGTTTAATTAAATAATAACCCTCTCCAGTGCGGCGCATTTCTGTTTGAGAAATGATGGGCTGGCACGAGAATTTATAAACGAATTTATTAGAAAATTAAAACTTGCATATTTTCCCGTACTTTATAAAAGAAAAAAAATTAATTAAATATTCTGCGTACCAGTAGTCATAAAATTGTCCTTTTTTGTGGACACCGCCCGATAAACGGTTAAGGCTGAAACAAGGGGAATTTTACCGGTTCAAGTAAGGGGTACCAATAAAGTAATCGAATTAAAAAAATCCCCTCCGGCTCGGCCTACAGGCGGAGGTAAATTTCGAAAGTAAGTACTAATTTCACCAACAAAACTAAACCATGATTAGAGATAAAGCCAGCTTAACATTTTTATCTGTCCGCTTTTGACGAATTTTTAATTTAATCTTTCTGTAAGAGCTCTTCTTATCAGAATAATATTAACCCTTTTCGGCGCACTGTTAAACGTCGGACCGCCTAATTTTAATTCCAAACTTACAAACGGCACCAAGAATATTTTAATAAAATTTTGCTTTTACAATGAAAGGTGAAAGTAACGAGTTTTTAATTTCTAAAAAAGTCGTTTGTAAATTCCAGTGACAGTCAATCATTTTCTCCTTTTAGGAACAGAATTGTTCTGCACTGGAAAGGGTAAGGGGGTATTAAAAAAAAAATACTTTTTCCACGCTCAACAACTCGAAATTTTCTGACATATTTTCAGACTCAAATTTAAAAGTAAAAACATAAAACTTGCTGACGTGATTTTTTGAAGAGATTTATAAGTGACCTGTGTTTTTATTTTTCGTTCCATTAATTAGAACTTGATTTACAATTACTTTCTCAGTAGGACAATTTTTTTTTTCGTTTCTAGCACTATCGCTTCGGGAAATTCGGTTCAAAATACCCACTTCGACGGCATTTTTCGTAATATAATCTGCTTTTATAAAAAAAAATCGACCAATGCAGCGCATTATATAGTTTCTGAATAAGAGAACCTGCTAATTGGATGCATTTGAGAGCGAAAATGAATTTAAAAATGAGTCAGAAATTAAGCCGTTTGGATTTGTGTAACCCTTAATACGATAATTGTTTCGTCAACCCCTATTTTTGTTTATTTTTTTTTTTTTCTGCAAGAGTTGATCTTATCAAAAACTTGTCAAGATGAAAGCTGTAGATAATACTGAGAAGATGTATAATAAATTTAAGCGAATTGGATATCTTATGATTTGACGAAAATATGAATTGTTTTCTTCTTCAACCCCCATTTTTTTTCGTTTTTAATTAATTATTTTTTTTTTTGCATTAAGAGCTATCAAACCTATCCTATCAAACACTTGTCAATATAAAAGTTGTAGATTTATAATAATTTTAAGTGATTTTGATGTCTTAAAAATTGACGAAATTATGTATTTTTTCTCCCTAAAACCCTATTTTTGCGCCCTTTGAGCCCATTTTTTATTTTATCAAAAATCTGTGTTACATAAATTTTTGGCCCTTTTCCTAGAAGTAATAATAACTTTAAACTGATTTGATATGTGTAAAAATAAAGAAATTATGAGTTTTTTTCGGTTTTCCCAAAACCCCTCCCTTCTTCCACCCCCTTGGTCCGATTTTGCCCATTAACGAACTTGATCGAGATTTTCTACCCCTTGATTTCATGTATCAGTTTGGAAGAGATTTATGTAGAATTACGGAAGTTATCGTGTCCATAAAAATGTGATATATATATATATATTTAGTTCTTATTCCCAAATTTCATAAAACTCCTATTAAATTTAGGACTGTTACTATTGGTTGCAATACATATAATAATAAAGCCAATACACTTCTCTTAAAAATTCTTAATCAATTATATGTACTTACTGCAAACAATGATAATACAAATTGTATAAAAAATAGCTATCAACTTGTCAATATTTTAAAAAATCTTCATTGTGTTTATAATATAACGACATATGACTTCAAAGATCTTTTTAATAATATAGACCTATTAGATTTACATAAAATTATAAATGCATTATTTAAAAAGTATTATAAAAAACTGGAATTACCATCTAATATAGATATTGCATATTTTAAATCTTTAACTAACTTCATTATCTATAATAATTATATATTGCAAGATAATACTTTATATTTACAGCATGTCGGTATACCACAAGGCGGTTGTACTTCCAGTTTACTCTCAGACTTATACTTATATCATTATGAACGTAATTTTACTAATAATAATCTACATTTATATCGTTATATTGATAACATCATTTTAATTGATACTGATCAATCTGCAATTACTCGATTTCCAGTTGATTATCCCACTAATTTGGAATTAACGGAAAACCTTTTATCTAACAATACAATTAACTTCTTAGATCTTAAAATTACAATAAAAGACAACAAAACAATCACAGATTTATATGACAAACGTAAAGAATTTAAATTCACAGTTAATACATTTACAAATTTTAAATCTTGTCTACATCATTCTGTATTTCGGAATATAATACTTAATTATTTATATAGAATAAAATGTTTATGTTCTTTTCCTCTAATTAACAATAATATTAAAAAACTAATTTATGATGCATTAAATCATGGTTTTCCAAAATAATTCATATATTCATTAATATGCAATTAGTACTTTTCTTACATGATCTTTTAAAACAAATTAACACATGCGTAAACAAAATTACAAAAAAAATTATAAAATAAAAAAAATATCTATAAAAAATTAAAAATTGTAAAATAATATATAAAAAAATTATTATAGGTTGGATGGGTGGGTAGATGTTAGAGTACGGAGGAGGGTGGTGTTGTCTGGATAATACGCAATGGTTAATTTAAAAAAATGGCGGCTTTTGTATTATTACTATATTTTTGATACGTATTTTATATGGATGTTGATTTGATATTTTATATGTAATTGGAGAATTTCACTAATATTATAATTAGCTTAATTATTGATTAATCTAATTTACAATTATTTGTTATTAAATTTTAATTTACTAAGGACAATATCATATTAATCACTAATAGTATGCCATTTTTATAGTGATTAATATACATATAAGTATGTTTAATATAAATATAGTTATACTGTATGCATTAAAATTAGGTAATTATTTTTATTATTATTCCTCTATTCTTTTTAATATTTATTATCGGTTTAATGTTTTTGAATGTCCCACATTCATACTTTTTGGATTTTTATGGATGTCTGAAAATAATCCACACTCTATATTTGTGCTTTTTAAGTAATGGGAATTTAAGTATCATTTAACCTTCTATTTACTTCCATATGTTTTTTATTTCCTGTTCATTTTATAAATATCTTATATATAATTGATTATAAAATAATTTGTATATTATTTTTAATAATTATTTATATTAATTATTACTGGATTTATTTTGTTTTATAGTATATAGCTATATGCTATATATTATCAAAGTTCTAGAATTATTTAAATTCTTAGTTTAGTTTAAATAAGTTAGCTAATAGAATATATTGTATGCTTTTAAATTTTATTAACAATAGTTTTTTTTTAATACATTGTGTGGTTTATATTAGGTTTATAATTCTCTATGTATAAGGATATGTTTGGTTTTGCGTTTTAAAAAATTATTTACATTCAAATGCTTACAAATATTTATTTTGCGACAGTTGATTAATAAAAGTAATACTAGATGGCAGCACCAAAATTTGTCTCTTTAAGATAGCTCTAGATTTTAATTTTTCTAGCTCCATTTCAGTTATAATTTAATACACCAGGGGGTATTTTTAGCTAAATTTTGACGATATTGTTAAACAGTTATTAATTAATTTAATAGTGCATTTTAAATAATGTAATTACTATCTATTTATTTTATATTATATTAAATGTGTTTAACATGGTATTTCAAATTTTATTTCAAAATGTATTAACTGCATCCTTTGGTATCAATTACTGTATTTTCTTAACTGTTTTATTCACCTTAATCTTTATGATATTCTGGTAGACATGTGCGCTTGGATATTTGTAAAATACTGAAATATTAATCGGTATGGTGTTTATTTATATTTTATATTTTATATCCTATAAATATTTAAATACGTTTTATTGATTCTTCCATTTCATATTATTTGTTTCTATTCTGCTTTCATTTTTAATCAATTCACTTGATTTTAATGGTTGTTTGGGCACAGGGG
Source organism: Maratus speciosus (assembly GCA_963932465.1). Taxonomy (NCBI): domain Eukaryota; kingdom Metazoa; phylum Arthropoda; class Arachnida; order Araneae; family Salticidae; genus Maratus; species Maratus speciosus. The sequence continues at coordinate 196,334,246 of OZ010796.1, read as the reverse complement.
AAAATAATTTTTAGCTTTAGCTTATTTTTCCTACAGAAAACAACCATTTTGCTTATATCATTGAATTGTGTGCCCTTGATAACGTAATGCAATATATAAGCTTTTCAATTTTTGTTGGTGTCCAATTTTTTTCTTTTTCTTCCATAATAATTCTTATAATAATTTTTTTTTTATACTTACAGCTTTAATTCATAATAATTGACGGTGGTAGGTTATGTTTAATTAATGGTTATATATATATATATATATATATATATATATATATATATATATATATATATATCTACGGTAAAACCTACCTAAAGTGACCACGTTCCGTTCCAATAAAAATTGCTCGCTCCGAGAGGCAGTCTTTTAATGGAGGTCACGTTTAAATCAAGATTTTAATTGTTGAAAAAAGGTAACAATTAATGTTACTAAAATTTCCTTTTCACATTAGGATAAAATATCAAAATTTAAGTATCAAATAAAAAATAATTACATAAGTTAATTACTGCACAGTTTAAAAAATGAATACACTGAAGTTTGCTTTGATTTTACGGTTTTATCTTTTATAACTTTTATTTCAAAGTCCTTTCGAAGTTCAGTAAATAAATACATTTTGTTTTGTTTTGTTTTTGAACGGGAACAAATAATGCGATTTCATTGATTTATCTATTTTTTGAGAGTTTCATGACAGAATAGGGCGGGGAAGTTTATTGACCATCATTCTTAATTTGACATCGGAGTTAAATTCATAGCCTAAAAAGCCACAAAGGTGTTTAAACACTTAAAAGTTACCGACACATAAAAAAAATCTAAACTTAGTTCAGAAGTTTGATGAATAATACGCTCTCCAGAATTATTGTTCTAATAAAACATTCTTCAAGCGACCACGAAAAAACGGAATTTGTTTCATTTTCGACAAAGAAATGGGTCGCTTATAAAGGGAGTTTAACAGGGATGGTCTCTAAATGGAGGTAAAATTAGTATTGAGCCTATGGGAATAAATTTAATTCCATGAAAAATGGTCGTTCAGGGAGGTGGTCGCACAGGGAGGTTTAACTATATATATACATTGACAGATAGATAGATAGATAGATAGACAGATAAAGTTTTGAACTGGTTTTGGGTTCTAGGGGTCATGATCGGCGTAGATCTTCAAAAAGTTTTCACAAATTCCAACATAGGGGAGGTTGCACAGGTAGTATTTCTCACGAAATCTACATAAAAACGCAGCCCATTGCCAACACTGTTGGTTAGTAGTATCTCTATTTAAGCAAGGAAATATTAGTGAATTCAGCAGTGATTCTGAAGGAAGTAACTTTTATTAGGTAGAATTCGCATGAAATAGTACCTATTACGTTCTCCCCTATGTTGGAATTTCGGAATTTTTTTTTTGCAGAAATACACCGATCATAATTCCCAGAACCCAAAACCACACTGTAAAAAACTTTACATATATAAATATCTATCTATCTATCTATCTATATCACTTTTTTTATGGACCCGATAACTTCCATAATTCCGCACAAATCTTTTCCGAACTAATACGTAAAATCAAGGGGCATAAAATCTCGGTCATGTTCGTTAATGGGCAAAATCGGAAGAAGCGGGATGGAAATAGGGAGGGGTTTTGTGAAAACAGAAAAAACCGCATAACTTCTTAGTTATAATACATATTGACTCAGTTTAAAGTTTTTATTACTTCTAAAAAAAATGCCAAAAATTCATGTAAGACAGATTTTTTAATAAAATTAAAAATGGGCTCAATGGACGAAAAAAATAGGGTTTTGGGGAGAAAAAGATTTATAATTTAATCAATTCTCAAGATATCAAATCCAATTGAATTTATTATAAATTGTATTAATATTACCTACAACTTTTATACTGACAAGTTTTTGATAGGACCAATTGTTACCACAAAAAAAATAAATAAATAAAAACGAAAACTAAAACAAAAATGTAGGGGATGAATAAGATAAAAAATCCATAACTTCGTCAATTCACAAGATATCCAATAAGCTTAAATTTATTATACATCTTCTGAATATTATCTCCAATTTTATATTGAGAAGTTTTTTATAGGCAAATTCTTACGGCAAAAACCAATTAAAAATACATAGAAGTTGAAGAAAAAATATCGTATTACTCAAATCCAAACTGCTTGTTTTATGACTCATTTTTAAATTCATTTTTGCTTTCAAACGCATCCAATTGGTAGGTTCTCTTATTCAGAAGCTATATAATGTGCCGGAAAGGTAAATTTTCTGATAGAGGAAGAATATATTTCATAAAATGATGTCAAAGTGGACATTTCGAACCGAATTTCTCGAAGCGATTGTGTTGGAAACTAAAAATATCGTCCTACAGGGAAATTAATTGTTGATAAATCATGTTCTAATTAGTTGAACGAAAAATAAAAACACAGGTCGCTTATAAATCTCTTCAAAAAAATCACGTCAGCAAGTATCATGTTTTTCCTTTTAAATATACATCTGAAAATGTGTCAGGAAATTTCGAGTTGTTGAACATGGAAAAATATTTTTTGAATGCTGCTTTAACATGGTTCTGTTAAAACCAGCTCTTACATAAAAATGAAATTAAAAACTTGTCAAAAGTGGCAGGATAAAATTGTTAAATTGGATTTTTCTCTAATCATGATTTTTTTTTGTTTGTGATATTATTACTTAACTTCGAAATCTACCTGCGCCTGTAAGCCGAGCCGGCAGTGATTTTTACAATTCGGATGTTGAATATCGTGGCATCAGTGGTGCAGAAGTAGTGTTACCTGGCCGTGTATGTCATTGATTTGCATCGTGTTAAAGAAACATTAAGTCGCGAAAATCCCGAATGATAGCTTTTGTAATTATTCAATTTCTGCAATAAAATAATAGGAACTTTTCTGATGGTTTTCATAAATATCAAGCGATCCTTTAGCTGATAAACATTCGCAGATCAATGGAAGCGATTCAGTGAATTGCAAATAGTGCTCTTTTACAAGTAATGTTTTGCATACTGGCAGCGTTGCCAGTCAGCTTCTTTTTGTTTTCATTATTTGTTTGCCTCCCCTTTTTTGAAGGTGTGATATTCTCTTTATCTTATGACAGATAAAATCAAGACAAAGTAAAGGGAGTTGTACTAATTGACAAAGTGGTGAAAATTAAGCAATCTGATTTTTTTTTAAAGTAAAGTTGTGATCTGGCGACTCTGTTAGTCGTAAAATGAAAAGAAATACCCTGTAAACCAACAAACAACAAGAATTGCAAAACATTAATGAAGACGAAGTAGTTAACTGTGGAATATGTGTACCATGGACTAGATCTACGTTTTTATACATTTTAACGTTCGGCCTTATATTTTACGATGCCTGTTTTGTTCCAAGCCCGCAACTTTTTTATAATTCAGATTGGTATATTGCCATCACATTTTAAAAGTATCATAAGTCATCTTATTTTCGCATCATTTTATCTGGCATTAAATAATGCAAATATTTATTCTTCATAATGTGGTAGCAATCAAGAAATCAGAATTTAAAATGCCGAGAACTCCACGTTAGGTATACAGCATATACGGTGACGTTTTGTGCAATCGACCGTTAGAGGGCACTATTTTCGACTAGATCATTTTCTTTTATTCATCTGCACAAGCTTACCATATAAAGGGTTTGAATTGATGGACAGTAAGAAAAGTTTCGTCCATGTAATTAATTACATAAACGACGGATGATATAACCTATGAGTTATTAATAACTGTATATTTTTGGTTTTTAAGACGATTTTCGGTTTTGTTAAATTATTAATAGTAAAATTTATAAGTGAAATTTTTGATAGAAAAATTAAAAATTAATTTTAATAAAAAATAAAAAATAAATGAAAGAAATAACTTAAATGCAAGCATACTCATAATTGCAAATATCCATACTTACACTGCGTTGCAAAGGCCATGGAAAACCAATAATATAATATGCATAATATGTAACACAATAAATGCAAACTTCTTTAAACCGGTGACCAATATTTATACAGGATCCCATGTATAATTACTCGTATTTCTAATCCTATTGTTATTTTGTTACGAAATCTAAATTATGGTCTAAAAATATATATTTTTACACGGATAACGAGTAGCCCTATATAACATATATAATACAGTATGTCCTGTATCAGCATTTACACTAGTGAAAACAATTAAAGGGACAAATGTTTGTTTTTTTGCAATTAAAAAGAAACTAACAAAGCAAATAAAACCAAACTTGGCCAAAATATCACTCGATATAAGACCAATGTACGGGAAAACAAAAATGGGCACAACCTGCACCCTAAATAAGAGAACTGGTCACGTGTCCAGCACAGCAGCTGACCGACATCCTGTCAGTTGAGAAAAACATGTCTAATAGAGTATAAAATCGTCTATAACAACTACACAACTCTTGCATCGGCGTTTCATACTGCTTATCAGGGTCCTTATCAATCTCTGTGGCAACTGCATCCACTATTGCACCAACGCACCCTTGAGCTCATCGATGGTCGTTGGAACTGGTCTTCGAGTTGCAATCGATCGTTCAAGGGCATCCCATATGTGTTCGATGGGATTAAGGTCAGGGGACATCGCAGGTCACTCCATTCGTTGAACATCCTACGATTCGAGGCATTCGTCCAACAACTGATCTCTATGTGGACGGACGTTATCGTCCATAAAAACGAAATTTGGTCCTTATGCTCCGCGTAAAAGTCTCAAAGAGGATGCAAGGATCTCTTCCCTGTTCCGCTGATCTGTCAGAGTACCTCTATCAAACACATTATGGTCGGTACGCCCGTCTGCCTTGATGCCTGCCAGACCATCACACCACCTCCAGCATAGTGATCATTTTCGACAATGTTAGAGGGCCGATATCGACTCTCGGATTCTCTCCAGATGAGAAACCGTCTCGAGTCGTTGTCCAGACTGAATCGCGACTCATCACTGTACAGAACCCGTACCAAACTATCCTCTGTCCAAGACAGGTGTTCTCGGCACCATGCTAGACGGGACTTTCTGTGGTTCACAGTCAAAGAGATGCAGACTACGGGGCATCTGGCATTCAGGCCACTTGCATTAAGTCTCCTGGTGACTGTTTTCCGTGAAAGGGATGTTACTGTAGCATTACACAGGTGACGAGACAGTTGTGTCGCTATCGCGGACCTATCCCTTTTGGTTAAAAGTCTTAAATAATGGTCTTCAGCAGGCGTTGTTGCCCTTTTTAGGCTTTCACCAGGTCGGGAGATCACTCTTTCGGTCTCTGTGAACTGTTTTCACAGAGTAGACACCACATTTCACGGAACACCCAAGTCCTTACAACAGGTAGCCTGTGATTGGCCGGCATCGAGTCTTCCAACAATCTGCCATCTTGTGGTATCATCTAGATGATGTCGACTAGCCATACTGACGATGGGTAAATAAAGAAATTCAAAAAACAAGGATTGGGTTATGCTACGATGCTTCAAAACGTCCTTCCGCTACAAGCTTCGGCGGTCAAATGAGGCACCTCTGCACAAATGTCATCACAGCGCCACTGCCTTATGACCACACATACCACTACGTGGAAGGAGTATTTGCGACGAGCTTAACTATCATCTGATACCTTATTTGCGTATGGGGATAACTTATTTTGTTTTTTTTAACCGTTTGTCCCTTTAATTGTTTTCACCAGTGTATAAAGAATCATTTGTATTTGCATGAATATACATTATATTCTCACACTAATGCATACAAACTTAGTGTTGGGACTATAAAATCAATTTTTATAGTTAGAGAACACTTCGAGATTTTAAAAATGCGGATGATCGTAAATTTTATTTATGATTAATTCATCTTCGATTTATGTAAATTCAGGAAACTACGGGGTTATTACAAAGGAATCATCTGGATTTAATACGTTACTACGTGCGAACTAGGAAACGTATATGTTTCCATGACAATTCAAACGAGAGGGCGTTAACTACAGTTTCGCTACTGCGTATGTGTCATGTGCGTGTGGTTGCGATGGTTGCTGCACGAACGTCATATTCAAAATAGCGGCTGGACAGCAAAAATTTTCCACACAGTTGGCTGTGTAATGGAAAGTTCGCGGCTAGCGCGATTTGTTGATCCCTTGGGAGTACGGATGAAACTCTAACTAGGTTCACTGTTTCTTCAGTATCGCTTGGTCCGCCGGAACTTTTGCCTTTACATAAACAACCGGTTTCTTTGAACTGTCGATATCAGCGCAGAATGCTTTGTTGGGTTGGTGGTTTGCATCTGTATGCCTTCCGGTATGTTCCCTGAACGGTTATAAGCCATTCACACTTTGAAAATTCTAGTACATAAAACGCTTTCTGCTGTCCAGTCGCCGTTTTTAATATGACATTCGTGCAGCAACCATCGCACCCACACGCGCATGACACATACGCAGCTCGAAACTGTAGTTAACGCCGTCTCATTTGAGTTGTCATGGAAATATATACGTTTCCTAGTTAGCACGTAGTAACATATCAAATCCCGATGAATCATTTGTAATAACCCTATACTACAGAATCGGCTATTATATAAGACAGATTTTACTATATGGAAATAGTTGTATTTAAAATATGAGTACGTAAACACTAGGTCTTCTAACTCGCGCAGAAAACTTTTACCCTTAAAATCAAATACAACTTTTTTCTTTTTTCTTTACAGAAATTTTGTATGAATAAGGCATTTACATACGCCAAAAAATTTCTGTTTAAATTTACTAGTTGCAGTTTGTCCCGCCAGTTATAAGGCCCTGCGTACGCATCTTCAAAAAACAATATGAATAAGAATATTGCTTAAAATCTGTTAAAGATTTATTGCACAATATGAATTTATCTTAATCTAAACTTTTATGTATTTTGAATTTTGATAAAGCAAACTATTCAAAGGAAAATAAAAAAAAAACAGGATTCTCTTATTTGATGAAAGTTAATAGTCTTTTGAGATAAAAATTTGTATGCGAGCCTTTCATAATTCTTTTACTTTTCAACTTGAAACACGAAATTTGATTTTCTTATTCACGTCTAAATTTGAATTGAATCACGTTTCTCAGAATACCATTCATGCGTGCTGGTGGTGTACACAGCAATATGATCGGCCGTGTATCTTCTGTGTTAAAATAGGAGAATAAACTGAAAAGATTCGCATTTTAAACTTACTGAAACGTGCAATGAGAAAATAAAACGTTTCTGAATATCGGCGATAAAAAGTAGTAGAAATTTAAAAGTGTATTTCAGTGTGAAATCTTATTCATAAAATGGATCGATTTTAAAGACTACCGGAACATAATTTCTTTTTGTAAGCTATAATTGATATATAGTGTTATTAGCCGCATTAAATGACAAATTAAAAAAGTATAAAATAAGGTGTATTAGGCTATTTCAAATAATTGGTGGTAATCAAGCAATCAGAATTAAAAAACGTAGCAGAGGGTTATCACTGATTGATATACGAGTGACATTAAAATATTCAGTTTTAACAATTATATCGACAGTACCATGTCAAACTATCCAATATGAAAGCTGTGTTTCCAGTGGGCTATTTTCTTTAAATTCAGATTTCTTCATTGGCACCACTTTTTTGAAATAGTAAAATTTACCTTATTTAATGACATATTAATTAAGGCGGAACCAAAGAGAATTTTAACATTTTAAGAAAAGTGGTGCCAATCAAGAAATCTGAATTAAAAAAAGTAGCCCAGTGGTAACACTGTTTTCATATTGGATAGTTTGACATGGTACCGACGATATAAGCAGTTTGGTTAATTACCGAGCACAAAATTTACAGTGGGCGCTTGAACTGGCCAAATAGACCAGAACAGGGTGGACAATTTGGCCTCCATTTTTATTAAGAAATGTCGAGTTCATACCAGAAATAATGAATAGTATTTTGCGTTTTATTTTGTTTTATTCAATTTTGAGTGATATTTTATTTTCAAAAGGAAGTTTATCCATAAAAATAGTGTCCGGGGTCTCACTGCAGCGTACACAAGGCATGCTATTCACGCTCCAGTCTGCTTTTATTTAAATAGTATTTTTTATACAAAATACCATGTACAGTCGTAGAAAAAAAAGTAAACACACCCTACTAACTCCTCAACAAATTATCGTAGAAGAAAGTTACTGGTACCGAACGATTGGAAATAAAGTCTACTTTTGAATGATGTATATAACATTTGCTTCGGGGTCCATCTATATATTAAAACGAACCATAACTTTGTTTTTTTTCAATAGCAGTACACAATTCTGACAGCATAAATGAACTCTACGCCCTTCAATTAGTCTAAAAACAATTTTTTATGCAATTCGTACCATAAGTTTCTGAGAAATTAATTATTTTAAAACGAGCGTATTTTAGGGTATGTATCCAAATTGAAGTTCTGTACTCGATTGTTAACCGAGAGAGCTCCCTTCTTGATCAGGGCACCGTAAGCAGTCAATTAATCCTGTTAGATTACAGGATAGCATAAAAAATTTCAAAATATTTAGTCACTTAAATCATAGACGGCCCCTTAAGCCATCATTTTGCCGTTTTTTAAGCATAATTTGAAAACTACTTGGAAGAAAAATGTGAAATTTTGTACTTCCATAAAGCAGGACTTAATAAATCTGAATCCATAAAAAATTGTAGGTTCCAGTTCATAATTTTTTTAATATTAATTTCATATTTCATAACAGAAAATTATAAAATTGCAAATTCAACGTATTTATGTTTGGGTATATTAGTATTATTGCTACACAAAAAATTAGAACATTAGGATAATAATTTCAGAAGTTATAAAAAAAAAAATATGAAAATGTAATTTAACATTAGAAGCACTAAATTTTGAACGTTTATAATTCAAAACCTTATCATTCAAGTGACTTGAAATTCGGTGTCTAGGCCTAGTTTGAACCAAAGATTTGAAATATCTCGTTAAAATAGGGTATTGACATTGAAAAAAAAAGGAAGTTTGGATTTGTTTTAATATGTCGATAGCCCCCTAAGCAAATTTTATATACGTCATTTAAATGTAGACTTTATTTCCAATCATTTGGTACCAGTAACTTTCGTCAAAGATAATTTTTTGAGGAGTTAGTAGGGGGTGTTTACTTTTTTTTCCACGACTGTACTCGGTTTTAAAAGAATCGATGTTAAATTGATTTGTATAGTAAAATGAAAATATTTCGAAACGATCTTAATAATAGGGATCTTCTGCCTTCGGCAGTTAAAAAGAATTTTCTTAATTGTTTTTTTTTTCACATAGTGTCATTTTAAATTTAAAAAAAAGTAATTCTGATTGTCCAAACGCCGTGGAATTTTAATGTGTTAAAAATATAATATTACTAAAATTATTGATATTTTAGTTGTAAAAACCAGTGTCTTTACTCTAAACATTTTTTTTTTCACACATGAAAATCCTACGCGAATAGTAATTATTTTCAAACTGATTTTTTACCCCTGAATTTTGTTACATCTAAACCTAAATTTTACCGGAACAACAGTTTTTAGTACTAAAATTTTAGAGCAATAGCGCAAAATGTTTACGTTATAAGTGTAATAATAACCATACGTAATATTAACACTATAAGCATGGCTTCCAACATTTACTCTTTTTGACTACTACTGTTTTTTAACAGAAAAAATTATGTTTTTTAATCATTGAAAACTTAAGATTTAATAAAGCAATTTCTTCTGCTTAAAAATAGTGGTAACAAGAAAACGCAAAAGTTGGCAGCTATGCTGTAAGAATTTTTTTAATTTTGAAAGAGATTATTTTTCTCTAAATCTCAAAATGTCTGTATCAAAAGGTCTAATCGGATAAGCATAGCGAAATGGACCCCACAGCCGATGTTTGAAATAACATGTGTGGTAATAAGGCTCACCATGAGAATACAATACAGAGTGTTTTTAGCCTCTGACCTTGAACTGTACTTGAGATATACGGGGAAGTATGCGCTGGCGCTACTATTTTTCAAATACGTTATTCTTAAAAAGTACAAAAGTTAAAAAAATGAAATTAACGCCAATTATTGAAGAATATAGTTCATATTATATATTTTTTTCACATTTTCACACAAAATTTAACATAGAAAAATAAACAAAAATATTTTTTAAAAAAAGTATTAATGTAGTAATTTAATATTTACACCAACCAAAAAATTATATAATAAGGCTCAAAGTATGTACTTTTAAGGAAAAAAATTTCGTTAAAATCGAAGGTGCGCTTTTTGAGTTATAAAAAAAAATAATGCTAGCAACTTGCTAAAATATTAGTAACTTTCCCTGTTTGCACTTGCAGGAATACGCTACTATCAATGAATTGGTCGATTCGTGACATTTTCACTCGGGCAGGATGCGCAATGTGCCAAAATAAGAGAATGTTTCCACACATACCACTTCCCTACAGGTTTGTTTCGTGTTTGTAAACATTTTGTTATTTTGGAGTACTGCGCATCCTTCTCTCATAATAATAGCAAGTCGATGGTGTAGTCCATTGTACAGGTGAAGCTATATAGGCTGTAAATATATAAGGTTATCAACTTTTTGGTAATTCCGAACCCCCTCCCAAACTTCCGATATCATACTTTATCATTCCTCGAATCCCCCTCCCCCTAACAATATTGTTATCAGTGTTTAAAAATTCTTTTTATTTTTACAATTGTTTTCCCTTTTTTTTTTTCTTTTTATACGTTTGCAATGACATACAGGTACGGTTGTACATTTTTTATTTGCATATTTTACTTATTTAAATAAAGAGAAGAAATTCATAAGATATCACTGTTAATAAGAAATAACTTTATACCAAATAACATTTTAAAGAAATATTATTTAAAAGTTTTTAATAATAACTCTTTGTTACATAATGCATTGAACGGTAATATTGTCTCCTTGCACTTTGACCTTGTACGGGGCTAAACAGAACTTCTTGTAATCAAAACAGGTGGACAACATTCTTCCCCATCTTTTACTAGTAAAAATAACAAGTTATAATTTCGAATCTGGCTTCTCTAACAACGAATTATATACGCATATGGCAGGAGAATATTAATGATGAACGTTGGGCTATTCCATATTTTGGAATGAAATATTTTATAAACATTCAATGGTTTTAATAATAACTGTGTATTTTCATAAAAAGAAGAAAACAGACTTAAAATAATTAAGATAACAGATGTAAAGTAAAAGATACGAAAAAAGTATATTTTGGTTTTTTTTTTTTTTAAATGATAACGATATAAAATGACAACCCCCTCTTCTTGTCTTCCGATCTGACATCTTCCGATGTCAAGTGCCAGGATCCTCCAGACACACGCACTCCCCCCTAAAGTGATACGTTATGTATGTACATTGTTCAGCCCCATAGCTTTCTTCTATGTGAAAATCATCGTAGGCAAATGTTACCATTTTGTTTGTCCATTCTTGATATTAGTATGCGAGAAGGATGCGCAGTACGCCAAAATAACAGAATGTTTACAAACGCGAAACAAACCTATAGTGAAGTGGTATATATGGAAACATTCTCTTATTTTGGCGCACTGCGCATCCTGCAAGAGTGGAAATGTCACGAATCGACCAATGCATTGATAGTAGCGCTTTTCTGCAAATGCAAACAGGGAAAGTACCGAATATTTTCGCAAGTTGCTAACGTTATTTTTTTTATATTCAAGAAGCACATCTTCGATTTTAACGAATTTTCTTTTCTTAAAAGTACATACTTTGAGGCTTATTCTGTAATTTTTTGGTTGGTGTAAATATAAAATTACTACATGAATAATTTTTTTAAAATATTTTTTTCTATGTTAATTTTTTTTTTTTAATGTGAAAAAAATATGTAATGTGAACTAACATATTCTTCAATAATTGGCGTTGGTTTCATTTTTTTTAACTTTTGAACTTTTTGAGAAAAAAATATTTGAAAAATAGTAGCGGTGGCACATACTTCCCCGATTATCTCAAGGACAGTTCAAGGTCAGAGGCTAAAAACACTCTATATTGTATTCTCATGGTGAGCCTTATTACCACACATGTTATTTCAAACATCGGCCGCGGGGGCCATTTCGCCATGCTTATCCGGCTAGACCCTTTATACTGGAAGATTATCTAACAGGTTAGTATATCGTATTAAAATTTCAGAACGATTGCATAAAATTAAATGTTTTTTTTTTTTTTTTTTTTATTATTATTATTATTATTATTATTATCATTAAAATAATCGCCCTATGGGAAAATGCGCGGGAAAAACCGGAATGCATTAAAATTGAATTTTGGAAATGAATTTTTCTAATATTTACATTCGTATTTTTTAAACCGAATTCGTGTTCGGAAAGCTGAATTTATGATCATTAAGTGTATGTGATTTGATTTTTCATATTTAAATTTGAAAATCAGAACTTTGAAAAAATACTGAAATCTAAAAATTGACTTACGGAAAGGACGGTTTTTTAAATGGTTCATATTGATATTTTTTTAAAACCAATTCTTACCAAGATGAGTCAAAAGACACCTTTCTGATTTTAATTTAAAATTATTTTTTAAGTTTAATCCTGTCTCCACAATTAATTTTTTGACTTTTCGTACAATAGTTGTTAGATTAATTCAGCCATAATATTTTCCGCCAGCTCACCCTGGATCTAAAAATATGCATATGGTATACGTATTTCTACCATGAGGTGTCTTTTGATATTTTAAGGATTTCATAAATTGTATTTCCTAACGATTTCATAATTTCTAATTTTAAACAATTTTACATATAAATATCAACACTATTTTACAGCATCATATCAATTATAATCAGATTATAGAATACTGATTTCAGTTGTAAAGGAAAATACAGGAGTTGCTCAATAATTTTGATGTTAGCTTTCCCGCCATGCAGTGTTGCCAGTGGGCTACTTTTTTAAAATTCAGATTTCTTGATTAGCACCACTTTTCTGAAATGGTAAAATTCCCCTTGCTTTCGTTATAATTGATCTGTCATTAAATAAGGTGAATTCTGCTGTTTCATAAAAGTGGTCCCAATCAAGAAATTTGAATTAAAAAAAAAGTAGCCTACTGGCAACACTGTCGCCTTGATGCATTTTAGCGTAAATCATTGCCGCGACTAGTTCTAAAAAAATGGAATAACGCTCTTTGTTCTCCAGTTATAGTAGTGAGTTCAATACATATGATTTTTTTTTCATTCGTGTAAAAACTGTGATATTGAATAAGGAAAGAGTTTTTATACTCTGCTGTTTTTATGATTATTGTTGTTGTTGTTGTTGTTGTTTTTGTTACAAAGGTTGTATTTTTATGCATGAGAAATTTTATGATGAATTTTTTAACTGAAAGTTTGATAAGTTAATTATACTAAAATGTTTGATTTTCTAATAAAAATTATAAAAATGAAGAAAATAATATTTTTTAATTGTTGTTCCTGTTGACATAAAACATATTTGATTACATTTTTGTATATTTATATTTTCTAGATTATTGAATTAAGCGAGAATTTATAATCTGATTAATTGATTTCTAATACATACGTATGAATGTAATAATACATATATTTCTCAAATAATCTACTATATTTAACTAATAATTGGAAATTCCAACATTTTTGGCAATTATTGTCATTCAAACGCAAATGTGCCAAAAGACACATTTTGGTAAAAATAGGTATACACAAAATCTTGGTAGAAATAATGTTAAAAATAGAATGCGGTGTTGTACAGAAACAAGAAGATATATATGTTTTGGTACATTTGGTTTGTTCGTATTTTGGTTTCCGAAAGCGATGCCGATTTTTAAACACAGCAAAATAAAGTTAAATTCGAGTAAGTCACTTTCGGAAACGAATTTTGTACAACGAGGGTTAATATTGTTGTTTTGCGAAACACATTACAGACTTCGAAGTAGAAATGAGCGTAAATATGGACTTTTATTTTTTTTAGTTTTTCATAGTTTGCTTAGAAACGCAGATTCGAATTTTGAAATATTGCAGAAATTGAAAAGGCCCCCAAAGTGACTTACTGAAACGAACGTTTTAAAAGAGTTAACAATTTTTTTTAACCTGAAGTTTTCGTCGTAAAGGCAAGTGAACGTAGAAGTGGTTAGGTGTTTTTGGTGTGTTTGTGTTTTCATTTAAGAAGCCGATCCACAATTTTAAAAATCGCAGAAAGAAGATTTTCCAAAAGTGAGTTTTGCGAATAAATATTTTTAAAGGGTTAATATTCGTCTTTTAGAAACGGATTGCAGATTTCGAAGTGGGAATAAACGTAGACATAGTCTGCTAGATTTAAGTTTTTCGTTGCTTTAGTAAGACGTGCTGATACATATTTTTTAAATTTGCGGAAATCGCGCAAATCGCGTAATGGCTTACGGAAAAGATTTTTTTAATGTTTATGTTATTTTTTTTTTGTAAAACCAGTGGCTGTGTTTGAATGAAAAAAGTACAATATTGAATTTAGTGTAATCGATTTTGCCGTATCTTGTTTAGTTTGGTGGATTTTCGTTCTTTTTACGGGGGAAAAAATATTAAATTTTAATTTCGTAATTATTTTATCGAACAAATTAGGTCCTTAAAAGGTAAACGTACAGAACTAAAGAATACATGTTATATGCTTTTCCGTATTTTTACGACCCCACCCTAGGGGAATACCTTCTTTAGGCATTTACGAGTTTCGCGACCACAGATTCCAGAGTGACCTTTCACCGTTTCTCATTTCACCACTTTTTGGTTGTCTGTCCTTTACTCTTTGTTTCCCTCTTTTGAATCTTTTTCTTTAGTTTATTATCTCTCTCTGTTTGTTCAAGTTCGTGTTTTGGGGGAATTTTACTAATACATTTTGTTCAGTTTGTTCCTTGTACTAATCTTGTTTTTGCTCTTTTGCTTAAAAAAAAAAAAAAAAAAAAAGTTAAATCATTTAAAAAATGACAGAACTACACCTAGTTTCACAGTTTTTTATCACACTACTTTTAAAGGCATTATTGCTGTCTAAGCTAATTTTCTGCTGTTATTTTTACACAGAATGAACTGCTTACCAGACTTCTTCTCTAGCCGCTAACGGTTGGTGGTTGACCCCAGTGGAAACAGTCTAGTGTTTGAAGGGCAGCAGAAAAGGAGTGGTGGCTGCCATTAACCTTCTCGCTGCGTAAGTAATTCTCCGTGATGAGCGTCTTTTACAGAATTTTTAATCGTTTATCACCGGTTCTTTAAAGCAGAAATTTTTGACTATAGTAGTCGGGGAAAATATCCTGATTAAATCAGACAAACTTTTCGTTAAAAAATAACTGGTGAGGAACAACCAAATAGTATTAGTTTGACGCGTTAATTTTGCATGCCTGAGCATAGCTCGGGCTGCGCAGCGAGATGTTTAACTCGTTGATGGGCAAGTGATTGTGTTCCTGTAATGTTGAATTAACACCGGAATCGTTGAAAAATTTTATTTCAAATTATGGAAAAGCAATTTTAAAAATTTTTTCCCACCAAAGCTTTAAAAATAAAATTTAAATAAATGTTTCCGGTGGGAATTTTTTTAAAAGTTAGGTGGGATAAAACATATCCCACCGCACCTCAAGGCAGTGTTGCCAGATGGGCTACTTTTTTAAAAATCAGATTCTTGATTGGCACCACTTTTTTGAAATGGTAAAATGGGCCTTATTTAACGACATATTAATTAAGGCGGAAACAAAGGGAATTTTACCATTTCCAAAAAGTGGTGCCAATCAAGAAATCTGAATTTAAAAAAAGGAGCCCACTGGCAACACTGTCTCAAGGGCTTAATGTAACGGTGTTGGATGTTTCGCCTGCAGGTATGTCTGAGGTTGTATCCCTTGGTTGCGTTTAACCATTACCGTCTCAATACTCAAGGCCTCCGGACTGATTTCGTGACGTACCAAATGAAGATTAACCCCTTGAACGGCAAGCAATTGCGTTTGAGTAATGCTTAATTCCCACCGGAAATTTAGAAAAAAAATTATTTCAAAATAAGGAAAAATAATTTTACGAATTTTCTCCAGTGAAGTCAGAAAACTAAAATTTCCTAAAATTTTTCTGGTGCAAATCCTGATTAATCGTACGTGGTATATAATATATACCGCCGCCCCTAAACCCCTTGAGGTGCGGTGGGATATATTTTATCCCACCTACGATTAATCAGGATTTTCACCAGAAAAACTTTAGGAAATTTTAGTTTTCTGACTTTAGTGGAGAAAAGTCGTAAAATTGCTTTTCCTTATTTTGAAATAAAATTTTTCTAAATTTCTGGTGGGAATTAAGCATTACACAAACGCAATTGCTTGCCCTTCAAGGGGTTAATCTTTATTTGGTACGTCACGAAATCAGTCCGGAGGCCTTTAGTATTGAGACGGTAATGGTTTAACAGGGTGATAGGGATTTCTCCAGAGCGAAAAATCCTCCTTCTCTTTGCTGATGTCCGTGTAGATGGTACACGTTTTAGGGGTCTCCCCTTCAACAAGCGAGCGAAGACTTCGGATGTTACGCGGGACACGATAGCTAAAGTGTGTGCCGATGGCTTTGGCGAAGGCTTCGATCATCCTGGAAGTAATCTGTGGATTTTTAATTCAAATATGATCACTTCTAAAGTGAATTCCATTATATCTTTGGGTGCAGATTCTCTTTCTCGTTGCATTCTTCAAACAGCATTAATTCTGAGACTCTAAAGTCTCAGAATATTTCATGAGGAAGACTAACTGCATCGGACTCAGGTCTGAAAGCAAACATTGAGCAAAAACAGTTAAAGTCTTGGGAAGACAGAGTAGAGGAATCTTACAATGTTGAAGATAGAAATGCTACATGCAGTATAAATAAATCTTGCATGTCAGGGGGAAAGGTTTTTGTTGTTAAACGGCAAGAAGGGAGTGTTGACCATAGGTCTTTCTTCTTGGTTGATAAGATTATCCAAGTTTTGGTTTGTGAATAAAAAACAATAAAAAACTGATCTGGTGAACTTTTAATCGAAATCAATAATGATAATCAAGCAGCTAACTAAAAGAAATGTACTCACTTTTCAAAGATCGCTGACACAATAACTCCTCATAGAACTCTAAATAAATCTCCCTGAGTGATCTCAGATATTTGACATCTTGTATCTTACTTAAGAGGAAAAAGAAGATAAATTGAAAGAATAAAATGTCATGGAAGCTAAAATAATACAAATCTACCGTTGGAACGAACAAATAACGTCTAATCAAATACAAATACCTACTAAACCTACAATACTCACATTTAATTCGATAAACCTACCGAAATCAGTAAAAGCTGGATATATCTGCTAGACCGTAGATCCCAAACCCTCTGCGTTGTTTTACATTTCAACACTTTGGGTGTTCAAAAACATCATTCTGAAGTAATATCACCTATGAACGATGCAGTGCAGTAGGCAGTGAAAGTGTACACTGCAATGACCCAGCTCGTTGTGTAAACTGAAAAAAAGATTATCCATACTATTTAAATTCGTGTGAACAGTAAAAAAAAAAGAAAAAATAAATACAGATCTTACGCACAAAAGAAAATATATCGTACCCTGAAGCCAGGAAAATAATTGAATTCAGGATACCCAAAGTTGGTGTATCACATGCTGTTACAACATCAAAAACAACCCATAAATCTTTTCAATCTATGGCAACTCAAACTGATTTCAATACAGAAACTAATTGTGAAACAAAGCAAAAAGAATACAATATGTGTAGTACTCCTGATATGGTTACTAAATCAACCAGTAGGTTTCTTCTAAATCACCACACTTGTAATCTGCTAAATCATCACAAACCGCCTCTTCAAAGTCGTCTTAAACTTTTTTCACCAAAACTCCGCTTTATAGAAGAAATTTTCAAAATATTACAAAACTCAACCTTTGAAACCAAACTATAGATCTGATGTAGGTATAGGTCTCAGAGAACCCCCTCTCAAATCTCAAAGCTGATGTAGGTGTAAACATAAAAACCGATCAATGAAGTCTAGTACGACATATGAAAATCCCTCCAAAAATACAAAACAAAATTTAAAAAAACACCCAAAACTTAGTCAAGGCACATAGTCCGCGCACATATAAAACAGCTTATAAGGATTTATACCATTTATTTAACTCCAAATCTAACTATTAAATCAGCACATCTGGATAACCTCCTTTTCCAACTCCCCATTGCTTACATCAGGTTTGTAGAACTGCGGACCGCCGGATACCACTATTTATTTTAAAGATATAGTCGATTTCTTGCATCTCAGAGATTTGATGATTGTATAAAGCAATGAATACTATAAAATTTTAGCGGTATCCGGTGGAGCACACTTTGACAAACCTGCCTTTTATAATTGTTGGAGATTTTAATGCACACGGACAATTCTGGGCAATCATAATTTTAATTAACATGGTCAAATGTTAGAAAGTTTCATTTCTGACAACGGCTTATGCTTGCACAATAACAATGATCACTCTTATTTTTACGAGCAAATCAGTACTTTCCGTGCTATAGATCTTTTCATTTGCTCCCCATAACTCTATCCAATATGGAACTTCTGTGTCTAAAATTATTGGCACGGCATTGACCACATTTGGACTTTTAACGCACAGGATGTTCCTGATGGAGATTCTAATAACTATCCGAAAAGATATGTATATAATAGGGTGAACTGGTCAACTTTTACAGCATTGTCAAACATTAAAAATAGCATGATTTTGTGAAATATTGACAATGCACTTGGTAATATAACACAATGTATTATCAAAGCTACTGATGCTAGCATGACAAAATATCGTCTACATATAAACACAGAAAAGCAATGTGGAATAATGGCTGCCAAGTAGCAAAGAAAAAGCAACAGATGACTTGGTGTCTATTTCGGAGGTATCGAAATAACATTAACTATATCGCATATAAAAAAGCAACGGCTGAAGCTAGAAGATTGCGACGTACAAGCCAATATGAGCCCTAGATTAGCTATGTCTCAAGCATGAAATCCAATATTTCAAGTAAAGAACACTGGAAAAAAGTGAAAAATTCTATGGGCCTGTACTGTGAAAATCATATTTCTATTTTAACACTAGAAAGACGGGGAATTGTACTCAAATTTTATAAAAATGTTTCACACCAGAATTATTATTTTAAATTATTAACTTATTTATTTAACTAGTTTTAGGTAGCCTTCTTTAGAAGAAAGCTACCTTTTGCAGCCGTTTGGAGGAAAGCGTTTTCAAAAAATTTTGGTATATTTTCATCGATCATAACCCCCAGACCCCGAAACCACACTCCGTTCAAAATTTATATATATATATATATATATACAGGGTGTTCCGTTAAAGGGGTCCAATATTAATAGGGGTAATAGAGGAGATCACATGGAGCATAAATCAGTATATAAAGCCTGGTCGGATCTCAATAGTTTTCAAGTTACAGCAAATAGAATGAAAATTCGGAAAATTGTAAAAGAACCCTCATTGCTAAACTATCGATAATGCTACATACAAACGAAGCACATATTTAGAAAGAGCAGAAAAAAACCTACAAAATGACATCAATTGTATTAAAATAGCAATATTTATTGACGAGTTACAAGCCCTGAAACAGTGAAAAAAGTACGAAATCCAATATACATCAAAATAGTTAATCGTTAATTCCAAAAAGACAACTCTAGCTACAACAAGGAAAATGTAGTAAAATTTGGTCCATTCCGAAAACTTTCGAAAAAGCTTACAATGAACCATATCGGTTTAATTGTGTGAGAGAAATTAATCAGTTTCTTAGTTACAACTCCGCTTTCTTTGACACTAGCAAAGGTTAAACTCCGCCCATCACGATTGGAAACACCGCTGGTTCATTCAACTCTTGAATAATTAAAAATGTTGCATCTCAGAAGAAGCATGATCGAAAATGTATAGTTGAGAGTAATTAAAAAGGCGGTGTTTCCAATCGTGATGGGCGGAGTTTAACCTTTGCTAGTGTCAAAGAAAGCGGAGTTGTAACTAAGAAACTGATTAATTTCTCTCACACAATTAAACCGATATGGTTCATTGTAAGCTTCTTCGAAAGCTTTCGGAATGGACCAAATTTTATAACATTTTCCTTGATGTAGGTAGAGTTGCATTTTTGGAATTAACGAATAACTATTTTGCTAAATATTTGATTTTGTATTTTTTCACTGTTTCAGAGCTTGTAACTCGCCATTAATTCTCAATATTCTAAAACAACTTATGTCATTTCGTAGGATTTTTTCTGCTCTTTCTAAATATGTGCTTCGTTTTTATGTAGCATTATCGATAGTTTAGCAAAGATGGTTTTTTTACAAATTTCCGATTTTTCATTCTATTTGCTGTAACTTGAAAATTATTGAGATCCGGCCAGGCATTATATACTGATTTATGCTCCGTGTGATCTCCTCTATTACCCCTATTAATATTGGACCCCTTTAACGGAACACCCTGTATATCTGACCTATGTCACACTGTAACTCTCGTAATTATGAACCGATTTCAATGTAATTCGGTGTGTACCAAAGTCTCGACCGAGTTCGTTGTCCAGCTTCATCCGCCGTTTTGTTTCAAAATGGCGGCCATTTAAAATTTTTAAAAAATATTAAAACTTGAAATGTGGTACCAAAAAATTAAAAATGGAAAAATATTTTTTTCTTATGTAATTGACCTTTATACAAAGATTCCGGAGCAGTTTTTGTTTCGTCTATATCTTAAAAAATGGCTGAGTTATAGCATTTTGAATTTCTAGCGTGGCTGACATTTTGAAACGTCCTGAATTTTGACACGCGATAAAAGGCGCATTTATGAACCGATTTGGATGTAATTCAGTGTGTACATAGTACATACCAATCTCTCGACCGAGTTCGTTGGCCAGCTTCATCCGCCATTTTGTTTCAAAATGGCGGCCATTTAAATTTTTTTTTTAATTTAAAATTTGAAATGTGGTACCAAAAAATTGAAAATAGAAAAATATTTTTTCTTATGTATTTGACCTTTATACAAAGATTTCGGAGGAGTTTTTGTTTCGTCTATATCTTAAAAAATGGCTGAGTTATAGCATTTTGATTTTCTAGCGTGGCTGACATTTTGAAACGTCCTGATTTTTCTCACGTAATAACAGGCGTATTTATGAACCGACTTGGATGTACCTTGGTGTGTACATAGTACATACAAATATCTCGACCGAGTTCGTTGGCCGGTTTCATCCGCCATCTTGTTTCAAAATGGCGGCCATTTAAAAAAATTAAAAAATAAAAAAAATTAAATGAGAAACCAAAAAATTGGAAAGTGAAAAAGATTTTTTTTGTGTGTTTTTGACCTTAATACAAAGATTCCGGAACAGTTTTTCTTTCTTCTATATCTAAAAAAAATGGCTGAGTAATAGCATTTTGAATTTCTCTTGTGGCTGACATTTTAAAACGACCTGATTTTTGTCATGCGATAACAGGCGTAATTATGAACCTATTTGGATGTAACTTGGTCTGTACATAGTACATACCAATGTCTCGACCGAGTTCGTTGGCCAGCTTCATTCGGCAACTTGTTTCAAAAGTGTTGCCATTTAAAAAAATTAATTTTAAAATTCAAAATGAGGTATTAAACAATTGGAAAATGAAAAAGATTTTTTTATGTGTTTGGCCTTTATACAAAGATTCCGGAGCAGTTTTTGTTTCTGAAAATTTGTTCTTTTGTTTATATCTTAAAAAATGGTTGATTTATAGCACTTTGAATTTCTAGCATGGCTAACATTTTGAAACGATCTTGTATTTGTCACGCGATAACACACGTATTCGCCTATTTCGATGTAAGAAGGCATGTGGATAGTATACATCAACACCTCGACCAAGTTCGCTGACCAGATTCATCAGCCATCTTGTTTCAAAATGGCGACCATTAAATAAAAAAATATATATATATTTAAAGTGAGGTGCAAAAAAATTAGAAATTGAAAAAGGTTTCTTTCTTAAGTATTTGACCTTGATATAAGGATTCAGGAGCATTTTTTGTTTGTCTTTACCTTAAAAAATGGCTCAGATATAGCAGTTTCAATTTCTATTGTGGGTGATATTTTGAAAAATCTGATTTTTTGCATGCGACAGCACTCCTATATATTAACCGATTGCGATGTGAGTGAGCATGTGCACAGCAATTACTAAGGTCTCGACCAAGTTCACCGCTTAGCCTCATCCACCACGTTGTCTTAAAATGACAGGCACTTTAAGAAATTGCCGAATTTGGCAGCCAAATATATGTTACTTTAAAGAAAAGCAGCTTGGATAAAGCTGACTAATTTCGCGAAATTCACATTCATTATATTGATAAAAATTAGTATTGAATCTCCTATATTCGGTTTCCACTAAATTGAGCTTCGTGTATTTGAATGATATAATTTGGCTTTTTTAAAATAAGGATTATGAAAGCTACCTCTTCCTCCCGGCACTGGCCGGAAGGACTTTTTTTCTTTGTATCTATTAAACTTGTTCTATAAAGAAATTTCTGGTTCGAACTTAAATATATTTATTTGGTAGCGGTCAAAATGACCGCTCGCCGTCTTTCTAGTGTTAAAACAAAGCGGTCAAACCATCACATCGCCTAAAAGCATCAGTACGATAATAGGTTGTACCCTAGCATCTATTTCCATCTCTGACTCATCCAGAACCCTTTTTAACTTACAAAAGACAAACTGGAATAACCAGGATTAATTTTAATTCTCATCACGCACATGCATCCAATAATCCATTTATTATATGAAAGATGATAAAGTATTTACGAAGTGATATAATAATATAGTAAATAAATAATAATATAGTAAATTACGAAGTAAATACCCAAAACCATCAGTTTTTGTAATGAAACGAAATGTGGCGTAGGTATTTTTGACAAAACAGCAAGACAATATTCAGTCAATGCAGATTCAAGAAGATGGCCCGTTCACATACTGTACAAAATTTTAGACTTTGCTGCCATAAACGCTTGGATTCTTTTCAATCGTGTAACGGAAAAGAATATCAATGCGAACTTTTATCCAAACATTAGCTGAAGAATTGCCAGCAGATTATACTGAAAATTCCAGTAAAATAAGCAGGAAGGATGAAGATGAACTGCGAACTGAAAATCAACCTAAGCTTAGGAAATATGATGTTAAAAAATGTCATGGAAATGGGATAAATAAAATATCTTATTCTTGTAAAAGAACGACGTGTGGCAGATGTACAAAATATGTCAGCTATAATCGTATTGATTGTAAATAATTTAAGTAGTAATTTCTTTTGTTTACATTTTCATATCATCTTGAAAAATTGTTGCTATTTTGCTGATGTAATAACATTTGTGTGTACCATATATATTGCAAAAAGAATATTAAAATGCATATTTTCTTCATTTTTTTTTTATTTTTTCCTTTATCTGTCTTGGGTAACAATGGCATCACATATATCCTGTACAAGCACATATACCCACTCTCTCTTAAAAATATCCTTTCCCTTTGCAATAGGATATGAATGAAGCAGATTTTTCCTTGTGATTTGGGGGGGGGGGGACCGAACCGCAGCTTCAAGCTGTAAGCCTGGT
Organism: Maratus speciosus; assembly: GCA_963932465.1. Classification (NCBI taxonomy): domain Eukaryota; kingdom Metazoa; phylum Arthropoda; class Arachnida; order Araneae; family Salticidae; genus Maratus; species Maratus speciosus. The sequence goes on along the minus strand of OZ010796.1, from coordinate 196,310,718 downwards.
GCAGAACTTTTCTTATTCATTTTATTAAACAAGAAAATATTCTAGCAGCTCCAATAATTACAAGACAATTGCACTTTCTAGCAGCCTTTGAAAACTTACTGAAAGAATGTTCAATTGCCGCCTATTACAGAATTTAGAAACTAACAACAGCATTATAGTCTAATGCATGGGGTATAAATTTTTGCAAAGAAACCGTGTCCTGGCATTTAGACAAATTTTATGAAATATCAAGTTTTTTTAGGTATGTTATCAAATTAACGCGTCGTTATCGAACAAATCAGGATAAATTCGCACCGATTTTAGAAGTATAGAATAGTTTTATTAAAAAGTGCATAAGCTGTTACAAGCCAGGCCAGAACATAACAATTTTGGAACAGTTATTTCCTAGTAAGACTCGCTGACCATTAACTCAGTTTTCACCATCGTAACCTGAAAAATACGGACACAAATGTTGGACAGCTGCAATTAAAAAAAAAACTCTCGATTTTAGTTGGCCCGTTGAATAGGGCATGACGAGAAATTCCAGATTGTATAAAGCCATAATGTAAGCGTTATATTCAACAAAAAAAATTGAAAATGAAGAATCGGACTCAACACTTACAGTTTATCAGTATATATATATATATAATGTTATTATCCTGAGTTCTATGCATTCAAGCATTGTAATTGCTAATACTTCAAAGAAAATACCCTAAACCATCAGTTTTTGTAATGAAACGAAATGTGGCATAGATATTTTTGACAAAACACCAAGACAATATTCAGTCAAAGCAGATTCAAGAAGATGGCCAGTTCGCATGCTCTGCAATATTTTAGACTTTGCTGCCATAAATGCTTGGATTCTTTTCAATCGTGTAACAGAAAAGAATATCAAACTTTTATCCAAACATTAGCTGAAGAATTGCCAGCAGATTATACTGAAAATTCTAGTAAAATAAGCAGGAAGGATGAAGATGAACTGCGAACTGAAAATCCACGTAAGCTTAGAAAATGTGAGGTTAAAAATATGCCATGGAAATTTGACAAATAAATTATGTTCTTCTTATAAAAGAATGACATGTGGCAGATATTCAAAATATGTCAGCTATTAGTGCACTGATTGTAAATAATGTAAGTAGTTATTTCTTCTGTTTACATTTTTAAATTATCTTGCAAAATTGTTCTTATTTTGCTGATGTAAAAACATTTATGTGCATCATATATGTTTGCAAAAATGACATTAACAGGGATATTTTCTTCGAATTTTATTCTTAATATCTACCAGTGTCGAAATGACCTCTGGACGGCGTTTCAGCAGGTAGTAATATTTCCGGCGTTCTTCTGAATACTGCGGAAATACTCGTGTAATTTCTTCATCAATAAATAATATTCAAATAAAAAAAGAAAGGAATATAAAATATATACTTATTGATTTATACAGCAAGAAATAACGGTAAATTAAAAAAAAACCTTCTTTTTATATATAATCATTAAATTTGTATTTTTTTTGCGTTAAATGACAGCTATGAACGAAAGGGCACTATTGCGCCAGTTGTTCACAAAAATTTCATGACGCCAGTTAATGGTTTAATATAGCTAACGCCGCAAAGATGCAGTGTTCCCAGTGGGCTACTTTTTTAAAAACAGATTCCTTGTTTGGCACCACTTTTTTTGAAGTTGTAAAATTCTACTTATTTAATGATATATTAAATAAGGCGAAAACAAGGGGAATTTTACCATCTCAAAAAAGTTGCGGCAATCAAGAAATCTGAATTTTAAATAAGTAACCCACTGGCAACACTGGTAACATGTTTAACACGTTCACGCCGGCACGGTGGGTCACAGTCGACTGTCTCAGAGTTTTCAAGTCTCCGGCTTTTTGTCCACTACTATTATTTTAGAGAAAATATTGTTTCTTTAAATCGCCCAATTGTTCTAATTAAATAAAATAACATTTTCTGTATTAAAATATTGGTACCCAAACAGCCAAGCTCTGAGACAGTCGAGTGTGACCCACCACGCCGGCGTGAACGTGTTAAAAATGGTAGTTTTACAAAGGGTTTTATTTTTCCTCAAGAACCGGAAAATTGAAACAGATCTAAGAAACTGTTGATTTAATGTGCGCAAAGCAACTAAGCAAACGCTTTGTTTGAGGAGGAGAAATTTTCAAGAAGACAGCCTTTTTTATGTCTGTGGTAAATTGAAGACGAGGTACCGACTTAATATTGATTTCAGTTTCAAATGGTTCGCGCACTAATTATGTGGAAATGTGAGCGCGCAGTGCTGCCAGTGGGCTACTTTTTTGAATTCACATTTCTTGATATGCACGACGTTTCTGAAATGGTAAATTTCCCCTTGTTTTCGCCTTAATTAATACGCCATTAAATAAGGCGAATTTTACTATTTCAAAAAAGTGATGCCAATCAAGAAATCTGAATTTAAAAACAGTAGCCCTCTGGCAACACTGTGAGAGCAGTGTCATTAACCCTTTATATAAGGCAGTGGAAAGCATTTCTCCCACATAAATCTAATCACCGAATGCCTTATTTGTGTCAAAATATTTTGATAAAAATTTGCTTTTACAGTGTATCTTACGAATAGATTTAATTACCTTCATATTTATTTGTTCTTAAATTTTGGTGACATTATATGATTTCAATATTTTTGCAACATAATGAAAATCCTTAATAAAGGGTTAAATTTTGATGTCGTAGTTCATCCGATGCAGATAAAATGTCCAATGTGCACATTCGTGAAAGACGGTTAGTTTTGATGTTATGATCATTAAAAATCTTAATTCATATTACGTAGTTTCCAACATTGCGTTCTTTTTCAAAGTCAAACAAATATAAGCTGTACCAGAAAAAAACTATGTTGCAAAATGTTTCTATTTTCGATGTAGTCCATAATAAACTTTTTTCTAATAATACAAAAAAAAAAGAAAAAGAAAACGCGATGAAGATAATTGTTTGTTGTACCATTAATTGTCTAAAATAATATACGCATTATAAATTCTGCAATTTATATAGAGAAATTTTCCTACTAACGAGCCCACTTCAGTGAGCTTGCTTATTTTCAAGTACGGTATAAGAGGAAAAATTTAAATAAGTATTCTTGGTGCCTGTATAATAAAAATTAGAAATCGTTTTTTAAGGACACCGCCTGCGAAAGTGTTAATAGTACACACAACATTTACCATACTTGGCGTATAAGAGTGTGGTCACTATGTACACTCAGCAGGGCTCCCACCCGGTTCGTTTTTTGAACATAACATTTTTTTTTTTTCAAAGAGAAATCTTCTTTATAATTTTCGTCTAAACTTACCTGGAAAGCGTTTTTGTTGCTACTGTTTCAAAATACCTACCACAAATTTTCCTCTTAAAATATACTGGTTTTTTTTTAAAACGGACAAGTGGGAGCCCTGAAGTCAGTATAAAAAAAAACGATGCACGTACTTTTATTCGCAGATCATTTACTATAAAATAAAACTGAACGTGTCATTAGATTTTAACCGCATAATGGTCGCATTAAATTACGGTTTAAATATCAACTTGATTATTGGCACCACTTTTTTGAAAAAGAAATATTCACCTTATTTAATGACAAGTAAAATGATACCATACTAAAGCCAATTATAATATTTTATAAAATTGGTGGGGATCAAGCAATCTGAATAAAAGAAAGAGCCCGTGAATATCACGGGAGCGAGAATTAAATGGTTAAATAATGTATTTTTTCATAGTATGGATGTAGCTTTTCAAATAAGGGTCGTCTACGTATTAAAAATTGTACCAAACTCCATGTTTATAATTATAACACTATGACAGTTTACTTTAGTTCCATGGACCAGACCAGTTCGGAAAAGTATACAGATAATGTACTTATTTTTAATTTTCATTGAATAAATGAGGTAAAAATTTGAGTATCCTAATGCCAAATTCGCGTGACAAACTATAATTTTATCTTTTTAATAACTCCCTTAAAATAATCACCCAATTAAATATTTTCATTCTGAGTGGGATACATCGAATGGATAAAAACATACTCTAGGAATTATTTTTACTCAAAAGCATACCTTTAATTATGGAATTATTAAAAAATTCTTTAAAAATTAATAAGAATTTTGATGAACATGGATCATATTTTATAATACGAGCAAAAAATCTCTGTGTGTATATAAATTTTATCTTAAAAACGGCTCTAACGAGTTTGACTAAATTTTGAACCCTACCGTTTTCGGTCACTAGATGAAGAATGGGCTGAGTCACATGTAAGAGGAAATTTGATTAGTGGGTCATTTTAGATTCCATGGGTCAAACTACTATTATCTAAAAACAGCTCTAACGATTTTGAATAAATTTTGTATCTTACCGTTTTGGATTACGAAAAGACCATTGGGCTGGGTCACATGTAAGAGGAAATTTGATTAGTGGGTCATTTTATGTCAGTATGGGTGAGGGTCAAGCTAATTTTATCTTAAAATTTGCTCAAACAATTTTGACTAAATATTGTATCGTGCAGTTTTTGATTATGAGAAGACCATTGTGCTAAGTCACATGTTCGAGAAAATGCTATTAGGGGAACATTACGGGTCAGGGTCAAGCTAATTTTACCTTAATAACGACTGTAACAATTTTGACTAAATTTTGTACCCTACCATTTTGAGGTACTAGAATACCATTGCGCTAAGTCCCATGCTCAAGAAAGTTCGATTAGTGGGTCATTACAGGTCAGAGTCTAGCTAAATGTATCTTAAAAGCGCTCTAACGATTTTAACTAAATTTTGTACCCTACCGTTTTGAGGTAAAAGAAGACCATATGGTTCAATTACATGTTCAAGAAAATTTTATTAGTGGGTCATTTTGGGTAACTACAGGTAATGGTCAAGTTAATTTTAGCTAAAAAATGGTTCAAACGATTTTGACTACATTTTGTATCCTACCGTTTTAGATTACGAGAGGAACATTTGGCTGTGTCCCATGTTTGAGAAAATTCGATTAGTAGGTCATTTTTGGTTCACTACGGGTTAAGCTTGTACTATCTAGAAAAGGGGTCCAACGATATTGACTAAATTTTGTATCTTATCGTTTTGAATTACATGAAGACCATTGGGCTAATCTAAAATTCTATTAGTGGGTCATTTTTCGATACCTGCAGGTCTAGGTGCTCTTATCTAGAAAACGGCTGTAATGATTTTGACTAAATTTTGTATCTTACTGTTTTGGATTATGAGAAAAAAATTGGGCTAGGTCATATGTTCGAGAAAATCTGATTAGTGGGTAATTTCGGGGTCACTACGTGTCAGTGCATTTAATGGGAATAAAGGTTGAAACAGTTATCAAATTTTTAAACAGTGGGCATTAGACAAATGCATGAAGTTGGAAAGATTTCTCTAAATTTGGTGATATTTATGAAATGGTGGCGTCATTGACAAAATTTGGGCAGAAAAATTTACTTTTTACCAATCTCAAAATACATGATTGGTGTCAGATGAAAGAAAGTCGTGAAGTTTGCAAGTTTTTGTCAAATTTTGACTACATGTGGCGAAAAAGTTGGCTTTCAGAATCTTAATCCATTTTCTAAAAATTCTCTATAGGAGCCGATATACATGATTCAACCAACCAGAGTTCATAGAACGCTCTTCCCCCAGGGGAATACCTTCATTAGGTATTTAACGGGTATACCGACCCTGGATTCCCGAGTGATATATTTCGCTTCCTGATTTCATCTCTTTTTTAGCTGTCTATCCGTTTTTGTTTGTTTCACGCTTTTTACACGACTGCCAAGAAGGATGTGTTTCATGCGTATCTGGGTATGTGGATTTCTTTATACCCTCGAAACCTCCCAACGGCTGTATGGATTTTAATGAATGAGGTCTCTATCGATTCGTCTTAAGCATCCGATGGTTATAGGCTAGGTTTTTTTTATAGCTTCGAAATGTCGGCCGTAAAATACGAAATGGCGGTAAGGAGGGGAAAAAATTACGCACCCTATTGAGTGACATATCATTGGATAGGTTCTTTCAAAATGAAGACTATGTTTCATCAACCTTTATACAGTCAGATGCTCCGTTTAAATATTACACAGTCTATAAGTTGTCAAGGTAGGATCTCTAGCTTTACTGCAACTCTAACCTTCATAGACATTATAGGCCATTAAACGCAACTTAAAAGTCATCAATACAAGTAAATAAAAAAATAGGTAAGTAATATAAAAAATACTTTCACATTGATGAGCAATAATTAATTAGTTTGCTTTTTACACAGTCACGTTTTTTGATTCTTCAAATTTAATTTTTACTTGTTAATCTTCTCTTTTCAGTTTGTTATCACTCTTTGTCCTTGTTCATGTTTGATTTTTTTACTAATGCTTTTCTTCAAACTGTTCCCTGTTCTACTAACCATGTTTCCTCTTTTGTTAAAAAAAAAAAAAAAAAAAAAAAAAAAAAAAAATTCTTGAAAATGACAAAAAAAAAAACCATGATTCTAAATTTTCTCTCTCATTACATTTTTCTATAATATTGGATGTTTTTTTCACGCTAGACACTCTGGGTGTTGAGATCTCTTCGCCTCTGTTCTACCTTTTAAGGCTGATCACGAGCCACAGAATGCAGGGCATTTTCAGAAATTCGGTTCCATGAAGGGGTTGCAGGTTGGACAGAGCTGTAAAGGCTTACCTACTGAGTACCGTCAACTGGGGCTACTTTGGTCCTTGCGGGGTTACTTTAGTCCATCCCATAAAAAAAAAATTTATTCTTTGTATTGAACAAACAATACAAAATAATTTGGAGTTTTTGCCCTTGAAAAATATTTTATACCCAACTATAGGGTATTTGAATATTTTGGGGATAATTTAATTTTTTTACTGGCAACACTGATGCGTTGGTAAAAAACTGTTTTGGTGTGTAAAATTTAACTCTCCAAACTTTCTATGGTGAAACAATCTGGATAAGAGCTACAAATAAGGTAAGTGTTAAAATATTACCTTCAGTAATCTGTAACCCATGTGTGATCGTAGCTTTTCCTTTAACTTTTTTATTTTGACGTGAAATGTTTACATTTTCATAAAGTTAACATGAAAACTAATATATCGGGGCTACTTTGTGCCAGGCCTTTTTTTTTTTTTTTTTTTGGTCCGAAAATAGCCCCAAATACTTAGAAATGCCTTTTATACAACCAAATATCTTAACACTAGAACGCCCGGAAATTTTACTTAAGTTTTATAAAAAATTTCATACGAGAAATTTATTTAAAATTTTTTAACTGTTTTATTTAACGCATTTCTGTGCGAATTTAATATAAGTTATTTTATTTAAAATTTTCTAGCTCCAAGGGACATTTAACCATTTAGTCGGAGTCTAATCGACTCCTTCCGGGCTTTCTAGGGCGTTCCGAAAATAGCCCCAATTACTTAGAAATGCCTTTTATACAACCAAATGTCTTAAAACATGTTTTAAGTAACATTTTATTCAAATGTTGCTGTAGCAAAATATTACAAACATTGTTTTTGTTGCAGTTGCTGAGGATAACATGACAAAAAGTGTTTCTTGTTTCTTTAATATTAACAATTAGTTTATTGTGTTTAAATGTAAAAAAAAAAAAAAAAAAAAAAAAAAAAACATTTGTTTATTGAGTTTGCAGTGTTAATTTATTAGCAAAATCTCTTGCAAGGGGATTTCAATACAAATGCATTCATTTACATATGAAACGAATTCATTTCATATGAAACTAAGTGAATGGGCCAAAGAAGCCCCCAGCAGGGGCTACTTTGTTTCAAAACTTTAAAAATAGTTAAAAAATAAAAAAAATAAAAAATTTCCTCTTTAAAACCATACATTTTACTTCATTGTTTCATGTTAATTGTTTACAACTCCGTTCCGACGTTGAAAAATCACATATAATATTTTTAACAATGAAAATATGAGTGAACCAGGAAAAAGTGACCCAAAGTAGCCCCGGTTGACGGTACCTGATTACAATGTGAAAGAAATAGAAACTAAGAAATGCTATCGAGTTTAATCGAATGTTAAAAAAAGTGGAAGTTTGTTGGTAATAGTTTTTGCCCTTTTGAGACCTGCACCTAAAGAAAGGTTAAGAAGAAGTGTCGGTGACCAGGCCCGATGAATGCCGTTTTTGTATGTTCTCCTCACTATGGCTAAAACTGGTACATCAATGTCAATGTTTTATTGAGTTGGGCACAAAGATAACCCAGCTATTTCGGTCTTCCTCGCTTATTCTTACATAAGCAGCATGGCCATCGTCAAAAGCATGAGTGTGTAAAAGTTTACACTTCATTTCAAATATTATTATTCGATATAGAGCTAATTGTTTTCTCGAAGGCCTAAAGAGCAGGGATGCCAGTCCACTATTTATATTTTTATATAAGCAGCATGGCCATCGTCAAAAACATGAATGTGTAAAAGTTTACACTTCATTTCAAATATTATTATTCGAGTTAGAGCTAATTGTTTTCTCGAAGGTCTAAAGGGCAGGGATGCCAGTCTACCATTTATATCTTTACATAAGCAGCATGGCCTTAGTCAAAAACATGAGTGTGTAAAAGTTTACACTTCATTTCAAATATTACCGTAATTTCCCGCGTATACGCCGCAGCTTAATTAAGTCTTTTTCAGACCAGAAATTTTAATTAAAAATGAAATCAAATAAATTCTAAGCAAAAGCAAGTCGCATTTCATTTAAAACGAATTCTGGTAGGAAATCGAATTATCTGAGCTGCGGCGTATACGCGCGAAATAACGGTATTATTCCAGATAGAGCTAATTGTTTTCTCGAAAGTCTAAAGGGGAGGGATGCCAGTCCACTATTTATATTTTCACATAAGCAGCATGGCCATCGTCAAAAGCATGAATGTGTAAAAGTTTACACTTCATTTCAAATATTATTATTCGAGATAGAGCTAATTGTTTACTCGAAGGTCTAAAGGGCAGGGATGCCAGTCCACAATTTATATTTGTTCAGATTGCTTGATTGCCGCCGCATTTTAATAGTATTATTTGTCTTATTTTGATAGATTGTTGAATATCTCTAATTAATAGGGGTATTTCTATTTAAAAAGCTTAGTATCAATCAAACAATTTAAATCGAAATAAAGTAGCAGACTGGCAAATCTACTAAATGGACTACATCTTGCTACGTTCAATCACACTTAAGAAAATCGAAAACAGAAACCAGATAATTTATTTTGAAAATTCTGGCAAATATTGTGACCGCGCCAGTAGTTGATACCGCGTCAGTAGTTGATACCCCTCCAGTAGTTGATCAAATTTTCGAAATATTGCGCTATTTTAGGTGGAAATAAAACTTACACGTGGTCCAAGACATACTATATTTGTTTGAATGTTGGAGCACCTGTTGTCACATTGTTGTCAGCTGCCTGGTGTAAGAGGAGGCATTTTATGAAATTTTTTAATTAGAAAATGTAAAATTTTAGTTTTTGATTATTGGAGACAATTACGGTAAGTTAAAATAATCCACTTCCACCTTTCTTATTTCAAATAATATTTTTATATGAATTACTGTTAATCACAGCTTAAGCATGGTATTTTAAAGATTAATTTTTGAATTTTCGACTGATTTCTTCGATTGATCAACTACTGCGGAAATGGCAATTAAAGAAACTGTTTACTTATAATTTTGTTACTATATAATTTCAGCAGATTTTATTTTTGCCCATTATAGGACATTCGTAAAGGGTTGTAGCAATTATGTTAGTTTACTTCTAAAACTTAAAAGGAAGGAAATATTAAAAAAAAACTCCGTAGCACCGACGTTATTTGATCAACTGCTGTCTCGGCCTTCCTGTATATTATTATCCGCGCCTATTATTGTTACTGCATAACAAGTACAGTCGTGGAGAAAAAAAGTAAACACCCCTTACTAAATATGCAACTAATTATAGTAGAAGCAAGTTGCTGGTGCCAATCGATTGGAAATAAAGTCTAATTTTAAATGATGAATATAAAATTTACTTAGGGGGCCATCTACAAATCAAAAACAGACCAAACTTTGTTTTTTTTCAATGGCAATACCCAACTTTGGCAATGTATTTTAAATATTCGGTTCAAACTATGCCAAGAAACGAAATTTCTAGTCATTTGAATAATAAGTGTTTGCATTATAAACATTCAAAATTTAGAGCTTTCAATGTTAAATTACACTTTCATATTTTTTATTAATATCTCCTGAAATTATAATCCTAATGTGATAATTTTGTGTGTGTTTATAATACTAAAATACCCAAGCATAAACACATAGAATTTGTAATTTTAAAAATTTTATAATATGAATTATGAATTATGAAATTAATTTTCGAAAAACATAGGAATTGTACCCTGCAATTTTTTAATAGGTATATATTTATTATGTCCTGCTTTATGCGAATTCTCAATTTCAAATTTTTCTTTCAGATAGTTTTCGAACTATCATTAAAAAACGGCAAAATGTTGGTTTAAGATGGTATGCATGTCTATGATGTGCAGAAAAGCATATTTAAAAAAATATATTTTACGTATTTTATTAAAACATCTGGGCTGGCAATAGTCGAAGAGTATTAAGCGAGTGAAATGGCCATATTTTCAAGAAATAATACATTAATACAAATGACATAGTCATTCTGTAGCATTTCAAATATTTAATACCGAACTTCAATTAGGATACAGCCCCTAAAATAGGCTCTTTTTAAAATAATTAATTCCTCTGAAACTTATCGTACGAGTTTCATGAAAATTTAATTGGTGTAGAGTTTAGTTATGGTGTCAAACTTGGGTATTGCTATTGAAAAAAGAAAACAAAGTTTGCGTTCGTTTTAATATGTAGATGGCACAAAGCAAATTTTACATACATCGTTTCTAAGTAAACTTTATTTCTAATCGTTTGGTACCAGAAACTTCCTTCTACAATAATTTGTTGCAGAGTTAGTAGATAGTATGTGCGTTTTTTCCCACGACTGTGCTTATTTCTCCTCTGTGCTATAATTAATAAAATATCCTTGGCTGGTAGTATTTCTATTCAATAAAAAATATATGAAAATTCTGCCATCAAATTAGTTGTTTTAAAAGCGGTGTATTTGTTATAGAAATGGTTAAATGCAGATGCCTAAGACATATTTTTCGTAGACAAAATAATAATGAATATCCGTTATTTATTCTTTAAATTTATTAAATGAAAAAAAAAACACTATTTAAAAAAGAAGTTCATTTTTATTTTCAGTTCTTAACCCCTTGAGATGCGGTGGTATATATTTCATATCACCTAATTTTAATGAAGATTACCACCGGAAAAATTTTATTAAATTTTACTTTTACAACTGTGATGGAAAAAAAACCACTGTAAAACTACTTTTCCTTATTTTGAAATAATTTTTTTTGTAATTTTCCTAGGTAAATTCAACATTACAGGAACACACGTCTCTCAAAGGGTTAAACAGGTAAATCTTTTTCCTTTCACACAAATACACGTGGGTATATAATTATCAGGAACAGCGCAAAGAAAACTATAAATTAATAAAATTAATTATTTTTCCATTATGAAAATCGTCTGTTGATAAAATTTTAGTGTTATTGTATACCAATGATGTTACATTAGCATTCATACATAATCATTACTACTTTAGATGTGCCAGTGCGTCAGTGTACAAGAAGCATTTTCTCAAGTTATAATAACTATGATTGCTGACAAGAATATTAAGTAGGGAATTGAATATTTATCATTTTCGCTTTCAGCATAGTGTAACATTAAATTAATGACTTCATTTTCATCCTTTCGATCAATCAAGCGGAATAATTAGTTATTATTTTTTTTAAATCAGCACGCAAGATCATTTGAAACTTCCTATTTGTATTATAAGTTTGATAAATAATATTCTAATGTTATATAACTCATTGAAATACAAGAATGATCAGTGTCTGCTCACTTGTATAATTCTTTGCACATTTTAAGTGCGGTGAGTTTTTTTCATTTTTTTTGTAAAATTCGCTACAAAATTTGTATACTTTTTATAACATATTTCAAATCTACACGTATTTCATTGAATATCAAGCAAATATATGCCGGAAAAGATTTTCCTTTTTTAGGGCACCTGGAAAATATGAATTATCTCACAATTGTATTCGAATTGTAATCTTCAGCTTATTTAATAGAGTAATTCTCAAATGAAATAAAGCAAGAATTACTATTTGAAGATAGTGGTAAAAAAAATCACCATGTTACACATACCCTAAATACGATCCAATTAACGCTATCAGTTTTTCAAAAACGGATTCAATGTCTAAATATTGCATATATGATTCATTTATCGATGTCTTAAAACGGATAAAACAAAGATACGTTTCATACATTATAGGAATTTTCAACCAGCAAGCTTCCACCATTTTAGAAAAGAAAAATTATTGACAGAAAATTTGGAATAAAATCAAACCAAAATTGCATTTAAGAATTTCTTGCGACAAACGACTTTCAGGGAAAAGGCTGAAAACATTTAATGTAGAGGAAAAAATGCATGCTTCAAAAATCACTTGGTGAGCAAAATGAATGGAGTTATGAAAAAACTGGAGGAGAAACATAATACTGTCTACCTTTTGCGAGTGAGGTAGCTGAGGAGGTTGACACAAGATGGCGGCTGTTTTTTTAAATCGTATCAACAATTTCGGATTACGGCCGGGGCCAACTTCCCACCAGTAAATTTTTATAGAAAATTTAAGCGCCTTATCTATGGGAATATTTGCTTACAAATATGGTAAAAAATTCTGTTTGTTTTTACTGGTATCAGTTTGCCCCAGAATTATAATCTTTTTCACCGAATCTGACAGGAGAATATCTAAGACGTCACACAATGGCGGAATAACAGGGCCTGACAACAGCCAAAGTCTGGTGGAAGTATCATCCGTCAGTAACATGGGACTTTTAATAAAGAGGAACTGGCATATCCTTAAAATAGTGAAGCTTCAACTAAAACCGCTTTCACAGGGGTTGATTACCACCGGTGGAATCTTCCACCAGTAAATTTATATAGAAATTTTCGACTTATTTAAACGCATTATTAATGCAAAATGTCAGTCATAAATAATGGCAGAAACATATTTTCATTTTTACTGGTGGAAATTTACTTTGGCGGAAGTCAGACCCTGCGTTTTTGCCATATTGTGACAACCAGTACAACAAACGGACTGTTTTACAAATCAAACTGACACCAGTAAAAGCAAATAGAAAACTTTACCATATTTGTGAGAAAATATTTCCATGAGCAAAACGCTTATATAAGACGAAATTTTCTGTTGAATTTTACTGGTGGGAAGTTTGCTCCGTCGGTAATCAGAAACTGTAGATCCGATTTCAAAAAAGGACCCGCCATCTTGAGACAACCTTCTCAGTTACTTCACTCGCAACTGGTAGACAGTATATTATATGTCTCCTCCTCTTTATTCATAACTCCATTCTCAATAATCAACCCATGCGAAAGTGGTTACAGTTGAAGCTTCACTATTTTTAGGAGATGTCAGTTCCTTATTATTAATAGTTCCATGGCAAATTGTCATTATGTTACCAGAATAAGCAATCAGAGAGTCGATTGCATTTTTTTTTTCAGAGGTATTCTGGTTTTTAAAATTTTAAATAAAATAATGGAGTTATGTTGTACTAAATCGGAGCTGTAAGATGGGTCGCTTCCTGCCTCTTTTTCTATATAGAATATATCTCAACTTTTCAGTTTTTAACGTCAAATAAACATAAATTAAATTAGGGTTGCCAATTTCATCTCTTTCTGACGTTCAGAAATTCTGAAAGAACCACACAATGTCTGTCATTGAAAAAAAAGCCAAAATTACTTTTCGGGATTTCTGAGTAAAAAATGAGTCAAATCTACTAACACTGCATTAAAATAATAAATTTACTAAATAAATGGAATCAAGTAACGGCAGAAAAGAGATATGATACATTGTTATATAATTTCATTACATAAATTTTCACTTTTTATGTATCTTTTTTTGACCTGAAAAAAATCCCGAAAATTTGGAAGTTGTGTGGGTATAATAAATGTACGAATAGAAAACCTAGGTTTTATGATTAACAATCACTATGACAACCATTAATGCCAGTATATGCTTTAGCAAAGAAAATAACTTTCACATTATTCAATTGCTGATTTTTTTGTAGTAAATTAGGTGAGCCTTTCTATTTGTTTATAGCGATGAAAAATGTGTCGTTGGCACGCGGGCTGGCCAAAACTACTGTAAGCCCATGGATTTTCTAAAGCAGTTCATGTATGGATTAATATTAATTTTCTCCGCCATATCCAGATCCAGTTTGGCCTCCATTTTAATTCAGAAATTTCGAGTTCAAACCAAAAATAAACAATAGTATTCTATGTTTTATTTAAAGAGAGACATTTCGCGATCTCAAAAAGTGAAAATTCTTCTTCCGAAATCTCATGTAGAAAATTGAAATTTCGAATTATAATTTGAGGCCAAACTGGCAACCCCGGCCATATTTAATAGCAGAATTATCTGAGATTAAAAATGAGGAAATAAACCGTTAGAAATTAGTGGTGTCCAGAGCATTTGGAACACTGATTTACGCGGGACACATGGCAACACTACTTGGAATCTTTGTAAATACTTAATGGCAGATATAAGTATAAAAATCTTAAAAGCAGGCATAAAAGCAGCTTAAAGTTGACAGGCTTAAAAGCTTCATGTTATTTAATTGCAGAATTTCTGTAATTTAATAAGCCGGAAATTTCTATTCGAATAAATAGATAATAAGTGGCAAGAAGTCAACATGTCGGATACACCGGTCCTAAATTATAGAAAAACACTATCTATATTTTTTAGATTGTAAAAAGAAAATTTTAATTTTATTTTCTACTTTTCTCTCATTTTCATATTAAATCATACAAGAACTGCTTTAGAAAATCCAGGAACTTAATCTACAGTAGTTTTGGCCAGCCCGCGTTCCAACGACGCATTTTTCATCACTGTAACCGAATAGAAATACTCGCCTCATTTACTGTGAAAAATTCATCAATTAAATAATGTGAACGTTATTTGCTGAAGTATATATCTCTATAAGTGGTTGTCAATCATAAAAACTAGTTTTAGTATACAACAATTAGACTACCCTCCCTCGCAAGCAAGCTATGAAGATACATGTCAGGGATAGGTTAGATAGGTATCACTAGTTTACCCTAATTCATTTTAGGATTAGTACGCTTCATTTTTTACCTTTCACATTCTTACTTATTTTTTAAAAAATCTTGAATTTCTTAATTACAATCGTACCTTAGTCGCTCTTTTAACAGGAGTTACGAAGGGAAATCACTCATACTTCAACACTAAAGATAAAATGCAGCTTTTGCCTTATCTACCACATGGATTAAGAAAGATAAAAATATTTTTTTTTAATTAGTGGTACAATTATGCATGTTTTGCCCATATCTCCCAAGTGAAGCCGGTGCTTATGATTTGTGCCTACTTCTACAGTCGCCAAATATCATCGGTACCATGTCAAACTATCCAGAATGAAAACAGTGTTGCCAGCAGGCTAGTTTTTTTTAATTCATATTTCTTGACCCCTTTTTTCAAATAGTAAAATGGGCCTTATTTAATGACATATTAATTAAGGCGGAAACAAGAGGAATTATATCATTTCAGAAAAGTGGTGCCAATCAAGAAATCTGAATTTTAAAAAAGTAGCCCACAGGCAACACTGTTTTCATATTGGATAGTTTGACATGGTACCGACCAGTGGCGTGGCGTCCGGTCATCGCTGGATGCGGCGACGACCAAGCAATATTTTAAAACTCTACGATCCAGTTTTAGCAGAACATTTGGAGTTCATGTATAAGTGAAGGTAAGATTTAAAGTTTCTTTTTTGAACATTCAACCATTGAATTTTAGAGTTAATAATTTTTCACCACAAACTTAAATAATTGCGATGACCACCGAAAATTTTCACGCCACGCCACTGGTACCGACGATATGTTGCAGAAGTTGATTTTGCCTAGAAAATATTAGATATGATTCTATTTATTGAGGTGTATAATACTTGGGTAATGCCATTTCGGCTTACTGAATTATATTTGTCCTAGTTTCAGAAAACAAAATTCGCTTGTGGATTTGTAGCTTAATTCAAAAGGGGCTACAGCCTCCTATTTTTCCCTTTCAGTATTTTTTAACAGGCCCTCCGATTATTTTCGGAATAGCTATCTAAAATGTTAGCCATGCAAACTTCTCGGAGATAAGTATTCAAATTAATCACTGTATTCTTGCTTAACCCCTTGACCGCCAGGACGTACGCTGGGTACGTCCTCTCATTTCAGCAAAGAACGGCTATTACGTACGCCCCCATACGTCGTTCACTACACAGTAACGGTTGCATATTTGAGCCGGATTGATCTGTGATATGAAAGTGATATAACAGGGCACTGGTCGAAGGTGAGTTTTATGGCAAAACATGGTTCGTACGAATACCGTTATTTCTCCAAGAAAGAACTACCAGTATCTTTTTATAAAATAATATATCTAGCTTAAACTCGCAAAATTTCGCCTTCTTTTAAGAACAGATTATCTATAAGAAAATACTGAGACCGAAAACTTTTCTGGTTTGCAAAATTCAAGGAGGCGTACTAACCATGCACAAACATTTTAGACCGCATAGCCTGGTATATAGGATGACCGAGCTAGTAGTTGATCAAATAAGGTCGGTGCTATGGGGTTTTTATTACATTTCCTTCCTTTTAGGTTTTAGAAGTAAACTAACATGATTGCTACAACCCTTAATGAATGCCCTATAATGAGCAAAAATGAAATCTTCTGAAATTAAATAGCAACAAAATTATAAGTAAATAGTTTCTTTAATTGACATTTTCCCAGTAGTTGATCAGTGAAAGAAATCAGTCGGAAATTCAAAAATTAATACTTCGAATATCATGCTTAAGCTGTGATTAACAATATTTCATATAAAACTATTATTTGAAATAAGGAAGATGGAAATGGATTATTTTAACTTACCGCCAGTGTTGCCATATTGGGGACTTTTTTGTCCCCAGATTGTTGATTGTCACCGCTTTTTTGAAATAGAAATATTCGGCTTATTTAAAAATATATTAAAAATTCTGAAAAATAAGGTGAATTACATTATTTTTAGAAAGTGGTGACAGTCAAATAATCTGAATTAAAAAAGTCCCCAATCTAGCAACACTGCTTACCGCAATTGTATCTATGTAATCAAAAACTGTATATTTACATTTTCTAATTAAAAAAAAAAAAACAATGTGACAACAGATGCTCCAACATTAGAACAAAAATATTATGTCTAGTGCCACGTGTAAAACACATTTCTGCCTGAAATTGTGCAATATTTCAGAAATTTGATCAACTACAGGAAGAGTATCAACTACTGGCGCAGTCACCCTAGTCCATCACCGTCGAAATTAAGCCTCGAGGTAAAGGGGTTAACCCTATGAGGGGCAAAGTACTTTTGTGCCTAAAACGTTGAAATGAATGATTGACACCACGATTTACAAACAGATTTATTTGAAAATGTGTAAAAGGAATTTCTTCACGTACATTACAAAAGCAGAATTTAATATAAAAAATTTTGGTGTGGATATGGCATTTTTTAATAAAAATTAAGCGGGATTTATTATATCCCACCGTCCTTCAAGGTGTTAAACCCAACTGATTTGTTTCATATTTGATTGATCCTTATTCATCAGATTGGTCATATATAAACTCTAGTGAAATCAGAATTTTGATTAAGGTGCTTTTGATCCATATTTCTTTTTTAGTAGATATTAGCTTGTCACAGATTCTAACCTAACATAGTTATTGTTTACCCATTAGTAGATAAAGTCTCATATTATGCCCTTTCATATGCATTTTTTTCTGTCAGAATCCCATAATTGTGAAAATATTTTATTACTTCAAGTTTTGTAGGCGGAAATGCCCAGATAGTTATTATTTTTCTTTCAATGTGCAAGAGAGAGAGAAAAAAAAGGTTAATTGTTATTCTTTATTTGAAAACTTAAACAGGATTATTCACATAATGAATACAAATGTTGTACGTACTAGTACTGTGCGTGCAAGTGCAGTATATGAAATAATACTTGCTGTAATGTTTTTGTATTTTTGGCTTTAAACTACATTGTTTGATGACAGTTTTTTATTAAAAATTGTCTATAAGAAAATAGAAAAGTACACAAATTTTACATACATATAATGTTACGCTTAAATTCAATGTTGTGTGTCGATTTAAACATTAAATAGGAAATTTCTTATCTTAACTGCTGTTGCCATACTTTTTGGAAAATCTAAGTAGAGTACACATTTTGTAGCTAAAATGTACACTGCTCAAAGCAATTAAAAGGAACTGTAAGTCTTATATAAAATAACGGTATAAGCGAATTTTTTTTGCAGAATATGGATGAAGAGTATTATGCAAATTGTTCTCATTTTCAAACTTCGAAGTATACAAATTTTGAGTTCGATTTCAAAAAACGGCAGGTGATGAAATTTGGCTTTGCTCTCACTGAAAGATAAAGAGAAAAACAATGATCCACATTCAGTATATGCTTTGTTTCAATGAGTGTAATGTCTCAATGGAGTCATTTAACCCTCTCGCTGTGCAACCCGAGTTTTTCTGGGGCATGCATTTTTCCGTCTAATTAACCATCCTTGATTATTTCCACCAGTTTTTTTTTTTTTTTTTTTTTTTTTTTTTTGTAAATTTTGCCTTATTTAATCGGATCATTTTACCGATTAAATTAGACAAAAATTTTTGTTTTGAAAAACCGGTGGCAAAAGAAGTATTTTAATTATTCTGAAGCTATTTTAATAAAACAATTACGCAGCGAGAGGGTTAACTGAATCACAAGCTTGGAGAGTTGTTTGTTGGTTAAAACGGCGGGGGGAGACAAACACAAGCCGAAGTAGCAGAAGCCACTGGAGTTTCACAAAGTGCGATTTCCTGGATCTGGAACCATTTCTGGAACCGTTTTTTTTTTAGATTGCAAATGCAGGCTGAAGACCTGTACAAGGTCGTAGACGTGTAACAACGCTTACTGAAGATCCATATTTAACGCGAACGGCACGGAAACACCAAAATATGAATACCACTCTTCGTTAACAGCACCTTCGCTTAATACTGGCGTCACAGTTTCGATTCCAATTGTCCGAAACAGGTACATCGCTGTAGGTATGTATGCTCGCAGACCAATGGTATATGTTACATTTACAGCAAGGCACCGTGGCGACCGCAGGGAGTGGGCAACAGAACATGTGAACTGGAGGAGAAATGAACGGCAAAATATTGTTTTCTCTGACGAGTCTCATTTTTCTGTTCATCCTGATAATAGGCGTATTTTCATCTGGATGGAACGTGGCACTAGAAACAATCCTGCGTTCGTGCAAGGAAGTGTTAGATTTGGTGGTGGGGAAAAGATGATCTATGCTGACATCTCCATTGATGGGCGCATCAACCTCCACATCATTCAAAATGGATCTCTGGCCGGTCAGCGATATAGGGATGAGATCCTCAGACCTATTGTAGTCCCTTACGCTGAAGCAATTGGAAATGACTACTGTTAATGGACGACAATTGCAGGCCACATCGTGCTCTCTGGGTGTATGATTTCCTTTTCGAGGAAGGAATTATACGACTGGGATTGCCAGCGTGTTATCCGGACATGAACCCAATATAGCATATTTGGGACATTCAAGGTAGACGAGTTCCTGGCCGTCAACCACCCCCACAAACTCTCCAATAACTGGAAAGATCTCTTACGGAGGAGTGGGATATAAAACCCCAGCTCCTTATTAATCGCATAGATGTCAATATCTCTTAATTATTCCGGATTCTGTTCCTAGACAAGCATGTTTTAAACCGAAAAATAACTATACGTAAATGTGCTCTTTCTATAAGGTAAATTTTAAATTTCATTTTGGAAATTTTGATTAATTAAATTTCCGGTTGAAAACAAGTTCGTCTATTACCAGACTCCGGAATAATTAAGAGATGTTGGCATCTATGTTAATAGCCTCATTGACTCCATGCCTCAAAGTTATTCAACGATACTGGCCGTCCGGGGAAACATTACTCCCCGCTAAGAACGATTTCTTCTTTAGGTAAACGCCTTTTTTTTATTCGTTTTTTCTCATATGCACAAATAGTGGATTTTTTTCTTTTGTACCCAAATGCTCTTTACAATGCATTTTTTCATCCAAACATGTGTAATTTTTTTTCTCATATAACCTACCACGTTAGTCGATCATGTGTCCATCACCTAAACAATTCCCCAGCCGCAGCCTCAATATCATTTAATCGTTCGTGACGAGCGTCTTTTAAGAATTTTTATTCTTTCGCCACCGGTCTTTCAAAACAAAAATTTTCGTCACATTCAATCGAGAAATTTCCCCGATTAGATAAGGCAAAATTTAAAATAAAAAAAATAACTGGTGGGAATGATCAAGGAGATTTAATTAGACGGAAAAATGCATCCCCGATGAAATCTCGTGTTGCGCAATTTTGCTATTTTTACGTTGCCCGAGAAACTCTCGGGTTGCGCAGCGAGAGGGTTAACGGTCGCATTAATTTACGGTTTAAAAAATCAAATTGCTTATTTGCACCACTTTTTTGAAAAAGAAGCATTCACCTTATTTAATGACAGGTAAAATGATACTATAATAAAGCTAATTACACAATTTTATAAAACTGTTGGGGATCCATCAAGCTCAATCAATCTGAATAAAACACATTGCCCGAGAATATGTCGAGAGCGAGAATTAAAGGGTAAAATATAAATTTGTTTTACTTTTTATGTGATATTTGATTTAGACATACAAATAATTTTCATTACCGCAATTGAATTTATAATTACCTCGAAAAAAGCAAAGAAAGCTGTAAAATGCTAAAAATAATTAGTATATATTTCACTTTAGAAAACCACTGGTGACACAATATCTGTGTTAATGTAACTCCATAATATTACAAATAGACATTTACATAATGATTACAGTTTCAAATGTGTCAATGCGTCAGTGTACTAGAAATAGCTTCATGCGTTACAATAAATTTGTTTGCCGGCTGCAATACTAAGTAGTGAATTGAATATTACCATTGACTGCAAAATGTAACGTCAAATTCAACCTTTCGGTGAATCAACATGAAAGACAATTTATTTGTATTATTTTACATAATGAGCATGCAAATTTTTTTTGCAACTTTCTACATATTTTATATCTGTGTGGTATATGTTTTAGAATATTACATCAATGGAAGCCTGAAATGTAAGAATGATTTGTGTCAGTTGTCTTACATAGTTGGTTCATTATGCTTATGTTAATTTAGACATTTAACCCCTTAAGAGTCGCCACCGATAAATGTAGGCTCCTTTTTAAAAATCCAGATTGTTTCATTACCACCACATTTTTTATTTAGAAATATTCAACTTATTTAACGGAAGATCTTATGGTATCAGAATAATGCCAATTACAGTATTTAAAAAAAACTGGTGGAAATCAAACAATCTGAATTTCATATAAATAGCCAACACTGCCCGTGAAAGTCGCGGGCACGAGAATTAAGAGGTTAAATGTACTGAGCAGTGTTGCCAGGTGGGCTACTTTTTAAAAATTCAGATTCTTCGTTGGCACCACTTTTTTGAAATGGTAAAATGCACCTTATTTAATGACATATTAATTAATGCTAAAACAAAGGTAATTTCACCGTTTCAAAAAGTGGTGGCAACCAAGAAATCTGAATATAAAAAAAAGTAGCCCACTGGCAACACTGGTACTGAGATTAGTTTTAAAAAAATCTAACCCTTTGAAGGTTCATTTTTTAATAAAATATTCTCTTTTTATTTATAAATTTAAATTCTACTTGAATCTGAGCATTTTGTAAATACGAATATTTGCGAACAACCAAGCATTAAGCGCGACACGTGCAAATTGTGCATTTTGTTATCCGTATTTCAGCATACTAATCTGCAATTTTTAATTACAATTTTTAAATACTGGTACAGTCGAACTCGCTTATAGCGAGCGTGAAGGGACCGTGATATTTGCTCGTTATAACCGGGTGCTCGTAAAAAACGGGTTCGTAAAAAATTATAAATATTCATGCATACTTACTTTATTATACATATTTTTATTTCTGTACAGTACAGAAGAAGTTGGTTAATTTGCTTTGAACTGTGTTATTGTCTCTGTCTTGTGTTATTGTTCTTCAGAAAAGACTCATTGTCCGAAAAACATCGTCATTTGCACTCCTGGCTTCGAAAAATGTTTAAAGTTTTTCTGCGCACTCAAAAGTCGTTTAGTATGTTGGGGTTTGTTCAGCTTGAAATTCTTCACATTCGTCGTTATCACCCTCGCTCTCAAGATTTATGACTCATCACTAACTTTCGGTTGATTTCGGAATGTTAAAGGAATTTTTCCAAGAAATGATTAGCTAAGCTGGAGAGGTGGAACTGAATAGAAATTTTGAGAATCACAAAAATATTACTCGCTGTAACCGGTGTTTGCTCGGTAAATGCAAGTTATGATCCCATAGACTTAACATTTCACCAACCTAGTATTTCTGAATTTCTCGTTAAATCCGAGTTCTCGTTAAATGAGGGCTCGTTATAAGTGAGTTCGACTGTACTAAAATACGCATTACACCGTAGTTGGCAAATTTTACCCCGTCAAAATGACATCAGCGTTACGTACGGACACGGTTGCCTTTTGTAATATAGATACTTATTCACGCAGCTATACAATGAAAAAAAAATAAATTTATTATTTTAGTCCAGTCCTTCAGTGTTAAATACTAGTATTAACACTTTGCACCCTTTAATGATTATTATTTTTTTTTCCATAGCGGGCATCTTTGTGCTCACCACCATTTCTATACAAAACTGCTTGCTGATAGCCGGTACGAATACAGGTCTAATATACTCTTACACTGATATCAGCAGAGAAAAGATAGCTCTGCCTTAGAAGATACATGCACTAAAGATTGTGTGTTGAATTTATAAAACATCGAAAAGTCAAATATTGGTGACAATTGTTCTTTATTATACTTCATTTCAATCAATGTAAACTTCATTAAAAATACTTTCAAAACAGGTTTCAGTTTAATATGAATTTTACACCTTGTTTAGAAAAAAAAAAAAAAAAAAAAAAAAAAAAAAAAAAAAAACGGAGTAAATTACAGTCAAACCTCTATTTAACGAAGTCGCTAAATCCAGGAAAAAAGTTCGTTATATGGAAAATTCGTTTAATAGAGATTCACCTTTTAAAATACTTTAAACTACATAAAACAGATTTTAAATTCATAAACACTAAATATTTTTACTAAAAGTAATTAATCACATTTTTTTAATAAATTATATAGATTTATTTTATCTACCAATATCCATCATCAATTCATTTTTTCTATGTGTTTAAATCTTTGAAATCTGCAAGGAAAACAAAACATTGTCCGGGAATACACTGCATTTTCTGTTTAAAGTAAATAGTTTTACATTAAAATTAACGAATTTTAATGACATTATCGTATTAATTATTATTATAACAAATAATTTTAACCATACATTAACATATGCGTCCTTAAATTTAATTTCTGAAAAACTCTGTTAATTTTGTCTGAGTTTTTTATTTGAAAAAGTGCTTTCTCTCATAATACGTCTCGCATCTTTGCAACGCACCCAAAACCCCTTCATGCGTATTTTCTTCTAACTATAATTCGCGTCGGATTATTTCAAATGATTTTAGCATTTCATCATACGAAGTTTTGTTAATTCCAGCATAATGACCATTTCCATCACCATCATATTCGTCTTCATCGCAATTCATTGCTTTATTGTTTTTATTTTTCACACTGTCGAAAATATCCAATTCGGATAGTGTTTCCGAGGTCTCAATTTCAGAATTAAGTGAAATACAATCATCAATCAGCACATCATGGTTAATTTCTTCTTCTTTTCTCATCTGTATCCACATTTTTTTTAAAGTTACTCTAAGGGATTATGGTCTTCGTCCTCCATACTTACCGAATTCTCACTGCTGACAAAGAAGGCGCCTGGTAAAACCAGTTCAAGGCCATTGAACATCATAAAATGTATTTAAAGAAAGAATAAGTTTGAAATGTCCAGAAATATTTTGAGAAATGGGGAGAAAAAAATTTTTTGATCACAAGAAAAGCTCGTTAAATAGAGAATGCACTTCGCTATTTGGAGGTTATTTTACGAAGAAATTTGCAAAATATTCTTGGTTCGAAGGAAAAGTTCGCAAAATAGAGGTTCGTTAAATAGAGGTTCGACTGTATTAAAATTAACTTTGATTAAAACAGGATTAAATATCATTTCTCCTGAAGTTCTTTAAAACAAATTAAATTTAAATTATGAATAAAAAGACTTTTGAATACGTTTCAGAGCATACCTTTTTAAAGAAAAACAAATGAGTAAATTATTAAAATTAACTTTGATTTAAACAGGATTAAATATCATTACACCTGAAGTTCTTTAAAACAACTTAAATTTAAATCATGAATAAAAAGCCTTCATTTAAAATTTAAACATTGTAAAATTGGAAATATATATCTTATTGAAACTTCAGAAAATCAACAAAACAAACTTACGCATAGTGAAATCATAACGATATCTTTCAAAGAAACGAAAACAAGAGCGTGTTACGTTTGACTATTGAAAGGCATTCATACCTTTGAAGAAATTCTAGACGATATAATCCAATATATAATCCATTATATAATCCATTATATAATCCAATATATAATCCAATATATAATTCCAATATATAATCAAGTAATTTTCAGAATCGTCAATTACAGAACAGCTAGCGCTATCTGTGAAATGCTAATTTTTAATGTCAACTCTTATAAGTTAATTTATCATTAGAAAAAAATTAATCTCTTGCGTTCTGTGACGTACATCATGCTATTTTGGTCATTTCCGACTATGATGTACGTCATTACATCTGGCTGATTTTTCTACTAGACATTCCGAATTTTCATCAGAAAGTTTAACTCTTATTTTTGCTTTACGAGATGATTGATTTTCTATAAAAGAAAATTACCAATTAATTTTTTGTAGTGTGAATTCAAAATTTCTAAAAACCAAATCTGCCAGATGCGGCAACACTGGTGGGTAGCGACATACATCCACTAACAGCGACAGAGGTTAACAATATATGAGGTAATTAAGGTATTACTTTTAAAACAAAGAAGTCCTAAAAACATAAAAATATAGAAAGAAAAGCTATTAAATCCCTATACGTTTATGTAAGGTTTCAAACCCATATTAGCCATACGTGAGAAGTAAAACCGGCTGATAAGCTAACACTTGTCAAAGATTTATTTTGAAAATGTTCTTGAAATATACTATAAGCATTTTGTTCTGAAAAGTGGTAGCCAAAGCGTAGCTCTAAAATACCCAGCAAATTAAGAAACAGTGGGCCATCAGCTGGAAAAAAGATGGCAGCCAGCAGTGCCATCAGCGGTAAAGTGCAATGGTGCCATTACTTAAACCAGTACAAAAGTGTCCGTTCGGAATGCAGCTGGCCCCTCGGTGATGGCCAACAGCAGGCCAGCATTGGTAAACCATTACATTACTTCAATCCGGCAACTTTCCTGTCGTGCTAGCAACTATTCAGCTGCTATTCCTTTGCTGGCCCAGTACTTTCCCTTACAAAAATTTCTTATAGAATTCTATAAAAAAAAAACAAAGTATTATAGCCCTTCTTTCTATAAACTAGTTTCGCCAAACGCTATAGAAATATATGTAGAAGTGTCTATAATAGAAATGTCTATAGATATATTTGAACTTGCAGCAGTTTCCATGTGGTCACCCTCCCAAGTACTAACCACGCTCGGTGCTGTTCGGTTTTCGTGATGGAACATGGACAAGTAATTTCGGCGTATTCTACGACCGCTCGTAGTGGTCAAGCTCTCATTACACCATAGCTGCCAACCTTTACCCTTTTTTACTACCACTAAAATTTAGAAGAGATTTTCGCCTTGTTTAATCGTGAGATTTTGGCTATTTAATAAGGAAATATTTACAAGAAAATTTTAGTGGTAGGAAGAAAGCGTAAAGGTTGGCAGCTATGTTACACTATTTCAAGTTTGTTTCTTTTGTGACTTACGTTCCCAATCGTTAAACTGGTATAGAAATTATTGTATTGTATAAAATCCTATATATTTTATACACTGATTGATTCTCAACTGTGTAAATTATGAAAACTGAAATCCTTTGTGACTTAGTAAAACCAGATTTAAAGAGAAAAAAAAACAGTGCGTTGAAATAAAGATTTTCTTTATTTATTCATTTACTCAATTATTTTGTTGGTGGCAGTGTGCTATATCCCAGCAGAGAGGAAATTGCTGGCCAGCAGCAAGATAGGTGCTGGCAATGATGGAGAAGTGTTGGCTAATGGACTACCAGTGCATGACCACTGCTGGGCAGCTTCAGTCAACTTTGCTGTTGGAAATCATCAGATAAAATTCAGGTGGGCTTCCGTTTTATCTCATGTGTTGGCCCACCACTACATGGAAGTGCACAAACTTTTGCAGTATTATTGCTGGGAACCATTACGCTAGGTGGCGTTGCGAATATCGAAGACACCGAGTATTTGAACACAAATCTGAAATGAATATCTTAACACAATTTAAGCTGTGAAGCTATTTTATTTTGAAAATGTAAATAATATAGCACCATTGCCACCATAAAATAAATAAGCAAATGAATAAATAAATAAATTCTTTATTTCAACGCACCTTTTTTTTCTCCTTAAATCTGGTTTTACTAAGTTACAAATGATTTCGGTTTTCATAATTTACACAGTTCAGAATCAATAATAAAAAAACGCGTATAAAATATATAGGATTTCTATACAATACAATAATTTCTATATCAGTTTAATGATTGGGAACGTAAATCAAAAAAGAACAAACTTGAAATAGTGTAATGAGAAGTCGAAAGTTAGGAGCGGTCGTAGCATACCCTGAATGTACTTGCTCAAGCTCGATCACGAAAATCAAACAGCATCAATCGCGGTCAGTACTTGGGAGGGTGAACACATGGAAACCGCTGCAAGTTCAAATATTTCTATAGACACTTCTACAGATATTTTTATAGCTTTTGGTGAAACTAGCTTATAGAAAAAAGAGCCATAATTCTATAATACTTTGCTTTTTTTATAGAATTCTATAAGAAATTTTTGTAAGGGAAAGTGCTGGGCTAGCAAAAGAATAGCAGTGGGATAGGTGCTAGCACTGCAGGAAATGTGCCGGATTGAAGTAATGTGATGGCATACCAATGCTGGCCTGCTGTTGGCCATCACTGATGGGCCAGCTGAATTCCGTACGGACACTTTTGTACAGGTTTAAGTAATGGTACCATTGCACTTTACCGCTGACGGCAGTGCTGGCTGCCATCTTTTTTCCAGCTGATGGCCCACTGTTTCTTTCTTTGCTGGGATTATTTACAGTTTAAAAATAAAATTAGCTTCACAGCTTAAATTGTGTTAACCCAATAACCGCCAAAACTATTACGATAGAAATTTTCAAATTTCTTGTTGAAAGTAGTTTTCCACCACAAATTCAGTAAGGTAAATTTCGCTTTACTAAAATAGAAAAATTCCTGCCAATAAATAAGACATTTTTTTTAATTCAAAAATAGTGGTACCAATGTAATTAATTCATTGCATGAGCAATTATTTTGATTGTTGCGTGAACGCAACGTCAGCGGTTAATGGGTTAAGATATTCATTTCAGATTTGTGTTCAAATACTCAATGTCTTCGATATTCGCAACGCCACCTAGCGTAAGTGTCCCCAGCAATAATACTGCAAAATTCGTGCACTTCCATGCAGTGCTGGGCCAGCGCACGAGATAAAAAGAATGCCCTCTAGAATTTTATCTGATGATTTCCAACAGCAATGTTGACTGAAGCTGTCCAGCAGTGGTCTTGCAGTTGTAGACCATTAGCCATCACTTCTCCATCATTGCCACACCTATCTTGCTGCTGGCGAGCAATTTCTTCTTTGCTGTGTAGTGTTAGGGAGAAGAATTGTTGGATATCACCCGACAAACAAGCACATAGTGAAATACATATGTGAAACAGTGTTACTAGTGGGTTATTTTTATTAAATTCAGATTTCTTAATTGGCGCAACTGTTTTGAAATGGCAAAATTCCCCTTGATTTGTCTTAATTAATATGTCATTAAATAAGGCAAATTTTATCATTTTAAATAAGTGGTGCCAGTCACGAAATCCGAATTCATAGCTGCCAACTTCTGCACTTTCTTCCTACCACTAAAATTTTATAGTAAATAGTGACTTATTTAATCGTCGAAATCGCACGATGAAAAAAGGCCAAAATCTCAATCAAATTTTAGTGGTAGCAAAAAAAGCGTAAATGTTGGTAGCTATGCGAATTAAAAAATTAGCCCACTGGCAACATTGATGCAAAAGTTAATTACATATGCATAGCTGCCAACTTTAACGCTTTCTTCCTACCACTAAAATTTTATATTAAATATTGCCTAATTTAATCGTCAAAATCTCACGATTAAACAAAGAAAAGATCTCTACTAAATTTTAGTGGTAGAAAAAAGCGTAAAAGTTGGCAGCCATGTATTTGCGAAATACTGACACATGTCTGAATTTAAAAACTCCCACACACTACACCTTTCTTAATGAGCTTTCCAAGAAAAGTTGCCACAAAGTGTACTTCTCATAAAGATTCCCCAATAACCCTTAACTGATGTTCTGGGGCCATTTATCATAGATATCTACATCTCTTAATTATTCCGGAGTTTTATGGACAGAAGTTTGAGTAGGACAAAGATGTTTTCGACCGGAAAGTTCATTTAACGAAAAATTTTAAAATGAAACATAATAAGTACCTTATTGAAAGAAAACACATTTCCTTATATGTACTCTTCTGTTTTATACTTGTTTTTCTTGGATCAGACTCCGGACTAATTAAGAGATGTTGGCATCTATGCATTTATTCTCGTGTATTTCTTTATTAATAAGAAAGAATAAGAAATATTTAGATAAATATAAAAGCGATATGCTTACTGATTTATTTTAATGGCAATTACGGCTATGTGAAAATACCAATATATTTATAAAAAATTAGTTTTATTGTAATTGTTATGTTATATAGCTACATGACCGACATAGCACCATGGCGCCAAAAGAGCACAGAAATTTCCAGAACTCAGTTAATGGTTAATTATAATTAACGCTATAATTACCTGTGTAAAAAATTGTTTTAGAAAATGAATTTATTTTCCCCCAGCACCGGAAAATAGAAACAGCTAGGATAAACTGTTGATTTAATGTAAGCTAAGTAACACAGCTGAAATAGTAGGTTGTGCCGAGACTTTTTCATGAATACAGCTTTTTTATGGCTGTGGTACATGGCAGAGGAAAGATTCAGTTGTCTTTAAAGTGTGTTAAAACGAACCGCAAACACACTGTGTGGAAATGTGAGACCGGTGAACAGTGATGCAGTGTTGCCAGATGGGCTAATTTTTTTTATTTCAGATTCTTGATTGGCACCACTTATTTGAGATGGTAAAATGCGCCTTATTTAATGACATATTAATTAGGGCGAAAACAAAAGTAATTTTACCGTTTCAAAAAAGTGGTGGCAATCAAGAAATCTGACGTTTAAAAAAGTAGCCCACTGGCAACACTGCAGTGATGCCAGATGGGCTACTTTTTTTACAATCAGATTCTTGATTGGCACCACTTTTTTGAAATAGTAAAATGTGCCTTATATAATGACATATTAATTAAGGAAAAATCAAAGAGAATTTTACCGTTTCAAAAAAGTGGTGCCAATCAAGAAATCTGAATTTTAAAGAAGTTGCCCACTGCAACACTGCCGGTGAAATCAACCTGTTTCTGTTCATGAGACAGTGGTAAAAGTCGCAATGTATACAACCCTGAAAAATATCTAGTTTTGATGGCACTATCGTCGAAGACCTCAATCATACAGCTCATTCTCAAAACATTAGAATAATTACTTTTTTTTACGAATCGAATATATCGTTTTGTAATTTAATGTCTTTTAATGCAAATATGCAAATGATATTTTTATTAAGAAAAAAATTGTTGATTATACTTATTTATTATCTTAAAATTAAAATCATTTTTGAAAAGATTAATTGAAAAAAAATATTTTTAAATATCAAAATATTAGAATTTTTATTCATGTGTTTCAAAATATTAGAATATTTTACATTAATGCTCAATTAATTATCACCAATTCATAAATGTTGGCATCATTGATTAAATTCAGATGATTTTATTTAAAATCTGTATTCTTTTTGCAGTTTGTTTGCTTTTTCATCTTCAAATGGGTCGTGTGAGTGATTTTCCTGAATCTATTAAAATTCGTATGGTTGATTTGCATCGGCACGGTAAAAATAAATTTCATATAGCGAATTACTTACATTGTTCGCAACCAAGCGTTTGTAAAACACTAACACAATATTTTTAAAAATGGAAATTTTCAAAATAATCGCCGAATTGGTGCTCGAAAACCAAAAACATCTGCTAAAGATGACAGGATACTGAAGCGTATGGTTAAGAAAAACCGCTTTAAAAGCATGTGATTCTTGCACCGAAAATGCAAAGAAGAAGGAATTGAAGTTTCTACATCGACAACATTAAGACGTCTCCATAACTATAAGTTTGAATCTCGTGTACCGAAAACAAAACCGCTCATGACTGCAAAACAAAAGCGTATAAGATTGAATTGGTGTAAATCAAGACGTTTATGTAGCGAAGAAGATTGGAAAAATATATTATTTAGTGATGAAACTATATTTTGTGTTTCATATGGTAATCAAGGTATTCGAGTTTGGAGAATGAAGCAAGAAGCATTTGATAAAGAATTCCTTAAACGTTCCATAAAATTTACTGCTAGTGTCATGGTTCCTGGTTGCATGAGTGCAAATGGACCTGGAAAGTTACGCATCGTCTGCGAAAAGGTTACCTCTCAGATATATTAAGAAAATTTAAAATATTACATGATTCCATCATGAGAAGATTTATTTGAAGATGATTTCAACTTTTAACCCACTAAAGACTGACGTTGCGTTTTTCGCGTTTCATTATATTTGTGATTTTTGCACTGTTTTTGATACCAGTAAGAGAGAAAAGTAAAATTTGCCTTATTTAATTAGCACATTTCAGTGATTTGCAATGTAAAAGTAAGTGTTTAGCAAAAAGTGTTGTGAACTGAATAAAATTCCTGTAAAACTTGCTGGTCCTTTATGGGTTAACACGATTTAGCGTCACCGTATACCTCGGTGTCAACTAAGAATTGGTTCCGCCAACGCAAAATTAAGGTTCCTTGGCCACCAAACTCCCCAGACCTTAATCCCATCGAAAACTTATGGTGTATAATGAAGAAAAATCTTTAAGAAAATCTTCCTTCAAGTAAAACTGAGTTGGTGACACGCATAAAGTCTCTTTGGGATAATATTGATAGACATATTTGTTAACTCCTCCTATATAGTATGCAAGATCGATTGTATGCTGTTATGAAAGCTAAAGGGGATGCTAAAAAATATTAACTACCATTTACTTCATATTTATGAGGTATTATTGTTGCGTAAAATAAAATATTCTAATATTTTGATGTGTTTCAGAAAGCTGTATACCTAATTTATTGTACCGTATTTTAAATTTTGTAAATGTTAAAATCTTATCTAAACATTCCAGATTCAATTTATAAGAAATTTAATTGCTGTTACTTAGTACCAAAAATAAATAAATAAAAATTATTTTTTTCTTATTACTTTATCTCAATTATTCTAATATTTTGAATATGAGCTGTATTACGTAGCTGCCCGCCTTGTGTTTGCTATAAGTGGAATATAATTTGTACCAAAAGAGAAAAAAAATACACTAACACGCTATTTCGTACCGTGTGGTTCATAGCGAGCATTTACTGTTCAATAAAATTTCTGGTATAATTTGATTTGAAGAAATATCACTTTTATATTAGACTATTATAGCTGCAAACCTTCTTGGTTTTTACAAAATCGAATACAAACATATATTTTTTAAATAATAAAGCTAATTAAGAACCACATAGAAAACTGAAACATTTCGTTAAAACATTTTTACGGACCAAATCGTGTTTATTTGACTTGTAAAGAAAAACAGAAACTTTGCAGCTATGTAGTATAAATTAACACTTCTCAATGGTCATTGTTTAAGAAATATTTCTATTCGGAAATAGCGGTGAAAAAATAGTTACCGTTCTTCGTGTATTACAGCGTGGTCTCTCTGTGAACCCTAAAAATGCAAAAAAATATCCGCAGTGTACGGAAATTACTTTTTATACCACTAATTCTGAAAAGGTGTTATTCGATTTATAAATTATGTGATTAAATAAGGTGCAAAATACTGTTCAATAGTATTGAAAATACATACTGTACTTCGTGTATTAGAGAGGGGTAAGAATATGCATTCAGTATTTAAAAAATTAATGCGTATGCCTTTGTACCAAACGGTTTACGATAGTCTCTCCAACGAAGTCATTAGACTTGAAATAATGCTTTCTTTCAGACTATAACTGCAATTTTCGAAATATGGGTAATGTAAATATTAAAAATTTCATTAACTTTAACGTTTTAGCGGGTAACACCCTCTTTGACACTTATTTGAGTTATTTGGTTCAAATCCGTCGATAATTACATAGTTAATGCATTTTTGTAATATTTTCATGCAGTTAGAAGAGGTAAAAAGTTGCATATGGTA
Organism: Maratus speciosus; assembly: GCA_963932465.1. Lineage (NCBI taxonomy): Eukaryota > Metazoa > Arthropoda > Arachnida > Araneae > Salticidae > Maratus > Maratus speciosus. The sequence goes on along the minus strand of OZ010796.1, from coordinate 196,277,934 downwards.
ATAATAAACTCAAGTGATGAACTTTATAGCTTTCCAAATAATCTTGCGATTTCAAATTTTCTGTGTTATTGAGATACATTGAATAAACCAAATACTCTAGACGTTCATTTTGCTCAAAAACCAAAAAATAATTATGAAAATTACTAATAAATTCATATAAAAATTATGAATTACGATCCATATCCTTTTTATGTTTTACTTGGTTTTGGAGATTGATTGATAAATCTTTAGCAGTTCGATCATATATCTAAAAATTTTCACCTTTTTAACAAGTTCCGTTTTTACTTGTTTAATTAATTTTAAGAGATTTATGAGTTTATTTATATTTTTCGTGATAAATAAAGTGTTGTTAATAAACCGAGATTGTGATATCAACATGTTAATGAGATTTATTTCTATTCTACCATATATATAAAATGCAAAGAGAATTTCGTTCCACCTGCTTATAACTTGAGTTTCACAGACTGGATTTTTATGGGACTATTACTGTAAGTTAGATAATGTTTCAGGAAAGATTTCAGTGGGAAAGTTCTACAATCAGATGCACCCGATTATAAATTCTTAGCCTTTTTAGAAATATTCAGCTGGATGGATTTCAATGAACTTGCACTGTTAGTTAGACAAACTTTCAGCAAAGGTTTTAATATATATTGTTCCTTTTTATGATTGCAAATTTTAATAATGTGCGGACAAAAGAGAAATATACATCACTGAAAAAGAGAAACAAATGTCACTTAAAATCACGTTAGTATAAGTAAAATACTTATACTTTCTGTAGAATATTTATTAACATTCCAACAATATTTTATTCATTACAAAACAAGATGGAAACCCCATATATTTTATCTCTTTAAAAATTATATGTGCAGGTATTTTCATTTAATTTAATATACATCAATTAAATTTTATTTTTGTAATATTTCCAATGTTGACTAAATATGCTTTTCACACTAGTCTTAATAAAAAATCACTGTTGAAATAGTCCTTAAAAAATTAAAAATTATCCTACGTGCAAACTTTTATTTTCGCACAATAAATAATTTTCCTTTACTAAAAAAATAACAATAACTTATTTATAATATCACATTGAAATAAAACTTTAGATATTAAAAGGCACTCTGATGAAAAATTTTAATTGCGAAAGAGCTCATTTTGTCGTATTTAAATAAGTATTTTATTTTAAAACAGAAATGCATTCATTTGTGTTATTAATATAACAAATTTTCTTTATCAAAAATCATCAAAATCTTTTATCATGAAAAATATAATGCAACCAATAAAATAAGAAAACTAAAAATACATCTATGACAGCGTATGATTAACAGCACACTCCAGGGTAGCCAATTCGGCATCCAATTTTAATCCGAAATTTTGATTTCATACCAGAAGTTTTGAAAGAAGAATTTTTACTTAATGTGATCGCTTAATGTCTCTCATTAAATAAAGCATAAAATACTGTTATTTATTTCTGGTGTAGACTCGAAATGTCTGAATTAAAATGAAGGCCAAACTGACAACCGTTGCACCTCGAGTTCAATGCCCTAACCATTCAGACATGAAACTGACTTCCAATACGTAACAAAAAATCATTTTAAACTGAGCCCTGATTAGTCAAATATACGATCTGAACGCACTTATGTTTATTTCATCCATGATAAAGACCCACTCCATGATTCCATCTCCTTCGCGCGCGTGCTGCTTGTGCTTATTCGTGAACACAATCACATATTCCGAAGATCTGGGATTCAATGTTTTGGACCATAGATTAACATACAAGCTGGGATTTTTATGGCAAAATCTGTAATGGCAACAATACTAGCGTCACTACAGACAATGAGGAAGATTGGAGGATATTCCAGCTACGTCATGATCACGTGGTCAAGGCTAAAACGTCTAGCGTAAAGAAGGGAAGTCTCGTTAGACGTAATGTAAATCCCCGGTAGCCAATGAAACAGTTCATGGGGAAAAGCAGAAGTATTTTCCCGCTTCCCTTCTTATCAGTTAGAAGTTTTTTTAGTAAATTAACGATACCACGTGACTTTTTCAGCCTCGAACCCATATTTGGAACATAGTAAATTAACCAGCCTCCGAAATGGAGGATATTCCATCAACGTTATGATCACGTGGTCAAGGTAAAAACTTCTAGCGTAAAGAAGGGAAGGCTCCGTAGACGTAATGAAAAACTCTCGCCAGCCAGTGAAACAGTTCATGCGGAAAGCAGCAGTAGCCTCCCTTCTTATCAGTTAGAAGTTCTTTGGGTAAATTACCGGTATCACGTGACTTTTTTCAGCCTCGAACGCAGATTTGGAATCGAGTCCATTTATCTATGTTGAGGAAATATGTTTACGCTCTATGTTTTGAATATATATTCTTTCCTAAACGAGGCAGACGATGTTGTATCTATGTTTGATTTATTTAGCTGTTTTTTTTTCGTGCTTGTTCGTTCACCTTTAACTTAAAATAATGATAATTATAATAATAATATAAAAGAAAACCCCCAGAAAATTCTGTTGAAAACGTAAATATGTATGTTAATGAGATAAAATTATAAGAAATTAAATTCAGGTATTGTGTTAATTTATTCACTTCGAATGCAATTTTATCAAGTGTAATATCAGTATCTCTATGTTTTGCTTTTTTAAAACATTTAAATTTATATAATTCTAAAAATATGTAAGAAGGAATTTTTCCCTATCTGTAATTTTATTGTTATTTCTTATATGTTAATATCATAAATATTATTGAGCAGATTTACATTATAAGCAATCTTTTTATTTTATCTGTGAGAAAGTGAAAATGCGTAAATTTTACAAAATTATTGTAACGATTGTTTAACACATTAAACTTCATAAATTTATAAAACATCGGCTGTAAAATTTTTTCTACCAAATGGGAATATTTATGAAATTGTCTGGGACTTGTAGTACTGTACAGTAGGGTGGGTCGAAAAAACCAAAATATTTACAATCGAAATGTAATTAAGCGAAAAAGTTGCCTTTTGTAATAAAGAATAAATTTGTAAAATGTTATACCGATCGGTTAATATCTTTTACCTCCGCAAGGGGGCCAAAGTTTCAAAAAATCGCAAAAAACATGTTTTTTTTTCAATATTTTTTTTAATTATCCAAACGTACGAATACAATTTCTAAATAGGACGCAATAACTACATGAAGATATAAGAAATGTCCCGGTAAATGGTCATTATGATAGAATCATATCTTTTACTGCCGTAAAGGGTCCATATATATATATTTTTTTATGTAAAAATTTCAAATTTTCAGTTTTTCTAAATTTTTATAATTTTTATAATATGTTTAGAAGTAAATAAATTTACTTTATATCTATTAATATGTCATAAATTTTGCAAACTATTTGTCATAGACTGGAAAATAAAAACGGTAATCATTCATTGTTCTTGACTATCGCTTCATCTTCTGCTGTTTTACTGCTTATCAGCAGTTCAGATACCACAAATCAAAAAAATGACATAAAATGAACAAAATATTTTAGCATTTTATTAATTAAAATACATATATGTTTAACCCAAATGGATTAAATAAAATTAAAATGAGAAGTATTTGAAGTAAATGAATTTTATAATATGACTTGCATTCAAATAAAGCCATTGTTCCTCGAGAGACCGAGATTGTTTATATGTGATCCTCCCTCTGTTCTGATCCACGAACTTTACCAGCATTTCAGTGACTAATTTCACACATCTTTCTACTGATTGAGCGGGTCAAGGAAAGTTATAGTAGCTGGTATCTTTAATTGAGCATTCTAAACTCACCAGCGTCGTTAGATTGTCAGCAGATAGACAGGTAACCGTAACAGGTAGTTTCGTTAGTTTACAGTTTTGACTTTCGACTTGCATCAGTTGGTTCACAATTAAAATGAATTCATCATGTTTTTCAGATTCTGTGGACTATATTTAGTAACCCCCGTTACTTACCGTATCATCTACGCAAGATAATTTACGCCCCTGTAATTTCACGAAATGCCTGTTTCGCAAATTATGAAAACAGCCTCATTGGAAAGATAGCATATGAAGAATAGAACATCAGAACTCCAGCCATAAAAAAAAATTGTCAAAGCACGAAGTTCTGTGGACACGAATAGTAACACCCGTCATTTCCTCACTCCAGACTTAAACTTTGAAACTTAAAATTGTATGGATTTAACCGAGTGGGAAAACTGTAAACTAACGAAATCACCTGTTACGGTTTGTCTATCGGCTAACGATCTAAAGACGCTGGTGAATTTAGAATGCTCGATTAAAGATACCAGCTATTATAATTTTCTTTGTCCCACTCAATCCGTAGAAAGATGCGTGAAATTTGTCTCTTAAGTGCTGGTAAAGTTTGTAGACTAGAACAGAGGGAGGATCACATATGATCAATTTTGGGCTCTCGAGGAACAATGGTTTTATTTGGAAGCACGTCATATTATAAAATTCAATTCTTTACATACTGTTTCATTTTAAGTTTATGTAACCCGTTTCGGTTAAATATCTCTGCATTTTAATTAATAAAATACTAAAATATTTTGTTCATTTTATATCATTTTTGTTATTTGTGGTATAAGAACTGCTGATATGCAGCAAAACAGCAGTAGATGAAGCGATCGTGAAGAAAAATGAATGATTTCCGTTTTTATCTTCCAGTCTATAACAAATAGTTAACAAAGTTTATGACATATTAATAGATATGAAGTAAATTTATTTACTTCTAGACATATTATAAAAATTAGAAAAAAATAGAAAAAATGAAAATTTGAAATTTTTACGATTTTTTAAAAAATATGGTCTCTTTGCGGCAATAAAAGATATGACTTTATCATAGTGAACATACATTTCTTATAGCTTCATGTAGCAATTGCGTCCTATTAGAAATTGTATTCGTACGTTTGGATAATTAATATATATATATATTGAAAAAAATATGTTTTTTGAGATTTTTGGAAATTTTGGCCCCCTTGCGGCGGCAATAGATATTAACCGATCGGTATAATATTTTACGAATTTATTCTTCTTTACGAAAGGCAAATTTTCCACTCTATTATATTTCGATTATAAATATTTCGGTTTTCTCGACCCACTCTACTATACAGTGCAATATTTCGTATATTTTTACATTACACCATCGCTTTATGTAGTTTCAAATCCAATTAAATCATATTTACTTGAAGTATAATATTCAAGATGATAACTTTGAATTTGTTTTTCGTTGCACTTAAATCGTTCACCCATCATGTGCGAAAAAAATATATATCCGTGCATGAACATAGAATAGATATTAGATATGTAGAATAGAATATCTATTGTATGCTCATGTATCGGTGTAACATTCTTTTGAAATGTAAACATGCAACATTAAAAAAAGAAAGATCGCAGTAAGGTAGATGCTCCATAACAAAAATATTAATATAAATATTAATTAAATAGTAATAATATTAAAAAAATTTAAGTTTCTTCCCCATTGTCACTAAAGGCGCTGCGATCGCAATCGGGTTACCATTGCGCCCTATGGAAGTGTCCGATCTTCTATGTAAATCTATGGTTTGGACAAATGCGTCTATCTAAGAACAGTGTGATCACAGTATGTTGCCACTGTAATATCTAGACACCAAAAAGTCTACAAAATGTGTTGGGAAAATTTGGACAAAATTTTCATTCTTTGTATTAGCAAGGCAACACTACCGCGCCTAGAATAAATAGTATGGAAATCCACTATGCAAACAGTGCTAAAAATTTGTACACCTTAAATGCGCAATGATGCTGAAATACAAAGAGACAATCGCAGCGAAATCTGCCGTATATTTTCAAATTTCAATGTAAACATCGTATTATTACAGCGTCTTGATAAAATTGCTTTAGAGTTTTAGAAAATATCTTGCAGATGTCGCTGCGATCGACTCTTTGGATATCAGCATCATTTGACTTTTAAGGGTTCCAATATTTTAGCACTTTTTTAAGCATTACTGGGGTAGCCGATTTCCACACTATATATTCTAGACACTATAGCAACTACAGCGTCTAGAATACCTAGTGTGGAAATATGCCATCCAAACAACGCTAAAAATCTGTATCTCTTAAATGTGCGACGATACTATAGCGCCTAGAATATATAGTGTGGAAATCGGCTATCCCTGTAATACTTAAAAAAGCGCTAAAATATTGTATCCCTTCAATGTGCAAAGATGCTGCTGAAATATGAAGATCGCAGCGATATCTGCAGGATATATTCTACAACTGCAAGGTATGGCTAGTCTATACAATGTAATACTAGTCATACGAAAATCCCACAGATGTCGCTGCGATCGACAGTTGGCATTTTAACAGTATCGTCGCACATTTAAGGGATAAAATTTTTTAGCACTGTTTGGATAGCATATTTCCACACTAGGTATTCTAGACGCTGTAGTAATACTAGTAATACGAAAATCCCGCAGATGTCGCTGCGATCCATACTTGGGATTTTAGCATTATCGTCGCACATTTAAGGGATACAAATTTTTAGCCCTGTTTAAATATCATATTTCCACACTAGGTATTCTAGACACTGTAACGATACTGATAAAATCCCAAGTGTCGATCGCAGCGACATTTGTGGGCTTCTCGTATTACAATGTATAGACTAGCAATATCTTGCAGTTGTAGAAAATATCCTGCAGATGTCGCTGCGATCTGTATATTTCAGCAACATCGTTGCACATTTAAGGATACAATATTTTAGCACTTTTTTTAAGTATCACACACTGTTAAAAATATCGTGAAAAATTACCTCTGTTTATAAAGGCTATCTATTTTCTGACCAATCAGAACGCTACATAAACGCCTATGGATCGTTCTCATTGGTCAGAATATAGATAGCCTTTAAAAACAGAGGTAATTTTTCACGATATTTTTAACAGTGCAGGGATAGCCAATTTCCACACTATATATTCTAGGCGCTATAATAGCAACACTACAAATTGGGTGTGCTCATTCATTATTATGAAATCATAAAGGGTGGCTGGCCTCTATCAACAACATACAGCGATTGGTACAAAGCGGTGCACCCATCGTTTTGTACCAATCGCTGTGTTTCGTTGATAGCGACCAGTCACCATTTGTGACGTCATCATAATGAATCACGAGGCTAACGAGAAAGACAGGCTGCCGCGGTGGGTCAGATTCTTCTTTTTTTTACGGACCGCTGGACTCGCGTGATGCTCGAATGCACCAATAAATGTATGTGAAAAGAGCATCACGTGACTCCAGCGGTCTGTAAAAAAAGAAGAATCGGACCCACCGCGGTAGCTTGACTTTCTCGTTAGCCTCGAAAGAACCATAGATTAATATACAAGATGGGACATTTACGGCAAAATCTGCAATGACAACAGTACTAACGTCACTACCGACAGAGAGGAACAATTAACAAGCCTCCGAAATTTACCTATGTTGAAGAAATATGTTGATGCTCGATGTTTTGAATATCTATCCTTTCCTAAATCGAAGCCGGTGTCAGACGATATTCTATTCATGCTTGCTTTATTTATTTAGCTGCTTTTTTTTATCGTACTTGTATTGTTCACTTTTAACTTACAAAATGATAATTAGAGTTATAACATAAAAGAAAAAGCCTAGTAAATTTTGTTAATAACGTAAATATGTAAGTTTATGATACCTTTAAATTGTAAAAAATCAAATTCAGGTATTGTGTTAATTTATTTATATCGAGTAAAACTTTATATAGTATAATGTCAGTACCTCTATTTATTTTTAACTGTTAGATTTATATAATTCTAAAAATTTGTTAAAAGTAATATTTCTCCATCTGTAATTTTATTATTATTTCTTATATGTTAATATTATAAATATTATTGAATTGATTGTACGTTATTTACATTAAAAAATATTTTTTTTATATGTAAGAAAGAGAAAATGTGTAAATTTTAAAAGATTGAAGTAACGATTGTTTAATACATTAAACTTCATAAATTAATAAAACATCGTCTATAAAAATTTACCTACCGAATGGGAATATTTATGAAATTTTCTGGGATTTGTAGAGCGCAATGCTTCGTACATTTTTATAACCACCATTACTTTATGTAGCTTTAAATCCAATTATATTATATTTACTTCCTATATAGCATTCAAGACGAAAATTTTACCTTGTTTTTAGTTGCACTTAAATCGTTTACTCATCATGTAAAATAAAAAGATGCATGAACATAGAATAAATATTAGATATATAAAATAGAATGTATATTCTATATTCATGTATCGGTGTAATATTCTATTGAAAACGTAAACATGCAACAGTAAAAAAAGAAAGATCACATTAAGGTAGATGCTCAATAATAAAAAAATTACAAGGATGAGGAGTTTCTTCCCCATTGTCACTAAAAGGGCTACGATCGCAATTGCATTACTATTATGGTCTATGGAAATGTCCCATCTGGTATTTTAATCTATGATAATGAAAGAGCAAGCCCGATATGTGTGTTGCCCTAGTATTAGTCCTATGAATATGTCGCCACCATCTTATAAAGGCTCTCTAATAAGAAGTTTTGAAGTCAATTTGATCAAGCCGGGATCCAGATAGATTTTTAGCTGTTAGCGAAACGAGATTGACCAATCAGAAGCCCGAGTTTTGCAAACAGTGAAAAGCTAGCAAAAATGCAGACTTCTGATTCGCCAATCTCGTTTCGCTAACAGCGAGAAATCTATCTGGATCCCGGCAAAAGTTGTTTTCATTTATGTATGTGCATTGTTAAAAATCTGTAGCGTTTGCTGCACAGTCACTCTACCGCTTTTATAAAAAACGATTACTTGACTATACTATGGAGCATTCTCATTGGTCAGAATAGAGATATTCTATGAAATTTGTGATTTTAACAGTGTACGTTGTTCTCATTGTCATTGTGCGAGTCTTTTGCTAATTAATGGGCCCGATTTGAAGCGCTCTAGTTATGCATTTCGATATTGAAAAAGTTGTTTTTCTATGTTAACAATATTTTTCTCTATCGTTGTCTCCGACCGCATCAATGTACTCCATTCTAAACATTGGCGTTTTAGCGTTATGTATTTAGATATCGGGAAGTCTTTTTTTTATCATAATTTTTTCTTTTGTTGTCACCAAAACAACGGTAACGAAGTCCTAACGACAGTGCCCAGGATCTCATCAATCTGTTTTCGACTGTTATTATATTACAAAAAAAGATCTCGATCTGTTTTTAAATCTGCAATACATTTTAATTTTTTTTTATCGAGGTATGTATATTAATCATCGTATATGTCTAAAATTTAGATCCAACCCAGTTATATAAATAAAATATAATTTATTTTTTAAATATATTGTGAAGGCTTTCTTTGTTGTTGTTGTTGTTGTTGATTTGGCTCGTTCTGTGGAGCCGGTGAGCAGCTTTCTAATTCTGAAGACATTCATTGTAAGTGGTCAGTTTCATTCTCTCAATGTTATTGTAGTTATTTTCGAACGTAAAAGTGACTTACACTTTTTATCTCGTTATGACTTCCGTATCATATGTGACATTAACGTGACATAAAAAAAACGGTGGCGCTAGAAATAAGCAGCCGCATTGTGTCATATGTGTCACCTTCCGAAAACCACAAGATTCATGTGACGCTCGAATACATGAATGCAGTTGCACGATATGAGCATCACATGACTCTAAAAGTCTAACTCGAAAGGTAGTGCAGCATCCTGTCTTTTACCGACAGTGGAGAAGCCTCCACTGTCAACCACTGCCACACTGTCTCCACTGCCTCCGACAGTGGAGAAGAACAAAAAAGAGCTTCACCTCATTTCTCTAGATCATGTTTATGTAACATGCGATATCGAACGTATGAAAAGATTATTTACCGGATCAGGATAGATTTTTCGCTTTTTTTTAAACAAGATTGGTCAATGGAGGATATTCCAAATATGGGTTCGAGGCTGAAAAAAGTCACGTGATACCGGTAATTTACCCAAGGAACTACTAACTGATAAGAAGGGAAGATACTACTGCTTTGCCTCATGAACTGTTTCATTGGCTAGCGGGGATTTACATTACACGTCTACGGAGCCTTCCCTTCTTTACGCTAGAAGTTTTTACCTTAACCACGTGATCAAAACGGAGATGGAATATCCTCCATTAGAAGCCTGTATTTTGCGAGATTTACAAGAAGGTTGAAAACTTCGCAAAAATGCAACTTCTGATTGTTTAATCTCGTCTCGGATATATCAAGAAAATTACCTGAATCTCGACCGGAAAAAAAGTAACCTATCAGGATCCATGGCGGAAAGAGTAAGAGCTTGTTCAGAGACGCAGATCGGACCGCCCGGGCGCTGGGAGATAACCCTCATCGAGTAGGTCTTAAAAAAGTAAGGAATTTCGAAATAATTTAATTATTTCGTAATATTATGATTCAAAACAGATGAAATCAATAATTAAATCTTCTTACCTTTCCAAACAATGTCTTTCGTAATAGGAATACGTGTCTATAAGCACTCAGACAAAATCCAAAACATTCTTGAAAAGTATCACGTGATCTGATAAAAATCCGATCAGCAGCAAATTTTACGCCCGGTCTTCGCTCACTTGACCCACAAAAAATCTGTGGTCGTTATGAGCCATAGACTTGTAATATAACTAGACGCAGAAATAGCAACCTTTTCTTGAAGCACATATCATGCTTCCTACCATCACGTGATGGTGGGGAGGATGCGCGCCACACCGGTTATTCCCGCACCCACCAAGAACTATTTTGAATGCGTTCGTTTTGGAGCGTTTCTTTTATCACGAGAATGAAAGCAGAAAATTGCCAAGAAAGAGATCACCGCCAAAAAACGACACCCTTTTGGCGATGAGATCTCCGACATGAGTGCTTCAGGGTTCGGCGGATATAACAAAGGGATCCGTTCTCTGTTCAATTCCTCCTTTAAGTTATGATCACGGTAGTTTTGGTAGGTTGATTGATTCGCTTGAACAGCTCGACAAAATCAACAGTGGTGGGATTCAAGTAATTTAAGAAGCAGTTCTTTCCCTAATGGGTTTTCTCAAGTGTAAACAAGTTTCAAGGAAAATAATGTGTCACACGTAGATTAAAAAAATAATTTCTAACATTATAAAATATTGATTAAAAAAGTTTTATCTTTAAATACACTGAAAAAGAAAAATATGTATTTAACATGCCGTTTACTGCCAAAAGGACATAATTTATTTAGCAAATATTCATCAATTACAAAGCACTCATCAAAATTTCTATCAGAAAAAGCATCAAAATGAAAGTTATAATTGTAAAATAACACTATTTTTCAAGCGAAGGAAGAGACTACACTGCTAAAAATATCGTGAAAAATTACCTCTGTTTTTAAAGACTATCTACTTTCTGACCTATGGGAACGCTAAATAAAAACCTATGGATCCTTCTCATTGGTCAGAAAATAAATAACCTTTAAAAACAGAGTAATTTTTCACGATATTTTTAATAGTGTAGGCTATCACCAAGCTACAGCGTCTAGAATACATAGTGTGGAAATATGCTATCCAACAAATGCTAAAAATTTGTATCCCTTAAATGTGCAACGATACTGCTGAAATACAAAGAGTCGATCGCAGCGACATCTGCGGGATTTTTGTATTACATTGTATAGACTAGCAATATCTTGCAGATGTAGAAAATATCCTGCAGATGTCCCTGCGATCAGTATATTTCAGCAGCATCGTTGCACATTTAAGGGATACAATCTTTTAGCAGTTTTTTAAGTGTTATAGGGATATCCAATTTCCACACTATATATTCTAGGCGCTATAACCAAGCTCTGTAATAGGCTGCCATAGATTGGGCAAAAACTTTGGAACTGAACATTCGTTAGTTATTTAGTTATTTAAGCTATGAAATATTCGCTACGGCTTTTGCCGGCATGACCTCAAATGATCACAAAAATGGCGTTATTTCCTTGGGACAAACCACAAATTCAACCTTCCTCCACGAGGAAAAAAGGCAGAACCTACATTCGTTCTGTGCATATGTTGCTATTCTCTTTTAAAAACACACTGCCATATTTATCTAATAAAAATGTTGGGTAATACCACGGACTTGTCATATAATCTCTTATTATCTTTACTCTGATGGTAATACAAAGCTGCTGAGTATTTAGTTTCCAAGTTCACCGTAACTGTACACTGTTAAAAATATCGTGAAAAATTACCTCTGTTTTTAAAGGCTATCCATTTTCTGACCAATGAGAACGATCCACAGGCGTTTATGTAGCGTTCTCATTGGTCAGAAAATAGATAGCCTTTATAAACAGAGGTAATTTTTCACGATATTTTTAACAGTGTATGTTTAAAATAAATCCCACTCCATATGTCTCAGTCTCCTTCGCGCCCGGGCGAAGTGGTCGTGGTTGCTGAACAAGCTCTAAGAAATCAAATGTAATTTATTTAATTTGCTAACTGAAATTGGCAACAGTATATAACATTTAATTTTCTGCAAATGAGCTAATGGTTGTTGGCAAAAGTTTAAAGAATTTGTTAAAATACTTAAATGTTTTATTTATTATCAAGTTTCAAAGAGCATAAATAGTATGGCTAATAAAATAAACCATGTATTAGTGTTTACGACGAATAGAAGTATGCATGAACGCTTTAGTACACCTAAACAACAAAGATCAGTGTTCGTTTTAAATGATGTGGATTCAGCACCCTGTGAAAACGATGATGGCGGTGGAACATTACCTGACAAACAAATGGAAACAAACGAAATGCAATCGCCGTTCAATGAATGTAACATTGGTAAAAATCAACAAATACCGAAAAATCAACAGCGGCAGTTGGCGAGAAGAAGTCAAAAATCTGCGATAGCAAATACACTAGGAAATGGAGCAGAATGTGAAGGTGACAAAATGTTACCTGCAAATTTTCGACCCCGACGTTTCAATTCAAATGCACCGAAACCTAGTTTAAGATACGGAAAATATAATTCTATTGGTAAAAGATTCAATGGAAGAAACAGAAGATGGAAACAAGCAAATACTTGTACACAATATAACGCATCTGGTAAATGTTATTACGACAGGTCCGTCCCCCGTAAATGGAAGCGCAAATTGATTTCTAAAGACCAGTTAGATGATGAGATCGATAGATACATGGCTGAAGTAGATCCAATGCCTTTATCTGTTACTAAGGATGAATGCGGAGTTGCGTTTACTGAGCAATACTTGAATGAGGCTGAACAATTCTTAAAGAACTATGAAGACGTTGAGTGACCTGAGTTTAAAATAACCTTGATTCTTTACTATGTTGTTTATGCATGGAATTTGAAAATATTATGTTTCGTTTATATTTATCTTCGTTATTATTCAGCAATCAAATGTTCCAGTATTTTGTTTTGAGTAAGTGCATCAACATACTATATATTATTCATGGTTTCTTTTATGTTGACTTTATGTTTCAGTGAAACGCTATTAATTTATGATTTTCTGAGAGTATTAGAATCTAAAATAAAAATTGGTTGATTCGTGAAATGTTTTTCTGTTTTTGTTTATCAGAGTCATATCCCAGATTGCAAGCAATCTCAAAATTAAAACTGAGTTTGTCTTGATATTTTAGACCAAACTTTAATCGAGTATAATAATACTAAATATTTTTCAGGACTAGTCCATGTCAAATTACTAATATATTTTCCCAGCTAAGTAGTAATATTAGTTTATTTTTGCTATATCAAAATGAAGTATTTAAAATATAATTCTTATTTCTTTCTTTAGATACTTAAAATTTTTAAACGTATATGAATCTAACATGTTATGAAAGATTAGCTGAAAGTTATTGCATAATATTCTTTGGTTGTAACTTGATGAGACTTTATGTATCGATTACTTCGATTTAAGTGAGTTTATTTTTAGCCATACATGTTGCGTATTTACATATGCGTAAAAGCATCGTTCTTATATATTGAGATAACTGGCTGAATCCCAAAACAGCCGAGACACTTGGCATCGTTCAATTTGGCGAGGCGATAAATGGATTTTCGTTGTTACCAGTTCGTTTCGTAAATTTTTTCCACACCTACAATGGTTTATTCTTGAATTTGGATCAAGTTAATGGGATATGATGGATTGTTGTGTATTGGATGGTTGGCTTTTTAGGGAGATTTCGCATGAAATACTACCTGTTTGAAATGACTTTGTTACGTGAGTTTTGTTTATGGTATGATCCATGTCAGTTCAGGCAGCCAAAGAAAAAAATCTTACCTTCATAGTCTCAGAAGTTTTTGAATTGAACATACGTTAAAATTCAATAAAAAATAAAATACTTGTATATTTTGGTTTTGCCCAAAAAAATTCCTGGCGCGAGATACAGGCCGCCAAAGATGGCATCCCGGGCACAATTTTCAATTCGCCATTTTCGATAAAAATTTTAAAGTGCTCTATCTCTAGAACGGTGCAAGATAATTTGTTGCTTTTTTTTTATTTTAAAGATAATATTCTTCTGTTTAAAATGATATACCCAATTTTGAAAAATGTATTCAACTTTTCTTGTGGCAACCTTTTGAAAAAAAAATTGTTTTTGAAAAAAAAAAAAAATTTTTTTCGAAAATGCCAATTCTAAAAATTTTGATTTTTTTGCTGTTGATCAATACCATTGGGAACTATCTTCCCTGTAAAGGAGAACTTCCACTTTTGAGTTTAACAAATTTTAGAAACACTTAAAAAATTCAGAGAATTTTACAGGAACTGTATATATACAGTTCCAGTAAAAGTCACTGAATTTTTGCTTATTTGTATCATATTTGTAAGGATAAGCCTACTATATATCCTGAACAAGTTAGAAATTGCAATATCAAATGTGGCAAATGAGGTGCATGCATAGTATTAACTAGTTTTATAAATATTCAGATCTTGGTGCAATAAGTGTTACACTCTTGGGCAAAAAGGCATGAATACAAAATTTACTGTAATTCCATATATTAAATTCAGTAATACGGAAGTAATATGAATCCATCTTAAAAAAACTTAATCGCCATGGCAGCCTAGAATCATTGCCTATCATGGAATATCATTGAATCAATTATGTATTATAGGATTTTTAAATAGAATGAAGAAAACTTTTATTAATGTCTTTTATGTTTTAATTTGATTTTCATAGCATTTGAAGTGATACATACTTTATTGCAGAGGTTTACAAAAAATTACTTCCTGTGTCATAGAAAGTGCATAGTGTTTACAGGGACACACAAAAGATTTCGGATACTTTACCTTATTGGAAATACTGTACATTAGCAATGATTGCTAGAGGTGCATTTTTAGTTGCGATATGAGTTTTTAAGTTTAATTAAATATTTCCATATTACGTTGTGTGTATAAAGGCTGTAGATCATATACAGTTTTACACAAAAGAAATCTTAAGGGTTTACTGAGTATAAATGAAAGTAGCTTAAAGGTGAATTTTAAATGAGTTATGCATTTTTACACTCAACTACATTTAGTATACTAAGATATGTTTGGAGAATATAGATAAAATGATATACAGGTCCACGCAAAGAATTAGATACATGGCCGTCTATGGATGATAATCTCTGGAAGTGTGATTTCACTGGTTTTAAGGATGTTTTAATCTTAATTAAATATTAGCTAAATAGTGGCATGTATATAAAGATAGTAGGTAAAATACAGGGTTGTATGAAAGTATTCAAGTATGCTTCCGTCTATTGACATAAATTTCTAAAAGTCAAATTCCGACCTATTTATGTGCTTTTAACAATTTCCAACATAGTTGAAAGTCTTTATGGATTCGATTTGTCTGCCCATCTGTCTGAACTCTAACTTGTATCAGGGTTGCAAAAAAGCCGGCTAAAATAAAAAAAAAAGCCACGCCGGTGGCTTTTATTGGTTTTAACTGGCTTTTTTTGGCCAAAATTGGCCTGTTGTGGCTAAAATTGGCTTTTATACAATGAAGCATTTTAATTGTAAATGACACATTTTTATGTGTTTTTTAATTTGTTTTAAAGACATTTAGTTGACGTAGAAATCAATATAACCCAATATTTATCAGTAATGAAAACATTAATATTGGAATAAAAGGTCATACGAATTGCTTTGTCTGGTTTACACTGACCTTAACAATCTTTATTGCTTTATATAATTAAAAGGGGCAATGGTTGCTTAGTTATATATTTTATTAACTAATTTTAAGGGATATTAATAATACAAGCATTATTTTATTTCTCATAAACATTTATTTAAAATTGCACATAAAGTCATTTAATAAAAACATTTCTCTCTGTTAAAGCAGTATTATGAATAACATATGCATTAATTTATATGCACTATTTTAAATAGTAAGTAGCTTTTCAAAATTCTAATTCAACAAGTTTAATTTGGAGAATTTTTTTTAATTGTTCTCTTTATTCTATGCACTTACATGTACTAAAATTTCCTCAAATGTTATATCCTTTCTAATTTCTCTTTCAACATTGTTCATTCTACGATTTTAATCTGTCCATATGGACATATCTGGAATAAGTTACATAACAGCTTAGTAGCAGAAAGACTTTTTACATATATCATTTTTATAAGTATTTTTTATACAGGGTGTCCGGTCTCAACGGTGTCCAATGGCTAATTCCTAAACCGTTAGTCATAGACATATAGTTCCAATTAGAAAAATGCTTTAAATCAGATAAAGAAATATTTTAAAAGCGATTTGGGTCAATAAAAACATTTCCTAAAAAAATACGAAATTTAAATTTTTATACGGTCCCCCGGTCCTATAAGTTATATATAGTAAAATTTTCCTATTACACTGACAAGTAAGACAAAAAAAGTCCCATTCATATGACACTAAAATTGTGCGAGTTATGAAACTTTAAAAATGCATGACTTATGCCACTTTTCTGCTCTGAAAACAAATGAGTTCGGCTTGGCTTTAAGGGGTCATATTCCAAGTGCTTAAAGTATTCGAAGATCTCATTTCATGTGTATTTACGCTTTGAAAAAAATCTTACAAGTATTACGATTAAGTTAACATTTATTAAGTTTCAGATTGACTGAAATAACATGCGTTTTATTTTGTCAGGATTTGAGACTGTTTCTTTTATGATTATGTTTTTATGTTACTTCAACGATCTTTGTTTTTCCAGTTCAAAATTTGTATTCGAACTTTAACCCGCTTTCAAATATCCGAACGAGATTACATTTTGCATACTGGCAAAAATCCAATAACAATCTAATATTATTATGATTTTCGGTGGTTACCATTTATACTTATTTTTTAGGATAACACAAAAAATTTCGGATAGATTACCGCCAAGAAGTTTATGAAAAAGTTTTAGATTAGATAATACAAGACGGAGTTTGTCGGGTTTTTTAACTTTTATGTTTTTTTTAGCACTGAATCCGAAAATTGCCTTAATTTTTAATCATCATGTCAGGATATTTCGCAAATCATAAATTGTCAAATTTAAAGTACTATAAAGTAGAGAAGATGGTTGTATTTTTTAACTTTTGATAATTGATTTTTACGTACTTTTTAGCACTAAATCTGAAAATGACTTTCATTTTTAACCATCACGTTAGAATTTTTTTGCAAATGTGCAAGTTAAAATATAGCGAAAATCTCATACTATAAAACATATGTAAAACTTTTTTTGTTTTATTTTATTCAATAATTTATTCGATATTTTTGCTTATCTTGGGATTCTTACAGCTGGATGGTGTGATGAGATGGGGAGGAGATTAAATTTTAACTTTGAAATTTACAATTTGCGAAATATCTTGATGTGATGGCTAAAAATGAAGGTCAATTCCGGATTCATCAGTACAGAATACATAAGAATCAATTATCAAAAGCTAAAAAACACGAAAAAACCCCAACTTTTGCAGCCTTGTGTAATCAAATAATATTTTAAAATACGTATCATTTTGTAAAGAATTGAGGCTGTTAATTTAGCATCATTTTATTTAACAAAAATTCTGTTGTTTTCTTTCTTCTTAAATGTGTATTACAAATTGTATATTTTGCATAAATATGTCAGAATGACTAAAGATTTCAAATTTATATTGCAATTTTAATTTTACTCTCAAACATTTTTTAATATATCTGACGAAATTATATTTCGACTAAATTTGTGAATGACCGCCAATTTGCAGCAAAAAATATGCTCCAACTTTAAACAGGTATTACTCGGTCAGTTTTAATCGTAGAACAACGGGACTTTTTTTGTATTACTTGTCTGGGTAATCGGAAAATTTTACTAAATATAACTTATAGGACCGGATGACCGTATAAAAATATGAATTTCGTAATTTTTTAAGAAATTTTTTTATTGACCAAAATCGCTTTTAAAACATTTCTTTACCTGATTTAAAACATTTTTGGGCTTAGATGCCGTATGTTCCCTCCCTTGTTGTTGTTTTGAAATGTTTGGCGATTTTTTGTTGGCGTGTTGGCGTGTTGACGGTGGTTATGGATATGGCAACCTCGATATGTTGAATGTCGTGTGACGTGTTTTTGTGACGTGTCGTTCTGGCAACCGAGAAGTTAATGTTGGAATATTGTGAATGTATTTTGCTGTTGTCGAAATAATTAGGAAATATGAGGAAATTTTGACAAGAAAAGAAAGTTTTATTTATAGTTTGTGAATACGTATTGATAAGCCTATTTAGGAAAATGTCGGCGATAATATTTCGAGCTGGATCTTTCAAGAAAGCAGATGTTTGTTAAGGTATGTTGACAATTTTATGTATTTTACTGCTTTTGAGTTTTTTACATTTTGTGATTGCTAGAAAGCGAGAATTTCTGAATTTTGAGAATTCTATATCGCGAGAAATGCTGAATTCGGCGATGTTTTTTTTCGGAAAATGTGCGCGAAGCGCACATAAACGATTGCTGGTTGCCATTTTAGCGAATTTTGTTTTTTATGTGTATTTTTGCTTTAAAAGTTTTTTATATTTTGAGATTGCTAGAAAGCGAAAACTGCTGAATTTTGAGAATGCTATATCGCGAGAAATGCTGAATTCGGCGATGTTTTTTTTTTCGGAAAATGTGCGCGAAGCGCACATCAACGATTACTGGTTGCCATTTTAGCGAATTTTGTTTTTTATGTGTATTTTTGCTTTAAAAGTTTTTATATTATGAGATTGCTAGAAAGCGAAAACTGCTGAATTTTGGAATGCTACACCTCGAGAAGTGTTGAATGCAGTGATGTTTTTTTTTTCGGAAAATGTGCGCGAAGCGCAGATACAAGGATTACTGGTTGCCATTTTAGCGAATTTTGTTTATTATTTACATTTTATTTTCGTTAAGCCAAACATGCGTATAAACCGGTGCTTGGCGACATGTACTACTTGGCGGAAAAAGGGTTTTCACGCCAAGAAAATTCCAAGATGGCGGCCGGGGGGAACTTATGACATCTGTTCCCATTTTTGTAATTGGAACTATATGTCTGACTAACGGTTTAGGAATTAGCCATTGGACACCGTTGAGACCGGGCACCCTGTATAATGATTGCTTATTTACTTATTATTGCTCAAGTATTATATAAGATAATTTCAGTTATTAAATAAATATAAGCTATTTAGTTTTAATCAATTTTAAAAGTAGATATCAGATGTAAGAATGTTTCTATTTTAATGTGTGACACTTTCTTATTCTTTCATATAAACTTTAAAATGTGTGGTATGTGTAGAGCCATGATAAAGAATTCCAAACCAATACTTTAGAGTCTAATTTAATGTATTCTTCTGAATATTCATAATTTTTTTTTCAGACATAATGCTTTCACAGTTGCATTCTAGCAGTTATAAGGTCTTATTTATTTGACAAAATTTAATAGAAGTTAATAGTTTTTTTATAGAAAATATTTATAAGTGTATTAAAAATAAATTAATAGAAAGTTTATATGAATTATCTATAAACCACCTTTTTGAAAAATAAAAGCCGGCTTTTTTCAAGCGGCTAAAACCAAAAAAAGCAGGCCGGCTTTTTTTTTGGCCTGGCTAAAAGCCGGCAACCCTGACTTGTATTAATATAATTTGTATTGCTGTGTAATTGATATATGTTATTGAGATTGTTCTACTATGTTCGGTATTGAAAATAAAGTATGTATCACTTCAAATGCTATGAAAATCAAATTAAAACATAAAAGACATTAATAAAAGTTTTCTTCATTCTATTTAAAAATCCTATAATACATAATTGCTTCAATGATATACTACGATAGGTAATGATTCTAGGTTGCCATGACGATTAAGTCCTTTTAAGATGAATTCATATTACTTCCGTATTACTGAATTTAATATGTAGAATCATAATAAATTTTGTATTCATCCCTTTTTGCCCAAGAGTGTAACACTTATTGCACCAAGATCTGAATATTTATAAAACTAGTTATAGTACGCACGCACCTCATTTGCCACAATTGATATTGATATTTCTAACTTGTTTAGGATATATAGTAGGCTTATCCTTACAAATATGATACAAATAAGCAAAAATTCAGTGACTTTTACTGGGACTGTATATATACAGCTCCTGTAAACTTCTCTGAATTTTTTAAGTGTTTCTAAAATTTGTTAAACTCAAAAGTGGAAGTTCTCCTTTACAGTGAAGGTAGTTCCCAATGGTATTGATCAACAGCAAAAAAATCAAAATTTTGGGATTGGCATTTCTAAAAAAAAAATTTTTTTTTGAAAAAAAAATTTTTTTTTCAAAAGGTTGCCACAAGAAAAGTTGAATGCATTTTTCAAAATTGGGTATATCATTTTAAACAAAAGAATATTATCTTTAAAATAAAATAAACCGCAACAAAATATCTTGCACCGTTCTAGAGATAGAGCACTTTAAATTTTTTATCGAAAATCGCAAATGAGAAAGGATGCTGGCTCGGGCCAGGAATTTTTTTGGGCAAAATGAAAATATACAAGTATCTTACTTCTTAAATTTTAACATATGTTCAATTCAAAAAGTCCTTCCGGCCAGTGCCGGGAGGAAGAGGTAGCTTTCATATTCCTTATTTTTAAAAAGCCATCTTATATTATTCAAACACACGAAGCTCAATTAAGTGGAAACCGAATGTAGGAGATTCAATACTATTTTTTATCAATACTAAATCATTATGAATGAGAATTTCGCGAAATTAGTCAGCTTTATCTAAGCTGCTTTTATTTAAAGTAACTTATATTTGGCTGCCAAATTCGGCGATTTCTTAAAGTGCCTGCCATTTTAAGACAACATGGTGGATGAGGCTAACCAGTGAACTTGGTCGAGACCTTAGTAATTGCTGTGCACATGCTCACTCATATCGGAATCGGTTGATATATACGAGTGCTGTCGCAGGGAAAAAATCAGATTTTTCAAAATGTCACCCACTTTAGAAATTGAAACTGCTATATCTGAGCCATTTTTTAAGATAAAGACAAACAAAAAATTGCTCCTGAATCCTTATAATAAAGGTCAAATACTTAAGAAAGAAAACTTTTTCAATTTCTAATTTTTTTGCACCACATTTTAAATATAATTTTTTTTTAATTTAATGGCCGCCATTTTGAAACAAGATGGCTGATGAAGCTGGCCAGCGAACTTGGTCGAGATATTGATGTATACTATCCACATGCCTTCTTCCATCGAAATAGGCGAATAAGTGTGGTATCGCGTGACAAATACAAGATCGTTTCAAAGTGTTAGCCATGATAGAAATTCAAAGTGCTATAATTCAACCACTTTTTAAGATATCAACAAAAGAACAAATTTTCAGAAACAAAAACTGCTCCGGAATCTTTGTATCAAGGCCAAACACATAAAAAAAATCTTTTTCATTTTCCAATTTTTTAATACCTCATTTTGAATTTTAAATTTAATTTTTTTTAAATGGCAACACTTTTGAAACAAGATGACGAATGAAGCTGGCCAACGAACTCGGTCGAGACATTGGTATGTACTATGTACAGACCAAGTTACATCCAAATCTGTTCATAAATACGCCTGTTATCGCGTGACAAAAATCAGGTCGTTTTAAAATGTCAGCCACAAGAGAAATTCAAAATGCTATTACTCAGCCATTTTTTTTTCGATATAGACGAAAGAAAAACTGTTCCGGAATCTTTGTATTAAGGTCAAACACATACAAAAAAATCTTTTTCATTTTCCAATTTTTTGGTATCTCATTTAATTTTTTTTATTTTTTAATTTTTTTAAATGGCCGCCATTTTGAAACAAGATGGCGGATGAAGCTGGCCAACGAACTCGGTCGAGATATTAGTATGTACTATGTACACACCAAGGTACATCCAAGTCGGTTCATAAATACGCCTGTTATTACGTGAGAAAAATCCGTATAATCCGTGAGAAATACGTGTTTCAAAATGTCAGCCACGCTAGAAATTCAAAATGCTATAACTCAGCCATTTCTTAAGATATAGATGAAACAAAAACTGCTCCCGAATCTTTTTATCAAGGTCAAACACATAAGAAGAAAATATTTTTTCAATTTTCAATTTTTGGTACCACATTTAGAAATTAAATTTTTCTTAAAAATTTAAATGGCCGCCTTTTTTAAACAAGATGGCGGGTGGAACTGGCCAACGAACCCGGTCGAGACATTGGTATGTACTATGTATAAACGAAGTTACATCCAAATCGGTTCATAAATACGCCTTTTATCGTGTGACAAAATTCAGGACGTTTCAAAATGTCAGCCACGCTAGAAATTCAAAATGCTATAACTCAGCCATTTTTTAAGGTATAGACGAAACAAAAACTGCTCCGAAATCTTTGTATAAAGGTCAAATACATAAGAAAAAAATATTTTTCCATTTTTAATTTTTTGGTACCACATTTCAAGTTTTAATTTTTTTTTAAATTTTAAATGGCCGCCATTTTGAAACAAAACGGCGGATGAAGCTGGCCAACGAACTCGGTCGAGACATTGGTATGTACTATGTACACACCGAATTACATCGAAATCGGTTCATAATTACGGGAGTTACAGTGTGACATAGGTCAGATATATATATATATATATATATATATCAATTTTGAACGGAGGGTGGTTTCGGGGCCTGGGGGTCATGATCGATGAAAATATACCAAAATGTTTTGAAATCGCTTTCCTCCGAACGGCTGCAATATGTAGCTTTTTTGTAAAGAAAGCTACCTAAAACTTCTGAGACAATGAAGGTAACCCCCCCCCCCCTGCCTGAGTTGATATGGATTCAGCCTTATATTTTAAAAGCTTGAGACGTATATTTGTATGAATTAATTTTCATTTTGATGTATTTTTTCGGTTTATGAGCGCGCAGCGCTCAGACGTGTGAGTTACTGATCGCTGCATTGACGGGTTTCGTGCATTTTCGAGATCGCTGCGCAGCTAGTTTCGTGCGTCCAGAGATGTTTTTTTTCGGTTTATGAGCACGCAGCGATTATACGTGCGTTACTGATCGCTGCATCGACGAGTTTCAGGCATTTTAGAGATCGCTGCACAGCGAGTTTCGTGCATTTTAGAGATCGCTGCACAGCGAGTTTCGTGCGTCCAGTGATGTTTTTCGGTTTATGAGCGTGCAGCGCTCATACGTTCTTTACTGATCGCTGCATCGACGAAATTATTGCATTTTAGAGATCGCTGCACAGTGAGTTTCGTGCGTCCAGAGATGGATTTTTTCGGTTATTAGCGCGAAGCGTTCATACTTGCTTTACTGATCGCTGCATCGACGACTTTCGTGCGTTTTAGAGATCGCTGCACAGCGAGTTTCGTGCGTCCCGTGATGTTTTTTTTCGGTTTATGAGCACACAGCGCTTATACGTGCGTTACTCATCGCTGCATCGACGAGTTTCGTGCATTTTAGAGACCGCTGCACAGCGAGTTTCATGCTTCCAGTGTCGTTTTCTTCGGTTTATGAGCGCGCAGCGTCATATGTACGTTACGGATCCCGGCATCGACGACTTTTGTGCATTTTTGAGATCGCTGCACATCGAGTTACGTCAATCCAGTGATGTTTCTTTTTAGTTTATGAGCACGCAGCGCTCATACGCGCGTTACTGATCGCGGCATTGACCAATTTCGTGCTTTTTAGAGATCGCTGCGCAGCGAGATTCGTGCGTACAGTGATGTTTTTCAGTTTATGACCGCGCAGCGCTCATACGCCCGTTTCTGATCGCTCCATCGACGAGTTTCGTGCATTTTAGAGCGCGGCATCGACGAGTTTCATGCATTTCAGAGATCGCTGCACAGCGAGTTTCGTGCGTCCAGTGATGTTTTTCGGTTTATGAGCGTGCAGCGCTCATACGTGCGTTACTGATCGCGACATCGACGAGTTTCGTGCGTCCAGTGATTTTTCTTTTCGGTTAATGAGCGCTGCGCCCTCATACGTACTTTACTGATCGCTACATCGACGAGATTCTTGCATTTTAGAGATCGCTGCATCGACGAGTTTCGTGCGTTTTAGAGATCGCTGCACAGTGAGTTTCATGCGTCCAGTGATGGATTTTTTCGGTTATGAGCACGAAGCGTTCACAGTTGCGTTACTAATCGCTGCATCGACGAGTTTCGTGCGTTTTAGAGATCACTGTACAGCGAGTTTCTTGCTTCCAGTGATGTTTTCTTCGGTTTATGAGCGCACACCGCTGATATGTGCGTTACTGATCGCGGCATCGACGAGTTTTGTGCATTTTCGAGATCCCTGCACTTCGAGTTACGTCCGTCCAGTGCTGTTTCTTTTTATTTTATGAGCGCGCAGCTCTCATACGCGCGTTACTGATCGCGGCATCGACCAGTTTCGTGCTTTTTTGAGATCGCTGCACAGCGAGATTCGTGCGTACAGTGATGTTTTTCAGTTTACGACCGCGCAGCGCTCATACTCCCGTTACTGATAGCTACATCGACGAGTTTCATGCGTTTTAGAGATCGCTGCACAGCGAGTTTCGTGCGTCCAGTGATGTTTTTCGGTTTATGAGAGTGCAGCGCTCATACGTGCGTTTCTGATCGCGACATCGACGAGTTTTGTGCGTCCAGTGATTTTTTTTTCGGTTTATGGGCTCGAAGCGCTCATACGTTCTTTACTGATCGCTGCATCGACGAGATTATTTAATTTTAAAGATCGCTGCATCGACGAGTTTCGTGCATTTTAGAGATCGCTGCACAGTGAGTTTCGTGCGTCCAGTGATAAATTTTTTCGGTTATGAGCACGAAGCGTTCATACTTGCGTTACTGATCGCTGCATCGACGAGTATCGTGCGTTTTAGAGATCGCTGCACAGCGAGTTTCTTGCTTCCAGTGATGTTTTCTTCGGTTTATGAGCGGGCAGCGCTGATATGTACGTTACTGATCCCGGCATCGGAGAGTGTTGTTCATTTTCGAGATCGCTGCACATCGAGTCCGTCAAGTGATTTTTTTTTTTAGTTTAAGAGCGCGCAGCGCTGATACGCGCGTTACTGATCGCTGCATCGACAAGTTTCGTGCATTTTAGAGATAGATGCACAGCGAGATTCGTGCGTACGGTGATGTTTTTTAGTTTATGACCGCGCAACGCTCATACTCGCGTTACTGATCGCTGCATCGACGAGTTTCGTGCATTTTAGAGATCGCTTCACAGCCAGTTTTGTTCGCCCAGATATGTTTTTTTTTTGTTTATGAGCGCGCAGCGCTCAAACGCGCGTTACTGATCGCTGCATCGACAGGTTTCGTGCATTTGAGAGCGCGGCATCGACGACTTCCGTGCATTTTAGAGATCGCTGCACAGGTAGTTCCGAGCGTCCAGTTATGTTTCTTCGTTTTATGACCACGCAGCGCTCATACGTGCGTTACTAATCGCTGCATCGACGAGTTTCGTGCGTTTTAGAGATCACTGTACAGCGAGTTTCTTGCTTCCAGTGATGTTTTCTTCGGTTTATGAGCGCACACCGCTGATATGTGCGTTACTGATCGCGGCATCGACGAGTTTTGTGCATTTTCGAGATCCCTGCACTTCGAGTTACGTCCGTCCAGTGCTGTTTCTTTTTATTTTATGAGCGCGCAGCTCTCATACGCGCGTTACTGATCGCGGCATCGACCAGTTTCGTGCTTTTTTGAGATCGCTGCACAGCGAGATTCGTGCGTACAGTGATGTTTTTCAGTTTACGACCGCGCAGCGCTCATACTCCCGTTACTGATAGCTACATCGACGAGTTTCATGCGTTTTAGAGATCGCTGCACAGCGAGTTTCGTGCGTCCAGTGATGTTTTTCGGTTTATGAGAGTGCAGCGCTCATACGTGCGTTTCTGATCGCGACATCGACGAGTTTTGTGCGTCCAGTGATTTTTTTTTCGGTTTATGGGCTCGAAGCGCTCATACGTTCTTTACTGATCGCTGCATCGACGAGATTATTTAATTTTAAAGATCGCTGCATCGACGAGTTTCGTGCATTTTAGAGATCGCTGCACAGTGAGTTTCGTGCGTCCAGTGATAAATTTTTTCGGTTATGAGCACGAAGCGTTCATACTTGCGTTACTGATCGCTGCATCGACGAGTATCGTGCGTTTTAGAGATCGCTGCACAGCGAGTTTCTTGCTTCCAGTGATGTTTTCTTCGGTTTATGAGCGGGCAGCGCTGATATGTACGTTACTGATCCCGGCATCGGAGAGTTTTGTTCATTTTCGAGATCGCTGCACATCGAGTCCGTCAAGTGATTTTTTTTTTTAGTTTAAGAGCGCGCAGCGCTGATACGCGCGTTACTGATCGCTGCATCGACAAGTTTCGTGCATTTTAGAGATAGATGCACAGCGAGATTCGTGCGTACGGTGATGTTTTTTAGTTTATGACCGCGCAACGCTCATACTCGCGTTACTGATCGCTGCATCGACGAGTTTCGTGCATTTTAGAGATCGCTTCACAGCCAGTTTTGTTCGCCCAGATATGTTTTTTTTTTGTTTATGAGCGCGCAGCGCTCAAACGCGCGTTACTGATCGCTGCATCGACAGGTTTCGTGCATTTGAGAGCGCGGCATCGACGACTTCCGTGCATTTTAGAGATCGCTGCACAGGTAGTTCCGAGCGTCCAGTTATGTTTCTTCGTTTTATGACCACGCAGCGCTCATACGTGCGTTACTAATCGCTGCATCGACGAGTTTCGTGCGTTTTAGAGATCACTGTACAGCGAGTTTCTTGCTTCCAGTGATGTTTTCTTCGGTTTATGAGCGCACACCGCTGATATGTGCGTTACTGATCGCGGCATCGACGAGTTTTGTGCATTTTCGAGATCCCTGCACTTCGAGTTACGTCCGTCCAGTGCTGTTTCTTTTTATTTTATGAGCGCGCAGCTCTCATACGCGCGTTACTGATCGCGGCATCGACCAGTTTCGTGCTTTTTTGAGATCGCTGCACAGCGAGATTCGTGCGTACAGTGATGTTTTTCAGTTTACGACCGCGCAGCGCTCATACTCCCGTTACTGATAGCTACATCGACGAGTTTCATGCGTTTTAGAGATCGCTGCACAGCGAGTTTCGTGCGTCCAGTGATGTTTTTCGGTTTATGAGAGTGCAGCGCTCATACGTGCGTTTCTGATCGCGACATCGACGAGTTTTGTGCGTCCAGTGATTTTTTTTTCGGTTTATGGGCTCGAAGCGCTCATACGTTCTTTACTGATCGCTGCATCGACGAGATTATTTAATTTTAAAGATCGCTGCATCGACGAGTTTCGTGCATTTTAGAGATCGCTGCACAGTGAGTTTCGTGCGTCCAGTGATAAATTTTTTCGGTTATGAGCACGAAGCGTTCATACTTGCGTTACTGATCGCTGCATCGACGAGTATCGTGCGTTTTAGAGATCGCTGCACAGCGAGTTTCTTGCTTCCAGTGATGTTTTCTTCGGTTTATGAGCGGGCAGCGCTGATATGTACGTTACTGATCCCGGCATCGGAGAGTTTTGTTCATTTTCGAGATCGCTGCACATCGAGTCCGTCAAGTGATTTTTTTTTTTAGTTTAAGAGCGCGCAGCGCTGATACGCGCGTTACTGATCGCTGCATCGACAAGTTTCGTGCATTTTAGAGATAGATGCACAGCGAGATTCGTGCGTACGGTGATGTTTTTTAGTTTATGACCGCGCAACGCTCATACTCGCGTTACTGATCGCTGCATCGACGAGTTTCGTGCATTTTAGAGATCGCTTCACAGCCAGTTTTGTTCGCCCAGATATGTTTTTTTTTGTTTATGAGCGCGCAGCGCTCAAACGCGCGTTACTGATCGCTGCATCGACAGGTTTCGTGCATTTGAGAGCGCGGCATCGACGACTTCCGTGCATTTTAGAGATCGCTGCACAGGTAGTTCCGAGCGTCCAGTTATGTTTCTTCGTTTTATGACCACGCAGCGCTCATACGTGCGTTACTAATCGCTGCATCGACGAGTTTCGTGCGTTTTAGAGATCACTGTACAGCGAGTTTCTTGCTTCCAGTGATGTTTTCTTCGGTTTATGAGCGCACACCGCTGATATGTGCGTTACTGATCGCGGCATCGACGAGTTTTGTGCATTTTCGAGATCCCTGCACTTCGAGTTACGTCCGTCCAGTGCTGTTTCTTTTTATTTTATGAGCGCGCAGCTCTCATACGCGCGTTACTGATCGCGGCATCGACCAGTTTCGTGCTTTTTTGAGATCGCTGCACAGCGAGATTCGTGCGTACAGTGATGTTTTTCAGTTTACGACCGCGCAGCGCTCATACTCCCGTTACTGATAGCTACATCGACGAGTTTCATGCGTTTTAGAGATCGCTGCACAGCGAGTTTCGTGCGTCCAGTGATGTTTTTCGGTTTATGAGAGTGCAGCGCTCATACGTGCGTTTCTGATCGCGACATCGACGAGTTTTGTGCGTCCAGTGATTTTTTTTTCGGTTTATGGGCTCGAAGCGCTCATACGTTCTTTACTGATCGCTGCATCGACGAGATTATTTAATTTTAAAGATCGCTGCATCGACGAGTTTCGTGCATTTTAGAGATCGCTGCACAGTGAGTTTCGTGCGTCCAGTGATAAATTTTTTCGGTTATGAGCACGAAGCGTTCATACTTGCGTTACTGATCGCTGCATCGACGAGTATCGTGCGTTTTAGAGATCGCTGCACAGCGAGTTTCTTGCTTCCAGTGATGTTTTCTTCGGTTTATGAGCGGGCAGCGCTGATATGTACGTTACTGATCCCGGCATCGGAGAGTTTTGTTCATTTTCGAGATCGCTGCACATCGAGTCCGTCAAGTGATTTTTTTTTTTTAGTTTAAGAGCGCGCAGCGCTGATACGCGCGTTACTGATCGCTGCATCGACAAGTTTCGTGCATTTTAGAGATAGATGCACAGCGAGATTCGTGCGTACGGTGATGTTTTTTAGTTTATGACCGCGCAACGCTCATACTCGCGTTACTGATCGCTGCATCGACGAGTTTCGTGCATTTTAGAGATCGCTTCACAGCCAGTTTTGTTCGCCCAGATATGTTTTTTTTTTGTTTATGAGCGCGCAGCGCTCAAACGCGCGTTACTGATCGCTGCATCGACAGGTTTCGTGCATTTGAGAGCGCGGCATCGACGACTTCCGTGCATTTTAGAGATCGCTGCACAGGTAGTTCCGAGCGTCCAGTTATGTTTCTTCGGTTTATGACCACGCAGCGCTCATACGTGCGTTACTGATCGCTACATCGACGAGATTCGTGCATTTTAGAGATCGTTGCACAGCGAGTTTCGTGCGTACAGCGATGGTTTTTTCGGTTTATGAGCGCGCAGTGCTCATAAGCCCGTTACTGATCGCTGCATCGACGAGTATGGTGCATTTTAGAGCGCGGCATCGACGAGTTTAGTGCGTTTTAGATTTCGCTGCACAGAGAGTTTCGTGCGTCCCGTGATGTTTTTTTTCGGTTTATGAGCGCTGCGCGCTCATACGTGCGTTACTCATCGCTGCATCGACGAAATTCGTGCATTTTAGAGATCGCTGAACAGCAAGTTTCGTGTGTCCAAGGATGTTTTTTTCGGTTTATGAGCGCGCAGCTCATATACGCGCGTTACTGATCGCTGCGTTGACGAGTTTCGTGCATTTTAGAGCGCGGCATCGACGAGTTTCGTGCGTTTTAGAGATCCCTTCACAGAGTGTTTAGTTCGTCCCGTGACGGTTTTTTCGGTTTATGAGCGTGTAGCGCTCATACGTGCGTTACTCATTGCTGCACCGACGAAATTCGTGCATTTTAGAGATCGCTGAACAGCAATTTTCGTGTGTCCAGGGAT
The DNA here is from genome assembly GCA_963932465.1 of Maratus speciosus. NCBI lineage: Eukaryota > Metazoa > Arthropoda > Arachnida > Araneae > Salticidae > Maratus > Maratus speciosus. Next base: position 196,247,717 of record OZ010796.1, on the reverse strand, counting down.
GTTTTTTTCGGTTTATGAGCGCGCAGCGCTCATTCGCGCGTTACTGATCGCGGGATCGACGAGTTTTGTGCATTTTCGAGATCGCTGCACATCGAGTTACGTCCGTCCAGTGATTTTTTTCGGTTTATGAGCGCGCAACCCTCATACGTGCGTTACTGACCGCTGCATCGACGAGTTTCGCGCATTTTAGAGATCGCTGCACAGCGAGTTTCGTGCGTCCAGTGATGTTTTCTTCGGTTTATGAGCGCACACCGCTGATATGTGCGTTACTGATCGCGGCATCGACGAGTTTTGTGCATTTTCGAGATCCCTGCACTTCGAGTTACGTCCGTCCAGTGCTGTTTCTTTTTATTTTATGAGCGCGCAGCTCTCATACGCGCGTTACTGATCGCGGCATCGACCAGTTTCGTGCTTTTTTGAGATCGCTGCACAGCGAGATTCGTGCGTACAGTGATGTTTTTCAGTTTATGACCGCGCAGCTCTCATACTCCCGTTACTGATAGCTATATCGACGAGTTTCATGCGTTTTAGAGATCGCTGCACAGCGAGTTTCGTGCGTCCAGTGATGTTTTTCGGTTTATGAGAGTGCAGCGCTCATACGTGCGTTTCTGATCGCGACATCGACGAGTTTTGTGCGTCCAGTGATTTTTTTTTCGGTTTATGGGCTCGAAGCGCTCATACGTTCTTTACTGATCGCTGCATCGACGAGATTATTTAATTTTAAAGATCGCTGCATCGACGAGTTTCGTGCATTTTAGAGATCGCTGCACAGTGAGTTTCGTGCGTCCAGTGATAAATTTTTTCGGTTATGAGCACGAAGCGTTCATACTTGCGTTACTGATCGCTGCATCGACGAGTATCGTGCGTTTTAGAGATCGCTGCACAGCGAGTTTCTTGCTTCCAGTGATGTTTTCTTCGGTTTATGAGCGGGCAGCGCTGATATGTACGTTACTGATCCCGGCATCGGAGAGTTTTGTTCATTTTCGAGATCGCTGCACATCGAGTCCGTCAAGTGATTTTTTTTTTTAGTTTAAGAGCGCGCAGCGCTGATACGCGCGTTACTGATCGCTGCATCGACAAGTTTCGTGCATTTTAGAGATAGATGCACAGCGAGATTCGTGCGTACGGTGATGTTTTTTAGTTTATGACCGCGCAACGCTCATACTCGCGTTACTGATCGCTGCATCGACGAGTTTCGTGCATTTTAGAGATCGCTTCACAGCCAGTTTTGTTCGCCCAGATATGTTTTTTTTTTGTTTATGAGCGCGCAGCGCTCAAACGCGCGTTACTGATCGCTGCATCGACAGGTTTCGTGCATTTGAGAGCGCGGCATCGACGACTTCCGTGCATTTTAGAGATCGCTGCACAGGTAGTTCCGAGCGTCCAGTTATGTTTCTTCGTTTTATGACCACGCAGCGCTCATACGTGCGTTACTAATCGCTGCATCGACGAGTTTCGTGCGTTTTAGAGATCACTGTACAGCGAGTTTCTTGCTTCCAGTGATGTTTTCTTCGGTTTATGAGCGCACACCGCTGATATGTGCGTTACTGATCGCGGCATCGACGAGTTTTGTGCATTTTCGAGATCCCTGCACTTCGAGTTACGTCCGTCCAGTGCTGTTTCTTTTTATTTTATGAGCGCGCAGCTCTCATACGCGCGTTACTGATCGCGGCATCGACCAGTTTCGTGCTTTTTTGAGATCGCTGCACAGCGAGATTCGTGCGTACAGTGATGTTTTTCAGTTTACGACCGCGCAGCGCTCATACTCCCGTTACTGATAGCTACATCGACGAGTTTCATGCGTTTTAGAGATCGCTGCACAGCGAGTTTCGTGCGTCCAGTGATGTTTTTCGGTTTATGAGAGTGCAGCGCTCATACGTGCGTTTCTGATCGCGACATCGACGAGTTTTGTGCGTCCAGTGATTTTTTTTTCGGTTTATGGGCTCGAAGCGCTCATACGTTCTTTACTGATCGCTGCATCGACGAGATTATTTAATTTTAAAGATCGCTGCATCGACGAGTTTCGTGCATTTTAGAGATCGCTGCACAGTGAGTTTCGTGCGTCCAGTGATAAATTTTTTCGGTTATGAGCACGAAGCGTTCATACTTGCGTTACTGATCGCTGCATCGACGAGTATCGTGCGTTTTAGAGATCGCTGCACAGCGAGTTTCTTGCTTCCAGTGATGTTTTCTTCGGTTTATGAGCGGGCAGCGCTGATATGTACGTTACTGATCCCGGCATCGGAGAGTTTTGTTCATTTTCGAGATCGCTGCACATCGAGTCCGTCAAGTGATTTTTTTTTTTTAGTTTAAGAGCGCGCAGCGCTGATACGCGCGTTACTGATCGCTGCATCGACAAGTTTCGTGCATTTTAGAGATAGATGCACAGCGAGATTCGTGCGTACGGTGATGTTTTTTAGTTTATGACCGCGCAACGCTCATACTCGCGTTACTGATCGCTGCATCGACGAGTTTCGTGCATTTTAGAGATCGCTTCACAGCCAGTTTTGTTCGCCCAGATATGTTTTTTTTTTGTTTATGAGCGCGCAGCGCTCAAACGCGCGTTACTGATCGCTGCATCGACAGGTTTCGTGCATTTGAGAGCGCGGCATCGACGACTTCCGTGCATTTTAGAGATCGCTGCACAGGTAGTTCCGAGCGTCCAGTTATGTTTCTTCGGTTTATGACCACGCAGCGCTCATACGTGCGTTACTGATCGCTACATCGACGAGATTCGTGCATTTTAGAGATCGTTGCACAGCGAGTTTCGTGCGTACAGCGATGGTTTTTTCGGTTTATGAGCGCGCAGTGCTCATAAGCCCGTTACTGATCGCTGCATCGACGAGTATGGTGCATTTTAGAGCGCGGCATCGACGAGTTTAGTGCGTTTTAGATTTCGCTGCACAGAGAGTTTCGTGCGTCCCGTGATGGTTTTTTTCGGTTTATGAGCGCTGCGCGCTCATACGTGCGTTACTCATCGCTGCATCGACGAAATTCGTGCATTTTAGAGATCGCTGAACAGCAAGTTTCGTGTGTCCAAGGATGTTTTTTTCGGTTTATGAGCGCGCAGCTCATATACGCGCGTTACTGATCGCTGCGTTGACGAGTTTCGTGCATTTTAGAGCGCGGCATCGACGAGTTTCGTGCGTTTTAGAGATCCCTTCACAGAGTGTTTAGTTCGTCCCGTGACGGTTTTTTCGGTTTATGAGCGTGTAGCGCTCATACGTGCGTTACTCATTGCTGCACCGACGAAATTCGTGCATTTTAGAGATCGCTGAACAGCAATTTTCGTGTGTCCAGGGATGTTTTTTTCGGTTTATGAGCGCGCAGCGCTCATTCGCGCGTTACTGATCGCGGGATCGACGAGTTTTGTGCATTTTCGAGATCGCTGCACATCGAGTTACGTCCGTCCAGTGATTTTTTTCGGTTTATGAGCGCGCAACCCTCATACGTGCGTTACTGACCGCTGCATCGACGAGTTTCGCGCATTTTAGAGATCGCTGCACAGCGAGTTTCGTGCGTCCAGTGATGTTTTCTTCGGTTTATGAGCGCACACCGCTGATATGTGCGTTACTGATCGCGGCATCGACGAGTTTTGTGCATTTTCGAGATCCCTGCACTTCGAGTTACGTCCGTCCAGTGCTGTTTCTTTTTATTTTATGAGCGCGCAGCTCTCATACGCGCGTTACTGATCGCGGCATCGACCAGTTTCGTGCTTTTTTGAGATCGCTGCACAGCGAGATTCGTGCGTACAGTGATGTTTTTCAGTTTATGACCGCGCAGCTCTCATACTCCCGTTACTGATAGCTATATCGACGAGTTTCATGCATTTTAGAGATCGCTGCACAGCGAGTTTCGTGCGTCCAGTGATGTTTTTCGGTTTATGAGAGTGCAGCGCTCATACGTGCGTTTCAGATCGCGACATCGACGAGTTTTGTGCGTCCAGTGATTTTTTTTCGGTTTATGGGCTCGCAGCGCTCGTACGTTCTTTACTGATCGCTGCATCGACGAGATTATTTAATTTTAAAGATCGGTGCATCGACGAGTTTCGTGCATTTTAAAGATCGCTGCACAGTGAGTTTCTTGCTTCCAGTGATGTTTTCTTCGGTTTATGAGCGCGCAGCGCTGATATGTACGTAACTGATCCCGGCATCGGAGAGTTTTGTTCATTTTCGAGATCGCTGCACATCGAGTTACGTCCGTTCAGTGATTTTTTTTTTTTAGTTTAAGAGCGTGCAGCGCTGATACGCGCGTTACTGATCGCTGCATCGACAAGTTTCGTGCATTTTAGAGATAGATGCACAGCGAGATTCGTGCGTACGGTGATGTTTTTTTGTTTATAACCGCGCAACGCTCATACTCGCGTTACTGATCGCTGCATCGACGAGTTTCGTGCATTTTAGAGATCGCTTCACAGCCAGTTTTGTTCGTCCAGATATATTTTTTTTTGTTTATGAGCGCGCAGCGCTCATACGCGCGTTACTGATCGCTGCATCGACGGGTTTCGTGCATTTGAGAGCGCAGCATCGACGACTTCCGTGCATTTTAGAGATCGCTGCACAGGTAGTTTCGTGCGTCCAGTTATGTTTTTTCGGTTTATGAGCGCGCAGCGCTCATACGCGCGTAACTGATCGCTGCATCGACGGGTTTCGTGCATTTGAGAGCGCGTCATCGACGACTTTTGTGCGTTTTAGAATCGCTGCACAGCTAGTCTCGTGCGTCCCGTTACGTTTTTTTTTTGGTTTATGAGCGCGCAGCGCTCATACGTGCGTTACTGGTCGCGGCATTGACCAGTTTCGTGCGTCCAGAGATATTTTGTTCGGTTTATGAGCTCGCAGCGCTCATACGTGCGTTACTGATCGCTGCATCGACGAGTTTCGTGCATTTTAGAGATCGCTGCACAGCGAGTTTCGGTAGTCCTGTGATGTTTTTTAGGTTTATGAACGCGCAGCGCTCATATGTGCGTTACTGATCGCTGCATCGACGAGTATCGTGCATTTTAGAGCGCGGCATCGATGAGTTTCGTGCGTTTTAGAGATCCCTGCACAGAGTGTTTAGTTCGTCCCGTGCCGGTTTTTTCGGTTTATGAGCGTGTAGCGCTCATATGTGCATTACTCATCGCTGCATCGACGAAATTCGTGTATTTTCGAGATCGCTGAACAGCAATTTTCGTGTGTCCAGGGATGTTTTTTTCGGTTTATGAGCGCGCAACCCTCATACGTGCGTTACCTGATCGCTGCATCGACAAGTTTCGCGCATTTTAGAGATCGCTGCACAGCGAGTTTCGTGCGTCCAGTGATGTTTTTTCGGTTTATGAGCGCGCAGCGCTCATACGGGCGTTACTGATCTTTGCATCGACGTGTTTCGTGCATTTTAGAGATCGCTGCACAGCGAGTTTCGTTCGTCCAGTGAAGTTTTCTTTCGTTTTATGATCGCGCAGCGCTCATACCCGCGTTACTGACCGCGGCATCGACGAGTTCCTGCATTTTAGAGATTACTGCACACTGAGTTTCGTGTGTCTAGTGTGATGTTCTTTTGATTGTTGTTTTATTGAGCTGCAGTGCTTATACGTACGTTAGTTTAAAATTAGACATTGAAATGTTTGATAATTGCCCATTATAAATTTTAGAAATAAAATATATTTGCAAAATTGAGAAACGGAATTTGTAAAATCTAAAGAAATTTGTACAAGTCTCTTTTGTAAAATGTTAAAATTGCTTTTTTTATTATTTTTATAAGGCGAAAATATTTTTAAGTAATCAAATCTATTTCTAATGTAGGAAAGCATTTTAAATAACATTATGACATCAGATTAATATTTTAAAAGTTATTGTTTAATCATAATTTGAATCATTGAATGTGTACTTCTAGTAAATCGCTTAAACTCTATGGATTCGTTTGACGTAGCAATAAAATATTTGATAAGTGTTCGCTACTATTTTTTGAAATAAACAGTATCTGTATAGCACGTGGTTAAAAAAAGTCCTCAATTTATAAATTCGTATAAATATACGCACTGCGCTTTTAAAATTCCTTTCTTGTAATTTTTTTTTAATGCGTAAATATTTATTTTTTATTGCGTTAAACTCATTTTTAAGGGACAAAAAAGTATTTCTCAAGCTTAATTTGAGAAAAGGTTTGAAATTCTGTAATATCTGAATCGTCTGCGGCACCGCGCGCCATCTGGCAAGGAGAAAGAATTCTTATTTTGTTTAGATGTTTCGAACGTGTGATTTGTTTTTAAATTAGATTAATATTAGAACCTCTTTGTAGGATTAAATAACTTTCGTTAAACAGAAATAAAGGTGTGAATTTTCATTGTTTTTTTTTATGAGTATTGTATTTTGTGTGTTAGAATTTGGTGCATATGGAATTTTGAATATTTTTTGTTTACATTGTGAAAAAGTTGTTGAAATCTGAAATTTCGGAGTAAAAAGTTCGAAAAACTGAAATTAATCGGGAGTAAAATGTAAGTAATTGTAAATTTTTTGATATTTGCTTTGTAGAATGTTTATTTTATGAAAAGTCGTCATCGGTGATTGTTGTGCGGATTTTCCACAGGAGCGTTACATCCTGTGTTATTCTTTGGTTGGTGCTCCGGTCGGGTGATCAAGTATTTGGAACTTTATTACGTGCAGGCGTTGTGATTGGTGAGAGTTTCTAGGTTGCCGATAACTCGGTAGACGCGCGTATATGCTTGGCGCATCTTGAAAAATCGCCAAAATCAGGTGTCTCGGCTGTTTTGGGATTCTGCCATTTTTACATTTTTCACTATTTCTCAAAATTGTTATGAACTATTTAACCAAAAATTGATTTATATGAATACTTTCAATTTGTTTGTTCTTTTGGTGAAACTTTTGGATGCATTTATCAAGAATTTCTGACTTATATCATCATTCTAAAAATTATCCAAATTTGTTCACATGTGCCCCGGTGGAGGGGTAGTTGTAATCATACGTGGGGCACATGTGAACACATGCGTAAGTAAGACGAAAATAATTTTGGCTTAAGAGCTTAACTAGTTATTTAGAGCCATTGAAAATGTTGGAAGTTTTGAAATATTTGCATTTAAGCTTGTTATAAAGATAAGTGTCAAGGAATTTGCTTTGGAGTTTCCTGTATAGCGAAATAAATTATTCGAAAAATTTTTAATTCTGCTTTTAAATGGAAACAGTGCACCGACACACTCGTTATAACGATCACAGATTTATCGAATTTTGTTTTATATTTCTATATAACTAAATTAATGGATCAACCGTTTCATTGAAGTTTAATGATCATACACACGTTATAACGATTAAGGCTTTAACGAATTTTGTGTTTTTGAGATTCGTATATAGAAAAATGAATTATTCCACCGATTTTTTTTTTTTTTTTTTTTTTTTTTTTGTCATTTACTAAACTTTATGAAACCAATCACACTCTTACTGATCACAGCTTTCAATATCCTTTTTTATGATTTTTCTATTGTAATGTAGCTTAATTCATATACTAGCAGGAATGACCGAGCTAAGCTCAGTCAAAATTAGCTTTGTTTTTATCTCGATATATTATTCCCACTGAATCATTCTTGCTATTTTAGATGCAATTAGCTTAACCCTGAGACATAGTGACACAAAATGACCCACTAATCGAATTTTTCGGAATATGAGACCTAACACAAACCTATTCTTGAGCCTGAAAACGATGGAATTAAAAATTTTGTGAAAATCGTTAGTCGTTTTCTAAATAAAATAAGCTTGACCCACATTGTTTCAAAAATCAACTAACCGAAATTTATCGAACATGTGAGCTATTTCAATGGTCTTTTTATACTGTGAAACGGTATAACAAAAAAAATTGTCACAATTGTTTGAACGTTTTTGAGATGCCGTTAGCTTGACCCCGACCCATCATCATCAAAATGACCCACTAATACAATTTTCTTGAGCATGCGAACCAGCCCAATGGTTTTGTCTTGTCCAGAAACGGTGTAGTACAAAGATTTGTCAAAATATTTTGAGCCGCTTTCTAGATACAGTTAGCTTGATCCTGATTCATTAGGATCCAAAATGACCCATTGATTGAATTTTCTTGAACATGCAACCCTGCCCAATGGTCTTATCGTGCCCACAACCGGTATTATACAAAATTTGGTCAAAATGTTTTGAAGCGCTTTTTAAATACAATTAGCTTGACCCTGACCGATTATGACCCAAAATGACCCACTAATCGAATTTTCTTGAACATGCGACCTAGCCCAATGATCTTCTCGAGCCCCAAAACGATAGAATACAAAATTTAGTCAAAATCGTTTAAGCCGTTTTTTAGATACAATTAGCTGGACCCTGACCCATTGTGACCCAAAATGACACATTTATCAAATTTTCTCGAACATGTGACTTACCCCAATTCTCTTCTCATGCCCAGAAACGGTATAATATAAAATTAGGTCAAAATGTTTTGAGCATGTTTTTAGATTCAATTAGCTTGACCCTGGCCCATTGTGACCCAAAATGACCCACTGATAGAATTTTCTCGAACATGTGACATAGCCCAATGGTCATCTCATGACCAGAAACGGTCGTATATTAAAAAAATTTGTGATAATGTTCTGAGTCGTTTTTTAGATATAAGCTTGACCCTGACCCATATTGACCCACTAATGGAATTTTCTTGAACACGTGATCCATCCCAATGGTCTTTTCGTGCCCGAAAACGATAGATTACAGAATTTCGTCAAAATCGTAGAGACGTTATCTAGATAAACTTAGCTGGACACACGGTGACCCAAAAATGACCCACTAATCGAATTTTCTTGAACACGTTACCCATCCCAATGGTCTTTTCATGCCCGAAAATGGTTAGATACAAAATTTAGTCAAAATCGATTGAGCAGTTCTCTAGATATAATTAGCTTGACCCTGACCCATTATGACCCAAAATGACCCACTAATCGAATTTTCGCGAACACAAAACCCATCCCAATGGTCTTTTCGTGCCCGAAAACAGTAGGGTGCAAAATATCGTCAAAATCGTTAGAGCCGTTATTTAGATAAACTTAGCTTGACCCACGGTGACCCAAAAATGACCCACTAATCGAATTTTATCGAATATGTGACTTAGCCCAATGGTCCTCTCGCAATCCAAAGCTGTAGAATATAGAGTTTAGTGAAAATCGTTAGAGCCGTTTTTTAGATAAAAATAGCTTGACCAACAGTGACCTAAAAATGACCCTTAATCGAATTTTCTCGAACACGTGACCCATCCCAATGGTCTTTTCGTGCCCAAAAATGGTTAGATACAAAATTTAGTCAAAATCGATTGAGCTGTTCTTTAGATATAATTAGCTTGACCCTGACCCATTATGAACCACAATGACCTACTAATCGAATTTTCTCGAACACGTGACCCATCCCAATGGTCTTTTCGTGGCCGAAAACGGTAGGGTGCAAAATTTAATCAAAATCGTTTGAACCGTTTTCAAGATAAAATTTACACACACACACAATTTTTGCTCGCATTATAGTATAAGATTTGTTTTCTTTCTTTCTTTGATTGAATGAACACACAAGGTTCACACATCCGTTATGGTGATCGTGGCTTTAACGAATCTCATATTTATAGAGATTACCACTATTTTGCTGAATAGTGTAGTCCGACAAGTAAATGAACACTTAAGCACATTTGAAAAGAAAATGATTCATTATATTTTAATAAACAGTACCTATTGGTGATTGACAGTGCAAATACATTTGTTGGTTTACAAATTATTAAAAAATAACAAAAAGAATTTTATATTTTACTTGCTTGGGATGCTAGAGATGTCTTAATAGAAATCGATAAAAAAAAACAAGTAAATGAGCACTTGTTACCAGTGAATGAACACGCAGGAAATTAAAAATACTTAAATTTCATAGTTCTTTGTTTTATAACTTTTACAAATAACTTGTAACATGTTTTTACTGAAGTACGGTTTTTTTAATCCCCGAAAGATAATTAATTACCTTGAAAAAATATTCACTTTTAAGTTTTTAAATTAGATTTTAAAAAAAAGAAAAAACTAATTCTATTTCATGAAATCATTGACCATGTACTTCTCTATTTCCGTAATAACTCCAGATGACAGGTGAATGTTGCAGAAATAGGTTCAGGAGTTTTTATTGTGCCTTTTCATATTATCTTTAAAATACCTGATCTTATACTTTACTGCAGGCCACTTCCAATTCCACCACATGTGGACCTGTGGTCCATATATTGTCATGGTGCTTACTTCATATTTCCAACCTTGGATGCTATTTTTTTTTTTTTAAGTTATCCATTCCTCCCCTGGATGTTTGTCTATAAATGGATTTTTCCTTCCTGTTTATTTCATGACATTGTAAACATTAGCTTTTACTGCATCCTTATGCATTGTAAATCCAATTTTCCCTTTCCAACTATCCCAAGTTCAAGAAGTTTTTCTTTTTCAAAGGACAACACAGAGAATATCGCATACGCTTACTTTCAATTGTTTTCCCTCGCAGTTTCACAGACAACGTTGTTTTTGTAATATTAAAATGAAGAGATTTCTTTTTCAAACTGAGCTGACCTGACCCCCATAGCTTGTACAGCATTTTCAAGGTCCTCTGTAGAGTGCTTGAAACTCCCATATATCCTTTTTGAGGAATCCTCTTGGTCATCAGTAAGAATATTTCTATCAATCATCTAAAAACATAGAAGTGAGATTTGAATGTCATCAATAATTATTACCTTTAAAAATGTGTGTGTAGGGGAGAGGGGGGCACACGTGAATAATTTTTACATTTTTGACTATTTCTCAAAATTGTTATGAGCTATTGAACCAAAAATTGATTTATATGAATATTTATAATTTGTTTGTTCTTTTGCTCAAACTTTTGGATGCATTTATCAAGAATTTCTAACTTTATATCATCATTCTAAAAATTATCTAAATTTGTTCACATGTGCACCGGTGGAGGGGTAGTTGTGAACAAAGCTGGGGCACATGTGAACACGTGCATAAATAAGACAAAAATAATTTTTTGTGAATAAAAACTCTGATAAAAACTAATTAGATGCCCTCTTTCTAGTTGTGTGAATAAATCAATAAATGTTTCAACATAGATACAAGAAATTATTCGTAAAATTGAACACTAATATGCTTGCTCCTTTTGAATCACTTTTAATTGTTATCTAACTACCAGTAAATTAAAGTTGTGAAGCAATCCTAAAAACATTGAATATATAGCTCAATGTTTGACAAGGGTAATTAAATTTTAAACTAAAAAAAATGCATTCACAGACTTAAAAAATACACTTGTGAACTGTTCACATCTGCCCCCATGTGTTCTGTTCACAAATGTCCCATCTACCAACTTCAGCCTAACTTATGAAAAAAATATATTTTTAATTGAAATAAGGAAACAAAACTTTTTGTAGACTTACCTAATTAATGCCACTATAGAATGCAATGCTGATATTCTTTAAAAAATGTCTTGAATGAATTTTTACTTCAATAACTTAGAAGACTTTTTTACTTCACACCTTCTAAAACAAACAAATTACAACTACCAAAAATCAAAATGGCCTATTGTTCTGAAAATTCAGCCAAAAGATGGTACCAGTACTACCATCAATTGGTAATTTTTTGAATTTTTTTATTTCAAATTAACTGAGTGAAATATGTACTGTTCACATGTGCCCCAAGTTTACATGTGCCCCCCTCTCCCCTATATGTTCTTTTGTTACGTTTTTATATCTGTTAACTTTTCATTTGTTACCATTGTTGAAAAATAACTTAATTCGAACTATAGGTATAAAAGAAGCCACAAAAACATAAAGCCCAAAACTGTTCACTCACTAGGAAAAGTAGCCTAATGTATTCCTTCCAGTGAATGAACAGCTGCTCATTCATTGGATTTTTACCATTTGCCTAGCCAGTTATTAAACATCCCTATTCTCAAATTGTACATATTCTACAATTATTAAAACAATTAGAAATATGGCTATATTATATATATTTAATGTATGTACAATAAAATTAGAGCATAACGTAAATAAAAACAGTAAATTCTTATCAAACATATGAAACGACATTGCACTTACCTTATTATTTCATCATAGAAACAGTGTGTTTCTCAGACATGAAAAATAAATCTTCTCAAAGTAAAGTAATGTGACTTTAGTAACCAAACAATTATGCAAAAGCTTCCTATTGAATAAAATTAAGGCAATGTTGTATCCCCATCTAGTGGGGATATTTTCAAACCTTATTCTATTAAAATATATAAAAAATGTTTATTCACTAAGGGCTGTTCACTTACTGGTCGGACTACCCTAGATTGGATTTTTTTGTTTTGTTTTCATGGGAGTTGCGCAGTTCTCATACGTTCGTTAGTGAATGCGGCTTTAACGAATTCCATACATATTTGAGATTGTTACACCAACGCTTTTGCTGCATCCATTGATTTTTTTTCTGTTTTGTTTTCATGGGAGAAGAAGCGCTTGTACATTCGTGGAAAAAAAAGTAAACACCCCCTACTAACTCTTCAACAAATTATCGTACGTGGAAGTTACTGGTACCGAACGATTTGAAATAAAGTCTACTTTTAAATGACGTATATAAAATTTGCTTAGGGGGTCATCTACATATTGAACCCAAACCTCATTTTTTTCAATGGTAATACCCAATTTTAACGAGATATTTCAAATCTTCGGTTCAAAATGTGCCTAGACACCAAATTTTAAGTCATTTGAATGATAAGTTTGTGAATTATAAACATTCAAAATTTAGTGCTTCTAATGTTAAATTACATTTTTATATTTTTATTTATATCTTCTGAAATTATGTTCCTAATGTGCTAATTTTTTGTTTAGAAATAAAACTAATGTGCCCAAACATAAAAATTTGCAATTTTTATAATTTTATGATATGAATTATGAAATTAATATTCGAAAAAATTATGAATCGCAACCTACAATTTTTTTGATGGATTTAGATTTATTAAGTCCTGCTTTATGAAAATCCCAAATTTTACATTTTTCTTCCAAGTAGTTTTCAAATTATGCTTAAAAAACGGCAAAATGATGGTTTAAGGGGCAGTCTATGATTGAATAGTCCAAGAGCTGTTAAACATTTTAGGGAAGGTATTTGAGGCACCCTGAAAATTTGTGCAACACTTCTTTTGTAATGCCTGAATACAAAATCGAATGTCTGGCTGAAGGATCGTGGCCCAAAACCTGTGCCAGACAAAATATGGCACTTGACACGTGTCTGGCACAGTTTTTGGGCCGACTAAAGTGTCTGTTATTTTCAAAATATTTTTTTCTAAGCATAAATATTATTGTGCCTCAATCTCAGCGTGCCTCAAATACCTTTTTTGGGTAGTCAAAAAATGGTACTTGACACGTGTCTGGCACAGGTTTTGGGCCACGATCCTTCAGCCAGACATTCGATTTTGTATTCAGGCATTACAAAAGAAGTGTTGCACAAATTTTCAGGGTGCCTCAAATACCTTCTCAAACATGTTCAACAGCTCTCCTACTAGAAGTGTGTAGATATTTTGAAATTTCTTCTGCTGCCTTGTTATCTAACAGACTTCATTGACTGCTTAAGGTGCCTTGATCAAGAAGGCGGCTCTCTCGGTTAGCAATCGAGAACGCAACTTCAATTTGGATACAGCCCTTAAAATACGCTCGTTTTAAAATAATTAATTTCTCGGAAACTTATGGCACGAATTGCATAAAAATTTGTTTTTAGGCTATTTGAAGGGTGTAGAGTTCATTTATGCTGTCGGAATTGGGTATTGCTATTGAAAAAAATGAAGTTATGGTTCGTTTTAATATGTAGATGGCCCCCTAAGCAAATTTTATATACATCATTTAAAAGTAGCCTTTATTTAAAATCGTTCGGTACCAGTAACTTTCTTCTACGATAATTTGTTGCGGAGTTAGTAGGGGGTGTTTACTTTTTTTTTTCCAGGACTGTACATGAGTTAATGATCACACCTTTGATAAATTTCAGGCATTTTTTATACTGCTACATAACTAGGTTTCAGCATCCAGTGATGTTTTCATGAGCGTGAAGTGATCACACATGTGTTAATGATGGTGGCGTTAAAGAATTGATTTTTTAAAGCTTCGTTTTTAGCAAGTAGTTGGATTCAGTGACATTTTCTTTGAAAATTTCATTGTCACGAAGCGGTTATACGCTAGTTTTAGTGATCGCAACTCTAACGTTTTCGTATTTTTCTAAGATGTCTAAACATCCAATAGTTTGAGTACTCCGATCTGTTAAATGTATTGAATTTAATTATGAATATTTTTATTAATACAAATACTGTTTTCCAGGTTCTGATTTCAAGAAACAACGTTTATTTTGGTTAATAAAGATAATTTATATTTGATATACAAAACTTGTAATTTTCCAAGTTTGTAAAAAGTTTCCAGACCAGGATTCGAACTAGGGTCATTTTGGCTAAAGCTGTCAATGTTCTTCCAACTGAGGTATCTTTGTGAAATTTATGGGACACACTATCCGCTCAGAAACATAATTGGTTATGACATTTGGTCTGATATCTTAAACAGCTCAACAGAATGAATCTCGGGTAATTGAACTCCAAGAAATGTTGGATACGTATATACACTTTAATAATTTTAACACAATTATTCTAATTGGCAAGTCAATAACGCATGTTGCAATTTTCCAACTGAGTGAAAATATTTCCAGGCCGGCATTCAAACCAAGGACCTATTGACTGAAACTGTCAATGCTCTACCAACTGAGTTATCCTGGTCGAATATGGCGGACCCGATATACATGCAACTAACGTAGGTTTATTATAACTTATAATCTATAATCCCTGTCTGTCTGGGGGAGTTTTGTTAGCTTTTTTAATGTGTTAAAGATGATCAGAAACATGGGTTTATTTAGTAGATAATAGTGCTTTTGAAGTAAAAAATTTGATTTGTTATTAATATGAAGCAATCACAACACCAATGTAGATTTTACAGATATTCATATGTGAAAAGAAAGTAAAACAATGTAAAAATTACGAAGGCGTTATGAAGTTTTAGTATTAAAATTATTAAAGTGATATTAATTGAAACACATTAAAATGTGCTAAATAAAACTGTTTCTGATCTTGTATAACAAAGTGAAACAGTCTTAAACAACAACAACAAAAAATAAGGTAGGTATTAAATATAGATACTAAATTATATTAACACAATCAAAAAATCTGAAAAAAAAAAGAATTTTTTTGACAAAATCGGGGAGGAAGCTAATAAAAAGAAGTGCCCAGTTAAACTGATGGCATTGAGATCACAGGCTATTCACACTAATTGAATTTTGTACTTTTATTTATGTCAATTATTCCTAAAATAGAACTCTCTTTTTGAGCAAAACGGTAAATAATTAGGGGAGTGCTTTATCAGAATAAACCGGTATACCAAATTTCAAGCAAATCCGATAATTCTGCATGAAAAACCCATTTATCTAAATTAATGAGGGATTAGCTCTACGTCCCCCCCCCCTTTATACTTTACCAATGAACCCCCAAAACTAATCAGGGAAGCACCTTATCAGGATAAACCAGTACACCACATTTGAACTAAATCGGATAATTCTGCATGAAAACACATTTATCTAAATTAAAGGGGGGATTAGTTCCCCCTCCCCTTTTATACATAACTAATGAACTTCCAAATCTAATCAGGGAAACGCCTTATCAGAATAAACCGGTATACCAAGTTTGAAGCAAATCGGATAATTCTGCATGAAAAACCCATTAACTTAAGGGAACTAGTTCCCCGTTACCCCCCCCCCCCTTTTATACTTAACCAATGAACACACAAAACTAATCAGGGAAGCGCCTTATCAGAATGAACCTATTTACAAAATTTGAAGCAAATAGGATATTTCTCTGAAGAGTTACCGCGTTACATACATACGTACACACAGAACCTGCGGGTACATTAGCCTTCAGGCTTTGATAGCCTGTGAGCTAAAAGGCAATATCTTCTGACACACACATCATTTTTAAAGTCAAAGAAAACCACTACAAGAGTGAAGGTTAACCTTTCATGAAAAAGCTTTAAAGTCTAGTTTCCTTTAGTTTGTTTTACCAAATTGAATCTCAAGCCACAATATTAAAACCATGTTCTATGTTTATAACACGATCATGCGATGGAATAAATCAGCGAGTTTAATTCAAACTTAAGATATTGTAACTTTCAAGATAGTTTGTAAAAACGGACACACGGATCATTATATTTGTCATATTCTTCATTTACCTTTTGATCCCGGGAATACTCGCGGTTATCCAGTGAATTTAAGGTTCATACTTTGCATCTCTAAATTCAAATAAAAATCGTCACCTTCTTTAATTGTACATATTTTTTTTTAAATTTTCAGATATAAAGTAATAATTGAAGATTGCTTTCCGAACACACCTTGTGCACTATTTGCGCATGTATTACCTGGTTAAAGTCCTGTCGCATACACATATTCACTACTCTTGTATATTTGCTTCCTCTCAAAAGTAATTTTATGGTTTGGTGTATTATATAATATTTAACATAAATTTACAGCATAAGCATACAGTATTTGCGTGATACATATTAAGAAACAGGTAAAAGGCATTTGCGAAAACGTGATTTCTGAAATTGAATGCGTGGCTGGACTAAGGGCCTATATTACAAATTTTGGATAATTGATTTCTACGTTGGAAAGCATCTATGTAGAATATTTGATTACCCAGTATTAAAAATTGTAATTTCATAATATATGTTTACTCTATATAAAAAAAAATTAAAACAGTAAACTAATTATTACTTTCTTTACCCACATAACTAGCTTATTATTAGTACATGCTCAGCATAGAGAAAACTATGGAGGGTAATTAAGATAGGAAAAAGATTTTATGTTACACTACGTGTTCAAGGTATCGCTAAGCAATGAAACTAATAGTTTTTTCCTCATTTTTGTAAAAAAAAGAATCATTTCTAACACAAGCGCTTCTTCCTGACACGCATTTAACTACCGAAGTTCTTCCGCCGCACCGTTCAATCCTCAGATCAAACGATCATGTTTGCAGGGCTCCCACCGGTCCGTTTTCTGAAAACCAGTAATTTTTTAGAAAGAGATTCGTGGTTGGTTTCTGCAACAACTGCAAGAAAAATGCTCTTTCCGGTATGTTTCTACGAAATTTATAAACAAGATTATTTTTAAAAATAATAGTGGTGTTAAAAAAAAAAGGACCGTATGGGAGCCCTGTGTTTGGATCCAGAATTTTTATTTAATAATGGAAGTCAAATATTTAACGCGATCTAGTAAGTTATATTTTATTAATTTAAATTTCTGTGTCCAAGCAGGTTTGATCCGCGGAATATTTTATGAATTTTCGATAATAAGAAAACGTGTTTTGTAGAGTGTTGCAGAGAATGAAAATAGGTGATTAATACTCAGAATATGTGCTTCTGTGAATACTAAATTCATAAGCTAAAATTAAAGCAAAGAAAACGTTATCTATAAGTCCCTTGTTTTAATTTGAATATATATAAATAATTTTTTAGATTAGGATATTTTTCGCTTTTAGTTGTAGTTTCATTCTAAGGAACCTTCCAATTTTAGACTCAACCAACCTGTTTTTGTTACTCAATCGTTCTCAAAATAAAACTGCCACCTAAACCTACAACCTGTTTGTAAGGTACCTATTTCATTTATTTTTTTTAGCCCCCGGGGCGGTATGCTATTTCTTTCTCTCAGCTTATTTTGTGATATCTCCAAAAATAACGTTACCTTACAGAAGCCAGCCGTAAAACAAAGCAGTACGATTAAATACTCCATAGCAATTTTTAAAACTTCTCAGCATCACACATTTTCAACTTTTATACCGTCGTAATGGGGAAAAAAGTACTTTCAAATGCAATTTGTTTGAAAACTGCATCTCCATTTATTTTTGAGATATTAATTTTTTCGTAGTTTTTGGAGCCTTTTGCTTAATATTGGCAACGGAAGTACTCCATTTCTGTAGAAAGTAAAGGAAAAATAGTTGTCAAATATTAATTAATTATATATTTTTGTTGCCATTTTTTCGTAACCGCCGAAAGAAAATGTAATTAAAATACATGCTATTTTGAAAAAATATAAACGAATGGTTTCTGTTAAAACATGGATCTATTATAAACTATAAAGTGTCTATATTAATGTTACAAGCAAATAAAGGCCTTTGAATCATTAGACAGCCAGTTTTTGGTTTTGGTCGAGTTCCTTTAATGACGGCATCTTTTTGCTGCATTTGTGTATTATTTCGCGATAGTGACGTCCTATGCATACTTTACTGTAGATGTTTAAGAGTGGATCGTATGTGGAATTCTTAAGCGGATGCGAATGACGTCATTTTACATAAAATAGAAGCGTGTGTTGTAAGTCTTAAAATTGAAATATGTTTTGTACTATTTATACATACATATACTTTTTTTTCTCATCGGGCGCGACACTAAATTCTGAAAAAGCAGAATTCCTGTTTTCTAGTAAGTTGAGTTTTGCTGGATATATTTTGATGGGACTTGCACTGTTAGTTAGATGACTTTTTGTGGATGATTGGTACTTCTTGCATGGATACTTCTCTGTAGCGAAGTTTTCTTCTGGGTTATTGTTTTTTCTGAAGCACAAACTTGACAACAAATCAGATTTCAGAAAATCACATTTACAAGAGAAAGTTCCAAAATAAGGTGAAGCCGATTGTGAAAGATTACCTTTTATTTTTACTATTGCAAGGGTTCAAGCAATATGTTCATTGTGTAAAAATTGCACAAAAAACAAAGTATAGGAAAATTATTAATCCAAAAGTGTCTCAATGTACTTTCTCCAACACTGAAATAATACCCATACCTGATTTTTGCAGCTTTGAAAGTTACATTAAAATTGAAGGCCTTCCTCGAAAAGATCAAAATATTTCTTTAAATTTTATCTAAAGCAAAAATTCCAATCTATTTAGGAAAAGGAAACCTCCCAGACATAAGAATCGATTAGGAGAACATAAACTAACATTTCCTTAATCTTGCTTCAAGGAATGAGTTTTAAACTGCTACGAGTGATGTACAAATTTTGCTTTTTGACATGGCGTATTTCTTGATTTATAAGTAATAAACAAATTGCATCGTTAGTTTAATGCATAAAAATATTTGTAAAGTTATTAAATTTAAATGAAATATATATATTGTTTTTATGACACCTCAGAATAATTTGTATATATTTGGGTTCCTGATTTGACCTTAAACAGTTCAAATATTGAATTAGATATTCGAATGAATAGGTAATTTTACTAAATTAGTTAATTTTTTTATGGAAATGAAATAATTTACAAATGTTTAGAATATTAACACTCGATTATTAACCTCAAAAAACTTACGTCCGTGCTGTAGCAGTATATGTGAGATACATGACGTTATTTCAGCATTTATACGCTTTATACAATAATACATATTTCGGTGAAAGGTACTTATTAAATAGAAATATATCCCATTTATCTTTTAATCACAAAAACAACAAAGAAATATGAATATAACTATATATTAATTTTGCTAATTTCATAATTTTTTTAACTTATCGTAACAAAGCCTGGACCCTTTATCTTACATCGACAATAGTAATCGAGTATAATCAATACGAAAACTCAACTTCTCCAACGAACGGAAGTTTCTCCAAGACAGTGTAGATAAGAGTATTGTCTACTAAGTTACACACATTTACGGAAAAAGTGACTGTGTTCCTTTTTAACACTTTCCAACAAAGTTGAAAACTGTTTATGACTTCGGTTTGTCTGGCCGTCTGTCCGTGCTCTAACTCCCGTAAATATACAGGGATCGTTCTGAAATTTTTGGATGTTAGTGACCTCTACCATAGCACGATCCCTATTGCAAAGGAAGTTTGTAGCATGTTTAGTTCGTCTACAGGGACAGTCAAAAGTTTTCCGTTACATTATGGCCTATGGGAAAAAATCGTTTAAAATGATTTTTAACGGTGTTACACGCTTTCAAACATACAAAAATTGACGTGCATTAAGGAAGTGCACTAAAATATGTATTTTGCAGAATATGCGGTGTAAAGAATAGTTATTATTCATTTACAGGGCCATACAAAATAATTCCGTTACATAATGATATAGGGGTGGAGGGAATTGTTTGCAGTGTATTTTAATTATGTTAAATCATTTCATGTATAATGAAATTAATATACGTCGCTGAGGTTTACTATAACTTGTTTCATGTATAATACGAAAAGCATAGCATTTACAGGAACACACAAAAGATTTCAGACAAGTATATACTATCCGAATTACTGTACATTAGCGATGATTGCTGGAAATGCATTTTTAATTATGATATGAGATTTATGTTTCACTATATTTATGCATACTATATAATGTGTATAAATGCTATAATTCATATACAGGGTTACACAAAAGAATTCGTAGTGGTTACTGGGTATGAGTGCAATTCGCTTAAAGGTGGTTTTTAAATGAGTTATGCATTTTTACGCTGAACTGCATTTAGTTTACTAAGAAATGTTTATAGAGTATAGATAAAATGATATACAGGTCACGCAAAGAATTGGATACATGACCGTCTATAAATGATAATTTAAGTGTGTTTTAGTTTGAATTAAATTTTAGCTAAATAGTGGCGTGTAATAAAGGTACTAGGTTAATTACTGGGTTGTACAAAATTTTTCAAGTATGCTTCCATATATTAGGAAAAATTGCTGAAATAGAAATTTCAACCTGTTATGCGTTTTCTTTAAACTAAATTTCCTCTTTATGTAGTATATACTATATATACAATATATGTCAATTACAGGGCTGTTCAAAAGAATTTGAATACATATTTCGCTATGGACAGTAAATGCTGAAATTAGTTTTTCAACTGTTTTGTACGTTTTCTAAAATGTTTACTTAGTTCTCTTATATAAGGTTAGTTGGGGTAACTGGACCCACGAGGTAACTGGGCCATACGCTATTTTATAAAAAACTGTTAGTGTTTTTTAAGTTTTAGCTTTTGTGAACAATGCCCCTTAATCTCTACTTCCAAAAACAACGTGTATCAAATCAATCATAACTCTCACTTTGCTGTGATAGGTTGTGAAAAAATTACGTTTCTTTTTTTTTAAAACAACGTCAATATGGTTGAACTTTCTCGGCTTTTAATTAAAATACTGTAAGTACTTTTATTAAACAATCTTTTTTTTTAAGATTAGACATATAACTACATTAATATTATTAGGTATGTATACATATTTACTTCATGTTTCAAATGTAAGCCCGGTGTCCCAGTTACCCCATAAATCTTTCAAGAATGGGGTAACTGTGACATGTATTCGGGGTAACTAGACCATGTTGGATCCAGTTACCCCAATAATTATAAATAATTTTTTTGAGTTTCTCTTACTACGGGAAGTAAATTTCTCCATTGTATTTTGGTCACAATAATGGAAATGATAGAATACCTTATTAAAATTACGTAATAAAATTTTAAAAAAGCATATTGAGTGGTACCAAACCAAATTTCTTGATCCCTTGAGAGGCGGTGATGCCGTTATGGCATCACTTAATATTAATTCCTAATTGCCACATTGGCACCTGAATTTTATAATGAAAATTTCACCTTTATTAAGTACGCGAAAAAATACTTTTGCTTGTTTTCAGATAGATTCTCTGTTAAATATTGGTGTCATTAAATTATTCCAATATTTTACGAATGCAAGTACCTTGCTCCTGAAAGCGAGATAGCCAGACCTTGAAATAGCACTATACACAGGGGTCGCATTCTATAGGGAAAATTTTATCGTTCCTACCACTATTTTGAAAATAATATCTTCATCGCGCCTTTCTTTAGAATATGTTAAATAAAATGATCATGAAGGTAACTCATTAAGGGTTCTGATTGGAACAATAAAATTTCCCTATATAATGCGACTCCTGGATAAAGATAAAGAAATTACGTAGCCGTTTGTTCAGAAATTTACCTTGCTATTTTTTTTTCCTTAATATAACCATGTGACTTTTATACTTATTATCTATACTAAAGTACATTAGTACTTAGTTATGTTTTATGTTTTTGGTATAAATAAATCTAATATTTTCACTTTTAGTGCTTTTTTTAGACACATTGACAGCAAATGTTTCCCTTACAACGCTGTTTATTGACATATAATTTACATGATCTGCCTGGTTTAAATTTTTTTAAGTTGTTTACACTTTTTCAAACAGGACCTGATATCCGATATGAAAAAAAAGTAAACGCGTGTGGAACATAGACCCCCTGGTCCAGTTACCCCATTTTTGGGGGCAACTGGACCCATGAGGAAAGAAAGATGAAATATGCATAATTTTATATATTTAAATATTAAAATGTAATTTTGAGCATTTCTGTCTGATAGAGGGAACCTAACTGAATACATTTACAGAAGTTTAGACTTTATTTCAAATGAACATTAGCTTTTTGAAGCTGAAATGTCAGAAGCTCCAGAGTCACATTGTAAAATCATGGCCCAGTTGCCCCAACTAACCTTACCTTATTTCCCTAAATAACAAAGTTTTGCTAAAGCATTCAAAAAGGGTTGGAAAGTGTTTCATAATCTATGCTTAATGCATGATTTTTCTTACTTGTTTTAATAATGTTGACTATTTACTTTTATTTATACAGGGTGTCCCTGAATTCATGGGCCAAGCTATAAGGGAAAATAAATGACACATAAGGAAGCAATTTGGTATGGCAATATGGGGTCGAAAAATGAAAAGTTTTGGCGAAAAACAAGAAATGTAGCAGAAATAAAAACGATCGTTTTATTGATATAACAACTAGAGTAAGTGTTCAAATGTGCCACCACCAACATCGATACATACCTGGCAGAGTTTAGAAAGTGACTGGCGTACCCTTTCGAAGGTGCCAGATGTCTCATGTATGAGACACCAGTTGACTCTGATGAGGACCTCATTGCAAAACTTTATTTCGTTGCTCCAAATGTTCATGAAAGACTAGTAATCTGCAAAAAGGTACTCTTTTCGCTTATTAGACGCTGCCAGTGGCACATTTGAGCACTTACTGTATTTGTTATGTCAATAAAACGCTCGTTTTCATTTCCACCTCTATATTTGTTTTTCGCCGAAACTTTTAATTGCACGACCCCACATTGCTATAACAAAATTGCTTGTTTATGTTTATTTTACCTCTCTTTACAGTTTTCTCATGGATTCGGGGACAACCTATATATATATATATATATATAACCATTTGGAAAAATGGATATTGTCCTTGTCAGGGTAGGAAATCAAAAGCATATCTGAAGCTTTTTATTGGCTGAATCCGCATTTTATTCGTTTTCTGATTGGTCTATACAGTAATCTGTATTTCCCTTTACTTTCAACAGAGATGGATGCTTATGTTGCCACTATAACAAAAAACTAACAAAAATTTAAAAAAAAAATGAATAACTCGGAAACAAATTGAGATACAGCTTTCAAACAAACTGCATTTAAAAGTACATTTTTTTCTGTATACGACGGTGTAAAAAGTAATATTGTGGGATGTTTAGAAGTTTAAGTATGAAATTTCATTTAAAATGGGTCGTCAGATTTCTTGGACGATGGAAAAGCCTTTTCCCGAACATCCAATGAATTACTTGGATAATACTTAAGTTTCAAGTGGATAATACGTAAGTTTTAAGAAATATGACGATCGCAGGCGATTTTTGTCGCTTGCAATTTTTACTTGTAATAACACTATTAATGTTTAATTCATGGCGTACGTAATGTACGATCAACTCCGTGCGATTTTTTTATGTCTTAAATTTTAGCCTTCGAAAAAATCATTTGCCAGTTGGTCGTTGTAATTTGTTAAATTGCTTTTTTATTTTATTCTTCTTACAGTTGGTATTTGTTATAATTTTACTGGGTAGAAAATTGTTAAAAATACTAGACCAGGAGGCGACAGCACAGACAATCACCTCACCGAGTTCACGGCGGAAATTCTAGAATTAATTAAAACTTGGTTCGCATAATAAAACGCAATCGGTCTGCCAAGTCATATCTTAGTAAAAAACACCTGAAAACCCGATTTTAGCGGTTGACTGGTAAGTGTACCATTGTGTTTCTCTGCTCCCAGTCCTTCATGTTTTCATACCTTTTGAGTGCAGGAAAACACAACGGTAAACCTAAGAGTCAACCACTAAAATTAGGTTTTCAGGTGCTTTCAACAAAGATAGGACTTCGCAGACTGGATTGCGTTTTAATATGCGAATCGAGTTTTAACTAATTCTGGAATTTAAGCCGTGAACTCGGTGAGGTGATTGTCTGTGATACCGAAGTCCGGTCTATAATTATCTTTTTTTTTTGTTTTTCATTGCATAAAATGCAAACAATATTATTAAAGTTAATTCTTTTTTTCCTTGTGTATATTATAAATTTTGTGAATATTTTTAACACAGCTACTAAACATTAATATTTTTGAGTATTCTTTGTCTCATATAAGCACAAATTTCTCTCAATGAATAATGAGAATAAGGTAAACGCACCAGTAGTGGGCTACTTAGGACATTTTTCTAATTATTATTAAAGTCTTAGTGAATTCCAAAAGGTACATTTATATTTTTTATCCTAGACCTGAACTTCATATATCAGAATAGGTTTTCAAAGTTTCAAAATGTACAAGGCGGCCATAATTAATCTGACATTACTCAAAGTGTTCGGTAGCGCGACCTAATTGAGAGAATGACGCCAAATTTTGTAAGAAGATTAAACAAGACGGAGGACGAAGGATTCCGCGAAAAAAAATTAGTTCCAAAAGTCACCGCTAGGGGAATATCTGGCGCTGTGTAACAGAAAAGAGAATTTTAAAGAGTACAGAATAAATAATGAAACAAAATTATCTTTTATTTAGCACATTTAGCGATTTTATTATTGATTCTGTATTTTTTAAACTCTATTTTCTGTTACACAACGCCACATATTCCCCTAGCGGTGACTTTTGGAACTATTTTTTTCGCGGAATCCTTCGTCCCCCGTCTTGTTTAATCTTCATACAAAATCTGGTGACATTCTCTGAATTAGATCGCGCTAAAGAACATTTTCAGTACTATCAGTTTAATTATGGCCACTTTGTATTCTTCGTAAAAATAAATAAATAAATAAAAATGTTACCTTCTTCTATGCTCCAGTAGTTGGCCTAGTAAATTTCTGATGCATGAATCTTTAAGTTTTCGGCTTATCCAACAAATTATTTACAATGTAATAGAGTATATCAATAGAAGTTTAGTTTAAAATAGAACATAATATTAAAGAAGCAATGTTTCAAATAAAAACTTCTCTTAATGAAAGAATTGGCCTATCTCTAAAAATTGGCCCAAAAATCTATTTTGGAAGACACAATAAAAATAACAAATGTACCAGCAGAAATTAAAACATTTATTGCAAACAGTTTATGGAAAGATAACATTTAAGGATGTTAGTCAGATTTTTTTCAATCATTTTCAAAAAATTCATTTTGCATAGCTGCCAACTTTCTTGTTTTTTTCTTACCACTAAAATGTAATTATAGAATTTTCCATATTTAATCGGCGAACTCTTCGATTGAATAAGTCAAAAATTTCTTTTAAATTTTAGTGGTTAAAAATAGCGTAAAAATTGGCAGCTATGCATTTTGTGCTTGTTTTTAACCCCTTAATTCTCGCTCCCTTAATATTCACGGGCTGTCTTTTATTCAGATTATTTGATTCACGACAGTTTTATAAAATAATGTAATTGGCTTTATTATGGTGTCATTTTACCTGTCATAAAATAAGCTGAATATTTCTTTTTCAAAAAAGTGGTGCCATTAAGCAATTTGAATTTTAAAATCGTAATTTTATGCGACCGTTAAGGAATTAAACTTTAAAAGTTTGTGGTCCACTGCTGGTACGTTTCCCACTATAGGTGCGTTTACCTTATTTCTATTCTGTTCAGAATATTTATAAGCTAAGTTGTGTATTTATAATGTACAAACTTTTTCCATAGGTTGCATGTTTAATATAGAATCTCTTAAAGTTTACTTATTACTGAACATTACTAATATCCAATAGGTTTTAGTAACTCTGCTTTTCAAGTTTTTGAAGGATGGTTTCTGCATTATCTATAGTTTTAAAATCTTTAAATATAACATACAGGGTGATTATAATTAAAGTTCCCCTATAAACAGCATCCTACGGCGCAAACGGGTGAACGCAATGCAATGAAATTTGGTATATAAACTAAACACGAGATGCGCTCACGGGATTTCGAAAAACAAATTAGTTCCAAAATGTCCACCAGAGGGCTCTTTTTTCGGAATAACGTTAAATTTAACACAATAAACGACCAAAACGGAATACAGAAACAATAATAACAATCCAGAACAAGAATTATGAGTAATGGAATGTAAAACCGTGAAAAGCTGTCAGTTTTAGAAAAAATGTCGAGATTTGCATGCTTACGAAGAAGCTTTATGCAAAACAGGTTAGGGTATAAAACGTTTGCAGACGTTCTCATGTTTTATGTCGATGTTTCCGGCTGCAATGATGACGGTATCTTTAATTGAACGTGCGTTATTGGTGAAGCTGAATTGCGAAAACAAAGGGAATGCTTCCGCTGCAGTTCGTGAATTTCGTCGTATAAAGAACCTACGGCGTGCACCAGTGTCTACTAAATGTATCCGGGACATGAATAAGAGATTTGAAGAGACAGGGAAATTATGATTTCAATCTGGAAGAGGTCGTAAACTTGTCACACCGGTACTTGTTGATGCTGTCAAGGCAGCTGTTTCCGCACAGTCACCGATATCAGAATTTGGGGCAGTAGCGCACGTGCAGTTTCTCGACAGACAGGTTATTCTTGCAGCACAAGCCATAACGTCACTCATTCGCAGTCAATTTTCTCAACAGAATGACTGTTGATCAGTCATGGCCTTGGAATATTCTGTGTAGCGACGAGGCTCATTTCTATCTCACTGGGACAGTCAACACACACAATTGCCGCATTTGGGCTTAGGAAAATCTGTGGATGCACACTGAAATTCCCCTACATTCTCCAAAGGTGACTGTCTGGTGTGGATTCACGGGGACATTCATCCTTGGGCCATTCTTCTTTGAGGAAATAACTGCACGTTGTGCTGTCACATGCTCCATTACGGGACGTCGGTAGCATGAGATGCTGTAGACATTTGTTGTACCGCAACTACAGCAAAGGCGGGTCCTTACATCGACTATTTTCATGCAGGATGGTGCGCCCCCACATATCCATGAGTCCGTGAAGGTTCTATTCCTCCAACACTTCACAGACGAACGTATTATTAGTCGCTTCTTTCGTACTCCATGGCCAACACGTTCGCCGGATCTAAGTCCGTGCGATTTCTGGTTATGGGGCCACTTAAAAGTCTGGTGTATCGTGGGGGTGTTGCGACATTGAATGACTTAAAGAACTCCAGAACACTTCATGTGCGAAGCATCACAACTGGTCAGTTACGATCTGCTGTTGAACACACTGTCCGTCGACTTGAAATTTTGCAGGTGAATGAGGGTAGTCACATGGATCCTCTTTCCCTACATCGTCCTGGACACGATTAACAACTGCTCCTCTTGTGCAATTTCGTCCTAATCTGTTCCTGTTTCTGCAAACTGAACTTTTTTTTTTCTCAAACAGCGTACTGTTTTTTTTTTTTCTTACCTTTACTTAATGTGGTTCTATGACAAGGTGATCATAAAATAGTCAATAAATGTAAATATTGTTTCTGGATTCTGTTTTGGTCGTTCATTGTGTTAAATTTGTTTGTTTTGTTTTGTTTTTTTTTCAGAAAAAGGCGCCCTATGATGGACATTTTGGAATTAATTTTTTTTTTCGAAATTCCGTGAGCGCATCTTGTGTATAGTCTATACACAAAATTTCGTTACATTCCGTTCACCCGTTTGCGCTGTAGAATGCTGTTTATAGGGGAAGTTTAATTATAACCACCCTGTATATAAAATAGCGTTAGACGCAAAGTACTATATCCAGCAGACATGAAAAATTTCAAAATTTATTAGATTAGATTAATTTTTTACCCCGGCTGACTTAAACTAAGGAACACAAATATGGGGTCAAAGTCGATGTTACTTTTTGAAAAATTAAAGTAGACTCAAATTTTAATATGTAGACTGTGTTTGTGACAATATAAACCATAAAAAGTACAAAACTTCACTCTAATTACCAGTACTTTTGTTTATTTTTGCACTAATTAGTACTCTAGTAATAGCCATTGCTCGTTTTTTAAGGGAAGGGTGTAAATGTACCATTCTGTGATTAAGTAAATAAAAGATTTCTATTTGGAAATTGTGGTGGTCAATAGTAAGGATGTTTTCTATTTATATTTCGTCATCACCATTTACACTCTTCACCCTGAATTTTGTTGGCATAAGATGTTTCACACAGGTGAAGTCTCTATTTTGAGAGCCACTATTTTCCAATAGAAATATTCATTGATTGAATGAGACATTTTCGATAAAATAAAAGGAAGATTGTAAAGTTATTTTTTCTCCTGTTAATAAAATCACATTTTCAAATCTCAAACACCCCGTTGATCGCCTAGATAATTGGGGCATTTGCCAAATCTCTTGCCAGTGTGGCCTTTCTTATAT
Source organism: Maratus speciosus (assembly GCA_963932465.1). Taxonomy (NCBI): domain Eukaryota; kingdom Metazoa; phylum Arthropoda; class Arachnida; order Araneae; family Salticidae; genus Maratus; species Maratus speciosus. The sequence goes on along the minus strand of OZ010796.1, from coordinate 196,219,054 downwards.
TGGCCAAACTAAACATGCTCTTAGATTTCATTTTAAAGAGCATGAAGGTTATGTTAAAAATCAGGAGCTCAAGCATTCTTCTATTGCTCAACATTCTTGGTATTCTCAACACAGGTTCGATTTTTCCTCAGCCATCATTATCCAAAAATGTTCTTCTAACCTTGATCTTGATTTTTGGGAAGCTTACCATATCATTAAAAATTCTCACTCTTTAGTCAATGACTTATCTAGTAGGGGAGGTGGGGGATGAATGTGACATTTTCACAAAAATATTTTTTTATATTTTTTTTTTTTTATTTAAGTTACTATCAATATTATATATCACATTTCATACATTAGGTATTTGCCAACATATATGAAAAATATTTATTCTAGATTATGATTTATTCATAAAAATATTATGAAATCAAAAAAAGTTACTCCCTGACCCAATCATCCCCACAGCAGGGATGAATTGGACACTAATAGGGATGGATGGGACACAAAGATTTTACTCCCTGTATTCAATTTTACCAAATTAAAATTTATAATTATAACCTTATATGATTTTATATTTCTAATATATGATTTTAATACACGAATCGATATTTTTTTTTCAATAACTTCCTTTATTGCAGTTTTAACTTTTAATGCGGACTTCGGCTATCAACCTGTTCTTTTTTTCCACTTATGAGGCATTTTAGATTTGAAATGAAAGTGCAAAATGTCTTTTAAATATAGCATAGCTAATAATTTTCAATCATAACTTATTAATATTAATTAAATGTATCGTAGAAACATGCAAAACGGAAATTATTGTGTCGATCGGAAAGTCATGTCGTGTTGGGAAAATCAATTCGTACCGGAAAATTCTGCCCGATAATTATTAGGCATCGGAATCAATGTCTAATAATTAAATGATTGAATTTTCCGGTACGAATTGATTTTCCCAACACGACCCGACTTTCCGATTGACCCAATATGTTAGGGGTGGGAATTTATTTGTGCAACATTTCAAAATTCAATATAATTTCCCCCATTTGATCAATACACATATACTATTTTTATCAATTTTATCTATTTTGATTAAGTTTTAGTACCAATTTTTTGATAATCCGTTAATAATTATTACAATACAATAAGTAACACTCAGAAATTTTAAACAATAACAACTCATATAATACTATTTAATACTATTAATTGACGTAAATTATTGATTTATCATCCTATATAATACTATTTAATTAATAAATAAAATTTTCAACATCTCTAGAGAGGAGTGAGAATGTCCCATTCATCCCCATTTGAAATGGCCCAATCATCCCCAAGATGCATAATATCCCTTCTCAGCCATTTTACCTCAAAAATTATTTTGTCACAATGGTTACTATTCATTCATTTTAATTATTGATATTGAACCTTACATTAAATAACTACAACATAGCTTAATTTTTTATATTGTATAAGATATTTCACATCTTCAAATGTAAAAAAAAACTTACATTTAAGCAGAGATTTCAGAAAATGCAACTTTGAAGGAAAATGAAAACAGCAATGTGGTCCTACTTTTAGTTCTGAAGCACACTGTGGTAGAGGTATATGGGTTAGGAAGCAATTTAAAATAAATGTTTATTGCCTGAAATATTGAGAATGTCCCATCCATCCCTTGTCCCATACATCCCCTAGCTCCCCTACTCCTGATTTTCCAAGTATTCGGAAAGCATTAATTTAATTTCCCCTTTTTGGTTTCTTTTTCTCTCCTTCTCCGGTAGATGTCGCTACTTGACCACCCAGTCGTATCCACTTTTCTCTCGCATTGGTTGTTTTGGCGCCTTCGCTACCCGCATAGGGTATGTAAGCCAGCGCGTCATTTTGCTCAGCCTTGCTTTTTCTAGCACGCTGTTCCTTTTTTTCCCTATCTTGCACTGAAGAAGAATCTCGCTAGTAGATTTGAAACATCTGTTTGCTGCTTTTCATATATTATTTGTGCATTTTAAACGTTGGTTTTTCTGCTTTTTAATATTGTTGCACAAAGTCTTTATTTGCTATTTTTATGCTTTTTAAAAGGAAGATTACTATTCAGAAATAGTAACATTGCAATATTCTACCAATAATTCAGAATAGTAATTTTCTCCTTATTTATGACATAAATTCTTTCATTAACTCCTTCGCGACAAACTTCCAGAACAGGATTTTTAATATTTTATCATCAGTAATAAACCAAAGATCTATGCTTAATTTAATTACTGAAATTGTGTGATTTAATAAAGTGAATTTTTCTGTTATGAAAAAAATCTGGAATTCGGAGCACCCTTATACAGAGTTTGGCAAATAAATAATTGCAATTATCTTCAATGTAATTACAATTTAACTGGGTTGTTGCAATTAATTACTGTTGCAATTACATGCCGTAATTTTTTTTTTTTTTTTTTTTTTTTTTTTTTTTTTTTTTTTTTCAGCACTGTAGTCGGAACAGCCTCCATTACATTATGTGACGAAATTTCTACGTTTGATTTCGTCAAACTACAATCAATTATACGCTATTAACTGACAATTGAGATAACAAATTTGCCCCAACTCTGATGTTATACGTCCCGGATACGCGATGCTCGTCGCGTCGAAAGTCTAAATAAGGCGTCGATGATTATTGAAAAATAACAATGGAAGTCCTTGTTGTAATGAGGCTATGGGGATAAAGATTATCTTGTGATTATATATATATTAAAAAAAAAAAAAAACCCTCGATGTCGAGTTCCACTCGACAAAAGGGTGCACGAGGTTATAAATTCTGAAGAAAATCTCCAAAAAATTTCGAAATGTTTTCTTGTACAATCTTTATTTATTTTTCAACATATTATAATTAAATGCCATATTAGAAATTTTGAACCTTTTTAAAGTCAATGATTGAAAATACAAATAGAACATGAGTGAATAAAGAAATTAAGAGGACCTTCTACATTAGGAGATAAAAAAAAGCACTTTTTTATGATTTTTGTTTAAAGAAAACTGCGTGATGAATCTTTTTGAAATTTTAGCAATTTATTGTGCATATGTTAAGGTATACACAAGAATTTTTTTTATTAGATTTTGTTGCTTCTACTGTAAGTTATAAACAAATATGTTCAACTGCTTTGGAAAATTTCGTCTGGACGGTCGGCATGATAGCTCATTGTAGAATTATCTCAAACACAAAAATAATTTTTTTTCTTAAACTTCGTGGGTATAGCTTCTGGTTAAATTAAAGGAACCCATAAATTTATTTTTAAAAAGTTACGTAATGGCTGATTTAAAAAAAAAATGTTAAAAAAGTTCGTTCTTATTTGTTAATAACTTTTTTTTTTTTTTATAATTTTAGTAAAAGCTTTAATTCATATCGAAGGCAATTAAATAAGCTTTAATTTAAAAAAAAAATCAAGGTGATCCATTGAGTATTTTTTTTTTTAAATCTTACCCACCGTGTCAAAAAATGTGATTGAACATATTTGTTTATAACTTAGAGTAGAAGCAACACAATATAATAAAAATATTCTTGTGTATACCTTAAGATATGTACAATAAACAGTTAACATTTCAAAAAGATCCATCATGCAGTTTTCTTAGAAAAAATCATAAAAAAGTGCTTTTTTTGTCTTCTAATGTAGAAGGTCCCCTTAAATGCTCATATAACAATCTTAGGAGTTAAAATTTTATCTTCATTTAATGAAACTTTAAGCCAACGACATACGTACATTCCTCGAACCTCAGCTGCTTTTCAGCCAACTTTGATGACTTGGCAGTTTGATAACACAACCCGGCGATGGTTGTTTTTTTAACTTTAGATAACTGATTTTTATATATTTAGCGCTGAATCCAAACATTATCTTCATTTTTAACCATCAAGTCAAGATTTTTCGTAAATCGTAAATTTCAAAGTTAAAGAGTCAAAGAATAGCGAAAATCTATCAAAGCATTACAAAATTGGGAAAATATTTTAAATACATCTGCGACAAATTTCCAGCCTTAACAACCTCCAAAATAAAAGACGACAGCGAGAATATCAAAGGACAAGTGCTAGGCAGAGCACTAGCGGTTCAAAGGAACTTCACACATGGAATATAATTGTAAGGATTTTAAATACACATTATTTTACATGTTCAGCTGAAAAACTACATAGTATAATCCAAAAGTTGAATAAATTAAAATGAAAAAAAAAAGTTTTACGTCTATTTTATTGTGTCGGATTTTTGCAATATTTCGACTTTTTAAAAATTTGCGATTTGCGAAATATCTTGAAGTGATGGTAAAAAATAAATGTCAGATTCGGATTCAGCGCTACTAAATACTTATGAATCAATTATCCAAAGCTAAAAAACATAAACAACGCAACAATTTTATAGTATCAGATTTTCTCTATTTTTATACTTTTGAACTTTGAAATTTACCATTTGCAAAAATACCTGACGTGGTGGTTAAAAATGAAGCTTATTTTCGGATTCAGAGCTACAAAATGCTTAACAATCAATTATCAAAAGCTAAAGACCATGACACAACCCCAATTTTGCATGTTAGTGTATTTTGTGCAAACAAGTTACTTTATTACGTGATAGCCAAGGAAATGTAAGTACCGCAACATTTCTTTTTCGTTTGTTGCGATTATATAATCTCAGTATAATCATGTATGTTGCAAACAAGAATTCTCACAGAATATAGAGTTGAAAATTTTTAACTTTCATAAATATGTTTCGGTAATAAAGGCACGAGTCATCGACTTACAAAGTTAAAACATACAAATGCACCTACCATAACATTAAACTACATACAGTCGTTTCAAGGATACCAATGATCCCCTTCATCAATATAGAAGAAAATAATCATGGAAAAATAAAAATAATCAAATGTTTTCCAAAGAGCGCCTTCGGCTACAGTACCGAGTGATGGCTGATGGAACTGTCCAAAATGGTAAAGATGAGAGTTTATATACGAGATAAAGTAAATATTATCTTTAACATTTTTGTCAGTTCCATCAGCCTAAATTCGGAGCTATAGTCAAAGGGGTTCTTTGAACACTTTTGAATCTTTTTTTTTTCTTTTTATTCCCTCAATGATTATATTTTTCGTATCTACACTAATCAAGGGAATCTACAGTATCTTTGAAACGGCCGCATGTAGTTTAATATTATAGTAGTTGAATATGTGTGTTTTAAGGTTGTAAGTCTGATTCATGTTTTTAACTCGAACAAATATAATATTTCCGGCTATGTTTCAGTAATATTTGCTTTTAAACACCTTCAAAGTTTGTTGAAAAGTATTTATGGGAAAATAAAAATAAAAATATTAAAAAGTTTTACAAAGAGCGCCCTCGGCTGCAGTACCGAGTGATGGCTGATGGAACTGACCAAAATGGTAAAGATAAGAGTTTATATACCAGATAAAGTAGATCTTATCTTTAACATTTTTGTCAGTTCCATCAGCCTATATTCGGAGCTATAGCCAAAGGGGTTCTTTGAACATTTTTGAAACTTTTTTTTTTTTTTATTCCCCCAATGATTATATTTTTCGTATCTACACTAATCAAGGGAATCTACAGTATCCTTGAAACGACCGCATGTAGTTTAATGTTATAGTAGTTGAATATGTGTGTTTCAAGGTTGTAAGTCTGTTTCATGTTTTTTAACACGAACAAATATAATATTTCCGGCTTCTACGTTTTCCAAATTGTTCATTTAGACACCGTGTTTCACCTTCGTTAAATTTGAAGTTTTGTTATAGTACTCTGAATGTGTCGGAAAGTGTTTCATAATCTAGGCAGTACGCATGATTTATTGTTCTTATTATTTAATTTCAGCTCTTTCTTTCATTTTTTTGCAGAAGGGATTTTATGTTCTTAAGTGATTTAAAACTGAATAATTTTATTGTCTATATCCTCCTGAGACCCAAGCAAAATATAATGCATATATTTTTTTAAATATGAGTTTTTTTTCAACAAATAGGCATCAAAAATGATGTTTTTAATGAAATTAATAAATTTTGACTTTTTAATTTTGTTTTACAGCACATCTAAATGGATGTTCAGGCCATAACTCGCTTTAAAATAATTTTTAAAATGCTAAAAGTATGGGAAATAATAGAATTTATTGTAAAGAACAAAAGACAAGTATTAACATCTGCTATTAAAATTGGAAAAAAATAATTTAAACAAATTAAAATAACATAAAAACGAAACGTACGAGCAGAACGTAGAATTCCAACTTGACTCATTTATTACGCCATTTTGTAAACAAAATAGTTACCGTTGCCAAAATCCAAAAGCTGAATGTTGATTTTTGATTCATACATTACCATGCCAAACTGGTTTTAGATTGCTACAATGAAATTTAACGCAATAGAAGGAGAAATAAAAACATCCATTTAAATGGATGCCAGGCCTTAAGAGGATATTCTAATAAAGTGGATTCATGATTAATCTTGAATCAGTGGCGCAGCCAGAAATCCTCTCTAGGGGGGGCGGGGGGTTGAGATGTTGATAATGGTGATCGCCGGTTACTTGAATCATTGGTTATTTGAATCAGTCTAGTTAATGAATGCTTTTTTTCTCGGTTAGTAGAATCACTTTTTACGTTGGTTGTGATTCATTTAAACAGCGTTTACAATATTACAGTGGCAAAACATAAAATACACCAATGAAATAACTATACTACAACTATGTTAGATTTATATAAAGTAGGGATGCACAACCACTGGCCCGCGGGCCAAAAGTGCAAAATGTGCAAAATTGGCTCTGATGAAATTACAAATTTCATCAGAGCCAATTAAGAATCGCAAATTTCGTTGATAGAGTTCAGAAAAATCGCAAAATTTATCGATGATTCGAAGAAAAATCTCAAATTTTGTTGATCAACTGGGGAAAAATCTCGAGTTTTGTCAGTTTATCGCGAGAAAAAAATCACGAATTTCGACAATTTGCCGCTGAAAAAATTGTAAATTTCGTCAGAGTCAGTTAAAAATCGTGAATTTCGTTGATCGGACGCATCAAAAATCCCGAATTTTGTTGATTATGTAATCCTTGATTGGTTGCTTAAAAATTGAGAATTTTGTTAGTTGATCGTGAGAAAAAAGCTGAATTTTGTCAACTTGCCGCGGGAAAAATCACAAATTTCGTCAGAGTCAGTTAAGAATCGCAAATTTCGTTTATCGGGCGCAGAAAATTTTCGAATTTTGTTGATCGCGAGAGGAAAAATCGCGAATTTTATCGACTCGGCGCGGAAAAGTCTCAAATTTCTTTAATCGGGCAAAGAAAAATCGCGAATTTTGTCGATGAGGTACGGAAAAATTGCAAATTTTGAAGACCGGCTGCGGAAAAATCGTGAGCTTCGTCAGTTTATCGCGAGAAAAATGTCGAATTTCATCAATTTGTCGCGTAAAAATTAAAAATTTCTTCAGAGTCAGCTAAGAATCGCGAATGTTCTTGATCGGATGCGGAAAAATCGCGAATTTTGTCGAGGAACTGCGGAAAAATTGCAAACTTTCTTGACCGGCTACGGAAAAAGCGCGAGTTTCGCCAGCTTATTGCGGGAAAAATTACAAATTTCATCAGAGTCAGTTAACAGTCACGAATTTTGTTAATCGGGCAGAGTAAATTCGCGAATTTTGTCAATGAGGTACAAAAATTGCAAATTTCGTTGATCGACTGGGAAAAAATCGCGATTTTGTCAATCTGTCTCGGAAAAAAAATCACGAATTTTCACAACTGATAGAAAAAATTACAAATTTTGTCAATTGGTCGCAAAAATATTGCGAAATTTGACAATCGCTCGTGAAAAAAAATCGTGAATTTTCACAAAATTTCGCGAACTTCGTGAATAGCTCATGGAAAAAATTACAAAATTTGTGTGTCTGTCCCAAAAAATATCATAAAATAGAAATCCATTGGTCGCAGGAAAAAATCGTTTCGTCGATTGGTCATTGGAAAAAATTGCAAATATTGTCAATCTGTCACGTAAAATATCGCAAAATTCGCCAATTTCTCATGAAAAAAAATCGCGAATTTTGTCAGTCGTTCATGGGAAAAACTCGCGCATTTTAAGGTCGCTCGCAGAACAAAAAAGTCGCGAAATAATTCGATCGGGGGCGGATAAAATCGCAATTTTCGTTGATCCGTTGTTGAAAAAAAATCGCGAAATTTTAAAATTTATCGCTGAAAAAAAATCGCGAATTGTGTCAATTTATCGCAGGTATCGGAAATTGGTTGATTGAAAAGATTGCAAATTATGCCAATCGGCAATGGAAAATTACCGCAAAATCTGTCAATCGGTCGTTGATAAAAAATCGCGAATTTCGTCAATCAGTCGCACTTCATTGACAAAAGAAAAAAAACGAGTTTTGTTAATAGTCCGCAGAAAAAATAGAATAATTAGTCCATCACGCCTTATTATTTCAAAAATAAGTTTCCTTTTATTTTAAATGAAGTTATTCTTCAATATTTTTTTTAAATATAATTTTCAATAACATTCAATTACTTAGAAATTTTGTGTAAATTTATTTCTTCAAGTTACCATTTGTCAAGAACGAACCGTTAATCTTCATAAAGTGTTGAATGGTTATTCACACAGTTGCGAAGAAGCCCTGCATTCCTTCATACAATTATTTATTTTCGTTTGTTTGTTTATTATAGACAAAAAAAAATTATTCATCAAGAATAAAGACTTATTACCCTCCCCCTACCTCCAGATATAGAATTTTCTCTGTGTTACTGATGTGGCCCTCGACAACCCCAACATTTTTGTAAGTGGCCCTTCTCTTAAAAAGATTGTGCACCCCTAATATAAAGTGTTTAAAAAATGATGAGGAAAACTTTAAGAAATGGAAGATCAAACAATTTTTTTACGGAAAATCAGGAACCCATTGTTCAGTCAAAAATACACACGGGATTTCACTCCAAGACAATCCCGAATTCTTGTTCTTAACTTAAAAATTAATTAAACAATTTTAGCAAAATTTTCAATAGACACACCTTGCATTGTGTCAGATGTAACAATATTACGAGAATTGGTGAAGTTTAATATCATCCGTGTCCAAACAGTGCTGAATTTTAGAATATAGTTGTCATTATTATATATGTGTGCAAAAATTTGTAAAATTTCGCCCGGTCCAACAACTTTTTCAAAACTTGTATATATTTTACTTACCCATGATACGTAGTATAGGGTAAGTCTTGTAATTGTTTTTTAAATTTCCATTGTTCTACAATTAAAATTATCAATTTATTAGTTTTACAGAATTGTCATTTTCTAGGCAATAAATGTTATAGACGATAACAATTTCTAGGCAATACAAAAAAATATATATAACATTTGAAAAAGAACCAGCATGTGACGAAATCCTGTCTTAAGCGGAAAAAATGTGTTGATCCATACAAAATGAATATAATAATACGTCTGAAAAGAATATAATACAGACGGTGCATATAATACGTTTACAACAGACGATGTACCTGCTAAGAAGGAAACTTGTCTATAATGAACATTTCTGCTCTCCTATGCGATTCCGTCTTAGAAAATTTTACGACATAGCCAGGGGTGATTCTGTTCTGAATTTTCAGAAAAAATTAAAAAAAAAAAAAAAAAGTCATCATTTCGAAAACTCGGACATAAAAATATCGTGGATTTTGACAAATGGTCACCGTAAAAAATCGATTTCGTCAATCGTTCGCAGAAATAGATCGTCAAAGGATCGTGGAATAAACGCAAATTTCGTCAAAGGATCGCGAAAAAAAAAAATTTCGCCAAGTGATCGCGAAAAAACACTAGTTCCGTCTAAATATCGTGAAAAAACGCAAATTTCGTCAAACGACAGCGATAAACACAAATTCCACAAAAAAAAAAACGAGAAAACGCAAATTTTGTCAAAGGACCGCGGAAAACGTAAATTTCGTCTAAAGATTGCGTAAAAACGCAAATTTCGTCAAAAGATAGCAGAAAAAATGAAAATTTCATCAAAAGTTTGCGAAAAAAGCCCGTGAATTTCGCCAAAAGATCGCGAAAAAAAGCAAATTCCGTAAATGGATCGCAGAAAAAAAGCACAAATTTCATGAAATGATCGCGAAAAAACCCTCAAATTTCGTCAAAGGATCACGAAAAAAACTCAAATTTCGTCAAAGGATCGCAGAAAAATGCAAATTTCGTCAAAGGAACGTGGAAAAAACACGAATTTCGTGAAAGGGCCGCCGAAAAAACACATACTTAATGGCGGGAGGGAATTTCCACCCCCTCTGCTGTAATCTGTCAGAAAATTTGCTGTTAATTTCAAGATAACAAAATAAACATCGCAGCCCAAGTTATTTTTTTAAAAATGGAGAATACAAACATGAAAAAAGCTAAAATAAGTATTTTTTTTTTTTTTTTTTTTTTTTTTTTGTCAGAACTCCTCTTACAAGACAATTTTTAACCGTAATGGCGTAAAAATCTCTATTTTGTAGAAATTCCGTCGGGCAGGATAGGGCTTATTAAGTTTTTGTATGAGCCAGGCCGAAATTTTAGATTTTATACCTTGCCAATAATTTTTTGTGGAAAAAATGGAAAACGGGCCGGACCGGGCTCGGGCCGAAATTTTCGCTTTTTATACCGGGTCGAAATTCTTTTCTACGGATCGGTTCGCGCTGCTCGGGTGCTGAAATTTCGAAATGTACGGACTTCTAACAAGAAGTTTGAAACTGAAAGAGACCTATAAAGCGTATGTTTTTGTCTGGAAGTCGATGGTCCATTATAGTTTCGAACGGAGCAAACACAGAAATGCAATTAAAAAACTGTACACTGCACAATACTTAAACTCAAAGCGTCTCTATGGCAGGAAATGATCATTCTCTTAGCATAAGACGTCTCGAAAATGTGATCACTGACCTTTTTCAAAACAAATGACTAGTTCTCAGTTATCCAATGCATGTAATATACTCTTTCACAGTTTTAAATACAATATTCGCCGTTTAATTGGATCACTTTGTTGAATTTAATTTCATTCAGCAAAGTCTCAGATTCAAAATAAGCCAAAAAATGTTTATTAATTTTGACTGCCGCTTATATGAATTAACTAGTGATTCATATAAGCGGCAATTATAGTAATTTTTGTAGCTCTGTGAGAGGTTTCAACCCTGAATCCCTCCTCCATCCCTACACTACTCCAGTGAATTAGTTATTGAGTTATAAGCGATTTTGATCGCGTTACTACCGGTTTTTTCGCCTTTTTTGTCGCTATCATGTCGTAAATTCGGTACAAAATATCCTCTGTGACAATATCTTCTGAAAGATCTTTTGCGTTTATGAAAGAATGGAAAACGTCTTTCAGTTACATAGTTTTTGAATGACAAAACCTGCCTATTTCATGCGCTTCTAAATAAGAATTAATTTAAAAAAAAGTGTCTGAAAGTCCCTTTAGATTTGAGAACAGCATTATCAAAAGGACAATATACCCGAACTATAAAGCATCAAGCGCCCATATGATTAATTTTAGGGGGGGTGGGGGGCTGAGAAAAATCTCAACTTCCTCCAAAGCTACCATACATGTTAGTAAATATTTAAGGTACTTTACGTTTTTTCGCGATCTTTTGACGAAATTTGCATTTTCACGATCCTTTGATTAAATTTGCATTTTTTCCACGATTCTTTGACGAAATTCACGTTTTCCCGTGATCCTTGAACGAAATTTGCTTTTTCTCCCCGCGATTCTTTGACGAAATTCGCGTTTTCCTTTTGACTGTTGAACGAAATTTGCGTTTTCCCGTGATCTTTTGACAAAATTTGAGCGTTTTCCTGTGACCTTTTGACAAAATTTGAGTGTTTTCCTGTGACTTTTTGACGAAATTTGAGTGTTTTCCTATGACTTTTTGACGAAATTTTAGTTTTTTATCGCGAACCTATTAAGAAATTTGTGTTTTTTCGCGATTCTTTGACGAAATTTGTGTTTTTTCCATCATTAAATTTGCATTTTTTCCACGATTCTTTGACGAAATTCACGTTTTCCCGTGATCCTTGAACGAAATTTGCTTTTTTTCCCCGCGATTCTTTCACGAAATTTGCGTTTTCCGTGATCTTTTGACAAAATTTGAGCGTTTTCCTGTGACCTTTTGACAAAATTTGAGCGTTTTTCTGTGACCTTTTGACAAAATTTGAGTGTTTTCCTGTGACTTTTTGACGAAATTTGAGTGTTTTCGTATGACTTTTTGACGAAATTTTAGTTTTTTATCGCGAACCTATTAAGAAATTTGTGTTTTTTCGCGATTCTTTGACGAAATTTGTGTTTTTTCCATCATTCTGTGACGAAATTTGCGTTTTTTCCATTATTCTTTGAGGAAATTTGCCTTTTTCCTGCTATTCTTTAACCAAATTCTTGTTTTTTCCGTGATTGTTGAACGAAATTCGCGTCTTTTTCAATCTTTTGACGAAATTTGCTTTTTTTCGCGATATTTTGACAAAATTCCTACCTTTTCCGCGATTCCTTTACGAAATTTGTGATTTTTTCTTGAAACTATTGACGAAATGGATTTTTTTCGGCGACCATTTGTCAAAATTTGTGATATTCTTCAGTGAAATGCTTTATGTTTGAATTTTCGGATTGATGACCGATTATTGTTAAATCTGTCTCTAATTTCTCAGCGTTTTGTTTACGCAGAATCAGTTTTACTTGTGAAAATGGATCCTGTCTACAACGAAATCCTAGCTTATGCAGAAAAACTGTTATTGTCTTGTAGGGAAAAAACCAACACAGTAACACCTGCTAAGATAAATATTGTGTAAAATGGAATTTGTTTCCTATCTTGTGTTTTTTTCTTTTTGTAAGAAGCAGCCTATTCGAAAGCACTAATTTAAAACTCATGAAGACAGAACCTGTCTAAAACAGAATCCAGCTTTAAAAGAAAAAAAATCATGGTATGACAAAATGAATTCCCAACAATTATACCTGAGAAGACGGAAACCCATCTAAAACGCAAAGTTATCCCGGTGCCTTCTGATCTTGTCGATGCAGGTTTTATTCTGCTTTGTCTTTACAAGATAAAGTTAAAATTTTCATATCTTGCAACTGAATAATAAAAAATCTAGGGTGGGTCAAGCCCCTCCTTGCCCCCCCCCCCCCCCCCCATATGGGCGCCCTTGTAAAGCATGCGCGTTTATATCTTTCCAGAAACATAAATATAAAAGAATTATATACTTTCCAAACATATCTGAATTAATGAAAGCTTGTAGGAAGTCAAAGACTTAAAAAAAATGTTTTCTTACCATCTTTTTCATAATTTTCTTCTCTGAAGAGGGTTTAATATCAAACTAATACCTTAGCACAACAGCAACTGATAACAGAACATGTGTGGAGTTTGCTCTTTGCATTTGCAAAGCATGCATTTTGTGTTTTCCCTGGAATTCGTGGGTCCAGTCCCGTTTCCAAAAAAAGAGCAAGAAACAGATGCAATTAAGACTCCCAATGGTGCAGTTTTGAAAAACTCAAGGCTGCATTCACAGAGACAGGAAATGACCATTCCTTTTAGCCTACGGCTGATTTCCAATAGTGCGAAGGAATGCTGTCCTCGAAATGAGTGATTAGTTTTCGTTAAAAGCCGATATCTGTTACCATATGTTTTCCCCATTTTTTAAATAAAATACATTACAGCCGTTTAAACGAATCAAACTTTTGAGCAGGATTTGATTCGATAAAGCGGCGAATTTCGAATAAAATAAATATAATTCTAAGTTTAGTTTTGTTTTAAATTATTTGATTCATAAAAAAATGGAAATTTCTGTATTTTTGTCTTGGCTCTGGAGGGGGGGGGGGTGTTAACCCCGACCCCCCCCCCTCGCTGCGCCACTGCTTGAATTAATACATTTAAGGATTGTATCTAATTTGGGACTTTCAAAATTAAGTCATTAAAGCGTTAAACTAAATTTCCATAGAAAAACGATTAACAAATCATTATGATCATATCATATTCAGGCAAACTTCAGTTGCGTGTGCACTAATATATTCAACAAAAGAAGTGTACAAAGAAATGGGTTCCGTTAACACGAGATATGAATTGCATATTAATGGTATGAAGTTATTTGTAAATAAATTACAGACTGCATAATAGAATGTTTGACGCATACTTTTATAATGCTGTGTAATTTTGAAGAAATAAAATTTACTTTCAAATTAGAATTTGTTTTGGATAAATTATATATTGTCTGTCTAATCTGTGTTAACAAATCATTAGATATTGTTTCGTATTATTTTACTCTTATCAGTTTAGTAAAAATCTAATTTTTTTGTAATATGTGTGAATCTTCAGAAACACTTCCCACATTTAAGGTGACACAGTACCTTTTAAACTACTTTTTCAATTTTGAATAATACTGTTAATATCTGTAGTGACATTATATTTAATGCTATAAAGCAAATAGAATTTCATATAATAAAAAAAAAAAATCTTGTAGAACAGCCTATTTAACTAAAATTTAAATTAAAAAAATTAAAAAAATTAAATCCCTACTACTTTTTTAAATCTGAATATTTTTGCTTCAAAATTTTTTTCCATAATCCTAAAAACGTACTACATAAAATTGTGCATGTATTTAACATTCAAGGTTATAGTTATTTTTTTTTAAGAATTTCAATTATTTTTCCTTGATTTTTTACTATACAAAAGAGAAAAAGATTGATATTATGTAATATCCCATACATCTAAAAATCCATGCACAGTTTTATGCAGTATAGTCTAAGGAATATAGAAAAAAAATTGAAGCAAAAATATTCATATTTAAAAAAGTAGTAGGGATTATAAAAAATTAAAAAAAATTATTTAAATTTTTGTTAAATAGGCTGTTCTACAAGATTTTTTTTGAAGTTATGTGAAACTATATTTGCTTTATAGTACCTAATACCTGTAGTGACATTATATTTAAGTATATTACAGTGTTATTCAAAATCGAAAAAGTAGTTTAAAAGGTACTGTGTCCCTTAAACATTCAAACACAGAATATTAAGCGTAAATCTTACTAAATACTAGAAAATAAAACGAAAAAGGATTATTTTTAACAGTGAATCAGTAGTTACAGGAGTAGAGCCCAAACAAAGTTGAAACCACTTCTTCCAAATAGAAATTTTTGCGTTTTTTAATTCAGATATTTTTGCGTTTTTTAATTCATAAAGTTTTTATTTTTACGTATAGTTATATTTACTTTTCAGAAAAAGTTACGAAAAGAATGATTTTGACCCTCTCCTGTTCTTGCGACGCAGTTTAGAGTAATCATTATTCAGAATTAGGGGAAAATAGGGTAATGCCGCTCACTTAAGAGAAAACATGAATAGCTAGCCAAATTTACCCGAAAATTCAATATTTTATTAATGCAGTATAAGTCCAAAGCATAGGGAACAGTTTGCAATCAAGTAATTTGCATACAAATTTTAGGAATTTTTTTTATCGTTTTATTTAATTAACCATTGATTGAGCGGTAATGCCCGACATGGTAGGGTAATGGCACTCAGAATTTGAATACAAGATTTAAGTACGAGAAAAGTCACATATGTAGTTGTGTGGGCTATTCACACCACAACATGCGACAACTTTCCACAT
Organism: Maratus speciosus; assembly: GCA_963932465.1. NCBI lineage: Eukaryota > Metazoa > Arthropoda > Arachnida > Araneae > Salticidae > Maratus > Maratus speciosus. Next base: position 196,203,507 of record OZ010796.1, on the reverse strand, counting down.
ATTGTACAGCGAAACCACGACCGACCATGCCGGAAAGGGTTAAAGAGCATTTGTTCGTGGTTTTTATCCTGTACTACGCCTGCACAGTGTCGCCAGTGGACTACTTTTTTAAAATTCAGGTTTTTTTTTTTTTTTTTATTGTCACCACTTCTTTGAAATCGTAAATTTCGTCTTCTTTAATGACATATTAATTAAGGCGAAAACGGGGAATTTTACCATTTGAAAAAAATGGTGTCAATCAAGAAATATGAATTTTAAAAATGTAGCACACTTGAAAAACTGCTTCTGGAATTCCACGTGAGTGCCATTACCCTTCATAGATAAGTTGGATTGTAAAGCATTATATTTGGCGCAACAACGCACTACAAAAATAAATAAAACTATGAACGTACAGCTAAATGTATCTATTTTGCGGACATAATGAGTGAATTAACCTTTGAAAATAAAAATGAACACTTACCTTCAAGTTAGATGTTGTAGAATTTTATAATAAAACAACTGCTAACTAATAACGTGAGGACACAAAAATACTTTCCTTCCTACTGTTACTATATATATCCTTTCTGGGAACTTACGATGAAGTTAGCTAGGTGTCGATACCGATCGCAAGTTTTCAATTCTATTCTATTTAGAGATATTTGAGTGATTTTGGATTACCCGCTGAGCGGCATTAACCTACTTTCCCCTAATACAAGAAATTTCGAGTAGATTTTTTTTGAGACATTATCTGGTTATATGAAATAAAAATTTCTAATATGAATTCTGAATATCTGAATAAAAGTAACAGTCGAGTTGGTATCATTGCAACGCCTATGGTCTGACTGGGTGAAGCTGCCAATCTGTGATGTTTATAGATTTTTGTTATCCACAGAAATTTAGTATAAAAAAGTTACAACTTAAAAATGTATATTTATTAAATGAAATTACTTATATAGAAATTATTTATATTTTAACAAAGAATATACAGGTGACCAAGCCATAATTATTTTAGAGATTACACGGATTTAGTATTTACTTCGAACAGTGCAAGTATAATTTACACAATAAATCCCTTAACAAATAAAGTACCATTAACAAATTAAATATTTCTGTGGGCTCATTACTATTTTTTTAATCCCACTGTTTCTAAGTAATATATGTATCCTCTTCAGACCCCAGGGTTTATTATTATATTTTATTTTACTTCCGTTATGAATTTATATTAACAAACCAATGAATAGGAAAGATTGAAAAGCGAAAAAAATTAAAATGTATTTTTTGTACATAAAATTCGATGATACATGTGGACCAAAAAAATGCATTTTTTGACAATTTGTTAGGATTTTTTATTTTACTTTTTTTTTTGCATTGCATTAAAAAAACAATGCAAAAAATGAAATAATTACACATTTAATAATTTTTTTTATTTCTAATGGGCTCTACAAATGGTATCTTTACGTATTGAAAAACTATTTACATTTTCGTTTTTGTACATTTCGTCATTTTTGCTACAAGCCATTTTAATATAACACGTATCTCGCTAAAAAGGCATTATAAGAAACAAATTGCTATTTTGTTTAGTTCTGCTATCTTAAGGTTCCATACACACCATTTTTCTTTTTTTAAAACATTATTTATATGCAAGAAAAAAAATTGTAAAGATGTGTATCCTATAGGATACATCGGGTCTGAGGAGGATATATATATATATATTAGGGATTTCTACAATGTTTTCAATAGAAATAGGACATGCAGATTATTTTAAAATTGTTATATTAAGAAACGTTGGCCCTTGCGAACACTGCTGCAGCATGAATCCAGGAAACAAGGGCACCCTAGAAAATGGCACAGCGATTTGCCAATCATGCTACTTAAAAATAAAATCGCATTATTGTTGGCAATTGTAGGGTATATCGTGTTGCTTTTAACGGCCATATAAAATTTTTTCAGAGAGGTCTTAACACTTACGATACATTGATAATAGTCGTTGTGGGAGAAAAAATTATGTTACATTTTCAGTGAAATAGAATGAGTGTGTGTATGTGTTTGGAGGGGGGGGGGGGGGGACCGAAATAAAATTGTAAAATTTTTGATTTTGTCTATGAACACCCAATTTTGACATTTTACTGAGGGGGAAAATGCTTCATTTCATAAAGGTGTGTGTGTGTAGGGGAGGGGGGGGATGATGAGAGGCGCAGTAAAAAGAAAATACAGTTTATAGAGCCTTTAAACATCTCTACTAGTCTCTCTATATAGATATTTTATACATAAGCATAAGACTCCATATCTTTCACCCAAATTAACATTTGAAGGAGGGGTTTGGAAAATATTTAAAATATTAAAACATTAAATGCATGAATTCTAAAGGAAAATAAAATAAGATCAAAGGGGGAATTCAGGAGCTGTGTAATATTTTTTATCCTACAAAATTCTTATTCCCAACTGCCTTAGTGGCTACCAGAATTTTGAAATTTTTTTTTTTTTTTTTTTTTTTTTTTTTTTTTTTTTTTTTGTGATTTATTTACAGAAGAGTTTTTACTTATTTTTTAATAAAATTGTTCGTAAATCCTGATGTCACTGAATCATTTCAACATTTAACCCCTTAACGGTCGCATTAGATTACAGTTAAAAAATTCAAATTCCTTATTGGCACCATTTTTTTGAAAAAGAAATGCTCACCTTGTTTAATTACAGGTAAAATGATATCATAATAAAGTCAATAAGACTATTCTATAAAACTGGTGGGAATCAAACAAATCTGAATAATCTGAAAAAAGACACAGCCCGTGAATATGACGGGAGCGAGAATTAAGGGGTTAAGAAACAGATGTACTTAGCTCCTGAATTGGTTCAAATTGAATATTTTTTATTATCTGGCCTTTAGAGTAACGGCAACAAAGAAGTAGATTTGCAAATATAAAACGGTTGATTCTTGGGTTTATTTCCAATAGACCCGGTTTGTTTTCAGAATACCCGGTTTATTCTTTAAAGGTTTACTCCTAAAAACGATGTCTTTTTAAAAAAACTGGTTTTTTCCCAGATTTAACCCGGGTTTTTGCTAGTCTATGCAGCATTAGACAGAGGTAAAAAATTGCAGAAAATATTATAAAATTTTAGATTTTGAACCATGAATCCACAATTTCGACATCACATTAAATATAAAGGGTTTATTTTGGCAAGAGGGGAGAGGGGCTTAGGGAAGTTGGAAAAACAATAGTCTATAGATTCTTTAAACTGTTCTTGGATATTTTATATACAAGGAATCTTGCTTGTATTTCATTTAATTTTCTCCAAGAAAAACCTTCCTTGGGGAGGGAGGGGATTATAATAAAAGAAAATGAAGCATTAACTACTGTGGTTTTAAAAGAGAATAAATTAAAATCTAACATTTTTTTTTTTTTTTTTATATTGAACCTCCTTCCCACAAAGATAATTTTTAATGAAAGTTAAGAAAATTATAAGGAGTTTGGATTGTTTAACCTTATATTTAAACTGGTTTAAACAACCTATAGTTAAAATGGGAATAGTTAAAATATACAAATAAATATAAATGGTAAGAATACAGGGAGCAAAGGCACGTTAAAATATTTAAATTCTGTGTTGTCTTTGCCCCCTTTCAACTTGAAAATTTAAAACATTTTGCATTTTTCTTCTGTAAAATGACAAAATTGTTTGTTTGTGTTCAAAATCTAAAATCTTTTATGTTATTGACAAACCGCAACCTCTCCCCATCTTACGCTTCTGTGATACGACAGGTAATGGAAAATCTTTATATTATAATTTTTTCCCTTTGTTCGTCTCTATTTCATTCTCTTGAAAATCTCTGGAGTCAGTATTTTAATTATTTCAGCCTTCCCCCCGCACTGGACACTCTTGAAGGGAGTTTCAAAGGTGTAATGAGTTTTACTTGTATATGATATCTATATAACCAAAAAGTTTTAAATAATATATAGTGTTTTTTATGACCCCTCATTATCTCGAAGGAAGCCGCACTCGAAGAAATCTATCTTTTAAAACTTCATCAGTAAGATGGCGAAATTTGGTATTCATGTTGGAAATGTAAAAGTTTTACCTTATACGATTTCTGTTACTGTTTAACCTCTGCACCGGCTTTCTGTGATAGGCCAGGTTATAAAAAATCTTTACTTTTAAAATAATTTCTTTTTCTCATTTTTATTGAGTTCCTTTTAAAATCTGTGCACTTAGTGCTATATATATATTTTAATTTGATTCTTTCCCCTCCTCCCTCAAGGCTACGATTGGTGAAAAAATTAAAAAAGTATATAAAGCATGGCTTTTACATAATGTGCACTATATGGCCAAAAGTGCGCTGTCACTTTAGATTTCAGACGTTTTGTTTAATATCTAGAGAAATACTTGAAGCATTCTTTATAAAATATACAGAAAATTTTTTACTTTATATTTTTCAGGGAAGACTTGATCAATAGGGAAATTAGGAGAACAATAACAAATTAAATAGAAAATTATTTTCGATCGCCTGTAAAAGTAAAATGCTTGAAATGATCTGTTTCTGTAACACTTTACTATATCAAAATATCGTAAAATATTGAAATAAAATGTTGGTGTGTAAAATCTCTAAAAGTTACTTACCCCGTGTTTTTTCTCTTACTGATCTCCCTCTGCTCTCTCTTTCCTAATTATCCTGAAACGGCCAGAAAAAGAATCATCTTCACATTTTTTTTTATTTATTTTTTTTTTACACATTAAGTATCATTATTGAATCCTAAGTGTTGAGACTTCCTCATCCTAAAGCAAAATTTACCCCTTCCAGAAAAGAAATTGTATATGACGATCAATGAAATCCAACTATACCATGCATTTACTCTGTGTAATGCACCGTCTAGCAAAACGGAGTGCCTATTTTCACGTACTAATTGTCCGTTAAATTTATTCAATGCCATTTTTACCGCATTCCCTGTACATACTGTGTGTCCTAAAAAGGACGTTCGACTAAAGTTAATACTAACTAGCTACTAAAGTTAAGGATTTTAAGGGTGTTTGAATTTTTAAGGCTAATAATGTGAAAAGGAAGTATATTAAAGAAATTTCTGATTACACAGATTAATCGCCTGCAGCAATAATATTCCTAGCTCGTACATTTGTTTAAAAACCATCAGTCCCATTAGTACACCTTGTAAAAATGCTACAAAAATACACTGTGTTAAAAATTAAATATCTTGAAACAATTCGTAATTATTTTCCACAATATTCTTAACTGGTAAATATTTTTTAGCAGTTCAAATTTATTTCATGTTCAGAACCAAGTTGCATTCGATGTTTCAAACGAATTTAAGCACAGGAAAATATAGTTATAATTTTTGATTTAAACGGAGTTATCCAACCTCCAACTTGCAGGACAATGAGCTACAAACTATTTTTATATTGAATAATTTTCCTTTTTTAATGAAAGAATTTTCGCAGTCTAATGACACGAAAATATGATTTCGAAAATTCAAATTTAAGCAAATGGTTTTCAGGTAGAAAATTTCTTACAGCCAGGATTTAAACAGTATACCTAAAGTAATAAAAATTAGATTTTCTGTGTTTTGACTTTTGGAGATGGCTACGAAAATCTTAAAAGTCTGCAAATTTAATTTCGACAAGACAAATATCCGTGTGCATCTGAGTTTCAGATTTTAGACCAATTTTATTTGATTTTTCGGTATAATTGCTAAACTTCCCCGATTTTCCAAGTACTATGGTGATTTTGAATCACTCATAAAAGAAATACAAATTCGAGCTCTTTGAATCCTATGCTAATTTTTTCCTGATTCAATAAAGTTTATTCGGCATTGATACATCGGATTTTGAATTTTTCGCATTTTTTTTTTTTTTATGTGCGTGTTTCTAACTTGCGAAAATGAGTTTTCTTCTTTGTCAACCAATTTCTATTTGGTACTATGATTAGCCCTCCAATCTTATATTTTATACCCATGCATGGAACAGAATTTCCGAATTTGATTAAAAAAATAATAATAATAAATGAAGCGCATAGATATTTTCTATAAAACGCGAAGAAGAACGCGATGGAAATATTTTCCGCATGGGCATATTTAGTAAATCTTTTCCCATTACGAGATAGGTGATATTGAGGTCGACAGCTTTTGCGTGTGTTTGTGTGTGAAGCTGTATGAGACGTCTATATATCTTGTGAAACATTAAATTTGTCTTTATAATTCCTTTTCTTTGCAAACATGTCTTCTCATGAAATCTTTTCGTTTTTCATAGCTCCCAACTTTTTCGCTTTTTTGTTACCACTAAAATCTAAAAGATTGTTTTTTACCTGTTTAACACTGACAGGTCTTTGAGGCTTATGATGCTGATTAAACGTTTATCCCCTAGAAGGGCGCCGTTTGCAGTCTGCAAACGGTTAATTTTAATGCCCAAAATTTCAAATGGCACCAGTAATTTGTTAGTACAAGCTCGATCTTATAATAACCGTGAAAAAAACTTTTGATTATTTTCAAATAAATTTGTTCGTATATTGCGGTGTGACTTAATTATTTGAACATAATCGGAGCAGAAAAGTCTTGCCCCTGAAAGGGTTAAAGGGCTCACTGTCCAATGATGTTTGTTCATAATATTTCTTCCATGATACTTTCTATTATAGAAAGAAAATTATGGAAATTTCGATGCAAAGGCCTCAGAGAATGACATGAGCGGTGAAGAAGAAAGTGTTACTGTGCGTCTTAAGGGTGTAGCGGAACAATAAAATTAACTTTTATATTTACCTATGATTTTTTTTTAAATTACAGCATATTTTTGTATTATTATTAGATATCAGTATGTAAATTTTAGTATAGATATATGTAGCATTTTGAAGAAAAGATAGAATTCCTTGCTATTTACTTTACTAAGTTTTATTTAAATAATTGAAAATATAGCCATAAACTTCCATAGCTGCTTACAGGGTAGACTTCAGACCACCGCCCCCTGAATATTAGGCCAGAGCGCTGACTCAAAAATGGCGGCTGCCGAAGGCAGATTTTTTTCAGCGTGTTTACGGTCCCTTAAATATTCTTACCAATAAATTTTTTAAGTTTTTTCCGCTTTATTTTTCTGGGATTAAACGAGTCAGAGAAATCTTTAATAAAATACTGGTGTCAAAGTTTAAGGGACCGTACCTACGTTAAAAAAAATCCGCCTTCGACAGCCGCCATTTTTGTGTCAGCTCTCAGGCCTAGTATTCAGGGGGCGGTGCTTCAGACAGCAAGTGGCGTAGAGGTATCACTCTGAAATTTCTCATCTCTTAGGGTTACCAGTTAAAAAGGGCCATGTGTTGCTATTAATTTAACGATAAAATGGATTAATTATCTACCCTGCCAAAATCGTGATTATTAGTAATTGGGCCCGTATCCAAATTGACGAGCGATTCATTACAAAAACTAATTAATAGGTCTAATCTTTATAATTCTTACATATATATATATTTTAAATCCCAAATAATTAACATTCTTCACAATGCGTATTCAATTGTTATACACAGGTTTTTAATTCTTCCTTAATACTTTTATACACGTGAAAGAAAGTTACTAAAAACATTTTGGTTTCAAATAAATATTTTATTAATTAACATAGTTTGAATTATATAGATTTTAATTATAAAACTATTGACATTTATATTTCGATTTTTTTTATAAGTTTTATTACTTTATTATTAAACTTTATTATCTATCATTTTATTATTTTTAGTAACTTATGTTTATACATATAAAGGAAGCATCTTTGAGAAATTTCTATAAAATTGGAAAAAATGAAACGCGGATGAAACATTTGAAAATCATGGAAACCATGAAATTCTTCAATCTGTCGAAAACAGGCTTTAATGAATGAATGATAAACGCTTAATATAATTATTATAATAATTTGGATTTCCATAAAGCAGGACTTAATAAATTTAAATCCATTAAAAAAATTGTAGGTTGCAATTTATAATTTTTTCGAATATTAATTTCATAATTCATATCATAAAATTATAAAAATTGCAAATTCAACGTATTTATGTTTGGGTATCTTAATATTACTGCTATACAAAAAATTAGCCCATTAAGAGTATAATTTCAGGAGATATTAATGAAAATGTGAAAATGTAATTTAACATTAGCAGCACTCAATTTTTAATGTTTATAATTCGAAAATTTATCATCCAAATCACTTGAAATTTGATGTCTAGGCATAGTTTGAACCGAGATTTTATATATCTTATTAATATTGGGTACTGTCATTGAAAGAAAATGAATTTTGAGTTCGTTTTAACATGTAGATGGACACCTAAGCAAATTTTATATACATCAGTTAAAAGTAGACTTTATTTCCAATCGTTCGGTACCAGTAACTTTCTTCTACGATAATTTGTTGAGGTGTTAGTAGGGGGTATTTAATTTTTTTTTCCACGACTGTACATTGTAAAACAAACTGTAATTTTTACAAAAGAGCTGTATTTTTTACACAAAAAACTATTTTAAAGAAAAACAGTTTTTTCTTAAAAAATAATGGATTTTTGTAAGTCTTGCGGAAAAAATCTATACTTTCTACTGAAAAAAGATGTCTTCTTTAAAAAATTATAGATATTTTCTGTAAATTAAAAAGGTCTTCCACTAGCGCCAAAATTAACAGTTTTTTCTGTCAATTTGAGAGATGTTTTTCCTTTACAGTGTAATGTTGACTTCTATTTCAAAACAACTTGCAACATTTTCAAAAGACCTTAAAAAATTTCCGTCATTTAACGGAATTACAACATATTCTCCACTTAATAATGTAGTAAAAACAGCAATACGTAGAAGAATATTTCAATCACACTAAGAAAATATCATAAAATATTTTCACCAAAGGTAAATTAATGAATTTAATTTACAGACGCTACAATCACGTTTGTTCCCAGAAATTATTTTTAATAAATTTAAGTCAAATATTTACCGCAATCTAATATTTTACATATTATAAAATAAAATTTCTGAGTCCAAACATGATTGTTTGATACGCAGATTACACGCCGGAAATGACGGTATATAGCTTTATTTTGGCATATTATGAAGTAGTGAACAATATATTTCTTATCTTTGGAATTTAAATTTTATACTGTAACAAATTCAGTTTCTGAAAAAGGAACACACTCTAATGAAAAACAATTAGAAATTTTGAGAAATTGTTTCTAAGAAGGAATAATTGAGATATCATCATAACTCGTTTACATTATGAAAGTTATTTCTAGCTTTTAAATGATAGAAATAACTAATAGTATTTTGATTCTACATGTTTAGTTGAAAAATTTCTTTTTTTCTTTTGCATTTTTGTATCTCAATACTGTTTATATTGTTTCTCTAAAGTGGTTTCTTGATATTTGAAATCAGCACAATCTTTTTTACTGTTGAACGTCGTAGAAGCCAGAAAAAATCTTTCAACGCTTAGCTCTTAGCTACACTGTTATTGTGTCTCGAAAACAATGTTGAACCCGTTTCGAAACCATATTTTGAATCCTGTTTTTCAAACCGGCAACAATTTTTCTCGAGAACTATTTACCCGATTGTGTACGGCAAGGCCCTCTCCTGGTGGTCTCCAATCAACCCCTTTTGTGTGTGTGGGGGGGGGGGGTAGGTGACGGGGATTCAGGCTGTGGTTCCGACCCGGCCATCAAATGTTGGATGGCGACCGGAAACAGGGTCCCGCTGGGGATGGTCTTCGGGGCTTTGGTGACGGTCATCCTCTCCTGAGCCTTGGTGTCCTAAGTGTTTGTGTGTGGGAAAAATAAATATTAAAAATGAAATAAAGTATAAGCCAAAAATGGAAAGACGAAATTAAAAAATGTGGAAAAACCTGTAAAAAGTGTGTTGTGAATTTTTGATGTTCGTTCCGGTGGGGCCCCTTCCTGAGTCAATGGGAGGCAAGTCTAATCGGTGTCGACTGCAGACTGTGTGGGAGTATAATTCGTGGGCCCTCCGACTTGTAGAAGGTGAGCATTCGATGGCGCCAACCACGCTCTAGTGGAGGACGCTCCATCTGGGGATGAGCTCGGTGAGGTGGGTGAGGTGCCGTGGACCGCTGGCGAGGGTAGCATAACCACGAAGCCTAGCCAACTAGTAGAAGGTGCGTGTCGGTCGGATTATCAAGCTCCGTCTCGGGTTTCTCCACAACTTTATGTTGTTATTTTTTATGTCTGGTGCGTGCTGTGTTGCTTGGGAGTCGAGCTGTCGGAACTACGCCTCGGGTGCAAAGCTATTCTGGCGTGACTATGCGTAGGCGGGACTTTCTGCGTCCGCCGGTTGGATGAGCAGCTTTATTACTTTCCAGTATCTGCGGCAGAGTAGCATGGTGGTGCGTGCCAATGGAGTAGTGGGCCTGGAGCCTGTGACTGGGAAGGTTTGATGGAGAAACGATGTTTCGCTTCTGTAGGCTTCTAGGCAGGGTGTCGATTAAGCTCGACACCTGAGGGGGCACAAGGTTATCCTCTCGGGACGTAATACTTTTTGCTTGATTGAGCTCTAAACTGTAACTTGCTTGTTGGGAGACAAATCTTGATACGTACACAGTGTGCCTGGTTGGGGCTTTGCCGTGGCTCCGGGTCCTGCTTTGTAAGATGCTGAGAAGCGAACTGCCCTGTTCTATTCTCCGGACCTCTAGGCAGGGTGCTGAACTCGTTTCGGCACCTAAGGGGGCACTTGGTGACCCTTTTGAGGCGTAATACCTTTAGAAGGCGTAGACTTCGGCGTTGGTGGTAGACTATCGTGCGAATGTCGATGGTGGTAGACTGAAACACGGAAATCTATTTTAAGTCCTCTAAGCAGGGTGTCTGGGACTAACCATATTGAGTTCCCGACATGGCTGTCGTATCCCCTTGAGGCAAGTACAAGGATCCCTCTAAGAAGCATGGCCTGCCCTAACGTTGTCAGGCCTGGATGATTTCGTTGTGGTAATGGGTTGTCGACATGACGGTGTCGTTGTCAGTGGCAGGATTCGATGCGCTGGTTTTGTCTTGACTGGCCCCATGGTGGTCAGTTTTAGGCTCTGTCGCAAGCATTCGGCGTCGCCTCGGGTGCAGGCGTTTTCTTGAGGATCGAACTCGCCAAAACACTCCGTGTGGCGAACAGAATCAGGCTGCAGCACAGACTTTGCGAATATCTACGGTGTAGTTTGGTCTTGCGTGTCCCATGTACAGCTGTTCTGAGTGGCGGGTTTGTTGTCGTGACGACTGAGCGTCGTTTGGTACCTTGGAGGACTGGGGACCACTAAGCGACTTCCTTCGACGGACCGCATGGAGCCTCTCGCTCCGGATCGGGAAACTATTTAGTTTTGCCCGATTTCCTTCATTTCTACGTTAAAGAAAGCTAATCGAAAAACGATTAGCGTTTACTTAAAATTATATTTTCGTTAGTATAATTTCTATTAATTACTTTTCCGAGCTCGCAAAAAGGTAAAAAGAAAAGGGAAATAATTATTTTTTCCAATGGCCGCAATTTTGCTAAAGGTAAAATTTCTGAGGTAAATGTTGGTATAAGCTCCAGAGGAAAATTAAATGTCGTTTCCTGAATTGGCGACCAAGTTCGTTTCAGATGCTTGTGACTAAAGAAAATCTTTCTTCGGATTATAATTTCGCAGCACGACCCAGGTTCGCCCCATCGCACAAGACGTATTACTCATTTTTTTACACACAAAAATTTAAATATTTAAGTCAATGTCAACAAATAAAATATTTAAAGACGGAAGGTGTGATATCTTTTTAATTTGTAACCGGAAGAAATGTAAAAATCGCGTGAATTTTAGGGTACACAAATAGAATCTCTTCTCTTAATAAAATTGCATTTTAACAATTTTTTAATCGTTTCTGACATTTTAAAATGGCCTGTATAGCAGGGTTTCCAAATGATCCGTTGTAAAATATCAGTTTTTTTAAGCCAAAAGCTTTTTTATATTTTTTCTTCAAATTTTCCATAAAAATTCTTCTGTCAATTAATTCTAATCTTCCTTTACGGACAAAGTGGTATATTTTCTATGCATTTTTCTCTAATCAATGGCGCAGCCAGAGACAACATCCAGGACCCCTCGATACCAATATTTTCAAACAGTGATTTGTAATCACGCAAAATTCTAAAATTGAATAAAACGACCTTTATTAAATTAATGTATGGGTATTTTGAGTTTAGTGACCACAACTCTGAATACTTCACTAAATAGATTTTCTATGTTTGACAAATGAAAGTGTTAGGAAGTTAATTATATAATAAAAAAAAAGAGTAATGTGAAAAAAAAGTTGTCATATTACAAAGAGAAATTGGTTTATTAAAACATTATTATCAAGTATAAATTGATAAGTTACTGTTTAGAATAGTTTTATGCTGTCTTTTCTATATTAAAGAAAGAAGAATTTATTACTTACCTTTAGTATTTCAATTTTTGAAAACTGAGAGCAAGCTGACGAAAATCGATCCTAATTCTCAGATAATTTCCTAAGAAATTGTTATTGATAGATATATCAGGAAATCTCGTTAGCGTAATGAACCTTTTTAGAGAATTATACTTTAGGCCTGGTTTAATTATTTCTGATAAAATATATGTATAGTGTCCAAATTTCACACAATTATTTGTCCAAAATTATTGCATTAGTGTACAAATAAAGCTTTAAATTGAATAATAAATATTGTTTTGAAACTATAGCTGGAACACCTTCCAGTTTTAACTCCTCTGTTTATAAGAGTTTCATATTTAGCTGTTTTTTTTTCTGTTTTGTTATTACTCAGATATCTTTATTGCCAACAAATTTTATATAACAGTAATGTTCGTCTTATGTAATCTGTTATTAAGTGAGGCGAACATTAGTAATTAAAAAAATAATAGCAATCAAAAAGTCTATGAAAATATCTAGCCCAACTGGCAACAATGCACCTAGGCACACGGCAGTATGTCAACCAAGTTCGTCTGACATACAAGTGTGTTATATTACACGAACCATTACGAGCTGTTTTCGCCAAATTTCGACACTGTACTACAGAAAATCTATGTGACGTTCATTCTTGTAATATGAAATACGTAGTAAGGGCACCCTAATTACCTAGAATCCAAAATTTTATAAATAACGCATAATTAGTTTCCGAGATAATGACATTTGAAAATGTCTGATAATTATAATTTTATCACTGACTCACTCACTCATCAAAAAGATTTCATATGCCTACTGAACCTACAGACTTCAAATTTGGTATGTTCGTTTACACCAAGGTCGGCGAACCTATGGCACGCGTGCCACTTTCGGCACGCCAAAGAATAATTTTGGCACGGTGCGGCGTTGATCATGTCGCTAAATGAGGACCAAATACACGAACTTAGATGATCTGATTAGATTCTAAATTCGATTAATTGCAAATTAAAGAATTTTAATCTTATTCAATATGGTTTCGAAAATTTATCAAACAAAGAAAATATTTGAAAACTATCAAGAAGGAAAGATTATTACCGATGGTTAGTTATGGCGACTTGGAAATAAATTTCAGAACTATTTAAATAAACTGCCTTTTTTCAATTTTAATAATTTTTTCTACTATTTATATCTGTAATTTTCGCACATTCATCATTTTCGCAAATTTAGAATATAAAATATCAAATAGAGAGTGGTTGCCATATAAATTCATTTAGTTTGCATTCTGTTGAAATTAACTCAACATGAACGTGTTATCAATTATTTTTCATCCAAGATACAGCAATTAATCACATTATGTTTTTAATTAATTTCTAAAATATAACTGTTTCTATAATTATTGCACTGTAATACTAACAAATATGTTACTTATTTTAGAAAATATTCTAATAAGTAATTTTCAAGTAGTTTTGATTCATTATAATTCAATTCACTAAATTTGTTTTTTAGTTGGCACGTCAAGGTCAAGTAAAATGTTTTTTTTTTTTTTAATTTGGCACGCGACTATAAAAAGGTTCGCCAACCCTGGTTTACACTATAAAACTAAGGGATAAAAAAAATTGTTGAAATCGATTAATTCTCTACTAGGGTGTGCGATCTTTATTTTAACATTACGTCTATTAGGCGAAATTTTATTTTGCCAAAAAAAGCACCAAATGAAATCCGGGAAAAACATACAGCAAGCATATTTTTTTTCCCAAGCATAACTTGACATTTCGTAATTTGATTGGTCAAAGCTTTCTGCGTTAAAGTGGCTTTTCTTGGCTGGAAGGAATTGTGTTTGGCGAAAACCATGAAAGTAGAGATAGGATGGACGGGAAATGAGAATCTTCTGTATTTCAATAACTTCTTTTTTTGAAAATTTGTTTTAATTAGGGGTCGATGGCAAAAGGGATTTCTACAGAAAGAAGATAATTTCCAATAACTAATTCGAAAGTAGGCGTGGACGGGGTCATCTACGTTTCGATAGCATTCTGCTATTTTTAACACTTACCAACAAAGTTGAAAACTGTTTATGACTTCAGTTTGTCTGACCGTCTGCCCGCACTCTAACTCTCGAAAATATACTCGGATCACCCTGAAATTTTTGGATGTTACTGGCGTTTACCATAGCACGATCCCTATTTCAAATGAAGTTTGTAGCATGATTAGTTCATTTACAGGGACAGTCAAAAGTATCCGGTTACATTATGGCCAATGGGAAAAAAATTCAAAATCGTTTCAAATGATTTTTAATGATGTTACACGCTTTCAAACATAATAAAATTGATATGCATTTAAGAAGTGCACTAAAATATACATTCTGTAGAATATGCGGTGCAAAGAATAATTACTTATTTACAGGGCCACACAAAAGAATTCCGTTACATAATGATATAGGGGGGGGGCGTTTGTGGCGTATTTTAATTATGTTAAACTATTTCGTATATAATGAAATTGATATACGTCGCTCAGGTTTACTATAAGTTATTTCATATATAATACAAAGTGCATAGCTTTTACAGGGACACACAAAAGATTTCAGATACTATATTGTATCCAAAGTACTGTATATTAGCGATGATTGCTGGAAATGCATTTTAAATTATGATATGTGCTTTTTTGTTTCACTACATTTATGCATAGTATATGGTGTGTAAAATTGCTGTAATTCATATACAGGAAAAAAAAAGTATTGTTAAGGGTTAATGAGCATGAACGGAAATTGCTTAAAGGTGGGTTTTAAATGAGTTATGCATTTTCACGCTGAACTGCATTTAGTTTACTAAGAAATGTTTGTAGAATATAAATAAAATGATACACAGGGTCAAGAAAATAATTGGATACACGACCGTCTATGCATGATAATTTCTGGAAATGTTATTTCAATAGTTTTAAGAGTGTTTTAATTTGAATTAAATTTTAGCTCTATAATGGCGCGTAATAAAGTTACTACTTAAACTACAGGGACGTACAAAAGTTTTCAAGTTCGTATCTATTAATATAAATTGCTGAAAAAGAAATTTCAACATTTTATACGTTTTCTTGTTAAACTATATTTTCCCATTATACAGCATATATATCAAACTACAGATCAAATACTGGGCTGTTCAGAAGATTTGGAATACATGTTTGACTATGGACGGTAATTGCTGAAATCAGTTTTTTAAGTGTTTTACGCGTTTTCTAAAATGTTTTCTTAGTTATCTTATTTACCTTATTTACCCAAATAACCAAGTTTTGTTAAAGCATTCAGGAAGTGTTGGAAAGTGTTTCATAATCTATGCTTAGCGCATGATTTTTCTTTCTTTAAAAAAAATCATGAGGTAGGGTATCTAGATTTTTTTTATTATTATTAACATAAAAAATAGAAGAAAATATTTAATATATATATATATATATATATATAATTTTACACATTATATGTTGGCGAAGAAAGGTGGCGAAGTGAAAATTTCAGAGGAGAGAAGATTTATATAATAATTTTATTTACTGTAACTACAAATCACCGACTTTATTATAAAAAAAAAGAAAGAAAATTTCCAAATAATTTTAATAAATTTGATTTTTCAAATTTAACCTATCTTTTAGCTTTACAATATTTTTTTTTTTTAATTTTTTATTAATTTATCATTTTATTTTATTATCAATATTATTATTGTTGTTTCAAAAACAATAAAAATTTCGAATCATTACATTTCGTTTCAAAACATACATTCAATACAGCTGTATTAAAATATAGATTTCTGCAGCAAATTGACAGCCAAATACTTTATTGTAGGAAATTTAAATTTAAATTGAATGTTGCTTGGTGAATAAAATAGTCACATGTAAACACATTAAAAAGCATTAAGTAGAGTGTCTAGATATATTGCAACTTTACAAAAAGTAACGATATCTAACGAAAACATACTTGTGAAAAAAGGGAGCCAAGTTCCGTAAAAAGAAAAAAAAAAATGCCAGAAAAGAAGTGATATGTAAGTGGTTACCAAGTTCAAATAAAATTCACTCAAACATATCTACTGAAGTATTGTATCATTGATTTAATTGTTTAAAAATAAAAATTATTGATAGCATATTAATAATAAATCTAGAACTTGGCAAGTTTTTGATAAATGTTATGCTTATCATTTTCATGTTTAATAAAATGATGATGATAATATTAATAACGATGTCATTGTAAAAGTTTGCAATATAGTTATTATAATAAAAAAATGAGTTATGTTGAAGATTTTATAAACAAATACACACACAGATACACTTCCGCTCGCCTTTGATTATCACAATCGCAATCCCCGCCCCCGGCGGAAACATCATTGCAAACAGACTAATGGTTGACAAAGAGATAGATACATAATCGCTTGTCCTTTGTCATCACTCTAGAAACTCCACCCCTTTCAGGAGCTTCAATACACTTAAATTAAGGCCTCCAAATTGGAAATATAAAATTTTGATATAATAATGCCTTTAATAAAAATAAATGATTTTAATAAAAATAAATAAGTTTTGGACGATGTTGAGGGTCCAAATATTCCACCAAATTGCTTATCGTCCCTTGTCCCTGATGCTGATTTTTAAGTTTCGAGCTGTCTGCAGCGTTGCCAGATGGGCTACTTTTTTAAAAATCAGATTCTTGATTGGCACCACCTTTTTGAAATGGTAAACTGTGCCTTATTTAATGACATATTAATTAAGGACAAGAACAAAGTTAATTTTACCGTTTCAAAAAAGTGGTGCCAATCAAGAAATCTGAATAAAAAAAAGTAGCCCACTGGCAAGACTGGCTGTCTGTCTAAAATTGTTTCAGTAAAAGCAATTCGATGAAAATTTTTCCCGATACTCGGAATATTGTTTTATATAAATAAGTAGCAAAAACTTATCCTGCATATATATTTTTACGGTTGCTATTATTTTTCGAACTCTGTCTCTGGATTTTAGATTCCTTACCGTCTCTCTTGCTACAATTGTACAGAAAATCACTCCAAATGCAGCCACAGAATTTTTTTCAAGTTTTTTCTCACGCAGACGTGTAATAGAGAAAGAATGGCTAAAATTTTTTGACGGGGAATTTACGGCAGAATTTAAATCAAAATTTAAATACCAATTTCAAGCATCGTGGCTTTATTGGTAGTGTTACGTATTCAAGGTTTATTCCTGCTCTTTTTGAGTTTTTTTGTAATTTAATCCAATGTAAATAACTGTTGCTAAAAACGAATGAACATTTCGGCCTTCACTTAGTCTTAATATGATTTGCCTAAAAGTAGGTGGTAATTTCCCTTACAGTCCCATTCTTAACGCTTCTTTTTTCCGTTACCGTCCCTTTTTTTCTTATCACCCCTTTTTTTTCCTTGCCGTCCCTTCCGTAACATTCTTTTCAGACAATATTATACCAAACTTTTGTACTAAAAATGCTATATTGTTATTATTTCTTATTTGAATGTTCTGTGGGTACTATTCAAATTCATTCTAAGTAAAAATTTAGAAGAAAATATAAAGTTAGAGAGGTAAAACGATAAGTAGAACTAAAACATCAAGTCTAACTTAAACCTCAGTTAAATAAAAAAATCGTTGCTTCTGACCATTTTTTTTGAATCATTAAGGCATTCGTCTATAAGTTTAAAATGTAACTTGATTAAATTTAATCTCACCAGATTTTTATTCCTGAAAGTTAAATTTCTGTGAGAATGCCTCATAAGTTAGCCATGATTAAGTCAATTAAGTTTTGAGTAATCTATTAAATATTGTGACAAAATAGTTTTAATATTTAACTTTAATCTTTTAATGAATGTAATTCGAATTTCCTTCCGTAGACATGTCTTAATCTAAAACACAAAATAATTTTCACTGATGTTTAACACTTCCAGGGGCAAGGTACTTCTATTCGTAAAATACTGAAATGAGTGAAAGACACCAGAACTGACCAACAATTTATTTCAAAACAAGAACAAGCTTTTGTTCACGTACTTAATAAAAGGAAAGTTTTCATTCCAATATTGTGGGGCCAATGGAACATTTAGGAATTAAAATTGGGGTGGTCTAAAAATGAACCACCGCACTTGAATGTGTTAAAGTGTTTAATTTTTTTACAATTTTGTTCTCAATAATCAATGGATAAAAGTTAAGTTTTATTGAAGCTTTTCCAAATTATTACTTCCATTTGGATTTTGGAAAGTTCCCAGTATATACTCCACTGTTATCACAAATAAATTAGGAAGAAGCTAATTCATAACATCTATTTTAGGGAGCTTTAACACTGCATTTGTTAAATAAAAATGGACAAATTTCGCATCTTGAAAACCAAAGTACGTAAAAATTCAAAACTTAGATTTAGTCTCCTCCGGGAATTCTCCGTGAATCTGGTAAATCCATTTTTACAGATATTATCTAGTTATTGAGGCATTTAAGGTGGTCCGGGACACAAAAATCTTCAAATTTTCAATTTTTTTTTATTAGATTAAAAATTTCTCTGCAATTTTCTGCTTAAAATGATGTTTAAATCATGTTTCTATCTTAATTAGAACAGGAAATATTAATTTTTTCGTTTTGGTTTGTTTTCAAAATTTGCCTTTCAAGCTATGGTTGTCAAGGAAACGAGTTCTTGTGAAATTGCGTTTTTCTTCATGATAGGTTTTTTCACCATTTCTCATATTTAAATTCTTATAACTCGAGAATCGTTAAAGATACAGAGTTAAAACACGGAACATATGTTTTTCAATTATTTTACTTTACTTTTGAGCCAGCATATTTAAAAAAAAATATTTACTTTTGAAAATATGATTAAAAAAAAAAGTTGCACCACTTTTTGTAATTTTTTCGTTAAATATTTTTAATTTTTTAAAAATTAATATTTTTTAAAATGCTGGCTCTAAATTAAAATTTATATATTTCTGTTTATTTAAATGAAAAAAAAATGAATTCTATAAATAATATTTCGAGTTATAACGATTTTAAACTAACCCACTTTTTTAACAAAATTTAAAATTTAAATTTTTTTAAAAAAATTATGAGAAGTTTTATCATGCGATTTTGTTTACAAAAGATATAGTTAACCATCACAAAAAATTTCAAAATTTTATCTCAATAAATAAATTTTTTTTTGAAAATGTGTCCCGGACCCTTTTTGCTTAGTATAAGAAGGTCTCGAACACAAAAAGAAATTTGAAAAGTAATCAAGTTCTGATGCTCATTGTTTTTCAGAAAATGACATTCTATAAATTCAACAGTTTAAGAAAACATTTTAAGCTAATTGTGCCCTTTGACTGACAATGAACAAAGCATTTTTAACCCCTTATTGGTCGTTGCCACATCTCATACTGGTCAATATCTCAAAACTGGACAATTTTACTCCAGAATTATTATTTTTTTTAATTAATGTACCAACTTCCAAATACAATTATATACTATAATACATGTTTTGTCGCTTGCGTAATGTATATTTTGAGATCAAGGATGTATATTTTATGTGTAGGATAAACCTTTATGGAAGAAAGCATAGCTGAAGACATTTACGCTTTTTTACTACTACTAAAATTTCTTAGAGATTTTCGTCCTTTCTAATCGTGAGATTTCGACGATTAAATAGGTCAACATTTACTATAAAATTTTAGTGGTAGGAAGAAAGCGTAAAAGTTGGCAGCTATGAAGAAAGTGTCTGTTAACACCATAATCAGTGTCTAATAATTGGGACTGAGATGATGGGGACTGAGGTGATGTTTTTGTCTTAACAGCTGCACAGCCATTTTGTTGGATCATTTTGCACACATGTAAATTATTAAATATCCCATTTGACATTTGTATGTTACATAAATAAAGTTGCAATAAGTTTTTTTTTATATAAATAAAAATTTAAATATGGGGACCTGAATGATGCTATAAAAAAATACTCATCCCTACTCAGAAAAAAAAAAACTAAATATTTCAAAATATGAAACAAAGAGAAGAACGACTTACCTTCATCCATGGTGGCTAGTTAAACTTTAATTGCTGTTGCAATGGGAATAATTCTGCCAGTGCCACCTAGTATCTGTTAACCTAAATGTGGGTTTAGAGGGACTGAGATGATGGTCAACGTCAGGGACAAATGTATTTACTACAATATTTTACTATACAATTTATACTAAAAAAGAATAATTATATTTTCTCATACTGTATATATATAGGTATAAATATATAACCGCAAAAATTAATAATATTTATAGAAATGTTTACAGCGTACAATTAATATTGGATATTTGTACCTGGGAACAGGTGCTGAAATGATGATTTCGTTTGCTTAAAGCTTAAAATTAATTATTTATGCATCATTATATGTCCATTTATCATTGGTGAGTGTTATATGAAATGTTACAATGTATTACAGTTTTCAGTTTTTGGTTTCAGCATAATTAATAAAATATTATTGGTAGTCGACGCAAATTATCCAATTTTCAGATATTGGCACATACATTCTCCTTTTTTGTGTCCCTAAGGTCAGCGTCACTTATCATGAGACAAAGAGAAAAATATGCTTCGTTTAAAAAGAATTCGTAACTACTTACAAGGTCGTGTTATTTTGCGCGATAGTTTTTGTACTCTTCTGTATTATATATATATATACAGATGGGTGACAAAATAAAACGAACACCCATTAAAAATGCATGGTCCATTTCAAAGAAGCAGAACGCGCATGTCACTTTGCACTCAATTCTGCCACCTAGTGGTGTTATGAAAGGTAAGATATCAGTCTCTCAACATCAGTCATAGATGTTGCACGCGCTTACCATACGCTCTGGAAAACTCAATAATGACTGACCTGTCGGAGTTCGAAAAAGGAATGATTTTTGGAATGCAGTGCACTGGTTGCTCCGTGACGGAAACAGTCAATTATCTGGGGCGTGCAAGGAGTACTGTGTCAGACGTTATGACATCGTACACGAAATGCGGCAAAGTGTCGTCTGCGAAGTACAACAATGGACGGAAAAGAAAGCTTTCTGAGAGGGATAAAAGAGAGTTGACCTGTATAGCGGTCCGAAAGCGCAGGCAATCTTTATACCAGATAACGTCAGAGATAAATAGTCATTTCCAGAATCCCATTTCAGCAAGAACTGTCCAAAGGGAACTTCATGCTTTGAACATTTATGGAAGAGTTGCAATTCATAAGCCATTGGTGTTCGTATTATTTTGTCATCCATCTGTATATAGGGGAGACTAGGGAGGGTTTACCATACGGGAGCCTTGACCCACCCATCAGTTTTCATATTTAAATAAATTTCTAAGTTTTATCAATAGATGTCAAACAAAGCTCTGAAATGCTCAAACAACAGTCTTTGTTTCATACAAATAATCGAAATAGGTGAAAAAAAATCAATTCTGTGGCGTTTTTAACCTAAAAGTTTTGCTTTTCAGAAATATTTTGTAAGCTTTTTTCAGATAAAATATATCATAGAAGTTTAAGTAAGTAGGTTTTGAGTAATGCAGAAATATCGAGCTTTCGTTCCAGGCATAAAGATTCTACTGTAAGTTAGGCTTAGCCTAACAATGTGCTATTCTTTATAAAAGGGCTATGTGGGGAGGCTTGACCCAGTCAATGTAAGAGAGGGTTGACCAGATACTCAAGGCTCCCTTAACTAAGTGGTTTTGGAAATATTTTTATAAAACACTGCGCATAATGAAAGATTAATGGTTATATATAAAAAAGAATGTAAATTTATTCTGTAAAGCTTCAATAAAATGCGGTGATGGAAACGAAAATTTTAAAACTGATTAAAGAAAGATGTGAGAAATTGCTATAGTACCCACTGAAAGAACAGGAAATTAATGAAATACGAGTGGGAAAGTTGATAGGAACTTTTTTCCATTTAAGTAACACTTACAATAGGTTAAAAAACAATGGGAAAGACTAGAAAGGACTAGAAAGTATGAAAGCAGCAGTCTTAAACCTTTAAGGGCAGTGATATCTTATGAAAGCATTTAATTTTAATTCCCAAACACCACAATGGCACCGGATTTTGCTAAAATCTTTTCCGTTTAATATGTATGTGAAACATAGCCTTGTTCTTATTTCCAAACAAATTTGTTAGTAAATTCCGCTGCCAGTATTTATTTCAACATTTTAGTGATCAAAGTACTTTGCCCTCGAGAGTATTAAAAGATGCTAATGATGAGTGCTCATGCGGCTGCAAAAAGGACATAGCATTTATCAAAAAACTTTAGGAAGGTATGTAGACAAGTTTCACCAGGAATAATACGGTAATATGAAGCCAAACTATGTGACAACTAGAGTTGTCAGGTCGAGTGTCACAAAAAGAAGAAGAAGGAGACAAAAAAAGCGGGACAGTGGCTCCTAAATCCGGACATAATAATACATAAAACCCTATGTAAACGGAAACTGTCTCTAACAGAATACTGCCTTAAATGTTAAAATTGCCTTTTCCCTGCTCTACAATTATACCTGCTCAGACAAATCCTGTTTAAAACAAAATTTTTCTGCTCTGACTTGCGATTGCGTTTAAATAGGTTTATTTAAGCATCATATTTTCAAAAATATTTTTTATAGTAGTTAAAGCATGTAGCACAAAATTATTTTGCTTTTTTTAAACTGATCTTATTTCTCTTCACAAATATTTAAATGTAAAACAAACTGGGTCAAGCCTCCCATATAGTGGGTCAACCGTCCCATATGTGGGGAGCCTTGACCCGTTATTTTCTCATGATTAAAATGATCCATTTTTCAAATTTCTTATACAGGGTCGTACTGGCCCACCGGGCAACGAGGCAAATGCCCGGTGCGCCCATCGTCACTTTTTTAAGCACGCATTTTGAAAGGCAGAAAATTTTCAAAGATTTTCATTTGGAAAATTAAAAAGTAATGCCTTTTTATTTTTTAAAGTATAGCATAAGCAAACTATGTGTGATCAAAGACAATTAGATAAACCAATTTCGAGATAACATAAGTTATCGACAATCAGATATGCCATTGTTACACATTGTATCCAGGACCAGACTTTGTTTCAAAGCCTGTACTAATCATAAATTCTAAGAAAAATAATATTAAGTACTCACTTATTTAGATATACGCCTAAATAATTTCTGTTCTAGGAATGCTTCTAATAAGTGTCTAATAAGTCTGCGTCTAATATGTTTGCATATTTTCTGCGTCTAAGTATTTAGCGCCCCTGGTGTTGTGAGGTATTTTTGTATTTCTGCCTTTTGTGCAAGTATAAACGACGAAACACTGTATAAGAAACATATTCTCATTTTAAATGGATTCATTCACAGAGACTTTGATAGTCATGGCGCCCTGGTCCAGATTTTATTCAGTACCCCGAAGAATAGTAACTTCTACATAAATTAATATTGGTATTAATGATGTATGTAGTATATTTTCTGTCAAATATTCAGCGCCCTGGGTGGCTGCCCGGTAGTTTGGTATTTCTGTTTTTTGTGAAAGTACAAAAAACAAAAAACAAAACAAAACAAAAAAAAATGCCAATTTAAGACATGAGATTTTCATTTTAATTTCATTTGGTCCCTTTGTCAGAGGCGGCTTTAGTAATCATGGCGCCCTTGGACAATTTTTTTAGCACCTCTGTAAAAATAAGTTAAAGAAAACTAATATTGTGTTTTCGTAATAATGGCGCCCTTCGTCAGATTTTTTCAACGCCTCTGTAAAAATAAATTTCAAAAAACTAATATCGTGTTTTTGTAATCATGGCACCCTTGGTCAGATTTTTTTCAGTGCCTCTGTAAAAATGCTTTTCAAAAAACTATTATCGTGTTTTTCTAATCATGGCGCTCTTGGAGAGAATTTTTTCAGCGCCTCTGTAAAAATAAATTTCAAAAACTTAATATCGTATTTTTTAATCACGGCGCCCTTAGTAAGATTTTTTTACCCCCTCTGTAAAAATCCCTTTCAAAAAACTATCATCGTGTTTCTCTAATCATGGCGTCCTTGGACAGATTTTTTTAGGGCCTCTGTAAAAATAACTTTAAAAAAACAATATCGTGTTTTCTTAATAATGGCGCCCTTGGTCAGATTTTTTCAGTGCCTCTGTAAAAATAAATTTCAAAAAACTAATATCGTGTTTTTGTAATCACGGCGCCCTTGGAAGGATTTTTTTTTCAGCGCCTCTCTGTAAAAATAACTTTCAAAAACTAATATCGTAATTTTGTAATCATGGCGCCCTTGGTCAGATTTATTTCCAGCGCCTCTGTAAAAATAACTTTCAAAAAACTAATGTCGTGTTTTCGTAATCAATGCGCTCTTGGTGAGATTTTTTTCAGCGCCCTGTAAAAATAACTTTCAGAAAACTAATATCATGCTTTTGTAATCATGGCGCCCTTGGCCAGATTTTTTCAGCGCCTCTGTAAAAATAAGTTTTAAAAAACTAATATCGTGTTTTTGTAATCATGGCGCCCTTGGTCAGATATTTTTGCAGCGCCTCTGTAAAAATCCCTTTCAAAAAACTATCATCATGTTTCTCTAATCATGGTGCCTTTGGACAGATTTTTTTAGCGATTCTGTAAAAATAAGTTTAAAAAAACTAATATCGTGTTTACGTAATAATGGCGCCCTTGGTCAGATTTTTTTCAGCGCCTCTGTAAAAATAAATTTCAAAAAACTAATATCGTGTTTTTGTAATCATGGCGCCCTTGGTCAGATTTTTTTCAGTGACTCTGTAAAAATAAATTTTAAAAAACTAATATCGTGTTTTTGTAATCATGGCGCCCTTGGTCAGATATTTTTCAGCGCCTCTGTAAAAATGCCTTTTAAAAAGCTATTATCGCATTTTTGTACTCATGGCGCCCTTGGGCAGATTTTTTTTTTCCAGCGCCTCTCTATAAAAATAACTTTCAAAAAACTAATATCGTAATTTTGTAATCATGGCGCCCTTGGTCAGATTTATTTTCAGCGCCTCTCTGTAAAAATAACTTTCAAAAAACTAATGTCATGTTTTCGTAATCAATGCGCTCTTGGTGAGATTTTTTCAGCGCCCTGTAAATATAACTTTCAGAAAACTAATATCATGCTTTTGTAATCATGGCGCCCTTGGTCAGATTTTTTCAGCGCCTCTGTAAAAATAATTTTGAAAAACTATTATCGGGTTTTTTTAATCATGGCGCCCTTAGAGAGATTTTTTTCAGCGCATCTGTAAAATTAAATTTAAAAAACTTAATATCGTGTTTTTAAATTACAGCGCCCTTAGTCAGATTTTTTTCAGCGCCTCTGTAAAAATAAGTTTTAAAAAACTAATATCGTGTTTTTGTAATCATGGCGCCCTTGGTCAGATATTTTTCAGCGCCTCTGTAAAAATCCCTTTCAAAAAACTATCATCGTGTTTTTGTAATCATGGCGCCCTTGGACAGATTTTTTTAGCGCCTCTGTAAAAATAAGTTTAAAAAAACTAATACCGTGTTTTTGTAATCATGGCGTCCTTGGTCACTTGGCCAGATTTTTTTCAGCGCCTCTGCAAAAATAACTTGAAAAAAGTAGTATCGCGTTTTTGATGCCCTTAGTTCTACTAAAGTGGAGCATTCCATAATTTCTTAATGATAATATAAGTGTTAGACCGCCAAGGGCGCCAAGACTAATTCTTCACAAGATTTTGCAATAGAAACTTATGTAAATTTTGCCTTTGAAAGAAGAAAATGTTAATTTTTCATATCTATTTAAAAATTCGATAATATTTTTAGCATCCGAAAAAGCCACTATCTAAAAACGTTTAAAAAAAAAAAAAAAAAAAAAAAAACGGACCTGCTTAACCTCTTTAAACTTCAAACACCACTCCGATATATAAATTGAAAAATACATTTGTAATTAAAATAAATAGATAAACCACTAAAATTGTAAAAGTCCTTTTACAAAAGAATGTGTAAATATAAGTAAAGAGAAGTAGAGAAGTGCAGATGTATTTGGGTTCAGTTTTCAATGCTGTTAGTCAGTAACGTGGGAGTTCCTAAGAAGACAAATTACCATTTCGGCGGGGTTTCAAATCGGTTCTATAGATACCCAGTGGTTTCTGTAGTAATACCAGATGTGACACTTTTTTTATTATTATACCGTATTCTGGAGCTCTCTATCTTTCTGGAGAAAATAGAAATCGGCGGATGTGGAGGTATTTTCCCATGAAATACTAATTAACACACGACACATGCGCGACACGACACCCTGTTGGTGTTTTTTTTTTTGCGTGTGAGTTGCAACGACCATTGTAGTTCAAATTTGGCTTATCTGAAATTAAAATAAACAGTAATTTTTAATTAAATATGACTTATTTTAATGACTAGACGAGACAAAGTGTGGAAATTATGAAAAGCTCTCACCCTCTCTCTCTCTCTCTCTTTTTTTTTTTTTTCCTTTAATGCTGATTATTTGAAGAGGGTATTCAACTTTTATCGTAGAAAAATGCTGATTTTTGATGATTGAAAAAAAAAATCCTTAATGCACTGCATAATTATATAAGAAACTAGGGGGCTCTGCCCCCTACGAGCTACGCTCGCCAACCCCCATTCAGGCACACCAAAATCCAAAAAGCACGCTAATTTGATCGGCTTTAAAAATATTGAATTAAACAAAAAACAAAAACAAAAACAAACAAAAAAAAACAGTAGTGATTTTTCTGTAAACGGGTTTCCATTCGTTTTCCATGGATTGGGGATTTTTAAGACCAAAGCTGCTGCTGTTAAGAGATTCAATGGCTGTTTACGTATTTAATTAAAAAGTTAGTTAAACATTTGAAAATAAGCTAATGTAAAATGAATTAAGTAAGCAGTGCCCTTGTCTCCCGGTATTTTTTAACAGCGCTATAAGATAGTTCTTTTAAATAATTCATTTTAAATGTATCGTTTTAAATCTGACGTAATTTACACCAAAGTTTTATTTCTCTTATTAATATTCAGGTGAAAATACTTTAGTTGTTAGAAGGAAATATTATTTGCGCTGTCTTCGAATTCACGACAATAGTTGAAAAGATTATCTCAAAATATCTCGCGCAAATATATTTTTTAATTTAAATTGTTTTATCATTATTTTTGGCCATTTTAAATATGATGTAATTTCTTCCCTTTACAAGTTTTAGCACATAATAATTTTTTTATTTTAACATTTTGTTTCTCTTTTAAAATTCAAATGTGAATATGGTTCTTATGACGTAATTTTCCTGCTTTTAACATGTGATCATTTAATTCTAATTTTAAAGTTTTTATTTCTGTTTACAATAGTCACGTGTAAATAAATTTTTAATTTGGAGTAAACATTATTGTTTCGCTGTTTATACAATTGACAACAGTTCAAATTAATAACATTTTCTAAAATATATAAAAAATATCCCTCGAAAAGCTGAAATTTTGAATTTAAAATAGAAATAAAACCTCAAAAAATGAGTCAAATAAAACAAATAAATACAATCTGCACACCGGGAACTTATAACGTATAAAATGATCTAAAAATGATTAAATTCTCATGCATAGTTCAGTGGTGTAGTCGAGGGGGGAAGCAAGGGGAAGGCGTCCCCCCACTTTTTTATTTTATTTCAAGCGTCCCCTTACTTTTTTTCAAGGGGTACGCTAAGGGCGCGAGGGGACGCAGATCTTCCTGATTTATTAAATGTTTAAAATAAAAAGTACTTTAATAAATTAAGAATTTTATGAAGTAAAGAATTGATTTTTAAAACTATTTGAGTTTTCTTTGAGTATTCAGAAAACAAACTGAAGGGAATTGGGAAGAAAGGGATATTTACTTGCCGTTTCACCATAATTAACAGTAGTGAAACACCTGAAATACCGCGCTAACATTAGTTCCTTCAGATGCATACATTAGTTTTACTTGGAATTTTCTAATCGAAAGCTATTATCCTCCTCCTTTTCCTAACATAAAGACCACAAAAGCTCTTTTAAAAAGATCTTTATACACCGCAGTCTCCGTTTAAAAAATATCCAGATGTCTCAGTTTTGAAAGACTGGTCATGTTTTTCTCACATGGTAATTAACAACAGCATGTTTCCATTAGTCAGTAAATAAGGTATTTAAAGACGTTCGGGGTAATTGTCATATCTGTCACATACTGTTGGTTAGTAGGGGTCCTCAGATGACTGGTATGGTGTCTGCAATCGAAGACAGAATAAATCGACAAAAGGGACACCAATACAGACCGACAACTCCTGATATATTGCAGTGCCAAGAATCAGACGCCACAAAATCATTATTCCCCTTTCTCCTATCTTCCTGTATCATTCACATTGACAAATATTTCTTGGTTTACTATTCGGGGATTACTTCTTTAGACAGGAATAAACTACAAGCATTGGATTATTTTGAATTCCAGCGAATATCTCTGAAGTATCTGTTTTTTAAATTCTAGCCATAAGTATTTTGCATCAAAATTTCAATTTTTGAAGGAAAAAATAACAATGAAACGATATAGGCAGCCAAAATTGGAAAGTTTTATAATTTCTTCGAAATGTTGGTCGTCGATGATAGTATAACAATGCCGTGATGATAGATACGGAATTATCAAGCACAATTGAAGATCAAAAGTCCAATGCAAGAGAATCGTAAGCATATTTTGAGTTTTGATCAATAATATTTTTAATTATATGCTATGTTATACCACGAATCTTTGATAAGGATTTCATATTTTCCAAATATCAATATGTTTTTGTATAAAATAATATCTTTTGTACAATGGGATGGAAAGGAAACATGGGTGCCAGAAATGGTAGTTGAGCAGAATTGCCCCTCTTTAGATTTTCAAATTTAATTAACTAAATTTTCTTTCCCCTCTCGAAAATTTCAAAAAATAACAAAGTTTGTTCTTCGCATAGGATTTAAAGTAATTGAACAGTAAAAGAAAGGATACCAAGAATTATTCATCAGGGAGAGGGTCTGTCCTCCTGAAGCCCCCGTAAAAGACTATTTTTAGTTCTGTCTTTCTTTTATGTTTGTGCATTTTTTTTTTCTAAACCATCGATTAAAATATATCAGGTGTGCAGAAAAAAAAATAGTAATATGTTTCACTAGTTCCTTTTGTAAAAAAAAGCTGATAGAAGTTTAATTTAGGAGTTTTTAATATGCATTTTATTTGTTATATTTCTAAAATACTTTGTTTTAAAATAAAATATAGATTTTATTTAATAACGGCAATATTGTTTGAAAATGTCTGCAATCTCAATAAAATTTGCACTAGCATAAACAATACAAAATTAAACTACAACATTTTAACACTTTCTAACATAGTTGAAAAGTTCATGACTTTGGTTCGTCATTCCGATTGCCCGTAAATAAACTTGGATTGCCACTCTATTTATATACATTATTATGATTTACTATTTACTACAAAGATTCTTTAATGAAAATGAAGTGTTCAGCGCTTATTGTTCGTTTGCAGGTATACATAAAAAAATATTCCGTTAAATAATGCCATATGGAAAGAAAATTCTTTATTTTGTATTTTAATGATGTTACACTACTTTAAACATAAAGAAATTGATATACATCACTGAAGGGCACAACAACACGCTTAATATAGAATACGTATCGTGTAGCTTCTTTCGTTTATTTACAGGGATATAGAAATAAAATATATTGCATTAATCTCGGTTTACAATAATCAGTGTTGAATTCAGACACTTTCCTCGGGGGGGGGGGGGGGGGGGATTTCTGTGGCTCTGAGGGTGACATTATAGAGTTCCGAGGGGAATTGCACTTTTTGACCATTCAAAACACGAAATCTCAAATCTTCCGGGGGAATGTCCCCTCCGGGCCACCTCCTGTATTCACTAATGACAGTAATTGTTTGAAAAGCGTTTTTTGAAATTTATATACGTTATTGAGGAGGGAGATAACGTCATCTACAGAAAGCATAGAGAATATATCATATCAATTTTATTTAACAGTCTATAAGCAACATTGTAAGATGTGCTTTTTCAATCTCAACTAATTTTTATTAAATTCTGTGGAATGAATTCTACAAATTATATGCAGTGAGACAATTCAAAATATTTAAATTGTGTGGACGGGATTTGATGAAAATGCATTTTCAAGAGTGTTATTTGTTTTGTAGCACAACTAAGTCTTACTGTGTGAATATAATATAAATAAATTCTTACATAGGACTGCACAAAAGACATGGATACACAAATATTGTCGTCAATGAACGGTAAGAACCTTTTTTTTGTGAAAAGCGTTGTTCTATTTAATTAGACTTTTAGTTTTACTGTGTGGTATGCATAAAATACAAGGATTATATTACTGAAGATTTTGCATGTTAACACTCGCAAATTCTTCACACCCGCTTTCTAATGTTAATCATATGGAAGATTTTTTTTTCTTTTTTTTCTTGTTTGACTTTTAATATTTGTAAAAGTTTTTTTTTTTTTTTTTTTTCATTAGATAGCTGAGCCCAATCTCTACAAAGGCCGAATCTTTTTTGATTTTGTTTGTATTAGGTAGCTTTCATTACAAAGAGCTACCTATTGCAGCCGTTCGGAGGAAAGCGATTTCAAAAAATTTTGGTATATTTTCATCGATCATGACCCCCAGACCCCGAAACCACCCTCCGTTCAAAAGTTGATATATATATATATATATATATATATATATCCTATATATATATATATATATATATATATATATATATATATATATATATATATATATATATATATATATGACCTATGTCACACTGTAACTCTCGTATTTATGAACCGATTTCGATGTAATTCTGTGTGTACATAGTACATACCAATGTCTCGACCGAGTTCGTTGGCCAGCTTCATCCGCCATTTTGTTTCAAAATGGCGGCCATTTAAAATTTTCTTAAAATTTTTAAATTTGAAATGTGGTACCAAAGAATTGAAAATGGAAAAATATTTTTTTCTTATGTATTTGACCTTTATACAAAGATTCTGGAGCAGTTTTTGTTTCGTCTATATCTTAAAAAATGGCTGAGTTATAGTATTTTGAATTTCTAGCGTGGCTGACATTTTGAAACGTCCTGAATTTTGTCACGCGATAAAAGGCGTATTTATGAACCGATTTAGATGTAACTTCGTTTGTACATAGTACATACCAATGTCTCGACCGAGTTCGTTGGCCAGCTTTATCCGCCATCTTGTTTAAAAATGGCAGCCATTTAAATTTTTAAGAAAAATTAAATTTGAAATGTGGTAACAAAAAATTGAAAATTGAAAAAATATTTTTTTTATGTATTTGACCTTGATACAAAGATTCGGGAGCAGTTTTTGTTTCGTCTATATCTCAAAAAATGGCTGAGTTATAGCATTTGAATTTCTAGCGTGGCTGACATTTTGAAACGTCCTGATATTTGTCACGTGATAACAGGTGTATTTATGAACCGATTTGGATGTACTTTGGTGTGTACATAGTACATACAAATATCTCGACCGAGTTCGTTGGCCAGCTTCATCCGTCATCTTGTTTCAAAATGGCGGCCATTTAAAAAAATTTTAAAAATTTTAAATTTAAAATGAGATACCAAAATATTAGTAATGAAAAAGAATTTTTTGTATGTGTTTGACCTTAATACACAGATCCCGGAACAGTTTTTGTTTCGTCTATATCTAAAAAAATGGCTGAGTTATAGCGTTTTGAATTTCTATTGTGGCTGACATTTTAAAACGACCTGATTTTTGTCACGCGATAACAAGCGTATTTATGAACCGATTTGGATGTTACTTGGTCTGTACATAGTACATACCAATGTTTCGACCGAGTTCGTTGGCCAGCTTTATTCGCCATCTTGTTTCAAAAGGGTTGCCATTTAAAAAAAATTAAATTTAAAATTTAAAATGAGGTATTAAAAAATTGTAAAATGATAAAGATTTTTTATGTGTTTGGCCTTGATACAAAGATTCTGGAGCAGATTTTGTTTCTGAAAATGTGTTCTTTTGTTTATATCTTAAAAAATGGTTGAATTATAGCACTTTGAATTTCTAGTACGGCTAACATTTTGAAACGATCTTGTATTTGTCACGCGATAACACCCGTATTCGCCTATTTCGATGTAAGAAGACACGTGGATAGTATACATCAACATCTCAGCCAAATATAAGTTACTTTAAATAAAAGCAGCTTGGATAAGGCTGACTAATTTCGTGAATTTCTCATTCATAATGATTTAGTATTGATAAAAATTAGTATTGAATCTCCTATATTCGGTTTCCATTAAATTGAGCTTCGTGTGTTTGAATAATATAAGTTGGCTTTTTTAAAATAAGGTATTTGAAAGCTACCTCTTCCTCCCGGCACTGGCCGGAAGGACTTTTTTCTTTTTCAATTTAGATAATTTTACTTTCGGAACCGGTTTCGAAAGTCGGCCTATCCTCATAAAAAATGACTGCGAACAAAATCGAAAAAGTAAAAAACGGGCATTATGAAAATCAACCTTGGCTATCCAATGCAAAAAAAAAAAAAAAAAAAAAAAAAAATCATTTAAAAATTTTGACATGCAAACGATATATCTTTTAAAAAAATTCTCCCATAGGAATAACATTAGTAAGCGAATTCAGTTCCCGTGAGTGAAGTAGTCCCTTAATGTCTTTAGGGACTACTTCAGTCTAGACAGTAATTACTGAGATAAGGCTTTTAACTTTGTTAAGTATTTTCTAAAATGTCTATTAACGCATCGCTGTTCCTTGTATGAAAAAAATTATTATAATAAAATATTTTTGATAGTATTAGAAAATATTTCATATTCTATGCATGGCGCATGATTTTTATTCTAGTTAAAGTTGTATTTGGAATAAAAAATGTAAAATCGTTGTAAGATAAATTACGTTTAATGAATTCCTTTTTCATTTTGAATAACCGTGTACAAAAAAATTAAATTAATTATTTATGTAAACAATATGCACCATTTTCAAAAATTTGAAAGAAAATGTTATCTATAGTACGATGTTTAAAACTGAGATTGAAGTAACAGATGTTATTAGTACTAAGAGGCGCAAAACTTATTTATTTTATTAAATGGGAATGTAGTAACAGATCTTACACTTTTCTATTACAAATGCTGAATTAAATTGCACAAAATTAAAAAATAAATATTTTAATTAATCAGAACACATTTATGAATCTATTGAAACTGTTAATTACACTGAAATCGAAAAAGATGGTATAACTTTTATTTAGTAATATAGTTTATTAAAGTTGCGTCCAGGCATTTGTGATTTGCTCCACGGGTGGATCCAGCTTTCCTTGTAGATGAGGTGGAGTCTGTGTGTCATGTGCCTCTTTTTGTAGGGAAGGGTCATATCGGTATAATATAAATTTTTATATCTTACAATTTTTCTTCGTCCACAATTCCAAACTGGCTGTTTTATGACACGTTATCAAAGTTACCTTTTCTGTTTGTAAATGCATAAAATTTACCAGTTCTATTCAGATAATAATAGTTAAAATAATCGATTAGGGAAGTGCTTTATATAACGTGGTCTGGTTCAAATATGAACACATTTTAAATTTTAAACACATTTAAAAAGTGCAGTAATTTTCGAAAATTATTTTTTAGTCCCCGGTATGCTATTTCTTTCTCCCAGCTATTAAAGTGTCGTCTCAAAAAAATAACTTCCGTTGTATAAGCCAGACGTAAAACAAAGCAGATGTATCATTGTACGGTTAAATACTCTACTGCAATTTTTTTAACTTCTAAGCATCGCATACTTTCAATTTTTATACCATCGTATTGGAAAAAAAACCTTTTAAACGCAATTTGTTTGTAAACTGCATCTCAATTTATTTTTAAAATATTAATTCTTTTGTAGTTTTTAGCGCATTTGTTTAATCTTGGCAGCTCAAATACTCCATTTATGTTGAAAGTAAAGGAAAAATAGTTGGAAAATAGTAATTATATCTTTTTGTTGCCATTTTCCCATAACAACTTTTAAAAAATGTAATTAAAATACGTACTATTTTGAAAAACTATAGATGAATGATTTCTGATAAAACATCGAGCTATTATAAACCAAATTTAATTTTAAGTATCTATATTAATATTACAAACAGATGAAGGCATATGAATCATTAGACAGCTGATTTTTTTTTGTCGAGTTTCTTGAATGACATCTCTTTTTTCGAGATTTGTGTATTATTCAGCGATAGTGACGTCATATGCGTACTTTACTATAGCTCATAGATTAACATAACATACGAGATGGGACATTTATGGCGAAATCTGTAATGACAACAGTACTAGCGTTACTACGGACCGAAATTTACATATGTTGAAGAAATATGTTAACGCTTTATGTTTTGAATATCTATTCTTTCCAAACGAAGAAGAGGCAGATGATATTGTATTTACGCTTTATTTATTTAGCTGCTTTTTTTTTTTTTTTTTTTTTTTTTTTTTTTTTTTTTTTTTTTATCGTGCTTGTATCGTTGTTACTTTTAATTTACAAAACGATAATTAGAGTAATGATATAAAGGAAAAACCCTAGAAAATTCTGTTAAGAACGGAAATGTGTAAGTTTATGAGATTAAATTGTAAAAAAAATCAAATTCAGGCATTGTGTTAATTTAGTCATATCGAAAAAAATTTTACTGAGTGTAATGTTGGTACCTCTATTTATTTTTAACTTTTAGATTTATATAATTCTAAAAATTTGTCGAAAGAAATTTTTCAATATCTGTAATTTTATTATTATTTCTTATATGTTAATATTATAAATATTATTCAATTGGTTGAACGTTATTTACATTAAAAGCAATATTTTTACTTTATCTGTAAGAAAGTGAAAATGCGTAAATTTTAAAAGATTGTAACGATTTTTTAATACGTTAAACTTCACAAATTAATAAAACATCGGCTGTGAAAATTTTCTTATTAAATGGGAATATTTATGAAATTTTCTGGGACTTGTAGAGTGTAATATTTCGTATATAGTCTTATATTACACCATTGCTTTTGATATATAGCATTCAAGATTAAATGTTTACTTTGTTTTTCGTTGCACTTAAATTGTTCACGCATCATGTTAAGTAAAATAAAAAAAAATGCGTATATCAGTACATGAACATAGAACAGATATTAGATATATAAAATAGAATATCTATTCTATATTCATGTATCGGTGTAAGATTCTATTGAAAACGTAAACATGCAACATTAAAAAAAGAAAGACCCCAATGAGGTAGATACTCAATAATAAAATACTACAGGGATTGGGAGTTTCTTCCCCATTGTCACTAAACGCGCTACAATCGCAATCGCATTACCATTACGCTCTATGGAAGCGTCCCATCTTGTATGTTAATTTATCCTGTAGATGTTGTTTAAGACTGGATAGTAAATGAAGAATTCTCTAGCGCATGCTGATTACGTCATTTTATATAAAATAAAAGCGTGTATTTTAAGTCTTAAAACTGAAATATGTTTTTTACTATCTATATTTATATACATATACATATATATATATATATATATTTTATCGGGGTGACACTAAATTCTGAAAGTGTCATTTCTTTTGTTCAGACATGAAAAAGGTTTCAATTTTTTTAATTCTACAGTAAGCCAACAAAAAAAATAACCTTTAATTAAATTAATTTTAATTAAATTTAAATTTTTAAATTTAATTTTTCATTTACTTTTCAATGCAGTTGAAAATGTGAAAAGCAAGAAAATTTGCCCTATGGGTGATGTAAGACCCTAATATTCGAAACTACACTGTAAAAAAAAAAAAAAAAAACGGACTAAAATACGGAAATACTACTGGCAATCTAGACCCCAATACTATTTCCGTATTTTTACGGAACTTTTTCCCGGTAAATAACAGAAAAAAATCCGTTAAACTCCAAATAAACAGAAAAATTTCTGTAATTTACCAGGAAAAAGTGTTGTTAAAATACGGAAATAGTACTGGCGTCTAGATTGCCAGTAGTATTTCCGTATTTTAGTCCGTTTTTTTTTTTTTTTTTTTTTTTTTTTTTTTTTTTTTTTTTTTTTTTTTTACAGTGATATGAGCGTCCCCCCACTTCTTTTTCCAGGACTACACCACTGGTATAGTTTTTGCTCCAATAAAACTTTTTTAATAGAACGATTTTGTCCACTTTAGCATTAAATATCTCTTAAAACAATTCTTTGATTTGAAAACTGTCTGCATCAGCGTGTTTATCAAACATTTCTCTATAATACCACCGATTTTCATATTTTTGTTTGCAACAGTTTTTTTAATATTAACGAAGAAAGGCCATGCTTAAGCATTCAAATTGGACGCCGATCTACCGGGAATATCTACGCAGATTTTCATTGGTCCATTTCCAATTCAAAACTTTTTTTTATATATAGAAGGAAAAAGCTGACAAAATTAGAAGTGAAAAACAATTCAGTATTATTAAAGTAATCGTGCCGTGGTAATCTATTAAAAAATGCAATTTTGAGAAAAAAAACTAGTTTCAATTTTATGTTATAATTATAATAGAATGCTTATTGTATTTTTTTATTTTAAAACAAATTGTTGAAAAGGAAATGGCAGTAGGAAATCAAATTCATCTTCTATTTATAGATCTTACGAAAGCATATGATAATGTTCCAATCGCAAAATTATTGAATGTATTAAATGAAATGGCTATAAATCCAAGTATTATTAGAGCAATTCAAGAACTTTACAGACAATCAAAATAGGCCAAAGATTATCAAAAGGTTTTATAACAGATAAAGGACACAGACATGGATGTTGTATCTCCCCAACACTTTTTAAAATTTATGTTGAAGAAGCATTGAAAATGTGGAAAAAGAAATGCAGAGGAATGGGACTTAATATGAATGGAGCGTCAATTTTTACTCTACAATTCGCAGATGACCAAGTTATAATTGCAAAAAGTAAAAAGGATTTAGAGGAAATGACGGTGAAAATTAAGGAAGAATATGAGAAATGGGGACTTAACATGAACGTCAGCAAGACCAAATACCTATGTATAAGAGGAAATGAGACAGACCTAAATCTAACTAATAACATAAAAATAGAAAGCTGTAAGCATTATAGATATTTAGGTGTAGACATTAATAGAGAAGGAAGAGACTCACAGGAAATTAAATACAGAATTTGTCAGGGGAAAAAGGCTGTAAAAATATTAAATTCTATTTGGTGGAGTAAGGAGATCTCTAGGAAAAGAAAGTATAATATATACAATTCTATTGTAAAGAGCATATTGTTATATGGAGCAGAAGGATGGAGAATTATGGAGACAGAAAGAAAGAAATTAGCGGCAGTAGAAATGGACGCCCTAAGAAGATCATGCAGGATATCAAGAATAGAAAGAGTAAGAAATGACAGAATCAAGGAAATAATGAAAATAAAGGGAACCATACTAGATGATATTCAAAAAAAGCAATTAATCTGGTATGGTTATGTCAAAAGAATGGATAATGAAAGACTACCCAAAATAACATTCAACTATGAAACAAACAAAAAAAGGAAACGGGGAAGACCACCAAAGACCTGGATGAATGATATCTCAAAGGCAATGAGGGATAGAGGTCTGGAAGAGGAATGGACCCTTGACCGGAAGAAATGGAAAAAGACTCTTGGGGATTCTTCGGATGGCGGCATCTGACGCCATAAACCGAGTTTATATATATATACTTACATAGAATTGTCTATTCCATATTCTGGCCACATAAAGAAGTCTCAATTCCGTTGATAAAGCCGCTAAAATAAAAACTCGATTTTCCGAAATTTATAAGTTATGATTACGTGTAAATCCTTAACACTAGAACGGCGGCGAGGGGTCATTTTGACCCTTGCCGAATGAATACGTTTCGATTCGAACCAGAATTTTTTTTATAATATAAGATTAATATATGCTGCTCAAAAATAACTTAAATAAATAAGTTAAATTGTTCTAAATAAAAATTCTGATGTGAAATATTTTTTATAAAACTTGAGCAAAATTTCCCGCCGTTCTAGTGTTAAAGCGGTTCTCAAAAAAAATTTTTTTAACGTTCAATAATGCGAAAATTTCTGCTCATTTACAATAAAAATAGTGTTCGAAAGAAACTGAATTTCGGTTACCTTCCTAGTATCGACTGAAAACGAAAGCGAAATTGTTTTAAAAATAAATTCAAAGTAAGTAACATAAACATACATACGCATGTTATCTGAATAATGTTTTGCGTAGAAACGGCAGTACATAATTAACAAAATAATTTGATTGAAATAAAATTAATTAAATATAAGGTGCTATAAACATAAAAAATATATTAAAAAATAATTTAATTAAAAAATAACGAATTTAATCAATATTAGTAATACCTTCTAGATTTATCTCCTTGTACATGAATATATAGTATGCAGGGGTGCAGAAAATGTTTCGACTACCAACATTTCCCCCAATCCACATGAAAATTTCCCCAAAATTTTACGGTATGTGATAGGTAAATGCTGTATTATCGTAGGTACAGAAAATTTATTTTTCAAATATTTCTCAACTTATGCGCGAGTATATATAGCAGTGGTGATTCTGAGTGAAAAAGAAACAATTCTGGAATTCACAGCAAATTTTCTGAAAGGTTACAGCAGAGCAGGGGAAAGGCGGGGTAATCCATTCCCTGCACTATGGTTTTTTTCGCGGCCCTTTGACTAAATTCGCTTTTTTTCGCGATCTTTTGACGTAATTTGCGTTTTGTAGCGATCTTTTGACTTTTACGGTTATTTTGCCTTCCTTTTGACGAAATTTGCGGTTGTTTTGCGGTCTTTTGTCAAAATTTGCGTTTTTTTCGGTATCTTTTGACGAAATGCGCGTTTATTTCGCCTTCCTTTTGACGAAATTCGCGGTTATTTCGCCCCTTTTGATGAAATACGCGTTTGTTTCGCGATCTTTTGGCAAAATTTGCTGTTGTTTCGCGATCATTTGACGAAATTCGTGGTTATTTCGCCCCTTTTGATGAAATACGCGTTTGTTTCGCGATCTTTTGGCAAAATTTGCTGTTGTTTCGCGATCATTTGACGAAATTTCAGAGGTTTTTTGCGTTCCTTGATGAAAATCGCGGTTATTTCGCCCTTTTAGACGAAATTTGCGGTTTTTTCGTGATCTTTTGACGAAATTCATGGCTGTTTTGCGATCGTTTGACGAAATGTGCAGTTGTTTCGCGATCTTTTGTCAAAATTTGCGGTTCTTTACCGATCTTTTGTCAAAATATGCGGTTCTTTCGCGATCTTTTGACGAAATATGCGTTTATTTCGCGATCTTTTGACGAAATCTGCGTTTATTTCGCCTTCCTTTTGAGGAAATTC
The DNA here is from genome assembly GCA_963932465.1 of Maratus speciosus. Classification (NCBI taxonomy): domain Eukaryota; kingdom Metazoa; phylum Arthropoda; class Arachnida; order Araneae; family Salticidae; genus Maratus; species Maratus speciosus. The sequence goes on along the minus strand of OZ010796.1, from coordinate 196,163,898 downwards.
GCGGTTATTTCGCCCCTTTTGATGAAATACGTGGTTGTTTCGCGATCTTTTGACAAAATTTGCGGTTGTTTCGCGATCATTTGACGAAATTTGAGTTTTTTTCGCGTTTCTTTGATGAAAGTCATGGATATTTTGCCCCTTTAGAGGAAATTCGCGGTTGTTTCGCGATCATTTGACGAAATTTGAGAGTTTTTTTCGCTTCCTTTGATGAAAATCGTGGTTATTTTCGCCCCTTTAGACTAAATTCGCGGTTGTTTCGCGATCTTTTGATGAAATTCGCGGTTGTTTCACGATCTTTTGTCGAAATTCGCGTTTCTTTCGCGATCTTTTGTCGCAATTTGCGGTTCTTTTGCGATCTTTTGTCAAAATTTACGGTTCTTTTGCGATCTCGTCAAAATATACAGTTCTTTCACGATCTTTTGACGAAATATGCGTATATTTCGCGATCTTTTGACGAAATATGCGTTCATTTCACGATTTTTTGACGAAATATGCGTTCATTTCGCGATCTTTTGACGAAATTGCGGTTATTTTGCGATCTTGTGACAAAATTCGCGTTTTTTCCGTAATTCTTGGACAAAATTCGCGGTATTTCAATGTCCGAATTTTCAGATTGATGAACGATTTTTTTTTTTAATTTTCGGAACCAAATGCCTTAATTTTTCGGAAAATTCCGGAACAGAATCACCCTTGATATACGGTACATGTTATTCCAAGATCGATTTTGTGATGGTCACCATACGGATCTTTTTATTTGTAGTGAAATTTTTCTATCTCAGGGAATTATGGAATTTGTTGTTAAAATCGAAATCAATTGTATATTTTTCTGCAAAAATTTCCCCTGGTGGTTAAAATTTCCCCCGATCCTAGATCGCCGGATCGGACATATTCTGCATCCTGATTAGTATGTACGGCTCTTTGGATGGGAGTGCCGTTTGGGGGAGGCTAGGGAGGGGCAGTTATAGTAATACCGAATATACGGCAGTATTTTCGACGAAACTAATATTTTGTGCTGAAAACGAAAATGAAACTGAATATTCGGCCAAACTCCACATAAAAGAATGACACTTGCAGGCTTGGTTATTGAAGTGATTTGTAATACAATAGATTCTGTTCTTTAAATTAATTACATCTTGAGTTAAAACTGATTGTTGTCTCATGACAAGAGTTTTCTTTCTCTTCCTCCACTGTCGCGTCCGGAAATTCGGTTCAAAACGCCACATTTGGCAGCCTTTTCTGAAAGATCTTTTGTTTTTCTCAAAAAATATAAAAGACAGTTCGATTAAAAAGTTTCTGGTGGGCAATAAAAAATAATTGGTATTTTCAGCCAAGTAAAGCAGTCAGCAGTTATAATGAAATTTAATGAAAACCTTTAAAACAAAACTATCATGCAATAAAATTCAAGTAATACCACTTTTCAAAATAATACATTCAACGTATACTTTTAAAGAATGTATTACTTTTGCAAAGATTTTCTGCCCCCCCCCCCCCCTACCCTGCGTACACACATGAATCGAGGTAAAAAAGAACAAGATCTTTGAAAAACAGAAACAACTCCATTATTGGGCACAGCCTTTGTAAGTTTGGTGATTTAAAAGCAGGGCCAAAATTAAGGGGGGCAGAGGGGGCATGTGCCCCGGGCACCAAATGAAGATTTTGTTTGTCGATTTTTCTGGCATCTGCGTTTTGAACGGTATTGTTAAAATCATTCTGTCTGACGTATGACAAAACATAGAAGAATCTAAAGATGATATGGCATAAGGATCCTGTATAAAGCGGAATTGTTTTCGATTCCGATTCCGAGATTTTAATCAATCAACATTCGACAAAGCCAAGGACGGATTCAGCTCATCATTTAGAGGGGATCATGGATTTCCTTTTTTGGGGTGGGGGGCGATCACATCCTCGTTATGAGAATTTTTTATATTGAAAGCTATTCCCAAATCCAAACTAACTACTTTTCTGATACTTGAAGTCATTTTCATTCGTAAATACAAAAAATTTGCATTAATATTCGTAAAAATATAAAATTTGCCGATTTTGTTCAGATACCAGGAAATTAGAGTTTCCCATTTTCTTATAAAGGCAAAGATTCATTCAGAAAATGTTGTCAAAGATAGCACTTTTAGCAAAGTTTTACGAGTTGAAGCCACAGAAATGTCGCCGCAAGGGAACAATTGGCTGTCACTTCCGGAATTTCAGTTTAAAAAGTCTAACAATTGTCAACGATTAAATATGGCAAAAATTTGTGTTAAATTTTAGAGGTAACTAAACCCTACACATTGGCAGCTATGGGATTCTATTAGTGTCATAAAAATTGCAGGTGTAGCCTCTTTTTTCTGCTCAAAGTATTAAATAGTTTTTTTTTTCAATCGAACTTATACCTTTGGCATGGATCATTTTCTTCTGATGGACTGGTGCCATTCATTATTATGAAACAACCGTTATAAATGAAGTGTTAGGTGAAGATGAAAGAGCTGTCGTAAAAAGTTAGAACTCTGTTTTTCTGGTCAGAAAAGGAAAAAAAAAATGGTCATTTTTTTTCTGGTCAGGATGAAAAAAAAAATGGCCATAATTTTGTTTCTGATCAGAATGGGAAAAAAATGGCCATAATTAAAAAAAAAAAAAATCTATGATATCTTTTGAATGTTGAAAAAATAAAGAAATAAAACATATTTTTAAAATAATTCACGTAAAATAGACGTCACTCTTGAACTAAACAAAAATAACTTTCCTGAAATTTTATACACCATAATTAGTATTTGTATTCTAGAGATTGTATTATATAAAATATTATTGAATTGTATTAAATAATGTTTTGCACTTTTGAGTTTTGACCCAACGAAATTGTTTTTGTTTGTTTTATTTTAATATTTTATTTTCCATTTGGAGATAATTGTATGGAGATTGTTATTCAAATATTCGGGGTAAAGTTTGAATTAACTCATTAGATAAGGTGAGCGAAATTCGAAAATAGAGATAGCTTTCTTAGAAAAGTGTGGTGGAAAAAAATACCTCTAAATTGGCAACACTACTGGTCTAACATCAGATTTATTTTAAGTGCAATGTCGTGCGGAGAACTATTTTTGTGCATATTACATTTCTATAGTGTAAAATACTAATTTGGGTGACATAATTATTTTAGGAATAAAGTTTTCGCTATAGCAATATGCTCGTATATATTTTTAAAGTGATTTTTATACATAATTTATATAGTATGTGCGTGTGTATGTGTATGTATATATATATAAGCATTTGCGCCCTTTTGTAAGGCAATCGGCGCCCTTTTTATCCATTTTGCCACCGCCCTCTCAGTTATGCCAGTACGACCCTTGTTCTTATACATTACACTTATGTAGCAATTTTATTTTGATAACTCATTGTATAACGAATAAAATGGTATATGAAACTTTGTTCCACATTCAATATTTAAAAAATAAAAAATCATTTTGTAAAAAGTGGGTCAACCCTCCCTAGTCTCCCCTATATAATTACAATGAAATCACAAATGTAAGAACAAGTTAGTAAAATTCTAAAGATGAACAAACTATGAACATTGGAAACCAGAAATATATAATAAGAAACTATGAATAACCTACAGAATCGACAGAGGAGCTTGCAGATTTAATTCATAGTAAAGCTGGCTATTTCATGTAATTTGGTCGGTATTACGCCAAAAATGACAAAATGTAGCACCTTATAACATATCAAACGTTCTCCAAATAAATGAAACAAAAATCTAAGATATCCAAAAATTGAAATACTACTAATAAGATATTAAAAGATAAATGCATGAAGATTACATAATACTTCAATAATAGATAGAAATATAAAATACAAGAAATTTGACTTACCAATGTAGAATGCGCATTGCGCAATGATGGAAACGTATTTGAGATTGTGATAGCATGTGGCTCTGATTTAACTACTAAAAAAGCTGATATTTAATAAAAATAAATATACTGCTGTCCTCTAATGTGAAAAATTAAAAACAATATTGTAACAAAGATAAAAAAGTAGTGCTCTATCTATACATATAGAGAAGAGTGAGATCAAAAGAAGAAGTTTGAAGATACAAGAATGCACTCTAGTTGATAAATATCAAAATGGGTTGAAAAATGCGAAATAACTTAAAATTTGTTAAAAAATAGAATCAAAAATATAGGAAAAAAATTAAAATAAATAACTCAGTAAAAATGGAAAAAAAGCATTGATCAAATTGATTATTTTAAAAGAATTATTATAAAAAAATAAAAAATTAGTAGATGAATCATATTTAAAAGATAATAAGGATTACTTTAAGATAATATAATATAATATAGCCTTGTATTAGGTTCCAATATGTCAAATATTTATGAAAAATTATGATGTGAAATGCAAGTATACACACACACATATATATATGGCTAATTCCATGAAACCTTGTCATGTCTGTCACATACTACGGTTTTTGGCTACCAGTATTTTAGAACGGGAGAATGTGACTTATTTTATTGGAGATATCTCATCAATTGAATAATGCGAAGCAAACTTTTCGAAAATAACGGTGGCCAGCAAGCATAGCGATTTTCAGCTGTGTGACAGGCATGACAAGTTTTCATGGAATTAGCCATATATATATATAATATGTAAGTATATATATATATAATCATAGCTGCCAACATTTACGCTTTTTTCTTACCACTAAAATTTAACAGAAATTTTGTATTATTTAATTTGTACATTTCGTCGATAAAATAAGACAACATTTACTGTTAAATTTTAGTGGTGAGAAAAACGCGTAAAAGTTGGCAGCTATATATAATAAATTTGAATCAAAATGTATCTTACAAGTTCATAAAACGATGTTAACCAAAATTCTAAATGAAGGTGGCATGTAATAATAGTATACATTACTCATTATACTAAAACAATATTAAAGTAAATTGATTATTTTAAAACAATTATTATAAAAAATAAATAAAATAGTAGACGAATCATATTTAAAAGTTAATAATGATTATTTTAAGATAATATAATATTAGGTGCCAATATGTCAAATATTTATGAAAAATTATGATGTGAAATGCAAGTATATATATATATATATATATATATATATATATAATACATTTGAAGTAAAATTTATCTTACAAGTTTATAAAAGGATGTTAACCAAAATTCTAAAAGAATGTGGCATGTAATAATAGTATACATTAATCATTATACTAACACAATATTAAAGCAAAGCTAATCGGCATACAGAACCCAATAAGAGATCTCAAAATACTGAAAAAACCTAAACAGTTTAATATTATAATATTATAAATCCTATAAAAGAGTGGAAAAAACAAAAGTGGAATGATTGAATTTCAATAAGTGGAGGAGGAGTATTTGTAAGTGGGAAAGTATAGTAAAGTTACAGATTGCAGCTAATTTAACCAATTGTGAATAAGTACAAAAATAAATAAATAAAATAAAATTATATTGGAACAATCATAAAATAAGTATAAATAGTTTAAATTATTAAATATTACAACCCATGTGAATAATTAAAGAAAAAGTAGTAAATTGAATAATTTATTTTTCAAATCTCAAATATTAAAATGTACCGAGTCCATGTTCAAATGTAGCTACAACACGGCCATCTATGATCTAATCTGGAACTAGAAGTAGCTATCCAGAGCTTATTATTATAAATTGCATTTAAATAACACAGTGTATGTGCTGCCATCTATGGATTATATTTTAAGTAATAAAATTGTATAGTATAAATTATTTAATAAATATTAAGAGATATCTAAGTACTATAATAATGTAACATACTTTATAATAATAATGTTAATTAATGTTAGAAATTCTACTTAATGATATTAAATAAATTTTTAATATTTATTATACTTTAAACAAGTGCGATAAATAATATTTTGTATTATATATTTATATAGTAATATACTTCATGAAAATGTCTTGACATTATCTAAGAAATAAAATTAATAATCATAAAATTGTTTATAGTTTACAATTCCTCATAATATTAAAATAATAAAAAACTATAAGATTAATACCTTTATTTTTATTATTTCCTCCAAATAAATATTGATAAATAATCCATACATTAAATATTAATACATAAATCCCATTTTGATTAAAATGATGCCTCATATAAAGAATAAATTTAATAACATTAAGAAATATTATCAGAAATCCTTAGTGAAAGAAATCACAGCAATGACCACAGTTTTTTTAAATAAAAAATATATATATACATCCATATATAAGCCATACAAACCACGAAACCAACCTCCTCTAATATTTGTATTTTTTCCATATAAACGTCAAATTATTTAAGTGAATTAATTATGGAATTTATCAAATATTTAGGATAATTATATATTTTAGCTTGATTTCTAATAAATTTAATAGTTTTATTTTTATTTATGTCTAAGCATAAATATTTAATTCTGTTTTATAATTTAGTAAAATATTTTTATATACAGTTTTATGTAAGCATGATTTGCAATGTGCAAATATGCTTACTTTAAATGGAAAACCATATCTTTTATCATAAATGTCAAATATCATTTTATGATTATTATTAAGTGTTGCTTTTAGGTCAAGAAAGTTTATTATATTATTTAACATCATCTATTATTTATCATTTTGATTTACTGTTGTTGGGATATTTAGTAGGTAACGATGATATATTATAGTCATTGAAATAAAAAAAAAAATAATTATATCATCAAGATAGCGATAGTAGACATAATCAACGTTATTGCCAATCGAATTTTTTCATAGTTATATAGATAAAGACAGCGGTGGAAAATTGGCGCAGAGGAGGAGCCTATTGACACCACTAAATTTTAGAAGTATTTTTCGGTTTATCTAATGACATAATTTCTGTGTTTTTATTAAGCTGAAGAATACTATAAAATGTTTGTGGTGTCAGTAGGCTCCTACTCTGCGCAGATTTTCCACCACTGTAAAGATCTTAAAGCGTACTTGAAGCCTTACCACATTGAGGTATACCTCTACGTTGTTTATAAAAAGTATTATTATAGATAATATAATTATGATGCAAGGTAAAGTTCAGAAATGTTTCAAAAGGGTCTAACAGAAATATAATCATTAAATTTTAATTGAGTCTGTCATACTTTAAAAAGTAAGTACATAGTTTTATGTCGAGCTTTAATGTCTATGTGAATAAATAAAACATTAAAATAAAGTGTTTTTATGTGTGTTTACAGTATTAAAGATTTGTATTTTATTAATGAGTTGAAAACTGTTATTTAATCAGTGTTGATTGTCATTTTTAATTGTTATATTGTGTATCTGAGTAAGAATGTTCAGCAATAAATTGCTAGCAGAATTATTCTATGCATTACATCGAATAGTAACAGTACGGAATTTTATCGGGTTTTTATGAAATTTTGGAATTATAACAAGATATGGATAATTTAAGTTTTTACATTTAAGTCTCAAGAATTTGTGACAGTTTAATAATTTTCTGTTATTAATATCAATTTTTAAAGTTGTTTGATTGTAAATTTTACTAGTGTTAATCAATTAACCCATTAATGCCGAGTTTTCTTTATACATTTTTAATACCTAGGTACCAGTTGACACCAGTTTTCCCGTATTGTAATTTTAAGTTATTTGATCTCTCAAAGTTTGAGATTAAGTAATATGAAAATTTCCTTAATAAAATACTGGTTTTCATATATAAAAGTTTCGTATTACTTAAATGGTAGATTTTCGTACCAACCGGCGTTAATGGGTTAAGGTCGATTATGTTTTACGGGACTTCTATTCAGTTCACACCACTTTTTCTTGAACACTTGCTTTTACTTTATGGATCACTGAAAAATGGTAATTAAATTAGACATATTTTACTTTTCTCTTTTACTGGTATAAAAAACGTGCGAAAATCACGAATGTAGTTTTGTAAAACCGCAACTTCAGTCTTTAATGGGTTTAATAGCATTGTGAATTAATTTTTTTTAGTATTCTTTACAAATAACAGGGCTGTCTTAGGCGACTATTTTTATATTGTTTTCGCATCACTATTTTAAAAAAATACATTTTGTAGTAAATTTCTCTTGCAAATGTTGTCAAAGTATATCTAAAATATTTTTGTTTTGAAAAAGTCTTGCGAAATAGAATTAAAAATTATTGCCTGTGGCAGCCAAAGCAATATAAGTAAGCGTCCTATCTTAAATGTGAGAGGTAACCGCAAGATTAAAGGCGAGATCACATCAGTCAAGGTCGCACGCCACGTAGCGGACGGGGTTAAACTACAGGAAGATTCCTAACTGTTTTCTTACTTCACACCACTAAAATTGTGAATTTTTTTTCACCTTGATCAATAGCTAAAATGTTTCTGACAAGGCGAAGAACACTTCGTGGTGTCACGTGCATTGGGACGCCCTTCTCGTTACGCCTTTATTTCGCAGTAAATGTGGTAAACAAAATTCAGTTCCATGAGTGACTGAAGTTTTAGAAAATATACGCAGATGGTCGCTATCCTCCCACACAGCACACTTGGTTACAGCAATGTCCTGGAGACATCGCAACGTCCCGTTATTGTCACGTCTCAGTGCGATGTAACTAGAGCGTCTCCGAGATGACAAGAAAGACTGTCGCTGAGATCATCCCTTGCGACATAATGGAGACACAAGCTGCCGTTTTCGCCCATGCGCAAATACCTCCAAGTTATTGGCGCGCATGCGTGAACTTAATGGCGTCAAAGATAATTTGTAGAGAAGGATGTGCGCATGCCATGTGATTGCTCCGTGTTTAGATTTGATATTGTGTATTGTTTTTACTATTTCTAAAGTGGTGCTTGGATCATTTTAGACAACAGCCTGCCGCTCAGAGAACCCCCCCTCTCAAAGCTCCAAAGTGGTGTTTCTTCAGTTTGGAAATTTTTAATTAACTATCTGGAAGAAGTATAGTGTTTTGTTGTTTGTTTGTGTTTGTGTGTGTGTGTGTGTGTGTAGATAATAAAATTATAAGAGCCTCCTGACATTTATATTTTTACAATAAAGCTTATGAATATATTATTTATCTGTGTCATAAATACTGATTTTTTTTATTTTTTATGAAGGGCAATTATAAGAATACACTTAGAATAAAAACTAATACATCATTTCGTCTCATACTATTATATAAATAGTATTGCTCATAAAACATGTATTGTAATTTTTTTTTCTGTTATTTGATTGAATTGATATAATAGAAATATTTATCCAATAATAGTTATTAAAGTTTATCATTTACTGCTTTAAAAGTATATATTTGATTTTTTTTTTTTTTTTTTTTTTTTTGACTAAAGGATATATTTAAATTTTTAGAGGGGGGGGGGGGGTATATATAGTTTAATAAGTTCTCTAAAAAATACTAAAGAAATTATAATGTGTACATTTCGATTGCAAAAATAAGCTTGCAAATATTGTAATCTATAAAAATTAGCATTTTATGGAGATCTACTTTTAAATGATTAACAATTGATCTTCATCAAGTATAAAATGCTTGCATTCATAAATATGAGTTTTTTAATTAAGTTTGAATCAATACAATTCATAGAGTGAAAAATGAAATATATATGATGTAAAACAAGCAACTCAAGAGCAATTGATTGAAAAAAAAAAGTTGCTTTATAGTTTGTTTAAAATGAATGAGAAAAAAATGTAAACAAGCTTAGAATAAACACTAATACATCTCTTCGTCTCATACTATTATATAAATAGTATTGTCTGAGTTTTCTTTTTGCTGTTATTTGGTTGAATTGATATAACAGAAATATTTATTAAACAATAGTTATTAAAGTTTATCATTTGCTGCTTTAAAAGTATATATTTGATTTTTTTTTTTTTTTTTTAAGCTAAAGGATATATTTAAATTTTTATTTGTTTATTTTTTGAAAATCTACCCCTATACAGATTAAAGAAAACACACAATGCAAAAAAGCTGACTGAAATTACTACATAATTTGAGAGTACATCATATTGAAACTTATTTAGTTTAGTATTGTTGTTTATGTGTGGATGGGATAATAGAATTATAAGTGTCTCCAGACATTTATATTTTTGCAATAAAGTTTACATTTTTACCCCTGTATCTGGGCCAAAAATATTGAATTTTTTTGTTTTTATGAAGAGTAATTATCAAATTTCTTATTAAATGTAATTAAATATGGAGGGGGGGGGGGGGGTATGGCTTTTACAGAACTCTATTTTTTGAATCGGTAAACTGCTATTTGCTAAGATAATAAAATTGTATTAGTCATTGATATTTTTGCATAATAAGTAGTACTTATGAAAATATTGTGATTATATACATATGTCAGGCTTTATTTATCATTTAAAAAGTCTGTGTATAAAATAAGCAGGAATATTTTAATTTCAACATGCTGGTATAATAAGGTTTGTTTTTGTTTATATTCAAAAGCTTATGTTTAATTTATGAAAAAATAAATTACAAAAAAATATATATATTAAAAGTTACAAAATATTTAGCATCTGCATGAGGAATAATAAATGAATAATTATTTGCTAGAAACATATTGTTTTTTCTATCTGATAAATTTCTTTAATTCTAATACAGCGTTTCTTTAATTCGCTGATTTATAATTACTGAAGATAATTGTTAAAATTTGCAAATTCGAAGTAGATAAAAAAAAAATTCCATTGTAATTAACATCAGGTTATTTGTAAATAATTGCAATAAAAATAGTTATTACAAATAATTAAATTATTATCATTATTATATCTATATTAGAGTATGTAAAACTTGTGTATATATGCAAAAAGATTTATCAATATCATGTTTATGACTGAGCTAAACAAATTTTGAAACTTATTTAGCTGAATTATTTTAATCTGTAGATATGTGGAGTTTTATCATTAATCAAGTATTTATTTATTTTTAACATAATATCATAGTACAACAAACTGCAAAATTTAACCCTTTTCACTTCAAAGACTCTGTTGGAAAAAAAAAGGGAGGGGCAATATATTGCTTAACAAGTTTACTTAATAATACTTAAGAAATTAATGTGTAAATTTGGATTATAAAAATAAGCTTGCAAATATTGTAACGTATAAAAATTAGTATTTTATGGCGATCTACTTTTAATGATGTTTAATAATGTATCTCCATCAGATATAAAATGCTTGCATTCATAAATATTATTCTTTTAAATAATTAAGTTTGAATCAATGCAATTCATAGATTGAAATAGTGAAATATGTATGATGTAAAACAAGCAGCTCGGAAGCATTTGATAGAAAAAAAAATTCTGTTTAAAATTGATGAGCAGAATTGTAAACAAACATAGAATAAACACAAAACACCTCTTCATTTGACGCTATTATTTAATAGTATTGCTCATCATAAATCATGTATTATATAAGTTTTCTTTTCTTTTTTTCTGTTTGGTTGAATTGATATAATAGAAATACTTATTCAACAATAGTTATTAAAGTTTATCATTTGCTGCTTTAAAAAAAAATTTCAATTTTTTTACCTAAAGAATATATTTAAATAAAATCATAAGACGAAATGCAATATTTCACCGTGATTCAGTCACAAAATATACAATATGAACTTTAAAATGCTCACTGTTTTACTTAAAAGGCAGCAAAAAAAAAAAAAAAAAATAATAATAATAATAATAATAATAAATAAATAAATAAAAGTAGTAATAATAATAATAATATAGATGTTACAATTTAACAAATTACAAATGTACAGATTTTACAAATTTAAAATAAATTATACATTTTTTAACTTGTAACATCCATATTATTTTTGTTAGCCATTTAAGTAAAACAGTGAACTTTGTAAAGTTTATATTGTATATTTTGGTATATATTTAAATTTTTACCTGTTTATATTTTGTAAATCTGCACCTATAGAGAATAAGGAAAACTCATACTACAAAAAAAAGCTCGATGAAATTCTGCATAATCTGAGAGACATCATACTGAAACTTATTTCTGTGTGGAGGAGATAACAGAATTATAAGTGTCTCCAGACATTTATTACAAGGGAATTTATATTTTTTGTAAACAAACATAGAATAAACACCAATTCGTTTCATACTACTGTATGAATATATATCATATTATTAATATAATATATTATACAATAGTATAGCTCATCATAGAGGTTTCTTAAGAAAGTTATCACAATCATAATACAGTAAAATAATTGAATTTCTGTGCAAGAATAAGTGGATTTCGTTGCAAGATTTTATTAAATACAAGAAAATTTAAAAATCAGCTAAAAAATATTTAACATTTACTTGGGCTAGCTTCAGTTAAGTGCAGCCCTAAAGGAAAAAAAACAAAACAACAACTGTAGAGCAAAATACAGCAACAAAAGGGTGATGGGGGGGGGGGGGTGAGCCTGCATGTCAGTAGATCAATTTTCACCACTATTTCTGTTTAGTGATCTCCTCCTTGTTTAATGAAAGAAATTCTGTTATTAAATAAGGTATGTTAGGAGAAAGAAAGGCAGTATCACATCCAGATTGCTATTCAGGAATAGTGGCAGTAATTAGCATGTGAGTTTGCCAATATTGTGTACCATCATTGTCTGAGAGTAAAGGAGGAGTAGACTCAAACTGTATGTATTAGAAAAGATTCGGGAAACATTTAGTAGCATATTACCTATATAATATATTTTTAAATCTGATCAGGGTTTGTTGATATATATCAATGGATATATAGCTCGATGTATTTTGATATATATTTATTTTTAAAATATCAAGATTTTTGGTATTTTCGTAAACTTGATGTTTATTTTCAAAATATCAAGATATTTGATGTTTTGTATATTTGATATTTATTTTCAAAATATCACTGAGCAAGATAATTTTGACATTTTCGATTAAAAGAAGTGTAAATGAAATTTTCAATTGTTATTAACTGTATCATTCTGCAGATAAAAAACTTTGTTTCTGGCTCTGGCGGTGACTTTTTTATCCAAAGGAAACAAATATTTTCCCCAAGTTTTATGTTTGAAGCTTTTATTTTTAAATGTAGAACTAATAATTAGGCGAGATAATTAATTCAAAGCAGCCATTGAAAGATATACTGTCTAATTTAGATAATCCATTATATAGCTTCATTAGAAAATAATCTTTTCCTATATTGGTTCAGTTTAGTATAAACTATAGGTAATACATGTTAGGAAATAAAAAATAAGACAAGCTTACATTTATATTAAAATTCTTTAATTTAAAAACTATTTTGTTTTCAAAATTTCTGATTTCTTGATATTTGACACTGAATATTATAATATATATATACATATATATATCATCATCATCATCAACCGTTTTCAATCCACTGCTGGATGTAGGTCTACCCCAGATTTTTCCAATGTTTCCTGTCTAGTGCTTTAGTCATCCAATTTACACCGGCTACTTTTCTGATTTCATCACTCCATCTTACTTGAGGTCGTCTTCTTGGCCGTTTTACATCTCTGGGATACCACTGTAGGGTGTTTGTGCTCCATCTATTGTCTTGTCTTCTTGCGATGTGCCCAGCCCATTTCCATTTTAGCCGTTTAATTCTTTCAATGATGTCAAAAACTTTCGTTTGACTTCTTATCCAGGTTATTCTTTTTCTGTCTCTTCTAGTTATACCTAGCATACATCTTTCCATACTTCTCTGTGTTGTTTGTAATCTTTGTACCATCCGTATATATATATATATATATATATATATATATATATATATATATATATATATATATTAATAACTGCATAAATAAAATTATATCTGTTTTCAGTTAGGTAATCTTCAATTTTGTTCTAAGTAGAAAAAAGAAAGAAGGAAAAGAAAAACAATGCATTTTTAGAATATTGTTTAAGTAAATTTTCATGTTAAGTGCAATATGTTTTAGTTTCTAATTTATATTATGCTTGAAAATATTTATTGCCAACTAACTATTAAATAATTTGTCATTTAACTATTAAATAATTTATCAGCAAACTAGTTAACTATTTTGAAAATATCGGATATTTTTGATATTTTCGAAAATACCATGATATTTACGAACCCTGGAACTGATCATACCAATTATAAATTTTACTTTTTGAACACTATTCTAATAATTTAAGTACTACTCAGAATACTGATGATAAAAACTGATTTTCAGAATAGACAAAGATTTAGGATGGTAGAGTCTTGCAATTAAATACGATAGTAAAGCCACTTAGACTGTGGATTATATTTAGAAAGAATATGGTACTGCATTAAGTACTTTTTCAGCAAATATTCAGCCTTAGATCACATTTTTCTGGATGCCTCAGATTTTATAGAAATCGCACAAACTTCCAATACCATAAAAAATATTGTATTTCTGTAAATGCAAGAAAATTTAGGAATCGGAGAAAAAAAAATGACATTTACTTGAGCTAGCTTGAGTTAAATGAGGTCCTGAATGGTTAAAACGAAGTATATTTTTTTACGTAAAGTACAGCAACTAAAGTGTCATAGGGCAAGGGTTGTGAGTCTGGATGCCAGTAGGTCGATTGTTACCACTATTTCTGTAGAATAATCTTTGTCATAAATTCTGTTTTTAAAAAGATAAAGATTGTTATTCGGAAGCAGTGGTGACAATTGGTGTTTGAGTTTGCCAATATCGTGTGCCCCCACATTTAGAAGGCATCTAATTCAATTGAATTGTTATCCTGGGCTCACACATATGGATGATCTGCCTGAATACCATAACCCATACTCTTTGTCTGATACTTTTATATAATTATACGTAATAAATTTCTTCATGAATTATTTAGTAGCGACTACTTATACAATATTTTTTTTAAAGTGACTATCTATTAAAAATTTTAGTATTCAAACACAATTCCAATAATTTGAATACCTGGAATATAAAGTGGTACAAGTCCATAAAAACTGATTTTTAGAAATTTAGAGTAGGATAAAATATTTGCGATAAAGTAGAGGAAAAATACAGTACTCCATTAAGAAGCTACTCCGTCCGGCGAAAACACCCGTTCGCTAATGTTAATCCAATGAAAGAAATTTTGTAAGATATCTCGTCTGAATTTCAGTATTTTTAAATCTCTTTTTATTATTTTTTTTTTATTTATTTATTTATTTTTTTTTTTTTTTTTTTTTTGCATTGGAAAGCTGAGATCGATCTCTTAATCTGCCTTTTCTTACTTTTTTGATTTTATTTTCAGGTATTTTTAATTGGGACACTTTCACTTTCGAAACCGGTTTCGAAAGGACAAGCATACTCATAAAAGAAATTTTTGAACAAAATCGAAAAAGTAAAAACGGCCTTTGTACAAACCGACCTCAACTATCCAATGCAAAAAAAAAAAAAAAAAAATCATTTAAAAATATTGAAATGCAAGCAAGATATCTTTAAAAATTACTTCCATAGGATTAGAATTAGCAAGTGGGTCTTTTCGCGCGACTGAAGTAGCCCCACAAGCATTTTTTTAAGAGTTCTATCACGTGTATTATGCATGCTAAAAAATCATGTATACTAAATACATGTATGTAATCATGTATATGATGTATACAATCATAATCATGTATGTAATCATGTATTTGCATTTCTATTTTATTAGAGGATACAAGAAGATTTAAGATTCGAAAAGAAAATTTTTGATGTACTACATAAATGTCACTAGTACTATATTTCTATTATATTCTAATTCAAAATATCCTGAATGAAAAATAATAGAAATATGAAATTGAGTTATTCTGTGATGCATTTGAAGGGCACACTGGGGCAGCCACAGATTAGGCCCCCACTTGTAAGTGGGGACGTGAACGATAATTTGTTTTAATTAAAGCAAAATAATAGTAACAGAAATGTCATAGGGTGAACCTGCATGTCAGCAGGCCAATTATCACCAGTGTTTCCGAATAGTAATATTTGCCTTATTTAATGACAGAAATTTATCAAATTAGGTGAATAATGCTATTCAGATGTAGTGGAGACAATTGGCATCTAGCTTTTCTTACTATAGTGACTCATTACAGAACAGTACTAGCAGAGAAAGATCGCATAGTTGTCACAATGTGATATCTCATAGATGTGTTGTGCGATGCACTGAAGACGTTGCAACGCAGCGTCACATAGATGTCACAATGAGCTATCTCGTAGATGCTACAGTGCGACGTCGCATAGATGTTGCAGTGCGATGTACTATAGACGTTACAACGTGACGTCGCTGGTCACGGACATTTTGCGGTTGCCAGAACATCTGTGAGACGATCAGTGCAACATCGCAATGTCGCAGTGCGACGCACCTGCGACGTTTCAGAGATGTAAGTGTGCTGTGTGGGCTGTCACGAGGCTAACGAGAAAGACAGGCTCAGTGCATTCCGCATATTTTTTTTTATAGACCGTTGGAGTCACGTGATGCTCGAATGAACCAATGTAGGTGTGCGAAAAGAGCATCACGTCACTCTAGCGTTCTGTAAAAAAAGACACGTGGGATGTACCGCGATAGCCTGTCTTTTTCGTTAGCCTCGATCCTGCCACGAGGCTAACGAGAAAGACAGGCTACCGCGGTGGGTCCGATTCTTCTTTTTTTTGCAGACCGCTGGAGTCACGTGATTTTCTTTTCGCACACCTCCATAGGTGCATTCGAGCATCACGTGACTCCAGCGGTCTGTAAAAAAAGAAGAATTAGACCCACCGCGGTAGCCTGTATTTTTCGTTAGCCTCGATCCTGCATATATGACGTCACACTAAAAGCCCGCGTATGTGAATTATCACCCCGTCCACAAGATGGTGAACTGTGTTAATTTGCGCTCGATTCCAGTATTAAGAGCCCACTTCAGTCACGGGAAGAAAGGGAAACGCTAATGCTAAGTCTATGGGAGCGTTATTTTCAGATATCTCGCTCAAATTTTAATATTTTTGAATGCTTTTTTTTTTTTTTTTTTTGCATAGGATAGCTGAGGACGATCTGCAACCGGGCTAGATTTTACTTTTTCGATTTTGGTTATATATATGTATTTTTTTTATATATTAGGTTAGTTTCAATTTTAGAACCGGTTCAAACCGGTTCCGAAAGTAAAAAAAATATATATATTTTTTTAAAATATGAAACCAAACATAAAAAAGTAAAAACTAGCCCGGTTGTAGATCGTCCTCATCTATCCTCTGCAAAAAAAAAAAAAAAAAAAAAAAAAAAAACATTAGAAAATATCAAAATTCAAGCAAGATATTTGAAAATAACTTCCCCATAGGATCACATTATCATCCGGGTCTTTTTGAGTGACTAGTGTAATCTCTTAAGTCTGTACGCTTACTTATATCGCTTTGGTGGGAGCCCTGAAATAATAGCATAATTGTTTGGTGGCTTATCTGCATAAGTGATGATAAATTTTAATAGTTTAAATATCCGTCATGTTGTTATTTAAACTTTTAATATCTGTATAGTTAATATGTTGTATATTTTTTAATAATTCATTTATTAGTCGATCTATAACTTTGAATTTCCATTCATTAAAAAACTCAAGAGGTTTATCATTATCTATAACAATTTTATAAATAAATAAGTATAAGTATTTAATAAACTGCAGAATAATTGTTTTAATATTATTTTTATATGGAAAGCAGAATTTAGTACCATAATGCATTAGTTTTGTTTTAATTATTATTATCAATGATATGAAGATCATATACAGGGTGGTTATAATTAAACTTTCCCTATAAACAGCGTCCTACAGCACAAACGGGTGGACGGAATGCAATGAAATTTGGAATATAGACTATACACGAGATGCGCTCACTGAATTTCGAAAAAAAGATTAGTTCCAAAATGCCCACCAGATGGCACTTTTCCGGAAAAAACGTTAAATTTAACACAATAAACGGCCAAAACAGCCGGTTTTACATTTTATTATTCATAATTCTTCTTCTGGATTGTTAATATTGTTTTTGTATTCCGTTTTGGTCGTTTCTTGTATTAAACTTAATGTTTTTTTCCGGAAAAAGCGCCCTCTGGTGCACATTTTGGAACTAATTTTTTTTTCGAAATTCCGTGAGCGCATCTCGTGTATAGCCTATATACCAAATTTCATTGCATTGCGCTCACCCGTTTGCGCTGTAGTATGCTGTTTATAGGGGAGGTTTAATTAAAACCACCCTGTATATTTGTATTTCTGAATATTTCCTAGATATGCGTAACTATAGTCCTACTATTGTTGTTGCTATTTTCTGTGATGTAAGCTTTCGTTAGTTATTGTTTCATGTCAAAATGGCTTTTATGATGGATTTAAAGTGTGAGTCTGAGGGCAAAGAATGCAATAAGTGATTTCAGTGTTTTTTTTTCCCTCTCTGATGTTCAAGAAATATTGTAAAACTCTTTTCACGTCAGCGTTACAAAACCATTTTCCAAAATGTTTTTACTTATTTTTAACAATTATTTTTATTCACATATTTATCGTAAATTCTTCAAAGCAATAGATTCGATAATTATAGTATCATACTTCTTTTTTAAATATAAAACTTGAGTGGATCTGGAAAACTAGATCTCAGCGAATGAGATGTTAAAAGTACGATCACCAGCAGTTCAAGCAAAAATTAATTACTAAATATTGTAAAGCTTTTTTCACGGCAAGGAAATAAAACCATTTTTCAAAATATATTTTTGCGTATTTTTAACAATTCTTTTTATACACATATTTATCGTAAATTCCTGAAAGCAATAGATTTGATAAATATATCAGACATTTATTTAAAACTTGAGTGTATTTCAGGTAAAACTGAAGATATGTGAATGGGATATTAAATGTACGAGCACCAGTAGGTCAAGCGAAAACTGCTTACTGGCAAAAATATTTTGAAATTTCGAATTTATATTAAAATATAAATTAATTTTCTGTAATAAAAAATGCTTTTCGGATCAGAAATTTGAAAAAAATCCGACCAAGAAGGGTTTAAATAAGAATATTTTTTAAATCCACTTTTTATTCTTAAGGAAACTGAAATCCCTAGAAAGGCCAATAAACCTATTTTATTTTTCAAAAAGATTTAAAAAATACTACTGTACTAAAATAACTTAAAATTTATGTATTCAACCAATGTCTTAAAATTGTTTTACCATTTAATTTATCAACCAGATTTTAAAAGCTACAAAACATTCACATACTAAAAAACGTGCTAAAATGCTTCTAAGGCGGTTCAGTTATACAGGTAGTGGAGATTAGCAAACAAGGTAAATTGAAAAAGTGACAGGAAAAAAGATTATATTAACGAGATACGCTTTCAGTTAGTTTTAAAAAGGCTAAAAATTTTATATATTGATAGGAGCATTTGAGAAAAAATTGGTAATTGGAAAATTACAAATAACAGCATATCTGTATCATTAAAGTTGTATGACTTATGCTCAATGAGGATCATGTATGAAATTAAAAATGCAAATGTAAGAGATATTGGTGAACTGCATAAGAAAACGCTGACGGTAATTAATATGCACATGGCCGTAAACGAAGTATAATAGATACTTGCAACAATACTAATGTTGAAAAAAACACTATAGATATATGCAGATAGTGTTAAAGAAAATACTATTGGTATTTGCAGCAATATTAGTGATGAAGAATTCCAAACTATTTACTTAACCACTTAATTCTCGCTCCCGTCAATATCACGGGCTAAGGTATCGTTCGTTATTCCTCGCTCCCGTCATATTTCCGGGCTGGAGATTTATTGCTGGAAAATACTTCTGAAACCATAAAAATTTAACTGGCATTTTGGTGTGAAGTCTTTGAATATTTCCGTTAGGGTTTGGCTTTTGCGCTGACTGCAATGTTGGGCTTTGTATTGCATGTTTCGAAATATGTAAAACTAAAAAATTATTAATAATCAAAATTTAATATATATATATTATTTCAAATATTATTTGTAAAAATGTGTGTGATGATGATAAATAAAGATCTAAGATGTGAAAAATAAAGATTTTATTCGCATTAATTTGTACGGTGTAAAACAAGCATTAAGACACAGAATTCTCTCATGAT
This sequence comes from Maratus speciosus, assembly GCA_963932465.1. NCBI lineage: Eukaryota > Metazoa > Arthropoda > Arachnida > Araneae > Salticidae > Maratus > Maratus speciosus. The sequence goes on along the minus strand of OZ010796.1, from coordinate 196,143,889 downwards.
GGCTTTTCTAGAAATATGAATTTGCTCTATAACATCTTTTTTTTTCGCCTTAAAAAAAAAAAAATAAATAAAAAAAAAAACTAATTGCATGTTTTATTTAGAAACCTTATAATTATTCAATTTTTGTAATAAAATAAATAGGTACTTTTTTTATGGTTTTTCCAAATATTAAGCGACAGTGAAGGGACACGGTTAGACATTTGTCTTCTTGTGTGATCTCTAAATATGTAATAATTTATTTAGATGGGGGGGGGGGGGGTCACACGGGTTAAAATATATGTTATTTAAAAAACGCCATCGTAAATTATGTAATGGTCAATTTTTTATTGATAAAACAGCATCCTAAAGAATGTAAAAAAGTATTATATTTAGGTTTCCTTTCTAAAGGATAATTCAGTCAATTTTAAAGGTACAGGAGGTATGCAGCATTCTGCAATGATCTTGTCGGAGTTAAAGAATAACTTCCTAATCCAATATTCTCAATGGAGTCGAAATTTTTTTTATAAAGTATGACTTTTCTATAATTATTGCGATGACTATTATAAAATAAACATATTACCAAAATGTGAACACTTTTGTTTTTTGTATAATTATTTAATCGTTAAAAATTTAAAGAAAATTCATTCATTCGAGCAGTCAAAAACGCGGTTGCCGACTGCCAATAAGTCATCAGCCGCGGTAAATGACAATATTTTCAAACATTCCCCAACCCCCCCCCCCCTTTTATTTTTCTTCTTCAAAAGCGATAAACTGCCAAATACTGCAATCCTATGGCAACTATACTAGATGTTCTACCGTCCCCCTCTAGACGGCGCTAGTTCCTATGCGAATCCCATGTTAAATGAAATTTCCATTGCAGCCAATGGGAGTTTCTCATCTGAATAAGATCTGTGACCACAACAGCTTGAGTTATGATTTAAGGCTGTTCTTAACTGCTCTGCTCCACAAGCGCAAAACGTTTTTACACATTTACAAATTCCTTTTTTAACGGAAAGATATAAAATTGAAAAGCCTGGCCTTGGAAGCGATTTGGAATTGAACTGTTTTTTTCCATTTTTGATTAATCCATTACCTATTGAGTTATAAGCGTTTTCGATCACATGACAAACACGTTTTTCGTCTACTCTTGAGTGCTCTTTCTTCTTTCGAGCAGAAATCCTGTTCAAAACGCCTACTTTGACACTCTTTTCTGAAAGATCTATTGCGTTTGCAAAAAAAGGGAAAAAACAGCTCAGTTGCATAGTTTCTGAACAACAACAGCAGCTAGTTTTATGCATTTTCGAACAAAAATTAATTAAAACTTATGTCCGAAAGTTGCCCTTTTGGATTTGAGAACACCCTTAAGGCTCCTGTCACTGCCGGCGAAGGCACTCACGAGCTATTGCTAATCCTATGGGGAGGGATTTTCCTAATATCTTGTTTGCATTTTGTTATTTTTAAATAATTTTCTCTGAATTGGATAGCCGAGATCTGTCTCTACATCGCACCTTTTTTACTATTTCGATTTTGGTTGCAGATATTTTTAGAATGACACTTTCATTTTCAGAGCGGTTTTGAAAGTGAAAGTAACTTTATAAAAAATATCTTCGACCAAAATCGAAAAAATAAAAAAGGTTCGAAGTAGAGATGGACCTCGGCTATCCTATGCAAAAGAAAATCCTTTTAAAATGTCGAAATGCAAACGAGAATTAGAAAAATCCCTCCCCATAAGATTAGCATTAGCTCGTGAGTGTCTTCGCCGGCAGGGAAAGGAGCCTTAACCCTTTGCAACTCAACAACCCCGATTTGAAAAATTCTTACATAGATATTAAAATGCACCATTTTAAGCGTGGAAAAAATAATTTAAAAAAATTCAGAACAGAAAAATAAAATTTTATTTGGAAAAATGGGTTGTTGCATATCTGCAACATCTTGCCAAATGGCACAAAAACTGAAAATATTTAAAATTTTAATTTGCACGAAAATTTTTGAAACAATTGTTAGTTTTGTTGTAGCTAATTCCCACACCACATTTCTCACAAAAAGTTTGATTAAAGTTTTTACAATCGGGGTATTTACAACGTATTCTTTTTTCTGCCCAATATGGCCAGTGCCCAATTTCGTATAGGCGCACTTGTTTGGGTGGAATATGCTGAGTAGGCGCTCTATGCTTTTTCTGTTGAATTCTTTTTTCTACGAGACCTTTCCATTTTTTGCTAGCTTTGGACTTGGTGTTAATTTTAGAGAGGGGGGGTGGGGATCCCTAACTTACCCTATAGCAATTAAATAATATAAAAACAGACAACTATTTCCCTTTTTCAATAATTTTGCTCTTCTGAAAGAAATTCAACTTAAATAACCATTAGAAGATATTTTCGATCTCTTTCGACATTTTTAAAAAATCCATTACAAGTGAAGATATGGCGCGTTGTTGCAGATCTGCAACAAACAAAAGTTTACGTTTATCTTATACATATTATAAAATTCCTAGCTCGAAAATGGTCTTTAAATAAAGAAATTAAACTCTCCTTTGAAAACAATATACTGTTAGACGTCTGTAGGCTTTTTTAACTCCCGTATTTCAAAGCTTAATTCAGCGAAAACCACGTGTAGCAGATCAAGCGATAAATCAAACTTTGGAGCGAAAAGAAAAAAAATCTGCATCGACATTTGTTGCGGATTTAATGAAATAATTATGTTAATAGTAGTGTAATAGAATAACAACAATCAACAAAATCGTCTTTTGAAATTTACTGTTGAAATAACAATGACGTTTTGGGTATGTTGCAGATCTGCAACACTGTGATACAAAGGGTTAAGGAAAACTTTCTTATAATTGCCGAAACTTTTGCAAAATCTAGGGGATAAGAGAATTTTTGTTCGTGTTCTGCGTTTTTCTGGCAAAGAGCGAGAGAGAGTTAAATGTGACGTGATTGATGAATGAACATAAAAGATGGGTGTAAGAAGGCATGGGAAATAAATATCGTGTGGCAATATTTTGACTAAGAGGGGAGGGAAGCCACATACTTATTTATAATTTTCTTGCAAAAAAAATAAAAAAAAATCGTTACATTCAAAGAGCAGTCATATTTTTTTTTTTCAAATATCTTCATGTGCATATATAATATATACGTCCAAATTGCTCTATCGGTATCTTCATAAATATTTACAAATATATATGTAAAAATGGATAAATAGAAAAAAGGCATATTTGGGGCGGAGTTACATGAAACATCAAAATAGAACAAGGATGAAAGTCCGCCCTGAATATTGCTTTTCTTTGACTGTATTCTACAAAGATATTTTTTTCAAGGTAATTTTTTTACGACGTTATACAATTTCAAATCATCTATAATTATGGAATGTTATTCAGGTGTGTAGACAATATAATACTATAATAGGATCATACACATTATTATCTTTAGGCAGACACATTATTATATTTCGACAAGTTTTTTTTTTTTTTTTTTTTTTTTTTTTTTTAATCAGTTTTCGGTACAGCTCAATTCAATGTGTAATGGTGAAAATTTCCGAAAGAAGAAACGAGATTTTTGACGAGCCGTTAATTCCCAAATTGGCTCATCCTATCTCAACAATCTGATCCTTTGTTAATATTAATATTTTGGATTACTTTACTGTGTTTTGATCAAATTTAACAAAATAAATCAATTTAAGTCATTATAATTGTATTCTATTTTACATTACACTACTTCATAAGAAAATAAATATAATTATCTATTATATAAATATCAGTTTTAGCCAATCAAATTGCTGAGCTCGGTTGAGCCAATTTGGGAATTAACGGCTCGTAGATTTTTGGGGGTCAATCCATTTCAAGCCGCCCAGAAAATATTTCATTGGTTGCTTGACCATTTTTTAAAAATCTGAAATTTTTTGTACAACAACCCTATTATGATGGAAGTTCAAAATGACTATTATTTTAATTTTATTAATTTTTGTTTGTGCATGGCGGCCATTTTTGTTTCATCATGCGCAGCATTTTTTCACATCCTAGAGCTTACGGAATTGTAAATAACTCATCTTTTATTTTTCCAATTCGAGTTGGGTTTGAGCAATTTGTTCAGGATAAAATGGACTAAAAATATTGTAATAAAATAGTTTCCTAAAATAAAAACTTACTGGTTGAATTTTAGCATAAATTTTAAGATTTTTTCCAAAATCTGTCAGTTTATATGAGCAAGACTTTTAGAAATTAATTCTGTCAACATGACACTATTATTTTTCCAAATAGGCAGAATGAACTTGTACTCACACGCCACGTTCCAGGTCTGGGGATTGTTTTCTTTTCAATAAAAAAAATCCTAAAATTTTCAAAAACCGCATTTTTAAGGCTTAGATATTTCTGGTGGGGCACGATATAAAAATCTGAATTTTTGGCCTCTGATAGTATTATATGGTAGTATTATTCACAAAAAATTTGAAGATGAAGATTTGATTGCAAGTTGAGATATGACGAGGATAAGATGTTAACAAATGTTATTAACGAGTACCTTAGGAAGAATTAGACTTATCTCTTTTATTACATTATTTACAAACAAAACATGGTTTGTTGAAAACAGTGTAATAACAAACATTTAACTTTCTTAGACGCTAGATATGTTCAACAAAGATCTGAAAATGTCTCCACACAATTTAGGAGAGGTGTTATAAGTTCGACCATTTACTGTTGTTAGTTCCATAGATTTGATCTTTGTCAAAATTTAGTTTGAAGGAGCCAAATCTTGTCACCTCTTGAGAACTTGAATGAAGTTCTTTGCTCTAATGGCTTAGAAATGAACTTTGAAATCACTATGTTCAAGGCTCATTTCTGTAATAATTTCAAGATACCACTTCTCCAAGATAACATGAATGAAGTTCTTTGCCCTACTGACTTATAGCTATTAACTTTGAAATCACTATGTTCAAAGCTCACTTCTTTAATAATTTCAAGAAACATATTGTCAAGATAGTGTCATTTTTCTGCAGTATAAACTTCGAAAGGGCTTTGGATATCTTTACTTTCTGAAAATTACTTGAGACTGATGCATGGTAACATCGTATAAATGTTTCATTTACAGGAACATGCTTATGGTTTAACCCCTTGAGGGGCACCGGTCCGGTATATATTATATACCACCTACGATTAATGAAGTTTCACACCAGAAAAATTTTATTAAATTTTACTTTTCTAACTTTGGAGGAAAAAAGCCGTAAAATTGCTTTTACTTATTTTAAAACAGAATTTTTCAAAGATTCCGGTGGGAATTCAGCATTTCACAAACGTAATTGCTTGCCCCTCAAGGGGATAAACATGCTTATGGTAGGAACAAATTTAAGGGACCGGCAAGCAGCATTGAAATTGTGGTTTTTAAACCAAGAAAAAGGAATGTGTTTTGACACGTTTGATATGTCTCAACAAGTATTTCAACATTAACAGCTTTTCTCTTTCCTTTTTCCTTTTCTGTTTTTGTTCCATGTCTTTTATAAAATATTCTTTTTTTATGTAAAAGTATTGAGGTTTGTTTTAGTTATTAAAATTACTTAAAACGAAAATTACTGAAACCATACAAAATGGCCTAGGCATATTTTCTTAAAAATTAATTGCTAAGCAGTGCAAAAGGCTTTATTTTCTGTTATTATTGTTTAAAGATAATAATAAAAAATTATATGACACTCTGAGATAAATACTTACCTGTGTCTACAATAAAACAGTAGTTTGGCAGTATGTTTTGACATATTGCCCTTGCCAAATCTCAGCTTGTAGTCAAATCTCCATCTTGAAATCTTTTGTAGGTATGACTACCATAAAATACTATCAGAAACCAGAAATTTAGATTCTGATCTTGTGCCCCACTAGAGATATCAAAGCCTTAAAGTGTAATTTTTGAAATTTTTAAAACATTTTGGAATGTTATTTGCGAAAAGAAATTAAGTCCCAAATCTGGAACTTGTCGTGTGAGTACAAGTACTTCCGGCCTAGTTGTAAAAAAAAAAAAAAAAAAAAAAAAAAAAAAAAAAAAAAAATTGCGTCATGCTGAAAGTTTTCCTTGCTAGAAAAACTTCCTCTGGTAAACGGACAGATTTTGGAAAAAATCTTAAACTTTATGCTGAAATTTCTCCAATAAGGATTTATTTTAAGAAACTGCTATTTCACTAAACTTTTAGCCCATTTTATTCCAGCAAATTGCTTTAAACCCCACTTGAATTGGAGAAATAAACGATGAGATATTTACAATTCCGTAAACCCTTCAATGTGAGAAAATTGCTGTACACGGTGAAACAAAGATGACCGCCATGCACAAACAAAAAATAATAAAAGTAAAATAATAGTCATTTTTAACTTCTATCATATTAGGGTTATAGTACAAAAAAAAATTAATTTTTTTTTAAATGGTCAATGAACCAGGGCTGGACCACTTGAAATGGTTTGACCCTTGGAATACAGATAGTTTAGGTCGAAGCGAATTTTCGACAGCATTTTCCTCGAAACTCTGCTTTCGGGCCGAAAACCAAAACGAAACCGAATTTTCGTTCGATCTCTAGTTTGCATGATCTTTGAAAAAACAAAAAATCTATATCCATCAGCACTTTTCAGATTGCTTGATAATTAAACATATATTTATAAGTACCATCTTATTTATTAAATATTATATATTTTAAATTCATAAAACTGTTTTGCTATTTTTTTTTCTCAAATGAATTTCCAGATTTAGAAAATTAAAAAAAAAAAAAATCATTACATTCAAAGACCAATTACCAGTTTTTTTTTCTTCAAATGTTCTACATGTGCGTACATAATATACATGTCGAAATTGTTCTATCGGTAGCTTCATAAATATTTACATATATATATAGTAAAAATGGATAAAAAGAAAAAAGGCAAATTTGGGGGCGGAGTTATATGAAACATCACGGCAGCCATGAAAGTTCAGATACATTCGGTATCGCCAAGGAGCTTAAACCATGGAGAAGCCGTTCTTCACCGTTGTTGAAGCTAGCAACCACGCCCCCTCATCCTCCCAAAACATCGGGTCGCCTAATAGCAATGTATATAAATTTTCTTGTATAAAAGTACTTTATTGAAAGATTTTTTTTTTTTTTTTTTTTTTTTTTTTTTTTTTTTTTTTTTTAATGTTTCCCGCTTACACTTTTGTTGAATTTAAATCTAAAGCTTTAAGCATAAATCTGATTTCCATTTTATGATGTTTTCACTCTTTATTTTTAAAACAATTGGCAATTTTCGAAGTACGTGTTAATGATCGGACAGCAATTGTGACTAAGAGATTATTATTGTGATAGTCTTTCACCTACGTTGATATCATGTACTTTCAGGAGGAGCCCTATGCGCAATGGCGGATCCAAAGGGGGGGGGGGTCGCGGCCACCCTGAACAACAACAACAGAAAAAATGCAAAAAATCGTTAAAAAAAATTAAATATATATTAAATCCTTTCAATCCCCCCTCCTCCCTGCTCAACAGGTCGAATCTTTGTGACACCTTAAAGCTCTAATCAAATCAAAATTAGGTAATTTCTGACACATCCGTGAAATTATTTTTAATCTCAAGAAATTTGCAAATGCACTTATTCACAAACTATGTGATTAAATAGTGTTTTCCATTTATCAAAAAAGCAAAGAATCTTTCAAAAACTTCTTTAAAATTTGGCGTTTAAAACTGAATTTCAGGATGCAACTGCTAATTGCTCCCTCATGACGATATTTCTATCGCTGTTAAGTCCTACAAATTGACTTAATACGCTAACTTTGACAAAATAGTCCTTGAATTTTTAAATGTTTTAAAAACATCTTTTGGCTATCAAATTTTATTTGAGACCTTATAATTTTTTCCGCTACAAAGTGAAGTAAAAATTATGAACGGAAATTATTGATTTTTATTTCCCTTTTAGTCCCTTAATCTGTTTGTAGGTACAAAATAGTATGATGATAAATATAGTAAATAATGTTATTGCTTAATAAGGAGAAACTTGCTCTTAGCTATTTAGTAATAATTAGTAATTAATAATATTTTGAAGTAATTTTTTTGTAATCAAATTTAAATAGTAGTAAATAGGCAATATCATAAAAAGACACAAACTTCATTTGAGACATTACTTCTGCTCTTATAGCGATTTGACATCTCCCCCCCCCCCCTATTTTTCTCCTTAAGAAAACCCAGCTCGATTTTTTTTTTGGGGGGGGGGAGGGTGTGATGTATGACATTTTTTCCCCATGGTATTTACATGCCCAATAGTTGTTGACAAATGTCAGCCCTCAAAGTCTTTTAACTGTTGTACAGCCGACTCTCTCAAAATCCTCTGCATGTGATTTACTTGTTGTTTAACCCTGTTATTCACGATTCTCCCCCCCCCCCTCCCCCACAAATCGGTCTTTGAATTAGTAGAATTAAAATGTTATTATAAATTACAATAAAAATTTATGCCATAAATAAGACTTGTATGCATAAAAAACATCACTCAAAATAAAATTTAGAAGAAAACCTTTACCAAAACATTGTTTTATGATTTGAGGGTGTATTCCAATCCAAATTGCTTATTTTCTGATTTATTTTTAAATTCATTTTTGCTCTCGAGTGCATCAAACTGGCACATTCTCTTATTTAGAAACTATATAATATGCCGATTGTCGATTTTAACTATATTATAATAATATAGTAATAAAAATATATTAACGATATTAACTTGTCGATTTTTGATAAATGCAGAAAGTATTGCAAAAAATGCTGTCAAAGTTGCGTTTTGAACCGAATTTTCCGAAGTCGGAGATCTGGGAATGAAAAAAATGGTCATACTGAGAAAATAATTGTTTATAAATCAAATTCTAATTAATTGAGCAAAAAATGAAATCACACGGCCTCTTATACATCTCTTCAAAAATTACCTCAGCAAGTTTCATGTTTTACTTTTAAAAATGAGTCTGAAAATGTCTCAGAAAATTTCGAGTTGTTGAGGGTGAAAAACTATTTTAATAAGGAGCCTCATATGATGTTCACGGGAACAAGAGGACAGTTTCTCTAGCAATATGTTTTACAAGATAATTAAATTTTACAGATAACTGTGAAATTTGTATAACTGTTAAATTCTTGAAAAATGAATAAAACTGTTTGAAAATTCTAAGCATGTTGGATATTTTTTCAGCAGTGGGGTCTCCCCGTTTAAGACAATTTAAAAACACAAAAATTTACCATTGTCTTTTCCATGCTTCTCCCCAATGAAAAATCCCTAGTTTTTTTTTGTGTTATTTTAAATTGCACAGTTTTCTTTCTTTCTTCCTTTCTTTCTTTTTTTTTTTTTTTTCTAACCATGACAGATTTTGAATTAAATAAATTTGAAAATTCAGGTAGGGATAATGATCCTTCCTTGACCCCTTACAAATATCTATTTTAAAAGAAGTCTCTTTTCTTTATAATGCATAGGTTCTTAAGTTTAAAAATCTCATGATTAAAAAAAATTCTTCCAAAAATAGTAAAACAAAATTTAATAATACAATTCTGATTCTGGAAAACTTTGTGAAATGTACCTTTTCTGTATCAGGAAAATTTGACCTTAATCTTAAGAGAGATACATATTACTAATCCTCCCTTTTAAAATAAAGACATTGCTAAGATCTATAACACTTAAAAAATAGATAAAAACGGTGTGTTTATATATTTATAATTAGAATTATTTGAGCCATTCTTTAATCTTTAAGAATTTGTTAGTAGCAGGTACATATTTACATACAGGGGTTGCTACAAATGTCAGTCTAACTCTGTATTTTAAATTTCAAGAATTCTTTATTACAGCCTTATTTAATAAAAATAAGCTTCGCAATAACAATATTTTCATAAAAGAAATTGACCTAAAAAGCTTGAAACATATTTGTTTGCTCATATCTAAATTGGAAAATGTTTTTGTTATAGTCTGTAAATACCTCAGAAATCTAATTTAACAGATTTAAAATCGCATTCTTACTTCTAATCTTTGTAGCATGACTGAAAATTGTGTTAAATCTAATGTAAACAATTTAATTAAGACTTATGTGGCGAAAAAAAAAAAAAAAAAAAAAAAAAAACTTGTTGAAACAAAATATCTTCTCCTAGTAGTACAAAAAGTATTTTTTTTTTTTCAATAAACATTTTTTTCGTTAAAAAAGGCCAAACTTTTCCGAATATAACCAGTTTTATAAAGTATAATCATAGTAATAATTTTTTTTTCCACTTGGTGTTTAAGACGTATGAATGAGAAAATATTTGAAATTTTACAATAAAAAACTAGTTAATACGTATAAACAGTCTTCTATAAATGTAAAATCATAGAAAAAATCGGATCTTGACTCTAAAATTATTTTTATTAGGAATTTTCGATACTCATTTTTCTATGTATCGCTATGCGTTCTCCAATGTTTTGGGAGGATGAGGGGGCGTGGCAGGCTTCACTTTCGTAGCATTGCGTAGCGGAGCGCGGAGCGTTGCCTTCTCCATTCGTTCAACCTCCTTGGGTATCATCTACTAGAAAAATAGGGGCAACATGCAATGAGTAGTATGCTCTTACCTACAGGAAATTTTGCTTTCGCCTGAAGAAATCGTCAGTCGAAGCGTATGCTATAGGAGACTTATGGGGAGTCTTTTCTTCCCTGTGGCACAGTTAGAATATGGTTTGAGATGTTTAAGGACGAGAAAGACAATCATCTTCAAAGGAAGACGGACCCGGAGTTCCTGTAACTGGGTTTACAGAAGTCAGCATTAATACCGCCGCTACTATTGTCAGAGAAGATTGTTAGATATGGGAACTGATAAAAATATTGATGTAGTATAAACATTTAATGTAACCAACTAAACATCTAAATACGTTTTCATTATTGTGCATATTTAGTTTAGAAAATGTAAAATATATAGATATCTTCTGTATGGCACAAACTAAACTTGCGACTTGAGTGCTCACTTTTTGGGGTCCCCAACTGGAACATAAATAAATTTACTATGCGTACTGGAGCATGGAGAAAGCAAATTTTTTTTTTTAAACTCGGAATGCTTATTTTTATAGATGAGGGTTAAGATTAGGTTAAAATTCAATTTATCTTTCGGAGTTCGCTAATATTTTAATGATAATTAGATATCCTTATGTGGCTCACTAATTGTACATTTACCTTACTTTATTTTTATTTTAAGGGTATATTTTGCTCACTCTCCGCGTGAGCGTAAGAATGACGTTCCATAGATTAGGCAGTGTTTCACAAATTCCCCATAAACACGTAGAAAAGTTTGGTTGCTAAATTTTAATTATTATAAAAAACAAAAGAAGAAAACAGCTTTATTGACAGATGACACTTCTGATTTATGTTCATCATTGATAGTTAAGATTATTAATTAATCACTTTATATTTTTTTAGGTAAAACTTGCGAAAAGTAATCGTTAATATTCAAACCATCTACCATAATTTCTGTATAGTACATTTGTTTTATTTAGTGACAGGCATTCCGCGATTAAACAAGAGAACAAAAATAATATACAGAAATTCTGGTACGCAGGTAAATATTTTGAATTAAAAAAGGTCTAAATAGGTAACACTACTGGGAATGAAAGATGTATTTTTACCTAAACCCTTACAACAATGCAAGAAACTGTGATTTTACATAATTTAAAAAAATAAAAAATGCTTTGAAATCTTAATTTATTGTTCGAAGATTCTAGATCCACTAGGGAAAAGTGATAAAAATAAATATTTGGCTGTGCCCATTAGAGGTATGCATCACCGAAATAGATTTTCGTCTCTCCGATCTTGATTTCCCACGTTAAACTATGGGAAAATATAATTAGTTCATGACTCAATACCTAATATAATTATCGGAAAAAAGTTTTCACCATAAGAAATTAGACTTAAATGGCCGACTTAATGCGCTTATAAAATTTGTTTGTTTAAGTTTTAAGTAATTTTTATAAAACCGGGGATCTAAGAAATTTCTATTTCTGGAAAATTTTCACATTTTATAGTCTTTAAAAAAATACTAATTTAAATAGTTAATTTTTAAAAACACACCCCGTCGGCAATTTATGTCTATTATCGGATGCTGGAAACAACTTTTCGATAACTATACTAAGCAACGCAATTACCTATTTAATTTCCTATAGTTTAACATTGGATATCGCGATCGGAGATGAAAAGTGAAGCCTTCCCTTAAACATGATGGAAAAGTGTCCTTTAAAAAACAGGATCAAAATAATACTTTCACATCACTAAATTTTAAAAGTATACCGTTATAAATTGTTATCGGTCAACACGTAAGGTAGATAAATGTAATTCTTCCGGATTATTCAAGTAAACTGTACCACCTCCTTCTGGAGGAAAATGGAACAGTTAAAATAATACAGGGTGTGGTTGCTGTCCGTCCATAATACTGGTGGATCAAAACTGCAATGCCATGCCCCCCTACGAAAGTTGTCTCCCCGCTTGCTTTTTCCGAGTTTCGTTTTGAATTTCGAATGGCTAAATTTTGGCAAATTTTTAACACAGCAACCTTGGAGGGAGACATTGCTATTTGCGTTTAAAACCACGTGCTTTTGCTCTAGTCTTCATATCGTTGCGGTAGCTTATCTAAAATTTTATCAGTTATTATGTATTAAATCGGATCAGAAAGTATTTCGTATATGAAAATGGATAATTCTATTTCATGTACTGTATGTAATCGGACCAGATAAATCACTTTTTTTATATAAAAAAAAATCATGATTTTTATCAACCCTGGGAATTATTAGGATAAAATTTTCAGATGCGCTTATTTAGATGATTAAAAAATGGAGCTCCTTTTTTAATTAAAAAAAGTTTTATACACTTTAAATTATAGTCTCTTGCTAAAAGAAAAAAAAAAATGTGATAATTCTATTTCATGTACTATATGTAATCGGACCAAAAAAATCTCTTTTTTTATTTTATAAAAGAAATATCATATTTTTTATCAACTCTGGGAATTATTAGGATAAAATTTTCAGGCGCACTTATTTAGGTGAATAAAGAATGAAACTTTTTTTTAAATATAAAACGTGTTATACACTTTAAATTATCGTCGCTTGCTAATAGAAAAAAAAATGTTAAAGACACGAAATTCGGCAATTTGGGGCAAACGAGAATTAGAAAAATCCCTCCCCATAGGATTAGCATTAGCTCGTGAGTGTCTTCGCTGGCGGGGACAGGAGCCTTAACCCTAGAACTACCGAAAATTTTACTCAAGTTTTATAAAAACATTCTACACCAGAATTTTTACTTAAAACTATTTAATTTGTTTATTTAACTTATTATTGTCTGATTTATAAATTTAGTTTGTTTTGAAGAAATTTCTGGTTTGAATAAATATTTTGAATGTACATGTCGGGTCCATTGGACCCTTCTGGTAGACAGAGGGTTAAGGAAAACTTTCTTATAATTGCCGAAACTTTTGCAAAATCTAGGGGAAAAGAGAATTTTTATTTGTGTTCTGCGTTTTTCTGGCAAAGAGCGAGAGAGAGTTAAATGTGACGTGATTCATGAATGAACATAAAAGATGGGTGTAAGAAGGCAAGAGAAAAGTCTTGTGGCAATCCTTTGACTAAGAGGGGAGGGACGCCACATATTTTTTATAATTTTCTTTCAAAAAATTAAAAAAAAATTCATTACATTCAAAGAGCAGTCACTTTTTTTTCCAAATGTCTTCATGTGCATATTTAATATATACGTCCAAATTGCTCTATCGGTACCTTCATACATATTTGCAAATATATATGTAAAAATGGATAAATAGAAAAAATTCAAATTTTGGGGCGGAGTTATATGAAACATCAAAATTGTACAAGGAGGAAATCCCGCCCTTAATATTGCCTTTTCTTTGACTGCATTCTACAAAGGTATTTTTTTTATGACGTTATACAATTTCAAATCATCGATATTTATGGAATGTTATTGAGGTGTGTAGACAATATAAGACTATAATAGGATGAGACACATTATTATCTTTAGACTGACACATTATTATATTTTGACAATTTTTTTTTTTTTTTTCTTAATCAGTTTTCGATACAGCTCAATTCAATGAGTAATGGTGAAAATTTCCGAAAGAAGAAACGAGATTTTTGGGGGTCCATTTCAATCCATTCAATCCATTTCAAGTGGTCCAGGAAATATTTCATTGGTTGCTTGACCATTTTTAAAAAATCTGAAATTTTTTGTACAACAACCCTAACATGATGTAAGTTCAAAATGATTATTATTTTAATTTTATTAATTTTTGTTTGTGCATGGCGGCCATCTTTGTTTCATCGTGTGCAGCATTTTTTCACATCCTAGGGATTACGGAATAGTGAATAACTCATATTTTATTTTTCCAATTCGATTTGGGTTTAAAGCAATTTGTTCAGAATAAAAAGGTCTAAAAATATGGTAATAAAATAGTTTCCTAAAATAAAACTTTACTGGTGAAATTTTAACATAAATTTTAAGATTTTTTCCAAAATCTGTGAGTATATAAGAGTAAGATTTTTTAGAAATTAATGCTGCCAACATGACATAATTATTTTTACATTATTATTTTTATTATTGAGGTTTGTTTTAGTTATTAAAATTACTTAAAACGAAAATTATGGAAACCATACAAAATGTAGGCCTTAGGCATATTTTCTTAAAAATTAATTTCTAAGCTTTTTAAAAGGCTTTATTTTCTGTTATTATTGTTTAAAGATAATAATAAAAAAAAAAATTAAATGGCACTCTGAGATAAATACTTACCTGTGACTACAATAAAACGGAATTTTTTCAGTGTGTTTTGACATATTGCCCTTGACATATCTCAGCTTGTAGTCAAATCTCCAACTTGAAATTTTTTGTACGTATCACTACCATAAAATACTATCAGAAATGGACACCCTGTATATCACTCAAGACATAAATGCTTTTGGGAAAAATGTGAATTTTTTCTTTGCTGGGCATCTATGCCCAGTCGCATCTAACTTAATTTTCTGTATTTTGTGACGGCTTAACCCCTTAATTCTCGCTCCCGTCATATTCAACGACTGTGTCTTTTACTCAGGTTGTTTGATTCCCACCAGATTTAGAAAATAGTGTAATTGGCATTATTAGGGTTTCGTTCATCTGACGAAACCCTATTCGTCTCGCTCCTCTGTCTGTCTGTCCGTCACAGAGCCCGTTCTCATAAACTATACATGTTGGAGATTTGAAATTTTGCACACTTATAGATGAACACCTCACATCATACGACAAATCATAAAATTTTGAAAAAGTCGTACATTTAACCCTTTGGGCTCCCACATGTGTATTTTAAACAATTCTTTCTATGTGAAACCCTAATTAGGTTGGAGGCGTGAAATTTTGCATAATTATAGCTGAATACCTCACATCAAATGACAAATCATAAAATTTTGAAAAAGTCGTACATTTAACCCTTTGGGCTCCCACATGTGTATATTAAGCAATTCTTTCTATGTGAGCTTCTAATTAGGAGACGTGAAATTTTACATACATATAGCTGAACACCTCAGATCAAACGACAAATCATAAAATTTGGAAAAAGTCCTACATTTAACCCTTTGGGCTCCCACATGTGTATTTTAAACAATTCTTTCTAAGTGATCCCCTATTTAGGTTGGAGGGGTGAAATTTTACATACTTATAGCTGAATATCTCACATCAAACGACAAATCATAAGTTTTTCAAAAAGTCGTACATTTAACCCTTTTGGCTCAGTGATGTAGTCGTAAAAAGAACAGAGGCTATACGCTCTAAGCAGAGGGTATACGCTGAAGGCAGAGCGTATACCCTAGAGTGTATATACTATAGCTTTCTTGAGAAACAGAGGGTATACGGTGTTCCTTAAAAAAATCCAGAGGGTATACGGCGTATACCCCCGTATACCCTCCACTACACCCCTGTTGGGCTCCCAAATGTGTATTTTAAACAATTCTTTCTAAGTGAGACCCTATTTAGGTTGGGAGTGTGAAATTTTGCATACATATAGCCGAATACCTCACATCAAATGACAAACAATAAAATTTTGAAAAAATCGTAAATTTAATCCTTTGGGCTCCCACATGTGCATTTTAAACAATTCTTTCTAAGTGAGCCTCTAATTAGGTTGGAGGCGTGAAATTTTGCATACTTATAGCTGAGCACCTCGCATCAAACGACAAATCATAAAATTTTCAAAAAGTCGTACGTTTAACCCTTTGGGCTCCCACATGTATATTTTAAACAATTCTTTCTAAGTGAGCCCCTAATTTTGTTGGAGGAGTGAAATTTTGCATACTTATAGCTGAACACCTCACATCAAACGGCAAATCATAAAATTTTGAAAAAGTCGTACATTTAACATTTTGGGCTCCTACATGTGTATTTTAAACAATTCTTTCTAAGTGACACACTATTTAGGTTGGAGGCGTGAAATTTTGCATACTTATAGCTGAACACCATCATGCGATAAATCAGAAAAATTTGAAAAAGTCGTACATTTAATCCTTTGGGCTCCCACATGCGTATTTTAAGCAATTCTTTCTAACTAAGCCCCTTATTAAATTGGAGATTTGAAATTGTGCATACTTAGAGCAGAACACCTGAAGCCAGGCGACAAAGCATAAAATCTTGGAAAAGTCTTACATTTAACCCTTTGAGCTACCACATATGTATTTTAAGCAATTATTTCTAAGAGAGCCCCTAATTAAGTTTGAGACATGAATTTTTGCATACGTATAGCTGAATACCTCAGATCACACGACAAATCATAAATTTTTCAAAAAGTCTTATATAATTTACTCCTCCGGGCTCTAACTTGTATATTTTAAGCAATTTTTCTAACCTCCGTCCTTTTCACCCGGGGAGCACTTTTCCAACTTTTGCCGACACCCCTTTGACCATTCTTTCATATTATGCACCATAGCCTTACATATTTTAGTTCCACTTTTTACCACCAGGAGCGCCTACTTATCTCGGGTGCTATGGGCCCAATCCCTTCGACTAATATATATACGAATAGTATGTAAAACGGAGTTTCGTTCGGATAGATGTTTGTTTAGAATAGAGTGCGCCCCTGGTTGCGAAATCTGGAACTAACAGATTTTTCAAAAGGATAAAGTGTTTTGAAAGGAATATTAAACGAAACCCTCTGTGCGATCTGTGATCACACTTACCCACTTGTTTTAGTATCGTTTTACCTGTCATTAAATAAGGTGGATATTTCTTTTTCAAAAAAGTGGTGCCAATAAGCAATTTGAATTTTTAAACCGTAATTTAATTCGAGCGTTAAGTGGCTAAGGCAACACCTACTTCAACCTCTTTCACACTAGAACCGCCACACGGTGGGTGATTTAGCGATTCTAGCTGGCTAAAATTATTTTTGGCGTCTATATTGTCGCATCTCCATGAAATTGAAAAATGTTATTGAAATTCACTATTGATTGTTAGGTATTGCAAAATGTAGCGACCAACTCCCTCAATCACATCACTATATTCATCAAGAATTTGGATTAATTTAGATGAATTATCATGCACACTGTTGACAGAGAGCTCTACACTTTCATCAGGTTGCTTAAATCTCTGAACAAGGTTTAAATTGATGCAAGATGCAGCACTTAGAACTGGCTGAACATCTAAATTTACAATAATAAATATTAAAAGCTGTGATTGGTTATTAACAACACAGTTAAGAGAACATTCACCAACAACTGGCAAAATATCACCAGTGTATGTACAAACAGTTAAGGATGTTGATCCAGGTGTTGTGCGATTAGAAATCTTTTCAAATACTGTAAGAGGCAAAACATTTACCTGAGCACAGGTATCCAGTTTGAAGGTAACAGGATAGTCATTCAAAAGGACCTTTTGCAGCCAATCACTGCTACTAGCTGTTGAAAGCGCACCTATGGAAAAAATTTCGGGATCACCAGCATCAATTGTTGATATTTGACGATGTTGTAATGTGTGCTTCTGCCTAGGTTGTCGACTGACGCTTGAGAAATGGTTGAGCATATGACAGTTATTGCAAGATTTGCCATAAGCTGGACAATGTCGCGGTTGATGGTGTGATCCACAGCGTGAACATGGTCTTTTATTTTGTTGATTTTTATTGTTTTAATGGCTATGATGCTGCTTAGAGTGATTATTATGAAATTTATTTACTTTATTTTTATTTACGGCATCAACTTGAGCAGGAACAGATGTTGAAGTCTGTGACATTGCAAGAGAAAGCATTCTGGAAAGTTCTGCAGATCTGCACAGTTCTAGAGTTTTCTTTAGCGTGAGCTCAGGTTCACGAAGTAAGCGCTCGCGAAGCACATCGTCACGAAGACCTTGGATAATCCGATCCTTAACATTACGGTCGTATGCAGCGCCGAACTCGCAATGATCATCCTGTAGTTTTATTTCAGTAATAAATGAATCGAAATTCTGGCCATCTTTTTGTACAAGTTTGTTGAAAACAAATGTTTGTAACGTCACGATGCGGTAAGGCTTATAATGTTCGTAAACTTATCCAACACATATTTCACTGTTCTTGATGTTGCTCCTGTGACAGGCGGAAATGTAAAAGTCAAATAATTTTTGTATGATGTTTTACCAATTACACTGGGCAACAAAGCTATTCTTGTTTCGTGATCCTCTTTATTATACTTCACCGCTGTTTCAAAAAGTTCGTAGCTGCGTCGCCAATCCGACCATGCATCTGCTGGGTTGTCGCCGGGGGTAAATGGTTCGATGCGTAGAAAATTGTGTGCCATTGCTGTAATTCGATAGATAATAAGCGATGGTGAAGTGTTAAAAGAGTTGTTTTAGGCGTGCCGATTTATTCTGACACCATATTATATCTTAAAACTTATGTTTATTTAAAACTTAGATGAAGATGATAGATACGGCACATGGCGTGTAGATGACTTATTACACAGTTAAAATAATGCTGGGTCGGTTACAGATAAAGCTGATGAAACGATGACGATTATACACAATTTTACTTACATACATAACAATTTTTATTTTATGAAAGTTTCGAAAACAGCCATTTTGGCGACAGGCTTATGTTTTGTGCATGAAGCATTTTCACTCTCTTAACAAAAGTTTGCTAGTTAAATCAAGAAAATTTCCAACGAATGTATTTCTTAAATGAAGACTATCTCTTTCAAAGATTGTCTTTTGTATGTTTATTATCTATAGCATAATGGGCGAAATACAAGTCATATTAGAATCTCTTTGAAATTAATAACTAAACAGTTAGATGTGTATTGTTATTTCAAATATTTTTTGTTATTTTTTAAATTGTTGATAAGTTAAAAGTAAATTGTGTGATGCGTTTTGCTTATCCATAATAACGTAAATTTATTTAACCAGTATGAGCAAAAAATGTTTCAGTAATTAAACTCATGAGATTTCTATAATGAGTGTGATCATAAAATTGGGAAATTTTGGTACAATACTCATTTGCAGTCTTAAGAGGCTACATCAATTTTGAATTTAATGCTGAACATAAGTAACAAGTGTTATATATTGTTATATAAATTAATCCACATTACTGTTTTTATTTGAATATAAAATTACATATTGAAGTCTAATACACTAATGATGATATAATAGACTAGAAATAATATTTTGATAGGAATATAAATGTTGTAAATTGACTGGATGTTGTCCAGTATAATATTAATTTTCAACCCTTTCAGGGGCAAGGCACTTCTCTTCGTAAAATGCAGAAACGAATGACCACACCAGAATTTACAAACAAATTTATTTCAAAATAAGCAAAAGCTTTTGTTCACGTACTTAATAAAAAGAAATTTTCCATTCCAATTGCCTGGTGCATGTGTGCCATTTTGAAATTAAAATGAAGTTATGTGTTAAAACATTTTCACGTGACTGTATTTTTATCCTAACTACGAATTTAGCTATGCTGGAACTGATTTTACATAGGTTGTATGCATATAAACACAGAGAAAATTATATTTGGTGAAAACTGAATACTTAAAAAAATAATAATAAATATTGGGAAAAGGACATAAATTTTTTTTTCTACCCAGATAGAAACGATCGTATCACATATTTTATAATCAGGATCTTCTTTGATTGGTGTCTGAAAATGAAATGCAACAATGAAAAAATAATCACTCATAGATTTTGAAATACTTCCACAATACAAAAATGAAATTTGAGTATCACATCTTATGATATCATTGAAGTAACTTCGAATTATTTTGTGCAGCTCTGTAAATTGATTTTGAATGCTATTCATACCATTTAGAGGTTGAAAAAAGCTTATTGGAATCTAATCGACGTATATTGCGTAGCTACAGAGCATTGGCGAAACCAGAGAGGGAGGATAATATCGATACTGACATTTTCAAATGCAAAAATTCGCTTTTTTAATTTTGCAGAAATTCGTATTTCTAAATAGTGGGGTGTACATAATATTCATCCTCCTTTAGATGCGCTAATGCTATTGAGTGTTATTTATGAAAATTATTGAATCATACAAGGAAAAACAAGCAAGCAAAGTTTTATAATATATTTCAAGTAATTAAGAACGTGTTTGTAATGAAGAAATTAAACGCAAGTATAGAAAAGTTTATAAAAGAAATTAGAAAAATAAAAATAAACTCTTAAAAATTGTTACTAATTTATTATTCCAAAAACTTATTAACCCCTCAAGGGGAATTTTAATCAAGATTTGCACCAGAAACTTTCAATTAAAATTTACCTTTCTAACTTTGGTGAGAAAAAGGTTGAATATTTGCTTTTCCTTATTTTGAAACAAACTTTTTCGAATATTCCGGTGTGAATTCGACATTACATAAACGCAATTACTTGCCCCTGAAAGGGTTAACATGTCTGTACAAAATATGGTCATAAAATATACGTTGAGGACTATTTTACGCTTATGGGATTTTGAAAATACAACAAGAATATAAACTGGTGCAAATAATAAATAAGAATGAAAAAACATTTAGCGAAGTTAAAACACTCAATGAAAACTTACCTTGTTCGATGCATTTCATTTGTAGTACTGTGTTTTTTTACATTTTGTACATATGTTATTTCCATCTAATAACTTCTTGCCAGTCGACATTGAAAACAATGCGAATTCTTCATCTGTTTTCATTTTTTTTTTTTTTTTTTTTTTTTTTTTTTTTTTTTTTTTTGTAACCACAAGTTTTATTCATAAAACTCCCACAACAATTGCATTTTGGATTATGGTTCTTAAATGACATCGTAACAAATCGAATGCACTCACTACAATAAATCAGTTTCAGAGCGCGGCGATTAATTTTAGTTTGACATAAGTATTAAACATGGTAGTAATCAAAGCATTTTGCTAGTTTCAAAAGGTTCAAACTACTAACTATAATTACTCATCATTAAAATAGATAAAAAAAATTTTCATTTAAATTTATTGTGATCACTGTCGTTACATTTCAACATCGAATAATGCAGTTTGTTTCCATGCCATAATTATTCTTTAGCATTGTTGTCCCCGTCACCAACAAGAATTTTGATACCGAAGCAGTATCGACCTCGTTGAGAATGATGTCTTTGTGTTTATTTAAACTTAAAGTACAGCAATTCTGTAAATGTTTATTCCAAACATATTTCGGATATCGAATTTGAGTAGCTCCGCCCCAATTTATTCCTTTAAATGAATTGTATGTGTTTTTACACATATTTTAGTAAATATTTATATGTTATGACCAATGCTCACTTTCGGCATTTATATATAACATACGTGCACTGCACATATAAGGAATTTTTTAGAAGAAAATGGTAATTTTTCGTTTAACCATAAGATATGGTTTTTATTTTTGTAAATTTTTTCATCACAATTTCACACAGTTTTTATAAACAGAAAATTACACAAAAATTCTCAATTATACAGCTTTGCTATCTATATAACCTCAATTAATGGCATGAAATTCAGTTCAGTAGTTTTTGAGAAAATCAGTTTTTATGAAAAGAGGAAAAACATTTTTATCTCATAAAATATCATTAAGCTGATAATAAGGGAAACATATTGTCAGATAAACAGCCACATCTGGGGAAAAAATCAGGAAATTTGATTGAAAGGGATGTTTCGAATGCTTATCCGGCAAAAACCCATTCTGGTGTGAGCTTTAACTAAAAATGACAGTAAATTTACAAGCTACTTTTTCAATCTAAAAATTAGACAGCAATTTGTCGACAGAGTTTACTAACAAATTTTCGACACCTCGATTCTTTGGCCATCTCACAAATTAGGCGGAACTTGTAGCAACATGAGCAAAATTCTTAGTGCCGATAATTATTGCTGACATATGTTAAAGTTTCTGTCGTACATTAAATAATGATAGGACGATTTTGTACCATAATTTCTGAAACATATATATATTTTTAAAAATAGGTGTGATATATATTTTTTTTTATTGTCAAACCGGTTTTAGCGTTGTAAAAAGTTTAACTGATATAAACGTCAAAAACGTAAATCAACATCAAAATACAAATGGGAGTAACAAGAAGGTATTCTATGGTAGATTATTTTAACGAGTTATAATAGTGTTTTAAGGGGAAAGTTTACCACAAAATTGATCAAAAGATCGATTTTTATTTTTAATTATTAAATGAAAGCCTGTTTAATTGTGGATATTTTGACACCTCAATTTTACACATACAGTAATAACATCGTGAGGTATTTTAAATTTTGTTAATACACCCAGTGCAATTACCCACACAAATTAAAACTTTAAATGGCTTTTCTCCATGTTCATATTTCTTCACTTTCATGCTTCAAAAATGCTAAGGCTTTTTCTGTATTTGAGATAGAGATTTGAACTTTTTCGTAAATGTCCATTATTATATATATGATAAATGTGCGCTTGGAATTAACATTGAAGTTTTTTTTTTTTTTTTTTTTTTTTTTTTAAATAAAAGTATATGAAGTTGTGTTAGATTTCTCCATTTTACACTATATCATAGCTGCCAACTCTTCCTTTTTTAGTACCACGAAAATTTAATAGGAGTTTTTGCCTTATTTAATCGGCAGATTGCAGCGATTTACAAAGGTAAAATTTACTATAAAATTATTGTGGTACAAAAAAGCATAAGATGTTGCTTATATTAGGTCTCCAAGAAAATTCTGTCGTTTTTATGTTCTTTCACGCCTACTTTTTAAAATTTTTGATTTCTTCATTGGTACCACTTTTTTGAAATTGTAAAATTCCCATTGTGTTCACCTTAATGTGAAATGTGAAAACAATGGGAATTTTAACATTTAAAAAAAAGGGGTGCTAATGAAGAAATCAGAATTTTAAAAAAAGTAGGGATGAAAGAACTTTAAACGACAGATTTTTCTTGGAGACCTAATATATACCTATAAAAAAATATATTAAATGTAATAGTAGAGGTATCTAAAAATCCATCCGCAGTGTTGTGTAATACACATTTGAAAATCTTAAAGAAAAAATGGGCAAAAATATCAATATTTAAAAAAGTAGTAAGGATTGTAAAAATTTCAAATTTTTTTAAACTTTGTAAAAGTTTTAATTAAATAAGCAGTTATTTTTTTTTTCAAAATGTCCTTTTATGTGAACATTGAAATACAGTGATTTCACCATTTGTACCATATTTTTAAAAATAAGAAAAATTGTTGAAAAGGTAAACTATCCCCTTAACCCCTTAACGGTCGCATTAAATTACGGTTTAAATTCAAATTGCTCATTGTCGCCACTTTTTTGAAAAAGAAATATTCACCTTATTTAATGACAGATAAAATGATACCATAACAAAGCCAATTACACTATTTTATAAAACTGGTGATAATCAAACAATGCTGGTTAAAGACACAGCCCAGCAAGATATAAGGGGCTAAGGAATATACAATATATTATTTAAAAGATTTACAAAAAAGACATCCACACCACTATTATGAATAAAAAAATACCTATATATTTCACACTCTGAATTCAAGACGTCGGAAGTTTTCCGCGATTGAGGTGAAAGCTACTCTAGTGAAAACTGCTCTCGCAAGCAGTTGGATATTAAATTTAGGAATGTCACAGACAGATACATGCTGATATTTAATTTCTGTAATCTTAGCAGAGGCGACTCTATACAATACCGCAACAGCTTGAGTTATGATTTAAGGAAAACTTTCTTATAATTGCCGATACTTTTCCAAAGTCTAGGGGAAAAGAGAGTTTGTGTTCTGCGTTTTTCTGACAAAGAGCGATAAAGAGTTAAATGTGACGTGTCTGATGAATGAATATAAAAGATTGGTGTAAGAAGGCAAGGGAAATATCTTGTGGCAATCCTTTCACTCAGATGGGCGGGACGCCACATACTTATTTGCAATTTTCTTTCAACTAAATTTAAAAATATCATTACATTCAAAGAACAATCGCATTTTTTTTTTAAATTCTTCATGTGCGCAATATATACGTCGAAATTGCTCTATCGGTACCTTCATAAATATTTACAAATAGATATGTAAAAATGGATAAATAGAATAAAGGTAATTTTGGGGCGGAGTTATAGGAAACATCAAGATTGCAGAAGGAGGAAATCCAGCCCTGAATATTGCCTTTTTTGACTCTATTCCATAACGGTATTTTTTTCAAGGTAATTGTTTTTTCGATACAGCTCAATTGAATGAGTAATGCTAAAAATTTCCGGACACGAAATTTTTGGAGGTGAATCCTTTTCAAGTGGTCCAGGAAATATTTCATTGGTTGCTTGACCATTTTTAAAAAATCTGAAATTTTTTTGTACAACAACACTAACATGATGGAAGTTTAAAATGACCATTATTTTAATTTATTAATTTTTGTTTGTGCATGGCGGCCGTTTTTGTTTCTTCGTGTGCAGCATTTTCTCACATCCTAGGGCAAACGTAATTGTAAATAGCTGATCTTTTGTTTTCCCAATTAGAGTTGGATTTAAAGCAATTTGTTCGGAATAAAATGGGCTAAAAGTCTGGTAATAAAATGATTTCCTTACTGGTGAAATTTTAGCATAAATTTTAAGATATTTTCCAAAATCTGTCAGCTTATAACAGGAAGTGTTTTTAGAAATTAATGCTGTAACAAGACACATTTTTTTTTTTACAAATAGGCAGAAAGAACTTGTACTCACACGCTAAGTTCCAGATCTGGCGCTTGTTTTCTCTTCACACACAAAAAACAAAACAAAAAAAAAAAAAATACTAAAAATTTCAAAAACACTTTTATCGCTAGGGACAAGATAACTCGTCTAACAGGAATATTAGCTATCAATCAAGGAAAATCAATTCGTACCGGTAAATTCTGTCATTTAAACATTAGACATCGATTACGATATGTAACGTCTAATAATTACCGGGCAGAATTTTCCGAAGCGAATTGATTTTCCAAACGGACACGACATTTTATTATTTTTTAATGTTTGTAAGGACAAATAAATCATTAGAGTGAGAAATATTATTGACTATTATTTTTAAAAGTAAAATAAAAGAGTTTTAAATGAATTTGTGTTTTGTTTAAATTGTAGCGCTGTGAGGAGCGGCTCAAGCACTTAGCGCAGAGGGTGGAACAATGGCGCGCCATTGCTGCGATGGAAGTGTTAAGGGTTTGATATCTCTTGTGGGGCACGAGATAAAAATCTCAATTTCTGGCCTCTGGTAGTATTCTATAGTAGTATTATTTACAAAAAATTTAAAGATGGAGATTTGACTGTAATCTGAGATATGGCGAGGACAATTTGTAATCTTTACAGAGCTGATTCAATACAATACGGCAAAAGCTTGAGTTTTGAGTTATAATTTAAGGAAAACTTTCTTATAATTGCGGATATTTTTGCAAAGTCTAGGGGAAAAGAGAATTTTTGTTTGTGTTCTGCGTTTTTCTGGCAAAGAGCGAGAGCGAGTTAAATGTGACGTGATTGATGAATGGACATAAAAGATGGGTGTAAGAAGGTAAGGGAAGAAATGTCTTGTAGAAATCCTTTGACCAAGAGGCGGGGGGGGGGATGCCACATATTTATTTATACTTTTCTTTCAACAAAATTTAAAAAAAAATCGTTACATTCAAAGGGCAATCACATTTTTTTTCTAAATATGCTCCATGTGCGTAATATATACGTCGAAATTGCTCTATCGGTACCTTCGTAAATATTTACAAATATATATGTAAAAAGGGATAAATAGAAAAAAGGCAAATTTTGGGGCGGAGTTATAGGAAACATCAAAATTGCACAAGGATGAAATCCCGCCCTGAATATTGCCTTTTTTGACTCTATTCCATAACGGTATTTTTTTCAAGGTAATTGTTTTTTCGATACAGCTCAATTGAATGAGTAATGCTAAAAATTTCCGGACACGAAATTTTTGGAGGTGAATCCTTTTCAAGTGGTCCAGAAGATATTTTATTGGTTGCTTGACCATTTTTAAAAAATCTGAAATTTTTTGTACAACAACCCTAACATGATGGAATTTTAAAATGACTCTTATTTTAATTTTATTAATTTTTATTTGTGCATGGCGGCCGTTTTTGTTTCTTCGTGTGCAGCATTTTCTCACATCCTAGGGCTTACGGAATTGCAAATAACTCATCCTTTATTTTTCCAATTCAAGTTGGGTTTAAAGCAATTTGTTCCGAATAAAATGGACTAAAAGTATGGTAATAAAATAGTTTCCTTATTGGTAAAATTTTAGCATAAATTCTAAGATTTTTTCCAAAATCTGTCAGTTTATAACAGGAAGTTTTTTTTACAAAATAATGTTGTCAACATGACACAGTTTTTTTTTACAAATAGGCAGAAAGAACTTGTACTCACACGCCAAGTTCCAGATCTGGCGTTTGTTTTCTCTTCACTAAAAAAAAGAAAAAATGCCAAAAATTTCAAAAGCCGCACTTTTAAGGTTTTGATATCTCTGGTGGGGCACGAGATAAAAATCTGAATTTCTGGCCTCTGATGGTATTCTACGGTAGTATTAATTACAAAAAATATAAAGATGGAGATTTGACTGCAAGCTGAGATATGGCGAGGACAAGATGTCAACAATTTATTACGAGTACCTCAGGAGGAATTAAATTTATCTCTTTTAGTACATCATTTACACAAAAATATGGTTTGTTGAAAAAAGTGTAATAACAAATAATTAATTTACTAATATACTATATACGTTCAACAAGGATCTGATAAATGTCTTCGCACAATTTAGGACAAAAGCTATGAGTTTGACCGTTTATTGTTGTCAGCTCTATAGGGTTGTTCTTTCTCAAAATTTTGTTTGAAGGAGTCAAATCTTGTCATCTCTTGATAATTTGAATGAAGTTCTTTGCAATACTAGCTTATAGAAATTAACTTTGAAATCACTGAGTTCAAGTCTCACTTCTTTAATAATTCCAAGATGCCACTTTTCCAAGATAACTTGAAGTTCTTTGCCCTACTGACTTATAGAAATGAACTTTAAAATCACTGTGTTCAAAGCTGACTTTTTTAATAATTCCAAGATGCCACTTCTTATCCACGTTTGATAACAAAGACACACTGAATAAATCAGACATATCTTTATTTTCCAAAGAAATTTCCACAAAATTTTAACACTGTAATTATTTTTCAAATGCGTCAACAGGGTGGGGAAACTTGTCAAATAATCTGCCTACCTTTCTGTGCTACAGTTGGCATGGGCAAACATTTTTGGATCTTTTCGAACTGTATGTATGCAATATTATTGTCATCTAATTTAAAAATAGATAATGCATCATCACAATTCACAAGCTTTCAAAAACATAACTTGCACTTCACCATCTTCTAATCACCTTGTGTAACGGCTATGTAGTAATACTTCATTTTTCTCTTTTTTTTTCAGTTACCAATTCTACTAGTATGTATATTTCTTTAATTTATTTATCTAGTGTTATTTCTTTAATTTAATTTTATTCAGCAGTAGATTCAAGAACTTGAAAACTTGTTTTCTTAGGAGACACTTTTAGATCTGGAAAATACCACAAATAAATAATACATGCTGCTGCAAAAATAAATATAAATAAGTAATAAGAATGACAATAAGTACCATAAAAATGAATGTTCTGGGATAAAACGTAACCTCTGTTATTTGTATGTAACATCTGTTGAAAAAGTTGTAACAGAGGTTACATTTAAGCAAAAACAATTTTTTTCCTTAAATAATAATATTCTAAAAAATAACTATGTTATTTATATAAACTTATTTTAATTAGTGTTTTGTGATTTAAAGAGAAATTTTATTTTTAAAACAATATTTAAACCTAAAATTGGAGTAACAGAAGTAACAAAGAGAAAACACACTCACCTTAGAACTTCATAATACTGCTCTATACTCTAAACATGTGGCAGACAAAGTGAAAATGGCACTTGACTTCTATTCTAGAAAGTTCTTTGAGCAATACAGATTAGTAGCGCCCTTTGTTGGACAAAATTTTTATTATTTATTCTGCTAAATGTAAATAAAGTAACAGAGGTTTCATTTTCATGGACAAATGTTAAATTAAACTTATGCAGTTACAAAATACATATCTTAATTCATTAGTACAAATTTATTAAACTACTATATCTGCTATTTAAATAAAAACAGATAAATATTGTGTTGTTCATAATATTGAGAATTGTAGTCTGTTTAAAGTTGTCCCTCTAGTCATTTGGACAGCTAATTTTCATGGCTAAGAATGGATAAATTGCATAAATTGTGCAATAAATACAATAAAATTGACTAGAACAAACTTTAGACCAGTTAAGAATAGTTTTTTCTAAAAGATGGCATAAAAAATTTGGAATTTCTTTGTATATTAAATGAGAAAAAAATTATTAAAGTTTTGGACATGAAAAGCACAAGTATTTTTGGTTTCCCCCTTATATGAAACATCGAAATTAAACAAGGATGAAATCCCGCCCTGAATATTGCCTTTTCTTTGACTGTATTCTACAGTGGTATTTTTTTTTCAAAGTAATTTTTTTCTGCAACGTTATGCAATTTGAAATCATCGATATTTATAGAATGTTATTTAGGTGTGTAGACTATACAGGGTGTCCGGTCTCAACGGTGTCCAATAGCTAATTTCCAAACCGTTAGTCATAGACATATAGTTCCAATTACAAAAATGTTTCAAATCAGGTAAAGAAATATTTTAAAAGCGATTTGGGTCAGTAAAAACAATTCTTAAAAAATTACGAAATTTAAATTTTTATACGGTCCCCCGGTCCTATAAGTTATATTTAGTGAAATTTTCATTTTACACTGACAAGTAATACAAAAAAAGTCCCGTTATTCTACGATTAAAATTGACCGAGTAATAGCTGTTTAAAGTTAGAGCATATATTTTGATGCAAATTGGGGGTCATTCACAAATTTAGTCGAAATTATAATTTCGTCAGATATATTAAAAAAATGGTTGAGAGTAAAATTAACATTGCAATATAAATTTGAAATCTTTAATCATTCTGACATATTAATGCAAAATATACAATTTGTAATAAACGTTTAAGAAGAAAGAAAAAAACAGAATTTTTGTTAAATAAAATGATGCTAAATTAACAGCCTCAATTCTTAGCAAAATGATACGTATTTTAAAATAATATTAGATTGCACTAGCATGCAAAAGTTGGGTTATGTCATGTTATTTAGCTTTTGATAATTGATTTTTATGTAATCTGTACCGCTGAATCCGAAATTGATCTTCTTTTTTAACATCACATCAGAATTTCCAAAAATTGCAAATTTCAAAGTTAAAAAGTTCAAAGTTAAAATTGAACCTCCTTCCCCATCTCATCGGATCACTCAGCTGTTTAGCTGTAAGAATCCCAGGGTAAGCAAAAACATTGAATAAAATAAAATAAAATAAAATAAAATAAGTTTTACGTATGTTTTATAGTATGAGATTTCGCTATATTTTAGCTTACACTTTTACGATTTGCAAAAATATTCTAACGTGATGGTTAAATATGAAGGTCATTTTCAGATTCAGTGCAAAAAATTACGTAAAAATCAATTATCAAAAGTTAAAAAACATAGCCATCTCCTCTACTTTATAGTATCCGATTTTTGTTATTTCTTAACTTTGTCAAGTTATGATTTACGAAAAATACTGACATGATGGTTAAAAATTAAGATAATATACGGATTCAGTGCTAAAAAATAAATAAAAGTTAAAAAAACCCAATAATCGCAGTCTTGTATTATCTAATATAAAAAAATTTCTTAAACTTCTTGCCGGTAATCTATCCGAAATTTTTTGTGTTATCCTGTAAAATAAGTATCAATGGTAACTACAGAAAATGATAATGATATTAGATTGTTATCGGATTTGCGCCAGTATGTAAAATGCAATCTCGATCGGATATTTGAAAGTGCGTTAAAGTTCAAGTACAAATTTTGAACTGGAAAAACATACATATGATCGTTGCAGTAACATAAAAACTTATAAAAAATAACATAATTTTTGTTAAAAGAAATCATAAAAGAAAGTCTCAAATCCTGACAAAATAAAACATTTTATTTTAGCCAATCTGAAATTTTAAAATGTTAACTTAATTGTAATATTTGTACAATTTTTTTCAACGCGCAGATACACATGAAATAAGATCTTCGAATACTTTAAGCACTTGTTATGTAACCCCTCAAAGCCAAGGCGAACTCATTTGTTTTCAGAGCAGAAAAGTGGCATAAGTCATGCATTTTTAAAGTTTCATAACTCGCTCAATTTTAGATTTATATGAATGGGACTTTTTTCGTATTGCTTGTCTGTGTAAAAGGGAAATTTTACTAAATATAACTTATAGGACCGGGGAACCGTATAAAAATTTAAATTTCGTAATTTTTTAAGAAATGTTTTTATTGACCCAAATCGCTTTTAAAATACTTCTTTATCCGATTTAAAACATTTTTGTAATTGGAACTACATGTCTACGACTAACGGTTTAGGAATTAGCCATTGGACACCGTTGAGACCGGACAACCTGTATAACACCATAGTAGGATCGGACACATTATTATCTTTAGGCAGGATTTTTTTTTTTTAATTAATTTTTGATACAGCTCAAATCAATGAGTACTGATGAAAATTTTCGAAAGAAGAAACGAGATTATTGGAATATACATAGTTTCGGTCCAGGCGATTTTTGGACAGAATTTTTGTCGAAAACAAATATTCGGTGATCTCAGTTTTTGGGCCGTAAACGAAATCAAAACCGAATTTTTGCTCGATTAATAGTTTACATTATCTTTGAAAAAATAAAATCCATATCCAACTACACTTTCAAATTGCTTGATAATTACGCATGCATTTATAGGTACTATCTTATTTATTAAATATTATATATTTTTTAATTCATAAAACTATTTTTTTTTTTCAAATAAATTTCCAGATTTAGTTTTATCCAGTTATTTGTTACAAAGTCGCCTTTCTGCATTTTCCATCTGTTTCAGTGATGTTATCAATGAATCAAAATACACCAAGTCAGGGGATTTGAGAATCCAGGAAAATCTTGGGAATTTTCTTTTCTGATATTCAGAAAACAAATGAAATTCATTTTAAAAACGTTAGTTGACGATTCCGTGTCATCGATTTTTCCAAATAGTCCAACAACCCTATTTGGAGAATTTCCCACTCCGTAAGCCACTTCTCATTTAGTCTTCAAGAGTCGCTTTTGTTTGAACCCTTTCGAGGGCGGTGTCCTTAAAAAAGGACACCTAATTTTTATTCCAAAACTCTTGTGTTTATAAAATTCAAGTTTAAAAAATGTTTTAATCAGTTATCATTTTCGCACAACATATCCCAAATCAGATCCTGGGAACATCCCTAAAAAGGAGCTTTTCTGTTACATAAACCTACCAAATTTTGGAAATAACTGGCATATAATAATAAATGAATTAATGAAATGATAATTATGTGTGTATTTTTCATAGTAGTAATATTTATTATATACTGAAAATAGTCAAACTTTTTAAAATGAACAAAATTTTAAAGGGAATGTTGAATGAATAATAATTAATAAAAGTTTTTGATAAATACATCAAATCAAAATTTGCAGAATAATTGCTTATTGTCGTTGGGTCTTTTTAGAAATAGTCTGTTGGACGTTTATGAGAATACGTTTTATGGCCTTCGTAGAAATACAGGGTGCCCATAATTAAATGAACCTACTTTAAAGTTGTGTACAGACAAAACTATTGTTCATAAAGTAGTGAAATTTTGTGAAAGACATAATAAAGGGATGGAAATTTGTTTAAGCAAAAAAAAAAAAAAAAAAATCTCCACCAGAGGGTGATTTTTAAGAAATTACACATTTAGCATTACGATAGTTTAGAAATTTTATTTCTTAACTTAACCTGATTCTAAAGACAGCATTGCAAGACGCTGCGATCTACTGTGGAACATGCCATCTCACGATTCCAGATGGTAACTGAAAATGATGACCATCATGCGGAACATGTTTGGTTATAACAAAATTTGTTAAACTATCGTAAATGCCAAATGTGTAATTCGTTAAAAAACGGTTTCCTAATTATCTTTTTTTTTTGTTGTTCAAACAAATTTCCATACTTTATTATGTCCTCCACAAAATTCCACAACATTCTGAACAATAGTTTCGTCTGTAGACAAAAAATAGAGTAATTTAATTATGGACACCCTGTAAATAAAATTTCTAAACTATCTTAATGCTAAATGTGTAGTTTATTAAAAATCGCCCTCTGGTGGCAAAATTTTAAACTTTTTTTTTTTTTTTTTTTTTTTTTCTTGCTTAAACAAATTCCCATCCTTTTACCCTGTCTTTCACAAAATTTCACAACTTTATGCAATATTTTTGTCTGTGGACAACTTTAAAGTAGGGTCGCTTAATTATGGGCACCCTGTATATTGGTGGGCCTTTGTACAAATAGATCGTAGGGCCTTTGTTAGCAAATGGTTTTTTTTGGCAATATTACTGCAAGGCGAGCTTTTCTTACTGTTGACCTACCATGGGACGCCAAAATTAGCTAACGTTGGCCTACCAAATTATGCTAGTTGAGTTAATTTAGATTAGTTTTGAAATGTGATCACGTATTTTTAATTGCGGGAGTATCACCTCCAAAATTCCAGCTAAGTTAACTTAAATATCGTAGTATAACTCTCAATTCTGTTATAGTGAATGCAGCAGTCCGCCCGTATATACAAAATGCCATAGATTTCGGAAGAAAAATTATGGTAAAATACTGATTTACATGGAAGGACAGTAAAAGGTAGATATTTTCAATTTTCATTTTTGGCGAAGTATGGCGAAGTTGCTATAATTTTCAAAAAATTATCTCTTTTATTTAAAATACTACAGATTTTATTCAGTTTTATCACAAATATTTAATTTTAGCTTATTTAAAAATAAAATTTTATCTAACATCAACAAGTTTCATCAAAAACTTGTTAATTATTGCTCATAAATTAAGAAAAATGTATAGCAATAAACCAGAAAAACAAAAAAATAACGAAAATGACTTTAATGAGGAAAAGTGAGGAATTCCTTACTTTCAGGCATTAAATGAGTGATCCGGTCGCTGAATCAGCACCACCATCTATTGTTCATTTTAGTGGAGGCCTATTCCCCGCATAAGGGCCTGTGTTTTCAGGGTTTCTTTGAGGCACGTAATTGAACATGGGATATTGGAGCTTACGCAAAAATATTTACTTATGTCTGTAGATTGGCGAAATGTTCAAATTTTGCTGGCCTCACAATTATATTTTTTATCAAAAATATTGGTATTTTGTACAAATTTATACATAGTCTGTTTTATAGGCCGATAATACAAAACTATATTATAAGAAATCAGTCTTTATTCAAAAAATCATTATAGTTTTCAGAAGCGATTGAAGTATCATTAATTATAATCTTTTGAGAATCAAACCTTTAAATGCAAATAATAAATAGTAGATAAACTTAGTAGGAAAATACTGATGACTTTTATCTATTCTACGTTTTGTAAAATAATCTTATCTTTACAAAAATATAAAACGTAATTAGAGCAAACTGAATTACGAGGTCTGTTCAATAAAGAATTATCATAATTTTTATTGGCATATTTTATTGCGCACAAATTTATTTTTATGTTTTATTGTTAGCTTAATGCGTAATGAAAACATGGTAATTTTTCTTTCATTCATTTCATATAGTACGTCAGTGGCAGCCATGAAAGTTCAGATACTTTCAGTATCGCCTACGGGAACAATGGTTCCAACACGCAATGAGCAGTATGCTCTTGCCTACTGGAAATTTTGCTTTCGCCTGAAGAAATCGTCAGTCGAAGCGTATGCTATAGGAGACTTATGGAGAGTCTTTTCTTCCCTGTAGCACAGTTAGAAGATGATTTGTGATGTTTAAACCTCAAATGCGCGATTTTTTTATTTTGTTTGGAAAATTTTTTTATATGAAGTGTTTATTACACAGGAAAAATAATATAAAAAAATCAGAGATACATTTTTCATATAATATGTCAATCTTTTCTTCTGTTGCACATGTGCAATACAAGTAAAAACTACTGTCGTGTGGCTGTTTTACGTTAAAATATTGCAAATTAGTAAATATTTTAATAAGTATGTATCCAAATACCTTATCTTATGTAATTATTTAATTTATAAAACTTAACCTTTAACCCTTTAATTCTCATGATAGAGCAGGTTCTAGGAATTACGTAGTTCAGAGAATCTGACTTTACACCAGAAAGTTTCAATGGTCAGTTTCGCGTTATTTAAATACGGAATGTCTGTTATTAATGAAAACAAATATTGCTAATTTAATTTTCTGGTGTGAATTAGGTATATACGAATAAAAAAAAATCTATTAAATTCAAAACACTCTTGTTTGCATTTATGCAAAGCTGCGCACTAAAGGGTTAAGGACGAGAAAGAAAATCATCTTCAAAGGAAGATGGACCTGGAGTTCCTGTAACTGGGCTTACAGAAGTCAGCATTAATACCGTCGTTATTATTGTAGGAGAAGATTGTTATATATGGGAACTGATAAAAATATTGCAGTTATAATGGCGTGTAACCTACTCGTTGACAACAGAAAGGTGAACATGAGACGTGTTTGAACTCTGTGAGTTCCGAGACTTCTCATACCCGAAGAACAAAACATTCGCGTGGAAGTTTGTGAAAAATTGAAGGTGATGTTACAGGAAGATGAGAGGAATTCCCTAATGAGAAGAAACCCTTCGGGGAAAGTATATTTAATCGTTAGAAGCGTTAGTGAAGACGGCGGGGGCGACTGCGAGGGACCTATTTAAAAAAAGTTGTTTCTAGCATGTTTTTGAAGTGTGAAAAAATGTGAGACAAGCTCACTGCATTGAATATGAACTACTTCGAATAGCACCATTAACCCTAGATCTACCGGGAATTTTATTCAAGTTTTAATAAAATGTTCTACACCAGAATTTTTATTTAAAACTATTTAACTTATTTATTTACCTTATTTTTGTCTGGTTTATATACTTAGTTTATTTTAAAGAAATTTCTGGTTTGAATGAATATTTTGTATGTACCTGTCGGGTCCAATGGACCCGTCTGGTAGACGGAGGGTTAAAATTGAGACAATGAGTGAGGATATGTTCATATAAAAAAACATGATCATCCTTTATTGAACAACCCTCGTATGTTCAACATTTCTGAAATTATAAGTATACCTCTCAAACTAGTTATTTAGGAATTATCTATTGTTCAAAGATAAGAATGGACACCCTCTGTATGAACTAAAAAAATTACCATATAGATTTTAAAACAATAGGTATTACGTAAAGTGAGATAAAAATAGAAACAATTTACACAACTGAAGTTGAGGTAGTATAAACATTTAATGTAACTAACTAAACATCTAAATACGTTTTTATTATTGTGCATATTTAGTTTCGTAAATGTAAAATTTATATATATCTTCTGTATGACACACACTAAACTTAAGACTTGAGTGCTCACATTTTCGGGTCCACTATTGGTACATAAATAAATATACTATTCCTAATGGAGCATGAGGAAGGCAATTTTTTTTTAAAACTTGGAATGCTTATTTTTATAGATGAGGGTTAGGACTAGGCTGAAATGCAATTTATATTTTGGAGTTCACCAATATTTTAATGATAATTCTATAAAAGTCCTTAAGTGGCTCACTATTGGTACATTTACCTTACTTTATTTTTATTTTAAAGGTACATTTTGCTCACACTCCGCATTAGCGTAAGAATAAAATTCCATTGATTAGGCAGAGTTTCACACTTTCCCCATAAACTCGTAGAAAAGGTTGGTCGTTAAATTTTATTTATTATAAAAACAAAAGAAGAAAACAGTTTTATTGACAGATGTGATTTATGTTCCTCATAGATACTTAAGATTATTAATCACTTTACATTTTTAATAGGTAAGACTTGCGAAAAGTAATCGATAATATTCCAAATACCTACCATCATTTCTGCATACTAATTTTTGTTTTATTTAGTGACAGGCATTCCGCGATTAAATAAGAGAACAAAAATAATATACAGAAATTCTGGCAGGCTGGCAAATATTTTGAATAAAAAAAGAGCTAAATGGGCAACACTACTGTGAATGATAGATGTATTTTTACCTAAATCCTTACAACAATGCAAGAAAATGTGATTTTACATAATTTAAAAAAATAAAAAATTCTTTGAAATCTTAATTTATTGTTCGAAGATTCCGGATTTATTAGGGGAAAGTGATGAAAATAAATATTTGGCTGTGCCCATTAGAGATACGCGTCACCGAAATAGATTTTCGTCTCTCCGATCTCGATTATCCATTTTAAACTATGAGAAAATTTAACTGGGTCATGACTCAATACCTAATATAATTATCGGAAAAAAGCTTTCACCATAAATAATTAGACGTAAATTACGATTAACGCTCGTATTCATGAATAACTTCGACCGAGGGTTAAACCGCGGGTTCAGTAACCCCAGGTTGGTATTTTCAACGGGGAGTTGAAAACTCGTATTCACCGTTTACTTCCGATGAAAATTTACCCAACTCGGAGTTTCTCGACCTAGGTTGAACGAAATGTGTTTATTGCAGTGGTGGAAAATTGGCGCAGAGTTGGAGCCTATTGACACCACTAAATTATAGTAGTATTTTGCCTCTTATCTAATGATCAAATTTCTGAGTTTTTATTAAACTAAATAATACCATAAAAATTTAGTGGTGTCAATAGGCTCTGCCTCTGCGCCAATTTTCCACCATTGTTATTGGTTAAAAAAATCACATGCCTTGTTCGGTTTCGCGTCGAGACTTCGTTTGTTTATGTTTTGGAAGAAAAACGCCAATTAAAAGAAAAAAAAACAGAAAACAAATTTCAATGTCGTGTTTTTTTTTTTTCTTTTTTTTTTTTTTTTTTTTTTATCCCTACAACATGTATGGACAAAATAAAAACTTGTAATCACTAAATATGGATCAACTTAATTTTTCTTGAAAGTTTTAATATTTTTTAAACAATTATTTTTTTTAAATTTACTAATGAGTTAGGTTAATGAGATATGAAACGTGTCAATTGCTAAAATAAGTGCTAAAAGGTTCTTTTTCAAAATAAATTTTCGCATAGTTGCTAAAAAATGGAATTTGATTTGGGCCAAAACTAATGAAACTTGATTTGAATAAAAACTAAAATTTTATTTCAACAGCAATTATGATGATTTCTATTATTAATAGCTCTAGTTAGCAATTAAACAATTTCTGATAATGAAAATATTAAAATGGACAAAAAGGAAAAAAATTAAGAAAGTAGTCTGTTGTACTTTATATATACTATTCCTTTTATTAGCGTAGATGGTATCCCAGATGCATTAATTTTATTGTTTGGATTTTCAGCAAGCTAATTAAAATGTTACAAGTGTAAAAAAAAAAAAAAAAAAAAAAAAAAAAAAAAAAAAAATTCAACATTTTTGGGACATTCTATATATTAGTGCCCTGCATAAAAAGTACCTGCACCTAAAAATGTATTAGTAACAACAAACTCCTTTGTGTTTATAAAAATATTCATTAAAAATTTATTTTACATTTAAGTTGGTTCTGTATAGAAATGGGTGGAGCAAGAAATCGTATTTTTTAATCTTTAGAACGGGTCATTAGTTTGCTTATTGCTTGAATAATTCTTGCATATAGAATCAGTGATCAAAAGCCAAGATCTGTAAGCATTTCAGAATAATTAGTAAATGGCGTGCCTTTTCGTGATTTTTAAAATTTTTGTGTTAAAGTAGTTACTTGAAAATCCTCCAAAAGCTCATGGAAAATAAATTTGCTTTTGTGAACAATATTTAACATATTAAGCTAAGAATTACTTTAAAAATTCCGTTTTAAAATGTAATCGCGCAGGAATTTCAAGTACCTTTGACCATCCAATAACAAAAGCACAGTTTGGAGACAATAATAGTCAATTTTTCGTTATTTGTTTTGAATGTAATTATAATCGTAAAAAATATATTTAAAATTGTTTATTTGTTTTCTATTTCAAGATTTTTTTAAAAAAGACGTTATACACGGTACAACAATTTTTAAGAACTTTTGCCTTATCTAACTGCAGAAAACTATTACAAAATCTGTAAATAAAGGTTGAGATTACGAATTCAGCTGTTTGGAAAATTTAATAGAAATTTTCTTACCTTAAATATTGGTTCAGGTCTCAACGGAAAATCCAAGGGCCATACGTAACCATATCTGCAAATGTTTAGATTCCACTAAAATATAATTAGAAGTTTTTAACTTATTTAATGGCAAATTTCGGGAATAAAAGCAATAATTACTATTAAATTTTAGTGCTAAAAAAAGGCCTAGAAGTTGGTAGCTTCGCGCAATTTGAATATAGCTTAAGAAATTTCATATTTATTTCTGGCAATGTTGTTAAATTTTAACTACATTGATTCTGTGTGATACACCACGTGTTTGGAACATATACCAGTAGTTTCATCTCATTACAATGATTTGCAGTGAAACAAATCTTTATACGGAGTGTTCTAAGATAATACTAAACATTTTAAAATTTCAAATACAAGTAAACTATGACAGTTGTTGAAGTTGTGCTTGTAACAATGTAAAATGTAAAGGTGGAAATTTCCTTGCTACACACACTTTTGTTCCAGATATTGCAATAAGATGGAGTTGATCGCTGTTAAAAGCCAAGAACGATTAATCCCTTAATCGTCGCGCCTCATAAATATCGAATACTTTTTAAAAATTCGGATTGTTTCATTGCCACCACTTTTTTCAAGTTGAAATATTTTCTTCATTTAATGGCAGATAAAATGTGGGGAGAATAAAGCCAATTGCATTATTTAAAAAAAAAAAAAACTGGTGGGAATAAAACATTCTGAATAAAAGAAAACAAGCGTACACTGCCCGTGACAGTCACGGGCGCGACGATTAAGGGGTTAAACTAATGTATAAAAATAGTTCATCTTCACTCAGTTTTTACCCTTTATACTGTTTACAAGTTTTGTTTTAACATCATTAAATTTTTAGGCAGCCTAGCCCCACTTTTTAGCGATATTTAAAAATATACAAAGGAAGCCTAATAAAGAATTTTACAATTTCACACTTTATTCTTTTGCAGGAGCACCTTTTATATCCCTCATCGTCAATGTTGCCAGTGGGCTACTTTTTTAAATTCTAAATTTCTTAGCTGACACCACTTTTTGAAATGTTAGATATCCCCTTTATTGCGACTTAATTATCATGCCATTAAATAAAGCGAATGTTACCATTTAAAAAAAGTAGCCCACTGGCAACACTGCTTATCGATTACTTGTTACAAAAATTAAAAAACGTCCAGACCTGTAAATAAGTCCTTTTATGTATTAACGTTTCAGACTGTGACACCTAGTAAATACCGAGTAAATTGTCCATACTATTTCCGATGAATAAGATGATGATGAAGAAGAAAAGACACTGGTGTTATTAAATTAGTGATATTTTAGGATTAATTAAGGCAAATATTACTACTCGGAAATTGCATTTGGATATTGGGACTCAGGCACGTGTGTTTGCCGTTCCATGTTCATTTATTTATGATTTAGTTAAAATATATTAAAATAGACTTCTCTTTAAATCTGTCTATAAGGAAAACATGTGTTATAGATTCGTTTTTATTTCTTCACTATTATGGAACTTGATAACTTCCACTGTACAACCGAATACTTTCATACAACCAAATTAGAGATGAAATCAAGCTCTGTAGATAATAATTTGTTTGGTGCCATTACAAAGCAATTTAAGGATATAATTGTGAGTATAAATGTCGCTAGTCTCCTATAATTCTTCATTCTCGATCATTCTGCATTGAAATGCATAAAAGACAATTTTACCTCAAAATATCTCTGGACAATGTTTTATGGACTTGATCATATTTGATTCTGAACACTTTATTTGAACGCGTCCCATTCATTTTCCTTTAAATATGTAGCAAATTTTCTCGTTTAGGAATGAAAATATTTTTCCTTATAAAGTAGGATACAGAAAATAGAAATAATAGAGTGGAAATATATGAATTATATATTTTATTGTTAAAATATAACTTTTTTAACCCTTTGCGCTCGGCGTCTCTTACACAATTTTTTTTTTTCGATCGGAACCACTTTTTTAAAAGAAGTTTAGTTCAACGACACAATTTCAAAAATGCTCTGATTAAATAAGGTACATTTTATTTTCCTTTATTACTGGTGCCAAAAACAAATTTTGTAAAGAAAGATTATGTCTCCGCAGCGGAGCCCTCGAGTGCAAAGGGTTAACTTTAATTTTTTTTTCTCAATGTCCCACTGTGGTAATGCAACTCTACACATATTTTAATCTAATATTATCTGAATAATTAGTGCTAAAAGTTCCACGATGAAGTGGCGCTCCATAACCTTTTTTAACTAAAAGTCGTTTTCCAACACAATATTTGAAAGGTCATCTTAGACAGCGAAGTTTCTGTCATTAAATAGATTATTCTGTATAAGTTTTATCTTGTTGGCCCGTGGTCCAGTGTTTGTATATTCCTAACCCAGAGGCTGTAACATAGCTGTCAGTCCTATTTATTTTATAACGCCACTTTTTAGAAGTATTGTTAGTCTTACTTAATCACAGTATTTTTGCCATTAAATAAAAAGAACTTTACTCTTATGTAATGGTGTTGGTCAGAGAAAAGTAGAGTTAGCATCTATATCTTAAAGTTTAATCTTTCCGCTTGCACAGAAATCCTTTTACTTATCTATAAACATGTTTTTTTAAACAGAAGGCTTTCCATACTCGTTTAAAAATATACCTTTTTTTTACCATTTAGTTGCTTTTGTACAAAATAAATTAGAGAAGACAAACCATTCTTTCTTAAAAAAATATTCTTTAGGCTGAAATGTTAAATAATAGTTTTTTTTTTTTTTTTTGTGCAGAAAACGTTAAGAAATTCTTACCTTACATATGCTTCGCATAGAAAAGCCTAAATTTATTTACTCTCCCCTATTGCCCTTTTATCCCTGGAGTGTAATTTTTCTTCATGAACCTCGGGTAAAAACATTAGATTAAAGTGGCTAACGAAAATTTAATGGGGTACAACGACGCAAAGTTACATTCATTTAAGTATGTATATTCTATTTTACTTCCCGTAATCTTTTTGAAATAATCAAAATAATCTTTGAAATTTGAAAATATGCTGAATGGAAAAAAATGTTGTTTTTAATATTTTGGAAATTTGATTTTTTTTAAAATTGAATGCTATAAATTTTGAACAAGGTTGGATCTAGTATTTAAGTAATTAGCATTTATGTGTTGTACTAGATTAAAATTCTTAAAAATCTGTTTGCTGAATTCAATGTAATTTAAAGTAACATAATCCCCATCTTGTAATTTTAACTATTTCTAAATGAATCAATAACATGTTAACTTTCGTGAAGCTGCACTTACGATATAACAAACCAATTAAATGTCTTGTCGGTTTAGCACATAATGAAACCTTAATAGCATAGGCTACCTTTTGATACAAGTTTTTGAAATTTATAAAAATACATTAAGAGAACGTACAAAATTTCCCCATCAAAACTTTTTAATGAGGAAAAAACTGATGCATTTGGATTGATAAATTCAATCTGAATGCTACAGAGCAGTTAAGTGACCTTATTATCTGATTCTACTATGTCTGTAGATCTATGTGATTAAAATAATAATTAATGTAGTCGATTAAAATAAAAGCTTTTCAAATCCAATAAAAATTGGCTTTCATTGGTTAAATTAAATCTACAATTTGAAACTAGTAACATAAATGTAAAAATATATACAAAATTCACAACGTTGAATTTTGTGAATAACTTCACTTCAAAAACTAGTATAAAAAATTATTTTTATTCTAGAATTAAATCTATTAAATGAGACGGTATTTTGTTTTAAGTAGGCCTTAATTATTTGGAATTTTTTCGAAAGTTTAAAACTGATTCAATTAGATTTTTAAAAGTAAAATTACGAAATAAATTAACGCGAAGTCATCGTTTTCTTTTTCTGAAACTCGTTGAACAATATTTCAATAACATTATTTGTTAGCAAATAACATCTAGAGATATCGCGTTATTTTACGAAATGTAATATTATTATAATAAAGGTAAATAAATTATTTTACTTTTGTTGGATCGAATTATTGCACGACCTTTTTTACGTAAACAAAATAATATACATATAAATAATATTTATACATGTGTTAAGTGCGATTTGTCGCCAAAGTTGAGTACTATGTACCCATCTCATATGTAAGCTCATGCAAGAAGCATGCGCCGTATAGTATTCTCTCCATTTTCAAATCATCCAGACACTCTACGAAAGTATGTCAAAGGTCTGAAGCAAAATCTGGTGCGATAATACTGAATCTTGCGTTACGCGTTGTTCATTCCATACAGAGGCGCCCCCAGAAGGAGTGTTATATATATATCACTATTTTGGTACAATAATCAGCGTCTTATTTAACCCTTTGAGGAGCAGGCAATTGTGTTTTTGTAATGTTGAATTGCAATGTTTCTTTTCTCCACCAAAGTTATAAAAGTAAAACTTAATTAAAAGTTTCTGGTGCGAATCTTAAAGAAAATTAAGTGGGATATAATATATCCCATCACCCCTGAAGGGGTTAATAAAAAAAAATCTGCCATTAAATAAGACAAAGACAACTTTTCGAAAATAGATGTATCCGTATCCATCTAGCTGATTACTTCAATGATTCTAAATCTTTAATAAGAAAATTGTAGCATGTATTTTTATTTATTGTGTTTTCAATCACTGCATTAAACATTTGATTTGTTATAATATTACCGCAGTACATCGTAAATACTCCCGTCTATGTCGACCGTCTTTCTACGCAAGCAATAATTTTAAGTCCAATTTTCCTGAATAGCTAATTCACCTTAGTTACTCGAGGAATTTGTAATGATAGTTTGAGAATACAAAAGGCGAATATAATTATTTGGAAATACATACGTTCTGACTTTATTCCTATCGAGTTAGGGTGGTAGATTTATACGCAAATATATGACGTATATCGTGGAAAATAGTATATATCGTCTTCTTATTTACAAGTTCATGTAGTTTTTAAGACATACTTATTCTGCTCTGTTTTAATTACCTTACTTTTTAACAACAAAGTAAATTTCGTTATTGTAATTTCAAGTTAATTTATTTATTTAAAAACTAATTCTGGACACACATTCTCAATACACCCTCGGGGGTACCTTTGTAATTATGACTAAATTCAGTCTGTAAATTTCAAGAATGTGCGCGGTAATTCAAGAATCAAATCACTACATGCGTGTTCTGACCCATATATTGATTTCTTTAGTTGCTAATGGGCGAGTTAATTGCCAGTCATTACTTGTTGTTAAAATCAGGTGCTTTATATAAATTTTTTCGTTTTGTATTTTTCGTCACTTTTAAGTCATTCAGGGTAATTTTGATCCGCATTTTCTCTATTTTCATATGCCACACTCTTTTTTTAAGAATATTGTTGCAACTAGGTGCGGAAAAGAAAAGAAATTATCCTAAATTATTGTATGACTATCAAAAATTAAGGAATAATAATGATAAAAGCAATAAAAATGAATTTTTAACCTGGTTCAAAGTTACCCAGCCATTTAGGGTAACTTTGCACCATATGATAAATATTGTCTAAAATAATTCATTATAAAAAAAAAGTATTATAGTTAGGACAACTTTGAACCCGAAAAAATGTTTTCAGATGTGTAAAGACTCCGAATTTACATTTCCCAACATAACAAGATTTGTATAATTTATGATATTACAGCAAATATTATACATGAGAAAAGTGGAAGAAGAGAACCATGAATATTTAGATATTTAAAAAAAATCTGTTTATTGTTCATATAAAACATTAAAATGCAGTGAAAAGCAATTTTCAATGTTTTAACTCAATAATATATCCATAGTTACAGTAATACATACTAGTACTAGTATTATTCAAACAAGAATAAAAAATGTCCAATGTACGATATGTCAAATTTGAGTAGCTCCGCACCGAATAACGCCTTTAAATGAATTTTATGTATTTTACACATATTTGTGAAAATATTTACATGTTATATCTAATGCACACTTTCGGCATTTATATAA
Source organism: Maratus speciosus (assembly GCA_963932465.1). Lineage (NCBI taxonomy): Eukaryota > Metazoa > Arthropoda > Arachnida > Araneae > Salticidae > Maratus > Maratus speciosus. The sequence goes on along the minus strand of OZ010796.1, from coordinate 196,099,320 downwards.
AATATACGTGCAAATATGGGAAAATTTTGACAGTAGCACCTATAATCAGCAAATTATAAACATCAGTTTAACTTTAAACCGGCTCAAAGTTACCCTGAAAATGTGGTAAAATGTTAGTGCCTTCTTATTTTACATTTCATTAACTATTAATAAATGAATAATCACAAAATAACATTTACAACATTTAGATAATAATATCTCTGATACATGAGTATATTGTTACTTACTATGAAAATTTACTTGGATTACAACAACTTCAAAACAGCATTCAAAATTAACTTGAAAACAGTACTTCACAAAGATAGTTAGATGATGCAATTAATTGCGCATAATGTTGCTAATTTATTTTCTAAATTAAAGAGTAGACATCCCAGTTTAGAGCCTTGCCAACAGAGCACACTTCTGGAGATTATTTTGTCTTTTGGAGTCAAAAATATTGAAAATTAGGAGGTGGTGCAAAGTTACACCTCATAGTTCAAAGTTACCCTGAATGACTGTACTTTCTGTTTTTAAGAAATATCATTAATATAATAGATTTAAAAGCGTAATGTGAAAAATTGTCAAGGAATGATTTCTCCAGTGACCAAACACACTATAGTGTGCTGTACAAAAAAAAATAATAATAATAATAAAATAGCATTTAAAATTGCGTATGATTGTCTCATATAAAGGTTAAATAATTAAGCCTAAATGAAAATATGAAAATTGCTCCTGTTCGTCCTATTTAGAAGTGAAGAGTTGTGCATAGCTACTATCTGCTATAACATTTGCCACCATTATTTTCGAATAGTATTCTTCGCCTTATATAATTGTAGATTTCTGCGAGTAAATGATCAAAAGGTTACTGTTCGGAAACAGTGGTGTCGAAAGTCCGAGTAGCTGCAGCTTGACGTTAAGCTGCTTTTTCTAATAAAATACTTACATATTTTACCTTAAATATAATTATTACATATATTTTAAATTGTAAAATTTCTTCATTTGATTAAACAAGCAACTGTTATTTCAAAGTTTATGCACTGTAAAAAAAAAAAAAAAATCAATAATTCTACAGATGTAAAGTTACAGAAATATGTATACTTACTAAAATTTTATCTGTACACTGTACAAAAAAAAGCTTTACAAAAGAATCTACTAAAATTACAGTAATCTTACTAAAATTTTATCTGTAAACCGGGTTACAGTTACCTAAAAAGTTCTAGGCATTTCAGTTTCCTAAAGAATTCTTAGTAACTTTACCGATTTTTTGATTTACTGTGCAAAAGTGTATGGGGCATTTTCACCATCTTTTGACTTTCGGGAATAAAAACCTGGTGAAAGTAAACTTGCTAAAATAACATTTTAATCTGATATACGAATGCCTTAATGATTCAAAATAAAGAATAAATGGTTACCAGCGAAAATTTTTTTTATTTAACTGAGGTTTAAGTTAAACTTGCGAGTTTAATTTTCCTTACCATTTTACCACTGTAACTTTTTATTTTCTTCTAAATTTTTACTTATGATGTATTTGCATAGTACCCACAGGACATTTAAATAAGAAATAATAAAAATGTAGTATTTTTAGTACAAAATTTTGGTATAACATTGTCATAAAGGGGTGTTAAATAAGGGACGGAAGGGAAAAAAAGGGGATGGTATAGGAAAAAGGGACGGTAAGGGGGAAAAAAGGGATGGTAAGGATTGGACGGTAAGGAATATTACCACTATTTTTAGGCAAATCATGTTAAGACTAAGTGATTGCCACAATGTTCATTGATTTTTAAAAACATCTATTTATATTGGATTAAATTAAAAAAAATTAATTTATCTTGAAAAGTGCAGAAATAAACCTTGGGGACAGTAAGACTACCAATAAAGCCACGATGCTTGAAATTGACATTTAAATGCTGATTTAAATTCTGCAGTAAATTTCCTGTCAAAAAATTTTAGATATTCTTTATTTACCATAATTTTGCATGAGAAAAAAACTTAAAAAATAATTCTGTGGCTGCATCTGAAGTGATTTCCTGTATAAGTTTAGAAGAAGGACGGTAAGGAATCTAAAACCCAGGGAAAGAGTTCAAAAAATAATATCAACCGCAAAAATGTGTGCAGGTTAATTTTTTTTGCTACATATTTATATAAAACAATTTTCCCAGTTTCAGAAAAATATTACATCGAATTACTTTTATTGAAACAATTTTATACAGACAGCTCCAAACTTAAAAATCAGCATCTGGGACACGGGACGGTATATGAGTTTTCCTGGTGTTCAAACCCCCAACATAGTCCAAAACTCATTTATCTCGTTAATATTGTTATGAAATGATGCAATGGAATGTTCCCCAGTATATGAAATAAAAATAATACAAGAATATGTAGTAAAACAAATATTATAATTCATGTACATAAAAGTCAAAAGATTTTGAGAATGCTCCGTATCTTTTACATGAATTTTAGTTGTTGCCGTTGCATAAAATGTTCTAGAAATCCCAGTTTCTTAGAAAAATTTTAGTAACTGAGCAGATTTTATTTACAGTGTGGAAGATTTTGAAATGCCTAACAGTTTAAATTGAAATTTCGTTATATATGTTAAATATTTAATGAAAACGATAATGTAACATAAATTAAAAATGTACAAGTATTTTTTTTTTTTTTTTATTGCATCAAGTTGAATTCGAAATATTTATAATATTGTTGTTGAAATGAATAGTTATAATAATGTGTTGATAGGAATTTTTTATAATAATGTTAATGTTATAAATTCATATTAATTAAAATATTACATTCATATTACTATCATCATTCTTTAATTGAGCCATCTTTCTCGGGTCAAAGCATGTTAGCTATTTATTTAATAATAGATTAAATCTATTTATAACTATTGACATAAGATTTTTACTACCATCGATATTTCTTCTACACTGTAAAAAAAAATCTGTAGTTCTACAGATGCAAAGTTACATGCTTACTAAACTTTCATCTGTAACTGTACAAAAAAATCTGCAAATCTACAAAACTAGTTTTTGTAAAGCTACAGAAATCTGTATCTTTACAAATGAATCTGCTAAAATTACAGTAATCTTACTAAAATTTTATCTGTAGCCCTGGCTCCACTTACATGAAAAGTTCTAGGCATCCCAGTTTCCTAAAAACTTTTTAGTAATCTTACAGATTTTTTGATTTTCGGCGCAAAAGTGCGTCTATTACAGGAATTTTTGTTGTTGCCGTTACATAAAAAGTTCTAGGAATCCAAGTTTCCTAGAAAAACTTTAGTAACTTTACAGATTTTTTATTACAGTGTATATTTTTTATGAACGTCTACAATAATATTTTGCTGGAATTAAATTATATGTATCAAAGTTATCCATGAGGGAAAGGATTTCTTAAAATGTTATAGTTAATTGGTGTAATGAAATGTCCTTTTTTATAGCATATGTTATTTTTTCTGCATCGTTAAGGGGTAATGAGACTAAAATATTTATTTAAAAAGCTTGAAAGACTACAGAGAAATTATTATTATTGTTTTTCTAAGTCAAAGAAGAAAAAATGAAATAAAAGTAAAGAATGGAAACATGATGAAGGCTAAAAATTTTGTTTGCTCCTGTATTATTTAAATTCAAAAAATTTTTCATAAAATTCCCTGCAATTGAATAAAATTTTTTTGATGCTTCTTTTTTAAAATAATGGCATATCGTGCAATATATATATATATCGAGTATGAAAAGTGAATGCGCGATAAGAAGAACAATTTTCCTAAAAGATTTTGAAGTGCTAGAAAATGAAATCGGTGTTTATATTTTTAATTTTTGATAAAAATACACATTTTAAACAACATTCCAAAACAAAGATGGAGAAGACAGAAGAGAATAATTATATCTTTCAAGGTCAACAAACCAGACTTTATGGTAGCACTGTGTGAGAAGGGTGACATACGGGATATAAAATTTGATTAGTTGAGATGATTTTGGTCAAAACCGAATCACGAAGCATCTTTGCGAGGCTGCCATTATCGCCAAGCTCGTGCCTGTTAACGTCTGACTCGTCTAATTGAACTTAACCACGTAAGTATCAAGTTCTGGAAAGTGGTTTTGCATAGTTTGAAAAAAGGACTTATGAATAAAGAAGGAGGAAACATATAGTGTAGTGTATACCAATTGCGAGTAAAGCAACTGATGAGGTGGTCTCAAGATGGCGGTTGTTTTTTATGTCGAATCGACAGTTTATAATTACTGGCCAAGCAAACCTTAACCAGTAAATCTGAAGAGAAATTCCGCCTTATTTAAGCTCCTTTTTTCATGCGAAAAATATGTTAAAAGTTTCTAACAATAGTTTTTACTGATGGAAGTTGCCGCCGGTATTATAATCTCTTTCACTGACACTGAACAGGATCTTTTCTTTGCTTTTGATAGCACCAATATAACGGAAGCGCAGGTCTTGACTACTAAAGGGCTAAACTTCTACCAGTAAGAATGAATATCTATATTTCTCATAATTATAACTCAAATTCTTCATGAATTCATTATAATAATCTTCAATTAATAATTATCTTCAATCTAATTAATCAGTATAATCATTATAAATAAATAATCTATTTAATAATAATCTTCATGAATTAATTCTTCATGAATCATTTAAATAAGGAGAAAATTTCTGTTTAAATTTTCTGGTGGACATTTACCTGGTGGTAATAATCCCATGCAAACCGGTTACAGTTCCAGCTTCACCATTTTGAGGATATGTCAGTTCTTTATTCATGCTTCAATGGTTCACACAAACACTTCTGTCAAAACACAGTCTGAGCATGCACCCTGTGTGTATTCTCCAGTTTTATATAGAAGCATCCTGCACTTGACATCTTGATAGCATTACTTATCTAATTGAAGACGGGAGTTTCAAAAATCCTCTTATTAGTCCAGGCAATAGAGAATTTTACCTAGCAAAATTAATGGTAGTTCTGGAAATCGGCTTACTTTATGTTTTTTGGGTCGCTGAATCCGAATTTGTAACTTCCCACCAATATTTTCCTCGGCAACCCCCCAGATTTTGGTAAAAAGTCCCCCCAAATGGTTTTTATTAAAAAAATCAATTTTTTTATTGTTTTAGGGGAAAAGTATCTAGAAATTCAGAAAGTAGACAAAATTTGAAACAAATTAGATATATGACATTATGACTTAGGATGAAGGGGAAGGGGGGATCTGCCTCAGAACATGAGCGCGGTGCTGCGTAGACTAAGTTGCGCAATTCCACTTAGCCACTCACACGTTTGCATTCGCCCTCCCATCTTCCCTCCGAACTTTCCTTGTAAGGTTTACTTTAAGTTTTTGGGGTCTCTGAATCCGACATTTTAACTTACCCCCCAAAATTTCCCCCCCGAGAACTCCCCCAAAATAGTTGTTATTAACTTAAATTTCTTATGTTTTTAGGGGAAAAGCATTACGAAATTCAGAAACTAGACAAAATTTGCAACAAATAGGATATATGACATTAGGATGTAGGATAAACGGGGAGAGAGGGGCTGCCTCGGAACATTCCCCGCGCGCTTTTCTCAAAAACCACATTTTTTCAAAAAATCAATTTTTTGGGGGGTTGCCGGGTGAAATTTTGGTGGGAAGTTACAAATTCGGATTCAGCGACACAAAAAACATAAAGTGAGTCGAAATCCAGAACTAGTATTAATTTTTCCAGGTAAAATCCCCTATTGCCTGGATTTCATAACTTAGTGCACGTAGCGCCGCAGTGTATGTTCAGAGGCAGCCCTGCCCCTCCCCGTTCATCCTACGTCATAATGTCATCTATCCTATTTGTTGCAAATTTTGTCTAGTTTCTGAATTTTGTAATGCTTTTCCCCTAAAACAATAAGAAATTTACGTTAAAAACAAGTATTTGGGGGGGGGGGTTCGGAGGGGGAAAATTTTGGGGGGAAGTTAAAAATTCGGATTCAGCGACCCAAAAAACTTAAAGTAAATCTTATAGAGAAAATTCGGAGGGGAGATGGGAGGGCGAATGTAAACGTGTGAGTGGTTAAGTGGAATTGCACAACTTAGTCCCCGCAGCACCGCGGCACATATTCCGAGGCAGATCCCGCCTTCCCCTTCATCCTAAGTCATAATGTCATATATCTAATTTGTTGCTAATTTTATCTACTTTCTGAATTTCTCGATATTTTTTCCTTAAAACAATTAAAAAAATGATTTTTTTAATAAAAACCTTTTTTGGGGGGCATTTTACCAAAATTTTGGGGGATTTGCCGGGGGAAATTTTGGTGGGAAGTTAAAAATTCGGATTCAGCGACCCAAAAAACATATAGTAAGCCTTTTTCCAGAACTACCATGAATTTTGCTAGGTAGAGCCTCTATGCGGTCTGTATTGCCTGGACTATATCCAGAAAATCAAATTTTGGTAAATAATTAAAAACATCTAACTGCCTCCATTGGTTTTCAATGTAAACCAGTATTTTACAGTGCCAGAAACACAGGATAAAACTTGTTTTCTTTGGAATTTTCAGTGTTTTATCCTTGCTCGTATACCAATAGAACAGACTGATAAAATCAGGATGATTTTTATTGGATAAGGCGAGTTTTGAAACTCATGCCCTCAATTGTTTGCATAATTATTTTTGTTATCTTATACTATAATACGAGCAAAAATTGTCTGTGTGTAAATTTTGTCTTAAAAATGGTTCTAACGATTTTGACAAATTTTTGTATTTTACCATTTTCGGGCACGAGAAGACGATTGGGCTAGGTCACATGTTCGAGAAAATTCAATTAGTGGGTCAATTTGGATCATAATGGATCCGGGCCAAGGTAGTTATAGCTAATAAACGACTCCACTGATTTAAAGTAAATTTTGTAGTCAAACGTCTTTGGGCACTAGAAAAGTATTGGGCTAGGTCACATGTTCGAGAAATTTCGACTAGTGGGTCATATTTGGGTCACTTTGGGTCAAGCGAATTTTATCTAAAAAACGGCTCTAACAATTTTGACTAAATTTCGTACTCTATCGTTTCGGATTACGAGAAGACCGTTAGGCTAAGTCATATGTTAAAGAAAATTCGATTAGTGAGTCATTTTTGTCATTTTTGGGTCACTGTGGGTCAAGCTAATTTTATCTAGAAAACAACGAATGTCGGCGATTTTGACGAAAATTTGTATTCTATCTCTTCGGTCACAAGCATACCACTGGGCTAGGAACATTCGATTAGTGGGACATTTTGGGTCAGTGTCAAACTAATTGTATCTAAAAAACGGCTCAAATGATTTTGACGAAATTTTGTATACCGTTTCCGGGCACGAGTAGATCATTGGGCTAGGTCCCATGTTCGAGAAATTTCAATTAGTGGGTCATTTTTGGGTCACGACAGGTCAAGCTAATTTTGTCTAGAAAACGGCTCTAATGATTTTGACTAAATTTTGTATTATATTGTGTTCGGGGTCAAGAAGATCATTGGGTTAGGTCGCAGCTTCGAGAAAATTTGATTAGTGGGTCATTATGGGTCATAATGGATCAGGGTCAAGCTAATTATATCTAAAATACGACTCAATCGATTTTAACTAAACTTTATATCCAACTGCTTTTGGACACGAGAAATCTATTGGGCTAGATCACATGTTCGAGAAATTTCGATTAGTGGGTCATATTTGGGTCCCTCTGGGTCAAGCGAATTTTATCTAAGAAATAGTCCTAACAATCTTGACTAAATTTTGTATTCTGTCATTTTGGATTACGAGAAGACCATTGAGCTAGGTCATATGTTCGATTAGTAGGTCATTTTGGTCACAATGGGTCAGGGTTAAGCTAATTGATCTAAAGACGGCTCACAAGATTTTGACAAAATTTTGTATTATACCGTCATGAGGAACCACTAAGCTGTGTCACACATTCGAGAAAATTAGATTAGTGGGTCATTTTGGAGTCACTGCGAGACAAGCCAATTTAATCTATAAAACGGCTTAAATGATTTTGACTAAATTTTTTATCCTACCGGTTTTTGATTAGCAGACCATTGAGCTTAAGTCACATGTTCGAGTAGATTTCATTAGTGTGTCATTTTGGGTCACTACGGGTCAGTGCCACGAAACCGTGAAGTTGACGAAACATTGGCGACATTCAGCCCAAAAATTGACTTTCAGGATTACGAATGCCATAACACATACTAGGCGACAAATGTGAGAATGTCGGCAAATTTGGCTATATTTGTTCTAAAAATAGTCATTCAGAATGTGAAAGAATCTTAATAATTCTTAATAGGACTGGATATACATGGTTAAACTAATCAGAGTTGAGCTAAAAATGTAATTTGGAAGGACGAATGATACAGTGAGAATATTACAGGGTGATTCATAATGAATGGGCCAAAAAAATAGCGCAGTGTGACTGCCGTAATTGATTTATTCAGCCGAAACAAATTTATTCTGCAACTACAAATATACAAGTTTTATTTGGCAACAGGGAAAAATCATCGAATGACGAACTTGCCGCTAGAGGCGCTGTTAAACAAAATGTCGTCCATGCAGGAGAAAGCGTACTGCTTTTCGGAATATGGCAAAACCTCCTCGGTAACTGTCGTGCAAAGACATTTTCGTACGAAGTTTCGTAAACAACCACCGCCTCGGCATAACATAAGCAGGTGGGTGAAGCAGTTCCAGGATATCGGCTGCTTATGCAAGAACAAAAGCCCAGGACGAAAAGAAACAAAACCCGAAGTGGTTGAAAGAATTTGTGAACGCCCTGTGATTTTTTTTCTCCGGGGTTTCGTTAAAGACAAGGTGTTTGTGCCTCCACTTCCTCAGGGCTTAGAGGAACTGAAGCAGCGGATAACTGCAGTGTTGAACTCCATCACAGGGGATATGCTATCACGAGTGTGGCAGGAGCTTCATTACCGTGTAGACATTTGTCGTGTCACCGGAGGGGCACATATTGAACACCTGTAGAAACTTGAGTAAATGTAGTTTTGAGGTAAATTTGAATTTTCTAAATATATTAATTACAACGTTCACAATCATGCTTTCTTTTTGTCCCATTCATTATGAATCACCCTGTATATCGAGTTGAACACAAAGCTAATTTTGACCGAGCTATGCTCGGTCATCCCCGCTTTTCCGGTCATCTGCGGTTTCCCTCGCTCATCCCCGATCGGTCGCCCTCTAACTTCTCTCATATAAGAAATGCGAAATAACATATGTTACATACTTTTGAAGTTTCTTAGTGCTGAGCGGAAGGCGACTGACAGTGATGAATACTTTTTATATTTTATTTACACTAATATTTTGAAACAATAAGTTACGTAGTCTATTTCATACATAGGCTTAATTCAAGCATATCCTTTGATAGAAGACATCATCACCTACCTATAATTGGTAACTTTCTTTTTCTTGTACTGTAAACGCAGCAAAAAATACAAATGAGGTGGTGAGTTTTTCCCCGAATGTGTAAAGTGTCGTGGTGCAGAGTTTCAAATATTTTACCCTTAATTTTTGATGATTTTAATACGAAAATTTAAAAGTGTCCATACCAGGGGTTTAGAAAAATTCAAATGTAGACAGACAAGATACAAATATTTTCGAATAGTAATTTTTATCATATTAGATGAAACGTTCTATCATTAAATGAGGCGTGTATTACTATTCTGATTTCGGCTTACCTCTGAGATCGCAATTTAGTTATTGGAAGCCTCCGAAGTGAATGCTGTTTAATACAACTATTTCCATGGAATATATCTTGCTTTTGTTATGGCAAAATAAGCGAATTAAATGTCCGAAATACCTTTAAACAAATTCTATTATTCAAAATAAAGAAACTTGTACAATCCCTGCATACATAGTTTTATGAATTGTTACTCTGATAGAACATAGAAACAAAAAAATTGCATTATTTAGGTCAATTTTTAAAATAGCTCTAATAATCCAAAAATATTAATAATTTATGCGATGCTCTCAAATCTTATGAAATATTAAAGGATTTACTACCTTTAATATTGATATTCAATCAAATTGAGATTTGGTGTAATGTTTGGACATAAATCTACTTTTAAACAAATTACAATTTTGAGGAGTATTGGAATATTTCATAACTGAATGACAAAACTGATAGAATGATGTTTGCAAATTTTGAAATTATAACAATAAAAATTGTATTCCTCAAGATAGCTCAGTTTATTCATGTCCGATTTGTTAATTATTCAAACTTTCTAAAATTTAAATACTATCTCTAGGCTCATAAAATAAGAAGACAACAGCCATGCGTAAAGTTGGAAAAAAATCCACATTTCTGCCAATAATAAAATCTTTTAGACTGTAATTTCTAATGAAGTAAACGAAAATTTCTGTTCAACTTTCTCTGTATTTCATGTTACCTAAAGAAAAAATATATCTGAGATTCATTTGCAAATACGAGACATGTAATAAATTCTATTTACTAGATGGGCAAACATTTATAGTTCAAACTGAACTGTCTAAAAATTCTAATTACAATATTTACTGAAACAGAAATATGAAGATTTAGGTCTGTCCTTCTGTTTTACATGTAGTAAATAAACTTTTAAACTATTAATTACTTTTTCCAACGACATATTGAACAAGAACTTTCAAAATATCCTTTCATGGTAATGATTTTGTATGTCTTTCTTGTTTCAGCACTTGAACTGAAGTTTTCACTTACTGTTCTGGAACATTCATTAAGTTTACTTTCTATCCTTTTTTTTTAGTTTTAATCTAGTGCAATATAATGTTCGCTAATGCATATTGGAAGCAATAAAGAGCAGAGATCTTCTTTTCTTTTAAATTTACTTATTCTACATTTGCAAAATCTGCATAATTAGTTAATAACAATTCTTTTTTAACTAACGCTACAAGAAATTGAACTTTCTCTTCTTCAGTTGTTGTCACAGTTTATCAAATAAACTCGTATTAAAGCTTCGTAAATTGTAATTGATTCGGATTTATCTTTCATGTTGGTTTTATTTATTTTTTTAGTATTTCTGTATTTAAGAAGAAAGGCAGAATAAACATAATACGACACATACTTTAATTTGATATTCCATTTCAAATAGATTCATCTCAAAAATTGAAAAAGTTTTTTAAAGAAATGTGCAAAAGAAAACATTGCACAATCAATTCAATTATGTTTAAGCGTAAACAACAAATGGAAAATTTTATTCATTTGAATATCAACAATATATAAGATGCGATATTTGTATATCAAAGGTCTAATAACTGTTTTTAAACGATACTTCACGCCACATTCAAATATATCGTCGGTACCATGTCAAAATATCCAATGTGAAAAAAGTGGGCTACTTTTTTTAAATTCAGATTTCTTGATTAGCACCACTTTTTTGAAATAGTAAAAGTCGCTTTATTTAATGACATATTAATTAAGGCAACAAGGGGTAATTAACAAGGGGAACTTTACCCTTTTAGAGAGGTGGTGCCAATCAAGAACACAGTTTGACATGGTACCGACGATATGTAAGTAATAGTCCACGAGCCAGAAACAGATTTTGATAACCAAGTTCCTCTCGGCCGATAATTTGTAAAATGCTTCAGAGAGTTGTATCATGAAGCTCCGTGAACGTCAGCTGCGGTTCCGTGGGTGGGTTGAGCAGCGGTAGCCTCTCAAACGCGCAAATTAAAAAAAAAAAATCAGTCATTTCCTCCCGGTTGAAAATTTGTCAAATTATAGCTAACCAAATATCTTGAAGAAAAAAAAATGTCAGCTGATTATAAAGTGGTGGTTAATACGTCAGCTGGTCACATGAACATGAAAAAAATATACAGGGTGCAAAGGAAAATCCCTTTAACCTGGAAATACTTGCGAATGGAAAGAGCTGCAGCTATGGAAGTGAGGTAACGGTATAGTAGAGTGACTACGCCCTATTTAATGCAAACGACGGCAGCGCCCCCTAGTAGCGAAATTTGGAAGATAGCTATTGAAAATCGTAAACGAAAAGAAATAGAGCAAAATTTCCAATTAGAAAGTTTTAGAGCATCAATTAATTAGTACGAAACGACATTTGGTTTACACGGATAAGATAAATCTTCGCCCGTATACCCAAAAATGTCCGAAATCGATTCATTCTATTTTGTGTAAACTTTTGAATGGAATAGCCAGAAGTATGAAGAAATACGCACAATATATGATATAAATACGTGCTTATCTCAATACATTTTGATAACATTACACACACAACCAAAAAAACAAACTGTCTCACAGTGATAAAAAGTTAATATTCAGTATGTTCCAAAAGTTTGCCATTGCTCACGATAAACGTTTGTATTCGTCTAATTCTACATGGCACATTTCTCAGCATGGAACGTCTATTTCTAGCCTCTTCAATACGACGACATAGATTTAACCCTTTCAAGGGCGGTGGCTAGACGGTCTAGCCACCTAATTTTAATTCCAAAACTGACAAATGGCAGCAAGAATATTTTAATAAAATTTTGCTTTTGTAATGAAAGTGAAAATTAGCGGGGAAATTCGTTTGAATTATTCTGGTGTCAGTAAATTACTTCATCAGTTTACGAACAGAATTCTTCTGTCGCTGAAAGGGTTAATCTAAAACTTTAAAGGCATTAGAAATTAAATTTTTACAGACATTACAGAACAGTATAACGTCACAATCTGAAATTGTGCTCTACTACATTTACTTAATGTGAATATGCAAAGTAGAATCGTCGCTCATCGATTTCGGACATTTTTGTGTATACAGGTGACGATTTATCTTATCCGTGTACCAAATGTCGTTTCGTACTAATTAATTTATGCTCTAAATCTTTCTAACTGGAAATTTTGCTCTATTTCTTTTCGTTTACGATTTTCAATAGCTATCTTCTAAATTTCGCCACTAGGGGCGCTGCCTTTGTTTACATTATAAAGGGCGTAGTCACTCTACTATACCGTTACCTCACTTCCATAGCTGTAGCTTTTTCCGTTCGCAAGTATTTTCAGGTTAAATGGCATTTCCTTTGCACCCTGTATATTTTTTACATGTTCGTGTGACCAGCTGACGTATTAACCACCACTTTATAATCAGCTGACTTTTTTTTTTCTTCAAGATATTGGGTTAGCTATAATTTGACAAATTTTCAACCGGGTGGAAATGACGGATTTTTTTTTTTTTTTTTTTTTTTTACGTGTTTGAGAGGCTACCGCTGCTCAAACCACCCACGGAACCACAGCTGACGTTCACGGAGCTTCATGATACAACTCTCTGTAGCATTTTACAAATTACCGGCCGAGAGGAAATAACTGACGAAATTTGCACCTGGTTCGGGGACTATAACCCGAAGTCGAAGAGAACGTGACGTAAATAAAGGTAGTCTCTGAGCTAGATTTGCGAACTTTGAATGGAGGGAGATAATGTTGATGTGAACGAAATTGAAAAACATTACTGTTACAAAGCTGCCAGCCTCTTACGCTTTTTCATACCACAAAAATTTTGTAGACATTTTTGTCATTTTTAATCGGCAGATTATGACGATATGCGAAAGTAATATTTACTATTAATTTTTTTGGATTCAAAAAAGCCTAAAACTTTGCATGTATGCCGTTATCAATAGGTACGACAGCAGTCGAAACTAGTGTACTAGACCCGTTGTGTAACCCCCCAATTCACCAAATTTTGAGTGAAATCACACTGATTTTTCTTTATTTTTGTGGTTTTCTCTCGTATAGAGTCAGATTTCAATTGGAAAATATACTGTATGAGTGGTTACGGATTTGGAAATCGGTCAGTTTTTTGTTTCCTTTCAATATACGTTCAATATACAATATATTAAAAAAAATCTGCTTTTGTTACTAAATTCATAATCCATACCTTTAAGCATATATTCTCCTTAAACATTTCCTGAATTTAATTTAGGTAGTCAACCAGTGTCGTAGCGTTGGGGGGGGGGGGGGCTCAAATCATTTTACTATCAGAATTATTGTATGCTAAATTTTGCTTTGTTGTATCGTACAACGTTCAATGATTAAATAAAACCAAATTTCCTATATAATAGTGCTTAGTAAAATGATCACCCACTCGCCCAAATGCTACGCCACGGCAGTCAATAAACATTTATGGGCAATAAAACTTGTGTTCAATTTCAAAATAAATTAGTTCTATCTGTTTAAAAAGTACTTCTCTATTTCAGCACTTCTTTCAAACTCATGAAATTGTATTCAACCATAATTAACATACGAGTAGAACGTAGTATACGTTCTATAAACTCTTATCCCAAAGCACCTGAAAAACTGACCATACCACCGGTCGCTTTTTCAAGAAGGCTCACGTTTTCAGCACCAGCCTTGGCGAGTTGGCGAAAGCGAGAGCGTTCAGCTAGCTCTAACGCCAATCGTCGTCTTGTGTTTTGTTTTGAACCGAAATGGCGGAAGACGAACTAGCATATTTTAGTCCTACCTAAATTAAAGAAATATTTTCAGTTATGTGTTCTAGATGAAAAAAATCTTCTTCGAAAGAAATTAGATTACGAATTCTTATACTCTGTTTTATCGAAGGCCTTTATCACTTTTGATGATATAGACTAAAATTTTGATTATTTGATCCCCTCAAAAATCTAAATTTTCATTCAATTGAGCATTATTAATTCCATACCTCTTAAACAAAAACTCATTACCTTCATATATTTAGATATTTGATTACATATAAAGATGGATTTATGGGGATCATGAATTAATGCAGTTTCAGTGCATTTTGATGTATATATAAACACAAATTTTAAAAAATACCTGTGGCAGAAAATTACTATATTTTCTGCGATGAACTTATATAATTAATTTAATACCAAATCATTCTGCAGAAACAGCACCCAAAGTCGGGTGAAAATAGGCCAAACCAAGAAAGAAAAAAAAACCTTCCCTACCCCCAAACAGGATGTTTAGAAATTGCCTTTTCAATGTGAGATGAAATTCTTAAGGGGAGGTGGGGTAGAAGGAAGATTGAATGACTATCTTTTGTTACTTCAAAGTAACAAATAAAATCATTAGAGAATTTTTTTAACTGTATATGATAGTGAGGGGCTATAGATTTAAATAGTTAAATTTATCAATTAACAAATAGAAAAACAAACCAAAAAATTAAAAACTTGGAATATTTAACTTTTTTTTTTGGGGGGGGGGGGAGGGCGCAGAATTTGAATAATTGGTCTTTTACTTATAGTTAATTCAAAGTAATAAATAGGACAGAAAATTTAAAAAACTGTAAAGAATTAAAAAAAAAATGAAAGCGTGCGCACAAAAGGTTAATCCTTATTATTATTTTTAAAATCTTTCATTCTATTTGTTTCCTTATCTTTTTTTATGGTAAATTATTTATTTGTTATTTAAAAATCAACAGATAGAGCAAAGCAGTAAACTTTATGCACTGTTATGGATAAGCGAAGGAATAGTTAACATTTCAGACGCAATTTTAACTAATCTTTTCTGTAAGGCAACAATGAATTTTAAATGGGCAAAAAATAGTGTGATGGAGGAGAGGGGTGTGGGGGTGTGGGAAGAGAAAATTCGAAATCGGAGGTTGCCTCAGACGATTGAGCATTATTTTATTGCCGTTTCAACTTAATAAATAGAGCAATATGTGTGCAGAATGACGAAATATAAAGTGTGTGTGTGGGGGGGAGGGGGATTTGATTCGAGAGAAGAATTTACATGATTTATTCAAATATGACGAATTATTATTTTTAAATAATAAATAAAACAACTAAGGCGAAATAATATTTAAAAATATGGCAAAAATTTTAAAATAAAAAACTGAAGAATTTTAAAGATTTTTAATTTTGTGCACTAGGGACAGACCAATGTCTTTTTCATAAAAACTCAAATAATGATAAAATTTTAACAATATTAAAATGTAATAGTAATTGATTTAATTCCATGCATCAACTTGCAGTTATTTTAGCTGATAGATTTAATTGCAGGATACGGCTAAATAATTTATGTTTTATCGTTCAATCTAATTATAATCGAATTGATTTTATTTTCAACTTCCCATTAACTTCTAATCGCAGTTAAATAAAAAACAATTAAATTTTAATGAAATATTTCAGTGAAAATGTGTTTTATTAATGCAATCAACACGTCACATAATTATGCCGCTTAATAATAAAAAAAACTAAATTAATTCAGCAATGATACTAATAAAACTATGTTCAATTGTGTCATAAAAACATGATCAATACAATTATATTTATTAAAGAAAATTTTTACGTCTGTTTTTAAAATACGTTCTCAATTTCTTCGAAGATATAGTGAATTAATGAAATAAATGAATATTATAGAACTGAAAAAAAAAATAACTTATGTTTGAATTATATATATTTGTGCAATTAAAAGTTATTTTAACTCGAAAAAGATCTTTGTTTTAAGCAAGGTTCTAATTGCAAACCACGGTGAAATAACATTTCGTCTAGCTTTTTACACTTGCGGAAAAAACAAATGAAAAAAAGCACATCTCTTCCTCTCAGCAAAGGAATGGGGTTGCTGTTCGCTACGCGTACGACGTCACGAACAAAAAAGGGTGCGTAGCGTTGAATTCATCCCCGCGCCAACCCTTACTCTGGCGATAAAGTGCTCAAAACGTGACCCTTCTTGAAAAAGCCCACCGGTCGTGACCATTCATTCAGAATTTTCGTGATTTAAGACAGGGTTCATACGGGTACCGTTATTTTCCAGGCCGAGTATCAGAATTTCTTCATAGAAAAATTAATCTAGTTTAACACTAGAACGCCCGGAGATTTTACTCAAGTTTCATAAAAAATATTTGATACCAGTATTTTTATTTAAATTTATTTGACTGATTTATTTAACTAAATCTGAGTAGTTTAAATTTAACTTATTATATGAAAGAATTTCGGGTTCCGGTTGACATTTAATCATATGGTCGGAGTCGGATCGACTCCTTCCGGGCGTTCTAGTGCTAAACGGAAGTAATTTCACCTCATTTCAGGAGAGATTTTCCATAAGGAAATACTTGTACCGAAGAATTTCTTAGTCATGAAATTCAAGCACCCGTATGGACCCTGTTAAGAGCAGACGAATTTTTTAACGCGGTTTTTTTTCATATTGTTCAGAAATTATTACAGAATCAAAATATGTATAAAAAAAATTCGAAAATTTTGTAGTTTTAAAGGTATCCTACCCCTTAAGCGTGATTTTGTATTAATTGAATTTTAGTTAAATATTACCGGCTATATAAAGATAGGGCTGTACAAAAGTATACAAGCATGTTTCCGTCTATTGGTATAAATTGCTGAAAGTGAAATTTCAACCTATAATGCGTTTTTAACTCTTTCCAAAATAGTTGAAAAGTGTTTATGAATTCGATCGGTCTCTCCTTCTGTCGCCCCGCCAGTGGCCGAGAGGTTCTGCTCTCGAAGCTGGTAGACGGGAGGTGCTGGGTTCGAACCCAATCGCGCCCGTCGGCCAAATCGTTCGGAGTTTTCGTGGTTTTCTTCGAACCTTGGATTTCCAAGTCTTAATACGGGTTAGGTTCCCTTAGAAAGACCACCACGAAGGGCACTCCTCCCCTTAGGGCCTATATCCCTCGTGTTGATAATTGACCATCATAAACGCAACCAACCTCTCCTTCTGTCTGACAGAACTCTAACTTGCGTTAATAAAACTTGTATTGCCCTGTAATTAATATATGGTATTGAAATTTACCAAGCCATGTTTGGTATTGAAAATAAAGTATGTAGCGTTCATAGTTTATTTACAGAGACAATCAAAAGTATTTCATTACATTCAGGCCTATGGGAAAATATCGAATTATAAAAATACGTAGCACCTAAGAGCTTATAAATTTGTTTTAAGCTGTTGAATTTATGGAATGTCATTTTCTGAAAAGCAATGAGCATCACAAATTTATTACTTTTCAAATTTCACTTTCTGTTTAAGACCTTCTTATACTGCACACAATGTTCGTTAAATGACTGAAAAAAGACAATATCAGTAATAATGGATATGCCAAATCCACAGAGAATTCTATGGTTTCAAATTAATACTTTGGTTTCAAGTTACTAAAAGGTTCATTTCTTTTTTTTTAATGCAGTGTTAGAGCTGTCAAAAATAGATATTACAAATCAGCTTCTTCTTATCCAATTTGTGATAATAATTGAATATATACTGGGAACTTTTCCATAATCCAGCTATAAAAAACAAATTTGAAAAATTTCAATAACTTCACAACCGAAAAATAGATATATCTAAAAAAACTAAACGATTTTTTTTTCTCTCAAACTACCTAATAATGATTTGGCCTGTACTGCTATCTACGGTACTTTTTATGTGCGTTCGTAATTATATAAATACGCAGTATCTATAGTTGCCGGTCTGGTTCGTCTGTCTGTGTTCTTCCGCATACAACAGCGCAAAAACTACCCGACCGAACGGTTTGAAATTTAATATAATATATCTTTACAGAATTTTATCGGGTCATTTCAAATTTTATGAAAATATAATCAAAACTTAAAAAGATATTAATAAAATTCTTCTTCATTCTATTAATTCCAATCATCCGCAATTGAATCAGTGATATCCTACGATAGGTAATGACTCTAGGTTGCCATGGTGATTACGTCCTATTTAAAACGGAGTATTATTATTTCCGCAGTACAGAATTTAAGATATATAATCGTGATAAGTTTTGCATTCATGCATTTTTGCATAATAGTGCAACAGCTATTGCACCAAGATCTGGATATTTATAAAACTATTCATAGTACGGAACGCACCTTACTTGCCACGTTTGACGTACAATTTTCGATATTTTTTTTTCACCTTATTTACTGACTGATCAAATGCGGCGAATGTAACAGTTTTCAAAAAGTCGCGTCAATAAAGCAATATGAAAAAAAAAAAAAACGCGCAACTGAGAAAATTGGTTTGGCATGCTTGTTTATAAATTTAATTAGATTACAGTTAGAATTTTTTTTAATTAATTTGTCATAACTTTTTTAAGGTATGTCTTTGAATCGTTTACTTAAGAATTGACATTTACTGCTAGCGTTATATCTTTAGTTGAATAATCGATGCTTAACCTCTTCCGGCACAGTGTGCCCGGGTCGGGATACCTAATTTAAATTCTAAACTTACGAACGGCACCAAGAATATTTTAGTAAAATTTTGCTTTTACAATGAACATTTAAAATAACATGCTTTTAATTTTAAAAAATGTCGTTTTAAAATTCAGGTGTCAGTCGATCATTTCATCATTTTACAACAAAAATTGCCTGTGCCGGAAAGGGTTAAATAACTGCTCATACAATTCGAAATAGCCAATATTAATATATTTTAATAATATAAATAAAGTATTTATATTACAAAGAAAACTCCCCCTATTAACATTAATTTAAAGTTTAAATTGATGATTTACGTTTTAGAATAGTTTAATAGTGACATCTGATTTTAAAAGGGTAAGAATTTATTACATAACCTATGGATTTTCGATTTTTATATTGAAACCATTTACATTTCAGAAAAATGAGCTCAATTTAATACAAATCGATTCTCAATTTTGAGATAAGTTCCTAAGAAAATGTTATCGATTAAGGTATCTAGAAATCTCGTTATTTTAATGAATATTTATTCCAGCTGTAAAAAGAAACTATACCATCTGACCATTTTAATTATTTCAGACTTTATAAAGACATATGTATAATGGTCAAATGCTATTTAAACATAATTGATTTTACAAGTTTTGCATTTGTATTGTTCTGAATAAATCTTTGAAATAAATAATAAATCATTTTAAATATTATATTAAGGATATAAGATAACTTTTCGAGTTTAATAAATGAAATTTTTATGTTTGAGAAATTAATATATGTGAGATTTGTTCAGCTGTTTCGAATTTCGAAATGAAAAAATGATAAATCATTAATTTTAATGATAAGTAGATTATTTTTCATTTTAGGAATGGATTCGGTCGAAATAAAATGCTTACAGTAAGGAGCGAATCCTGCTAGTCAAACTGCGCATTGCTCTTTTCAGAAAGTAATTTTCAACAGTTTTTTCAAATAAGTTTCACAGAAAAAGGAGAGAATCCTTCTAGTCAAACTAGTTATTGTTCTTTCCCACCAGCAATTGTGAAAATAAAATTCTAATAAGTTTCATAGAATCAGGCGCTAATCTTGCTATTCAAACTCTTTTCCACCAGTAATGTCTATTAATTTTTCTAATACGTTTTATGTAAGGTGTTTGCCATTAAACAAAGCGATGAAATCTATTTAGGAAAACTGGAGCGAAAGAGCATACTCAGAGAGAATTGCAATATTCGCTATTGATTACTGTCGTTGCCACCGAAATACTCAAGGCCTGAGGGCGGGAGTTGGGACGTCATCACTAATCGACCGACTTCTCACTAGTGTTGGAATTCACACCGGAAAATTTTGAATAGCAATTTTCTTTTATTTTATTTGTGGAATATCTATCATCTTATAAAACAATAATATTTAAACTTACTGGTGAGAATTTGGAATACCCCAATAAAAAATAAGCCAGATACGGCCACACTGTGGCATTCCGCATCTGGCCGAATTTTTATTTTGAGATTCTGAATTCTCACCAGTAACTTTAAATAGTTAGTACTGTTGTATATGATGATAGATATTCCACAAATAAAATAAAAGAAAATTGCAATTCAAAATTTTCCGGTGTGAATTCCAACACTAGTGAGAAGTAGGTCGATTAGTGATGACGTCACAACTCGTGTCCTCAGGCCTTGAGTATTTCGGTGGCAACATTACTGTTCATTTAAATGCAGGGTTAGCCTAAATGATTAATCGGGTATCAAAATACTGTGTTTTGAGAATTATGCGGCCTACAAAAACGGGCATACATGAAAAGATACATACACTCACCAAGTATAAAAGCTCACTTCGTGGCTCGCGTGCAGGAGCGCATCACTGCTGCTGTGACAGATATTGACAGAAACATGCTACTGGATGTATGGGCGGAATTGTATTACATTTGGGATGTGTGCCGTGTGACTAAGAGCGCACACATTGAACATTTGTAGTATGTACCAGAATCTTAGTGAGTGTATGTATCTTTTTATGTGGGTAAAGTGCCCATATTTAGTCCCCTCCCCAGTCACTTTTAGGCCCTAAATATTGTAATTTTCAGTGAAAACCTACCAAATTGGATTTTACATAGACTAAATACCCAACCACACAGAAACATAGGCAAATATCGCACAAAAAAACTTTAACAATGCAAAAAATTGTTTTTTCAAAAGTATCCAAAAAGTTCAAAAGAAAAATAAAGGTCCCAATTTCGTCCCCCCAAAAATCCAATAAGCGGAGGCTTAACTTATAACTAAATCAAAATTTATTTCTAAATGAGTAAGTAATTTAATTTACATTAAAGTAAGGCACAAAGAATTGTACTAATTATCAGTGGAAGAATAACATAACGAAACATTAGCCATCCATACATGAGGGAAAATTTAAAAAAAATTGTCATGAAAAAGGCATTCCTAATTTCGTCCTAGGGACGAAAATAAGAACGGCAAGGGGGACGAAATTGGGGCCGCGCTATTTCCCAATATGTCGGAGCTTCAGTTCCCGTAAGATGAACTGAGCGACCTAAAACTCACTGTAGGCTACTGTCAGCATCTTACCTACGTAAAATACATGCAACGAATAAGAAATAAATACTTACAGTAAAGTAAATAACATTCGACAGACGACGTAATAAGAACTCAGGTCTTCTAAAAATAGGAAATTCGTCGACTTTAATTTATATATGCGTCTTGAGGAACGAAACTTTCAATACTGACACCTTTTACTTGCGTGATAAGTTGCGCCACTTTCGCCGAAGTGGAGAAGTTAAGGGGGACGAAATTAGGAAAGGGGCCGAAATACGGGCACTTTACCCTATCATCCGTCTTTGTACGTCGTATACTTGTAATTAAACAGTCTTTTTAAACCCGATAAATCATTTAGGATAACCCTGTATAAGTGCGCCATTTTCATGAAAAGCACAGCCTCCTGAATACTAAGCCTGAGCGTTGACACAAAAAAGGCAGCTGTCGTAGGCAGAATTGTTTCAGCCTTTGTTTGTGTCCTTAAATTTGAATACCAATAATTTTTTTAAGTTTTTTCTGTATTTTTTTAGATTAATTAAGTTAAAGGAAACTATTGGAAAATAATGGTTATTAAATGCAGGGGACTGTGTGAACCATGGAACTATTAATAAAGAGGAACTGACATATCCTTAAAATAGTGAAGCATCAACTGTAACCGCTATCGCAGGCGTTGTTTACGGCCGGTGGAAACTTCCACCAATATATTTATATAGAAATTTTCAACTTATTTAAGCGCCTTAATATTACAAAATTTCAGTCATAAATAATGGTAGAAACAGATTTTCATTTTTACTGGTAGGAATTTGTTTTGGCAATAGTTAGGTACTGCGTTTCCGCCATATTGTGACAACCAGGGAAACAAACTGACAGTTTTAATAAGCATACTGACACCAGTAAAAACAAACAAAAGTTGTTACGACATTTTTGAGAAAAATTTTCATCAATAAGACGTAGAAATAAGACGAAATTTTCTATTAAATTTTACTGGTGGGATGTTTGCCCTAGTGGTAATCAGAAACTGGAGAACCTATTTTAAAAAAGCAGCCGCCATCTTGTGACAACCTCCTCAGTTACTTCACTCGCAACTAGTAGACAGCACACTACATGTCGCCTCCTCTTTATTCATAACTCCATTGTGTGAACTTGAAATCCGCCTACGTTGTCCGCCATTTTTGTGTCAGCGCTCAGGCCTAACATTTAGGATGCTCACAGTGGAGTATTTCAAGGAGACTCCTGGCCAAAATTATTTTTCATGTGTTTTACACTTAAAATCATTGCAGTTGACTTACTGTTAGTAAATGCACTTAATTAATGCTGTATACACATACAAGTATGCATTTAATTAATATATATATATATAATACCACTTTTACTTAATTTTTTACTGTTTATAGGAGGAAAGTAATTGTTGATAGAGTTAATTTACTTACAATTAATGTTTAATTAACCCCTTAACACGTTCACTGCCGCAAAAAGTAAGAATTTTCACATTTCTTCTTGAAAATCGTTTGCCACCATAAATTCTGAAAGGTAAATTTCGCTTTACTAATACAGCGAAATTTCTGCCAATAAATAAGGCAATTTTTTTTATTTTAAAATAATGGTGAGAAAATAATAAATTAAAGCCGCGAATATTAATGCTACTAGTATACTCGTAGCGTGGCAGTCAACGTGTTAACGGTCGCATTACATTTCAGTTTAACAATTAAAATTGCTTAATCGCATCACTTTTTTGAAAAGGAAATTTTTACCTTATTTAATGACAGGTAAAATGTTATTATAATAGTGCCAATTACACTATTTTATAAAATTGGTGGGGATTTGAATAAAAGACACAGTCCGTGAATATCATGGGAGCGATATTTAAAGAGTTAAAAGTGCTTAATTTTACTACATGTAAACTTTTAATTATTTATATGAAACAATGTGTTAATATATATATTATTTTCACTTAGTCTTTAGAAAAGTTGGGTCTCTAAAGTTGAGTTGTAGTACGGAGATTCTGGTTTTAGAGTGTTATTAAGAGATAACCAATACGTTATTCACGGTGCATACAATTGTACAACATTTTTTTAACAGAAATTTTCACCTTAATTAACTGATGAAAACTGTTACGAATTCAGTGAATAATCGCGGCGATTACGAATTCTACGATTAAATAAAAAATAAAGCACCTATACAACGTGTTTGTTTTATTTTGTTAGAATAAAATTCATAATCACATTTTAGAAAATTCAGAATTAATCTGAAAATTTCTAATATAAGGCAAAAGTTTTTTGCTTTAAAAATGAAAATAAACACTTAATCCCTCTCCAATGATTGCTTTTAGATAATTTGATTTATAATATATAAGCTGATCTCTTTCATAATTAAGAGTTTTTCAGCTCTCGATAAATTTCCCTTATTAAATCAATTTATCTTGCTTATATGATTTACAAACAAAAGAACGAGTATTAACTTAATTTATAATTTATAGTGATTTAAAGATATCTTAATTACCGCTTTACCGCTAAGTGAGACCTTTTGTTACTTTTGAAATAAAAAGTTTACTTCGCTTAATGATACGCTTCCGTATGCGTGTGTGTGGGCGCAGGCGCAAAACAAAATCCACAGAATATATTTTTCCTTTTCTCTCTTTAAAAAAAGTTATATACAGAAAGAAGCATCTAAGTTAGAAAAAAGTGTGAGGATTTTATTTTAATGATCAATAAATTATTTTAAATAATTATTCATTATCGCTAACAACACATTTAAAATATTTAGTAAACATAGTGAGTATAGGTACCTTTGAGTGCACCTAATTCCAAATAGTGACCTTTGATTTATTTAATCGCATGACTCTGCTATTAAATAAGGTAGAACTTACATTTAGTGAATAGTGGTAGTCAAATTTATGCACATCTACTAATCCTGGTATATGCAGGAATTCAGGATTTATGTCAGCAATGCTTCCTGGGAGAGGTCCTTTAAGAATATCTGTGCTACTGTTTGGCGTGTTAGAGTAACTTGTACTAGATTACTACCGTTCTGTTAAATAAAATGTTTTTAGAAGTTTCAAGGGGACATCGGAGTCCTTTAAACTTTTTTTCTATATTTGAGCATTTTATAATATCTTTTTGACATCCCATTAAATTGTTTAGTGTAGAAAAATGAAATAACCAAGAAAATCTGCAATCCTTGTAGTAAAATTATATACAAAAAATATTTTATAAACATTTTAAGAATATTTTAAAACCACAATTCTGCTACAATTATAAACTTTTTGAAACATTATTTTTAAACAATTTTCTTACAAGTGTGCTGATTAACTATAATGACCAGATTTCCAAACAGTAAATTATTTTAAGAGTAGAAAAATAAAATACCACGGCATATGTAAGAGTATTCAAAAAATCATTTTCCTAGCAGTTATTGTTTTAAATATATTTTTATTGTTATTGCAAATCTGATGCTTAATTAAGAAAAAGCGCGCAGTAAGAAAAAACAATAAAAATATAATAAAATTTAGAGAAATATGTTGATGTTTAGCGTTTTGAACAGACTGATATGTATTTAATAAGCATAAAAACTAAGAAAATGAACTTGAATATTGTAAATATGAATCACTTACAGTAGAGGTCTTCAGCATGCAGCTCACGGGCCACCAAGATATTTTTAGAAATAAAAATTTAGAAAAAAATCTTATTTAAAGATAAATACTTATTAAATAAGCCGAAGATTACAATTTGGAATATGCTCGGGCAAAGGAGTTTCTCAAACAAGAAGTTGAAGACCTCTAGTTTAAAGAAAAATTAATGCTTTAACCCCTTCTAGGTTGGCGTCGCATGTCATATATTCCGCATTTTTGTCCCCGTGCGGTCGGCGTCGCATGTCTTGCGACACAGACAAAAATTGCATCGTTGAAATTGAACTCGTTGCTACTTACACGTTGGTTTATATTCCTGTTTTTTTATATTATTTTTTTTTCTGAATATTGCTAAGAGATAGCGTAACAGTAGTCCTAATATTTTATTTTAAAGTCCGGCTATTTTTGTTTGTATTTTTTGTAATGCCCTCTTTCATTAGTTTTTTTCGCATTCAAAAATCGATTTTACAACAGACAGGGAGCCATCAGCACAGACAATCACCTCATCGAGTTCACGAATGAAATTCTGTGTTTAGTTAAATCTTGATTCGCATATTAAAACGCAATCGGTCTGCCAAGTCATATCTTTGTGGAAAACACCTGAAAACCCGATTTTAGCGGCTGACTCGTAGGTTTATCATTGTGTTTTCCTGCCTCCAGTCCTCCATTTTTTCATACCTTTTGGTGCTGGAAAACACAATGGTAAACCTACGAGTCAGCCGCTAAAATTGGGTTTTCAGGTGTTTATAACCAACCTACGACTTGGCAGACTGATTGCGTTTTAATATGCGAATCAAGATTTAACTAATCCTAGAATTCATCCATGAACTCGATGAGGTGATTGTCTGTGTTGCCGGCTCCCTGTCTACACTGTAAAAAAATCTGCAGTTCTACAGATGTAAAGTTACATACCTACTAAACTTTCATATGTAACTGTACAAAGCTACAGAATTCTGTAGTTTTACAAATGAATCTGCTAAAATTACAGTAATCTTACTAAAATTTTATCTGTAACCCTGGTTTCAGTTACATGGAAAGTTCTAGGCATCCCGGTTTCCTAAAACATTCTTAGTAACCTTACAGATTTTTTGATTTTCGGTGCAAAAGTGTATCTGTTACATGAATTTTTGTTGTAGCTGTTACATAAAAAGTTCTAGGAATCCCAGTTTCCTAGAAAACTTTAGTAACTTTACAGATTTTTTTTTACTGTCTATGATGGATGCAGAGATTGAATCCGCGGGCACTGAATTCAGTGTCTTTCAGTCTGAAGATGATAGTTCTGATTCATCTAGTGATGACATTTATTAAGAACCTATTGAATCATAAGATGACAATATGAGTTCATTAAAGATGTAAGGTACAAGAAAAACAGTTTGTCCTGCTGTTCCTCGTTTCAATTTTACAGAAAGTCCTAACAGAAGAGATTTGATAATTATAGCGTAAGATTAATGTTTGTTTACTTTTATTATTACAATTATTTATTACCAGACATCCATTCAAATTTTGTTTTGGTTGTATTAGTACTCAGTTACGAATGTATATTCTTAACAAAAAAAAATTAAGCTCATGGCCTGTTCACTGGCAAGTTAAATTCCAACTATGTTTTTAGAAAAGAAATTTTAGTCATATTTAACCGCAGACATGTTTGATTAAATAAGAGAAAAATTTCTGTACTAAAAAAGTGATGGGAATTTCCCTAAACCGATATCGGACTCTGTATGCACACTCAAAACTTTTCATAATATTTTTTATTAAATATCCTGCAAATGATATGATAATTATAACATAGTTGGGCAAATTTGTAATCTTAATTATCCGCAGTGTAATTACAGGTTAATTGCATGTAATTGGTTATAGTTACACACATGCAAACACAGAAATTTGTGAAATAACGGAATGGGGGAAATTCCGGTTACAGTGCTAGAAGAATTTTTTATGGCATGTAATTTTAACTATAATTAATTACATACCACTAAACTCTAATTACATTGCAGATAATTCAAATTACAAATTGGTCCAACTCTGAATTGTACTATTGATGGGAAGAAATAAAACCTTTTTAATGAATACAAGAAAATTTTTCGTTTAATTATGTTAATTGACAAAGATACTTTTACTAATAATTTTTAAAATATTGTTTTCATTTACAATGATATTTCTTTAAAAACAAAATTAATTTTCTAAACTTTTAATTGATCAGTTAATTAATACCACCGAAACCCATTATATTTAGTTTTCTTCTCTAAGAGAATTTCTATATAATTTATAATTTATGAAATTCCACATTTATGTTATTTTTTTTTCTTCATAAGAATTCATTTTCTCAATCACATTTTGTGGGTATAAGCCACCTATACATGTTTCACAAATAAAAATAACGCAAATAAAACTCTAAAATTTCACTGTACGTTATTTGCCCCCGATATGCTATTTCTTTCGGACAGCAATTAAAGTGACTTCACTAAAAGGTAACGTTACGTTACATAAGCCAGCTGTAAAACAAAGCAGATGTATAATTGTACGGTTACATACGGATAATCTCTACTTCAATTTTCTTTAACTTCTAAGCATCGCGCATTTTCAATTTCCATAGCGTCGCATAGCTGCCAAAATCTTACGCTTTTCTGTGTCACAAAACTTTTATGGTAAATTTTACCTTTTTGAATCGCCGCAACCTACCGATTAAACAAAGCAAAAATTTCTATTAAATTTTTCTAGTATAAAAAAAAAAACTTGAGAGTTGGTAGCTATAAAAATATGTACTTTTAAATGCAATTTGTTTGAAAACTGCATTTCAAATTAATTCGAAACTACTTTTATCCACTGTAGAATATGTATCTCTAAGAAAATCAGAAAAATCACTCCATTAAAGAAGATTACTCCAAATTTCATTGTTTAATTTTATCAAATGATGTTATGTCAAAAACTTCTAACTCACCTCATTATTAGAAATTTAATACTGTTTAGTGAATGGTTGTAATTAATGTTATTCTAAGACCGTTACCTAAATCTAATGGTTTATTTTTTTTCTTTTGATAGAAACTTTACGGAATAAGTGAGAAAAATGAAGAAGTTTTAGACACGGCATCGATTTTTCTTATGCAGTTTAAATTTCTTGAATGAAAAAAAATTTCTTTCTCCAAAATTACTACGCTTTTTTGACTGAATCATGCTTGGGGAGATAATGTTTTATTCTCTTAATATATGGCATTCAAAGTTAGAATGGGCAAGAATGTACACATTTTTCAAAAAATCTTTATTAACCAATGCTTTACTTTAATATTATGGGCTAAATGAAATTGAAGTTTCAGAGAATATGAAGGATTCTTTTACGAGTTGTGGGAGATTTTGTGTGATAAATCTCGTGTTTTGAAGAGATAAGAATAGTTTCAACTCATTTCAGTGATGTGCAGTGTTACAAATCTTTATACGGCTTATTCTAAGATAATAGAAAAAGTTTTTTAAGTTCAAAAACACGTAAACTATGACAGCTGTTGAAGTTGTGCTTGTAACACATACTTGCGAACGTCTTACGCTTTTTTGTGCTACAAAAATTTAATAAAAATTTTTGCCTTATTTAATCGGCAGATTACGACGATTTAACCCCTTCGATTTAAAGCTAGAAAAAAATATAAATACGAAAAAAGAACAGTAGTTTTTTATACGCTTTTATCTTGAAATAACAATTTCGAAATCTAGAATATATTGTTTAATTTCTTTCTTTCCAATTTCCCCAGCTTAAAAAAAAAATTGCATATATTTGTTTATAAGTTCACAAGTTCGCGCTTTCTACCAAGCGCAGATCAAAGCTGTGAGTTTCCCAATATCGTAGCGTAACGGACATTTTTAACCCCTTCGGGACGAGCATGTTTTACAGAATTTTTAATCTTTTATCACCGGTTTTTCAATACAGAAATATTTGCCTATTTGAATCGGGAAAGGTGCTTGGATTAAATAAGGCAAATTTTACAATAAAAATTTACTGGTGAGAATAATCACAGATTCTGAGCACCTTACGCGGCACGTATACCGGTCGCTCGTCCCCAAGGGTTTAATAAGGTAAATTTACTATTAAATGTTTGTGGTATAGAAGAGCATAAGATTTGGGATCTATGGTAACAGAATAAAATGAGAACTCGGGAATTCCTTTAATACGCTTCCTGGATTTCGTTCAAAATACCACCATTAGATAGATAGAGCTGAGCTCTGGTTAAATCCGAGAGCCCTTAAACTAATGTATGAAAATATGTTAAGTTTACACAGTTTTATCACTTATTCTAGTTAGATTTAAAACGCTGAAAAATTTCTTGCGTTTTGCAGATGCAAAGTTGCTTTTAGCATTATTACATTATTGTACAGTAATGCCCCACGTTCCGCCAATATTTAAGACTACAGCAAGAAAGAGTAATAAAGAATTTTACGATTTTACGATTAAGATAAGTTATTGAACAGCGAGTAAATTGTCCCTATTATTTCCGTATAATAACCTTAGCTTTAATTGAATGACAGCTGTTCTGTGCTTAATTAAGTAAAATATTATTACCCGGAAATTGCAGCGACATAAGGCCTCAGGCACTTTGGTTTGCCATTACTTGTTTATGATTTTGTTATTATATTCAAAATACATTAAAATAGACTTCTGTATAGAGATCGCATTATTTTCCGAATTATAATGTTATTACATGAAAAGTAAATAAATAATTTTATTTTCTTTGAACAAAATACGCTACTTATGTTTCTATAAAAATTAATATTTGTCCCGTTTTTTAAAGGCGATTTGTCTCCAAAGTTGAATGAATCATGCTGCACTTCCTTGTTCGAGAAGCTAAACAAACCAGACTGACTGCCGCACTTTTGTCAGATCTCTACGGTCACGTGATTCTCTTTTCGCACACCTGCATTTTTGTGTTCGAGCGTCACGTGACTCAAGCTGTCCAGAAAGAGCGAGAGAGAGACACGTGTCTTTTTTGTTAGCCTTGCCGGTTCCGATGTGCACAACGCGTGCACCATATGGTATTGTGATCGCTCTAAAATTATCCAGCCACTCTACGAAAGTAGGTACATAGTCTGAAGCGAAATCTGCAGAGTACGAGTGAATCCTATACGCATGTGCACTCTATAATGTGAATGCAGTGCTGAGAGAGTTTAGTGTACACAACGATTTTTGCGCTATTATCTGCGAATAAATCTAATATTAAATAAGACAAGGGTAACTTTTGACAATATTTTTCTGGGACATTTGAAAGATAGGAATATAAATTTAAACATTTCAATAAATTGCAAAAAATTCCATAAAATAATAAAATATCGCCTGTAAGAATAAAGATAAATCTGAAAGTGATCAATTGTGGGGTATAAATGAAACACCGCTCCCTAAAACCGATGAATTATTACAATGATATATATAGGAATGACGTGGTTGACAGAACATATATCATTTATAAAATGAAAGAAAACTACAGCTTTAGCCATACTACATGACGAAAGCCTTTTCAAATTAATTTGAATATGGTAAAATAATTTATTCTTCAAGATTTTATTTACCATCCATTACCTGTGAATCAATAGAAATTTATATGCGCAGCGAGGTTATATGTAATGAATCATCCTCCACCGAGTTATCTGGAATTTCGCGTGAGATGGTGAATAAATTTAAAAATAAGGTAAAATAAATAACGTTTACAGATAATAATTTTTCTTAAGGGTGTAACCTACTTGAAAAATGAAAATAAAGAATCCATGTTAATTTTTAATAGTATCATTTTACACTATGAATTGTACAAAATGTGAAAATTCCCATCTTCATATGAGCTCTGGAAGTACCCGAAATTTGTTTGTAAATCACGGCGCTTCACACTCAGATGTGTGAAAAAAAAATAATTCTATTGAAAAGTAGCATTTTCTATCACAATTTGTACATCTCCTCCAAAACCGTAATAGACATTCTTTCTAATGTTCTGTTATTTTGCCTCGTTGGGCATCATTTGAATTTAGGAAATATTAAACAAATATATTTTTTTTTCATTTTTATTCTTATTTTTGATATTAAGAAAATACATAAACAGTACAAAAGTTTTTTTTTCAAAACCTCAATAAAATATAAGTATTTACTCTTTTAAAGAATCCTTAATTCATTTTATTATATAGATTCAATAAAATTACACGAGAAAATATGTTGTGATCGGATAAATGGTATAGGAAAAAAGGTACTTATCCTTAACATGTAAAAACTTTAATAGGTTGCCCTTTTAAACACAGGTTTTCATCCTACCTCATCTCATATTTAGTGATGTACTTTTTATCATGTTCTTAATTAATTATTTTTTCCGAATATTTTTAGGGTTCCGTACTTAAAAAGTAAAAACGGAACCATTATAATATCACTCCTATGTTTGTCTGTCACAACCATTTTACTCGTAAACTATGGAACGTGGAAAGTTCAAATTGTCTATTATAATAATGGCTATTGACCGACATATTTATTGATTATTAAAAATTCACAAACATATTTAAGAAAAATATAGAGGGGCTAATTATGTTACATGAAAAAAAAATATTTTATTATACAGGGTGTCCAGCGAATAAGACCCTGATTTCAAAATTAAATATCTCAAAAACAAAAATCAATAGAATAATGCGGTAAACGGTTTGTTTATTAACTAAGCTGTAAAAATGTTATACAGAAGTTTTAAAAATTAGTTGCAAAAACCGCTAACCGCTGTAATCGCAATGCCTATAAATTTTTTTTTTGAAGTCCAGAGCACTCGCGTTTCATTCCTAGATGGCTTCCCGTGGAAGAACAAAAATTGGGAAAGACCGCTTCTTCGTTGGGGTGATGTGCAGAAGTAGGGACATCTGGTCACAGAATTATTGCATCAGCTTCAATTTTAGAGAATTTCATTTAATAGAATTTTCAATAAAAAATTTAGCAATCATTATATAAGAACTTATTAAAATATTTTATTTGGATAATGTGCAGAAGCGGAGACATCTGGTCACAGAATTATTGGATCAGCTTCAATTATAGAGAATTTCAATTAATAGAATTTTCAATAAAAAATTTAGCAATTATTATATAAGAACTTATTAAAATATTTTATTTTGGGTAATGTTCAGAAGCGGAGCCATGAGTTGACAGAATTGAGATTTGTTTCAAATTTTTTATGAGCTCCGGTCCGGTCCGAATACCACTACCTCTGTGGTATGTCTTTTCTCTCCTAATTGGTAGATCGTGGAATCGAATCCAAGTAGAGGAAGATTTGAAAAAAATGGAAATCTTTGCTTTTTAATATTTACTTAAACTGTGAAAAAAGATTGAATAAAAAAATCCAAAGTTTCTGGTTTTAAAATTTAATTAAGCTAAAAGAAACCCCCTTTTAACAAATCATTGAGCATTTATAATATTGATTCATATTTTTTTTTTTTTTTTTTTTTTTTTTTTTTTGTGTGTGTAGAGACTGGTTTGAATGAAAAAATAATTTTTTTTTATTTTTTAAAATTTAATTAAGTTAAGAAAATAATTTTAATTTTAAAAACTCGTTTGATTTTTTTTTTATCACTGAGCACAGAAATATGGTGCTGCTTCTAGCGACAATTTCCGAAGTGTTGGAAAGGAATGCAACATCCAAAATACTTTTGCTTTGACGTTGATGATATGACTTATTATCAATTCCTTTTAAAAAAGAAATAATTCAATGCATAATTTCTGTCTCTAAAACTTTGTTTACAAAGAAAAGAAATATACGTATTGTGCTACAACCAAAGTATTATGCCGTGATTTAAAAATAAATGAAAAGTGCAAAATTACTTTTTTCTTTATAATAATTCAGGTATAAACAATAATACCAAAATATTATGCCGTGATTTAAAAATATAAAAAATAAATAAAAAGTACGAAATTATTTTTCTAAATATATGTATTTTGATTTAAATAATTATATGGCATTAAAAATTGAATTTAATAAAATATTTTAATAATTTCTTATGTAATGATTTCTAAAATTTTATTGAAAATTCTATTAATTGAAATTTTCTAAAATTAAAGCTAATACAATAATTCTGTAACCAGATGTCTCCGCTTCTGCACATTATCCAAATAAAATATTTTAATATGTTTTTATATAATGATTGCTAAATTTTTTATTGAAAATTCTATTAATTGAAATTTTCTAAAATTAAAGCTAATACAATAATTCAGTGACCAGATGTCTCTACTTCTGCACATTATCCAAATAAAATATTTTAATAAGTTTTTATATAATGATTGCTAAATTTTTTATTGAAAATTCTATTAATTGAAATTTTCTAAAATTAAAGCTAATACAATAATTCTGTGACCAGATGTCTCCGCTTCTGCACATTATCCAAATAAAATATTTTAATAAGTTTTTATATAATGATTGCTAAATTTTTTATTGAAAATTCTATTAATTGAATTTTTCTAAAATTAAAGCTAATACAATAATTCTGTGACCAGATGTCTCCACTTCTGCCCATCACCCCAACGAAAAGGTGCTCTTTACCAATTTTCGTTCTTCCGTAGGAAGCCGTCTAGGAATGAGACGCAAGTGTTCTGGACTTCGAAGCTCAGTTTACAAGTATTGCGATTATAGCGTCATCTGTTAACGGTTTTTGCAACTAATTTTTGAAACTTCTGTATAACATTTTTACAGCTTAGCTAATAAACAAATCGTTTACCGCATAATTCTATTGATCTTTGTTATTGAGATATTTAATTTTGAAATCAGGGTCTTATTCGCTGGACACCTTGTATATATATCGTGTGGGGTGTCGTGTAAAAGCTCTTGTAACGCCGAACTCAAAAATTTATTTATTTTAATTTTACGTATTATACTTTCAGAGATATTGTCGAAAATGCAATGCAAAAATATGTTCTCCCATCTATTTCCGAATCTACTGAAACTAAAATTATAAAAAAAATTAGAGGTAGTAAAAGTTAATTCAAACCCTACAGGAAAACTGCAGCTATTAACCTAGGTCACATACTTTATAGAAAATCGCATTTTTCCGTTACAGACAAACTTCGATTTTCTGGTGTTCAACAAAGGAGCTGAGGAGCGCTGGAGGTACCTATCTTCACAGAATTACAAAAGGATTGTTCATAATCATTTTCGAAAAAAATTGTCATTAATTAGCCCAGATATTAACCCTTAAAGACACGAACGGTTTGGACATACATAAACACATGAGTGGCGTACTCTATTCGCCATCCGCTTTTAAAGACTTGATAACAACTTTTAATGATATATTTGTGCAATGCAATGTCCAGTAGTGGTATAAAAGCAATAAACTTTAAACTATTAAAAACAGAGTAATTTAATTAGAATTAATCCCATAATTACTATGGGATTCGCAAATAGATTGCATCGAGTAACTCTCTCAATGCGCCATCTGTTACTTTAAAAGTTATTCAAAAATCTATCCTGAAAAATGCGGCACGGAGAAAGGCGACGTTGCATATTAACGACCTTTCGTAGCGCGCTTAGCACAATGCCAAGTTTAGACTTTGAACAAGGGTTTTGTTTGAGGTGCAACGTAAATAGAAAAGATTATTACTAGCTGAATTTAGGTTTATGAAACGCCAAATGAATTTTATATATGCATTACTCTTATTGTCAGCACAGCATTAAATTCATCTTAAACAGATTAGGATAAGTTAAAAAAAAGAGTTACACATAATAGCAATATTTGATATTATTTAGGCTTCATATCTCTCTGAACTTTCATGGTAGATCCATTTATATTTTTCTAGTATATACAGCTATACCCAACCCTATGTTGTATACTTATTTACTAAGTCGATTATTATTTTGCTAACGATTTTTTGTAATAATACAGTTACTAATTAATATATTTATTGTACTGAACCCTCTGTACGCGAATAATACTCGCACGTGACCTTTTATTTATTTTAGAATGACTGATTTTGAGAATGACACTGGCTGTGTGTACGAAACTAGTATCTATGTTTACTGAAAGGAATTTTTAAACTCTTTATCTTTACTGTTGTCACTTTTAGCATATATATTTTATTTTAATGATAAATAAGTGTTTTTTCTTATATAGCTCCACTTAAACATTTTCGTAAGTACAAAAATACATATAAAACGCAATTCAGTGTACGTTATTTCGAAACTAATTTTATCCGCTGTAGGATATGTACCACAAAGGAAAAGAGAAACATAACGTCATTAAAGCAGATTACTTCAAATTTCATTGTTTAACTTTATCAAACGATCTTAAGTCAAAAACATCTAGTTCGACTTTTTATTAGAAATTTAATACTGGTAAGTGAATGGCTTTAATTAACGTTATTTTAAGACCATTAGCAAAATATAATGGTTTCTGTTTTTCGTTTAATAATAACCTTCCGGAATACGTTGGGAAAATGAAGTTTTAGATATGACAGCAATTTCTCTTACGAAGTTATATTTATAAAAAAAAAAAAAAAAAAAAAACTTTCTTGAAAATTACTGTAACATTTCTTGACTAAAGCTTGCTTCGGGAGATAATATTTTATTTTCTTAATATATTGTGTTTGAAAGTTTGATGAGCAAGATAGAGCACATTAAAAAAAATATTTTTAACGAATGTTTTATACAATATTCTAAAGGAAATTGAAGTTTCACAGCTTATTAATGAATATTTTTAACGAGTTATAGGAAATATCATTATACGGGGTGTTTTAATATAATACTAAACCTTTTTTTAAATTCAAATACAAGGAACTATGACAGATGTTGAAGTTATGCTTGTAATAAAGTAAAGAGAGAAGCCAGAAATTTCTTTACTGCACACACTTCCTGGTTTTAGTTCCAGATATTGCCATTAGCTGGCGCTGAACTCTGTCGAAAGCTGAGAACAATTAAAATGATGTGTAAAAAGAGTTCAAGTTCACTTAGTTTTTACCTTTTTTACTGCTTAGTTTTAACAACGCTAAAAAGAAATTTGCGTTTTGCAATTACAAGTTATATTTTTCAATATTAGATTTTTAGACAGCTATGTCCCACCTTCTATCGATATTTAAAACTCTACAAGGGAAGCCTAATAAGAATTTTCCGATTTCACAATTTATTCTTCTCCAAGAATAACTTCTGTATCTCTCATAGATTACTTGTTACTAAAATTTAAAAACCTCCAGACCTGTAAATAAATCCGTTTAAGTATTGACGGTTAAGACAGGGATGAGGAATAGCGGGTAAGTTGTCAATACTTTTCTCCGAAGATTAACTTTGTCCTTATTTAAAGACTACTGTTCTGTGATTAATTAAGGGGAATATTAATACTCGGAAATTACGGTGAACATTAGGCCTCAGACACGCGTGCGTGCCATTCCATGTTAATTTATATATGATTTATTTAAAATATATTAAAATGGACTTCTCTTTAAATAAGAAAAACATGTATAGTAGATCCGTTTATTTCTTCCCTTTTATGGAACTTGATGACTTCGACTGTGTATTTTTTAGGATCACCAGTGCTCCCACTCAGTACGTTTATTCGACAACCCTTCTTTTCTAAGTAAAATTTTATTTATAATTTTCGTCGAAATTTTCCTCAAAAGGAGTTTTTGTAGCAATTGTTGCGAAAACCTACCACGAATTTTTTCCTTAAGAAATATTGGTTTTCAAAAAGCAGACCAGTGGGAGTTATGGATCACTCTAATTATGAGGCATTTAAAACCAACGTGGATAAATGGCTTTATGTCATACAATCGAAAATGAGATGAAATCATGCTCTGTAGATAATAATATTTTTCGTGACATAACAAAGGAATTTAAGGAAGAAATTGTGAGCAAAAATGTCACTTGTCTCCTATAATTCTTATTGAAATACATGAGAGTTCACTAACTTTACCTCAAAATATCTCTTGACAAATTTATGGACTTGATAAATTTCATTCTAAATACATCATTTGTCTGCGTTCCATGGAATTTGCTTTAACATTTTAGCAAATTTTTCATTTAGGAATGGTAAATATTTTACGTGATGGAGTAGTATACAGAAAAATAGAAATAATACCGCGAAAAGATATTAATTATTTATTTTATTTTTTAAATATAACTTCTTTAACTTTCGAATTATTTTTTATTTTTCTATGCACGTCCAATATCTGTCGTAATGCAACTCTATACCCATTTTAATATAATATTATCTGAATAATTGGCGTTAAAATTTCCAGGAGAGTAGCGCTCCATAACCTTTTTTACCTAAAAGTCGTTTGCACTACGATAGTTGTAATGACATCGTAGACTTATTTAATAACAAAGCCTCTGTCATTAAATAAATTATTCTACATAAGGTTGTATCTTGTTGGCCCGTGGTCCAGCGGTTGTGTATCTCTAACGCAGAGGCTGTAACATAACTGTCAATCCTCTTGTTTTTTAATGATACTTTTTTAACGTATTCTAAGTCTTAATCACAGTATTTCTGCAATTAGATAAAGTTAATTTTTTTCTTTTGTAATGGAGGTAGTAAAAAAAGGAGAATTACCATCTGTATTTTAAAGATAAATCTTTTCGCATATTTTAATGAACAGAAATCATTTTACTTATCTATAAAGAGGGTATTTAAAATGGAAAGTTTTCAACACTCGTTTAAAAATATACATTTTTTTACCATTTAGTTATTTTTGTACGAAATAAATAAGGGAAGACAGACCATTCTTTCTTAAAAAGCATTATTTTGGCTGAAATGTTAAAAATTGTTTTTATTGTGCAGAAAATGTTAAGAAATGCTTACCTTACATATGCTTCGCATATAAAAGCCTAAATTTATTTAGAATCCCCTATCGCTCTTTTATCCCTGGAGTGTAATTTTTCTTCATGAACCTCGGGTAAAAACATTAGACTAAAGTGACTAACGAAAATTTAATGGGGTTTAACGACACAAACTTACATTAATTTAAGTCTGCATATTCTATTTTGCTTTCCATAATCTTTTTGGAACTTTCAAAAAAATCTTTGATATTTGAAAATTTGCTGAATGAAAAAAATATATTTTAATAATTTGGAATTTTCAATTAATTGTTTGTAAATAAAATGCTATTAATATTTACAAAGATTGCATCTAGTATTTAAGTAAATATCCTTTATATGTTGTTCTAGAGTAAAATTCTTAAAAATCTGTTCATTGCATTCATAGTAATTTAAAGTAACATCATGCCCTTCTTGTAATTTTAAATATTTCTAAATGAATCGATTACATGTTAATTTTCTTGAAGCTGCACTCCATTGATATGGATTCTAGCTATAACGAATTAATTAAATGTCTTGTCTGTTTAGCACAGTATGAAAACTTTTTAGCATAATCTAACTTTTAATATACAATTTCTTAACATTTATAAAAACACATTAAGAAAACGTAAGAAATTTCCCTCTCAAAACTTATTTTATTAGAAAAAAACTGATGCGTTTGGATTGAGAAATTCAATCTGAATGGCATAAAGCAGTTAAGCGACCTTATTATCTCATTGTACTATGTCTGTAGATTTATATGATTAAAAAAATAATTAATAGTATCAATTCTAAACAACTTTTGAAAATTATTCAAAATTGGTTTTCATTACTGCAAATAAATATACAATTGAAAACTCATATTTAAAGTAACATGAATGTAAAAATATTTACAAAATTTAAAATGTTGAATTTTGTGTATAATGAACTTCATTTAAAATAAAAAGTATTAAAAATTATTTTTATCATTATTCTAGATTTAAATCAATTACATGGCACGGCATTTTGTTTTAAGTATGTATTAATTTTTTGGAATTATTTGGAAAATTTAAAACAGATTCAATAGAATATTTTTAAAGTAAAATTACAAAATATATTAACAGCAAGTCATCATGTTTTGTTCCTGAGACTCGTTGCATAATATTTATTGTTAACAAATAATAACTAGAGATATCGCATTATTTTCCAAAATATAACCTCCTGAGACTCATCCATTAAAATGGATGCTTTGATTTATCCTTCTGTTGCGTTAAAGTTCATTGTAGCAAGCTAAAACCAAACTGGCATTGTAATGTATGAATCGGAAATCAACTTTCAGCTTTTGAATTTTGGCAACGGCAACTACTTTGTCTACAAAATGGCGAAATAAGTGAGTCAAGTTGAAATTCGACGCTCTGCTGGTAAGTTTTGTTTTTTATATTATTTTATTTTGCTTCAACTATTCTTTTGCGATTTTAATAGCAATTAGATCTATAATTTGACGATATAGATAATGAATAAAGGGAAATTTGAAGTAGTTGT
The DNA here is from genome assembly GCA_963932465.1 of Maratus speciosus. Lineage (NCBI taxonomy): Eukaryota > Metazoa > Arthropoda > Arachnida > Araneae > Salticidae > Maratus > Maratus speciosus. Next base: position 196,059,848 of record OZ010796.1, on the reverse strand, counting down.
TGATTTAGCTTGTTTTCATTGACATTCATTTAAATGGATGTTGGGTTTTAATTCATCTATTGTATTGTTAGGCTTGAACAATTAGAAAGTAAATATTTTGCTTGCTTTAACAACAATTATATTTACAAATCATAAAGACTTAATACTTAAAAGTAATAAATATGTATGGTTGATATATATTCTATATAATTAATTAGAAATATTTAATATTCTATAGGAAAGACAGCATTAGAAGCATATCTGGAATTGTGTTCAATTTCGTAACTTATTAGGGTAAAGGCTCATTTCCAATGCCTGACACTAAATCTTTCACTGTTAGCGAAGCATCAGTACTCAAACTCTGTGAAATATTTTCTGCTGAAACTCGAGTACAATTTGACAGGTATTTCGCAACTTTTATATTGGAAGAAATTTTAAGATTAAAGGGAATAGGGGCAACAAGTACAACAATGAAGAATAGCATTTCAAAGGTAAACAATTTACTATCGGATAAAATAATACAGGAAAATGAAAGAGGATCAAGACTTTTTGCTATTAACCCCTTGGGGACGAGCGACACGTATACGTGCCGCATGAAGCGCACAGAATCCTTGTTTTTCCTCACCAGTAAAATTTTATTGTAAAATTTGCCTTATTTATTCAGCGCATTTTCTCGATTCAAGAAGACAAAAATTTCTGTTTTTAAAAAACGGTGACAAAAGATTAAAATTTCTTAAAAGGCTCCCGTCCCGAAGGGGTTAAAGTATATCAATGTTTGCATTATTTCCTTTGTAATAAATTCTATTCTTTCCCATACTTTTAGTAATTTTTAAATTACACTGCTCAAAACAATTAAAGAATATTGAGGTTGTGGATAGATCTTGAGGCTGGGGAATTGTTTAGATGACTGATAAATGATCGCAGAGGTTGTAGGCAATATGAGAAAATAATTGCACATGTTTGGCATACAAAAATGCATTGTATTGAGCATTTAGATACAAAAGGAAGTAAACACAATTTGTGCATATGAGAAAAAAATTAATAAAAAAAGGTGTTTCCTTCTTTTTTAGTAGGGGGTATGGTTATACGGGACGGCCAGCAACGTTGACCACCTTCTAGGCATGGGGTCATTGAGGCTATAAATCAGGAGCTGAGGTATTCTTTCCCACTCATCTAGAAGACTTCTTTCTTGTTCTTGCAGAGTTTGTGGGTGTGGTAGGCGGACAGCAAAACGTCTGCCTAGAATGTCCCAAACATGCTCTATTCACGATCTGGTCTGCAATTGTCGTTTATTAACATGAAGTCGTCTCTAATTGCTGCAGCGTAAGGGACTACATTAGGTCTGAGGATCTCATCTCTATATCACTGACCGGTCAGAACTCCATTTCGATTAATGTGGAGCTTGGTGCGCCCATAAAAGGAGATGCCAGCATAGACCATCACTACCCCGCCGCCAAACCTGACACTTCCTTGCACGAACGAAGGATTGTCTCTATGCCACGTTCCTTCCAGATAAAAAATACGCCTACTATCATGATGAAAAGAAAAACAGGACTCGGCAGAGAAAAAAAATATTGCGCCATCCATTTCTCCTCCTGTTCACATACTACGTTGCCCACTCCCTACGATCGCAAGGGTACCTTGAGTTAACGTAACACATACCATTCGTCTGCGAGCATACAGACCTACAGTGTGGAGCCGGTTTTGAACAATTTGTGTCGAAACTATGGTGCCAGTAACCGGGCAAATGTGTTGTTCAAGAAGAGGGGCATTCATATTTCGGTGTCTCCGAGCCGTTAGCTTTAAATATCGATCTTCATTTGGACGTTGTTGCACGTGTACGACTTTGCCTTGGTCTTCCGTCTGACTTTTCAATCTCCAAAAACTGTTCCAGATCCTGGAACTCACACTTTGTGAAACTCCAATGGCTTCTGCTACTTCGGCTTGTATATGACCCCCTCTAACCGACCAGCAACTCTCCAAGCTTCTGATTAGGTTAAATAACTTAGTTGACGAGACACCACACTCATCGAAACAAAGCACTTACTGAATGTCGACCTTTGTTTTCCGCTTTTTCTTTCAGTAAGTTGAAACCCAAATTTCATGCTGCCACTAAAGCTTCGTTTTTTGTCGTTAAACTCAAATTTGCATATTCCGAAGTTTGAAAATTAGAAAAAAATTTGATTATCTTCTTTCATTTTCTGTAAAAAAAAAATCGATTATACCGTTATTTTGTATAAGACTTGCAATACCCTTTGTTTTGAGAAGTATATTTTAAAGTGCCTAAGACCTCAACACCCATTTAAATTGATGCACTGTGCAGCAAATTTTAAAATTTGAAATTTAATAGTTTCTTTAAAAACCTCATTTTTTATGACTATTTGTTCAAAAAAATAATATTAGAAAAAATGTATGTATTTTATTTTGCTCAGGTCTCAGGAGGATAATTGTATTACAGGAAAGTGAATAAATTATTTTACTTTTGTTGGATTGAATAGTTCCACGAACTTTTTTACGTAAATTAAATATTTGACCAGTGTTAATAAATGCGATTTGTCGCCAAAGTTGAATGATCCCTACCCATCTCATGTGTAAGCTCATGCACTATGCATGGGCTTTATAGTATTATCTCCGCTCTAAAATCATTCAGACACTCTACGGAAGTATGTCAAAGGTCTGAAGCAAGATCTGGTGCAGTAAGACTGAATCTTACGAAACGCGTTGTTAATTCTACACATTGGCATACCCAGAAGGAGTGCTGTATAATATATCACCATTTTTGTGCCAATCAGTGTTCAATTTAAGTTCAAAATCTGCGATTATATCAGACAAAGACAACATTTCTAAAAAAGATGTATGCATACGCACCTTGCTGATTACGTCAATGATTCTAATTCTTTATAGAGAAAATTTTAGCATGTATTTTTATTTATTGTATTTCCAATCACTACATCAAAAAATTGATTTGCAACAATGTGAGCGCAGTATGCATACTTCCTTCTATGTCGACCGTCTTTCTCCTCAAGCAAGTACAATTTTCCTGAATAGCTAATTCACCTTATTTAATCGCAGAATTCGTAATGATAATCTGAGAGTAAATAAGGGGAATATAATTATGTAAAAATCTGAGTTCGGACGATATTCCTATCAATTTAGTGTGGTCGGTTTATAAGCATATATATGACGTATATCATGAAAAATGGTATATATTCGTGGTATACAATTCACTAAACTTCCTTATTTCTAATACTACGTCTTCTTATTTACATGTTCATGTAGTTTTTAAGACATACATATTCTGCTCTGTTTTAATTACCTTTCTATTTAACTACAAATTAATTTTCGTTATTGTAATTGAAAGTAAATTTATTTATTTAAAAACTTGTTCTAGACACCTGTTCCCAATATACCCTCCAGGGTAATTCTTTAATTATGACTAAATTTGGTCTGTTATTTTCAAGCATGTGCACCAGGGTGGGCCGAAAAAAACTTTATTTCTATTTTCGATGATGGGTGGTGCGGAAAAGTTGCCACTGGTGGCACTATGTTCATACAAAAAAATTGAGATTTTTCGGATAATTCCTTCCTTTGCCGCAAATGGTTTGAAGTTTTGCTCAAATGCTGATTTTTGAAGTTTTTTAGCAAAAATTTAAAAAATGTTAAATTAAATTTATTTTTGCTGAATTTACTTGAAATGTCATGTTTAGTGTATGAAATGTTTAAATAAGCTCTGATTATCTATTATTTATTAGTTATGTGTATTTTGATTAAGGCGATTTCTATAGCCTTTTCGCGTATAACTGAGCAAAAATTGTAAGCATTGTTTGGTTCATTCATCGGTTTCTCTCTTTTGTCTTTATTGTGTTCCTCGCTCTTCCTTCGGTTTTTCGATTCGTTCAGAGTCACATATTTGAATACCGGACCACAGTATGTCTTGACAGCAATTCTGGAAGGAGAGGAAAATGTGGAGTAGAAACCAATGAAAACGCAGGCAATCATCATGAGGATGAAGGAGGAAATAGGAGATGGGATTAACTGCGAGATGGGATGTTAATTATGTTTCTGCTCTAAAATACAGCTATTGTCAGAAGATTCAAAAAGTGGGAACTTTGAAGCAGGCAATTCGTCTCAATCAAAATTGAACCAGAGCCTTCAAAAGCAGACACTCCCAAACGCATATAGTTTTCTCACGGATTCTCGCCGGATTTAGAACTGGTATATGATACAGGTACATTACGTTAAGAGCTTCATCTGTGCTTCAGGAGGCAGAAATTCTAACAACCAGAAATAGGGATCTCGTAATCGATAAAGTCTTGGTCAGGAGACAGAAAAATAAAATTTAAAAGAAGATACAGGAGGGGGAATATCTTGGAGGATGAAAAATTACAGTCATATTTTTTGATGGTAGAAATAATAGCACGATCTTCATAGAAAAAAGGTAACAAGCGGCACCCTCGAGAGAAATATGAAGCACATATCAGTAATGGTGTGCGAAAATGTACGTGTCCATTTCTAGGAGACTATTCCTGTTTCATGGACACAGAAATGCAAAAGGCTGAAGATTTGAATACTCTATTAATCTTGCTCCGTTGCAGTTGTTAAAGTTCTTAGGTAAAGTGGTTCTACCATCAAGTTTAGACCGTTGATGTCGCTGTCAGTGTGGAAGCTCGTTCGTATGAAGAATACATATCAAATGTTGCAGCTCTCTTCTTGATTTTTTCCAAAGAAGACTTTATCCTGGCTTAGAAAATTATATTAGGTTGGGCAAAAAGTTCTGGGAAATTTTTAATCTAATAGTTATCAGAATTTGTATCATATATAGGAGTACTAGTGGTATATTTATAGGAGTTCAGGAACTTTGGCTTCAAAATGCATATTGAGCAGTATCATTTACGTGTGTTGACCCGGCATTATTAGAGAAAAGGGCTAACGATTCTGAAAGCCGTCGAGGAGATTAATGAGGATGAAGGTACTGGTAACGGCGGAAAACTTAGCCAGCAAATCCGGAATCTGACAGAACGGTGACAGAAAGTCGTGGACTATGATGGTCTCTACTTTAAAAAATTGTCCTTGTTGTTTTTGCTGTTAATTTGCGCATAATAACGCTACTTTAACAAATTTCCTGGAACTTTTTGCTCAAGCTAGTATAATGACTTTGCTATTTCTCCGCAGTGACCAGAAGGAGCTGTCAAGTTATCCAAATATTTCGAACCACGTTCAGACACAATGGTGATATTTCTTTCGCCTTCCTGTCGATGGGGCTGCTAGTCCCCTTTTATCTATAAAGATCGTTTTATTCTTTCTAATATCAAAAAAATATGCTTGTAATTTTTCTTCCTCCAAGATCTTCCTCCTCCTGTATCTTCTATCCAAGTATCTATTTCTGCCTCCTGACCAAGTCCTTATCGATGACGAGATCCATATTCCCTGTTGTCACAATTCCTGAAAGTTTTGCTCACTTATACGCGAAAAAGCTATAAAAATCACCTAACTCAAAATGCACATAACTGTTAAATAATACATAATCAGATGTTATTTAAACATATCGTGCACTAAACATGACATTTCACTAAATTCAGCTAAAATAACTTAAATTTAACATTTTTTAAATTTTTGCTAAAAAAGTTCAAAAATCAGCATTTGAGCAAAAGTTCAAGTCATTTGCGGCAAATGAAGGAATTGTCCGAAAAATCTCAAATTTTTTGTGTGAACTTAGTGCTACCAGTGGCAACTTTTCCGCACAACCCATCATCGAAAATCGGAAAACAGTTTTTTTCGGCCCATACTAATGTGAACGGTAATTCTAGAAACAAGTCACTACATGCGTATTCTGGCCTATATATTGATTTCTTTAGGTGCTAATGGACGAGTTAAAAGCAAGTCACAACTTGTTGTTATAACAAGGTGCTTTATATAACTTTTCAAACTCTTTCGTGCCATTTTGTTTCGAAATTGCCTATGTTTTGTCTTTACCGTTACTTTTATAAAGGTGAGTACTTTCTATTTTTAAGAAATATCATTAGTATAATAGTTTTAGAAGGCTTATGTAGAAATTTGTTTGGGAACATTTACTCCAGTTACCAAACACTTTGCAGTATGCTGTACAACAACAACAACAACAAAAAAAAACATTTAAAATTGCATATGATTGTCTCACATAGAGTAATTAATTTTGCTAAATAGTAAATAATTAAAACTAATTGAAAATATGAAATTTATTCCTGTTTGTGTTTATCCTATGTGGAGCTGAACGGTTGAACATAGCTACTGTCTGCTACAACATATGCCACAGCAATTTTTGAGTAGTATTCTTCGCCTTGTATAATTTTAGATTTCTTAGATTAAATAATCTGAATGTTGCTATTCAGAAATTGTGGTGACTAAAGTCCGAACAGCTGCAGCTTCAAGTTAAGCGACTTTTGACCAAGAAAATACTTACACATTCTACCTTAAATATAACTATGCTATACCTTTTTAAATAGTAAATATTTTTCATTTAATTAAACAGGCAACTATCATTCAATATTTATGGAAGAATTTTCAAATGCCTAACTATACAAAGTGAGATTTCGTTTTATATGTGAAATATGTAATAAAAACGATAATGTAAGATAAATAAAAAAGTAAAAATTTTTGTTTGAATAGTATGTAACTGAATGTGAAATACTTCTAATAATGTTGTTTAAAGGAATAGTTATAATATTGCTGTTGATAGAAATGAGGTCATTTTTTCAGGTGAAATTTTTAATAATATTAGGAAAGATATTGTATTCATGTTACTATCATTCTTTATTTGTGCCACCAGTTTAGAATATAAAGCATGTTAACTATTTATTTAATAATAAAATAGTTCTATTTATAAGTATTGACATAAAATTTTTACTGCCATCAATATTTTTTCTATAATTGTTATGAACCTCTATAAAAATATTTTACTGGAATTGAATTATATGCATCAAAAGTATTTATGAGGGAAAGAATTTCTTAAAATGTTATAAGTAATTGGTAAAATGAAAAGTTTTTTTATAGTATATGATTTTTTATTCTGGATAGTTAAGTGTTAATGGGACTAAAATGTTTAATATAAAAACTTGAAACACTATAGAGACATTATTATTATTGTTTTTCTAAGTCAAAGAAGACAACATAAAATAAAAGTAAAGAAGGGAAACATGATTAAGGCTAAAAAGTTTGTGCGCTCCTATATTTTTGAAAATGAAAAAATATTTCTTAAAGTTTCCTGCACTTTAGTAAAATTTTTTAGATGTTTCTTTTTATTATTATTATTAATGATATATCGTGCAATAGTTTATAATTTTTACCTTTGACAAAAGTATACATTTTAAACAACATTCCAAAACAAATATGGAAAAGAAGGAAGAAAGTAAATTTATTATCTAATTTTTGTACAACAGACCCGACTTTATAGTGGCTCCATAGCTGCCAAGTTTTACGCTTTTTCCTACCGCTATTTTTTAACAAATAAATTTATCTTATTTCATCATCGAAAACTTATGATTAATAAAATCAATTTTTTCTGAACAAAGATACTGGTAGTAAAAAAGAGTAAAATTTGGCAGCTATGTGGCTCAATGTGAGAATGGCGACATACGGGATATAAAATTGGTTTAGTTGAGATGATTTTGGTCAAAACTGAATCACCAATTATCTTGACAACACAGCCGTCATCGCCAGGCTATTGCGTGATAACTTGTCTGACTCATCTAATTGAACTTAACGACGCAAGTATCGTCAAGTTCTGGAAATTGGTTTTGCAATACTTTGAACAATGGTGTTTTGAATAAAGAAGGAGGAGATATAAAGTATAGTTTCTACCAATTTGCAAGTGAAGTAACTGAGGAAACAGTCACAAGGGGGTGGCTGATTTTTACGTCGGATCAACAGGTTTTGATTACAGATGGAGCAACCCTCTGTCAGTAAATTTGAATAGGAAATTACGCTTTATTTAAGCTCCTTTATAATGCAAAAGTTCTCTCACAAATATGGTTAAATATTCTATTCTTTTTTTTTTACTGGTGGAAGTTGCCGCCTCTATTATAACTTTTTTACTGACACTGGCAGGAGGTTGTTTTAGTTGTCTAAATATGACGGAAACGCAGGGATTGACTACTGATGGGGTAAACTCCCACCAGTAATAATAAATATATATATTTCTCATAATTATACTGAAACTCTTCATAACTGAAACTCTTCATGGAATAGACATTTAAATAAAGAGATGATTTCTATTTAAATTTTTGGTTGAAGTTTGCCCCGGTGGTAATAATCCCATGCGAAATCGGTTACAGTTGAAGCTTCACCACTTTCAGGATATGTCAGTTTCTATTTATTACTAGTTCCATGGTTTGAACAAACACTTCTGTCTAATCACAGTCTGAGCATGCGCCCTGTGTGTATTCTCCAGTTTCCTAAAGAAGCAATCTGGACTAGACACTATGATAGCATTGTTTATCTAATTGAAGACGCGAGTTTCAAAAATCCCCTTACCCAGAAAATCATATTTTAGTAAATCACGAAAATCATCTAATTGCGTCCATTGGTTTTCAATGTAAACATGTTTTACAGTGCCGGAAATACAAAATAAAACTAATTTTCTTTGCAGATTGTAGTATTTTTTCGGTGCTGGCTTTTTAGTAGAATAGATTGATAATGAAAACTTTTATAACGCCACGCTCTTAGTATAAACTAATTACTCTTAACTAAGGAAGAAAGCATGACTATAATATTACTTATAGTTTATTATATACATTATATACAGCAGCTGCTAAGCGCAGATCTCAGAACTAGTCACATTTTACAACTGCGTGGAATATTCTGGTAACATGCGATACCTTACAAAGAGATTGTGTTGTGCTGCCATGTATTAACGCAGATATCAACTATTATTGAGATATGACACCCCTCCCCTCATAGTTCAAACGAACTACAGGCAATCTTGTTCTATGACTTCTTCAAACTGGTGCACTTTTCTGACAGTCCTCGTCATTGTTTTTAGTCAAATTGTCTTTTACAGTTTTATCTGTCGCAACATCATTTTTATTACTTACAACTGTACCTGCCACCATATCACGCGAAGGCTGAGATTGGCTTGGTTCTATCGTATTATCCTTATTAAGCTGTTCTTTTATTTTTCCATTAATTCCCGAAAAACGGTTTTGGTTAACCCTTTCATACCTATCATAATCACTGTAATTTTTACCGCTATGTCCCATGTTTTCAACTTTGTCTGACATTAGTTTATCATTTCGATTTATCTCCATAACTCTGTCTGATATTTCATCACTTATCTCTTTATTACGTCTCAACTGATCAACGTGACGTTTACACATTACACCATCACATCTATTTACTAAAACCCATCTACTCCCCAATAATTCCATAATATTTCCTTTTACCCATTTCTCCCCTTTTCCAAAATTTTTAACAAAAACTAAATCATGAAGCTTATATTTGTGCAGGGGTTGCTGTATTTTAGGTTTTGATGGTAATACCAAGTGAAGGGCTGTTCGAACTGGCCTTCCAAACATTAATTCAGCAGGGGTTTTACCAGTCACCGAATGAGGAGTGGAATGATTTTCTAACAAAAATCGTGAAATTGACAATGTTATGTCACTTTTATCTAGCTTTTTAAGGCAATTTTTCACAGTTTGCACATACCTTTCAGCTTGTCCGTTCGAAGACGAATGATAAGGTGGAACAGGTGTATGCTTAATTCCATTATTTTTAAGAAATTCCTCAAATTCATCACTTGTGAACGCGGGACCATTATCACTGACCAATTCAACAGGTAATCCAAATGTGGCAAAAATTCTCCTTAATACCTTAATTGTAGTTCTACTATGAGACCTGGGTACTACTTCTACCTCCAACCATTTAGTATAAGAATCGACTACTATTAAAAACATTTTACCTTCAAAAGGACCGGCATAATCTATATGGATCCTTTCCCAGGGCAGTTCAGATTTCCATTTCAAGGGTTCCATTTTGAGACAATCCCTCGCAAACATCTGACATCTATTACAAGAATTTACCATTTGTTCAATTTCTTTATCCATATTTGGCCACCAAACTACCCCCCTAGCTTCGCTTTCATGCTCGATATACCCTGATGAACGGAATGTAGTAACTTTAATATATATTCACGACCTTCCTCTGGTACGATCACTCTATGTCCCCACAATAGACAATTTTCTAGACAGGAAATTTCTTCCCTTCTACGAAAATATGGTTGATATTCTTCTGGTTTAACCTTTCGCGGGCACCCATGTAACACCCATTCTAAAATTTGTTTAGTTATAGGGTTTTCAGTTGTCCACTTTGCAATAGTTTTAGAAGTAATAGGCCAATTATCATTACTTGAAACAAACATTATTTCCGCAGGGTTACTTACTATATTTGCAGTTTCTGGGAGAGGTAATCTACTTAATGCATCCGCATTTTTACTATTTTTACCCTCGCCATACTCAATTGTATAATCATACCCAGCTAACATTAATGACCATCTCAGCATTCTAGGTGATAATGTATCAGGTACCTTTTTAACAGGATCAAATAATCTAAGTAAAGGTTTATGATCTGTTATCATTTTAAATTTTTTCCAGCTAAATATTGGTGAAATTTAGTGACACCAAACATTACAGATAAAGCTTCTTTATCAATCATAGCATAATTTCTTTCAGTTTTACTTAAAGTTCTCGAAGCATAAGCAATAGGTTTCTCTTTACCCTCAACAATGTGGCTTAAAACTGACCCTATACCATATTCAGAAGCATCACAGTTTAAAACTATATCTTTGTATACATCATGTAATTCTAAAACAGGAGATGTAGTTAATAATTGTTTCACTTTTTGAAACGCTTTTTCATGCTTTTCTGACCATGTCCAGTTTACATTATTATCTAATAATCTATGTAAAGGTTCTAAAACGTCTGAAATATTAGGCAGGAAGTTTCTATAATAAGAAATTAAGCCTAAAAATGAACGCAATTGTGACACATTATTTGGAATAGGAGCATTCAAAATAGCATTAACTTTTTCTGGAATAGGTCTAATTCCTTCCTGAGATATTTTATGACCTAAATAAGAAACTTCCGAAACCATAAATTTTAATTTTTCCTTATTTAATCTTATACCATGCTCAGAAAAGCATTTAAGAACATTTTCAACTCTTTCAGAATGTTCTGATTCATTACTAGCACTAATAATAACATCATCTAAAAATACACCAACATATTCAATTTTTTTTTTAATATGTTCAATTTGTCTTTGAAACATACCAGGAGCACATTTTACCCCAAATGCTAATCGTAACACATTAAACAAACCTTTATGTGTATTTATAGTCAAAATCTTACTACTTTCGATATCTACAGGTTGTTGTAAATAAGCATCTTTTAAATCAAAAACAGTAAAAAATTTACTACCTTATAATTTAGAAAATAATTCTTCCATTCTAGGAAGAGGATAATTGCAGAGTTGCCAAGTCTCCGGCTTTTTGGGCACCACTATTATCTTAGAGAAAATCTGGTTCTATTAAATCGCCGAAATGTTCCAATTAAATAAAACAACATTTTCTGTATTAAAAAACCGGTGTACAAAAAGCCGGAGACTTGGCAACTCTGTAATTGTCATTTTAAGTATTTGAATTAACTGTTGCTCTATAATCACCACATATTCTAACAGAATCATTAGGCTTAGGAACAATTATTATAGGATTCTGAATGATCTGAATGATCAACAGGTTTTAAAATACCCTCATTAGTTAATCGTTCCAATTCAACATCAGTAGCTTTTCTTAAAGCAAAAGGAACAGGTCGAGACTTAAGAAAAACTGGTTTTGCATCTTTTTTCAATTTTATTGATGCGGGAGGACCCTTGATTGTCCCGATCCCGTCAGCAAAAACATTAGGAAAATTTCTAATTAAATCATCTTTCGAAATACTTTTAATCATATTTACATTAGGCCAAAATAATTTTGATGCTTTTAACCAAGTTTTTCCGATTAGACTCGGACCCTCCTCTTTAATTACCAACATTTTTAAATCAGGCATAGAATATTCATCAACAACAGCATTTACTTTCCATTCCCCCAAAACAGTTAAAGAGTCTTTAATATAAGTTTGTAATTTAATATTAGATTTAATTAAAGGCAGCTTACCTGAGAACAATTTATGAGCAACACTTTTACTTACGATAGTATGAGCCGCACCACTATCGATTTCAAATTGTATATTTATACTATTTATTTTAACTGATTTAATCCATGACACCTTATTGGAATTGTCGTACATAAAATTTAAACAATATTCTTCCTGAACAGTTTTAATTTTTCTGTTCTTAAAAGGTTTCTCACTTTTCATTCCAAATTTTCGATTTCTGCAACAAACTTTAAGATGACCTAATCGATGGCAAAAATGACATTCTGCCGATTTAAAAGGGCAGAATTTCGCATTATGATTTTTAGAACATCTATAACACGGTTTCTCAGGTGCGAATCTATCTTCTTTAGGCTTAGGTGCATGAGCGTACTTATCAACTTTCGATTTCTCTCCTTTAGAAACACGCACTTGATTGACAGTCGTATTATCTCCAATGTGTAGGGATTTTACTCCAGCCTCAGCACTCTCGAAAGACTCAGCTATTTCTATCGCTGTTTGGAACGTTAAGTCTCTAGAATCCAGTAATTTTGCTGTATTTTCTCATCCTGGATCCCAAAATACCAACTGATCACGGAGGCGGTCATTAAGCGTATTCCCGAACTTACAATGTTCGGATAAACGACGTAAATCTCGTACGAACTCGGCTATATTCTCTCCTTGCTTCCTTAGTCGTTTCTGGAACTTAAATCGTTCCACAATTTCACTAGGGCGAGGTGAAAAATGATTCTTTGCTTTCTTTAAAAGATCCTCGAAACTGATTTCTTTTTGAGATATGACAAAAACACGATGATTTTTTTTTTTTATATTGAATGGCTGAACATTTCTTGCTGTACCGTACTTCAAGACTTGTACAAAGACTTCAAGAAGGGTGTTTTGAAACTCATATCCTCAGTTGTTTGCCTAGCTATTTTTGTTATTAAATCTAAATTATGGAATCAGAGAAATGCGAAATGGCATATGTTACTTGCTTTTGAAATTTCCTAGTGCTGAGAGGAAGGCGACTGACAGTTGTGGCTATTTTGTATATCTTATTTACACTAATATTTCCAAACAATAAGCTACGTAGTCTGTTTCATACATAGACTTAATTCATGCATATCATTTGACAGTAGACATTATTACCTACCTTTTGGTAATTTTTTTTTTGTACTATAAAAGCAGCTTAAAATACAAATGAGGTGGTAATTTTTTTCCTCAACGCGACGGTTCAAAGTGTCGTGGTGCAGATTTTCAAATATTTACCCTTATTTTACATTCATTTTAATACGAAAAAACTAAGAGTGTCCATACCAGGGGTTTAGGAAAATTCAGCCGAAGATATCAATATTTCCGAATAATAATTTTTATCATATCAATTCAAGAAATTTATCATTAAAGGCCAATATTACTATTCTCATATCGACTTAGCTCTGAAATCGCAATTGAGTTTTTGAAAGCGCCCGCCATGCCATACATAGTTTTTGTAAGAGTAATTACTTTTTAATACTACTACTTAAATAAAATATATTTTGCTTTTTAACGGAAGAACTGATCATTAAATATGCCTAATATACCTCTAAGTAAATTTTGTTATTTAAAATGAAACAAAACTCGTTCAAAACTTTCTTCATAGTTTTATGAATTGTTACTGTGATAGAACATATAGAATAAGATAATTTAATTATTCAGGTAAATTTTTAAGAAAAGCTCTAATAATGCAAAAATTTTAATAACTTATGTGATGCTCTGAAATGTTATGAGATATAAAAGGATTTATCATCTTTAATATTTCCTTTCTTGTCTGAATGTAAGGCCAGATTCGTACGATAAAACATACATAAATTTATTGAGTCTGTATATCTAATATAAAAATTATTTTCACAAAGCACTCCCTGGAGATCTGTAATTAAATATGCTCCTCCTGTTGTTTACTTAAAAAACAAATATCTTTAAACAAAACGTTTTTATTCTTTTGAAAACACGTTCTTTATTAAATTTATCTACTTATATGTTCTCAATTGTGAACTTTTAAAATAAAAATACAATAGTTAAATCGCTATCAAATTTTCAAGTAAATTATAGAATATTATAGGGTCACTCTAGGACAGATGGCCATAGAGGAGAGATGGACAGTCTAAATATCTCCAAAACTTTATCATAGATTGCAATATAAACATTGTTCGGACGAAATAGTTCAACAAGTTTATTTATTGCGATGCGCAGTTGTGTTTTTCGTCTATAAAAAACAAGTGTAATTTTAATGTAAATTAAATAGGTGGTTGAATATTTTTTTTTTACTTGGGTATCTGTATGATTTGCAGTACGTACGTTAAATATATATTTTACTGTATGGGCTTTTAAGGCATGTATATAATCTAATCGTTATTTCTAAGACTAAAACAAAGATGTACAATGGTTATTGATGCTTTAAATTGGGCGATCATCAGTCCTTCAATTTCAGGATAGTTGGCCACATGAAATCGAGGAGAGATGGCCACTAGGGTGGAGCGAAATTTTTTTTTTCTTCAAATCAAAATCGGCCGGGGTGGGAAAGTTGCTCTATCAGATCCTCATTTTGAATATAAAATATTTTTGAAAAATATTAATATTAAATACTGCCCCAAGGTCATTGAATATTGAGAAAAAACGTAAAAGCGCTCGCCTGTGGAAAAAAAAATTCTTTTCCTAATCAAAATGGGACAGTGTGGGAAAGTTGCTCTATCATATCCTCATTCCGAATAAAAAATATTAATATTAAATACTGCCCCAAGGTCATTGAATATTGAGAAAAAACGTAAAAGTTGTGCATTTTCCAATTTTTTTCCTCAAACATACAAATTATTTTATTAATTTAATTTAAAAGGATGATCGTCGAATTATTATTATTATTATTATATATTTATAATAAAATTATGTAATATTTATATCAAATTCGCTTTTATTATACTAACTCAACGACTATACTTTTTTAAAATATATGAAATTTGGGTAATTGTAATTGTTTTACATATTTTACTTAACCTGTGTAAGAAAATATAATTTGAAATTATTCTTAAAAAACTAATGTAATAAGGTAAAAATAATTTACTATTTAATTTACAAGCAGTAAAATTACCATTTTATAGTAGTCCATACTGTTTTTTGGTTTCAAAAACTGGCATTTTTTTTCGAGACTCCAGACGTTTCAATGAATCCATGGCGTCTCAAAGGACTACAAACAGCAGAAGAAGCCTCCGTAAGAAGTGTCACACAACTTTCAGTGGCTTGATTGTGTCAAGGGAATAGTTTAATCTTAGGTAAGATGTCTTCATCTATTGCCTTTGGATTTAGGATACACTTTGTAAGAATGTTATGACAGTGGTGGAAAATTGGCGCAGAGGTGGAGCCTATTAGCACCACTAATTTTTTATGGTATTATTCAGTTTAATAAAAACTCAGAAATTTGATCATTAGACAAGAGGCAAAATACTACTATAATTTAGTGGTGTCAATAGGCTCCACCTCTGCGCCAATTTTCCACCACTGGTTATGATCTAAGAACTTAGTTAATGGTGGTTCTGTCACGGTCACTTCTGCCTAATTTATGAAATCGATATAGTCTTTGGTCTCTGAGGTAACTTGATCGTTTGTTTTCGTGAAACTTTTACTATTCTACATAGTACCAACACTCATATATACTATATAAATGTGGCACTGCGCAGAATAATAAAATCTCGAAAGTCAAAAAACTCTTTACGTACGTGATCTCAGGTATGTTGAACGTACGTAAAGAATGTCTTCACTTTCAAGATTTTATTATTATGTGTAGTGCCAACACTCTTACATACTATGTAAGACCTTTGGCACTACGCAGAACAATAAAATCTCGAAAGTCAAGAAATTCTTTACATACGGATAAATTTTGAAGCCAAAGTCTATATAGATTCTATAAATTGGGTTGAAGTGACCGTGATACAACCACCATTAACTAAGTTCTTAGATCATAACATTCTTACAAAATGTATCCTAAATCCAAAGACAATAAATGAAGACACCTTACCTAACATTAAACTATTCCCTTGTCACAATCAAGCCACTGAAAGATATGTGAAACTTGTTACAGAGGCTTCTTCTGCTGTTTGTGGTCCTTTGAGATGCGTTGAATTCATTAAAACTTGTCTGGAGTCTCGGAAAAAAAGGCAGTTTTTGAAACTAACAAACAGTATGGACTACTATAAAATAGTAACTTCATTGCTTGTAAATTGCAATAGTAAATTATTTTTATCTTATTACTGTAGTTGTTTAAGAATAATTTCAAATTATATTTTTTTACACAGGTTAAGTAAAAAATATAAAACAATTACAATTGACCAAATTTCATATATTAAAAAAAAGTACAGTCGTTGAGTAAGCATAATAAAAGCGAATTTGATATAAATATTACATAATTTTACTATAAATTTATAATAACAATAATAATAATTCGATGATCATCCTTTTAAATCAAATTAATAAAATAGTTTGTATATTTGAGGAAAAAAATGAGAAAATGCACAACTTTTACGTTTTTTCTCAATATTCAATGACTTTGGGGCAGTATTTAATATTAATATTTTTCAAAGATATTTTTATTCAGAATGAGGATATGATAGAGCAACTTTCCCACACCGCCTCATTTTGATTTGGAAAAAAAAAATATTTTCCATAGCCGAGCGCTTTTACGTTTTTTCTCAATATTCAATGACCTTGGGGCAGTATTTAATATTAATATTTTTCAAAGATATTTTATATTCAGAATGAGGATCGGATAGAGCAACTTTCCCACCCCGGCCAATTTTGATTTGAAGAATTTTTTTTTTCTTCCCATAGGCGAGCGCTCCCCCCTAATGGCCACCTTTAATCAATATTTCAAAATCATACTTAGCGATGATTTTAACTAAATATAATTAAATTTAAAATAAATATATAACGTTTACATTTATAAATATATTAATTGATATAATTATTTAAATTTTAACTAATATAAATATTTTAATAATAATAATAATAATTTATTAATAATAATCTAATTATTTCAGAAATTAATGCAAACTGTCGTTAACTTTCATAACAGAAACTGATAAAGTTGATAAATAAACTAAAGTAACTTAATAAACCTACAATTAACGCGAGGAAAAAAACACGACAATTCCAGTAGCGAAGAAAACGAAATACATTTAAATTATCAGATTCTACAGATTCCGAATAAATAGAATTGGATCAGGATCACTGTGTGGGTTGTGCAAAACAATATAATATCACATCCAAAAGGAATGTCTGGATACAATGCATAAAGTACCTGAAGTGGTTTCATGAAATGTGTATAAATTATCAAGAACTTTACCAAGCATGTGGTGAGATTTTACGAAAAGTGAAGTATTGAAATTATATTTCAAATTTTGTTTATTCGAGTTTTCTTCACTCATTTTCCATCATATAACTGCATCATTACAAATTGTTATATGTCTTTCATGATTAAATATATGAAATGTGTTATTTTTGTTATTTAAATTAACTTTTTCTTTCTTGTATTGGATGGCCATCTCTCCTCGGCTTTAACCCCTTAACAGTGACATTTGTTTTCTTACAAAAAAATTAAAAATGGGGCTGGACACCACTTTTTCCATACTAAAATATTTACCTTACTTAATCGAAAAATATCTGACAATCAATAAAGATAAATTTACAGTTACAAATTAGTGGTATCAAAGTGCTTTTAATAACGAAGCAAGCAAAGTGTTCTTGCCCGAATCCAGTTCGGGCCACACTGTTAAGGGGTTAAGGAGAGATGGCCATCTGCAATTTAAATTTCAATTTTGCTTAACACTTTTTGTTTTCAATATTTAATTATTTTTTGCATAAAATTTTATGAGTATGTGTATGAGAATTTTAAATATGAATCAATATTTCTTCTATTTGCATTCTATAAAATTTTATTTCAATCTTTAATAACTATGGCCATCAATTCTAGAGTTACCCCATTGTCTTTTCGTTCTAGCAGTGAAATTAGAATAAGTGTTGAAATATTCTATAACTGAATGACAAAATCTGTAGAGCGGTGCTTGAAAATTTTTAAATTATAAAGATAAAAATTGTATTCGTCAAGATAGTTCAGTTTATTCATGGCTGATTTGTTTATTATTCAAACGATTTAAAATTAAAATTCAATCTCTACGCTCATAAAATAAGAACACAACATTCTTACGTCATACATAAAATTCGAAAAAAATCCAGATTTCTGCCGATAATAATATCTTTTAGACTGTAGTTTCTAATGAAGTAAACGAAATTTTCTATTCAACTTTCTCTGTATTTCGTAGGAAAAACTATATCTAAGATTCATTTGCAAACACCAGACATGTAATAAATTCTATTTTCTAGCTGAGTAAACATTTATAGTTCACACTGCACTGTCTAATAATTCTAATTACAATATTTACTGAAACAGAAATATGAAGATTTAGGTCTGTCCTTCTATTTTACATGTAGTAAATAAACTTTTTAAGTATTAATTACTTTTTTCAACGACAGATTAAACAAGAACTTTCAAAATATCCTTTCATGGTAATGAGTTTGTATGTCACTCTTGTTTCAACGCTTGAACTGAAGTTTTCACTTACTGTTCTAGAACATTCATTAAGTTTGCTTTCTCTCTTTTCTTAGTTTTAATCTAGCACTGTATAATGTGCACTAATGCATATTGGAAGCAATAAAGAAAAGAGATTTCCTTTTCTTTTCAAATTTACTTATCCTACAATTGCAAATTCTGCATAATTACTTAATAACAATTCTTTTTTAACTAAAGCTGCAAGAAATTGAACTTTCTCTTTTGAAGTTGTTTTCACAGATTATCAAATAATCTGATATTAAAGCTGCGTAAATTGTAATTGATTCGGTTTAAGCTTTCATGTTGGTTTTATTTATGTTTCTAGAATTTCTGTATATAAGAAGAAATGCAGAATAAACATAATACGACACATACTTTAATTAAACATTCCGTTTGAAATAAAGATTTAATGAAGGATAATTTTAGATTCATCTCGAAAATTGAATGTTTTTTTTTTTTTTTTTTTTTTTTTTTTTTAAGAAATATGCAAAAGAAAACATTCCAAAACCAATGTAAATATGTTTCAGCGTAAACAACAAATAGAAAATTTTATTGATTTAAATCTAAAAATACTTTAAGATGAGATATTTGTATAAAATATTTAAAATCTAAACATCATTTATTTTACTAAAAAGGTGATAAAAAATACATGAAAAAGGTTTTTTAAAACATATAAACTGTCAAAGATGTTCAAACTCGACATCCAAGCACTTTCATATGTTTCTAACAGTCATCATCTGGGGAAATGTCTGAGGTGTCTAAATCTTCAACGGTTTTTTATGTTTAAAAAACTTTTTCATGTATTTTTTAGCATTATTTTAGAAAAATAAATAAGTTTTGATTTTAAATATTTTATACAAGATCAAGGAGGACATAACGTTCCAGAAATTATTGTTAAACTATATTCTTTATACAGATATTTATATGTCACAAGTTAATTACTGTTTTCCAACGATACGTTACACAACATTTAAATATAAGTAAATAACCGGAAGTTGAGCAGAACATGGCGTAAATAGAGGGCGTCTCACAGCAGCATTTGGTAACTTTGAGTAGAGGGACATAATGTCGATATGAAACAAATTCAAAGAATAGCCCGTTACCAATAGGTACAATAGTAGTTGAAACTGGTGTACCAGTCCCTTTGCGTAACCCCCAACCCCCAAATTAACCGGATTGATCTGATTTTGCTTCCTTTTTGTCGTTTGTTCTCGTGTAGAGTCAGATTTCTATGGAAAATACGCTGTATGGGTGGTTACGGTTTTTGGGGACTGGTTAGTTTGTCGTGTCCATTCATTATAAAAGAGGAAATATCTGCTTGTCTTAATAAATCCATAATCCATAGGTTTACGCGTATATCCTCCTTAAACACTGCCTGAATTTAATTTACGCGGACAACAGATGTTTTTGTGCGTAAAAATCTCTGTTCAATTTGAAAATAAATTAGTTCTATCAGTTTAAAAAGTACATGTCTATTACCGCACTTGTTATACACTCATGACATTATATATGACCATAATTAACGTACCACTGGAAACTCGTTCCATAATTTATCTTCCCAAAGAAACCGGAAAACGGATCGTACCACCGATCGTGACCACTCATTCAGAATGTTCGTTATTTAAGAACAGACGCAGCAGGAAAAATCTTGCTGTTGTATTTCTTCATTAATGGATGATTTGTTACAAGTAGGGTAGTCCGACCTGTAAGTGAACAGCCCCCAGTGAATGAAGAATTGGTATATATTTTAATAGAATAAGGTTTGAAAACATCCCCACTACATGGGGTTAAAACATTTCCTTAATTCTATTCAATAGGAAGCTATCACATTCTTGATTGGTTACTGAAGTCGCATTACTTTACTTTGAAAGCATGTTTTATTTTTCATGTCTGAGAAACACATTGTTTCTATGCTGAAATAATAATGTAAGTGCTATGACATTTCGCATGTTTCATAAGAATTAACTGTTTTTATTTGCATTATGCCTTAATTTTATTGTACATACATTAAATATATATATTATAGACATATTTCTGATTCTTTTAGCGCTGTTGAATATGTACAATCTGAGAATAATGATGTTTAATAACTGGTTAGGCAAATTATAAAAATCCAATGAATGAACAGCTGTTCATTCACTGGGAGGAATATATTAGACTACTTTTCCTAGTGAATGAACTGTTTTGGTCTTTATGTTTTTGTGGCTACTTTTATTGTTATATTTTGAATTAAGTGATTTTTCAACAATGATAACAAAGGAAAAGTTAACAGATATAAAAATGTAACAAAAGAACATATACACACACATTTTTAAAGGTATAATTATTGATGACTTTCAAATTTTAAATTTTCTATGTTTTTAGATGATTGATAGAAATATTCTTACTGATGGCCAAAAAGATTCCACAAAAAGGAAATATGGGAGGCTCAAGTACTCTACAGAGGATCTTGAAAATGCTGTGCAAGCTATTAGGGTCAGGTCAGTTCAATTTGAAGAAGGCATCTCTTCATTTTAATATTTTAAAAGCAATATTGTCTGTGAAACTGCGATGGAAAACAATTGAAAGTAAACGTATGAGACATTGCCTGTATTGTCCTTTGAAGAAGAAAAACTTCTTGAACATTGGATAGTTGGAAAGGGAAAATTGAATTTACAATGCATAAGGATGAAGTAAAAGGTGATGTTTACAATGTCATGAAACAAACAGGAAGGAAAATTCCATTTATAGACAACCATACAGAGGAGAAATGAATGATTCATTTTTAAGAATAGTATCAAAGGTTGGGAAATATGAAGTAAGCATCAGAACAATTTGTGGACCACAAGTCCACATGTGGTGGAATTGGAAGTGGCCTGCAGTAACGTATAAGATCTGGTATTTTAAGCATCTTATGAAAGGCATAATAAAAACACCTGAACTTCTTTCTGCAACATTCTCCCGTTCATTTGGAGTTATAACTGAAATAGAGAAGTACAGGGCCAATGATCTCAGGAAGTTGAATTAGTTTTTTTCTTTTTTTTTTTTAAATCTGTAATTTATGATTAATTTCAAAACTTAAAAGTGACGTTTTTTTAAGCTAATTAATTGTCGTTCTGGGTTAAAAAAAGAACGTAATTCAGTAAAAGCATGTTATAAGTTATTATTACAAGTTGTAAAATAAATAAAGAATTATGAAATTTAAGTATTTTTAAACTGCTGACTGTTCATTCACTGGTAATAACTGTTCATTTACTTGGTTTTTGTATCGATTTCTGTTAAGTTACCCCTAGCATCCCAAACACGTAAAATGTAAAATTCCTTTTATTGTTTTTAAATAATTTGTAAACCAACAAATGTATTTGCACTGTCAAACACCAATAGATACTGTTTATGAAAATATAATGAATCATTCTCTTTTTAAATGTGCTTAAGTGTTCGTTTACTGGTCAGACTACCCTATAGCCGGATGCGCCAAATGTTCATCACATAATTTAACACTAGAACGGCGGCAAGGGGTCATTTTGACCCCTGCCAAACGAATACATGTCGATTCGAACCAGAAAACTTTTTATAATTTAAAATTAATATATGCTGCACAAAAATAACTTAAATAAATAAGTTAAATAGTTTTAAGTAAAAATTCTGATGTGGAATATTTTTATAAAACTTGAGTAAAATTTCCCGCCGTTCTAGTGTTAACAAATTGTCTTATACAGGGATCGTACGGGTGCTTGAATTTCATGACTAAGAAATTCTTCGGTACCAGTATTTTCTTATGGAAAATCTCCCCTGAAATAATACGAAATTTTATCCGTTTGAACTACATTTATTTTTTTATAAAAAAATTCTGATATTGGTCCTTGAAAATAACGGTACTCGTACGAACCCTGCTACAGGACTGTGGTTAGAATCATAAGATCGGATTAACCCATTAACCGCTGGTGTTGCGTTCACGCAACACTCAAAATAAATGCACATATTTAAATTACTTACATACCCACCACCATTTTTAAATTAAAAAATTGGCCTTACTTAAATACATAAAATTTTATGATCATATAAAGCAAAAATTATATTTCATAGTTTGTGGTGGTAAACGACATTCAGCTAAAAAGTTCAAAACCTCAACTTTATAGTTTTGGCGGTTAATGGGTTAAGAAAAGAATTTTTTTTTTTTTGGGGGGGGGGGCAATAAGAAAATGTTGTTTGTCGTGTTTTCTAAAAATAACTTTTTTTTATATTAAGAACTCTACAAATTATAAGAAAAAAACTTGGCAAAATTTGGGACTCTTTTTATAAAAACTTCAATATGACCTGTAATATTCTGTTTACACACCTGGAGTTTCAAGATAATTCCTTATGTATTTTTCTAAATATTTAAGAAAACCTCTAAAATCGCAAATGACTGGTCACCTTTGGGCATATAGTGTATACATATGCGTGTAATAAAAAAAAAAAAAAAGAAAAATACAGCAATACGAAAATTTTCTTGAAGCTGTTTGTCACCACAACTTCCGAAAGTTCATCTTCGCCTTATTCAATTGCAATGTTTCTATCATAAATTAAATTATTTTTTCTATTCTAAAAAAGTAGTAACGCAGTGGCTTTTAGTATAGAGGAAAACAAGTTGACATGGTTCGACCCAAAAAAAGGAATAAAGAAATTGCAGAAGGATTTTGGTGAATGGTTAAAACGGATGATGGCAGCCATGTTAACATATTTATAAGGACATGTAAGAAACATGGACGTGCATTGAATAAAATAGTAATGAGAAGGAATGCTTCGCAAATCAGCTATATAAGTTTTTAATTTCTTAAACTGACAATAAATGTACTCTTACTATCTTAATTGCATTTTTAAATGATAGATTATTTGACGTGGAAACGAATACAGCGAATTCTGAAAAGGGTTAAATGTTTGTCAAATAAAAGACACCAAAAATAATTTTTATTTTTGAATTGCGCCCAGAAGTCATTTAACCCTTTCAGGGGCAAAATATTTCTATTTGTAAAATTCTAAAAATATTGAATGATACTAGAATTTATAAACACATTTATTTGAAAATAAATAAAGCCTTTTCTTTACTTACTGAATAAAACAAAAGTTTTCCTTCCAAAATTCTGGTGCCAATGTGGCATTTAGGGATTAAAATTAGGTGGTTCAAAAATGAACCACCGCCCTTCAAAGGATTAAATAAAGCAACTGTGGTACTCACATTCATGTTCACACCCATAGTATAATAGTTGTTCATAGAAAGAGTAATAAAAGCTAAGTTTCGGAAGAAAATATCCATCCTAATTTGTCAGTATATATTGTAAATTCATCAAGTGACAGTTATTAACACCTTGAAGGGCGGTGATGCCCTTACGGCATCACATAATTTTAACCCCTATTAGCCACATTGGCACCCGAATTTTTTAATGAAAAAATCACTTTTACCACCATACTTTAATCACTTTAATCACCATACGTGAAAATATGCTTTTAGTTCTTTACAAATAAATTTTCTTGTAAATACTTGTGTCATTCAATTATTTCAACATTTTACGAATATAAGTACCTCGCCCGTGAAAGGGTTAATTCGAAAAATATAAATCTAAATTATAAGCTTATAAAATGATACATCTCAATATTAAACAATTTTTATTTACGCCACAGATATACTATTAATTTGCAATTCTTTCTCGAAATCAGCAGAGAATGAAATCAAAAATATTTGTCTGTAATTTGCGTTAAGATAATCAGAATGAATCAGAAAAAGCTTTCATTTAAAGGCAATGAATACGGTTGAACGTTTTATCGAGGAAGAAATGTCGCTTACCTCTTTAAACGCCACAATTTCAAAATAATTATATTCTTCGTAGATTTCTACAACATTTTGCCATAAAGGTCTACCATGAAGATTATTCTTTGCAAGTCGTGTGATTCAAAGAATTTTTCAATTTTTTCTGCCATGTCTATCGCAAACAAATAAGTTTTAGAAACATTTATATTTTTAGCGTCTTTTTATTTCAAAAGCATCTAAAGTACCTGGTCTATGTACCGGGGGTCCTAAAAATGACTGAAGATTTTAAAATTCATTAACTTGAAAACGGTGACAGATAGGGGGAAATTGGGACACTTGACCCATAGGGATACTTGACCCAAGGCTTTTTTCTCAGAATTGGGAAAGTTTTGTAAGTTGGAAGTAGCATCATTTCTTTCCTTTCAGTGAGCTGACCACATGGCGAAAATAACAACTGAATCATATCATAAGTTTTTAAACCATTAGACAAAATGCATTTTCATGCTCCAAGAGTATTCTTTTTTTTTTTTTTTTTTTTTTTTTTTGTGCTGTAAACTTTGATGTTATAATTTTTTTTGTTTAAAGGTAAGACTTTTTAATTGGTCATTTGTTTTGTACATGTTTTTAGCTACAATAACATGTATAATAATATTAATCTACTTATTAGCAAATGGGTGCATTTTAGGGTTATGTAGTAAATATGCAACTAGGGATACTTGATCCAAGTCACCTAGGGATACTTGACCCAAGATTATGATTAGTACTATTCAAATGCATTTAGCATGTGTTATTTATGAATTAAAACTATTATAATATTAAATATTATAAACATATAAATATAAATATTATAAGTAAATGACTGGGTTCTTGTCAAATATTGTGTGAAGCGGAATACAAGAAGATTTGTTGGAAAGGTTCTTGAAATTAATTCTGACGGGCTTACTATACAGTTTGCAAGAAGAATGGATAGTATGCCATTTAAATGGCTTGAAATGAATGATTTATCATAAGTTGATCCTGACCAAATCGAAGCTGTTCTTTATCCCCCTGAATTTTCGATACAAATGATAGAATTACAAGTTTTGTATTTAAATATGACTTTACATTTGGAGTTGAATAAATTCTTATTTTTTTTTTATTCTGGAACTTGTTTAGGCACAGAATGAATTTTAGATTGCTGATATTTTGAAATTTCTACAATAAAAATTAAAATTGGGTATATTAATGTTAGGCCTATGTAATAAAAATTAAAAGTATTAATTTTGTTTGACAAAAAAAAAAAAAAATATTAACCCTAATGCTAATTTTGTCATTTAAATCATACTCGTAAATCTATGACTTGGGTCAAGTATCCCTAATGGGTGGGTCGGATACTTGACCCAAATTGAAAGTTTTGAATATTCATATTTTACTACCTTTTATACTTCGGAATAATAATAATACATATTGTGTAATACTTCATTAAGTATACATAGACTGCATTTACACACCCATAAGTAATGTAAAAAAACAATTAATAATCCAAAACTAACAATTGGGTCAAGTATCCCTAGTTTCCCCTATTAAAAACATTCTTGCATGTATGATATCAGGATTTTTTTTACTGTGATACTTGGTTTTAGTTCGAATTTCAAGCAATAGATGGCACTGAGAGCAATAGGTGCTCAGTCCAGACCCGATTTTGGGTACTTAGGTATCCATTCAATACAATTTAATGCAAATTCAATACAATTTCGCATATTTCGCATGGAAGAAGAGAAAAGCCTAAAAATCGAGCCTGGATTAAGCGGTTATCGCTTGCAACGCCATCTATCGATGCTATTTTAAACTAAAACTGATAATCGCAGCATAAAAACTCCTGCCACCTTACATAATACTCCTGCAAGAATTTTTTTCATATATGTCTTTGAACTCTTTGAAGACTTTTGGTTCTATGAAGGGAAAATTTTCCGGGACAGTCACGTGATAGTGACAAACAAATAAAAAGGTAACCTCAAACTACTATATGAAAGAACACTAATACACCTGAGAATCCCTTGAGAAAGGCCAAGTGTGTTGGTTGAAAGCGTTGGGAAGTTTTTAACACCGTTTTAGTGTTTAAACGTCATGCGTATTTTAAATGTCACGTAGATTTTAAATATTTGTATACTTTCTATTGTGCGCTATTTTAGAAGTTCTTTAAATATTCTTTTTTAAAGTAATCAAAGTGTAAAGTTCAATCTTAAATCTTAAATATTATTAAAAGTACTACATGTGGCCAGTCTTTTCATTTCCCCGAACCATATGAAGAAGATGATGGAATAGGATGGGTGTTGACCTAAGAGTGTTTCCAATGTTGATGAAACAGGGATTTTTTTTTTGGGGGGGGGGGGGTGCCCAAAAAACATTCTTTGCACTGGGGGAAAAAACGTTTTATGGAGTTAGGTGTCAAAAAATAGATTAACCCTACTTCTTGGCGGAAATGCAGTTGAAGATTGCAAACTAACATCCCTCCTGATTTATCGTGCATAGAATCCTCGAGCAAGGAGAACGATAAATTGTAAGTTAACAGCTTATTAATTTATTCCAAAATTCTTGTCTTGCTAACTAATTATTTTGCTAACACTAAATGTATGTCACATTTAGAATAATAATAGAATACAATAGAATATGTCCATCATATTTTGGCGAATTTTTATTACTTATCTTTCTCTGCTTATCTTTAAATGTACCTCGACTTACGTCGTTTTCGATTTACGTCGCTTGTCTTGGAATGAATTGCTGTAGTAAGTCGAGGTATTACTGTAATATTAATTTTTAAATATTAAATAACGATAAGAAATTAGCACTTTTAAAGTTCTATTCACTAGAAATCTTTTATTAAGACAAACATAATTTATTAAGACAATATAATCTTTGCTTATCTTTAAATGTACCTCGACTTACGTCGTTTTCGAATTACGTCGCTTGTCTTGGAACGAATTCCTGTAGTAAGTCGAGGCATTAATGTAATATTCATTTTAAAATTTTAAATAACGATAAGGAATTAGCACTTTTAAAGTTCTAATCACTAGAAAACTTTTATTAAGACAAACATAATTTATTAAGACAAAAGAATCTGAACTTATCATTAAACTTCCCTAAGAAACTTTTCATTTTAATTAATGTAAGTCCAGTCGTATGAAGATAGGCTGAAATCTGTAAGCGTAAAAAGGATCAGTTATTAAATGCAAAGTTTTCAATATGAAATCAAATATTTATTTCGTAGCATATTCTGCACTTTTGAAGTTTCGTTCTCCATAAAACTCAAAATATATGAAAATCATTAAGCAAAACTTTCGTCTTCGCATAAATCATACTGTATTTTACATAAGAAAAGAGAATTAAGTTTCTGATATGAAATCTTCGAATTTTCTTAAATGCATCACTACAGTATGAGTGGTAACTGCCTCACAAATACTTCTAGAGATTTAGAGCTCAAATATTGTTTTAAAGAATTTTCAATAACTTTTAATAGTTGCAAAAGTTTACTGAAGATAGTTTGATATAAATATAGCTGAATGTATTTTCCCTTTATTTTTCATTCTCTCAAAATAAAATATTTAATAAAATTTTCTTTCAAGAAAATTGTTAGTTTTAATTTATTTTCGTGATATCTGCTATAGAGATATACATTTCTAATTACAATATTAAACAATCAATGCAATTTATTAAATGTTAAGTAAGGAGAAAAATATTAAATAGAAATAATTATTTGAAAATAGAAGGAAGAGAAAGTTAAAAATATTTGAAACGAATCAGGAATATTTTATTAAGCCCATAGCTGCAAACCTTCCGGTATTTATACGTAAAAAATCATAATTTGAACTATAAAAATTATTCAGTAAAAGATTTCTTGTTTATATATATTTATAAAAAAAAGTTGTTTTTTGTTAAAAAAAATTCTGATTTTGTTTGACTAGAAAGAAAAATCTGTATGTTAGCAGCTGTGTTAATTCTTTCAGTGTTAAAGCACTTCCATTGATAAAATGTTGAAACGAATGAATGACACCGGTACGTATGAACAATTTTATTTGGAAGTAAGAAAAAGCTATATCTCACATACATAACAAGCGTGAAATTTTATGCCAAAATTCTAGTGGCAATGTGGCATTTTGGTAATTAAAATTAAGTGGTTTCATAAAAGTACCATGGCCCTTAAAAGAGTTAACACATTGATGACGGCTAGTTTTTGTGTTTCAAACAGGAATTCCGCCCTATGGACGTTACGCTTGCACGTTATACTATTATTTACATGGAACTATTAACAAAAAGGAACTGACATATCCTTAAAATAGTGAACCTTCAACTGTAACCGCTTTCACAGGGGGACGCTTATATCTACCCCTTGTATATCTGCCCCCATACGTCATTTTGACGTCACAGATAGAAGGGGGCACATATCCAGTACTGCAGAATTTCACTGTCGTCGAAGGTTGTATATCCGAACCCTGTATATATGTCCCCATAGCAAATGGGGGCAGATATCCAATAGAGAGCATTTTATTTTTGTCGATAGCTGTATATCCATCCCCTGTATATATGCCCCCATACGACGTCACAGCTGAAGGGGACACATATCCACTCCTAGAGAATTTTCTCTTCTTCCAAGGGTGTATATCCAACCCCTGTATATCTGCCCCCATGCGTAATTTTGACGTCACAGCAGAAGGGGACACATATCAAGGGGGCAGATATCCAATGCTAGGACTTTTACTTTTGGAAAGAGATTTGGATATCCGACCCCTGTATATCTGCCCCAATACGTCATTTTGACGTCAGAGCAAAGGGGATACATATCAAGGGGTCAGATGTCCAATGCTAAGGCTTTTACTTTTGGTGAGAGAGTTGGATATCCGACCCCTGTATATATGCCCCCATACGTCATGTTGATGTCACAGCAGAGGGGTTACATATTCGATGCTATAAGAACATTTTTAGGTTCGTCGACAGCTGATTATCCGACTCCTGTATATGTGTCCCGCCCCCCTTTTACGTGCATATTTTGTTGTTGCTGTGAATTAGTATACGGCCTTGAAGAAATATGTAGGAGAGATTTAGTGTGTAATATAAAAAATAGTATCTCGCTTATTTTGCATACTCGGCTTTCAAGGACATACTATGTGGAAACAGGACCGTAGATAGAGACAGCCGGCCCCGTTAATAATTCGAATGCCACCACAAGTATTTTAGAGAAAAATCTGCTAAGACGAAAAATTAATTTATCAATGAGGAATTCCGTTTTACACAGGTTTTTTGCGTCTGAAGTGGTATAATTGTATGGTATTTTTTGGCATGATCATGATTTTTCCAGTTTAAAGTGAGATTCCGTTACAGACAGGCTTTACTGTATTAAAAAATAAATTTCTTGGCAAGTTTTTTTCTAACGTCTATAAATTTGCTTTTTTTTTTTTACAGCATTATTGTTTATTATAACACTTTTCATCTAAAGATTTTAAATAGTAATATAAAATATTAAAATATAGGCAAACCATTTTCGATTTTCTTGTAGCAGCTCACTGTTACATCCCTTCTTTTCCCCTTCAGTAATGTATTATTTATATTATTAATTCGATTATCATGAAATTTAAATGTATTATTTGTGAGATACAGATATTTGTTGTCAAATAAAAATTGCAAGCAATATATATATATATTTTTTTTCTGAAACGTTATTGTGTTAGCTCTGCTTCTGAATAATAATAATAATGTATTATTATTATTATCATCATCATTATTATTATTATTATTATTTAAATTTTAAAAAATGTGATTTTTATATTGTTTATATGTGAGCTGGAAACATTCTATGGTGCACAAACTATTGTAATGCAGCCGAGATCTTCTAGGGATAAATTTTGGTTAATGGTATGGGTTTCAAAATCAAAGAATTTGAGATCTGAATATCAGCACGCAAGTAAAGAAAAAAATCTTGATTATAATTCCGAAAGAAAAAAAAATGAGATTGCGTAATGCATCTTAAAATTTCATTCAAAGGATTATACAGTTGTCAGGTTTTTTTCGTAAACATTTGTCATAATCTATGTTTTTATGCTTTAATTAATAAAACTATTATTAGTACTAAAAGATTAAATCAGCAAATTAGTTATTTTATCAGTTAGTAATACCATTATGCATATTAAAATTTTGTAATAATTATGTAAATCTATATTAAATACTGCAGACATTTATATTTATTAAAATTATTAATAACTTAATTTAATATTAAATTGTTAATACTATTTAAATTAATAGTTATTAAACAATTATTTCTCTAGTTAGAACATTACACATTTTACGTTTTGATTAATAAAATTATAATTAATATAATTATAGAAATAATAAAAACTTCACATAAGTAATTTCATCAATTAACACAAATAACAAATCAAACAAATATCATGGCAAGAATTTTTGCATTTCAACTTATAAAAATTACTGTTAACACCATAAATTAAAGCTTACACGCATGTATGTGCTTGCTAATCAAAACAAACTATGAAAATGGGTGGAAACCATTAAATTGTGCACACAAAGTAAATATGAGAATGACCAATTTTATATCTGAAGTTATATTTGAAATATAGCAGCATTAGATTTAAATATCTTTTTTAAATTGAATGATTTTTACGCCAGATAAGAACTTGCTTTTTACAAACTTATCATATTTAATTTTTTATAAACATAATCATTTAAGCTAAAACATGTATTTAAAGCATTTTTCGGTTATTCATTAAGGCAAAGTATCCATAGAAACTTTACAAATTAGGTTCACTTTATATTTCAATGCTTTTTTAAACAGTTTTAAAAAATTTTAATTTTTAAACACGATTTAATCACTAATTTTAATTGTCTGATTAAAATCGTTGACATCCTTATTAAAAGTATTAAGATTAAATTTGGAGTTTATTTTTATTTTTTTAGTTGTACTGGTTGCTTTTCCAGTATGAAAAAATACTTTTTTTTCTATTTGAGGGTTTTTTTTTTTCGATATAAAAAAAATTAATCTAGTATGAAAGTATTATAAAAATATAAGTATTTTATAAATTTAAAATTTATTAAATTTAATAATATTTTAATACCAATTTATGTATATTTTATTATTTATAATATTTTGTCTTTGAATGTTGAACTCACGAAAAAGTAACTTTCAACTATTTTACATAATGAATACTTTTATCTTTCAAAGCATCCCGAAAAATCTATGTTTTTTATTTATATGAATTTATTTAATTTGTTTATATCGTTTTCCACCACAAATTTCAAAAGGTGATATTTATTAACTCTTTATCGCCTTATTTAATTGCAAAGTTTCTGCTATTAAATAAGACAATTTTTAGATATTGAATTAGTGGTAATTCGTCGGCTCTCGGTCTTCAGTTTAACCCCTTAACGGTCGCTTTAAATTACAGTTTAAAAATTCAAATTGCTTATTGGCACCTTTTTTTTTTTTTTTTTTTTTTTTTTAAGAAATATTTACCTTATTTAATAGCAGGTTAAATGATGCCATAATAAAGCCTATTACATACAAAAGCCTTTATAAAAGTGGTGGGGATTAAATAAACTGAATAAAAGACACAGCCTGTGAATATCACGGGAGCGAGAATTAAGAGGTTAAAGACACCTTAGGAGCTACTACAAGCAAATCTGTAGAATTCTTATTTATTTAGCAAAGTTTTCGTCTCCAAATGTCCATAATTTTCAGAACTTTAGCACATTAAGATTCACAGAAAGCATATTGTTTAAAGAAGTATGGTACTGATTGATGAGTTTAGACATTAAATTTTGACGTAATTAATGAAAATGTGCTTCAACAAATTTTTCAGAAGGACATGTTTTAAAAAAATGGAATATATAAGTTAAAGTTTTTTTTTTATTATTTTAATTAATTTGTCTTTTAAAGTTTTGTATGTAACGGTTTGCACAAAATAAAATCTAAAACTGAGTACAGTAGAGCGCCGATTATCCGAACAAGTTGGGACCGACCCTAGTTCGGATAAATGGACAGACAATTTAAGGGATGTTTCTGACTTTACTAAAACCTTCACACCTTATCGAAGCTTAGGTCTGTCAGCACCAGTTAGTGCTGGCACGTTTATTTTATTATTATTTTTTTATATGTTTATCATTTAATTTTTTTTCTTTCTATATCAGTTGAACATGATCAACGTTCTTCTGCCGTTCAAGCCATTTCATAGCTGTTTCCAAATATTCAAATGCTTCATTATGTGATGGACCTGGGTATTTCCAGAGCATTCGTTTTCATTTTCTATAATTTATTTTTCATCACGAATCTCATCCACAATCTCATCATCATTTAAAATCTGATATCCAGGGTCATGTACTACTTCACTATTTAACCACTCGCTAATTTCATTTTCTTAATACCTTCTTCCCATCTCTTTTATTGTTTTACATTCCTCATTTTCTGATCCAGTATCAGTTTTTTCTTCATTTAAAATTTTATTTAAAGCCAATGGATAAGTGGGAGTTAGGTTACAAATTTTTTGAGGGAGAAATAGGCTGTTTGAATAGTTGGAAGCTCGGTTGATTGGAGTTCCGATAATCGGCGCTCTTCTATACATGGATTAAAATCAACATATTATAACTATATATGTATATTATATATATATATTGTTTCCCGTGAAAATTCACTAGACTATTTAAAAAAAGAGTTGTATATTGTAGAGATTATATTACCTTAAAATGAGTAGATTCATATTTCATAAAGATTGGTATATATGTATATGTAATTTAAATATTTCTGATTATAAAAGAAAATTAAGGGGGCACAGGACCTTTGAGTTTGTCGAAACAATCAAAAACATCGCCTTCTTCAAAGTACCAAAACACAAACAATATGCAATTAAGATCTTTTTCTCCCCTTCATGCCTAAAGAATATATCCTTAAGTACATTATCTAGAAAAATAAAGGCTGTATGTACAAAATTAATATTTAAATTTTAAATTTAAAAATTAATCTCACTAATGCGTCATTAAGTGCTGCGCGCATGATAAAACTCTAAATTATGCATATAGGAAACAATTTTAGAGCAAAATAGAATCATAACATACCTACGTATAACTTAAAATCAAAATGTACGCAAAAAGTTTTGTTTAAAATTTAATTTTAGCACAAAATAAAAAAAAAAGTTCAAAAATCTGAAATTTATTTCAAGTTTTTCAAGTGCAAAAAAATAAATAACCAAAATATCTGATTTTTTTTTTTTGTTGTTGTACCCTGTAGACTATAAAGAAATGCATATTTGGTTATTTTTTTCTAAGCTGTAGCTTACATAGTTTAAAAATAGCAGTGCGCGCAAATTCCAAATTTACTAATATGAGAAAACGCTTTTCAAAATTTCAATGTCTACGGACCTTCTATTATACTCATCATCTAAAACTGATTATAATTCAAGAAATAATACAGATTTTTGAATGCAGTTTTTTGCATATGGTTGAGAAATCTTAAAAGTCCTGTGCCCCCTTAAGCATTTTTTTTTGTTAGCAACAAAATAATTCAAATCTTATTATCTTGAAATTTTAAGAGACTTAGAGCTGTTTAATCACCAAAATATTGATTTTTCGAAAAATTATTTATGAAAGAACATTATAGTAGTATTTTGTTGCATTTTAAAACATTTTGCATAGAAATATTTCTAGTTTTACGTAAATTATGACTAAAAAAATGCGTCCATTCTTTTACTGCAAACAATGATTTAAAAGACACTTTAAAGTTATTTTTCTCAGAAAGATAAAAGCCATTTTTTTTTTTTTTTTTGGCTGCCCACAAAAGATGTATTTTACATTAGTTAATACTTTTGCATGCAATCTTTACGAATTAAATTATTATATCTACAACTTAGGATTGGATTTAAATTTGTACATATTTTAGTAAAATTTCTATTTAAAAATTATTGTTGAAAATATTGTATGCATTAAAATTATCTGTTTTTGTGCCTAGAATTACAAACAAACTTTAGTTCAGTTTTAATATAATTCTTGCGTTGCAGGTTTTATAGCGAGAACATAGCCAATAGTATTTATTTTGAAATTTTTTTTATCTTTCTGGGATTCAGATCTGAAAATTGGCGCTATGCGACTCCTATATCATCCTTTACATTCCCTAGTCTAAATGATTTTCGGGCTCAGGTTCTTTCCTAACGGAAGTGTTTGATTGAGTGCTTGATTGATGAGTTTTTAGAGAATCCGGAAAATACGGTTTTGATAATCGCTTTTTTTCGGTATACATCATTAATTTCCCATTTCCCCACACTGTTTTGATGGAACGTTTATTGATCTATTGGTTATTAATCAGTAAAGGCTTAACAAAGATTATAGCAAAAACCAAGGTTGCCAACAATTAATCTTTGATGTCTTTTAACTATAGCTCGTTTTTTATTGCGCATAGAAAAAGATAATATAATCTGGACAACATGAGATTCAAAAAAGAGGTAAAAAGAGACATAGAGAGTTACAACATAAATTGTCTGTAATTTATCGCAGGTAATTCATATATATATATATAATTCAGAGACATAAAACTCAAAAGAGAAGAAAAGTTTAAAAAAAAATAAAATTTCACAAAAGGGCTACAAACTTTGAAATATTTTCTTAAAATAAAAAATCTTCATAAAAAAAGACTAAATTCAGGGGATCACCACATTTTCAGAAGATATGCCTAAACAAATCCAAAAAAAAAAAAAAAAAAAAAAAAAAAAACTTATTTAAGATTATTTATTTCACTTAAATTATGATTTTGACATTTTTTAAACAATATTATTATTCGTATTATTCTTGTTTATTAAGTTTATTTTAATTTAATGTCAAATTATTTAAATCTAAAAGTTAGGCGTATCTGAAGTTTTTTCAGGTTTTCATATAAAAATATATATCAGTAAATAAGTTATATTTTAATCAGATAAAGAAAAGTTAAGAAGAAAAATTACTAAAAAGACAAAGACTTTATAGGGGAAATGAAGTTCGATTAACTTTGTCAAGTTAACTTATGGTATTTTTTATATAATAATTTTTATATAAAAGAAAATTTAGAAATATTTCCCTTAAGAGAAAAAATGCAAAATGCAATAAATTTTATTTAAAAAAAAAAAATTGAAATTACTTTGTTATATATTTTTTAAAATTCTGGATTAATCTTTATAATAAATGTACACGTACAGTCTTGAAAAAAAAAAAAAATAAATAAATAAACAGCCCCCACTAATTCAGCAATAAATTATCATAGAAGAAAGTTGTTGGTGCCAAATTATTGGAAATAAAGCCTACTGTTAAATAATGTGTATAAAATTTGCTTAGGGGGGTATATGTATGTATTGAAAACAAACTCAATATTTGTTGTTTTGTTTTTGTTTTGTTTTTGTTTTTTTAAGCAAGTCACAATTTTGACCCCATAAATAAATTCTACACCACTTAATTAGTCTAAAAACAAATTTTCATGAAATTCGCACTATAGTTTCAGACAAATTATTTATTTTACAATGAGCATATTTGGAAGGCTGTATCCAAATTTTAAATTACACATAATACAAGAGTAGTAATTATAATAATAATAATAATAACACACGTATACAAAAGTGAAATTTTTAATATGAACACCCAACATTAACATTATATTAGTATTAATTAAAAAATTACCCTAGAATACCAAAAACAAAGTTAATGTTAAATTCATTTTTAACCACTTTCCAACAAAGTTGAAAAGTGTTTATGCATTCGGTTTATCTGTCCGTCTGTACGCGCTCTAACTCCCGTAAATATACTCGGATCGTTCTGATATTTTTGGATGTTAGTGACCTCTACCATAGCACGAACTCTATTTCAAATGAAGTTTGTAGCATGTTTAGTTCATTTACAGGGACAGTCAGAATTTTTCCGTTACATTACGAGCCATGGGAAAAAATCGTTTAAAATGATTTTTAATGATGTTACATGCTTTCAAACATATTAAAATTGATATGCATTTATCAAGTGCACTAAAATATGCATTCCACAGAATATGCGATGCAAAGAATAATTATTATTCATTTACAGGGCCACACAAAAGATCTCCGTTACATAATAATATACGGGTGGAGGGAATTTTTTCCGGCGTACTTTAATTATGTTAAATTATTTCATGTGTAATGAAATTGATATATGTCGCTGAGGTTTACTATAACTTATTTCATGTATAATACGAAGTGCATAGCAATTACAGGGACACACAAAAGATTTCAGATACGATATTGTATTCGAAGTACTGTACGGTAGCAATGATTGCTGCAAATGCATTTTTAATTATGTCATGTGCTTTTATGTTTCACTATATCTAATGCATTGTATATGGTGTGTATAAATGCTGAAATTCATATACAGGGCTACACAAAAGGTTTCGTAATGGTTACTGGGTATGATTGTAAATTGCTTAAAGGTGGTTTTTAAATTGTTTATGCATTTTTACGCTGAACTGCATTTTGTTTACTAAGAAATGTTTGTAGAACAAAGATACCCCTTCTACTGTGACGTCAAAATGGCGTATGGGGGCAGATATACAAGGGGTAGATATCAGGCACCTCTAAATATTTATATTTAATGCGATAAAATTGTTGTTACAATTTAAAAAAAAACAGATTTTCTCAAAACTGCTGAACGGAATTTCATGCCATTAACTCAGGATATATAAATACCAAAGATGCATAACTGGTAATTTTTGTATAATTTTCTGTTAATAAAAACTGTGTCAAATAGCGAAATAAAAAATAAAAATAATAAAAATCTTACCTTATGGTTATCCGAAAATTACCATTTTCTTGTAAAAAAATTCCCGATGTGTGCCCGAATATTCTGTATGAATGTTGAAAGTTTGCGTTTGGTACTACATATAAATATTTACAAAAATGTATAGTAAAATTATTGAAATTCATTTTAAGGCGTGTTTTGGGGCGGAGCTACGTACGTAACTTCGACATCCGAAGAATTTTTGGAACAAAGTCAGCAAAAAATATGTCAACTGATGAATTTTAGATTCCATTAAGCATATAAGCATTGTTTTTCAACTTCATGTTCATTTTGCTATCGACAGCGTTGAGAATGTTGCTCATGTGTTCATTAAAATTTAAAATACAGCAATTCTGTAACTGTTTATAACAAAAATTCTTCGGGCGTTGGAGTAGCTCCGCCCCAAATAGCGCCTTAAAAGGAATTTCAATAATTTCAATATATATTTTTGTAAATATTTATATGTAGTACCCAACGCAAACTTTCGGCATTTATATAGAATATACGGGCACATATGGGGAATTTTTTACAAGAAAATGGTAATTTTCGGATAACTATAAGATATGATTTTTATTCTTTTAAATTTTTATTTCGCTGTTTCACACAGTTTTTAAGAACAGAAAATTATACAAAAATTACCAGTTATGTACCTTTGGTATCTATATATCCTCAGTTAATGGCATGAAATTCCCTGCAGCAGTTTTTGAGAAAATCCGTTTTTTAAAAAATCGGAAAAACATTTTTATCTCATTAAATATCAATATTTATTGGGTGATAATAGGGGAAATATATTGTCAGACATGTGGCTACATCTGGGAAAAAAATCATGAAATTTGATTGAAAGGTATGTTTCCAATGCTTATCCGGCTATGCCCTTTTGTATACAATTTTGTTTTATAATTTTACTGAATTTATTTTTAAATTCTTCACTTCTTTGATACAATTGAATATAAAAATAATTACCAATAATAGCTCTAATCATCTTGGAACTATTAATAAAGAGGAACTGACAAATTCTTAAAATAGTGAAGCTTCAACTCTAACCGCTTTCGCAGTTGTTGATTAACTTCAGTGGAAACTTCCACCAGTAAATTTATAAAAAGAATTTCTCCTTATTTAAACGCCTTATTAAAGCCAAATTTCAGTTATAAATAACCGCAGAAACGGATTTTCATTTTTACTAGTGGAAGTTTACTTTGGCGTTAGTCAGACCCTACATTTCCGCCATATTGTGACAACTAGTGAAACAAACCGACTGTTTTAACATAGAAACTGACACCAGTAAAAATAAATAGAAATTTTTGCCATATTTGTGAGAAAATAGTCAAATGATTAAGACGCTTAAATAAGATGAAGTTTTCGATTAAATTTTACCGCTGGGAATTTTGCCCCGGCGGTTATCAGAAACTGTAGATCCCATTTTAAAAAAGCAGCCTTCCTCTTGTGATATCCCCCCCCCCTCAATTACTTTCCTCATAGCTGTTAGATATTAATCTTTGTGACCCCTCCTCTTTATTCACAACTCCATTCTAATCATAAGGTGAAATTGTGATATTTTTTTCCTTCTTTTTCACATTAACGTAAAATATCATTCACACCAGTTTACTTTAAAAGAACTATTTAAATATATATTTCTCGACAGTTTTCATTTTGCATTCAAATCAGCATTTTGTGAAGTTCAGGAGAAACACTTCCTTGAAGTGTTGCCTTCTGTGTAACGTATATTGAAAGTGTGACGACGGTGTTTTATGTTTTATCTGGGTTCGTACGGGTGTTCGAATTTCGAGACGAAGAAGTTCTTCGGTGCTCGTATTTTCTTATAGAAAATACATACTGAAAAAAGGCGAAATTTCGCGTGTTTAAACTAGATTTATTTTTCTATTAAAAATACTCATATTTGGCTTTGAAAATAACGGTACCCGTACGAACCCTGTATGCGTTATCTATTTGCTTCTTATTTTCATTAGAGATTATTCGGTTGCTGTCATTTTTTTTAAAAAAAAATGTAACTTTCGTCTCCTTTGAGTCTGTACTATGTCATTACAGTATAAGACGAATGTTACAATTTCATATACTTGGTGGCCATCAAGTAATTAAATGAAGTAGCAGATTGTCAGCACTCCTTGTATTGTCCTTAACCTAAAAGCCCATGGTATCATTTATGATACCGTCATTGTACCCGATTTATTGGATTTTTTTTATTCACATTAAAAAATTTCGCTTCATTTAACAACACACAATTCGTTATTAAATAAACCGAAATTTACTACTTAGAATTTCTGGTATGAATTTTGATTCTCTGAATTACGCAATTTCAGGAACACATTTTACTCTGGGCATTAACTCTTTCATATAAGAAAGATAAGAAGAACAGAAATGCAGTCTAGGGTTGCCAGTTTGGCCTCGTTTTAACACTAGAACGCCCGGAAATTTTACTCAAGTTTCATAAAAATATTTGACACCAGAACTTTTATTTAAAATTATTTGACTAATTTTTTTTAACGTAAATCTTCGTTGTTTAAATTTAACTTATTTTATGAAAGCATTTCTAGTCCCAGTTGATATTTAATCATGTGGTTGGAGTAAGATCAACTCCTTCCGGGCGTTCTAGTGATAAATTCAGAAATTACAAATTCACATCCTATACTATAATAACAGGGTTCGTACGGGTCAGTAAATTTCGAGAGTCTCTTACACAAATTTTATTCGATTGACACCACTTTTTAAAAAGAAGTGTCCTTCAAGCACGCAGTTTCAAAAATGCTCTAATTAAATAAGTCAAATTTTATTTTCCTTTATTACTGGAGCAGAAAACAAATTTTGCAAAGAAAGATGGTGTATAGTCGTACTAGACTTACGAGTGCAAAGGGTTAAAGAGTTAATTTTTAAAATGTACTTCTGAAATACAGTTCTTCATCGCGCTCTGTTTTTTAAACAATACTTTTTTCGACGCAAAACTTCCTCAGCTTTCACTACGCGGAAACTATTTTCCTTGTGAAAATAAAAAAAAATAAGTTGAAATACTTCTTCAAGAAATACTGGGATGAATAATAAATACTGATATGTATAAAAAATGGACCAGGGGGCGAACTGTAAAAACTTTCTATTGACTCTTTTACTGCGGTTTTCTCTGTTTTTACATAAAAATGTCGCTAACTAGGTGTCATTTTATTTGGAAACCTACAACTATTTCCGAAAATTTAAATTCAACCTATTAAATAGCAGATAGGATATGGCGAATATTGATAATTCGCAACAGTGGTCAATTTTTTGAAGGTTTACAAATAAAAAAAATCGCATGAACGAAAATTTAAAATGTGCAAAATACTTAGCGTCATAAAAATTAATATATTAAAAAGAAATTGTTTAGTTATTCTTTGTTGGATATTCAAAAAGTTCTATCTCATTTTTGGCGAGAAATATGACGATCAGTTGTCTGTAATTTGGAAGTTTTTTTCATATCCGCAACTTTTGGAATGTTAACTTAAATACTTTTTCTGTTTCTCCTATTCACGAAATATTTACCTACTACACAGTTTTTCTTTTAACAGTATTTTCACAGTTGTTCTTTTTATTATTGAAAGTAATTACAATTACAAAAATCTAAATGCCCACATATGTGGCCAGTGGCGTGGAGATGTAGAAGTAATTGTAGTTGTATATCTCCACAATAAAAAAGTAGATTTTTCGAACATTATACATATAAATAATTCATACCAGAAATTTCCTATACGCATCACAGCATATCACATCGAGTTCTGAACCCGTTCAGTATAGTTATTGTTTTGTAATCCGAGGCGTCTAATGACGCTATCGCATGCTTTATAGTTGTTGCTTGCGGCGGTGCACGGATGTTATACTGTGGAAAAATAGTTATTTTAGCGATCAAATGACGTAAGTAATTTAGAAAAGAAAACTGAACATTTTTATTGTAGTCAGACCTACGAAGTTGTGTAGGTGTTAGGGCTCTGGCTACTACAAAGGAAGTGCTGGGTCGAACTTACTTTTTTTTTTTCAGTATAAATTTTTTTAAATATTCGCTTTATTTATCTGTCAAAATCTGTCATTAAATATGGCTAAATGTATTGTTAAAAACTTTTAACAATCAATTGACGTAAGTTATTAGAGAAGAGACACTGAACATTTTTTATGTAATCAGACCCACGAAGTTGTGTGGTGGTTAGGCAAAGCGATATAAGTAAGCGTCCTATCTTAAATGGCAGAAGAAACCGCAAGATTAAAAGCGAGGTCACATCAATCAAGGTCACGCGCCACGTAGCGGATGGAGTGTGAATTACAGGTAGATATCTGTCTGTTTTCTTACTCACACCACTAAAATTGTAAAGTTTTTTTCATCTTGATTAATAACTGAAATGGTTCTGACAAGGCGAAGAAAACTTTGGGGCGTCAAGTGCATCTGAATGCTCCTCTCGCTACGCCATTATTTTGCAATAAATGTGGTAAATTAAATTCGTTTATATGAGTGACTTAAGATTTTGAAAATCTGCGCCACACCGAAAGTCCGCGTATGTGGTTTATCACTCCGTCCACAAGATGGCGCAACTGTGTTAATTTACGCCCGATTCCAACATTAAGTTTGCACGCTTACTTATATCGCTTTGTGGTTAGGGCTCTGGCTACTACAAAGGGAGTGCTGGGTCGAATTAACTTTTTTTTTCAGTATAAAATTTTTAAAATATTCGCTTCATTTATCTGTCGAAATCTGTCATTAAATATGGCGAAATGTACTGTTATAAATATCTGGTTATATGATAAGTTGTCAGCTTTGGATTGTATTCTACATTTTACATTACATATTTTCTTTCATATATTATGTATGTAGTACAAAAATATAAATTAAATGTGCATATACATATATGTATTCTCCAAAAAGTGGGTGATTTCCTCTGTAATATAGTGAAAAATAAAAGTTACATTTTTACCATTAAATACAAAGTGATGAATATTTGCATCACTCTTTTTATTTAAATCTTAGCAACCACTATATTTATATTGAAATATTTATCCTTCAAAAATTACAAAAATATGCTACTAAATAAAGTTAAAAATCTATCTTAAAATTTTTGGTGTTGAATCCTTTATATAAGAATAAAAAACACAATTCTAAAAGAACAATTTACGCATAAAAGAGTTAAGTTTTACAAAATAAAAATGTATATAAAATAAGGTACCGTAATTTCCGGCGTATAATCCGCAGATCAAACAATTCTGTTTCGATCCAGAAAATCTATTCAGTAATCAAAAAGAAATATATACCGCGATTTAAAAAGTAACATTTTATTTTAAAAAATTTCTGGGTCGAAACATAATTGTTTGATCCGCGGATTATACGCCGGAAATTACGGTATTTACATATTTTTTTATTAAAATATTTACTAATTTGTAATATTTTAGTTATGACAGTAGTTTTTACTTGTATTGCAGATCTGCAACAAAGAAAAGGTTGACGTATTATACGAAAAATGTATGTCTGATTTTTTTCCCTTGCTTTTCCTGTGTAATAAACCTTTCTGAGAATAATATAATTTTTTCGAATCAAAATATAAAAATCATGCATTTAAGTGTTAAACAGTTTTATTTAGAAATATATAATATATATGGTAGTGAGTAATGTTAAATATTCCGGCATAAACTTTAAAAATTACTTTTCTTTAACTTATCTTTCACTAATTGATATAATTTATATATACGTTTATGTATACGTTTATACGATATAATTTATATATAAGTTTCTATAATTAATTGCTTTTGATTTGAAACGGAATTTTCTTTATAAAGTTATTTAAGGGAAAACATGACTTAGTGCAAACCTACGGGAAATATCATCTGTACCATATCCAACTATCCAAAGTGAAAACAATGGGCTACTTTTTAAAATTCAGATTTCT
Source organism: Maratus speciosus (assembly GCA_963932465.1). Classification (NCBI taxonomy): domain Eukaryota; kingdom Metazoa; phylum Arthropoda; class Arachnida; order Araneae; family Salticidae; genus Maratus; species Maratus speciosus. The sequence continues at coordinate 196,016,615 of OZ010796.1, read as the reverse complement.
TGATTAGTACCACTTTTTTGAAATAGTAAAATTCGCCTTATTTAACCTTATTTAATGACGTATTAAGTAAGGCGAAAACAAGGGGAATTTCACAATTTCAGAAAAGTGGTACCAATCAAGAAATCTGAATTTAAGCAAAATAGCCCACTTTGTTTTCAGATTGGATAGTTTGACATGTTACCGACAATATGTGAGCTTTAACCTCCAGCCGATGGCGACTTTTTGATTTTCTTGGATAAAACCGCGGCATATTTTTACTTTTTTAAAATTCATATTGTTGGATTAACACCACTTTTTTCAGTAGAAATGGACACATTATTTAATTACGGATTAAATAATGCGTGAATAAGAGGAATTATACGTTTTTTTAAAAAGTGGTGGGAATCAAGCAATTTGAATTTTAAAAAAAGTAGCTCACTGGATCGTGAAAATAGCGGAATTGTGTAGAATATACAGGGTTCCCACTCGGTCCGCTTTTTGAACATGACTATTTTTCAAAGAAAAATCTTCTTTATAAAATTCGTAGAAACTTACCTAAAACGGCGTATTTCTTTCAATTGTTGCAGAAACCTATCATGAATTTTTTTCTGAAATTTTACTGGTTTTGAAAAAGCGGTCGGTGGGAGCTCTGAATATATGAAACGCGATATGAGCCTTTCCCGAGGCTGGATGGTTAAGACCCGTTTCCTCTGAAACTACTCAACCAATTGCGATGAAATATTCACTGGATTATGCACAAGATTTATGACAGACAGTTTTTTTCTGCGACTAAATATTTTTATTTTAGAACAATGGAAATTTTTCAGAAATTTTCCATGTTTCAGAAATGTTTTTTTTTTCTGAAACTAATTAAATTTTTTTTAAACTGTCTGCCACATATGATTTTATATTTATATTCTACCACCAAAACTTCTTCATGAAAATCGCTCAAGTACTTTAGGAGTTAATGGGGTTTTTATCTGAAAAGTAAAATTTTTCGGAGAGATAAAAAACTTAGATACTTCTTAAATGTGTGAAGTTCTTGCACAGTTTTATCTAACACATGAAGAATAATACATATAAAGAACTGGATAAAATTTCGTTATATATAATAAATGAGTATAAAAATAATATGATTAGACGTGGCATCCCAGTCGTGTCTCCCCTTAAATAAAAGCGATATCGAAGTTCAATAAATAAGTTTAATAGTTTCAAATAAAAAATCTGGTGTATGCGTTTTAATCAAGGTTGAGTAAAATTTAACTAAGCTAGTGAGCTGATGCGATTTCTTTGAAAGTGGGCAGAAATGAGAGGGAGAGTGCTGACAATATTAAGAAAATTGCTTCTGCACTAGAAGTAAGATAATACGAGAGTTTCTGCTCTCAAACCTGGGAGACAGGAGGAGCAGGTTTTGAACCCAATTGCGCAAATCGTCCTAATCATTCGGAGTTATACGTTGTTTTCTTCGAACCTTGGATCCCTTTGTGTACATATGGATTAGGTTTCATTATAAAGACGTCCACGGAGAGCATCCCCCTCGGGACTATATATCTTGTGTAGATAACTGGTCGTTGTAAACAACATCAATACCTCAGTAAGACTGCAATATGATATTTTGAACTAACCAAAAGTATGTTGCATGATGACAAAAGCATATATAAATAAAAATAATAATAAGTAAAAATTAAGCTAAGGACGGTAGTGACAGGTAGTAAACATATTCTTATCTTTCTGCCTATTTTTCAGCTTTTAACTGATTTTAACCCCTTGAGGGACAAGTAATTGCGTTTCTATAATGTCGAATTCACACCGGAATATAAAAAAATGGTATATTGAAAAATAAAGAAAAGCAATTTTACGACTTTTTTCCACCAAATTTAGGAAAGTAAAATTCAACAAAATTATTCCGGTGCAAATCTTCATTAATCGTAGGTGGGATAAAAAATATCCCACCACCCGTCAAGGGGTTAAAGCCCAGATAATTAAATCATTTGACCTTTAGTAATGCCAGTTTGGTCTCCACAATTATTTAAAAAATTCGAATTCGTGCCAGATATTAAAAATAGTATTTTTAGCTTTATTTAATGACAAAAATTTTGTGATTACTTAGAGTGCAGATTCTTCTTTCAAAATTTCCGGTGTGAATGTGAAATTTCGAAATAAAAATGGAGACCAATCTGGTAACCCTGGTGACTTTATCATCAATCTTGATTGCTGCATCTACAAAATGAAACTGTCCTATAAATTTTATCTAATCTTTTGATGGTCGCATAATCGGTTTTATACAAGGGGACTGTAGTGACATAAAAAATAGGGGACAACGTTACTCTGGCCAGAATAAATGAAATGTTGATCGTGCATACCAGAACATGCATACACGAGGAGACCAGTTGCATTTTAATATGCAAATAGAGTTTTGACTAATCCTTGAATTTCAGCCGCTAACTCCACGAGGTGATGTTTTGTGCAGCCGCTTACCGGTCTATGAGTAAATAAGTAAAGAAAGCTGCTGAAAGCTGCTGAAAGCATAGCTGCCAACTTTTACGCTTTCTTGTTACCACTAAAATTTTATAGAGATTTTCGTCTTGTTTAATAGTGAGATTTCGACCATTAAATAAGACAAAATTTACTATAAAATTTTAGTGGTATGAAGAAAGCATAAAAGTTGGTAGCTATGTGAAAGGTATGTGGCGTGAGCCGAATAAAACCCCTGTAATTGACTGCGGTCCTAAAGGTTTTATTGGTATATATCTCAAATTTTAAAACAAAATACTTTCATTTTTGCGCAAGATTTTATAATATTAATGCAGGATCATTTATTTCCTAATTATTTATTTTTGCATTTTAATAAAATATTTTAAAATTATATTCGAGTGTTATGAATCTCACGCCGGCAAGTAAAATTATTTTTTTTAGTACGAAAATAGAAAAAAAGGAACATACTATTTTTAAAGAAAACACTATGCAATAAACGGTATACGTGCAACCATATTTCGAACATCGCTTCGTTTTTAACTATTTTCAATAAAGTTGAAAGTGTTTATGAGTTCGGTTTGTCTGTCTGACTGTCTGACGTCCTTCTGTATAATCGGATTTCAATGCATTTGATATATGCGCTTGAAATGTACTATGTAATTTTCAGTATTAACATGAAGTGACGAAGATTTAATAGTTCTTTTATAGAGATACCGAAAAGAAATCCGTCAGATTACGGTCTAGGGGGAAAATCACTTGCAGTGTATTTGAATGGTGTTACATTATTTCAAACATATTGAAATTGATACACAGAGCATTATGTGTATAGCGTTCATTGTTCATCTACAGAGTATTCAAAACAAAAGTACTTGGTTATAGTGCTGTACATGAACAGAAAGTGCTGGAAGTGCGTTTTCTGCTGCGGTACACATTTTTGAACTTAACAAATTTAATTACTTGACATGTATAAACTCAAAAAATAATATTCAGGTGTGCGCAAAAGATGTTCAATGCATCTCAGTTTATTTACGGAAATTACTGAAAGGGAATTTCCAACTGTGCTAATGCATTTTATAACTAAATTAAAATTTTGCATACTATGTAGTATATATACAAATCTATAGATCATATACATGGCCAGACAAAAGAATTCTTGTATGTTTGTTTTACGATTAATCATGATAATTACTGAAATTGAGTTTTCATATGGGTTACGTGCTTTCCAAATCATTTTCACATTTCACCTTATTAAACGGTTAAGTTTTGTTACAGAATATTAATGTAATGGAAAATGATTTATAAGCATGAAGAATGATTTTTCGATTTTGTTAAAAAATTTTTACATTTTTTCTAAATATATACATATATTTAAATGAACTTGTTTGAGCAAATAAGCATAAAACATTGAGTCGTTACTTTCTACATTTGTTTTTACTTAAATTGTTGATACCAAGGCACCGATTTATATAAAGTAGCAATTTATCTATTCCCACAGACTTTTCGGTAGTTTATAAGCGTGTCACGATATAAAAGCAATATCAATATTAAATAGTTGATATATTGCGGTATTAGATTTCTGATATCGTCCAGCCTTAGAAATTAGCCGAGGTATTAATTAAAAAAATATCTTGAAATCAAGGGCACGGACAAAGGCGTCTTTGCAACTTAACCCTCTCGCTGCGTAATTATTTATCAAAATAGCTTCAAAAATTGCGTATTTATAGAATTTTTTTTTTCTTTTGTCCCCCGTTTTTCAAAACAAAAATTTTTATCTGGAAAATGCTTGATTAAATAAGGCGAAATTTACAATAAAAAAATAACTGTTGGGAATAATCAAGGAGGGTTAATTAGGAGGGAAAATGCATCACTTATAAAATCTCGGTTTGGGCAGCGAAAAAGTTAAAGAGCTCCTTCTGAAGAGAGTTTGGCACAATATCAAGTTTAAACTTGTGCACATTTTTTCTACTGAACCGTGTTGCTTCCTCGCTCGTCTTTGTGCACAAGTTCTTTAAACTTGACTGATACATTTTTTTCAATATATCCACGTTTTAAACCCTTAATTATCGCTTCCGTGATATTCACGAACTGTGTGTTTTATTCCGATTGTTTGATTCCTACCAGTTTTATAAAGTAATGTAATTGGCTTTATTATGGTATCATTTTACCTGACATTAAATAAGGTGAATATTTCTTTTTCAAAAAAGTGGTGCCAATAAGCAATTTAAATTTTTAAATCGTATTTTAATGCGACCGTTAACCCTTTATCTACGGCATTATGATCTACTGCAATTTTTTTCATGTAATATTTTTTTTCCAGTTACTACAAAGAGAATTAAAGGAGAAACAAAAAAAAAATACTCACCCGTGAGAAATTTAATTATTTAGAGTTAATTAACTAAAGTGGTACTTTAAAGTATCGTCAGTACACTATGACTAAATTATCGTAACAGAAAACCCACGAGGTATTTCAACTGACACCAGAAAATATTTTCGGTTTAATAAGTATGTGAAATATAGGCTTTTTCATTTTTGCAAACAAATCGTTTGGCAAATTCCGGTGCCAATCATTTATTTCAACACTTTAGAATTCAGAATGCTTTCCTCCTGAAATGGTTAAAAAAACTATTTTTTTTTAGGTTTCGATCTTGTTAGCAGTCCTTTAGTTTTGCGACGTCAATATTCCAGGGACAACATTTTGTCTCGCATCTTCACATATGCAATATATGAATTTACATATGCCATTTCTAGCATAGCAAAAAGGAGCCGGTGCAACAATTTTTTGGATTTCCTATAAAAAAAAATAACAATGAAACAGAAAAGAAAAACCAGGGAAATCATTACTACACAGCATTTTAGTAATTACATTTTAAAGCCGATGAAAACGAGGGATAACTACTCACAGGAAAGGTAAACAAGAAGTTTTTCACCAACACGCAGTGTACTGACGGTACTTATAAGTAATACCGGGTAATTCAACTGTTAAATCAAATACATGCACCGTTCACCTAAAATAGCTAGTCAAATTGTATTCTAAGACCACAATGAACACATAAAAATATCCAACACTTATCTTATATCATTTACTGTGTTTACAGCAATGAAAAGACGAGCGTGGCAATCTGTACAAAAAGTCGGCACAAAACACATCGACTGCTTCAAAGATAACCTCATTCCTCTCTAAAATAACAAACCTAGAACTACTGCTGCCATGTATTCGGATAAAGTGGAGTTAAAAGAGTGCTTTTTGCAAAGTAACATTATAATATTAGTAATATTCACTGTGGTATAAAAGTTTAAAGTGAGTGGTACTTATAAGTACCGTCAGTAAAAGGGTTAAGGGGTTAATTCAATTTAAGACATGATTTTACATACTAATGTAAAATGTCATTCCCACCACTATACCCTAAAAGCAGTGTTTAGATATAAATATTTTCGATAATTGGTACTTCGGCCGCTATTCGGTTTTGTTCAAGAAAGACCCCCCCCCCCTTCCCCCTGATGAATGCAGGATTGTCGGTTCGCTCGGAGAAGATTTACTTACAAGTTGATCATCAAGCGTAATGCTTGATCATTTTTAGCACTAGAAAGCCCGAGGACAGTCATTTTGTCTGCTACCAAATGAATATATCTCGGTTCGAACCAGAATTTCTTTCACAAAACTAGTTTAAAAGATACAAAGAAAAAAAACTAGTTATATGGATAAGTTAATAATTTAAAATAAAAATTCGGATGTGAAATATTTTTCTAAAATTTGAGTAAAATTCTCGGTCTTTTTAGTGTTAAATATGGTGTCGGGGTTTCCAATTAGGCCTTCATTTTTATTCAGAAATTTCGAGTTCACAACAGAAGTAAAGAAAAGTAATTTAATCTTCTGAAATGAAAATCCTTCTTTCGATATTTCTGGTATGAATTTGAAATTTCTGATTAAAATTGGAGAAAACTGGCAACACTGGTTCTGTTATAGTGTTTAGACGTAGGGTAATGTGCTGCAGGAATGCGCTGTTTAGTTTTTTTATTAAATAATAATAAATGAAGAGATTTAACAGAGTTTGTACCGATGATAACGAAAAAGACAGGCTACCGCGGTACATCCAAAGAGTCTTTTTTACGGACCGTCAGAGTGACGTAATGCTCTTTTCGTACACTTGCATCAGTGCATTCGAGCATCACGTGAATCCAGCGGTCTATAAATAAAGATACGTGGAATTCACCGCAGTAGCCTGTCTTTTTCGTTAGCCTCAGTTCGTACAGTTATTGTTATTTTCAAGGTAAAATATTAGTATTTTTTTAAATAGAAAAATAAATCTAGTTTAAACGCTCGAAATTTCACCTTATTTAAGCAGAAATTTTCTCTAAAAAAAGACTGGTACCGAAGAATTTCTTAGTCTGGAAATTCAAGGATCCGTACGAACCCTGTTTAATAGATGATGTTTTATTTTATTTACAGTGCTGGAAAAAGTTTAAGACCATATGCTAATTTTGTTGTTTAGAATAAAATTCCGAAAAGAGTTATGTATCTTGTGTTTAGACACAAATTTCTGATATAATATGTGAATTTAGTTCAGTTGTAAAAGTTAACCCTTTTAGGGGCAAAGTACTTCTGTGCGTATCATTGTGCTGAGTTTAAGCTGAAATTATTGACTGACACCGGAATTTAAAAATAAATTTATTTGAAAATTAGTTAAAGATTTTGTTCGTGTACTTCATAAAAGGAAATTTTTCCTTCAAAAATCCGGATGCAAATTTGTCATTTAGGAATTAAAATTAAGTGGTCCAAATATGAACAACCACTGTTCAAAGGGTTAAAAAGAATTTTTTTCTACAAGTGTCAGAATCTTGTAATATTAACGAATTGAAATAAGTTTAGGAGCAGTTCTTTCTTTTAAATCTAGCATGATGGGATGATGTCATGAGTGCAGTATTTTATGCGGAACTGATGTGTAATGATGTTTATGGATGAACAGCCGCTAGATTTGAAGTTTATTGATATACAACTGTTGCTTTGAGCGTGATGCGCAGAAAACCATTGACTGAAGAGAAAAGGGTAAAATAAGGGCTCATTCGGTTTACGAGCTGACCGAATGACAAATAGCCCTAAAAATAAATAAATTTTCGAATGTTGCGCGCAATTTTCTTTATGATCCAGTGAATTATGTTAGAAATAAAAGAAGTGGATGGTAATGAAAATTTTCCGCATAGTGTAAACGGAAGAATGATGGTTCAAGATTGTGCTTATTCTTCTACTATAAAATAGGCTTTAGAACTCTCAGTAACATTCAGAACAGTTAGAAATGTGTTAAAAATTGCCGGATGATTGATTTATACTAAATTAAAAAATAAGCCAAAACTAAAAAAAGCATCACATTAATGCAAGACTAAAATCCGCAACTTCCTATGACTTAAAATTTAATCTATGGTGCAAATATGTTTTTAATAATGGAGTTATATTCGCCCGTGATTGTACAAATGATTTAAGATAATACTGGTATGATTTACTAAGTGATCCATACCTGCTTTTAAAACGTGTACATGGTGGTGGCTCAGTCGCGATTTTGCCGGCTTTAATGCAAAAATTAAATCATGTTTGGTCTTAATTAAGACAAAGATGAACTCTTTTGACTATTATGGTATTCTTGGTAACAAGGTTTTATTGGTTTTATTACCAGGGGAATTTTACCATTTCAATAAAGTGGTGCCATTCAAGAAATCTGAATTTAAAATAGTAGCCTACTAAAAACACTGCTTACGGATTAGAATTTGATATTGCTTCAATATAACGCTTCTCTTCGCAAGTCTGTGTCAACTTCAGATTGGATATCTGCAAACAACATCAAAACTCTAGACATTCCATCCAGTGTTGCCAGTGGGCTACTTTTTTTAATTCAGATTTCATGACTGGCACCACTTTTTTGAAACGCTAATATTCACTTTGTTTTTGCCTTAATTAATGTGTCATTAAATAAGGTACATTTTACCATTTCAAAAAAGTGGTGCAACCAATAATCTGATTTAAAAAAAAATAGCTTATCTGGCAAGACTGATTCCATCTAAAAGCCCTGACATAAATCCTATAGAAAACATGTGAGGAATCTTGGTTCATCATGTTTCTATATAAAAAACCGCTCAGAAATCGAACATTTCATACACAATGACCTAATATTTAAAATGCACTTCGCACCACATATTTAGACGCTTCTGTAACTAACGCTTACTGTTTACACTTTCAAGCAATAATTTCGATGGTAGCGCCACTTAAAAAATGTAATTTATTGGATACATTTTAAAACAATATCGGTGTACCCGATTTCCGCACTATATGTGTCAAGGCACCGAGGAACTGGTAAAAGGTTTTCTTTAATTGGGCCTTAGTTTGAGAAATGAACGGAGGTTAAAGTTCAGTATAATCTTCAAATAGCCAGTAGTTTGGACTTCGTTTCCTGGTCTTCGTAGCGCCGAGGTGTTGCCATCGAAATACTCAAGGCCAGAAGAAACGAGTGTGATGTCATCACTAATCGACCAACTTCTCACTAGTGTTGGAAATCACACCGGAACATTTTGAATAGCAATAATCTTTTATTTTATTTGTGGAATATCTATCGTCTTATAAAACAATAATAATTATTTAAACTTACTGTTGAGAATTTAGAAAAACCCCAATAAAAAATCAGCCAGATGCGGCAACACTGTGGCATTCCGCATCTGGCTGAATTTTTATTCAGGGATACCGAATTCTCACCAGTAAGTTTAAATAGTTATTATTGTTTTATAAGATGATAGATATCCCACAAATAAAAGAAAACTGCTATTCAAAATTTTCCGTTGTGAAGTCCACTACTAGTGAGAAGTCACACTCGTTTCCTCTGGCCTTGCGTATTCCGATAGCAGTGGCCGAGGCAGCGTTCCTGCGTGTGTTACGGAAAGGGTGGTTTAGTCTACTTTTTGACTTTTTTCTCTTTTAAATAATGTTACCATTTTGACACATTAAAGTTTTAAGCAGAGCTCTGATTTCTGAAGTTTTGAACTTTTCAATATTTTACTAATAAATTACATTTACCTTTTATGATTTTTTCAAATAATTTTATATTTTTAAGCAATTTTTATAATAATGTTTCTATTGACAAAATGCAAACTAATTTATGTCTAGAAATTGTTATTTTTATTTTTTAATACTATTATTTCTTTTTATAGCTTAAGTACTGTTCTGAAATATTTTTTCTTTAAGAATTTGAAATGGAAATATGTCTTTGTTTTTGCATAGCTTATATCATACAAAATATTCTTCTCGTTGAATCTGCAGAACGTATTTATTGCTATATTAATTCCTATAGCATATCTTCCAAACACGGAATTATCCAAAGATTGTTCATAATTTTGTTTTCTCTAAAAAATTTGGATAAATAGCTGAGATATTAATTAAAAATATTTAGGAAACTGCGACACGGAAGAAAGCGGCGTTGCAAATTTGCCTCTCTCGAAGCGTGCTTAGCACAATTCCAAGTATCAACTTGTACAATGTCTTTTTTTAAGCTGCATCTTAGTGATAAATAGTCAACGTTTTTCATTCTAATTAAAAATCGAGATTGAAGACAGTTGTTGAAAAATAAATCATTGAATTATTACAAAAAATTGAAAAACAGTAGTTTTGAAACAACTATAGCTTATAACTCAATTTTTAATTCATTTATTGGGAAAAAATATTTCGATTACATACCACTTCAATTATGATGCTTACGAGTATCTTTGTGTTTAAAAATAAGTCAGAAAGCCTTCGTTATTAATCGCATTTTTTAATAGCTTTAAAATCTTAACCCTAAGTTAGCTGTGTAGTCTTTTGTAAAGCCTTATTATTCTTTTTGCAGTGATTTGTTGTAATATTGCAGTTAGTAGTTAATAAATCTATTGTACGGAACTATTTGTGCTACAATAAAACTTACACTTGACCAATTTTTTAAAGAAGTTTAAAAGTAACCCCTTTGCTCTAATGTAATACTGCCTCGTAACGGTGGTTCACCGTCACAGAATCAGTGTTGCCACAGTGGGATACTTTTTTTTTAAATTCGAATTTCTTGATTGACACCACTTTCCTTAAATGAAAAATTCACCTTGTTCTCAACTTAATTAATGAGTCATTAATCTGCCTACCCTGTTGAGGTTTTACTCAACCTTAATAAAAACATTTCACACCAGAATATTTTTTAAAAACTATTTAATATATTTATTTTTATTAGTTTTCGGAGCCTTTTATTTGTCTTACTTTACGAAAAAATTTCTGGTTCGAATCGAATGAAATGAATTATAGAAATGGGCTATAACATTCTATAACATTCTATAACACAGCTATAACTGTCTATAACATTTTAAAACGGAAACAAAATGATTAAACATTTCTTTAACGTTATAAATTTTCAATATAAATTTTGCATGCATACATGAGGACGTGAGTTTAAAACCTCGCTTTATCCAGAAAACCAAATTAAAACCCATTCTATTTCACTGTAAACCAAGATTTTACATTGCCAGAAATACACGATAAAACTTTTTTTTCTTCAGATTATAGTGTTTTTTTGATGCAGGTTTACCCCCTATAGAATAGATTCATAGAGGAAACTCGATTTTCTAAAGTTTGGATAAGGTGAGTTTTGAAACTCACGTCATCATATATATCTATATAATTCGTGAGTTACATTCTAAATGTCGTCTACAGATTTCTAGATAAATAAAGCCGTATGATAGTTCGCGGCCACAATAAAAACTATACGTAGAAAGGAACATATATTCAGAATATCCAACTCTCGACGAGCGTAAAAATGTTTTAGCAATGTATATGTGTCCCCTCTACTGTGACACATCAAAATGACGTATGGGGGCATATATACAGGGGTCGGATATCCAACGTTTTCGCCAAAAGTAAAAGTCCTAGCATTGGATATCTGCCCCCTTGACATGTGTCCCCTTCTGCTGTGACGTCAAGATGACGTATGGGGGCATATATACAGGGGTCGGATATCCAACTCTCTCGCCAAAAGTAAAAGTCCTAGCATTGGATATCTGCCCCCTTGATATGTGTCCCCTTTTGCTATGACGTCAAAATGACGTATGGGGGCATATATACAGGGGTCGGATATACACCCTCGACGAAAGGAAAATTCTGTAGGACTGGATATGTGACCGCTTCAACTGTGACGTCAAAATGACGTATGGGGGGCATATATACAGGGGGTGGATATACAGCTCTTGAGAAAAATAAAATGCTCTGTATTGGATATGTGCCCCCTTCTGATATGGGGCCATATATACAGGGGTCGGATATACAATTCTCGAATAAAGTGAAATTGTGTAGCACTGGATATGTGTCCCCTTCTACTGTGACGTCAAAATGGCGTATGGGGGCAGATATACAAGGGGTAGATATCAGGCACCTCTAAGGAAGTATAAAAGGGCGGTTGACAATGATTTTAGAAAAACTGTCGGAAATTAGACGAGTTTATTAAACTTTAAAGACACGGGCGGCATACTCTATGCGCCCTCGGATTTTAAAGCCTAGATAACAACATTCAGTGATACATTTGATTATTGTAATGCCCAGTATAAGTATAAAAGCAATAAAAGTCAAATTGTTAAAAACAAATATTTAATTAGATTTAACCCTCTCGCTGCGTAAGTAATTCTTCGCGATGAGCGTCTTTTACAGAATTTTTAATCTTTTATCACCTCGTTCTTTAAAGCAGAAATTTTTGACTGTCGTAATCTGGGAAGATGTCCTGATTAAATCAGACAAAGTTTTCGTTATAAAATAACTGGTGGGAATAGCCAAATAGTATTAATTAGACGGAAAAATGCATAACCGAGTATATCTCGGGTTGCGCAGCAAGAGGGTTAATCACGTAATTACTTGAGAATTCGTGACTAGTTTAATTGAGCTCTCAATACGCCACTCGCGTCTTTAAACGTTAATTAAAAACCTTTCAGGAAAAACGCGACACGCATCAAGGCCGCGCACAGCGGTCCCATATCGCGATCAAGAGGCATAAATCATTTCTGGCTTTCCTAGTGGTTGTATATGATTCATTTTTTTATATATATTTATAACATTCTAAATGCTATTACATTGTGAATTTAGACTAAATGTAATTGGGGTTTCGAGGGAGTAGATTGGGGGGCGTAATAGAGGGGGGGAGGCTTTATTAAATCTAAATTTTACTTTTTTTACAAGATTTCTTTTGCAGAAATGAGAATGTTTCACATTTTATTATAGTGAATATTTTCGCTTTTTTTTAAGTCAAATAATGTAATTCAGTCTTAATTAAAAATCAGTACTCTTTAGAAAGGCAGATTGCACGTGAAATCTCCCTTTTTTCAATTTGCCTATAGCAAGGAAAATCTAAAAATATTATTACTATTTTTTAAGTTTTCGACATATATTTACTAAAGATAAATAGTAAAATCGTTCAATTCATTAATTAGATTACTTTCAAAAATTTCGGTCCCCCCCACCCCTTCTTTTGCCTCTCTCTGTTACACAGAGAATAATACCTTTGAGCTTTCAATAAAAAATGAAGAATCTGCCTATGTTACGTTATTTTGGTAATATTAAATAAATAATTACCTTTCTAATTTTCTAGTATATTTGAATTTTCCGCTTCTTAATGTTTCTTAATGTTTTCTCAAATAAATTACAGACGTTCTTTGGTTTTCTTCAGATTATGTGTAGGAAGCTCTCCCCTCAACAGGAAGATGGAATGGGGGATGAATGGACATCGGAGATAGGGATACCGGGGGTGGAAAATGAGGAGAGCCCATTGACTACTCAATGTGAGTTATACTTCTAAACCCATATCGAGTTTCAGATCAACACGTTTCTCTAGAATAGTAAAAGCGCAAACGGTGGACTGTACATATTCTTTAAAAAATATTACGAGATTGATTCTTTGTTTAATAAGAATAAATGTAAATCAGTATGAAATCCATATAAATAAGTATTTACATTAAAGTATTCATTAAAATTTTAATTTGCATATAAATTAATATAATTAAATTAACATTCATATAATAAACAGAAAAAATACCATTTATTAAAAAAATTACAATAGATTTATATTACGGTAATGTGAAAATTAAAAAATATGTTTAATAAAATTTATTTTTAAGTAGGTAAAATATAGTTTTCAAATAATCAGGAAATTTAAAACATTAAATGATGTTTTCGAGTGTATTGAATTTCCATTACATGCATATTGGTAGAATTTAGCATATATATAATAATAAATTTGAAATCACAAATATATGAAGAAATTGGTAAAGTTCTAAAGTTGATTTAGAAATGAACATAGGAAACCAGTATATAAAATAAGAAACTATGAATGACCCACAGAATCGTCAGAGGAGCTTGTGAGTTCATTCATAGAAGATGCGTTATTTCATCCAATTTTGTTGTAATTAAGCCTAAAATGACAAAATTTAGCTCCTTATAACCCAAACATTACAGAAAAAGATAATAAAAATCCAAGAGATCTAAAAAAAAAAAAAAAAAAGATACACCTCATACAGGATATTAAAAATTATTAGAGCACAATACCTGAATTACATACTAGGAGTCAAAACTACAGCATATCAGGATGGAAAACAAAGTTAAGACTATTTTAACATGTGAGCTAAAGTTTGAGCATCTGACTGAAACCCATAACTGTGCTGCCCTCTGGTGTGAGAAAGGAAAAATGTAAATTGGAACTATATATAAACTGAACTTTAAATATGTACTTTTTAAAATAAGATCAAGCTTTAATATTATTTTTTATATAAACGAAAAAAGCAAGGGAAAAATTGTAAAAACAAATTGAAAAAATATCTTTAACTTTTAAGCCCCCCCCCCCCCCGCAAATTAAAAAATAAAATTGACAGTGTTATGTTAATTAGAATGTTGTATTATATAAACACTGACAATTTTGGGGCAGTGCGAAAATTAGATTGATTTTAAACCCATTATTGATTTTGGACAAATACTGGCAATATTCAATGTCCAAATTCAAACTACTGGTTCTCGCAAAGTCGCAAAAAGTCGCAATAAATCTCTTGGGATATGATTTTAGAAGGTTCATTCTACATTTTGTACTATAAAAGTCCGAGGAACTCGGAAGGACTTTTTTATATATCACTTTTTCTGTACAAAAATTCCTTGGAACAATATATATATATTTTAATTCCTTTTTTTTTTTTTTTTTTTTTTTTTTTTTTTTTTTTGAGATTTTTGCAATTGAAAAATCAAATTAAATATGTAATTAATGATTTAATGTTGTTTCAGAAACGTGGAAAGAAAAAAACGAAAAACTATCTGAAAAGTTCTTAGTTAGGGTGTGAATGCGGCAAATTTACCTGAAATTCACGCAACAGCAGAAAACGCTCAAAACTTCTACCTTCACATAAGCAATGCGAATTCATGTGAGCTTATAAAACCAAAATATTAAAGAATATAAATCTTCAGATATTTCTTAATACTGTGGAATTTATTTCATTTCGAAATACGAAACTTCGATTTTCTGATTTTTGGCCACATAATCGCGATTTGGGACCACTGTGCGGCGTTGCAATGGTGCGACCTCCTTTCGAAGCGCGCATAAGATGTATAGTTCTTTTTTTTTACAAAGTCTTATAATTCTTTTAGCAACGATTTTTTTTAACATTAAAGTTACTAATTAATTAATTTATTGTTTTATTTTTGTCATGGTGGAAGAATTTTTCAAAGAATTTCTGCTTATTAACTAAACAAAATCATGACCGAATATACATATATATCTATCTATCTATATATATATATATATTTTTTTTTTCTGTGGTACGATGTCCAAATTTTTAATTATGAGAAACAACTATTCAATAATTTTTTATAATAGATTTTAATGCTTGTAACCGGATTGAAGCCGGTATCACGTTTTTTTGTATTATTTTAATAAATATAAGATTTTTAAAATTCAACATTATTTTCCAAAACTATCATTAAAACACTCGCAAATAAATGTTAAACTAATAGTACCGTTCTTTTGAAAATTCTAGTTTGGATTTTAATGCATATATTTACTTATTTATTTACTTTTTTGCATAGGATGCCTAAAGTCGATGTCTAACTAAAGATTTTCGTACTTATCGGTTTTGATTGTAGTTGTTTTCGGATGATACTTTCACTTTCGAAATTGGTCCAAAGCAAAGCTTGGCCTTAGAAAAAAAAATCGAAAAAGTACGCTGATACCCTGTTAGACATTGACCTCAGGTATCCTTTGGAAAAAAAAAAAAAAAAAAAAAAAAAATCATTGAAAAATATGAAAATGCAAACGAAAAATTTGAAAGGAACGCTAATATTGGCTAACTATTAGCTATGCTGTCTCTTCACGTTACTAGCAAAGGGTGTTAACCCTTTCAGGGGCAAAGCACTTCTATTAGTAAAACACTGAAATGAATGAATGGCACCGAATGGCATATTTGAAAATAAGTAAAAGGTTTTCTTCACGTACTTAATAAAACGAAAATTTTCAGACCAAAATTCTGGTGTCAATGTCCCATTTAGAGATAAAAATTAGGTGGTCCAAAAATGAACCACCGCTCTCGAAGGGGTTAACCCATTTGTATCAGGGGTTAACCCATTTGTATCATTAGCTCATATGCGTGAATTTTAGGAATTGATTTTTATGCAAGAACTCCATATGCATTTTGGAAATTCCGCCAAAAGAATTTTCACTTCATGTCTTCACGAAACGTCTGTAATTAGAGAAAGCAAAAAATACTGCTCAAAATTTATGCTGTGAATTAGAAATTTGTTAATATATTGAGTTTTCCGGAAATTTCGTGACGATTTTCAAGAAAAATTGAATCCCAGAAGATTTAACCCTTTGCACTCGAGAGGTGACGCTCATTCACCACTAGTGCTGACAAGTGTCTTGCGTAAATTCGAGCTCTAAATGCGCTGGACACCAGTATTTTAAAGGAATTGTCTTAGTCTTATCTAATGGCAGAATTATTTATGATTAAAGGTGGTCAAATAAACTATAAGAAATAAGTGGTGGCCAGAGAATTTGGAGTCCTGATTTACGCGTGTCGCCCAGGCAACACTTGTGGTGAGTAAGAATCAACTCTCAAGTGTAAAGGGTTAAATGCTAACACACATTTATTAACCCTCTGTCTACCAGAAGGGTCCAATGGACCCGACATGTATATTCAAAATATCTATTCAAACCAGAAAATTTCTTCAAAACAAACTAATTGTATAAATCAGACAATAATAAGTTAAATAAACAAATTAAATAGTTTTAAGTAAAAATTCTGGTGTAGAATGTTTTTATAAAACTTGAGTAAAATTTCCGGTAGTTCTAGGTTTAAATTATATAGGCAGGGCTGCCTCAGGCGGTTTTTTCCTGTTCAATTCGCACCACTATTTAAACAAAATACTAAAAAAAAAACAGATTTTGTAGTATATTTCTCTTGCAAATGTTCTCGAACAGTATGCCAATAACTTTGTTTTGAGAAAGTTGTGTGAGGTAGAATTAACCCTTTGCGCTCGGCGTCTCTTACACAAATTTTAGCTTTTTTAAAAGAAGTTTCGTTCAAGTACACAATTTCAAAAATGCTCTGATTAAATAAGGTACATTTTATTTTCCTTTATTACTGATGCCAAAAACAAATTTTGCAAAAAAAGATTATGTCTCTGCAACGGAGCCCTCGAGTGCAAAGGGTTAATAAATAGCCAGCCTGTAGAATGGAGTTATGAATAAAGGGGAGGAGACATATAGTGTACTGTCCACATGCTGCGAGTGAAGTAACTGAGGAGGTTGTTACTCTGGGCTTGGGGGTTACACCCAACCATAAGCCAAAAGCGGGTTCCCAGGGTGGGTGCTTACTTACTTACTTACATACTTACATGATGGCGACTATTTTTTTTTTTTTTTTTTTTGATCGGATCAACAGTTTCTAATTACTGCCGGAGCAAGATTCCAACTAGTAAATTTGAATAGAAAATTCGTCCTATTTAAGCGACTTATTCATGGAAATATTTTCTTAAAGATATGGTAAAATTTTCTATTTGTTTCTATTGGTGTCAGTTTACACAGGTGTTTATAATCTTTTTCACTACACTAACAGGATGTTGTCTAGTATATAACAATCTTGTTGAAACACAGGGCCTGATTACCGCCAAAGTAAACTCCCACCAGCAAAAAATAATATCTCTTTCTGCCATTATTTATGACTGAAATTTTGCATTATCAAGCGTATAAACTGGGAGAAAATTTCTATTTAAATTTACTGGTGGAAGTTTATCCCGACGATAATTCTGTACCTTGGAACAAAAAGGGCCAATGTCCATTTTTCTCAAATGGCAGGAAATCCAATTTAAGATTGAGTAGTTTTAAGAATCTTGCTACGATTTCCGTACTATTATATTTCAAAGTTGTACCTTTCAATTCAGTAATGTTTTTCTCACTACAGCCTAATGTTACATTGATTTAATTTTTTTTTACATTTTAAATTGACCATTTTTAGATTAACAGTAAGTAATATTGGCCTCGACAAAATATTTTGTTTCCAATGATCTAATATTGGGAGGACTTTGGCTCTTTTAACAATTACTTTATATCGCATCATGAATTCATTCGTGCATTTAACTCAAATTTTTGAATTTTGGACATTGGCCCTTTTTTGTTCCAAGGTACAGAATTAATGCCTGCGAAAGCGGTTTCAATTGAAGCTTCACTATTTTAGGAATATGTCAGTTCAATTTTATTAAATGTTCCATGGCCTGTAGCAGAACTGTATAGGTGCCATTCTGCTCTGCAACCTTCTTCGATCTGCCCCGAAGTCTCATAATGCCTTTTTTTCTAAATCATTTGTGATTTGATGACAAAATAATTATCGAGATGCTCTTTTGTGTTATTCAAAGTCAATTTTTTTTTTGGCGAAGAGAATTTTTGAGAAAATTAAGCAAATATTAGTCGGACGGATCAATTTCCGTAAAGTAGGTATGGGGGGATGGGCCAGAATATCACAAACGAATGCAAGGAGTTTATTTCTGACTGTCAAAGTTTGCCCCAAAAGTTTGTTCTTAACTCACATGATATTTTTAAATTCATATCGCACCACATTTTGAAAATAGAAATCTTTCAGATATATTTTGACAACATCTGCAAAAGAAGCATACAATAAAATGTAATATTTTTTTTTTAAATAGTGGTACGGATAGAATATAAAAATAGTTACCAGTGGATACGAATCAGCACGAACTATTCGGATAACCCAATAAAGGTAATTCCTGAATTCATGTATATATGGGGATGGGTTAACCCTTTAGTAGGCAGCTTTGCGTATATGTAAACAACAGTGTTTTGAATTTAATAGATTTATTGTTATTCGCATATACCTAATTCACACCAGAAAATTAAAATAGCAATATTTCCTTTAATTAAAAAACAGACATTTCGTATTCAAATAAAGCGAAATTAACCATTGAAACTTTCTGGTGTGAAGTCAGATTCTCTGAACTACGTAATTTCTAGAACGTATTGTATTACTGGAATTAAAGGGTTAAAGGTTGTGTTATAAAATAAATAATTGTATAAAATAAGGTATTTGGAGACATACTTATTAAAGTATTTACCAATTTGCATTATTTTAGCTTAAAACAACCACACGGCATTAGTTTTTAATCTATATTGCAGATGTGCAACAGAAGAAAAGATTGATGTATTATATGAAATATATATCTCTGATTTTTTTCATTATTTGTCCTGTGTAATAAACCTTTCAGAGAATCATATATAATTTTTTCGAAATAAAATAAAAAATCGCGCATTTAAGGGTTAATAATCCACTTTAATCTAAAGTGAAAAATAGACTTTTAATGCACTTTAAAATAATTCATGCATGAGTGCGTTAACCGTTTATGCCTCGACAGTACTTAAAAGTACCACTAAAATAATTGGTTATAAAATTAATTTAATACTAAGTAATACAGTATAGAATGAGTTATAGATACTTTACTTTATCTTTTCCCAAAAGCATTTTTGATTGCACAAAACAAAAATATTTTTAAAAGGTTGATTTATTTTGCCTTTACATCCTTTCAGCTTTCTTGCTGTTGAAAGATTGGATGCGAAAAGTTTCAGTTCGAAGCTATATTTCTATTGTAAGAGCATTATATTTGTACATTTCCTAATTCTAGAAAAAAAACTAAAGTAAAGTTTTTAAATAAAAGATTTGAGTGGAGTTACAAATATTGCACAAAATCCCTATAA
This sequence comes from Maratus speciosus, assembly GCA_963932465.1. Lineage (NCBI taxonomy): Eukaryota > Metazoa > Arthropoda > Arachnida > Araneae > Salticidae > Maratus > Maratus speciosus. The sequence goes on along the minus strand of OZ010796.1, from coordinate 195,996,891 downwards.
ATTCAGATTTAATTAATTAATTTTAATATACAAAGTCCTTTTAAAATTTATTAAATAGTTACGTAAATCTTCTAATGTAATTGTAAATACTTACGAAAAATGCTTTAGAAGATGAAATATTCATGAATTCATGTTTTGGAATATAAAGCGTTAATATAATATTAAGTTATACAAAAATCCTTAAACAAAAGCAATACAAATATCACGATTAAAGTATGTTTCACTTCAAATAAAATTTACTTATGCTATATTTTTTCAGGTGAAATATGCAAGTGATGATGGAGTTTAGTAAGTTTCGTTGAAGCTTTATTCTCTAGAGAAATTTGCTTAAGTGTCGGAATACCGTGTAGAAAGAACTTTTTTGCTAATCTAGCTAATATACCGGATACCTCTTCAGTTAATCATATAAGTATTTTCTATCCAAATATAGAAGACGATGAAATTTTTAAGCTTTTAGGCTTTTGCATTTTATTTGGAAACATCTAAATTAGTGTTATTTAAAATTTTTATCTGAAATTTCTTTGCTTTAAGAAATTCAAAAACTTAATATTCATCTTATTTAATAGGAAATTTTCTGTCATTAAAAAAGGCAATTTTATTTTACGTTAAAGTAGTGGTAACTTGCTGGCTCGCCGACCGCAAGTTGAAGACCCTCGTCTAAATTGTATAAATATAAATTGTGCTTATGTATAAATGCGTATTATTTAAATAACCGAGATATTTTTCTTAATCTTGGAATGTTTATCCATTAAGGGCTTACCTGTCATTTTTTCACGTCAGTGATTTTAATTATTTTATTTTCATCATATCTTCCTACATACTAGTTATGGTATGACAAATGTAAACCTATCAACTATACTTCCATAAAATGTGATTTAATTTCACCCAAGTTAACCCCTTGAGGGGCAAGCAATTAGGTTTGTGAAATGCTGAATTCCCACCGGAATCTTTGAAAAATTCTATTTCAAAATAAGTAAAAGCAATTTTTCGGCCTTTTTTTCACCAAAGTTAGAAAGGTAAAATTTAATAAAACTTTTCTGGTGTAAAACTTCATTAATCGTAGGTGGTATATAATATATACCGGTGCCCCTCAAGGGGTTAAGCACGTTTCGAAACAGAAAATATATTTGCTATATCTTCATTTATTTCATTTCGTGTTTTTACGCGAAACATATTTGATTTTATTTCTCAAACAAATTTCTTTTTCGAAACGTGCTTTACTGGTGTAAAATTAAAGAATATTTTACAGAAGAATACCGGGAGATTGACAGGTACGAAATGTATTACCGTAATTTTTGGCGTATAATCCGCGGAATCATTCATTTTTCAACCCAGAAAAATTTTTAAATAAAATGTGAGTTCTTAAATCGCGGTAAATAGTTGGCTTCAATAACTAAATAAAATTTCTGGGTCCAAACAGAATTGTATGATCCGCAGATTATACGCCGAAAATTACGGTATTTTGAGATTTCTTATCGAAAGTTGCCGTTTTTGTATCCAGTGTTGCCAGATGGGCTACTTTTTTTAATTCAGATTTTTGATTGGCACCACTTTTTTGAAACGGTAAAATGCGCCTTATATAATGACATATTAATTAAGGCGATAGCAAAGGTAATTTTACTGTCTCAAAAAAGTTGTGGGAATCAAAAATTCTGAATTTAAAAAAAGTAGCCCACTGGCAACACTGTTTGTATCACAGTCTGGTATGGTGTGGATGGCTGAGATATGTTATGAATGATATGGTTGCTTGGTTGGTTGGTTGTATTTATGACGGCCAATTATCTGCACGAGGGATATAGGCCCAGGGGGGAGTGCCCTTCGTGGGTGTCTTTCTAAGGGAACCTAACACGTATTAACGCTTGGAAATCCAAGGTTCGAAGAAAACCACGAAAACTCCGAACGATTAATCCTACGGGCGCGATTGGGTATGATATGGGTTGCATCATCTTCTATGTTTTCCTAACCTTCTTTTAGGGTTCCATACGGTACGTCTTTTGAATACTACTTTTTCACAGAAACATTATCTCTTTATACTTTTGTTGTAAACTTTGCGGAAACTTACCCTGAAGGTTATTTCCAAAAAAACTGTTGTAGGAAACTGCAAGTAAAAATGTTTCTTGGGAAATACCTCTATTCCAAACACGGACGATTTCTGACCCCTGCTTTCTTTTTGACAGCATTGTACCAGGGTTTTCACAGGTACTTGAATTTCAGTAACACTTCAGTGATCCAAACTGGTTTCATTTTGTATACAAGGTTTCCTCAACAGTAATATTCGAGGTACGTCCGCAAATATGGGGCAATACTATTTCCGAATACTATTTTTCGCTTTATTTAATCAAAGATATTCTGCTATTTAGTAGGGCAGATTCTGCCCATTTGATAGAGTTGTGCGCAAATTCACGGAAACGCAGGGCCCTGAATCCGACCGGCTAAGAAATCCAAGCTGGAACATGGATTATAACTCGGAACCTTTTGGCAAGTAAGGCACCAGACTAGCCAGTTTACAAGGAGACAGGATTCATCTGCCGAGCTGGTCTTGGTTGTTTACAGTAGCTCGGAAATCACTTTAAAGAGAAATTCAAAACCTGATTAAACTGCATGAATTCCGTATGTAATTAATATATATATATATATATATATATAGTTACTTATAATATATAGTACCATTTTGAAAGTTTACATTTTAAAACTAAATCTTTGCGGCTTAATATATTTATATTTTTAAATGTTCGTGTCAACGTTAATAATTTGGAAAAACTATAATAAAAGAAATAGCATATTTAGAAAATATAAATATCCATTCTATAAAAGAAAGATGTTCGTCTGTGTGCCATGGCTAGGAAAATCTACCACGCGTACAAGTCTACAAATTTCGAAGTGGATAGTCCAAAACAGGTGCTAATACACATGAGGTTCAGATTTTTCATTTTTCATAATTATCCAAGATGTTAATTAAAACTATGCTTAAAAAGCGGAAGCCGACAAAACCTTAGCAGGGTGCGTCTGAAGCACTGTTTAGGGACCGCAAAACCAGAAAAGAACCAAAATTGAGAGACCGGCTTTTCATTTGGTCCTTTTTTCCGACGCGCGCACAAAAAAACCGTTGGAAATACGGAAAACTGAAGACAACTAATTTAATTTGTTGCTTTTTATTTAAATCACCTGAATCTGTCTGAACAGAAACTATTACCATCATTTCCGGCGTTTAATGGACGATCAAGCAATCATGTTTGGTACCAGAAATTTTATTTAATAATTGAAGTAAAATACTTACTGCGAATGTCCTCATCATATATATCACGAATAAACTGAGCTCTTGGTAGCTGATGAATAATAGCTTTAGAACATTTAGTATTTTCATAATTAGATTTAAATTCGGCGTTTTTAGAAAGTTCTTTTAAAGTAGTTACACAAGAATTTATTGACTTACATGGATGTTGTTTTCTACAAAAGAACCTATGTTATTCGGTCAAGATATTTATTCGTTTGCGAAGATGGTCTTTCAATAACTGCCGGATTTCTTCATATGTTTGTAAAGCTGGCAAATCAAGTGCGGCGATACTAGAAACTTGATGATAATATTTTGAATCCAAACAGTTAACCCTTTAATCTACAATGACGGGCATAGCCCGCGTACGATGATCGAGCCAAATGTAAATTCTTCTTACCACTAAAATTTCCCAGTAAATATAGTTTAATTTTATTGTCGAAATTCCATGATTAAACAAGGCGAAAATCTCTATTAAATTTTAGTGGTAGCTATGGATTTGCCAAACCGTGGAGCTGTTGAAAGTAAATCGTAGGTTAAGGGGTTAATAAGAATCATCTTATTTTAATACGTAGTTTCTGGTGAAGCAACTGTAAGTCTCTTTAGTTGATGGTAATAATCTAATTGTTGAATGTACTCGTCGAGAGACCTACAGGTATCATTGTAACATTCAAAATGAAAATGAAGACTTTGATTTTGAAGAATACATTTGACGCTTGAACGATTTCCATTTCTTTCTGGCGTCGTGTTGCATTCACTTTACGTAAAAACTCATTTAAATTTCGTATTAATTCGCTTATTTCCGTCATAATTTAACTCGTTGTCAGTATTTTTATGTATTTAGGTGGTATAAAAAGGCATAGTTGAAAGAAATCCCTGCCGATTCTCCCTATAGGCGGATGTAGTACAGTAGAACCTCTTTTATCCGAAACTCTTTTAACCGAAACTCTCGGTAAACCGAGATCCATTTTTAAAGCCTTTTTGCTATCACAGTCCTTGTGTGCAAAATCCATTTTGAAAGATTTTTTTTTAACTATCATATTCCTTGTGTGCAAGCGGTCCTTTCCGAACTACGAGTACATGTAAATATTTCCTATATCTTTTCTTAAAGTTCCTTTGAATTTAACTTGAGATCCGGTAAACTGCGGAATGGAACCAAGAATTAGCAATTCTGAAGCTTTTAAATGTTTTCAAAAGGTTTGGCATGCCTGCAGAAGCAGAAAGATTGTGATACTAGTGAACTAAAAATATTTAAAAACTCCGTGATAGAGCTTCAGAGCAAAGTCAATCGAAACTGCGGCAAACAAATTATTTTTTTCAAATCCTTGTGATATATGTAAAAGGTACTTAATTTCAAAATTAAAATTTAGGTCATTTATTCTTGTTTCTATTTTGCTATTGCTTTACTTTTATGAAGCACTTGTTACCATAATAAGACATATTGCATTTATTTCTCCTTAATCTTAAAATTGAAGAACTCTCGATTATCGAAAATTTCGATTTTCTGAAAGAGGGCCAGTCCCAATTACTTCGGTACATCGAGGTTCTACTGTACTAATTTTACCATCAAAAACTAAATCCAGATTAGAGATAAACCCAGTTTAACAATTTTATCTGACCGCTTTTCATGAATTTTTAATTTCGTTTTTCTGTAAGAACTCGTTTTATCAAAATCATGTTGAGTCGGTATTAAAAAAAATATTTTTCTCCGCTCAACAACTCGAAATTTGACACGTTTTCACATTCATTTTTAAAAGTGAAAAGATGAAACTTGCTGACGTGATTTTTTGAAGAGATATATAAACGGCCTGTTTTTATTTTCAGTTTAATTAATGAGAACTTGATTTACAATTATTTTCTCAGTACGACCATTTTTTTCGTTTCCAGCACTTATCGCTTCGGGAAATTTGATTCAAAATGCCCTTTTTGACAGCATCTTTTGATATATATTCTGCTTTATAAAAAAAATCTACCAATACAGCACATTATATAGTTTCTGAATAAGAGAACCTGACTATTGGATGCGTTTGAGAGCGAAAATGAATTTAAAAATGAGTCAGAAAATAAGCCGTTTGGATTTGAGTACACCCTTAATACGATAATTTTTTTCGTGAAACCCTATTTTTGTTCAATTGTTTTTTTTCTGTAAGAGTTGATATTATCAAAAAACTTGCCAATATGAAAGTTTTAGATAATATTGATAAGATGTAGGAGAGACTAGGGAAGGTTGACCCACATTTTACAAAATGATTTTTTATTTTTTAAATATTGAACGTAGGATAAAGTTATATACATCATTTTATTATTATACAATCAGTTATCAAAATAAAATTACTACATAAGTGCAATACATAAGAAATTTGAAAAATGGTTAACTTTATTCATGAGAAAATAATGAGTCAAGGCTCCCTAGCGGCGGGCCCCCTCCCAATTGGCGGGTTCATCCACTATATGGGAGGTACTATACCCATTTTCTTTTATACTGAAATATTTGTGAAGAGAAATTTATTTCTCTTCACAGTTTTAAAAAAGCAAAATAACTTTATGCTACATTTTTAAATTATTATAAAAAAATATTTTCGAAAATATGATGCTTGAACAAACCTGCTTAGACGCAATCTCAAGTCAGAGGGGATTAGAACATTATTTCTAAAGAATAGCACATTATTATGTTAAGCTTGACTTACTGTATAATCTTTATGCCTGGAATGAAAGCCAGATATTTCTGCATTACTGAAAACCTACTTACTTAACTTTCTGTGATATATTTTATTTGAAAAAAAGCTTATGAAATATTTCTAAAAAATACAACTTTTAGGTTGAAAAAGCCTCACAATTTATTTTTTTCCAGGCGTATTTCGATTATCTGTATGGAACAAAGACTGTTATTTAAGCATTCCAGTAGCTTTGGTTGACACCTATTTATAAATCTCTGAAATTTTTTAACCCTTTCAGGGGCAAGGTACTTCTAATCGTAAAATGCTGAAATGAGTGAATGACACCGGAATTTCGAAACAAATTAATTTCAAAACAAGCAAAAGCTTTTGTTCACGTACTTGATATAAGGAAAATTTTCGTTGCAATATTCTGGTGCTAATTTGGAATTTAGGAATTAAAATTACGTGGTCCAAAAGCGATCCACCGCCCTTGAAGGGGTTAAATATATAAACTGATGGGCGGGTCAAGCCTCGCCTATGTTCAACCCTCCCTAGTCTCCCCTATAATAAATTTAAGCAGATTGGATATCTTGTGAATTGACTAAGTTATGAATTTTTTTTCTTCTTTAAGCCCCCATTTTTTTTTTCGTTTTTATTTTTTATTTATTTTTTATTTTTGCAGTAAGAGTTGGTCCTATCAAGATGTTGTCAGTGTAAAAGTTGTAGTTAATATTAAGAAGATTTATATCAAGTTTATGTGAATTTGATACCTTTCTTTCTTTCCAACCGATGACCAGGCCCCTACCTACTGGGTCGCCCCAGCTGAACGGGTTTGATACCTGGTATCGGGGCGGTGACCACCTAATCCCCACGTAGCGGCAATAAATCTGACGAGAGCCTAGATATTCATCCTATCGGATGTGCCTGCTGCTTAGATGTGAACTTTGTTAATCCGGTTACTTAATATTTTGTTCTTGTTGCTTTGTACCTGCGCTTTGCTACTCAAGTTGGTCTCGTAATTTAGAACCTTGATCAGGTGACGAGACCTTCACTTGACAAGGCACCTCCAGAGGTATAATTCACAGATAACTTGGAGGAATTTGCACCCACGACGGATTTTACATGCACCAGGCGGCATTAGTGTACATGGCGGACATCGGCTGACTTCAAACCGATGACCAGACCCCTAGCTGCCAGATTTCCCTAGCCGAACGATTATACCTGTCTGGCATCGGGGTGGTTGTCCGCTTGATCGCCGCATGGAGGCCATCCAGTAGACCAATGCCCTGACCGACCTAATTGTAAAGCCTGTAATTTGCTTGTTTCTCTGTTGTACCGCTTGCTTAACTAATTGACTTTGTTGATTTGGTTCCTGCACATTACACACACATATGCAGCTTGGGGAGTAGGGAAATCTGGATTTTAGATGCCTAATAGGTGGTGGGTACTTGTCGTAAAAAGTGGTTCATGAACCAATTTAGAGGAAAGAAAAAAGAAAACAACGGGTGCCGCTGAAAGACAAATATCACCATTGGAAATTTTGGGTCGAAATGCAAAGCAAGCTCGCGATATTGGAGGGATGAGACTTCGCCTTTCTACCACACCCCACCCGGGAAAGATTGGATCCGTAGGCTGATCCATAGGATCTGTCCCGGTAGCTCGTGAGGCCGCAGCTTATATGCACCGAATAAAAAGGCAGCAGTCAAAGAAAAAAAGAACCTGAAACGGGAAGGGGTTAGTTGAATAATTGGCGAAGTCATGAATTTTTTTCTCCCTAAAACCCTGTTTTTTGCGCCCCTTGAGCCCATTTTTAATTTTATCAAAAATCTGTGTTAAATAAATTTTTAGCTCTTTACCTAGAAGTAATAATAACTTTAAACTGGTTTGATATGTATAAAAATTAAGACGTTATGGGTTTTTTTCGGTTTTCACAAAACCCTTCCCTACTTTCACCTCTTTGGTCCGGTTTTGCCCTTTAACGAGCTTCACCGAGATTTTTTACCCCTTGATTTTATGTAACAGTTTGAAAGAGATTTGTGCAGTATTACGGTATTTATCGTGTCCATAAAGAAGTGATATATATATATATATATATGTCTATTTTCATGAATACTTATAGTACAGCGTCTAGAATGCATAGTGTGGAAATATGCTATCCAACAAATGCAAAAAAATTGTATCCCTTAAATATGCGACGATACTGCTGAAATACAAAGAGTCGATCGCAGCGACATCTACGGGATTTTCGTATTACATTGCATAGAATAGCAATATCTTGCAGATTTAGACATTATCCTGCAGATGTCGCCGTGATCTGCCTATTGCAGCAGCATCATTGCACATTTAAGGGATACAATATTTTAGCGCTTTTTTAAATATTGCGGGATAGCCAATTTCCGCACTGTGTATTCTAGTCGCTATACTTGTAGTGTAAGTCACATGCTACGATTTTTCGTTACCAGTATTTTAGAATGGAAAAATGTGACTTATTTTATGCGAGATATCTCATTAATTGAATAAGGCCAAGTAAACTTTACGAAAATAACGGTGGTCAACAAGCAGTTATCAGCTATGTGACTTACACTACAAAAACTCATGGAACTAGCCATATATATATATAAAGTTTTTTACTGAGTGTGACTTTGGGATCTTGGGGTCAGGATCAGTGTAGATATGCAAAAATGTTTCAGAAATTCCAAAATAGGAGATATCGCAATAGGTTGTATTTCATACGAAATCTACCTAAAACAACACCTTACTTTAATTCATCGAATCGATTAGACTGTTGACAAATCGGGAATGCAAAAAAAAAATAATGCAATATTGATACCAAATGCAAATAAGATATAATTGACTTCAAATCTATCAAAAGCACTAAGAAATACGTCCTATTTTAAAATTTATAGGTTCACAAAAGGTATTCATAATATTTATTATTAAAGAATCCAAATACATCAATTATTTTCATATTTTAGTTACAAAATATGAAATAAAAAACGTTTTTCAACATTCACTTGAAATAAACTGTATTATGTTTATACAGAGAAATAGTCTAGTCAATTTCCGGATCTTCAGATCGTAGCTCTCATTGTTTTAAGTGCTCTTACTTTTGCTATTTTTATGCAGAAATATAAACAAGAGAAATAGATTCCGTACAGAAAAGAAAACTGAGTAAGTTCCTTTATTCAATTAGTATGTTTTATTAGATATAGTCGGCTTAAAATAAGAGGATATAAACATTTGTAAAAAGATATTTAATAAACAAGATACATAAATAAGCTTCCTGTGTAAATGAAAAGTATTATGGTGGTTATGCATTTTTCATTTAACCCTAGAACTACCGAAAATTTTACTCAAGTTTTATAAAAATATTACACATCAGAATTCTTATTTAAAACTATTGAACTTATTTACTTAACTCATTATTGTCTGGTTTACATATTTAGTTTATTTTAAAGAAATTTCTGGTTAGAATAAATATTTCGAATGTACCCATCGGGTCCATTGGACCCGTCTGGTAGACGGAGGGTTAAGGTATGTGCCTACCTTCAAGGCACTTGTTTTGAAAAATATGAAATTTTTATCACACACATGTGTTTTTAGTTAAAACGGGGAATGAAACTATGAATTCATATAATTTTTTAATGGAATTTTAATTAACTTTTCAGATTTAGGCAATCTTTAGTCAAATTTTAGTAAAGAATTGCGTTTATGCCAAACCTTCTATAACAAAGTCTATTCAATGTATTTCAATTTTTTCAACAATATATTAACTAACCACTTTCATGTGTTACGCAGCAATAGATTTGCAATACCTCTGAAATTTACTAACGTATAAAAAATTTTGTATATAAAACATGTTTTTTTTATGTGTATTTTTCAATAATTTATAGCTCTTAATTTAATATATAGATGTAACGCGCGCCACCCGTTCCGAAAATAGACTTTACCGGCAATCACGTGACTGGCTTTCGTGAGCTCTGCCGAATAAGAAATGCTGTTAATTAGTGGTAGTTCGGTTCTATTTTGAGTTGTGCTAACATGTAAAAGTTATATTAGCGCCAGTTATTATTTTGTGCATATGTGTTTATGTGCCGTTCTATTTGTGATGTGCCGTCTTACCAATATTATATAAAAAATATTTAGAAAGTTATGCCCCGAGAAGTTGATATTTTGAAATTATATGAAATTTCTGTGTGATTTGAATTTGAGCTAGTCCGACATACATACTTATAAGCTATATTTTACTTCAGCTCATACCAATAAATCAGCATAATCTTGAACCAAAATTTTATTTCAATATCTTAAAAACTTTTGAAGGAATGATGTTTCTCGTAAACGTACACACCGAAAAACGCAGTTTTCCAGAAAACGGAAATTAAGATTTTGATGTAGCATAAAAAATTATGTATAAAGTTTGCATCTGTAAAATCCACCATTTTTATAGGCGTTTATATATTTCTGTATATATTATATATTATATATTTGTGCATTAAAATGTATTGTTTACATTTCTGTAACTCTTTAAACGGTCACTTTCGGTCTCAGAAAGTTCATTTCCGGTTTATATTTTGGGCTATAACTTTGCTTCTAATTATCGCTTAAACAAAAATAAGGACTTTTTGGAATCCTAAATGTTTGAACTTTAATTTAAAATAGTAATAAAAAATCGAAATTTTTCGCAAAAACAGCGTTTTGAGGGTAGGCGCATACCTCAAAGCCTTTGATTTTCTGTAATTCTATCAAAAGTACAATTTGTGATTTACTGCAATAAAGTATAAATGTTCTAATCCAGGTATTTACCAAATTAATTTATATCTACTTTCGCAGATATACATAAATAAGCGTCCAATATTAGTGATTAATATTACAGATGGTTATTATTTATTACATCAAATATCTTATTATTCTGAAAGAAGCAAAATAGGTGATTTACTGATAAAAAAATGGAAAATTTTGAACTGCAAATTTGTACAAAATTAATAAATATCTATTTTCGTAATGGAAAATATAGTTTCCTTTTATAGATTGATTTTAAATGACTAAGTTAATTTTTGAAAAATTTTACTTATAAGTGATTTTTTTTCAATATTTTAGAAATAAAAAAATGTTATATGATAAAAATATATTTACTAATCGTAAAGCGAAATACTTTAAATAAAGGTTTTTCAGTCTTTTGCGTGAAAGTCGTTTTCCACATGAATTTCACAAAGTAATCTTCGCCATATGTAATAACTTAGTTTCTGTCATTAAATAAGGTATTTTTTTATTCTCTTCAATTTTTATGCGCGCTCGTAATTATATAAATACGTAGCAGCTGTACTCTTCGTCAGGTCCTTACGTCTGTCTGTCTGTCCGCATATAACAGCGCAAAAAGTACCCAACCAAATGGTTTTAAATTAAACATATATAATCGTTGCAGAATTTTGTCGCTTCATTTCAAATTTTATGAAAATCGAATTAAAACCTAAAAATATATTAATAAAATATTTCTCCATTCTAATTAATCCCACCAAACGTAATTAATTCAGTGATATCCCATGGTAATGACATCCTATTATTTCCGTATTACTGAATTTAATATATATAATCGTAATAAATTTTGTATCCATATGCAATTTTTTATAAGAGTGCAACAGCTACTGCACCAAGATCTGAATATATATAAAAATAGTTACAGTACGAACGTAACTCATTTGCCAGGTTTGACGTACAGTTTCCGATTTTTTAAATTCTGGTGAGTAAAAATTAGTAAAATGTTTAAAAATCCATAACTTAAGGCAAAGATATTTTTTTAATTTAGTCTGGATTCGTACGCCTCTAAAGATTTAAATACCATATTTAAAAAAAAAAGTTATATTTATCGTATTTAACACGTTAAGCGCCACGTCAGTCACCGGTGACTCACACTGAACTTTCCGTTTAGAACGCGTCATTCACCGGTGACTAACTGTCTAAAATGTGATATAAAACTAAAAATATATATATTGTTTTAAGTAATTACTGAAAATTTATTTAAAATTTACTTACCTGTTATTTATTACAGGATTATACTTTCCTAAAAATTAATTAAAAGATTGTAAATTTTTCAGCTTCAGTGTCAGTCACCGTGGCACTCAACGTGTTAACCCTTTCCGGCGCGGAGTAATTCTGTTTATAAACTGGTGAAATAATGGACTGGCACCAGAATTTATAAACGAAGTTATTAGAAAATATGAACTTGCTTATTTTCACGTAAATTATAAAAGGAAAATTTTAATCAAATATTCTTGGTGCCGTTTGTCAGTTTAGGAATTAAAATTATGTGTCCTTTTTTAAGGACACCGCCCTCGAAAGCGTTAAACACAGAATTTCTTTATTAACACTAGAACAACAGTGGGCAGTCATTTTGACGGCTGCCATATGAGTATGTTTCGGTTCAAACCAGAAATTTGTTTATGAAATAAGTTTAAAAGATACAAAGAAGAAATACGTTAAAAAATAAAGTGAAACTGTTTTAAATCAAAGTTCTGGTGTGAAACTTTTTATAAAACTTGACTGAAATTTATGGTAGCTCTAGTGTTAAATAAAGCAAATATTACTTTACGAAAAAAACTGAAGCGTAACGAATCTCTTTGGTGGTGCGAAGAAGTGGAAGAAGTTGACAAGTTTGGGCTTAGTGTAGCATGGTGAACGGAATTTAATATCAAAATGAATAATAAATTTTATTAAATTTATTAGTATCAGAGAACAATTTTTTCTTAAGACATTTAACAAAATTATTATTTATTATAAAGTTAGTAAAAATGGTGTGCCTAGCAGAAATTGGAAAAATCAACAATTTATTCAAATAACTAGAGCAGGGGTGGCCAACTGTGACAGGTTCAACACTCCTAAAATTTTATAGTAATCATTGCCTTATATAATCATCAAATCTCTGCGATTCAAAAAGTCGACTTTTTTGTAAAATGTTAGTGGTATCGGGCGTGCCATAGTTGGCCACCCCTGTTCTAGAGTGTATCTTAATCTCTTCCAGGTATATATCTAATTATTCTAAATATAATACACCGGGAGGTGGCTACACAGACCATCACTTCATAGAGTTAACGGGGGAAATGCAAATGTTAGACAGAACTTGATTCGCATATTAAAAAGCAGCTGGTCTGCCATCTTGGTGGAAAACAACAGCGAATTCTATTTTAGTGGTTGATCGATAGATTTATCATTGTGTTTTCCTGTACCCAAAGTACAGCGTCGAGAACACATAGTGAGGCAATCGGCAATTCCAGTAATACTTAAAAAAGTGCTAAATATTGGATCCCTTAAATGTCAAAGATGCTGAAATCCAAAGAATCGATCGCGGCGACATCTTCAAGATATTTTCTAAAACTGCAAGTCGATTTGGTTTAGACGCTCTAATAATACAATTTTTACATTAAAATTTGAAAATAGACGGTAATGTCGTTGCGATCGGCTCTTTCGATTTGAGCATCGTTGCACATTTAAGGGAGACACATTTTTAGCGCTGTTTGGATAGCAGATTTCCACGCTATTTATTCTAGGCGCTGTTCCCAAAGGTAAGAAAACATGGAGGACTGGATACAGGAAAACATAATGATAAATCTACCAAGCAACCACTAAATTTGCGTTTGCCACCAAGATATGACTTGGCAGACCAGTTGCATTTTACTATGGGAATTGAGTTTTAACTAATCCTGGAATTTCAGCCGTTGGTGAGGTGATGGTTTGTACAGCCCCTCTCCAGTCTGTAAATCTATAAAAATAAGTTAGCAAACTATATGGAAGCGTCCACATGGTAGAAGATTTATATCGACATTTTTCGAAAGAAATCAAATCTTTGATATTTACAACACAACGAAATTTAAGGGCCCACCGTGGCTGAGTGGTCAAGGCATCACACCACTAATCGCTTGCGAGTTAGGTGGGAGCGGGTTTGCATCCCGTGGCTCCGTTGCACACTCTTTGTGGAGCTCCCGGCTATATTTCTCTGTGTTGTAAATTTCCTTGTGTGTGTTATCTCATCCCTGTACATATTGACGGTGACTAATAAGCGGGCGCTTGAAGCCAAGCACACTGGTCACATGTATGTTAATAAAATGGCAAATGGACGAAATTTAAGAAACAAACAAAATTGGTATGACAACTTTAAATATACATCTCTGTGATATCGTTTTTTGAAGTAAACGGTTTTAAAAACAATGTTGTGCACTCTAAACATCACTAACTTAACCCTTTATGCTCCGTCGGTACTTTTACCGTAATTTCCCGCGTATACGCCGCGGCTTAGTTAAGTCTTTTTCATACCAGAAATTTTATTTAAAAAAGGAAGTCAAATAAATGCTAAGCAAAAGCAAGTCACATTTTGTTTAAAACGAATTCTGGTACAAAATCGAATTATCTGAGTTGCGGTGTATACGCAGGAAATTACGGTAAGTAACATTATCCCTCTCGCTGCGTAATTGTTTTATCAAAATAGCTTCAAAAATTGCGTATTTAAATCCTTTGCGAGGAGCGTCTTTTAAGAATTTTTATTCTTTTGCCACTGGTTTTTCAAAACAAAAATTTTCGTCTGATTTAATCGGGAAAATGCTCCGATTAAATAAGGCTGAATTTACAATAAAAAGTAACTGGTGGGATTGATCAAGGAGGGTTGATTAGACGGAGAAAATGCATCCCGATGAAATCTCGGGTTGCGCAAATTTTGCTAATTTTACGTTGCCCGAGAAACTCTCGGGTTGCGCAGCGAGAGAGTTGAAGAAAATTTAATGCAAAATTTATCTAGTACGGCTATTAAAAAAAAAAAAAAAAAAAAGGTTTCAATTTTTATACAAAATACTTTACCTGATCACATCTATAACGCACAAAGAAACATTCGAAGCTAAATATTTTTTTAAACGATTATTTTCTCAATCCTTCACATAGGTGTAGCTTATCTACTCTTATTAAAAATTGTTATATGAAATATTTGCAAAGACAAAACATTTCCATTAACAGACAGGATCACAATACATTTATTTACATTGTTTTTTATAAGAATTACGAAATTTCCAAAACAGTAATTTTTGTTAATTAATCTAAATATTCTTGTAAATATTTTACAAAAAGGGCATTGAATTCTGGTTTATGAAATAAGTTTTAAGTTAAACATGTATCAAAACTTCATACTATTATTTTATGAAATTACTAATATTGTTTCAGACATAAAGGAAGATAATTAATGAGGTGGAGAAATTTCTAGATTCATAATTTATAAAGGGGCATAAAGGGTTAAAAATACTGAAAAATTCCAGAAAACAAAATAACGAATTCATGGGAAATCTGGCGAAGTCTTGACAGAATTATTCAGATGCAATGGAATGAATAATGTTCGAACAAAAAGTAAGTTTTCTGATATGGGGTAATAAACATGAAAGAAAATATATGTGAGAATGTCAGATATCTGTTAGTATTTCTCTTGGAAAACGTGGAGGAAATGTACGGTAGTGAAATATATTTCGAAAAAAAAATCTACCCCAAATCCTTTCGTCAGGTAATTGGAAATTTTGGCGATAGATTATTCATGATCAATATACAGTGGCGGACAAAAAAAAAAAAAAAAAAAAAAAAAAAAAAACTGCATCATCTGTGGAAAAACGGAAAAGTTTGCATATAACATGTTTTATGCTTATGTTTCATGTAAAGATGATGTTATTACATTAAAATAACCTTGTAGTATTAATTTGCCATAACAATTGTTTTCTTGAAATGCATAATTATGCTGAATAAGTTCTGAAATGAAAAAAAAAATGCACTTTTTTATCAAAACATGGAACAGAGTATTCAACCGCAATTGCAGTAGACAATAATAAATTACACATAACTGAGTCATGTTACATGAATGTTGATGTGGTCGTAAGTAAAGGGATCACTTTAATACCTTTTAGATTCACCGCGAGTGACGTTCACAGCCTTGCAGGTTTCCGGCATGGAAGAAATCAATATCTGGATCCAATCAATATTGGATTAAGATCAGGACTCACAGATCAGTCCATAGTTTTAATTCCAGATTTTTTCAGATAGGCCTGCACCTAAAGCGAAGAAATCACTGGAAAATTATTTTATTAGTTTATATTATGTTGTAGAAATTAAAACTTGTAGATTACACAAAAAAATAATTTATGAATAAATTATATTCTTCTTAACCATTTCGACAACTTAACAATCTACTTAGTAATAACTTGGGATGGGATGACTAAATGTATTACTTAAAATCCGCTTTCACTGGTATCTCAATGCAGTGTTTAAAGTCAGTTATTTAAAATAATTTTAAAATGCAGAAAAATGCATTTTTTAACAAGACTTAATACTCTGTCGTACGACGAAATTGGTAAGTAGAATAAATTTATTCGCAAATGATTTTCTTGTCTAATTTGCAAGTTTTTATCTCCACAACATAACATAAAATAACAAAATAGTTTTTCACCTATTTCCCCCCTTTAGGTGCAGGCCTGTATGATGAAATCTGGTATTAAAGCTATGGACTGACCTGAGAATAATCCTGATATTAATCCATTTCAAAAATTTTGGCTTGTAATGAGTGTTAAAATTGCTAAAAAGAAACAGGCTACCAAAATTAAATTAAACTAAAGGAAAGCATTGTTAGAATGATGAAATCGGACACCATTACATCCAGAAGTCGATTTCTTCCATGCCGAACCCCTGCAAGGCTGTCAACGCCACTGGTGGAGAATCTAAAAAGTATTAAAGCGATCATTTTACGCATGACCACATCAACGTTCATGTAACATGACTCAGTTATATTAAATTTATTGTTATCTACTGCACTTGTGGATAAATATTTTGTTCAATGTTTTGATAAAATAATGCATTTCTCCCTTTCAGAAGTTATTCAGCATAATTATGCCTTTTCCGTTTTTACACAGGGGATGCAGTTTTTTTGTCCTCCACTCTATATACAGGGTGATTCTG
Organism: Maratus speciosus; assembly: GCA_963932465.1. Classification (NCBI taxonomy): domain Eukaryota; kingdom Metazoa; phylum Arthropoda; class Arachnida; order Araneae; family Salticidae; genus Maratus; species Maratus speciosus. Next base: position 195,979,995 of record OZ010796.1, on the reverse strand, counting down.
AATTCATGATGCAAACTTTAAGGGTTGTTACAATACACTCTAACAATCATTTATGGTGTAGGAATGTATGGGCGCAACTGGAGCGTTGAGGTATAAACACCAGATTGGCCATATTTTATTTCAAGATTTCTCATTCATACCAGAAAATTCCTAAATTTTTTCTTTTCTTTATTTAAAACAGACATTTCATGCTTACATAAAGAAAAAAATTATGGGATCATATCAGGTACAGCGAAAGTATCTCTAAAGAAATACTGGTATTCAAAAGGGGGAAAGTAAGTGGAAAAGTACGAACCCTGAATGTTATGCGTTAACATTTTATACAATATCTTTCCTTAAAATCAGTACACCCGCAACTTAAAAACGAGATTGTTATTTGTTAAAAATACAATCAATGTTCTTTAAATTCGATTTATTTTAATCAAAAGAGACGTCATTAAAATAATCTTTAAAAAACATTTACATTAAAATAAGACAGTGATGGAACAGTTGCGCAGCAGTTGGGCGATTGTCACCACTAAATTTTTATAGTATTCTTCGTCTTGAATAAATCTCTCAAATTACCCGTAAGGCATGGTGACGTCTCGGCGACGTCGTTGTGAAGTCACACTGTGATTTTGTGACCGTCGATGTGATGTCACGTGACGTCCATGTGACGTCATAGTGACTAGAATGCGAGGTCATTATGGCCGTTTTAGAGGTCGTTTGTGACGTCACATTGTGACCACTCTGTGAAGTCACGGTGTGACAAATTTGTGAAAAGTGTGTCATTTGGGACTATTTTGGCATTAACTTTGTGACGAACCTGTGACGAAAGTGACAATGCTTTGAAGTCACATTGTGACCAATTTGTGAAATATGTGTCATTTGTGACGAACTTGTCATAAAAACTGTGATGATTTCAAATGAAAATCAAATTTCAAATTAATTGCTTAAAAGGCGCAAAGGCGAACATAGTTAAAAAGATTCCCTGCTGGGACTCGAACCCGGGCCATCAGTATAGCGCACTGACATTCTACCGACTAAACCACATGGAACGATACCCGGCCTGGAAAATTTCTCACTATTATATGTTGGCGAGGCTACAATCGCAGCACAAGATGGAATATTTATCGTGAGCCACCGACATGGGGCAAACACGAAACTTAATTAAATCGAGCATCGATTGAAACTATATTAAATCTTGGAAATTTTTCCAGAGAAAACCATTCGCCTTACATACAATATTTCAAATGAAAATCAAATTTCAAATTAATTGCTTAAAAGGCAATTTTAATTTCAAATTTGATTTTCATTTGAAATACTGTATGCAAGGCGAATGTTTCTCTCAGGAAAAATTTCCAAGTTTTAATATAGTTTCAATCGATACTGGATTTAATTACGTTTCGTGTTTGCCCCATGACGGTGGCTCACGATAAATATTCAATCTTGCGCTGCGTTTGTAGCCTTGCCAACATGTAATAGTGAGAAATTTTCCAGGCCGGGTATCGTTCCATGTGGTTTAGTCGGTATAATGTCAGTGTGCTATACTGATGACCCGGGATCGAGTCCCGGCGTGGAATATTTTTCACTATGTTGGCCTTTGCGCCTTTATGCAATTAATTTGAAATTTGATTTTCATTTGAAATATTGTATGCAAGGCGAATGTTTCTCTCTGGAAAAATTTCCAAGTATTAATATTGTGATGATTCTTGTCATAAACACTATGATAATTTTAAATTAAAGTTTTGTTTGAAATATAAAATCTTATCTTTTTACCGTACTTTTTAGCAAGATATCCTTATTTTGGAGTCCTATTCTTCTAAAATATTTTTAATTTTCCATTTAAAAAACAATGCTTATCAACTGACATCTTTTTTTATTAAGTTCTAAGCTTGATCTTGAATTCAAGCTTAATATTAAGAATGTGTAAGCTTTTTAATTTTTTGTGATTTGTCATTGCTTTACTAAATACGAACATGGAGTCTAACGGACATTAATACAACAGTTATTTATAGAACGACATGATAAGCCCTATTTATTTAAAATTTTTATTCCCGTATATATTGTATTTTGTGAATATGAGTTAATTAGATTTGGTATGTTTTATAGGAAAAGACTGATCTGGGAAATAGAAACAACAAGTAAGATATATCATGCGTTAAGCATAGATTATAAAACACTTTCCAACTCTTTTTGAATGTTTTAACAAGACATCGGGGGAAATAACGTAAACAAGATAACTAACTAAACATGAAAACACATAAAACATTTGAAAAACTGATTTCAGCAGTTGCCATCCATAGCCAAATTTGTTTTCCAATTCTTTTAAACAGTCCTGTATTTGATCTGTAGATTGATATATATATACTATATAATGGAAAAATTTAGTTTATCAAGGAAACGCATAACAGGTTGAAATTCTCTTTCAGCAATTTATACTAATGTATGGAAACATACTTAAGTAATTTTGTACAACCCTGTAGTTTACCTAGAACTTTTATTACACGCCACTATTTAGTTAAAATTTAATTCAAACTAAAACACTCTTAAAACTGCTGAAATCACATTTCCAGAAATTATAATATATAGACGGCAACGTATCCAATTCTTTGCGTGACCCTGTATATCATTTTATCTATATTCTACAAACATTTCTTAGTAAATTAAATACAGTGCAGAGTAAAAATGCATAACTTATTTAAAAACCACCTTTAAGCAATACCCAGTAACCCTTACGAATACTTTTGTATAGTCCTGTATATGAATTATAGCATATATATATACACCATATACTATGCATAAATGTAGTGAATCATAAAAGCGCATATCATGATTAAAAATGCATTTCCAGCAATCATCGCTAATGAACAGTATTTCGGATACAATATAGTATCTGAAATATTTTGTGTGTCCCTGTAAATGCTATATACACTTCGTATTATACATGAAATAACTTATAGTAAATCTGAACGACGTATATCGATTTCATTATATACGAAAGAGTTTAACATAATTAAAATACGCCACAAACGTCCCCCCCCCCCCGTATCATTATGTAACGGAATTCTTTTGTGTGGCCCTGTAAATAAGTAATTATTCTTTGCACCACATATTCTACAGAATGCATAGTATGTAAACCTCAACGACGTATATCAATTTCATTACATATCAAATAGATTAACATAAATATAGTACGCCGCAAACAATTCCCTCCACCCCTATATCATTATGTATTGGAATTCCTTTTTTAGCCCTGTAAATAAACAATAACTATTCTCTGCCTTGCATATTCTACGGAATGCACATTTTAGTGCGCTTCATAAATGCATATCAATTTTATTCTGTTCGAAAGCGTGTAAAATCATTAAAAATCATTTGAAAGATTTTTTTCCCACAGGCCGTAATGTAATGGAATATTTTTGACTGTCCCTGTAAATGAACTAAACATTCTAAAAACTTCTTTACAAATAGGGACCTTGCTATGGTAAACGTCAATAACATTCAAAATTTTCAGGTCAATCCGAGTATATTTACGCGAGTTAGAGCGCGGACAGACGGCCAGACAAACCGAAGTCATAAACACTTTTCAACTTTATCGGGCCTGAAAAACACTTTATTTCAATGCTTAAATATTATTTTTTAATTTTTTAATGCCAATAAAATAAATGTATCGAAAACGTAGAAAATGAGTTTACAATCAAAGAAAATTTAATAACTGATTCTGAATGTCTACAATGAAATGTTAGATTAAAATCACAATCAGCAAAAAAAAAAATGCTTAAATACAATTTAAAAAATAAATATATCAATTTGAAAAACACTAAATAATTAGTGTTTATAATTGTACTATTAAACAACAACAAACTACAATAGATGAAATAAATGCATTTAACAATTTCTCAAAAATCTTTCCATATGTTATAAGGAATTCCTATTATTTTATAATTTTGGCAAATGTTAAATCTGAAAACATTGGTATGAAGATTTAAGATTTTAAATACTAATTAAAAATATTATTAGCAATGAAAAAAAAATTCTTTCAAAAGTAAAAAGACTTTTTCCCAGTATAATGTTAATTTCAAAATTGAAACAGTTTCCTAATATCATTATAATCGAATATCATATTTAACTCCAAAATATTAATGACGATAAATACTGTGTTAGAATCAGTCTCTGCATCAGCTTTTTTTTCCCTTCTAGCGATGGCAGATTAAGATATTTTACAGAATCGAATAGGAAAAGAATTCCAGATCAGTCACATTGCATATAATATAAAACAACTATTTAACTCATGATAATAATCTATCAAACGGAAATAAAAAATTTAAATTAAATAAGACATACCTTTTAAGTTCCATAAATAGTTTAATAATATCCGTGTTTTATCCTAAATTGTCAGACATATTTCTGACAAAATGACAAAATTGTCAGACATACTTCCCACGTCAAAAGTTCTGATCCTTATTTTATTCTGCGGTTTAATCGAGCGCAGACGATATTAGCAAGCAGGTGCTTATACTGTATTATTATATTTTTTTTTTGTAGACAGCAGATTTATAGAGTTTAAATGCGCACTCATTTTATCTTTATGTGAGTGTAATGAAAATTTTCTATTTGAATGAAACACCTGCCTTTTCTCTTTCTTTTTTTTTTTTTAAGTAAAGTTTGTTTTACACGTAAATACAAATTAGGCATCTTCTTAATAAATGAAAAGAGAGTATACAGGATAAAAAAACTTCTTTGTCAATCTGTCATTTTTTTATATTCATTTTCTGTAAAATAAAACAATTTGTAAAATTGCTTTTTTTTAAGTCGTATCTCTAAAACACGAATTTAAAATACGAATCATTATATCATGGGTTTTGTATAAAATTTGTATAAATATTTTTTGGAAAATGCTAATTTTATTTAAAAAGTCTGAAAAAGTAGAATTTTTTTAAAAATAGTTATTTAAAATAGTTAAACATTAACAGGAAAAAATATGACTTGAATGCAAATTCTAAAGCAAGAAATGCATATATGACTAAACTCTGAATACTCTTTCTACGTGCTCATTAAAAGCTACAGACTTAACTGTAATAGAAAATTTTAGTTTGAAACCACAGAAGTGTTTCGAATACCACTGGTCGACAAGAAAATACTTCCTCCCTGCAAACTAAATATGTAAAGTGTACAGATTTAATATTCCTAATTCTAAATATGTTATCCAAATTGCGCCAGTACGTACCATTTTTTCGAGAAACACTTTTATAATAATAACAATCAGTGAAGGATTAAATTGCAATGGTAGATAAAATTGAAATCATAAAAAAAGTATACTTTCACTGTCTTAGATAACAAATTGATAAAATATAGCATGAAAATCTAGTTTGTTGATACTTGTACCGTGCATTTTCCTTTTTATACCCCCCCCCCCCCACCTCTTTTTGTGTCCGAATTTACTATTTCCTATCCACTAATATGTTTTCATTCCTTATGTTGCTGTAACTCGGGCATGTTTAACCCTCCGTCTACCAGACGGGTCCATTGGACCCGACAGGTACATACAAAATATTCATTCAAACCAGAAATTTCTTTAAAATAAACTAAGTATATAAACCAGACAAAAATAAGGTAAATAAATAAGTTAAATAGTTTTAAATAAAAATTCTGGTGTAGAACGTTTTATTAAAACTTGAATAAAATTCCCGGTAGATCTAGGGTTAAAATATTTCTGTTCATTTTCAAAGATTTTTGATGTTCATATTTTTGTCACACTGTGACTTACAATATGGTGGTTTTTTCGTCACATATGTGACGTGACGTACGTTACATGCAGTGACATAACAGTGACGTCACAATTTTTTTTAATTGCCAGAAAATATAATTTTAAATAAATAACATGTTTTGAATATTTTTTGTAATTTTTTAAAGTTTTCTAAGAAGTTCACATCTCAGTCACAATGTGACATCACTGAGTGGTGGCATTTTGGTCACAGATGTGACGTGACTCACAGTGACGTCACAATGACGTCACCGTGACCATGCATGCTATGAGGGTATGTCCTGAAATAAGACGAAGAATAAAATTAAAATTTTGTGGTGTCAATTGATTATCTGGTGCTACACTGTTCCATCACTGATAAGATTTTTTCAAAAAATATGACAATTTGTAAATACTATTTTTAACAACAACGGAAACTAAATCTGCTAATTATTATTCAAATATACTAAATAATAAATATTAACTAGTACATTTGTATTAAATAAATGAAAAAATATTTACAAGATAAATAATACAATGCAAGTCAGTGGTGTCGAATCTGTCTCCTGCGGTACGCATGTTACGGTACTTTTCAAACACACGTCTTGGCTGTGTTTAATCCATGGAACTATTAATAAAAAGGAACTGAAATATCCTTAACATGGAACTATTAATAAAAAGGAACTGACATATCCTTAAAATAGTGAAGCTTCAACTGTAACCGCTTTGGCAAGTTCTGATTACGTCCGGTTGAAGCTTCCACCAGTAAATTTATATAGAAATTTTCTCCATATTTAAAAGTGTTAATAATGCAAACTTTCAGCATAAATAATGGCAGAAAAAGATTTTAATTTTAACCGGTACAAGTTTACATTTGCGGTAGCCAGCTCCTTCGTTTCTGCCATATTGTGACAACCGGTGATGCAATCTGACTGTCTTACCTGTCAAACTGACACCAAAAAATATTTGTGAGAAAATATTTCCATGAATAAGACGTTTAAAAAAGATAAAATTTTCTATTCAATTATACTGGTGGGAAATTTGGCCCGGCTCTGTTTTGAAACTATAGATCCGATTTAAAAAAAGCAGCCGCTATCGTGTGACAACCTCCTCAGTTACTTCACTCGCAACTGGTATACAGTATACTATATGTCTCCTCCTCTTTATTCATAACTCCATTGTCCTTAACCCCTTCAAGGACGGTGGTTCATTTTTGGACCACCTAATTTTAATTCCTAAATCGGACATTGACACCAGGATTGTGGTTTGAAATTTTTCGTTTTGTTAAATATGAGAGGAAAAGCTTTTATTTATTTTCAATAACATTTGTTTGTAAATTCCGGCATCATTCATTCATTTCATTGTTTTACGAATAGAAGTACTTTGCCCCTGAAAAGGTTAACCCTTTCGACTCGAGCGTTTCTTACACAAATTTTATTCGGTTGATACCACTTAAAAAAAAATGTTTCCTTCGAGTACATAGTTTCAAAAATATTTTAATTAAACAAGGTAAATTTCATTTTCCTTTATTACTGGTGCTGAAAACAAATTTTACAAAGAAAGATTATGTCCCGTCAGACTGGATATACGAGTGCAAAAGGTTAACCCTTAAATGCATACTGATGCATAGCTACATCACTTTTTATTTCATTCTTAGCAGCCAGTATATTTATATAGAAATACTAATCCTGTAAAAATTACAATAATATAAAGTGAAAAATCTATCTCAAAATTTATGGTGTCTAATCTTTAAGAGTAAAATACGTAATTCGAAAAAAATGATTTTTGCATTTAAAGGTTAAGTTTTACAAATATATATATATATATATATATATATATATTAAATAATTTATTTAGATTCATACTTATTAAAATATTTATTAATTTGCAATAATTTAGTTTTTACTTTTATTGCAGATGTGCAACATAAGAAAAAGTTGACGTATTATACAAAAAATGTATCTCTGATTTCTTTTCATTATTTTTCCTGCGTCATAAACCTTTCAGAGAATCGTATGTAATTTTTTCGGAACAAAATATAAAGTCATGCATTTAAGGGTTAAAATAGTGAAGTTTCAACTATAACCACTCTCGCAAGAGGTGTATTACGACCGGGAGAATCTTCCACCAGTAAAATTCAATAGAAATTTTTCTCCTTAATTAAAAGCCTTATTAATGAAAAATTTCAGTCATAAGTAATGGCGGAAACAGATATTTATTTTTAATGGTTGTAGTTTATTTTGCGGTAGTCAGGGCCTGCTTTTCCCCCATCTTGTGACATCCTCCTCATTTACGTTACTCGCAAGTGGTAGACACTACACAATATGTCTCCTCCTCTTTATTTATAACTCCATTGTTTAATCACACGATAATTTGAAATTCTAAATGGCGAATACAACTTTTCTGAAATGGTAGAATATTCTTCGGCGAGGAAACTGCTCCTGATACATTTGTAGGGCAGCTCTGGCGTTGCCATTTGCACGACCATACATGAAATGTATGTCGGCTTTTTCGGCATATGTAAATTCTTCCATGATGAGCGATCGCGCAATTAAAAATGGCGATGTCTTCTACTTGAATGCATGGTATTGAACGGCGACCAGTCACTTACTGCCCTCTACCGCCAGTGGACGCAACCAAAAACTCCATTTCTGTTTCAAACTATTTCTATTGCTATTTCTACTTTCAAGTCAAAAAATTTCGATTTCACACCAAAAATTTTCAAAGAAGAATTTTATTATAAAATAACTATGATATGTCAAGAAAAGTATAGCATAAAAATTTTCTGGTATGAATGAGAAATTTTGAAAATTAAAAAAGGGGCCTAATTGCCCCCTGGTGTTTTTACCTTAATGCGTCACTTGGTCCCATACATTCCTATACAATAAATGATTGATACTGTAAGCTCTACCTACCCTTAAAGTTTGTACCATGAGTTTAGAAACACCCTGTATATACAGTGACGGACACAAAAACCTTTATCCTCCGTGAAAAAACGGAAAAGGCATAATTTGGCTGAATAACTTCTGAAAGGGAAGAATGCGCATATATATGTATATATATATATATATATATATGTATATAATTTAAAATACTTCAACTGGCTTTTTGGTAAAAAATAAATATTTCGTATTTAATACATCTTTGAAAAACTCAATGCGTTTTATTTTTTTACTCATTGTCTCAAAAGTGCAATATTGATACCGACTGCATTAAATTTGAGCATCTGTTTTGATAATGTTTGTTTATTAAGATCCTCAAATTAATCATAAAATCTATCAGCGCATAAATCTGTAATAAAAATTTAGTCTCGTATATATTTATTTTTTTTTTTCAATTACAGTCTTTCTGATTGAAAAAGTGGCTGTTCAATAATATAAGTTTAAGAAAAAATGAGAAAATATTTTGAAAATTACAACTTATAGATTATTTGAAATGAATTTAAAAAAACTAATTAAGATTTTTATAAAATACTCTTTTTTGTAAACTAATAATGTTTTCAAATATTCATTTAATTCCTTGAATAGAAGCTTTCCCTGAAGAATATCTATTTCAAATCAAATAAATAGGAATTTTTCTTCAGTATTCAAAGTTAGAAAATAGCCTTTAGAAACACGCAAAAGTTTATTAAATATTTTTTCTAGTTGCAATTAATTTATATTATTGCGTTAAAAGTTGACATTTATGCTGTTTGATTTGGAAAAAAACACAGAAATTATTATACACGCTGGTTCAGAACTAAATGTCAAAAATGTAAAGACAGGTTGAGGGAACCTAAATAAGCAGATTTCGTGTAGGAATGTGGGTGCGGAAATACAACGTTGAGGTAGTAGAGGGCGCTGTTGAGTTAGGCGGATGAAAGCACTTCGCTAACTTGAATCGTCATTCTTCGCTCGGATTTTGAGCAACAAGCGTCGTTATACCAATGCGGATCTTGCCGACATGCATTTCATACTTGGTGCTGCAGATCGAAATTGAGCTGTTGCTCACAGGATGCATATGGAACGATTACAGGGTAGAAATCTGCTTGATCTCCAAACATTTGATCGTCTTCATTGGGAGTTGTGTGCGAATGGAACATTTTTTGTTTCGATTCGTGATACGAGCACTGAAAGATATCTCAGAATTCATGCAGTGGTAGAAGCAGTATTAAGAACAGTAGAGGGTAGCCTATGACAAGCTCTAGAGCTGTAACGTGTGTTGAGTGTGAGCCATTTCCTTGCACAACCCCATACATGAAATGCATGTCAGCAAGCTCCGCGTTCGTGTAACGATGAATGTTGCTCGAAATCTGTGCGGGAAATGACGATTCAAGTAAGTGAAGCACATCCGCCTAACTCAACAGCGTCCTCTACTGCCTCAACGATGCATTTCTGCACCCACATTCCTATACGAAATCTGTTTATTTAGGTCCCCTCTACCTACCTTTATATTTTTGACTTATAGTTCTGAACCACACTATATATGAATAGGTTTGAAATTTCGTGAGTAGAACAAAAGGACAGGAGCACGTTTTATCACCGCTATTTTCAAACAAAAATCTTTTCTTATATTTCTACCTTCAATCCAACGTATAAATAACGAAACAAAATTTTAAAATCCAACGTCCTTTTCATAAGCTTATAAAGTATGTATAAATTTGAGTGGTTATGGTTTTTATTTTGAGTACAATATTTTTTCAAATAATAATGCCCTATGTAACACAGAAAATTATTTCAAGTTGTGCGGTAGAATGAATTGAATATATTTATTCGGAAATAGTTGCACTAAATAGTAAGGACTGTATACACACTGCAAACGAAATTCTGTAAAAAATCTGTATTTGAAAATGTTTTACTATCCGTCATTGTTTCCTGTAAATACGGCCGTGCATAAATAAAATTAAAAAAATAATCCTCTCAACAGATTTTATTTAAAATACTTTGCAAATTGTTTTCTGCTATTATTTGAAATTTAAAAATCTGAAAACTGATACAATTGAAAAATTTGGGCATATTCAAAGACTGGGCATATAAAGTCTACCAATTTTTCAATACCACATTATCCTAGTAGATATTTTGCTTTATTTGGTGACAGAAATTTGCTAATTAATACTATAAAAGTTCTTATTTGAAAACAAATTTTTATATTTGAGGAAAAGTATTTGGGATTATCTTAAACTATTATTTTTCAACACAATTAATCAAATTAATTTTTTTTTATCCTTGTGATTGAAATGGACTTATGAATAAAGTGGTGGGTACAAATAGTGTAGAGTCTACCAGTTACGAGTGAAGTAACTGAGGAGGTCGTCACAAGATGGCTGTTGATTTTTTACATAGGATCAACAGTTTCTGATTACTACCGGAGCAAACTTCCACCAATAAATTTTGAATAGAAAATGTTGCCTAATTTTAGTTGCTCATCCATACAAAATTTCTCTCACACGTATCGTAAAATTTTCTATTTGTTTCTACAGGTGGAATTTGAGCGGATATTATAATCACTTTCACTAACACTGTCAGGAGGTCGTTTAGGTTATCACAGTATGACGTAAAAGCAAGACCTGTGTACCGCCGAAATAAACTTCCAGCAATAAAAATGAATATCTCTTTCTGGAAAGAATTATGACTGAAATTATGCATTAATGATTCGTTTAAATAAGAAGAAATTTTCGTTTCCAATTTACTGGTGGAAGTTTTCCCCAGCAGTAATGAACACTGTGAAACCGGTTACAGTTGTAGCTTCACCCTTTTGAGGGTATGTCAATTCCTCTTTATTCATGGTTGCATGGTAATTGAGGTTCAATAAACTTCCAACAAAATTTTTCTTTTAAAGTTAAGTGAAAATTGATTTATTTATTTTTATAACATGTGAAATAATGAAAAAATGAGTATAGCAAGGTTGGAAATGTTTTCCACCTTCTGTACCACTAAAATTTATAGAAATGTTTACCTTATTTAATCGCTAATTTCGGTGGGGGGGGGAAGTAAAATTCACAATTAGTTTTTAGTGGTAATAAAAAGTCTTGATATTTTTGGCTTGCGTGACAGCCAACAGGTACCCTTTTTTCATCAGTTATTTCCAATAGAAATTTTCTGTTTAAATAATCGCTGACATCTGCTATTAGAACTATATAGGCTACAGAAAGTGTTGAACAATCTGCAGTTTTTTTTTTTTTTTTTTTTTTTTTTTTTTAATTCAGAAATTTTGAAAATTCGAAAGCGCATATTTCTGTGACATCTCTTCTTCAGCAAACGACTTTAAAAACATGATTTTGCACTATAATCATCACCAAAATTTTTATATTAACTCTTTCAGTGAGAAAGTACTTCTGTTTCTAAAGTGTTGAGATAATTGTCTTATACAAGGATTACGAATTTATTTGAAAACAAGTAAAAGCTTTAGTATACGAACTTCATAAAAGAAAAATTTTCTTCCATAATTATGGTGACATTTAGATTAAAATTATGTCGTATATAATATCCCATCGCCTTTCAAAGGGTTCATTTGAAATTTATAACTTTAAATGGGCGCAGAGGTGTGACTAGGATTAGAGCAGTGGGTGTTATCTTACCACTTCTATTTAAAAGGAAATTGCTCTCTCTTTATTCGCGATATTCATGGTTTTAATAAGACGATATTTTCTATTAAAATATTAATCATTTACTTTCTTTTCATTCAACTATGCCTACGATCTGACATAAAATTGGCTACTGCCGTAGGCGGAATTTTTTTTTTTTTTTTTTTTTTTTTTTAAGAGTTTGTACGGCACTATGAGTTGCAATACCAGTAAATTTAAAAAGTTTTTCTGTCCTTATTTAATAAATAAATAAAGGCGAAGAAATCTTTAAGAAAATAGCGGTGTCCAAATTGTGGGGATCATACAAACGCAGAAAAAAAACCACCTACGACAGACGACACATTTGTGTCAGTGCTTTGTCCTTGTTTTCAGAGGCCGGTGGCAATAGCATCACTTACACCCGTATCACCGCTCCTCAGGGAGCTGTGATACATAATTCAGATACTAGGTCATAATTCAGATTCTTCGTTCAGTCATAATTCAGATACTAGGCCTGAGCCATTACCGTCTCAATACTCAAAGGCCTCCGGACTATTTTCGTGACGTACCAAATGAAGATTAACCTCTTGAAGGACAAGAAATTGCGTTTGTGTAATGCTTAATTCCCACCGGGAATTTAGAAAATTTTTATTTCAAAATAAGGAAAAGCAATTTTACGTCTTTTCTCCACTAAAGTCAGAAAACTAACCCCTTAACCCCTTGATGGGCGGTGATATCCCACCTACGATTAATCAGGATTTGCACCAGAAAAATTTTAGGAAATTTTAGTTTTCTGACTTTAGTGGAGAAAAGTCGTAAAATTGCTTTTCCTTATTTTGAAATAAAATTTTTCTAAATTTCCGGTGGGAATTAAGCATTACACAAACGCAATTGCTTGCCCTTAAAGGGGTTAATCTTAATTTGGTACGTCACGAAATCAGTCCGGAGGCCGTAAGTATTGAGACGGTAATGCCTGAGCGCTGACACAAAAATGGCGGCTGCCGAAGGCAGAATTTTTTAAACGAATGTACGGTCCCTTAAATTTTGACACCAGTATTTTATTAAAGATTTGTTTGATTTGTTTAATCTCAGAAAAGTAAAGCGGGAAAATCTTTTAAAAATTATTAGTACGAATATTAAAGGGACCGTACACACGCTGAAAAAAATCCGCCTTCGGCAGCCGCCATTTTTGTGTCAGCGATCAGGCCTAGTATTCAGGGAGTGGTGCCCGTATCTAATTTTAAGAGATACCTTTTCACCGATCGTTTCAAGGCACAGAAACTGATCACAGTTTCTTTTTCCTCGATAGGTATCATCTAACAAGATAATCCCCAACCACATACATAACTAAAACATTTTTATTATGTTTATGGATTTTCTATATAATAATTCTGGTAACTATTAGTTACTTTCTGATTTACTTTTAGATATTTTATATGGGGTAGATTTTAAACTGTTGTGGACAATCGGTAATTATATTCCATAAAAGCATGCAGCATTTGTTTTTAGTACCAGCAATAAAAGAAGTAATATTTGCCTTATTAACCCTCTCGCTGCGCAAACCCGAGATTTCCACTGTCAACGTAAAAGTAGCAAAATTTTCGCAACCCGGGATTTCCTAGAGGATGCATTTTCCCCCGTCTAATTAATCCTCCTTAATTTTCCCCACTAGTTATTTTTTATTGTAAATTTTGCCTTAATTAATCGGAGCATTTTCCCGATTAAATTAGACAAAAATTTTTGTTTTGGAAAACTGGTGACAAAAGAATAAATATTCTTAAAAGGCTCTTGTCGCGAAGGTGTTAAATACGCAATTTTTTAAGCTAATCTGATAAAACAATTACGCAGCGAGTGGGTTAAATTCGGGAAATTCCGCAATTAAATAAGTAAAGTTAACAGTTTAAAAAAAGGGGGGGGGTGCAAACCGAATAAAATTCATGTATGGGACGCTGGTCCTGAAGGTTCGGTGGAAATCAATTAAAAGATGATGCGTATAGCATAGCTGCAAACTTTTAAGCTTTTCTGACACCTCAAATTTTTCGTTGTAAAATTTGCCTTATTTAACCGAGAAAATAAACTATTAAATAAGCCTATTTTTTTCTTTGCAAAAATAGTGCTAAAAGAGATTGAAATCATTTCAGCTGTTGTAGAGTCGTTTATTTTAAACACTACTGAATTTAAATATTACTAGTTGCGAAATTTAAAAGCAGAAGTTCCCCAATAATCGTAAAAATTCTGCGATTAAGTAAGATGAACAGGGCTCTCACTGGTCCCTTTTTGAAAACAAGTAGTTCTTAAGAAAAAATTCTTTAATAGGTTTTAGAAACAATAGCAACAAAAACGCCTTTCGAGTTAAGTTTCGACGAAAATTATAAAGAATATTTTCTTTGAAAAAGTTTTGTTTAAAAAACGGACCGGGTGGGTGTCCTTATGAAGATTAGCATTTGGAAATATTGGTGCTCAAGTGTAAGGACCTTTGGCAACACTGTGGCATTCCGCATCTGGATGAAATTTTATTAAGGGATTCCGAATTTTCACCAGTAAGTTTCAATAGCTATTACTGTTTTATAAGATGATAGATATTCCACGAATAAAATAAAAGGAAATTGTTAATCAAAATTTTCCGGTGTGAATTCCAACACTAGTGAGAAGTTGGTCGACGGGGATTTGGGGATTCCGAATTTTCACCAGTAAGTTTAAATAGTTATTATTGTTTTATAAGATGATAGATATTCCACAAATAAAATAAAATTGCTATTAAAAAATTTCCGGTGTGAATTCCAACACTAGTGAGAAGTCGGTCGATTAGTGATGACGTCACAACTTGTGTCCTCTGGCCTTGGGTATTTGGATGGCAGATGTTGATCCGATGTAAAAAATAAGCCACCTTCTTGTGACTACCTTCTCAATTACTTCACTCGCATTTGGTAGACTCTTCACTGTATGTATCATCTTTATTCAAACTCTGTTTATCTGGTCCTAGCATGTACTATCCTCACCCAAATTTTCAGACTTTTACACGCGGTATATTTATCTAGCCGCACTGTCAGACTGAAACTAACATCATTGTTTTATTATTATGGATTTTTTCTGGTTCGAATTATGTTGTTTTTACTTAGAAAAAATTGGAAATTCGGCATGTATAAAGTTACTCTCAACCACGGCCAAACAACCCAGAGACAGATTTTGGAAAACTCAGAAGGTAACTTAGATTCAGTGTAAGTATATGGGAAGAAATACAGTGTAATTCCAGAATTTACTTTCATGGGATAACATTTCACAAATCTGTTGAAGGTTTTGCTAAAAAACATGATTATCGTACCAGTTACGGCATGAAACGCATGTCAGATTTGCAGTGTGGTAACCTTAAGTCTACTGTCAGACGAACGACTATTTGCACGCTTTTTGTTTCAACATGAAAAAGAAACACCTTCGCAAACAGGGGTTTCTTTTTCATGTTAAAACAAAAAGCGTGCAAATAGACATTCGTCTGACATTAGCCTAAAACTGATAAACTTCATTTTTTTACGTAAAAGTAAAATAATATCTAGAAAATGTATTTTCTTGTTTCTAAATTTTTTGTCGTGGGTATTTTATTTAATTTATGCAGAAATATTTCTAGTTCTGATTATGTTCATCTGGCTTAAAATTATGTTTATTACATTTGAAATATTGATTATTTTACTTAACCCCTTGGGGACGAGCTGCCGGTGTACGTGCTACTTACGTTGCTCAAAATCCATCATTATTCGCACCAGTTAATTTTTATTGTAAAGTTTACCTTATATAACCCTTAAATTCTCAGGGTAGAAAGTGTTCCAGGAATTCCGTAGCTCAGAGAATCGGAATTCATACTAGAAAAATCTAAATATTAAATTTCCGTTATTTTAATAACGAAATATCTCTTATTAAATAAATCAAAAATTCCCATTTTAATTTCTGGTGTGAATACGGAATATGTGGATAAAAAAATCCGCTGAATCGGGAACACTGATGGTATCAGAAATTATACCAGAGGTTTTTACGTCTTAACCAGAGCATTTTCGCGATTCTATTACAGAAATTTTTCTGTTTAGAAAAACCGGTGGTAAAAGATTAAAAATTAAGCAAATGGCTCTCGTCGCGAAGGCAGAAAAATGTCATTTTTTTATTCTGAAAGTTTCGTTAAATAACTACCGTATATACTAGCATATAAGTCCAGAAATTTAAGACAAAATACAGGGTCATCGAAAAATAATGCCTAGATTTAAAAAATCATAACATCGAAACCTTTTATGTTAAATGTGTAATTCTTTCACTACACGATAACTGGTGAACGCTAGTTTGGTTTTAGTTCACCAGAAATCGTTTGCGTGTCTGTGTTATGCGCGGACTAGTTGCGTAGTCGTCAAGGTCAGCCGACGCTTTTTTATCAAGAGCAGTTTGTCCAGGATAAGTTCTCCGAAAAAGCCGCTGTACACTGACTATTGACTTTGACTCCACATACCAAATCACGCACTGTGCTTTTTGTTGCGCGGTCAACATCGTACTAAGCAGCCGCAGTCTGGCGCGTAGGGTGACTTTGACGACTGCGAAACTAATCCGCGCATAACACAGACACGCAAACGATTTCTGGTGAACTAAAACCAAACTAGCGTTCACCAGTTATCGTGTAGTGAAAGAATTACTCATTTAACATAAAAGGTTTTGATGTTATGATTTTTTAAATCTAGGCATTATTTTTCGATGACCCTGTATTTTGTCTTAAATTTCTGGACTTATATGGTAGTATATACGGTAGTTATTTAACGAAACTTTCAGAATAAAAAAATGACAAGTTTCTGCCTTCGCGACGAGAGCCATTTGCTTAATTTTTAATCTTTTACCACCGGTTTTTCTAAACAGAACAATTTCTGTAATAGAATCGCGAAAATGCTCTGGTTAAGCCGTAAAAACCTCTGGTATAATTTCTGATACCATCAGTGTTCCCGATTCAGCGGATTTTGTTATCCACATATTCCGTATTTACACCAGAAATTTAAAATGGGAATTTTTGATTTATTTAATAAGAGACATTTCATTATTAAAATAACTGAAATTTAATATTTAGATTTTTCTAGTATGAATTCCGATTCTCTGAGCTACGCAATTCCCGGAACACATTCTACCCTGAGAATTTAAGGGTTATATAAGGTAAACTTTACAATAAAAATTAACTGGTGCGAATAATGATGGATTTTGAGCAACGTAAGGAGCACGTACACCGGCAGCTCGTCCCCAAGGGGTTAAATAAATAATCAATATTTCAAATGTAATAAACATAACTTTAAGCCAGATGAACATAATCAGAACAAGAAATATTTCTGCATAAATGAAATAAAATACCCACGACAAAAAATTTTGAAACTTTGAAGAAAATACATTTTCTAGATATTATTTTACTTTGACGTAAAAAAATGAAGTTTGTCAGTTTTAGGCTAATGTCAGACGAATGTCTATTTGCACGCTTTTTGTTTTAACATGAAAAAGAAATCCCTATTAGAGAAGATGTTTCTCTTTCATGTTGAAACAAAAAGAGTGCAAATAGTCGTTCGTCTGACAGTAGACTTAAGGTTACTACACGGCAAATCTGACATGCGTTTCTTGCCGTAACTGGTACGATAATCATGTTTTTTAGCAAAACCTTCAACAGATTTGTGAAATGTTATCCCATCAAAGTAAATTCTGGAATTACACTGTATTTCTTCCCATACACTTACACTGAATCTAAGTTACCTTCTGAGTTTTCCAAAGTCTGTCTCTGGGTTGTTTGGCCGTGGTTGAGAGTAACTTTATAAGTGCCTAATTTCCGATTTTTTCTAAGTAAAAACAACATAATTTGAACCAGAAAAAATCCATAATAATAAAACAATGATGTTAGTTTCTGTCGGACAGTGTGGCTAGAAAAATATACCGCGTGTAAAGGTCTGAAAATTTGGGTGAGGATGGTACACGTAGGACCAGATAAACAGAGTTTGAATAAAGATAATACATAAAGTGAAGAGTCTACCAAATGCGAGTGAAGTAATTGAGGAGGTTGTCACAAGAAAGCGGCTTATTTTTTACATCGGATCAACATCTGCCATCCAAATACCCAAGGCCAGAGGACACAAGTTGTGACGTCATCACTAATCGACCGACTTCTCACTAGTGTTGGAATTCACACCGGAAATTTTTTAATAGCAATTTTATTTTATTTTATTTGTGGAATATCTATCATCTTATAAAACAATAATAACTATTTAAACTTACTGGTGAAAATTCGGAATCCCCAAATCCCCGTCGACCAACTTCTCACTAGTGTTGGAATTCACACCGGAATATTTTGAATAACAATTTTCTTTTATTTTATTCGTGGAATATCTATCATCTTATAAAACAATAATAGCTATTTAAACTTACTGGTGAAATTGCGGAATCCCTAAATAAAAATTCATCCAGATGCGGAATGCCACAGTGTTGCCAAAGCTCCTTTCATTTGAGCACCAATATTTCAAAATGCTACTTTTCATAAGGGCTCCCACCCGGTCCGTTTTTTAAACCAAACTTTTTCAAAGAAAAATATTCTTTATAATTATGATGTTATGATTTTTTAAAATATAGGCATTATTTTTCGATGACCCTGTATATGGACAAATTGGAAGAGGTTGACGGCTGATTAACAACGGGGTAAACTTCCACCAGTCAAGTGGAATAGATATTTTTGCCGTATTCATGACACTAATTTTTAATGGATTGTGCATTTAAATGTAAAGAAATTTCCTATTAAATATTCCTAGTGGAAGTGTGTTCCGTTCATAATCATGCCCTGCTTCTACGGTATTTTTTATATTTCCTTCGAAGGTAGAAGAATCGACTTATACACGTTTTTAATTCTTTCTAACTTCCGAAGTATGAACTTCGAAATACACCCGAATTCGGCGTAAACAAGTACAGGGTTGTTATAATTAAAGTTCGCCTATTCAGAAGGCTCTAGAGCCGGTTCTATGGCTCCAAACGAAACAAAATTGCACTAGTACGTAGTTGAAGAAATGAGCTCTGCGAAAATCAAAAAAAAAACCCATTAGTTAAAATTTTTGTCAATAGGTGGCGCTGCGCCAATATATATAATCTGCGTCAACAAAAATAAAACATGTCGCTCGGCAACGAGGAAATAACGAGGAATAACATTACGCATGCTCAATGAATCCTCCACCATTTTCAATAACGCATTCCTTTCTCAGAATTGTGCTTTCTACAGCATTGCGTAAACTGTCCTGTGAGATTGAGCAAATATGAAGTCTAATACTACCTTTCAGATCAGAGATTATCTGGCATCTGTCTTTAGATAAAGAATCTTTCAAAGATCCCCACAACCAAAAATCACATGGTGTTAGATCAAGCGATCGTAGTGACCAGACTGTTTGAAAATAACGACTTATGATGCGGTCTTCTGTAAAATGGCTTGTTAAGAAAGTCCGAACTACTCTAGTAATGTGCGGTGGTGCACCGTCTTGCATAAACACGATATTTTGAAGGCAGCCTCGTTGTTGCAGCTCGGGAATCAGAGAATTTGACAACATATTAAGATAACTTCTACCATTTACGGAGCATGTAATGGGTCCTGTGGATGTTAGTTCCTCAAAAAAATATTCTCTTTCGCCCAAATTCGACAGTTGTGTGTGTTCACTTGTCCGTTTAAATAAAAATGCGCTTCATCAGTCCATAGAATATTCCAGGACCAAGAATTGTCCATATTCATTCGTGCAACAAACTGTAGTGAAAATGATAGTCGACTTTCGGTATTACCCTGTATTAGTTGTTGCGCACTCTGAATCTTGTATGGATAGTAGCGCAAAATTTGACGCATCACTATTCTCAAAGTGGAAATCGGGATATCGAATTCATTTGCAATAGCTGGCACACTTGCATTACCAAATGATGACTGGCTTGCTAAATCCACGGCAGCAGTAGCTTTATCTTCAATACTAGACATGTCTACCTCTTTTAGTCCTCTGCCAGGAAGAATGTCGAGTTTTCCTGTTTCCTCGAACTTTTTAATCATTTTGTGAACTCCACGATCCGACATTGGTCCACGGCTAACATCTTTTAGTTTCAGAAATTCTCGAAGAGCTGCAGCTTTGATAAAATAACTTTACAAGAAGTGCCTTTTCTTTCAAAGCTACCATTCTCCACAAAGCGTAGATTCAAATGCTTTTCACAAACAATCAACTGTTCCAGTGTCAAAGAAAACACAGACACACTTTATCAGCAAGTTTTAAATCGTCAGGTGGTTAGAAGGGTATTTCAAGTTTTCAAAGTTGCGACGTCACTTTGACGTCGTTCGTCGGAAATTTGAATAAAATGTGATCTTTTTCAAGCGTTGGGCGAAATTTTGTGATTTTGTGTTTCATCTGGATTGACCGAAATTGATATAACGATTCTGAAAAAGTTTACTTTTACCAACTGTGAAATAAAATTTCCTGTATTTTGTTTTTTATAAAATAAAGGAATCTGCAAATATCGGCTTAAATGTTGGCGCAGCGCCACCTACTGACAAAAATTTTAACTATTTTTTTTTTCGATTTTCGCAGAGCGCATCACTTCAACTACTCACTAGTGAAATTTTGTTTCGTTTGGAGCCATAGAACCGGCTCTAGAGCCTTCTGAATAGGCGAACTTCAATTATAACAACGCTGTATATACACGGTAAATTGCAAGCCTGGTTTCCTATACAAACAATATTTTAATTGACATATTTTATAACTACCAAATATTTTTCATTTTTATAACCAATTTAAGCCAATTTTAAAAGCAATTTTGTATTTAAATAAGGTCATGATAACAATTCGTAAAAATGTTAACACAAAATGGAATATATTCGGGCGTTTATGGCTGCCAAATTTTACGCTTTTTTCATATCAATTTATTCGCAAAGAAACTTTCGCTTTATGCTATTACAGAATTTTTGCGATTAAATAAAATGAAGATTTCTGTAAAATATGTGGTAAAAGAAAAGAAAAGTTAGAGGCTATATTATACAATTATCAACTTTTACAGTTCTGACCATCAGTTCTGTGAAATTTTTTTTTAATTCCACAGTTTAGTGTATTCTACTTAAAATGAAGCGATTATAGTTATATATATGTGAGAATTTCTACGTGTAATTTCTAATTCACCCATTAACACTAGAACGCCCGGAAGGAGTCGATTCGACTCCAACCAAATGGTTAAATTTCTATTGGAGCCAGAAAATGTTTAATGAAATAAGTTAAATTAAATTCACACAGAAATGCATTAAATAAATCAGTTAAATAATTTTTAATACAAATTCTGGTGTGAAATATTTTAATGAAATTTAAGTAAAATTTCCGGGAGTTCTAGTGTTAATGCCGAGTTTATTTTACACATTTTTAATTCCTCAGTACTAGTTGACACCAATTTTTCGATATTGTAAATTTTAACTTATTTAATCTCTCAAAGTTTGAGATTAAGTAATATGAAAATTTCCTTACTAAAATACTGGTTTTCATGTAAAAAATTTTCGTATCTCTTAAATGGCAGATTTTCATACCAACCGGCATTAATGAGTTAAAGAAGCAATGAAGAAAATATAAAAAAAGAAAAAAGAAAAAATGCAATTCTTATACGAAAAGCAAAGTTCAAAAACCTCTTACATTTATTTCCTAGAGAAGTTAAAAAAATATTAAACAGTTTTTTGACAAATCTTCTTCCATAATTGTAGCTTTCAATTAGGTTATTATCTTTCTCCTGAACACGATTTATTGAAAAATTTACTGCTGACATGTTTTCGTGAGCAAAAAGTTTTTTTTCTACAAATATAATTTGTTTTCTTTTGAAAAGATTGTAAGTTATAGCCTTTTATTTTTATGGTTTAAAAAATTAACGTAAATTGAAGATCATGATAGAAATGTTTATTTTTATATGTCAGTTGAAATAATACAAATTAAAGTTTATTTTTTACTTTAATACTATATATAAACCAGTGTTGCTTGCTGAGTACAACACAAAATAATTTTGAATGCCACATTTTTTGTATAGTATTTTTCAATTCACGAATTCCCAGAATTTCTTTAATATTTATTATTATTCAAAATAGTAATTTTCAGAATTGAACAGTGATATTTTGCAGGAACCTCTATATCAACTTACATATGAATTAGAGATCTTAAGCCTATGGCCTGTAAACCATCAAATTTCCTAAATTTTAAATTTCGATAATATACCTTACTTAATGAGAGAAATTTTGGTATTAATAAAGACGATGTTTATATTTCGAAATAAGTGATTGCTAACGATTTTCAGCCAAAAAGTTGATTAACACTAATTTACATGCCTGACAACCTACCAGTTTTTAAAATTTAACCAAAAATAGAAATGTTATTCAGGGTTCCTACACTTTCAGATGAAATACCAACATTTGTATGTGGAAAAACTCGACGTTTATAATAGTGCGATTCCAAAAGACGAGTTTTTCTCTATGAAAATATTGGTGTTTATTTGAATTAATGTCAGTGAAATTTCTTGGCCTGTACTAACACTGTCATTAAATAAAAATGTAAAATAAAAAGAACATAGAACTGAGAAATATTTTTCAGTTTAGAAAAAAAAAATGTTTATTTCTCTTTTTAACCCTTTCAGGGGCAATGTACGCGGGAAATTTATTCGTAAAATACTGAAATCATTGACTGACACAAAAATTTAAATTTGTTTTCGCACTTTTCTTCAAGTACTTAATAAAATTAAGTTTTTCATTCCAAAATTCTGGTGCCAATGTGGCATTTCACAATTAAAATTAAGTGGGATATATTATATCCCACAGCCCTTCAAGGGATTAAAAAAGTGACAGATTGGCAGCTGCGTACTCATGAATAATAAAAACTGTTCTATTTGTTTTTACTAATCAAAGGTTTTCACGCGCAAATATTCACGCTATCGTTGCAGGTATGACACTCATATATCTGAATTATCGCTGTACGTAAAGGATTTAACACTTTCAGGGAAGGGCACTTCCATTGCTAATATGCAGAAATGAATTGACACCGGAATTTAACGAACAAATCTATTTGAAAATAAGAAGCTATATTTCACATACATAATAAAAGAAAATTTTTTTACTAAAATTCTGGTGTGATTGTGGCAATTGAATATTAAAATTAAGTCGTTTCATAAACATACCACCGCCCTTAAAAGTGTTAAAGTCCAAGCTTTTATATCAGATAGCTTTTTCTAGAAGTATTTTTTATTTATCTTAACACATAGTATAAAGGTTAATAAATAATTACCCCCTATTTGAAAAATGGTTTTTAAACGTTGCTGGTTTAATATAAAAACAACATGGATATCTCCTTTTTAATGCATACTTTTAAATTTTTGTGAATTATGAACCAGTAGGATATTAATTATTAATTGTTATTAAATAATAACGTATAAAATATCATTCTAAAAAGGTAATTCCACACCTAATTATACTTTAATTAACAAGATATAGTGCATGCTTTGAATATTTAGAACACTATTTAATTTAATCCAATTTCCACCAAGACTTTTATAGTATAATCTTGCATTAAGCTTTCAGGAATATATAAACATGTTGTTTTTAGCAATTCTATAGCGCATTTAGCGAACTCAGGATGTGTAGATTTTACCAATCTTCTAAGAACAGGATTGAGTTTTTTCTTTTACAGTGTGGTCCCCAATGCATATACAATCCCCTTGTATGTGATTTGAAAAAAAAAAGAACAAGTTCCATGGAGAATGTACTACTATTGTGGTTTATTTAATATAGACATATCCATAAGTAACGCACATGTCAATTTTTAAGTAGGGAAATAATTATGAAAAATGACATTATTTAATATAAAGGGAAATAGAGGACACTGATGACTGAGCGCATACAAGATCACGTGATTCCATGCACTGCTAGCGTCGGTAAAAGGTAAAATGGAGTCAGAGATTACATCGTTAACTGTTGAAGGGAAACAAACTGTGATAAGACTTATTTTTGCAAAAGGCAAGAAAGTTGGAGAGATTCATTCGGAGATAGTGGAAGTAAAGGGAAAACACAACTCTCGTGAAACATTTCATGGTTACGGTTGGGACGTTTTGGAGCACGCGGCATACAGCTCGGGCCTGGTATCCTCCGATTTCCATCTGTTTAGTTCCATGAGGAAGTTCTTCGGTGGTAAGATGTTTGACTCCAACGACGAACTCAAATGGACCGTGCGAAGGAGGCTCTTCCGCTGCCATCGAAATCAGTGTTGCCAGTGGGCTACTTTTTTTAAATTCAGATTTCTTGATTCACACCACTTTTTTGAAAAGTTAAAATTCACTTTGTTTTCTCCTTAATTAATATGTCATTAAATAAGGCACATTTTATCATTTCAAAAAAGTGGTGCCAATCAAGTATCTGGTTTAAGAAAAAGTAGCCCATCTGGCAACACTGATCGAAATACTCAAGACCAACTGACACGAGTGTGACGTCATCACTAATCGACCTAATTCTCGCAAGTGTTGGAATTCACACCAGAAAATTTTGAATAGCAATTTTCTTTTATTTTATTTGAGAAATATCTATCATCTTATAAAACAAAAATAACTATTAAAACTTACTGGTGAGAATTCGGAATCCCTAAATTAAAAATCGGCCTGATGCAGCAACACTGAGAGTTGATGCATCTGGCCGATATTTTATTTAGGCATTCCGAATTCTCACCAATAAATATTTATAAATATTTTTGCTTCATAATAAAACAAATATTCCATAAATAAAATAAAATGAAATTGTTCTTCAAAATTTTCTTTTCGGGTTAATCATTTCCGGTCAATTAACAATGACGTCACACTCGTGTGAGTTGGCCTTGAGTATTTCGATGGCAGTGGCTCTTCTCGCAGCCCACGGAGTTCTATGAATCCGGGATTTTCAAACTGAAATATCGTTGAGACAAATGCCTCAACATGTATAGAAGTTATTTGGAAAAATAATTAATTGGTAATACTTTCAATTGTGTTTCATATTGTCATTAATTGCTTTTTTCTTTTTTTTACATTAAGTGAGTTACTTATTAAAACGCTTCGCATATTCTACCTATAAAACTCCTTCAAGATAAATAATGTGATTATTATATAAGTATATATGTGTCAATACAAAAAGCCCTTAACGGGTTAAAAGTTTGTGACGCAGCACTTTATCTTAGTGCTATAAGAATTTAAATACGGAACTTAAAAATAATGATATCAAATTTTAAGTGACGCTATGCTATTAATTAATGTATATATACATACATTTATATTATTTATTTCATCATTTTATTTTTGTTTTACTTATAATTGCATGTGTAAGAATTATGTTAAATTTAAAAGGATGCATAAAAATTTATTCATTGATGCTTTTTCATTCACATCTTTCATAAATTCAAAATATGAGTTTTAAAAGATATGATATCAAAATTTAAGTGACGCCTTGATTTAGCTTTAAACAATGTTTTAAAATTCAATTTCAATTGTTTTCGGTTTGGCTAAATATATTTACACATGTAACCAAAACTTTTAATTTACCAATACACTTTTAAAAATACCACTCTCACTGAACCTATACAATGCACTGTAATGTATTTATATGAAAAAATTGTTTTATCTTTTATTCCACGCTATCCAAAATCAAAAGTAAAATTTATGTAAATGATTTTTGTGCGTCATATTATCCATTTGAATATATTTCGTTTAGTTTGGATACAATGATACACAGAAATGTCCGCCTTAGACAGATTTCACAGCATTCTTACTGTCTGAAAAATTGTCACGAAATAGTGATATGTGAAACTCTTAAAGAAACAAATCAAAATAAACCAATACATTTTTATGGGAACATAAAATCAAATTTACTTTATTAACTGACTTAAAAAGGATAAAAAAGAAAAAAAAAAATTGCTTGCTGATTCAAAGACGACAGACCTCGCAACCTCTATATTACAAGGTCAGCGCTTAATCGAGTGAGCTATGGAAGGCACGTAAACTTTTCACTAAAAGTTGATCAGACGAAATTAAACGCACGAATACATTGGGTCATTTTCGGTGAAATTCCCATAAATGCCGGAAAAATATAGTCCGATTTTTCTTGCTTATTATATAAAGAATAAGAGTCTTCTTGAAAGCAAACATGGTCTTATTCGGCTCATGTGAAATAGATTCATATTATATATTAATTTTAATAAGATCGCCCACGTCATTGGAATACTATCGTCTTCCATGATATGTATGTATAAGTTCATGTCTAACCAGTGATGGAACAGTGTAGCAGCAGAGAATCATTTGACACCGCAAAATTTTATTAGTTTCTTCATTTAAATACAGGACATAATTTCTGAGATTTTCGAAGGCAAAGATTACTATAAAAATTTAGTGGTGACAATCGCTCAATTACTGCGCCACTGTTCCATCACTGTGTGTAACCCGTAGCTCAAATTATCTGAATCAATCACATGTGATAGAAGGGTACTTGCAATAGATGGATACATGTGAAAGCGAATAGTTGGCTACTTGGATTTCATCCTGAATCACAAATAAACATGTCTATTCAAAATAAACTTATAAGATTTTCTCCCCATCAACAATATGATCTTCTGTTGCGAGCGCTATACTGCACAAACTTTAAATTGTGCTCAAAAGTTTCCAAAAAACAGTTATCATTTATCTGTAGTATTTCATGATGTGTTATAACGTTCTGTAATAGTAACAGGACTTTGTGAACACACTGTACCATTACCTTAACAACTAGAGGGAGAAAACTAGAGCAACAAACTGAAAAACATGAACATTTATCTCAAATATTTTACAAGTTATAACCTTTTTAATGGTAAAAGAACTTTCTAGTCTACTTGTAAATCGCACCCCTAATGCAAAATAACAACTTGTTAAAGGTGTATAAAGAAAAGAAATTCGTGTAAATGAATGAAAAAATACTAAATAATACAAAATACCAAACAATTGTAACATCAAAAGTATAATCTTAAATCGTTCCGCAATTATTCTGTTAGAAAAATCAATTTAATTGTTTTGTTGCGAATGTAATAAAACTACACAGAAGATAAATATTATTCCATTTACTAAGGAATCACAGTAAAATTTTATTTATGTGTGAAATTGTCTTTATTAACCCTCTCGCTGCGCAACCCGAGAGTTTCCCGGGCAACGTAAAAGTAGCAAAATTTGCGCAACCAGAGATTTCATTGGATATGCATTTTCTCCGTCTAATTAACCGCCTTGATCATTCCCACCAGTTACTTTTTATTGTAAATTTTGCCTTATCTAATCAGAGCATTTTCCCGATTAAAGCAGACGAAAATTTTTGCTTTGAAAAACCGGTGGCAAAAGAATAAAAATTCTTAAACGACGCTCGTCGCGAAGGAATTAAGTACGCAAGTTTTGAAGCTATTTTCATAAATCAATTACGCAGCGAGAGGGTTAATAGCAACTAAATCAAAATGTAGTAGGTATTTCTTAATATTAAATCCGTAGTGGTATTAAAACGTGAAATTTCACAGAATTGAAAAGAATATTTTATTGTACCCATATCATAAGTTTTCAAGTTAAAATATGAATTTTAATAAAGACATTTCATTTACTTTTCTGCAACGTAATGAAATTTTCACTTTTACGAGTTAATCATAATGAATTTAGATTTTTTTTTTGATGAATTAAAGTTTCTCCGTCAAACGTCCAATTTTCCATGGATTTGGCGATTACAGATTCTTTTAACCCTTTGAGGGGCAAGCAATAATGTCTCTGTAATATTCATTTATCGCCGGAATAATCGAAAATTTTTATTTTAAAATAAGAAAAAGCAATTTTTCAACATTCCTTCCCCCCCCCCCCCCCCCAAAAAAAAAAAAAAAAAAAAAAAATTAAAAATATAAAATTTAGTTAAAAAGTTTTTTGTGCGAATCGTGTTTAAATTAGGTGAGATATAATATATCCCACCGCCCTTCAAGGGGTTAATAAAGGAGTTAGTATAATATTTTTAAGTTTTATATCATATTTTACAATGTCAGTTACCGGTGACTGACGCGGCCTAAGCGGAAAGTTCAGTATCAATCACCGGTGACTGACGTGACACTCAACGTGTTTATGTAGAAAAACTAAGTTATATTAAAATTAAATTGCTTAATTTTTAAAAATTGATCGATTAACGAAGCAGTAATGTTTTATCTCCGTTAATATGAAACTTATGAATCTCTACAAATATTATTATTATTATTTAATTCTTTGTTGTAAAATTTGAAGTTATTTTTTCAAGTGACTCAGTAAGATGTAATTCGGCACTGTAATAGCTAACACAAGATTACTGTTTAGAAAGAATGGAGCTAAAACGGCGAGAAGTAACATACATGCCCTTTATTCCATGACAAATTTTCAAGTCTGATAATGAATGATCATCAGCTTTTGATTCTTCTCATATTTAAAATTATTCTGGTCGGATCATTTTCTAGTGAACGAAATTACCACATTAGTTATGGACTCTAAGGTTACACATAGCTGTGAATAGTCCGATTTTTATACTCAAATAAACAAAATTAGTGCCCGAAAAAATTATTTAATTAAATAGTTTTCCTTTTATGCAGTTACATATCGAGGCATTTAACCCTTTCCGGCGCGGAGTAATTCTGTTTGTAAAATGATGAAATGATAGAATGATACTAGAATTTATAAACGAATTTATCAGAAAATAAATACTTGCTTATTATTCCGTACTTTGG
Organism: Maratus speciosus; assembly: GCA_963932465.1. Taxonomy (NCBI): domain Eukaryota; kingdom Metazoa; phylum Arthropoda; class Arachnida; order Araneae; family Salticidae; genus Maratus; species Maratus speciosus. The sequence goes on along the minus strand of OZ010796.1, from coordinate 195,950,957 downwards.
AAGGGAAATTTTTAATTAAGTTTCCTTGGTGCCGTTTGTCAATTTTGGAATTAATATTAGGTGTCCTTTTTTGTGGTCACCACCCGCTAAAGGGTTAATTTAACCCATTAACGACGAGACTCTTTTACATTTCTTTTAATTCTTCGGCACCAGTCTTTCCCACATTGTAATTTTGAAATATTTAATAGCTAAAAATTTGAGATTAGCTAATGTGAAAATTTCCAACCTAAAATACTGATATTCAAATTTAAAAGATTTGTTCGTCTTACATGGCAAGTTTTCTTGCCAACCGGCTTTAATGAGTTAATACATTTTTTGGATTTATTCCATATGAAAAAAAAATCAGGAAGATTAGTAAATAAGTTTATGTATATTGAAATATTTCGTTGTTTTTACAAATAAATGCTTGTTTATTTTCGAGTACTTTGTAAAAGGAAAATTTTAATTAAATTTTCTTGGTGCCGTTTGTCTGTTTTGGAATTAAAATTAGGTTCCTTTTTGTGGACATCACCCGCTAAAGGGTTAATTTAATACATTTCTGGCTTTATTCCTTATTTAAAAAATTACGAAGCTTGTCATATATGCAGTGTTGCCAGATGGGCTACTTTCTTGAAATGGTAAAATGTGCCTTATTTAATGACATATTAATTAAGGCAAAACAAATTTTACCCTTTCAAAAAAGTGGGGCCAATAAAGAAATGTGAATTTAAAAAAAGTAGCCCACTGGCAACACTGCATATAAGTTTATGTATATTTTGTTGTTTTTAAACGGAAAGTTGATCATGGTAATATATTTTTATTTATTTTCGCCCCTTTTCTAGATTCTCCTTTCCCATCTTCTTTACTAAAATAAAAATTTATTAAAAAATTTTAGAAATGGAAATTTTTTAAGTGAAAATAACTGCTATTTTGGGCAATCGCATATTTTTTAACAAATTAATAAGGAAATCCGTATTTAATTATTTTATCTTACCGTTATCTCTATGAGTATTATCTGGAAATTAATGACTCAACTTATGTGAAAGAGATTATTAAATGTATACAAAAAAGCTTATGGAATAAAAATATCATATTCCTTTATATCATATATAAACATACTCAATACAGTAAACAAATTATATCTGATGGCTCAAAAAAGATTATCTATTTAGATATGAAACTAAGTTTGGATAGAATATTCCTGCTTATTTATTAAGCGTCACTTTTAATTAAGTTTTTGAAAAATGAAAGAAAATTATTCAATTAGATCGTAAAATTTATTTTTTTACTGATTGTGTATTTTAATTAAGCATACAAGAGTAAAGAGAAAATGCCTGATTTGAACGGAAATCTCCATAATTAATTTTCATATTCGTAGATATATGTTAAGTCCAATTAACATACTTTCTAATAATCTAATCTTCGTAATTAGATTTTGAATTTAATATTTGAAAGAATTTTTATTTTAAAAGGTAACATAAAACTTAATTTATTTCATAATTTTTTTCTCTACATTGCGCTATTGAAGCATGTGGTTTAATTGGGGATGTTGCAGGAATATTTCATTTTATGTCATTTATTATTATAATATTGGATTGTCCGGAAGTTCGTGCCGACTTTCAAGAAAAACTGAAACGCAGAAGATTTAAATTTTAGGATACATTTATTAAATTACATTGGTGCCATTGTGTTCTACAACCTTCTTCCATCTGTCCAGAAGTCTAATAATGCCTTCTTTCCAAAACGTTTGTGATTTGATGCAAAAATACTTATCGAGATGCTTTTTTATGTCATTAAAAAGAGTAAATTTATTTTTGGCGAAGAGAGTATTTGCGAAAAAAAACAAAGAGTAATCGGTCGGGGCAGTATCCGGAGTGTATGGAGGGAGGGTCAGGATGTCTCAAACGAATGCAAGGAGTTTGTTTCTGACTGTCAATGTTTGTCCCAAAAGTTTGTTTCTCAACTCACGTGATATTTTTAAATTCATATGGTACCCCTTTTTAAAAATAAAAATCCTCCTCATATACTTTGACAACATCTGCAAAAGGAGCATACTATAAAACGAATTTTTTATTTAAATAGTGGTACGAATGGAATATCAAAATAGTTACCAGGGGGCACGAATTTGGCTCGAACTTTCTGTACAACCCAATGTTTGCGTCGATGTTATGTAATAAGTTTTCTATCTTCATATGCTATACCTGAGCAGTACAATTGAAAGTAAACAATGATTTTATTTCATTTATTAATGATCTTCGTAAAACGATATATTTTTTCTCTCTAAGTCACTACAAAAATATTATATAATAGCGTATAACCTATTTATCGCTAAATTCATGGGATATTTCTGAGACTTTTAGGTATGAATTATCTTTGTACTTAAAAGGTATATAGCTTAAAATATTAAATTATTATTATTTTTTAAATTTAACCAACATTTATATATTATAACATACAGCATCGAATTTCTGAATCAGCAGCTTGATGTCTGAAAACGAACATTTTAATTTGTTTCGGCGAGCAGTAGTGGATTAACAGGAGGTTCAAAATCGGAATTTTAATATATAAAATTTGGTTTTATTTAATTGTGGGAAGTACTGAAATTAAAAATAGGAAATTTTGTTTCAGAAATTACCGATATTAAAGTTATTGTGAACCTCCTTGAAGCCGATACTGGTTGCGGGTGTGACTTGCATGTCTCACGTAGAGTTGCGAAGTTTCCGGCTTTTTGCACACCAACATAGTTATAGAGAAAATGTTGTTCTTTTAAATCATCAGAATGTTCCATTTAAATAAAACAACATTTTCTGTCTTAAAATACAGGTATCCAAAAAGCCGAAGACTTGTCAGCTCTGCACAACATAAAGGCAAAATATAAATATATTTGAATTAGGAAAAGTTTTGGCCTTACAAAATCTAAGTATAAAGATAATCTATCCCTAAATATGTCGCCCACCAGCGGCTGAGAGGTTTTGCTCTCGAAGCTGGTAGACGGGAGGTGCTGGGTTCGAACCCAATCGCGCCCGTTGGCCTAATCGTTCGGAGTATTCGTGGTTTTCTTCGAACCTTGGATTTCCAAGCGTTAATACGGGTTAGGTTCCCTTAGAAAGACCCCCACGAAGGGCACTCCCCCCTGGGCCTATATCCCTCGTGCAGATAATTGGCCGTCATAAATACAACCAACCAACCAAGCCTAAATATGTCAGACACGCATGGATTGCATATGGATCGGACATTAGAAATATTAAATTAACACTAAAACAAGACTTATAATAATAATGGTTGGAAAATTTATTACAAATAAGAAAACAATATCTTAATTATTGATCATAGTGAAAACACTATTTTTATATCTATGTAGTATATATAGATTAATTATAAGTTTAGAATTTTCAATTATTAGACAAAAACGTTTAACAAAAAATATTTCTTACAACACATTAAAAGATAATTAAATAATCTTTCATATATAATTCAATCAAAACTGTTATTCTCATAAGACGTGAAGTTGGCCATAAGACTAGACTAGAAGACTTTTGTTGAAAATTCCTTAATATTTTCAATGTTTTATATTTTGATCATTTCATAAAAACAGGTTCAAAAGTTTCTCACTTTTGGGTAACACCGTTTCCGAAAACTAGTAACGCATTTATTAATCATAGAATTCTGCGATTAAATAAGGCGAATTATCAAATAATGATGCTCAAAGTATGTTCCATTGCTACATAGCTGCCAGCCTTAACGTTTTTGTAACGCCACTTAAATTTAATAGAATTTTTCGTCCTATTTTTAAAGCCACTAAAATGTAATGGAATTTTTCGTCTTATTTTATCGCCAGGATTAAATTAGAAATGATTTACTAGTAAATTTTAGTGGTAAAGAAAATGCGAAATGTTGGGAGCTAAGCTCTACGTATCTCGAAAAATGTCTAAAATAAACGTTTGGAGTACGTAATTTCCGTCGTATAATACGCGAATCGATCAATTATGTTTCGAGACAGAATTTTATCACGAAAGTTGAAGTCAAATATTTACCGCGATACGAAAAGTTACATATTATTAAATAAAATTTCTGGGTCAAAACACGAAATTTGGTATGGATTTGGTATGGTATTTGAAATGCACTGTGTCAAAACCTAGGCGTATAATCCGCGGATTATGCGCCTGAAATTACGTCAACCATTTTCATGTTAGATTATCACTGTATTGCAACTAATAGGCATGCATTTTAAATTATTTAAAAGTATATTCAACATATTGGATATTAATCTGGAAACAGGAGCGCAGGTTATGACATATCCAAACGCCGTATGAGAGTTTTTTTATGATACCAGATTCTTCCAATAATAATCTTCGGCTTTTATTGTCGCGGAATTTAACCCCCTAAGGGGCAAGCAATTACGTTTGTGAAATGCTGAATTCCCACCGGAATCTTTGAAAAATTCTATTTCAAAATATGTAAACGCAATTTTACGGCTTTTTTCCACCAAAGTTAGAAAAGTAAAATTTAATAAATTTTTTCTAGTGTAAAACTTCATTAATCGTAGGTGGTATATGATATATACCGGTGCCCCTCAATGGGTTAATGGTTGTATAACGCAACAATTTGTGATAAAAAAATATCTATATATTACATAAATCATTTATGGTACATATACAAGATACATATAGCATTAGCAAAAGATGTAAAAATTCTCCTTATTTTATAGCAGATTTCTGTGATAATATCATCCATACCACGTCAAATTATCCCATATAAAAACAGTGTTTGCCAGTGGGCTACTTTTTTAAAATTCAGTTTTTCTTGATTTGCACCACTTTTCTGAAATGGTAAAATTCCCCTTGTTTTCGCCTTAATTAATATGTCATTAAATAAGGCGAATTTTACTATTTCAAAAAAGTGGTGCTAATCAAGAAATCTGAATTTTTAAAAAATAGCCCACTGGTTCCATTGGTTTCATATTGGAAAATTGGACATGGTATCGACGATATAAAGCAGTGATGGGCAGAATGAATGATTTTACTACTCGAATGAATCATTCGGGGATGCGCAAAAGCACAGCTGCCAACCTTTGTTTTTTTTTTTTTTTTTTTATTCAATTTCTACCAGAAATTTATCGACAAATAAATTCCTTATTTTGTCTTTCTTATCTTCCAAATTTCCGAAGATAATTGATAAAACCCTTCGAGCTCTGATGGGTGAATTTATTCCCATTTGCATTTAACCCTTTCCGGCGCGGTGTTCTTAAAAAAGGACACCTAATTTTAATTCCAAAACTGACAAACGGCACCAAGAATATTTAACTAAAATTTTCCTATTATAATGTACGTGGAAATAAGCAAGTTCTTATTTTCTAATAAATTCGTTTATAAATTGCGGTGTCAGTCCATTATTTCATCAGTTTATAAACAGAGTTACTCCGCGCCGGTAAGGGTTAATCTCCAAATGTCACATTGCGCTGGAATATTCGACCAAATTTACTTGAAAATAGATTAATGCATTATTTCGTGTATAAGTCTAATCTTTTGTTTACAAAATACTGGTGTCAATGTGATATTTGGTTATTTTGAAGAGATTCATCCCCAGAGCTCAAAGGGTTAAAAGTATTGTGAAGGCTGGGAACTATGCTTTTGCTTCTTTTCTTTTTTCAAACTTTCTAGTGGTAATTGATTACAAATATATACAAGTTTTGGAAACTTTGTTTTTGCGCCAGCCCGAATCCGATAGTAAAATCATTCATTCAGTCCATCACTAATATTAAGTACAGATTACAAATAGAAAATAATAATAACAAAAAAGTTAGCGTAATTTCCGGTTATTTCTCGGTTCGTTATCTGCGGGTCAAACAATCATTTTTGAACCTAAAAATATTATTTAATAATTAAAATCTGATATTTACCCCGATCAAATAATTTAAATTTTATTAAATAAAATTTCTGGGTTAAGACATGATTGCTTGATCCGCAAAACATACATCGGAAATTATGATAGTTGGCAGAAATGTAAAAAGTTTTTATCCTTTAACGTTTAAATTTTATGACACGAATAAACATTCAAAGTTAATAGCGTCATGAAACAGAAAGATTTTGGGAAATATGAGTGCAAATAATGTGACTTTTATAATATCCAGCCCACCATTTAGTAAGTTGGTTTTATATTCTTTTCTATTCATTATCTCCAATGAAAATTATCACAAATATTCATCAAGTAAAGTTCTTAATAAGCGAATATCAGGATGATCCTGTAAGGATAACAATTGGTTTCCAATAATGACACCATTAATATTATCATTCTTGGGTGCATGATTTCACGAAATAGAAAAAGATTATGAATTCATATTTAATAATTGTGAGTTTATTTGTAAATATGCATTCACAAATTTCGATAATATGATAGAAAAGTGAAACAGAGCGTGACAAATTTCCGCCTATTGATACATTGTTTGTTGAGAATAAATTAATGTTGAAGCTTTTGGGATTTTTGTGTTTTATAATTGTCAGTTCAACAGATACAAAAATTTCATAAAATTTATTGGGGAGTTGTCAATATTTTTACCGCAATGCAATAGTTATTTTCTTACTATGAAATAAATTCACGATGCACTTACTTAATTTTTGTGTACAGTTTTAATTTTTATACTCTTCGCTACAATATGATATAAAATAAATGCGTTTGTAACTATAGTAGAATAACTTAATTGTAGTATTTTCTTTGAGAACAATGCATTGACAATTGAGAAATTATTAATAAAAGCATTACAAACAAATAGAGGTTTATTAGCCTGAAAGCTGCAATATGAAGGAAATGGTTTGAAATAGTTGAAAATACAGATTCTTTTAATTAGATGCTTTTCGATTGACTGGTATTCTTGACAGCTAGTAAAAATAACTTGTCCTCTTCGGATTCAACATACCTGATTATATACCGATTACCACATTAACCCATTAATGCCGAGTTTCTTTTACACATTTTTAATACATATGTACCAGTTTACACCAGTTTTCCCATATTGTAATTTTAACTTATTTGATCCCTCAAAGTTTGAGATTAATTAATATAAAAATTTCCTTGCTAAAATACTGGTTTTCATATTTAAAATTTTTGTATTACTTAAATGGCAGATTTTCGTACCAACCGGCATTAATGGGTTAAGCCAATCTTGCATTCATGGCTTAGGTCAAACAATGGTACTATTATTAACTGACATATCCTAAAAATAGTGAAAAATCGACTTAAACCTCTTTCACAGAGATTGATTGCCGCCGGTGGAATATGCCACCGGTAAACTTACATAGAAATTGTCTACTTATTTAAACGGATTATTAATGCAAAATTTCAGTCATAAATAATTGTAGACACAGATTTTCATTTTTACTGGTGGAAGTTTACTTTGGCGGAAATCAAGCTTTGCGTTTTTGCGATATTGTGACAACCAGTGAAACAAACTGTCTGTTTTACCAGGCAAACTGACACCAGTAAAACAACTAGAAAATTTCCCCTTATTTTTGAGAAAATAGTTCTGTGAATAAAATGCTTAAATAATATGAAAATTTCTATTCAAATTACCGGTGACAACGCATGTTGACTGTTGCAGGGTTCGTACGAGTGCTGGTATTTCAGTACCAGAAAATTATTCGTTACCAGTATTTACTTATAGATAATCTCTCCTCAAATAAGCCGAAATCTCCAGCGTTTCAACTTGAATTATTATTTATAAGAAATTACTGATACTGATACTTTGCCTTGAAAATAATGGTACCCGTACGAACCCTGTATTGGGAAGATCTAAAATCTTTTATTTTATGGATGATATAATTATGAGGTAATATATGATTTTGTAAAACTAAAATACCAAAATTCTACTTACAGGGCTTATACGGGTGCTTGAAATTCCAGGATATCAAATTCTTCGGTACCAGTATTTTCGTATGGAAAATCTCTCCTGAATGAAGGCAAAATTTCGACCGTTTAAACTAGATATATTTTTCTATAAAAAAATTCTGATGTAGAGCCTTGAAAATAACGTTACCCGTACGAACCCTGTACTTAGTATTAAAGATATACAGTCCTCAGCAAAAGTTTAGACACTGGTGATTTATAACTTTTAAATAAAAAATACGAACACTTGGGTTATACAAATGGCTGTACTTATTTTTAAATATATTTTAAACGTTTTAGGACAGAAATAACGGTTTTAATGTAGGATGTTATTAAATTTAACTGAAAAAATTTAAATTTGCATATTGCAAAAGTTTAGACACTTTTGTGATTTTTTGGCAACTGTTCACGGAAAAACGCAATTTTCAAACTTATGACGTCACATGCATGAAGTATTTAAGTGCACCTCGCGATAGTATCGGTTAGTGAAGATGCCACGAGCTAGAAATTTTCAGTCAGATGAAGTAATTAAAGCATGGAAGCTGAAATAGAAAGGGAAGACGGTTGCAGAAATTTCAGCTACTTTGAATCGTCCAAAGAAGACTGTTTATTAAGTACTGTCTAAGGGTAACTCTTTCAAAGCAAATCGTAAATCTGGAAGGCCTCGTGTGGCCAGAAAATGAGAATATAGAAGGATCCATGAACTGGCATCTAGACAAATTATGCATTAAAAGTGAGTCAGAGATTTCTGTGTCAACGGATACATTCGTAGAAGAATTATAGAAAGATGTACATTAGTTTACATGAAAATGATAAAACAACTAGCCTTGAAATCTCACAACAAATTTACCCCTTTCCGTCGCGGAGTAATTCTGTTTATAAAACTGGTGAAATAATGGACTGAAACCAGAATTTATAAGCGAATTTATTAGAAAATATGAACTTGCTTATTTTCACGTACATTATAATAGGAAAATTTTTATTAAATCTTCTTGATGCCGCCTGTCAGTTTTAGAATTGAAATCAAGTGTCCTTTTTAAAGACACTGTCCTCGAAAGAGTTAATGATTTGGGTCACAATTTGTTTTAATTCTTAAGTATCTCTGGAGTTTCTCAATGGTCGCCAAGCAGCGTTAGACTACATACATACATCGGAAAACAATTTACAGCCATCTGGTGAACTTTTAGCTTATCCAATGTACGTATTTGAGCAAGATAATGCGCCTATTGATGTTGCATACAAAGCCAAAATTTGGCTTAACTCTCAAAGTATTACTGTTCTCGACTGGCCCGCGTGTAGCCTTGATCTGAACTCAATCAAAAACTTTTCTGGCATTATATCTGATACCGTTTAAGCATTTTTTTTTACAATACTCCTCTGTAAATGAAGTTCGATCTGCTATTGAACGTGTTTGGTATGAAATAGACTCCCAAGTGAAGCAGAATTTAGTTTCATCGATGGGAAGTCACATTTTTGCATTAATAGCAGACAATGTAGGTGCAGTTCGATTTTAATTTATGGATAGTTTTCTGCTAACAGGCAAATTGTCTATACTTTTGCCACAATGTTTAATTTGTTTTTTTGTCATTATATATTATGTAAAGTCTATAAATTAAAATTTATTGTTTATGTACGAAAGATAAGTCCCCAGTAATATATGACAGTTGAGTTACAATAATTCGTCACATACCTCTCAGTAGAGAAGCATAATCGATCATTGTCCAAACTTTTGCTGAGCACTGTAAGACAGCATCTTTTAATATTCAATATTTTTATATCTATTAATTTAAATGATGAAAAAAAATATTTAATATTTAATAATTAAATGTTAATATTCTTTTCTTGGAGAGTTTAGTATCACCTATAAACATTCAAACATATGCTACTAAGAAAGAATTAAATAAATAACTGAATTACAACAAAAAACTCTCAATTCAATTTTCTCAAATTCTAATTTTTGTTACATAACATCTTCTTCCACTGAGGTTTTTAGTTGCTGAGGCTCAATTTTTAAAATTTATTTAGGTAAGAACCATCTACCTAGTTTTCTGCTCTTTGTACCCCTTGGCAACGTGAAAAATGGAAAAAGTTTCAGTGGTTACATGTCAAAATTGTGAATTTTTTTATTTATGAACATTTTTTAATGATTTTTTTCAGTCTTTTATAAAGATCACTTTTCAGGTAAAAGGTTTAGACAACTTCTACATATTTTAATTTAATCTAAAATTAAAAATTTTAAACTTATGTAAATTTTGATATAACTCATGAACCACATGCCTGATTTAAATAATTTTTCATTATTGTGTGCAGAAAATGTTTCTTGATAACTTTTATAAATATTTTGATAAGTTTTAATTTATAAAAATATTCCTTCTAAAATTTATAAAAAAAGTTTAAAAGTAAAAATAAAGGGGATTCTCGAGAATGATTTTAACTTCGGAGTATATATTTTTGCGTTTTTCACAATGAATTTAAAATCCTAAGAACAATTTATTTATAACTTAATATAAAATATCTCCACACAATTTCATACCATATATTGCAAGTAAGTTTAGATATATCTTTTTAAACATGACGATATATGAAAAAATCCATTTTCAGATAAATGGTCTGAAAGATCTAATTGCATACTTTATGTAGATCCCATACAATTTCTCGAAATTGTACCACTTACATACATATTTCTAATACATTTTAACATGAATAACTGAAAATAATTGAAAAATAGATTTAATATGCAACAAAAACTAGCCTTTTAAGACATTCCCCTAATGGATTAATTTGCATGATCTGGAGCGATATATAATTTATCTATTAATTGAAGAGATTGGTAACAAACTTCTATTCACTCTTTCGTTTAACCCTTCAGGGGCAGAAAAATTCTGTTCGTAAAATGATGAAATATTTGGCTGACACCTGAATTTACAAACAATTTTTTTTTTCAAAAAATAAAAACCTGCTTTTCTACAATTTCATTATTAAAGCAAAATTTTATTAAAATATTATTGGAGCCCTTTCTCAGCTATGGAATTAAAATTAGGCGGTCACGCCGTGTGTGTAGCCCGTGACCCAGTGAGAAACCCAGTAGCGTAGTGGTCAACACGCCTGTCTGCCACGCTACAGGTCGTGAGTTCAGCTACCGGCTGGGCAAGGTTCACTCAATCTTTCATCCTTCGGGGTAGATAAAATGAGTACCAAGCTTGCTTGGGAACTAAACACCGAGGGTCTCGCGTTGGGTTGACCACCTTGGCGAGGCACATGCTGCATAACACCTCGGGGCTCAGGGTCAAGTAAACAGATGTGGGCACTGTAGGCCCTGATCTTTCATGGATCATACAGCCACAGGTTTGGGTTTTTTTTAGGTTACGCCGTGTGACCACCTCCCTTAAAAAAGTTAAACAGTTTTAATTTCACTAATGTACTTTTTTCAGTATAATAGTTATTCAATTGATTTTTAAAAATTTGATACTCTACGTCAGGGGAGTCAAACTTTGGCCTATCAAACAAAAATATCTGAATTAAAAAGAAGTATCCCACTGGCAACACTGCGCCACTGTCTGTTGCCACCCTGTTCTACCAATGGAGTTATGAATAAAGAGGAGGGGGCATATAGTGTAGTGTCTGCCAGTTGCGAGTGAAGTAACTAAGGAGGTTGTCACAAGATGGCGGATGCTTTTTTAAAAATCGGATCTACACTTTCAGATTACAGCTGGGGCAAACTTCACACCAGAAAAATTGAATAGAAAAGTTCATCTTACATGTATTTATGCGTCTTATGTATGGAAATATTTTCTCACAAATATGTTACAAATTTCTGTTTGATTTTAATGGTGTCAGTTTGCCTTTTCAGTTTGTTTCAATGGTTTTCACATTATTATGGCGGAAAAGCAGGACATTGATTACAGCTAAAGTAAACTTCCACCAGTAAAAATGAGAAAATATATCTCCTATTATTTATGACTTAAATTTTGCAACCTTAAGGTGTTTAAATACGAAGGAAATGTTTATATAAACTTACTGGTGGAAGTCTCCACCGGCGGTTATCAACGTCTGTGAAAGTGGTTACAGTTGAAGCTGCACTATTTTAAAGATATGTCAGCTCCTCTTTATTACTAGTTCCATGGTTCTTGGTAGAACCATGGAACTATTAATTTGATTGTGATTGATTGATTGTTCTACCAAGAAGAGCTTGATATATGTATAAAATAATACCCACATTGAAATCGATTTTGAAGCAGTTACAAACGAATATAAAATTCCATAAGAGTTCCAAATATTAACCCATTTGCATAATCAAGCAGAGGTGCCATGTTCCCACTAATCATCCATAATACGTGGGTTAATTTGACCCAGTTTTAATACGTTTGGTACGAGAAAATTTTTCAAGATGTGAAATAAAATAAATTCTACGCGGAAACCTGAAATTAAATACATAAAGATTCATCAAATAAATTTTCTGGTTCGAAACATTGTTAAGCTGTGTCAAATTAATCCGCTTATTACGGAAGTTTAGAGGGATCTTGTAAACTATGTTAACTCCTTGTAGGGGGAGGTATATAATATCTACAACTGAAATTTAATCCCAGAATTTTGGACTTAATTTTGAATTTATAATGTACATGATAATGAGCTTTTACCTATTTTCAAATAAATTTGTTCATAAATCCTGGTGTCAGTCAATCATTTCAATATTTTCGCATCAGAAGTACTTTGCACCTGAAAGGGTTAAGGCGTACATTCGAGCAATTCAGATTTATTTTTTCCCGTTATGAAATTCTGATTTTTTACCTAAAATTCCGAACGAGGTTTTTTACTTTTATTAAACAACTAACATTAAATAAAGCAAGAATTGCTATTCGGAATTTCTAGCATGAATTTATAATTTCTGAATAAAAATGAAATTCCTGAAATACACTCAGCATATATGAAAAATGATGCGAATGCGTTAAACCTTCCCATTTCTGAATCTACTTGACAGAATAACCTCAAGTTCAGCATCGTACGGTAAAATTTACTGAAAAAGCCAAATATGAAGGCAAATTTAGACATTCGTTTTCGAAATTTCAGTGTTTTTGTACAATTTCAGTATGAAGACAGCTTAGTCCCTTGTGTTACATAAATTGAAAGATGGCACAATTTCCGATCGAATGGCTATTTCCGTTTTGTCTGTGTCAATTTGCTGATTAACCGTCTCGCTACGCAACCTGAGATTTCCTCGGGCAACGCAAAAGTAGCAAAATTTGCGCAACCCGAGATTTCCTGGGGGATTAATTGTTTTCCACTGGCGACTATTTTTGACTAATTCCACATTTTTTGGACCACATTTTAACATGTTCGCTGCCGTAAAAATTAAGAATTTTCAAATTTCTTCTTGAAAGTCGTTTGACACCACAAACTCTGAAAGGTGAATTTCGCTTTACTAATACAGCGAAATTTCTGCCAATAAATAGGGGAGGTAGGGGAGGTATGATGCACTTTTTTTTACTAATTTTTATAATCCTTGGAAAGCTATTTTTAAACAAATTTTTCGTGTTTTCTTATAAACGACCTTTTATTCACTTATTAAAAATATTGTGAATTTAAAAAATAGTCATTCAAAAAATTTATCCCAATTATTTTGGATGGTTACTACCGTATGAAATCTCCCCATTACTGGGGAGGATTGATACACTAGCAAGGGAGGTTTGATACATTGTTATGTAAATTGAAAAAAAAAATGCAGACAATTCAATGTATGCGCCAAGCAATTTTTTATGATAAATCTTGAAATATTTAAGTAAAATTTGAAACGAAATGACATTGACATATTTTTGTTTTAGAAATGTTTTTTACAAAAATATTTAAACCATTGCTATTATTTAAACATTCCTATTAACACACTTTTTAGAAAATAAATAATGAAAAAAAAAAGCCCTAGAAATCTAGCTGCAAGAAAAATGAAGTGAACATTGCTGATTTGCAAACAATTTAATATTAATTTGGCACATTTAAGATTCCTTTAACCCTTTCAGGGGCAAAGCATTTTCAATTCTAAAGTGTTGAATAAATGAATGTCACCGGAATTTACCAACAAATTTAATTAAAAATAAGAAAGGCGATATATATCACTTTCATACTAAATGGAAAATATTTTACCAAAATGCTGGTGCCAATGTGGCGTTTGGGAATTAAAATTAAGTGGTTTTATAAACATACCGCCACCCCTGAAATGGTTAAAAGAAAAACTAATAACTCTATCATTTTGATAAATAAAATTGAGTAGATTTAACGTTTTTTTCAATTTGCTCTTCGCAAATTATACAAACATTTTCCCTTCTACATGACAAGCAAAAGGAACTAACCATCTATCATCGCACTGCTTTTCTATGTAACCTACATAATGTCTATGAATAGTCTCTTTGTTCTTCCTTAACAATTTCAGTAGCTCTTGCTGTAAAACAATAACGAATATTACAGTCCTATATTAGTTTGCAAACTTAAAAAACTATTAAATTTCAAATATACAGGTGTATAATTTCTCCCCAGTACTAATGTATCATTTCTGCCTATTATGCCTTATTGGATTTTTAATCACTTTGTACAAATGCAGTTGCAAAATGGTAATCTACTTTCTAGTAAAACTAATCCTAACAATGTGCTTTATAAATAAAACAAATTACAAGATATTATCTTCACAATAATAAGAGTTATGAAAGAAAATCAGTCAATGAAAAAATTTACATTGACATTCCATAAACCTTCAAAATTAAAAGAAAAGAAAAGTTGTCAGTCCTTCACTGATTAGTCCAGTTAATGCTTCAGCAAATAAAAGAAGCCTTCACATGTGTTAGAATGGCTCTTATTGCCATTTGTTAAGAAAAATTGTCAATGTATCAACCATCCCTATGTATCAAACCTCCCCTACCTCCCCTAAGGGTTTTTTTTTAATAATGGTGTGAAAGTAATAAATTAAACCCATGAATATTAAAGCTACGAGTATACTCGTGGCGTGGCAGTCAACGTGTTAAATATAAAAAATTTCATATAGACTTTAATAACATATACAAGAGAAATATACTGCAAAATTGATTTTCTTAAAATAGTGGTGCGAGAATATAAAAATAGTCTTCAGTGACAGCCCTGATTTAGCCTGATTTAAGTGTAATGTGCGTAATTTTTTAACTTATTTTGATTAAAAAAAAAAAAAAAAAAAAAAAAAAAAAAAAAAAAAAAAAAACGCAACTAGACGGTTTAGATATACGGCCGTACCCCCACCCGCTTTTTCTTCTGACTCTAGTAGCTAGTGTTGCCATGTGTCCCGCGTAAATATGGGCTTTAAATGCTCTGGTCACCGCTAATTTCTTACAGTGTATTTCGCCATCTTTAATCGCAAATAATCCCGCCATTATAAAAGAAAAGAAAAGAAAAGACAATAAAAGAGTTTAAAATTTAAATGAGACTAGGAGAGCTTTAAAGGAAAAAATAATTAAAAAAATTATAATTATAGATATATGTATAATTACTTTAATTATACTTTTTTAATATAAAAAGGAAAATGATTTTCTACACTTTTTTATTTTTATATAAAATACACTTCAAGCGTTCAAATCAATAAATATTGTAACTTAATATTTTTTTTATACAGATACTTTTTCACATATACATATCTATATGTATAAGATATATATTTTTAATTTTATGTTAAATATTAAAAATTAATATTATTAATTATTTATAAGTTACTTTCAAAAAATAATTAAATTAACGTAAAATTTAATTTAGTTAATTTATAAAAAATAACTAGTTATATTTTCATTTATAAAAATGCATTATATAATTACTATTGATTTTTGAATTATAACATTTTGAATACATTATTTATAATTTATAAGATTCGCAACCATTCTACTAAGTATTAAAACGTATATGTTTTATTAATTTGTCCGTGATGAATATTACACTCTTTAACATAAAATATATGTAGTATATATAAATTAATTTATATTTATCGATATTAGATTATTTTTCTTAAGACATTTAAGAAATTTATTATTTATTTCCTTTCAAATTAGTAAAAGTGTGAAGTCTGTCTTACAGATATTTGAAAGTCATTTTCTGGTTTGAACAAACGTTTTGAATGTAGCTGTAGGGTTCACTGTATCAGTGTGGTAGGCGGAGAGTTAAATAAATATGGCATGACGCTCCCCCTGCCCTCCAGATATTTTGTTTTTAACCCTCAACCGTTTGAGGGGCAAGGTACTTGTATTCTTAAAATGTCGAAATAATTGAATGATACCAGTATTTACAAGAAACTTTATTTGTAAAGAAGTAAAAGCTTATTTTAGAGAACTTAATAAAAGTGAAATTTTCATTTAAAAAAATTAGGGTGCCAATGTGGCAATAAAGGCTTAAAATTATGTGATGCCAAAACGGCAACACCGCCCTTCAAGGGGTTAAATGCATAGTGAGGCATATCTGTATTTATTTTTATTTAACTCTCATCAACAGCTATATTTATATAGAAATATTAATTCTACAAAAGTAT
This sequence comes from Maratus speciosus, assembly GCA_963932465.1. Lineage (NCBI taxonomy): Eukaryota > Metazoa > Arthropoda > Arachnida > Araneae > Salticidae > Maratus > Maratus speciosus. The sequence continues at coordinate 195,934,576 of OZ010796.1, read as the reverse complement.
GCTACTAAATAAAGTTAAAAATCTATCTTAAAATTTCTGGTATCAAGTCTTTAATATAAGAGTAAACACCACAATTCTAAAAACATAATTCATGCATTTAAGCGTAGCTGCCAACATTTAAGTTTTTTTTCTTACCACTAAAGTTTTATAGTAAGTATTTATTTATTTAATCATCGAAATATCACGATTCAAGAAGGCCAAAATCGCTGTCAAATTTTAGTGGTAACAAAAAAGCGTAAAATTTGACAGCTATGTTTTAAGGGTTAAGTTTTACAAAATAAATAAATATATATATATATATAAAATCAGTTATTCTAAGATAAGGTTCTTAGTTATTAAAATATTTACTAATTTTCAATATTTTAGTTATAACACTAGTTTTTACTTGTATTGCAGATGTGCAACATTAGAAAAGGTTGACGTATTATACGGAAAATGTTTCTCTGATTTTTTTCATTACTTTTCCTGTGTAATAATCCTTTCTGAGAGTCGTATATAATTTTTTCGAAACAAAATAAATAATCATGCCTTTAAGGGTTAAAATAATTTATATTTGTTCAAAAAGCATCTGTGCCTTCTTAAAATATTCAAAAATTCAATTTATCATAGTAAATATAAATCTATAAAAGTAATTTATGAAACTACCTGGAAGTATCCGCTGAATACATGATGTACTTATGCTTTTCCAGAAATAAATCAGGTATATAATAATATGTTACAACACAACGAATTTGCAAAATCAGATCAAGCTCATACGTCAACTGAAAATGCATATTTCTGTGATGTAGCTTTTAAAGAAAATGACATTATAAACGTTTTAATGCACTCTAATTATCACTTACAATTTCATATTAATTTGAGTATTATTACTTTTAATGCGAGCAGGATCGAAATGAGGATGAGGAAAGGGAGTGCGTCATGCCACTTTTATTTAACTCTCCGCCTGCCAGGCGGAGCCTGAAGGCTTGAATGTACAGTCGTGGAAAAAAAAAAGTAAACACCTCCTACTAACTTCTCAACAAATTATCGTAGACGAAAGTTACTGGTACCGAACGAGTGGAAATAAAGTCTACTTTTAAATGATATATATAAAATTTGCTTAGGGGGCCATCTACATATTAAAACGAACCATAACTTTGTTTTTTTCAACAGCAGTACCCAATTCTGACAGCATAAATGAACTCTACACCCTTCAATTAGATTAAAAACGAATTTTTATGCAATTCGTACCATAAGTTTTTGAGAAATTAATTATTTTAAAACGAGCGTATTTTAAGGGCTGTATCCAAATTGAAGTTCCGTACTGGATTGTTAACCGAGAGAGCCCCTTCCTTGATCAAGGCACCTTAAGCGCCACTCAAGCAGTCAATGAAGCATGTTAGATTACAGTACGGCAGAATAAATTTCAAAATGTCTACTCACTTCCATCATAGACGGCCCTTTAAACCATCATTTTGCCGTTTTTTAAGCATAATTTGAAAACTACTTGGCAGAAAAATGTGAAATTTTTGAATTTCCGTAAAGTAGGACTTAATAAATCTAAATCCATCAAAAAAATTATAGGTTGCATTTCATAATTTTTTCGAATATTAATTTCATAATTCATAATTCATATAATAAAATTATAAAAATTGAAAATTCAGCTTATTTATGTTTGGGTATATTAGTATTATTACTACAAAAAAATTAGCACATTAAGAGCATAATTTCGGGAGATATAAATAAAAATATGAAAATGTAATTTAACATTAGAAGCACTAGATTTTGAATGATTATAATTCAAAAACTTATCATTCCAATGACTTGAAATTTGGTGTCTTGGCATAGTTTGAACTGAAGATTTGAAATATATCGTTAAAATTGGGCATTGCCATTGCAAAAAATGAAGTTTGGATTCGTTTTAATATGTAGATGACCCCCTAAGAAAATTTTTTATACATCATTTAAAAGTAGACTTTATTTCCAATCGTTCGGTACCAGTAACTTTCTTCTATGATGATTTGTTGAGGAGTTAGTAGGGGGTGTTAATTTTTTTTTTCCACGACTGTACATGTCGGGTCCATTGGACCCCACAGTTACTTTCCAAATAGTTTTCAGACCAGAAAATTCTTAAAAATAAAATAAATATACAAACCAGACACTAATAACTTAACCCCTTGAAGGGTGGTGGGATGTAATATGTCCCACTTAATTTTAATTCATAAACACCACATTGACACGAGAATTCTGAATTCTGAACTTCGTGCTGATGGTTCCTTAATGCGTTACAATTTTCACAAACATGAGTGTATAACAATGGACTTTAAAATTAAAAATATTGATTATTTAGTTTATCCATAAAATAAAATGGTACGATGTGATCGCTAGGCTTCCCCTGTCAAGTTCACCTGAATATGACGGTCCTCTTCGTATGTTTTGGCGAAGTATCTGATGAATCATAAACAGACACCAGTTGCAGGGGCGTTTCGTGAATAATATCTTTTAGCGAAATATTGATTCTCGTGTCGCAAACGCAGCATTTATATGGTTATGATTTTTCTGTATTATTTTTCAGGTAACAAATTTGAGTTTCTTTTTGGGAACTGATTACTAGGTAACAGAGAGCTTTGAGGGGCAATCAATTGCGTTTGTGTAATGTTGAATTCCAACCAGAAATTTTAAAATTGTTTATTTATAAATAAGGAAAAGCAATTTTTCAACTACTTTCCCTCAAAATTATAAAAGTAAAACTTAGTTAAGAGATTCTGGTGCAAATCTTAACCACTTCACCGGCAACGGGTAAGGGGAAATAGTGCTTTTACCTCCGACTTATTACGGGGCAAACGGTGAAGTGGTTAATTAAACTTAGGTGGGATATAATATATCCCAATGCCTCTCAAGGGGTTAAGGCGTATATTACTTACCTTCGTAAAATGCTGAAAGGAATGTTTAAGGTTTCTTGTCAGAAGAACACATACAGCTTCTTCCGTGGACTGCGTATTCGCCGGATATGTCGCCCATTGAACACGTGGAGGATTTCGTTGATCGGCGTCGTATGGAAGTACTTAATGTAGTGCATGGTGGATACACCACATGGTGATTTCGGACACTTAATATATATTAATATATTGCTTTAAAAATGTTATCGTTTGTTCGTACCAATACCAGTCGTTTATGTATTAGATTGCATTTAAATCTGATGATTCCTTCATGGTGTTACAATTTTCACAAACATGAGTGTATAAGCATTGACTTTCCATTAAAAATATTGATTATTTAGTTTATCCATAAAATAAAGTGGTATGATGTGATCGCTAGGCCTCTCCTATCAAATTCACCTGAACTTGAGGGTCCCTCTTTATGTGGTTTTGCGAGGCATCTGACGAATCATAAACAGACACCAGTTGCGGTGCTATTTCTTGAAACTCATCTTCTAGAGAGATGCTTCTCGTTTAACAAAAGCAGCTTTTATATGATTATGATTTTTCTGTATTATTTTTCAGGTAACAAATGTGAGTTGCTTTTTAGGAACTGATTACTAGGTTATAGAAACGCTTTAGCCCTTTGAGGGGCAATCAATTGCGTTTGTGTAATGCTGAATTTCCACCGGAAATTAGATTTTTTTAATTTTAAAATAAGGAAAAGCAATTTTTCAACTTCCTTTCCCTCAAAATTATAAAAGTAAAACTTAATTAAGAGTTTCTGGTGCAAATCTCAATTAAACTTAGGTGGGATATAATATATTCCCCCGCCTTTAAAGGGGTTAAGGCGTATATTACTTATTTTCGTAAAATGTTGAAAAGATTGGTTAACAACAGAATCTTTAAACAATTTTTTTTTAAATAATTAATTTTTTTCACGTACATAATAAAAGGAAAATTTTTATTCCGAAATTCTGGTGCAAAGGCTTCACTTAAGGATTAAAATTAAGTGGAAGAAAAATGAAACACTGTCTTTCAGGATCTTTTCTGTCCTTTTTTTTAAAAAAAAAAGTATCTTCTTACTACGTAGTACTTATTTTATCTCGAGTATTAAGTAATATTCTGGTTTAAAGTATGCTTATTTCATAGATGAGATCTTTTCGTTTTCATTTTTAAATTAAATAAATTTAGACAAATTCTCTAATACTCAAAGTTACTAAATGAACTGTTAGGAACTATTTAGGCATGAGACATTTCATTAAATAATTTTTCAATTCCAAATTATTTTATATAATTGAACTCAAAGATTGAACAGCTTTATTTGATTTTAATAAGATAAGAAAGTTAGTAAATATATCTGCATAGGTTTGAATGTTTATCGCGGGAAAAAAAAGACAGGAGCATTTTTACCACAGCTATTTCGTAAAAAAAAAAAAAAAAAAAAAAAAAAAAAAAAACATTTGTGGTAGATTTACTCATCCAACTCTAAGTAATGGAGCTATGAATAAATTGGAAGAGACACATTAGTGTGGTATCTATCGATCGCGAGTGAAGCAGATGAGGAGGTTGTCACAAGATGGCAACTGTTCTTTCTTTCCATTGAATCAGGTTCTTATTAATGACGGGACAAATTTCCACCAATAAAAACGAATGGAACTTTCAGCCATATCTATGAAATAAATTCTGCATCCCAAAAGGCGTTTAAATAAGGATGAAAATTTCTATACAATTTTACTTATGGAAGGTTGCCCCGGCGATAATCTAATTCAAGGGCGTTGACAAGAGAATTGTTTAGGTTGACACCAGGGTTGCCACTTTGGACTCCATTTTTATTCAGAACTTTCGAGTTCACACCAGAAATATAAGAAAACAGTATTTTATACTTTATTTAATTAATGACATTTATTGATCTCATAAAGCAAAAGTTCTTCTTTAGAATTTACGGTGTCAATTTGATATTTTGGATTCAAATTAACGGCCAAACTGGCCACCCTGGTTGACACAATATGGCAGAATCGCGAGTTCTGACTACGACAAAAAAAAACTTTCTACCAGTAAAAAGGAATTCATATTCTTGACATAATTATGACAGAATGAATTACATGAATTAATGAGGAGAAAATTTCTGTTCAAATTTAGTGGTGGAAGTTTGTTTATGAAGATATCACAACTGGTTACAGTTGAAGCTTCACCAGTTTCAGGATATGTCGGTTCTTCTTTATTCATAGTTCCATGCCCTAAATGTACAGAAGAAAAAATAATTTTGAAATTTACTCTCATTTTCATAAACATATACATTTGCATACTTTACTGTGCATTTAGACTTTATTTTGACTACCAATTTTGACTAATATTAATGTCTTATGTAACAGCAGAAAATCATTTTAATTTGTGAAATGGAATAAATCAAACATTACTATTCCAAAATAGTGGAAGTTATAAGTATGTACCATTCCTTTTTTAGCGAATTTCAATGACAATTCCGTATTTGAATATGCTATTGCCAAAGACAGGAAAATTGTTGAAAATTTTATAAAAATTCCGAGAAAATCCGAACAGGAATTTTTGTACCGTTAATCACAGACATTGTTTGGTTAAATAAAGTAAAATCTATTAATTTAGATTTTCTAGTATGAATTCAGAATATTTTAATCAAAATTCTGTCGTTTTCGACTAGTGTTGCCAAGTGTCCCGCGTAAAACAGGGATTCAATTGCTCTCGACCATGGAACTATTAAAAGAAGAACCGACATAACCTTAAAACAGCGAAGCTCGAACTGTAACCGCTATATAAGACGATGTTTACCCCCGGTAGAAACTTCCACCAATAGATTTATATAGATTTATATATCTACAACTTATTTAAACGCATTATTATTACAAAATGAAAGTCATAAATAATGGTAGAAACATATTTTCATTTTTACTGGTAGGAGTTTACTTTGGCGGTAGTTAGGTCTTGCGTTCCCGCCATATTGTGACAACCAGGGAAACAAACTGGCAGTTTTACAAAGTATACTTACACCAGTAAAAACAAATAGAAATTTTTACGCCATTTTTGGGGAAAATTTCCATGAAAAAGACTCTTAAATAAGACGAAGTTTTCTATTTAATGTTACTGGTGTTGCTTGTCCTGCGGTGATCAGAAATTGAACATTCGATTTAAAAAAAGCTGCCGCCATCTTGTGACAACCTCCTCAGTTATTGAACTCGCAACTGGTAGACAGTACGCTATATGTCTCCTCCTGTTTATTCATAACACCATTCTCTGGACCACTAATTTATTGCAGTTTATTCCGCCATGTTTAATCCCTAAAAATTCTACCATTAGGTAAGCCGAAGCAAATTACTTTAAAATTCTGGTGTCCAGAGAATTTGGACCCCACATTTTCGCGGGCTACCTGGCAATACAATTTTTGACCCTGCATTGTAAAGTAATTCTAATTCGTCTTTAAATAATCTATCCCTCCCAAAAGTTTGTATACACGGTAACGAATCTTTCTGAAGAAGCAAGACATATTTAGTTCAATAAATTTCTAGTTCAAAATATTTTTACTTTTAAAAAATGCCGTATATTGGCAAATAGGCGAATATATCGTCGCCCCAGAGCAACAGTAGAGCATTTAGTAATAATCGAAAATGAATTATCTGAATTACTGCTATGACAAACTAAGTCTGCATCTAGTGGAACAGTAGGGAATTTTTTTAAACACATCTGAGATACAGTATTAACACTAGATTGCCCGCGAGCAAATGAATATATCTCGGTACAAAACAGAATTTTTTTTATAAAACTAGTTTAAAAGAAACAAAGAAAAAACTAGCATAGTTGCCAACCTTCCACTAATCTTCCGCAATGTCTGGATTAATTTGACCCAGGTTAACCACATTTCGAAGCAGAAAATTTTTTTCGCGAATGCTTATTTATTTAATTCCAGGTTTCTACGTGGAACATATTTAATTTCATTTCTTAAAAAATTTCTGGTGCGAAACATACTAAACCAGGGTCAAGTTAACCTATGTATTACGGAAGATTAGTTTGAAGTTTGCACCCAAAGCGATATAAGTAAGCGTCCTATCTTAAATGGGAGAAGTAACCGCAAGATTAAAAGTGAAGTGACATCAATCAAGGTCATGCGCCACTTAGCGGATGGAGTGTGAACTACAGGTAGATACCTAACTTTTTTCTTACTCACACCACTAAAATTGTAAATTAGTTTTTTTTCACCTTGATTAATAACCGAAGTACTTCTGACAAGGTGAAGAAAACTTCGTGGTGTCAAATGCAGCTGGATGCCCCTCTCGCTACGCCATTATTTTGCAATAAATGTGACAAACAAATTCATTCCCACGAGTGACTTAAGATTTAGAAAATACGCGCCGCACTAAAAGCCCGCGTATGCGAATTATCACTCCGTCCACAAGGCGCAACTGTGTTATTTACGCCTGATTCCAGCATTAAGTTTGTTCGCTTACTTATAACGCTTTGTTTGCTCCTACCAAACTAGTTAAATGGATAACTTAATAATTTAAAATAAAAATTCTGGTGTGAAATATTTTTTTTTTAATTTGAGTAAAATTCTCGGTCTTTCTAGTGTTAAACATAACTTTGTGTTTCAGAAGTTTTACCTCTAGATGCAAAAACAGTTATTCATAGCAGTAAGTCAGGCGTCTCATTTTTTATTATTACTAGGTGTTCTACTGTTGTTCTGAGGCATCGGTATGGCAACAGCTAATTTCCATGCAGAGCTTGAGTTATTCTGTAATTGATATCTGCATCGCAATGTGTGTTGAAACGATTAGAAAATAGTTTAATATAAGGAGTTCCAAGCTTCAACACTTTGTGCGGCAAAGCACTTCTACTCGTAAAATGCTGAAAAGGTTTATGAGCACCAGAATTCACTAACAAATTTATTTCCAAATAAGCGAAATGTCTTCTTCACGCACTTAATAAAAGAGAAATTTTCATTCAAAAATTCTGATACCAATGTGGCATTTAGGGATTAAAATAATGTTACCCAAATATGAACTACCGTCCTTGAAGGGGTTAAACTTTTAATTATGAAACTAATCGACCGAAAACGTACCGTTTGGGAACCTAAGTTGCAATTCACATGAAAAGTCTAATATGCAGCCAACATTAGGTATTCATATTAAAATTTTCAGAGTTTTATATAATCTCAGTATTAAGACGACGTCTAAGCTTATTTCTTTTAACACAATGTGAAAAAAAAAACCTTCTATCGAATGACTATTTTCGTTTTTTCCTTCGTCAATATGGTAATTAATATGTATGCGATGTTCAATATTTTTCGTTTGTTTTTTTATGGACGATTTTAATTTAGGCGTAGTTGAACATTAAACATATTGAAAAATATTAAAACGTATATTCAAGTTTATTAAGGGATTTTTCATATAAAATTATTCAAATGAAAATAATCTGCAATTAAGTGATCCTATTTAATCCATTAAGCGCCGAAACTATAAGATAGAGATCTTCAACATTTTTACTGAAAAACGTTTGCCACCACTAATTTTGAAAGATGATCTTCGCTTTATTTAATGGTCAAAGCTTCTGTTATCAAATAATGCAAATATTTTAATTCAAAATTAGTGGTAGTTCGATTGTTAATTTAAGCATGCGAATTTATTTTTACCATTGTGCCAATGCAACGCCAGCGGGTAATTGGTTCACCTAAACAACTATCTTCGTTATAGATATCGTCGGTACCTTGTCAAACTATCCAATATGAAAACAGAGTTCCCAGTGGGCTACTTTTTTAAAAATCAGATTTCTTGACTGGCACGACTATTCTGAAATGGTAAAATTCACCTTGTTTTCATCTTCAGTAGTTTGTCATTAAGACGAATTTTACTATTCGATAACAGTATTGTCAATCAATAATTCTTAATCTAAAAAAAGTAGCCCAGTGGCAACAGTGTTTTCATGTCGGTAGTTTGACATGGTACCGATGATATTATTTTCAAACTTAATAGGCTAGTTCAATGGGTTTTTGTAGTGTAAGTCACATAACTAAAAACTTCTATGCTTGTTACCACCATTATTTTCGAAATGTTTCTTTTGCCTTATTCAATTTATGAGACATCTCGTGTTAAATAAGTCACATTTTCCGTTCTAAAATACTGGTAGCCGAAAATTGTAGCATGCAACTTGCACTACAAGTGCTCATGGAGCTAGCCAATACATATATATCACAAATATTATTTGCGTAACTGCTGGTAGCCAAAACAGTGACAGGTGAAATAGGCTTCTTTTAAATAACATTTGAAGAATTTGGCAGGCATTTCAAGAAATCAGATCAGTTAAGCCAACGCTATGCATTATAGTTATTTTCAAAACTTCTGTATCATAAAGAGTGTGACCGGTTGAGCGATCTTTTCTTAAATCCAGGTTCTTTGATTGCTGCCATTTTTTTCGCCTTATTATTTAACCCATTAAGGACTAGCATGTTTTACAGGAATATTATTCAGTTCACACCTTTTTTTGTTAAACACTTGCATTCACTTTATAAATCACTGACATGTGTTAATTAAATAAGGAAAATTTTATCTATCTCTTTTATTGGTATAAAAAAAAAAATCACAAACGTAATGTTGCGAAAACGCAACGTCAGTATTTAATGGTTCACCGACCCCTGGATACTAGACATAAGTTGTGACATAAAAATGGCGGCTGCCCAAAGGATGATTTTTTAAACGTATGTATGGTCTATTAACAGTAATTTATAAAAGAATAACAGTTATTTATAACAATAATAGTATTTTATAACAGTATTTTATAAATGTTTTTTGCGGTATCTTTTAAAAGATTTCATTGACTTGTTTAATCTCAGAAAAATAAAGCCGAAAAAAAACTTCAAAAAATGATTGGTACCGAAATTCAAGGGACCGTACACATGCTGAAAAAAATCCGCCTTAATCAGTCGACAATTTCTTTTTTTTCTATCAGCGCTCAGGCCTAGAATTCAGGGGGCGGTGAATAGGTTAACAATTCGGTCGTTACGAACAACTGATAAGGAAGGTCTCCATACGGGCATATTCAGAAAAATCTGAAAAAATTACAGAGTGTTCTTCTCATGTGTATCTATATGATTATAAAATTTTTTTTCGCGGAACCGCGATAGAACGTTCGTAAAAAAATAACGAAAATTTCGTTTATTTGGCGATTTATCATCGGTTGGCGATGAAATGAAATTTCGAAAAATACTTTTTTATGCCGATTACTCTTTAAGATAAAAACGTTTCATGTTGAACTTGTTTCAATAAATTTAATGTAAATGACTTTAGTTTTGTCAGTTTTCGATTCATTTAACTAGAGTTTTGTCATATATATATTTATAATGAAAGTTAAATATCAAATTTTATGAATTAAAACAAAATTAAAATAAATTAAAATTGTTTCAATGTCACAAAATTAAGTCCAATGGAGCACTGTAGATTCAATTATGTTGCTATGGAAACGACGAATTCTTTGAAATGAATAACTGGTAAATGAATCTTGCCTTTATTTTGGAATACGCTTAAATATGTCGAAGTATTTTTTATATATGAATATGTTTTTAAAGTAATAAAATTAAATAACAAGTAGCATAAACATGTAATACGAAAAAATATATTTATAAAACTCTCTCATTGTTTAAGTTTAAATTCCTTAAATACTGTTTACACGCATTCTAAAAATCAATGAACAATCAATTTTCAGGTGCACTAAAATCGTTTGCTTTTGGCGAGGAAAAGTATTGCTCGCCAAATAGCGTGACGCTTTCGTCTTTTCGCGCTAAATACTCGAAAGTATTTTATTTTTTTACAGACTTTCTACTGTAATTCCGCCGCTAAATTTGACTGATCCTTTATTACATACATAAGTAGTTTAATTAGTATATTTTTTAAAATTTTTTGAGTATGCCCAGTATGGAGACCTTCCTTGTGAGTTATGAATAAAGAGGAGGAGACATATGATGTACTGCCTACCAGTTGCGAGTGAAGTAACTGAGGAGGTTGTCACATGACGGCGGCTCCTTTTTCTAAATCGAATCTTCAGTTTCTGATTATCGCCAGGGCAAACGTCCCACTAGTAAAATTGAATAGAAACTTTTGTCTTATTTAAGCGTCTTATTCATGGAAAATTTTCTCAAAAATGTTGTAAAGATTTCTATTTGTTTTTACTGGCGTAATTATGGCTTTTAAAACTGTCAGTTGTTTTCTCTGGTTGTCACAATATGGTGAAAACGCAGGGCTTGACTACCGCCAAAGTAAACTCCTACCGGTAAATATGAAAACCTGTTTCTGGCATTATTTATGATTGAGATTTTATCTGAATAAGGCGTTTAAATAAGTTGAAAATTTCCATATAAATCTACTGGTGGAAGTTTCCAACTCCGGTAAATAGCGCCTGCGATGAGGAGTACAGTTGAAACTTCACTATTTTAAGGCTATGTGAGTTCCTTTTTATTAGTAGTTCTATGTTACGAACATGCTGAGTGACGGGTTTTCTAGGGCTGTGGCGCACGTTTTGTGAGATAACGTTAGCAGTGTTGCAGCGAGGGTGAAAGAGAGCGGAAACCTAACAACATTTTCTCTCAAATAAAAGTGGTGTGCAGAAAGCCAGAGATTTGGAAACTCTGAAAAGCAATACACTTCTTCTGTGACGTCATTACCTCTAATGCCATAGCCTAGCTGCCAACTTTTACGCTTTTTTTGTTACCACTAAAATATAGCAGAAATTTTTGTATTATTTGATCGGCAGATTTCGTAAATCAAATGAGAAAACATGTACTGTTAAATTTTAGTATTGAGAAAAAAGCGTAAAAGTTGGCAGCTATAGCTTTTCAAAAGATAGCCGTGGCTCTGGCTATACCCCAACGTTACGGTTGCGCTACACGTGTCTATCTAATTTTCGGAGCCAACTTACCAGCGTGGCAAACTTACATCTAAAATTTTTTATAAAAATTTTGTCTTATTCCCGCAAAATTACTGCAACGAATAAAAAAAATGTATTCATTTTTATTGGTGAAAATTTCCATCGTTGGTAACTAGGTTTTTTTCGAACGTTCCTTCAAAAGTGCACTCCCAAAATGAAATCAAACGCTGGGGATAGAGCCCAGTGTTCCACATGGGCTACTTTTTTTTAATTCAGATTCTTGATTGGCACCACCTTTTTTGAAATTGTAAAAAGCTCCTTATTTGATGACATATTAGTTAAGGCGAAAACAAAAGGAATTTTATCGTTTCAAATAAGCGGTGGCAATCAAGAAATCTGAATTTAAAAAAAAAGTAGCCCGCTGGCAACACTGATAGAGCCGAAAAGCGAAAATTCTAATTCCTAAGGCTGAAAGCGGTTCTCAAATTCCCTTCTCAACAAACGCGATACTTTCTGACATTTTTTATGACTCATTTTTAAACGTAAAGTCACAAACTTGTCAGGCATAACTATTTAGGCGATTTGGAATCGAATTGCATTTTCCATTTCTGATAAATAAATTACATATACAGTTCGAAGCGGTTTTAGTAACGAGACGAGAGCTTTTTCACCTTACTCTTGCTGTCTTATCAGAAATTTGGTTCAAAAGACCAACTTTGACAGTATTTCTGGAAGAGCTTTTCAAAAAATTGAAAACGTCTTTCAATTACGTAATTTTTGAATAAAAATACCTACCAATTGCTTGCGTTTCCGAACAAAAATAAATTTAAAAATGTGTCTTAAATTATCCTCTTTTGTTTTGAAAACAGTTTTAACACTAAAACGACCGGAAATTTTTCTTAAGGGCTCTCAAGACTCTTAAAGCGTCAACATTTTTGAAATTTTAATTTTTTTAGGAGTTAAACTTCTACCTTTCCTGAACATTTTGAGTATGATTATTCCCTTGAAATTCCTATTAGAACAGAAGTGTCGGCTATTAGAATTATACCTGTTCAATAGCTAAAGCGGTGTTTTCAAAATTTTGAAGTCATTTTTCACCAAATAATGTTTTGGGGTATAACGCGTAGGATATCTCAAAAACTTCTGAATATTTTTTCATGAAATTTTGAAAACATATGTTTCATGTTAGTCTGTATAAACTGAACTTAATTTTTTTTTTAATTGTTCAAAAAAATATATTTTTAGGTAATTATTCTGCTGAAATTTTCAAAAATTTGTATTAGTAACTACAACTTTTTATAAAAAATACAAAAATGCTTTAAACACAAATTTATTTAGGCTCAAAGTAATTATTACAGGGTTCGTACGGGTACCGTTATTTTCAAGGCGAAATATCAATAATTTCTTATAAAAAAATAAATCAAGTTCAAACGCGCGAAATTTCGCCTTATTTCAGGAGCGATTATCTATAAGAAAATACTGGTATCCAAGAATTATGTGGTCTGGAAATTCCAGCACCCGTGCAAACCCTGTATTACAATCTGAAGTATAATGAGGCACAAAAAAATATTCTATTTGCAAACTTTATTTTGTAATCCTGCGCCTAAGCTGTTATACCAATTTTCTGCTCGACAAATGTTTGACAGTTTGGAACGCTCTGTAAATACTAATTCTGTATCTTGCAATGTTTTAAATATATGACATGAAAGAACTTATTTATATCTTTTCATCATAATGAAAATAGTGTTTTTAAATCACATACATTTTAAGACAATAAATGTTGAATACTGTCTTATTCAGTGTTGCCTGTGGGCTCCTTTTTTTTTTTTTTTTTTTTTTTTTTTGTTCAGATTTCTTGATTAACACCACTTTTTTGAAACGGTAAAATTAAATTTGTTTTTGCCTTAATTAATATGTCATTAAATAAGGCACATTTTACCGTTTGAAAAAAGTAGTGCCAATAAAGAATCTGATTTTTAAAGAAGTAGCCCATCTGGCAACACTGGTTTTATTTTTCACTTGTTCCAATTTCGAGAGCCCTGAAAACCCTTAAGTGTTATAAAAGTATTTTACACCAGAATTTTAATTTTAAACTATTTAACTTGTATCTCCGTGGTATATATTTAACCCTTTAGTGCGCAGCTTTGAATATATGCAAACGACACAGTTTTGAGTTTAATAGATTATTTTTATTCCCATATACCTAATTCACACCAGAAAATTAAAACAGCAATATTTGCTTTAATTAAAGAAACAGACAATCCGTATTTAAATAAAGCGAAATTAACCACTGAAACTTTTTGGTGTCAAGTCATATTTTCTGAACTACGTAATTTCCAGAACTAATTCTATCATGGAAATTAAAGGGTTAAAGGTTAAGTTTTATAAAATACCGGGTGAGCAAAAAGCGGTATAAACTTTAAAAAATCATAAAAACCGAAAAAATAACCGAATTGAAAAACTGTTTGCAGGATTTGCATTTATAGGTCACGGGAATTTTTTAAAGACAGAAATAAAAAATAACTCAAAAAACAGCCGACAGATGCCGCTGGTTCGTGCGAATTTGGTAAAAATATGCAAATGAAACGATTATAAGAACTTGTGCTCCTAATCCAGAACAAGTTCACGTAAAATAACTTCACCAACAAAGCTTTATCTTTCATGCTCTGCATGATCATCAAGTACACGGCTCACAACGGAGAACTAGTTCTGGATTAGGAGTGCAAATTCTTAAAACCGTTTCATTTTCATATTTCCACCAAAATCGCACGAAACAGCGCCATCTGTCGGCTGTTTTTTGAGTTATTTTTTATTTCTGTCTTTAAAAAATTCCCGTGACCTATAGATGCCAATCCTGCAAAGAGTTTTTCATTTCGGTTATTTATTCGGTTTTTATGATTTTTTAAAGTTTATACGGACTTTTTGCTCACCCGGTAAATAATTATATAAAATAAGGTATTTGGAGACATACTTATTAAAGTATTCACTAATTTGCGTTATTTTAGCGTAAAGCAGCCATGGAAGTATTAATAAAGAGGAACTGACATATCCTTAAATAGTGAAACTTCAACTGTAACCGCAATACAGGAGTTGATTACCGCCGGGGTAAATTTCAACCAGTAAAATTAAATAGAAATTTTCTCCTTATTTAAACGTCTAATTAATGCAAAACTTCAGTCGTAAACAATGGCAAAAACAGATGTTCATTTTCACTGGTGGGAGTTAATTTTCGCGGTAGTCAGCCCCTGCGTTTCTACCATGTTGTGACAACTTAGATAACCTCCTGTCAGTGTCAGTGAAAAATATTATAATACCGGAGCAAATTTCCACCACAAAAAATAAATAGAAATCTTAACAATAATTATAAAAGAAAATATTTTATGAAAAAGTCGCTAAAATAAGATGAAATTTTCTATTCAAAATTTACTGGTGGAAAATTGCTCTGGCGGTAATCAGAAACTGTTTTTCCGATGTAAAACCAAAGACTTTTAGGATACATAGACCTTCAAACTGTCAGTTTAACTGAGGATTTTTGATCATAGCTCTTGTACGGCAGAATATATGTTTTATATTTTAATTTACCTAAGAAAATGCTTTTATCAGCACATTTTGTCTTTGCGGATCATTAAGTATTAGTCTATTCTATTTCATTTAGGCCTTAAAAAAAATACCTTATTCATCAATTTT
The DNA here is from genome assembly GCA_963932465.1 of Maratus speciosus. NCBI lineage: Eukaryota > Metazoa > Arthropoda > Arachnida > Araneae > Salticidae > Maratus > Maratus speciosus. Next base: position 195,919,109 of record OZ010796.1, on the reverse strand, counting down.
TTTTGTTTTTTCGTATAGTAAATAAGTATTTCAAGAAACATCCTACAAGGATAAAAATATAGTGTTACTTTCGTTAATATGCATTTTTTAAATTATCTTTTTGCATAAAAATTAGTTTAAAAAACGTAGATTTCTTTCCATTTAATTTAAAATTTTGTAAATTACTTTATTATGTTACAGTTGCTACCTTTAATCTAAACTTCCCTACCAGTTACTTTTGTAGGTCAAACTTAAAAAAAAGGTAGAATTATAATGTTTAACTATCTGTTTCCATATAAATTTCGCCTTTATTTAGGTTCTATAAGGCATGTTAAAATTAGGTACTCATTTTCAAACTTAACATCCATAAAATTATTAAAAAATCGCCTTATTCAACTTTATTTCTGAAAATTCAATATTTATAACGCATATTTAGCTATAAAAAATAGCTTCATGTGAAAAAAAAAATGCCATAAACTTCATATATATAGATTAAAATTAATTTTTAAGCTCATTCTAGCCATTGCACTTAATGGTCAATAACCAAAGCTGACGTACAAACCTCGCGGTTCAGGTGTTTCAGTTTACTTCAGATGGCTGTCATGATTTCGCATGCTTTTGAATGGGAATTGCCGGTCTATGTATCTTAAATATCTTTGTGTAAAACATCAGCCGCCATCTCGTTACAACCTCCTCAGTTACTTCACTCGCAACTGGTATAGACAATACGCTATATGTCTCCTCCTCTTTATTCATAACTCCATTAAAACAGCCACACGACAGTAGTTTTTATTCGTATTGCAGATGTGCAACAGAAGAAAAGATTGATGTATTATATGAAAAATGCATCTCCGATTTATTCATTATTTTTCCTGTGTAATAAATCTTTCAGAGAATCATATATAATTTTTTCGAAACAAAGTAAAAAATCGTGCATTTAAGGGTTAACTTAACAATAGAACCGCCGTAGCGGTCATTTTACCCGTTACCAAATTAAAATACTTCGATTCGAGCCAGAAATTTCTTTCTAAAATAAGTTAAATATGTACCACGGAGAAATAAGTTAAATAAATAAGTTAGATAGCTTTTAATAAAAATTCTGGTGTAAAAAATTTTTGTAACACTTGAGTAAAATTTCCGGCGGTTCTAGTGTTAATATAGAAAAATATTTCCCGGTTCAAATCGAAATATTTTTATTTGGTAACGGTCAGAAGAGTTGCGGGGCAATTCAAAGCCAGTCTCAGGGTTCGTACGGGTACCGTTATATTCAAAGCCAAATATCAGCTTTTTACAAAAAAATAAATCTAGTTTAAACGCGCGAAATATTCGCCTTATTTAAGAAGAGATTTTCTATAAGAAAATACTGATACCGAAGAATTTCTTAGTTTGAAAATTCGAGGACTCGTACGAATCCTGAATGTTACAAATTTTGTTATTTTATTTTTTACATCAAATATGTAATATATATTTTTTCTGATAGTATTAAACCTATATTTTTTATATTTGCAATGCATTTTATAAAATTTTGAATAGTCAACATCAATAAAATTCATTATATTCAGCGTAGCTTCTGTTTGTGTGTTTATTTGTTTGTCTGTTATACAGTGGCTGTCAAAAGTTTCCGGGCAGCATAAAATTTTTGGTTAATTTGTAAGTATATTCATATGAAGAGGAATCTCAAAGTGATACTTATACACTTTATTGACATAACAGTTAAGAACTTATTTATTGAATAAAAATTAAATATTAGTAAATTTAATTGACAAAATTAATTGCTAAAGAAAACGCATATTCTCAAAAGTTTCCGGCCACCTTTGCAAGTTTGGAAAAAAAATGGTGTTATAACAGAAAATAACAGTGATCAACAACATTTACAATTAGCATTTTGTATTAATACATTTAGCAATAAGTACTGCGGCGCAGCAACGTGGCATCGATTCAATGAACGGTTGTAGATCATCAAAGTTACGTTTTGTCCACGGTTCTTACAATTTTTCTGAAAATGCTGCTGAATTTGAATATTTATAATTAATTCCACACACGTTTTCAAGTTAGTTTCAAAGATTTTCTATTGTATCCAAATCGGATGATTGGGCTGTCCATTTCAAAAGTGGATTTTTTTTTTGTGTGTGCGAAGCCACTGCTTGACGAGCTTGCATGTATGCTTTTGGTCGTTATCAGGATGAAACAAATAGTTGCGATCACAATTTTTCCTCCAATAAGGCAGAAAAGGATCTTGCAAGATATCCTTATGCATTTCACTATTCATCTTGCCGCAGATTTCAAATAACGGACAGGCGCATTTTCCAGAAAATGCTCTCCACAGCATAACGTGTCCTCCGCCGTGCTTCATTGTAGGAATATTATATCTCGCATCTTATCTTTTGTTTTTAGGTCGTCGATTATAATGTTCTTTTTATCACTACCGAAAAGATTGAGCGTCGATTCATCGGAAAATAGTACTTTTTTCCAGTTTTCACTTGACCAGTTTTTGTATTCCTTGGCAAACGCCAGTCGGGCCCTCTGAATTTTTTTTTATTTATAAAAGGTTTTTTAACACCGACTGTTCCATAAAGTTCTACGTCACATAAGTGTCTTGATACTGTAGACAGACTTATTTCAGCAATATTTTAACACCATAAATCGGGTGAAATTGTAGCGACATTTTTACGTGGGTCATCAACTGTTTTTCTTCTGATAATTCTGTCTACAAGAATAGTCGTTTTCCGGAGTCCCCCGGACCGTGGCAAGTTCCGAAGGCCATTACCATCTTTATATTTTTTAAAAATATCGTTTACAGCAAATTTTCTGATCGACAACTTTGCCGCAATCTCACGAGAGGATTGTCCCTTTGGCTACAAACAAATCACTTGTTTAGGAACAATAAATTGTTAAAATTTTCATTTTTGAATTTCAGATGCATTATTCACATTGATTAATTAACAAACATGGCCAAAAAACACTTTAGCGATAGCAAAAACTAATGGATGACGAAGGCCGGAAACTTTTGCACGCGCGAATTTCGAATTCCTCTCCTTTGCATCAAGAATCTTAAGCAAGCATCCAATCAAAATGATCACGTGGTCAGAGGTACTTTACTTATTCCTAACTTTTGGAGTAATTGTGCTTCTTCTTCACTAAAACGTTCTATCAAACAAATGTCAGAAACTAACTGGCCGGAAACTTTTGACCGCAACTGATTATTTGATGTTGGTCTGTTACAGGTAATATTACATATTTTTCATAACTGTATTGTGACAACAGTCAGATTTTCTGAAATACACATGTTTATGAACTCCCTTTGAAAAAAAAAATAATTTTTTGTGATGATAAATTGTATGTTATTTTATAAGTAATACAGATAATCATTATCACTAGAACCGAGGTGGCGGGTCATTTTGACCCGTACCAAATGAATAGATGTCAATTAGAACCAGAAAACTTTTTATAAAATAAGTTAAATACATGCTGCGCAAAAATAATTGAAATAAGGAAGTCAAATATTTTTAAATAAAATTCTGATGTGAAATATTTTTATAAAACTTGAATAAAATTTCCCGCGGTTCTAGTGTTAAGGTATCCGAAAAGCATTTTAATTCATGTTTGTGTGCTACACAGCCTCTTTTAAAACTTTAGTGAGCAGCTTTGCATATATGCAAACAACAATGTTTTGAATTTAATAGATTTTTTTATTCGAATATGCCTAATTCACACCAGAAAATTAAAATAGCAATGTTTTGCTTTAATTAATAACAGACATTCCGTATTTAAATAAAGCAAAATTAAGCATTGAAACTTTCTGGTGTAAAGTCAGATTCTCTGAACTACGTAATTTCTAGAACGTATTCTATCATGGGAATTAAAAGGTTAAAGGTTAAGTTACATAAAATAAATAATTATATAAAATAAAGTATTTGGAGACATACTTATTTACTAATTTGTAATATTTTAGCATAAAATTGCTACACGACAGTAGCTTTTACTTGTATTGCAAATGTGCAACAGAAGAAAAGATTGACGTATTATATGAAAAAATGTATCTCGGATATTTTTTTCTTTATTTTACCTGTGTAATAAACCTTTCAGAGAATCATATATAATTTTTTCGAAACAAAATAAAAAATCGCGTATTTAAGGGTCAAAATCATAATTATTTACATTAAATAATTTATTCATAATAACTATATTAATTTATCTTCTAATAGAATATGTTAATTGTAGCCATCTTTAAATTACATAATTATGATTTTTTAAATACGATACGGCCATTTTCTTTCTCTTTATCTCTTAGTCTATCAGAATGGAATTGCCTCGATATGGTCTTTTAAGCGTTAATGACAAATTAGCTCCCTCAGGATGAAGTAATTGTGTTTCTGTCGTGTTGAATTCGGAATGTTATTTTCCTGTGTATTATTTTGTATTTTATGGTGATTTTAACAATTTTAATTTTCCTAATTATGTAATTTTGAACTAAAATAATTGGATGTTTATAGCGAGGATTTCCAGTTTGAGCTCCATTTCTATTCATAAATTTCAAATTCGTATAAGAAATGACGAATATTATTTTATGTTTTATTTAATAAGTGACACTTAGCGATATCATTGATTGAATATTATTATTTCGGAATTTCTGGTGTGCAAAATTTCTAATACAAAATAACACACGGTACACGTTTCGGGTTGAAAATTTTAACAACCCATCATCGCTCAAAGTAAGCACATGTCGGAAAGCGGATAATTGACACTCAACGTTTGTGACCTTCTTCGCTTTCGGACCAGTGTTGCCAGTGGGCTACTTTTTTATATTAAGATGTCTTGACTGGCACCACTTTTTTGAAACGATAAAATTCCCTTTGTTTTCGCCTTAATTAATATTTCATGAAATAAGTCGCATTTTATCATTTCAAAAAAGTAGTGCCAATCAAGAATCTGAATTAAAAAATGTAGCCCATCTGGCAACACTGTTTCGGACACGTATTTACTTTGGCTCATGACGAGCTTTTAAAATTTCAAGTCTCAAACGCGTCCTGTGTGTTTTTTTGTATTTTATTTTGATTTTTTAATTCAAAAATTTCGAGTTCATTTCAGAAATGAAGAACAGTACTTTATGCTTTAATTAATCAGTGACATTTAGCGATTTCATGAAGTGAAATTTCCAGTGTACAAAATTTCCCATCCAAAGTAACCAACAGGATGCGTTTCGTTACAAACCTTGAGTGACCTTGTCCGGTTTCGGATACGTGTTTGCTTTGGCTAATGACGGGCTGTTAAAATGTCCAGTCCGAAACGCGTCCTATGTGTTTTTTGTATTTTAAAATGATTTTAAGAAAATTTCATTTTTGTAATTATATTATTTTAAATAAAAAAACATATATATTTATCACATGCAACAAGGGTTGTCAGTTTAGTTTCCATTTTTATTCAGAAATTTCGAGTTCATTTCAGAAATGAAAAACAGTATTTTATGCTTTAATTAATGAGTGACACTTAGCGATTACATGAAGATAAATTTCCAGTGTACAAAATTCCCATTACAAAATTACCAACAGGATGCGTTTCGTTACAAACCTTGAGTGACCTTGTCCGTTTTCGGACACGTGTTTCCTTTGGCTGAGGACCGGCTGTTAAAGTGTCCAGCCAGAAACGCTTCCTGTGTGTTATATTCTATTTCATGGTGATTTTAACAACGTTTTTTTTTCTAATCATGATTTATCGCCTGTTTTTCGGGCGATGATTTTTCCCTCATAGCATGCATGGTCACGGTGACGTCGTTGTGACGTCACTGTGAGTCACTGTGGTCACGTCACATCTGTGACCAAAATGCCACCACTCAGTGATGTCACATTGTGACTGAGATGTGAACTTCTTAGAAAACTTAAAAAAATTACAAAAAATATTCAAAACATGTTATTTATGTAAAATTATATTTTCTGGCAATTAAAAAAAATTGTGACGTCACTGTTATGACACTGCATGTAACGTACGTCACGTCACATATGTTACGAAAAAAATCACCATATTGTAAGTCACAGTGTGACAAAAATATGAACATCAAAAATCTTTGAAAATGAACAGAAATATTACATGCCCGAGTTACAGCGCCATAAGGAATGAAAATATATGAGTGGATAGGAAATAGTAAATTCGTACACGAAAAGAGGGGGGGGGGCAGAAAAAGGAAAATGCACGGTAGAAGTATCAACAAACTACATTTTCATGCTATATTTTATCAATTTGTTATTTAAGACAGTGAAAGTATACTTTTTTATGATTTCAATTTTATCTACCATTGCACTTTAATCCTTCACTGATTGCTATTATTATAAAAGTGTTTCTCGGAAAAATGGTACGTATTGGAGCAATTTGGATAACATATTTAGAATTAGGAATATTAAACCTGTACACTTTATACATTTAGTTTGAAGGGAGGAAGTTGTTTTATTTTATTTTATTTTATTTTATTTTATTTTATTTTATTTTATTTTTTATTTTATTTATTTATTTTTTTTGTCGACCAGTGGTATTCGAAACCCTTCTGTGGTTTCAAACTAAAATTTTCTATTACAGTTAAGTCTGTATCTTTTAATGAGCTCGTAGAAAGAATACTCAGTGTTTAGTCATATATGCATTTCTTGCTTTAGAATTTGCATTGAAGTCATATTTTTTCCTATTAGTGTTTAACTATTTTAAATAACTATTTTTTAAAAAATTCTACTTCTTTCAGACTTTTTAAATAAAATTAGTATTTTCCGAAAAAATATGTATACAAATTTTATACAAAACCCGTGATATAATTATTCGTATTTCAAATTCGTGGTATAGAGATATGACTTTAAAAAAAGTTATTTTACAAATTGTTTTATTCTACGGAAAGTGAATATGAAAAAAATGACAGATTGACAAAGAAATTTTTTTTTATCCTGTATACTCTCTTTTCATTTATTAAGAAGATACGTATTTATTTATTACGTGTAAAACAAACTTTACTTTAAAAAAAGAAAGAAAAAGGCAGGTGTTTCATTCAAATAGAAAATTTTCATTACAGATACTCTTTAATATGATAAAATTATTGCGCATTTAAACTCTCTGTTGTGTACAAAAAAAAATTATAATAATACAGTAGGAGCACCTGCTTGCTCAATGTCGTCTGCGCTCGATTAAACCGCAGAATAAAATAAGGATCAGAGAACTACTGACGCGGGAAGTTAGTTTTTTAAGCTAACAGAAATATGCTTGACAATTTAGGATAAAATACGGATATTATTAAAATATTTATTGAACTTAAAAGGTATGTCTTATTTAATTTAAATTTTTTGTTCCTGTTTGATAGATTAGTATCATGAGTTAAATAGTTGTATGTTACATACAATGAGACTGAGCTGAGATTCTTTTCAGAAGCAATATGGCGATGGAAAGATTTTTGAGAAATTGTTAAATGCATTTAATTCATCTATTATAGTTTGTTGTTGTTTAATAGTACAATTATAAATACTAATTATTTAGCGTTTTTCAAATTGTTATAATTATTTTTTTAATTGTATTTAAGCATTTTTTTTTGCTGATTGTGATTTTAATCAAACATTTAATTGTAGACATTCAGAATCAGTTATTAAATTTTCTTTGATTGTGAACTCATTTTCTACGTTTTCGATACATTTATTTTATTGGAATTAAAAAATAAAATATAATATTTGAGCATTGAAATAAAGTGTTTTTCATGCCCGAAAAAGTTTAAAAGTGTTTATGACTTCGGTTTGTCTGGCCGTCTGTCCGCGCTCTAAGTCGCGTAAATATACTCGGATTGACCTGAAATTTTTGGATGTTATTGACGTTTACCATAGCAAGATCCCTATTTGTAATGAAGTTTGTAGCATGTTTAGTTCATTTACAGGGACAGTCAATTTTATTCCATTACATTACGGCCTGTGGGAAAAAAAATCGTTTCAAATGATTTTTAATGATTTTACACGCTTTCGAACAGAATAAAATTGATATGCATTTATGAAGCGCACTAAAATGTGCATTCCGTAGAATATGCGATGCAAAAGAATAGTTATTTTTCATTTACAGGGCTAAAAAGGAATTCCAATACATAATAATATAGGGGTGGAGGGAATTGTTTGCGGGCGTACTTTATTTATGTTAATCTATTTGATATGTAATGAAATTGATATACGTCGTTGAGGTTTACATACTATGAATTATTTCATGCATAATACGAAGTGTATATAGCATTTACAGGGACACACAAAATATTTCAGATACTATATTGTATCCGAAGTACTGTTCATTAGCGATGATTGCTGGAAATGCATTTTTAATTATGATTCACTACATTTATGCATAGCATATGGTGTATATATATATGCTATAATTCATATACAGGACAATACAAAAGTATTCGTAAGGGTTACTTGGTATTGCTTAAAGGTGGTTTTGAAATAAGTTATGCATTTTTACGCTGCACTGTATTTAATTTACTAAGAAATGTTTGTAGTATATAGATAAAATGATATACAGGGTCACGCAAAGAATTGGATAGGTTGCCGTCTATAAATTATAATTTCTGGAAATGTGATTTCAGCAGTTTTAAGGGGTCTCAGGACTCTTAAAGCTTTAAAATTTTCGAAATTTTAATTTTCTAGATATTAAACTACTATCTTTTCTGAACATTTTGGTATAAATTTCTCCTTGAAATTCCTATTAGAACAGAAGTTATGGCTTTTAGAATTATACACGCTCAATAGCCGAAGCGGCGTTTCAGAAAGTTTGAGGTCGATTTTCTCCAAATGACGTTTTTGGGCATAACGCGCACGATATCTCAAAACCTTCCGAATTTTTTTTCATGAAATTTTCAAAACATATGTTTCATGTTAGTCTGTATAAACTGAACCTAAAATTTCCTTCTTATTGTTCAGAAATATATTCTTTATAGGTGATTATACTGTTGAAAATTCCTAAATTTTGCTTTAACTAAATACAACTTTGTATTAAAAATAGAAAAATGCTTTAAATACAAATTTACTTAGGTTCAGAGTAATTATAATAATGTGAAGCATAAATAGGATTCAAAATTTTCCTTCTACTTGCTAAATTTATTTTGTAATCGTGCGCATAATCTGTTATGCCGATTTTCCGCTCGTCAAATGTCTGACATTTTGGAGCTCACTGTAAATTCTAATTCTGCATCTTGTAATTTTTAAAGTACATGAAATGAAAGAACATACTTATATCTTTCATCCGAATATAAAATTTTGTTTTAAAATCAATTACCTTTTAATATATTATATGTTGAAAATGGTCTTTTTTTTTCGATTTTTCCAATTTTAAGAGTCCTGAGACCCCTTAAGAGTGTTTTCGTTTGAATTAAATTTTAACTAAATAGTGGCGTGTAATAAAGGTTCTAGGTAAACTACGGGGTTGTACAAAATTATTTAAGTATGTTTCCATATATTAGTATGAATTGCTGAAAGAGAATTTCAACCTGTTATGCGTTTCCTTGATAAACTAAATTTTTCCATTATATAGTATATATATATCAATCTACAGATCAAATACTGGACTGTTTAAAAGAATTAGAAAAGATATTTGGCTGTGGATGGTAACTGCGTAAATCAATTTTTCAAATGTTTTACGCGTTTGCATGTTTACTTAGTTATCTTATTTACGTTATTTCCCCCAATGTCTTGTTAAAACATTTAGGAAGAGTTGGAAAGTGTTTTTAATCTATTCTTAACGCATGATATATCTTACTTGTTGTTTCTATATCCCAGATCAGTCTTTTCCTATAAAACATACCAAATCTAATTAGCTCATATTCACAAAATACAATATATACGGGAATAAAAAATTTAAATAAATAGGGCGTATCCTGTCGTTCTATAAATAACAGTTGTATTAATGTCCGTAAGACTCCATGTTCGTATTTAATAAAGCAATGACAAATCACATCACATTAAAAAGCTTACACATTCTTAATATTAAGCTTGAATTCAAGATCAAGCTTAGAACTTACTAAAAAAAGATGTCAGTTGATAAGCATTGTTTTTTAAATGGAAAATTAAAAATATTTTAGAAGAATAGGACTCCAAAATAGCGATATCTTGCTAAAAAGTACGGTAAAAAGATAAGATTTTATATTTCAAACAAAACTTTACTTTAAAATTATTGTAGTGTTTATGACAAGAATCATCACAGTATTAATACTTGGAAACTTTTCCAGAGAGAAACATTCGCCTTGCATGCAATATTTCAAATGAAAATCAAATTTCAAATAAATTGCTTAAAAGGCACAAAGGCCAACATAGTGAAAAATATCCACGCCGGGACTCGAACCCGGGTCATCAGTATAGCGCACTGACATTCTACCGACTAAACCACATGGAACGATACCCAGCCTGGAAAATTTCTCCCTATTACATGTTGGCAAGGCTACAAACGCAGCACAAGATGGAATATTTATCGTGAGCCACCGACATGGGGTAAACACGAAACTTAATTAAATCCAGCATCGATTGTAACTATTTTAATAATTGGAAATTTTTCCAGAGAGAAACATTCGCCTTGCATACAGTATTTCAAATGAAAATCAAATTTCAAATTAATAGCTTAAAAGGCAATTTTAATTTGAAATTTGATTTTCATTTGAAATACTGTATGCAAGGCGAATGTTTCTCTCTGTAAAAATTTCCAATTATTAATATAGATTCAATCGATGCTGGATTTAATTAAGTTTCGTGTTTGCCCCATGTCGGTGGCTCACGATAAATATTCCATCTTGTGCTGCGTTTGTAGCCTTTCCAACATGTAATAGTGAGAAATTTTCCAGGCTGGGTATCGTTCCATGTGGTTTAGTCGGTAGAATGTCAGTGCGCTATACTGATGGCCCGGGTTCCAGTTCCAGCATGGAATCTTTTTCACTAGCTCGCCTTTGCGCCTTTTAAGCAATTAATTTGAAATTTGATTTTCATTTGAAATCATCACAGAGTTTATGACAAGTTCGTCACAAATGACACATATTTCACAAATTGGTCACAGTGTGACTTCAAAGCATTGTCACTTTCGTCACAGGTTCGTCACAAAGTTAATGCCAAAATAGTCACAAATGACACACTTTTCACAGATTTGTCACACCGTGACTTCACAGAGTGGTCACAATGTGACGTCACAAACGACCTCTAAAACGGCCATAAAGACCTCGCATTTTAGTCACTATGACGTCACATCCACGTCACGTGACGTCACATCGACGGTCACAAAATCACAGTGTGACTTCACAACGATGTCGCCGTGACGTCACCATGCCTTACGGGTTGTTTCATCAAAATTATTCAATTCGAAAAAAAGGGTTTTATTAAAAGTTCTTAGATTTTTCTGGTATGTATTTGATTCCATTTATAAGGTAAAATTTCTGATTCTGATTCTGTTTATTTCATTTAAAAGTATGATTAGATGATTTGAAAAAAAATTACCGTTTTCTGCCCTTGAATCAGTGTTGCCAGATTGGGGACTTTTTTTAATTCAGATTATTTGACTGTCATCACTTTTTTAAAATAGTATAATTCGCCTTATTTTTCGGAATTTTTAATCTATTTTTAAATAGGCCGAATATTTATATTTAAAAAAAGCGGTGAAAATCAACAATCTGGGGACAAAAAAGTCCCCAATCTGGCAACACTGCCTTGAAGGTTCATTTTTATAAGTACCGTATATACTTGAGTATAAGTCAAAAAATGTATGACAAAACACCTGGCATAAAGTGGATGTAAGGTTCACATTATCGATTTTTAAATTTTTAGCTTCTGAAAGTAGAGGAATCCACTTATACATATTTTTCATTCAGTCACATATTTTCCTCTCGAAGTACAAAGTTTGACTTATACTCGCGGTCGACTTAAACCCGAAAAATTTCCAAAAATTTCCAAACCGTAGTGCATACCACATGAAAGGAACAATGATAGTTATATATCTGATAATTTATATCTATATTTTTAATTAAAGTGGTAATGAAGAAACTCTAAAAAACGAATGCAATTTGTATTAGAAAAAACATGACCATCAATTTATATACGCCCTGTATATATGAAAAGAATTTCCAAAAAAGTCCAAACCGCAGTGCATACCACATGAAAAGAACAATGACAGTTTATATATCTGACAATTTCTACCTATATTTTTAATTAAAGTGGTAATGAAGAAACTCTAAAAAACAAATGCAGTTTTTATTAGAAAAAACAAAGTTCAAGAAATTCTTACATTTATTTTCCAGAAAACTATTAAACATTTTTTCGACAAATCTTCTTCCATAATTGTAGCTTTCACTTGGATTATTATCTTTCTCCTAAACATGATTTATTGAAACATTTACTGCTGACTTGTTTTCTTGAACAAAATGTTTCTTCCAACAAATATAATTTGTTTTCTTTTGAAAAGATTGTATGTGTTTGCCTACTTTTTTATATTTTAAAAACTCAACTTAAATTGAAGATGCTGATAGAATGATTATTTTTATATGTCAGTTGAAATATTACAAAATAAAATTTTTCATTTAATTTTGTACTATACATAAAGCAAGGCTGCTAGTTAAATAAAAGACTTCTTTTATGAATTTTACTATTTAGGTATAGTTTTATTACCCCTATAATGTCCATGGTAGCATTCCTTCTACCATATGTTCAGCTTTAATTTTTAGCATGAAATTTCATAAATAATGTATATTTTAAGTCATTACAGAAATAATTGCAACATTAGGTAGAATTAGTTATGAATTTAGAATGCATATGGAGTATTAAATAAGAAAACAAATCAGTTTGAAGCAGCATGACTAAAAAACACGACAAAATGACATTTACAGTGGTATGTTTTTCTCCATTTAACAAAAATTTTATTGAGATAAAACTCTATACATAAGATATCATGGTTCGTACCAATACCGTTATTTCTCCAGGAAAACTAACAGTACAGTCATTCAGGGTAACTTTGATCCGCATTTTCACTATTTTCATATGCCACACTCTTATTTTAAGAATATTGTTTCAGCTAGGGGCATAAAAGAGTAGAAATGATGCTAAATTATTGTTTGACTATCAAAAATTAAGGAATAATAAGGATAAAACCAATAAAAAATGAATTTTTAGCCTGGTTTAGAGTTACCCAGCCGTTTAGGGTAACTTTGCACATTACGTTAATATTATCTAAAATAAATAATTATAAAAAAAAAGTATTATAGTTAGGACAACTTTAACCCCAAAAAATCTTTTCAGATATGTAAAGACTCCGAATTTACATTTTCAAGGTTTTAACTCAATAATATATCCATAGTTACAGTAATACATACTAGTACTAGTATTATTCAAAAAAGAATAAAAAATGTCGAATGTATGAAATGTCAAATTTGAGTAGCTCCGCCCCGAAAAATGCCTTTAAATGAATTTTATGTATTTTACACATATTTGTGAAAAAATTTAGATGTTATATCTAATGCACACTTTCGGCATTTATATAAAATATACGTGCAAATATGGGAAATTTTTGACAGTAGCACCTATAATCAGTAAATTTTAAACATCAGTATAACTTTGAGCCGGCTCAAAGTTACCCTGAAAATGTGGTATAATGTTAGTGCCTTCTTATTTTACATTTTATTAACTATTAATAAATAAATAATCACAAAATATTAACGCATTTACAACATTTAGATAATAATATGTCTTATAAATGAATATATTGTTACTTACTATGAAAATTTAATTGGATTACAACAACTTCAAAACAGCATTCAAAATTAACTTGAAAACAGTACTTTACAAAAATGGCATAGCTGCCAACTTTTACGCTTTTCTACTACCACTAAAATTTAATAGAAATTTTTGCCTTCTTTAATCGTGAGATTTCGACGATTAAATGGGACAATATTTTCTATAAAAATTTAGTGGTAGGAAGAAAGCGTAAAAGTTGGCAGCTATGAAATGGTCAGAGGATGCAATTAATAGCTCATAATTTTGTTAATTTATTTTCTAAAATAAAGAGTAGAATTCCCAGTTTAGAACCTTGCCAACAGAGCACGGTTCTGGAGTTTACTTAGTCTTTTGGAGTAAAAAATATTGAAAAATAGGAAGTGGTGCAAACTTACTCCCCATGGTTCAAAGTTACCCTGAATGATTATATCTTTTTATAGAAAAAGAAATCTAGTTTAAACGCGCAAAATTTCGCCTTCTTTTAAGAAGAGATTTTCTAAAAGATAATACTGGTGCCGAAAAGTTTCCTAGTCTGCGAAATTCAAGGAGGCGTACAAACCTTGGATATTATAGGTATAATAAAAATTTAATTTAAATATCAAAAAACCCGACTGCGTAAAAAGCGAACTAATTACAGTCATTCAGGGTAACTTTGATTCCACATTTTCTTTATTTTCATATGCCACACTCTTATTTTAAGAATATTATTGGAACTAGGGGCATAAAAGAGAAGAAATGATACTAAATTATTGTATGACTATAAAACATTAAGGAATATTAAATAGAAAAGCAATAAAAATGAATTTTAAACCTGATTCATAGTTATCCAGCCATTTAGGGTAACTTCGCGCCATATGATAAATATTATATAAAATTATTCATTATAAAAAATTTATTATAGTTAGGACAACTTTGAACCCAAAAAAGCATTTTCAGATATGTATGGACTCCGAATTTACATTTCCCAACATCACAAGATTTGAAAAATTTATGATATTGCAACAAATATTAGGTATAAGAAAAGTGGAAGAAGAGAACCATGAATATTTAGAAATAAAGAAAAAACTGTTTATTGTTCATAAGAAAACATAAAAATGCAGTGAAAAACAATTTTCAATGTTTTAAGGGGTCTCAGGACTCTTAAAATTGGAAAAAATGAAAAAAAAGACCATTTTCAACATTTAATATCTTAAAATGTATTTGATTTTAAGACACAATTTTAATTGGAATAAAATATATAAGGATGTTCTTTCATTTCATGTATTTGAAAAATTATAAGATGCAGAATTAACATTTACAGGGGTCTCCAAACTGCTAGACATTTTTCGAGCAAAAACTTGGCATAACAGCTTATGCGCACGATAACAAAATAAGTGTTGCAACTAGAATAAAAATTTTGGTACCTACTTATACTTCAGATTGTAATAATTACCCTGAACCTAAATAAATTTGTATTTAAAGCTTCTTTATATTTTTAATCGAAAGTTGTATTTAGCTAATGCAAAATTAAGAAAATTTCAACAGTATAATCACCTAAAAAAATACTGTTTTGAACAATAAAAAGGAAATTTTAGGTTCAGTTTATACAGACTAACATGAAACATAAGTTTTGAAAATTTCATGAAAAAATATTCATAAGTTTTTGAAATATCGTGCGCGTTATGCCCAAAAACGTCATTTGGAAAAAAAATGGCTTCAAAGTTTCCGAAACGACGCTTCAGCTATTGAACGTGAATAAATGTAAAAGCCATAACTTCAGTTCTAATAGGAATTTCAAGGAAACAATTATATCAAAATGTTCAGAAAAGATAGGAGTTTAACATCTAAAAAAAATAAAATTTCGAAAATTTTAAAGCTTTAAGAGTCCTGAGACCCCTAACTCAATAATATGTCCATAGTTGCAGTAATACATACTAGTATTAGTATTATTCGAACACGAATAAAAAATGTCGAATGCATGAAATGTCAAATTTGAGAACCCCCTCCCTGAATAACGCCTTTAATTGAATTTTATGTATTTTACAAGTATTTTTGAAAATATTTTCATGTTATATATAATGCACACTTTCGGCATTTATATAAAATATACTTTGCAAATATGGGAAATGTTTGACAGTAGCACCTATAATCAGTAAATTATAAACATCAGTATAACTTTGAGCCGGCTCAAAGTTACCCTGAAAATGTGGTAAAATGTTAGTGCCTTCTTATTTTACATTTTATTAACTATTAATAAATATATAATCACAAAATATTAACACATTTACAACGTTTAGATAATAATGTGTCTGATAAATTAGTATATTGTTACTTACTATGAAAATTTAATTGGATTACAACAACTTCAAAGAAGTATTCAAAATTCACTTGAAAACAGTACCTCACTAAAATAGTTAGATGATGCAATTAATTGCACATAATGTTGCTAATTTATTTTCTAAAATAAAGAGTAGAAAATCCAGTTTAGAAACTTGCCAACAGAGCACAGTTCTGGAATTTATTTAGTCTTTTGGAGTAAAAAATATTGAAAATTAGGAGGTGGCGCAAAGTTACACCCCATGATTCAAAGTTACCCTGAATGACTGTAATTATTTCTCATCAATATAAAAGTAATTTTTATATTACTTACCTGTTTTTTTTATTTACTTGTATTGATGACTTTTTAGTTGTGTTTAATTGTTTGTTCCTATCTATAAACACAGTTTTGATGAGGTCTATAGATGTCTATGATGGTTAGAGTTGCAGTAGAGCTAGAGATCCTACCTACACAACTTCCATGTTGTGTAATATTTAAAAGGAGCTTCTGACTTTAAAATAGTCAATGAAGCATCGTCTTCATTTTCAAAGAAATATCCAATGATATGCCACTCGATATGGTGAGTAAAAATTTTTTTTCGTCTCTTCCGCCATTTTGTATTTTACGGCCGCCATTTTGAATTTATAAAAACAAAACTTAGCCTATAACCATCGGACGGTTAAGACGCATTGATAGATTCCTTATTAATTAAAGTCCATCCAGCCGTCTGGATGTTTCGATAGTATAAAAAAACACACATACCCAGATACGCGTGAAACACATAATCCTTCTTGGCAGGCGGGTAAAAAGAGTTACTTGTATTCTCTGCACAATATAGTTAAATTTAAGTTTGTTTTTTAATGTTAAAATTAATAATTAAAAAATAAGTTAGCAGATGTGCAACTGCTACCACGGTCATAATACCCATGATAGCATTTTCTCTACCATATTATTTTCAAAGGAAATTTGTACTTCTGAATGTTAGCTTTGTACTTAAGATACTTGTTTTTCTTTAATTCACATGCTCATTTAAAATTCAAAAACTTTCCATTACTTAAGAAAGATGTTATACAATACATTAAAAACAACCAAAATTTGACATATTTCGGTTTTAATCGAGTTAAATACCATAATCATAAAATTCGTCTCCGGTCAAGACAAATGTTATTAAATAAATCTGGAATAAATTACTTGAAATTCATAATTTCCATATACAATTAAATGAAATTATTTTTGTTTTTACATTTTTGAACAAAATATTAAAATTCCATTTTAAGATATAAATAGAGACAATTATGAAGTAAGTCCAGAATTAATAATTTGAACTTCTAATTTCTATGGACAAAGATAAGCATAAATTCTAAGTTTAAAAATTTCTAAGTATAAAACGTTTTTATTGAGCTGTATCACTCAAGTATATTATATTTACACTCATGTTTGTGAAAATTGTAACATCATGATGGAATGACGCGATTGAGCTGAAAATTTCAGAGAATGCAAAGTACAGAGTGTTATGCAAATGCTTCGAATTTCAGCGTCACCACATAGGCGTGGGCTGAGCAGCGCCCTCTTGACTGCTGCTGGAACCGTATAAATAGGGGGATGTAGCGAGACGTTGAGAATTGTCTATGGTTATTTGCTAATGGTAAACGTTAGGCTAGACGCAACTATGCCTCTTCCACGAAAGAGGGCGGCATTTCAACAATTGAAGGAGTTTAAATGGGGAAGAATCACCGGCCTTCACGAAGAAGGATTTTCCTATAGTGCAATAGCAGCTCACGTGCAGCGTGACAACAGCAGTATGATGCGAGTTTGGAAGCAGTGGACCGACGAGGATCGGACATCTCGTAAATCTGATATTAGACCCCGAACGTGACGCACGATGATAGATACGTGGTCCACATGGCGCTGTCGGACCGTGCAGTTTTATCTAAACAGTTGGCAGCACAATGGTCAACTTCTACAGGTGTATCACTGTCTGCATCATCAATTCGTCGACGTCTGTTGCACCGTGGATCCCATGCAAGACCTCCTTTATACAGGATCACCCTCCCGCAAAGCCATCTACGCTGCGGCTGTAATGTACTCATTAACATAGAGACTGGCATGCAGATTGGCAATAAGTTGTTTTATCTGACGAATACCACTTTAATTTGTGGTACCGTCATCGCCGCATACGTGTTAAACGTTATGACGGTGAACGCTACCTTCCAGAGGGCATTACTAAACGGCATATTGGTCGAACACCGGGAGTTATGATCTGGGATGCGATTACGCATTATGGACGATTGCAGCTGCTACGAATTGTGGGTAATCTGAACAGCAACAGGTACTTCAGTGGAGTGTTGGAGCCCGAAGTCGTTCCTTTTATTCAAGGCATTCCTGGAGCCATCCTTCAACAAAATATTGCCTGTCCACACGTTGCAAGGAATGTTTAAGTCTTCTTTCCAGCAGAATACAAACATCTTTATCTATGACCTGCGTATTCGCTGGATATGTCGCCCATTGAACATGTGGTGGATTTCGTTGATTGACGTCTCCTTCGTTATCCTCCTCCTATAGCTTCTACAGATGAACTTTGGGTACGCATACAAAGAATATGGTATGCTTTTCCCCAGGCAGACATTCAAAAGTTTGACTCAATGCCACGTCTTCTCCGCAAAACATAATTCAAATTCTAGCGCTTCAATATTAAAAACCAACAAATTATGTTTCATTTACGTTTATCTCATATGTAGAGGAAATTAAAGCTTCTGTTGCGACAAATATACTACATATTTTATTGAAAATGAGATTGGAGTAAAACAGGGTGGTGATAGATAAGGGAAAAAAGCAGTAAAAAAAGGGACCATACCAGTACTTTATTTATTCAAAAATTCGTCTTATGTAACCTCGCAGTAAAGTCAGACCAAATTTTGTATAAGAAAATACTGGAATAGATTCCCCCTTTTTAACTGTTTTTTCCCTCATCTATCGTCAAAACAGTCTTCGAACAACAGGTTTAATAGAGGCAATATAGCACATATAGCGCTGCATTTTATTAAATACTAAATGTTTTATAGTCGAATAAGATGTTGCATATTCACGTAGCGTAGAGCATGTAATGAGGAGTGTTGCCAATTGTGCATTTTTTTATTTCAAAAAATTACCTCTATTTCCGAATAGCAATATTCGCCTTACTTAATCTCCAACAAATGAAGTGAATATTTCTAATAACGAGCTCGAAGTAGCTAGGAGTCGTTCGGTAGCTTCATCGCCCCGAGTCCTCCCTTCCTGGTTTTCGGTGTCTTTAATTTGTGTAATTTCCCTTTTAAATTTATCCGGTTTCAATTTTTTTCCCAACGTTGCTTTCGCTAGAGTGTCTTTCACTCGGGACGTGGCTGGGGACCTACGAATCTTGCTTCCGCAAAAGAGTCGGACTAGAGTAGAAGAATAAAGGGCTGCGGACGAAGATGGGCCGCTCGCCGCGACGGTTAGCCACGTCCCGAGTGAAAGACTCTCTAGCGAAAGCAACATTGAAAAAAAAAATCAAAAATTGAAACCGGACAAATTTAAAAGGGAAACTACTCAAATTAATGACACCGAAAACCGGGAAGGGAGAACTCGGGGCGATGAAGCTATTGAACGACTCCTAGCTACTTCGAGCTCATTATTAGTCTCGATCTGGTAATTTTAATTTTTTACTGGGATTTCTAAATATAAAAATGCCTAACCGACAACACTACTGAAACATAGGGCTAAATATTTGTTGTGGAAAAATCGTCAGCAGTCATCTCTTTAATACCACTTTTTCTGAACAAATATCTTCATAGGAAACTTATTGCAAATGTTGTGGAAATATACCCGAAGATTATTGCTTGGAAAGAGTGGTATTAAAAATGTGAGAAGTAATATCCCTGCCCTTTTTACCGCTACGAAGATTCTACTCTGGTAAAGAGTGATCATTATGCTTTGAAACTTCCCGTATATCAAATTATCTGGTAGGAGCATTTTCTAGTGAACAAATGTTTTCCATCCTAGTTTCTTCAACCAACAAGTATTTTAGACTATCACACTTGTTTAATCCTAACACCTAAGTGATTACTTTTGTGAACTCACATGGTAGGACTTCTTACATGAGAACTTTCATAATACACGGCTCCCAAATGGTCCGCCAAATGAATACCAATAAATTTTAACAGAAAATTTTATGGTAAGTTTGCGCTAGAATTAACTTTCAAAGGTGATTCCGGGGCGGTATGTAAGAAAAATCTAAAAAGAAAATTTTTCTAAAAAAATATTGGTATTCAGTTGGCGGACTATTTGGGAGCCGTGATAATACTATACACAGACTTAAAACTTTGCACTTACATTTCCGGACTTCCAGAACTTTTGAAACGTTGAATTTAAAGTTGTGCATTGAACCAGTATTTTTGATTTTAATTTTTAATATCTATTTATTCTTTCTTGAGCTGTTAGTTCTAGGGTTGTTTTTTCTTTCACATATATTAGTAAATGTTTATCATTCTATTTCAGTTTTTTACAGACAAATGTGCAGTTGTTTTAAAGAAAGTGAGATTTTTGATCCAGACATATGTGTAGTTGCCTCTAATTTTGTTGAGATTTTGTTTAATTTACGTTTGCTAGGGCACCTACTGTTTTTGCTTTTGTGAAAATATTTTTTAAATTATTGCTCGTTGTTTTTCCGGGTCGGTTGCCGTAGTGGGGCTTTGTTATAGCGGGAGGATTTTCACCTGGGGTATTCTTGCATATGCCATATTTTGTTGGCACCCAGTTGGAGTGATCAAGTGAACAAAATTATTAACTTAGTTATGGACTCTAGTTTATACATACCTGCCAATATTCGGTATTTTATGCTGAAATAATCAAAAGTAGAACAGGAAAAACTATTTAATGAAATATATTTTTCCTCTATGTAGTTACATAGATTTTTTTTTTTTTTTTTTTTTTTTTGCTTAACACATTTTCTGGAATTATTTCATTTTTAAAAATAGGCAAAGTTGACAGATAAGTTTATGTAATGGAGTTATGAATAATGAGGACGAGACATATAGTGTACTGTTTACCAGTTGCCAGTGAAGTAACTCAGGAGGATGTCACAAGATAGCGGCTACTTTTTCTAAATCGAATCTACAGTTTCTGAATGGCGCGGAAACAAACTTCCCACCAGTAAAATTGAATAGAAAATTTTTCTTTATTTAAGGTCTTATTCATGGAAATATTTTCTCTCAGATACGGTAAAAACTTCTATTTATTTTTACTGGTGTCAGTTTGGATGGTAAAACAGTCAGTTTGTTTCACCGGTTGTCACAATATGGCGGAAAGAAAGGATGTGACTACCGCAAAAGCAAACTTACACCAGTAAAATTGAAAATATGTTTCTGCGATTATTTATAACTGAATTTTGCATCAACAAGGTCTTTAAATACGGAGTAAACTTCTATATAAATTTACTGGTGGAATTCCTCCGGGGGTAATCAGACCTTGCAAAGCGGTTACAGTTGAAGCTTCACTGTTTTAACAATATGTCAGTTCCTCTCTATTAATAGTTCCGTGGTTTATGTACCATAATTTCCGGCATATAATACGCGGATCAAACAATTCTGTTTGGACCGAGAAATTTTACTTAGTAATTAAAGCCAAATATTTACCGCGATCTGATAAGTTACACTTTATTTAAATAAATTTCTGGGTCGAAAAATGATTATTTGATCTACGAATTATACGCCGGAAATTACGGTATTTTGAAATATGTCGTTGACTTTGAACGCAAAACGATAATTCAAAAAGTACCAAAATTAAAATTATTAGAAAGATTTTTTTTCAATGTAGTTTTTATTAAAGTGAAAATATCTATTTCTTTGGAAAATCAAATATATTAGGTTGTAACGAAAGTTTTCCGCCAAATCAACATTACATAATACTAATTATAATATATATAATTAAGTGTAATTTTATATATAACCATCATTCCGCCAAACTTTTACAGTATCATGTGATACAACAGTAGTACCTAAAGCTGTACACTTTATTCGGTGACATTCTGTAGCTGACTTACATAATACTAATTATAATATATATAATTAAGTGTAATTTTATATATAACCATCATTCCGCCAAACTTTTACAGTATCATGTGATACAACAGTAGTACCTAAAGCTGTACACTTTATTCGGTGACATTCTGTAGCTGACTTTTTGCAATAGAGCTGGAAGTAAATGATGGTTCTAATCTGGTAGCGTGATAGTTCCATTTCAGACACCTTGTACTTAATAATAACGTTTTTTTTTACAAATTTCACAACACAGTGTTATAAAGAAAGTATCTTTCTTTCAATTTCCAAAAATCGTTTGACAAAATATAAGCAAGCACGTCAACGGGAACTGTTTTCACAGACCGTATTAGCTGTGGCGGAAAACTTTCGTTACAACCTGATATATTCGACACCACATTTTTGAAAGCCGAGTTTAATAATTTTTCCTTAGTTATCCCTGTGATTATTATAAAAAAATTAATTACTCATCTTTTATGAAATACAGGGTTCGTACGGGTACCGTTATTTTCAAGGCCGTAAAGCAGATTTTTTTAATAGAAAAACAAATCTAGTTTAAATGGACGAAATTTTGCCTTATTTAAGGAGAAATGTTCCATAAGGAAATACTGGTACCCAAGAATTTCTTAGTCTGGAAATTCAAGCACCCGTACGAACCCAGAAATAGATTATTATACATATGCAAAAAACTTACTGAATAAAAATATCATATTCATTTATACACAAACATACTGAATTATAGAAAACGAATTACATTCGATAGCTGAGAAAAGATAAAAAGATGAAAGTTAAGAAATGCAACAAAGTTTGAATAGAAGAACCCTTCTTTTTTATTAAAATTCACTTTTAATTATTTTATTTTTTGAAGAATGAAATGAGTTCATTCAATTCGATCGTAAAATTTAATTTCTTACTGATTATGTGTTTTAATTAAGTATCTTAGATAAAAAATGCCTGATATGAACGGAAATCTTCATAATTAATTTTCATATTAGTAGATATATGTTTATCTGGATAAGTCAAATTAACATACTTTCTAATAAATTAATCTTCGTAATTACGTTTTTTAATCAACATTTAAAAGAATTTTTCATTTAAAAGCTAATATACAACCAAATTTATTTCATAAAATTTTATTTTACATTGCGCTGTTGAAACATGTGGTTTAATTATGGCTTTTGTAGGAATTTTTCATTTTCTAACATTTATTATTGTATTATATATTCCGTTGTTATGCAAAAAGTTTTATTTTTAAATATTTTATGCCTGAGCGACACAATCGAAAATATATTAATTCTTTTTTAATTTAGTAGTGCCCTTCTTAAAATGATAATTACTTTTGTTAGTCAGTAGGAAAAGATTGCATAATAATATACGATTTATTATAGCTAAATCGTATGGGTACGTTTTTGACAATTTTACGCATGAATTAGCTTAGTACGTAAAATGTAAAAAGCTTCAACCTTCAGGTTAATTATTTTTAAGTTTACCTAGCATTTATCTATTGTAATATAGCAGCATGGATTTTCTAAATCATAAATTTTAGGCCTAAAATAGAATATTTTTAAGAAATGGCAAAATTCGCCTTATATAATGACATATTAATTAAGGCGAAAACAAAGGGAATTTTACCGTTTCAAAAAAGTGGTGCCAATCACGAAATATGAATTTTAAAAAAGTAGCCCACTGGCAACACTGCTACATAAACAGAAATAGAAATTAAATGTGAAAATGATCATTTATAAAACTTAGGCTGGTCTATCACGATAAAAAATGTTCGGTAAACATAAAGAAAACTAACTTCAATGTTTGATCTTTGAAAGTGTTGCCCCTTAAACCTTTAGTACGGAGCTTTGCATATATGCAAACAACACTGTTTTTAATTTAATAGATTTTTTTGTATTCGCATATACCTTATTCACACCAGAACATTAAAATAGCAATATTTGCTTTAATTAAAAAACAGACATTCCGTGTTTAAATAAAACGAAATTAACCATAGAAACTTTCTGGTGTAAAGTCACATTCTCTGAAATACGTAATTTCTATAACGTATTCTATTATGGGAATTAAAGGGTCAAAGGTTAAGTTTTATAAAATAAATAATTATATAAAATAAGGTATTTGGAGACATACTTATTAAAGTATATACTAATCTGCATTATTTTAGCGGAAACAGCCACACGACAGTAGTTTTTACTTGTATTGCAGATATGCAACAGAAGAAAAGATTGACGTATTATATGGAAAATATATTTCTGATTTTTTTCATTATTTTTCCTGTGTTACAAACCTTTCAGAGTATCCTATATAATTTTTTTGAAACAAAATAAAAAATCGCGCATTTAAGGGTTAATTCTGGCGCCTTTGACTTTCACGGGCAGTCTGGGGTACTTTTATTTATTCAGATTGTTTGATTCCCACCAGTTTTTTAAAATAGTGTAATTGGCTTCATTCTCGCATTCTTTTACCTGCCGTTAAATAAAGTGAATATTTCTACTTTAAAAAATTGTAGCAATTAAACAATCTGAACTTAAGGAAAAGTAACTTACAATTATCGGAAGCGATACTTAAATGTTAAACCCTTTCAGGGGCAAGGTACTTGTATTTATAAAATGTTGAAATAATTTATTGACACCAGTATTTACAAGAGAATTTATTTGTAAACGAGTCGAAGCATATTTTCGCATATTTAAGAAAGGTGAAATTTTCATTATAAAATTCCGGTGCCAATGTGGCAATCAGGAATTAAAATTATGTGATGCCGTGGCAGCATCACCGCCCTTCAAGGGGTTAAACAAACAGCTAATATATGTGTGAAAATGTCCGATACACCCATACTCAAAGGCATGGAAACAGTGTTATTGTTATATTTGCTTCCAAAATTGTTTTATAATATTTGTATTCAAGAATTGTGTTAATAATGTCCGCATTCTAATATCGTGCTCATAATGTTCGCGTTTAAAAATAGTGTCTATTTACTACCATTCAAAAATTGTATCTAAACTTCTACAGATTGTAATCAAATATTAAATTAACTTATCACACTAATATTTGATGGCCCAAAAGTTGTGTAGATTAAATCTTTTGGCATTCAAAATTACTTACAGCAAAATTAAAATATCAATCTCTTGGTAACTAACCTACTGGCAAATTGTTCATTTGCAGAAATTGTAAATTCTATTGACACTAACAAGGAGACGGCAAGGGTTTGGGGTATTCAAATCAAAGTAAAATTATGTGTGTACCGTAATTTCTCGCGAATACCCGCGGCTTAGTTAAGTCATTTTCATACCGGAAATTTTACTTAAAAAATGAAGTCGAATAAATGCTAAGCAAAAGCAAGTCACATTTTATTTAAAACGAATTCTGGTACGAAATCGAATTATCTGAGCTGCGGCGTATACGCGGGAAATTACGGTAATCAGTACTGATTAAGAGTGGCTTGTATGACCAAGCCGTAGTGCGTAGTAGCTATTGCGAAAAAAGAAATTTAACTTTATTTTTTATGTGTGTCACAAACAAAACACACCTCTTCAGGGACAGGAGAACTGTGTTCGTAAAATGGTGAAATAATTGAAAATTTTCAAACGAATTTCTTAGAAAATAAAAACTCGCTATTTTGCACTTTCATTACAAAAGCAAAGTTTTATTAATATATTTTTGATGTCATTTGTGAGTTTTGGAATTAAGATTAGGTGGCTAGACCGTGTAGCCACCGCCCCTTAAATGGTTAAGGAGAAACATGAGTGATATTTTTTGAAAAAAAAAAAGATTTTTTTTTTCATTATTGGCTTAAAAAATTCTTCAAAACTTCCTGAATCCAATGGTATGTCCAGTTTTTTTCTTACCATTAGAAATAATATTAAAAATCTAAGGGAAGACAACAATGTGACGCCATGCCCTGTCCACTCACATTAAGGGGGGACACGACTGGGGCGCCACGCCCACTGACATGAATTTTACTCTAATATTTTATACTCATTTATTATATGAAACAAAATTTTATCCAAGAGTTTATATATACTATTATTCATGTGTTTTAAAAGACTGTGCAAGAACGTCACACAAGTTAGAAGTGTCTAATTAACTGTAAGAGAATTACCATAACAATGTATCATATAGTAATAAAAGAATTATTTTTCCAACTTACATTTTTTTTCTCAATAACTACTGAGTAGTGCGCGCAACGATTTAGTCATCTGAGTTCTCTTACTGAGTACTATTTACACACAAAACCATGATTTGATTCGGATACCCCACACCCTTGCCTTCTCCTTGTAAGTGTATTAATTGTAAGCAACTGAATTTAGCTTGTTATCGTTCAACTCGGAACATGATTTTAATTTTTTTTTCTATTGGTACCCTAAAATTGTTCGCAACTTTCCAGAACTACCGATGATGCTGCGCCTTGTCGGACTATTGGCAGCCTGGCTACGGCCGCAGTTTGCAAATTAATTTTAACTTGAATAAGTTTATATATATATATATATATGTATATGTTTTGTAAAAGATAGGTGCTTCCTCTTTCTGGCTGAGCTTGGTTTCTACTTACGAGCCCCTGCGTGTCGGGGAGACTCCCCGGGTGGAGCGTAAATAAATTTTAGCTGGATCTCTGATCAGGCGATCTTGCTCCACTCAGGACCTCAAACAGATATTAAAGTAATTTTTAAATGAGATGTAACAATGTTGATGAAAAAATTATTATGATAAAGAAAAACTTTCATAATTTATCGTAAAGAAAAACTCTTATTGTATCGCTGTAATTATAGATTAAATATTAATTTGGGTACTTTTACATTATTAAAATAAAACTTTCAATAAACAATATTTCTTACTATATATTAAAAGTTAATGAAAACAAATTTTCATATATGATTCAATCAAAAGTGTCATTCCGATAAGATATGATCTTAACTTATTTTTTGAAAATCCCTTATACATTAAATAATTTTTATTTTGGTCGCTTTTATATAAAAGATATTTCATAAGTTTTTCATTTTTGAATAACACGATTTCCAAATAGTTTAACCCCTTAATGGCCGTATTAAATTACGGTTTAGAAATTCAAATTGCTTATTGGCACCACTTTTTTGAAAAAGAAATATTCACCATACTTAATAACAGGTAAAATGATACCATAATAAGGCCAATTACACTATTTTATAAAAGTGGTGGGTATCAAACAAAACAGAATAAAATGAGTAAAAGACACAGTCCGCGAATATCACGAAAGCGAGAGTTAACCGGTTAGACATATTCTTCAATCACAGATATAGGCTATAATAAGGTAAAGTTTAAAAAATAATGATACCAAAGGTGCATTGATTCAGACAGCGCTGCCAACTTTTACACTGTTCTAGAATCACTGAGATTCAATAGAATTGTTTGCCTTACATAAACTTCGAAGTCCGGTATTAAATAAGAAAATTATTACTATTAAATTTTATTTGTAAAAAGAAAGAAAGCGCAAAAGTTGACTGCAATGCCCTACTTACTTCGTAAAAGGTGTATCATAAACGTTTGGAATAATCATTTTTGTGTGCGATCATCAGTATTATAAGTAATAATTATGTATTTTAATTTATTTAAAAATGTATTCAAAACCATTTTGATATTGATTCGAGAACAAGCTCGCAGGTTATGGCAATTCCAATGAGCGTATGGTGTTTTATCTTGTCACCAACGTTTTCGAATAATTATCTTCGGGTTATTTTATGGCACATCTAGGTTGTTTATCTATTGAAATAATTTTGAATTCAAAACATTTTTATTCTTCTGTACAATATATATCGTAGGTACCGTGTCAAACTATCCAATATGAGAACAATGTTGCCAGAGGGCTACTTTTTTAAAATTCGGATCGTCGTTACCATGTCAAACTATATAATAAACAGCGTTGCCAGTGGGCTAATTTTTAAAATTCAGATTTCTTGATTGGCACCGCTTTTTTGAAATAGTAAAACTCGCCTTATTTAACCGTATTTAATGACATATTAATTAAGGCCAGGGTTGCCAGTTTGGCCACAATTTTTATTCAGAAAGACCTACTTCGTGCCAGAAATTAAAAACAGCAGTATTTCTTTGCTTTATTTAATGACAGAAATTTTGTTATTACATAAAATAAATATTCTTCTTTCAAAATTTCCGGTATGAGTTTGAAATTTCGAAATAAAACTGGCGGCCAAACTGTAAACTCAGCTTGGTACCGACGATATATATATACAGGGGTCCGTTAAAGGGGTCCAATATTAATAGGGGTAATAGAGGAGATCACACGGAGCATAAATCAGTATATAATGCCTGGCCGGATCTCAATAATTTTCAAGTTACAGCAAATAGAATGAAAAATCGGAAATTTGTAAAAAAACCCTCATTGCTAAACTATCGATAATGCTACATAAAAACGAAGCACATATTTAGAAAGAGCAGAAAAAATCCTACGAAATGATATAAGTTGTTTTAGAATATTGAGAATTAATGGCGAGTTACAAGCTCTGAAACAGTGAAAAAATACAAAATCAAATATTTAGCAAAATAGTTAATCGTTAATTCCAAAAATGCAACTCTACCTACATCAAGGAAAATGTTATAAAATTTGGTCCATTCCGAAAGCTTTCGAAGAAGCTGACAATAAACCATATCAGTTTAATTGTATGGGAGAAATCAAGCAGTTCCCTAGTTACAACTCTGTACTGTTGCACGCTCGGAAAGGGCGAAACTCGATTGTAAACACCCCGTTTTAATATCTTTCAATTATACATTTCTGATCAACCTCTATCAACACCCTTTCATTATTCAGTCTGGTCAAGTGAATGACATATTGTGCAGCTCTCGCCTTGTCTTAAAGCAAACTCCGTGACTGCTGCGTTTCCTCCATGAACTTTCAAGATGATGAAGAAGAAGTACTTTTTATGCAAATTTTCTATGTGTATAGGAAGAAAAGTGTAATAAAACAGCAGTCATCAGTGGGCGTTATGTTAAAGGGAGGCTGTTGTAAGTGGGATTGTAGTAAGTTGATGTATAATAATTATGCCGGAATACTCTAACGAAGAATATGCGGACATGCATCTGATGTACGGGCAAGCTCATGGAAATGCATGTCTAGCACAGCGCATGTACCGTGAGCAATTTCCAAGGAGACGTTGCCCAAGTTCGAAACTCTTCATAAAAATCGATAGACGATTACGGGAGACTGGATCGTTTAATACAGCAAGCATTGATGCAGGGAAACCTCGACATGTACGAACACCTGCAATGGAAGAAGATGTACTGAATATTTTTAAAGATAACCCCTCCACGAGTACACGAGCTGCTGCGTCTGAAGTCGGTGTTTCTCACCAAAGTGTCTGGCGTGTTCTGCGTGCAGAAAACATGCACCCCTTTCATGTGCAGCGGGTACAACTTTTATCAGTAACAGATTGTGCTCAGCGGACAGAATTCGTACGCTGGTTGCTTAATGTAACAGAAAATAATCCACAATTTCTGGAAAATATTTTATTTACTGATGAAGCAACATTTACGAGAGAGGGCGTGGTAAACACGCACAATATGCACACATGGTCATATACAAATCCGCACACTGTTTTCCCGTCGAACGCACAACAGAAGTTCAGTGTGAACATATGGGCAGGTGTCCTCGGCGATTATCTCATAGGACCATATTTACTCCCAGATGTACTCAATGGCAGTACGTACTTGGTTTTCCTACGGGATATCTTACCGCAGTTACTGCAAAATGTGCCAGCAACATTGCGCCACAATATGTGGTTTATGCACGATGGCGCACCGGCACATTTTTTCATAGGTGTTCGCAATCACCTCAATTCAACATATCCTGGGAAATGGATTGGACGCAGTGGACCTGTTGCCTGGCCTGCACGCTCTCCAGACCTCAATCCGTTAGACTTTTTTGTTTGGGGACACCTTAAATCGCTGGTGTATGAAACGCCTGTGGATACACCGGAGGATTTACTAGCGCGAATCGTTGTCGCTGCAGGAGACATTCCCAACTCCGTCGGAGTTTTTCGGCGTGTTCGCCAATCTTTACGACGTCGCTGTCGGCTGTGCGATTCTGTTAATGGGCGCAACTTCGAACACCTATTATAATAATGTCCGTTCGTCTGCCTTCCGACATTGAACTGTGCAGCGCAGGCCAGAAGACTATGCTTCACATATGTTATAAAGTACGTGGAATGTAATTCTTTATTTGTCATTTTTCTTTTATTTTCAACACTTTTTGGCACAGTATTTTGTAAGTCACAGACTGTGGTGTACTCAAATTGTAAATTACAAAGTTTGTATGAATTAATTTAAAATTTAGTGTCTTTTTTAAATTTATAATTAATAAAATTATTATGCTATTTGTTATTATTATTTCCTATCATAAATTATGATGCACATATGCATACAATAATTGTCCATGTAAAACATGTACTGAAACTTCTTGCATAGTTACAAATCGCAATATTTTTAATTATTTCCGAATTTTCACCACCAGTTTAATTTTAAAGAATTTAACTTAAGCTTTATATCAATAAAAGACCACTTTAAAATGTAGACTATTGTTGTAAAGTTATTTTGGTTCACTCAACTCTTGAATAATTAAAAATGTTGCATCTCAGAAGAAGCATGATCGAAAATGTATAGTTGAGAGTAATTAAAAAGGCGGTGTTTCCAATCGTGATGGGCGGAGTTTAACCTTTGCTAGTGTCAAAGAAAGCGGAGTTGTAACTAAGAAACTGATTAATTTCTCTCACACAATTAAACCGATATGGTTCATTGTAAGCTTTTTCGAAAGTTTTCGGAATGGACCAAATTTTACTACATTTTCCTTGTTGTAGCTAGAGTTGTCTTTTTGGAACTAACGATTAACTATTTGGATGTATATTGGATTTCGTACTTTTTTCACTGTTTCAGGGCTTGTAACTCGTCAATAAATATTGCTATTTTAATACAATTGATGTCATTTTGTAGGGTTTTTTCTGCTCTTTCTAAATATGTGCTTCGTTTTTATGTAGCGTTATCGATAGTTTAGCAATGAGGGTTCTTTTACAATTTTCCGAATTTTCATTCTATTTGCTGTAACTTGAAAACTATTGAGATCCGACCAGGCTTTATATACTGATTTATGCTCCATGTGATCTCCTCTATTACCCCTATTAATATTGGACCCCTTTAACGGAACACCCTGTATATATATATCAGTTACATATTTAAATAAGATATAGATAGATATATTTCTCCTTTTTAAAAGCAAATTTCTGCGAGAAATAAGGCGAATATTACTAATCGGATATATTACCATAGGTGCCAATTTCAAACTAATCTTCCGTAATACTTGCGTTAATTTGACCCTAGTTTAATACGTTTCGAACCAGAAAATTTTTAAGAAATGAAATTAAATATGCTCCACGTAGAAACCTTAAATTAAATAAATAAGCATTCATGAAAACAATTTACTCTTTAGAAATGTGGTTAACCTGGGTCAAATTAATACAGACATTACGGAAGATTAGTGAAAGGTTGGCAGCTATGTATTACTGACATACAATCTTATAAGTTTGCAGCAATGCAAACATTCATTTATTTTATTTTTCTTCAACATTTAAAATTTATAAAGCAAATAGAATTTTAAAGTTTAAGGGTCATCAAATTGAGAAATATTGGAAAATATGAGTGCAAATAATGTGACATATATAATATCCGCTCAACCATCTAGAAATATAATTATATTCTTTTCTATTCATTATCTCCATTGAAAATGATCATAAATATTCATAAAGATATGTTCCTAAATAAAGAATATCAGGATGATCCTGTAAGGATGCTATTGATTTTCAATAATGACATGTACAATATGAACACTCATGGGTGAATAATTTCACAAAATAGAAAAGAATTGTGGATTCATTCTTAATAATTCCTAGTTTATTTGGAAATATGCATTCACAAATTTGGCTAATATGCTTGAAAAGTGAAATAGAGCGTGAAAAATGTCCACCTATTGATATAATTGTTTGTTCAAAATAAATGTATGTTGAAACTTTGGGATTTCTAAAATTGCCAATTTATTGGGTGCTTATATTTTATAAAATTTTTAACTGCTTGAAAGGCACGTGTATATTATATATATCACTAAATTTTAATTCACAAATGCCACGTTACACCTGAATTTCGGAATTAAATTTTGCTTTATACAATATACACGAAGAAAAGCTTTTACTTACTTTCAAATAAATTTGTTAATAAATATCGGTGTCATACAATCATTTTAATCTTTTAGGAAAAGAAGTACTTTGCCCATGAAATGGTTAACACTTTCAGGGGCAATGTACTCCTATGCGTAAAATTCTGAAATCATTGGCTGACACCAGAATTTGAAAACAAATTTAGGTGAAAAGGGATAAAAGCTTTCCTTCGCGTACTTGATAAAAGAAAATTTTTCATTTCAAAATTATGGTGCAAATGCGGCATTTAGGAATTAAATTTAAGTGGTCCAAAAATGAACCACCGCCCGTCAAGGGGTTTTAGAGAGCTGTTTACGTGGAATTATTAACCCCTTGAGGGGCGACGGTATATATTATATACCACCTACGATTAAGGAAGTTTTACACCAGAAAAAAATTATTAAATTTTACTTTTCTAATTTTGGTGGAAAAAAGCCGTAAAATTGCTTTCACTTATTTTGAAATAGAATTTTTTAAAGATTCCGGTGTAAGTTCAACATTACAGAAACACAATCACTGGCCCCTCAAGGGGTTAATAAAGAGGAGCTGGCATATCCTAAAAATAATGAAGCTTCAACTGTAACCACTTTTTCAAAGGCTGATCACCTCCGATGGAAACTTCCACCAGTAAATTTATATAGGAACTTTCTTCCTATTTAAAGGCTTTGTTAATGCAAAATTTCAGTCATAAGTAATAGAAGAAATATAGATTTGCATTTTTACTGATGGAAGTTTACTTTTGCGGTAACCAGGCTCCGAGTTTCCACCTATTGTGACAATCGGTAACACAAACTTAGTGTTTTACCACGAAAACTGACACCAGTAAAAATAAAAGATGTTTTTACCATGTCTGTGACTATTGTAATTTCCCGTGCTTACGCCGCGGCTTAGTTAAATCTTTTTCATACCGGAAATTTTACTTAAAAAATGAAGTCAAATAAATGCTAAGCAAAAGCAAGTCACATTTTATTTAAAACGAATTCTGGTAGGAAATCGAATTATCTGAGCTGCGGCGTATACGCGGGAAATTACGGTATGTCGCGTCTGTGCCCCATGTCGTGTTAACTGGAAACTTCGGATTTACATCCGATCTCGCTGATATTCTGACGTCTTCTAAATTCTATCGCGAAGCTACTCCAGAGATCGAATTACTGAATTCGGTGGTTAGAACACTGTAGTTATGCATAAAGAGGAGAAGACATATAGCGTAGAGCGTTGCCATCAAAATACTCAAGGCCTGAGGTCACAAGTTGTGACGTCATAACTAATCGACCGACTTCTCACTAGTGTTGGAATTCACATCGGAAAATTTTGAATAACAATTTCCTTTTATTTTATTTGTGGAATATCTATCATCTTATAAAACAATAGTACCTAGTTAAAATTACTGGTGAAAATTCGGAAACCTTAAATAAAAATTCAGCCAGATGCGGAATGCCAGAGTGTTGCGGCCTCCGGATGATTTTTTATTAGTGTATTCCAAATTGTCACCAGTAAAATTAAATAGGTACTATAGTTTTACAAGATGATAGATATTCTATAAATAAAATAAAAGGAAATTGCTATTCAAAATTTCCTGGTGTGAATTCCAACACTAGTGAGAAGTCGGTCGATTAGTGATGACGTCACAACTTGTGTCCTCAGGCCTTGAGTATTTCGATGGCAGCGCGTAGAGTCTACCAGTGCGAGTGAAGTAAGTGAGGAGGCTGTCATAAGATGGCGGCTGATATTTTACATCGGATCAGCAGTTTCTGATTACCACCGAAAGAATCTTCCACCAGAAAATTTTGTATAGGAAATTTCGCCTTATTTTACCGGCTTATTGATGCATAATTGCTAGCACAAATATGGTAAAAATTTCTATTCATTTTAATTTGTGGAAGTTGACCCGGGAATTATAACGTATTTCACTGACACTAACAGGGGGTTCTATAGGTTGCTACAATACCGGCGGAAACCCAGGGCCTGAAAAATGAATATCTCTTTATAGCCACAATTATTACTGAAATTCTGCATTAATAAGGCGTTTAAATAAAAAGAATATTTCTATTCAAATTTGCTGGTGGAATCTTGCCCAAGCAAAAATGAGCCACTGCGAAACCGGTTACAGTTGTAAATTCACGCTTTTAAGGATATGTCAATTTCTCTTTATTCATAGTTCCATGCTTGGAACGTGGGAAGTACAATTATTGCAAGACTGTGGGTGTTGGTAGGAAGTAGTTTTTTTTTCATCTACTTAGAACGAAGTGATAATTTGGCTACGTAGTCTATTAGTTCATTACAGGGTTCGCACACTTCTTGGAATTTCCAAGGACTCTGGCACCACTATTAATGATAGGAAAAATTACATTTAACTTTTAAAACACAGAATTAGCAACCACCGCCTTTATTCACAGATTTTGCAATATTTTTCTGCTGTGATATACTTTGAAAATACTGTTAAATTTTAGTGGTAAAAATGTGCGAACCCTGGTTCATTAACACTGAATAAGGATTGTGTTTCTAGGAAAGATAACTGCTTTAAATAAGTTGTAAGTTTTCTGTAGAAATTGAAATTTAACAAATTGGGAAAAAGCTTCTTCGCTTACTCTGAGCCGCCTAAAGTTTAGCTTTTTAATCTACTACACTTCCTCATTTTAAAGTGATTTAATTAGATGTTTCTTTATTAAGTTACTGTCATGTCCTAATATTAAGATAACATCTCCGAGAGGCCTGTTACAAATGAAGCCTGACCAAATCGTGAATTCTGGCAGTTGACATGGGTCACACTGGTCCATTTTTTAACACCAAAATTTTCTGAAGATTTTTTTTTGTTCTAGGTTTCTCAACCATTTGCAACAAAAATTACATTCCGGGTATGTGTCTGTAAAATTTTTAAGAACAATCAAAA
Organism: Maratus speciosus; assembly: GCA_963932465.1. Classification (NCBI taxonomy): domain Eukaryota; kingdom Metazoa; phylum Arthropoda; class Arachnida; order Araneae; family Salticidae; genus Maratus; species Maratus speciosus. The sequence continues at coordinate 195,883,926 of OZ010796.1, read as the reverse complement.
ATGGAGATTTATCTTACTAAAAAGTGGTGTTTAACCCTTTCGCAGGCAATGTCTACAAAAAAGAACATCTAATTTTAAGAGTAGTGCCACCAATACTATTTATATACCCTTAAATGCATAGTGATGTAAATTTCCATCACCTTTTTATTTAATTTCTAATACATAAATTAAGTTCTTACAACCACAATATTTATATAAAATTATTAATCTCTAAAAATTACAAAAATATGCTACTAAATAAAGCTAAAAATCTATGTTAAGATTTCTGGTGTCTAATCCTTAATGTAAAAATAAAAAACACAATTCTAAAAGAATAATTCATGCAGTTAAGGATTAATCCTTTCAGGGACAAGGTACTTGTTATCGTAAAATATTGAAATAATTGAATGACACCAGTATTTACAAGAAAATTTATTTTTAAACAACTAAATGTTTAGCGTACTTAATAAAAGTGAAATTTTCATAAAAAAAATTCGGGTGCCAATGTGGCAATTAGGGATTAAAATTTTGTGATGCCATAGCGACATCATAGCTCTTCAAGGGGTTAAAATTTTCCTTTTATAAAACACCGGAAAATTAGCAAGTTTATTTTCTAATAAATTTGTTTGTAAATTCTGGTGTCAATCCATCATTTGATCAGTTTACAAACAGAATTACTCCGCGCCGGAAAGGGTTAAAATCGAACCGAGTGTGAGGCTACGTTGGACATTGGTCCGAGAGCAGCGTTGCCAATGGGCTACTTTAATTTTATTCAGGTTGCTTGTTTCCCACCAGTTTCTTTTAAATAGTAAAAATCGCCTTATTTAATGACATATTAAACAAGACAAAAATAAGGTTTATTATAACATTTCAAAAAAGGGGCGCCATTCAAGCAATCTGAATTAAAAAAGTAGCTTGCTGGTAACACTGCCCGACTGAATTTTTAACGCTTTCCAACATAGTTGAAAAGTGTTTATGAGTTCGGTTTGTCTGTCTGTCTGCCCGTCCGTGCCGTCTCGCGTAAATATAGTCAGATTGTCATGAAATTGAAATTAATATATTGTCTGTACCATGTCAAACTACAGGGTGGTCATAAAAAAATTTGCCGATAAATGGACCTCTAGCGGTTGGTCCGTTCAACCGATCGAGATGAGATTTCAGGTATAGTTATTGAGAGGTATGAGCTCGGGATTCTGCGAATGGCAACAACGTGGCGCTCACGGTTACGGTTATAGGTACAGAAACTTGAAATTTTCGAATAGCAACGCCTATTTTTTCCCTTTGCAAAATGTTCAGCGCATGCGAAAACCCTAAAGAGCGTTTTAACGGTAACTGTATCAGAAAACACGGACGCGCTATGAACGCACAAAAACAGCTCTGTGAACGAGCAAAAAAACCACGATTGGGGCTAGCGGAAGAAATTTTCATATGACAGAGGCAAGACACTAATCATTGACTGCTACACAGATCCAGTGTTCCCAGATGGGCTACTTTTTTAAAATTCATATTCTTGATTGGCACCACTTTTTTGAAATGGTAAAATACGCCTTATTTAATGATATGTTAATTAAGGAGAAAACAAAGTTTATTTTACCGTTTCAAAAAAGTGGTGGCATTCAAGAAATCTGAATTTTTAAAAAAAGTAGCCCACTGGCAACACTGCACAGATCGGAGAAAGGAAAACTCTTATTTGGATTCCACATTTTCCAGATGGGTGTCATCACAGATAATTACGTATTGCAAGCAGGAGACTGTAGACAATGCAGCTGAACGTAACATACGTAGTATGAAGGATGTTTGAAATCTCACATTTGATAGAGTCTTTCAAATCCGGCGAAGTTTTGAGATCGGACATGTACACTCTGGATTTGAGATATCCCCAGAACCAGAAATCCATAGGAGTGAGGTTTGGGGATTGCGAAGGCCGCGGAAATGGAAAATGGCGAGAGATGACGTAGTCGCTAAAATGCTGGTCTAGGACCCTGCAAACAGACTTCGCTATATGTGGATATGCGTCATCTTGCATTCAAGCCCAAGCAATGTCATTCAGTGCAATTATCTTCAAGCTATTCTGTTTTAATGTAATTTTGTAGCATAGCTGTATATCGAAAACCTGTCGGAGACCACGTCAAAAACCCGTTGGTGTCGCTTCCTCGAAAAAGTAAGTGTCGAAAACAATTGTACCGGCAATTCCGCACCACGCAGTAACTTTGGCGTTGTATAAAGATAATGGTGCCACATCCGCGTGCGTATTCGTTTCTGCCAAGTGCACTCAATTTTTTGTATTGACGTTGCCAGTTAAGATGAAATGTGCCTCGTCCGCCCATAATATGCGAAGAGGTCATTCGTTATCGCCATCATATCATAAGAACAGTTATGGAACAGTGTAGCAGCAAAGAATAAATTGACACCGCAAAATTTTATTAGTATTCTTCATCCAACTTTAGGACAGAATTTCTGAGATTTATGAAGGCGAAGAATACTATAAAAATTTACTGGTGACAATCGCTCAATTGCTGCGCCACTGTTCCATCACTGCAAGAAATACATTTGAAAGTCCGTACGCTATTGATGGTTTCTCGTGTCCAACATCTGGACGCGCTGGTGCCGGTATGGAAACATGCGGATTAAAGAGCGCAGTAGGCTTTAGAATCGTGTTTTACGGTATATCCAATACACGAGCTGCACCTCTTGCAGTTTGCATGCGCCCTGAAGTCACTGTGTGATGCACTTCCATAACAGTGTCCTAAGGAACAGTTGGTCGTTCGGATCGCGGTCTATCACTGGTGCAGCCAGTTTCTTCGAATTTCTTTACTAAATCGCGCAGTGCTTGCGGGGTACATGGGTCACGTATTTGGTGATGGTTTCGATGGTAAGCACGCAAGACTTCCTAGGTATTCATCCCATTTTTGATAATAGAGTTTTACCAATACACAACGAACTTTCGCGGCAGAGTCAGTTGTGAGCTCCCGACTAAAGAACCAACATTACCATTCTGCTTTTCATCCGTTTTCTGCGTTGAATATCTGTCAAATGCCATTCTGTGATTGGTGTCTTGCCTCTGTCACATGCAAATTTCCACCGTGCGATACGATCGTGTTTTTTTAGGCTGTTCGCACAGTCATTTTTTGTGCTTGCATAACGCGCCCGTTTCTTGTGATACACGTACCGTTCCAACGCTCCTTACGGTTTTCGCATGTGCTGAGCATTTTGCGATGGGAAAAAATGGGTGTTGCCATTCGAAAATTTTGAGTTTCTGTACCTATAACCGTAAGCGCCACTTTGTTGCCGTTCACAGAATCCCGAGTTCATACCTTTGAACAACTACATCTGAAATTTCATCTCGATCGGTTGGGCGGACCGGCCGCTAGAGGTCCATATATCGGCAAAGTTTTTTTATGACCACCCTCTATATCCAACATGAAAACAGTGCTGCCAGTGGGCTACATTTTTTTTAATCAGATTTCTTGATTGGCGCCACTTTTTCAAATGGTAAAACTCGGGTTATTTAATGACGTATTAATTAAAGCGAAAAGAAGGGAAATTTCACCATTTAGAAAAGTGGTGTCAATCAAGATATCTGAATTTTAAAAAAGTAGTCCACATGAAATGCTGTCATCATATTGGATAGTTTGACATGGTACCGGCGATATGTTGTTAGTGTTTACCGTGGCATGTTCGGTACTGAAAATTAAGTCGTTACATTTAACGATCCATCTACAGGGATAGTGTAGGTATTCCGTTACATTACGACCTATGCGGAAAAATCACTTGCGGTGCAATTTAATGATATTACACTTTTTTCAATATATTGAAAATCGTACTTGTCACTGAGGTGTGCTAGAAAACGCTTACTGCACAATCTGGTGTGCATATAATTTATCGTTTATTTACAGGGAAACACTAAAGTAATCGGCTGCAGTGCTGCTTATGAAGAATAATTGCTTGAAATATTTTTTCAGTTGTGAAATGCGCTTTAAAATTGAACTATTTTTTTTGCATTTTACTTTGTGTGTATAAATTTTATAGATCATATACAGGGCTTCTCTAAAGATCTGAAGTGAATTTCCATTTACAGACGGAAATTGCTGAATGGAAAATTGCAACTGTGTTATACGTTGTGTTGAACTAACTCTTAGCAATACATTTGAATCTATGGATCAGGGCTCCCACTCGTTTTTTGAAAACCAGTGATTTTTTAGAAAGAAATTCGAGGTAGGTTTCTGCAATAATTGAAAAAAAAAAAAAAAAAAAAAAAAAAAAAAAAAACACCGCTCTTCCTGGCATGTTACTACGAAATTTATATAGAAGATTTTTCTTTAAATAAAAGTGCTGTTCGTAAAACGGACCGAGTGGGAGCCCTGATGGATCATATACATACAGGGATGTACAAAAAAATTCAAATATTTTTCTTACTATTTATGGTAATTGCAGCAATTAGGTTTATAATATGTGACTGACTATATCATACACCTCGAGGTATATACCAGATGTTTCAAAAGTTCTGTGCGAAAGTAAAATGCAATATAAAAAGATATATGAGTCGGAGAGACATACAGTTAGCAGATAAATATTAGGTTGAGCAAAATGTTCTGGGAAATTTTTTATCTAATACAGGGTGACTCATAATGAATGGGACAGAAAGAAAACATGATTGTGAACGTTGTAATTAATATATTTAGAAAATTCAAATTTACCTCAAAACTACATTTGTTCAAGTTTCTACAGATGTTCAATATATGCCCCTCCGATGACACGACAAATGTCTACATGGTAATCAAGCTCCTGCCACACTCGTGATAACATATACCCTGTGATAGAGTTCAACACTGCAGTTATCCGCTGCTTCAGTTCCTCTAAGTCCTGAGGAAGTGGAGGCACAAACACCTTGTCTTTAATGAAACCCCAGAGAAAAAAATCACAGGGCGTTCACGAATTTTTTCAACCACTTCGGGTTTTGTTTCATTTCGTCCTGGGCTTTTGTTCTTGCATAAGCAGCCGGTATCCTGGAACTGCTTCACCCACCTGCTTATGTTATGCCGATGCGGTGGTTGTTTACGAAATTTCGTGCGAAAATGTCTTTGCACAAAAGTAACCGAGGAGGTTTTGGCATATTCGAAAACGCATTACGCTTTCTCTTGCATGGACGACATTTTGTTTAACAGCGCCTCTACCGGCGAGTTCATCATTCGATGATTTTTCCCTGTTGCCAAATAAAATTTTTATAATTGTAGTTGAAGAATAAATTTGTTTCTGCTGAATAAATCCATTACGGAAGTCACACTGTGCTATTCTTTTTGGCCCATTCATTATGAATCACCCTGTAGTTACCAGAATTTGTATCGTATATAGGCAATATCAATATAATACTCAGTATCGTATAACTCAATATAGTTCGTAGGCAAGACATAATATAGGCAATATATCGTATCAATGCAGCACTTTTTCAAGGGCCGTCGATTTGAATCCTTTGATGAAGGTGAAGAAGCATGTCAAGATTTTTTCGATTCTAAGGAGCCGTCATGGTATTTTCAGCATATCCGGAATCTGGCAGAACGATGGCAGAAATTTGTCGACTATGATGGTTTCTACTTTAAAGAATAGTCCTTATTGCTTTTGTTGTTAATTTGCGCATAACAACCAACTTTCACAAATTTCCAAGAACTTTTTTCTCAACCTAGTAATTAGCGTAGTACGGGACTTTGTATGACACCAACAAAAAAATTAGTTCAAAATCTGGACAACAGAGTGCACTATTGAAGATAATTCCATGGATTAAATCCATATTGCTCACATAACGCAAGATTTCAATACAAAAACATTGGCGAATTCTGCATATACACTTTTTGAAACCAAATCTTGCATTATGTGAGCAATTTGGAGTTACTCCATGGAATTATCTGTAGTTGCGCCCTCTGTTGTCGAGGTTTGAAAAAAATATTGGTGCCATACAAAATCCTGTATCACGCTGAATATTTATCTGCAAACCGCATGCCTCTCAGACCTATAGTTCTTTTTTTTAATCGCATTTTACTTTCGCGCCGAACTTTCGAAACATCCGGTATTTTATATAACATTGTGCCTGACGAAAACAAATATCTCTTATAGAAATATGCTTTAGAAATCTATCACTCCTACGGCTTGACAATGTCGATATTTTTTTTCGCTGATCAGACGATAGTAAAAAACAACTGATGATTTCAAGGAGATCCTTCCATCGGTATGTGATGAGAGTATTTTTAGGGAAGAATTCTAATATGAACAGTATAAATCGTTTATGATGTCGAAGAAAAACGGATTTTTTTTTTCGCAAAGAAAGTCAAAAAGTTATCACGCAATACAAATGCAACACATCGTGTTCCTATGCAGCTAATATTTAATAAAATTTGAAATATACCCTAAACGTGAAAGTTTGTGGCAATTGACGTCGCTTTTAAGGTAAGTGATATTTTTTTATTAACCCATATTTAAAGAATCTTAAAGTTTTACAATTCTAATTGATCACAAAGAAGCAATGAGCTGAAAATTATTATCATTTTCATGAAATAATTATTTCATTTACAAATTGTGAGTGTTCTTTTAAAAATCGATGTCCTTATCTCCCATAGATAACGTAAATACATTTTCATTAGAAAATTAATCATGCGTAAATAAAAATTAAACGCCTCATTAATATCTAGTTGATACAGTGCCAGATATTAAATGTTCAGACACATTTTTTTTTCAATCCGAAACATCTTATTATAAAATAGCGTGGATTATTTCTCAAATTATAGCTATTACATTACAGGGTTGGGTAATTAAGCATTCGAACTCAGCATACATGTTAATTACTGCATCATTGCATATCAGATAACTGAAGGAAATTATACAAAAATAAAATTTTAAACAAACGTCTCATAAATATTCAGTATAACAGTTGATATAATCATCGGATTCAAGGATTACGGAACCACTTTTTTTTTTTTTGGAAAATTGTCTTCGTCTTATATAATAGAAGATTCTACTTGGACTGCGATTAAATAAGGTGATGAAATTAAAAAAAAAATAGTGGTATTCAAAATCTGTAACGTATGGGACATATAGATATAATATTTGATATTATTAGTGATGGACATAATAATTGATTTTTATGTTAATAACTGATTTTGATATTTTGAATGCATAATTCAGGCATTTGAGCATGGCTGCTAATCTTTGTATATTTTTTTAATCGATTAAAACCAGAAAATTTGAAAAAAAAAAAAAAAAAATTAATAGATGCAATAAACAAAATGTTCATATTTAATTCTTTTCTTTTTACAAAGTTTCTGGTTTTGATTGATTTAAAAGAATATGAAGGTTGGAATATATGCTTTTGCGCATGCCCGAATGATTTATTCTAATATCAAAATCAGTCATTATTTAACCCTTTGAGCTCTGATGAGTGAATTTCTTCAAAATTCCCAAATGTCAATCAGCACAAGTATTTTGAAAAAAAATAAAATAAAAAAAAAAAAAAATAAACGGTTTACAATATACAGGAGAAACGCATTAATATGTTTTCAAATAAATTTGGTCGAATATTCAGATGTCAATAGAATATTTTGGGATTAAAATTAAGTGGGAATAAATTCAACCACCAGAGCTCAAAGGGTTTTAAATCACTAGATATTATGCATTTATACACATGATTTTTTGCTCACAAAATTCTTTTATTATTACTCTAGGATGATAAAAATTCTCAAATAAGCACTCAGGTGCAGCTAACACGCGTGCCAGAAGGCCAATGGACCTTATGCACGCGACCTGAGGTCGAGGCTAAAATTCGTCTGCTGGCGGTATTTACTGGCGGTGTTTAGCATAGCAGTCTATGGAGTGTGAGTTATTAATGCTTGTTTGTTAAAAATACCGCAAAAGAATTCTTTGATGCAGCAGCATATACTTAATATATTGTAATCTAAATTCAAAATGTTGTTCTGTATGAGAGAAAATTCCCTAAGTTTGCAAATTTTCAGTTAAAATGTATGCACTCAACCTGGGTCAAGGCTAAAGTCGTCTGCTAGCGGTGTTTGCGCCTGCGCATACTGGTATTCTGCCGGTGCAGTAACTAGAATAACAGATCATCATACCGCCAGCTCTGGCGTATGACGTCACCTGAATAGAGTCCATTGTGATTTTATTTTCGGAAAACGTTCTGTGAATTATTTAAAGAGATGCTGAGATTAAATATGGCTTAGAAAACCTTTTATGAAACACGGTGGCAATTGGCCTTCAGGCGCGCAGGTCGTCACTGTTATAGCTATTACGTTTTAGAGACAAAATCATTGAATCCGTAAGTCATGTATAGAATCTAAAAATGCATATTATTATAGCGGAATTTGCATTGTGTTGAAATAGGGAGAAAACTGGGACCTTTTTCTCAGTGCCTTTATTTCATTGATTCCTTTAGATTGTTTGATTGCTACCACTTTTTTTGAAGTTGAAATATTCACCTTATTTAATGGTCAGATAAAATGATCTGAGAATAAAGTCAATTACACTATTTAAAAAAAACTGGTACGAATCAAACAAGCTGAATTAAAAAAGTAGCCTCGACTGCCCCTGAAAGTCACGGGCGCAAGAATCAAGTAATTAGGAGATGATTTTTTTATTCCCCAAAAAGTACATTTTAAATTTATCAGTCGCAACCATGCTTGTTATAAAAAAAGTTAATGAAGATATTTTTGCTTCATTCAATGACCTAAAATAATTTGTTTCAATATTATTGCCTGAATGTCGGCAGCCGCTACAAATTTTAAATGATACTCTTCGCCTTATTTAATCGCATAATAACTCTGAAAAAAAGACTTTTTTTTAAATTCTAAAAATGTGGTAGCATGGTGGGTCACTGGTTGAAGATCCTTACTACTAAAGATAAAACTTATTATAGATATCGCCATGTGTTTTTTTTTTTCCAAATTGTCAATCACCAATTATTTGACCCACTCCATTTCGGGATGTTTGACTTGGTAAAATCTCCTGTTTTTGACCTAGTGTAAATAAACACATTTTAGTTCTTGGGTTATGAAAACGCTATCAAAAACAATAAAAATTAACTTACTTCGAAATTTATATGCATATTTTATATAACTTTTATTTAAACGGGGACTAAAATGCAAACTTTTAATTGACACTGAATGTAAAAACACATATTAATAAATGATCCGAAGTATAAATACGAACAAAAGTGTTTGTTTGACAAAAACAAATGATTGAAATACAGCTACATACATTTTAAATAATTATATTTTATTCATAATGTACTTAGGTCACGTACAAGATATAAACCCGTGGTTGCCTAAAATATATTTTATTGTAAATGCGATGAAGCAATCCTTCCAAGATAGATATCCTTCCAGCGCCAATGAGCTGATTTTTTTACATTCAGATTTTTTGATTGCCACCATTTTTAGGTGCGTTCGTAATTATATAAATACGTAGCACCTATAGTCGTCGTTCAGTCCGTCTGTCTGTCCGTCTGTCCGTCCGCATATAACAGAGCAAAAACTACCCGACCGAATGATCTGAAATTTTTAATATATAATTGCTGCAAAATTTTGTCGAGCCATTTCCAATCTTATGAAAATCTGATGTATAGTTTAATTACAGGGACAGTCAAAAGTTTTTCTTTACATTACGGCCAATGGGAAAAATTATTGCAAGTGAATTTTAATGATGTTACAGACTTCCGAATGGTCTGAAATTTTTAATATATAATTGCTGCAAAATTTTGTCGAGCCATTTCCAATTTTATGAAAATCGGATGTATAGTTTAATTACAGGGACACCCAAAAGTTTTCCGTTACATTACGGCCAATGGGAAAAAATTATAGCAAATGCATTTTAATGATTTTACAGCCTTCCGAATGGTCTGAAATTTTTAATATATAATTGCTGCAAAATTTTGTTGAGCCATTTCCAATTTTATGAAAATCGGATGCATAGTTTAATTACAGGGACACCCAAAAATTTTCCGTTACATTATGGCCAATGGGAAAAAATTATTGCAAATGCATTTTAATGATTTTACAGCCTTCCGAATGGTCTGAAATTTTAAATATATAATTGCTGCAAAATTTTGTCGAGCCATTTCAAATTTTATGAAAATCGAATGTATAGTTTAATTACAGGGACAGTCAAAAGTTTTCCGTTACATTACGGGGAATGGGGAAAAAGTTATTGTAAGTGCATTTTAATGATGTTACAGACTATGCACTTATGAAGCGCAAAAAAATATACATTCAGTACAATATGGGGTGCAAAAAATAATTATAAAACTAGTTATAGTACGAACGCATCTCATTTGCCACGTTTGACGAGCAATTTCCAACTTGTTTTTTTTTTTTTGAAATACTAAAATTTCCCTTGCTTTCGCCTTAATTAATATGGCATTAAATAAGGCGAATTTAACCATTTCAAAAATGTGGTGCCAATCAAGAAATCTGAATTTTAAAAAAGTAGCCCAATGGCAACACTGTATCTCAGGCCTGTCAAACCTGGTGCCCGCTCTTCACCAGAAAATTCTTACAGAAAATTTTGCTCTATTTAATCTTCGAATACGTGCGATTAAATAAGTCAGATATTTCTGTAAGAAATTTCTGAAATTCAGCGGGCGCCAGGTTGGACAATGGTGTTATAAATAAAGCGGAGGAGACATATAGTGTATTGTCAATTAGTTACGAGTGAAGCAACTGAAGAGGTTGTCACAAGATGGCGGTTGATTTTTTAAATTGGATCTACAGTTTCTGAATACCGTTGGAACAAACTCCCCGCCAGTAAAATTGAATATAAAATGTTGTCTTTTTAAAGTGTCTTATTCATAGAAATATTTTCTTGCAAATATGGTAAAAACTTATATTTGTTTTTACCGGTGTCAGTTTGACTGGTAAAAGAGTCCGTCTGTTTCACCGGTTGTCACAATATGGCGGAAACGCAGTGCTTCACTACCACAAAAGTAAACTTAAACCAGTAAAAATGAAAATCTGCTTCTGCCATTATTTATGACTAAAATTTTGTATCAATAATGTCTTTAAATACGGAGAAAATTTCTATATAAATTTACTAGTGGAAGTTTCCACCGGAGGTAATCAGCTCTTGCGAAAGCGGTTACAGTTGAGCTTCACTATTTGAAGGATATGTCAGTTCCACTTTATTAATAGTTCCATGGGTTGGACAGCCCTGCTGTATCCTTACTTCTGGATGTCGGCAGCAAACTGCGTATACGTATCAAGCTGAGCGGTCTATCGAAGGTACAAAGCAGAGTTGTAAGTCTGATTTTTCTTAAAGAGGGAGGATTCGACTCTAAAAGCGCTTATAAAAGCTTTCACTCACGTATCTATAGTTCACCAACTGACCATCGCGAATTAATTAACCCTTAAATGCGCGATTTTTTATTTTGTTTCGAAAAAATTACATATGATTCTTTGAAAGGTTTATTACACAGGAAAAAAAAAAAATCTCAGATACATTTTTCATATAATACATCAATCTTTTCTTCTGTTGCATATCTGCAATATGAGTAAAAACTACTGTCGTGTGGGCTGTTTTACTTCAAAATATTACGAATTAGTAAATATTTCAATAAGTATCTCTCCAAATGCCTTATTTTATATAATTATTTATTTTATAAAACTTAACCTTTAATTCCCATGATAGTATACGTTCCAGAAATAACGTAGTTCAGAGAACCTGACTTTACACCAGAAAGTTTCAATGGTTAATTTCGCTTTATTTAAATACGGAATGTCTATTATTAATTAAAGGAAATATTGCTATTTTAATTTTATGTTGTGAATTAGGTATATACGAATAAAAAATTCAATTGAATTCAAAACACTGTTGTTTGCATATATGCAAAGCTGCACACTAAAGGGTTAAATAATTATCAGTTAAAATTCCAACTCCACTCTAAATTCTAGGAAAATGAATGCCTCATAAATGGAAATATCATATAACATCTTTCAAAACTGTCAACTTAATGTGTCATTCTTTTAACCCCTAAATGCATGATTTTTTATTTTGTTTCGAAAAAACAATATGTGATTCTCAGAAAGGTTTATTTCACAGGAAAAATAATGAAAACAATCAGAGATACATTTTTCGTATAATACGTCAACGTTTTCTTGCGTTGCACATCTGCAATACAAGTAAAAGCTAAAATACTGCAAATTAGTAAACGTTATAATAAGTATGAATCTAAATACCTTATTTTATATAATTTTTTATTGTGTAAAACTTAATCCTCAACCCCTTGAAGGGCGCCGTATATTATATATACCACTTAATTTTAATTCTGCAATGCCACATTGGCACCAAAATTTTAAAACTAAATATTGCTTTATTTAATGTACATGAAGATAAGCTTTTACTTATTTTCATATAATTTGTCTTGTAAATTCTGGTGTCAGTCAGTAATTTTACAATTTTTGCATCAGAAGTACTTTGCCCCTGAAAGGTTAAAGAGTTAAAATGGGGTTCCAGAATATCGTTGTTATAGGATAAGGCAAATTAATGTCTAATTAGTATCAAAAACAGTTTGTTTAAAAGTTTTGGCCTTCAATATTTTAAGTAGAAAGCGAATTTATGTGTCAAAGTGTTAGAAACGACCTCATGGGTTTAGCGGGTTGTAGATTTAAATTTTTGTTATATTGGGCACTTCAGTGGTAACGCCCAGATATTAAATTACAGTTTAAAAATTCAAATTGCTTATTGACATTACTTTTTGAAAAGAAACATTTACCTTATTTAATGACAGGTAGCATGATACCATAATAAAGCCAATTACAGTATTTTATAAAACTAATTGGATTCAAACAATCTGAATAAGAGACACAGCTCGTGAATATCACGGGAGTGAGAATTAAGGGGTTAGCCGCCGTCTTCGAAATACTGAAGGCCAGAGGACACGAGTTGTGACGCCATCTTTAATCGACCGACTTCTCACTAGTGTTGGAATTCATACCGGGAAATTTTGCAAATTTCTTTTATATTATTTGTGGGATAACTATCCTCTTATAAAACAATAATAAGTATTTAAACTTACTGGTTATAATTTGGGAACCCGCAATAAAAAATCAGCCAGATACGGCAGCACTGTGGCATTCCGCATCTGGCTGAATTCTTATTTATTCCGAATTCTCACTAGTAAGTTCAAATAGTTATTATTGTTTATAAGATGATAGATATTCCACAAATAAATAAATTTGCTATTCAAAATTTCTCGTTGTGAATTCCAACACTACTGAGAAGTTTGCCGATTAGTGATGACGTCACAACTCGTGTCCTCTGGCCTTGAGTATTTCGATGGCAGTGCGTTATCCCTTAAATGCATAGTGATGCATATCTCCATCACTTTTTATTTAACTCTTAACAACCACAATATTTATATAAAAATATTAATTTTGTAAAAAGTACAAAAATATGCTACCAAATAAAGTTAAAAATCTATCTTAAAATTTCTGGTGTGTAATCTTTAATATAGCAAATAAAAAACACAATTCTAAAAGAACAATTCGTGCATTTAAACCCTTCAGAGGCGGTGGTATGTTTATGAAACCCATTAATTTTGATTCTCAAACGCCACAATGGCACCGGAATTTCAGTAAAATATTTTCCATTTAATATATACGTGAATTACAGCCTTTTTCTTATTTTCATATATATTTGTCAGTAAATTCCGGTACCAGTCATTTATTACCACGCTTTATCACCAAAAATGCTTTGTCCCTGAAAGGATGAAGGGTTAATACTAGTTTTCGGAGGTCGCGGTTGTTACATGAATGTCACGCTCGCAACAATAAGAATTAATAAAACATTACAATGGTCGACGCGTTTTTTTATGCCATTACTTTCAAAACATAATCTTCGTGATACTTTTCCTAAACTATCACAGAAACCTACCACAAAGATTATTCCCAAAAAAGTAATATCCAAGGAATGCCCCCCCCCCCCCCCTTTTCTCCGATCCCATCTATAACAATGTTTTTATTGAAAAAACTATCAGTTTTAGAGAAGATAACTTTCGAATATCTGCAAGGTATTTAAAGGTATTAAATAAATTGCTTAGTACAAAAAGCTAAAGTGGATGATCGTTTAATGATAGAAAAAACAGAAGCCCATATGATTAGCTTCATGTTTATTACTTTTTATTTCCTGGTATAATAACATTTCATATAATCTAACTATACAGTCAGTTTTATAGGTAGCATAAATCAGATATAGTATGATATTTTTATTCATGTTTATGCAGGGTGTACCGAAAGATGTATACACAATTTACTCTTTCAAAAGTGGAATGTTCTAATTTTCATTTCGGATATAACTAGCTTGAAATAATGGTTGAAAACTGACTAAGCTTCGACCAAAAGAATTTTGTACTAAAATGTTACTGAGAATTCGAAAACGTAACTGAAGTTCAGAAACAGCTTTGGAGAGAGTTCTAAAGCCTATCTCTCTGCGCGACACTAAAGGACTACAATAATACAAAAGTTTGAGGCAGATGAAACTCTTCAACATGATCATAATAAACATTTGGACGTCCGCAGTCATCAGCAAAACCCACAAATGAAGGGAGACTGGTAAATCAGCACTCAAATATACATCTCATAACGAAGCATCTACATTGAAACACTATAAAATTAGTCCACTAGAGGTCGATTGAAATTAAGGTTTTGTTTTCGTTTTCGGCCCAAAACCTGGGTTTCAAATGCTGCTGAAAACTTGGCCGGATCAAAACTCAACCGATACTATCCCACATAGCATTATTAGTTTGCAGAAAATTTGCAGAAGTCTTGCTTTGACAACCTGCTAAGTTCCAGAAAGCTCAGCATGACAAGACTGCAAGTTCATAACAAGTCTGCAGCAAGATAATGCAAACACCGAAGTCACCACACTTTGAACTTGCACCTAACATGTCGTGCAAGTTAAATTCATGCTGTATCATATTTATTGCAAATTAACGGCAAAAAAGTAATCACAAATACTGCAAAGTAGTAATCTTTCCATGCCACATTAACTGTTTCATTATAAGTTTAGCACCTTCGAAAGGGTCTATATACCTGATCAGGTATATTGACCCAGACGCACTGTGAAGGTGCACGCATAGTTTTCACCACCATAAACACGCGAGGGTAATATTTGTACTTTTGCAACTCGTGCCTTTTTTTTATATTTGATAAGTATAGCGTTTAAAAAAAAGCGATATCAACCGAATAAAATTTCTGCAATTTCTGTGTATCTGTTGATTGTCTATTCTCTCAACAGAGGTATTTTTTGCGTTCGTCACTTTCGTGAATTTAAGACAGTCTTGCCATTAGCTTCACAACAAATTACTCATGCAGGTGGTTGACGGTAAAACTTGTGGGAGATTTGCTGCGAATTTCTCAATTCAAATTTGTCACTGTAAGATAATATCTTAAAAAATCAAATTTACTGCTAATTTTCATGTTATCTCTATTCCAAAAATCTCCTTTCTTCCTTCGGTAATTCTCTACATTACTCATTGATTTGAGCTGTAACGGCTCAAATAAGACACTCTTTATTTATTACTATGATCATCGCTGTTTATAATTATCTGTCATGACTGACTCAAGACGTGATTGCAAATAATAAAGGAAGCAATGCATATTTGACTAAAATATGAAGAATCTTTTCACCTGCTCATTAAAAGCTGCAGATTTAAAAGTAATAGAAAGATTCAGTTTGATAAAGCAGAAGCGTTTCGAATGCTCCTTGAGAAAATTCTAGCATAACAGACGATCATTTACAAAAATAATTATAAAAGATAAATCGAGGTATTTATAAGTTATAGAAATAATGTGACAATGTGTGTGAGTAATAGATTATATTAGTAATCTGACGTAACTAAAATGCTATATTTAATGTGAACAGAATAATACAAATCATTTTTTATTATCAAAATGTTAGTTGAATACATAAAAACATTAAATATGTTATATTATAAGTACTGTCATGAAACTAAAATATTATGTTTCATTTGAGTGGTATAATTTAATTAAAATATTAGTATTATAAACATTTTACATGAATATGTAGAACAATTAAATATGTTATATAAATATTGTGATCTGGATAAAATGATATATTTCATGTGAGTAATTTATTATAATTCAAATTTCATAAAATTGTTTATAATATAATATAATATAAATAAAAACTTACTATATGAATATAAAAATTTTTCAAGTAAACAAGTTAGTACAACATATGTATCATAAAAATGTTTGTGCAAAATTTCAAACAAATAATGAAACTATTAAACATTATTTAAATATATAACATAGCTATATTCAAATCAAAACTGCATACATATTAAGCATACAAAATTAATGCTAAAATCGGGCGTAAATTAACACAGCTGTGCCATCTTGTGGACGGGGTTGATAATCCACATACGTGAGCTTTTAGTTTGACGTCATATATGACAGAATATCTGCCATCTGCGCATATTTTCTAAACCTTTAGTCACTCATGGAATATGAATCTTGCTTATCAGATTTATTGCAAAATAATAGCGTAGCAAGAATTAGGTGGGACCCAGATGTACTTGGCACTACAAAGTTTTCTTTGCCTTACCTAATCGAAAACGTTTCAGCTGTTAATCAAGCTGAAAAAAACTTAACATTTTAGTGGTGTAAGTAAGAAAACAGAGACGCATCTTCCTGTAGTTCAACCCCATCCGCTACGTGGCGCGTGGCCTCCTCTTTAACACGTTCACGCCGGCGCGGTGGGTCACACTCGACTGTCTCAGAGCTGCTAAGTCTCCGGCTTTCGTGACTACCAGTATTTTAATACAGAAAATGCTGTTTTATTTAATTAGAACAATTGGGCGATTTAAAGGAACAACATTTTCTCTAAAATAAGAGTGGTGTGTAAAAAGCCAGAGACTTGACAACTCTGAGACAGTCGAGTGTGACCCACCGCGCCGGCGTGAACGTGTTAATCTTGTGGTTACCTCTCCCATTTAAGATAGGACGCTTAATATGTATGCAGTTTTGATTTAAATATCTACTAAACTAAAAATAATAGGGCTCTGAAATAGTCGGCGAACTGAATACTGATAATTTTTATCAGAAAATTTTATGGTAGGTTTCTACAACATTTGTGCAAAAAAAAAAAAAAAATTACATTAGCGTTTTTGCCGAAAATAGGATTTTTACCGAAATTAGATTTCGCTCTCGGTCATAAAAACCTGTTATGTTCTATCCTTAAATTCCACGTCTCAATGAAGATAACCGAGACCGCTAAAATAAATTAAATTGTTTATACATTTCCATAAACAACCTGTAGACACACAAAAAGGATGTATAAAAATTTTGAACAGTCCAATAAATAGCAATCATTGACGTCTTACTTATAAGACGTGACGTTTTAACGCTAGAAAGACGGGGAATTTTACTCAAATTTTATAAAAATATTTCCCACTAGAATTTTTATTTTAAATTATTTACTTATTTATTTAACTAGCTTTTTGTCTTTGTATCTTTTAAACTAGTTTTATATATATATATAGAATTCTGACTCGAACCTAAATGTACCCCTTCAGTAGCGGTCAAAATGACCGCTCGCCGTCTGTCTTGTGTTAAAAGCACTTTTTAATTAAATAAATCAATAAGTACTCTTTGAAAATAGTGGTATACATAACCACCCCATTAATTGCTACATCGGTGTTTGCTACAAAAGCCGTTATGCCAAATGAATTCGTTTTAAATAAAAAAACTCGAATTAAGCAACCAAACTAGCAATTAAAATTTTGTAGTACCGTCACAATTTGAAAATTATATTATGATTGCAATACATTAATTTAAATCCAATTTATGCTGGAAAAAAGTTTATAAATATTTTTTTTTATCTATAATCGTAACTAAATTTTCTAATAAAGACATTTGTAAGAAAATATTAAAATCTATCTCAATTGACGTATTGAAATTTATATTAAGTCTGCAGAATTACTGAAAATGAAATGAAACAAATTGACGTCATTATAAATCACTTTTTCATCATCAACTGCATCGTCAAATTTTTAATGGCTTACATTTATCATTTAAAGTAGACTGAAAGGAAGATAAGATTGAAATGTACAGTGATCATTTATTATCTTAATCGAAGTATTATTCAGTAAAATTATTCGTCCATGTATAGATCAATGATATGTAATAAAAAACACGTAAAATAAATGTTAGATGTAAAAAATTAATATATCGGGTAAAATGTGATTTTTTTTTGTAGTAGTGAGTATTTAATGATTTGGATAATTAAATATTATGTTCATTTTTTATAAGATAAATAGTTTTGACAATAAAAATTTTATCGGATTATTTTTACCATAAGCATATGTTATTATACGAGTCATTTATCAAAAGGGGGGTGTCCTGAAATACTTAACATGACGTAAATAACATAATAATAATGTTCCACAACTGTAATGAACCATGTAGATTTTTCTTTAATGTTTAAAGCTTGAAATTCAAATTATCTTTAACAAATTATAAATGTTACTTTTTATTTAAAGAAATTGAAAAATAAAATTTATATGCTTATTAATTTTGAAATATCGAATAATCTTAAAAGATAACTTCCAAGTCTTCCGTAATTAAAATTTTCCTAAAAATGATATTAAAAGCGATTACTTAAATAATTTAATCTTTGTTTCTTTCTATTTTATGGCTAGAAGATTTAAATGCCTTTTTGTACTGTAAGCTAATATGGAAATTTCTTGTTAAAATTAAATCTTTTATTTGTATACATTATTGTAGTTTTCAACGTGAAACAACTAATTTTTTAAAGAAATTTTTGTCAGAAAACACTGGTTCTATGCAGTGTTGCTAGTCCGCATTTTTTTTTTTTTTAAATTCAGATTGCTTGATTGCCACCGCTGTTTTGATGTAGTAATATTCGTCTTATTTAATGACAATTTAAATAAAGCAAATATGAGGCAAATTATACTTTAAAAAAAAAGTGGTGACAATCAAACTCTTTGAATAAGAAAAAGTAGAGCTCTGGCAATACTGGTTCCACGCGGGCAGAAGTTAGGCGACACTGATATCGAACCGTTTGTCCGGAATCAGGTTACGCATGAGACGAGCGTCTGGGGAGAGAACGACTTCTAATAGTAGCGCTTAGAAAAAATTCGGCTTCCGTTTCAACAGGGAAGAAAGGGAGAAAACAGTCTGCGTTCTTCTTTTAACCTTGTGTAACTTTCCCTTTTCGCTTGCATTTATTATCGGGTTATCGGAACATCAAAATTATAAATAAAAAATGTTGAATGTTGAATTTTATAATTTGATTCTCAGAAAAAATGATTTTTTTCAAAAATAAATAACATAATTTTAAAAGGAAATAAATAAAAAAGAAGAATGTCTGTTATTTATATAAAAACCTTATATATATAAATCTGTAAAAATTATTTTTATAGTTAAAGCTTCATATTTTAATATTATAATATTTTATTATATATATATATATATATATATATATATTAACATATTTTAAAAAAATAAGTAGATTTGTCAATTCTGCAATATATTTATATATAATATAGTTATTTGGCAATTAATATTATATGTAACTATATTCAAAAATCTGTGTCCACAAAATACTGATTTTTTTTTTCTTTTTCACCTCCGAAAATTCATTTTTACAGTATTCATTTTTTATTAAGTTTTATATATTAATGATTCACCTTTCTGTGTGTTTACCTATTCTTTTTTTCAATAAGACCAATTGTCGTAAATGTTTAATATTTTGTTAAGATTAGCACACACCTCATCGTATCCTACTTTTTTTTTTTTTTTTTTTTTTTTTTTTTTTGCAAGTTTATGTTAAAATTTCCAGTTTGGGGAATTCGATTTGAATATTTTACAATGACTTTTTAATTTATTATTAAATGATTTTATGAAGCTGGTATGAGATAATATACTTTTTAACTATTACGTTTAGCAGATTAAGCAGGAAGGAGGACAGCGGGGGGGGGGGGATTGGTTTAAATTTTTTAACTTACATAAGCACGAAAATATCAGTTTTCCCGCTTAATTTACTGCATCTATTTGACATTAAATGAAATTTCCCTTTCCAGAGTTGCAATCTTTATAAGTTCTTTTTTCTTTTCTTATATATATATGTTTCAGTGTGATTAAAATGCTCGACATATTTTTCAATTAACTCGATTTTTAAATGGACAATCCTCGTGGTTCATAAAATTAAAGACAGGATTTTCCTTAATATAAATTGACTGTTGATGAGTATTTGCTTAGTATTTTTTTTAAATAAAAATATTAAGCAGAGTCATTTGCACATTATTTTTACAAACATGTCATGACATTTCATTTATTTTTTTAACCCTTTATGTCCCAAATTATGAATTGATGAAAATTTCCTCTTCTAAAACATTTTTTGTGAATTTTTTAAACTACATTAGAAGATTTACACAATCATTTAATAAATTTTATAAGGATTTTGCCATTTAAAATCAATTAATTAAATTTGTATTTATAGGAATTTTGTGCAATATTTATAACTTCATTTAAATCTTTTATTTTAAATATTTTTTTTAGTATTTTATAGAATTAGGAAATGTACAAGAGAGAAACATAGGAATAATTCCGAACTGAAACTTTTCTCCCACAATCTTTCAACGTCAAGAAAGCTGAAGAGATGCAAATGAAAAAAAAAATCATCCTTTTAAAAATAGTTATGTTTTGTTCAGCCAATAATGCTTTTGGAATAAGATAACGTAAAATACCTATAACTCATTCTAAAATGTACTACTACTAATTGATGCATATTTTATATCAAGTTATTTTAATGGTACGTTAAAGTAGCGTCGGGGCATAAAGGGTTAAATAATTAATTAATCGGATATCTGGTTCTTACAGCTATAGAGCACACATAGAATTAAAAATATGAAAGAGAATGTTGTAAGAAATTAAAAAGAAGTGTTGTTTTAAAATCTTCTTAATAATTTTTAAATTAACTTTTCAAATCTTATTACAATAATTAAACTTTTCCTTTATTAAGTCATTTTTCTTCATAAAACCATTTAATAATGTGTCAGTAAGATATTATAAAATATCTTTTAAAAAAAGTACAAAAGTTATAAAAATCCTTTAACTGTAAAATTTTACATAAGCTTACCACCACCCCCCCCCCCCCCCTCACACACACACTCACACTCACACACAAAAGAAAAATAATATCATAGGATATGATGAGTATTTTCGAATGAATGTATTATCTATAAAAATACTGCAGAATTCACAAAACAACTTATTTTTTAAGTCTGTTACAAAAATATATTAAAATATAATAATAATAAAATATGAAGCTATAAAAATATTTTTTTCAGATTCATCTAACAAAAGATTTTCAGATAAATAACAGCCATTACTATAATTCTATTATTATTATTATTATTATTATTATTATTATTTCCTTTTGAAAACATTTCATATTTGCAAATTCGTTGCTAGGTTTTTTTTTTTTTTTAAACTGTAAGATTCAGCATTCTTCGCTGTTTATAATTTTAACAATTTCCATAATCGAATAACAAATGCAAGCGAAAAGGGAAAGTTACATAAGGCTGAGAGAAGAACGCAGCAGTTTTTCCCTTTTCTCCACAGCTGAAAAGGAATGAGAATTTTTTCTAAGTTAATTCTAAGAATTTTTTCTACTGTTAGCAGTCGTTCTCTCCCCAGACGCTCGTACGCATGAGTGCCTTCTTTGAAAAAGTACCGTTTCCGAATAGCAATATTACCGTTCTTTAATTACAGAAATTCTGCGATTTAATAAGACAAATATCACTATTTGGAAATAGTGTTAGTCAAAGATAAAAATCCAAGCGCATCCCTATAAAAAAAACACTACCATACACAGAGTCTCATTACGGCAGTTGCGAAATTCAGCCACTCTTTCGGAATAGAATTCGACGTCTTATTAAATCACAGAATTTCTGTCAAATGTCTCATATTTTTAATATTTTGAAAATCTAGAAATATTAATTAGAAATCATAAACTGTAGATAATTATTGGTAGAGTGTAAAAATGTATGATTTATGAAAATATATACATTGTCTCACTGTGTACCACAAGTGGTACACAGTGAGACAATTTCCAATACTCCGTTATGCAGCTTCTATGCTTTTATAAATATATGTTTTAAAACCATTTATACATTAATGTGTAGCGTATTTGTGTAGGTTAAAGATGTAGCAAAATTGTTTTCAAAAGAATCTTCGCCATTCGTAAGGTAATAATAATTTACTTCTCACTGTGTACTACCCTCCCCTAATTACATTATTCATCTATTATGTTTATATCAGGTGTCGTACTTGTCTTGAAATTTCAAGACCACGAAATTTATCGATACCAGTATTTTCTTATAGAAAATTTCTTCTTAAATAAGGCGAAATTTTGAGTGTTTAACCTAAATATATTTTTCGATAAAAAATACTGATATTTGTCCTGAAAAATTCCCAGAAGTGTACGACCCTTGGTTTATATGCGTGCGTAAAAATTATACGAGTTATAAATACTCTGAAAAATTTTTATGTCAGTTATAATTAATCATTCTAAAATAATCCTGCCTATCTAGAGATCACCGTTTAAAATCCTCACCCGTTTCCTTAAATCTAGTAGAAATAAATGCACGTTTAAAGTTACAAATCAATGGATATTGATTTTAAATGTTAAGAGGCTTGTTTTATGGTAAAATCTATCGATTGCGACGTAGTAATGCAATTTAACTTAAAGAAAATTTAATCAGGGTAAAAAGAATATATTGTATTCAAAAAGACTATTAAAACTTTAAAGTTAATAGATTGAAAATAAATAACTTATTTAAAACAAAATTAATAGTTTTTTACTGAATAAAGTTATTTATTTATTCATTTTGTTCAGAAAGAATAAAGAATAGGAAAATTATTATGTAGGTGTATATTTGGAGATAAATATGTTGAATAAAAACAAAGAGTACAGCATATATATGTTTATATATTATATGCCAATGATTACGGATTTTGAATACCGCTGTTTAAAAAAAAATTCCTCGCCTTATATCATCGCAAATTCTATGACTAAATGAAACGCATAATCAAAATAAAATCTTCAACCCTTCCCACGTATGTATACACATCGGTTCACCAAAAATACTCAAATATTCTTCACATGGTCCCCTTCAAAATATTTAGCAGTCGCATTTACCATTGCAAAATATCCGGTTCTATTTTAATTCAACGATTGCTACCAAGTTGTCTTGAAACATCAAATGCAGGACTGCCACAGGCTACTATTTTTATAATCTGTTCGCACCACTATTTTTAAAAAATACATTTTGTAATAAATTTCTGTTGTAAATGTTGCCAAAGTGTATGTAAAAGATTTTTCCTTTGAAAATGTGGTGCGAAATAGAATTAAAAAGCAGACCCCTGTGGCAGCCCTGCAAATGTAAAACTTGTTTATTTTATCATTAAATAGAGTGGAAAATATTATTTAACACGTTGACGCCGGCGCCGATATTCATGTTTTTCGCCGTGAAACGGCGCTCGAATTCATATTTCGCTTCAGCTCGGTACTTTCGATTATTCAGATATTGTATGTAATGACACTCCGCTCTATTTATTGAATTGAACTCGAATATTTCAAGCAGAGTTGATTATGAATGTCCGAAAGTTCTAAGGAGTAAGAAAATTACTTAGAGACATGATTTTATTGACTACATATGTGAGAATTTATTATACAATATCTTACAAACTAAAGAAATATGGACAACATGATATAAATACAGTTCTTTAAGGTAGAAGCGACGGATATTTTTTGAATGAAAACGAGAATTCTCGTTTCCAGTCGTGAATGTATTAAGTTTATAATAACGAATTGTTTTTACTACTGAATTTTCGAATATTCAAGTGTGACCCACCTGCAGTGCATGCCGTCTATAGCATAGTCGAGTGTGACCCACCTGTAGTACACACCTTCTACGGAACAGTCGAGTGTAACCCACCGGTGATGCACGCCGCCTGATGGGACAGTCGAACGTGACCCACCGGTGATGCACGTGAGCGTGTTAAATACAATAATAGCGATCAAAATATCTGCTAACGTACCGTTTTTCTAAAAAGTCTAATAAACATATTTTCACTCACAAAAATGTATTTTGTGAGTGACATCCACATTGTGAGTGAGTGGGTGGTTTGAAAACCCAGGCATAGAAATTATGCGGCTCGCAATGTTATAATTTAAAAAAAACTTCAGTTTATTTAATTTTAATATAAAATCGGCCAGAGGTGGCAACACTGTGAGATTCCGCATCTGGCTGAATTTTTAGTTAGGGATTCAGAATTCTCATCAGTAAGTTTGCGTAGTTATTAGTGTTTTACAAAATAATGGATATTCCACAAATGAAATAAAAGAAAATTGCTTTTCAAAAATTTCCTTTGTGAATTCCAACACTAGTGAGAAGTCGGTCGGTTAGTGATGACGTTACACTCGTGTCCTCTGGCCTTGAGTATTTCGATGGCAGCGGTTAGTTCCATGTTTTTTTGTAGTGCAATAACTGATAACTGCAATACTTTTGCCACCGTTATTTTTGAAATTTTTTCTTCGCCTTATAAAATTAATGAGATATCTCCGATAAAATAAATCGCCGATTTCTTTTCTAAAATATTGGTAGCCAGGGGGGGGGGGGGGTAAAAATCTAGGTGCCAGCGGACAGTCTTTCACCAGTAAATTTTATTCTTTATTTTTCGTCTAATATTTCGTCTATTTGTTTTTTTTTTTTTGTAAAAATGCTAATGACTGATCCCTGGCCGCCTAGATCTTACACCCCATCTGGTATTCAAACATCGCAGCAATTTGAATCTATGTGACTTGCACTACAAGTGCACATGGAAATAGCCTAATATATTAGTAAACTGTCAGCCACGAATAGCTGTCAACTGCAACAATTTTTTGTCAATAATACGTCTCAATAGTAATCTCATTTTTCTATCGCAGAAATCTGCCATTAACCCATTAATTCTCGAGCCCGTGTCCTTCATGAGCAGTGTAGGCTATTTTTTTTTTATTAGGATTGTTTGATTTAAACCAGTTATTTAAAATAGTGTAACTGGCTTTATTCTCGCATCATTTTATGTATCATTAAATTGGGTGAATATTTCTACTTCAAAAATGTGGTGGCAATCAAACAATCTGAATTTTTAAAAAAGTAGCTTACGGTGCACAAGAGGTTAATAATGATTTGATTAATATTCAGTTCACAAAAGTAGCAGTTGCAAACTATGAGAATTTGTTAAATACCCGTCATATGCCTCATAATAGGTTTACTTTTGTGCTTCAAAATTAGTAGCAGTATAATTTATTAACATATTAGTAACCGCTTGCTTTTATCTCTTAAATAGTACATTGTAAAAAAAGATAAATGTTTCTTAGCATACAAAGATATAATAAAACCACGAACAAAAATATATAATAATACTCAATAACTTCTTCATAGCTACCCAAGATTTCAAAAAGGTATATTTAACTTTAGAAAGCGTAGACACCAACGTATGTTTTTGAGATTTAAAAATTCAGTTTTAAAAACAAGGTCTCTTTTGGTGGCGCTCATTTTTAAAAACGTTTCTGAGTAGCTTTATAAGGTTAGTTGGGTAACTGGACCATACTCTATTTTATAAAAAACTGTTGCAGCTTTTTAAATTTTAGCTTTTGTGAACAAAGCACCTTAACCTCTACTTCCTAAAACAAATTGTGTCAACTCAATCATAACTCTCACTTTGCTGTGATAGGTTGTCAAAGATTTACGTTTCTTTTTTTAAAAACAACGTCAATATGGTTGAGCTTCCTCGGATTTTTATTAAAATACTGTAAGTACTTTTATTAAACAATCTTTTTTTTTTTTTTAAGATTAGGCATACAACTACATTAATATTGTTAGGTATCTACATATTTACTTCATGTTTCAAATGTAAGCCCGATGTCTCAGTTACCCCATAAATGTTTCAAGAATGGGATAACTGGGACATGTATACGGGTAACTGGACCATGCTTGATCAAGTTACCCCAATAGTTATTAAAAAAAAATTGAATTTCTCTTACTGCGGGAAATAAATTTCTCCATTTTTTTTTTTCTCATAATAAAGAAAATTATAGAATACCTTATTAAAATTACGTAATAAAATTTAAAAAATGCATATTGGATGGTATCAAACCAAATTTCTTGACCCCTTGAGAGGCGGTGATGCCGTTATGGCATCACATAATTTTAATCCCTAAATTCCACATTGGCACCGGAATTTTATAATGAAACTTTCACCAATATTAAGTAAGTGAAAATATACTTTTACTTGTTTACAAATAGATTCTCTTGTAAATACTGGGGTCATTTAATTATTTCAACATTTTACGAATGCCTTGCCCCTGAAAGCGAGATAGCCAAAAATTGAAATTGTACGATACACAGGGGTCGCATTCTATAGGGAAACTTTTATTGTTCCTACCACTATTTTGAAAATAATATCTTCATCTCACCTTTCTTTAGAATTTGAATAATAATATGATCATGAAGTTAGCTTGTTAAGGGTTAGGAACAATGAAATTTTTCCTATATAATACGGCTCCTAGATACTACTTAAGTACTTACGTAGCCGTTGCTACCGAAACACTCAAGGCCTGAGGACACGAGTTGTGACGTCATCGCTAATCGACCGACTTCTCACTAGTGTTGGGATTCACACCGGAAAACTTCGAATAGCAATTTTCTTTTATTTTATTGTTGGAATATCTATCATCTGATAAAACAATAATAACTATTTAAACTTACTGGTGAGAATTAGGAATCCCTAAATAAAAATTCAGCCAGATGCAGAATGCCTCAGTATTGCCTCATCTGGTGGATTTTTTATTGGGGGATTCAAAATTCTCACCAGTAAGTTTAAATAGTTATTATTGTTTTATCAGATGATAGTTCTTCCACAAATAAAATAAAAGAAAATTGCTATTCAAAATTTTTCGGTGTGAATTCCAACACTAGTGAGAAGTCGGTCGATTAGTGATGACGTCACAACTCGTGTCCTCAGGCCTTGAGTATTTCGGTGGCAACGACGTAGCTGTTTGTTCATAGATAGATTTACCTTGCCAGTTTTTCCTTAAAATACCCATGGGACTTTTATACTTATTAACTATACTAAAGTACATAAGTACTTACTTAATTTTTATGTTTTTCGTGTAAATAAATCTAATATTTTCCCTTTTAATGCTTTTTTAGACACTTTGACAGCAAAGGTTTCCTTTACAACGCTCTTTAGTTGGTGTATAAATTACATGATCTGCCTGGTTTAAATTTTTTAAGTTGTTTGCACTTTTTCAAACACGACCTGATATCCCATATGAAAAAAAAAATACATAAACGCGTGTGAAACATAGACCCTCTTGCTCCACTTACGCCATTTTTATGGGGCAACTGGACCCATGAGGAAAGAAAGATGAAATATGCATATTTTTATATTTTTAAATATTAAAATGTAATGTTGAGCATTTCTATCTGGTAGAGGGAACCTAA
Organism: Maratus speciosus; assembly: GCA_963932465.1. Taxonomy (NCBI): domain Eukaryota; kingdom Metazoa; phylum Arthropoda; class Arachnida; order Araneae; family Salticidae; genus Maratus; species Maratus speciosus. The sequence goes on along the minus strand of OZ010796.1, from coordinate 195,856,358 downwards.
CTGAACACATTTACAGAAGTTCAGACTTTAATTCAAATGAACATTCGCTTTTTGAAGCTGAATTATTAGAAACTCCAGAGACACACTGTACAATCATGGCCCAGTTGCCCCAGCTAATCTTAGTGTGTTAATCGGTTTTCTTAACCGAAACATAGATTTTTATGATGCTCTCAATACTCGGTTAAAAATATTCAAAGAGCATGTTTTACAGACAAACATGATAACATGGCAACATAACATCAACGTTAAAATAAAGGTTATTTTTGTTATTCTTGCATCAGGGGTCGGAGCATATAGAACAAATTTTATTGTTCTTACCAGGATACTTTTTCAATAATCTTCATGGAAAGGAATATTCTTATAAAAATGCCTCTTGAAGATTATTGATAAAATATACTGGTAAGAACAATAAACTTTGTCCTCAGTGGCGGCTCGTGACTGCCATATTTTGGGGCACTAAATGCATGACGGACAATTTTATTATTTTCTTACCATAATTTTTAAAAAGAAATCTTTTTCTTGTTTAATGATAGAACATTCTGCCAGAAAAACAAGCAAGGATTTCTGGTAAAGAAATAGTGGGGAGAGAAGGATAACTTTCGCAGTTCTGCATTTAGTGCCCCAAACAATTTCAGTCACGAGCTGCCACTGTTTGTCCTATATGCTCCGATCCCTGCTTGTATGTATGATTTTAGTTATGGAGATGAAATATTTAACCGAGAATTGATTGCATCCTAAAAACTGAGACTAAAAATAGTGAAAAATGCAGCCTAGGCTTTAGGCGATTTCCACCAAAACGTAAACAACAGAAATTTATGTCAAGGACTAACTGAATCTAAAGTTTGATGAAAATTCGTGAATTAGTTCTTGAGATAGTGCTATTGTGGTAATCATGAAAAATGCAGCGTAGCAGCGCCACCTGTTGGACGATTTATCCCCAAAATATAATTAACACCAATATTTATCATGGTATACTTGAATCTGAAGTTTGATGAAAACACATGTGTTAGTTCTTCAGATAAAGCTATTGTGTATATCGTGAAACATGCAGCGTAGCAGAGCCACCTGTGGGCTATTTGCACTAAAACATAATCAGCACCAACTCATATAAAGTACTAACTGAATCTAAAGTTTGATGAAAATCCGTGCACTAGTTCTTGAGATAGAGCTCTTGTGGCGATCGTGAAAAATGCAGCGTTACCTGTTAGGCGGTCAGCACCCAAAACTAATCAACGCGAATTTAGATCAGGGACTAACTGAATATAATTTTTTTAATTCGGTGCGTTAGTTTTTGAGATTGACCGCCCACAAAATTTGTGTCCCATACAGACAGACAGACAGACTACCATACTCACAGACTCGCAGACAGAAATTTTGTAAAAACAGGTTTTTCGGGTTTTCTGACCCCTAAAACGTGTAAATCTGTCAAAAAGTGGAATTCGAAAATTTTCACGAATACAATACCTTCTTCTTGCAAAGACCGAAAAAGTAATAATACAGTAAATGTGTTTTCTTGCCAATGCAAAATTATACATGCCGAGAAAAAAAAAGACATTTAATGTTTATTTTTGTGGTTACAAAAGGAATTTAATAGTTACAAGGACGTCCGTGATATCGGATGATGTCATTGATGCACCACCCTTTTAACCCATTAAGGACTAGCGTTACTATATGGTCACAACATAACTGTCAACTAGGGTGGAGCGAAAAAAATGAATTTTTTTAAATCAAAAACGGGTAGGTGCCAAAAGTTGCCTTTATACTAGTACATCATCTGCGTGCAATATTACCGCTGAAAAAAATGGCTTGAGTCTGCGCTTTTGGTCCAAAAGTCGAAATTTTGGGTAAAATTTGACATTTTTTCAAAAAAATGAAAAAATTCCCATAGAGATTGGCTATTATTTAAAAGTGTTATTTAAACCTTTGTTATTAATGACTTAACATATTTAAACGATAAAACGATATCTTTGTTCTGTATAACGGGAGCAAAACTGACAACTTTTGGTGAAAAAAAGGCGTTTCCACTCTGTTGTGTCATACAACTAATTGTTGTTTGGAATACAGCTCTTACGTAGTTGCTTTCAAATCTACCTAGGAGGTATCACGTGGAGGTGGCTGCATTTCATGACACAGCAGTGCACAGCTGGACCACCCTTCCATCTGAGCACAATGTTTTATTTATACATTGAATTGCGATTTTTTACCAAAGACTAGCATTAGTTTTTTATGTATCAACCTAGTCCATCTCTTCTGTGTATCCACAGACGTTGGGTGATGCTGCTGTGACACTCCTTCACGTATATTTCTACTGCTTGTGTATGATAAGGTAAGCAGAATAATGCAGTGGAATTAATGAAATCTATTCAGCCCTGTAGTATCTTCACGAAAATTGCATCCAGTTACTGCATAGTGATTGGGAGTTCTGTTCCGACAACATTTTACAACATTTAGGTATTTCATCTTTGAGTATGCCATCCATTACTCTGCCTCTTGCATTTTTTATATGCTGATAAGATTGTTGTTTAATGTGATGGCGATAGCCATCAAAATTGCAATAAGAATTTGCTCTCGATGTGAAAAGCTACCATTGTCCTAAATAATTTTTTTTAGTATTTTTTTTTTTTTTTTTTTTTTTTTTTTTTTTTTTTTTTTTTTTTTTTTTTTTTTTTTTTTTGTCGTATTCTGTGATGTTTAGTAGCCGAGTAATTTCTCATATGTTTTTAGATCAATTTTCAAATGTGGATTATATTTGGTGTAAACCACCCTGCGGCATAAACTTGGCATACTTTGTGAGTGAACCAGACTCTGATGATTAATCAGTGCTTATATAAGGGCGAATAATTTTATGCGCCTTTGAGAGCCATCTTGCGTAGGACAAGTTTCTTGGGTTCCTATTTGCTAGTTCTTCCGAGAAATATCTTGATGAAATAACTTTGCAAATATCTTGCAGGTATTTCTGGTATGTGCTGAGCACCTTTTTCTCGAATTCAGGAAATAATGTTTGAAAATTACTCTCTATGGGTTCAAAAATTGAAATAAGAAGGAAATAAGCACGTAGCCAAAGATTTTCCTATTGGTCCGGCGAATGCTGTGGCTTAGAATCTAATTTTTGCCAATGATCTTGTCTAATAAATGATGCAAAATAAAATTCACTGGACTTGGAGGCGGCATAAGATCAATTGTAATGGTTCATTCTAAACATGTCCCTAGCAGAGTGGATGACAACGACTAACAGAATTTTCCGCCTTCGATGAGCACTCAATGCCCATCAGAGTCTCTACGTTCACTCAAAAAATACTATGTTATCCAAGTTTGGCCCCAGGATAATTTACAATAAAATGTAATCCACATCTAAAGAAGGGATCTAAAAACTCATGGGAAATTACTCGGCTACTAAACAACACACAAAACAGAATAAAACAAATACTAAAAAAAGGTTATTAAGGACAATGGTTGTTTTGCATACGCAGAGGAAATTCTTATTTCAGTGCTCTCTGACGATTGCCATCATATTAAACAGCTAGCTGTTCAGCACATAATAGTTACGATGAGAGTAAATGATGTCATACGCAAATCTGAAATATCGTTAATTAACTTTGAAGCGGATAATTATATAAATCTAATTCATTGGAAAAGTGTTGTGGTAGCAGAACCTCTAATCAATATACATTTATTGAGTGCAATCTTGGTGAAGATAATAGACGGCTGAATAGACTGCATTAATATCATCCGCACTGCATTACACAGTTTGTCTTCTCTTACACAAACAGTAGAAAATACGTAAAGGAGATCACAGCAGCAGCATCCAAAGTCTGTGCATCCAAAGAAGAGACGGACAAGGTTGATACATAGAAAATTCATGCCAGTCTTTGATAAAAAATCACAATTCATTGTATAAATAAAACATTGAGTTCAGATGGTTGGGTGGTCGAGCTATGCACTGTTGTGACATGAAATGCCACATGGTACAACCTCCACGCGTACCTCCTGGGTAGTTTTGAAAGCAACTCGGTAAGACCTGTATTCTAAACAACAATTCGTTGTATGACACAACAGAGCGGCAACGCCTTTTTTTCAGCAAAAGTTGTCAGTTTTGCTCCAGTTATACAGAACAAAGTTATAGTTTTATAGTTTAAATATGTTAAGTCATTAATAATAAAGGTTTAAATAACACTTTTAACTAATAACCATCTCTATAGAATTTTCTTTAATTTTTTGAAAAAATGTCAAATTTTACCCAAAATTTCGACTTTTGGACCAAAAGCGCAGACTCAAGCCATTTTTTTTTCAGAGCTAATTTTGCACGCAGATAATGTACTAGTATAAAGGCAACTTTTGGCACCTACCCGTTTTTGATTTAAAAAAATTCATATTTTTCGCTCCACCCTACTGTCAACCCTTTTGATGTTTGAATACAATTAATTTATAACAAAAATTTTCATTTTCTTTAATAACAGAAATTCTGCTATAAAATGATATACATTTTTCTTTTCCAAAAAAGTGGTGCGAAATGCAATTTTTGTGTTTTAAAAAGAAAAAATGATTCCGTCTTTAATGGGTTAATACTAGGCCTGAGCGTTGACAGAAAAATGGCGGCTGTCTTTGGTGGATTTTTTAAAGAGTTTCTATAGTCCCCTGAATTTAGACACCAGTATTTACTAAAAATTTTCTTTGACTTATTACATCTCATAGAAAAACAAGGCAGTGAAATCTTTAAGAAATTATTGGTATTTAAATTCAAGGAACCGTACAAATGTTGAAAAAAATCCGACTATGACGGCCACCATTTTTCTACGATCACTCAGACGTCGTATCCAGTAGTTTTTGCGAGATGGCATGCTTTCAATAAGATTTATTAACGTAAGTTTGCATAGCTGCCACCATTTATGCTTTTTTCTTACCACTAAAATTTTAAAGTAAATGTTATCTTATTTAATCGTCGAAATCTCATGATTAAACAAGAAGAAAAATTTTATTAAATTTTTGTGGTAGCAAAAAAGCGTAGCTGTGGGTTTGTCAATTTCAATCTAGGCTTTTAATATTGATTCACGGATCTCGTCTTTGCTTTCATATTGTTTGTCGTGGGCATGGATTTTGCGAATTAAATTCAAATATGTTCTCAATATGATTGCAATCATGGGAACAAGGTGGCCAATTCAAAATATTAACTGTTTGACGGCCTGAGTGTTTGCTCCAACCGATCACATGTACTGAGACTAATATGTACTGGGGCATTGTCATGCTGAAATGTAACATTTACTTTCATAAATAGCCGGAGATACGGGATACGGTAGTCTTGTAATATGTGTTGGTATTCAATACTATGAAACTGAAGTGAGTAGTATTTATACTTGGTTTACAGGGGCAGGGAAATGTTATCCTGTTACATTACGATCAATGTCAAAATTGTTTCAAATGTAATTTAATGATGTTAGATAATTTCGAACTTAATGAAATTGATACCATTTATTAAGTGCACTAAAAGATGCATTGTTGAGAATATGGGATGCAAAGCCTTTCCTTTACAAGGCCACACAGGGTTGACAATTTGGCCTCCCTTTTTTCCCGAAATTCCAACTTCAGTTCGAAATTTTCTATAGAAGAATTTTTATTTTAAGTACCGTAATTTTGCGCGTACCCGCCACACCTCACGTAACTTGTTTTTGTACTAGAGTCAATTTTAAATAAAGTGTCGCTTGCTTCTTCTTAGCACTTATTTGACTTCTTTTTTCAATAAAATTTCCGCTTTCAAAAAGACTTAATATGTATTAAATAAACCGCGGCGGATACTCGGGAAATTACGGTAATCAAGAAAACTCTGTCCTTAAATAAATGTGAAAATATATTTTGTATTTTCTGGGTTGAATCAGAATTTTTTGACTAAAAGTGGAGACCAAATTGGCAACCCTGGGGACATATAAAGAATTTCATTTCATAGTCGTCTACGGCAGGGGTGTTAAACTGTAGCCAGCCGAATACCACTGGAATTTTATAGTAATTATTGCCTTATCTAATCATCGAATCTCTGTGATTCAATGAGTCAACTATTTTTTAAAAATATTAGTGGTATGCGGCGATCCACAGTTTGACATCCCTGGTCTACGGAAAAATCAGTTTGCTGCGTATATTAACCCTCCTAGTACCAGGTTTTAATATTTTCTGGGCATTCTTAGTTTTACAGGATTTGAACCAGAAATCTAATTTTATTATGCGTTATTTCCTACTAGGATATGTTTATTTAATCTCATATAGTAACTATAAATTATTCATATTTTCTGGTTTGAGACATTAAAAATTTCAAACTAGAAAATAACTGGGGTCAAATGAGACCCCAATGGTACTAGGAGGGTTAATTAGGTTACACTATTTTAAATATAATGAAATCGATACACGTTTGTGAGATTTGCTAGAAGATACTTTCTGTACAATATCATGTGCATAGCATTTATTGTCCATTTACAGGTGCATAAAAAATATTTCTGATACCGTATTGTATTTGAAATACAGTCTATTAGCAACAATTTCTGAAGTGCGTTCTCAGTTATGATATAGGTTTTAAGTTCAACTAAATTTTTGCACAGTACGTGGTGTGTATGGATGCTATAGATCATATAAAGGATTACACAAAATAATTTGTTAGCATTACTGAGTATGAGTGTTGAATTGCCTGATTGTGATTTTTAATTGTTATGCATTTTCAAGCTGAATAATATTTAGTATACTGTGAGATGTTTGTAGAATGTAAATATAATCATATCCACTCCAAAGAACAGGATACAAGAACCCCAAAGAAATGATAATTTCTGAAAGTGTGATTTCAACAGGTTAAAGGGGGTTTGAGTCTTCATTATATTTTAGTTTAATATGTGGCGAGTATAAAAGTTTGTAGGTAATATACAGGACTATACAAAATAATTCAAGTATGTCCCATTGGTAGAAAGTGCTGAAAGTGAATTTTTAAAATATTACATGTTTTAATACTAAAATAAATGTTAGCATACTATGTAGAAGATATACAAACCTATAGATCAGAGGTGTCAAACTGTGGCCCGCCGGATACCACTAAAATTTTACAGTTATCTTTGCCTTATCTAATCGTCGAATTTCTTTGATTCAACTTGTCGACTATTTCTGTAAAATTTTAGTGGTATGCGGCGGGCCACAGTTTGACACCCCTGCTATAGATGAAATGCAAGGCTGCATAAAAAAACGTTGGAGTAAATTTCTGGATACCGTAGTTACTAAAATCTTGTTTTCAGATGCACTATGCGTTTTCTAAAATGTTTACTTAGGTACCTTATTTACCCTATTAAACAGAAAAAGGTTTTTATGTTTTAAAGTATTCTAGAAGTGTTGCATACTATATGTGTGATGCTTGGCTTTTATTTTTCTTTTTATCATAAAAAATGCTTTTTAAGAAATTGTCAATTATACTCAATTCACACCCATAGCAAATTGAAACTATTTTTCTTAAATTTGAAAACGATGTTTCAGAAAATAGATGTTGCATTAGTAATACGAGTACATGTTGTGTAAGAATAACAACATTCCCATTCATGTTTGAGAATTAAACCACGTAACTACAAAGTAAATTCATATGTAAAAGTGTCAGGCACATGCCCACTCCCGTTCCGTGAGTTTAGTAATTACGAAAAATGCAAGTTTGTCAACTTTTTTCATAAGAAATTCTGAATTCACACCGGAAATTTCGAAATAATAACTTTTTTAAAAGTAAATAATCAAAGAATCAGTGTTGCCGGTCTGGGGACTTTTTAGTTCTCAGATTGTTGTTTGTCATCGCTTTTCTGTAATTCGGCCTATTTTGAAATAGATTAAAAATTCTGAAAAATTAGGCGAATACTATTTTAAAAATGGGGTGACAGTCAAATAATCAGAATTAAGAAAGTTCCCAATCTGGCAACAATGCTAAGAATAGTAAACGCTAAAAGTACCTTTTTTTTTTTTTTTTTTTTTTTACGAAAAAATGTCCTGAATGCAACAACAAACACGAGAAGGCTTGAAGTGCTAACCCTAGCAGTAATTGTTCAAACAAGTCGGAAATTGTACATGAAACGTGGCAAATGAGGTGCTTTCGCCTTCTTTTTTTGCTCCCTTGAAAAATTTTCTCTTTTGGACTTTCAATGTTTTCCAAAACTACATACATATTAAGCGTAAAAACTTAATGCTGGAATCAGACACAAATTAATACAGCTGCGCCATCTTGTGGACGGTGTTTATAATCCACTACGCGGGGTTTTAGTGTGACGTCATATATGACAGAATATCTACCATCTGCGTATATTTTCTAAATCTTTAGTCCCTCATTGAATATGAATCAGTGTTGCCAGTGGGCTACTTTTTTAAAATTCAGATTTCTTGATTGGCACCACATTTCTGAAATGGCAAAATGCCTCTTCTTTTCGCCTTAATTAATATGTCATTTAATAAGGCGAAATTTACTAATTCAAAAAAGTGGTGCCAATCAAGAAATTTGAATTTTAAAAAAAAGTAGCCCATCGGCAACACTGATATGAATCCTGTTTACCAGATTTTTTGCAAAATAATAATCTAGCGAGAAGGGAGTGAGCTCCAGATGCGCTTGACACCACGAAGTTTACTTCGCCTTATCTAACCAGAGACTTTTCAGCTATTAATCAAGGGGAAAAAATTCACAATTTCAGTGCTGTGAAGTAAGAAAACAGTTCGCATCTTTCTGTAGTTCAATCCCATCCGCTAAGTAGCGCGTGACCTTGATTGATGTGATCTCCTCTTTAATCTCGCGGGTACCTCTCCCATTTAAAATAAGACGCTTAATAAGTATTCAGTTTTGGCGGTTTCCATTCTTACTATTCAAATAATGCAGATAATAGTATTCAGAATTTCGGAATAAAAAGGAGTCAAAACTAGCATGCTACTAGTACCACGTGTACAATAACGTTTCTCGAAAGGTATCAAAAGGATCACGCTCGCCTACAACGATAGCACGAGCCCCAGATACAGTTTGAAAATTTAAGAACAGAGAAGAAGAAATCGGTAGACCATCCTGAAACATTTAACATCATATTTTACACCTGTTATATTTTACTGGTATATAATTACATGAATAATACATTACATTATAATATAGAATATAAATTGAAGTGAATCCAGCTAATTATTCTTACACGAGAACAACAACTGAATTATAATAATTTACGGATGATTAATGATTTAACTTCTCCGGGACCAGCGTCTCTTGCAAAAGTTTTATTCGGTTGGCATCACTTTAAAAAAAATTGCCTTCAATTATATAATTTTGAAAATGCTCTAATTAAATAAGACAAATGTTACATTTTTTTATTACTGGTGCCAAAAACAAATATCGTATGCACTTTTTACAGGTGCATATACAGGGTGTTTCATAAAAGATGGGCAAAAGTTTTATAGGTGATAGTACACATCAAAACCAACAATTTTCATCAAAGAATGTATGGTCAGAATTAAAACGCAAAGGTGCTAGAGGGAGACAAAGGAGATATTCAGTGTTGCCAGTAGGCTACTTTATTTTTAATTCAGATTTATTGTGTGGCACCACTTTTTTGAAAAGGTAAAATTCCCCTTGTTTTAGTCTTAATTAATATGTCATTAAATAACGTGAATTTTACACTTTCAAAAAAGTGGTGCTAATCAAGAAATCTCAACTTAAAAATAGTAGCCCACCGGCAACACTGGATATGATACTATGCGAAGCAAAAACAAGAAAGGAACGAATAAGTGACAAAAGCAAGGTGGGAAACCTTCTCCGTACAATCGTTGAGTCTCTGTGCAATTTCCATTTGCAGTTTCGTGGATAAAATGCATATTAGCATTTCCCTATTAGTGAAGGGCAACATATTCCATTACGTTCCTACTGCGATTGACAGTTGCACAGAAGGATCAGCATCTTTTATGCATTAATCGAGGCGAAATTTTGCATACGCGTCCTTCTTATTCCTCATATCACATTTGGCTAATTCCATGCGAACTTGTCATGTCTGTCACACAGCTGAAAATCGTTATGCTTGTTGGCCACCGTTATTTTCGAAAAGTTTGCTTCGCCTTACTCAATTGATGAGATATCTCCGATAAAATAAGTCTCATTTTTCCGTTTTAAAATACTGGTAGCCAAAAATCGTAGTGTGTGACAGACATGACAAGTTCGCATGGAATTAACTATTTGCATGCTGTTGAGCTTGAACCTTTGCATAAACCAGGTCAGTGTTGCGAGTGAGCTACATTTTTCAAATTCAAATTTTTTGATTGCCACATGTTTTTTTAAATTGATAAACCGCCTTGTTTTCTTCTTATCTAATCTGTCATTAAATAAGGCAAATTTCGCAGCTTAAAAAAAAAATGGTGACAATCAATAAATCTGAATTTTTAAAAAACGCTCAAGAAATTATGCTAGTACGCTCAAGGAATTATGTTGCTGGACTTTTTGGAGGATGGAACCATCAATGCTGCGCGGTACTGTGACACTCTGTTGAAATTGAAAGAGGTGATTCGGAAAAAGCGGACTGGCCTTCTCAGATTTGGCGTTCTGCTGTTGGATGACAATGCGAGATCACACTCGGCGACAGCAACGCAAAACCGTATTGCACTTCTTGGTTGGGAGCACCTACACCATCCGCCATACAGTCCTGATCTCGCACCAAGTAACTTCCACCTGTTTCCAGCTTTGAAGAAGAATCTTGGCGGAAGGCGCTTTGGAAGCAGTGCTGAAGTCAAACAAGCCGTTCAACGCTCCTTCTGTATGCAAAGCCCTGAGTTTTTTTCTGGACGGCTTTTTGAAGCTTATCAAGCGGTATGACAAATGTCTCAATGTACTTGGTAATTATGTATAAAAATAAAAATATGTCTTATCTTTAATGTCTCATTCTATTTTTTGATTTTCATACACAACTCTGACCACAGTCGACAGGGGAATCTTATTTTCCGATTTCCCCTCGTATATATATTATTTCAAATATCATTTCTAAAAATTTGATACACAACTCTGACCACAGTCGACAGGGGAATCTTATTTTCCGATTTCCCCTCGTATATATATTATTTCAAATATCATTTCTAAAAATTTGTCCGATGACGATAAATAAAGATTTAAGATGTGAAGAATATAGGTCTTATTCGCATTAATATATATGGTGTAAAACAAACATTAAGACACAGAATTCGCACATGATGGCTTTTCTACAAATGTGAATTTGTTCCATAACTTCATTTTTTTCGCCTTAAAAAAACTAATTGCATATTTTATTTAAAAACATTATAATTATTCAATTTCTCTAATAAAAAAAGTTACTTTTTTATGGTTTTTCCAAATATTAAGCGATCCTTACCCCCTTGAGGTGCGGTGGGATAAAATTTATCCCACATACGATTAATGAAGTTCAGCGCCAGAAAAAAATTATTAAATTTTACTTTTCTAACTTTGGTGGAAAAAAAAGGCTTAAAATTGCATTTCCTTATTTTAAAATAAATATTTTTGCAGATTCCTGTGTGAATTCGACATTATAGAAACACAAATACTTGCCCCTCAAAGGGTTAAGGCGTTAATGACTTCAAAACTGGGAAGACAAATTATCACTTGTTAAACATTGATGTTGCTTTTTATCAAATAAAATGATAATTAAAATTTACATGCAGAAGAATTTTTAAATATCTATTAATTTCAATAAATAGCTTCTAAATCGTCCACAATTTATTAAAAAAAAAAATCAATAACTTAGTTGCATTTGGGAAGCATAATGATATTTTTTCTGTTTATGTCGATGAGATTTAAATATCATATTTCGTGATCATAATAAAATATATAATCTTGATGTTAAAACTGGATGTTTTAGAGATATACAGCAGTGTGGTACAATTGCGTCTCGATTAGAACCATTAATATTTTAGGGAAAACGAATATACCCTTTCTACTCAAGCCGCAATTGGACCGTACTAACAGTGTTGTCTGTTCACCACATTTTTAAAATTCAGATTCCTTGGTTGCCATTACCCTTTTGAAGTAGTAGTAATTTTCACTTTATTTAACCTTTTCAATGGGACAACGTATTCCTGTTGCTAAAATATTGAAACGACTGAATGACACCAGGATTCACGAACAAATTTATTTGAAAATAAGTAAAATAATTTCTTTGTGTAAATTGTAAACGCGAAATTGGATTAAAAATTTTTGGAGTCATTGGGACATTTTGGGATTAAAATTAAGTAGTAGTTATAATATACCGGTGCATTTCAAAAGATTAATGAAAAATTACATACGGCGAGAATAAGACGAAGTATACAATTTCTTAAACGAGGAAGAAATACAACACTCTGAATAAAAGCCAAAAAGTGGTTTGTTAACACTGCATACTGACATACAATCTAGAATCGTTTATCCAGAAAGAGGATTCCCACGGATGTTTTCTTTGGAATACCTCAGTTATTTAATAGTAATATAGTAATCCGTTAACATTCGCGAGGGTTAGGTTCCGCGAATGTCAAAACCGCGACCGCAAAACTGCTATTTTTATATTCTGTTCGAACCAGTATTTTAAAAAATACATTTTGTATTATACCTTTCTTGCTAATGTTGTCAACGCGTGCGTAAAAAGAAATTTCTTTTTAAAGTTGTGCGAATGTTGAAATGTTCTGCATTTTCTATATCAAAACCCACGAATGTTAAGAGACTGTATTCCCTTTATTAAATTATAGCAATTTTAAATCTAAATAAAATGAATATTACTGTTATTAAAGGGTGGTATTCAAATATATATATCCGTAGGAAACCAATTTAAAGATAAAGTGTTTGAAACTCAAAGCCCGATTTCTGTAGTTTCAATCATGCTGCACTATTTCGCCTTATTTGAACTCAGAATTTCTCTTATAAATGAGGCAAAAATTACTATTACGAAATATTGGTGACTAACGTGGTAAAAAGCCTGTTCTTGAGAATTCTTAATTGTGGGCTGTCTATATTGCATAATTTTTGGTCCTTAATTGTGTAAAAATATCCAGATTTTCAATATAAATGCAAATTTCGCTTTTTAAGTTTTCTAAAATACAAATGTATTTTGAGATTTGGTTGTTTTAGAAGAATATGAATATTACAATAAAACGTTGTTAATCAGTAATTTAATCTGAAATCATGATTTTCAAAATGTATGTGATTTATTGATACTTAATTGTTTGGTTCTTGCATTGCATAAAGTGTATTAAGATTTTTAACCATTTCAGAGACAAGTAATTGTGTTTCTGTAATGTTAAATTCGACCGGAATCTTCTAAAACTTTTAATTCAAAATAAAGAAAAGCAATTTTACAACCTTTTTCCCCAAAAGTCATAAAAATAAAATTTAATTAAAAGTTTCTCGTGGAAATTTTATTAAAATTAGATAAGATATAATATAGCCTACCGCGTTCCAAAGGGCTAATACATAGCTGCCAACTTATATGATTTTATTTGTACCACAAACATTTAATAGAAATTTCTGTTTTATTTAATTGGCAGATTACAGCGATTAAAAAAGGTCAAATTTATTATTAAATTTCTGTAAAAAAAATAAAAAGCGTAAGAGTTGGCTGCTATGCTAACACATTGCCAACGGGCAATTTTTATCAATCTGAATTTTAAAACAGTAAAAGCTCCTCCCTGCTCTGAAAGTCTTGTTCTATATAGGTTTATCAAGTTTATGCATTTGTAAATAACTTTTAATGTTCGAATTTAATATAAAATATCTTACAATCTAAAAAAAAAAGGACAACATGATATAAATGCATTTTCTGTAAGGTAGATGTCACGCCATTAGTCAATGATGCTTTTTGAATGAAAACGCGAATTCTCGTTTCCCGTCGTGAATGTGTTAACCCTTTCAGGGGCAAAGCACTTATGTTGCTAAAATGTTAAAATGATTGAATGACACCGATATTTTTGAACAAATTTATGTCAAAGTAAGGATAAGCTTTTCATCACGTACATTATATTAAGCAAAATTTAATTCCGAAATTAGTGTGCCAATGTGGCATTTGGGAATTAAAATTAAGTTATATATATAATATATCAGTGCCCTTCAAGGGGTTAATATGATTTTTTTTTTATCCTTTGAATGTTCTGATAGATTCGTGATACAAATGAATATTTTATTAATAACAAGAATAATAACGAGTTTTTGTAGCAAGAAATATTGTAATGTAGGAAGAAATCTGGATTTTGTAATTATACAAAAAGCTGCCTTTTTTTCAAATGGGATCTTCATTGGTTGAGCAGATATTTTTCACAGGGTCTCACACTAGGTTCTCTCTAATCTAACAAGGTATAACTCTAATTCAAAGTCTAACACTTTGTTGACCGACAAGTTCAAACTGAAATCGTTTTTTTTTTTTTCACACAGATTTTTGTTACCAGCCTTTAAAAAAAATTAATTTTTGACTTTTTCCATCACAGATTTCTGTGGTTAAGTAAACAAAAAATATTATTCAAAATTAGGCAGAATTCAGATATTCAAAAAGCCGAGTACAGTTGGTACACAGTAACTATTTATTAAGCATAATTGTCAAAGGCAACAATTTTTTATCAGAACTAATTCAAAAAAGTAAGCTTCGTCCTTTTTAGTCGAGGATATCTGCATTCTACGCTATTTCTAGCTGTGTGAAATAATACATTTTAACTCTTAAATGCATAATTTTTTATTTTGTTTCGAAAACAATATACAGTAGAAACTTCATCCATCGTTTTACAAGGGGTGCACGAAAAAAACGATGATTGCGGGTTAACGTCAAAACACGAGAAAAAAAAAAAGTTTATGATTTACTTCGGGGACAACTTACCATCATCGGCAAGTTCACTATCGTAATGTATAGGGGAGACCAGGGAGGGTTGACCCTTTTTTTACAAAATGATTTTTTATTTTTTAAATATTGAAGCTAGAATAAAGTTTTATATATCATTTTATTCGTTATACAATCAGTTATCAACATAAAATGGCCACATAAGTGTAATATATAAAAAATTTGAAAAATCATTGATTTTAATTATGAGAAAATAATGGGTCAAGGATCCCCACATATGGGAGGGTTGACCCACTATATGGGTGGCTTGACCCACTTTGTTTTATATTGAAATATTTGTGAAGAGGAATAAAATTAGTTTTAAAAAAGCAAAATAACAGTATGCTACATGCTTTAATTATTACAAAAAATATGTTTTTGCAAATATGATGCTTTAAACAAACCTGTTTACACGCAACTGCAAGTCAGAGGAGAAAAATTTTGTTTTAAACATGATTTTGTCTGAGCATGTACAGTTGTACAGCAGGGAATGAAATTTTGACATTTAAGACAGAAATTACTTTAGAGACATATTCCGTTTTCATAGGGTTTTATGTACGATAATGACCAGATTTAGGAGCCACTGTCACCGTTTTTTTTGTCTCCTTGTCCTACTTTTTGTGACACATGATCTGACAACACTAGTTTTCACATAGCTTGGCTTCATCTCACCGTATTCATCCTGGTGAGATTTGTCTGCAAACCTTTCTAAAGTTTTTGATCGAAGTTATGTTCTTTTGCAGCCGCATGAGCACTTAACTTATCATTAACATCTTTTAACGATTGCAGTGGCAAAATACTTTCAGTACTAAAATATTAAAATAAATGACTGGCCCGGAATTTAGGAACAAACTGATTTGGAAATAAGAGAAAGGCTATATTTCACATACACATTAAATGTAAAAGATATTAGCAAAATTCTGGTGCCATTGTGGCGTTTTGGAATTAAAATTAAGTGGTTTCATAATCATATCACTGTCGCTGAAAGGGTTAAAACTGATACTTTTATACTGTCCAATTTTCACTGCTTCTATTTACCTAATGTAAATAATATTTATATGGAAAAATGTTCCTATCAACTTTCCCATTTATATTTCATTAAATTTTTTCTTGCAGTGGATACTATAGTAATTTTTCACATCTTTCTTTAATCAGTTTTAAACATTTTTCTTTTCCATCATCCCATTTTACCGTAGCTTCACATAATAAATGTAAATTTTTTTATATAACCATTAACCGTTCATTTTGCGCAGTGTATAATAAAAAGATTTCGAAAACCACTTAATTAAGGGAGACTTGAACATCTGGTCAAGTATCATCACATTGACTGGGTCAGGCCTCCCCACATATTCCTTTTCTAAAGAATAGCACATTCTTATGTTAAGCCTAACTTACTGTGCAGTCTTTATGCCTGGAATAAAAGCTAGATATTTCTGCATTACTTAAAACCTACTTACTTAAATTTCTATGATATATTTTACCTGAAAAAAGCTTACAAAATATTTCTAAAAAACACAACTTTTATGGTAAAAACCCTTTACAATTGTTTTTTCCACACATATTTCGATTATCTGTATGAAACAAAGACTGTTGTTTGAGCATTCTAGTAGCTTTGCTTGATACCAATTGCTAAAATTCTGAAATTCTTTTAAGTATGAAAACTGATGGGTGGGTCAAGCCTCCCGTATGGTCAACCATCCCTAGTCTCCCCTACATACAATGTATACAGTATACTAATAAATACTAATTTGCTACTTACCAAACTGTAAAGAAATAAATCGAAGTTGTAGAAAATTGATATTTATTTTAAAAAATTAGTAATTTTATGTTGGATTTTTCGTGCACTTTTTAAATTAAACAATAAATTTTCAAAATGTACAACATTTTTCTGGTCATTTTCTGTAATTTCATTTGCAAATATACAAGTTCGTGCAGTTTCAAATGACATAATTGCATCATACGGACTTGACACTGGTGTAGGCTCAGCTTTATCGGCATGAACATTATCCTCTGCTTCTTCGCCATTATTTTCATTTTTTGCATCATCCCATATTTCCACATATCGCAACATCTTGATCAATAAAAATAAAATGGTAAAATTTCAGACCAGATACATGCTCTGCAACACGCGACCACTGTTCATCTGCATTATTGTCACCATCGTCATTATTTTTTTCCCCTTCTGTTGAGCATTCTTCTACAATTTTTCTCACAAAACCGCATTTCACGAAACAGTTTTGGATGGCCTAAGAGGTTATTTCATGCTATGCTGAAATTACAAAATTAATAGCCTGCAAAAGAATTATTTTTGGAGTAGATTTTTTTGCTCGTTCCATGAAACATAAAGATATTTTCACAAATTTCCTCCGGTAAAATTGCTTAAAACAGTTGATTATCCCGGCATCAAGTAATTGTACGACAGATGTACAATTAGCTGGGGAAAAACTGACTTTTACACTTTTCAAAGACGACGTATCTGGTGAATGAGCTGAATAATTGTATAAATTGAATGATTTTTTTTTTTGGGGGGGGGGGGGCGATTAGTCTGTCAAAGTATTGAAGAAATTTTGTAAAATTATCATTTTTCATCCATGTTTTGGCATTCGAATTGTAGACTACTGGCAGTTTCTTTACATTCTTGAAGCATGGAGATCTAGCAGATTTACCAATAGACAGGGGTACTCGTTAATCACAACCATTCTTACTTGTGCATAATAGCATTGTAAGTCTTTCTTGAATGTTTACAACCATGACAAGACTCTCCTTTGAACGCTAGCGTTTTCTCTGGAAACCATTTATGAAACAGGCCTGTTTCGCCTGTATTATAGATGTCAAAATCCTTGCATCCTTCTAGTAACTGCGGAAGTTTTTCGAACCACATTTCTATTTCATCAGTATTTACTGTGGCACTTTCGCCGCATAATTTCATGGATACCAATACATAGCGACTCTTAAAACGTGAAACACACCCATTTCATGCAGAAAAAGTATCCTTGCCATATGATGCAGCTATTTTAAGTGCCTTCTCTCAAAGAATATTCCCATTCACAGGTATATTTGACGCACGACCCAGCTTGTGCCAAGCGAAGAGCAGTCTTTCAAACTCACTGTAAATAGATATTTTGCTAGTTTTTCTCTTTTTTGCAGAAATTCTACACTTATCAGCCTGCTCTCTAATTTTTTTCTTTTTTCGAAATTACCGAATTCATGGTTGATGGCGGTATACATAAACGTTTAGCGATGCTAATGTTTTTCTCAAAGGAAATTTTTCACCTCATCTATGATACGAAACCTTTCTTCTATGGTGTGGATTTGTTTTGCCATTCTTAAAATTCACAGAACGCATTAAATTGAATGCTAACACTCTTGAAATTAAACACGTTCACTGCACACAACAGATTAGCCAAGAATGTGGCAGCTGGTCGAAATTTGTACATCCATTCTCCCCTTGACACAGAATAGAATAACCCATTATCCAAACAAGAACAACTGTTCCGCATTCAGTTATTTACAGGTACATACTTGTCACAATATCAGCGACAATTCCTGCCCCACCCCCGTAAAACAGCACAAATGAGTTATTTTAACATAAAAGAAGTAATTCCACTTTGTATATCTAATAAATATGCTTGACCTGCAATTTCATTTCGATGAGGAGAAAAATTTTACGACGATGAATGCGGGAAAACGACTTTTTGAAGAACGACGCATGCGGGTTTCGGTAACATTATTTAAATATAATTTGTGCAGGGACCATAGGAATAAAACGAATAATGCGGGAAAACGATGGATGCGGGAACGATAGATTGGGGTTTTACTGTATATGATTCTAAGAAAGATTTATCACACAGGAAAAGTAATGAAAAAATTCGAGATATATTTTTCGTATGATACGTTAAATTTCTTATGTTGCGAGTCTGCAAAGCAAGCAAAAATTACCGTTATAACTAAAATAGTGCAAACTTAGTAATTATTTTAATATGTATGAATCTAGGTAACTTATTATATATGAATTTTATTTTGTGAAACTTAACCCTTAAATGTATGGTTATGGTCATTTTGAATTGTGTTTTTTATTCTTATATTAAGGATTAGACACCAGAAATTTTCAGATAGATTTTTAAATTTATTTAATAGCATATTTTTTGTAGTTTTTAGAGGATTATTTTTTCTATATAAATATAGTGGTTGCAAAAAGTTAAATAAAATGTGATGCAGACATGTATCACGATGCATTTACGGAGCTGCTAAGTCTCCGGCTTTTTGGATACCAGTATTTTAATACAGAGAATGTTCTTTTATTTAATTGAAAAGTTTGAGCGATTTAAAAGAAGAACATTTTCTCTAATATAATAGTGGTGTGCAAAAGCCGGCGACTTTGCATTTAACTCTTTGAGCTCTGGTGGGTGAATTTCTTCAATATTCCCAAATGTCACATTGGCACCCATTTTTGAAAATAAAAATTCGATTTTAAATATACATGAAAAAATTCATTAAACTCTTTTAAAATAAATTTGGTCGAATATTCCGGTGCCATCGTGACATTTGGGAATTAAAAGTAAGTGGGAAGAAATTCAACTACCATAGATCAAAGGGTTAAGGGTTAAAAGATTAAGGTTTATGCTTGTTTTATTTATAATTTTTAGATTAAAGTAATATCAAAATATTCCTAAAAGGTTGAAAACAGATTTACACTTATTAAAGTTAAAAATTAGAAGTAAAAGAGGTAAAACCGCCCTCTGAATACCAGGCCTACGCACTGAGATAAAAATGGCGGTTGTTGTATGCGAATTTTTTTTTCAGCGTTTGTACCCTTGAGTTTTAACACTAGAACAGCCATAGCGGTCATTTTGACCGGTGCCAAATAAAAATATTTCTATTCAGACCAGAAATTTTTCTAAAATAAGTTAAATATACAACACGTAGAAATAAGTTAAATAATTTTAAATAAAATTTCTGTTCATAAATATTTTTATAGCACCTGAGTAAAATTTCCGACGATTCTAGTGCTAATACCATAGCTGCCAACTTGTACGGAATTTTGTTACCACTAAAATTTAATAGAAATTTTTGACTTGTTTAATTGTTAGAAAACGTCAGATTTCAGCGATTGTTTTAGGTAAACTTTACTATTAAATTTTAGTGGTAAGAAAAATCCGTACAAGTTGGCAGCTATGTAATACCAAGAGTTAATGCTTTCGGTATTCATTTAACCCAAAGCCATTATATATTAATTCTCAGCAGATGAATGAAATAAATTTCACAAATTTAAAATAGCGCAATTTTACGACTGATTGTCCTTTTGCATGCTGAGAAATAAAAAGATTAACCCTTAAATGACCATGGTAGAATGCGTTCCAGAAATTGAGTAATTCATAGAATTGGAATTCATACCAGAAAAATCTAAATAGTAAATTTCCTTTATTTTAATAACGAAATAAATCAAAAAGTTCCATTTTAAATTTCTGGAGTGAATACGGAATATGTCAATAAAAAGAATCCACTGAATCGGGAACCTTGATGGTATGATAAATGATACCATGTGCATTTAAGCGTTAGCCCCTTAACGGTCGCATTAAATTACGGTTTAAAAATTCAAATTACTTATTGGCACCACTTTTTTGAAAAAGAAATAGTCACATTATTTAATGACAGGTAAAATGATGACATGATAAAGCCAATTACACTATTTTATGAAACTGGTGGAAATCAAACAATCTGAATTAAAGACACAGCCAGTGAATATTACGGGTGCGAGAATTAAGGGGTTAAACTAGAAAAAGCACAAAGCGAAAATGAAAAATATTAATCGAGACAAAATTGTTAAATTTGTCAGGCGTTGTCTCTGAACTTAAAAAGCATGCTTCTGTAACATCAATGTGCTGGATAAAATTAGCCCTTTATGTATTGAATCATGAATTCATGAAAATTTTATCTTCTAAAGCATTTTTCGTGAAATTTTTAAACTATATTTGAAGGTTTAGATAATCATTTAATATATTTTAGAAGTATTTTAGAAGGATTGAAGGATTTGGAAGGATTAACTAAATTTGAATTTATAGGGATTTTGTGCAATATTTATAACCCCACTCAAATATTTTATTTTAAATATTTCCGTAGTATTTTTTAGAATTAGAAAATATACAAATATAATATTCTTACGATAGAATTCCGAATTGAAAAATTCCCCTCTCCTCCCCCCCACCCCCCAACTCCAAGAAAGCTGAAAAGATGCAAAGGCAAAAGAAATAATCTTTTTAAAATATTTTTGTTTTGTGTAACCAGTAATGCTTTTGGATCAAGATAAAATAATGCATCTATCTCTTTCTAAACTGTGTTACTACTAATCGATGTGTTAAATGAATTTTACAACGAGTTATTTTAATAGTACTTATAAGTACCGTCAATAGATAAAGGGTTAAACAACGGATAATCGAACCTACGAGTTACTAGCGACTTTTTTTTCCGCGAACTTCAGATTTGAGAAGAAATTAGACACGTACGCAACTTAATCTAAGCAAAATATCTTTGATTTAACCACACAGATACGGCCTTCATTTGCCGCATCCTTTCTTGATACGTTCCTATTACTTCACTTTACCTCCGTGGACTGCAAAAAATCGTTTAAATCGTTATTAATTTTCTGTATACTTTTGACGGTATTGATTTTAAGTTATTGTTCCAGTCACAGTTTAAGGGTGTATTCCGATCATAACTACTTATTTTCTGATTCATTTTAAAATTCATTTTTGCTCTCAAACGCATCAAACTGGGAAATTCTCTTATTTAGAAAGTATATAATGTGCCGTGCTTCTTAATTTTTTGATAAATGCAGAAAATACTCTAAAAAACGCTGTCAAAGTTGGCGTTTTGAACCGAATTTTCCGAAGCGGGCGATCTGGGAATGAAAAAAATGGTCATACTGAGAAAATAATTGTTTAAAAATCAAATTCTAATGAATTGAGCTGAAAATGAAATCATACGGCATGTTAAACATGTCTTCAGAAATCACCCCAGCAAGTTTCATGCTTTTACTTTTAAAAATTAGTCTGAAAATGTCTCAGAAAATTTCGAGGTGTTGAGAGTGGAAAAATATTTTTTCGAATACACCCTTAAGAAGTAAATTTTATCCGAGGAACATTCGTGCATAATAATAACATAGTGTGTGAGTTTTACTTTTCTTTGTCGCTGCAATTTTTAAATAATTATCGCCTTATTTTATTGCAGAAAACTATTGAAAACTTCGCAATAAAATAAGCTTAATTTGACTATTGAGTAATTTTGGTCAGAAAACTAATAACCGTACACAGTCTGGTAATGTCATATCCAGCTCGACTGTTCCCTATGCAGTGTGTCCACGTATAAACTGACCGACCTTTATTTTCGCAACCGTTGGTCCTAGATGCATACTTCAAATTACAAAAATGGTTTAAATAAGGTAAAGAATTATTTTTAAAGTGATTTGGGTCAAGAAAAAAATTTATTAAAAAATTACGAAATTTAAATTTTTATACGGTCCCCCGGTCCTATAAGTGATATTTAGTAAAACTTTACAGTGACACTAACAAGTAAGACAAAAAAAGTCCCATTCATCTAACTTTAAAATTGACCGAGTTATGAAACTTTGAAATGCACGACTTAAACCACTTTTATGCGTCGCAAAACTGATGATTTCTGCCATGCTTTCAGGGATCGTATTTAAAGTACTTAAACTTATTTCAAGGTATCTGCGCTTTGAAAGAAATCGTACAAATATTAAGATTAAGTTTTATTAGTTAAGTTTCGGATTAGTTAAAATAATTGTATTTTAACATATGTTTTATTTTGTAAGAATTTGAGGCTATGATTTCGTTTAACTAAAATTGTGCTATTTTCATACGGTTTTATTTAACTTTCAATGATCGTCTTTCCAGTTTAAAATTTGTACTAGAACTTTAACTTACTTTCAAATGTCCGATCGAAGTTAAATTTAACATACTGACTTAAATCCGATGACAATGCAATATTATTATGATTTTCGACTCTTACCATCTTATACATACTTATATTAGAGGATAACACAAAAAAATTCGGATAGATTACAGTCAAGAAGTTTAAGAAAGAGTTTTAGATTAGATAACATATACCTGCGATGGTTGTGTTTTTTAAATTTTAGAATTACATTTTATGTATTTTTTAACGCTGAATAAAAAAATTACCTTCACTTTAATCATCATGTCAGGGTCTTTCGCAAATCGTAAATTTCAGGGTTAAAAAATAGCGAAAAATCTGATACTATAAAATAGATGTAAGACTTTTTTATTCGGTTTAATTTTATTTAATTCAATAATTTATTAGATTTTTTGGCTTCTACTAAGTTTCTTACAGATAAACGACTCGGGGGTACGATGAGGTTAGGCGGAGAGGGGGAATCAATTTTAACTTTTAGCTTTTTAACTTTGAAATTTGCGATTTGAGAAAATTCCTGACGTGATGGTTTAAAATGAAGGTCATTTTCGGATTCTGTGCTAAAAATTACATAAGAATCAATTTTCAAAAGCTAAAAAACATGCCACAACCCAAAATTTGAAAGACAGTGTAATCTAACAGCATTTTAAAATATGTATCATTTTGTAAAGAATTGAGGCTGTTGTTTTTCATCCTTTTATTTAACAAAAAAATTGTTATATTTATCCTCTTATGATGTTTAGTACAAATTGTGTATTTTGCAGTAATATGTCAGAATGATTAAGGATTTCAAATTTATATTGCAATGCTAGTTTTACTCTCTTTACTTTAATATATCTGACGAAATTATAATTCTACTAAATTTGTGAATGACACCTAATATGCAGCAAAAAGTATACTCCAACTTTAAACAGCTATTACTCGGTCAATTTTAATCGTAGAATAACAGGACTTTTTTTGCCTTACTTGTCAGTGTAACAGGGAAATTTTACTAAATAAAACTTATAGGACCGGGGGACCGTATAAAAATTTAGATTCTGTAATTCTTCGCTAAATTGTTTTTTCGCTTCAAACGTTTTTTTATCTTAACCCTGCACCTAATTTTGACCATTTTTGTAATTGGAAGTATGCATCTAGGACCAACGGTTGCGAAAATAAAGGTCGGTCAGGTTATACGTGGACACACTGTATAAGAGTCTAGTCACGCGAAAAAACGAGAACGCTAATGTTATTCCAATGAGGGTGTTATTTAAAAATTTCTCGCTTTGATTTTAGTAGTTTTTAATAATTTTTTCCATAGGATATCTGAGGACGATCTACAACCGGGCTAGTTTTTACTTTTTCGAATTTGATTTTGGATTTAAAAAAAATTTCTTTCCTTTTCGCAACCGTTTGAAACCGGTTCGGAAATTTAACAAACCTAATATAAAAAAAGACTATAACCAAAATCGAAAAAGTAAAAACTAGCCCGGTTGTATTGTAGATCGTCCACAGCTATCCTATGCAATAAATATCATTAAAACGTATTAAAATCGAAAGCGATAATTTTAAAAATAAAGCCCCCATAGACTTAACATTAGAGGTTTCATTTCTTCTCGTGACTGAAGTGCGCTCTTAAATCCTTGAGGGGCGCTGGAATATATTTTATCCCACATGCGATTAATGAAGATTTGCACCAGAAAAAAAATTATTAAATTTTACTTTTCTAACTTTAGTGGAAAAAATCGTAAAACTGCTTTTCCTTATTTTGCAATAAACCTTTTTGCAGATTCCGGTGCGAATTCGACATTTCAGAAACACAATTGCTTGCCCCTCAAAGGGCCCGTTGAGGGGCGGTGGGATATATTTTATCCCACCTACGATTTATGAAGATTTCCACCAGAAAAATTGTATTAAATTTTACTTTTCTAACTTTGGTGGAAAAAAAGGTCGTAAAATTGCTTTTCTTATTTTGCAATGAGATTTTTGAAGATTCCCGTGTGAATTCAACATTAAAGAAACACATACTTGCTCCTAAGGGGTTAAGGGTACTGTAGACTTCGAAATGAGCAACATTTGGCTAAATGACTAATTGTCTTCAGGTCTTTTCTGAATATAGGTAAGTTCTTAATGATTTTTAGGAGAAAGAGCCCGAAAAACTGTGTTTCACCAAAGTCGGAGTTATATAGCTGACAACTCTTACGCTTTTTTGTACAACAAAAATTTAATAGTAAATTTTACCTTCTTAAATCGGCGTAATCTGCCCATTAAATAAGGCAAAAATTTCTATTAAATTTTTCTGGTGCAAAAAAAGCGTAAGATGTTGGCAGCTACACTCTTAATAACATTTTTAAATTATTTGATGATTATTTTTCACAATCCCTTTGAAGGACCAGTAATTGTGCTTTTCTAAAATTGAAATCACACCACAATTTATTTGAAAAAATGGAAATGTAATTTCACAGCTTTTTTTTTTTTTTTTTTTTTTCGCCAAAATTATAAAAAGAAAATTTTATTAAAATATTATGGTATGAAATTTGATTAAAATTATGTGGGATAAAATATATCCCACCGCCATTCAAAGTGCTAAAAATCTCATTTTACTTCGAAATAACTCTTAACCCCTTGAGGGACACCAGTATATATTATATACCACCTGCGATTAATGAAGTTTTACACCAGAAAAATTTTATTAAATTTTACTTTTGTAACATTGGTGGAAAAAAGCCGTAAAATTGCTTTTACTTATTTTGAAATAGAATTTTTCAAAGATTCCGGTGTGTGTTCAACATTACAGGAACACAATCACTTGCCCCTCAAGGACACTAGAACGACCACAGCGGTCATTTTGACCGTTACCATTTTAAACTACTTCGATTCCAACCAGAAGTTTCTTTATAAAGTTAAATTTATTTATCAGAGAAATATGTTAACCCCCTTAATTCTCGCTCCCGTCAATATCACGGGCTGAAGTGATTTTCGTTATTTCTCGTGCATCATCATATTTCCGGGCTGGAGATTTATTGCTGGACAAAACTTCTGAAACCAGAAAAATTAACTGGCATTTCGGTGTGAAGTCTTTGAATATTAGTGTTTGGATTTGGTTTATGGCGTTGATTGTGGTGTTGGACTTTGTATTGCATGTTTCGAAATATATCGCACTCAAAAAATTATTAATAATCAAAATGTTGTGTAAGTTATATTATTTCAAATATTACTTGTAAAAATTTGTTTGATGATGATAAATAAGGATCTAAGATGTGAAAAGTAAAGGTCTTATTCGCATTAATTTGTATGATGTAAAACAAACATTAAAACACAGAAGTCTCGCATGATGGCTTGTCCGCAAATGTGAATTTGTTCTATAACATCTTTTTTTTCGCCTTAAAAAAAATAATTGCATATTTTATATAGAAACCATATAATTATTCAATTTTTGTAATAAAAAATAGATACTTTTTTGATGGTTTTTCCAAATATTAAGCGACCGTTAAGGGGTTAAATAAATAAGTTAAATAGTTTTAAATAAAATTTTCTTGTGTAAAATATTTTTATAACACTTGAGTAAAATTTCCTGTCGTTCTATTATTAATCTAAACTCTCTCCCATTACGTTGTTTCATGATTTTCACCCCCCTGAATATTGGTTTTAAATAGAATATGTGTCATTTATACCGAAACACTGGAAGAAATCAACAATTCTTACTCTTTTAATACATCATTGTACAACTTTGGCAGAAAACATGCATTTAGTTTTCCATCCATTCTGAAAAAAGGTGAAACTAAGCTAAAAAGTTCTATAAAAGTGATAAAATACCTTTATTCAGATTAACGTACATTTCATCGCACAAACGACATTTTTTAAATCATTCTTGATAGAAATATTTTCGCAAAAATTTTTAAAAACAAGAATTTGGTAAATAATGT
The DNA here is from genome assembly GCA_963932465.1 of Maratus speciosus. Lineage (NCBI taxonomy): Eukaryota > Metazoa > Arthropoda > Arachnida > Araneae > Salticidae > Maratus > Maratus speciosus. Next base: position 195,829,675 of record OZ010796.1, on the reverse strand, counting down.
CACGACACTGCATGCATAATGAAAATCAGCGCAAACATAAAAGGAAATGAAATTGGATATTTGCAAGCGTGGGTGAATTTTTACTATTGTTACTAAACCTGCATAGCATCTCTTTCCAAATTTTAGTTAACGCTAGGGACACTGAATCATTACAAATATTCTCGGTGAGTAAAAATATCTCTATTGATTCCCGGATAACAATTAATGCCCGGATTATTTTCATTATGTATGTAGTCTCGTGATATTATTTACCCAGTTGTTGTTTTTAACATTTTTGGGAAAATATTGCTATCAAGAATGATTTTGAAAATGTCGCCGTTTGTGCGATGAAACGTACGTTAATCTAAATAAAGGTATTTTATCACTTTTATAGCATTTTTTAGCGTAGTTTTTTGTTATTATAAGTGATTATGAAACATATTTTTACAGTAAAAAAGTACTTCAAACAGAAATAAATATAGACAAGAAATAACTCACGGCTTCTTTACTTTACTATCACTGAACGTTCAAAGGGTTCAGAATTAGACTGAATATTTCTATTTATTTCTCCTAAAAATTTAAATCTCTCTCAAACTGATCTTTAGAAAATTGTAAATCTCTTTATGAAACTTATTTGCAATCATGTTTCTCAAATAGCATCTGTCATGTTTGTCTTACATTTTTTCAATTAGTTAAAAATTGAAAATTTTACTTTGAGCTTGATTACAGTCGAGCCGGTAGCCTGGTATAGCAATCAAGCCCGTGACAGTTTCGGGCATTGGCTTGGGCTTGGATTGAGCCGATCATTTGTGTATGCAATGCTTACGGAGTCTTTGCCTTTTTTCTTAGATTCATAGTTGCCAATCTCCAGATTTTTTTAGTACCATTATTTTCATGCAGAAATACTTGTTTTATAAAATCGCATAATTTCTGCAATTAAATAAAGCTAACATTTTGTAAGTATTTACTGGTACTATAAAATCGGGAGGTTGGCAACTATGTAAATTAGACATATTTTTTATTTAAGATTTCTACCAGTTTTTCCCAATAATAATCTTCTTTATCTTGGGTTATAAATGTTCCAAAATTGGCAACACTGACTGATTATTTCCATGAAAGTATGGGTAAAGACAAAAAGGAATTGAAGCATCAGCTGTAATGTTTCCATATGGGCTGATTATTTAAAGGGCAAACTACCAACAGTAAATTTCAATAGAAATTTTCTCTTAATTTAAAGCTCTTGTTTTTGCAAAATTTCTGCCACAGGGTCCATTTTTTTAACACGGCTTTTTTTTTAAAGAAAAATATTCTTTACAGTTTTCGTCGAAACTTTTTTCGAAAGACCTTTTTACCGCTTTTGTAGCAAAGGCTTACAACGCATTTTTCTCTTTAAAAATACTGGTTTTCAAAAAACGGACCAGTGGGAGACTTGCTGTCATAATAACCCTTACACAAGTAGTGGGAACATTCTTCCTACCTTAATTTTTATTAAAATCTGATGATAATGTACCAGAACTTTTTATGAAATATATTGCTTTTACAATGCACTTGTTAAAAGCCCTTTTTTTTAATTAGTTTGTTTGTAGATTCTGGTGGCAGTTAATCATTATAAAATTTCAGAAACAGAATTGATTTGTCCGGTAAGGGTTAATCCATAAAAGACGGAAATTGCTTTACCACAAATATTTTGAAATTGTTTTAAGATGGATTTAAAAATATTTTGTAAAATGCATTCAAAGCTAGGCATTAAGGTAAACACATTTTACAAAGACATGAAAATTATCATCTATATATTTTTTCAACAAAAATATACTGTGTATCTTATGCTCAAATTTAATACTATGTTAATTATAACTTAATTTTGAGTACAGAAAGAATAGAAACAATTTACAAAAATGCCAACATTAAGTTTTTCTCACATTGTCTGTACAGTAGCTGTGCAATATTGTCTGGTACAACTTTGTATTTTATTCCTAGAGAATGCTATTATTAGATGATTATGAGAGCCAAAGCTGAAGAATTTAGAATCATGTTATTTGTAGCACTTTTGTTTGAAAAGGAGGGGCCTTCCAGAATCCTTAGAAATTTTAAAACACGTCAAATTTGATTTTACGATCTCTCTTCTGAAATACAATAGATTCATATCTTTACCATAAAGCTTCCCCAAATGCCAGGCATTAGAAATTGCTGCATCTACTAGCCATGTATATATAATAGAGTTATGAATAAAGAGGATGAGACATGTAGTGTACTGTCTACCAGTTGCGAGTGAAGTAACTGAGGAGGTTGTCACAAGATGGCGGCTGCTTTCTTTTAAATCGTATCTTCAGTTTCTGACTACTGAAATGTTTCACCACTAAAATGAAATAGAAAATTTCGTCTTATTTAAGCGTCTTATTCATGGCATTTTTTCTCACAAATGTGGCAAAAGTTTCTATTTGTTTTTACTGGTGTCAGTTTGCCTTGTAAAACTGTCAGTTTCTTTCCATCATTATGAAAATATGGCGGAAAGGCAGAACGTGACTACTGCGAAAGTAAATTTCTACCAGTAAAAATTAAAATCTGTTTCTACCATTATTTATGACTGAAATTTTGTAATACTAAGGCGTTTAAATAAGCAGAAAAAATCTATATAAATTTAATGGTGGATGTTTCCACCGGCTATAAACAACCCCTGCGATAGCGGTTATAGTTGGAGCTTCACAATTTTAAGGATATGTAAGTTCCTCTTTATTAAAAGTACCATGGTATACAGGGTGCAAAGGAAAGTCCCTTTAACCGGAAAATAATTACGAACTGAGCGAGCTACAGCTATGCAAGTGAGGTAATGGTATAGTAAAGCGACTACGCCCGATTTAATGCAAACAACAGTAGTGCCAACTAGTGGCGAAATTTGGAATTTAGCCATTGCAATTCGAAAACGAAAAGAGATTGTGCAAAATTTTCCAATTAGAAAATTTTAGAGCATTAGTTAGTTAGTACGAAACGAGATTTGGTTTATATGGATAAGATAAATCTTCGTCTATATACCCAAAAATGTCTGAAATCAATGCACTCTATTTTGTGTAAACTTTGAATGGAATAGCCAGATGCATGAAGAAATACGCACAATTTATTGTATAAATACGTACTTATCTCAATAAATTTTGATAACATCTCACAAAAAACAAAAAAGACAAACTGTCTCACAGTGATAAAAAGTTAATATTCAATATGTTCGAAAAGTTCGCCATTGCTCACGATATATATGTTTGTATTCGTGAGACTAAATCTGCATGCACATTTTTCAGCATTGAACGTCTATTTCGAGTCTCTTCAATACGACGACATAGATTTAATCCTTTCAAGGGCGGTGGCTAGATGGTCTAGCCAACTAATTTTAATTCCAAAACTGACAAATGACCCCAAGAATATTTTAATAAAATTTTGCTTTTGTACTGAAAGTGCAAATTAGAAGGGTTTTTTTTCTAAGAAATTCGTTTGAATATTCTGGTGTCAGTCAATTATTTCTTCATTTTACGAACAGAATTCTTCTGCCCCTGAAAGGATTAAACTAAAATTTTAAATGCATTGGAAATTAAATGTTTACAGACATTACAGTACAGTACAACGTCACAATTTGCAATTGCACACTGCTACATTTCCGAAATGTGAATATGCAAAGTAGAATCGTCGCTCATCGATTTCGGACATTTTTGCGTACATAGGTGACGATTTATCTTATCCGAGTGAACCAAATATTGTTTCGTACAAATTAATTGAAGCTCTAAATCTTCCTAATTGGAAATTTTGCTCTATCTCATTTCATTTTCGATTTTCAATGGTTATCTTTCAAATTTCGCCACTAGGGGCGCTTCTTTCGTTTGCATTAAGTCTGGCGTATTCGCTTTACTATATCGTTACCACACTTGCATGGCCCTAGCTCTCTCCGTTCGCAAGTATTTTCAGGTTAAAGGGACTTTCCTTTGCACCCTGTATATAGACCAGTACTATTGTTTGCTACGATACTGATTACGTATCTATTGATAATTTCATACAGTCAAATTAGTAGCTCTCATAAACCTCTTATAAATTCCAACCAGACTTGTGAACTGAATATTGACAAATTTATTGATAGTTTTTGAAAAACATCTGATTTTACAGGAAATGATTTGGTTTTACAGGACTTTAACAGTGTTGCTAGAGGGCTACTTTTTTAAAATTCAAATATCTTGATTGGCACCACTTTTTTGAAATAGTAAAATTCCCCTTATATAATGACATATTAATTAAGGCATATGGGACATTTTACCATTTCAAAAAAGTGGTGCCAATCTGGTATCAAACATATTAAACGTCCTATCTTAAATGGGAGAGGTAACCACACGATTAAAGAGGCGGTCACATCAATCAAGTTCACGCGCCACGTAGCAGATAGGGTTGAACTACAGGAAGATGCCTAACTGTTTTCTTACTTCACACCACCGAAATTGTAAAGTTTTTTCACGTTGATTAATAGCTCAAGAGCTTGTAGTTAGGTAAAAGCTTGTAGTACCCCAAAGCTTGTAGTACCCCACCCCTTTCTTGCTACGCTATTATTTTGCAATAAATCTGTTAACTCTTTAACGCCGACAAAGGCGAAAAAATCACTTCTTATAAATATATCCTATGTATGAAAGAAACATTTTGAAAAAATGGACTCGTCCTTTTACCGCATTTGAGTTTCCCATGGGAGAGGCGTGGTTAAAATATCATCTTGATGTATGATTACTCTCCTCCTTCCCCACATACTTTTGCTTGTTGATCTATTATTTGTTTGGAGTGTTAATTCTAAACAGAATGAGGAAACACTATTTATCCCTTTTCACCTGTAGTAAGAAGTATTTACACTGGATTCTTACTCCATACATTTTATCGGAAATGTGTGTTTATAGATTATAAGACTTGGAAGAAAGACTACTATTATTGTTCCTTGACAAGCGCCTTTGAGCAAAAAGGTTTTTCCACAACTCTCCTCATACGGCAAATTATGTATGCATGTAATAAAAATGGTAATAATCACAGAAGAACAAACAATTTTAAGAATTCTGCAGAAAACCTCATATAACTATAAAATTACAATTAGAAATTAATATTCGGCAAATATTCTATATGTGCAAAAAAAAAAACAAACAAACAAAAAAAACAATACAATGGAGCGCTGATTATCCAAACAAGTCGGGACAGACCCTAGTTCGGATAGGCAAAAGTACGGATAAATGGACAGACAATTTAACGGGTGTTCCTGACTATACTTAAACCGTCACACTTTCGCACCCGTCGACCTAATCGTTCGGAGTTTTCGTTGTTTTCTTCGAACCGTAGATTTCCATGCGTAAATACGGGTTAGGTTCACTTAGAAAGACCTTCACGGAAGGCACTCTCCCCCTTTGGGCCTGTATCCCTCATGTTGATAATTGGCCGTTATAAACACAACCAACCAAATAGAATTACAGTAGAGCGCCGATTATCGGAACTCCAATTAACCGAACTTCCAATTATACGAACAGCCTATTTCTCTGTCTCTCTTTTTTTTTTTTTTTTTTTTTTTTTTTTTTTTAACAGAACTTCCATTTATCCGAACAGTCTATTTCTCTCAAAATTTTTTTCTAATTATGATGATATTATGATGAGATTGTGGATGAGATTTAAGATGAAAAAGAAATTGAAGAAATGAAAACAAATGCTTTGAAAATGACCCAGGTCCATCACATAACGAAGCCTTTGAATGTTTGGAAACAACTATGAAATGGCTCGAACGGCAGAAGAACGCTGATCCTATTCAACTAACGTATTTAAAAAGAATTCGAAATATGGCAGTATTGGAATGAACGTCTTCTTTGAAGCAAGCAACAATCGAAAACTTTTTAGCTTAAATTATAATGTTTGGAGTTCAGAAAATTATAAAAAGGGAAAAAGAAAATTTTAAATGATAGAAAAGTAAACAACAACAAGAACAACAACAAAAAAAATGCAGTTTTTAAACACTGTTTTTTTTTGTTGTTTTTTGTTTTTTTTTTCTATCATTTAAATTTTAGCACGCTGTGCCTTGCTCTATCTTACACTGGAGAAGAATTTCGCTAGTAGATTCGAAACAGCTGCTTGCTGCTTTTTATGTATTATTTGAGCATTTTTAAACTTTGGTTTTCTGCTTCATAATATGATCATGGGACTATTAATAAAGAGTAACTGACATAGCCTTAACCCTCTCGCTGCGCAACCCGAGAGTTTCTCGGGCAACGTAAAAGTAGCAAAATTTGCGCAACCTGAGATTTCATCGGGGATGCATTTTTTCCGTCTAATTAACCCTCCTTGATCATTCCCGCCAGTTACATTTTATTGGAAATTTTGCCTTATCTAATCGGAACATTTTCCTGATTAAATCAGACGAAAATTTTTGTTTTGAAAAACCGGTGACAAAAGAATAAAAATACTTAAAAGACGCTCGTCGCGAAGGAATTAAATGAGCAATTTTTGAAGATATTTTGATAAAACAATTACGCAGCGAGAGGGTTAAAATAGTGAAGCTTCAACTGTAACCGCTATCCCAGAGCTGTTTACGGCTGGTGGAAATTTCCACCATTAAATTTACATAGAAATTTTCCCCTTATTTAAACGCCTTATTATAGCAACATTTCAGTCATAAATAATGGTAGAAACAGGTTTTAATTTTTCCTTGTAGAACTTTACTTTGGCAGTGGCCTGCAATTTGGCCATATTGTGACAACCAGGGAAACAAACTGACAGTTTTATAATGCAAACTGACACCAGTAAGAACAAATAGAAATTTTGGCCACATTTGGGAGAAAAATTTCCATGAATAAGACGAAAGTTTCTATTCAATTTTACTGGTGGGACGTTTGCCCCGGCGGTAATCAGAAACTGAAGATACGATTTAAAAAAAAAATTCAGCTGCCATGTTGTGACAACCTCCTTAGTTACTTCACTCGCAACTGGTAGACAGTATGCTATTTGTGTCCTCCTCTTTATTCATAACTTCATTAATACGATAGAGTCATACCTGCCAACCTCCAGCTAAACTTCCGTAATACGTGTATTAATTTAAACGGGGTTCAGAACATTTTGAACCAGAAAATTTATTTGATGAATCTTTATTTGTTTAATTTCGGGTTTCACCGTGGAACTTATTTAACTACGTTCCTTTTTTTTTAATTCTGTTTCGAAACTTGTTAAACCTGGGCCAAATTAACTCACATATTACGGAAGAATAGCTGGATATTGGTTCCTACGTTCCTGGAAAATAAAAAACTCGCTAATTTGCACTTTCATTACAAAAGCAAATTTTTTTTTAAATATTCTTGGTGTCATTTGTCAGTTTTGGGATTAAAATTAGGGGGGGCTAGACCACCTAATCACCGCCCTTAAAAGGTGTAAATGTACAGGGTGGTCATAAAAAAGCTTTGCCGATATATGGAACTCTAGCGGCCGGTCCGTTTAACCCTTTCAGGGGCAAGGCATTTCTGCTCAAAAAATGTTCAAATAATTAATTCACACCGCAATTAACAAACAAATTTATTTGAAAATAATCAAAAGCCTTTTTTCTCGTTTATTATAAGACCGAAAGTGTATTAAAAAATTACTGGTGCCATTTGGATATTTAGGCATTAAAATTAACCGTTTTCAGACTGCAAACGGCGCCCCTCAAGGGGTTAACCGATCGAGATGAAATTTAAGATATAGTTATTCAGAGGTATGAGCTCGGGATTCTGTGAACAGTGTTGCCAGTGGGCTACTTTTTTAAAATTCGGATTTCTTGATTCCCACCATTTTTTTGAAACGGTAAAATTACCTTTGTTTTCGTCTTAATTAATATGTCATTAAATAAGGTCCATTTTACGTTTTCAAAAAAGTGGTGCCAATCAAGAATCTGAATTAAAATAAAGTAGCCCATCTGGCAACACTGTCTGTGAATGGCAACGAATTGGCGCTCACGGTTACGGTTATAGATACAGAAACTCGAAATTTTCGAATAGCAACGCCCATTTTTTTTCGTCGCAAAATGTTCAGCGCATGCGAAAACACAAAATAGAGCTGGAACGGTACGTATATCGCAATAAACGGACGCGTTATGCACGCACAAAAAAACAGCTCTGCGAACGGCGAAAAAAAGCACAATTGGGGCGCACGGAGGAAATTTGCATATGACAGAGGCAAGAATCCGTTTTGTACGCTGACTATCTGGCGAACGGCGTTCTGTGATTGGTGTCTTGCCTCTGTCACATGCAAATTTCCTCCGTGCGTCCCGATCGTGTCTTTTTGGCCGTTAACAGAGCTGTTTTTTGTGCGTGCATCATGCGTCCGTTTATTGCGATACACGAACCGTTCCAGCGCTATTTGGGATTTTTGCATGCGCTGAGCATTTTGTGACGAAAAAAAATGGGCGTTGCCATTCGAAAATTTCGCGTTTCTGTAACTATAACCGTAACCGTGAGCGCCAATTCGACGCCGTTCAAAGAATCCCGAGTTCATACCTCTGAATAACTATATCTGAAATCTCATATCGACCGGTTAAACGGACCGGCATCTAGAGTTCCATATATCGGCAAAGTTTGTTTTATGACCACCCTGTATGTCGCCGTATTAAAGAGGCTCGCAGCAGACTTTCCATGCTAAGAAATGTGCATGCAGATTTACTCTCAAGAATACAAACGTGTATCGTGAGCAATGGCAAACGTTTAGAACATACTGAATATTAACTTTTTATCCCTGTGAGACAGTTTGTCTTTTTTGCTTTTTGTGTGATGTTATCAAAATTTTTTGAGATAAGTACGTATTTATACAAAAAATTGCACGTATTTTTTTTCATACTTCTGGCCATTCCATTCAAACGTTTACACAAAACAGAGTGCATCGATTTCGCACATTTTGGGTATACAGGCAAAGATTTATCTTATCCATGTAAACCAAACGTCGTTTCGTACTAATTAATTGATGCTCTAAAAATTTCTAATTGGAAATTTTACTTTATCAGTTTTCGTTTTCTATTTCAATGGCTATCTTCCAAATTTCGCCACTAGGGGCGCTACTGTCGTTTGCATTAAATCGGGCGCAGTCGCTTTACTGTACCGTTACCCCACTTGCATAGCTGCAGCTCTCTCCGTTCGCAATTATTTTCAGGTTAACGGGACTTTCCTTTGCACCATGTATATATATATTATGTTAAATTAAATTTATATGCATATATAACTATTTAAAATCCATAAAACGTGAGATCATTCAACATAATTGCTTTTTTAAATATATATTATGAAAAAATCTGCTGACGCGCAGTAAAAAGGATATGAATTAGTTACTTTAAAAATAGGCGCCCTCAGTTGTGTTCCTTTGGCCATCAAGTTAATACTTTTAAGTAGTAGAAAAAAATGCCTTTTTTAATTGCTGTAGTTTCGCAATTAGAGAAAAAAAGTTTAAAAAAAGCAATTAGAAAAGAAAAGATTTTACAATATAAGGCGAAGATTAGCTCTAAGAATTTCTTATGGTAAACGACTTTCTGGCCAAAAGACTCCAACATTAAAAATTAAAAATCCCTCAGGGCTCGGCCTACAGTCCCAGGTAGATTTCGAAGATAAGTACTAATTTCAACAACAAAAACTAAATCATGATTAGACAGGGATGACAGGGATGACCGCCCCGAATCATGATTAGACATAAACCCACTTTAACAATTTTATCTGGCCACTTTTGAACAGTTTTTAGCTAACAGGCTATCAAAGCCTGAGAGCTAATGTGCCCGCCGGTTTTGTATGTATGTACGTATGTACGTAACGCGATAACTCTTGATAGAAACATCCGATTAGCTTCAAATATTTTTTCTAGGTTCATTCTGATAAGGCGCTTCCCTGATTAGTTTTGGGGGTTCATTGGTAAAATATAAAGGGGGAAAACGGTGGAAACCCTCTCTTAATTTAAAAAAATGGGTTTTTCATGAAGAATTAATCGATCTCCTCCAAATTTGGTATACCTGTTTATTATGTTAAGGAGTTTCCCTGATTAAATTTGGAGGTTCATTAGTTAAGTATATAGTTGAAAAGGGGGTGCTAAACTCCCTTAAATTAAATAAATGGGTTTTTCATGAAGAATTATTCGATTTGCTCCAAATTTGGTATACCAGTTTATTACGTTAAGGAGCTTCCCTGATTAAATTTGAAGGTTCATTAGTTAAGTATATACGGGGAAATGGGGGCTAATCCCCCCCCCCCCTTAATTTAGATAAATGGGTTTTTCATGCAGAATTAATCGATTTGCTCCAAATTTGGTATACAATTTTATTATGTTAAGGAGCTTCCCTGATTAGTTTTGGGGGTTCATTGGTTAAATATAAAGGGGGAAAAAGGGGGGCTACTCCCCCCCTTAATTTAGATAAATGGGTTTTCATGCAGAATTAATTGATTTGCTTCAAATTTAGTATACCAGTTTATTATGTTAAGGAACTTCCCTGATTAAATTTGGAGGTTCATTAGTTAAGTACATAGAGGGGAAAGGGGGGCTAGACCCCCACTTAATTTAAATAAATGGGTTTAATAAATTTAAATAAATGCAGAATTATTCGATTTGCTCCTGATTTTGTGTACCGGCTTATTATGTTAAGAAGCTGCCTTGATTAGATTTGGAGGTTCATCCCCCCCCTCTTATTTTAGATAAATGGGTTTTTAATGTAGAGTTATTTGATTTGCTCCAAATTTAGTATACCGGTTTATTATGTTAAGAAGCTGCCTTGAATAGATTTGTAGGTCTATTGGTTAAGTATAAAGGGGGGGCGCGGTCTAGTTTCCTCTTAATTTACTTAAATGGGTTTTTCATGCAGAATTATTTGATTTGCTTCAAATTTGATGTACCGGTTTTTTCTGTTATGGCGCTTCCTTCATTAGATTTGCGGGTTCATTTTTTAAGTATAAAAGGAGAAAAGGGGGCAAGTCCCCTCCCTTAATTTAGATAAATCGATTTTCATGCAGAATTATCCAATTTACTTTCATTTTTTTATGTTCATTCTGATAAGGAAGTTTCCCTATTAGATTTGGAGGTTCATTAGTTAAGTATAAAGGGGGGGGGGGAGGCGGTTAGACACTAGGGTGGGTCGAAAAAACCGAAATATTTATAATCGAAATGTAATAGTGCGGAAAAGTTGCCTTTTATAACAGAGAATAAATTCGTAAAATATTCCAAAGATCGTGTAATATCTTTTACAGCCGCAAAGGGGCCAAAGTTTCCAAAAATCACAAAAAACATGTTTTTTTTTCAATATATTTTTTTAATTATCCAAACGTACGTATACTATTTCAAATAGGACGCAAGAGCTACATGAAGATATAAGAAATGTCCCGGTAAATGTTCATTATGATAAAGTCATATCTTTTATTGACGCAAAGGGACCATATTTTTAAAAGGAATGTAAAAATTTCAAATTTTCATTTTTTCTAAATTTTTATAATTTTCATAATATGTCTAGAAGTAAATAAATTTACTTCATATCTATTAATATGTCATAAATTTTGTTAACAATTTGTAATAGACTGGAAAATAAAAACGCTAATCATTCATTTTTCTTGACGATCGCTTCATCTACCGCTGTTTTGCTGCATATCAGCAGTTCATATACCAAAAATTAAAAAAAGGATATAAAATGAATAAAATATTTTAGTATTTTATTAATTAAAATACAGAGATGTTTAACTGAAACGGATTAAATAAACTTAAAATGAAGAAGTATTTAAAGCAGGGGTGGCCAACAGTGGCACGCCTGATACCACTAAAATTTTACAGAAAAATTCGACTTCTTGAATCGCAGAGATTCGATGATTAGATAAGGCAATGATTACTGTAAAATTTTAGTGGTGTGGGGCGTGCCACAGTTGGCCACCCCTGATTTAATGTAATTGAATTTTATAATATGACGTGCTTCCAAATAAAGCCATTGTTCCTCAAGAGGCCGAAATTGATCATATGTGATCCTCCCTCTGTTCTGGTCCACAAACTTTACCGGCACTTCAGAGAATAATTTTACGCATCTTTCTACTGATTGAGTGGGACAAGGAAAATTATAAAAGCTGGTATCTTTAATCGAACATTCTAAACTCACCAGCGTTGTTAGATCGTCAGTCGATAGACAAACCGTAACAAGTGGTTTCGTTAGTTTAAAGTTTCGAAACTCGATTAAATCCATACAATTTTAAGCTACAAAGTTCAAGTCTGGAATTACGAAGTGACGGATGGCACTATTCGTACCCACAGAACTTCGTGCTTTGGCAATTTTTTTATGGCTGGGATCCCGATGCTCTCTCCTTCATATGCTATCATTCCAATGAGGCGATTTTCATGATTTACGAAACAGGCATTTCGTGAAATTTCAAGAACTACAATCTTTCGTAGATGATATGGCAAGTAACGAAATTTACTAATTATAGTCCACAGAACCTGAAAAACATGATGGATTCATTTTAATTGTGAACCAATTCATGCAGTACACTTTCAGGATGTACTCCTGAAAGTGTACTGCATCAGCCGATTGCCAAAATGGAAAATTTCCAAAGCACGAAGTTCTGTGGACACAAATACAGTGGTGGAAAATTGGCGCAGAGGAGGAGCCTATTGACACCACTAAATTTTAGTAGTATTTTTCGCCTTACCTAATGACAGAATTTCTGCGTTTTTATTAAGGTGAAGAATATAAAATTTTAGTGGTGTCAATAGGCTCCTCCTCTGCGCCAATTTTCCACCACTGCGAATAGTACCATCCGTCATTTCGTTATTGCAGACTTGAAGTTTGAAGCTTAAAATTGTATGGCTTTAGTCGAAAGGTAAAATTGTAAACTAACAATATCACCTGTTACGGTTATTCTATCGACTGACGATCTAACAACGCTGGAGAGTTTAGAATGTTCGATTAAATATACCAGATATTATAACTTCCCTTGTCCCACTCAATCAGTAGAAAGGTGCGTGAAATTAGTCACTGAAGTGCTGGTAAAATTTGTGTATCAGAACAGACTGCGGATCACATATGATCATCTTCGGTCTCCCGAGTAAGAGTGGCTTTATTTGAAAGCAAGTCATATTATAAAACTCATTTACTATAAATACTTCTTCATTTTAGGTTTATTCAATACGTTTAGGTTAAACATTTCTGTATTTCAATTAATAAAATACTAAAATATTTTGTTCATTTTATAACATTTTTGTGATTTGTGGTATATGAACTGTTGATATGCAGTAGGTGGAGCGATCGTCAAGAACAATGAATGATTATCGTTTTCATTTTCCAATATTTGACAAATAGTTAACAAAATTTAGGACATATTAATAGATATAAAGAAAATTTATTTACTTCTAGGCATATTATAAAAATTATGAAAATTTAGAAAAACTGAAAATTTGAAATTTTTACATTTTTTTTAAAAAATATGGTCCCTTTGCGGCAGTAAAAGATTCATGATTTTATCATAATGAACATTTACCGGGACATCTCTTATATCTTCATGTAGCTATTGCGTCCTATTAGAAATTGTATTCGTCAGTATGGATAATTAAAAAAATATATTGAAAAAAACATGCCTTTTTGCTATTTTTTGAAACTTTGGCCCCTTTGCGGCGGTAAAAGATATTAACCGATCGGTATAATATTTTACGAATTTATTATTTATTACAAAAGGCAACTTTTCCGCTCTATTACATTTCGATTGTAAATACTTCGGCTTTCTCGACCCACCCTATTAGACACCCCTTAATTTATCGATATGGTTTTTTCATGCTGAATTATCTGATTTGCTTCAAATTTGGTACACCTGTTTATTATGTTAAGGAGCTTCCCTGATTAGATTTGGAGGTTAATTGGTTAAGTATAAAGGGGGGAGACGGCGTGTAAACCCTTCATTTATTTTTTGAGGGGCATTATTCTATGAAATAAGAGTATAATATACAGTTAGTGTGAATATCCTGTGAACTGAATGCCATAAGTTTAACTGGGCACATTTCTTTTTATTAATTTCGCTTTTATATAAGAGCTGGTTTTATCAGAATCGTGCTAAGGCCAATATTCAAAAAATATTTTTCCATGCTGAACAACTCGAAATTTTCTGACACATTTTCGGATTCATTTTTAAAATGAAAAACACGAAACTTACTGACGTGGTTTTTAAAGAGATTTATAAGCGACCTATGTTTCTATTTTTCGTTCAATTAATTAGAACTTAATTTATAAAAATTATGTTTTTCAATCGGACCATATTTTTCGTTTCCAACACAGTCACTTCGAGATATTCTGTTCAAAATACCATATTTGACATCATTTTTAAAAATATATTATGCCTCTATCAAAAAATCAATCATTACAGCTCATTATATAGTTTCTGAATAAGATATCCTATCAATTTGATGAGTTTTAAAGCAAAAATGAATTTAAAAATGAATCAGAAAACAAGCTTTTTCGAATTGAGTACATCCTTCATACGAAATTTTTTTCGTCAACCTCGATGTAATTTTACATTTATTTTTTGCTGTAAGCGTTGATCCTATCAAAAACTTGTCAATACAAAAGTTGTAGACAATATTAAAAAGATATATAATAAAATCATGTGTATTTGATATCTTCTGAATTGACGAAGTTATGGATTTTTTTCTTCTTCAACTCCCCCTTTTTTTTTTCATTTTTATTTTTTTTTTGCATTAAGAATTGGTCCTATCAAAAAATTGTCACTATAAAAGGTGTAGATAGTATTAAGACAATTTATAAAAAAGAATTTAATTGGATTTGATATCTTGAGAATTGACGAAGTTATGAATTTTTTTCTCCCCAAAACCTTTTTTTTTTTTTTTTTTTTTTTTTTTTTTTTTTTTTTTTGCGCCTCTTGAGCCCATTTTTAGCTTTATTAAAAATCTGTCATATATAAATTTTTGGCCGATTTTTTAGAAGTAATGATAACTTTAAACTGAGTCTATATGTATTATAATTAAGAAGTTATTGGGTTTTTTTTCGTTTTTCACAAAACCCATCCCAATTTCTACCCCCTTGTTCCGATTTTGCAAATTAACGAACTTGACCGAGATTGTATGCCCCTTGATTTTATGTATCAGTTTGGAAAAGATTTGTGCAGAATTATGGAAGTTATCGTATCTATAATAAAGTGATATATGTATGTATATATATATATATATATATATATATATATATATATATATATATATAAAGTTTTTTACTGGGGGTGGTTTTGGGTTCTAGGATTCATGATCGGTGTAGATCTGCAAAAAAATTTCCGAAATTCCAACATAGGGGAGATCCCAATAGGTATTATTTCATTCGAAATCTACCTAACAATCTTTGTTACGAAAAATGTGCATGGGTGATACCCAGGCTTTGTTTTTCTTCTTTAATAAAAAATTCCGAATTCATACCAGAAATTTCAAAAATTATATTTATTCATTTAAGGACAGCCATTTCATGATTGTATAAGAATTCTTTTCGGATTCCTACACGCCGACTTCACGGGGCGGTAAGATGCTATCAGGCACTGTTCCACCTCTAATTTTAACCCTTTGAGGGGCAAGTGATTGCGTTTCTCTAATGCCGAATCTATACCGGAATCGGCCAAATGATTTAATGCAAAGTAAGTGAAAGCAATTTTAGTACTTTTTTTCCACCAAATTTAGAAAAGTAAAATTTAATCATTTTTCTGAGGTGTAAAACTTTATAAATAGTAGGTGGGATAAAATATATCCCACCGCCCCTCAATGGGTTAAAAATGCTCTATCCCTATTTAATCGCTGTGATTTGCGAAGACAAAAATAACTATTTGGAGGTACCAGTGAATGATTTCCGCATTGCCTATTCGCACCTCTCCCGTATAAATCCACACTCATGTAACCTTTCTAATAGTACCATTTAGAAAAAATAAAATTTATTGACTTTTATTGGTAATCAAGTAGAAAATTATTTATTTGAAACATTAGTATAAAAATAAAAGTGGGAAAATGTACGTCAAACGTGGCAAATGAGATGCATTCGCACTATAACTAATTTTATAAATATTCGGATCTTGATTCAATAGCTGTTGCACTCTTATGCTTGAATACAAAATTTATTATGAATACATATACTAACTTCAGTAATACGGAAACAACATGACTCCATCTTAAATAGGACATAATCAACATGGAAACCTAGAATCATTACCTATCATGGGATATCATTGAATTCTTTACCTATGACAGGACTTTATAGAATGAAGAAACTTATTAATATTTTTTTAAAGTTTTGATTTGAATTTCATAAAATTTGAAAACGGACCAGACGACTACTATAGGTGCTACGTATTTATATAATTATGATCGCACCTAATAACGATCCTAATCCTTGCATTTTTTCTCGAAAAACTTTTAACCCTTTCCCTGGCTGAGTAATTCTGTTTGCCAAATGATGAAATGATAGACATATAGAGACACATAGATAGAGAATTTACAAACGAATTTATTAGAAAATAAAACTTGTTTCTACTCACATACGTTAAAAAGGGAAAATTTTAATTGAATGTTCTGGGTGCCAGTAAACTTAAAATTAGGTGTCCTTTTTTACGAACACCGCCCGCGAAAGGGTCTCTCGCTGAGCAACCCGAGATATTTTCGGGCATGCATTTTTCCGTATAATGAATACTATTTGGTTACTCCCACCAGTTATTTTTGAGCGAAAACTTTGTCTGGTTTAATCAGGACATTGTCCCCCAATACAGTAGTCAAAAATTTCTGCTTTAAAGAACCGGTGATAGAAGCTCATCGCGAAGAATTTACGCAGTGAGAGGATTAAGCATATGTATGGCACAATATATACTAATAATGCGCTAGAATCAGGTAAGAGTCGTTAGGTAGCTTCATCGCCCCTAGCCCAGCCCTTCCCGCTGTTCGGTGTCTTTAATTTGTGTAATTTCCCTTTTAAATTTGTCCGGTTTCAATTTTTGATTTTTTTTTTTTAATCTGGCTTTTGCTAGAGAGTCTTTCATTCGGGACGTGGCTGGGGACCTAAGAATCTTGCTTCCGCAAAAGAGTCGGAGTAGAGTAGAAGAATAAAGGGCTGCGGACGAAGATGGGCCGCTCGCCGCGGCGGTTGACCCCCCCCCCCCGCCCACCCCCAACCACCGCCGAGACTAATAATAAGCTAGAATTAGCTAGGAGTCGTTCGGTAGCTTCATCGCCACCCATATATATTATGGCGCAATACCAGACTTTCTGCTCTGGGGGCTCGAAATGGGTTTACCGACTGCTTCTTAAGACGTCTTTTTTACAGTACAGTATTGGCATTATTAAATTTTAAAATATTCCGTCACTGAAACAAGCGAAATATTTGTATTCGGATAAAATGGTAATAAGCGGCCCGTAGACCAGTATGTTCGACACCATTTCTTTACATCATAAACAAATACAGTATATCTTAAAATAATCTTCCCAGAAAAAATATACAGAATGTTTAAAGGTACGCAACAATTCATTTAGAAAAAAGTACTCTGAACATTGGTAGCATGCGTGAACGTATCAAGGATAAAGGCGGCAAATGAATGCCACTTTTGTATTGTTTATTATAGTTTCGTTTTTAAACGGACACATTCTGGATTTGGTTTAGAGAAATGAACGCAATAAGGGGACCGGGTAAGCTTTATTTCGGCCATGTTAAAATACGCCAACTTTATGTACCTTTTTCTCAGAAATAGTGAGAGATATAGAAATAGGTCTAGATTTTTTAGAGTAGTTTGAATAACATACTTTAGGTATTTTAACAGGTCATTTTCTTTCTAAGTGAAACGGAAAATTTATTATTAATTGTTTATTGAAAGATATTTTTAAATTAGCATTTTTGGTAAGATTTCACTGCCTAAAATAAATAACTCTCAACAAATCATTAAATCCCTGTGTTAAAGTATTCACTGTAACATGAGTATTTAGAAAAATCTGTGTTCTTAAGTTTAATAGATGCTGAAAAAATGAACACAAACCTGAGAAATCGAAGTTTTGAGAAAAAGTCAATTAAAGCTGTGAAGCAGTGTTGCCAGTGAACTACTTTTTTAAATTTCTGATTCCTTGATTTGCACCATATTTTTGAAATAGTAAAATTCATCTTATTTAATAACATATTAATTAAGGCGAAAACAATGGGAATTTTACCCCCTCAGAAAAGTGCTGCCAATCAAAAAATCTTAATTTTAAAAAAAGCCCACTGCTGTGAAGTGCTCTTAGAAAGAATGCAAAAATCCACCACTTTTTAAAAAATATGGAAACATGTGTAATATATCGTTGAAAAGATAAAATTTTAAACTATTATATGATATAAAAAAGTAAAAATCGATTTTTTGGTTGAATTTCGCTTACCCGGTCCCCTTCACCCTCTCACTGCGCAACTCAAGATTTCCTGGGGAAACGTAAATGTAGCAAAATTTGCGTAACCCGAGATTTCCTCGGGGATTCTTTTTTCCATTGGCGACTATTTTTTAATTCAACTCAGAACACTTTTTAAATACAAAAAATTCCATATAGACTTTAACAACTTCTACAAGAGAAATATAATGCAAAATTGATTTTTTTTTTAAATAGTGGTGCGAGAATATATAATTAGTCTCCAGTGACTGCCCTGATTTAGGCTGATTTAAATGTTTAACTACTGATTCATGTTTGGGTTAAGAAAAACTCTTTTACAAAAAATGTTTATGTATTAAAACTCTAATATATATATAGATTTGGAATATGTAAAACAAAAAATGCGCAATTTTTGAACCTATTTTGATTAAAAAAAAAAAAATACTCAGCGAGAGGGCTAAAGCCGGAAATTTTATTTTATAAATTAAAGTGTGACACAGAATGTCAAAACGTTGTATTACCCCTTTCAGGGGCAAATAATTGTGTTTCTGCAATGCCAAATTCAAACAGGAATCTTCCATAACTTTTATCGCAAAATGAGGGAGAGCAGTTTTACGTCTTTTTACCACCAAATTTAGAAAAGTAAAATTTTATAAAATTTTTGTGGCGCAAATCTTCATTAATCGTAGGCGCGATATAATATATCCCACCGCCCATCAAGGGGTTAAGTTTAATATTCTGGCAAAAGATATATCTGGGGTGAATTACCCTGTTGTTGGCTGTTATACTATTTTATCGCTGTTGTAGCAGTGGACACTAGTGGGTTTTAACACTAGAACATCCGGAAGGAGTCGTTTCGACTCCGACCACATGATTAAATGTCCATTGGAGCCAGAATTATTTCCATAAAATAAGTTAAATTTAAGCGACGAAGAATTACGTTAAATAAATGAGTTAAATAATTTTAAATAAAAATTCTGGAATGAAATACTTTCATGAATCTTGAGTAAAATTTCCGGGCGTTCTAGTGTTAAATGTCGTTTTTTGTATTACTCAATGTGCAAAATATTTCGCCGTATAACGTGCAAATCAAACAGACATTGTCGACACCATCGACCGGTACCAAACTATCCAATATGAAAACAGAGTTGCCAGAGGGCTGCTTTTTAAAACACAGATTTCGTGATTGGCACCACTTTTTTGAAATAGTAAAATTCACCTTATTTAATGGCATATTAATTAAGGCGAAAAACAGAAGAATTTTGATATTTCAGAAAAGTGCTGCCAATCAGGAATCTTAAATTTTAAAAACTAGCCCACTGGCAACACTGTTTTCTTATTGGATAGTTTTACATGGTACCGGCGATATTTAGAACCATAAAATGCCATGGAACTATGAATAAAGAGTTACTGACATAGCCTTAAAATAGTGAAGCTTCAACTGTAACCACTTCCACTAGTAAATTTAAAGAGAAAACATTTCCTTATTTAAATGAATTATTAATAAAAAAAATTCAGTCATAAATAATGGCAAAAGCAAATATTCATTTTTACTGGTGGAAGTTTACATCGGCGGAAGTCAGGCCCTGCATTTCCACCATACTTTGAAAACCTAGACAACCTTTCTCAGTGTACCTGGGCATACCTGGTCTCATACCTGGGCAAACTTCCACCTGTAAAAACAGATAGAAAATTTAACCAAATTTACGAGAGAATTTTTTCATGAAAAAGCTGCTGAAATAAGACAAAATTTGTCATTCAAAATTTATTGGTGGAAGTTTGCTCCGGCGGTAATCATCCGATGTAAAACAGCAGCCGTCAACTTGTGACAACCTCCTCAGTTACTTCACTCGCAACTCGTAGACAATACACTATATGTCTCCTGCAAAATTGCATACATATTAAGCGTCCTATCTTAAATGGGAGAGGTGACCGCAAGATTAAAGAGGAGGTCACAACAATCAAGGTCACGAGCCACGTAGCGGATGTTGATGAACTATAGGAAGATGCCTAACTGTTTTCTTACTTCACACCACTAAAATTGTAAAGTTTTTTTTCACCTTGATTAATAGCTGAAACGTCCCTGATTTGATAAGGCGTAGAAAACTTCGTGGTATCAAGTGCATCTTGGACCCCACTCCCTTGTCGTTGCGCCATTATTTGAAATAAATCTGGTAAACAAGATTCATATCCCATGTGTGACTAAAGATTTAGAAATACGCAGATGGTAGATATTCTGTCATATATGATGTCACACTAAATCCCCGTCTATGTGGGTTATAAACCCCGTCCACAAGATGGCGCAGGTGTGTTAATTTACGTCTGGTTTCAGCATTAAGTTTGTACGCTTAATACATGGAACTATTAATAAAGAGGAACTGCCATATCCTAAAAATGGTGAAGCTTCAACTGTAACCGCTATCTCAGGGGTTATTTACCGCTGGTGAAAATTTCTGCCAGTAAATTTATACAGAAATGGTTTGCTTACTTAAATGGAAATTACTTATTATTAGAAAATTTCAGTCATAAATAATGGTAGAAACAGATTTTCATTTTTACTGGTACAATATTATTACTTTGGCTGTAATCACGCCCTGCATTTCCGCTATACTGTGACAACCAGGGTAAAAAACTAACAGTTTTATAAATGCAAACTGACGCCAGTAAGAACAAAAAGAAATTTTGGCCACATTTGTGAAAAAAAATCCCATGAAGAAGACGCTTAAATAAGACGACATTTTCTATTCAATTTTACTGGTGGAACGTTTGCCCCGGCAGTAATCAGAAACGGAAGATACGATTTTTAAAAAAGCAGCCGCCATCTTGTGACAACCTCCTCAGTTACTTCACTCGCAAGTGGTAGACAGTATGCTATTTGTGTCCTCCTCTTTATTCATAACTCCATTGCTTAATATGTATGCAGTTTTGGTCACCTGCTCTTTATTCATAACTCCATTGAAAATACATGGCCTCCAAAATTTAACGCTAGATCTGCGATGATGGGTCATTTTGACCCGTACCAAATGAGTAAATGTCGACTCGAACCTGCAATTCTTTAATTAAAAAAAGGTAAATGTGTTTATCACGAAAATAAGTTAAATAAATAAGTCAGATAGTTTTAGATAAAAATTTTGGTGCTAAATATATTTAATAAAATATCGAGTCAAATTTCCCACTGTTCTAGTGTTAACCCTTTCAGGGACATTGTTGGTATTTGCCAACATCATGCTCTAATTGCGAAATGCCACCGGAATTTAGGGATGGAAAAGTCTATTTCATTAAGTATATGAATAAAAGCTCTTACTTACTGCGAAATAAACTTGTTTATAAATTCTGATGTAAGTCATTCATTTTAGAATTTTACGAATTGAAGTACTTTGCCCCTGAAATGGTTAAGGAACAGTGACCAGATGCTGCTAATTGTACATGGTTTGTCGAGCAGTTACCAAAATTTTTTATTAGTTGTCCTTGAACTTCGAGGATGTAACGAACATAATTGAGTTTATATTTTTCTGTGAAGATTTAGTCGCGGGTACAATTGGGAGAGGGGCAACAATATATTTGCTAATCAAATAATATTTAAGATCTCCCCTATAACAGAAAATTCTCAATGTGGTTTGTCACTGTAGCGAAGGACTATTTGGGTCTTGTTGCCGACAGGCAATTTTTATCAAATCTGAATTTTAAAAGAACAGGAGCTCCTCCCAGTTCTGTAAGTCTTTTGTAAATTGGTGTTCTAGAGAGGTTTCACAATTTTATGCATAAGTAAATGTCGTTCAAGGTACAACTTTAATATAAAATGTCTTACAATCTAAAAATAAATGGACAACTTGCAGAGATGCCAAGTCTCCGACTTTTTGGATACCTGTATCTCAATACAGAAAATTTTCTTTTATTTAATTGGAACATGTGGGAGATTTAAGAGATCAAAATTGTCCTTAAGATAATAATGGTGAACAAAAAGCCGGAGACTTGGGAACTCTGAACATGATATAAATGCATTTCCTGTAAGATAGAAGCCAATCCCTTAGTTAGCGATGTTTTTTGAATGGAAACGAGAATTCTCGTTTCCAGTCGTGAATGTGTTTACTGTTGGGTGAATTTGTGTAAACGTAGCACGGATATTCGTTAAGGTATTAAAGTTTCTGTGTAAAATTCAAATGTTCTTTTTTATAGAACACAGTGTTGTACCAAATTTAACATCACTTTCCAAAAACCTGAAAAAGAACCGCAGAAATAGTTTACTGCAATTAAACATGACTATATTGAATATTTTGTGAGATATGGGCATTTGTATGAAATGCTTTTTAACTGCGCATGCGTGAAAGATTCCAAAAGTTTTATTCAGCTATTTAGGGCACCTTACAGAAAAAAAAAAAAAAAAAAAAAAAAAAAAAAAAACAGTCAAATGTCGTGAAAATTCATAAATAATGGGATGATATAGTGAATTGCTTTCTAAAAGTTCCTTTATAAGGGTTGGTTGTATTTATGACGGCCAACTATCAGCACGAGGGATATAGGCCCAAACGGGGGGAAGTGCCCTCCGTTGGGTCTTTCTAAGGGATCCTAACCCGGTTGGAAATCCACGAAAACTCCGAACGATTAGGCCGACGGGCGCGATTGGGATCGAAACCAGCACCTCCCGTCTACCAGCTTCTCAGCAGAAACTCTCGGCCACTGGTGGGGCTTTATTATAAGGGACTTTCTATAATTGCCAACCAGCTCACTGTGTCTTTTACAGTTTTCAAAGTATTTGACTGGACTTTTTATATAAGTTGCCCTAAATAGCTGACTGCCAAATTATAAAATAAAAATTTTGGTTTCTTTCACGCGTGCAGTTAAAAACTGTTTTATACAAATGCAGATATCTCATCAAATATTCAGTATATTCGTGTTTTCATTGCAGTATGCTGTTTCTGCTGTGTTTTTTTCTTTCAAGTTTTCTGAAAGTGGCGTTAGATTTGGTCGAAATCTCTGTATTCTACTAACAAAAAACATCTGAATTTTTCACAGAAATGCTAACACCTGCACAAATATGAGTGCTATGTTTACACATATACATACGGCCGTTAAACAAGACCCACATAGTCATTTGCAACAGTGACAGACCATTTTCAGCATTTTCTGTTACATGAGTGATCGCAAATATTATTTTATTATTAAATTTATTGTTGGCCCTCTAATTGTACCCGCGACTAAAACGGCACTGAAAAATATGTCAAATATTTTTTTTACATCCTCCATATTCAAGGACAAATCGTCAAGAATTTTGGTAGATATTCCACAAAATATGTAAAAAGACATCGAAAGCATCCGGTCACTGCTCCTTTGGAGACCAACGTATAATCAAAACAATTAAAGGTGTTGTTTTGACGCGCATTCTTCACTTTTTTATTTGAAACTAATTATTGGTTCGAGATGTGTTTGTTTAAGCCGCACGTTATACGCCGGAATATACGGTAATAGAATTATCTAAGGAATCACATTGTAATTACTGACTAGGTTTATCCATTGGCTGGTCACTTAATATGAATTTTAATTTCAAATACATTTATTATTAGATTTTAGCTAGCGAAAACTTGTTTTTGAAATTTTGAAAAGTACCTACACTTCTACAATTGCCCGTAAAAATAAATAAACAAATAAACAAATATATTTTCCATTTTGATGGTAACTTCATCTTACTGTTTAGAATTCAAAATTCTTGAGAAAGATAACGAAACAAGGGTCGCACTACCCATGCTATTGTTTAAATAAAAATAAATACCAGAATAAAAACTGTAAATAAAAGTCGGTACTCTTTATTTGTTATCTTTTGAAGTTTTTGTAAGGTATATTAAAATTCCTAGATTTTATTTAAAAATTTGTTTATTTATTTATTTTGTCAAATTCTCTTTTTTGTTCTTACAGCATATCAAAAAATATTACAAAATTGTATTATAATATATCATTTTGTATGGGTTATGTTCTTTCATCTCGTGTTTGTTAAGAGAGGATTAAGAAGGAATGGGTTAACTATAAAAAACCATAATTAAACTTAGAAATATAAAAAAATCCCTATTAACACATTCTCAACGGAACACGTTTATTAACATCCTTTAGACAAGTGTAATTTAGTCTGCGGGCTGTACTTTTGCATTTCATATGTTACGTTATTTCTCTAAAGTCATACACAAAATTCGAATTTTTATAATTAGAGTTTACATATTCGATTAGAAAAAAATACCATTATCATATACATTCATTTGTAATATAAACACGAGGACAAAAAACTTATTGATAAATATTAAAACATGCAGTTTAACACTAGAAAGACGGGAAATTTTAATTATTTTTTTTTAATTACGTTACACCATAATTTTTACTTTTAACCCCTTGAGGGGCGGCGGTATATATTATATACCACCTACGATTAATGAAGTTTTACGCCAGAAAAATTTTAATAAATTTTACTTTTCTAACTTTGGTGGAAAAAAGCCGTAAAATTACTTTTAGTTATTTTGAAATAGAATTTTTCAAAGATTCCGGTGTGAGTTCAGCATTACGGGAACGCAATCACTTGCCCCTCAAGGGGTTAAGTTGTTTAAGTTATTTGTTTAACTTTATTTCTTTATTTTTTTTTAGCTTATTTTTGAAAAGAAATTTCTGGTTCGAACCAAAATATATTCATTCGGTAAGAGTCAAAATGACCCCTCCTAGTATTGCCAGGTGTCTCACGTAAATCAGGGCCCCGAATTCGCTGGACACCACTAATTTATTACAGTTTACTTCGCCATCATTATTCGCAAAAAAATTACTTTAAAATACTGATGTGCAGAGCATTTGTTGCCCCGATTTATGCGGGATACAAGGCAATACTGCCCCTCACCGTCTTTCTATTGTTAACCCTTTCCGGCGCGGAGTTATTCTGTTTATAAACTGATGAAATGATGGACTGACATCAGAATTTATTAGAAAATATCAACTTGCTTATTTTCAAGTACGTTATAAAAAGAAAATGTTAGTTAAATATTTTGGGTGCAATAAAAATAAAAATTTGGTGTCCTTTTGTAAAGGGTCTCAGCAGTGTTAACAGTGGGCTACTTTTTTTAAATTCAGGTTTCTTGATTGGCACTACATTTTTGAAACGGTAAAATTCACTTTGTTTTAGCCTTAATTAATATGTCATTAAATAAGCCACATTTTACCATTTCAAAAAAGTGGTGCCAATCAAGAATCTGATTTTTAAAAAAGTAGCCCATCTGGTAACACTGGGTCTCAGTACTATAAAATCTTTAGTGCGCAGCTTTGCATATAGGCAAACAACAGTGTTTAGAATGTTATAGATTTTTTTATTCATATATACTTAATTCACACCAGAAAATTAAAATAGCAATATCTGTTTTAATTAATAACAGACACTCCGTAATTAAATAAAGCGAAATCAACCATTGAAACTTTCTGGTTTAAAGACAGATTATCTGGACTACGTAATTTCTGGAACGTATTCTATCATTGGAATTAAAAGGTTAAATGTTAAGTTTTATAAAATAAATAATCATAAAAAATAAGGTATTGGAAGGCATACTTAGTAAAATATTTACTAATTTGCAATATTTTAGCATAAAACAGCCACACGACTGTAGTTTTTACTTGTATTGCAGATGTGCAACAGAAGAAAAGATTGAAGTATTTTATGAAAAATGTATCTCTGATTTTTATCATTATTTTTCCTTTGTAATAAACCTTTCAGAGAATCATATATAATTCTTTTGAAACAAAATAAAAAGTCGCGCATTTAAGGGTTAAAATTGGTTAAAAAAAAAAAAAAAAAAAAAAAAAGCAATTTTCAAAATATAATATCTTAACACATTGTATGCGGGCAATTTTTCGAAAATGAGCACTAAATTTACGTTCACAAATGCCACTGTAAATAAAAATCTGCTCGGAACCAATAAGAAACAAGCATGCTTGGATTACACCTTTTTTTTTTTGTCCGTACAAAATTTTCGGTACCAGTAATAATTTCTGTCCCCAAACCACAAAAACGTATTTTTACGTGTCCCGCATACAATGTGTTAAAATGTATATGATTTTAAAACACAGTTTTTACAGGGATGAAAGATGAAAGTGTGTTCTTTCTTTTCATGCATTTAAAAAATTGCCAGATGCAGAATTAGCATTTATAGGGGGCTCCAAACTGTCAACTTTTGGCATAACAGATTGCGCGCAACATTACAAAATAAATTTTGCAACTAGAATGAAAATTTTGGTGGTTACTTATACTTCAGATTACAATAATTACCCTGTCCCAGTGTTGCCAAGTCTCCGGCTTTTTGGATACCAGTATTTTAATACAGAAAATGTTGTTTTATTTAATTGTTCAATTTAACCCTTTCGAGGGCGGTGTCCTTAAAAAACGACACTTAATTTTAATTACAAAATTGACAAGCGGCACCAAGAATATTTAATTAAAATTTTCCTTCTATAATGAACGTGAAAATGAGCAAATGCAGATTTTTCTAATAACATCGTTTATAAATTCTGGTGTCAGTCCATTATTTCATTAGTTTGTAAACAGAATTACTCCGTGTCGGAAAGGGTTAAAAGAACGACATTTTCTCTAAGATAATAGTGGTGTGCAAAAAGCCGGAGGCTTGGCAACTCTGCTGAACCTAAATAAATTCCTATTTAAAGCAGTTTAATATTTTTAACCCTAGAACTACCGGAAATTTTACTCAAGTTTTATAAAAACATTCTACACCAGAATTTTTACTTAAAACTATTTAATTTGTTTATTTAACTTATTATTGTCTGATTTATACATTTAGTTTGTTTTGAAGAAATTTCTGGTTTGAATAAATATTTTGAATGTACATGTCGGGTCCAATGGACCCGTCTGGTAGACGGAAGGTTAATACAAAGTTGTATTTAGCTAATGCAAGATTTAGAAATTTTCAACAGTATAATCACCTAAAAATATATTTTTTTGAACAATAAAAAGGAAAATTTAGGTTCAGTTTATATAAACTAACATGAAACATATCTTTTGAAAATTTCATAAAAGAATATTCGGATTATTTTGAGATATCTTGCGCGTTATAACCAAAAACGTCATTTGAAGAAAAAGTACTTCAAAATTTCGGAAACTCTGCTTCAACTATTGACCGGAAATAATTCTAAAAGCCATAACTTCTGTTCTAATGGGAATTTCGAGGAAACCATTATATCAAAATATTCAGAAAAGATAGAGGTGTAACATCTAATCAAAACAAAATTTCGAAAAATTTAAAGCTTTAAGAGTCCTGAGACTCCTTAAGGACACCTTAAGGGTTCCCTAACCTTAAGGACTCCTTAAGGGTTAAAAGGTGACAACTAACCGTCACCAGTTTGTTAACACATTCGTGAACGGCAGGTTTCGCTCATTCCCAACTGTCTGCGTTATACTTGCATGTCACATTATTATTAAATAAAGCGAATTTCTGTGTTCATGTCCATATTACAAATGGATGTACATAAAAGTGTGCTGTTTCAAGGTTCCTACACTTTCAGCGGACATACCAGAATTTTTATGTAGAAAAATTGGGTTTATAATAACGCGATATAATCAAGCGATTGCAAAAGCCGATTTTTTTCTCTCAGAAAATAATGGTTTTTTGGTCAGTGAAAAGTCAGGGAAATTCCTGAAGTGTAGGAACCCTGTGTTTTAACCCTTTCGGGACGGGTGATGCACATATGCATCGTCAAAAGGTGCATGTGGAATTTGTTTTTGGCACCATTAATAAATAAATGTAATATTTATCTTTTTTAATTAGAGTAATTTTTGGTATTTTACAAGTAAAGGGGACTGTTTAAAAAAAAGCGGTGCCAACCAAATAAAATTTGTATAAAGGATTCCGTCTCGTAAGGGTTATCCGAAGTATTTAAAATAGTAATATACTAACTGCATAAACACGAAAATTACTATTATCTATACATAGTATATAATTCATTTATACAGTACATTCCTTTATACGCTATAAAGGAATGTACCAAATTTTGCATTTTTCATGACAGTAATTTTGCATGAATACGGCGTTTAAATAAGATGAAAATTTCTATTAAAAGATACTGGCGGAAGTTTGCCCTGTTGGTAATCGGAATGTGTCGTATTGAATTTAGCCTTTAATTTTTGCTGGCGGGATCTCCGTAATCGGGACTGCCTCCTTGACGAAGTGTTGTAAGGTGCTGTGATTTCGCCTGTTTTCCGAGTAACAGTGGTCGACATTTTTGGCTCAAACCCGGTCCCTATAAGTCTGGGCTGTTGTGTAGGGCAACTTTTACCACGGAAAAATATCTTTTAAATAAAAGGTAATATTTGTGTAAAAGTTTCAGTTTGGATTACTTTTTGTGCAAATAAAAATATTTTGTATATGTACACACACACACACACATATATATATATATATACATATATATTATAGCAGGATCATCACGACAGTATAAGGTAATGTATGATATCTCCATTAGTCGAAAAAAAACCAAGAAATTAATAGCATTTGAGAAATGAAAAAAAAAAAGAAAGAAAAAGAACTTTGGAATGAATTTAAATGTTTGCCCAATTGATGTAGGCAAATGAAATATTAATTTTTTATAAAGGAATTCATGTGTTATAAACTAATCTTGTACAGTAAAAAATCTCTTACACAATAGAAAAATCAATCGGTAATTAATAAGAAGCAAATATGCTTCAACAACAAAATTTTAAATAAAACTTTTGATGGAAATTTTAAAACAAATTCTAATAAAATATTTTTCCATGTAATACTTTAGAAGAATTTAAATGAAATCCTTACGTTCATTATTTTCATAAATTAATTATTTAGCATTCCAACCGGAAGACAAGGATATTATGACGAAGGAAAGTGCTGCTGCTTGTAAATAGCTATTTACACTTTCAAACTGCTAATGTATACACATTAACACCCAATGTACTTTAATGGAGTTACATAATATATTAAGACAT
This sequence comes from Maratus speciosus, assembly GCA_963932465.1. Classification (NCBI taxonomy): domain Eukaryota; kingdom Metazoa; phylum Arthropoda; class Arachnida; order Araneae; family Salticidae; genus Maratus; species Maratus speciosus. Next base: position 195,800,346 of record OZ010796.1, on the reverse strand, counting down.
ATTGCATTAGTTGAGATTTTGTAACATCGGAATTAAATACTTGAAAATAAATTTTCCTCCATTTTGTAGTTTCGGAATTTTTAAGAAATGTATAATGTTTTAATTAATTCGTGTACCATTTATATATTCTATTAAAATTATAAAGAAGGTAATACATTCGAACTCACAAGTTCATTTTTGACCTTACAAAAGCGATTCTTATCTCTATAAAATTTCGCCCTGATTAAACATTTGGTGTAGCAAAAATTGATTTAAGCATGACAGGACCATAAATTAATTTAATATATTGAATAAATTAGTATGTTTAAAGTTGATAATTGAATCACAGTAAAAAAATTAAAATGGGATATATATAGTTAAGATTATAGGTTAAAAGAAATAGACCATAACTTTAAACTATTTGACCAGCATAGTAATAAAAAGAATCCCAGAATTTATATTAATATTTAAATAATATTTAAACCAATGCCTAAAATTTTCTTGATTTCCGTATAAGATACCAATTTAAACCTGAAATTTCAATTAACAAAATATATCTTATTTTTACTTCAGGGTTGCCAGTTTTTTTTTAATTAAAAAATTTCAATTTATACCGGAAATTTTGCAAGTGTAATTTTTAGTTTAAGCAATAACGAAATGTCTGTCATTAAATAAAGAAAAGCACATTATAGCGTATTTCTGTTATGATTGCAAAATTTCGGAATTGAAAAAATGCGAAACTAGTAACCCTGCACTTTAACCCTTTATCTACTGCATTATGATCTACTGCAACTTTTTTCATGTAATATTTTTTTTTCAGTTACTACAATGAAAAGTAAACGATAAACATAAAAAAACACTCACCCGTGAGAAATTTAATTATTTAGAGGAAATTAATTAAAGTGTTACTTTAACCCCTTGAAGGGCGGTGATGTCGTCAAGGCATCACATAATTTTAATCCCTAATTGACATATTCGCACAGAAATTTTATAGTGAAAATTACACCTTTATTAAGTAAGTGAAAAAATGCTTTTACTTGTTTACAAATAAATTCTCTTTTAAATATAGGTGTCATTAAATTATTTCAACACTTTATGAACACAAGTACCTTGCCCCTCAAAGGGTTAAAGTACCGTCAGTACACTATTACTAAAATATCATAACAGAAAACCCACAGGGTATTTCAAAGGGCACCAAACATATTTTCGATTCAATAGGCATGAAACATATAGTCTTTTTTCTTACTTATAAATAAATCTTTTGGCAAATTCCGGTGCCAATTATTTATTTCAACACTTTAGAATTGAAAATGCTTTGCCCTTAAAAGGGTTAAAAAAAACTATTTTTTTTTTTTTTTTTTTTTTTTTTTAGGTTTTGATCTTGTTAGCAGTCCTTTAGTTATGCAAAGTCTATATTCCAGGAACAACATGTTCTCTCGCATCTCCACATATGCAATATATGAATTTACATATGTCATTTTTAGCATAGCAAAAACGAGCCAGTGCCACAACTTTTTCAATTTCCTATAAAAAATAACAATGAAACAGAAAAGAAATACCAGAGAAATCATTACTACTCTACATTTTAGTAATTACATTTTAAAGCAGATGAAAACGATGGATGACTACACAGACGAAAAGTACACAAGAAGTTTTTCTCCAACACCCAGTGTACTGGCGGTACTTATAAGTACCACCGAGTAATTCAACAATTAAATCAAATACATACACCGTTCACCTAAAATGGCTGGTCAAACTGTATTCAAGATCATAATGAACACATAAAAGAAATCCAACACTTATCTTATACCCTTTTACTGTGTTTGCAGCAATAAAATATGAGCTTGACAATCTGTACAAAATGTCGGCACAAAACCCATCGTCTGTGTCAAAGATAGCCTCTCTCTTCACTAAAATAACAAACCTAGAACTACTGCCGCCATGTATCCGGATAAAGTGAGTTTCAAAGAGTGTTTTTGAAAAGTACGATTAAAATATTAGTAATATTCACTATGTGATGAAAGTTTAAAGTGAGTGATACTTATAAGTACCGTCAGTAGATAAAGGGTTAACCAGTTCAGTAGAAGAATTCCATACGCGAATTTTATCGGTTGGCACCATTCTTTTAACTCTCTCGCTACGTAATTGTTTTATCAAATACCTTCAAAAATTGCGTATTTAACCCCTTCGCGACGACCGTCTTTTAGGAATTTTTATTCTTTTGTCAGCGGTTTTTCATAACAAAAATTTTTCTCTAATTTAATTGGGAAAATGCTCCGATTAAATAAGGGGAAATTTACACTAAAATAAATAACTGGTGGGAATAATCAAGGAAGGTTAATAGACGGAAAAAATGCCTCCCCGAGGAAATCTCGGGTTACACAAATTTTGCTACTTTTACGTTGCCCGAGAAAATATCGGGCTGCGCAGCGAGAGGGTTAACTCTTTCAGGGAAAAAGCATTTGTGCTCCAAAAATGTTCAAATAATTAATTCACGCCGCAATTTACGAACAAATTTATGTGCAAATAATCAAAAGCTTTTCTTCGTGTATATTATGCGATCCAAAATGTACTGAAAAATTACTGGTGCCTATCAGCAGTTTGGGCATTAAAATTAAGTGTTCGCAGACTGCAAACGTCGCTCCTCAAAGGGTTAAACAGTTACGGTTACTGATTTAATCACATAAATTCTATAATTCAGCAAAACAAATTTTCATGTTTTTTTATTACTGGTACAAAAAAAAAAAAAAAAAAATTGTCAGTTCTTTTTGAGACAAATATGTCCACCCGCACAGTGTTGCCAGTGGGCTACTTTTTGAAAATTCAGATTTCTTGGTTGCCACCACTTTTTTGAAACGGTAAAATTACCTTCGTTTTCGACTTAATTAATATGTCTTTAAATAAGGCCCATTTTACCATTTCAAAAAAGTGGTTCCAATCAAGAATCTGAATTTAAAAAAAGTAGCCCATCTGGCAACACTGCACCCGCAGGAGTTAATTCATTCACATTTCAAATTCTTTACTTGTTTAACTTGTTTTACTTGAAGGGCGGTGATGCCGTCACGGCATCACATAATTTTAATCCCTAATTGCCACGTAGGCACCGGATTTTTAAATAAGTTCCCTTGTAAATACTGGTGTCGTTAAATTATTTCAGCATTTTATGAATACAAGTACCTTGCCCCTGAAAGGGTTAAATTGCTGATATTAGACATATTTATGGAGCAAAATGTGAAGCCTCAATCTAAATTCCAATTTAAACCAAAAACAGTGTTGCCAGACACCTACTGCATTTTTTTAGATCGCTTGACGACACCAATTTTTTGAAATAGGATAATTGGCCTTGTTTTCGCCATATTTAACCCTAGAACTACCGAAAATTTTACTCAAGTTTTATAAAAACATTTTACACCAGAATTTTTACTTAAAACTATTTAATTTGTTTATTTAACTTATTATTGTCTGATTTATAAATTTAGTTTGTTTTGAAGAAATTTCTGGTTTGAATAAATATTTTGAATGTACATGTCGGGTCCATTGGACCCTTCTGGTAGACAGAGGGTTAAGCTGATATTAAATAAGGTGAATATTATATGAATTGAATATTTCCAACTGAGCGAAAAAATGCCCAGGCTGGGAATCGAACCCAGATCCTTGGCTTACAAGGCCATTGCTTTTCCGTTTAAGCTAACTGTGCCGACAACCAGCCAGCATATTTCCCTCAGAAAACCTTATTGGTAGAACATCTGGTCTGTCATGTAGACAGCTCAACAGAATAAACCGCAGGTAAAGGAACTCCATATAAACGATGGATACGTAGATGAACTATTATTTTAACACAATCAAACTGATTGGTAAAGTTATCATACGAATTGAATATTTCCAACTGAGCGAAAAAACCTTCTACCAATAAGATTTTCTGAGCGAAATATGCTGGCTGGTTGTCGGCCCAGTTAGCTTAAACGGAAAAGCATTGGCCTTGTAAGCCAAGGATCTGGGTTTCCCAGCTTCGGCATTTTTTCGCTCAGTTGGAAATATTCAATTCGTATGATAACTTTACCAATCAGTTTGATTGTGTTAAAATAAGGTGAATATTACTATTACAAAAAAGTTTTGCCAGTCAAGCAACCTGCTTTTTTTAAGAGCGTATTGGCAACATTGACCAAAAAAATGATTCTACAAAATGTATCTTAATATTGTAAAAGTATTTTTTTTTTATATCTTTTAATAATTTAAAATTCTAGTATGTAATGCAGTTATGGAATGGGCTTCACTGTTTGAGGCAAAAACAATTCACGTGACGCAGTGAATAAATCTATAATTATAGCACGTGGTTTATAAGGCAGTTGAATATTTAAGCCTTAAATGCAAAGTGATGCATATCTGCATCACTTTTTGTTTTACTCTTAGCAACCACTATATTTATATCGAAATATTAATCCTGTAATAATTACAAAAATATGCTACTAAATAAAGCTAAGAGTCTATCCTAAAATTTCTGGTGTCTAATCTTTAATATAAGAATAAAAAACACAATTCTAAAGGAATAATTCATGCATTTAAGGCTTAAGTTTTACAAGATAAAAAATTATATAATATAAGGTATTTATATTCATACTTATTAAAATATTTACTTATTTTCAATATTTTAGTTATGCCAGTAGTTTTTACTTGTATTGCAGATGTGCAGCATATGAAAATGTTGACGTATTATACGAAAAATGTATCTCTGATCTTTTCATTATTTTCCCTGTGTAATAAACCTTTCTGAGAATCATATATAATTTTTTCGAAACAAAATAAAAAATTGTGTATTTAACACTATAACGCCCGAAAGGAGTCGATCCGACTCCGACCATATGATTAAATGTCAACTTGAACCAGAAATTCTTTCATAAAATAAGATAAATTTAAAACACGCAGTTTTACGTTAAATAAATCTGTCAAATAATTTTAAATAAAATTTCTGTTGTCAAATATTTTTATGAAACTTGAGCAAAATTTCCGGGCGTTCTTGTGTTAAGGGTTAATTGTCCGGTAACATAATAAGAAATTACTTTTACACTAACAGCGCTTTTTCATGTATACTGTACGACACCGACAAATTGTGTACGGTTGTGAAGAAGTCAAATTGAAAATGCAATCATATACTCAATGTGCATTTTGACAAACTTTAAATCCGATACATAAAAATGCTTTTAGTGTAAAAGTATGCATTATGCCTGCATCGATTTTGGCTAATGGCAATCGTGTGCAAATTATAGTTGTGTGTCAATGAATGAAAAATCACTTTATTAGTAATATTTTTTTCATTTTATTTCCCAATTTAATTACGCTTACCGATTTTATACTACAGTAAAAGAAATGTTACACCTTGTTCTTGGAAAATAACTGACCTTGCCTTTCCTCCCCTCAGCGAGATGACAAGAATACATAAATGGAAAACTAAACAGAAAACAGGAATTCTGCTTTTCAGAATTTAGTGTCGCCCTGATAAATATATATATATATATATATATATATATATATATGTGTGTGTGTGTGTGTGTATAAATATAGCTAGTACAAAACATATTTAATTTTAAGACTTAAAACATACACTTTTATTTTATACAAAATGACTTCATTCTCATCCGCAGAAGAATTCCACAGTTAGGATCCGGTCTTAAACAACATCTACAGTAAAGTGTCACTATCACTGCATCCGAGGCTAACGTAAAAGAAAGGCTACCGCGGTGCTTTACAGACCGATGGAGCCACGTGATGCTCGAATGTACAAATGCATATGTACGAAATGAGCATCACGTTACTCCAGCGGTTTGCATAGAAAGAAACGTGGAATGCAACACGGTTACAGCGCCTAGAAGATACAGTGTGGAAAACAGCTACAAAATAGTGCTAAAAAATTGAATCCCATAAATGTACAACGATGCTGAATAACAAGATGTTGATCGTAGCGCCATCGTAGTGATTTAAAAACGATAGTCATTCTAAAAGACACCCTTTAACCTATTTCCCGTCATTCCTTAACTAAATTAGCTTATAACAGACCAAAATATCTTATATTTATAGTTTCCGATATTTAACATTCTATAATTTTTGAAAACACAGTGTTTATATTGAAAAGAGTTACGAGATGGCGCTAGTATCAGCATATTGCCGCTGAGCATTGTTGGAGATTTATGGGATACAAATTTTTAGCACTTTTTAAAGCATTATAGGAATAGCCGTTTACCACACTGTATCTTCTAGGCGCTGTAACGCGGTAGCATGTCTTTTTCATTAGCCTCGCGTTGAATCGAGAAAAACAGGCTACAGTGGTGCGTTCCTGTGAAACTATTAATAAAGAGGAACTGGCATATCCTTAAAATAGTAAAGCTTCAACTGTAACCGCTTTCGCAGAAGTTGATTACCGCCTAGGCAAGCCTCAACCAGCAAATTTAAATAGAAATTTTATCCATATTTAAACACCTTAATCATCTTGTTTATTCGGAAAATGATGATGATGACGATTCAAAAGAAGGCAACGTGAATTGAGGTGTTGAGTGTTTTGTAAAAATGTGTTTTAAATATTAATTCTGGCCTTTGCGTATTAGTCTGTTGGCCTACGCGCTACTGCTCCACGTAATCTCGGGTGTTAATGGTGTTGCCAGGTGTCCCGGGTGAATGAATGATTCATATTCTCTTGACACTACTGATTTTGGTACAGATTATTTTGCTATCTTTAATTGCAGATAATTCGGCCATTAGATATGGCGAAGAAAATTAATTTAAAATACTGGTGTTCAGAGCATTTGGAGCATTTGCGCTTGACACGGGCAACACTAGGTGTTACGCATGCCAAAAGTATTTAATCGTTAAATGCGTGAATTATTCTTTTAGAACTGTATTTCTTATTCTTATACTGATTATTATACACCAGAAATTTTAAGATAGATTTTAAACTTTATTTAGTAGCATTTTTTGTAATTTTTACAGGATTAATATTTCTACATAAATGTAGTGGTTGCTATGAACTTAATTTATTTATTAAAAGTTAAATAAAATGTGCTGTAGATCTGCATCGCTAGGCATTTAAGTGTTAACCTTTTCAGGGGCGGTAGTACGCTTATGAAACGATTTAATTTTAATTCCCGTATGCCACAATGACACCAGAATTTACATAAAAATGTTTTTGTTTATTGTGCTTTTGAAATATATTTTCTTTTTTTTTAAATAATTTTCTTTGTAAATTCCGGTGTCCTTCATTCATTTCAACACTTTAGAAATGGAAGTGTTCTCTCTTGAAAAGGGTTAAATGTGGCGCTCAATTCTTCTAACTGGTCATAGTATGGGAGAGTCAGTTCTTCCATTCAGCTTTGCGTGGAAAGTAGGAGTTTTGAGTGGCTATTTGTTATGTAGTCTGAAACTGGTGGTGTCTAAGCGGTAACTATCTTATTACCTTCATGGAACTATTAATAAAGAGGAACTTACATATCCTTAAAATAGTGAAGCTTCAACTGTAATTATTTTCGCAGGGATTGATTAGCGCCGAGGGAAACTTCCACCAGTAAATTTTAAAAAAAATTGTTTCTTATTTAAACGCTTTGTTAAAGCAAAGTTTTAGTTATAAATAATTGAAGAAACAGATATTCATTTTTACTAGTGGAAGATTACTTTGGCCATAGTCAGGCCGGCGTCTTAGCCATATTGTGACAATCTAGACAACCGTTTCTGAGTGTTAAAAAAAGATTATAATACCTGCGAAAACTGACACCACTAAAAACAAATAGAATTTTTCAGCATTTTTGTGAGAAAATATTCCCTTAAATAAGGTGCTTAAATAAGAAGAAATTTCCTATTCAAATTTACCAGTGGGAAGTTCGCCCCGGAAGTAATCAGAAACTGTGGTTCTGATTTAAAAAAAGAAAAAGCCACAATCTTGTGACAACCTCCTCAGTTACTGTACTCGCAACTGGTAGACAGTACACTATATGTCTCCTCGTATTTATTAATAACTCCATTATTACCTCTATATCTGAAAAGTATTCTTTGCCTTATTAATGGATAAAGTATTGCAAATTGAAATACATAGAAAGTATAAAATATACCGTAAATTTAAATCTTATAATAAAGTAAAATAAACGGGAATTAACTCGAATATTCCTAGCAAATAATGACTGCTTACTTGAAATGTTATTTGTCTAAAATAAATTTTAGAATGTTTGTAATTTATTTCCTCTTTCTATTTAATTTCCGTCATGAGATTAAATAATTTAATAGACTTGTAATATTATTTGAAACAAAAAGCGAAAAATTAATTTATTTCCTCTATCATTTTACTCGTAGAATTTTCTCTTAGATCAAACATAATTATCTAACATCGACAGTCATGTAAATTGTCTTTTGTTTCGTGAATGCTGAGTTTAATAATACGTTTAATAATAATGACACCAGCCATTTTAAATTAATCTTTGACATAATTTTATATCCAAGTTACAAGATGGAAAAAAAACATTTACATAACTGAAAAAAGGACAAAGCAATAATTACATAATGTATGATTTGTGAGCTATGTATTAAACATTATTTTGTAAAAGAAAAAAAAAAGGTGCAATTATTAAAGTAAACAATTTACAAAACGTTATTCCGAAAGCGCATTTCTTTTGTAAGTTTACACAACCTAAACATTTTGTAAATAATGTTTATTATAATGGAAACATAATAATTTTAAATTATCTTTGTATTGTGTTAAATGCTTTTAAAAATGCGTATAATAATTTGGAATTTATTTTCAAAGAACGTTAATTTGAAGAAAATTATGGATATTTGAAAAGACAGTAAAAGCATTTTTCTGGTAAATATTTTTTATGATAATTCTGTTTGTTATTCAATATAATAAGAAATTGATTAGAAGTATAGTTATTTTTTAAAAGATTTTAAACGTAAAAAAAAAATAATAATAATTTTTTAATATCGTCATGAGAAATTTTATCATACTGGGTGGGCAAAATATCCCTAGAAACTTTAAAAATTCATAAAAATCTGGAAAAATATCCGAAATAAAAAACAGTATGCTGGGTTTGAATCGCTAGGTCACGGGAAAGTTTTTAAGAAAGGAGAAAACTCCAAAAACAGCCAGTAGATGGCGCTGGTGCGATCTACGACGATGTAAATCTTGGAACTATTAATAAAGAGGAACTGACATATCCTTAAAATAGTGAAGCTTCAACTGTAACCGCTATCGCAGGCGTTGCTTACCGCGGGTGGGAACTTACACCAGTAAATTTATATATAAATATTCAACTTATTTAAACTCCTTATTGTTGCAAAATTTCAGTCATAAATAATGGTAGTAACAGATTTTCCTTTTTACTGGTAACAGTTTACTTTGGTGGTAGTTAGGCTCTGCGTTTCCGCCATATTGTGACAACCAGGGAAACAAACTGACAATTTTCAAAGCATATTGACACCGGTAAAAACAAACGGAAAATTTTACAACATTTTTGAGAAAAAAATTCCATGAATAAGATGCTTAAATAAGACGAAATTTTCTGTTCAGTTTTATTGGTAGGAAGTTTGCCTTTGCGGTAATCAGAAAATGACGATCCGATTTTTAAAAAAGCAGCCGCCATCTTGTGATAACCTCCTCAGTTACTTCATTCGCAACTGGTAGACAGTACACTAAATGTCTCCTCCTCTTTATTCGTAACTCCATTATGTAAATATGCAAGTGAGACGATTATAAGAACTTGCACTCCTAATCCACAACCAATTCACTGTTATAAACCTTATATATTAACAAGGGTGCTGAGTGCGAAGGATAAAGCTTTGCTGGTAAAGATGTTTTACATGAACCAGAAATCACCGACCGCTGCCTTGCGGAAATTGCAAGTACAGAAGAATGTGAGGACTGGAAAAGAGCCTTTAACCCTTTTAGGGGCAAAGTACTTCTGTTATTAAAATGTTAACATTATTGAATGACGCCGATATTGATGAAGAAATTTATATGAAAGTAAGGAAAAGTTTTTCCTTTCGCACATAATGCAAAGCAAAATTTTATTCCTAAAATCTGGTGCCAGTGTGGCATTTGGAAATTAAAATTAAGTGGTATATAATGGGTCGGTCGGAAAGTCTTGTCCTGTTCGGAAAATCAATTTGTACTGGAATATTCTTCCCGGTAATTATTAGACATTATATATCGGAATCAATGTCTAATAATTAAATGATAGAATTTTCTGGTACGAATTGATTTTCCCCAACACGACACGACTTTCTGATCGACCCAATATAATATACCGTTGCCCTTCAAAGAGTTAACAGCGTCAGGCCTCATAAAGCTTGTTTTGCTGTTTGAGGAAACTGGAACGCTGAAGGATCGTTTAAAATCCGGGCGAACATGATTAAAAAATGCGCGATTTTTTATTTTGTTTCGAAATAAATTATATGCGATACCCTGAATGGTTCATAACACACAAAAAAAAAATGAAAAAAAATCAGAGATATATTTTTCATATAATACGCCAATCTTTTCTTCTGTTGCAAATCTGCAATACAAGTAAAAACTACTCTCGTGTGGCTGTTTTACGCTAAAATAATACAAATTAGTAAATACTTTAATAAATATGTCTCCAAATATCCTATTTTATATAATTATTTATTTTATAAAACTTAACCTTTAACCTTTAATTCATATAACAGAATACGTTCGAGAAATTACGTAGTTCACAGAATCCGTCTTTAGACCAGAAAGTTGCAATGGTTAATTTTGCTTTATTTAAATACGGAACGTTAGTTTTTTAATTAAAGCAAATATTGCTATTTTCATATTCTGGTGTGAATAAGATATATGCGAATAAAAAAAATCTCTTACATTCAAAGCAGTGTTGTTTGCATATATGCAAATCTGCGCACTAAAGGATTAACCCTTTCAAGTGCGGTGGTTCATTTTTGGACCCCTTAATTTTATTCCCTAAATGCCACATTTGCACTAGATTATTGGAGTGAAAATTTTTCTTATATTAACACTAGAATGCCCGGAAGGAGTCGATCCGACTCCGACCACATGATTAAATGTCAACTGGAACCAGAAATTCTTCCATAAAATAAGTTAAATTTAAGCCACGCAGATTTACGTTAAATAAATCAGTCAAATAATTTTAAATAAAAATTCTGGTGTCAAATATTTTTATGAAACTTCAGTAAAATTTCCGGGCGTCCTAGTGTTAAGTACGTGAACAAAAGCTTTTGCTTATTTTGAAATAAATCTGTTTGTAAATACCGGTATCAATCACTCACTTCAGCATTTTGAGAATAGAAGTACCTTGCCCCTGAAAGGGTTAATAAAGGCGCGTGCGACGCGTGTTTCAGATGAAATGGAATCGTTAGTGTCCGATTCAGCTGCATGAAACTGCTGTACAGAGGAAAGCATTTGCGAGCATGGCTTTCTCCAAAATCGAACAGAATCCCACCTGATTCTTTAACATCTTGTGAATAGATGAGACGCATTTTTCGCTACATGGCGTCGTTATTACCCATAACTGGCGCATGTGAGCGACGTATAATCCACGTGAGTAGACGCAGAAAAAATTGCTTTCACCAACAGTACAGTGTGGTGTGAGTTTGCTGGTTCGTTCATCATAGCACCCTTCTTTGAAACGCAGTGTCCAGTACATGGGTGTTAAACGGCTACTGTGAATGGGCAGCTATTTTTAATGCTTCTGATTGTTAAGGTTGTGCCATGTTTGCGTGAAATATGTGCGCTTGATACCGTCACATTTATGCAAGTTAGAACACCGGGTCACACAGCTACTGCGGTCAAGGCATTCCTGATGCAGAAGTTCGGTTAGGACAAAATCTTTAGCAGTGTTTTCCGATTCCCATGGGCTCTTCGGTCTTCTGATTTGCCACCGGCAGACTTCTGGTTATGGGGATATTCGAAACCCGGTACATGCAATCTGTCGGAAATGACAGATGCGATTCGCCGAGAGGTATTACTTGTAAATCCGAACCTGCTGCTCTCTGCCGTTACTGGATTTGTGACTATCCTGCAATCTGTTATCCCCTGTGGTTGTGGTCATGCGGAAGGCATAAAGCTACAATAAATGATTTGGAGGCATTTTGTTCGTTATTTACGTTTCTTTTCTTTGACTTGAGTACTCCAGCGCCACCTCCTGGTTCTTTTTAAAGTTATTTTGTTCCTGTCTTACAACACTTCCCGTGGCCTAGAGAGGCTTGCCCTGCGGGCCGTGTTTTATTTCGTTTATTTTTCCGGCTTTTATTAATTTTTTAAAGTTTCTACGGACTTTTTGTTCACCTGGTATGTGTGTAATGATAGATTTAAACTATCCTTTTGCAAATTTAAAGAAATAACATGTACTTTTTCCGTATTTTGTATACCACATTTATCATAAAAATATCTTCTTTTTAGAGTTTTCTTGCAAATTTAGGAGACACCTACTTCGAAGTTTATTTCTATTGCAATAAACCTACCACGAAAATGTTTTTAAGGAAATACTACTAGTATTAAACAAGTTGGAAAATGCTCGTCAAACGTGGCAAATGAGGTGCGTTCGTACTATAACTAGTTTTATAATTATTTTTTGCACCCCATATTGTACTGAATGTATAATTTTTTGCACTTCATAAAGCGCATAGTCTGATACATCATTAAAATGCACTTCCAATAATTTTTTCCCATTCCCCGTAATGTAACGGAACACTTTTGACTGTCCCTGTAATTAAACTATACATCCGATTTTCCTAAAATTTGAAATAGCTCAACAAAATTTTGCAACAATTATATCTTTAAAATTTCAGACCATTCGGAAGGCTGTAATATCATTAAAATGCACTTGCAATAATTTTTCCCATTGGCCGTAATGTAAAGAAAAACTTTTGACTGTCCCTGTAATTAAACTATACATCCGATTTTCGTAAAATTTGAAAGGGCTCGACAAAATTTGCAACAGTTATATCTTTAAAATTTCAGATCATTCGGAAGGCTCTAATATCATTAAAACCCACTTGCAATAATTTTTCCCATTGGCCGTAATGTAAAGAAAAACTTTTGACTGTCCCTGTAATTAAACTATACATCCGATTTTCATAAAATTTGAAATGGCTCGACAAAATTTTGCAACAATCATATATTTGAAATTTCAGACCATTCGGTTGGGTAGTTTTTGCTCTGTTACATGCGGACAGACAGACGGACGGACTGAACGACGACTATAGGTGCTACGTATTTATATAATTACGAACGCACCTAAAAAACGGACCATTTGGAGCCTTAAAATCGTTAATAGTTTTTTTTTTTTTTGAGATATTTTAGTCATTTATCACATAGGTTTAAACGTTTAAGTAAATTAATCACAAATACCGAATTTTGTTGATTGAAAATGTTCAGAATGAAATAAGATTTCGACATTTAAAGAAATATATATATTTAAATTGAAAAGCTTATTGTGTTGTCAATAATTTGTAGATCATTTTGATAGTTTTCAGAGTTTCACAATCTTGAGTTTGACAGATATAGATATGATATAGATTGAACGCCATTTATTCTTTTAAAAGAGAGGTTAGCAGTATTTTATTAGTGCAAGGCTTCGAAGTTTTTGAAAACCAGTTTTCTCAAAGAAAAATCTTCTTTTAAGATTTTCTTTCAAATTTTGTAGAAAACTACTTCGAAGATTATTTCTGTAATTTTTTAAAACTTACTATGAAACGTTTTCTTAAGAAAGACTTGTATTCAAAAACGGGCCATATGGAAGCATTGCTGGTGTTGGGACAAACATAACTTAAAAATTGGTTTCTTGTTAAAGGTACACATATATTAAGAAAAACTATAAATACAATTAAATACAATAAGTCCAACTGGGGTGAAAAATTAGCCGGGACCAATGTTTCACTCCACTTGGGTTTATTGTATTTAATTGTATTTATAGTCTGTCTTAATACACGTGTACCTTTAATAATTAAAAATAGACTTCAATTTATGTGCTTTAATGGTTTCTTGTACCAAGCTAATTCTAATATTACCCCTTAATTGTAACTTATTCAACATTACCTTATTATCACCGTAAATTTCATAAGAATATAAATAAGTTACTGTAAAAATGATTAATTGTATGAGGTGCAATAATGTATAATTTTTATCGAGCTTGATATCAGAGTTGCCAGATTGGGGATTTTTTTGTCCCCAGATTGTTGATTGTCACCGCATTTTTTAAATAGAAATATTCGGCCTAGTTAAAAAGAGATTAAAAATTCTAAAAATAAGGCGAATTATCCTATTTAAAAAAAGTGGTGACAGTCAAATAATCCGAATTAAAAAAGCCCAGAATCTGGCAACTCTGTTTGATATCAACACATAAGAGCAAACATGCGATGTCCAAATTTGCTAGTTCGTTAAAGTGAACGAAGAAGTTTTGTGTCTTGCATAACTCGAAAACTAAAAGCAATATTTCTCTTTTCAGGTCTTTTAACCCTTTATCTACTGACGGTACTTATAAGTACCGCTCACTTTAAACTTTTATACCATAGTGAATATTACTAATATTCTAATGGTACTTTGCAAAAAAAAACGTTCTTTTAACTCCACTTTATCCGAATACATCGCAGCAGTCGCTCTAGATTTGTTATTTTAGAGAGGAATGAGACTATCTTTGAAGCAGTCGATGCGTTTTGTGCCGACATTTCGTACAGATTACCACGCTCGTCTTTTCATTGCTACAAACACAGTAAAGGATATAAGATAACTGTTGGATTTTTTATGTGTTCATTAGGATATTAGAATACAATTTGACTAGCTATTTTAGGCGAACGGTGTACGTATTTGATTTAACAGTGGAATAACTCGACGGTACTTATAAGTACCGTCAGTACACCGGGTGTTGGAGAAAATCTTCTTGTTTACTTTTCGTCTGTGTAGTTATCCATCATTTTCATCTGCTTTAAAATGTAATTAATAAAATGTAGTGTAGTAATGATTTCTCTGGTATTTCTTTTCTGTTTCAATGTTATTTTTTATAGGAAATTGAAAAAGTTGTGGCACCGGCTCTTTTTTGCTATGCTAGAAATTGCATATGTAAATTCATATATTGCATATGTGGAGATGCGGGAGAACATGTTGTCCATGGAATATTGACGTCGCCTAACTAAAGGATTGCTAACAAGATCGAAACCTAAACAAAAAGTAGCTTTTTGCAACCCTTTCAGGAGCAAAGCATTTTCAATTCTAAAGTTTTGAAATAAATGATTGGCACCGGAATTTGCCAAACCGTTTATTTGTAAATAAGAAAAAGCGTATACTTCGCATACTTATTAAATCGAAAATAATTTCTGGTGCCAGTCGAAATACCTTGTAGGTTTTCTGTTACGATGTTTTAGTCATAGTGTACTGACGATACTTTAAAGTACCACTTTAATTGATTACCTCTAAATAATTAAATTTCTCACGGGTGAGTATTGTTTTAACGTTTATCCTTTAATTTTCATTGTAGTAACTGAATAAAAAATATTACATGAAAAAAATTGCAGTAGATCATAATGCCGTAGATAAAGGGTTAACCCCTTAACGGTCGCATTAAATTACGGTTTAAAAATTCGAATTATTTATGGTCACCCGTTTTTTGAAAAAGAAAATTTTTCTTATTTAATGACAGGTAAAATGATACCATAATAAAGCCAATTACACTGTTTTATAAAACTGATGGGAATCAAACAATCTGAATAAAAGATACAGCCCGTGAATATCGCAAGAGCGAGAATTAAGGGGGGGGGGGGGGGTTAATATGCATGCTAACATTTCAGAAGTTTTTGGAAAAACAGAAGGATGTGTTTAGAATTATTTGTAATTACAAAATAATTTAGCGTATTTAACAGCTTATATTTTTCATATAAAAAAATTGTTTCGGAAAAGAAATTTTACATTCTATGTCAAGTTTTAAAAAACACCACTTAACTATCCCAATATAGCAAGAAGATGCAAGAATATGCATTATAATCTTTTCAGAATTACCCACTATACAGAAAAGTGTTCGTTTATCTTCAGAAACCAATAGATTTTTGAAATTAAAAGAAACATGTATGAAACAAAAGATTCAGTTAAAGCCGGTAATTTTCGAAAATGTCGTAATATATTTTTCCAGTGATTTAACCCCTTCAAGAGCGGTGGTTCATTTTTGAACCACTTAATTTTAATCCCTAAATGTCACATTGGCACCAGATTTTTTAAATGAAACTTTTCATTTTATTAAATACGTGAAGAAAAGCTTTTACTTATTTTTAAGTAAATTTATTTGTAAATTCTGCTGTCAGTCAATCATTTCAGCATTTTAAGCATAGAAGTACTTTGTCCCTGAAAAGGCTAAGCAGTAATTTCAACCAGCTATGAACACGAAATATAGATTTTTAGGGTGCTATAAATCAGGCCGCCTAGCGGTCAGTTTCTTAGCCACCACTAATTTTTTTAAATTATTTTTATGACGATTACAAGTAGAATTAAAATAAAAAATAGCGACATTTCCAAGGTAAATCTAAAACAAATATTGTCGAAGGGAAATAGTGGCGGTAATAATTTTGATTTAGTCGCTATAAATAGAGACAGCTCCGAAGCTTGTACAAATTCGAAAGAAAACATTTTCATTGGGTCGTTCGGAAAATCTTGTCCGTTCGGGAAAATCAATTCGCCCCGGAAAATTATGCCTGGTATTATTTGACGTCACGTATCGGAATCAGTGTCTAATTATTAAATGATAGAATTTTCTGGTACGAATTGATTTTTTCAAACGCACACGACTTTCCGAACGACCCAATAGCTGCGAAACAGAATTTGAACGTGCAAGATAAAAAAAAATAATAATGTTCCTTTCGCGCTGGTAATTTAGCAAGTTTACCTGTTGGACTTGTTTGTTGAAAATGAAAAAGTGTACTTCAGAATTGATAGAAATAAAAAAAATCCATATATCGTGTTAATACCGGTTTGCGAAATTGGATTAATACTATGTTGAAACTACTTAGTCAATCTTTCTTTTACAATAGGAAAAATTCGAGCTGCATAGGAAACTTTTGTTTCACAAATACTTCATGAAATATCAGAATTCTCTTGGTTTCAGTTGTTTGTAAAAATTAACCCTTTGCACTTGAGATGTGATTCTGACTGACCACTAGTGTCTCACGTAAATTGGGTGCTCCAAATGATCTCTACACCAGTATTTTAAACTAATTTTCTTCGCCTTATCTAACGGCCGAATAATCTGTGATAAAAGATAACAAAATAAACTGTAAGATATTCGTGGTGTCCAAAGCATTTGGCGTCCCGATTTACGAGGGACACCTGACAACACTAGTGCTGATTGTGAGTCAGCTCTCAAGTGCAAAGGGTGCCTCTGGTGCACTCACATATCAAGAATCAACATGTAACGACAGTTCATCATACACAGACTCGTTACTTTCATTATTTTCAGCATGAACTACTACATTTGCTGCATCATAAACTTTGTATATGTACTTGTAAATGTATTTAATAGATTTGATTGACGTGCAGGCTTCAATGTTGATGTGCGTGCCATATTTAAGCAGTAAACATGCTTTGTATGGTACAATGTAGCGATTATCTATATGTTTGCCGCGAACTATAACAGTTGGGCCTTGTCGTCTTTGATAGAGTGGATAACAATTCAGATTGAATTTATTTGTTTCTTGAAACTCTTTTGGAAAATCTTTTGTGCATTTATTACCATCCATGCATGGATAATTCGGATTCAAAGTTCCACATGGCCCGTGGACCATAGTAAGAAGAATAATTTTTGATAATCCTGGATAAGTTTCAGGATCTGGCAGCTCCGAAGAAATACAACGGTCAACTTCAGCAGCATTACGGAATTTATAGGGCTCTGCTAGAATTAAAAGAATATAAGCATGTGGAAGAACTAGCTTGAGCCGTCATTTTGACGGCGACCATATGACTATGTTTCAGTTCAAACCAGAAATTTGATTATGAAATTAGTTTAAAAGATACAAAGAAGAAAAACGTTAAATAATAAAGTTAAACTGTTTTAAATCGAAATTCTGGTGTGAAATATTTTTATAAATCTTGACACAAATTTCCGGTAGTTCTAGTATTAATGGGAGATTCTCGGTATCATGGGTAAATCGGAAAACATTGTATTATATTTTCGTAAACTTTCTTCATAGATCAAGAAATATTCATCTTTTTTATAGTCTTAAGAATATATAAAGTCGTGAAAAACTAAGTGATACAATCTGAACAGATATTATATAATAATGTTTCATTTCTTATTCATTTAGAGAATAAGAAGGAACGGTAACAGTTTAATTGTATATCTGATTGTATTATTTGAAATAATCTAACGTAAACCTCTGAGAATAATGAGTAGCTATACAGTAGGCGAATCATAGTTATTCGACTTTTTATGTGCTAGGTGTATAACTAGGTAGTTCCACAACCACTAATACTAATTTTTGCAATATTTAACACGTTCACGCCGGCGCGTTGGGTCACACTCGACTGTCTCAGAGTTGTCAAGTCTCCGGCTTTTGCACGCCACTATTATTTTAGAGAAAATGTTGTTCCTTTAAATCGCCCAATTGTTCTAATTAAATAAAACAACATTTTCTGTATTAAAATACTGGTATCCAAAATGCCGGAGGCTTGGCAGCTCCGAGACAGTGGAGTGTGACCCACCGCGCCGGCGTGAACGTGTTAATCAAAATTTTCATGTTAACGATAGGCGCCAATTGCCATTAAAAATCTATACTAGTAAAAGAATGTTTCACTTTGCCTGTCTGTCTTTGTGTGTGCTCACGATGGCTAGCGAAATCTGCAGTAGGGGACGTAGGGGAGGTTTGATACAAAGGGAGGGTTGATACATTGACAATTTTTCTCAACAAATGGCATTAACAGCCATTCTAACACATGTGAAGGCTTCTTTTATTTTCTGAAGCCATCATTAGCTGGACTAATCAATGAAGAACTGACAACTTTTCCTTTCTTTTAATTTTGAAGGTTTTTGGAATGTCAATGTAAATTTTTCCATTGGCTAATTTTCTTTCATAACTCTTATTATTGTGAAGATAATATCTTGTAATTTTTTTTATTTATAAAGCACATTGTTAGGATTAGTTTTGCTAGAAAGTAGATTACCATTTTGCAACTGCAGTTGTACAAAGTGACTGAAAATTCAATAAGGCATAATAGGGAGAAATGATACATTAGTACTGGGGAGAAATGATATACTTGTATATTTGAAATTTAATATTTTTTTTATGTTTGCAAACTAATATAGGACTGTAATATTCATTATTGTTTTACAGCAAGAGCTACTGAAATTAGTAAGGAAGAACAAAAAGACTATTCATAGACATTATGTAGATTACATAAAAAAGCAGTGCAATGATAGATGGTTAGTTCGCTTTGCACGTCGTGTAGAAGGGAAAAAGTTTAAATGGCCTGAAATGGAAAATGTTTCTAAAATTTATGAGGGGCAAATTGAAAAAAAACGTTAAATCTACCCGATTTTACTTATCAAAATGATAGAGTTATTAGTTTTTCTTTTAACCATTTCAGGGGTGGTGGTACGTTTATGAAACCACTTAATTTTAATTCCCAAACGCCACATTGCCACCAGCATTTTAGTAAAATATTTTCCATTTAGTACGAAAGTGAAATATATCCCTTTTCTTATTTCTAATTAAATTTGTTGGTAAATCCCGGTGCCATTCATTTATTCAACACTTTAGCATTGAAAATGCTTTGCCCCTGAAAGGGTTAAAGGAATCTTAAATGTGCTAAATTTGTGTTAAATTGTTTGCAAATTAGCAATGTTAACTTCATTTTTCCTTGCAGCTAGATATTTAGGTTTTTTTTTATTATTTATTTTCTAAAAAGTGTGTTAATAGGATTGTTTAAATAATAGCAATAGTTTAAATATTTTTGTAAAAAACATTTCTGAAACAAAAATATGTCAATGTCATTTCGTTTCAAATTTTACTTTAATATTTCAAGATTTATCATAAAAAATTGTATGACGCATGAATTGAATTGTCTGCAATTTCTTTTTCAATTTACATAACAATGTATCAAACCTCCCTTGCTAGTGTATCAATCCTCCCCAGTAATGGGGAGATTTGATACAGTAGTAACCATTCAAAATAATTGGAATATATTTTTTGAATGACTATTTTTTAAATTCACAATATTTTTAATAAATGAACAAAAGGTCACTTTATAAGAAAACACGAAAAATTTGTTTAAAAATAGCTTTCTAAGGGCTGTAAAAAATTATTTTAAAAAAAGTGTATCATACCTCCCCTACCTCCCCTACGTACAAAGATCCTAATGCTCATGAGACTCAGAATTTTAATATTTTGTTAATTATTCGAGTTAATTATTTGTTAACTAGTAAATCTGCAGATCAGGAGCCTCAACGTCAACTCTGCAAGTCATTGTTTTAAAACACACTTTGGTAATATTCAATTTCCTGCAAACCGCAATTTAAAGTTTTCGAATTACGTAATTATTTATAAGAATTTAAAAAAAAATACGAAGTTTTCAGACATTAAGAGCGCTAAATTAAAAACATTGTTACGTAAGGATATTTTGAAAATTTCATGAGCTACTAATTCCGTTTTTTTTTTTTTTTTAGATAATAAAGTAGATTTTTTCAGGGGGCTCCGCCCTCCTGACCCCCCCCCCCCGTGGTCTCATTAAATTTGCATATGTAACTTTTCATTGATTGCGCTAATGATTATTGTAAATCTTAGATTTATTTTTACATTTCCGAACCTTATTTTTCAATACCGGTGGACAGAAAATGATTTACACTGAGGCAATTATATTAAAAGTTTAGGTTTTATGAACGAAAATATAATTTTCTTTTAAAAATAAAATAATTTTCATTCATATTTTCTAAAATGAGGCGGCATTAAGAAGTAACACTCGTCAAAAAATATTTTTTCAGGCAATCTAGGTAATGTTTGGTTTTTAAGAATGAAAATATTTATTTCTCGATACAATGACGTCAATTTCGACAGAGATAATTTTGCGGTGCATAATTCTGACATTTACTATCTATTTGCTTTTCAAAAGTTTTTTTTTTTTTTTTCTCATTGAAATTTTCGATTAAATAAATATTTCTGTTTGCCGTGTTCAGACGATAAAACGCGCGATACTGGTAACTTTGTTTTAAATAATAATAATTAATATCATAACACAAGGCCCTTTTATTTCAACCTCAAAGCATATTTGTTTTATTTTTTATATATGAGGTCAAATTCACCTTCTTTTTGTATTTTCGTTTTATTTCCAATGTGAAGACGTATTCATGTCTTTTTTTCATTGCATTTTCCTCTTGCACATGAAATTCTTTCAAATCAAAATTAACTGTTTAGGATAAATTATTATTCTGGGATCTGATTTTCTTGGCAGCGGTAAAAAAAAAAAAAAAAAAAAAAAAAAATGTTAAATTTTATAGCAAAATGTTAATTTATTGCTAATGAAAATAATGAACTTTTTAATTTAAAAGAAAAATATTTGAAATAAATAAATAAATAGAACACAGCCTTTCTTTATTTCTGGGGTAAATTCCATCTATCTGTAAAGACGCAATGGCATTAATTAATCCCTTTTGACGTAGATTTGACTTCAAACAATTACACATACTTTCACATTTACGATATTTTTAGATGTAGCTCCGTTGCTAGGTAACAGTTAAAAGAAAGTTAAAACAATGAAATATGTGCATTTCAAAAAAGGAAATTTGAAAAAGAAAATATTTTATATTATTGGAACACATGTATAAAATCCTTCCATAAGTTATACACCAAATTTAAAAACTCTGGCAAATGTATATACACAAAATTTCGAACTAATATGAATAATGTATGGTTCTAATTAGGAAATTTCATCATCCATAATTTACCTTTTA
Source organism: Maratus speciosus (assembly GCA_963932465.1). Taxonomy (NCBI): domain Eukaryota; kingdom Metazoa; phylum Arthropoda; class Arachnida; order Araneae; family Salticidae; genus Maratus; species Maratus speciosus. The sequence goes on along the minus strand of OZ010796.1, from coordinate 195,778,438 downwards.
AATCTTTCAATCATATGAGTCATTTCCTTTCAATAAATAAAAATGGAAAAATCGTCTGAACTGCTATAGAAAAGCATTATTACAAAAATAAAATATTCAATATTTTCCGAACGAATGAACCAAATATAACAAAAAACTATACAGCTGCATCCGGGTACTTCACCAACATACCCACTTAATTTCAAGCTAATCCGATGCTTTTTGCGGTAGTTATAGCGGAACAGACAGACAGACTAACGGAAACCAAAACTTCTCGTGTCTCCACAGTAAGCCTTCACTGACGTTTCGGCAATTATTGTATAATTAGCATTAATTATACATTAATTATTGACATAAAATTATTGTATAATTAGTATAGTTAGTTGCCGAAACGTCAGGGAAGGCTTACTGTGGAGACACGAAAAATTTTGGTGTCTGTTAGTCTGTTAGTCTGTTAGTCTGTCTGTTAGTCGGTCTGTTCCGCGATAACTGCCGCAAAAAGCATCCGATCGGCTTGAAATTTACTGGGCATGTTGATGAGGTACTCGGACTTAGCTGTATAGTTTTTGGTTAAATTTGGTTCATTTGTTCGGGAAAGATAGAACATTTTATTTTGCTCTATAATGCTTTCTATTGCAAGTCAGACGATTTTCAGATTTTCATTTGTTGAAAGAAATGGCTCTTACGAAAAATGGATTTAAATGGTAAATTTTGGATGCTGAAATTTTTAAATAGCATTATTAAATTATTCCAGTTAGTTTGAAATTTTGCCAATATATTCCCGAGATTTTTTTTAATTGGGTTTATAATTTTTGGGGGAATTTTATGCATGTTTTCCAATAATATAAAGCATTTTGTTTTATCAATTTGGCATTACATTTTTCATTTTTTCCTTTTCTTTCATCTGTTCCTAGCAACGTATTTGGTCCTAATAATATTAGTATAATTGCGTGTATAATGTTTGAGTAAAGCAAACGTCGAAATGGATGAATTAATGCATTTGTATCTTTGCATATAGATGGATTTTAGTCCAGAAATAAAAATAGGCGATATTTTATTTATTTTATTTATTTTATTCAAATATTTTGCTTAAAAATACAAAAGATCATTATTTTCATAGAGAATAATGTGACATTTTTCCATAACATTTACCAATATTTCTTTTATTGTTGCCAAGAAAATCAAAACCCGGAATAATATTTTCACTTAAAGAATTTCCAATTGAAATATTTTGACGTGAAACAGGAAAATGAAAAAAAAAAAAGAATAGAAAAATTAACATGGCGGCATATTGGAAATAAAAAGAAAACTCTCGAGTATTTCTTAATATAACAAGGTGGAAAGTTTTGAGTAAGTACACATAGCAGGTGAATTAGACGTCATTTATCGAAAACAAAGATGCTGGTATAAAAAGATCTTGGGTAAAATAAAATTAACTATTATTCACGGAGAAAAAGATAGATGGAGATGCAGTATGCCGTAAAAACAGTTTGCAATATGATATGCGTTATCGCTCAGATTTAATTGCCCTCATTCGGCCCAAACAAAACAAGCACGTGGAACAGGGACCGAATTCTTTGACTTCATCCGTGCATTTTTTCTGTAAAATGAAAATGATCTCCTTACATTTAAGCATTCTAAGGTAGCATTTCATTGTATTATGAATTAAAAACTGTATTACTAAAAATATTATTCTTTTTTTTTTCTTTTAAGCACGTCGTTGTGTTTGTGCCGAATGTAGCAGATTTTGGGCTTACACTTTTGGCGTCACTTCAAGATTTATTATCTGCGTACGGTTAACATGAAGATTTTATTTTAAATTTTAATTTTTTTTAATTTATATAAAAAAAACTTATGCTTATCCTTATAAATCCCAGGGTAAAAAAAAAAAAAAAAAAAAAAAAAAAAAAAAATAGATATACTATAACCATCCGCATAATCAATAACAAATTACGAATGTAAATTTAAATAGTCTACGGGGGGTTCAAAGGGGCAGAGTCCCTCTGAAGAAATATAATTTTTGATTTAAAAAGTTACCAGAATAAGTAGTTCATCAGAATTTCAGAACATCAATGTATAAACACTTGTTTAACACTTTTAATTTCTGAAACTTTACGAAGTATTTTGTATTCTTATAAATATGTATGTAATTTGAACACTTTAAAAAGTGATTTGTAGGAAGTTGATTATTACGCAATGAGTGTTAAAAAACAATGACTTGCAGTGATGACGTTGAGGCTCCTGATCTGCAGATTTACTAGTTATTTATTAATATTACTAGGTGTGTAAAAATTGCGTTTTCATTTAAAATTTTTTAAAAAGGAGGAAAATAATTGTCAATATGGAAGCGCTTAGATGAGCAAATTTCGGCTTATTTATGTTCTAATAAACACATTATTAGCATTAACAATACTTATAATACATAAGAAAATTAAGAAATCTTAGAACAAAAGTTTAAGAAACGTGCAATAAAACCCCATAATTAACAAATTCTGCTGCAACTATTAAACTTTTTTGATGATTTGTTTGGTATAAATCTTGGTAAGTGTGTTGTGTTTTTTGCAAAAAGAAAAGAAAAAAAAAGATTTAGCAAAACTTTTAACGGCTGAATAAGCATGTGCACAACTTTTTGAGTTTATCTTACTGAACATATAAATATTAAAAGTACGCACAGAAACTGGGGATCAGCAGTAAGAACAAAACATTTTCTTCAAAATGTTATTGCATCTAACAGCGATGTATAAGACACCCACCAAGTAAGAGTTTAGATGAGCAAGTTTGGTTTTTTATGTTCTAATAAACACACTTTTATGCATTTACAATACCTTTTTTGTAAAATTACAAAAAAGTGATAAAATATCTTTACTAAGATTGACGATCGTTTCGTCGCACAAACGGCGACATTTTCAAAATTTTGACAAAAAAGTGATAAAATATCTTTATTAAGACTGACGATCGTTTCATCGCACAAACGGCGACATTTTGAAAATGTCGCCGTTTGTGCGATGAAACGATAGTCAATATTAATAAAGATATTTTATCACTTTTTATAGCATTATTTAGCTTAATCTGGAAATGTAATGTTTTCCCGTGATCCTTTAAAGAAAATCACACTTTTTTTTCACGATCCTTTAACGTTAATCGTGTTTTTTCCGCGACCCTTTGAATTTTTTTTTTTTCGATCCTTAAAAAAATTTGCGTTTTTCCCGCGATCCTTTGAAGAAATTCGCTTAATTTGGCACAGTTGGCACTCACGTATATCTTGTATTTCTTCCGTTACTCCCCCCCCTCCCCCCATAAAAATGTCCACAAATTTTAATGCATATTTGTCTAGATCCACGGGATAATAAAATTCAGTGCCAAAAAAGCGCAATTCCGCGGAAAAGTAACATTTCAGTAAAATGATTTTGCAGGTTCAAGTCAGGTTCTCTGTATTATATAGTTCTGCATTAATGGAATGAAAAAAAAAAGAAAAAGAAAAAAAATGAACAGAATATTGAGCAAACAGGAATCTTGTAAATGCATGAATTTTGTCTATGATCACTGTGGATTATAAATGTATGTAGAGAAATTTCTAAATCGCTCTTGTGAAGGAAAAAAAATCGAAAAATTCACCAATCGGTTACAGGGAATTCTTCAGTTGGTCATGCCAAAAAAAAAAAAAAAATCGCAAAATTTGTCAGTCTATCGCTTAAAAAATCACAAAATTCATCAATCAGTCGCAGAGGAAAAAGAAAAATCAACAATTGGTTGTGAGGGAAAAATGAAATTTGTCACATAAAAAAAACCCACAAAAATTACCCAATCGGTAGAGTAAAAAGAAAAGTACTACAAAATTCATCAATTGTGGGGATAAAGTTGCAACATTCTTCCTTCATTCTTCAGAAAAAATCGTGAAGATTGCCAGTTGATCATCGGAAAAAACTCAAAATCCTTTAATCGGTTGCTTTAAAATATTGTGAAGTTCATATGCAAACTGTCGGAAATTCCTCAAACAGTCGTTGAAAAAAAACGCGAAAAAATTCAGAAAATTTTGCAAAATCGCGCAAAAGAATAAAAATCCCTTTCTCGGGGGGGGGGGGGAAATCGGCAAGAGCCACATGTCTGTAGAAAAATTTAATGAGGCGGAACACACAGCATTTTTTATTATGCAGCATTTTCCTATTTTGGGAAAGATCCACGAAATCCTGCATGGGATTGCAAATTTTGCCCTCAACGAAATTGTGCTCTCCTCCCCCCCCTCCCCCCCAAAAAAAATCATGCCATGTTGGACAGCGTTGATAAAATACATTAAATGTTTTCCCACCAACCGAAACATTGATAATTTTATTGTCAGTGTTATGTGAATGAATTGCTACGTTTTTGGAAAAAGCTTTTTAAAATAGGATTACACATATTATGTGTTTTGAAATTTATTCACTCTGACTTATTGGGAATTAATTATGAACTTTTCTTTTGATTTAGAAATCTTAATGGTCTTCAGATTTTCAAGTGGAAATTGCTTAGAAATCTATTGGTATATATCATATGATAGGGCATAGAGAATGTTATTTTGGTGGTTTTTAACACAAATCGCAATCGTTTGTCAACAAACATTGGAAAAACGGTGATAACTTATTTTCAAATATTTTTTGAGTTATGGGGATCCCACAATAAACAATTTAATTAATTTGTAACTCTAACATTGAATTTTAAATTTACTTTAATGTGAGCATTGAAAAATCCATTTATTTGTCAACAAAAACATTGTAGTCTTTTCTAGCTAAATAGTTTTAAGTTTTTTTTATCCTTTTTCGCGAAAAATCAATCACCTTAAAATGAATGGAAAACTTCCTTTTGTTTAAATTTGTTAATATTTAAAGTTATTTTAGTTAAAACATTGTGATTAAACATTCATTGTATGATATCTGCTTTAAAAATTAATATTTGTCTCAGCCTTTCCAAGTATTAAGTTTTTCATGCTTAATTTAACATATAATTTTTTAAGAGAAATTTTAATGTATGAAGCTATAAGGTACACTGTCAAAATAATTACTGCTGGATTGGATATTAAAATATTTCTATCGTAATCGATATGTAAACAAAACAAAAGTACAGAAAATTTATTTCTGTTGATCTTTTCAGAAGGTATTCAAAAATTTTCAACTATGAAGCCATAAGGTACTATAAAAATAATTACTGATGCTGGATATTAAAACATTAAGAGATATTTCAAGAGAAATTGAACGGTTCGTAATATCTACATAACAATAGGGTTAAAGTTTCCACTTGTTAGGTTAAATAGGCGGAAAATATAAAGAACACATTAAATCTAAGTAAATCAAAAGAAAAGTTAAAAATGGAATCCCAACAAATCAGATTTACAAAACAAACAATAAATTAACAAAATACCTAATAATGTGTAATCCAAAAAATTGTAAACAGAAGACATCAAAATTTCAGTATTGCTTTAGATCAATGAATACGCGTCGCGTGACGATATCTGTATACAGACAGGAATAATACGGAACTCCCATTGGAGATCAGTCTTAGCACATGCGCTGCTTATCCGAAGTGGGAAGCTTCCTGGCCGAAAGATGATCACCGTACTTGATTTGCGCCATAGCTCCATGGTTTATATTTCAATTCAATGAATCAAGGGAATGACTCGCTATCGCTTGTTTACATTTTACGATAATGTATTTTTTTAACTCGTTTTCTGAAATTCCTTTTCAACTGCGAAAATCATTGAACGGTCATCAGTTTTGAATCTTTTAAAGAAAATTATGTTGAGCAGAAGAGATTTCAGGTAGAAAAGATTTGTATTTAAGCAGATAAGTTTTCTCTTACACATTTCAAATCGTAATTAAGCCTAACGTGGCTCCAGCTTATCGGAGAATGGTAAGATAGATGGGTAGAACCCCGGACGCGTTACAATGTGAATTATAATATAGAGATTATATTAATTAAAAACAACAATGAACTATCATAAAAACTCACCGTTTTCATTGCAAGCTCGGAAAATCTCTCATGCCTAGAAACTCTTTTACGCTTCGGGGGAAAGTGAACATCGCAGGGAAGAACCGACCGTTCGATTTTCATACTTGCGTTTTTTCATAAGTTATATTTAAACTTAATCGACCAAACCACTCGGTACAGTTAAAATTGGAAGACATTTTCCGAAAAACCACACTCTTACGTCTCCAATGTCGCAATTAATTCGAAAAAATATTGCAAGAAAAGAAAAAATCTTAAAGGGTGGTTTTTCCGAAATTTTAATTTCCAATTATGGTAACGCCCTGCCAGGACGCAATTTTGCAGGTACTGACAAACAAAAATTATGCTCTTAACCGCTCGAAGGGATATGGTTCATTTTTGGACATCTTAATTTTAATCCCTAAATGCTCCACATAGTGCTTTGCTAATCTTTCTTCTTTCACGCATTTTTCAGTTGCTTCAGGTTTTTCAGGGTTTGACGATCTTTCATAAATTGAATTCACCTAAAATGTCTGTTTTATCGGCTTAATGTTTTACCTTGTCTTAGTTATTAGTGTAAATAGTACTTAGTTTTAAGATATCTTTATACAGTCATTTGTAACTGAAAATGACTTAAAATTTTGTTTTGCAGTTTCATTCAGTTTTATTTTTATTTTTATTTTATAGTAACTAGGGTTACACACATATGTATAACCCGGGATTACACTAGCCGGGTATAAGACATTCGCAGGGTGGGAACGATTATTACATTTCTCACCAGTAATTTTAGAAAAGTAATCTTCAAAGTATTTTAGCGCGGAATTTGTTAGCAATGTCAGCGATTGTATAAAAAGACGACTTCTGTTTGAATCTATTGGTAGGAAAGTATAAATCGCACATAACCAGGATATGTACGAGCATTCACGGGTGAAAACTTTACTTTAATTTTTGAGTTTTTATCTGCATGTCACAGTGTGCTATATTTTTGCGACTTTTTTAGTTTTATTAATTGTCGCAGATTCCTGGTCTGTCTCAGCGGCTGGAGTTGAGTTGAATGGCGTTTTTCTGCCAGGTATTTAGGGCCTTTGCTATTAACCCTTACCCTTTAAATCGCGGTGTCAGTCCATTATTATATCAGTTTATAAACAGAATTATTCCGTTACTTCAAAATCCGTTATTCCCAAAAGGAAGCAAAAAGATGAGGGGCTGTATCCAAATACAGTAGTAAGTGCAATATTGTGTATGCGATATTGGCACTAATCAATGGATATATGGATACAACCCCTCATCTTTTTGCTTCATTTTGGGGAAAACGGATTTTGAGCTTATTCTATAAGCGATTATTATCAGACTTTTCAAACTATATTTTTGAGACTTTCACAAAAGTTGCTCTATACATATCGCTAACACATTATGCACATTATATTTTGATTGCATTCGCGCATGCGCAGTGAAATATTTTTTAGTAAATATGCTCATTTTTCATCCAATTTTTATTATCTTTTAATTCTAATTGCGGAGTATTATGTACTATGCTGTTCGTCATATTTTCTGAAAAGAACTTTTTTTTATATTAAGAACTCTGTAAATTATAAGCAAAAAACTGGGCGACATTTGAGAGTGTTTTTATTAAAACCTTAATTTCTCTACGAGTATACATGCTATCCTCATAAAAATGAACACAGTATATAACAATAAGCCACTTTTTAAAAATTGCGAGTTTGAACAATTTTGCTACATTAGTTTTTACAGGATTATCCAAAAGATATTCGTTCGTTTTCAATTTGTTGACGGTCCCCTATGGGGTTTCGGGAAAAAAATCTTCACAGAAATATATGACCTATACTTAACTGTTTACATATCTGCAGTTACAGGTTAATTACTACTGTATTTTTGTAGATATTTAACAAAACGTCTCAAATCGCAAGTGACCGGTCACCTTTCGCCATATAGTGTATATCACTACTTACATAGCTGTCAACTTTTACGCTTTTTCTGTACGACTAAAGTTTAATAGAGATTTTCGTATTGCTTAATCGTGAGATTTCGACGATTAAATAAGACAACATTTACTAAAAAATTTTAGTGGTAAGATGAAATCGCAAAAGTTGGCAGCTATGCACATAACACCAAAGATGTGCTATGTTTAATATCGGATGTTCTGGAATATCAAAAAGGATTGTCTTTTACATAACACGAATTTGAAAAGTAATACTTCATTTATAGGGTTCATTATATACATTCCAACATTGCAAAAGTTTTTTTTTTTTTTTTTTTTTTTTTTTTTTTAATCTAAACTAGGCGTTTAGAATCATTTATACTTACAAAGATACTTGTCGCATTTTCCAGCCTATACATCTTGATTTGAAAGAAAAAAAGAGTGTCGAAAAATGATTGCTTGTTTGGCCACCTCCTTTTCTATTCAGAATTTCTAATTTCATACAGACATTATGAATAGTGATTTTTTCTTACAGACCTTTATGATTAACTGAGGTAAAAATACTCCTTTTGCAGTTTCAGTTAAAATTCGAAATTTTTGAATAACAACGAAGCCAACAGGCAATCCTATGGCTGCCGCCACTCGGTCGGTTTTTGAAAACCATTTTTATTTAAAGAAGAATCTTCTTTATAAATTTCGTAGAAACGTTCTGGGAAGTGTTTTTTTCTTGCATTTGTTGCAGAAACCTATCATGAATTTCTTTCTAAAAAATTACTGGTTTTTGAAAAACGGAGCAGTGGGAGTCCGACAATCCTGTTTTGGACCAGACATTTTACTTTTTATATAAAGAAAAATAAATACGACCGAAAATTATTTTACGTTTTATTAACAAAAATTTCTGGTTCGGAAATTTTTTTATTTGAAAATTGTAGACCAAAAAGTATTATAAAAGTTTGGACATAGAACATCTGAGCAAGCGGAATATTCAAGTACAAATTCTGCACAGACCTTCAAATTATAACGATTTACAAGTATTTTCATTTTCGTTTCACCTAATATAGTTTTTCCCTCTTCATTTTATTTGTGATTAGTTTAACCATTTATTGTCTATGGTAGCATATATTCTACCAGCAGTGTTCCAAATTATTTGTATTTTTTTAATTCAGACATTCCAAATTCACACCAGAAATTTAAAATAGTAATATTTGCTTTATTTAATAACGGACATTCCGTCATTAAATAAAGCGAAATTTCTTATTGAAATTTTCTGGTATGAATTCAAATTTTCTGAATTACTGAATTTCTAGAACGTAATTTGCCATGCGAATTAGAGGGTTAACCATACACTAAATTGCGTATGTTGTAATATTTTTTTGAGAATTTAAGAAAATAGAGATTCTTTTGTTTTCTTTTTTTTTTCTTTTTTTCAATGGTTACACGGATACTATATGTAGCCACGTTCCTATTGTCGCCGTACATTATTTTCAAGTCAGTGACATCGAACATACCAATGCTATTTACAGAATTAAAAAGAAATGAAGAAATTTATTTTGGTTGAGATTATCTCCACCTCATGTATCCGCTTAGAATATAACGTGCTTAATTTCTCTTGAGCAAGGCTGCTACTGGCAACTAATTTTAAAAAATGAATACCAGTAATTCTAAAACATAAACTTATTGTTAGAGTTTTAGTACAAATTTTTTTAGCAGGTCTCAGAGCGGTCTCTTTTTAAAGAGTCTAAATTTAAACATTTACAACCACTATTTCCTTACGAAAATTTTCGTTTTATATTTATCGTGGAAATGTCGTAGGAAACAGCTTCATGGAGAGCTTTTTATTGAAATTCTTGTAGTAATGCGGATCATAAAAATAATTTTATAAAATTAGTTGTCGTTAAAAATGTGATCACTCCGAGGCCTGAAATATATGTATTAATGGACATAGAACACGGATATACTAATGAAATGGATTTTCTGAGCTGTATTACTTTTCGTATTCCCCTTTTTTTTTTCAATTTTGTTACTGCAAACTCGACTTCATATGATTGTTGATTTAACTCTTTCCGGCATAGTGGGTTAAATTCTGCCCCACGTAATTTTAATCCCGACTTGCTACAAAAGCCCTTGTATTTTGAAATAAGTTTTTGCCATTTAGATTTCACGTGAGGAAAAGGTTTTGCTTATGTTGAAATAAATTTGTTCGCAAGTACCGGCGTCAATCGATTATTTCAATATTTTAGCAATGGAAGTACCTCGAGAGAGAAAGGGTTAACTGTAGCTTTGATTACGAACCTATGAATAAAGAAGATCTGACATAACCTCAAACTGGTGAAGCTTCAACTATAACCGGTTTCTTAGTCGCGCCTTATCGCCGGGATAAATTTCCACAAATAAATTTAAAAACAACTTTCCTCCATATTTAATCGCCTTACTAATGCAGAATTTCAGTCATAATTATGGCTAAAATGATACATTTATTTTTACTGGTGGAAGTTTACTTCAGCGATAGTCAGGCCTCGCGTTTCCTTCATATTTTGACAACCTAAACAACCTGAAGTCAGTGTCTGTGAAAGAGATTAAATTACCAGGTTCAACTTTCACCACCAAAAACGAATAGGAAATTTTATCTTATTTGTGAGAGAAATTTTCCATGAATAAGCCGCTAAAATAAGGCAAAATTTTCTATTCAAAATTTACTATTGGAAATTTGATCCGGCGATAATTAAAAGCTGTTGTTCCGACGTAAAAAATAAGCCGCCATCTTGTGACAGCCTCCTCTGTTACTTCACGCGCAACTGGTAGACACTACATTATATGTCTTCTCCTCGTTATTTTTACCTCCTTTCCTTTGATAACAATTCTAGTTCAGCCAAAATGTCAGACACGCAAAAAAAATGACATACGAGCACATCTTTGCCTTTGAAGATTTAGGAAAAGTGAAATAACTATATAATTTTCTAGACTAATATGACGGAAGGCACTGAAGTAAAAAACCAAAGTAAATTCCTTGAAATTCCCAAAGTACCATGACACCACTATTTCCGTATTAGAAAATTTAAATTTAACTTTTAAATAGCAGATTTCTTAATCATCTTGTTTAATTGCAAGCGTTGTAATATTTTTCTGATATTAAATATGGGTAAATATTTATTAAAAAATTGTGTGTGGTAACACTGTGCGTATCCTGAAAGTGGATGTAAATATTTGGAAAATGAATTTTGGTGCTATTTGTATTAAGTACATAATTCCCTAAGCAAAAAATATGATTATGGCATAAAAATAGATATTATTCCCAGTCGATTCATTACATATATCTTTTTTGTACAATCGATTACAGCATAATTATTATCAGTGGTATTATGACATTTTTTTCTCCTGTCTTGTTGTAAAATATAGTTTTTTTTTTAAAAAACGCAATCAGTTTAATTATTTTAGTTACTCTACTAGTTAAAACAACTAGTAAACTAGTTAAAATAAAAACGCTATGCAAAAGGTTCTTATGCTACAGTTTACTTCTATGAGAAGTAAAGTACAGTCGTGGAAAAAAAAAAGGAAACACCCCCTACTAACTCCTCAACAAATCATCATAGACAAAAGTTACTGGTACCGAACGACTGGAAATAAAGTCTACTTTTAAATGATGTATATAAAATTTTCTTAGGGGTCATCTACATATTAAAATGAATCCAAACTTCATTTTTTTCAATGGCAATACCCAATTTTAACGCGATATTTCAAATCTGCGGTTCAAACTATGCTTAGACACCAAATTTCAAGTCATTTGAATGATAAGTTTTTGAATTATAAACATCCAAAATTTAGTGCTTCTAATGTTAAATTACATTTTCATATTTTTATTTATAACTTCTGAAATTATGATCCTAGCGTTCTAATTTTTTGTGTAGTAATAATACTAATATACCCAAACATAAATACGTTTAATTTGCAATTTTATAATTTTCTGATATGAATTATAAATTACGAAATTAATATTCAAAAGAATTATGAATTGCAACCTACAATTTTTTTGATGGATTCAGATTTATTAAGTCCTGCTTTATGGAAATCCAAAATTTCACGTTTTTCGTAAAAATAGTTTTCAAATTATGCTTAAAAAACGGCAAAATGATGTTTTAAGGGGCCGTCTATGATAGAAGTGACTAAATATTTTGAAATTTCTTATGCTATCATGTAATCTAACAGCATAGCTGCCAACCTCAAACTAAACTTCCGTAATACTTGTGTTAATTTAACAGTGGTTTAATACGTTTCAAACCAGAAATTTTTTTAAGAAATGGAAATAATTATGTTTCACGTAGAAACCTGGAATTAAATAAATAAGCATTCATGAAATAAATTTTCTGGTTCCAAATGTGGTTAACCGGTTTAAATTAATCCAGACATTACGGAAGATTAGTGGAAGGTTGGCAGCTATGTCTAACAGGCTTAATTGATTACTTAAGGTGCCTTGATCAAGAAGAGAGCTCTCTCGGTTAACAATAGAGTTCCGAACTTCAATTTGGATACATCCCTTAAAATACGCTCGTTTTAAAATAATTAATTTATCGGAAACTTATGGTACGAATTGCATAAAAATTTGTTTTTATACTAATTGAAGGGTGTAGAGTTTATTTATGCTGTTAGAATTGTGCACTGCTATTGAAAAAAACGAAGTTATAGTTCGTTTCAATATGTATATGGTCCCTTAAGCAAATTTTATACGCATCATTTAAAAGTAGACTTTATTTCCAATCGTTCGGTACCAGTAACTTTCTTCTACGATAATTTGTTGAAGAGTTAGTAGGGGGTGTTTACTTTTTTTTTTTCCACGACTGTACGTTAATTTCATTTCATTTTAATTTCATAAAGAGTCTTTCATTTATATATGTTAACTGCTACCTTTTCTGCTATTTAAGAACCATTCATTCAAAAGGATTTTAATTCTATTCAACTAAATAAGAATAAAATTCAATCAATTAAATAAGATTAAAAATCAATCAATGAATTACGATTAAAATTCGAAAGCATTTGTATTCGAATATCCGGAGGGCTGTTAGTACAGCTATAACTTTAATTATACTTACAGAAGCACAAGAATAACATAAAATATTATTCAGAACAACTGTCTGTTCTTTGCATTAGAACTCTATTAAACGTTCCTTAAATTAAATAAGATGCTAGAGATTTGCACCTGTATGTCTAATATTTATTCTTAGTTGGAAAATTCACCCACTTAGTTTGGAATTTGAAGTGCCTGCCACTCGAGGTTATATTCATTCGTAAATTTAATTTTCTTAAAAGCAATTAAGATAATGTGTTGAATAGAGATCTATAATATCTTTTTAATGCTCTTATTATGAATATAAATTTGTTTATTTTCAATATAAATGAGAATAAAACAGATGAAAATGTCAGGAAATACGAGTTTTAAAATGCATTGTGATAAAATATTTTCTATATATAACGTAAAATATAAAAAAGTCCTTTTATGAAATATGGGCCTTGTAAATATATATATTTATATACTGGCCTCAAAAAGTTAAGGTACGGGGACTGGATTCTTTCGATTACACACGTTTTGTCGAATATCTACCAACATTATTGGCGAATTGTTCTTGAACTTCTAGGATGTAAAGAAAGTGTTTGATTATATATTTCTCGGTGAAGATTTGTCGGGAGATACAATTAGGTGGCAAATAATAAATTTAATAGTAAAATAATATTTTCAATCACCTATGTAACAGAAAAGGCTGGAAATGGTTTGTCACTGTGGTAAATGGCTATTTGGGTCTTGTTCAACGTTTGCATGCATTTGTGTAAGCATAGCACTCATATTCGTGAAGATGTTAACGCTTATGTGAAAAATTCAAAAGTTTTATGTTTATAGCATACAGAGTTTTCAACCAAATTTAACGCAACTTTCCGAAAACTTGCCAAAGAATAGTTGCAACAGTATACTGCAATTAAAACATGAATATACGGAATATTAGATGATATATGGGCATTTTTATGAGATAATTTTTAACTGCGCGTGCGCGGAAGATTTCGAAAATTTTATTTCATAATTTGGTAGTCGGTATTTTGGGGCAACTTCTATAAAACGTCCAGTCAAATGTTGTGAAAACTTAGAAAAATATAGTAAGCTGATTGAAAAGTTGTGGAAAATCCTAACGGATTAATAAAGCTATTTTTAGGAAGCAACTCACTATATCGACCCTATCTTTGTGAATTTTCGCGGTATTTGACTGGACTTTTTATATAAGTTGCCCTAAATAGCCCAAAATGCCCAATGCTCAATATGCCCAATGCCCAAAATGCCCAATGCCCAATGCCCTAATGCCCAAAAAAGTACTGACTACAAAATTATATAATAAAAATTTTAGGATCTTCCACTCATGCGCAGTTAAAAATTATTTCATACAAATGCCCATATATCATCAAATATTCAATATATTCATGTTTTAATTGCAGTATATTGTTGCTACTGTTCTTTGTCAGGTTTTTGGAAAGTTGTGTTAAATTTGGTTGAAAACTCTGCATGCTATAAACAAAAAACTTTTGAATTTTTTTACAAAAACGTTAAACTCTTCGCGAATATGAGTGCTATAATTACACAAATGCATACAAACATTGAACAGGACCCAAATAGTCCTTTATCACAGTGAAAAACCATTTCTAGCCTTTTCTGTTACATAGGTGATCGCAAATGTTATTTTATTTTTAAATTTATTATTAGCCCCCTAATGATACCCCCCGATAAATCTTCACCGAGAAATATAAAATCAAACATGTCCTTTACATCCTAGAAGTTCAAGAACAATTCGCCTATAATGTTGGTAGATATTCGACAAAACGTGTGCAATCGAAAGCATCCAGTCCCTGTACCTTAACTTTTGGAGGCCAGTGTATCTATGTACATATATATATGAGGACGTGAGTTTCAAAAGTCGCCTTATCCAGAAAATCAAATTTTGGTATATTGCGAAAAACCTCTGTCTGCGATCGTTGGTTTTCATTGTAAACCAAGATTTTCAATGCCAGAAATACACGACAAAACTAGTTTTTTTTTTCAGATTGTAGTGCAGTGTTGCCAGCGGACTACATTTTTTAAATTCAGATTTCTTGATTGGCACCACTTTTTTGAAACGGTAAAATTCAGTTTGTTTTCGCCTTAATTAACATGCCATTAAATAAGGCACATTTTACCATTTCAAAAAAGTGATGCCAATCAAGAATCTGATATATAAAAAAGGAGCCCATCTTGAAACACTATTGTAGTGTATTTTTTTCGATGCAGGTTCAGAAGTAGAATATATTGACAGAGACAACTAGATGTTTGGATAAAGCGAGCTTTGAAACCGACGTCTTCATTTATATATACACTCATGTCCAAAATTAAGGTCACAAACATAAAATCTGCGAAAACTGATGAACTATTCACTAAGTTGCCACGAAATTTGGCAGAGAGGTAGATTACAATGAGAGAAAGAATATAGCAACATAACAATATGGAAAAGATTTTAGTTGCAAATTAAGATACAGGGTATATCAAAAAGTGTTAAATCGTGAATCAGAGATAAAGCATTTATCTCAGGAAAAGTCTGTCGAATATGGTCTGTGACCACCATGCACTTCTATACAAGCCTCACAATGAGCTCTCATACTGTTTATGAGGGTGTCAATAAATGTTTGTGGCAACAAAGTCCATTCTTCCAAAAGCGCGGCTTTTAACTGCTGGTGGGTCCTGGGAGGGGGGTTACGCTGTGCAATGATTCTTCCTAGACCATCCCAAACATGTTCAATAGGATTAAGGTCCAGAGACCTCAAGGGCCAATTCATACGGTGAATATAATTTTCTTCAAGAAAATCATCAACAATGTGAGCTCTGTGTGGCTTCGCATTATCGTCCATAAACATCAAGTTCGGGCCTACAACACCCCGTACGAACCTCGCATAGGCTTCAAGGACCCCATCCCTAACGCATGGCGTCCAGTCGTGTGTGTTCCTTTCACTGAATCCAACAGGAGAGCCCGGTTGTTGTGGAGCCGAAGACATCAGTCCTGGACACATCAAGAATGGGGGCGTGTTCTTTTAAGTGATTAGTCGAGATTCACCACGCAGCTCGATTCTTGTAGAATCTTCATCTGGAGAGAACGTGGAGCTCGCTATCATCCCTTCTACGTAAGACAAATTGACAGATTTGGTGGTTTGTGCAAAGGAATCCTTGTCTGAGGTGGCATAATATTGGGGAGTCTTACACCACTGCACGTCCTCGATGCGGGTACTGTCAACGCATATAGCTATAGTGATGAAATCCTTGAAGCCTATGTGAGGTTGTTCCGGGGTGCTGTAGGCCCGTACTTCACGTTTATGGACGATAATGCGAAGCCACACACAGCTCACATTGTTGATGATTTTCTCAAAGAAGAGGATATTCGCCGTATGAATTCTCCCTCGAGGCTTCCGGACCTCAATCCTTTTGATTATGTTTGGGATGGGCTAGGAAGAGCCATTGCACAGCATAACCCCCATCCCAGGACCCACCAGGAGTTAAAAGCCGCGCTTTTGAAAGAATGGGCTTTGTTGCCACAAACATTTATTGACACCCTCATAAACAGTATGAGAGCTCGTTGTGAGGCTTGTATAGCACTACATGGTGGTCACACTCCACATTAGACAGACTTTTCCCGAGATGAATGCATTATCTCAGAATCATGACACTTTTTGATATGCCCTGTATCTTAATTCACAATTAAAATCTTTTCCGTATTATTATGTTAGTATATTCTTTCTCCCATTGTAATATACCTCTGGGCCAAATTTCGTGGCAACACAGTGAATAGTTCATCAGTTTTCACAGATTTTATGTTTGTGACCTTAATTGACGACATGAGTGTTCATAGCTGCCAACTTTCACGCTTTTTCGCTACCACTAAAATTTAATAGAGATTTTCGTCTTGCTTAATCATGAGATTTCGACGATTAAATAAGACAACATTTACTATAAAATTTTAGTGGTAAGAAGAAAGCGTAAAAGTTGGCAGCTATGTATATAGACAGGGTGTCTCAAAGGGTCGTTTACAAACTTAACATGGTGATCTGCCATATCATGATAAACAAGATTTACATAGGAACTTGTGCTCGAAAATGTAAACTGCGACCGCTAGAGAGCGATGAGTGCAGGCTTACGGGAGAGTGAGAAGCATAATCATTTCAGGCAAGGACGTTGCAAGAAAAGAATGAATCGGTTTAGTAACGCAGAATTGGTGGATATGCATTGCGTATATGGGGCCGCGGATGGAAATGCACGAGCCACGGTACGGATGTACATTGAGCGCTTCCTAAGCAGACATCAGCCAAGTCATGTTTTCTGTTGGTCAATTTCACCGCAGATTGCATGAAGCAGGAGCTTTCCAAGTACGTAGCCACATCGGTCGAGAGCGTACTACACGCACGCCTATCGTGGAGGAAACCGTGCTACCGGAATTTCACATGAACCAGCAAACAAGTCTCCAAAAAAGCGAACGTGACTTGGGTGTACATCGTTCTAGCATTATGCTCATATTGCATGAGGACACGCGTCACCCCTACCACTTAGAAAGAGTACAGGCATTGTGCGTTGACGATTATCCCCAACGCGTTACAGTCGCACGTTGGTATTTGCAACAACGGGTCGCACAGCCGGATTTTCCATCGTGGATTTTGTTTTCGGATGAATCCTGTTTCACACAGGACGGCGCCCTGAACCTGCACAACATGCACATATGGGCATATGAAAATCCAAGGTCTACACGTGTCCATGCACGTCAACAACATTTTGCCGTAAACATTTGGGCTGGTATTATCGGTGACATATTAATTGGCCCTAACCTACTACTTCAACACCTCGACAGGAATACTTATCGCATTTTCTTAGAAAGAGTCTTGTCGGATCTGATGGGTGATGTTCCAGCCGCAACACGCCCAGCATGATGGAGCGCCTGCTCATTTTATCTACACTGTGCGAGAATACCTCGATAGGACATATCCTAATCGCTGGATTGGCAGAGGTGGACCAGTCGCATGGGCACAGCGATCCCCCGACGTGACTCCCCTGGATTTTTATCTGTGGGGACACATGAAGCCCATGGTTTACGAGATGCCCATAGCATCGGACATGGATATCTCGCCAGAATCGTGGAAGCGGCGATACGAGTCCGTGTCATACCTGCCCATTTTGAACGGGTCCGTGAATCCATGCGTCCACGTTATGAAACATGCTTTGCAGTGAATGGAAGGAATTTTGAACACATTCTGTAAATCAAACCATGTTATTTAATAAAAGTCATATTAATACATCTTTCTATATCCTTTCTTTTTTTCCCCTCCACACTTGCTCTCATTGTCCTCTAGCGGTCGCAGTTTGCATTTTTGAACACAAGTTTCTATGTAAATCTTGTACCTCGTGATATGACAGACCAGCATGTTAAGTCTGTAAACGACCTTTTGAGACACCCTGTATATATGCAGGGAGATTAAATTTTTTTTTACAAAATGACATGGAAAATCAGACATACAGCAAGGATAAAAAATCACATAGTAACAAAGGGTCGCAAACCATTTATTTAGCAGCAAATACAGGGTGTTTCATCCTAACTTAACATGGACTGACGGTAATACTTTCGAGAAAAATAAAAACATTGTAATGAAAATGCAACGATATGTACCTTGTTTTGTGTGAAATATGATAACATCACGAAAAGATCTGGAAAAACATGTTTCTCAAGCACTCGATGATACCGTATGAATTAATAACCACTGTATAATATACTTCAGTTTTCTGAAAGTTATTACTGTCAACCCAAATTGAGTTAGGAGGAAACACCCTGTATTTGTGACTAAATAAGTGGTTTGCGACCCCATGTTCCTGTGTGATTTTTCATCCTTGTTGTATGTCTGATTTTTCGTGTCATTTTGTAAATGTTTTTTTGAATCACCCTGTATATATAAGTAATATTAACAGGGTAAATTTATTTAATAAAAAAGGGTCTCTATTCTATGTGGTATTTATTTGATTTCATTTATAAAATAAAATTTCTGGTTCAAAATATATTTCCTCTACTTGAAATAAACGGGAAGATTGGAAGCGTTTTTGGTATTTTAAAGAACCGGTGATAATCGAATTATGAAAAGGAGAATTACTCTAATAGATTTCCTTGCGAATACGAGAGGGTACATCAAAATTAAAGTACACATCATCTTATAAACCGTTATCAATTTACGATAATATTTACAATTACCGAGTGATGAGAGAAGTTGTTATTTGTTTTATCTCTATTGACTAATCCAGAGTTTAAAAAACTCAATTTTCTAAAATGATTATTGAGAGTACTTGATTACCGCTAACTTTTTAAATTAATAATATTGGATCAGTTTTATGACAGATTAAATAAGCGGAAAATAAGTCGTACTACACTATTTCAATAAAGGTGTAGCAATCAAGAAATCTGAATAATGTCAAAGTAACGAAAATCACAATATTTTTAATCTGTCTTTAAAAGGAACAGCGGAGCATAAAAGTTTAACTGTATATAATTATTACTTTTATTTTTTTATTTATTGAGGGGGGTGTATTATAGTTATAAAAATAACAGCAAACGGAAAATTAAACATAATAAAGGTTTAAAAGTATTTTATATACTTTAGAAGAAGTAGGTTTTAAAATATCACTAAACAAAATTGCTGTAATGAAAATTTCACTGTTCTGTTATGCAAATAAATATATAATAATAAAAATTTAAATAATTCTTGCAGAAAATACCACAAGTTAAATAATTAGTCTTCAGAAACGGGGATAAGAAAGAATTTTTCTGAAAAAAAATCCAGTCTTCAAGTGTAAATGTCCTTAAATATTAATTTTAAATACTAGTCTTCGCCTTGTTTAATTACAGGATTTTGGATTCAATATAAGGCCAATACAAGTACTCGAAAATAGTTTTAGTAAAAAAACAGAGCATGTGCAAAATACTTCACGCGTTTATAATACGTCCATGCTTAAAAATTAGTACATCGACGCATCCTGTTTTCACTATTACATGCCAATTATTAAAATACTTAAAACATATGCATAAAATTTGAAACAAATACTTTATATGCTTAATTTTTGCAATGCTAAATGAATATTTTGCACAAGGAATAAATCAATTAAATCATATAATATTAATTAATTAAATTATAATTAAGAAATAATCAAAAAATTTAAACACACACAGAAACGCACATTTATATACAGGGTGATTCATAAATATCGAAACAATAGGCTATTTCCTTAAATATTGCCCCTAGACCCATACTTCCAATTTCAAAGTTTCATAAAAAAAGGTGCAAAATTTAATGACATAAGTTGCAACTCCATAGGGGGTCTATTTGAAGAAATACGAAAATTAAATTTTTATACGGCCCGCGTAGATTAAAAATTCCAATCAAGAAAACTTTCCTTATCCATTCCCGAATTAAGCACAAAAAATTGCATCTTCATATCTGAAAAACTCGCAGAGTTATGGTCGTTTAAATAATTCATCAGGTTTTAAGGGATTAGACACAAATTGAAATGCGTGCAATCGAAGAAACGACGTTAGTTTAAGAGTTCTAGGAAACATGTAAAAAATATATTTGTTGAGCTAGAATCTTGATTTTTTTTATATTTTTTTGTGATGGTAAACCGTATAATTTGCAAACAAAATCGCATCCTAATATTTCGCATAAAGATTTTTAAAAAATTAAATGTTTAGTATTTTTTTAAGCGGATTTAATTTAAAATCTTTATAACTCGAAACATTATTCATCGGAAATGAATTTTTTTCATTTAATTAAAGAGGAAAGTATAATTTTAGTTTTGTTTCGGGAATTTTTTTAATTTTAATTTAAAAAATATTAAAAATATTTGCTTAAAAAAATATGTAACTTATTTTAAAAAAAATTATATTTCCAAAAGTAAATTTTTTTTCAATTTGCCGAAACAAAATTAATGTAAAATAATCAAAAAAGACATGTTCCAAGTTTGCACCTTTTTAATTTACGATTAAAAAAGCATCATGCAGAAGAACGCATTTAAAGTTTTAAACATTGATTGGCTCCTAATAAAATATTTAAATACATTTTTAAAAATTGCATGTGAAAAAGTCACTTCTTTCGGTAGCTTAAACTTCCGATTCAGTTTAACTTTTGCCGTTTCCACCACCTTTTTGTACAACTTAAATGTCCATAAATAAATGTTTAATGTAGAATTTGAAACAATGCTTTTTCAAACATGCCGATTAAGAGTTTTTCATAATTTTATCCCTTACAAATTCAGGCTTTTTATCGACCCGGCGAGGCCGATAAAAAAGTCTGTATACTGGGGCCGGGCCAGACCCGGGATTGGCGACTTTTTTCTAAAGACTCGGCCAGGCCGGGCCGATCGTATTTTTTCATACCGAAGCGAGTGTTGGTGTGATTTATGACGGCCAATTATCTATACGAGGGATGTGGGCCTGAAACGGGGGGGGTGCATTCCGTGGGGGTCTTTATAAGGGAACCTAACCCGTATTTACGCAAGGATATCCAAGGTTCGAAGAAAACCACTGAAAACTCCGAACGATTGGGCCGAAGGACACGATTGGGTTCGAACCCAGCATGAGAGCAGAACCTCTCGGCCACTGGTTATACCGAACCGGGACTTGCTTCCTTATTCCTAGGTCTCCCCTGGGCGAAATTTTCAGTCCCGGTCTCGAGACAACCCATATTAAAATCATTATCTCTGACTGACCTAACCCGTGCAAAAATAACTAAAATTTGGGTCAGCCCAAAAACCTTTACAACAAATGCATATATTTTTAAATGACCATTATTTTACAATAAAATTTTTAAATTCATATTTTTAAAGGATAGTAGATTTTAAGGCAAAAAAATTAAAATACCTTAAAACTAGTGAAAAAATCTGCCTATGACGGAATCCTTTCTTAAACGGAAAAATCTGTTGATCCATGGAAAATGAATATAATAATACCTGAGAAAAAATAGACTACATTTACAACGCCTAAGGAGGGAAATTGTCTATAACGCTTTTCTTTTCCTATGTGATTCCATCTTAAAAGATTTTACTTTATAGCATTTTTCATTGTCTCTAACACATGCAATATGGATTAACGTTATTAAAGGAGAAGTGAATCATTTACATATAAATAGAGATTCATTAATAAAACAAATAATCACAGCTTTTGGCACTTCTTTAAAAATAATAATTATAAACATTAAAAGAGAAAAGATATAATAAGTATTTTTGTTCAGAACTCCTCCATACGAAACAACATTTAACCATATCGATGTAAAAAAAACTATGTAAAAATTCAGTCAGCTCGGGCCAGGCTACGATTTGAATTTTTTACCAGGCAGGGCCGAACTTTTTTTCCTATGTGTTGGTTCGGGACCGGACCTAGATATCTCGACCCCTACTGACCTCTAGTGCAGACCAGTAGCATACTTTTAAAACAAGTTTACGTAAAATCTATACGTTGCCTGTTTTATGTCCAAACTAGAGGCACTGTCTTATATCGACTTTTAATAATGTACAATTTGTGGCTGATCCCTATCTTGCATTCAAAATGAGTCGAAAACTCGTTGCTCAGAGGCATGAATAAATGGTGTAAGTCACGAATTTTGGATTTTGATATCTCTGCGAATTTTAAAGATATCGAGATGGATTTTTTTGTGTGTGTGTGTGTTTAATTCAGTAATAGATAAGGAAAAATTTCCTAATTGGGAATTTTACTCTATGGGGCCCGTATAAAAATTTAATTTTGTATTTTCTCATATAGATCCCCCATGAAGTTTAAACTTATCTCATCAAATTTTGCACCTTTTTTTGTGAAACTTTTCAATTGGAAGTATGTGCCTAGGAGCAATATTTAAGAAGATAGCCTATTGTTTCGATATTTATGAATCACCCTGTATATAGGGAGACTAGGGAAGGTTGACCATACGGAAGGCTTAACCCACCCATCAATTTTCATATTTAAAAGAATTTCAGAGATTCATCATTAGGTGTCAACCGAAGCTACTGGAATGCTCAAACAATAGCCTTCGTTTCATACAGATAATCGAAATAAGTGTGGGAAAAATCAAGTGTTAGGTGTTTTCGACCTAAAAGTTGTGTTTTGTAGAAATATTTCGTAAGCTTTTACCAGTTAAATTACATCATAGAAATTTAAGTAAGTAAGTTTAAAGCAATGCAGAAATATCGATCTTTCATTCCAGTCATAAAGATGGTACAGTAAGTTAGGATTAACATAACAATGTGCTATTCTTTAGAAAAGGTCTATGTAGGGAGGCTTGACCCAGTCAATGTGACGGACGGTCGACCAGATGCTCAAGGCTCCCTTAATTAATTGGTTTTGGAAAGCTTTTTATTATACACTGTGCATAATGAAAAGTTAATGGTTATATATATAAAATAATGTAAATTTATTCTGTAAAGCTTCAGTAAAATGCGGTGATGAAAAAGAAAATGTTTAAAACTGACTAAAGAAAGATGTGAAAAAATTGCTAGAAAATGGGAAAGTTGATAGGAACTTTTTTCCATTTAAATATTACTTACAATAGGTAAATAGAAACAGTGGGAAAGGATGAAAGCAGCAGTCTTAACACTTTCAAATGCCATAGTATGTTTGCAAAACCACTTAATTTTAATTACGAAATGTCACAATTGCATCAGAATTTTGCTAAAATATTTTCCATTTAATATGCATGTGAAATATAGCATTTTGGCATTTCCAAATGAATTTGTTCTTAAATTCCGTTGCCAGTCATTTATTTCAACATTTTAGTACTGAAAGTACTTTGCCTTTTAAAGGTTTAAATCAGGTTAATGGTAAGTTAGGCACTCATGCGGCAACAAAAGAACACAGCATCGATCGAAAAACTTTAGAAAGGTATGTAGAGAAATTTCACCAGGGTGAATATAGTGAGATGAAGCCAAACTATGTGACAATTAGAGTTGTCAGGTCGTGTGTCACAGAAAAAAATAATAACAAGGAGACAAAAATAAGCGGGACAGCTGTTCCTAAAACCGGACATAATAACATGAAACACTATGAAAACCGAACCTGTCTCTAACAGAATACTGCCTTAAATGTTAAAATTTTATTTTCTCTGCTGCACAATTACACCTTCTCAGACAAAATCCTGTTTAAAACAAAATATTTCTCCTCTGACTTGCGATTGCGTCTCAACAGGTTTGTTTAAGCATAATATTAAAAAAAATACTTTTTTTTATAATAATTAAAGCATGTAGCATAAAGTTATTTTGCTTTTTTTTAAATTGATTTTATTTCTCTTCACAAATTTTGCAATATAAAACAAAGTGGGTCAAGCCTCCCATATAGTGGGTCAACCATCCCATAGGTGGGGAGCCTTGACCCATTATTTTTTCATGAATAAATCAATCATTTTTCAAATTTCTTATATACTACACTTATGTAGCAATTTTATTTTGGTAGCTGATTGTATATCGAATAAAATAATATATAAAACTTTATTCTACGTTCAATATTTAAAAAATAAAAAATTATTTTGTAAAAAGTGGGCCAACCCTCCCTAGTCTCCTCTCTCTCTCTATATATATGTATGTATTTGTATATATATCTAATATACTATATATATATATATACACTAAATTCGTATTATTTAGCTTTTTATGGCTGATACGAAGATGAATCCACGCACTTTGTTTGTAGTACCTAGGTATTTAGGGCCTGGAGATTCTACCTTGTTTCTACAAATTTCCATTTTATCGATTTTTTTACTACGTTTCTTTGTGGTAATTTGTAATTGTTAAAATTTTGCACGTTTTATTTATACCCCTTAATTCTCGCTCCCGTGATATTCACGGGCTGTGTCTTTCATTCAGATCGTTTTATTCCCACCAGTTTCATAAAATATTGTAATTGGCTTTATTATGCTATCATTTTACCTGTCATTAAATAAGGTGAATAT
Organism: Maratus speciosus; assembly: GCA_963932465.1. NCBI lineage: Eukaryota > Metazoa > Arthropoda > Arachnida > Araneae > Salticidae > Maratus > Maratus speciosus. Next base: position 195,753,555 of record OZ010796.1, on the reverse strand, counting down.
TTCTTTTATTTAAAAGTGGTGCCAATAAGCAACTTGAATTTTTAAACCGTAAAACCGTAATTTAATGCGACCGTTTAGGAGTTAATGAAGATATTCGTATAATCCACGAGCTTCAAGTTCAACTTAATTAAATATGATATATACAGGGTGATTCTAAATATATATATATATATAACCCCGTTAACCCCTGACCCACACGATTGTGCGGGTGATGGGTGATACTAAAGCAAAAGAGAATGACTATTTCCTGTTTTTTTGTTTTTTTTTAAGTTTAAAACCAAATCTGCACATTTATATGAGTTAATTGGCTTCAGATGATATGATAAGACACAACTAGGAGGCACAACTACAATACAGGGTTAGATTTTCTACTTTATTATTTATTATTTATTCCTGCTTTATTTATTACAGTCTTTTTAAAGACTATATCATCTGACAGCAATCAACAAAAAGTATGTACTGTCGTATTTTTTTTTTTTAAATAGGAGTTTTAGCGTTTGCTTAGATTTAATTTTTCTTTTCTAATACTTTATTCATGATTTTAATTGATTTTGTCTTTGATAAATTTAATTAGGCTTTACAAAAGTTGAAAAACGAATGACCCACACAATTGTGCGGGTCCGTCATTTACCATTTCCAAAATAGGTACGATTCCTAATATATAAAATTTTTATTTTTAAGTGATTGTTTTTAATTTATGTTTTTAGCAATTTATTTTTATTATTTACATTTTTAAAGAGGGTTAATTTTAAATTAATAGGCTTGTACTATTCATAATTTCTATTTAAAATTGATGGTATTAGATATGCAATACGCACATGTAACGAATTGTATGTTTCTGCTCTGAGTTATACATTTCATATACGATTTATAAATTTTATATGAGTTATATGCATACTACGAGACAGATTTTTAAGTTTGATAAATTCATTCCATTTTGTCGACACAGAAAGTAAAACACCAGTAAAAGTAAATAAATAATAAAAAGTTCAGAAAATGCTCGACAGATTCCGTAGTGTCTGCTTGAATTTACCAGGAGATCAGGGGAAATTTTCCATATGTGAGCTGGTGATTAATTTTTTTAGGATGTTTTTAGGACGTAAAGCAGTATAGAAAAAAACAACCATACTCTGTTGTAACGGCATCATCTGGGATAATTTAAAATTTTGTATTATACCAGTGGGAAAGTACAGACCTGCTCCACAAGGATCTAGGATTAACCCCTTGATGGGCACCGGTATATTATATATACCACTTAATTTTAATTCCCAAATGCCACATTGGCACCAGAATTTTAAAACGGAATTTTGATTTATGCTGTATAGTCGAAAAACGCTTTTAGTTACTTTCATATAAATTTTCTTGTAAATCGTAGTGTCAATCAAATATTTTATCATTTTAGCAACCAAAGTACTTTGCCCCTCAAGGTGTTAAGAGCTGCTGTAGTCCTTACCTTGGATCAGACCTAGTTTTATGCACTTCGATAGGTATTTCAACAAAATACCGCAGCTGAAAAAACTTAAAAAAAAAGAAATGTGAAGGATCAGGCACAATTCAAACAGAGTGAAGGGCATACCATTTGTCAACGGCTCTTAACCCTTTCAGGGGCAGAGAAATTCTGTTCGTAAACTGATAAAATAATTGACTGACACCAGAATATTCAAACGAATTTCTTACTAAATAACAAAACGCTATTTTGCACTTTAATTACAAAAGCAACTTTTTATTAAAATATTCTTGGTGCCAGTAGTCAGTTTTGGAATTAAAATTAGGTGGCTAGACCCTCTAGCCACCGCCCCTGAAAGGGTTAAGAGGGGTGCAAGCATTGAGCACGTCTCAGAAAATGAAATTTTAGTGGTCTGTCCATAAAAAAAAAAAAAAATGTTTCAAACATTTTCATTGTGGCTGATGAAAATTATCTCAATAAACAACTTTTTTTGCTTAAACTTTTATTTTTAAATATTTGCACACATAATCCCAAACTACACAATTGTATAGATTTAGCCCAAAACCGGCTGAACCCACACAATTGCGCGGGTCCTCTCTTGGCATAACCTGACACCAGGTACTTTTTTTATAGTTTTTCTCAATAAAATACGATTCTATCGATAAGGGGAAACTACCCAAACTTTCAATTTCTACCAAAAAAAAAAAAAAAAAAAATCCCGGTCTTAAAGGGATATATATGTATATATTCATATATTACTAAAATTACATTTCGGCGCTTAATTAAAATTATTGCAATAAAATTTTCTTCCGAAAATTATTTTACAGTCCTAGTTTATTAAATGATTTTCAATGTTAGATAATATTTCAATTATTCTGTTTACTTAATTTAATTTCTGTTTAAAAATGCGTATTTAAATGTTTCATTTCTTTTCAAAAATCTAGTCTAAATAACATTTTCGGTAATTGCTATTTGTTTCAAGGTCTTTCATTTTCGAATCTTAAATGCCGTTATGAATTCTATTAAAATTATCGGTATTGTACCATTTTCTTTTTAAATTATTCTAAAAGTCCTCTGGAGCGCTTTTTCTGGGAAGACCGGGTTATTTCCTGTTTCTTCCGCCCTTAAAATGTAGTTCGGCGCATCGTCGGACAGTTATTGGATGTTTCGTATACCTGCAGTGCAGGGAAAACCCCTTGTTCCGAAGTATAAAACGCCAAACCATGAATGAGCCCAGTTACTTCGGGTCACCCGTTGTCATCAAAAACTCCTTTCATTAAGCGCGTAAACAAAAGCTTTTGCATATTTTGAAATAAATGTGTTTGTAAATTCTGGTGAGAATCACTGAATTCAACATTTTACGAATATAAATACCTTCCCCCTGAAAGGGTTAAAAGCGATAATCTTCATTGTAGACTCCTGCTAATCTACGAGGTGGATTATTAAAATATAGAAAACCATTGTAGGATAAATAATATAAGAATATTATAATATATTTTCCCTGAAAAATAGGTTTGTACAGAAATTTTTATATTCGCATTGTAGTGTACTATATTGTAATATTGTATTGAAATATTTTTACTTTTAACCCTTATCGGCCGAAGTACTCCTCCCATACACAGACATATTCTCTTATACGAATTTATTCGGTGGGTAAACTTTTTTTAAGATAAACTTTTATTTGTACTTTGTCGACATCTGCAAGAGAAATTTACTAAAACATTTACTTTTAAAATATAGTTGTGAAAATGGAATATAAAAATAGAATAATGCATATAAAGCTTCCGTTAAAGGTAAACAAACATGTATTTACCGTAATAAAACGCTGAATTTCTAATACGTTGTTTCCGAATTAAAAAAATATATTTATGTATTGGGTCGTTCGGAAAGTCGTGTCCGTTTGTAAAAAACAATTCGTACCTGAAAATTCTATCATTTAATTATTAGACACCGATTCCGACATCTAAAACGTGCCGGCCAGAATTTTCCGATACGAATAAATTTTCCTAAACGGACACGACTTTCCGAACGACCCAATATGTTATATTTTTCCGCAGAACATAGATAATATACATATCTAAATGTGTTTCTGGAAAATTGGTGCTGCTTTATTAAAGTAAATAGCTAATTCCATGAAAACGTGTCATGTCTGTCACACAGCTGAAAATTGCCATGCTTGTTGGCTACCAGTATTTTAGAACGGAAAAATGTGACTTATTTTATCGTAGATATCTCATCAATTGAATAACGCGAAGCAAACTTTTCGAAAATAACGGTGGCCAACAAGCATAGCGATTTTCAGATGTGTGACAGACATGACAAGTTCTCATGGAATTAGACAAATAAATATTTTTAATAATACAAATATATAATACAAAAGTTTGTACCTTACACCCTTATAGTACAAAACTAATTTAAGATGAAAAGTGACCGGAACACCCCCACCGATTGAGCGATAAAGTATAACAATTACGTAGCTGCCAACACTGATGATTGTTCCAGATCACTAAAACTTATTAGTTAATTATGATTTATTTAATTGCTGAAAACTGAATTTAAATAAGGCAAAATTTTCCATTAAATTTTAGTTTTAACACATAAGCGTAAACATTGGCAGTTTTGCAATCGTGACTTAATTAAATTCTGTAAATGTATTCAACTTATGTTAAAATATCGTCATACATTTTCCAAATATTTTTGCTTCTTCTGGCAAATAAAGCACCTGCAATTCTGGTTCTTCATGGAATTCGAATGTACTGTAAATGAAGTGGGAAAGCAGCCAAATTCTGACGTACTTTGTTCTTGAGATTTCTCATTTTATTTTATTTTTTCGTAAAGAATAATGTCTTTCGAAAGATATATTACCTCGAATACTAATTTATTACCTTTTTCATCTGCTAGTAAGTATTTAATTTACTTCTATTTTATTTAGTATGTATGATAAAATTATACTTTTTTACAAGATGTTACTACAGATGGAACCTTATTTGCGAAAAAAGAAATATAATGCTAATATATATTTTTTTCTAGTACACCTACACTCTATCAGAGAAGTAACAAAAATTTAAAGAAGAAAATAAGATATTCAGTCAACTAATATATTCATATTTTAATTAGGTAAAGCGGACGAGTCATCTTTATGTGTTAGAGGGGTGGCCAACTCGAAAGAAAAAGAACATCTTCATTTTTATATAAAATATTATTAAACACTATGCCACTGCACAAAATGCAAAAATTCCCATCTCGATATGATCTGTGAACTTACCTTAAATTTGTTTGTAAAGTAGCTCGCTGCACTCTCAGAAGTGTGAAAAAAATAAAAAATACACACTTATGTTTGTGAAAATTGCAACACCATCAAGGAATGATCAGAATTAAATAAAATTTAATACATAAACGACTGGTATTGGTACAAACAAATGGTTACATTTTCAAAGCAAAAAATTAATACTAACCCTTTGCACCCCGCATCATTTTGACCGTGGTCTACCAGCAACTCCGCGTCATTACACAAAAATTATATTCGGTTGGCACCACTTTTTAAAAAGACGATTCCTTCAAGTACACAATTTCAAAAATGCTTTGATTAAATAAGGCAAATTTTATTTTCCTTTATCACTGGTGCCAAAAACGAATTTTTCAAAGAAAGATGATGTCACCGCAGCGGCGACAACGGAGTTTTTCGCTTACTGTACCATGTCGCCGCAGTGGCGACAACAGAGTGCAAAGTGTTAAGTGTCCGAAATCAGTATTTAGTGTAGCCACCACGCACTGCAATAAGGGCTGCAATACGACGTGGCAGCGAGTCAAACAGACTTTGAATGTCTGCCTGGGGAAGAGCATTCTATATACTTTGTATGCGTACCCAAAGTTCATCTGTAGAAGCTATAGGAGAAGGATAACGAGCGAGAAGCCGAACAACGAAATCCCCCACATGTTCAATGGGTGACATATCAGGCGAATACGCAAGCCACGGGAGCAGTATGTGTTCAGTTGACCAGGAGTACTAAACTTTCCTGCCCCACAAGTGGCCGACGAGTTCTGCTCTCGAAGCTGGTAGACAGAAGGTGCTGGGTTAGAACTTAATCGCGCCTGCCGGCCTAATCGTTCGGAGTTTTCGTGGTTTTCTTCGAACCTTGGATTTCCAAGCGTAAATACGTGTTAGGTTCCCTTAGAAAGACCCCCAAGGAAGGGCACTCCCCCTTAGGGCCTATATCCCTCGTGCTGATAATTGGCCGTCATATACACAACCAACCTAAACTTTCCTTACAACATGTGGGAGGTCAATATCCAGTTCAAAGATAGCTCCAGAAAGGTCTTGAAGGTAAGGAAAGACTTCCGGATCCAGGAGATCACTGACGCACTTGTTTCTGTTCAGTTTACCCACAATCCGTAGCATCTGCGATCATCCATGATGCGCAATCGCATCCCAGAGCATAACCGTCGGTGTTCGTTCACTATGACGTTCGATAATGCACTCCGGAAGATAACTTTCACCGGCATAGCATTTAACGCGAATGCGGCCATGATGGTACCACAAATTAAAGCGGGATTCGTCAGATAAAAAAAAAAAACTTGTTAACAATCTGCATGCCAGTCTCTATGTTCATGAGCATATTGCAGCCGCAGGCGTAGATGGTATTGCGGGATGGAGATCCTGTATAAAGGAGGTCTTGCACGGAGTCCACGGTGCAGCAGACGTCAACGAATTTATTATGCAGACAGTGATACAGCTGCAGCAGTTGACCATTGTGCTACCAACTGTCTAGATGAAGCTGTACGGTCCGCCACCGCCATGCGGACCATATGTCTATCATCGCAAGGTGACTTCAACATTCGGGGTCCGCTCTCAGATTTCCGAATTGTCCGATCCTCGTCGGTCCACTACTTCCAAACTCGCATTAATCTGCTGCGGTTACGCTGCATACGAGCTGTTATTAAATGATAGAAAAATCCTTCTTCACGAAGGCCGATGTTTCTCCCCCATTCAAACTCCGTCAGTTGTTGAAATGCCGCCCTCTTTCGTCAAAGAGGCATAGGTAGGTCTCACATAACTTTTATCATTTGCAAATAAACCTAGACAATTCTCAACGTCTCACTACAGCCTTCTATTTATACGGTTTCAGCAGCAGTCAAGAGGGCGCTGCTCAGTCCACGCCTATGTGGTTGCTCTAAAATTGGAATCATTTGCGTAACACACAAAACTTCGCATTCTCTGAAATTTTCAGCCCAATCGCGTCATTCCATCATGGTGATGCAATTTTCAAAAACATGAGTGTACCTAATATATTTTTTTAATTTTTACATATCTTCATATTAAATTTACATATTGAAAACTACATATATACCGGGTGTCCCAAAAAGGACTGACTGATTTTAAAATTCAATAACTTGCAAACGGTGACAGATATTAAAAAAATTCTTGCAGGAGGGTTATGCATAAGGTCAAAAGTTTTATTACAGTGATTTTCAATTTTAGTTCGATTTACAAACAATAGATGGCGCTGTAAGCAATAGTCGCTAAATTCAGGCTCGATTTTTGGTACTTCGTGGCCCGGATAATACATTTCCATCTCCTTTTTCTGCACGGAACAAGATAAAGGACCAAAAATCGAGCCTGTATTTAGCGACTATTGCTTACAGCGCCATCTATTGTTTGTAAATCGAACTAAAATTGAAAATCACTGTAATAAAACTTTTGACCTTATGCATAACCCTCCTGCAAGAATTTTTTTAATATCTGTCACCGTTTGCAAGTTATTGAATTTTAAAATCAGTCAGTCCTTTTTGGGACACCCGGTATATATACATATGTATTGGTATATCAAAATACACAAGCGCCATACGAGGGTCCATCCTCTTAATCTGACTGCACAAAGCTTCGTTCTACTCGTGATCTTTTTTGGTGTTCCGATTTAGATACCACCAAACAAGATTCCACTGATTTTTTCTCTCGTGTTGCCAGGTGTCTTGAGTAAATCGTGGCTCCAAATGATCTGGACACCAGTATTTTAATGTAGTTTTCTTTGCCTTATCTAATGCAGAATTATCTGCGATTACTGTAAAAAACTGGTGGTATCCAGATAATTTGAAGCCCCGATTTACGCGGGACACCTGGCAACACTATTTTCCACCCTCATGTTGTCATTGCGTTTCATTTTTCATGTACAAAAAATGCCGGGGGTTATCCTAAGTGATTGTAGTGTCTTACATTTGGCCACACTGCCATCATTAAAACTTGTTGCGCTTCATATACCAATAGTTATAAACTTTCAAGCCATACAGATATTAACCCATTAACCGCCAAAACTATTACGATAGAAATTTTCAAATTCCTTGTTGAAAGTAGTTTCCCACCACAAATTCAGTAAGGTAAATTTCGCTTTACCAAAATAACAAAATTCCTGCCAATAAATAAGACATTTTTTTTTATTATAAAATATTGGTGCTAATGTAATTAATTCATTGCATGAGCAATTATTTTGACTGTTGCGTGAACGCAACGTCAGCGGTTAATGGGTTAATAAATAAAAACAAACAACTGTAAAAACATGAAAAAAGTCATAAAACAAAAAAGTGAAAATATGTACAGTCGTGGGAAAAAAAAAGTAAACACCACCTACTAACTCCTCAGCAAATTATCGTAGAAGAAAGTCACTGGTGCCTGGTACCGGACGATAGGGAATAAAGTCTACTTTTAAATGATGTATATAAAATTTGCTTAGGGGACCATCTACATATTAAAATGAACCCAAACTTTTCTTTTTTTTAATGGCATTACCCAATTTTAATAAGATATTTCAAATCTTCGGTTCAAACTATACCTAGACCCCAAATTTCAAGTCATTTGAATGATAGGTTTTTGAATTATAAATATTCAAAATTTAGTGTTTCTAATGTTAAATTACTTTTTCATATTTTTATTAATATCTCCTGAAATTATACTCCTAATTTGCTAATTTTTTGTGTAGCAATAATACTAAAATACTCAAACATAAATACTTTGAATTTGCAATTATTATAATTTTATGATATGAATTATGAATTATGAAATTAATATTCGAAAAAAATATGAATTGCAACCAACAATTTTTTTGATGGATTAAGATATATTAAGTCCTGCTTTATGGAAATCCAAAATTTCACATATTTTTTCCAGGTAGTTTTCGAATTATGCTTAAAAAACTGCAACATGACAGTTTAATGGTAGAAGTGACTAGATATTTTGAAGATACTTATGCTGTCCTGTAATCTAGCAGTCTTCAGTAATTGCTTGAGTGGCGCTTAAGGTGATTCTTCACGCACTTGAAAACACCCGCTCCGTAATGTTAATCCTATGGGCAGGTTATTTTCGAATTTCTTGTTTCAATTTGAATATTTTTAAACATTTTTTTTTTTTTTTTTTGCGTAGTCTAGAAGGTCGAACTTTAATATGACTTTTTTACTTTTTCGATTTTACTTGCAGATTTTTTTTAAAAAGGTACTTTCAGTTTCGAAACCGATTTTACCGAATTTCATGCATTTTAGCCACTGCTGCACACCGAATTTCATTCATCCAGTTTCGTTTTAATGGGCGCGTAGCGGTCATACGTCGGTTTGTGATTGGGGTTTTTACGAATTTCCTAAATTTTAGAGACTGCTGTATAAAGAATTTCATTCCTCCAGTGATGATTTCTTTTCGATTTAATGAGCTTGTAGCACTCATACATCGGATTGTGATTGGATATTTAAAGAATTTCATAAATTTTAGAAACACCTGCGGAAGGATTTGGCTATAAAAATTGGCGAGATTTCGACAGTAAGTGGCACACGGCTAACAGAAAAGTACCGATAATTCGTTTAAATATTGTCCTATGGGGGAAAAATCGCTTGCACAGTATTTTTTTGATGTTGTGCTATTTCAAACATGAAAAAACACAAAGGAAGCAACAAAATTCAGTTTCAGAATAAGCTACAAGAAGAATTGGAAGTGCAGTTTCAGTTTTAAATTGCGTTTTTAAGTTTAACTAAATTTTTGCATACTTTATACAGTGTGTCCGCTCTCAACGGTGTCCAATGGCTAATTCTTAAACCGTTAGTCATAGACATATAGTTCTAATTACAAAAATGTTTTAAATCAGGTAAAGAAATGTTTTAATATTTTAGGTCAATAAAAATATTTTTTATAAAATTACAAAATTCAAATTTTTATTCGGTCCCCCGGTCTTATAAGTTATATTTAGTAAAATTTTCGTATTACACTGACAAGTAAGACAAAAAAGAAGTCCTATTCATGCAACACTAAAATTAAGCGAGTTATGAAACTTTAAAAATGCATGACTTATGCCACTTTTCTGCTCTAAAAACAAACGAGTTCGGCTTGGCTTTGAGGGGTTACATACCAAGTGCTTAAAGTATTCGAAGATTTTATTTCATGTGTATCTGCGCTTTGAAAAAAATTGTACTACGATTAAGTTAACATTTATTAAGTTTCAGATTGGCTAAAATAACATGTTTTATTTTGTCAGGATTTGAGACTGTTTCTTTTATGATTTCATGTAACAAAAATTATGTTATTTTTATAAGTTTTTATTTTACTTCAACGATCGTATGTATGTTTTTCCCGTTCAAAATGTGTACTCGAACTTTAACTCACTTTCAAATATCCGATCGAGATTACATTTTACATACTGGCGCAAATCCGATAACAATCTAATATTACTATGATTTTCGGTGGTTACCATTTATACTTATTTTACAGGATAATACAAAATATTCCGGATATATTACTTATAAGGAGTTTAAGAAAAAGTTTTAGATTAGATAATACAAGTCTGCAATTGGTGGGTGTTTCAACTTTTGTGTATTTTTTAGCACTGATTCCTAAAATTACCTTAATTTTTAACCATCATGTCAGGATATTTCGCAAATCATAAATTGTCAAAGTTAAAGAATAACAAAAATCGGATACTATAAAGTAGAGGAGATGGCTGTGTTTTTTAACTTTTGACAGTTGATTTTTACGTACTTTTGAGCACTGAATCTGAAAATGACCTTCATTTTTAACCATCACGTCAGAATTATTTTTTCAAATCGTAAATATGTAAGTTAAAATATAGCGAAAATCTTATACTATAAAACATATGTAAAACTTTTTATATTTTATTTTATTTTAATTAATTTTTATCAATAATGTATTCAATAATTTTGCTTATCCTGGGATTATTACAGCTAAACAGATGATGAGTCCGATGAGATAACGGAAGGAGTTTCTATTTTGACTTTGAACTTTTTAACTTTGAAATTTGCAATTTGCGAAAAATCCTGATGTGATAGTTAAAAATGAAGATCATTTTCGCATTCAGCTGTAAAAAATACATAAAAATCAATCAATAGTTAAAAACATAACAATCATATCTATTTTATAGTATCAAATTTTCGCAAATTTTCTTTTTTTTTAACTTTAAAATTTACGTGAAAATCTTTATATGATGATAAAAAATGAAGGTCAGCTTCGGATTCAGCGGTACAGAATACATAAGAATCAATTATCAAAGGTTTAAAAACATTACATAACCCAACTTTTGCAGGCTAGTTTAATCTAATAATATTTTAAAATACGTATCATTTTGTAAAGAATTGAGGCTGTTAATTTAGTATCATTTTATGTAACAAAAATTATGTTTTTTCTTTCTTCTTAAATGTTTATTAGAAATTGTATATTTTGCATTAATATGTCAGGATGATTAAAGATTTCAAATTTATATTGCAATGTTAATTTTACTCTCAACCATTTTTTTAATATATCTGACGAAATTATATTTCGACTAAATTTGTGAATGACCCCCAAATTGCAGCAAAACATGTACTCCAAATTTAAACAGCTATTACGCGGTCAATTTTAATCGTAGAATAACGGGACTTTTTTCGTATTACTTGTCAGTGTAAAAGGAAAATTTTACTAAATATAATTTTTTATTATATTTATATAAAATATAACTTTAAATTTCGTAATTTTTTAAGAAATGTTTTTATTGCCCCAAATCGCTTTTAAAATATTTCTTTACCTCATTTAAAACATTTTTGTAATTGGAACTATATGTCTATGACTATCGGTTTAAGAATTAGCCATTGGACACCGTTGAGAGTGGACACCCTGTATATGCATTACTGTCTGTGGTCTTAAATTACTTAACCCTCCCAAAGCGGAACCCGAGAATTTCTCGGGGATGCATTTTTAAACATCCTTGATCATTCGCACCAGTTATTTTCTTTTTTTTTTTTTTTTTTGTAAATTTTGCCTTATTTAATCGGAGTACTTTCCCGATTAAATTAAGTAATTTTTTTTTTTTTTTTAAACCGGTGACAACAGAATAAAAATTCTTAAATACACAATTTTTTGAAGCTATTTTGATTAAGTAATTACGCAGCGAGAGGGTTAATGGTGGTTTTAATTGTTTAATGCATTTTGCAGCTGAATTATATTTAGTACACTAAAAGATATTTGTAGACTAAAAAAAAATTCATATACAGGGCGATGTAAAAAAACGATTGCAGAAGGTAATTCTCAAAGTCATTATATATTAAGCCTGATCACATGAATGGAAGAAATTTTGCAAGTTGCAAATAGCGATCTCTAATGACTAATGTTCTTTTTACATGCTGGAAAATGACTTTTAAACCAGAAAAATCGGAAAGAGAAATTTTCTATTGAAAAATGAGGCAGATAGACTTCTCTTAAGTGCCACCGTAAACGAACAAAAATGCTGTACATTTCGTTTTCTATCGAGAAAAATGTCATGGCGAATATAACCCTTAATTGCATGAATTATTCTTTTAGAATTGTGTTTTTTATTTTTATATGAAGGATTCGACACCAGAAATCTTAAGATAGATTTTTAACTTTATTTAGTAGCATATTTTTATAATTTTTAGAGGATTAATATTTCTATATAAATTTAAGAACATAATTTATGTATTAAAAATTAAATAAAAGGTGATGGAAATTTATATCACTATGCAATTATGGGTTAACACCTTAACCCTTTCAGGGACTACGCACTTCTGTTACTAATATGCTAAAATGATTGACTGACACAAGTATTTACAAAAAAATTTATATCAAAATAGGTAAAAGCGTTTATTCGTATACATAATACAAAGCCAAATTTCGTTTTAAAATGCTGGTGCCAATATGGCATTTGAGAATTAAAATCAAGCGGTATATATAATATTCCACCGCCTTTCAAGGGGTTAATTCACGCTTCCGTGATATTCACGGGCTGTGTTTTTTTAATCAGACTGTTTGATTCCCATTAGTTTTATAAAAAAAAAAAAGTGCAATTGGCTTTATTGTGGTATCATTTTACCTGTCATTATAAAGCTCATATTCAAAATATTAGAACAACTGAGAAAAAGTAATAAAGAAAAATATTTTTCATTTATTTATTTTGATACTAAATAAATACAATTAATTTTTTCATAAATTAAATCTGGAATGTCTCGATAAGATTTTTACATTTACAAAATGTAAAATACAGTGCATTAAATTAGGTATACAGCTTTCTGAAACACATCAAAATATTCGAAGGAAATTTAGATTGGTTCAAAATATTAGCTTATGAATATGAAGTAAATAATAGTTAATATTTTGTAGCATCTCTTTTAGCTTTTATAACTGCGCACAATCGATCTAGCATACTATATACAAGGCGTTTACAAACATATCTATCAATATTAGCTCAAATAGACTTTATACATGCCACTAACTCAGTTTTACTTGAAGGAGAATTTTCATGGAGTTTTTCCTTCATTACACACCATAAGTTTTCGATGGAATTAAGGTCTGGTGAGTTTGGTGGCCAAGGAAGTACCTTAATGTTGTGTTGGCGGAACCAATTCTTAGTTGACACTGAGGTATGCGGTTACGCTAAATCTTGTTGAAAGATGAAATCATCTTCAAATAAATCTTCTGATGATGGAATCATGTAATATTCCAAAATTTCTTGATATATCTGAGAGTTAACCTTTTCGTAGACGATGCATAACTTTCCAGAACCATCTGCAGTCATGCAACCTCAAACCCTGACATTAGCAGCATATTTTACGGAACGTTTAAGGCATTCTTTATCAAATGCTTCTTGCATCATTCTCCAAACTCGAATACCTTGATTACCGTATGAAACACAAAACATACTTTCATCACTAAATAATATATTTTTCCAATAATCTTCGCTCCATAAACGTCTTGATTTAAACCAATTCAATCTTATTCGCTTTTGTTTTGCAGTCATGAGAGATTTTGTTTTCGGTACACGAGATTCAAACTGAAATTTATGGAGACGTCTTAATGCTGTCGATGTAGAAACTTCAACTCCTTCTTCTTTCCATTTTCGGTGCAAGAATCGCACACTTTTAAAACGGTTTTTCTTAACTATACGCTTTCGTTTCCTCTCATCTCTAGCAGATGTTTTAGGTTTTCGGCCCCATTTCGGCGATTATTTTGAAAATTTCCATTTTTTTAATATTGTATTAGTATTTTACTAACGCTTAATTGCGAAAAATGTAAATAATTTGCTATATAACATAGATTTTTACCGTTCCGATACAAATCAACCATACGAAGTTTAATAGGTTCCGGAATATCACTCACATGACCCATTTTAAGACGAAAAAGCAAACAAACTGCAAAAAGAATACTGACTTTGAATAAAATCATCTGAATTTAATCAATGATGCCATCAGTTATGAATTGGTAATAGATAAAGGAGAATTAATGTGAAATATTCTAATATTTTGAACCACTTCAATAAATATTCTAATATTTTGATTTTTCAAAATAATTTTTTCAATTAATCTTTTCAAAAATTATATTAATTTTAAGATAATAAACATGTTTAATCAACAATAAGTTCTTAATGAAAATATCGTTTGCATATTTGCATTAAAAGTCATTAAATGTCCAAAGAATATTTTCAATTTGTGAAAAAAGGTAATTATTCTAATATTTTGAATAAGAGCTGTATAAGGTGAATATTTCTTCTTCAAAAAAGTGGTGGCAATAAACAATTTGAATTTTTAAACCGTAAATTAATGCGGCTGTTAAAGGGTTAATAACATTTATGAAATGCTAGTTGCTGTATTTTTTCACATACACAAGCAAAAACAATTGGCTCTAATCTGCGCGAACTAAATTGGCATATAGTTCGCCTGCAACACATTTCTGTTTTGCCCACCGGCACCGGTCGCAGGGGAAGAAAGTGGTGCTAAAGTACGCTAACACATTTAAAGGGAAATTTTTCAGTCAAAAATTCTGGTGCAAATTTGGCATGTAGTGATTAAAATTATATGGTCCAAAAACAAACTACGGCCATTCAAGAGGTGTGAACTTTTCCGGGACAATGTACTTTTATTGATAAAATGTTGAAATGATTTAACGATACCAGAAATTTTCAAACAAATTCATTTGAATATAACTATCATATTTTCTTCGAGTACACAATTAAAGTAAAATTTTATTCCAAAAATCTCTGTCAGTGTGGTATTTGGGGGTTAAAATTAAGTTGTAAGTTTAGTTGGGCCAACTAGGCCATGATTTTACAATGTGACTCTGGAGCTTCTGACAATTCAGCTTCAAAAAGCTAATGCTCATTTGAATTAAAGTCTGAACTTCTGTAAATGTGTTAATTTAGGTTCCCTCTATCAGACATAAATGCTTAAAATTACATTTTAATATTTAAAAATATAAAAATATGCACATTTCATCTTTCTTTCCTCATGGATCCAGTTGCCCCATAAAAATGGGGTAAGTGGTCCAGGAGAGTCTATGTTCTACACGTGTTTATATATATATATATATATATTTTCATATGGGATATCAGGTCCTGTATGAAAAAGTGTAAACAAATTTAAAAAATTAAACCAGGCAGATCATGTAAATTATATGTCAATAAAGAGCGTTGTAAGGGAAATCCTTGCTGTCAATGTGCCTAAAAAGCACTAAAAGTGAAAATATTAGATTTATTTATACCAAAAACATAAAAATTAAGTAAGTACTTATGTACTTTAGTATAGGTAATAACATAGTTGCCAGCCTCCCAATTTTTCCCATACCAATATTTTTATACAGAATTACCTGCTTTAAGAAATTGCAATACTTACGCAATTGAATAAAGCGAACATTTTTGTAGGATTTTACTGGTATACAAAAAAGCGGGAGGTTGGCATCTATGTAATAAGTATAAAAGTTACATGGGTATTTTAAGGAAAAAAATAGCAAGGTAAATCTACGAACAAACGGCTACGTAAGTACTTACGTATTTTATCTGTATCATCGTACAATTTCAAGGTTTGGCTAACTCGCTTTCAGGTTCAAGGTACTTGCATTCGTAAAATGTTGAAATAATTTAATTACACCAGTATTTACAAGAGAATCTATTTGAAAAACAGTGAAAGTATATTTTCGCGTGCTTGATAAAGGAAAAAATTTCATTATAAAATTTCGGTGGCAATGTGGCAATTAGGAATTAAAATTATGTGATGCCATAACGGCATTGTCGCCTCTCAAGGGGTCAAGAAATTTGGTTTGATACCACCAAATATGCTTTTTTTTTTAATTTTATTACGTAATTTTAATAAGGTATTCTATAATTTTCTTTATTGTGAGCAAAAACAATGGAGAAATTTACTTCCCGTTGTAAGAGAAACTCAAAAAAATTATTTATATCTATTGGGGTAACTGGATCCAGCATGGTCCAGTTACCCCACATACGTGTCCCAGTTACCCCATTCTTGAAAAATTTTTGGGGCGACTGGGACACCGGACTTAAATTTGAAACCGGAAGTAAATATCTATAGATACCTAATAATATTAATGTAGTTATATGCCTAATCTTTAAAAAAAAAAGATCTTTTAATAAAAGTACTTACAGTATATTTTAATAAAAATCCGAGGAAGTTCAACCAAATTGATGTTGTTTTTTAAAAAAGAAACGTAAATTTTCGACAACCTATCACAACAAAGAGAGAGTTATGACTGAGCTGACACACGTTGTTTTAGGAAGTAGATGATAAGGGACATTGTTCACAAAAGCTAAAACTTAAAATACATCAACGGTTTTTTATAAAATAGCGTATGGCCTAGTTACCTCGTGGGTCCAGTTACCCCAACTAAACTTATAAAAATCTACCGCCACCCTTTAACCCTTTAGGCGCGGAAGAGTTCTGTTTATAAGCTGATGAAATGATGAACTGACATCGGAATTTATAAACGAATTTATTAGAAAATATGAACTTGCTTATTTTCAAGTGCATTATTAAAGGAAAATTTTAATTAATATTCTGGGTGCCAGTGAAATAACTTTTCTGTGTCCTTTTTTAAGGACACCACCCGCGAAGGGTTTAAGGAGTTAAATCACATTACGTTAAAACACTTTACAAACTTTAGAACTTAAACTTAGAAAAGAGAGTAAAATTTGACAGCTATGCATCTGTACACCGTTTTGTAGTTTTTCTCGATAAATATTTGGAAAATCTTCAACAGATTCTTACAAATGAATCTTGTATGTATCTGTCATATAGATATTTAACCCTTTGCACTCGAGGGCTCCGCTGCGGAGACATAATCATTTTTTTCAAAATTTGTTTTTGGCACCAGTAATAAAGGAAAATAAAATGTACCTTATTTAATCAGAGCATTTTTGAAATTGTGTACTTGAGCGAAACTTCTTTTAAAAAAGTGGTGCCTATCGAATAAACTCTGTGTCAGAGACGCCGAACGCAAAGTGTTAATGCTTTTATTAGTTTTATAGGTTTAATATTCTAAATTTTACTAAATATTTTTGTTTGATTATATAAAATAAAATTTTAACTCAGCGTAACAAATATCAATTTCATCAATTCAGAAATAATTTGTTAAACGTGATAGAATTAATTAATATATTTACTTGTGCCCGCGCAAAACGAATTTTTTCGAGATCAAACTTTGTGAGTATTGCATTGGAGATCTATGAAATTGGTTTTAATCTGAAGAGGTTTTTTTTTCAGTCTGCACCTTATTTAAAATTCATATTTCTTGATTGATGCATAGTTTTTGAAATGAAATATTTCCCCTATTTAATTACAGATGAAAAAAGTAAAAAATAAGGCAATATCGAATTTTACCGTTTTCGAATTGTGGTGGCAATCCAGTAATCTTAGTTTTAAAGTAACGGACTGGCAACACTGATCAGGAAAAAAATAGTTGGATTAAAACCCTTTGAGCTCTGGTGGGCAAATTTCTTCCCACTTCATTTCATTCGCCAAATGTCGTAGTAGCACCAGAATATTCGAACGCATTTATCTATTTATATTATAAAGGACAAACATATCTGTGCGTAACGCATACGTCATTCTGCGAATGGCAACACTCTGAAATTTGAAACGAAATGTCGGTTTTGCAATTTTCGCAACAGCAAATTTTTAAACTTCTAAACATCGCACAGTTTCAATTTTTGCACCGTCGTATAGGGAAAAAAATGTACTTTTAAATGCAATTTGTTTGAAAGTTCTATCTCAATTTATTTTTGAGATATTAATTTTTTTATAGTTTTTAGTACCAATTTTGTAATTGTGGCAACTGAAGTACTCCATTTCTATTAAAAGTATAGGGAAAATATTCATGGTTTATTTATTTTTATTGATTATATCCTTATTGATGCCATTTTTACATTACAAATAAAAGTAACTTTTTTCTAATTTTTGAACAGAAAATGACGTCAGCCATTAAAAAAACACGCATTCTTCTTCATAAATCAAAAGATTGAAGAAGGTATTTCAATATTTTTACATTACGCTGATACTGAGTTTGAGACGCTAGACAAAGTGATTCAGTACGTTAAAATGATGTCATATTTAAAACAAAACGATAATTTTCTTTGATAAAACTAAATATTTGACCAATACTATGACAACTAAAGGCAAATTTCTGAAGGGTAAATTTTCGCGGCTACTGAGATTAGAAGTAAATTTTATGCAAATGTTCACATGAAAAGTTGTATCGGACAAACATGACTTTAAGTTTGGAAATACGTTGATTAATAATGTATTGCGCGTTAAAATACTTTTAAATTGTGAATTTGAGTGGTGCGTATGTAAATTTTGAGAATGTGAAAATAACGTACAGTTTAGATTTTGTGGGAGAAAATTTTATGATGTGACAAAGCTAAATTGTTTTTAATGATTTTTCATCCCTTAAAAACAAACGTAAGAGCCTCAATCGATAGCTTCAACATAATTACTCATGTTGATTACGTATTCTAATGCAGTTTAATTTTTCAATAATTTAAGCAGTTGAAGTTTTTGGAAATAATATTTTGGTAATTTTAGATTAAGACATTATTTGATTTAAGAGTCAGATAACCAATGCAAAATGAATTTTTATTGTAATTATTTTTGTAGGTTTATTATCAATTCGATCTAAGTTCCATTCTAAACATTTTAATTCGTCGAATTTGGACGGGTTCCAACTCGTACTAATAAAAGAACAAATCGCTCTGTGTGTGTGTGAGTGTGTGCGTGTGTCTGTATGTGTGCGATGGCTAACGCAAACCAGTGCAGGTAGACAGGTTCTGATGCACCTGAGGCTCAGAGTTTTAATTTTTTAGGGCCAGGGCCCCTGGGCCCCTTTAAATTTTTATGCACAAAATTGTAAATAACTTGCCCCCTTTTTGCCCACCTTCGTTTTGGGGGAGTTTTAAACATATAGTTATTCTCGCCATTCTACTTTCCAGTTATGACCCTGGACCCTTGTGGCCCGATACAGGGTCCCTTGAAGTTTTTGCACTAATAAATTGTTAATAAATTGCTTTCTTTCAATCCGATCTTCATTTGTAGGATCCTTTATCCATTTAGTTATTCTCACGTATCTACATTCCAGTATGTTATTCCATTCACCTGGGCCCCCTAGGAAATCGTAGGGCCCGGTCCAGGGCCCCTTGAACTTTTTGAGCGCCAAGCATACCCGCCCCCCCTAATTTTCTCACTTTCTAAGTGCATAATTTTATAGTTGAGTCTTGAGTTCTTACTCCTGGACCAACGACCTCATATTTTTATTGGGGCTCTAGGGAATCGCAGGGCCCCTTGAACTTTTTGAGCGCCAAGCATTTTCACCCCCTAATTTTCTCACCTTCTAAGGGCATAATTTTATAGTTGAGTCTTGAGTTCTTATTCCTGGAACAACAGCCTCATATTTTGATTGGGGCTATAGGGCCCTTATTTACATTATCCAATCTTTTGTGCATTTCTTTAAAATATTATTCTAACAAATAATTCGTACCCTATGCTTAATTTTGACTAATTGAAGTTCTAAAGCGCTAAGTACTAAGACATTTTAACATGTTTTCATGTTAGGGTCTTTTTTTAACAATGAGTTAGCCCCTTTTGGGCCCCCTATTATAGCTCTCTTAAAAATGGTCCGATTCAATAGCTTTTTTTTCTAACAATTTCTTAGGTACTCCTGATACTAAATGAATGAAAAAAAAATTTCTCAGACTTCAGCTACCACAAATTTTGAATATTAATCGCCTCCTTGGGGCCCTTGGTGCAGATTTTTAAAAAATGATCCGGATTTCTTGAAAATTTCTTTAACATAGTTTTAGGGTCTTCTGGTTATTTTAATAACTACTAAAAATACCTTTATACAAAACTACATGCCAATTAAGCCCCTGGCGCTTTGGGGCCTGGTAACGGGCCCTTTGAAATTTTTGCACCATAAATTGTTAATAAATTACCCCCTCTGAATACAATGTTCATTTTTGGTACCCTTTTTACATTTAGTTATTCTCACGTCTATGCATTCCAGTTAAGACCCTTGAGCCCCATGGTCCCGTAGGGTCCAGTACACGGCCCTTGAAATTTTGTGCGCCATGCATATTGCACCAACTAATTTTCTCACTTTCTCAGTGCATAATTTTAAAGTTGAGTCTTGAACTCTTCTTGCAGGACCAACACCGTCATATCTTTATTGGGGCCCTTGGGCCTTTTTTAAAGAATTTACTGAATTTTTTACGCATTTAATTAAAATATTATTCTAACAAATAATTAATACCCTTTGCTTAATTTTGACTAATCGTAGATCTAAAGCGTTAAGTACTAAGACATTTTAAGATGTTTTCATGCTAGGGCCCTACTTTTAACTATCAGATGGCCTCTTTTTGGGCCCTCTATTATAGACCCCTTAAAAACGGTCCGATTCACTAGCTTTTTTATTCAAAATTCTTAGGTCCTCCATCTACTACATGAACGACAAAAATTTTTAAGTCTTCAGCTACCACCAATTTTGAATATTAATCCCCTTCTTGGGCCCTTGGGGTAGCTTCTTTAAAAATTATCCGAATTGCTTGCAATTTTCTTTAACATAGTTCTAGCGTCCTCTGATTACTTTAGAAACTACTAAAAAGTATCTTTATACCAAACTACATACAACTTAACCGGGCCTCTTAAAGCTTTTGCACCATAAATTTTTAATAAATTGCCCCTCTTAAACCGACCTTCATTTTTGGAACTATTTTTCCATTTAGTTATTCTCCCGTTTCTATAGTCCAGATAAAATCCTGGGGCACCCTAAGTTCCGTAGGGTCCTATCCAGGGCCTCTTGAACTTTTTGTGTGTTATGCATTTTTCACCATCTCATTTTCTCATCTTCTGATTGCATAATTTTAAAATTGAGTCTTGGACTCTTCTCACTAGACCAATACCCTCATATTTTTATAGAGGCCCTAGTGCCCTTTTTTAAGCATTTACCCCATTTTTTGCGCATTTCTTTAAAATATTATTCTAATGAGTACTTCATATCATATGCTTAATTTTGACTAATTGAAGATCTAAAACGCTAAATACTAAAACATTTAAACATGTTTTCATGTTAGGGCCCTGCTCTCAACAATCAGTTGGACCCCTTTCGGGCCTCCTGTTATGGCTCCCTTAAAAATGGTCCGATTCACAAACTTTTTCTGTTTTCTAACAACTTCTTAGGTTCTCTTGCTACTACATGAACGACAAGAAAAAAAAAAAAATCAGACTTCAGCTTCCACCAATTTTGAATATTAATTGCCTTCTTGGAGCATTTGTTGCAGCTTCTTTAAGAACTATCCGATTCTATTGCAATTTTCTTTAATATAGTTAACCCTGCTCTCAACAATCAGTTGAGCCCCTTTGGGCCTCCTGTTATAGCTCCCTTAAAAATGGTCCGATTCACAAACTTTTTTCTCTAACAACATCTTAGGTTCTCTTGCTACTACATAAACGACAAGAAAAAAAATTAGACTGCAGCTTCCGCCAATTTTGAATATTAATTGTCTTCTTGGGACCTTTGTTGCAGCTTCTTTAAAAACTATCCGATTTTATTGCAATTTTCTTTAATATAGTTTTAGCGTCTTCCAGCGACTTTAAAACCACTAAAAATTTTCTTATACCGAACTACATTTCAGTCAAGACCCTGTCCCCCAGGCCCCGGTCCTTCTTTACACCTCAGCTACCACTTCTTTAGTTAGTTTAAAAACAGTTCCGGCGCTTTCGGAATAAAGACATAACGCGCACGCAAACTCACACGCAGTTCGCGTTCCAAAATAAGGTTTCACAAACTATGTACGTGACTTTTCGTCAAAACGGTTAACCTACGGTGCAAGACACAGGATAAATGAACAATGGTTTTAGTGTAAACCGGTGGAAATATAAATTTTTATTTGTTAGTCAAATCTGGGAATAATTATTACATTGTAAACAATTTCAAAAATTGTTAAAAATTTTAAATTTCATAAAACGAATCTGTAATTTGTAAGGCAGGGGTGGCGAACCCGTTGCCGGTGGACAAACTGCCATCACTATTTCTGACCAGAAATTCATTTAATGTTAGAAATTATGGAACTAAAATTTTAAAAAGAAAAAAAAACATAATATTTAAGAAATGCTTCAATTGTTATAAAAAAGCTTCAAAAGAGCAAACCTCTTTGGAATATACTTGGAGATTTATCATTTGTTTTCGAATCTAAAGTTTGAAATGTTTATTTGCTTTCAGGTGTGCTTGCGATGTGATGATTTTAATCTACTTATGTAAAACTTTATCGCCACCAGTTTCCACAAAAAGCAACGTGGAATTATAAGTTTAGTTTATAACCTCAGGGTTACACATGCCGGTTTCTCGTGTGCTCCTTGAACGTAGACGACACCTTCCAAGAACAGTGGTTTTCTATTGCGTACTAAAAATGTTTTCGTTGTCGTTGCCAGAAGTTCGGTAGAAATGGCCTCTTGGGAACGCAAATGGCCGCTATTTCCATGTGACTTTACTGCAATTGCTTTTGAGAACGTCAAATCCATCTTCTGTGTTTGGAAGCCGATTGTTAAAAACAGTTTCGCAAAAAATTTAAAATCCTACGAAAAGCCGTTGAGTCAACTTTTGCTGCATGTATAAAAACTCTAGCGTATATGGAAAAACATACTAGGACACTGAAAAAAGAAAAGCAGCGTCAAAAAATGAAAAAGAGAGAATAATTAAAGTGCAAAGACTAAACAAAAAGAGCATTTCGAAAACAAAATTCGTTAGAAACCTGAAGTCCGTTACTAAATAACCTGGAAGTAAAGTTGCAACAACCTAAACCTTAATCTATATAGATCCATACCATTTAGAAATCAAAAAGAAAAATTTAGGCCTACACGGAAGGTGAAAATCAAAAATGAGTTAAAAGCAAACTGAAAAGAAAAGTATATTGTAAAATTTGTTGTATCAGTCATACATTATTTACTTCTTATTTTATCTTTGGTCAAAGTTAAAAGTCTGTTAAATATGGATTTTGAAGTATTCATTATTTAAGTATAATGTATTCAAGATTATGTACCGTTATGATTTTTAATTTAAATTATTAGTTTATTTAATTGTTCAAAAATAGGATATTCAACTTTCAGTTGTATGTATTTTAACCCTTTATAAGTAATTAAAATATGTATAGCAATTAAATGAATATTTTAAGATTATCTGACGTGTATAAAACGCATTGCACATTTAGGACATTGGGCGCCTCATTTACGATTTAACTGCCGTAAATGCGACAAAAAAGACCTGAATATGACAATGGTACATTGTTGGCTTAAAGTAAAAATAACGATTCAATTTTTACGAAAGAAGTTAGTTTTGAACTAAAGACACAGTATTCAATAATTTTCAGCTTCATAAAATAGATATTTATTTAAAGAAATGCCAAATATACCCTAAATGCGACGAAAATACGGGGAATCGCGTCTCATTTAGGCACAATGACCGTACCAGTATTTTCTTATGAAAAATCTCTTCTTATTAAGGTGAAATTTCGCGCGTTTAACCTATATTTATTTTCTATAAACTAATAGTGATAATTGTCCTGAAAAAATCCCTTAAGCGTACCACCCCTGCACTTAGGACAATGGACGTCTCATTTAGAACTTAAATGCGGCAAAAATGACTTAATACGTCAATGGTATATTGTTGGCTTTTAGTAAAAATAATGATTAATTTTTTACGAAACAAGTTAGTTTTGAGCTAAACGCACAGTATTCAATAATTTTCTACTTATTAACCCCTTGAAGCAGTGTTGCCAGATGGACTACTTTTTTTAATAAAAGATTTTTGATTCACACCACTTTTTGTAATGGTAAAATGCGCCTTATTTAATGACATATTAATCAAGGCGAAAACAAAGGGAATTTTACCGTTTCAAAAAAGTGGCGCCAATCAGGAAATCTGAATTTTTAAAAAGTAGGTCACTGGCAACACTGCCTTGAAGGGCGGGGATGCCGTCACGGCATCACATAATTTTAATCCCAAATTATCACATTGGCACCGGAATTTTATTATGAAAATGTCACCTTTATTAAGTACGCGAAAATTTACTCCTACTTGCTTACAAATAAAATCTCTTGTTAATGCTGGTGTCATTAAATTATTTGAACATTTTACGAATACAATTACCTTGTCTCTGAAAGGGTTAAAATATATATTTATTAACAAAATGCCAAATATTCCCGAAATGTGACAAAACTATGGGGAATCGCGTCACATTTAGGCACAATGACCTTACAGTGCTACACAAAAGATATCTGGTGCTTTCCCTTTTTTGACGGAATTGATGGATGTGATTTTTAAACTGTGTTATACGTTTCCCAACTGAACTAAAATCTAAATTACTATGAAGTATATATACAAATCTTTGGACCATATACAGGACTGCACCAGAGAATTCGGATACTTTTCCGATTATAGAGGACAAATGCTGAAATCGGGGTTTCAAATGTGCTAAGCGTTTTCCAAATTGCTTACTTATGTATTATCTTTCACCTTATTAACCGATGATATTTCTCTACAGTATACTGAATAATTTGGAAAGTGTTGCATAAAAATTGCTTGGCATTACTTTTTTGTTTTAAAATTTATACGGAATTTCTTTTCACACTGCAAATTATATTATTTCTAAAAAACGCACACATTATGCAATAAACATACACAATATTTCTGCTGTCAGTGTACGCTGCATATAAACACTCTAATTAATATCAACATTATTGTTAATGACCGTACATTTCTAATTCAACCCCTTGGCCTGGAAAGACGTGCTATGTACGTCGCCTTGGATTAACGCTAGAAAGTCCGCGATAAATGAATATATATCGGATCGAACCGGAATTTTTTTTATAAAACTAGTTTAAAAGGTACAAAGAAAAAAAAAAACTAGATAAACGGATAAGTTAATAATTTTAAACAAAAATTCTGGTGTGAAATATTTTTCTAAAATATGGACGAGATAAAATATGGACGGCTTCTGCCAATTAATTTCCAGCGCAAAAGGTAAAAAAAAAAAACGACTACAGAAATAGAATAAAATATGATGCATCCCGATAATTTACCCATTTACTGAGATAATGGCAAAAGAAGAAAAATATATATTTTTTTTTACAAAAAAAAGAACATTTTTTCTTGAAGAAATAAATAGCACCTTCAACAAAATAATCTGAAAAGGATTTTTTATAGATGAGTTTCCGATTAAAGATAATAGACTAAGTGAAAACAATCGTGAAAGAAGAAAATGTGTAGTACATAGACTGAATTATCTCCAAATGTTTTGAAGTTGTCTTAGAAAAAGTGTAATTACTATTTTTCATTGTAGTTTACGAGCTGTACATTTTTTTATATATTTTATTGTTTCACTTAACAAAAATATTGTCTCTATGTACCTATATTTTTCACTCTGCGGATTTTCTTGGTTTAAAGTAGTTGAACGGGACTTATGTTAGAGCAATATCCTAATCTTGCCACAAGATTTTTGTTTCTTTATTTTAAAAGGTATTTCCTTTTTACGGTATGCATGATACCGTTTTACAACTTTGACAACTTACTTGCTTTTTCCATGGAATTATTAAGAAAGTGGAACTGACATAGCCTTAAAATAGTGAAGTTTCAACTGTAACCGCTTTCGCAGGGGTTGATTACCGACGGTAGAAACTCCCACCAGTAAATTTATATACATTTTTTCTCCTTATTTAAATGTCTAATTACTGCAAAATCGCAGTGATAAATAATGGTAGAATCAGACATTCATTTTTTACTGGTGGAAGTTTACATTGGCGGTTGCCGTCCCTGCGTTTCCGCCATATTGTGGCAACCTAGACAACCTCCTGTCAGTATCAGTTTAAAAGATAATAATACCTGCGCAAACCGACACCAGTAAAAATAAATAGAATATTTTACCATATTTGTGAAATAATATTTCCATGAATAAGGCACTTAAATAAGAGTAAATTTTCTATTCAAATTTACTGGTTGGAAGTTTGCCCCGGTGGTAATCAGAAACTATTGATCCGATTAAAATAAAGAGTCACCATCTTGTCACAACTTCCTCATTACTTCACTCGCAACTGGCAGACAGTACACTATATGTCTCCTCTTTATTCGTAACTCCATTGCTTTTTCTTCTTTTTCTTTTTTGATATATAAAACGTAGCTGCAAACTGCTAGGATTTTACGTCAACATTAATTCCAAATAGTAATTTTTGGCTTATTTATTAACAGAACACCTGCGATTAAATACGGCGGAATTTACTATTCGGAATTGCAGGTGGAAAAAGATCGCAGCAAGACAAAATCATGTGGACGGATGTCGGTATATTCTTCATTTCTTGCGCATAACATAAAAACTCTCATTTTTAAGGGTCAAAATGTTCTATAAAATTATTGCGGCTTTAATAACCACTCGAAGGGCGGTGGTATATTATTCATACTACCCAAGTGCCACACTCGCTCCAGAATTTCAAAATTTCGAAATACTATTTTTATTTTATAAAGTACGTAATGTAAAGCCTTTCTTTACTTATTTATTTCCACATAAATTTGTTCGTAAATTCAGGAGACTGTAAAATTTTTTAATACTTTAGCAATAGAAGTACATTCTCCCTAAAATGGGTTAAGGTAAATATAAGTTAACTATGGTAATATAAGTTAATGGTAATATAATAATAATGGTAATTATAATATGGTAATATAATAATAAGTTAACTATGGTAATTATAAGTCAAGTATGGGGCAAAGTGTGTATGCTATTATATGTTGAAATAATTGACTGACATCAGAATTCACGAACAAATTTATCTCAAAATAATTAAACTCTTTTCTTCGCATACGTTATTAAAAATAATTAAACGCTTTCCTTCGCATACATTATTCAAAATAATTAATCGCTTTTCTTCATACACATTATAACAGCACAATTTTATTAAAAAAACTATTAGGTGCAATTTGGTAGTTTCTACATAAAATTAAGTGTTTATGTCATGCAAACACCAACTTTGAAATATTTAATGATAAAACTGTTTTACCATTTCAGGGGCAAGGTACTCCATTTCCCAAAATGCTGAAATAAGTCAATGAAACCAGCATTTAAAAAAATTATATTTCAAAATAAGCAAAAGCTTTCGTTCACGTACTTAATACAAGGGGAAATTTTCATTGCAATATTCTGGTGCCAATATGGCATTTAGGAATTAAAATTAAGTGGTCCAAAAATGAACCACCACCCTTGAAGGGGTTAACTCAGGGATCGCAGCGTTCCTAAAATTTTCGCACTTTTGTATCACTAAATTAAAACGATAATCTTTGTTTTATAATTCCATTATAGGTGTTACAGGAATATACCATGAATAATTCTTTTTTAAAATACTGGTAGCAAAGTGCGAAAATTTTAGGAACGGTGCGAGCCCTGGGTTAACACTCCTAGTACCAGGTTTTAGTACTTTCTGAGCATTTTCAGTTTTACATGAATTGAACCAGAAATATAATTTTATTATATGTAACTTCTTCCTAGGATGTGCCTGCTTAATTTCATATATTATGTGTAAATTATTCATTCAGTCTTACTGGTTTGAAACATTAAAAATTTCAAAATAGAAAATAACTGTGGTCAAATAAGACTCAAGTGGTACTAGGAAGGATAATTTAAAAATTAGGGCCAGTTTAGTACAAAGCTAAATACTGTCGAAATTTGCCACGAATGTAATCATATATTGGACAAGGAATTGGCAGCATGCGACAATTTCATCAAGATTTTTACTTTTAACCCTTAAATGCCTGATTTTTCAAAAATCATTGTAATAATGTTTTTTGGCTTTCATTTTGTAAATGAATCATGGGAAAAATACTTTAAAAAATCTTATTTTGTTTTAAATATGGTTTACGGCTAAAAAACAGTTTGTTACTAATCGGCAATACTGGTCTTAAATTAAAAAAATAATTTTCCTTGATAAAATTCTACAATATTAAACACACAAGAATTTTAGGAACTATAATAAGAAATAAATTTTACTTGCTCACTGCATAACAAAATAGGGTATTGCGCAAGCTTCCAAACAAAACAAAAAGAACAAGTAGCAACAATTGAAAAAATAAATCTATCTTTATTCTTAAACAGCACAAGTGTTGCCATATACATGTTGAAAATCGATTTAATATTATTTTCAGAATGTATTTTATTGGCAACATTATGCATTATAGCTTCAATATTATTCTAATAGTATTTTAGAAACCTATATTGGGCATGTTGCCGAAAAGCAAGAACCGGCATTTAAGGGTTAAAATATTTGCACCGGAGTTAGACACGGATTTTATCTACTCAAATGAAAATACTCTAAAACAGGGATCTTCAACTTTTATACCAGAGAGTTTTTCTCAACATAAATTCTGAAAGCTAATATTGACTTTATCTTATCGCAAAGTTTCTATCATTATTTAAGGCAAATTTTTAATTGTAAAATTGTAATAGTTTGGTGAATCCTACTCTAAGAATACTTAGTAACTCATTTCTTTATTAAGTTTATTTTTAAAATTAATTATAATACTTCCTGTGTAAAATTATTTAAAAGTAAAGTTTAATATTTTAAAATTTGGCAAAATACATTTTAAAGCAATATATATTAATAGTGAGTGTTTATGTTGGCTAAGAGTATGAGGTTAAAGATTATTGAAAGCTTAACCCATAAAAGACTAAAGTTGTGTTTTCGCAACATTATATTTGTGATTATTGCACTTGTTTTTATACCAGTAAAAGTAAAAAGTAAAATTTGAATTATTTAATCAACACATTTCAGTGATTCATAAAGTAAAAATAAGTGTTTAACAAAAAGAGGTGTTAACTGAATAAAATTTCTGTACAGCATGCTGGCCTTTAAAGGGTTAAACTGCGATATGTATATACGGTTTTGACACTTCATATCTGAATACTTTATAAAAACAAATCGGTCATAGAAATACTATTAAAAATAAGTCATTTTTTTAGATATCACCCGGACTGTTGGAATCCCTTTACAATTTTATAATTATAATTTTATTATATTTTACATAAATAACACTGGACAACAAATTTTAACTTTTTATCTGCTATTGAATGGAAACTAGTTGTTTATTATTCAACCTTTTGCGCTGATTACGTATCTAATTTTGAATTTTCTCGAACATGCAGAGTTGCCAAATCTCCGGCTTTTTGCACACCACTCTTATCTTAGAGAAAATTTTGTTCTTTTAAATCACCCAAATGTTCCAATTAAATAAAAGAATATTTTCTGAATTAAAATACTGGTACCCAAAAAGTCGGAGACTTGGCAGCTCTGAGCATGTTCCGTTTTTGAGCTATTTGCCTATTTTGACTTATGCAAATTTTAATTTTTGTGCAATTACATGTACTTTTAAGGCATAAAGCAATATCATACTGCCTTTTTTGTTTTATGTTGTGATTACTGTCCAGTTTACTTTACAAAAATGTTGTGTTCAAGATTATGCTGACATATGACAGTGAAATATCGTGCCTAATTAGCATACTTTTCATTTTTTTCTAATGATGTTTCTTGACGTCCAAATAGTTGTGACACATGAGTACGTCAATACATTTTTAACACGTTCTCGCCGGCGCGGTGGTTCACACCATTACCGTCTCAATACTCAAGGCCTCCGGACTGATTTCGTTTCGTACTAAATGAAGATTAACCCCTTGAAGGGCAAGCAATTGCGTTTGTGTAATGCTTAATTCCCACCGGCAATTTAGAAAAAAATTATTTCAAAATAAGGAAAAGCAATTTTACGACTTTTCTCCACTAAAGTCAGAAAACTAAAATTTCTTAAAATTTTTCTGGTGCAAATCCTGATTAATCGTAGGTGGTATATAATATATAGCGCCGCCCCTTGACCCCTTGAGGGGCGGTGGGATATGTTTTATCCCACCTACGATTAATCAGGATTTGCACCAGAAAAATTTTAGGAAATTTTAATTTTCTGACTTTAGTGGAGAGAAGTCGTAAAATTGCTTTTCCTTATTTTAAAATAATTTTTTTCTAAATTTCCGGTGGGAATTAAGCATTACACAAACGCAATTGCTGTCCCTTCAAGGGGTTAAACTTCATTTGGTACGTCACGAAATCAGTCCGGAGGCCTTGAGTATTGAGACGGTAATGTTCACACTCGACTGTCTCAGAGCTGACAAGCTCTCCGGCTTTTTTGATACCAGTATTTTAATACAGAAAATGTTGTTTTATTTAATTAGAACAATTGGGCGATTTAAAGGAGCAACATGTTCTCTAAAATAACAGTGGTATGCAAACAGCCGGAGACTTGACAACTCTGAGACAGTCGAATGTGACCCACCGCGCCGTCGTGAACGTGTTAACACTAGAACGCCGGGAAATTTTACTCAAGTTTCATAAAAATATTTTAACCCAGAATTTTTATTTAAAATTATTTGGCAGATTCATTTAACGTAAATCTGCGTTTTTAAAATTTAACTTATTTTGTGAAAGAATTTCTGGTTCCAGTTGACATTGAATCATACGGTCGGAGTCGAATCGACTCCTTCCGGGCGTTCTAGTGTTAAACCAATTTTTTGCGTTGATTTCAAATCTGATATCGGTTTTCTTCTATCACGTCTAGTTTTTGACAATGAGGTGCACACTCCTAAAAACATTTTATATCAAGCTTGTGCCAATACCATACAAAAGTAGAAATTCATTTTTTCAAAAATTTAAAAATTTAACACCTTCAAGGGCGCTGTTTGCAGTTTGCAAACGGTTAATTTTAATGCCCAAAATTTCAAGTGGCACCAGTAATTTGTTAGTACAAGTTCGATCTCATAATAAGCGTGAAAAAAAGCTTTTGATTATTTGCAAATAAATTTGTTCGTATATTGCGGTGTGAATTAATTATTTGAACGTAATCGGAACAAAAAAGTCTTGCCCCTGAAAGGGTTAAATATGCAGGAAGCAGGGATGCAATATTTTCAGAATTTAGTGTCCCTCCCGATTAGGAAGAAAAATATTATTATTACGAGGTGGAACCCGTCGAATTTCGACGAAAGAAAATGTTTAACCCTTTCTGGGGCAAATTACTTAATTTTCTAAAATTTTGAAATGATTGAATGACACCATGTTTTACGAACAAATTTATTTCAAAATAAGTAAAAGACTTTTTCTTGTCGTACATTACAAATGCAAAATTTTCTTTATAAATTCTGGTGCCATTGTTGCATTTGGTAAATAAAATTAAGTGGGACGTATACTTCCCGCCGCCTTTTAAAGGTTTAAGAAGGGACTGTTTCATTAATTTATAATATACCTAAAAAATTTGTTACAATGAAAAATGCGTCTTATATTTGTAAGTCTAACACTCAAACAAATATTATTTTAACATACAGGCCTGTTCTTCCATAAAGACACCCTAAATTTTTGTAAAACGTTGTGTTTTATCAGTGTGTGATTTCAGTTGCGTTATTTTCAAAAGCGAAGCATCTCCAACTGTGAAGAATTTCAAAGTCGCTGGAGTGAAAATGATGCACTTCTACAAAACTTATTTCAGTTTTAATACTTTAAATACACGCTTTTATTTTACATAAAGTGACGTCGCTCGAGTCCGCTGAAGGATTCTTCATTTACAATGCAGTCTTAAACAATATATATGCAAAGTATGCATGTGACATCACTGTCGCGGAATAATATACAAACCCAGCAAAAAGCGATGTCGTAAACTCAACAAAAAACTGGCTGTCTAATGATTCATATGCCTTTTTTTTTAACATTAATGTGGAAACGGAAAATTAAATATAGTTTATAATAGCTCCATGATTTATCAGAAATCATTTATTTATATTTTTTCAAAATAGCACATATATTAATTACAATTTTTTATTTGTTATGAGAAAATGGCAACAAAAAGATATCGTAATCTACTATTTTCCAATGATTTTCCCTTTACTTTCTACATTAATGGAGTACTTCAGTTATCACTATTTCAGAAATTCCATTAAAAATTGCAAAAAAAAAAAAAAAAAAAAAAAAAAAAAAAAAAAAAAAATCTCAAAAATAAATTAAGATGCAGTTTTTAAACAAATTTCAGTTAAAAGTACTTTTTTCCTATACGAAAGTCTAAAAATTGAAAAAGTGCGATACTTAGAAGTTTACGAAATTGCAGTAGACATTATCAGTATTTAACCTTACAATGAAAGATCTGCTTCGTTTTACAGCTGGCTTATGTAACGCAACGCATTGCTGCTAAGTTTTACGCTTTTTTCACACCACTATATTTTATCAGAGAAATTTGTCTTATTTAATTATCAAAAATATATGATTAAAAGAGGTAAATTTTTCTAATAAAAAAAAGTGGTAGGAAAAAAGCGTAAAAGTTGGCAGCTATGGTAACGTTATTTTTTAGTGACGACATTTTATTTGTCAGGGGCTGTACCGTTGCCACTGAAACACTCAAGGCCTGAGACACGAGTTGTGACGTCATAACTAATCGACCGACTTCTCACTAGTGTTGGAATTCACACCGGAAAATCTTTAATAGCAATTTTATTTTATCTTATTTGTGGAATAGCTATCATCTTATAAAACAATAATAACTATTTAAACTTACTGGTGAGAATTCGGAATCCTTAAATAAAAATTCAGCCAGATGCGGAATGCCTCAGTGTTGCCACATCTGGTTGATTTTTTCTTGGGGTACTCCAAATTCTCACCAGTAAGTTTAAATAGTTATTATTGTTTTATCAGATGATAGTTATTCCAGAAATAAAGTAAAAGAAAATTGCTATTCAAAATTTTCCGGTGTGAATTCTAACACTAGTGAGAAGTCTGTCGGTTAGTGATGACGTCACAACTCGTGTCCTCAGGCCTTGAGTGTTTCGGTGGCAACGGCTGTACGCGTACTGAAATTTCAAGACCAAGAAATTCTTCGGTACCAGTATTTTCTAATAGAAAATCTCTTCTTAAATAAGGCGAAATTTAGCGCACTTAAGGGACCGGGTAAGCGAAATTCAACCAAAAAAAAACCAAACGATTTTTACTTTTTTATATCATAAACTAGTTTAAAATTTTATCTTTTCAACGATATATTACACATGTTTACATATTAACGAAAGTGTTGGATTTTTTCATTTTTTCTAAGAGCACTTCAAAGCAGTGGGCTACTTTTTTAAAGTTCAGATTTCTTGATTGGCACCACTTTTCTGAAGTGGTAAAATTCCCATTGTTTTCGCCTTAATTAATATGTTATTAAATAAGATGAATTTTACTATTTCGAAAATATGGTGCCGATCAAGGAATCAGAATTTTAAAAAGTAGTCCACTGGCAACACTGCTTCATAGCTTTAAATGTTTTTTTCTCAAAACTTCGATTTTTCATGTTTATTTTCCTTTTTTTCACTATACAGGGTTTCCGGTCTCAACGGTGTCCAATGGCTAATTCCTAAACCATTAGTCATAGACATATAGTTCCAATTAAAAAAATGTTTTAAATGAGGTAAAGAATTATTTTTAATGCGATTAAGGTCAAGAAAAACATTTATTTAAAAATTACGAAATTTAAATTTTTATACGGTCCCCCGGTCCTATAAGTGATATTTAGTAAACTTTTCCTATTTCTCTAACAAGTACGGCAAAAGAAATCCCATTCATCTAGCACTAAAATTGACCGAGTTATGACGTTTTCAATTTTATGACTTAAACCACTTTTCTGTAACTGAAAACAGATGAGTTGGACCAAGCTTTCAGGGGTCGTACACGAAGTGCTTAAAGTATTATAAAGGGTGTCCACTCCAGACGATGTTCAATGGCTAATTCCTAAACCGTTAGTCAAAGACATATAGTTCCAATTACAAAAATGTTTTAAATAATGTAAAGAAGTATTTTTAAAGCAATTTAACTGATGGTGCTGCCCCCGTATAAATATTACGGTAGTGTTAATTTTTAGTAATTAACATTCAGATTGGTTAAAATAATTGAAGAAGGGAGTTTCAAAACTCGCCTTATCGCGAAAATCAAATTTTGAGAAATCGCGTAAAACCTTTAAATGCGTCCATTGGTATTCATTGAAAATTTGGAGATTGTAGTGCTTAATTGGTACATTTATACCAATAGAATAGATTGATAGAGAAAAACGATTTTTTAAATTTCGGATAAGGCGAGTTTCGAAACTGACGTCTTCAATTGTATTTTGACTTTTTTTTTTTTTTTTTTTTCTAAGGAAATGAGTGTGCTTCTTTTGATGATTTTATTTTAAAAAGTTGTATTATTTTTATAAGCTTTTAACTTCGACGTTCGTATGTATGTCTTCCTAATTCAAAATTTGCATTTCAATTTTAACTCACTTCCAAATATCCGATCAAGATTAAATTTTGCACAATTTTGTAAATCCAACGACAATGTAATATTAATATGATTTTAGGTACGTACCATTTATATTTATTTTACAGGACTACTCCAAAAATTTCGTATACATTATTACCTACAAACAGAAATTTTAAAATTAAAATCAGTAACATTTATGTAAGGCACTAAGATTCACAATTTAATTTTTCCAAATGAAAGTGCGTTGCGTTTATATTTTTTATACAGTGCCGCACAAAAGATGTCAGATGCATTACGATGCATGAGCAGGGATTGCTTATTATACATTTTGATGATATTATGCTTTTATCAAATTCAACTTTTTAGTTCTTTATAAAAACTTGTTTGAAAAAAATATTTTACAGACCAAAATCAAAATGCAATTTATACTTGCTAAACAAAAAATAAATATTAAATGGAGTGAAAATTTTTCCTGTTGGACAAGGAAAATGAGGTAAACAACTTTATTTGTACAATAGATGTGCCAAAACACTTGCGGCCTCAAATCATGCACATACAAATACTTTTTAAGGTTTAAAATGCATATTTTTTTCCCAACCATGTTTTACCAATTTGTAATCTGATTGGCCAGAGGTTTCGGCGTCAAAGTGACTCATCTTGGCGGTATTCGTGCTTGGCAAGTGAAGAGGCAAGTGTTTGTTGGCAAAAGTGATTTATATGCTTTTGAAACTTGCTTAGCGAGAAGTACGGCAAAAAAATATATATATATAATGTTAAATGTTAAAATTTAATAATTTAACATATGTTTTGATTTAACAGTATTTCCCCCCTAATTTTTAAGTAAAAAATAATAAAAAAAAATAACTGCTCTAATGAATATTTGCTGAGGGGAGAGACAGTGGAATTTTCAGAAGGGGTAATGTAAAAATAATAATAATTATTATTTTTTTTATCATTACAATAAAATTACAAATGGAACAAGATCTTAAAAAAAGAAAAGTTAATTAAAAAGAGAGAATGTGGGCGGTTATAAGATGTCCGACCTTTAATGGATAAATCTGTGCTCTATTAGAACAAAATATTAAAATATTGTAACAATTTTGCTATGTTTATTTAAATCATCGAAGTAATCGCACAGGTAGTATCATATAATTCAAATAATTGATGTTTAATGTAAAAGAAAATAAAAGTGATATGAGGATCATTTTCAAAAAGGGACATTTTAATTTCCTTAACACATTCAGAGCAGCCATTCAAAAGTTATGTATAAAAATATACGCATAAAAAAAACAAAAGCAAAAAGTTTTAGATTAGGTAATCTAACTATGTATCATTTTCTAAAGAGTTGTGATGTTGCTTTTGTAATCATTTAACAAAATTTCTGTTGTTTTTTTTTTACTTATATTTTTAGTACAAGTTGTATATTTTGTTTTAATATGTCAGAACGAACAAAAATCTCAAAATATAATTGTAATGTTAATTTACTCTCAATGTTTAATGTTAAATTTTATATCTGACGATTATTTTTATTTCTAGTAAATTTGTGACTGACCCCTATTTTGCAGCAAAAAATATACTCCAACTTTAAACATCTATTACTCGGTCAGTTTTAATCGCAGAGGAATGAGACTTTTTTTGTATTACTTGACAGTACAATAGGATATTTTTCCTAAATATCACTTATAGGACCTGGGGACCGTATAAAAATTTAAATTTCGTAATTTTTTAATAAATGTTTTTATTGGCCCAAATCGCTTTAAAAATACTTCTTTACCTCATTTAAAACATTTTTGCAATTGGAACTATATGTCTATGACTAAAGGTTTAGTAATTAGCCATTGGACACCGTTGAGACCGGACACCCTGTATATTAAACTTAAGAATTCAGATTTTTCTAAATACTTAAATTAGGTTATAGTGCATACTTTAACATAGGGAATTAATGATTTGTTGAGAATTATTTATTTTAGGCAGTGAAATCTTACCAAAAATGCTAATTTAAAAATGTCTTTCAATAAACAATTAATAATTAATTTTCAGTTTCACTTAGAAAGAAAATGGTCTGTTAATATACGCAGAGCATGTTATTCAAACTACTCTAAAAAATCTAGACTTCTATCTTTCACCATTTCTGAGAAAAATCTACATAAAGTTGGTTTATTTTAACATGGCCGAGATAGAGCTTAGCCGGTCCCCTTAACCTAGATTTATTTTTTCTACAAAAAAATACTTATATTTGCCCTGAAAAATTCCCTGAAGCGTACGACCCCTGCATTGTTGCCCGAAAGAAATAGCATATGGGGGCTAATAAATAAGTTAAACAGTTTTAAACAAAAACTCTGCTGTAAAATATTTTTATAAAACTTGAGTAAAATTTCCGGACTTTTTATTGTTAATCCTTTGAGGGGCAAGCAATTATGTTTCACTAATGTTGAATTCACACCGGAATATTCGAAAAAAATTATTACTAGTAATAGAAAGCGATTTTGCAACTTTTTTCACCAAATTTATAAAAGCAAAATTTAATTAAAAGTTTCTGGTGCAAGTCTTAGTTAAAATTAGGTGGGATATATTATATCCCACCGCCTCTCAAGGGCTTTTAAAGGGTATAGCCGGATAACCATTAAAAACAAACCTTTCCAGGGTTCGTACGGGTGCTTGAATTTCAAGACTAAGAAATTCTTCGGTACCAGTATTTTCTTATAGAAAATCTATCTTTAAATAAGGCGAAATTTGGCGCGTTTAAACTAGATTTATTTTTCTATAAAAAAAAAAAAAAAACAACAACAAAAAACGGATATTTGGCCTTGAAAATAACGATACCCGTACAAACGCTGCTTTCAATCAATATTCCTGATATTTTCCCAGATGTTTCAACCTATATTATAGTAAATTTCCAAAAGTATCACTTTTAAATATTGATATTTTATGAGAGTACAATAGATAAGAATATTTTTTTCTATTGAAACCAACATTCTTCCATATCGAAATGTGAAGACAGTTATCATAATCAGTTTTCTTGGAACAGGTCTGTTATCGCGTTTAACACTAGAACCGCCGAAATTTTAATCAAGTTTTATAAGAAATATTTTCGCCAGATTTTTATTTGAAGCGATTTGACTTATTTAGCTTATTTCTCTGTAGTACATATTTAATACATTTTAGAAAGAAATTTCTGGTACGAATCGAAATATTTTTATTTGGTAACGGACAAAATGACCGCTATGGCGGTTCTAGTGTTAATGAAAATAAATCAGAGGAATTGGTGTAATTCGGTGGTTTCTTCGTTTTTGAAGCACGAGTAAAAGTAATCAAGTATTATTAAACAAACGATTAGTCCAATTGCGTTTATGTATTTCTGAGTTGTTGCTGAGCTCATACAAGACATCTACAACTTGCAATTTTTGCTTTATTTAATCGCGGAATTTTGTGGTTTATTAAGGTGACGATACTTTACGCTAAAATTGGAGATGTTTTGTATAATAATAATTCCACAATCTAGACAGTGGGTGGTACCTTGTGGTTAACAATACATTTACAAAGTTTTGAGCTTTTAATATTTTATATAAAATTCTTTTTTCATTTTTTTAAATCATTTATCTCCAAAAACTACTAGAACAAATTCCACAAAATTAAAAATATCAAGATACATTTAATTTTTTACAAATATCTTTAACACTAGAAAGACCGAGAATTTTACTCAAATTTTAGAAAAATACTTCACACCAGAATTTTTATTTTAAATTATTAATCTATCCATTTAACTAGTTTTTTTTCTTTGTATCTTTTAAACTAGGTTTATAAAAAAATTTCTGGTTCGAACCGAGATATATTCATTTGGTAGCAGTCAAAATGACTGCTCGCGGGCTTTCTAGTGTTAAAAACGCATATAAAAGAAATAGCCGTGTTCACAGCGGAACTACTCTGTTTCAGACTGTGAAGTTTCCAGAAAAAGTGACTTTCAGAAAAAAAAGTAGTCATCTTACAAAGCGTTAAAATATGCCTTTATTTTTTACGTAATAATATATAGTGAAACTATAAAATAAAGTAAAT
This sequence comes from Maratus speciosus, assembly GCA_963932465.1. Lineage (NCBI taxonomy): Eukaryota > Metazoa > Arthropoda > Arachnida > Araneae > Salticidae > Maratus > Maratus speciosus. Next base: position 195,714,923 of record OZ010796.1, on the reverse strand, counting down.
ACACAAAAATAAACCAATCGCTGCTGTTTATGCGTATAGAAAAAACACAAAATTTATCAATACACAAAAAATAAGCATATTGTTTCTGTTATGAATCCATAAAAAAATATTTTGAGTTCTCTTTCGGCCTTTTTAGAGAAACCTATTAAGACAAGTTACGACAATAAAAGGACGTTTTGTACCAAACCAGCTATTTAATTCCTCAGATTAAATTTCAATATCGAAGAATGCTGTTTGCTTCAATGGCAAACATTCGAGGGTATGCTGATTAATAGTGTGCACATACTTGTAGAGCGAGAACGAAATGAACTTCAAAAGCGCGCCTGGTGGCATATGAAAGTAGCATTCCTCCTTTATATACATATGTGGATTTCAAATAGTTGAATTCATCCAGTGTGTTTTGAGAAGTGGAAGTATAGAGAGGTGTTTTCGTTCTATGTCAACACGAGTTAAACAGTGTGCTTTTATCGAATTTTTAACTGCGGAAAAAGTGACTGATGCTGAAATTCATCGTTATTTAAGGATGACGATGCTGTTGGTAAGTCTAATGTAAATCGATAGCCAGTAAATTTTGTGATTGCGAGCCTATAAAAGACATAATTGTTAATGAAAAACGCAGCGGACGTGCGATCACTACCCAAACGATAAACATCGCAAAATCGTCGCAATTTGATCGAAAATGAGCGGAGAATAACTCAAAAGTGCATCGTAAACCATATTGAAATATCCAAGGAACACGTCGTCTTCATTATTGAACAATTGGTATGCCATGAAATCCGCAACTACAGATAGGCTCTGCGAAACCTGAAGTTTGAATCGATTCCACACTCTCCTTACTTTCCCGATCTTGCGCCTTGCGATTTTTTTTCCGTCTACTCGAAGAGAGAAGTGTTGTCAGTGGGCTACTATATTTAAATTCAGATTTCTTGATTAACACCACTTTTTTAGAATTGTAAAATTCGCCTTATTTATTGACATATTAATTAAGGCTAATACACAATAAGGGAAATTTTGCTATATCAAAAAAGTGGTACCAATCAATAAAGCTGAATTTAAAATAAGTAGCCCATTGTCAACACTGGAAGAGAGACCTCAAAGGTTACATCTCGGACGATGAGGTGAAGGCAGCTGTGAAGTCCTGGATCGAGAAAAGTCGGAAGACATTTTCAGTGACGGAATGAAAAAACTTGTTACACGTTGGGAGAAATTTGTTAGCCTTCACGGTGACTATGTTGAAAAGTAAATATATGATTTTAAAGCCTAGGAATTGTGCTTTAATGTACTTTTTGTCAGATCTTCATAGCTGCCAACTTTTACACTTTCTTCCTACCACTAAAATTTTATAGTAAATATTGCCTTAATTAATCGTCGAAACCTCGTGATTACTGAAGGTGAAGTTCTTTACTAAATTTTAGTGGTAGAAAAAAAGCGTAAAATTTGGCAGCTATGGATCTTGCTATTTTCTTTTATTCGTGTTCTACAAGCATTGTGCATTACTTTTCAGCCTAACCTCGTATTTTATCTATTGTAGTATCCGACACTAACACGAATTTTCGATATCGAAGCAGCATCATAGTGTGGGCCTATAGGTAAATTTAAATCTAAAATGTAGCAGTTAAGACATTTTCAGTTGACTTTATTAAAAAAAAATAGTCCGAATGTCGAATTTGAATAGCTCAGCCTCAAATACCACTTTCAGATGAATTTTACGTATTTTTGTAGGTATATTTGTAATTATTTACATGTTATACCCATCACACAATTCCGGAATTTTTATCTATTACAGGATCACCCCGCCAGTTGTTGATACCTTTCCAGTAGTTCATCAAATTTTGAAATAGTGCGCCATTTCAGGCAAAAATGAGTTTTACACGTGGCACTAGACATAATATTTTTGTTTGAATGTTGGAGGATCTGTTCTCACATAGTTGTCAGCTGCCTGCTCTAAGAGAAGCCATTTTATGAATTTTTTTTTAAATTAGAAATTCTAAAATTTTAGTTTTTGATTAGTTGGAGACAATTACGATAAGTTAAAATAATCCACTTCCATCTTGCTTTTTTCAAATAATAGTTTTATTTGAATTATTGTTAATCACAGCTTAAGCATGATATTTTAAATATTATTTTTTGAATTTTCGACTGATTTCTTCGATTGATCAACTACTGGGAAAATGACAATTAAAGAAACTACATACTCATAATATTGTTGCAATTTAATTTCAGCAGATTTCATTTTTGCCCAATTAGGACATTCATTAAGGGTTGTAGCAATCATGTTAGTTTACTTCTGAAACTTAAAATGAATGAAATATAATAAAAACCCCGTAGCACCGACTTTATTTGATTTTCTACTGGCTAGGTCATACTACATGACAACATGAGGAATGTTTGCCAAAAGAGTGGGGGTTTTGTATAAATATGACCTTTATATTTTAAAGTTTTGTCATCGTTATTCTAAACAAACTGTATTAACAGAACATTATACAAAAATTCAAATTTATATGTCTTTAGATCCTCTAAACCCTGTGTTAATGGCATAAAATTCGGTGCAGTAGTTTTTGAAAAAATTGGATGTTATTAAAATAAAAAAATACATTTTTATCACATAATCATAGATGCAAACGTTGCTTAATTTTTCTGAAATCTGATCCAAGACAAACATGTTTTGAACCAGAATTTTTAAGTACCGCGTAGAAAGAGCAAACCTTTCCTGATACACATTTTCTGGTTTGAAACAGGTTTGTCTTGGATAAGTCTCCGGAATAATTAAGTGATGTTGGCATCGATGACGTACCGTAATTTCCCGCGTATACGTCGGAGCACAGATAATTCGATTTCCTATTAGAATTTATTTTAAGTAAAATGTGACTTGCTTTTGTTTACTATTTATTTGATGTCATTTTTTAAATAAAATTTCCGGTATGAAAAAGACTTAATTAAGAAGCGGCGTGCACAGAGAAATTACGGTAATATATCGATATTGATAAATTGGGAAAATTTACGGTGAGATAGTTAGACACATCTGGGGAAAATATCAGGAAAATTGACTGAAAGGCAAACCATGCCTATCCTACTACGCCCTTTTGGATTTATTTTACGCGCATCCAGGTGTCGTGAGGAAATCAGGGCTTCGAATGCTCTGTACACTGCTAATTTCTAACTGTTTATTTAGCTATCTTTAATCGCCGATAATTCTGCAATTAGGTAAAGCGAAGATAATTACTTTAAAAAACTGGTGTCCAGAGCATTTGGAACCTCTATTTACACCGGAGCCTAGTGGTGAGTGTGAGACACCTCTCGAGAGAAAAAGGTTAACCCTTTCGAATCAGGCATTTCTTAACCAAATTTTATTCGGTTGGCACCCCTTTTTTAAAAGAAGTTTCCTTCGAGTACACAATTTCAAAAAAAGCCCGATTAAATAACGCGAATTTTATTTTCCTTTATTACTGGTGCCAAAAACAAAATTCGCAAAGAAAGATGATGTCGCGCCAGACTCTGCAAAAGAGTGCAAAGGGTTAATCTCTTTACAGAGAGTAAAAACTAAAATAGATTCTATCATAAACAAAGACCACATGGTGACCATAATTATACATATCATTTGGTCGACTAAAAAAGGTACGACTTTTGAAAAATAACATCCCAGCTAGACCTGTATTTCAATCAGGACTATCCCTGACATTAAAACCCACATATGGGATATCGATATTTACATATGAAGTTTAAAATTATACAATAATATACAATATTATTATTACTTTAACCCCTTCGGGACGAGCGTGTTTTACAGAATTTTTAATCTTTTACGACAGGTTTTTCAAAACAGAATTTTTTACCTAATTAAATCGGAAAAATGCTCGGATTAAATAAGGCAAAAATTACAATAAAAATTTACTGGTGAGAATAATCACGGATTCTGAGCACCTTACGCGGCATGAATACCGGTCGCTTGTCCCCAAGGAGTTAATACATGCCTTGTTAAGGACCACCTAATTTTAATTCCAAAACTTATAAACGGCACCAAGAATATTTTAATAAAATTTTCTTTTACAATGAAAGTGTAGAAAAGCAGGTTTTTATTTTCTGAAAAATTCGTTTGCAAATACTGTTGTCAGTCAAATTTTTCATCATTTTACGAACTGAATGCTTCTGCCCCTGAAAGGGTTAAAGGACAAACTAAAGCCTTTGTAATGTTTGAAAAGATTTGAACACAATGTTCGTCATCCCACAACAAGACACCGCCTCCTGAATACTAGGCCTGAGCGGTGACAAAAGAATAGAGGCTGTCAAAGGCGGATTTATTTCAGCGCATATACGGTCTTTTGTATTTGAATACCAATAATTTCTAAAAACATTTTCAGCCTTACTTATATGTGAACGAGAAACTTTTGAAAATATTGCAATACAATTTTAGGGGACCGTACAAACGTTTAAAAAAATTCGCTTACGACAGCCGCCATTTTTCTGTCATCGCCCATGCTTAGTAAGTAAGTAAGTAAGTAAGTAAGCACCCACCCTGGGAACCCGCTTTTGGCTTATGGTTAGGTTTGAACCTCGAGCCCAGGGCAGGGAATAGTACTATTACCTGTAAAACCCTCTAGTATTTAACACACTTAATAGAATACAATACAATTAAAAAAAATAAATAAATAAAAGGAGGTTTTTTTTTTCAGTCAGCTGCTGGCCCCTCTAGAAATATGAGGTAAAAATTACTAAAAATATTTAAAGATAAAATAATCTAAATTTAAAGATAAAATTACAATAATATATAACTTAAAGGCCAAAACAATAGCTGTAGTAATGAATTTATATGTCCAGCACTCCTGCTCACTGCCCATAACTCGGAGGAGGACCGTTGAACTGATATATTGATCTATAAGATCCACGTTCATATTAAACCTTCTGAACGATATAAATATAGTTTTAAGCTAGATTTGAGATTAATTACTGTGGGATATATATAAGTACAATAAAATATAGGGAGATTTTTATCGGTTACCCACAACGTACTAGAGCAAGATTAAAGTTTCTAAGAGCTGAATTTAAAGTTTTTAAGAGTTTATCTGAAGTTGCTATATACCACGAAAAGTTCAACTGGTTATCACAGCGACATACAAGTTTACAAAAGCAGGACAATGGAACCATTAATAGAGTGGAACTAACATATCCTTAAAATAGGGAAGCATAAACTATAACCGCTTTCGCTGGGGACTATTACCGCGGGATGAAATTTCCACCAGTAATTCAGAATTGAAAATTTTTCCTTATTTCAAATCTTTTTTATCACAAAATTTCAGTCATAAATAATGCCAAAAACCGATATTCATTTTTACTGATGGATGTTTAGTTTGGCGGTATTCAGGCACTGTGTTTCCGCCATATTCTGAAAACCTAGACAACCACCTGTCAGTGTCAGTGAAAATGACTATAATACCTGGGCAAACTGCCACCAGTAAAAAGCAACAGAAATTTTTAACCATATTTGAGAGAGAAATTTTTCGTGAAAAAGCCGCTAAAAATGGCAACGTTTTCTATTCAAAATTTACTGGTAGAAGTTTGCTTCGGAGGTTATTAGAAACTCTTCATCCGATGTAAAAAAGTCAGCCGCCAAATTGTGATAACCTCCCCAGTTACTTCACTCGCAACTGGTAGACAATACGCTATATGTCTTCTCCTCTATATTCATAACTCCATTTAGTATCCTGGGGGAGGTGCAACATATATAAGAAATGTTACCAAATTAGACCCTTAGTTTATTAACCCTTCAGTTAATTAGACCTTCGAGATTAGTTTTACAGTTTGGCCTTTTTTAAAATTCACAACTTACCTATTCATAACGAAAATTCCGAACGTAAAATTTGACGCAGCATGTCATAAAACCCCAATGAAACAACCGAAAGTAAAATTATGTAATCACGAAATATCTGTCATAGATAAAGCAAATAATTACTCTTCGGAATGTCTTTTATGAAAGAGAAATTTCTGAATTTAGTAAAAACTCAAACTGAAAGCCATGAATTAGCACATTTTTATTTAAAACAATTTCCTCTATACCAGAGTTACTGTACAGTAATTTTTATTTATTTAGCGATAGGTACCCTGTTATAAAAAATACTCTAAAAAAGATCCTGGTAGAGGGTTACCAATTTGGCATCAAATTTTAACGTGAGATTTCAAATTCAAATCGGAAAATTCGAAAGAATTTTTACTTTACATGTTCGCTAATAGTTTCTCATTATATGAAGCGTAAAATGCTATTATTTATTTCTGGTATGAACTCGAAATTTCTAATTAAAAATGGAAGCTAAACTTGCAACCATATTCTGGTAGGTATTTTGAAAAAAAATAGGGATTGGCTGTTCTGGGCACAGGGAGACAATTTTTTTCGCAATCACTTACCGTTACGGTAACTGGCCATTCTAGAACGAATTTCTACAAAAAAAAAAAAAAAAAAATCACGAAGACCAATTACATACATCCCTGTTTTTTTAATGGAAATGTCACATAATTTCTGGTAGGAAAAATTGTGTAATCGATACTGAAGATTCATCTAGTTATCATTAAAAATACAGTGCGCAGCAAAAGTTTAGACAATGATCGATTATGCTTCTGCACTGAGAAGTATGTAACGAATTGTTGTAACTCAACTGTCATATTTTACTGGGGACTTATCCTTCATTCACAAACAATAAATTTTAATTTATACACGTTTCATAATATATAAGGAGAAAAAAAACAAATTTACCATTGTGGAAAAAGTATAGACAATCTGTCTGTTAACAGAAAAATATCCACAACTTAAAATCGAACTGAACCTTCATTGTCTGCTATTAAGGGTGTATTCCGATCCAAACTGCTAATTTTCTGATTCATTTTAAAATTCATTTTTGCTCTCAAACGCATCAAACTTGGAAATTCTCTTATTTAGAAACTATATAATGTGTGGTGCTTCTTAATTTTTTGATAAATGCAGAAAATACTGTAAAAAAAACGCTGTCAAAGTTGGCATTTTGAACCGAATTTTCCGAAGCGGGCAATCTGGGAGTGAAAAAAAATGGTCATACTGAGAAAATAATTGTTTAAAAATCAAATTGTAATTAATTGAGCTGAAAATGAAATCACACGGCATGTTAAACATGTCTTCAGAAATCCCCCCAGCAAGTTTCAAGTTTTTACTTTTAAAAATGAGTCTGAAAATGTCTCAGAAAATTTCGAGCTGTTGAGGGTGGAAAAATATTTTTTCGAATACACCCTTAATGCAAAAATGTGACTTTCAATCGAAGAAACTAAATCCCGCATCACTTGGGGGTCTATTTCGTACCAAACTCGTTCAACAGCATTTCGAAGTTCATTTACAGAGGAGTATAGTCAAAAAATTGCATAAACCGTATGAGATATGACACCACAAAAGACTTCGATTGGGTTCAGATCAGGCTACACGCGGGCCAGTCGAGAACAGTAATATTTTGTGAATTAAACCAATTTTTTGACTTGTATGCAACATGAATAAACGCATTATCTTGCTCAAATACATACTTTGAAAGAGCTAAATTTCACGAAATGGCTGTAAATTGTTTTCCAATGCATGTACGTAGTCTTACGCTGCTTGGCGACCATTGAGAAACTCCAGAGATACTTGAGAATTAAAACAAAGTGAGGCCCAAATCATTAAACCTTTCGGGGGCAAAGGACACCTAATTTTAATTTTAAAAGTGGCAGACAGCACTAAGAATATTTAATTAAAATTTTCCTTTTATAAAGTAAGTGAAAATAAGCAATTTCTTTTTTTCTAATAAATTCGTTTATAAATTCTGATGTCAGTCCATTATTTCATCAGTTTATAAACAGAGTTACTCCGCGACGGAAGGTGTCAATTTGTTGTGAGATTTCAAGGCTGGTTATTTTATCCTTTTCATGTAAACCAATTTACATCTTTCTTTAATTCATCTACGACAGTATCCGTTGACACAGAGATCTCTCACTCACTTTGAATGCGATTAGCAATCATCATTTGTCTAGATGCCAGTTTATGGATACTTTTATTTTCTCGTTTTCTGGTCTCGCGAGGACTTCCAGATCTATGGGGGGGTTTTTTTGTTTTTTTGTTTTTTTTAAGAATCACCCTTAGAAAGTACTTGATAGACAGACTTCTTTGGACGATTCAATGTAGCTGAAATTTCAGCAACAGTCTTCCCTTTCGATTTCAGCTTCCATGCTTTAATTACTTTATCTGACTGAAAATTTCTAGCTCGCGGCATCTTCACTAAACGACACTATTGCGAGGTGCGCTTAAATACTTAATGCATGTTACGTCATAAGTTTGAATTTTACGTTTTTCCGTGAACAGTTGCCAAAAATCACAAAAGTGTCTAAACTTTTGCAACATGGAAATTTCACTTTTTTCAGTTAAATTAATTAATATCCTACATTAAAACAGTTATTTCTCTCCTAAAAGGTTTTATATATATTTAAAAATAAGTACAGCTATTTGTATAACCCAAGTGTTCGTATTTTTTATTCAAAGGTTAAATATCACCAGTGTCTAAACTTTTGCTGAGCACTGTAGAAATTTTATGGATAAAAAGGGGGGAAGGATTCTACTTTGTGCCAATATATTATAGCTTTCTGATGATGAGGCCTTAGATGCTTCAAAACAGCTGTTTGCGATTTATACTCACTCCATTTGTGCTTTTTCTAACATTGTTTTCATTTTTTATATAAGGGATTTTATGGGCCTTATTTTTGATCACCAAATTTACCATATAGCGGTGGCGTAGCCAGGGGTGGGTGGTGGGGTGTCCAAATGCACTTGACACCACTAATTTATAAAGTTTTTTCTCCTTAGTTAATCAGAGCCTTTTCAGCTATTAACTCCTCTACGGTCGCATTAAATTGCTGTTTAAAAATTAGATTTGCTTATTGGCACCACTTTTTTGAAAAAGAAATATTCACCTTATTTAATGACAGGTAAAATGATACCATAATAAAGCTAATGAAACTATTCTATAAAACTGGTGGGAATCAAGCAAATCTGAATAAGTTTAAAACAAGTAAGAAAAATCATGCGTTAAGCATAGATTATGAAACACTTTCCAACACTTCCTGAATGCTTTAACAAAACTTCGTTATTTAGGGAAATAAGGTATATAAGTGAACTAAGTAAACATTTTAGAAAACACATAAAACATTTAAAAAACTGATTTCAGCAGTTACCGTCCATAGTAAATATGTATTCCAATTCTTTTGAGCAGCCTTATATTTGATCTGTAGGTTGATATATATACTATATAATGGAGAAATTTAGTTTAGCAAGAAAACATATAACAGGTTGAAATTTCTCTTTCAGCATTTTATACTAATAGATTTAAACATACTTGTACACTTTTGTAAAACTCTGCAGTTAACCTAATACCTTTATTACATGCCACTATTTATCTAAAGTTTAATTCAAAGTAAAACACTCTTAAAACTACCGGAATCACATTTCCAGAAATTATCATTTATAGACAGCCACGTATCCAATTCTTTGCGTGACCCTGTATGTCATTTTATATATGTTTTACAAACATTTCTTAGTAAACCAAATGCGGTTCAGCGTAAAAATGCCTAACTCATTTAAAAATCACCTTTAAGCAATTTGCAATCATACCCAGTAACCATTACGAATTCTTTTGAGTAGCCCTGTATATCAATTACAGCATTTATACACACCATATACAATGCATAAATATAGTGAAACATAAAAGCACATAACATAATTAAAAATGCATTTCCAGCAATCATCGCAACTTCACATTACTTCGGGTACAATATAGTATCTGAAATCTTTTGTGTGTCCCTGTAAATGCTCTGCATTTCGTATTGTCCATGAAATAAGTTATAGTAAACCTTAGCGACGTATATCTATTTCATTATACATGTAATAGTTTAACATAATTAAAATACGCAGGAAAAAATTCCCTCCACTTCTATATCATTATGTAAAGGAATTCTTTTGTGCGGCCCTGTAAATGAATAATAACTATTTTTTGGGCCGCATATTGTACAGAAAATGCATATTTTAGTCAACTTAATAAATGCATATCAATTTTATTATGTTTGAAAGCATGTAACATCATTAAAAATCATTTTAAACGATTTTTTCCCATAGGCCGTAATGTAACGGAAAACTTTTGACTGTCCCTGTAAATGAACTAAACATGCTACAAACTTCATTTGCAATAGGGTTTGTGCTATGGTAGAGGTCACTAGCATCCAAAAATTTCAGAACGATCCGAGTATATTTACGGGAGTTAGAGCGCGTACAGACGGCCAGACAAACCGAAGTCATAAACACTTTTCAACTTTGTTGGAAAGTGTTAAAAAGACACAGCCCGTGAATATAACGGGGGCAAGAATTAAGGGGTTAATCCAGATGAAAAAATCTTTACAAATTTAGTGGTGTGATGTGCATCTGGACATCCCCCCCCCCTCCTCTGACTACGCTGCTTGCCGTATAGTATATTATTTGTCTTATTTTATCATAGAAAATTATTACTTAAGGTTACTAAAGATATATACTAAAATATTTCGGAAATAGTGGTACGCAAATGTAACGATTTACGACTTCTATGAAATATGGACTAGGTGGAAAATAACGTTGTTTATGTAGAATAATTTTCGGTATGTTCTTTCGAGGTCTCATAATCTGGGCAGAGTGATAATCCTTGCTCGGAATACTACAAATTTGACCAAAAAAACATATACCTACGTTCCATCGTATTCGAATGAAATCGAAAAGGAAAATTGTGAATTCACATCCAGTGCTCCTAAGAAAGTTATATTAAAAAACAAAACATTAAGGCCAATGTCAGACGGGCGTCTTTTTGCCTGCTTTTTTGCTTACGTATTATCCAGTGAATGGATAACACGTAAGCAAAAAACAGACAAAAAGACGCCCGTCTGACATTGGCCTAATACTTGAACTATGGAACTGTGTTTGCATGAGTACATAATCGAAATAACAAATGCACGTCTTAACAAAATTTCATTTTAACTCTTTGAAAGCAGGTAATTGTGTTTCTGTAATGTCGAATACATACCGGAATATTCAAAAAATTTTATTGAAAAGTAAGGAAAGGCAATTTTATAACTTTTTGCCACTAAAGTTAGAAAAGTAAAATTTAATAAAATTTTTCTGGTTCAAATCTTCATTAAACGTAGATGGGATATAAAATATCACTGGCGCTCAAGGGGTTAACAGAAACTTAATTCGACGGTACGATTTTCAAGGCTGCCAACTTTTACGCTTTTTTGCTACCACTAAAATTTAATAGATATTTTCCTCTTGTTTAATCGTGAGGTTTCTTCGATTAACCCCTTGAGAGGCGGTGGGATGTATTATGTCACACCTACTTTAAACAAGATTCTCACCAGAAACTTTTAACTAAATTTTATAGTTTTAACTTTGTGTGTGTGGGGGGGGGGAGGGGGGGGAGGATATTGAAAAAATTCTTTATCTTATTTTAAAATAAAATTTCCGATTATTCCGGTGAGAATTCAATATTACAGAGACATTATTGCTTGCCCCTCAAACGGTAAATTAAGTCAACATATACTATAAAATTTTAGTTGTAAGAAGAAAGCGTAAATGTTGGCAGCTATGGATTATGTATTGTTTTCCCTCACCTATACCAAGTTACTCTCAAACTTTCCTGGGTATGATAACTTATCAGTGCACTCTCCATACAATTTTCGGCTATAGATGGTAATTGAGGATATTGGGTTTTCAAATATGGTACGCATTTTTCGAATGGTTAACTTAGACAGGGTTCCTACACTTTCAGCTGAAATACGAGTACTTTTATGTAGAAAAACTCGACTTATATAATCGCGCGATTACAAAAGGCGAGTTATTCTCTAAGAAAATACTGGTGCGTATCTGTCCTAAAGTCAGGGAAATTTCCTGACTTGTAGGAACCTAGTCAGATATCATGTTTCACCTTATTAACCCTTTCGTGGGCGGTGGGATATATATGGCCCACTTAATTTAAATTAAGAAATGCAACAGTGGCACCAGAAATTTTAAATAAAACTTTCCATTTATAACGTATTTGAAGAAAAATCTTTTACTTATTATAAAACAAATTTGTTCGTAAAACCTGGCGTCACTCAAACATTTCAACATTTTAGGAACTGAAGTATTTTGCCCATGAAAGGGTTAAACGTTTAATTTTCTCTGCAGCTTACTCAATATGTTGGAAAGTGTTTAATAATATATGCTTGACGCACGATTTTTTTCAATTTAAAAATTATACGTTGTCTCTTCCCACACTGTATAATTCTTCCCATTATTTCTTAAAGACAACTTAAATAGTCACATTTCGGCCATCAGTGTACCGTCCAAATAAACACATTTATTAAAAACAGCATCATTGCGATTTATATTCATTTCTAATATAAAAACGAATAAAAAATGAATAAAACGTGATTTATCGCCATAATTTAATAATTTCCTCAGAAAACGGCAAAAGAAAAATTAAAAAATAATAAGAAGAAGAACTTTTTTTTTAACAGAGACAGAATCATTTTTCTTGCAGAAATAAAAAGTATGTTCAACAAAATTATCTGAAAAAGATTTTTTATAAATGAGTTTTCTGTTAAAGATAATAGACAAAGTAAAAACATCCGTGATTGAAGTCTGTGTAGACTGATTAATCTCCAAGTGTTTTAAAGATGTATTAGAAAAAAATATAATTGCTATATTTCGTTGTATTTTGAACTGGTCGTTTTTTGTTATGTTTTATTGCTTTGATTTCCAAAAATAAAGTTATTATATACAGGGCTTCCAAATGGTCCGCGAACTGGATACCAATATATTTCAACTGAAAAATTCATGGTAGGTTTCTACAGCAGTTGCGCTAGAATTAACCTCCAAAGGTGGTTTCTGCGCAATTTACAAGAAAAATCAAGAAAGAAAATTTTTCTATTAAAATATTGGTGTTCAGTTGGCGGATCTTTTGGGAGCCCTGCATAAGCCTATATTCTGCAAACTAACGGTTTCCCTTGATTTTAAGTAGAAAGACGTTATTTATACAGTTCACAGTAAAAGTTTAGACACTGGTGATATTAAACTTTTAAATAAAAAATACGAACACTTGGGTTATATAAATGGCTGTACTTATTTTTAAATATATATTAAACCTTTTCGGACAAAAATAATGGTTTTAAAGTAGGATATTATTTAATTTAACTGAAAAAAGTGAAATTTGCATATTGCAACAATTTAGGCACTTTCCCACACAACACAGATTCGTCCAATTTTCGCCTAAAGTACGTAATTTGGATGAATGGACGTGTCCAATTGAAGTCTAAAAGTCCTCCGGACTTCAACTAAATTTCGTCAAATTACGTCCAAATGTCACCCCCCTTTACGTAAGAAGTACGTCTTTTGGGCCATGAAATGAGCGTAAAATGAACATAAAATGAACAAAATTCGGATGAGCCAAAATTTGTCCATATTACGTCCAAAAAATACCTCCATCCGGACGAAATACACACGAATTTTGGCTGTAATATAGGCGTCCAAAATTTGTCCATATTACATCCGAAAACACCACCCACATTTGGACGAAATATAGACCCCTTTTAGCTTTAATCTGAATGTGTTTATGGATCCAAAATACGTAGTTTGGACCAAAATGAGACGAATCTGTTATCTCCCCTAGGCAAGGATGACGTTATATTAAAAAACTGAAATAACAAAAGTTTTTAATATAAATAATTTTGATAGAAATTTACTCAGAATTTTTTCCCCCAAAATCATATTAAATACTTAAATATTTTAAATTAATTCCTTACCAGGACTCATTCATATAAATCAGTAAAAGCATATATATTTTATACATATTGCTAATAAACTTTTTTTTATGATAATATATTTTCTTTAAATATCTTAGAAAATTAAAAGTAATTCCTAAAGTATATGCTATAGCATGATTTGAAAAACAGAGGCTATACCAGACTTTAATCCACTACATTCGGCCCAAACACAACTACGTTCTTTCACGAAAAAAGAAGAAAATTTTTAGTAATACAGTTTTTAATTCATAATACAATGAAATGCTACTTCAGAATGCTTAAACATAAGCCGATCACTTTCATTTAGAGAAAAAAATGCACAGGTGATGTTAATGAATTCGGTCCCTGTTCCAGGTGCTTGTTTTGTTCGGGCCGAATGAAAGCATTTAAATTTGAACAAAAACCGGTTTCATATAGTAAACAGTTTTTATGGCATATATATATGCCATAAAAATAGTTTACTAATTTCAGAACATTTATTTTAGTAAAAGGAAATGACACATTTTAATGTTTACAATCTTATTCCATTATGAGAAACTTTCTATGGATAATAAGGAAATGAAAAATGTAAGATACCTACCATCATACTGGCTTTTATGTTTTGTGCATTTCTAGATTCTAGAAATCTATGCATTTCTGCTATTTTTACTCTTCACATTTTTATTTTATATACTATTTCTCCTGGAAAAAAAATATATATATCTTGGTTTTCGTTTATATTATCATTGGTGATGATAATGCTTCTAAAAAGGTCCTATATTTGCATAGCTGTCAACTGCTACAATTTTTAGCTAGCACTCATTTTTAATGGAAATCTTCGCTTTACTTAATAACATATATCTGTAATTAAATCAGATGAAGATTTTAAAATCAAATTAGTGATGGCTAGAACTCGTAGAATTTTGCCGTTGTATTTAGAAATTATATTATTCATTAGCATACAATATCGTCAACTGCAAAGTTTTACATTTTGTGAACAATAACAATGGATTTTTTCTTTTATTTTTTATTTTTAAATTGATCTGTGCTCTTAATTAAATATCATATATTCAATTAAATCATTTAAATTCTTTGTAAATTCAACTACTCCACTTTTTTTATTTTTTTCACTTGAATTAAAATAGCTCTAACAGGGAATATAATTTTCCTTTTAAAGATGGTTACTCTTAAGAATGGAATGTATCAAAGCAATTGAAAATTTTGAGTTTTTCAAATGCTGCTAATTCATGGAAGAAAATGTGATATTCCCTAACAACTTTTATGTATTGTGAATAAAATTTTACACACTGAAATTTGCATTTGTTGCCAGGTGTGCAAAAAAATTATTTTACATTTTTAATAATAATAACAAACAATATTTTGAAATATCATTAAAGAAATTTAAAATGTAATACGAGTGCAAACTTTGTTTTTCATATGCAGACCTACTCCCTTATGTAAAAAAAAAATATATATATATATATATATATATCTGGACTGCAAGATTAACCTTCCATTACTCATCCATGGATTATTAAAAAAAAATAAATAGTTCCATTTCATTTATTTTAGAAATTGACTTTTCACTGATTAATGTAAAAATACATACTGTATATTCTGGTATGTAACAATAACTTTTGATAGAAGAAAAATTATCAAAATTTATAGGTACACATTATGCATCAATTTTAAAAATAAATTATAAAAAATATGATCATAAGAACTAAGACTTTTGATTTAATCAACATGTGATTTATATTTTTAAAATGTTGCTATTAGAGTACATGGAAAATAATAGTATTGTACTTTAAAATAATTTACATCTTATTTTTCACTATGTATCTCATGAAAGTTTTTGCAAACAATCAAACAACAATCTGCACAACATATGGCGATTATAATAAAAAATACAAAAATTAAATCTAACAGTATACGTATGTGTTACATGCCAGAATACAATATCAGTAAAATGGTTTCATATACATTATAAATAGCTTTCAAAAAATATATTTTTAATTATATCAACCAGTTTAAGCTAACTTTGTGAAATAGTGTTAGGGAGTTAGTGTTTACAAGACTCACTAAAAGGAAAATTCTTTTGAAAAGCCATTGGGAGAGGGGGGGGGGGGTAAATTAAAAATATTATTGCATATTGTTATACACTATATATTATTGTAAAGCAAAGATAAGAGTACTAGTACAAAATTTAGTATATCACCAAAACTTATTCATTTAAATACTGATTTTTATTTATGTTATCACCAAACTAAGTCTTAAAAAATTAATCTGTGCTCTTAATTAAATATCATATATTCAATTAAATATTGAATAATCATTTATAAATGAATTTACATTTTGTACAATTAAATATGCAAATTATCAAATGTATTTCAGATTAACCTGATTATTTGTAGTATATTATAAAATAACAAAAACAATACATTCAGTGTATTTAAGTAATGTTTTGAAATCAAAGTTTATTTAAACTTTGCTTAAGCATTAAAAATGAAATTTATCAAATATTTTCATGCATAAAATACGGTTAAAAATTATGTACAAACTTTTAGTTTAAAATTATTCAAAATCTTTAGTGAACAGAGTACATATATTATCATTGTTATAAAGGAATATACAATAAAGATGCAAGAAATACTTTCAAAAATGAAGTTTTATTTATTTATTTTCCAATCTGGCTCTTGTTGACAACAATATTTTCTTTTTACAATTCATATATAAAATATATTTTTCATTGAAAGGCAAAAAGGATGCTATATTTCATTACTATAAAGTAGGCAGGATGATCCTGAGGAAACTGTTTGGGGAAAACTCTGTTCTACGTTAATGCTTCTCAGACTTATTTTCATTATATTTAACAGACAGCAGCTTCAAAGCCTATAAATAAAAAGAATAATAATTCATTAAAATGAAAAGATGGATTGTATTTAATAGCACATATCAATAATTCATAACGTTAGATGCAAATTAAAAATAATTTAATTTTAGTTTTAATTTTTGCTTACAGGTAGCATCATCAGACATCTTGTATTATTTCATAATAAAATGAAGTTTTTTCCTCCAGCTTTGAATGATATTAAAAAAAACATTTATGTATTTTTAAAAATTACTAGCCAGTGTTTAATTTAATTTTTTTATCAAATTTTTATTATTTTTTTTTAAACAAACAACTACTGATGCAATGTTTACAAAATACATAAAAGCCAAGTAGGGGGACCCGGGGTAAAATGGGTAGCCGGGGTAAAATGGGTACATTTTATATATATTTCTTTTTATTTTACCAGAAATTTTTTTTTGAAAAATTTAAAGTATGAATGAAATGCTCACATATCTGGCAATATTTAAACTTGGTAAAAGCAAACTAGCAATATATATATACTGGGTTTGGCAGCCATTTTGCTTTTCAGAAGATAGAACAAAGTGTTTTTAGTGTATGATAAACTTCTTTTCAAAAAAATATACAGGAAGAATTTTAAAAATAAACTGTTTGGATTTTAAAGAAGAAGGATTTTTCTAATAGAAAACTCAAAAAATGAGTAAATTTATTTACTCACAAAAATTTTATACCATCTTTTGTCACATGGGGTAAAATGGGTATAGGCGATCTTTTTTGTGCGAGTTGAGGTCAACATATGAATGTATGCATATTGATCAAAATTGAAAGACCTTTGAGAGCAAATTTTTATTGATCCTATGTTTAAAACTGAAATTATGCTTTGTTATATGAAATTAAGCTATAAATTCATCGAGAACATCAGTTATCCGCACCACACGTTGGAATGTAAACATTAAAAATCGTTGTTTACAGACAATTTCTCAAAAATCACGTTAAATCAAAGTATCTTATTTTCAGCCATAAATTAAATTAAAACACATGTGCTAACTATACTAAATTATTAAATTGAGTGAATTAAAAGAGGACAAACAGTAAAAAGACTCCCCATGGAAGTTAAAGGAAAGTTGGAGGTTCTCGCTGCAGTGAATCCAATGATTGGTGACTGGGTCCTTGTGAAATTCAGTGTAAAGAAGTCTGTTCAAGAATTTACAGGTCTTATTATTGATATCCCTGATGAAGATGAATACACTCTGAAATTTGCAACAAAGTCATCTGCCAGATTATTTTATGTCTTCCCTGAGAAAGACGACATTGCTGATGTGCAGGCATCCGAATTGTCAGGAAGTCTATCTCAACCAAGCTGCACCATTCGTTGCCAGTATACATTTTGTACATAAATTTTCATTCAGTTATAGCTAGTTAACTTTATAAATTAATTTTGATTAAAAATATTTTTCAGTTAACTTAATTTCTCATTTTTTCCTACAGATAGTCATGCTGATATCTATCTGATTTTGAACTGCATTAAATTAAAAAAAAAACTTTTAAAATGAAACACTGTCAGAAACATGATTCAGAGCATGGACATAAATTGATGTAGTGAAACTCGGGAGCAGTTTGAGGTGGGAGGGGTGTAGGATAGGATTTGTCAGTACTTGCATCTTATTTCTATTAGTTTCATAACAGCGTTTTTATTTGTCAAGAAAAACATGTAAACAAACTGAAAGTGGTAGGTTTTTGCTCACCCTCTTCGCCCCAGTTTATATATATATATATATATATGACTCAGAGGATGAAGGTACAAAAATTTTAAATGGTTTACACATTAATTATAATGCAATTAAACTTTTACCAGCATATACCCATTTTACCCCGAACCACGGGGTAAAATGAATATACACCGGGGTAAAATAGGTATAGGCTTTTACACAAAAATTAAAACAAAAAGAAAACAAAAATTATGTTTAATTTAGACCTAAGATACATAATGTAAAAAATATTGAACAAAAACATGATTATATTTCATAATGTTTCTGCTATGAAGCATTAAAATTAAAAAAGCTGTTTTTTATACCCATTTTACCCCGGGTGACCCTACTTTATAATGTTCAACTGTGTCCTTTATTTTGAGTATTTAAAGATCTATATTTATATAAAGTAAGGATAAAAAAAGAAAAATCAAATAATATTTGGTGCTTTCTCGTTATAGCAGCCTCCTCAATTACAATTATGTCAAGGTAGCAGTTTCAAACTTGCTAAAGATCATCACCAAGCTTATATATACATCATACAAACATCATGCACAATATGTATAAGCCAAATGCTCATATATGAGCCATATAAGTAAATATTTATATCATATATCAGTCATATATATCTTTAAACAAAAACATAATTTGCAGAACAACAAAAAAAAAAAATATTTTACACATTGTTTATGCTCGAGAAGGGATAGATACAGTAGATTCGCTCAAATCCGTGCAGCTTGAGACCAGAGGTTGTGCAGATTTCAGAATTTTGTGGATTTCTGGTTTGTTAACATTTTTTAGACAATAATTTGAATGTAATAATGCAATCAAATGTATAATGGATGTTTGAATTAAAGCAAAATATTAAAATAAAGTAATAAACTAAAATGATAAAAAGTAATATAATTAAAAAAAATGATTAAATTATTAAAGGTAAAGGTCAAATAAATAATTAATAATGTATAATTAAATATGCAATAAAAAATTAGATACATTTTCCTTGAATCATTCAATGACACTTTCCTCATAAAGGTAACCCTATTAATTCACATCAAAATCAAAAAATAAGGAAGTTTTATTTCAGGTTTGCCAGTGTTAATAACTATAAAAAAAAATTAATACATATATATATTTGGTTAAAAGGCTGACTAGCAGTGATATCAGCAATATCCTTCTTTTTTTTTTTCAGTAATAAATTTTTATTTCCTTCATGCAAAACAACGAGTTTAGTCTCATCATATTATCGAGAATTACATATTAAAATACATACGAAATTATATAAAACTAAAAAATCCTGTTACTTTGCCTCTACAGCTTAACTGAAATTTTCATTGTTTACATCTGCGATGATGTGTGGATTTTAGGCGATTGCAGATTTGAGGGAGTCCTGTATTATAATTTTTCTTCAGCTGCTTCTACAGTTAATGTTAAAGTCTTGCAAAAAATATGTTTAAACCAAATGAATTTTAAAAAATAAAATTCGAACAATAGGATACTTAAACTACCCTAAAAACTTAAATTACAAAGATACATGGAAAATGCAAACCTTTAAAAAAGTCTCAGCTTTATTTCCATTTCATTCGAATGGAATGTAAGTTTTTAGATTATTTTAAGTATCATATTGTTCGAATTTTATTTTTATTTCTTTAAGTTCAATTGGTTTAAACATATTTGTGGCAAAACTTTAACATTTACTGTAGAAGCAGTAGAAGAAAAATTCTAATATCTATCCCTTCTTGGGACTATACAATACATGAAATAAACGTTTTTTTTTTTTTTTTTTTTTTTTTTTTTTTTTTTAATATATCAAGTTTTATAACTACTGCAATTCAGGGGAACTTATTACAAAATTAATAGAGGATGTTATAATATGAGTTAGGGTTTGATATATAGGGTATTGCATCACAATTTGTGATGTAACTAAAATCCATAATAAAAACAAAAAATTCAAATTTACTTAAATTTAGTTATCCAATTTTCCACTGGTAGTGGTCTCTATGAATTCAAAAGTAAATTGTGTTGCATGTTTGCTAGTTATTTATGCTACTATGAACGGCAATTCTGCAGCATTGAAACATTTCACCTCTGAACTGGGAAGGCCGGTGAGTGAATCAATTTCTTTTCACCAGTCTCCGACAGAGGAGTTAATTATTGGTAATATTAAAGAAAGTTGAAATCTTTTTGAACTGCTTAAAAAACAAAACAAAAAAAAACATAATAAATTTATCTTGTAATCAACACCGTTACATTTTAAGTTGTCCTATCAGAGCCTAACACCATTTGTCAGTTTACAGGTGCATAAATTTGATAGTTATTGAATACTTGCATTACTAATAATTTAAAACATGAAAAGAGAGACACATCTGTAGTATGATATTGATATCATATATAAATAAAGTTTAATTAATTTGTTTTTATAATAAATATTAAAGTATTTTTAAAGCATAATTTTTCTTTTTTTTTTTTTTTCCGTTGCAAGTAAAGTGTGAAACACTGGCTCATTTTGTGTCAGTTA
This sequence comes from Maratus speciosus, assembly GCA_963932465.1. Classification (NCBI taxonomy): domain Eukaryota; kingdom Metazoa; phylum Arthropoda; class Arachnida; order Araneae; family Salticidae; genus Maratus; species Maratus speciosus. The sequence continues at coordinate 195,693,994 of OZ010796.1, read as the reverse complement.
TTGGTTTTCAAAATGGGGTTATGTCAGTTACTGAAGTTATTCACCATATTTATGAAAAACATTTATTTTTAATAATACAATATATAATTTTTCAAAATTTTGTCAACAGTAATTTTTAAATGTATTTCTACCATCCATTCAAAAAAAAAAAAAAAAAAAAAAAAAAAAAGGTAGAATGGATTTAAAATTTTGTAATAGTGATTTGAAGAATAATTTTTAATGTGTCAGTTACTGGGGGTTTCACCCTAAATCAAGAAATAAAGAAATTTAAACAGATTATTAATAAAACATAAATTTGTTTTTAATTCTTTTTTCCATTTTAAAATTTTAAACTATGTATGTAGTATATATAATCAAAAGTTATTTTCTTTGTTGGAAAAGAAACTTGGTATTAGGCTGCCGAATATTCAGTATTCGGTTATTTGGCCACATCACTATTTGCCCCATCCCTAATTACAAGTAATTTTGATTCATTACTGTTTATTGATTATTTTTTTTACAAGGCAGGGGGGGGGGGGTGTCGTTGCCACATTACAGTTACATAAAATATATTTTTGGAAGCCTTTGGCATGCGAATGTGAAAAGGTTTGCCATCCCTGAACTTTTATAATTGCATTACATTTAACTATTCACTCTCACAATTTTAAACAATTATTTTTAATATCAACATTTTTATTAGTTTGTGGGCTAAACCTTAAAATTCAGGCATGCTACACCTGCTGAAATCCCAACCCCCAGGCACGTAAAATTGTTTTATGTTTTTTCATTTACGTATCCAAGGACTACATAAAATATTGGCATTAAAATATTATATAAAAATGGAAATGCTAGCTATTTTTTTTTTTATACTAACTTCCAATATATTTCAATTTAACCTTGAAAAATATACTGTTTATTCTCCAAACAGAAATTTTTATGAGTTATAAATATATGTTTTCCGAAACTGAGATTATACACTGTGCTGTAAGCGGGTAATGCTGCCCGCCACAAAATTGAATAATTTTAATTTAAATACAGTAGAAGATCTTTATAATGCAATTCTCCATATAATGCACAACTTCTCAGATGTAAACAATGCTTTTTGCAGTTAAAAAGCACCTGCACTTTCACATTGTAAAATATTGCTACTCTCTAGAGGACTAAATTTGATACATTAGTTCAACTTTATCTTCTAATTTAAGACCTTTTTACTGAAAAAAATGCTATTATTACAATAAACATTTTTGAAAATGTCTAATATAAGGGATGGTTGTGTCAGTTATATTTTGATCATGTTTATAAAGTAAATTTAACAATATTATGCAAAAATTTATAATTTGGATAACTCTTGGTAACAAGGAATGCAGTATAAAGATATTCTAATGTATTTTGATGTGTTTCAGACATATTTGGCCAATTACAAGGTGAATTTAATGATGTGATCCATATAATGCAAAATTCTATATAACACACAACCTTGCATTTTTAGGTTTGCGTTATAAAGATCTTCTACTGTAGTTCTTTCTTTAAGTATCTCAATCAAAAAATTTAAACATAATATCACATTAGAATTTATAGTAGATAGATAGACACATTCACACACAGATGGTGTTATATAGTAACAGAATATAAGAAAAGAGATTAGGGATATAAAAAAAAATATTTAAACTGAGTTGTAAATAATAAATAAAATAAAACAAAAGATTTTTTTTTCACTCATCATTACAGTTGAAGTACAAAGGTTTAATAAGAAACAATAACACAAACCAAAACATTTTATTTCAATTTCTAATCGTTGTTTCTAATATTTACTATGTGGAAAAAAAAGTTACTACTGGCAAAGAAAAAACAAATTCTGTTAACATAATTTGCACCTGGCTAACATAAAAGTACCACATTATTCATTTTTTATGCAAGCTGACAATTGTAAAATCAAATACCCACAGACATATAAATTGAAAATTTATTTAATAACAGCATTTATGGACTTTAACTGAAAATTTACCTTATTCAAAGTTAAATCCTGTTTGAAAAGAGTTGAGTCCTGCTGAGTCACCTTTTATTCAATCAATAATGATATGTATCCACAAAACAGTTGTTTTTCCAAAGACAAGAAGCTTGTATCTACTGGGTGAAAAAGAAGGAAAAAAAATGAGGGGATCCAGTATAATCTTATTTTAAAGCAATTTTAAAATGCATGAATTTTGCAAATATTGTGATTACTTTAACTCATACACACACACATAAAAAAATAACAACATTAGATTAATTTGTTTTCTTCTCTGGTCGAGATTCAAGCATAGATCAATTGTCTTGTTCACAAAAGAAATTAGCACCTGATAATTGTGCTTTCCACAACCAATGTTTTATGTGCATTGTACTATAAAAGAACATAGCTACTCAGTAATGTAACGATGGTGTTGACTACAGGCCAATTTGGCAGGAGTCGGCAGCCCTTTATGCACCTAGTGGCTCATTTTAATTATTTTATATCTATTGATTATAAGAAATATTAATTTAATTATTTGGTTTCAGGGAAGTAACGTGAAAAATATCAGATGCATGAAAAAAAATCAAGATACTCATCCATCGATTTATCGCATAAAAAAAAAAAAAACCTTGAGAGTTTTGCCAGTAAGTCAAAGGGAAAAATTCAGAAATTCACCAACTGTTCATGTAAAAGAAAATCATGAAATTTGTGGATTAGTCGCAAGAAAGATCTGCAAACTTCTGCAAAAATTTAAAAAAAAACCTGCGAATTTCACCAATCGGTCATAAGGAAATAAAAAAAACCACAAAATTTGTCAACTGGTGAAATAATAGGTGAAAATTTCATTCACACTTGGTTTGAATGTGAAAAATATCAAAATTACCTTGCACGGTGATATTTTGAAAATAAATATCAATATACAAACTATCAAACATCTTGATATTTTGAAAATAAATGTAAAGAATTTGAAAATATCGAAAATATCAAAAATCTTGATATTTTAAAAAATCGGATATATATCATGATATATATCAACGAACCCTGAATGCTTCATAACATAAAATTACATTATTACACCATTACATTATTCATTATTACAAGAATGAATCACCAATCAACCAGGATTTATCGCGACATTATAAAGCATAATATGACATTAAAATAACATTAAGATGATTTTAACTATAACATTTTGTGACACATATGGCCCAGTTATAGTCAAATATGACAGATAATATCAGGGCCGAAACTAGGCTTTTTTTGCCTAGGTTCGCCTAGAGCAAACATGGATTTTGGCGCCCCTCCTCATGCACAATAAAAATTATCGACCGCAGGTAACCTATGCAAAAAAAAAAAAAAAAAAAAAAAAAAAAAAAAAAAAAAATCATTTAATAATAATTAAAATGCTAGCAAGATGTATCTAAACAATGCTCCCATAGGATTAACATTAGCTTGAGCATTTAGAGCCTACACTAGTCACACGTAGAAGTTTGGAATGCTAATGTTAAACCTCTGGGAGCGTTCTTTTTAAAATTTCTCACTTGCATATTAATAGTTTTAAATGATTTTTTGCCTTGCTTAGAATAGCTGAGGATTCAATTCTAACCGGGCTAGTGTTTACTTTTTCAATTTTGGTTGTAGATTTTATTTATATATATATATAAAGTTACTTTCACAAATTTGAAAACAATGCTTCCATAGGTTTAACATCAGCTTGCAAGTTTCTTTGTATTTCATATATATGTATATATATACCATCAAAGCAGAATATGCTTATAAATGTAATGTACATCGCAAAACATTTCAAATCCTCATTTTCAAGAAAATTCACCATTCAGTCTTAGGAAAAATTGTGAAATTTGCACTCAATGTCTGAAAAAAAAAAAAGAAAAAAAAATATATCGCCGAATTCTTCATTTAAAAAAATTATGAAATGACAACTGGTCATATGAAAAACTCGTGCAATTCGTCAGTTTATCATGGAGAACAAATCATGAAATTCTTCAGCCTGTTGTGAGAAAACACAAAATTCAACAAACAGTTGCGGGAAAAAAATCCACGATTTTCGCCAATCAGTTACAGATAAAAACCTGGAAATTTGTCAGTGCACCAAGGAAGAAAACTGCGAAAAAAACCGCACGATTTTCTCTAATCGATCTCAAGAAAAAGCCTCAAAATTTGCCTATGATACAGGAAAAAAAAAATCGTGAAATTTGCAAATCTGTCGCGGTTTAAAAAATTGTGAAATTCGTCAGTAGATAGAAACGTCTGAAGAAACTGCGAAATTCATAGATCAGTAGCGGAAAAAATTCATGATTTTCTCTAAGTGGTCTCAAGAAAAAGCCACAAAAATTTGCCTATTGGTTTAAGAAAAATATTGCAAAATTTAAAAATTGGTCACAGGTATAAAAAAAAAATAAATAAATAAATAAAAAATCGTCAGCGGATTGTCAGGAAAAATAGGAAATTCATTGATCAGTCGTGCAACCCCCCTCCCCCCTTCGAGATTTGGCCGATGAGTCGCAAAAAAGCGACAAAGTTTTCCAATTGACTGAAAGAAAATATTGCGGGATTCACTGATCTGTCGTGGGTAGAATGCAAAATTAGTCAATCAGTTGCACAAAAAAAAAAAAAAAAAAAAAAAAAAAAAAAAACGAGATTTTTACCAATCGTTTGCAAGAAAAAGCGGAAAAAAATTGATAATCAGTAGAAAGAAACTATTGTGAAATTCATCAGTGTCTCGTCAGAAAAGCTGCAAAATTCGTTGATCAGTAGCAGAGAAAATGTATGATTTTCTAAAATTGGTTGCAAGAAGCTGCTGCAAAATTTGCTTATCGGTACAAGGAAGATTTTTCAAAATTCCCCAATCTGTCACGAAAACGGCCTGTGAAAATCATCAAAAATTGTAAATTCATCGACCAGTCATGGAAAAATCCACAATTTTTGCCAATCGGTCGCAAAAAACCCGACAAAGTTGGCTAATAAGTAGAAAGTAAATATCGCAAAAATTGCCCATTGGTCGCAGCTAAAAAATTGCAAAATCCTTTAGTTGATCTTTTAAACAAATTGGAAATTCGTTGATTCAATCAGTCGCAAGAAAAAGAGAAAAAAATTGCAAATCGATAAAAAGAAAATATAATGAAATTCGAATCAGTCACGTGTAAAAAAAAAAAAAAAAATTGTCAGAAAAATCACAAAATTCTTTGATCAGTCATGAAAAAAAAACAATGATTGTTTCCAATCTGTAGCAAGAAAAAGTTGAAACATTTGCCAATCAGTTGGTGGTAAAAAACATGAAATTCATGGATCAGTCATGTGAAAAAAAATACGATTTTTACCAAACGGTCAAAGAAAAATATCGCAAAATTCAACCACCAGTTGCAGTTAAAAATCTCAAAATTTGTCAGTGAATTGTAGAAAATATCTTGAAATTCTTCAACCAGTTGTGGGAAAAAAAGTCGCAAAATTTGATGATTGGGTCCGAGAAAAAAAACGTCAAATTCGCCAGTTGACAGAGGGAAAATTCTGAAATATTGCGAAAATCAATTGATTGTCGGAAAAAACAGTGAAATTCATCATTTGACCACAGTAAAATCACAAAATTTGCTAATAGTTTCTTTCGGGTGAGTATGTCAGCGTTTTACAAAATGTATTTTGCATTCCTATAAAAGATGCCATTGCACTTCTTCATGTATTAAGAAAAAATCCCTGCGACTTTCTTTTTTTAAATTCCCACAGAACATTTTTGTTCAGACGAAGTTTGTAGCAGAACATTGCAAAGTATTCTGCTTTGGGGATATATACATTTCAGGGATCTGTCCAGACTTTTCTCTCAGGGTCCTGTTTTTGTGAAATTGTGAACAGTTTTTTTTTACATTTGTGAAAAATCTAGTCCTAATTTTGTGAATTAAAAATGATCATTATATTCAGGTTCTTTTTTATATGTTTTTAAGAAGATATAGGCATGCAAAATACATATATTTTCTTTATATATGTAAAAGTGACAGGCCAGATTTCACTTTTAAATGATTAAATTTGTGAAAGTTTTAGTTTTCAGCTAAAAAATTTTGTAAAAGGCCTATTTTTAAGACAAGGAATTTTGTGAAGGGTCCTTTTTTAAGGTGAAAAGTTTTGTGAAGGGTCCTGTTTTGATTTGAAAAATTTTGTGAAGGGTCCTGTTTTGAAATAAAATTTTGTAAATGGTCCTTTAAAGGACCCAGTTTCTTCCTAAACAGGTCCCTGCATTTTTGTATGAAACGACAAACAAAATCTTCATTTGGTGCCCCCCCCTCCCCCCCCCCCTTCGCCTTTCGTTCTGGCACCCGGAGCACATACCAGGGTTGCCGGCTTTTTTTTGGTTTTAGCCACTTAAAAAAAGCCGGCTTTAATTAAAAAAAGCCGCCTTTTATTTTTCAAAAAGGTGGTCTATAGATAATTCATATAAAATTTGGATTAATTTATTTTTAATACATTTATAAATATTTTCTACTAAAAAAATATAAATTTCTATTAAATTTTGTCAAATAAATAAGTCCTTATAACTGCTAGAATGCAACTGTGAAGGCATTATGTCAGAAAAAAAATTATAAATATTCAGAAGAATATATTAAATTAGACTCCAAAGTATTGGTTTGGAATTCTTTATCATAGTTCTACACATACCACACAGTTTACAGATTATATGAAAGAATAAGAAAATATCACACATCAAAATAGAAATATTCTTACATACTGATATTTACTTTTAAAATTGATTAAAACTAAATAGCACATATGTATTTAATAACTGAAATTATCTTATATAATACTTGAGAACAAACACTCAGTAATAAGCAATTGATATTCTAACTTATAAAAATGATATAGTAAAAAGTTTTTCTGCTACTAAGCTGTTATATAACTTATTCCAGATATGTCCATACGGACAGATTAAAATTGTAGAATGAACAATGTTGAAAGAGAAATTAGGAAGAATGTAACATTTGAGGAAATTTTAGTACATGTAAGTGTGCATAAAATAAAGAGAACAATTAAAAAAATGGAACAGTGTTAAGGTCAGTGTAAACCAGAGAAAATAATTGGTAAGGCATTTTATTCCAATATTAATGTCTTCATTATATTGAAAAATTGGGTTATATTGATTTCTACCTCAATTAAATGCCTTTAAAACTAATTAAAAAACACATAAAAATGTGTCATTTATAATTAAAATGCTTCACTGTATAAAAGCCAATTTTGGCCAAAAAAGGCCAATTTTGGCCAAAAAAAGCCGGTTAAAACCAATAAAAGCCACCGGCGTGGCTTTTTTTAATTTTAGCCAGCTTTTTTGCAACCCTGGCACATACCCCCTCTGCTTCTCAGTACTCCCCTAGTTTCAGCCCTATATAATATAAATATGATATAAAATGTATAAATGGCATCCAAGAAGTAAATACTATGCATATAATGATACATATAAGGCACATATATACGAGAATTAGTAGTACTGTTTCTTTTAGGCCATCATTTAACGGCACAGCACCCTGCTTATTCTAAAATTGGCAAAATGCATCCTGTCCTTTTTAAAAATTGTGAAATGAACCTTCAGTTGTATCTGGAACATACTAGTAAAAATTCCTCATACATTTTTCATGCACACAATAATATAACAATTCATGTTGTCCAGCAAAATAATTCAGACATTCTTTTAAAATTATTAGTATTAAGTTCACATTACAATATGATAATGAATGAATAACATTTGAGTAATGATCTTTCATTAGAGCACTAGAAAATTTAAAATATAAAAAGTTTGGTGTCTTAGTAAGAACTCGATATTACATAAATTTAAATCAGTCAAAAAAAGAAGTTGCTATCAAATGGGAAGTTTTTAGAAATTGCGTACTTGCAACACATAATATATTAATTGTCAAAGAATTTTTTTTTAAATATGCCCCTAAATCAATGTAAAATTCGTTTCAACCCAATAAATGTTTTTTTTAGTTTTATAAAACTGCATTATGACCGAGAAAAATCATGTAAACAAAGCATTCTTATTTACGTAATCAAACGCTGATCTCTCCAAAAAGTCCAGACTAAAGTCAAAACTATTGATAAATCAGATAAATAACAAAACACAAAATCGTGACAGAAATGTTTTATGTAAAGTATGCACACAAACACAATAAATCTAGAAAACAAAGTCAATTTACTTACCTGCATTCACACTCATTTTCACTATTTCCGCATGGCTTTGATTTCCGCGATGAGATAAACAAATCTTCCACACGTTGATTTATTGATGCGGAGCGTAACTCCACAAAGTGATATTCTGGTAAAAATAAACAATGCATTAAATTCTTTACTTGTTGAAAGCTGTATAAAAAATTAATAAAACAAACAAAAATAAATAATACAAGTTTCGGTCAATGAGGCCTAAGTCTGTATATGCCGCCATTTTAAGATGGCGGTTGATAGGTTAAGTTTTTGTCCAGATTATGTCCGCACGTGACGAGGTCAGGTTTTTGTCCCGGAATTAACGAAAATTAGATTAGTACTGTTTCCATCCAGTTTAAGTTATTAAAACAGAAAATTGGACAAACAGGTGAAGGTTTAGTTTGGGAGTTGACGAAAATTGGATTAGTTGCGTTTTCATCCAATTTATGTTCTTAAACTGGTGTCCATATTTTGTAGTTATTTCATAGTTACGTCTATGTCAAACATTCAACAAATTCTGAACGTATTTTAGCTGGCTGTATACGTCCAAATTACATATATAGACGTATTTCGGAAATAGTAGAGGAAAACTGAATATAATCTGGACGTATGTGTTGTGTGGGTTTGTGATTTTTGGCACCGGTTCATGGAAAAACGCAAATTTCAAACTTATGACATCACATGCATGAAGTATTTAAGTGCACCTCGCGATAGTATCGGTTAGTAAAGATGCCGCGAGCTAGAAATTTTCAGTCAGATGAAGTAATTAAAGCATGGAAGCTGAAATCGAAAAGGAAGACTGTTGCAGAAATTTCAGCTACACTGAATCATTCAAAGAAGTCTGTCTATCAAGTACTTTCTAAGGCTGATTCTTTCAAAGAAAAACATAGATCTGGAAGGCCTCGCGTGGCCAGAAAACAAGATTACAGAAGTAGGGGAGGTAGGGAAGTTATGATACACCTTTTTTTTACTAATTTTTTATAACCCTTAGAAAGCTATTTTTAAACAAATTTTTCGTGTTTTCTTATAAAGTGGCCTTTTATTCATTTATTAAAAATATTGTGAATTTAAAAAATAGTCATTCAAAAAATATATCCCAATTATTTTGAATGGTTACAACTGTATCAAATCTCCCCATTACTGGGGAGGATTGATACACTAGCAAGGGAGGTTTGATACATTGTTATGTAAATTGAAAAAAAAAAATGCAGACAATTCAATTTATGTGTCATACAATTTTTTATGATAAATCTTGAAATATTTAAGTAAAATGTGAAACGAAATGACATTGACATATTTTTGTTTCAGAAATGTTTTTCACAAAAATATTTAAGCTGTTGCTATTATTTAAACAATACAATTAACACACTTTTTAGAAAATAAATATTGAAAAACAAAACCCCTAGAGATCTAGCTGCAAGGAAAAATGAAGTGAACATTTCTGATTCGCAAACAATTTAACATAAATTTAGCACATTTAAGATTCCTTTAACCATTTCAGTGGCAAAGCATTTTCAATGATAAAGTGTTGAATAAATGAATAGCACCGAAATTTACCAACAAATTTAATTAGAAATAAGAAAAGGGATATATTTCACTTTCATACTAAATGGAAAATATTTTACTAAAATGCTGGTGCCAATGTGGCGTTTGGGAATTAAAATTAAGTGTTTTCATACACATACCACCACCCCTGAAATGGTTAAAAGAAAATCTAATAACTCTATCATTTTGATAAGTAAAATCGGGTAGATTTAACGTTTTTTTTTCAATTTGACCTTCGTAAATTATAGAAACATTTTCCCTTTCAGGCCATTTAAACTTTTTCCCTTCTACATGACGAGCAAAGCGAACTAACCATCTACCATCGCACTGCTTTTCTATGTAACCTACATAATGTCTATGAATAGTCTCTTTGTTCTTCCTCACCAATTTCAGTATCTCTTGCTGTAAAACAATAATGAATATTAAAGCCCTATATTAGTTTGCAAACTTAAAAAAACTATTAAATTTCAAATATACAAGTGTATCATTTCTCCCCAGTACTAATGTATCATTTCTCCCTATTATGCCTTACTGGATTTTCAACCACTTTGTACAAATACAGTTACAAAATGGTAATCTACTTTCTAGTAAAACTAATCCTAACAATGCGCTTTATAAATAAAAAAATTACAAGATATTATCTTCACAATAAAAAGAGTTAGGATAGAAAATCAGTCAGTGAAAAAATTTACATTGACATTCCAAAATCCTTCAAAATTAAAAGAAAAGAAAAGTCGTCAGTTCTTCACTGATTAGTCCAGCTAATGATGACTTCAGCAAATAAAAGAAGCCTTCACATGTGTTAGAATGGTTGTTAATGCCATTTGTTGAGAAAAATTGTCAATGTATCAACCCTCCCTATGTATCAAACCTCTCCTACCTCCCCTACCCATAAAATGGCATCTAGACAAATGATGATTGCTAACCGCATTAAAAGTGAGTGAAAGCTCTCTGTGTCAATGGATACTTTCGTAGATGAATTAAAGAAAGATGTAAATTAGTTTACATGAAAAGGATAAAACAACCAGTCTTGAAATCTCACAACAGTTTGACACCTTTCCGTCGCGGAGTAACTCTGTTTATAAACTGATGAAATAATAGACTTACAACAGAATTTATAAACGAATTTATTAGAAAATATGAAATTGCTTATTTTCACGTACATTATAAAAAGAAAATTTTAATTAAATATTCATGGTGGCGTTTGTCACTTTTGAAATTAAAATTAGGTGCCATTTGTCCTCAAAAGGGTTGATGAGTTGGGCCTCACTTTGTTTTAATTCTCAAGTATATCTGGAGTTTCTCAATGGTCGCCAAGCAGCGTAAGACTACATACATGCATTGGAAAACAATGTACAGCCATTTGGTGAACTTTTAGCTCTTTCGAATTATGCATTTGACCAAGATAGCGTTTATTCATGTTGCATACAAATCAAAAAATTGGTTTAACTTTCAAAATATTACTGTTCTCGACTGGCCCGCGTGTAGCCCTGATCTGAACTCAATCGAAAATTTTTGTGGCATCATATCTCATACGGTTTATGCAATTTTTTGACAATACTCGTGTAAATGAACTTCGATCTGCTGTTGAACGTCTTTGGTACGAAAGACACCCCCAAGTAAGGCCTGATTACCAACGGGGTACACTTACACCAATAAATTTAAAAAAAAATGTTCGTCTTATCTAAATGCCGTATTCATGTAAAATTTCTGCTATGAATGAGGTAAAATTTTCTGTTTCTTTTTACTGGTGGGAATGTGCCCCGTTGGTAATCAGGCACTGAACCCAAGTGATGCCGGATTTTGTTTCTCGATGGAAAGTCACATTTTTGCATTAATAGCAGACAATCTAGTTGCAGTTCGATTTTAATTTATGGATATTTTTCTGTTAACATACAGATTGTCTATACTTTTGCCACAATGTTATATTTGTTTTTTTCTCATTATATATTCATAGCTGCCAACTTGTACGGATTTTACTTACCACTAAAATTTAATAGTAAATTTTGTCTAATTCAATCTCCGAATTGCAGTCATTTTTGATGATTAAATAAGGCAGACATTTCTGTTAAATTTTTGTGGTAGCAAAAATCCGTACAAGTTGGCAGCTATGTATATTATGTAAAGTGTAAAAATTAAAATTTACTGTTTGTGAATGAAGGATAAGTCTCGTGTAATATATGAGAGTTGAGTTACAACAATTCTTTGCATACTTCACAGTACAGAAGCATAATCGATCATTGTTTAAACTTTTTCTGCGCACTGCATTAGAAAATATGCTAATCTAACCCAAGATAATATTCCGTTAGTCTGAAATGTATTTACTTTTTTACATTATATATGCATAGCTGCCAACATCTTAGGCTTTTTTGTACCGCAAAAAATTTATAATAAATTTTACCTTTTTATATCGCCGAAATCTGCGGATTAAATGAGGCAAAAATTTCTATTAAATTTTTGTGGTACAAAAATACGGAAGAGTTGGCAGCTAAGTATATGGTACCTTAGAAAATGTTTATGAAAATTACACTAACTAACTATTTTGTAAGATAAAAATATAGCTTCAAACTGCTACGAATTTTGGCACCAGTATTTCCAAATATTAATCTTCGCCGAATGATAATTTATTCGCTGAAAACTTGCGATGAAGTTCTATTCGAAATTAACGTTGGGAAAAAATCGCAGAAAGAAAAAATAGATGTAGACACAGCGTTGCCAGTTCGCTACTTCTTTTATAAAATTCAGATTGAGTGCGCCACCACTTTTTTGTAGTAGAAGTAAACGTAAAATAAGGCGAAGTATACTGTATGAAAAAGGTAATGGTGATAAAGTCATTAGAATTTTAAAAAGTAGCAAACTCACAACGCTGCGTAAAAGGGTGTGGTTATGTTTTCAGGTTTTACACACATGTGAACTCTTGTTTTTAAATATCAAAACAATGTTGGAACTGTGGTTTTTATAGCCATATTTAGGGTTACGTACCACAAAGTTTAAGGAATAACGCTTGGGAATAATTAAAGCAACACTTCTGTGGTTTTATAAGGCAAATATGTATATTCCAATATAGTTGTAAAATGAAATGAATTTATTTATTAACCCTTTCAGGGAAAAAATTCTTCTAATCCAAAAATTCTGAAAATGATTGACTGACTCCAGATTTTACAACCAAATTTATTTAAAAATAACTTAAAGGTTTTCTTCGGGTACTTAAAAAAAGCAAACTTTTTATTTCATAATTCTGGTGTCAATATGGCTTTTAAGGATTAAAATTAAGTGGATCAAAAATGAACCACCGCCCTTCAAAGGGTTAAATTTTAATTATTCTTATATGCATCACTACGTGTGTAGGCACCGTCAACTGATTAACCCTTAAAAGTCTATGATATCATTTATGATACCATCCGTGTTACCGATTCAGTGGATTTTTTTATTTACATATTCTGCATTTACACCAGAAATTTAAAATGGGAACGTTTGATTTATTTAATAACAGACATTTCGTTATTAAAATAACCGAAATGTACTTTTTAGATTTTTTTGTTATAGATTCCGATTCCGTGAATTGCGCTATTTCTGGAACGCATTCTACCCTAGGATTTTACTGGGTTGCCACAGGCGATTGTTTTTTAATTCTACCTGGAACCACTTTCTGAAGAGAGAAATCCTTAACACATACTTTGACAACAATTGCAAGAGAAATATATTTAAAATTTTATATTAGAAAAGTACTGGTGCGAACAAAATATAAATATAGTCACCTGTGGCAGCCATGCATTTAAGGGTTAATAGTCCCATAGCTTCCAACATCTTGCGCTTTTTTGTACCACAAAAATTTTTTATTACATTTTACCTTTTTAAATAAATAAGGAAAAAGGCCGTTTAAATAAGGAAAAAAATTATATTAAATTTTTGTGGTAAAAAAAGCGGAAGAGTTGGCAGCTATGATAGTCCTACTTGTAGGCATAAAATTGGAAACGGCCGAAGGTGGTTTTTTTCTTCGTTTTTACTATCCTTGAATTTTACTACCGGTATTTTCCAAGAGTTTCTTCGGTTTATTTTATACCAGATAAAAAAGTCGAAGTATATTTTTTTCTAATGGTATCATAGCTGCTAACTTCACACGTTTTTTGTACCACAAAAATGTTGCAGTAAATTTTACATTTTTAAGTCGCCGAAATATGCCGTTTAAATAAGGTGAAAATTTCTATGATTTTTTTGTGGTTCCAAAAACCGAAAGTATTGGCAGCTATGGGTATTGAAAATCATGTGATCATGTAAACGCAGAAAAAATTTCCCTTACGTCAGCAGCTATTTTGGTGTCAGTGCAAACCTGGAATTCAGGTGACGGTGGTGCAGTGATTACTCTGCTACACTTTTAGAAAAACTATATAACATTCTGATATGTTATATTTCATTTAACTCCTAAGAGGCCAATTTCGGATATTCATAACGTTAACTGCTCCAATGTACCACCAAGAAAAAGAGTTTTAACTTTTTTCCAGGTGGTTCTAATGGTAAACAATGAATGCTTAAAGGAAACGGATGATTTTTTGATAATTTCGTTAAAAGATGGCAGTCTGATTTATTGCTTTTTTGGAGATAGAAGGACTTTTCTATAAAGAATTTTTCTGTATTTTGTTATGTCCGAAATTAACGTACGTAACAAAGTATTTGATTTTATTATTATTATTACTGGATAACAAAAAGTTAATTATATATATATATATGTATACAGACACATTTACTACATTCTTAGTCTTAAGAAATTTTTAAATACTAAGAGCAACGTCCCAAATCTGTAACGTACGTGCGAAAGAGTGTCCAAAATTTGTAACGTACGTAACTGCTAATTAAATGCTTTAATCATTAATTTTCCAGAATGGTTTCTGTTTGTGTATAATTTTGTAGACATACTATTATAAAATATTTATATATTATACTTAAAGGCAAAATACTATACTATTAAAAAAATTGGCCTTAAATTTGAAAATTTTAAAAATTACATATAGTTAACGTTTAATGATCCCACCTTTTGAGAATCTCCCTTATATCATGTTATTTAATTCAAAATGAAGCATTAAGGAACACGTACGTTTCCATGGTTCGTACGCCTCCTGGAATTTTGCAGACCAGAAAATTTTTCGGCACCAGTATTATCTTATAGAAAATCTTTCCTTAAACGAAGGCAAAATTTTGCTCGTTTAACCTAGATTTCCCTTTCTATAAAAAAATATTAGTAGTTTTCCTGGAGGAATAACGGTATCCGTACGAACCATGGTTCCTATAAATAATTTGAATTATCATGTAATTATTTTTTCGAGAAGAAAATGTAATTTGGAAAATATGACAAAGAGAAACATTTACTTTAAAAAGTGAATATGTCATTTTATTTAATAAAATTTTCTTAAAAAAATAGTTACAAGCAACTATATCCTATATGTCACAGCAGGAAAAGTTACACATTTCGAGAATTCTGAAAAAAAATAGAGATATATTTATCACATAACAGATTAGACCTTAACAATTAGTTAAGAAATCACAGCTGTGAAACTCCCGACATTTTCCGAATAAAATAAACATATTCCGAAACATTAAATTTATCTAATAAAATAAATGTTGTTTCTGCGTGGTACTTATTTAATTTAATTTATTAAACAAAATTTATTGTTCAAAACATGTATATTTCATTCGAAATAAAATTATGGGGTTTGATAATGATAAAAAACAGAAGTACTTATACAATAATTTAACTCGTTAAAAATAATGTTATTTTAGGAAAGTATTGACGCATAATGTTGTAATTCTGCAGTATTTTTGGACAAAGAAATATCTCCAAAATAATTTTTTCTCATAAAGTCTTAACCAAAATCTCAGCATCCTTTAATGAAATTATACCAACGTATCCTTTACTATAATTATTCACTAATTTTATTATTTAAATCTAAGAAAAAAAGTACATATATTCCCTTTATTTGCAATTCCTTTACAATAAAAACGATATAAAACATCATTTGACTAAAAATAATGTATATTTTTAGACATTGTTTCTCCAACGGTAACACAAACTTTTGCAACAAATTTGAGTTCATTGCATAGTTGCCAACTTTTACGCTTTTTCCTTACAAATAAATTTTAACAGTAAATTTTTCTTTTACTATTTGTTGAAATCTTCGATTAATGAAGTAAAAAATATCTTTTATATTTTAGTGGTAAGAAAAAAGCGCAAAAATTGGCAACTATATTATTGGATAAGGGAAATCCGTAAAAAGCGTATAGTTTGTATACTTTTCTCAAATCTCCATACAGTTTTAAGAGAAAGTGTTTTGGGTCTTTGTCCATATATTTAGAAGAATATAGCGAAGAACATAAAAGAAATTTACCCGGAACAATCAGTTTGTAACCAGAAGAATTAACTAAAAAGTTTAACTTCAAACCAAAATTAAACTAGTTTTACGTGGATGAACTTTCACAATTTTTTCTAGTTCCTTTCCGAAATTCCCTTCTCTGTGGAAACAAACAAAAGTTACAACAAGTAGAATTTTTTTTCATATCACCATAATCATCTCCATGTATCTGTCGCCAGTTCTGGGTGCTGTTTTATTACTTAACGTTAGATGATCTCTGTATACCGGATAAAAAATTTTAAAAATCTATATATTTTGAAAAATAATGATCGAAATAAACATTAAAATATATAGCCATGTTTTTGATCACACTGAATCATTGTATGTTGAAATTATTATATTTCATTGGAGAAAGAATGCTACTGTAGCACTGCATTTTTTATTCAGATTGCTTCTTTGCTACCATATTTTTGAAATAGAAATAATTTACAGTTTATTTAATGACGGATTATATAAATCGAATATAAGGAAAATATTACCTTAATTTCCGGTGTATAATCTGCGGTTCAATCAATCATGTTTGAAACCAGAAATTTTATTTAGCAAAATGTAGCTTATTTGACTCGTAGTTATAAATATTTGACTTAAATTGAGGACGTAAATTTCAAAACTCGCCTTATCCAGAAAATCAAATTTTGGAAAATCGCGAAAAACCTCTAACTGCGCCCATTGGGTTTCATTGTAAACTAAGATTTTACAATGCTAGAAATACAGGAAACATTTTACTCCCTTGCTTTTTTGATACGATAAATTAACATTGTCATGGGAATTTAACATTAAAATCCTAAATTTTGACATATTTTACTCTGTTAAAAATTAATAAAAGATTTTAAAACATTATTTTTTCCCATGCTACTTTGATTCAAGCGACTCGATGAATTGTCAGATGTGTTCCGTATGTTTAAAAAATAAAATGGATGTAATTTGTATTATTGTCACATTTTTAAAGAACTGCAATGCTGAAAGAAAACCTTATTCAGAGTTTAATTCTAACTTTTAAGAATTTTTTAAGTAAATGATCTGAGGATAGACGCAGCAGTTTTGATATTTTACACGGAATGTCCTTCCTAAAGCTTTAAGATACATCGAGAGCATTTTTCTATCTTAGGTGTTAAACGTTTCCTCGTAGATTGCTACTATTGCTCAGGTTTGCCAGACAGTGTTGCCAGTGGGCTACTTTTTTTTAATTCAGATTTCTTGATTAGTATCACTTTTTTGAAATAGTAAAATTCCCCTTGTTTACGCCTTAATTAATGTGTCATTAAATAAGGTAATTTTTACTATTTTAAAAAAGTGGTGCCAATCAAGAAATCTGAATTTTAAAAAAGTAGCACACTGGAAACACAGTAGCCAGGTTGGCTTTTTTATAATTTCAAAATTTAGAATGCACTCCGAAAATTACCAAAGAATTATACTTACTTTACGTAATTACGAAATGGATGACATTAAATTAAAAACAAAACTATTTAGAAAGTTTGGTACGAATTCGCAATTTATGAATTAAAAAAAATCCAAACTGCCAACCCCGTTATTGTTGTATAACAATCCTTTAACACTAGAACTACCGGAAATTTTAGTCAAGTTTTATAAAAATATTTCGCATCAGAATATTGATTTAGAACAGTTTAACTTTATTATTTAACATTTTTCTTCCTTGTACCTTTTAAACTTATTTCATAATCAAATTTTTGATTTGAACCGAAACTAAGCGATATAGGAAAGCGTACAAACTTAATATCATGGAACTACTAATAATAAGGAACTGACATAGCCTTAAAATAGTGAAGCTTCAACTATAACCGCTATCGCAGGGGTTGTTTGCAGCCGGTGGAAACTTCCACCAGTAGATTTATATAGAACTTTTCTCCTTATTTAAATGCCTTATTATTGCAAAAATTCAGTCATAAATTATAGTAGAAACAGATTTTCATTTTTACTGGTGGGGGTTTACTTTGGCGGTAGCCAGCCCCGCGTTTCCGCCATATTGGACAACCAGAGAAACAAACTGTCAGTTTTGCAACGCAAACTGACATCAGTAAAAACAAATAGAAATTTTTTACGACATTTGTGCGGAAAAATTTTCATGAATAAGACGCTTAAATAAGATGAAAAATTATATTCATTTTTACTGGTGGTACGTTTGCCCTGGCGGTATTCAAAAACTAAAGATTCGCTTTAAAAAAAGCAGCCGCCATCTTGTGACAACCTCCTCAGTTACTTCACTCGCAACTGGTAGACTGTACACTATATGTCTCCTCCTCTTTATTCATAACTCCATTCTTAATACTGGAATCGGGCGTCAATTAACACAGTTGCGCCATCTTCTGGACGGGGTGTTATTCCACATACGCGGGCTTTTAGTGTGACGTCCTATATGCAAGGATATCTACCATCTGCGCATGTTTTCTAAATCTTAAGACACTCACTGAACTGAGCTTTGTTTGCCGCATTTATTACAAAATAATGTCGTAGTTAGAGGGGCGTCCAGATGCACTTGACACCACGAAGATTTCTTCACCGTGTCAGAAACATTTCAAATATTAACCCTAGATCTACCGGGAATTTTATTCAAGTTTTAATAAAACGTTCTATACCAGAATTTTTATTTAAAACTATTTAACTTATTTATTTACCTTATTTTTGTCTGGTTTATATACTTAGTTTATTTTAAAGAAATTTCTGGTTTGAATGAATATTTTGTATGTACCTGTCGGGTCCAATGGACCCGTCTGGTAGACGGAGGGTTAATCAAGGTGGAGAAAAACTTTACAATTTTAGTGGTGTGAAGCAAGAAAACAGTTAGGCATCTTCCTGTAGTTTAACCCCGTCCGCTACGTGGCGTGCGACCTTGATTGATGTGACCTCGCCTTTAATCTTGCGGTTACCTCTCCCATTTAAGATACGACGCTTACTTACATCGCTTTGACCGAAACCTATTCATATGGTAGCCGTCAAAATGACGGCTCATTGTAGTTCTAGTGTTAACACTAGAATGACGGTGAGGGGCCATTTTGGCCCCTACCAAATGAATATATTTCGTTTCGAGGCAGAAAATTCGTTATAAAATAAGTTAAAAGATACAGAGGAAAAAAGGATTAATTAAATAACTTAAAGAGTTTTAAATAAAAATTCTGGTATTAAATATTTTTATAAATCTTGAGTAAATATTACCGTTTTCTAGTGTTAAGTTACATAGAAAGCATTTTTCCAACCTACTGGTTAAAAGTTTGCTCGTAGATTACCACTATTGTTTAGGGCTGCAAGTTTGGCCTTCTTTTTAAATTCAGAAATTTAGAATTCACCCCTGAAATTACACATGAATAATATTTACTTTAAAAATTTTCAAAATGGCTGACATTAGATTTAAAAAAAAAATACTATTTAGAAATTTTGATACAAATGGGAAATTTCTGAATTAAAAATAATGTAATCTGGCAACCCTGCTATTGTTGTATAAGATGCTTTATTGAACAGCAGATCTTTCCTAAATTAATGCATTTTACTAACATTTAAATTATTGGTACTAACAACGCTCCCAACGGAGCTGAAAATTCTAACAAAAGAAATCTACATCTTGTATAATAGTTGAATTCCTACTATTAAATAAGGAAAGCATTCTTATTGAAAATAGCAGTGTGAGAATACTTTTCGCAAATAACAATGAGTGTCACTGTTTTAAATCATTGCTGATTAGATTTCCAGTTTATTTAAAATCAAATTAACAAATCTTGAAATTTTACTTAATAAATGAAATTCAGTGCTTAGGGACTCTTCATCCATGGACATTTGTAGTGTAACTCACATATCTGATAACTGATATGCTTGTTGTCCACCTTTATTTTCAAAAGGTTTGCTTCACCTTATACAATTAATGGGATATTTCTGATAAAATAAGTCACATTTTCCATTCTAAAATACTGATAGCCAAAAACCGTAGTATGTGACTTACACTACAAGTCAGTGTTTCAGAGTGCTACTTTTTAAAATTCAGATTTTTTGATTGACACCACTTTTTGGAAATTATAAAATTCCCCTTGTTTCGCTCTAATTAATGTGTCATGAAATAAGATATTACCATTTCAAAAAAGTGGTGCTAATCAAGAAATCTGATTTTAAAAAGTAGCCCCCAGCAACACTGCTACAAGTACTCATAGAACCATCCTGTTAATGTTCTTCCTTGCCTGAAATTCCCATGGAACTATTAATAAAATGGAACTGACATATCCTTAACCCTTAAATGCGCGATTTTTTATTTTGTTTCGAAAAAATTATGTATGATTCTCTGAAATGTTTATTGCACAGGAAAAATAATGAAAAAAATCAGAGATACATTTTTCATATGATACGTCAATTTGAGCCAGATGAGGCATTCCACTGTGTTGCCGTATCTGGGTGAATTTTTATTTAGGGATTCCGAATTCTCACCAATAATTTTAAATAATTATTATTGTTTTATAAGATGTTAGGTATTCCACAAATAAAATAAAAGAAAATTGCTATTCAAAATTTTCTGGTTTGAATTCCAACACTAGTGAGAGGTCAGTCGATTAGCGATGACGTCACAACTCGTGTCCTCTAGCCTACTGTATTTCGATGCCAGCGGGTGTGCCCATTCTGTTCAAATGAATAGGGATTAACGTTGGATGGCTAACCCTTTCCGGCGCGGTGTCCTTAAAAAAGGACACCTAATTTTAATTCCAAAACTGACAAGCGGCACCAGGAATATTTAACTAAAATTTTCCTATTATAATATATATGAAAATAAGCAAGTTCAAGTTTTCTAATAAATTCGTTTATAAATTGCGGTGTCAGTCCATTATTTCATCAGTTTATAAACAGAATTACTCCGTTTAGGTAAAGGTTAACACTGAACACCTGGAAATTTTACCCAATATTCATAAAAATATTTCACACCAGAATTTTTATTTAAAATTATTGAACTGATTTATTTAACACATTTCTGTGTGTTTTAAATTTAAATTATTTTGTGAAAAAAATTCTGTCTCCAATTGACATTTAATCATTTGGTCGGAGTCGAATCGGCTCCTTCCGTGTTAATCATGGAAAATAAAAAGGTCAGAACTGCCAGTGATTGTAGATTCTTGTAAAGAGTCGATAAGAAGTCTTTGAAAAATATGTTCGGCTGTAGGAAGTTTGGGCTATCTGCAACATTACTGAAAAACTTCAAAAACAAATGTGACAAATGACATTGTACAACCTAAAGAAGGTTTTAGTATTTACCTGAAACTTAAATGTAAGATACGTTTTTTTTATTCTTATATAACTAGACATTAATACATATACATTTTCAGAATTGCCAAATCTCCGGCTTTTTGCATACAACTATTATCTTAGAGAAAAATTTTCTCCTTCAAATCGTCCAAATGTTCCAATTAAATAAAACAACATTTTCTGCATTAAAAAACTTGTATCCAAAAAGCCGAAGGCTTCAAAGCTCTGTATTTTTGTTATTTTTCCATTTATTTCATTTAACTCCCTATGAGCGACAAACTACTTGAACAATTCACCTATTTCGATTTCAAACATACAGGGTCACCGAAAAATAGTTCCTAGATTTAAAAAAATCATAACATCGAAACCTTTTATGTTAAATGAGTAATTCTTTCACCAAGATAACTGGTGAACGGAAGTTTGGTTTTGGTTCACCAGAATTCGTTTGCGTGTCAGTGTTATGCGTAGATTAGTTGCGCAGTCGTCAAGTTCAGCCGACGTGCCAGACTGCAGTAGCTCAGTACGATGAAAAAGCTCCGAAAAAGCCGCTGTACACTAACTATTGACTTTGACTCCACATACCAAATCACACACTGTGCTTTTTGTTGCATGGTCAACGTCGTACTGAGCAGCTGCAGTCTGGCACGTCCGCTGACCTTGACGACTGCGCTTCTAATCCGCGCACAACACAGACACACAAACGAATTCTGGTGAACTAAAACCAAACTTGCATTCACCAGTTATCGTGTAGTGAAAGAATTACTCATTTCACATAAAAGGTTTCAATGTTATGATTTTTTTAAATCTAGACATTATTTTTCGATGATCCTGTATTTCTGATATTAAAAGTACAAATTTATTATCTAAAAACATCGAAATCCAAATCAAACACTCTTTTGCATGGTGGCAAGTAAGAAAATTGCATAATATTCCGTAATATGATAACACTTTGAATGAAAGTAGCCACCTTGAATACCTATGACATTGCATGATATCATCCCATTATATAGTTATTATATAAAAAATGATGTAGATACTTACAAACGAGGATATTCTTATCACAATTTGTTGTTTTTTCCTGATTTCAGTCGATTAGCATCTCCATCACTCATTAAGTATGTCGAATTATTCTATTCAAAAATAGTGGTAACTCAGCTATCTTCGGCGAGTCACATTGCGGACAACGCTGGCCTTAACCTATTAAAGAGGAGCATCTTTTAGACTTCTTTTAATTCTTCGACACCATATTTTTCCACTTTGTAATTTTGAATTATGTAATAGCTCAAAATTTGAGATTAGATAATGCAAAAAGTTCCAAACTAAAATACTGATATTCAAAATTAAAAGTTTTGTTCGCCTGATATGGCAAGTTTTCTTGCCAACTTGTTTTAATGAGTTAAGATCATATTCAGTTGATCAAAAAATTAGAACCCGCCCCCCTCCCTACAATGATAACCCTTTATCTACTGCATTATGATCTACAACAATTTTTTTCATGTAATTTTTTTTCCGTTACTACAATGAAAGTTAAAGGATATCTCACCCGTGAGAAATTTAATTCGTTAGAGGTAATTAATTAAAGTGGTACTTTAAAGTACCGTCAGTACACTATGCCTAAAATATTCTCGTATCAGAAAATCCACGTGATATTTCAAATAAAGTTTAAACTCTTAAAAATGCTAAATAACAAGAAGACACTCGCTAGTTAACAATAAATTATTAAATTGACATATTTTTAGCATCATGAAAAATGAGTAAAAATTGAAATTTGATGGCATTAACCCATTCGGGACCATGGATGCATATATGCATCCTCAAAAAGAGCGTACAGAATGTGTTTTGGGCACCACACTGTTAAAAATTTGCAGCATTTTGGCAGGTCATTTGACCGTTTTTTCCGAAAACGGTAAAAACAACCGTAATTTAATACTATTCCGACCATATTATTGGCCATTTTATGGTCAGAATATAGTTAAATTATGGTTATGAAACCGTTTTTTTAAAAAACGGTCAAATGACCTGCCAGAATGCTGCAAAATTTTTAACAGTGCAGTAAAAAAAAAAGTAATATTTGCTTACTTTAATAAGAGCATTTTCGTGATTCTGTAAGCAAAGGTAAATTTTTTAAATAAAGTGGTGTAAAATCCACCGGTCCCGAAGGGGTTAAAAAAACTTTTTTCTTATATTTCGACCTTGCTAGCTGTATTTTAGTTATGCAACGCCTATATTCCATGGACAATATATTCTCCCGCATCTCCACATATGCAATATATGAATTTACATATGCCATTCTCAGCGTAGAAAAATAAAGCCGGTGCCACAACTTTCTCGATTTCCTATAAAAAATAATAATGAAATAGAAAAGAAATACCGGGAAACTCCTTTCTACACCAGAATTTAATAATTACATTACAATTCAGATAAAAACGATTGATAATTACACAGACGAGAAGCAAAGAAGAAGTTTTTCTCCAACACCCAGTGTACTGGCGGTACTTATAAGTACCTCTGAGTTATTCAACTGTTAAATAAAGTACATACGCCGTTCACCTAAAATAGCTAGTCAAATTGCATTCTAAGATCATAATGAAAAAAAAATCAACACATTTTATATCCTTTACTGTGTTTGCAGCAAAAAAAAAGACGATGTGACAATCTATACAAAATGTCGACACAAAACACATCTGGACTGTTTCAAAGATAGCCTCCGTCCTCGCTAAAATAACAAACCTAGAAACGCTGCTGCCATGTACCTTGATAAAGTGAAAAGAGTGTTTTTGCAAAGTACCATTAGAATATTAGCAATATTCACTATGTGATGAAAGTTTAAAGTGAGTGGTACTTATAAGTACTGTCAGTAGATACAGGGTTAATCACTAAATTGTCTAAAACATTATCGCAAGTATCTATTCGATTATAAATTGTGTCGTTTTTTTTTTATGGTTGCAAAAATTAAGATTATGAGTCGTCTTCATATTTAGTAGGAGAGCTGTTGAACATTTTTGAGTAGGTATTTGAGGCACCCTGAAAATTTGTGCAACACTTCTTTTGTAATGCCTGAATACAAAATCGAATGTCTGGCTGAAGGATCGTGGCCCAAAAACTGTGCCAGACACGTGTCAAGTGCCATTTGGCACTTGACACGTGTCTGGCACAGTTTATGTGCCGACTAAAGTGTCTGTCATTTTCAAAATATTTTTTTCTAAGCATAAATATTATTCTGCCTCAATCTCAGCGTGCCTCAAATACCTTTTTTGGGTAGTCAAAAAATGGCACTTGTTACGTGTCTGGCACAGTTTTTGGGCCGACTAAAGTGTCTGTCGTTTTCAAAATATTTTTTTCTAAGTATAAATATTATTCTGTCTCAATCTCAGCGTGCCTCAAATACCTTTTTTTTGGGTAGTCAAAAAATGGCACTTGACACGTGTCTGGCACAGTTTTTGGGCCACGATCGTTCAGCCAGACATTCGATTTTGTATTCAGCCATTACAAAAGAAGTGTTGCACAAATTTTCAGGTTGCCTCAAATACCTTCCCTAAAATGTTTAACAGCTCATGGACTAATTGATAATGTACCGAATTTTTAAATATTCAGTACGAAGAGCAAATTTTAAAACGTATTCTGATTCTTTGGTAAATTGTACGTAAAGCTGTCAAACGGTAAGTGATTTGGCGTAGTAATTTATGATGTATGGAGATGTAAATTTGGATTTCTTAGTGTTCATTTTATTTTTAATAGTTACAAAATAAACTGTAAGGCGGGTAATTGTTTAAACACAACTCAATAAGTACTTGGCGGAATGATCTGTAATTTTGATTTCGAATAGTTTTAAACCTAGATATGAATTTCTGTTTAAGAAAAACTTTATATGGTAAAAAACGATATGTTACACAGAGGATCAAGCCCAAGTTTAATGCAAGTTTAAGTTTTTTTTTTTTTTTTTTGTTTTTTTAATAAAATGTGTTACTGAGTATTAACGGTGATAACAGATAGCATGTAGATCAGTAAGGTGCCAATTGCACTTTAGGTTTATCAATTTAGCGTTTTTGTATTCAAAAATTTCGATTTGATATCATATATTCCGAATAGTAATTTTTATTTTATATAACCATTGAAAGTCTCTCAATAACCCCTTGACTGGCGGGGGGATATAATATATCCCGCTTAATATTCATTCTAAAATGCCACACTGACTCAAGAATTTTGAAAGAAAATTTTGCATAGCGTTAACTTATTTTCAAATAAATTTATTTCTAAATCCTTGTGTGAATCATTTGTGTGAATTTCACATTTTAGCAATAGAAGTACTTTGTCCTTGAAAAGCATACTTGCCAACTTTCCCTTAAACTTCCGTAAAATGTGATTTAAATTGACCCAGGTTAAACACGTTTCGAACCATAAATTTACTAAAGAAATTAATTCAAATAGATTTCATAGCCTCCTGATACCCCGCGTCCAGTGTTGCCAGATGGGCTATTTTTTTTTAATTCAAATTCTTGATTGGCACCACTTTTTTAAAGTTTTAAAATGCGCCTTTTTTAATGACATAGTAATTAAGGCGAAAACAAAGGGAATTTTACCGTTTCAAATAAGTGGTAGCAATCAAGAAATCTGAATTTTAAAAAAGTAGCCCACTGGCAACACTGCCCACGTCCATCCTATTGGACATTTTTATTTTTTATGAAAAATACATAATTTCAGTTGGAACTTGTATATACTTGCTGTCCATTATACTAGACCAGGGGTGTCAAGCTGTGGCCCGCCGGATACCACTAAAATTTTATAGCTATCATTGTCTTATCTAATCGTCGAATTTCTGCGATTCAACTTGTCGACATTTTCTTTAAAATTTTAGTGGTATAAGGCGGGCCACAGTTTGACACCCCTGTACTAGACAGTCTGGTGCTGCTATCTGTACGCCGAAATAATAAAAAAATTGAAACTAAATGTGTATTTTAATCATTTGAATGTGGCAGGCAACAAGAGAAAGGTTGTTGAAGGTAATCAGACAGTTTTAACGCTAATTTTATATATTTTTTAAAAGTATTTTGATATTAATGCTGCATACATCTACTGTTAAGTGTTGTATGAATGAAATGACATCGCAATTAAAGTAATCTAATGTATATTTTAGAGAATAAACAACTTTTTTTTTATATGTCCATTCTATTGGACATTGGGTCTTCTTCAGTTGTTTTTATTCATATTAGACTCTTTTTGTATACTGAACAGAGACATTAGTTTTTACTTAAAAATCAACACAGTAGTGAAACAAATAATATATACGAAAGTAGATAATATATATTCTTAAATAAATAAAAAAAATATTTAAATAATTTCCTAAAAATGTATAATATTACTGATAAAATGCTTGTTCCGAATCAGTACATTGTTAAATTTTGGATTTCAACGAAATATTTTTTTTGTGTGTGTGCAGTATTTGGTAAATATGATAATTAAGCCTTATGTTTTATTCTTATTCGTAACTATTTTTGGTATTATTTTTCTGTTAGTATCTATTTAAAATTTAATTATATTATTTAGCAAAAAAACTTTAAGAAACTATAATTAAAGATAACGTTCTAAGATTCTAAATAAACTCATTTTGATTTCTTTTAAATTTCTTCTTGGCATTTACTTGCCAAATGTGGTAGTTGTGCCACTATTTATTATCATTATTCTAACAAACAAATTACTGGTGTTCAGAAGAGTTAAAAAAAAACAATATGTTATTAAATTTTTATTATTATTACTAAATTGATCAACACGTTTATTAGTTAAAATACACTTTTTCTATTTCATGATGCAAAAATCGAATTTATGTGATATTTGGAAGTGACGTATAAAAGTAAAAAACACACCCCAGCAAAGAAAGAAACAGTGGGCCATCAGCTGGAAAAAAGATGGCAGCCAGCAGTGGTAAAGTGCAAGGGTGCCATTACTTAAACCTGTCGAAAAGTGTCCAAGCCGAATGCAGCTGGCCCATCAGTGATGGCCAACAGCAGGCCAGCATTCGTATGGCATCACATTACTTCAATCCGGCACTTTTCCTGCAGTGCTAGCACCTATCCCACTGCTATTCCTTTGTTGGCCCAGCACTTTCCCTTACAAAAATTTCTTATAGAATTCTATAAAAAGAAAGTATTATATAATTATGGCTCTTTTTTCTATAAACTAATTTCCCCAAGAGCTATATAAATACCTGTAGAAATGTCTGCAATAGAAATATTTGAACTGCGTGTGGTCACTCTCCCAAGTACTGACCGCGCTAGATGCTGCTTGGTTTTCGTGATCGAACATGAACAAGTGCTTTCCGCGTACACTACGACTGCTCGTAGTTTTCAACCTCTCATTACACTATTTCAAGTTTGTTTCTTTTGTGGTTTACGTTCCCAATCATTAAATTGGTATAGAAATTATTCTATTGTATAGAAATCCTACGTATTACGCTTTTTTTTTTATTATTGATTCTGAACTGCGTAAATTATGAAAACCGAAATCCTTTGTAACCTAGTAAAACCAGATTTAAGGAGAAAAAAAAAGTGCGTTGATATAAATAATTTATTTATTTATTCATTTACTTATTTATTTTGTTGGTCGCAGTGGTGCTATATATTTTACAGTTTCAAAAAAATTAGCTTCACATCTTAAATTGTGTTAAGATATTCATTTCAGATTTGTGTTCAAACACTCAATGCTTCGATTTCGCAGTGCCACCTAGCGTAAGGGTTCCCAGCAATAATACTGCAAAATTTCGTGCACTTTCATGTAGTGGTGGGCCAGCGCATGAGATAAAATGGATGCCCACCAGAATTTTATCTTATGATTTCCAACAGCAAAGTTGACTGAAGCTGTCCAGCAGTGGTCGTGCGGTGGTAGACCATCAGCCAGCTCTTCTCCATTATTGCCAGCGCCTATCTTACTTCTGGCCAGCAATTTCCTCTTTGCTGGGAGTTCTGATGTCAGCAAAGTTCAGTGGTGGAAAATTGGCGCAGAGGAGGAGCCTATTGATACCACTAATATTTTATGGTATTCTTCATCTTAATAAAAACTGTCATTAGATAAGACGAAAAATTCTACTAAAATTTAGTGGTGTCAATAGGCTCCTCCCCTGCGCCAATTTTCCACCACTGAAAGTTTGTACTGAAAGAAATGGGAACTTGACGCTAAAAATCTGGTTTTTGAAGTTTATGTAACAATTTCATCTTACTTGATAAGTATAAAATAAAATAAGTAAGCCTGTAAAACAAGTAAGCATGAAATGCAAATTGCATTTGTATATTAATTTAACTACAAAAAATAAATGCAAGCTTTTTATATTATTTTACTATTTGTAAGTCGTTTATAATTAAATTAGTTAATTTAATCGAAATTAAACAGAAATGAAAATTTAAAGAAAATATAACTGAAGATAATAATTTAAGAGTATAAATAAACTGCATTTTTTTTTTTTAATTCCCTTTGGCATCCAAATGTCAATTGTGATTACCGTGCCACTAACTTTATAATTTTTTGTAGAAAAAACTTTTATTGATGTGATATATTTTTTAAATTCCTTTTTAAAAAACCATTTAAAAAGTCACTAAATTGATTTATACTTTTCAAATAAATTTCATCCAAAAATACTTTTTCTCATGATAATGAAAAAATATGCAATAATTACAGGTGATGTATGAACGATAAAAGAAAATTTATAATGAAAGAAGATATAACAGAAGATAATAATGTAAGATTATAAATAAACTGTGTTGTATTTCTTTTTAATTTCCTTTTAGAAAAAACTTTTATTGATGTGATAATTTTTTTTTTGTTCCTTTTAAAAGAACTATTTAAAAATCACTAAATTTATTTATACTTTTAAAATAAATCTCATCCAAAAGTACTTTTTCCTCTTTCATAAAGAAAAACTATAATTGTGCAATATTTAAATGTGATGCATGAACGATAAAAACACATTTATAATGAAAGAAAATTTTGCAATTACGAATTTTTCATTCAAAATCATGTATTTCAATAATATGGTTTTTACAGGACTAAGACCCAATGTCCATTATATTGGACAGGCCAAAGCTCTATATATTTTTAGGTTTAAAAATAAATGAATATATATGAAGTTTTCTAGCCCCATAAAGAGCCTTAATCCTAAAAATGGTAAAATTTGCACGAAAAATGCGAGCTTGGGTCTCAAGAGGATATAGAAATATTTCTTTAAATGTATAATGCTACACCAAAGAAATTTTCTGGTTAGTAACTCTTATAACCTGGGTCGAGTTAAGTGACATTTCATAGAAGTTTAGTTGAATGTTGGCATGTATGGAATAGGTTAAATAAAACAAAAATTACTATATCATAGTTGTCGACTTTAACACTTTCTACTTGCCAGTAAAATTTTTAGTAAACTTCGAAATCTCAAGATTAAACAAGACAAAAATTTCATTTCAATTTTAGTGGTAGTAAAAAGCGTAAAAGTTGTCAGCTATGCTATTTGGAATTGTTCCTATAAATTTAAGAATTAAAACACGCTAAAGTTGAATCCTTGCTGCAGTGTTGCCAATTATTCGGGGTATTTTATTCAAATTGCTTCAGTGCTACCTGTTTTTTTAAATAGATATATTCATTTTTCAATATTGCTTTAAAATAAGTGTTTTGATTTCTTTTGATACATAATTTCCTTTTCCGAATATTACTTTCTCAATGAGAGCAAAGAATCATTCTGATATTTCGAAAAACCTGATCAAATGACAATACTGCTCAACTGCGTCAATACTGCTTGTGCTCAACCTGGTGGGTAGAAGATATCCGTATATCCATAGGGCAATCTTAACGGAGAAAATGAATTTAGCAAGTTGTTCGATACTGGAAGAATATTCTAAATAATCGATAGCATTAATGAATTCTCCACCCTTTCTAGCAGGTACTTAATTAAATTTAATTTTTTATTTTTTTATGGAAATAAAATTTCCGGTTGAAAACATGTCTCTGATCAGACTCTGGATAAATTAAGATTGGAAAAGTGTTGTCATCTATGTTTATAACTTTATTTAACAAACAGATTTTGTCTATTATTCTGTTAATGGGGCTAAGAGAAAAAGAGGAGGAGACATATAGTGCAGCACATACGGGTTGCGATTGAAGTAACTGACAAGATAGTCACAAGGTGGCGGGCTGTTGCTTGTTTTTATCGGACCAGGGCCTGATTAATGCTGGGGAAAATTTCTACTGTAAAAGAAATAGAAATTTTTGAATTACTTAATGACAGAAATTCTACATAAATAAGACTTTTAAATAAAGTGATATTTTCTATTCAAATTTACCGGAAGAAGTTTTCCCCAGAAGTAATCGAATTCGGTGGCATTGTTGGGACTATTGTTCCGGTTTTCACAATATGTAGGATCCGCAGAGCCTGATTACCGCCAAATAATTTTCCACCATTAAAAACAAATACATATGAGATGTAAATTTCCAACTGGGCGAAAAATGTCCGGACCAGGATTCGAACCCGTGACCTCCCGGCTGAAGCCGCCAGTGCTCTGCCATCTGAGCTATCCCAGACGATTCTGGTCGAACTTTTTCACCCAGCTAACCTTGATGATTACAGCATCTGGTCTGAAACCTGGTTCAGCTCAACGGAATAAATCTCAGGTAATGGAACTCCAGAAATCGCTGGATACGATAGTGCAAATACATATGTTTGCTTTAATTATAACAAACATTTGGCATAAATAATGCATTTATATAAAAAGGAAATTTCCATTCAAATTTACTGTTGGAAGTTAGTACCGGCGGTAATCAGGCTCTGCAGAACCGGCAACAGTTAAAACTTTACCGTTTTAACCCTTTCCGACACAGAATAATTCTG
Organism: Maratus speciosus; assembly: GCA_963932465.1. Taxonomy (NCBI): domain Eukaryota; kingdom Metazoa; phylum Arthropoda; class Arachnida; order Araneae; family Salticidae; genus Maratus; species Maratus speciosus. The sequence goes on along the minus strand of OZ010796.1, from coordinate 195,662,790 downwards.
TTCGCAAAATGATGAAATGATTGGTTGACACCAGAATTTACAAACGACTTTTTTAGAAATTAAAAACTCGTTACTTTAAATTTTCATCGTAAAAACAAAATTTTATTAAAATATTCTTGGTGGTGTTTGGTAGTTTGGAATTAAAATTAGGTGGTCCCGACGTGGGACCGGAAAGGGTTAAAGGATATGTCAGTCCCTCTTTATTTATAGTTCCATGTGTTTGTCGTGTTTATCATATGAATGAATTTATATAACATTTTTTTTTTGTTTCTTTCCAAATTCCTTACATGCATTTTACTCTAATTTAAAATATACGAATCCTATGTATGTTTTTTTGAAAAATAATGTAACACATAGAATCCAAAACTACTGCTCTTGGGCGAAATCACAATTATCAAAATGACGTGAATTCGCGTCTCCCTTCATCAGGGTAATAAAAGAAGACACCTGTATTGCAGTGATACCAACTTAGTGCCAGATTCTGTTAAAAAGAATTATCTTTCTGCCAGATCTTCTGTATGGAAAATTTTGTTAATTACGGAATCACATGCCTGGTATCAAATAAAACACAAATTACTGTACAGAAACTCTGTTAGGATGAATGGTTTTATTTAACCCGGGAGAACGCGCGCATACTCAGGGTATGAATGGTTTTTACTTTGTCACCAATAAATACCAATAATAATCGTCACCTTATTTAGACCGAGACAATTTTTCGATAAAAGAAGTTGAAGATTACTTTTTAAAAGATAGTGGTGACAATTGTAAAAACCGTACGTACTCCGGGTCTATCAGGGTCTATCAGGCCCGACGCGCGTCCTCCCGGGTTAAAATAATAAAAGAAGGTTGAGTTGGTAACATTTCTAGCATGTTGCTTAATCCATGGAGGCGTTTCTCACACTTTTTCACATTAATTTGCTTTGAACTCAATGTATTTAATATTTAAATTTTTAAATTAAATATTTTTATATTTAACTAACATTTATCTATCTTAACCCATTATCCTCTGGTGTTGCGTTTCCGCAACAGTAAAAATAAATCCGTGTGCTTAAATTAACTATCAAGCTTCTACTATTTTTGAATAAAAAAGATTATCTCTTTTATTAATAGAAAATCTGACCATTATATAAAGCGAATATTAAAAATTTGTGGTGGCGAACTTTTTTCAGCAAAAAAGTTGAAGATGCGTATCTTATAGTTACGGCGGTTAATTGGTTAATGCTGCAGTCATAGTTCCCAACCTCCGATTTTTTTAATACTAATATTTTTATGCAGAAATACTTGTTTTATAAAATCGCACAATTTGTGCAATTAAATAAATTTAAAATTTTCATTAGAATTTACTGGTATTAAAAAATGCGGGAAGTTGGCATCAATGTGCAGTATCCATTCCTGAACCTTCATTTTTTTTTTTTTTTTTATCTAAAAGAGAGAATATTTCATGTGTTGCGGTGTGGGTGTTTAATGGCATGGATGTCTCAGCCGCAACAGAAAAATTAATATTATTTAGGTAATATTATTTAAGTATGAAAATAATGTTAAAGAAAATTGGCGCTGCTTTAATAAAGTAAATAAATGTTATTTACGAATAAAAATATTTAATATGAAGGCTTGTTCTTTATACATACCGGGTGTCCCAAAAAGGACTGACTGATTTTAAAATTCAATAACTTGCAAACGGTGACAGATATTTAAAAAATTCTTGCAGGAGGGTTTTGCATATGTTCAAAAGTTTTATTACAGTGATTTTCGTTTTTAGTTCGAATTACAAACAATAGATGGCGCAGTAAGCAATAGTCGCTAAATACAGGCTCGATTTCTCGTCCTTTCTCTTGTTCCATGCTGAAAAAGGAGATGGAAATGTATTATCCGGGCCACGAAGTACCAAAAATCGAGCCTGAATTCAGCGTCTATTGATCGCAGCGCCATCTATTGTTTGTAATTCGAACTAAAACTGAAAATCACTGTAAAAAAACTTTTGACCTTATGCATAACCCTCCTGCAAGAATTTTTTAAATATCTGTCACCGTTTGCAAGTTATTGAATTTTAAAATCAGTCAGTCCTTTTTGGGACACCCGGTAGTTAGAGCAAAGCTGTGTTATGTGAAAAAGTGTGGTACACGGCAAAGCTAAAACCAAATACGTCAAATACTCATGTATTTCGCTATAATGGAATTTCTTCTATCCTGAAACAAATAATAAAATTACAGAATGCATATTATTAAGTGAAAGGCCATTTAACCCATTCAGGGACAAAGCACATCCATTTCAAAAATGTTGAAATGAATGAATTGCACCGGAATTTACGTGCAAATTTACTTGACACTAAGAAAGAGCTATTTTTCACATGCATAATAAACGGAAAAAAATTATACCAAAATTCTGGCGCGCGAATACTCAGGATATGAATGGTTTTTACTTTGTCACCAATAAATACCAATAATAATCGTCACCTTTTTCAGACCGAGACAATTTTGCGATAAAAGACGTTGAAGATTACTTTTTAAAAGATAGTGGTGACAATTGTAAAAACCGTACGTACTCCGGGTCTATCAGGGTCTATCAGGCCCGACGCGCGTCCTCCCGGGTAAAAATAATAAAAGAAGGTTGAGTTGGTAACATTTCTAGCATGTTGCTTAATCCATGGAGGCGTTTCTCACACTTTTTCACATTAATTTGCTTTGAACTCAATGTATTTAATATTTAAATTTTTTAATTAAATATTTTTATATTTAACTAACATTTATCTATCTTAGCCCATTATCCTCTGGTGTTGCGTTTCCGCAACAGTAAAAATAAATCCGTGTGCTTAAATTAACTATCAAGCTTTCACTATTTTTGAATAAAAAAGATTATCTCTTTTATTAACACTAGAACGGCGGGAAATTTTACTCAAGTTTTATAAAAATATTTCACATCAGAATTTTTACTAAAACTATTTAAATTATTTATTTAAGTTATTTTTGTGCAGCATATATTAATTTTAAATTATAAAAAGTTTTCTGGTTCGAATCGACATGTATTCGTTTGGCAGGGGTCAAAATGACCCCTTGCCGCTGTTCTAGTGTTAATAGAAAATCTGACCATTATATAAAGCGAATATTAAAAATTTGTGGTGGCGAACTTTTTTCAGCAAAAAAGTTGAAGATGCCTATCTTATAGTTACGGCTGTTAATTGGTTAATGCTGCAGTCATAGTTCCCAACCTCCGATTTTTTTTAATGTTATTTTTTTATGCAGAAATACTTGTTTTATAAAATCGCACAATTTGTGCAATTAAATAAAGTTAAAATTTTCATTAGAATTTACTGGTATTAAAAAATGCGGGAAGTTGGCATCAATGTGCAGTATCCATTCCTGAACCTTCATTTTTTTTTTTTTTTTATCTAAAAGAGAGAATATTTCATGTGTTGCGGTGTGGGTGTTTAATGGCATGGATGTCTCAGCCGCAACAGAAAAATTAATATTATTTAGGTAATATTATTTAAGTATGAAAATAATGTTAAAGAAAATTGGCGCTGCTTTAATAAAGTAAATAAATGTTATTTACGAATAAAAATATTTAATATGAAAGTTTGTTTTTTATACATAGTTAGAGCAAAGCTGTGTTATGTGAAAAAGTGTGGTACACGGCAAAGCTAAAACCAAATACGTCAAATACGCATGTATTTCGCTATAATGGAATTTCTTCTATCCTGAAACAAATAATAAAATTACAGAATGCATATTATTAAGTGAAAGGCCATTTAACCCATTCAGGGACAAAGCACATCCATTTCAAAAATGTTGAAATGAATGAATTGCACCGGAATTTACGTGCAAATTTACTTGACAGTAAGAAAGAGCTATTTTTCACATGCATAATAAACGGAAAAAAATTATACCAAAATTCTGATGCCATTGTGACATTTGGGAATTAAATTTAAATGGTTTCATAAACATACCATCGCCCTTGAAAAGGTTAACCCCTTAATTCTCGCTCCCGGGATATTCACGGGCTACGTCAATCTGAATAATATATTCTGATTGTTTGATTGACACCAGTTTTATAAAATAGTGTAATTGTCTTTATTATGGTATCATTTTATCTGTCATTAAATAAGGTGAATATTTCTTTTTCAAAAAAGTGGTGGCAATAACCAATTTGAATTTTTAAACCGTAATTTAATGAGACCGTTGAGGGGTTAAAAAGCAATATCAAATTTAATTCAAGATCAAGTGCTAAAATTTAGTTTAAAATATTTTTTAATTATTTCAATAAGTGTATATGTGCCTATTTCTGAAAATTTTGTAAGTTGTATGACCTGCCGATTTAAAAAGAATTAAAATGGGTTTTTTTTTTTTTGTCAGAGATTGAAATACATAAAGGTTAGAATATAAAACGTATATAGATATTCGTTATAGAAGAACTCAGAATAAAAATTAAAGAGCACTTTAAAATTAAAAAAAAAATAATAATATAGAATAGCCAATAAAATTCTGAACAAACTCTTCAAATTAATATATTGAGTTTTCATGATTTCGTTACAAACATTGAATTTCGATATATACTTGAAATAAATATGCTGTATCATTTCTATTAAGTTTCATAGGGATATATATAAAATTCCTGTTAATCATTTAATACAATATTTCATATTTTGTAATAAATATATGTTCTTCATGTTAAGAAAATTATTTTACGAAAAATATAAATAATATTAATAGTTCTTATTCACAGCCGCCAAGTATTATTACTAGTTACAAATTTTACTTCTTATCTTCCGCTATTTTTGAAAATAAATATTTGAAGATAAACATTCTAAATTTCTGTTAGCTGTTTTAAATACATGGCTGCCAACTTTTACGCTTTTTTCCTACCACTAAAATTCAGTAAAGATCTTCACCTTGTGTAATCATGAGATTTCGACGATTAATTAAGGCAATTTTTACGATACAATTTTAGTGGTAGGTAGAAAGCGTAAAAGTTGGTAGTTATGTAAATATAAAACCTGTTGAATTGGCAAGACTGATTACGACGCGCCGTACGTCGTATGGCGCATTCATTCAGAAATGCATACGACTGCTGGATCTCAATTTTTTTTATTGCAAGGAGTTTAAAATTTTATGAAATTTTCTTAATTTATCTGTCATACTGTCTTATGGAAATTTTGCTAATTCGGATAAAAATAAGATTTATTTTGTGAAAAAATACACATCCCCAAATAGCATGAACATTAGCAGCAAGTTCGATTTTTTCTGGCATTATCTTGCCGTGACAAATTTGAATTGATTAATTCGCAGCAAATCTCCCGCAAGGTATACCATCACCCATTTGCATGAGTAGTTTGTTGTGAAACTGATGGCAAGACTGTCTGTAATTCACGAAAGTGTCGAAAGCAAACAATCCCTCTGTTGAGAGAATAGACAATCAGCACATACGCAGAAATTGCAGAAATTTATTTGGTTGACACCGCTTTTTCTAAACGCTAACTTATTAAATACATGAATTACGTAAAAAAGGTTGAATTGTAAGAGTACAAATACCACGTTTACTTGTTTATGATGACAAAACCGATGCATCCACATTCTGACGGTGCGTTCGTATCAGTAGACCAGATCAGCTCTATGGACCCCTTGGAAGGGATTAAACTTGTAATGTAACATTTGTAAGTAGATAGTGTGCGAAGGGAAAGTTACTACTTTTCAGTATTTTTGATTACGTGCTTGGCGTTAATTTGAAATGAATTTGATACCGAATAAATTTAACTTACACAACAAATTAGCTGCAAGTTCAAAGTGTGGTGACTTCGGCGTTTGCGTTATCTGGCTGCACTCTTGTTATGAACTTTCAGTCTTGTCATGCTAAGCTTGCTGCAACTTTGCAGGTTTTCTAAGCAAACCTGCTGCAAATTTTCTGCAAAATAAAAATGCTAAGTGGGTCATTGCTGCCATTTAGTTGTTTCATTTAAAAGCAAATACATTCAACTATAATGTAAATTAATAAAGTAAAAAAAATCAAACAGTATAATTTTTATGAGTAAAAGAATAACGATCCACATTTACATACCTGGGGTATGAAGAGGTTAAAAGAGCATCATCAATTTTTCAAAACACCATCTTCTTAATAAAAAATATAGTTTTTAATTATACGGGTGTGATACCCGTGCCTCACTCACAACCCATGAAAAATATTTTTATTAAATAAAGTATATGAAGTTTTAGAAAAGAAGTGATTTTTTATTAAATTAGATAAAACTCGATTAAAATATACTTCAAGAGCTCAGATGATAAATATGGTAATTGATACAATCATCATTTGGAGAAAATTCGCTCTTAAATTCCAAATCTCAATTTCCAAATATCAAACTGCTTCCTTTATCAATTAAAATCTCTGTGATTATTAGATTTTTCAAATAGTAATTGAACAGATCATACAAGGTTACCACTGACGACTATTTTTTAATTCTATCTCGCGTCCCTTTCTCAAAAGAGAAACCTTTAATACACACTTTGACAACATTTGCAAGAGAAATGTACTTCACAATTCACTTTAACAAAATAATGGAGCGAACAGAATATAAAAATAGTCGCCAGCGGCAGTCCTGATCACATGATTAACTATTTTCTTGTCGCATACCACCTTTGTCGTCTGAGCTCGTCATTTAATACTAGCAAACACAGAGGTCACAGAAAGGGACAATCTATTCGTCGGTATTCTTTTTCTTATTGTCATACGGGCAACATGCATGAGAGTTTTAAACTACAGAAAAGCCGTAAAACATAAAAACGCTATATATATAATTTTTTTTCAAATAATATATTTTTTAAATGAAAGATACCGTTCAGAGCAGTACTTCCCAGTGCGCTACTTTGATTTACATTCAGATTGCTTGATTACTACATTTTTTTAATAGTAAAATTCTCATTATATTATCTGCCATTAACCGCTTCCCTGATTATCTCCTGTTATCTCGAGTTCAAATATATTGCAATTAATTACTATCCCGAGTAAACTCGAGATTACACGGCTGCCACTGGCTACTATTTTTATATTGTATTCACACCACTGTTTCCAAAAAGTAAATTTTATAGAATATTCCTGTTGCGCATGTTGTCAAGGTATTTGTGAAAGATTTTTGTTTTGAGAAAGTGGTGCGAGTAAGAATTAAAAAATAGTCGCCAGGCGGGTGAATAAACTGATGATAAAAATAAACGCTTTAGCACTAGAACGGCCGTGAGCGGTCATTTTGACGGCTACTATATTAATATATTTCCGTTCAAACCAGAAATTTCACATTAAGAAACAAACAAGAAAAAAAAATTAAAAATTAAACTGGTTTAAATAAAAATTCTGGTGTGAAATATTTATGTATGGCGCACTCATTCAGAAATACATACGACCGCTGAATATAAATTTATTTATTTTAAAGTGTTTAAGTTTAAATTTTGTGAAATTTTCTTAATTTTTTGGCCTTACTGTTTAGAAGAAATTTTGCAAACTCAGATAAAAATAACATTTATTTTGTGAAAAAATAGACATCAGTGCTACAATTTAGTTGTTTTATTTAACCCCTTAATTCTCGCTAACATCATATTCATAGGCCATGTCTTTTATTCAGATTTTTTTATTCTCACCAGTTTTATAGAATAGTGCAATTGGCTTTATTATGGTATCATTTTACCCCTCACTGAATAAGGTAACAATTTCTTTTTTTAAAAATTGGTGCCAATAAGAAATTTGAATTTTTAAACCGTAATTTAATGCGACGTTAAGTGATTAAAATCAAAGGTATACAACTATAATGTAACGTAACAATGTAACAAAAATCAAACAGTATAGTTTTTATGAGTAAAAGAACAGAGATCCATATTTGTATGCCTCGGGACTAAAGAGGTAAAAACAGCACCCTCAATTTTTCAAAACACCATTTTCTTAATAAAAATGTAGTTTTTAATTATACGGGTGTGATTCCCGAGTCTCACTACCAACGTTTGAAACTATTTTTTATTAAATAAAATACATGGTGTTTTAGAAAAAAAGCGATTTTTTATTAGATTAGATAAAGCTCCATAAAAAAATATTTTAAGAGCTCAGATGATAAAGGTGTTAAATTATACAATCATCAATTTGAGAAAATTAGCTGTAACGTTCTAAATATCTATTTGCGTTTATTGTAAAATGCTTCTTTTGTAAATTAAAATCTCTGTGATTATTTAGAGTTTTAAATAGTAATTTAACAGATAGTTGTGGATAATTGATTATCTTCTATCATACAGGTATGACACTGGCGACTATTTTTTAATTCTACCTCCCACCACTTACTCAAAAGAGAAACCGTTACAGTGATGCCAGATTGGGTACTGTTTTAATTCAGATTATTTGACTATCACCACTTTTTAAGAATAGTATAATTCGCTTATTTTTCAGAATTTTTAATCTGTTTTTAAATAGGTCGAATATTAGTATATAAAAAAAGCGGTGACAATCAACAATCTGGGGACAAAAAAGTCCCCAATCTAGCAACAGTAAACCGTTAACCCTTTGAGGGACGGTGGGATATATTTTATACCACTTACGATTAATGAAGATTCTCAACAGAAAAATTTTATGAAATTTTACTTTTCTAACTTTGGTGGAAAAAAAGTCGTAAAATTGTTTTTCCTTATTTTGAAATACATTTTTTCTAAATTTCTGGTGGGAATTGAGCATTACACAAACGCAATTGCTTGCCCCTCAAGAGGTTTACCCTTTCAGGGGCAAGTATTTGTGTTGCTAGAATCTCGAATTCTCACCGGAAACTTTTTTTTTTTTTTTTTTTTTTTTTTTTTTTTTTGCAAAATAAGGAAAAGCAATTTTACGTTTTTTTTTTTCCACAAAATTTAGAAAAGTAAAATTTAATAAGATTTTCCGGTGCAACACTTCGTTAATCGTAGGTGGGATATTTTATATCCCATCACCCCTCAAGGTGTTAATACACACTTTAACAACATTTGCAAGAGAAATATACTTCAAAATTTATTTTAACAAAATAATGGTGCTAACAGAATTTAAATATAGTCGTCATGTGGCAGCAATATGATTAACTCAATTTTATTTTTATTTTGTTGCATAAAACCGTCTGAGCTCTTCATTTAATGCTAGCAAACCCCTAGGTCGCAGAAAGGGACCATATATTCGTCGGTATTCTTTTTTTAGTTGCTGTTGTAATACTGACAACATGCATGAGAGTTTTAAACTGCAGAAAAACCGAAAAATATCAAAACGCCATAAAAAAGTTCTTTTTTTTTCCAAAAAAACTAATTCGTATTTTTCAAATGAAAGATACCGTTGAGAGATGTGTTGCCAATGACATACTTTAATTTAAATTCAGATTGCTCGCTTGCTACAATTTTTTAATAGCACAATTCTCACTATATTATTTGCTATTAACCGCTTCCCTGATTATCCCGGTTTATACAGAGTGTGTCTCAAAAGTCCTTGACACATTTTAAAATTCAATATAAAATCATTGTCGTACAGGAGCACGATTTGGACTAAAATGCTTCTCACGATGAAAAGATTTTTCAAGCGTATGAAAAAAATTAGTTCCGAACTTCGATCACAGATGGCGCCAATTGTCTGTATGTTTGATTTCAACCATGGGTTTTGCCTGATTTTCATATTATTTTCGATTTGGTTTCGAAGTATCAACCTATGCAATTAGTTTCTTTGCTGGAAGTGGTCATTTCCCTGTCACAGTATCAAAACTAATTTGAAAATCAGAAAAAAACGCATGTTTGAAAACAATCATACGGACACTTGGCACCATCTAAGAACGACGTTTGGAACTTAATTTTTTTCATTCGCTTGAAGAATGCTTTTCATCGTGAGAAGCATTTTAGCCCAAACCGCTCTACTGTACGACATTTACTTGATTTTATATTGAATTTTCAAATGTGTCAAATACTTTTGGGACACCCTGTATATTTCAATTAATTATTTTCCCGAGTAAACTCCGGCGTACAGGGCGGCCTCTGGCCACTATTTTTATATTTTATTTGCACCACTATTTCTTAAAAATAAATTTTGTAGAATATGTCTATAGCACATGTTGTCAAGATATATGTGAAAGATTTTTGTTTTGAAAAAGGGGTGCGAGTAAGAATTAAAAAATAGTCGCCAGTCGTAATAGTAAACTGTTGATAAAACTAAATGCTTTAACACCTGTAAAAAATTCAAATTAAAACCTGTATATTATCTTGTGTTTCATTTCCTTATATTTAAAAATGGAATAAAAAATATGATGATTTTTCCATTAAAAAAAAAAAAAAATAATAATAAATAAAATAAAAATGGTAAAGCATGCGGTTAAATAGAACGAACGCCACTGCTTTAAAAAGAGTGACGTGACTTTCTAGATACGAAAAATTCTTGATAAACATTCACCTACCATTGCAACTGATTATGCAATATTTAAATTTTTTATTTAGTATTCTGGTGTGATTTTAATAATTATTGGTTATGCCATAATACACCAAATTAGTGTCTTTAACGTTTTTCCTAGAATACATTTGCACCACAATTTCCGTGTTGTAATCTTCGCCTTATTTATTAGCAAAACTTCCACTATTAATATGAGGTAAATTCTTCTTTTTGAAAAATGTGGTAGCTCTGTAACCCCAAAGCTGCAGGTTGTAATCCCCAACCATACATCCTGTCACATTTTTATTATGCAAATATAATAGTCATGTGTAATTGAAACCGAACTTGGCAGCTTTCGAAAAGCTCAACAAATTTTGAACATTCAGTATACAAAGTGCGTATACACCTTGGGATTTCCAAGAAGACTTGCGTCAATATTTCTGATAAAAGATTCTTTATTTAATATTAAAATAGAATGTATATCACCTATCTCAGAATATGTTATGACCTGGTTTAATTCAAGAATTTGTAATGTGTTTTCGTTATCAAATAAGGCAAAAATTCCAATTAAATATTGTGCTAAAAGTTCTGGCATCCTGGTATATCACTTAAGGCACATTATAATTTTTTTTTATAAAACTTTACATACAATTTTTCCACTTTTTGAGATTTTTTAGCGCAATCATACAGTATTCAGGCCAGGCGGGGTGGCCTACCTTGCGGCTTAACCTCTTCGTTCCCAAAGCTAAAATAATTCTACAAATACTCATTCATTGATTTTAAACAAACAAAATGACTTCCTAGATGCCAGAAAAAAGAACTTTTCGGAAATTGATACTTCAGTGCACTAGTAATTTAGTTTTACAAATAGTTATCTAAAATTACAAATTCCGTTAAAATACTAATTTAATTATCACTAACCCAAATTCGCAGAATCACAAATTAAGGGCTTTTAATCAAGTGAATGACGTACATATCCTCAAAACATTTTATTGTAAAGGATTTAAGTTAAATAATTAGGAAAATTTCTCAATTTCTTGGCCACACACTCTTCAAGGCGTTTTGCAAACTCAGATGAAAATAACATCTATTTTATGAGGAAATCAGCATAGATTTTGACATTTATTGGTTTGCTTTCAAAGCAAAAAACATTCAGCTATTAAGAAATGAAATCAAAATTTGAAAAAGTCAAACTGTTTAGATTTTATGGGGAAAAGAATAGAGGTCCACATATGTGGACCCACGCACAGTGGTCCCATATCGCGATCAAGTGGCCAAAAATCATTTTTGGCTTTCCTAGTAGTTGTATGTGATTCATTTTTAATTTTATAACATTCTAAATGATATTACATTATGAATTTAAACTAAATGTAATTGGAGTTCCGGGGGAGGAGATTGAGGGGGGGGAGCAAAAGAGGGGGCCAGGTTTGTATTAAATTTAAATTATCTTTTTTTACAGGATTTCTTATACAGAAATGAGAATTTACCACTTTTCGTTGTTGTGAATATTTTCACTTTTTAGCTCACAAGCTATCAAATCCTGGGAGCTTATGTGCCCACCGGTTCTGTATGTACGTACGCAACGCGATAACTTTTGATAGAAATATTCTATTTGCTTCAGATTTTTTTTTCTAGGTTCATTCCAATAAGGCGCTTCCCTGATTAGTTTTTGGACTTCATTGGTTAAGGATAAATGGGGAAAAGGGGGGCTAGTCCCCCCCCCCTTAATTTAGATGAAGGGGTTTTTCATGCAGAAATATTCGATTTGCTCCAAATTTGGTATACCGGTTTATTATGTTAAGGAGCTTCCCTGATTAGATTTGGAAGCTCATTACTTAAGTGTAAAGGGGGAAAGGGAGGCTAGCCCCCCCTTAATTTAGATAAATGGGTTTTTCATGTAGAATTATTCGATTTACTTCAAATTTGGTATACGTGTTTCTTATTTTAAGGAGCTGCTTTGATTCAATTTGGAAGTTCATTAGTTACATATAAAGGGAGGAAAGGGGGGCTAACCCCCTCCCTTAATTCAGATAAATGGGTTTCTTATGCAGAAATATCCGATTTGCTCCAAATTAGGTATACCGGTTAATTATGTTAAGCAGCTTCCCTGATTACATTTGGAAGTCCTTTACTTATGTATAAAGGGGGGAAAGGGGGCTACCCCCTTAATTTATATAAATGGGTTTTTTATGTAGAATTATTCGATTTGCTCCACATTTGGTATACCGGTTTATTATGTTAAGGAGCTGCCTTGATTAGATTTGGAGGTTTATTAGTTAAGTATAAAAGGATGAAAAGGTGCTACCCCCCTCCCTTAATTTAGATAAATGGGTTTTTCATGATGAGTTATTCGATTTGCTCCAAATTTCGTATACCAGTTTATTATGTTAAGGAGCTCCCTTGATTAGATTTGGAGGTTAATTGGTTAAGCGTAAAGGGGGGACGGGGGCTAGTACCCCCTTAAATTTAGATAAATGGGTTTTTCATGCAGAATCATTCGATTTGCTTCAAATTTGATATACGAGTTTATTCCTATATGGCTATCTTCATTTGATTTGGAGGTTCATTGGTTAAATATAAAAGGGGGAAATTGTCCCCTCCCCTTAATTTTGATGAATGGGTTTTCATGCAGAATTATCTAATTTTGATTATTTTTTTTTCTAGGCTCATTCTGATAAGGAGCTTTTCTGATTAGATTTGAAGGTTAATTGGTTCAGCATAGGGAGAAATGAGGGATATAATACCCCGCTTAATTTAGAGAAATGGTTTTTTCATGCAGAGTTATCTGTTTTGCTTCAAATTTGGTATGTCGGTTTATTATATTAACCCTAGAACTACCGGAAATTTTACTCAAGTTTTATAAAAACATTCTACACCAGAATTTTTACTTAAAACTATTCAATTTTTTTATTTAACTTATTATTCTCTGATTTATACATTTCGTTTGTTTTGAAGAAATTTCTGGTTTGAATAAATATTTTGAATGTACATGTCGGGTCCATTGGACCCTTCTGGTAGACAGGGGGTTAAAGAGCTCCCTTGGTTGGATTTGGAGGTTCTTTGATTAAGTATAAAAGTGTGAAACGGAGGCTAATCCCTTCTTTTATTTTTCGAGGGCATTATTCTTTCAAATAAGAGTATAATATACAATTAGTGTGAATAGCCTGTGAGCTCAATGCCATCAGTATAACTGGGCAATATTATTTTTATTTAAGACAAATCATCTAATTCAGTCTCCCCTGAAATTTTAACCCCTTCCCCTCTCCCTGAAAATATACAGGTTAAAATCTTAATTTTTTTTCTCTTTTTAATGTTATTGCAAAGTAACAATAAAGAGTATAAGCTTTAGATAAAATCCATAAATAATCAATCAGATAAAATTTGCCACCCCCCCGCCCACACACACACACATACACGTGAAATCTCCGCTTTTTCCATTTGCCCCTATAACAAGGAAAATCTAAAAATATTATTACTATTTTATTTTAAGTTTTCGTCATCTATTTACTATGAATTAATAATAAAATCATTCAGTTCATTAATTACAATACTTTCAAAATTTGTCAAAATGTGTCAAGATATATGCGAAAGATTTTTGTTTTGAAAAGGGGGTGCGAGTAAAAATTAAAAAATAGTCGCCAGTCGGAATAGTAAACTGGTGGTAAAACTGAATGCTTTAACAACTGTAAAAAATTAAAAATTCAAATTAAAACCTGTATATTATCTTTTGTTTCATTTCCTTATATTTAAAAACGGAATAACAAATATGACGAGTCTTCCCATTTTAGGTAGCTTTCTTTACAAGAAAGCTACCTATTGCAGCCGTTCGGAGGAAAGCGATTTCAAAAAATTTTGGTATATTTTCATCGATCATGACCCCCAGACCCCGAAACCACCCTCCGTTCAAAATTGATATATATATATATATATATATATATCTGACCTATGTCACACTGTAACTCCCGTAATTATGAACCGATTTCGATGTAATTCGGTGTGTACATAGTACATACTAATGTCTCGACCGAGTTCGTTGGCCAGCTTCATCCGCCGTTTTGTTTCAAAATGGCGGCCATTTAAAATTTTTAAAACAATTTTAAACTTGAAATGTGGTACCAAAAAATTAAAAATGGAAAAATATTTTTTTCTTATGTATTTGACCTTTATAGAAAGATTCCGGAGCAGTTTTTGTTTCGTCTATATCTTAAAAAATGGCTGAGTTATAGCATTTTGAATTTCTAGCGTGGCTGACATTTTGAAACGTCCTGAATTTTGTCAAGCGATAAAAGGCGTATTTATGAACCGATTTGGATGTAATTCGGCGTGTACATAGTACATACCAATCTCTCGACCGAGTTCGTTGGCCAGCTTCATCCGCCATTTTGTTTCAAAATGGCGGTCATTTAAAATTTTTTTAAAAATTTAAAATTTGAAATGTGGTACCAAAAAATTGAAAGTGGAAAAATATTTTTTTCTTATGTATTTGACCTTTATACAAAGATTTCGGAGCAGTTTTGTTTCGTCTATATCTTAAAAAATGGCTGAGTTATAGCATTTTGAATTTCTAGCGTGGCTGACATTTTGAAACGTCCTGAATTTTGTCACGCGATAAAAGGCGTATTTATGAACCGATTTGGATGTAACTTCGTTTATACATAGTACATACCAATGTCTCGACCGGGTTCGTTGGCCAGCTTCACCCGCCATCTTGTTTAAAAATGGCGGCCATTTAAATTTTTAAGAAAAATTTTAATTTGAAATGTGGTACCAAAAATTGAAAATTGAAAAATATTTTCTTCTTATGTGTTTGACCTTGATAAAAAAATTCGGGAGCAGTTTTTGTTTCGTCTATATCTTAAGAAATGGCTGAGTTATAGCATTTTGAATTTCTAGCGTGGCTGACATTTTGAAACGTCCTGATTTTTCTCACGTAATAACAGGCGTATTTATGAACCGACTTGGATGTACCTTGGTGTGTACATAGTACATACAAATATCTCGACCGAGTTCGTTGGCCAGCTTCATCCGCCATCTTGTTTCAAAATGGCGGCCATTTAAAAAATTAAAAAATATAAAAATTTAAATGAGATACCAACAATTTGGAAAATGAAAAAGATTTTTTTGTATGTGTTTGACCTTAATACAAAGATTCCGGAACAGTTTTTCTTTCGTCTATATCTAAAAAAAAATGGCTGAGTAATAGCATTTTGAATTTCTCTTGTGGCTGACATTTTAAAACGACCTGATTTTTGTCATGCGATAACAGGCGTATTTATGAACATATTTGGATGTAACTTGGTCTGTACATAGTACATACCAATGTCTCGACCGAGTTCGTTGGCCAGCTTCATTCGCCATCTTGTTTCAAAAGGGTTGCCATTTAAAAAAAATTAAATTTAAAATTCAAAATGAGGTATTAAAAAATTGGAAAATGAAAAAGATTTTTTTATGTGTTTGGCCTTGATACAAAGATTCCGGAGCAGTTTTTGTTTCTGAAAATTTGTTCTTTTGTTGATATCTTAAAAAATGGTTGATTTATAGCACTTTGAATTTCTAGCATGGCTAACATTTTGAAACGATCTTGTATTCGTCACGCGATAACACACGTATTCGCCTATTTCGATGTACGAAGGCATGTGGAAAGTATACATCAACACCTCGACCAAGTTCGCTGGCCAGATTCATCAGCCATCTTGTTTCAAAATGGCGGCCATTAAATTAAAAAATATACATATATTTAAAGTGAGGTGCAAAAAAAATAGAAATTGAAAAAGGTTTCTTTCTTAAGTATTTGATCTTGATATAAGGATTCAGGAGCATTTTTTGTTTGTCTTTACCTTAAAAAATGGCTCAGATATAGCAGTTTCAATTTCTATTGTGGGTGACATTTTGAAAAATCTGATTTTTTGCATGTGACAGCACTCCTATATATTAACCGATTCCGATGTGAGTGAGCATGTGCACAGCAATTACTAAGGTCTCGACCAAGTTCACTGCTTAGCCTCATCCACCATGTTGTCTTAAAATGACAGGCACTTTAAGAAATTGCCGAATTTGGCAGCCAAATATAAGTTACTTTAAAGAAAAGCAGCTTGGATAAAGCTGACAAATTTCGCGAAATTCTCATTCATTATATTGATAAAAATTAGTATTGAATCTCCTATATTCGGTTTCCACTAAATTGAGCTTCGTGTGTTTGCATGATATAAGTTGGCTTTTTTAAAATAAGGATTATGAAAGCTACCTCTTCCTCCCGGCACTGGCCGGAAGGACTTTTTTTTTTATCGGTAAGGCATGCGGTTAAATAAAGCAAACGCCACTTCTTCAAAAAGAGTCACGTTACTTTCTCGTTAGGAAAAACTTCTTGATAAATTTTCACCCCCAATTCTAACTGATTATGTGATTGTTAAATTTTTTATTTAGTATTCTGGTGTGAATTTAATAATTATTGTTTATGCCATAATACACTACATTAGTGTCTTTAACGTTTTTCCTAGAATACATTTGCACCACAATTTCTATGTTGTAATCTTCGCCTTAATTACTAGCAAAACTTCGAATATTAACCCTCTGTCTACCAGAAGGGTCCAATGGACCCGACATGTACATTCAAAATATTTATTCAAACCAGAAATTTCTTCAAAACAAACTAAATGTATAAATCAGACAATAATATGTTAAATAAACAAATTAAATAGTTTTAAGTAAAAATTCTGGTGTAGAATGTTTTTATAAAACTTGAGTAAAATTTCCGGTAGTTCTAGGGTTAATAAGAGGCAAATTCTTCTTTTTTGAAAAATACGGTAGCTCTGTAACTCGTATGCTGCAGGTTGTAATCCCCAACCATACATCCTGTCACATTTTTATTACGCAAATATGATAGTCATGTGTAATTGAAGCCGAACTTGGCAGCTTTAGAAAAGCTCAACAAATTTTGAACATTCAGTATACAAAGTGCGTATACACCTTGGGATTTCCAAGAAGTCTCGCGTCAATATTTCTGATAAAAGATTCTTTATTTAATATTAAAATAGAATGTATATCACCTATCTCAGAATATGTTATCACCTGGTTTAATTCCAAAATTTGTAATGTGTTTTCGTTATCAAATAAGGCAAAAAATTCCAATTAAATATTGTGCTAAAAGTTCTGGCACCCTGGTATATCACTTAACACTTTGAGCTCTGGGGGTGAATTTCTTCAAAATGCCCAAATTTCACATTTGCACCAGTATTTTGTAAACAAAAGATTCGCCTTATAATATACTCGAAAAAATGCATTAATCTATTTTCAAATACATTTGTTTGAATATTCCGGTGCCAATGTGACATTTGGAGATTAAAATTAAGTGGGAAGAAATTCACCCATCAGATCTCAAAGGGTTAAGGCATATTATATATATTTTTTGTAAGTTTACGTACAATGTTTCCACTTTTTGCGATTTTTTAGCGCAATCATACAGTATTCAGGACAGACTGTGTGGTCTACCTTACGGCTTAAGCTGCACAAGCCCCGCCCAGGAGCAATCATACAGTAATAATAACGGGTTTTTTGAAAATGAAAGACCATAACTTGAAATTTTAAAAACAATTTTTATTTGGAAATTTGTTCAAAAATGGCCTTTTATATCGGTTTGTGGAAAAAGTGGATAGTAATGACATTTCCATTACCTGCGATTTATACTGTTGAGCTGATTCATGTATCAGACCAGATGCTATGATCAACAAGGTTAGCTGGGTTAACTAGGTCCTCCAGATATTCCGGGATAGCCCAGATGGCAGAGCATTGGCGGCTTCAGCCAAGAGATCCCTGGTTCGAATCCCGGTCTGGACATTTTTTGCCCATTTTGAAAATAACAACTGATATGAACTTTTTTACCAATTACAATAAATATGTTAAAATTAATTTTAGTGTTATATTAATTCATCTATACCAGGCCCATATAATGAAACCTACTGTACTTCCTCTTCCTCAATTCTATAGCTGCCAAGTTTTACGTTTTTTCCCTACCACTGTACTTTTACACAGAAATTTGTCTTACTTAATCATCGAAAACATAGGATAAGACAAACTTTTCTTTTGAAAAATTGTGATGACTGATTAAAACGCGCCGGACGTCGTATGACGCATTTTTTCAGAAATGCACACGACCGCTGGATCTCAATTTTTTTTTATTGTAATAAGTTTGAGTTAAAATTTTATGAAATTTTTGTTAAATTTTTGGCATACTTTTTTGAAGGAATTTTGTGAACTCAGATAAAAATAACATTTTTTGGTGAAAAAATAGACATCAGTGATACTACTTAGTTCATTTATTTAACCCTTTAGTGCGCAGCTTTGCATATATTCAAACAAAAGTGTTTCGAATTTAATAGATATTTTTATTCGTATATACTTAATCCACACCAGAAAATTAAAATAGCAATGTTTCCTTTAATTAATAACAGACATCCCGTAAATAAATAAATCGAAATTAACCAGATTCTCTGAACTATGTAATTTATAGAACGTAGTCTATCATGGGAATTAAAGTGTTAAAGGCTATGTTTTATAAAATAAATAATTATATAAAATAAGGTATTTGGAGACATACTTATTAAAATATTTACTAATTTGCAATATTTTAGCATAAAGCAGCCACACGACAGTAGTTTTTACTTGTATTTCAGATGTGCAACAGAAGAAAAGATTGACGTATTATATGAAAAATGTGTCTGTGATATTTTTCATTATTTTTCTTGTGTAATAAACCTTTCGGGGAACCATATATATATATTTTTTTTTTTTAAACAAAATAAAGAATCGCGAATTTAATTGTTAAAAGCAAAGGCATTCAACTATAATTTAAAGCAGGAATGGCCAACTGTGGCGCGCCGGATACCGCTAATCTTTTACAGAAAAAGTCGACTCCTTGAATCTCAGAGATTCGATAAGGCAGTGATTACTATAGAATTTTAATGGTGTCAAGCGTGCTACAGTTGGCCAACCCTGATGTAATGTAATAAAGTAAAAAAAAAACAGTTGAAACAGTATAGTTTTTATGAGTAAAAGAATAGAGATCCACATTTGTATACCTCAGATCAGAACAGGTTAAAAAAGCATCCTCAATTTTTCAAAACTCAATTTTCTTAATAAAAAAATAGTTTTTAATTATACTAGTGTGATACCCGTGTCTCACTTATAACGCATGAAAACTATTTTTTATTAAATAAAATATATGATGTTTCAAAAAAGAAGCGATTTTTCATTAGATTAGATAAAACTCGATTAAAAAATATAAGATTATCAATTAAAATCTCTGTGATTATTAGGTTTATCAAATAATAATTTAACAGATTGTAGAGGATTATTGATTATCTTTCATCATAAACGGCTGCAACTGGCGACTATTTTTTAATTCTATCTCACATCCTTTTCTTCAAAGCAGGGCTGCCACAGGCGTCTATTTTTTAATTCTATCTGACACCACTTTTTCAAAGCAAAAATATTTCACATACAGGTTGCCAACGTGTGCAAGAGTTTTTTTTCAGCAATTTGTAATTTAAAAATAGTGGTGCGAATAGAATTTTAAAATAGTCGTCTGTGGCAAGCCTTCAAAAGAGAAGCCTTTAACACACACTTTGACAGCATTTGCAAGAAAAATATACATCAAAATTTATTTTAACAAAATAATGGTGCGAACAGAACATAAAAATAGTCGCCAGCGCCCTAATAATAGTTGCCCTGATCATATGATTAACTTTTTTTTTTTTTTTTTTTTGTCGCAAACAACCCTTATCGTTTGAGCTCTTCATTTTATACTAGCAAACACCGAGGTCACAGAAAGGGATCATCTATTCGTTGGTTTCCTTTTGTTATTGTCATACATGCAACATGATGAGAGTTTTAAACTGCAGAAAAAGCGTAAAATATGAAAACGACATAAAAGAAAATACTTTCCAAATAATACTAATTCATATTCTTTGAATGAAAGATACCGTTGAAAGCAGTGTGCTAGTGCGATACTTTAATTTAACTTCAGATTAATTGATTACTAAAATATTTTGATAGTATAATTCTCATTTTGCTATCTGCCATTAACCGCATCCCTGCATTATCATGTGTTATCTCGGGTTCATATATATTGCGATTAATTACTATCCCTTGTAAAATCGGGCGTACACGGCTGTCATTGTCCAGTATTTTTATATTGTATTCACACCATTATTTTTAAAAAATCACTGTAAAAAAAAAAAAAAAAAAAAAAAAAAAAAAAAAAAAGCAAGCCCAAAATACGGAAATACTACTGACAATCTAGACGCCAGTACTATTTCCAAATTTTAACGGACCTTTTTCCCGGTACATTGCAGAAAATTTTCCGTTAAGTTCTAAAAAACGGAAAATTTTCTGTAATTTATCGGGAAAAAGTTCCGTTAAAATACGGAAATACTATTGGCGTCTTTTTTGCCAATAGTATTTCCGTATTTTAGTCCGTTTTTTTTTTTTTTTTTTTTTGACAGTGTGAATTTTCTAGAATATTACTGTTCCACAAGTTAGGTAAATATAACAGATTTTTGTTTTGAGAAAGTGGTGCAAGTAAGAATTAAAAATAGTCGCCATGCGGGATAATAAACTGAGGATAAAACTAGAACGCCGGGAGCGGTCATTTTGACTGCCACCATATTAATATGTTTCGGTTCAAACCAGAAATTTCATTATAAAATAAGTTTAACAGAAACAAAGAAGAAAAACATTAAATATAAAATTTAAACTGTTCTAAATCAAAATTCTGGAGTGAAATTTTTGTATAAAACTTGACTAAAATTTCCCGCCTTTCTAGTGTTAACCGTTTTTGTACCATTGGGGTCTTATTTAACCCTAGTTATTTTCTATTTTGAAATTTTTAATGTTTCAAATCAGAAAAAAAAATGAATAATTTATACTTAATATATTAAATTAAATCGGTACCTCCTAGAAAGATTTTACGTATAATAAAATTAAATTTCTGGTTCAAATCATGTAAAACTAAGTTTCATCAGAAAATATTAAAAGGTGCTACTAGGAGGGTTATCACCTGAAAAAATTTTTAATTCAACTCAAATCCTATATATTATGTTTTGTTTCATTTCTTTATATTTAAAAATGAAATAAAAATATAACGATTTTTGCAGTTCTTTTCGAAAAAACGATCGCCACAGCTTCAAAAAGAGTGGAGTAACTTTCTCGATCGGCATTATATCAGCAAGCATTAAGCACCCCCCACCTACAATTGAATATGTAATAGTTAAAATTATTATTTAGTATTCTGGTGTGAATTTAATAATGACTTGTTATGCCATAAAACACTAAATTATACACCCCATAAATACTGGTGTCACCCAATTATTTCAACATTTTACGAATACAAGTACCTTGCCCTTGAAAGGGTTAAGAAAATTATCTCATTATTTCGTTTATTTCTGCGCAGTATTTTTTGGTATTAATTGGCTACCGTAATATTCGGCGTATAATCCGTGGATCAAGCAATCATGTTTGGAACCGGAAATTTTATTTAATAAAATGTGATTTATAAATGTGATCGTTGTAAATATTTGACATCAATTATTAAATAAAATTTCTGTATCCAAACATGAGTGTCTGATCCAGAGATCATATGCAGGAAATTACGGTAAATAAATTATCTCTTTGAAAAAAAATTTGTTTATTTGATTTTTTAAATTGCCGGGATGTTAGCAGATACATTGTGAAAAAAGGACTAAAATACGGAAATTGTACTGGCATTCGAGATGCCTGTACTATTTCCGTATTTTAACGGAAGTTTTCCCCCTTAAATTGTAGAAAAACGGAAATTTTTCTGTAATTTAAGGAGACAATTTTCCGTTAAAAACGGAAATAGTACTGGCGTCTCGATTGCCAGTACAATTTCCGTATTTTAGTCCGTTTTTTTTTTCAGTGTATGTAATAACGTGCTGTTACTTTTCTAGATTACTAATTATTATTAGCAACATAATATTTCTTATTTTTTGCTATATTATCCATCAGCATATTCCTATTTTTAATTTCTGGAATTTTCCCCGCACAACATATACAACCACTCATACGTTTACAGGGTAATCAGAACCATAAAAAAAGACAGACCGCGGCAATCCAATGATCTCCACTGTTTTTGAGTAGACTATTTGGATACCGGGCCTGATTACCAATATAATGAACTTCCAAGAGTAAATTTTAATATAATTTTTTTTCTTATTTAAACACCATTTTCATGGGAAATTTCTATCTGGAATAAGGAAAAAATTTCTATCCCTTTTTACTGGTGGAACTTTGCCGCATTGGCAATCAGTCTGTGCCTGGATCAAACGGCATTTCGACAAACGGTAGAAACGGGCTTATCATGGTTATGTTACAGCTAAATGGGTGGAAGTATCCCAAATTATCTTTTTCATTGGTTGCGCATTGTAAAATAAAACATTTACAATTGCATGTGAATATGAATAATTTTATTTGTGATAAGGTGTAACATAAATATATTATAAAAAATACACAGATGTTTCAGAAAAATTTCGATTTTAATCTTAACAAAAATAAATCTTTCGAAAAAAGATTGTTAGCGCATTGGAGATTGCTTATTTTCTTCTTTTAGCCCCTTGAGAGGCGATGTTATATATTATATCACGCCTACGATCAATGAAGATTTGCACCAGAAAAAATTTATTAAAGCTTACTTTTTTAACTTTGGTGGGGAAAAAAAATCGAATAAATTGCTTTTTCTTATTTTACAAAAATTTTTTTTGAAGATTCCGGTGTGAATTAGATATTACAGAAACATAATTACTTGCCCTTGCAAGAGTTAACCCTCCAGCCACGGGCGACTTTTTCATTTTATTGAACTAAACCGCGGTATATTTTTATTTTATTTTTTAATTCAGATTATTTGATTCCTACCACTTTTTTGAAATAGAAATAGTCACTTTTTTTAAATTACAGATTAAATAATGCGAGAATAAGCCGAATTATACGCTTTTAGAAAAGTGGTGGGAATCAAGCAATCTTAATTTAAAAAAAGTAGCCCACTGGAATGCGAAAATAGCGTGTCCCGCGGAATTGCATTGAATATGTGAAGCGCAATATGAGGGTTTCCCGAGGTTGGATGAATCGTCCCTCGTAGGGCGGTGGTTCATTTATGGATACAAGCGTCTAGCGATCACACTTTTTCATTTTGATCCTGTGATCATGCGCATAACACAGCGATGTTTGTGTAAAATAATATTCTAAGCAAAATTATTTAAGGAACATTATGGTGTAGTGGTATGACGTTCAACTTCAGATAAAATGGCATGGGTTCGATTCCTTACGGAGCTGAATGAAAATGAATGTCAAGATTGCTTTAAAAAACTAAATTTTTTTGAAGATAAAAATTGAAAATTTATATTTTTCAATATTTGTACCACTATTAACATTTTTTTTTTTTAAATTGAGTATTTTCCAAATATTTGATATGGTGATCGTAGTTTTAACAGATTTAATGCCTTTAGTATCGCCATCTAGTGATGTAAAGATAAGCAAATCATAAAGAATGTTTTAAATTTAATAATAATTAAATATTTTTTCATAATTTTAAATTTAATAATTTTTATTTTTATCATCATTTTAAAAGAACTTTTAATTTTGAATAAATAATAATTGTTAATATTTTTTTCATAATTTGAAATTTTATAATGATTAGTAATTTATTTATTTTTTAATCATTTAAAGGCACTTTAAGTTCTGAATATAATAAATTTTTATATATTTCTAGTAATTTTATGTTACATCTAAACATCTATGTAACATCTAAATATAAACAAATATACGTCATGCGCGGACGGTATGGGGATGCAAGATACGTTATATGCGGCACGATATGCGCGGAGCGCGCTGATCCCGCAGGATCACAGGATCAAAATGAAAAAGTATGATCGCTAGACGCTTGTATTTATGGATCACTTAATTTTAATCTCTAAATGCCGCATCGGAAACAGAATCTTGGAGTGTACATTTCCCTTTACATTAAGTACGTGATTTTTTTTATTTTTAAATGAATTTGTTAGTAAATTCTCGTGTCGTTCAGTCATTTTATCATTTGACGGAGAAAATAATTGAAAGATTTGAAAGAAAGTATCGTAATTTCCAGCGTACAATTCGACGGATCAAAAAATCATGTTTCGACCCAGAAATTTTATTTAATAATTCTAGCCAAATATTTATAACGATTTGAAGTTGCATATTACTGGCATTTAAGATCCATTTTTTTCAAAATTTTAAAAATACTTTTTTAATTAAAAATTTAATTTTTATATTCGTCGTGCACAGGCGGTAAGAAATCAAGAACTATTTAAAATGTTTTTGTAATGTTTTAAGGGGCAAAGTACCTCTGTCGCTAAAATGATTGAATGACACCGAGATTTTTTAATAAATCTACTTGAACGTAAGTAAATGATTTCTTCGCGTACATTATACTGAGCAAAGTTTAATTCCTAAATTCTAGTGCCGATGTTGCATTTGGTAATTAAAATTAAGTGGTATATATAATTTACCGGTGCCCTTGACGGGGTTAAATAATGAGATTTAATACTACAACCTAGGGATGTCAAACTGTGGTCCACCGAATACCAGTAAAATTTTATAGAAATAACAACCTTGTGTAATCACCGAATCTCTGTTATTCCAGAAGTCTAATATTTCTTTAAAAAAATAGTGGTATCAGGCGGGCCAGTTTGACACCCCTGAGACACATTTATTTTACATTACCCCTCAAACCCCCAAAACCATTTTCTTTTACATTAACACTTAACACTAGAACGCCCGGAAGGAGTCGATCCGACTGCGACCATATGATTAAATGTCAACTGGAACCAGAAATTCATTCATAAAATAAGTTAAATTCAAACTACGCAGATTTACGTTAAATAAATCTGTTAAATAATTTTAAATAAAAATTCTGATGTCAAATACTTTTATGAGACTTGAGTAAAATTTCCGGGCGTTCTAGTATTAAATGCATAGTGGTGCATATCTGCATAACTTTTTATTTAACTCTTAGAAACCACTATATTTATAGAGAAATATTAATTGAATAAAAAAATATAAAAATATGCTACTTAATAAAGTTAAAAATCTATCTAAAAATTTCTGGTGTTTAATCTTTAATATAAGAATAAAAAAAAAAATTCTAAAAGAATAATTCGTGAATTTAAGGGCTAAGACTTACAAAATTAAAAGTTATATAAATAATGTATTTAGATTCATACTTATTATTAATAATAATAACAATAATATTTACTAATTTGCAATCGTTTAGTTTTTACTTGTATTGCAGATGCGCAATATAAGAAAAGGTTGACGTATTATACGAAAAATGCATCTCTGATTTTTTTTTTCATTATTTTTCCTGTGTAATAAACCTATATGAAAATCATATATAGTTTTTTCGAAACAAAATAAAAAATCATGCATATTATTATGAAATGCTTGAATATTTCGTTTTATTTTCTATATGAAGATATATTCATCTTTTTTTTTCTTAATTTTTTAATTAATTTTTCTTTTTGATTTGGAAATCTTTCAACAGAAAATTAATTGTTGAGAAGAAATTTTTATTCATGGTTTTGACGCTAATCATGACGTCATTTTCGACATAGATATTTTTACGGCATATATTATTGACATTTACTATCCATCTTCTTTCCAAACTATTTTTAAAGCTTTTCTCCATTTTAATTTAAAAATTAAATCTTTACATTATTCTTCCGCAGGCGATAAACCATCAAGTATTGATAATAATTTTCATTGAATAATAAGGATTAATGACCTTACCCGAAAGCATTTCTTTCAACATCAAAGCGCATCCATTTTATTTTACATATATGCGTCATATTTGCCTGTTTTCCATACTTACTCATATTTATGCATATTGTATTATTAAAAAATACTTGAAAAATTCCATTTTATTTCCAATATGACGTCATATTCGCGTTTTATTTTAAGACGCTTGCAGTCGTGACGTCAATCATGACGTTTTGCTTGGAAACTGACTCCAAACAAACGGTGCTATGTTACATTTCTTATTTAATATAAATCGTACAAAACGTTACATTGCTTATAAAGCATTACAAGACTTAACTGTGATATATAGCTGTAAATTATAACTGTAATATACTAAGGAAATAGACAATACCGTGTAGCAACATGTTGTTTGGAGTCAGTTTCCAAGCAAAACGTCATGATTGACGTCATACTGAAAGCATCTTTTCTTAATTTTTTATATTTCATTTTCCTTTTTCACATGAAAATCTTTCAATGGAAAATTAATTATTGGAGGAGAAGTTATTATTGTGGATTTCTATTTATAGGCAACGAAAAAGAAAGATAATTAAATGTTAAAAGAAAAAATGTCAATTGAATTCACATTGAAAATAACGAAATTTTCTAATATTAATAAAGCTATTTGAATAAAATAAATAAAATTAGCCTGTGTTCTTTTCTGGGTTTATAATCTATCTATATGCAACGATACAAAGATATAGTTACCAACGTTTATACTTTCTTCTTACCACTAAAATTTTATAGTAATTGTCGTCTTATTTAATCATCAAAATCTCCCGATTAAAGAAGATTAGAATCTCTGTAAAATTTTAGTGACAGCAAAAAAGGGTAAAAGTTGGCAGCTATGCAAAGACACTAATTCATCCGTTTTGACGTTGACTTCATTCAAACATTCAGACACACATTCGCATTTATCATGTTATAAGGATTCAAGGGTGTACTATATGCATTATGCCATATATTTATCAGGAAATTAAAAATAAAATTGAGGGAGAAAAATGAGGAATTTTCTTGAATATTTTAAGCGTTATAAAGAACCTTTCAAAATGCTCCATGCGCATTCCGTATCAATTTAAATCCCCAATATTTTTATGCTAGTTTCTTTTTTATATATAAATAAAACTGTGCATAAAAATTTTTATATTTTAATATAAAGGCAAGAAAAAATATTTTCTAAATTTTATGAAATTTTCAGCATTTTTGCATCATATTTTTGCGATTCACTACCTTTAACTTTCCCAATTATATTTGTTTCAAAAAATGATGCAAAGATTTTTTATATATATAATGACACACAGCTATAAAATATATTGGGGATTTTAATCGATATGGAATGCGCATGGGGCATTTTAAAAAGTTCTTCTTAACTCTTAATATATTCAAGAAAATTACTTATTTTTCTCCTCACATTTTTTTTTTATTTCATGTGTGATAAATATATGCCATAATGCATATAGTGTGATCTTGAGTAGTATTTAAACCTTAAATGCCTGATTTTCAAAAATCAATTTAATAGTGTTTTTCGGCTTCCATTTTTTAAATGAATCATGGGGAAAATACTAAAAAATATGATATTTTATTTTAAGTGTGGTTTAGGGCTAAAAGACTGTTTGTTACGAATCGGCAATGCTGGTCTTTAATTGAAAAAATACTTTTCCTTGATAAAATTCTCTAATATTAAACACACAAGAATTTTAAGAACTGTGATAAGAAATAAATTTTATTTGCTCACTACAGAACAAAATAGGTTATTTCGCAAGCTTCCAAACAAAACAAAACAAAAAAAAACACGTTTCAACATTTGAAAAAATAAATTAATCTTTATTTTTAAACAACACAAGTGTTTCCATCTACATGCTGAAAATCGATTTAACCCCTTACGTGCCGAGAAAAACTTACGAGATTCACTCCCCAGTGCCACAGTTAGAACTTATTGGCCTTACAAAATGCGGCGTGGCTTAAGAGAGTGCGAACTCTGTAAATAATCATTGAGAGATAGAAGATGTTCCATTCAATTTTTAATTTTTGTGGATTCACTAATAACTGAAAGCTGTGCCCTTAAGCTACCGATAGGAAACTATTGTATATATCTCGAACAAAAGAGTCAGGAGTGAGTTTTACGTGAACAAAACCATATTTACGAAAAAAAAACATTGTATGGAAAAATTCATCTAGGTAAATAATTCATATTTTTCGAATATGATTCATTGATTCTCTTCCGATAAATAAGTACGCTTTAGAACCAACAATTTGTTCGTAACAATGTTGGTTCTATTCGTTTCATTATACGAAAAAAGTTTTTCTTGCGTTCATTTTAGTTGGATTCTTCATGTCATGTCTTTATGCATTATTTGATTTTTTTTTTTCAAAAAATGATATGTGATTTAATGGAAGGTTTATTGCACTGCAAAAATAATGATAAAATCAGAGATGTGTTTTTCGTATAACGTCAACTTTTTTCTTGTTCTGCACATCTGCAACACGAGCAAAAATTACTGTCATAAGTGAAATATTAAACAATTAGTAGTTATTGTAATCTCTTTTACCTGCCGAGAAAAACTTAGGAGATTCATTCCCCGTGCCACAGTTTTCCAAACAAGTGCACGTAGTTATGCGGTGTATTGGGGGAAATAAGAGACAAGCTTTTAATATAAACATTGTGTACTTCCACGAAAATATAAAAAGAAACGAAAATACAAAAATTATGTACAAAAATTATACCAAAAATGTAAAATTATAGTGTAACTATATGATAAAAAAGATGTTAGAACTTAGTGGCCGTGTGATATATCCTGAAACATGGCAGGACACATAAACCAACATCACATTCAGTGCATTGATAGCGGGATTCACGGCGAATTTTTTTCATTGAACAAACCGCACATCTTCTCGATGCATTTTTCTTTGAAGACGTTGATGTTACTAAGTCCGGAAAATGTCTATCAGAAAGTCGTAAAGGACAGCCACTTTCTAATTTCTGTCCTTTGGCAGGTTGTGGGGGAGTAATATGAAATTTCTCAAATATACGTTCCGCCAAATTCATGCGGAAGTTGTAATTATCAACGTTACGGAGTTATTTCTTTTGTAATGTGAAGACATTCCAAATAGCCATATCTAATAGATGGCGAAATATTGTTAAATAATACCTCTTCTCTCTTTTTCGTGTTGTTGAATAACAAACTAATGCCTGATCCGCTCTGTCAACCCCACCCATCTTCAAGTTATAATATATAACAATAGTCAACAACAACTTCATGACATTTTTTTTCAGTTTCAGAGCAATTTGCTGTATGGATAGAACTAAGAAGCGAAACATCTTTTTTGTCACGCCATCTCAACCATGGAACTATTAATAAAGAGGAACTGACATATCCTTAAAATAGTGAAGCATCAACTGTAACCGCTATCGCAGGCGTTGTTTACGGCCGGTGGAAACTTCCACCAGTATATTTATATAGAAATTTTCAACTTATTTAAGCGCCTTAATATTACAAAATTTCAGTCATAAATAATGGTAGAAACAGATTTTCATTTTTACTGGTAAGAATTTGTTTTGGCAATAGTTAGGTGCTGCGTTTCCGCCATATTGTGACAACCAGGGAAACAAACTGACAGTTTTAATAAGCATACTGACACCAGTAAAAACAAACAAAAGTTGTTACGACATTTTTGAGAAAAATTTGCATCAATAAGACGTAGAAATAAGACGAAATTTTCTATTAAATTTTACTGGTGGGATGTTCGCCCTAGTGGTAATCAGAAACTGGAGAACCTATTTTAAAAAAGCAGCCGCCAACTTGTGACAACCTCCTCAGTTACTTCACTCGCAACTAGTAGACAGCACACTACATGTCGCCTCCTCTTTATTCATAACTCCATTATCTCAACACGGTAATTTTGCCTCTTTGGAAAGCGGCTATTTCGCCTTTCTTCAAAGTAAGTTTGTTGAAATTTTCCGCCAAATCACGTCGATTAGGACGACGAATTCCATATACGTCATTTAAATTTTGGATAAGAAGGTCTGCTAATTCTGGTGAGAGATAAAAATTGTCCGCAATTACACAATAATCTTTTCCCAAAAAAGGTTCAATAAGCGTCATCACTGCTTTTGTTGCGACTCCATAGTTCTCACACTTTTTATCAAAGATTGTACTCTGCCCTGTGTACACGATCGTATTGTGAATATATTCTGTCTCTGATTCAGCAAGTACAAAGAGTTTTACTCCAAAGCGAGCTCTTTTCATTGGTATGTATTGTACCCATGATAGCCTGCCTTTGAAAAGCATAAAGCTCTGATCAATGCCCAGGTCCCTTTCAGGTGTATAGACACTTGAAAATTTCTTCATCATGTCAGAAAAAACAGGCCATATTTTACTTAGTTTTGGATTTGGATGTGAATTTTTATCAAAAGTACTGTTATCAGAAAAGTGCAGAAATTTCATGATAAGTTGAAAGCGATTTCTGCTCATAAATTTCCCAAAAATTGGAGTTTCGATCAATTTGTTTTTAGACCAGTAAAGCGCAACGTGAGGTTTTACGAGTATTCCCTGCAGAATAAGAATACCTAAAAAAACATATATTTCTTCTAAAGTTGTTGGACGCCACAACTTCGTCCTTGATTTCTCTTTTCCAGGATGCTGGTTGTTATACTGGTCTCAAAACGGTTAGTTTCTGTAACAATATGAAGCACCAGCTTCTGATCAAAAAATAATTCAAAAAATAAAAGTGGGATCGTAACATCCGTTACATATTTATTTATTCCTGGTTGTCCCGAAAATGGAAACCGTGAAGATGGCATAGATAATTTTTTTATATCCAATCGTACCCAGGTTCTGGCATCTTTCATAGAATAGTCGTTATCTGAATCCTCTTCATCTGACATGTTATATTCTGACGTCTCTGATCCAGAAGATGACGGAGAGTCGTCATCCAACTCTCTATCGCCGCCCCCTGAATACTAGGCCTGAGCGCTGGACCAAAAATGGCGGCTGCCGAAGGTGGATTTTTTTCAGCGTGTGTACGGTCCCTTAAATATTCCTACCAATAATTTTTTTAAGTTTTTTCCGCTTCATTTTTCTGAGCGTAAACAAGGTAGAGAAATCTTTTATAAAATACTGGTGTCTACATTTAAGGGGCCGTACCTACGCTAAAAAAAATCCGCCTTCGGCAGCCGCCATTTTTGTGTCATTTTTGTGTGAGCGCTCAGGCCTAGTATTCAGGGGGCGGTGTCTCTATCATCAGTATCGGACATACTACTACGAAATTCGAGAAACTGCACGGCTAAAGCTATGAGACTGAGGTAGTGACATCAAAATAGCAATGCGATAGATAAGCGAAAAGTGAACGGAAAACCAAACAATATTTTCTCTAAAATAATAGTGGTGTACAAAAAGTGCGGAGCCTTGTCAAATATGGAAAAAATTAGCTTGTATTTTCACGTCACTAGCTCAGTGCGATAGCCTTTATGAAGGTAGTTCCTTCTACCCCTTCTCCTCTGAAATAGGTCAGTCTTTCAAAAACACCTTCAAAGTCTTTTTTCTATTTTCTTTTTCTTTTTTTTTTTTTTTTGTAATTCCAAAGCCATGGGCGTGGTTTTACTGGTACAGCGCAGTATAAAGAACAATATTTTGGACTGACGTATATATACGTCAGTGGCACTTAACGCATCGACTATGCGCGATGGATATATACGTCTGTGGCACTTAAGGGGTTAATAATATTTTCAGAATGCATTTTATTGGCAACATTAGGCATCATAGCTTAAATATTATTCTAGTAGTATTTAAAAGCCTAATTTGGGTATGTTGCCGAAAGATAACACTCGGAATTTAAGGGTTAACACTTTCAGGGTCAAGGTACTTTTATTCGCAAAATGCTGAAATGAGTGATTGACACCAGAATTTACAAGGAAATTTATTTCAAAACAAGCAAAAGCTATTTTTCCCTTACTTAATGAAAGGAAATTTATCATTTCAATATTCTGGTGCAAATGTGGCATTAGGAATTAAAATTAGGTGGCCCAAAAATGAACTACCGACCTTGAAGGGGTTAAAGTGAAATTTAACCCTCTGTCTACCAGGAGGGTCCAATGGGCCCGACATGTATATTCAAAATATCTATTCAAACCAGAAAATTTCTTCAAAACAAACTAAATGTATAAATCAGACAATAATAAGTTAAATAAACAAATTAAATAGTTTTAAGTAAAAATTCTGGTGTAGAATGTTTTTATAAAACTTGAGTAAAATTTCCGGTAGTTCTAGGGTTAAAAAAATGAATTTGAAAGTCCCTTGTCCCCTTAACTTGTGCTTATTTGACTTCATATATAAGGAAAATTTTTCTGCGGAAATACGTTTATTTTACTTAGGTAAATTTGAAACAATTTTACTTATATTATCGGTCAGTTGGCAGCTATGTTTTTTTTTTTAACATGTAACCAGAAAATACATCCTACTTCCTACCTTTGAAAGGCGTCATATAAGTTTAATTATGTTTTATGCAAACTCATAGCAATGAAATTGTATTATTTAATGGTATCACTAAAATATAATAACTTCTTTAATATTTTAAAAAGTCGTTAGGCTTCGGTGGTTAAATTAGGTAAAATTTTGCAATTAAATTTTAGTGGTAAGGAAATACCGTACAAGTTGGCAACTATGCAAACTTCTAATTTTTTCATTAATATTTGTGTTTGCTGATATTTATTTTTACTCTTTTCAATCTTTTGTATGTGTGGTTACAAGTTGTTACTTTTATACATAGCTTATTGTAATTAGTATATTAATGCATATAGACGGCGACTACATTATTCATTATTACATTCCTACACTGTTAACACTAGAACCGCGGGAAATTTTATTCAAATTCCAAAGAAAAATATTTGATGCCAGAATTTTTATTTATAATTATTTAAATTAATTGTTTAATTTTTTTATTAATATTCAGTTTATATTTAACTTATTTTATGAAGAAATTTCTGGTTCGAATCGAAATCTATTCATTTGGCACGGGTCAAAATTATCCGCCATCGTGATTCCAGTTTTAACCCCTTAATTCTCGCTCCCGTCATATTCTCGGGCTGTGTCTTTTTCTCAAATTGTTTGATTCCCACCAGTTTTATAAAATAGTGAAATTGGCTATATTTTAGTATCGTTTTTACTGTCATTAAATAAGGTGAATATTTCCTTTTCATAAAAGTGGTGCCAATAAGCAATTTGAATTACTCAAACGTAATTTAATTCGAGCGTTAAGGGGTTAAAAAAGTATTTGTGATAAAATCGGGAATAAACTGGTAAATATTCATCTGAAGGCTAATATAAATTTTAAAGGAACATTAAAACCAAGATTCTTCTAAAATACTGGGGAAATATTCTGTAGCTTTACAATACGCTCTGTATATATTCATATGTAAAAATAGTGAAAACGCTATAAAGGGCATAGCCGGATAAGCATTGGAAACATGCCTTTTAATAAAATTTCCTGATTTTTTTTGCCAGACGTTGCTACATATCTGACAATATATTTCCCCTATTATCACCCTATAAATGTTGATATTTAATGAGATAAAAATGATTTTTTCGATTTTTAAAAAAACGGATTTTCTCAAAAATTTCTGCATGGAATTTTATGCCAATAATTGAGGACATATAGACACCAAAGATGCATAACTAGTAATTTTTGTATAACTTTCTGTGTATAAAAATTGTGTGAAATGGGGAAATTAAAAAAAAAATAAATAAAAATCACATCTTATGGTTATCCGAAAATTACTATTTTCTTGTAAAAAATTCCCCATATGTGCCCGTATATTCAATATAAATGCCGAAAGTTTCCGTTGTGTACTACATATAAATATTTACAAAAATGTATATTAAAATTATTGAAATTCATTTTAAGGCGTTATTTTGGGGGGAGCTACTCAACTTCCACACCCGAAGAATTTTTGGAATAAACAGTTACAGAATTTATGTATTTTATGATTATAACATGATGTTGAAAAACATGGATTATATGCTTAATGGAATATAAAATACATGAGTTGGCATATTGTCTGCTAACTTTGTTCCAAATATTCTTCGGATGTTGAAGTTAAGTAGCTCCGATCCAAATAACGTCTTAAAATGAATTTCAATAATTTTAATATACATTTTTGTAAATATTTATATGTAGCACCTAACGCAAAATTTCGTCATTTATATAGAATATACGGGTAGATATGGAGAATTTGTTACAAGAAAATGGTAATTTTCGGATAAACATAAGATATGATTTTTATTTTTTTTTAAATTTTTATTTCGCTATTTCATACAGTTTTTATAAACAGAAAATTATACAAAAATTACCAGTTATGCATCTTTGGTATCTATATATCCTCAGTTAATGGCATGAAATTCCGTGCAGCAGTTTTTGAGAAATACCGTTTTTTAAAAAATCGAAAAAACATTTTTATCTCATTAAATATCAATATTTATAGGGTGATAATAGGGAAAATATATTGTCAGATTTGTATCCACAACTGAGAAAAAAATCAGGAAATTTGAATAAAAGGTATGTTTCCGATGCTTATCCGGCTATGCCCTTTACATGCATAATTGCTGTAGATGGTTGTGGGTTTCCAGTGCATACTGGGGATAATTTAAAACACATTGCATGTGGGTGTTTGATACCGACATATTTAGAAGAACACATAAATGTATTAATATAAATTCTAAGAATAAACGGAAAAATGTTAGAATATAGGTGTAAAGGGAAATAAATTGGATTAAACCACCTGTTTATACAAACGAAGTGTTGGGAAGGAGCGGTTGGTGTCGTTGAGTCATTTTATCATTTTACGGTAAAAAGTAATTGAAAGTTATTTGAAAAAAAAGTACCGTAATTTCCAGTGTACAATCCGACGGAATAAATGATCATGTTTTGACCCAGAAATTTTATTTAATAATTCCAGTCAAATATTTACAACGATTTGTATATTATTGACATTTAAGATCCATTTTCTTTCATACTTTTGAAAATAGTTTTTAAATTAAAAATTTAATTTTATAATCGCTGTGCACAGGCGGTGAACCATTAAGAACTATTTAAAATGTTCATTAATCCTTTTAGGGACAAAGTACTTCTGTCTCTAAAATGATTGAATGACACCGAGATTTATAAATAAATCTATTTGAACCTAAGTAAAAGGTTTCTTCGCGTACATTATACAAAGCATAATTTAATTCCTAAATTCTTGTACCAATGTTGCATTTGGTAATTAAAATTAAGTGGTATATGTAATATACCGGTGCCATAGAAGTGTTTAAATAAGGAGATTTAATACTAAAACCCAGGGGTGTCAAACAGTGGCCCGCCGGATACCAGCAAAATTTTATAGCAATAACTGCCTTATCTAATCACCGAATGTATGTTATTCAAGAAGTCGAATATTTCTTTAAAAAATTAGTGGTATCAGGTGGGCCACAGTTTCCTGAGACAGAATTCTTTTACGTTAACCCCCCCCCCCCCCCCACACACACACACACATACACACACACACAAGACCATTTTCTTTTATATTAACACTTAAATGTACAGAAATGCATATCTGCATCACTTTTTATTTAACTCTTACAAAGTACCATATTTATTGAGAAATATTAATCCTGTAAAAAATACGAAAATATGCTACTAAATAAAGTTAAAATCTAAATTTTCTGGTGTTTAAACTAAGAATTCTATTCGTGCATTTAAGGGTTAAGTTTTACAAAATAAAAAAAATATATATAAAATAAGGTATTTAGATTCATACTTATTAAAATATTATCTAATTTGCAATATTTTAGTTTTTACTTGTATTGCAGATGTGCAACATAAGAAAAGGTTGGCGTATTATATGAAAAATGCATCTCTTATTTTTTTTTCATTATTTTTCTTGCGTTATAAACCTTTCTGAGAATCTTATATAGTTTTTTCGAAACTAAATAAAAAATCGTGCATTTAAGGGTTAAAGCCATAGGTGCCAACCTCAAACTAATAATCCGTAATACTTGCGTTAATTTGACCCGGGTTTAATAAGTTTCGAAACAGAATTTTTTTTTTTTAAGAAATGAAATTAAATATGTTTCACGTAGAAACCTGGAATTAAATAAAAAAGAATTCATGAAATAAATTTCCTGGTTCGAAATATGGTTAACCTGCGTTAAGTTAATCCAGACATTACGGAAGATTAGTGAATGGTTGGCAGCTATGGCTAAAGCATAACCGTTTTATTTTTCATGACGTCATATTTGCCTGCTTTCCATACTTATTGGAATTCATGCAAATTGTAATATTATGAAATACTTGAACATTTCGTTTTATTTTCGATATGTAGATGCATTCATCTTTTTTTTATTATTATTCTTAATTTTTTTATTCATTTTCCTTTTTGGTGTGAAATCTTTTCAATAGAAAATTAATTGTTGAGAAGAAATTTTTATTCATGGTTTTGATCATAGCTGCCATCTATACCTACCGTTTTTTTATGCCACAAAAACTTAATAGAAATCTTCGCTTTATTTAATCTGCAGATTATGTCGATTTAAAAAGGTGAAATGCACTATAAAATTTTTGTGGTACCAAAAAGCGTAAGATGTTGACAGCTATGATTTTTATGCTAATAATGATGTCATTTTCGACATAGATAATTTTACGGCACGTATTATTGACATTTACTATTCATTTTCTTTCCACATTTTTTTTAAAATGTGGATTTTAGCCTTTTTTTTCATTTTAAACCCTTCAAGGGCGGTGGTTCATTTTTGGACCACCTAATTTTAATCCCTAAATACCACATTGGCACCAGAATATTGGAATGAAACATTTCCTTTTATTAAATATGTGAACAAAAACTTTTGCTTATTTTGAAAGAAATTTGCTTGTAAATTCTGGTGTCATTCACTCATTTCATTATTTTGCGAATAGAACTACTTTGCCCTTGAATGGGTTAAATTAAAAATTAAATCTTTACATTATTCACGCGTAGACGATAAACCATCAAGTATTGATAATAATTTTCTTTGAATAATAAGTATTAATGTCCTAACCCAAAAGCATTTCTTTCAAAGCATATCCGTTTTATTTTTCATATATGCGTCATATTCGCCTGCTATCCATACTTACTCATATTTATGCATATTGTATTATTAAGAAATACTTGAAAATTTCCATTTTATTTCCAATATGACGCCATATTTACGTTTTTTTTTAAAGACGCTTTCAGTCGTGACGTCAGCCATGGTGTTTTGCTTGGAAACTAATTCCAAACAAACGGTTGCTATGTTACATTTCTTATTTAATATAAATAATACAAAATGTTACACTGCTTATAAAACATTAAAATCTTAACAGTGAGATATAACTGTAAATTATAACTGTAATATACAGATGAAATAGAAAATACAGTGCAGCAAGGGGTCGTTTGGAGTCAGTTTCCAAGCAAAACGTCATGATTGTCGTCATACTGTAAGCATTTATTCTTAATTTTTTATATTTCATTTTCCTTTTTCACGTGAAAAGCTTTCAATTGAAAATTAATTATTGGGGAAGAAAATGTTATTGTGGATTTCTATTTTTTTTTTTTTTTTTTTTTTTTTTTTTTGGCAACGAAAAGGAAAGATAAATAAATGTTAAAAGAAAAACTATCAATTGAATTCATTATGAAAATAATGAAATTTTCAAATATTAATAAAGCAAATTGAATAAAATAAATAAAAATAAGCCTGTGTTCTTTTCCGGACTATAATCTATCTATATTCAAAGATGCAAAGATATAGCTGCCAATGTTTATGCTTTCTTCTTCCCACTAAAATTTTATAGTAATTTTTGTCTTATTTAGTCGTCGAAATCTCGCCCTTATTAAAATCTCTGTTAAATTTTAGAGGTAGCAAAAAAAGGGTAAAAGCTGGCAGCTAAGCAAAGACATTAATTCATCCATTTTGCAGTTGACTTCATTCAAACATTCAGACATACATTCGCATTTATAATATAATAAGGATTAAAGCGTGCACTGTATGTATTATGGCATATACAGTCAGCAAAAAAAGTATTTGCACGCAGACGATTTTTTGCATAAGTAACCATAGAAAGCAAATTTGATACTATTCTCTTAATTATTCATTTATTTAAATAAGAAGAAAATAAAAATAACTACCCACTTCCCTTAAACAGTAATATTACACATTTTAAAAAATAAATTAATGTTTTCTCATACCTAAAAAGTATTTGCTCAAGAAGCATTGACTGTTAAAAAAGGCATTAAATGTGAACATTATGCAAATGTTTAGCATATCAGTCCCGCAGTACATTAGCACCGCACTTTAAAGTCACGTAATATATTAACTGGAGCAGGGATTCTGGAGAGTTTATGTTCTAATGGCGCCGACAACGTGTGAACTGTCTGTTGCTACACGTGAGAAGATTATATTTCTTCACATTTCAGGATTAAGTTACCGAGGAATAGGTAAAAAATTAAATCTAAACTTTTCTAGTGTTCGTTATGTAATTAAGAAGAAAAAAGAAACCGGTTCGACAATAAATAAGCCGCGAATTGGGCGTCCAAGAAAGCTAAATACCAGGCAAAGGACAGCCATCATAAAAGAATTTTCAGAAAACCCTTTTCTAAGTGCTCGAGAATTGACTGTTGATGTCGCTTCAACGTCGGGAACAATAGTTACACCACAATCAATTAGAAATATTCTTCATGATGCAAATATTCGAGGCAGAGCTCCTCGAAAAAAACCATTTATTAGTGAAACAAATATGGTGAAAAGACTTGAATTTGCAAAAGCTTATGTCAGCAAACCACTAGAATTTTGGAAAACTGTTATTTTTTCCGATGAAAGCAAGTTCAATAATTTTGGCTCAGATGGCAAGAAAACTGTATGGCGAAAGCCAAATACTTCTCTTCAAATTAAAAACTTGAAACCAACTGTAAAACATAACGGTGGTCATGTAATGATTTGGGATGCATGTCTTTTAACGGAGTTGGCGAAATGACCTTTATTGAAGGCAATATGAATGCTAAACAATATATTAATATATTGCGAGATCATTTATCTAATAGTGCTGTGAAATTAGGAATTCCTAATTCATATTATTTCCAACATAATAGCGATCCGAAACACACTGTATATATTACGAGGTTATGGTTACTATATAATGTAAAAAATCAATTGCCACCACAATCACCAGACCTCAATCCGATTGAAAATTTATGGCATATTTTGGATGTGAAAATAAGGAAAAGGGATATTTCTAACAAATCAGAACTTACGCAAGCACTTAGGGAAGAATGGCTACAAATCAGCAGTGAAACATGTTATAAATTAATAGAATCAATGACCAGACGATTACAAGCTGTAATTGAAGCAAAGGGTATGCATACTAAATATTAGCACTGTTTTTAACTTATAAATAATTCCTCTTGGTCTATTTTTATTACTAGTGTACAAATATTTTTTTGGCAGCACAAATGCTACTTTTTTATGTTTTCATATTTTCAATATAATTGTTAAGTCAGATATTAAATATGTTTATTTGTTTTGTAAAAGTATTGGTATTTTTAATTCTTAGTTGCTTTTTATTTATTTATACATATGCTACAACAAATTTACCTGGTGTGCAAATACTTTTTTGCTCACTGTATTTATCACGAAATTAAAAATAAAACTGGGAGAGAAAAATAAAGCATTTTCTTGAATATTTTAAGCGCTATGAAGAACTTTGCGAAATGCTCCATGCGCATTCTGTATCAATTAAATTCCCCAATATTTTTTATGCTAGTTTTTTTTATATATATAAATAAAACTCTGCATAGAATTTTTTATATTTAAATATAAAGGCAACAAAAAATATTTTCTAAATTTTATGAAATTTTCAGCATTTTGCATCACATTTCTGCGATTAACTAACTTTAACTTTTCCCATTATATTTGTTTCAAAAAACGATGCTCAGTTTTTTGACATGTATAAGGACAATCAGCTATAAAATATATTGGGGATTTTAATTAACATGGAATGCGCATGGGGCATTTAAAAATGTTCTTCGTAACTCTTAATATATTCAAGAAAATTCCTAATTTTTCTCCCCAATTTTTTTTTAAATTTCATGTGTGATAAATACATGCCATTATGCATAAAGTGTGATATTGAGTAGTATTTCACCCTTTCAGGGGTAAGGTATTTCTATTCTCAAAATGCTTAAATGTGTGAATGACACCAGAATTTACAAGGAAATTTATTTCAAACTAAGCAAAAGCTATTTTTCACGTACTAAAGAAAAGAAAATTAATCACTCCAATATTCTGGTGTCAATGTGGCATTTAGAAATTAAAATTAGGTGTTCCAAAAATTAACCACCGCCCTTGAAAGGGTTAAAGTGAAATTAAAAAAATAAATAAAAAATGAATTCGAAAATCCCTTGTCCCCTTAACTTGTGCTTATTTTACTTCATATATAAGGAAGATTTTCTGCGAGAAATACGTTTATTTTACTTAGGTAAATTTGAAATAATTTTACTGATATTATCGGTCAGTTGGCAGCTGTTTTTTATTACATTTAACTAGACAATATATCCTAGCTTTGAAAGGCGTCATGTAAATTTAATTATGATTTATACAAACTCATAGCTGTGAAATTGTATTATGTATTGTTGTGAAATTGTAAATTTTTGTTATCACTAAAATATAATAACTTTTTTAATCTTTAAAAAGTCGTTAGACTTCGGTGATTAAATTATGTGAAATTTTGCAATTAAATTTTAGAGGTAAGGAAACACCGTACGAGTTGGCAACTATTAAAACTTTTAATTTTTTCATTAATATTTGTATTTGCTGAATTCTATTTTTACTCTGTTTAATCTTTTCTATGTGTGGTTACAAGTTGTTACCTTTATAGATAGTTTATTATAATTAGTATAATAATGCATGTAGATGGTGACTATATTATTCATTATTACATTCCTACACTGTTAACAAACTTTCTGTTAACACTGTTATACCAATACTTTAACTGTTAACCGCGGAAAATTTTACTCAAATTTCAAAGAAAAATATTTGATGCCAGAATTTTTATTTATAATTATTTAAATAAATTGTTTATTTTTTTAATTCAGTTTATATTTAACTTATTTTATGAAGAAATTTCTGGTTCGAATCGACATCTATTCATTTGGCACGGGTCAAAATTATCCGCCATAGTGGTTCCAGTTTTTAAAAAAAGTATTTGTGATAAAATCGGGAATACACTGGCAAATATTCATCTCAAGGCTTATATAAATTTTAAAGGAACATTAAAACCAACATTGTACTAAAATACTGGGAAAATATTCTGTAAATTTACAATACGATCTGTATATATTCATATGTAAAAATAGTGAAGACGCTATAAATTTACACGCATAATTGCTGCAGATGGTTGTGGGTTTCCAGTGCATACTGGGGATAATTTAAAGCACATTGCATGTGGGTGTTTGATACCGACATATTTAGAAGAAAACATAAATGCATTAATATAAATTCTTAGAATAAACGGAAAATTTTTAGAATATAGGTGTAAATTGAAATAAATTGGATTACACCACCTGTTTATATAAACGAAGTGTTGGGAAGGAGCGGCATAACAGGAGGTTTCTATTGAACAAAAATTTTCAAAATATTTCTCTCCGACACTAACATGAACTTTCGATATCGAAACAATATCGACAACACTGAGAATGATGCCCTAAATGTGTGTGACATGGTTCGTACCAGTATTGCCAGTTCGCTTTACTTTTTTTTAAATTCAGACTTCTTGAATGTCACCACTCTTTTAACCCTTTTTGGGGCAAGTAATTGTGTTTCTGTAATGTCGAGATGACATCGGAAGCTCCAAAAAGATGTATTGCAAAATAAAGAAAAGCAATTTTACGACCTTTTTTCCACCAAAGTTTGTAAGGGAAAATTTAACAAAATTTTTCTGTTGCAAATCTTCATTAATCGTAGGTGGGATAAAATATATCCCACTGCCCCTCAAGGGGTTAAAATAGTATAATTCGCCCTATTTATTTATTATTTAATCTATCGTTAACCCTTTGAGGGGCAAGTAATTGCCTTTCTGTAGTGTTGAATTCGCATCGGAATATTTTTTTTTTTTATTTATGAATAAAAAAAATCAATTTTTCTAGCAAAGTTATTAAGTAAAATTTATTAAAAAGTTTCTGGTGAGAATTTTGGTAAAGATTAGGCGAGACATAATATATTTCACCGCCCTACAAGATGTTAACAGGGTTCGTACGGGTACCGTTATTTTCAAGGCCCAATATCAGAATTTTTTTATAGAAAAATAAATCTAGTTTAAACGGACGAAATTTCGCCTTATTTCAGGGATCATTATTTCCATAAGAAAATACTGGTACCAAAGAATTTCTTAGTCATGAAATTCAAGCACCCGTATGAACCCCGTGTTAAGTAAGGCGAACATTTCTATCTCAAAAAATTGGTGGCAATGAAAGTAATCAGAATTTTAAAAAAGTAGCGAACTGGCAGCAATGTTTCGTACTCTTGTTATCATGGAACTATTAAAAAAGTGGAACTGACATATCCTTAAAATAATGAAGCATCAACTGTAACCGCTTTCGCAAGGGACGATTAGCGCAGGTCGAAATTTCCACCAGTAAATCTGAATTGAAAATTTCTCCTTATTTCAAAGAATTTTTATCGCAAAATTTCAGTCATAAATAATACCAAATACAGATATTAATTTTTACTGGTGGATATTTAGTTTCGAGTAGTCAGGCCCTGTGTTTCCGCCATCTTTTGACAACCTAGACAACCACC
Organism: Maratus speciosus; assembly: GCA_963932465.1. Taxonomy (NCBI): domain Eukaryota; kingdom Metazoa; phylum Arthropoda; class Arachnida; order Araneae; family Salticidae; genus Maratus; species Maratus speciosus. The sequence continues at coordinate 195,619,732 of OZ010796.1, read as the reverse complement.
TGTCAGTGCCAGTGAAAATGACTATGCTACCTGGGCAAGCTTCCACCAGTAAAAAGCAATAGAAGTTTTCAACCATATTTGTGAGAGAAATTTTTTATGAAAAAGCCACTAAAAAAGGGCAAAATTTTCTATTAATCATTTTCTGATGGAAGTTTGCTTCGGCGGTTATTAGAAACACTTTATCCGATGTAAAAAAAAATCAGTCGCCATATTGTGACAACCTCCTCAGTTACATCACTCGCAACTGGTAGACAATACACTATATGTCTTTTACTCTTTATTCATAACACCATTCTTGTTCTCAATCGTCCCGCGTAAATCCGGGGTCAAAACGCTCCTGTTAGAAGTATTTTGAAATAATTTTCTTCGTCTTGTTACCGGTAAGATTACCTTCGATTAAAGGTGGCGCAATAAGATTTAAGAAATTACTGGTGTCCAGAATATTTGGAGCCCCGATTTACGCGGGACACCTGGCAACACTAGTACGCACACTCCTTGGTTTTTCAAGAAGTCACCCTCTCTTGTTTAAAGTAAGAAACTTTCTACTTAAAATTTAAATTCCAGAATTCGTAATCGCTTTTTTTTTTCATATCACGTGTAACATTTTAGTGCAGTTAAAGAAAGTGAAAAAATGCTATTAAAATTTGTTGTTATAAATGTGTGAAACCTGGTTATACTGGTTGGATCAAAAGGTCATGTCCAAACAGCATATTTGGGTGTGTGAAGCCATGAGGAGAGACAATTACATAGGAACTGGGGGTCGGAAACGAGATTGTGACGGTGCAATTGCATCGTGACGGTAACGCAAAGAAAAGATAACAAACGTTGTAAAAAGAACTTTATTTTACAAAAAACTTAATCGAAGTCCAAAATATAAATGAAAAATGTTACAACTCATAACAGGTGCTCAAAATGTACAACATTAGTCATGATGCATGGCTTCACATCGGCGCCGCATGGAATCGCGAACACATTCCAATTGACCAGCAGTCTCCCGGACACGTGCCGCCATTTCAGCGATCCGTGCCATGAGGTACGTGTACACACCAGAGACTTAAGACATCCCCAGTGGTTGAAATACAGGGTGCTTAGATGCAGAAATCACGGTGGCCACGGTACAAGGTCGATCGGAACGTGTTCGCAATTCCACGTGGCACCGATGTGAAGCATGCATCACAGCTAATGGGGTAACTTTTGAGCACTTGATACTATTTGTAACATTATTCGTTTGTATTTTGCACTTCGATTACGTTTTTTTTGTAAAATAAAGGTCTTTTGCACCGTTTTGGTTTATTTTCTTTGCGTTACGGTTAAGATGCAATTGAGCCATCACGATCGCGTTTCCGACCCCCAGTTCCTATGTAAATCTTTCTCCTCATGACCTGACACACCACACGTACCGTTTAGACATGGCCTTTTGAAACACCCTGTATAAATGTAAAATATAGTTGTCAACAAATTAGCATAGTCACGTCGTCTTGACATTGTAGCGTTTTAAAGTGGTTTTACAGAGTTTTCCGATAGGGCATCTATTTACGTACAGCAAATTTCTGAGTAGAAAAAATCGCCTTATTTAATAGCAGAATTTATGTCATTAACCCCTTGAAGGGTGGTTGAATATAATATATCGCACTTAATTTTAATTCCAGAACTCCAAAATTGCACCGGAATTTTGAAGTGAAGTTTCGCTTTTATAATTATGCCCGAAGAGAATCTTTTACTCATTTCCACATAAATATGTTTCTAAATACCGGTGCCATTCAATGATTTTAACAATTTATTAACATAAATACTTTGCCCCTGAAAGGGTTAAGTAAGGCAATCATTATTATTCGGAAATAAGAGTACTGAAATTAAAACATCCGTGTGAACCTTGTTATGATGGTATTGATTAGAAAACTTAGAACTCGTGCATTTAGTTTTATAAAGCTGAACATTATTCTGATTGTATGATTCTCTGAACGTCTTTGAATGTTTTAATTTTTTTTTTGGTACATATTTATTCATTCTCTTTACGACCTTGTTTTTCCTCTATCTACCATCAAAATATAACCTCTTCAGACCCCAGAGTTTATTATTATATATATTTTTACTTCAGTTATGAATTTATATTGACAAACCAATAATTAAGAAAAATTGAAAACCGAAAAAAATTAAAATGTATTTTTTGTACATAAAATTCGACGATACATGGGAACCCAAAAAGTACATTTTTTGACAATTTGTTAGGATTTTTTATTTTACATTTTTTTTTCATTGCATTGAAAAAGCAATAAAAACGTGAAATAATTATACATTTAATAATTTTTTATTTCTAATGGACTCTACAAATGGTATCTTAACCAACTGAAAAACTATTTACGTTTTCGTTTTTGTACATTTCGTGCATTTTTGCTGCAAGCCATTTTGATATAACGCGTATCTCGCTAAAAAAGCACTATAAGTAACAAATTGGTATTTTGTTTTGTTCTGCTATCTGTAAAGCTCCATACATACCAATTTCCGTTTTTTTAGCATTATTTATATACGTGAAAAAAATTTGTAAAGATGTGTATCCTATAGGATACATCAGGTCTGAGGAGGATAAAGTAATGAATATTTAAAAAATCAATAAAGGAAATGATTGCGTGAAAACACAATTCTACTAAAAATATTTACACAGGTATCGCTAAAATAAAGTGTCTCCTAACAAAGTGAGAGAAGATTTCAGGCTGAATTTTCAATATTTTACTAACTAATCATCAGAATATTTTTAAGATGTCAACATCACAATCACTCATTAGTGTATAACTATTAATGATTTGGAATTACGAAAGCATGATCATATTTTAGAAAAGAAGCAATTAAAATGAAATATATGTGCTAAATTATTCGATTTCGTGTTGTTGTTGGTTGCAGTATGCGTTATTTTGTACTCTATGTAATTATCATTACATTAAGGCAACAATCATATTCGTTAACGAATCGAATATTAACAGTGATTCTTTATTTAAACTGAAATTAGTTCGCTAATGAAAGAATTGTCAGAAAAATAAATATTTACCGTTGTACTCGCATTATTATATGTTTATGTAAAGAAATATCATATATTCAGTATGTCCAAATTTCTCATAATATTTTTACTGACGAATGTATCTTTTGTCATATAGAAATAATTACACGAGTTAATTTATAGCTAAAAACACCTCGAATAAAAAAATATATAAATAAATAACTGATAAAGAGGCCTCATCGCTGTTACATTTTGGCTAACACTCTGTAAAAAAAATTCCGTTAAAATACGGAAATTGCACTGGCAATCGAGACGCCAGTACTATTTCCGTATTTTAATGGAATTTTTTTTCCGCAAATTTCAGAAAAAAATTCCGCTTCGTCACATAATTTACGAAAAACCATTCCGTTAAAATACGGAAATAGTACTGGCGTCTCGATTGCCAGTACAATTTCCGTATTTTAACGGATTTTTGATACCACAGTTTCTTAACAATAATTTTCTTTTTAGATTTCTACAACATTTGCAGCAGGGCTCGCACGGGTCCTTAAATTTCACGTCCAGAAAATTCTTCGGTACCAGTATTTTCTTATAGAAATTATCTCCTCTAAATAAGGCGAAATTTCGCACGTTTGAACTAGATATATATTTTTTAAAGAAATACTGGTTTATCCCCTTCAAAATAACGGTACCCGTACGAACCCTGTGCAAGATAAATCTAAAAAATGGTTGGTTGGTTGTATTTATGACGGCCAATTATCTGCACGAGGGATATGGGCCCTGGGGGGGAGTGCCCTTCGTGGGGGTCTTTCTAAGGGAACCTAACCCGTATTAACGCTTGGAAATCCAAGGTTCGAAGAAAACCACGAAAACTCCGAACGATTAGGCCGACGGGCGCGATTGGGTTCGAACCCAGCACTTCCCGTCTACCAGCTTCGAGAACTAAAAAATGGATTATTGTTTGGAAATGATAGTGTCGAGAATAGTGTAACTGTTTACGGGATATCTTTTCATGCAGCTGCTTGTTTGTTTGTTTGTTTTACTCTTCAGATTACATTTTTTATAAAACATTATTAATCGTTTCGTCTAGAGAACAAATAATGTACCGATTTTTTTTTCTTTTTAAACGCATTTTGATAAATTTTTGATATCCATTATAAAATACTATTTTTTTTTTTTTTTTTTTTTTTTTTGAAGTAAATTACTTTTCTCTGATATTTGTATGATAATTATTGCATAATACTGTTAAATACATACTATAAACTGTAAAAAAAACGGACTAAAATGCTGAAATACTACTGGCAATCTAGATACCAGTACTATTTCCGTGTTTTAACGGAACTTTCTTCCGGTACATCACAGAAAATTTTCCGTTTTTTGGAATTTAACGGAAATTTTTCTGCAATGTACCGGGGAAAAGTTCTGTTAAAATACGGAAATAGTACTGGCGTCTAGCTTGCCAGTAGTATTTCCGTATTTTAGACCGTTTTATTTTTACAGTGTATACTTTATACTATATACTGATTTAATATTAAATTATAAGGTAAAACTCTTATAAAGCTTATAGAAATTGATATTTTTGTAACTATGAACAAGGTAAAAAGACGAGATTATTTGAATCAACAATTTTGTGAGAATTCGAGGAGATAGGCGTGGAGTATTAATTTGTTTTCAATTCTAATTTGCTTACTTTCTTAACGTTTTCTGCATACACTAGATATTACAATTTTTAATACTGTTAATGTACGTTCATGCCACATAACTTATGAAGATTTCTTTGCAAAAATAGGAGGATAGGATACAGCAAATATTTACTGTAATTTCAGGCGTATAATCCGCGGATCAAACGATTATGTTTGGACCCAGAAATTTAACACGTTCACGTCGGCGCGGCGGATCACTCTCGACTGTCTCAGAGTTGTCAAATCTCCGGCTTTTTGCACGCCACTGTTATTTTAAAGAAAATGTTGTTTCTTTAATTCGCCCAAATGTTTTAAATAAATAAAGCAACATTTTCTGTATTAAAATACTGGTATCCAAAAAGCCGGAGACTTGGAAGCTCTGAGACAGTCAAGTGTGACCCACCGCGCCGGCGTGAACGTGTTAATTGGATAAAATATGACTTCTTAAATCGGAGTAAATGTTTGATTTCAATTATTAAATAAAATTTCTGGGTCCAAACATGACTGTTTTATCCTCGGATTATACGCCGGAGATTACAGTAATTCAACAATGTAGTCTCAAATCGTAGGTGAGCGTTATGCGGAGGACCGTGTACCGCCGGAGGACCGCCGGAATATAGAGTAAACATTACTTACATGCACTTGACCGTCATGCGCATATAACTCAAGATTCAGTCTTCCTTTTTAAAAAAGTCTCTTTCCATTGTTACATAAAAAATCACATCCCTCTCTTTAATTCCCAAATCATCACTCATAAAACAAGATTTTTGAGATATTATCTATCACGATTGAATTGCAAAGACATTTCCCTATATGTCAGGTACTTTTAAATACCTTTAAAAGTCTAGACTACTTCAAGATTTTTAACGGAAGTTTGCACTCTAAGGTATTAAATTATTTTTCCAAATTTGTGGATACACCCCTAATATATTTCATCTCATGACCCTGTGGATATTTATTTAAAATATATGAAGTAATACATTTTTCGAGCTGATTTGATGCAAGGAACAGAAATAATCTGTCAAAAGTTGGCGTTACGATTTCAAAAATTAAAATTAGTCCAATTTTAAACGCATTGTTGACCAGCAGTTTCCTATGAAATCTGTGTTTCGAGACAATGGAGGTCCCACATTTTTTATAAATCGGTTGCTAGATAGGTTTTTCAAGATTATCGCTCAATAATTATTTCAAAAATTTTTGGATTTTGTGTTCAATTTCCTAGAGTCTAGCACAAAAAGGTCAACTATTTGGTATTACTTGATCCGCTCGCCGTTGACCAGGCTCGTGATAACATAAATAAACCTGAAATTTGTGTGATTTTGTATCTTTAACTCGATTTTGTCTGAAATATGAGCCCGCTTACGGTGTGAAAAATCGAAAAAAAAACAACAAAAAAAAACTGATATTTAGCGGTAAAGAGGCTCGAAATAACTGCAACGGAAAACAGGTGTGGGGGGTCGATATATTTCCGACGTCTGCGTAATTTCCATGCTAAAATATTGATATTTAAAGGTAAAAGTAACTTTTATATACTTAACAAATTTTTCACATCGAAATCCTGAGTGAATTTTTTTTTTCATTTTCAAACTAATTATATCAACCTTAAATCCGACTATACGAGATTCAAATCGATACTCGATCATTAGCTAAGAGATTAGAATATAGTAATAAACTTTCAGAGCTATTGTATAAAATTAAGTATATTTTTTCAATCAAAACATGCGTAATGTTCATCCTGCGGCAAAATACCTATCTGTAACCTAACCGTAACCTAATTGTAACCTAACTGCAACGTAACCGTAATCTAACCGCAACTTAAATATAACCTAAATGTAACATAACCCTACCCGTAACCTCACTGAAATGTAACCATAACCTAACTGCAACATAACGGTAACCTAACCGTAACCTAACTCAAACCTAACTGTAACTCCACCCTAACCGTAACCTAACAGCATCATAACTGTGCACGCACTTCAAAGTACTTTAGCTCCACTCTCCACTGCCAGGGACGCAATATGTTTTATACGAATATCCGATACATGTCACCGCTCCCTGCGGCCGCATATAGCAGAGGTGCTACACACGCTTTGCAAAATCTTTTAGTTCCAGTTTCCACCGACAGAATGCGCATTCTTTTCGAAACAAACTGGTGCTCTTGCTCCACTTAGGCGTAAATACGTAATTAAATGTATACGAACGAAACTTTGATTTTAAGCCTATCCGCAGACATATTACTCGACAGGGTGTGAACTCAAATAAGAATTTAAGAAATTTTTTGAAATTACTATTAGGAAATAATAGAAACCACCACTCAATTAAGGTCTGAATATGATCTATAACAGGGCTGTCAAACCTGGCGCCCGCGGTGTGGCAGAAATTTTTTACAGAAACATCCGCTTTATTTAACCGGAGATATTCGAAGTTTAAATATGGAAAATATTTGTGTAGGAATTTCCTAGTGTTTCACGGGCGGCAGGTTGGACAGCCTTGAAAACAAAATAAGCTCCGACACGTGTCGCTGCTCCCTGCGGCATCGTACAACAAGAATGCAACGAACGCTTTCCAAAATATATTAGTTCCAATTTGCCCGCCAGAGGGCGCACTCTGTGCTAAACAAACCTATATTCGAAAGAAACTCCGTTATTAAACCTATCTGTAGATATATTAGTCGAGGGGGTGCGGTACTAAAATAAGAATTTGTGAAATTTGCTATTCGGAAATAATGATAACCACTACTCATAAATAATGGGTGCAATATGTTCTTCACGAACAACCGACACGGGTCCCCTCCACCTGTGGCAACGTATAGAAGGCATGAGACACATTCGAAACCTTTTTCTGTATTTCAAAAAACGGCAATGAAAAAATGTATTTATATATTTCTCAAATAAATCCACTTCTGAAAAAAAAAGTATCATTAATAGAATCAAAAATGGGAATTTAATAACTATTTAAAATATTGCTACTCACTACAGCAACAGAAAGCATTGGAATGTAAAGAATTACTGTTGCCAGTTCCTAATTTTTAGTGGTAAAAAAGACTGTAAAAAGTGTTCTAATCTTTTATTTAACTTTCAAAATCTATATTCCTTGTAATCTAAAGAGTGATACTTTCACTACAATGATACTTTCACTTTAATTGACACCTCCCTTCACAACATTGATAATATCGTTACCATTATTAACTCAATCGATAACAATATACAATTCACTTACGAAACCGAAAATAACGGTTCTCTCCCGTTTCTGGATACCCTTGTCACACGTACTGTGCACGGTTTCTCTACTTCGGTCTATCGAAAAAGTTTTGCAGTTTGTCTGCCCCCCCCCCCTCCCACCATGCTCGCTTTTGTCACCCTATCAGCCGAAATGGCAGCCTTTTTTACTTTCATAAATCGTGCTATTCATCTTTTTTCTGATTCTCACTCACTTAATAGTGAAATTCAATATCTTAGAGCTATTGCGATTGACAGAGGTTACAGCCCTTCTATTATCTATGCTGCTTTACGTAAACTACAGCAACCACGTCCCACTAACTCAAATCAGTCCTCTTCTCTCTCCAGAAGCAGCATTGTGTTACTTTCTTTCCTAAATCCAGCTTTCCTGTTGCCAAAATTCTTAGACAGCATGACTTCAGAATAATTTTTACCCCTACGAATAAGCTCACCCTCTCGAAACTCAAAGACCCTATTGAGTTATACAACTCATGGTGTATCTATAGTATTTATTGCCAGTGCGGTCTTTCCTATATTGGACGGACAAAACGCAGTTTAAAATTTCGTATTAAAGAACACCAACAATATATTCAAAAACAGGAAACCAATAAATCTTCAGTTGCTAAACATTGCTGGGAGATGAATCACTCTTTTGATTTTAATTCAGCCAAAATCATCTCTAAACCCGCTTCTGTACACGAACTTAACTTTCTTGAAGCATTTCATATCTACAAAAATTATGGCAATATTGTTAATAGTGAATTTGCTATTCAACCTTTATCAGATTGCTGGAAATATTTCATAAAATCTTTTTTTGCTTAATAACTACCATTTTCTTTTTTTACTCCTTTCTGGTGGCATTTCCTACACTAGTCTCCCATTGACTGGTACCCAGGTTTTCCTGTTTCCCCATTGGGTAATGAACTTCTCAGTTGAATCCGCTTCTTCTCTATATAAATGAGCAAGTTTCCGTTATTCTTTGGACTGAGGACGGTACGCTAAACGCTACCGAAACTCACCTAAGAATTTTTTTGTTTTTCTTTATTCTGGCGTTTTTCACGTTGCTTTTAAAATGTATATCATTCTGCGCCCTGTAGCATCTTAATAATTATTTATCCAGCTTAACCCTTTCCGGCACGGGTAATTTTTGTTGTAAAATAATGGAATGATTGACTGTCGCCGGAATTTAGAAACGACTTTTTTAGAAATTAAAAGCATGCTATTTTAACTATTTTGTCGTAAAAGCAAAAATTTACTAAAATATTCTTGGTGCCGTTCGTCAGTTTGGAATTAAAATTAGGTATCCCGACCCGGGCACACTGTGCCGGAAAGGATTAAACGGGCTTTGCGTTATAGGATTTTTGCTCTCTTTTATTGCTGAGCAACCCAATCGAAGCCTCATAGAGGGGGAAGTTGGGTCAGCAATTTCAACCCTTTACGGAGAGGTAAATTGTACATTCCTATTATTCTGAGCAACGTACCCACCCAATAATTATTTTTACGGCTTATACAGGCTTTGTGTTATAGTATTTTTATTATTTTATTGCTGAGCAACCCAATGGAAGACCCACTGAGGGGGAAATTGGGTCAGCAATTTCACTCATCTCATGGAGAATAAGTTGATTAACCGTTTCTTCTGCTTACGGGCCAAAAAGTTAAGATCTCTCAATCGCCTGCGTTTTCTCCTTCGTTGTAAACGTAAACATGTTATCCCGAATTTCATTGTTTTATAATGTAGCATTTCTAGTTCGTCATTTGTCAGGAAAGTTGTATGCAGATCCCATTTTGCGATTCGTCGCGCCATCATTAAAGACACTCGTCTTGACATTTCTAAAATTGAAAAGGAATTATATGATTTGCATTTAAAGTTAGCGGTTCATCTTCCCAATTTCACGTCCATTGATATGAATTCTTGGTGTCATGCTGACAATCTTTCCAGTAAACATTCTTATAAACTGAATGCAAAATTTAACCAACTTCTTGAATCACAAGTTTCCTTAGCACCTATTGATCTCCCTTCTGTCAATCAGAATGCAGTCGTCAACCTGTCTAATACGGATATTTCGGAAATACAACATTCAGTTCTAAAGCTCAACTCGAATTTTGCTATATCTAAAAAGCCTTCTTTTCCTCAGTTGATTGCTCCTGTTGAAAATGCCTTCAAAAATAGTCGCCTTACTGAAATACAAAAAGAAAATTTACGTCATCTCATTATTTCCAATGTTAATTTCAACTCCAATAATACTAAATCGAATCTAACTTCTCTTGAAAAAACTGCCTTGAAAGATCTCAAATCTAATGATAATATTGTAATTACGAAAGCTGACAATAGTGGCCAGATTGTGAGTCTTGATAAGAAGCAATATATTGAAGGAGTAAGAAATCTTATCAATGATGGTCCATATAAACTTCTACCTTTGGGACCCGTCCTCTCCGGAATTAACACGCATCAAATCTGTTATAAAGTCTTGTACTCTTCTTCCTAAGTCAACGCAAAAGTATATTTCTCCTTCGGTTGCTAACTGTGCACGATTTTATGTCCTTCCAAAAGTTCATAAACCCAATTTTCCTTTTCGTCCCATAGTTTCGAACATTGGCACAGCCTCGTATCGCTTAGCGAAATATCTAACCACAATTTTTTCTCCTCTTTTGTCCACAAATACACATACGGTGGAGAATTCTATCACCTTTGCTAAAACTATTCAGAATTTATGTTCTACAAACCTAACTATGGTATCTTTTGATGTTAAATCGCTATTCACGAATGTTCTGACATGTGGCGCCGTCTCGTGTCTTGAAATGAGACTTCGTGAATTCCATTATTCGTTTTTCGAAATTAAGGAGCTATTATCTCTTACTGAAACTTGTCTCTCACAAACAACTTTTTCATTTCAGGGCAATTACTACAGACAATCTGACGGGTTAGCCATGGGTTCACCTTTGTCACCTATTCCCGCAGACATCTGTATGCATTATTTTGAATGCTCACTTTTTAATCAATTCTCGTTCCCGTTCTGGACTCGCTATGTTGATGATACTTTCACTTTAATTGACACCTCTCTTCACAATATTGATAATATCGTTAGCATTATGAACTCAATCGATAGCTATATACAATTCACTTATGAAACCGAAAATAACGGTTCTCTCCCGTTTCTGGATACGCTTGTCACACATACTGTGGACTGTTTCTCTACTTCGGTCTATCGAAAACGTTTTGCAGTTTGTCTGCCCCCTCCTCCCCCCCCCCAACTCGCTCTTGTCACCCTACCAGCCAGAAAATGGCAGCCTTTTTTACTTTCATAAATCGTGCCATTCATCTTTGTTCTGATTCTCACTCACGTAATAGTGAAATTCAATATCTAATAGCTATTGCGATTGACAGAGGTTACAGCCCTTCTATTATCTATGCTGCTTTACGTAAACTACAGCAACCACGTCCCACTAACTCAAATCAGTCCTCTTCTCTCGCCAGAAGCAGCATTGTGTTACCTTTCTTTCCTAAATCCAGCTTTCCTGTTGCCAAAATTCTTAGACAACATGACTTCAGAATAATTTTTACCCCTACGAATAAGCTCACCATCTCGAAACTCAAAGACCCTATTGAGTTATACAATTCATGGGGTATCTATAGTATTAATTGCTAGTGCGGTCTTTCCTACATTTGACAGACCAAACGCGGTTTAAAATTTCGTATTAAAGAACACCAACAATATATTCAAAACAGGAAACCAATAAATCTTCGATTGCTAAACATTGCTGGGAGATGAATCACTCTTTTGATTTTAATTCGGACAAAATCATCTCTAAACCCACTTCTGTACACGAACTTAACTTTCTTGAAGCATTTCATATCTACAAAAATTATGACAATATTGTTAATAGTGAATTTGATATTCCCTCTTTATCAGATTGCTGGAAATATTTCGTAAAATCTTCTTTTGCTTAATCACTACCATTTTTTTTTTTTTTACTCATTTCTGGTGGCATTTCCTACACTAGTCTCCCATTGGCTGGTACCCAGGTTTTCCTGTTTCCCCATTGGGTAATGAACTTCTCAGTTGAATCCGCTTCTCTTCTATATAAATGAGCAAGTTTCCGTTATTCTTTGCACTGAGGACGGTACGCTAAGCGCTACCGAAACTAGTCTGCGAAATTTTTTGTTTTTTGTTTATTCTGGCGTTTTTAACGTTGCTTTTAAAATGTATATCATTCTGCGCCATGTAGCATCTTAATATTTAATTATCTTATAGTGAATTGTCTACTTGCAATCTAGGATGAGACAGCCTTAATAAGGGTTTTGGACACTGAGTTTTTGTAGTATAACATGGGGTAATAATACTTTCAACTAGTGTAGTGGCGAGTGTCATCCGGGAACATGCATTCGGATATTGTAATAGGTCTTATAGGGGTTCCTCTCCCTTCACTGTCTCGACGTGGGCGTTTTCCTGCAAGTTTGCAGTTTGTCCCCCCCCCCCCCTCTCTAAATTCTCGTTTTCTTATCGGAATCAATTCACGCTCCCTTTTTTTTCCCTTGGCAACTTGGTGCCATAGTTTACGAGATAAAATGTGCTTTTGCGTAGCTGCCATAATCTTAGGCTTTTTTGTACAAAAAAAATTTAATAGTAAATTTTACCTTTTAGAACCGCCGTAATATGTCGATTAAATAAGGCAAAAATTTTCATTATTTTTTTCTGGTACAAAAAAGCGTAAGAGTTGCAGCTATGCTTTTGCCCCTACTTTTCATTTTCCATCTCCTCCCTTATTTTGCATGTGACATTCCGATTGTTCATCTTAAGCGCCTTGGGCCTTGTTCCTTGCACAAAATAAGATTTTGTTTAACCCTTTAAGTGTTTTTCCCGAGTGCCGCTCGGACTAAAAGATTTTGCTATCTGCGATACTGAAAGTTTTTGGATATTACTTAATTTTAACTGTAATCTTTGGTTTGTAAAATGGCATACCTTTTTCGATTGTAAAAAGCCAAATATTTTAGAGAAAAAAAGTGGTGCCGGGTCCTTATTTTTAATTTATTGTGTGAAAAGAAAAGAAACAGTTACGGGGTTAACCGTTGTCATCGAAACACTCAAGGTTAAAGGACACGAGTTGTGGCGTCATCACTAATCGACAGACTTCTCACTAGTGTTGGAATTCACACCGGGAAAATTTGAATAGCAATTTTATTTTATTTTATTCGTGGAATAACTATCATCATATAAAACAATAGTAATTATTTAAACTTACTGGTGAGAATTCAAAATCCCCAAATAGAAATTCAGCCAAATGCGGAATGTCACAGTGTTGCCGTATATGGCTGATTTTTTATTGGGATATTCCAAAATCTCACCAGTAAGTATAAATAGTTATTATTGTTTTATAAGATAATAGATATGCCACAAATAAAATAAAAGAAAATTGCTATTCAAAACTTTCCGGTGTGAATTCCAACACTAGTGAGAAGTCGGTCAATTAGGGATGACGTCACCACTCGTGTCCTCGGGCCTTGAGTATTTCGATGGCAACGGGTTAACCCTTAAATGCATGATTTTTTTATTTTGTTTCCAAAAAAATTACATATTATTCTCAGAAAGGTTTATTACACGTTAAAAATAATGAAAAAATCAGAGATGCATTTTTCGTATAATATGTCAGCCTTTTGTTGCGTTGCACATCTGTAATACAAGAAAAAACTAAAATATTGCAATAGTAAATATTTTAATGATACCTTATTTTATAAAATACCTTATTTTATATAATTTTTTATTTTTTAAAACTTAACCCTTAAATGTATGAATTACTCTTTTAGAATTCGAATTAGAATTCTTTTAGAATTAGAAGATATATTTTAAACTTTATTTTCTAGTATACTTTTGTAATTTCACAGGATTTCACTACCTGCTAGCCCCTAAATTTTTACACCCCTGCAGTTAGCTCTCTTCTTTTCCCCCTTCCTGCTCTTTCTTCCCAATTCGAATCGTTCTTATTTTGAATATGTTTTCTTCTCGGATTTCATTTCTACCTTAATCTCTTTCATCCCTCGTAAGCTTGGTTTCTACCAGCAAGGGACGTAGAAACTATTCATTTCTTAATTGTTCCCCTATTCCTTATATATATTTTAACTAAAATAAATATTTAATGGACCCCACTTGAATGGTATCTTATTATAACACCATTAGATCATCGTCCTTAAATCTGCCTTTAGTTTTTCACTAAGGACATAGTTTCCGAAATTTAAGGTATTTCCCCCAATTTTCGTTATACTCCTCCGCCCATCTCATAGTCTCGAGTTTTTATTTTAAGTACCTTTGGATTCACCCCTTCCTTTTTCTAAAGTTTTGTTTATTTCGGACAGTAAATATTAGCTATAAAATGCAGATTATCGTTTTGAAATAGTGGTATTCAAGTATGGACGGACTGAAAATATCTTATTTCATATCCTACAGCCTAATAGTTAATTTATTTATTTAAATATGGAGCTTTTAAAATATATAAGCAAATGTCGCATCAATCACATCTTTAAGAGTTTCTGATTAATCCTTATATTCTTGTACTTTAATTAAGATTAAATTCACAAATTAGTGTCCCCCAATTAATACATTTCAGTGAAGCTACAAAAATTCATAACTCAGCTTATATGCGGACATTAAAATAAATGTATTCTAAAATACGAGTATTTCACAGCATCATTCCTCCGAAACATGTAAATAAAATCATTATATTTATGCCCTCCTTTAGTTTCGCGTTTGGCATTCCAATCGGAAAACATGGTCATTATAATACAGAAAAATTCCTGCAATGTGTTATTTACACGTCGAAATGACGTTATCAATACATTAAATTTCCTTGTAGCAATTTTGTATTGCATACTGCCTTAAAATTTATACAGTATCAGTTGGAGTTTTCTGTCATTAAAATAAATTATTCGCAGTAAATTATCGCGCTGACTTACGGAAATGAAAATTCCTCGAAATGTACTTGATATCTCACATAAATATACGCAAACAAATTTTTGAATGTGGGAGGTAATTTCTGGAGGCAAAACTAAATTCAAATGAAATATTTGATGAAGGATAATGTAACTTTTATTTTGTGTTTATGTGACAGCCTTTTCCTTTTATCTAACACGAGAAATTTTATTTACCTTGTACTCATAGCCGCAGAAAGGATGTACACCCCCCCCCCCCCAATAAATTTCGGGGAGGGGAAAACATTTATAAGGCTTATGAAAAATTTTTTATCTTATCTTTCCGGCATTTAGATTTTCATTTTTTTAACCCTTAAATCATAGTGATGCATATCCACGTCACCTTTTTTTTTTTTTTTTTTTTTTTTTTTTTTTTTTTTTAAATTCTGGGCAACCAGTATATTTATATAGAAAGATTAATCCTGTAAAACTTACTTAAATATAAAGTTAAAAATCTATCTTCATATTTCTGGTGTCTAATCTTTAATATAAGAGTAAAAATATAATTCTAAAAAAATAATTTATGCATTTAACCCTTTCGTTGCGCAACCCGAAATTTCCTCGGGCAAAGTAAAAGTAGCAAAATTTGCGCAACGCGAGATTTCCTTGGGGATGCATTTTTTTCCGTCTAATTAACCCTCCTTGATTATTCCCACCAGTTCTTTTTTTATTGTAAATTTTGCCTTCTTTAATCGGAGCATTTTCCCCATTAAATTAGACAGAAATTTTTGTTTTGAAAAACCGGTTACAAAAGAATAAAAATTCTTAACAGACGCTCGTCGTGAAGGGGTTAAATACGCAATTTTTGAAGCACTTTTGATAAAATAATCACGCAGAGAGAGGGTTAAGGGTAAAGTTTTACAAATTAAAAAAATACATAAAATAAGGTATTTAGATTCATACTTATTAAAATATTAAACAAAAACCTAATTTGCAGAACAAATTAAAAAAACAAAATTTACTTCCTAAATTGTTTAAGCCCCGAGAAGGGGCAGATATTAAGATATTTCATTCAATTCGTTCTACATTTAATGTTAAATTTTTGTAACAAATAAGTTAAATCAATTGAACATTAAAAAGTAAAATGAAACTTCATACAATATAATACTTTAAACACATCTAAATACTTAGATTCCGTTCAAATGAAATCAAAATAAATCTCAGACTTTTTTCATTTTTAAGTTGTAAATATTTGTACTGTAAATTTTGCATTATGTTTATGACGATTGTACATAATATGGTACGATACATGAAAAATGCAAAACTTAAAAAAAAGTCTGAGATTTATTTTGATTTCATTTGAACGGAATCTAAGTATTTAGGGTGTTTAAAGTATTATATTGTATGAATTTCATTTTTATTTTTTAATGTTTAATTGGTTTAACTTATTTGTTACAAAAATTTAACATTAAACGTAGAACGAATTGAATGAAATATCTTAATATCTGCCCCTTCTCGGGCTTAAACAAATTAGGAAATAAATTTTGTTTTTTTAATTTGTTCTGTAAATTAGGTTTTTGTTTATTATGTCAAGTTTTTTGATAACTACTGCATTCAGACGAACACATTTCAAAATTAATGGACGGTATCATAATCAGGCTTTGATTTATGCGGTATCGCACCACAATTTGTAATGCAATTTACCTATGTATAATTCAAAATGCTTCGCCGGTGCAGTAATGCAGGTTGCTGTAGTTTTGTCAAAAAATTACAATCTGAACTTAAAAAATCTGCGTGAAAATGTCATTTTTATTTCTACTATGACGCCATATTCATCGTCTTTTTAATTCTTTAAAAAAGCCTATTTCAGTTTCTTGATTCATGTTTCACGTGAAAATCATTCAACTAAAAATAGGCAAATTATTATTACGGATTTTGAATTATTTACAACAATGAAGGGAAAATGTTAAATTTTATTAGAAAATGTCCGTTGATTATGAATGAAAAAAAGAGAAATTTGGAATTATTATGAAAAATATTTGAATAATGTAAATAAAAATCAGCCCATGTTACTCTCGAGATTATAATCCACCTATATGCAAAGGCATTTTATGATCCGTTTTGACCCTGACGTCAGGCAAACGTTTTTACACTTTTAATTTATAATATTACAATTAGCAAAGAATTAAAAATTTGTGGCATCAGGGACAAAAAGATGGGAAGAAAAAATGAAAAAGTTATGATCTCCATAGGCTTTTCTATGTTAAATTAACATTGAGAAGTGACACTGGAAATAAATAAGTATTGCGCTGCCGCGCAATACTTAAATTTACTTATTTGTAATATTTTAGGATTTTACTTGCACTTCAGATGTGCAACATAAGAAGAGGTTGAGGCATTACACGAAAAATGTATCTCTGATTTTTTTCATTATTTTTCCTGTGTTATATTTTTTTCGAAACAAAATAAAAAATCCCGCATTTAAGTATTAAGCTTAAAATTCCTGCTGAATTGCACGTGTCAGAAACATTTTCTCTGTGCGCTGTTCCTACTCTAAACTTAGTAGGGTTATATTCTGCAGTAAGTAATAAAGTTAGTAAGCAGTTTCTCGTACACTAATGAAAAAAATGTGGTATTTAACCCTTAAATGCCGGGTGTTGCCTTTAGGTAACATACCCAATTTAGGCTTATAAATACTATTAGAATAATATTGAAGCTATAATGCGTAATGTTGCCAATAAAATACATTCTGAAAATATTATTAAATCGATTTTCAACATTTAGATGGCAGCACTTGTGCTGTTTATGAATAAAGATAGATTTATTTTTTCAATTGTTGATACATGTTCTTTTTTGTTTTAAAGAAAAAAATAGGGTATTTCGCAAGCTTCAAGCTTGCGAAATACCCTAATTTTTTTCTGCCGTGAGCAAGTAAAATTTATTTCTTATTATGGTTCTCAAAATTCTTGTGTGTTTAATATTGTAGAATTTTATCAAGGAAAATTATTTTTTCAATTAAACACCAGTATTGCCGATTAGTAACAAACAATTTTATAGCCGTAAAACATACTTAAAACAAAATATGATTTTTTTTAAAGTATTTTTCCCATGACTTATTTAAGAAAAGAAAGCCGAAAAACATTTTTTAAATGATTATTGAAAACTCAGGCATTTAAGGGTTAAGGCATAGGATTTTAAAAAAGGCTTTAAAAAATATAGAATCAATATACTTTATCTCGTGATGGGATAGCATAAATAAAGGGGGAGCATAACATTCTTCCATGTTTAAAACAATGTGAATCTCTTGAATGTTTGGAGGGGTATTTTAGATCATATAAATTCAAGAAATTTTATTCAGCTGTCAAAACTTAATATTGGTACTAAAATAAATAACAGTAAAGATCTTAATTTCATTCATTCGTTTTTTTATCAGAGGAAAATTAATTTACGGCTAACATGTAAAATTTACTATTTATAAGGTATTGTGGCCAAAATATTTCTGATAACGGAAAATTTCCTATGGTCTGAGAAGGTTGAAGAGGCAATAACATATTTGTCTGGGATCCATGAAATTTATCTACGGTTCTTCTTTAAATATACAACCTTAAGGGTATACGGGCTAAAAATTCTCCAAAAAATGAAAATTTTTTTGGCTTAAAAAAAATACTGAGTTTTTAGCTTTAAATACCGCATACCGCATGCTTTTATCTCCATTCGATAAAAAAAAATTGAAAAAAATTGAAATTTTTTTCGAAAAAATAAAAAAAAAAATTGAATTTTTTTTCTTTTTTTTTTCCTTTTTTTTCAAATATATAAAATTCGATGCACAGTATTATTTATATATATAAGATCAAAAAAATAATTTGAAAATTTTTCAAAAAAATTTCAATTTTTTTTTTTTTTTTACATTTATATTTAAATATATAAAATTCGATGCACAGTTTTATTTACATATATAAACCAAATTTTTATAAAAAATATTGGTGATTTTCATTGATATGGAAAGCGCAAAAATAATAATTATTATTTTTTTTGTAATAAATGCATGGTATATGCACATAATGCACCCTTGAATAATATTTAAAGTGAAATTTACAAAAAATAAAAAATTGATTTTTAAGGTCCCTCGTCCCCTTGACTTTAACTTCATTTATCTGAGAATGAATTTTTTCTCGATTTGTCAACTTTAAAAGGGTATATCTAAAGTTCCTTGGAAGATATATGTATAAAATTTTCAAAAGAGCTTTTATGCTATATTTCCAACAAATTGTCTTCAGGATTTTTAATTTTGAGTGATAATATTGAAAATATGCTAATTAATGCAAAACTCACTCATAAAAAACTTAATTTTCTTACTTTTTTTTTTTTTTTTTATAAAATTCATAATCAATATTTTAAGAAATCCTGAAGACAAATTAAAATGGCACATTTTCTGTACACAAAAGTGTAAAAAGTTTGTAAATCGAGTAAGTACTTCCAGAGTTATATCAAAAATTAAATATGTTTAAAACAGGGGTGGCCAACCTTTTTGTCTAAAATTCACTTGGCACCGTTTCCTAAGAGTTGTAATTTTGTCCTTTTTAAATTGCAGACCTTCTCTCATTAAACAGTGCATTTTTTTCTGTATATTAATACTGGTATCTCTGTGGCACGCGTGCCGCAGGTTGGCCATCCCTGGTTTAAAATTTTTAAATTAATTTTTTTTTTTAAATATTTAAAAATTTTCAGTTTTTTTACATGAAATGTTCTTATTATATTAAAACATATTTCAGAAAAAAAATTCATAATAAAATCTCTATAAATAAAAAAAAACCGAATTTTGAGCCCCGGACCGCCTTAAAATTTTTAATAAACTGACTTTATACATACCGTAATTTCCCGCATATCCGCCGCAGCTTAGTTCAGTCTTTTTCAAACCGGAAATTTTATTGAAAAAAAGAAGTCAAATAAGTTCTAAGCAGAAATTAGTTACATTTCATTTAAAACAAATTCTGGAAGGAAATCGAGTTATCTAGGGTTCGGCGGATACGCACGAAATTACGGTAGTCCATTTGAAACGCTAAATTCACCTTTTTTTACAATATCAAAACATATAAAAACGTTCAAAAAATGTATCACTAAATAACAATACTAAAATAGATGTGACAAAATATACAAATGGTTTTCAAAATCAAAAACTCTAGATGTTAAAAGTATATATAAAAAGGCACTTCAAGCGCTTTCGGCTATTCCTAAGCCATTGTCAATGAGAAAAACAGATGGAAAAACTGATGGTCGAAACCATTAATAATGGAGGGGGCTTTTCATCCCTCATTACTTTTTTAAATTATTTTCTTGGCAGATTACAACAAGAATTGCAAGAAGAAACTTATCACGAAGCGAGTTTTGCAAAATTTGTAAGTAAATCTAAAACACAAATTTTTGTAAGGAAATAGGGGTGGGCGAAATTTTAATTTAGTCTCTTTTTATATAGCATTCCAGAGGCATTCTGTCCATGTTTCATCTACCGACACACTATTTCTAGCAGAGAACGCGCTAAATGAAAATTGTTAATCAGTATCAAATGAAAATGTCCAATATAATTAAGCTGAAGTAGACCAAGTTCATTTAGTTTTGAAAATGAAGTACGGGAGACTGGGGATGAAAAGGACGCCCAATCTTTCCGGAAGAAAATAAAGTGTACAAACTTTCAACTTTGGCTCAATCGTTGACGATATTTGTTCTGCCTTAACACGTTAAGTGCCACGGCGACTGAAGCTGACAGCTGAAAAATTTACAATGTTTAAAGTAATTTTTAAGAAAGTATAATCCTGTAATAAATAAAAGGTAAGTAAATTTTAAATACATTTTCACTAATTACTTAACCCATTAACCCCAAAACTATAAGGTTGAAATTTTCAACTTTTTATTTGAAAGTTTTTTTCCACCACTAACTCTGAAAGATAATTTTCGCTTTATAAGATCTTAAAATTTTATGTCTTTAAGTAAGGCCAATTATTAATTCAAAAATAGTGTTGGGTATGTAAATAACTTAAATATGTGCATTTATTTTGAGCGTTGCGTGATCGCAACACCAGCGGGTAATGGGTTAAAACAATATATATATTTAGTTTTATATCATATTTTAGACAGGCAGTCATCGGTTAATGACGCGTTCTAAGCTGAAAGTTCAGTGTCTGTCACCGGTGACTGACGTGTTTACGGTGTACCGTGTACCGGTGACACGGCTTAACGTGTTAATAATCCTTATAACTAACATCAGCAATTGTAGCATTGTAGGTGATGAAAGAAAAACCTGTTTTTGTTATAAAAAAGTAAATTTTGATGTTCTTTTCTTTTTTTTCTAACAAAGTAATATTGTGTTTAGCATTATAATATTTATGTTATTTAGCACTGTAAAGTATTCACTTTATGTGAATGTCAGTATATTTTGTTATGTAAAATATTCTCATGCATCAATACATTTTTAATTTCGCTAGGTGGGTATGGAGTTGAAAGGGATAGAAACTGGGAGGTTGACGCTCAGTCTGTTCCTATCAAGCTTCCTTTAGTGAAGCTCAATAAAGAGTTAGCTTCATATTTTCTCCAAGCATCTAATATCAAGTATGGTTTGACAGCTGTGCATATGAGTATTCAATTGATTTGAACTCTCCAAATACGTCCCTATCTTGCAAAGAAAGAAGCAAGCTGGAATTGATTGGTTCCAAGATTTTATGCAAAGAAATTCATTACTTTCTCTTAAGAAAACTATAGCCATTGGTTTAACAAGAGAATCACAAGTTTCAACAAAGCTAATGTTGATATTTTTTAAAAACCTTCAGTTATGGATCGCTATAAATTTACTCAGAACATAATATATAACTGCAGAGTTGCCAAGTCTCCGGCTTCTTCCACACCAGTATTATCTTAGAGAAAATACTGTTCTTTTAAACCCGAAAAATGTTCCAATTAAATAAAACAACATTTTTTGTATTAAAATACCGGTATAAAAAAAGCCGGAGAGTTGGCAGCTCTGTAACTGTGATAAAACAGGCTTAATGACAGAGCACAAACCACCTAATATAGTAGCAAAACGTAGTGAAAAAACAAATTTCTCACGTAACATCAGCTGAACGTGGCAAACTTGTCACACTTTTGAGTTTTGTTTCTACATCAGATAACTCTGTTCAACAGTATTCGTTTTCCCAAGAAAGATTTTCAAGGAGTTAATGCTCGTAGGTGCCCCATGTCAAAAACTTGGACTTGCTCGTCAAAGTTGGTCAATGATCGCAGAACTTTTTTAAAGCAATTGTGAATTAGCTAAATATTCTAGTTGTTCCAAAACTGATCCTGTGCTTCTCTTATTTCATAATTATGAAAGTAATATAACTATTAAGACAATAAAATTCACGAAAGGTAATGGAATAATTATGGTGATATTCCTGTAGCACTGTTGCCACAAACTCCAGAAAAGCACTCGTAATGAATTCAATGTACATTTTTTCAAAAAAAAAAAAAAAAAAAAAAAAAAACATTTTGTATTTACTGATACTATTGACATGAATGACGTGAATATTAATGATATTGTGGTGAAGTTAATTAACTCCTAACTGGTGGTGAGACAGCTAAAACTAAATCTTTCTTAAAATTGTTGACTGATTTCCCAGATAGCATTTTTAATTTTCAGAAAATTCTTGCTTTGAAAACCTGCAAAGTTGCAGAAAGCTCAGCATGACAAGACTAAAAGTTCATAACACGACTGCAGCAAGATAACGCAAACGCTGAAGTCACCACATTTTCAACTTGCAACTAACTTGTCGTGCAAGTTTAATTCATATTGTATCACATTTATTGTAAATTAACAGCAAACAAGTAATAATAAACACTGCAAAGTATTAATCTTTCCATACCATAATAACTGTTTACAACTGCCAGACTATAAGTTTAACCCCTTCGAAAGGGTCTATAGACCTGATCAGTTCTATTGATGCTTACGCATCGTTTTCACCACCATAAATAAGTTAAGGTAATATTTGTGCCTTTTATTTCGTACCTTTTTTTGGTATTTGAGAAGTATAGCGTTTAAAAAAAGCGGTGCCAAACAAATAAAATTTCTGCGTATCTGCTGATTGTCTATTCTCTCAATAGAGGGATTTTTTGCTTTCGTCACTTTCGCGAATTAAAGACAGTCTTGCCATCAGTTTCGCGACAAACTACTCCTGCAAGTGGGTGATGGTATACCTTGCGGGGGATTTGCCGCGAGTTTATCAATTCAAATTTGTCACGGCAAGATAATATCAGAAAAAATCAAACTTGCTGCTAATGTTCATGCTATCTGGGTTAAAGTTGTTTTATGTCAAATAGGCCTAAACATGTTGTTTTTCTTGTTTTTATTTTATCATATGTTGCAATATATTTTATTTTTATTTGTGAATAATTATATTTTATTTTTTAACAATTTAATCACAAATAACAAGGGAAAATGTTCATGAAAGTGTTTTATTTATGTGTGTCCCTTTCATCCCCTTCAAGGTATCCCCTTAAAAGGTACATTTCTCCCAATTTATAAAAATGCGTATACATTTTAAATTACTGTACTTGAGGATAAGAGGTTTTAATAGTATCAAAGCAAACGTTTTAGACGAGAATTAGGCGCAAATTTGAAAGTTATATCTTTTAATGTCATTATTTTATAAGTTTATAAAGACAAAATGTCCCTTTCATCCCCCATCTCCCCTAATTCAAATATAAGAACAATTTATAAAAGACTTCATATTTTAATATTACTTTCATAATTAGAATTTCTTTTTTTAACTATCGAATTTGAACAACATTTGTTTTTCACGAAAAAGCTCAATATTTAAAATAAATTTAAAAATGTGTATCCCTAAATTGCACGAATTTTTTTTTTTTTTTTGGATCTATGGGTTTTTTACTCATATTTAGTGTTAGATACCACCATTTTTAAAGAGTTATTATTTACCTTAATTAAAAGCAGACTTCTGGGATTATATATACATAGCTGCCAACCTTCCACTAATCTTCCGTAATGTCTGGATTAATTTAACCCAGGTTAACCACATTTCGAACAAGAAATATTATTTCATGAATGCTTATTTATTTCATTACAGGTTTCTACGTGGAGCATATTTATTTCCATTTCTTAAAAAAAATTCTGGTTTGAAACGTATTAAACCAGGGTCAAATTAACACAAGTATTACGGAAGATTAGTTTGAGGTTGGCATCTATGTATATAGAGAATATTTATATTTAGATATAATGGAAACATGGAACAAAATTTCTTTATTAACCCTTAAATGCGCGATTTTTTATTTTGTTTCGAAAAAATTATAAATGATTCTCTAAAAGGTTTATTACACAGGAAAAATAATGAAAAAAAAATCAAAGATATATTTTTCATATAATACGTCAATCTTTTCTTCTGTTGCACATCTGCAATATAAGTAAAAACTATGTCATACGGCTGTTTTACGCTAAAATAATGCGAATTAGTAAATACTTCAATAAGTATGTCTCTAAATACCTTATTTTATATAATTATTTATATTATAAAATTTAACTTTTAACCCTGTAATTCCCATAATTCCCACTCTAGAAATTATGTAGTTCAGAGAACCTGACTTTACACCAGAAAGTTTCAATGGTTAATTTCGCTTTATTTAAATTCGCGATGTCTGTTTTTTTAATTAAAGCAAATTTTGCTATTTTAATTTTCTGGTGTGAATAAGGTATATGCGTCATATCACAATATTTAAATATTTATTTGCTTAAAAGACGTTATAAAAACACATTAAAAGTACATTAAAAATCTATATTTACATGTTTCAACTCATTTTCTGTGTCGTCATCAAAATATATAACATAAAATTACAAATGCATATGAAAAATGGAAAAAATCATCGAATAAAACCAAGTAATCATATAACGCGCCCTACATTTTCGCGATTGCTCGTGTTCCCTCTATGTCGCGACGCCGTAAGTTGTCCAACCATTCAACCCATAAATTCGGGATACGGAAAGATAATGTATCGTTACAAACTCCTGAACCTCTTACGTAATAATGGACTCTCTTATGAATAATTGTAAATAAAAATTAGACCTGTAGATTATTTTACTCTCGTTAAAAAGTATATTAATGTTCTCTATTTGATTTAACCAAGATAAAGCAGTATTACCTCTATTATATTTTATGTGCGCTATATGTTCTTTACATCTGATATTGAATTTTCGTTGGGTTATACCAATATAATGATTTTTGATTCCTCCCTCCCTAATAAATGGAATCATATAAACTCCTGAGAGGTCATCTCTATTAATAGGATCAATTTTAGTATTTAAAAGCATCTTTAATTTCGGAGGCGGCTTCGCGATCAAAAATATACCAAAATTTCTTAAATGATTTTTTATATGTTCAAAGAAACCCGGGAAATTATTTGTTATAATTCTTTTCATATTAACTTCATTAATAGTTTTATTTTTATTTTTAGAACTATCAAAGGAGCTCTGAATCGATTTGTTAATTAATTTTACCTGATATCCATTATCACTAGCAATACGTTTAATTTTCTCTAATTCATCCCCCAGATTTATATCGGAAAAAATCCTAAAAGCACGATTAATGAGGAACCTGAAGGTGGATAATTTATAAGGCATTACGGTGCATTGAAATTTATTTAAGAGGTTCAGGAGTTTGTATGTTACCTTATCTTTTCGTATCCCGAATTTATGGGTTGAATGGTTGGGCAACTTACGGCGTCGTGACATAGAGGGAACACGAGCAATCGCGAAAATGTAGGGCGCGTTATATGATTACTTGTTTATATTCGATGATTTCTTCCATTTTTCACATGCAATTGTAATTTTATGTTATGCATTCTAATGACGACTCAGAAAATGAGTTGAAACATGTAAATATAGATTTTTAATTTACTTTTAATGTGTTATAACGTCTTTTAAGCAAATAAATACTTTAATATTGTGATATGATTAGTAGTGGACGTAATTTTGACTTACTACTCGCACTTATTTATATTTGTAAAGATATATGCGAATAAAAAAATCGAAAATGCGAATAAAAAGAGTTACCCACTGAAGGGCGGTGTTATATTATATGTACCACTTAATTTTAATTACAAAATGCCACATTGACAACAGAATTTTTTTATATATCATGTACTCGAAGAAACACTTTTATTTACTTTCATATCAATTTTCTTATGAATTCTGGTGTCAATAAATCATTTTGCATTTTAGCAACAGAAGTACTTTGCCCCTGAAAGGGTTAAAGGTTAAATTTTAATTTATTCATGTACCGTAATTCCCGCGTATACGCCGCAGCTCAAATAATTCGATTTCCTACCAGAATTCGTTTTAAATAAAATGTGACTTGCTTTTGCTTAGCATTTATTTGACTTCATTTTTTAAGTAAAATTTCCGGTATGAAAAACACTTAACTAAGCCGCGGCGTACACGCGGGAAATTACGGTATGTATCATTACGCAGTGTAGGGTGAAACAGTGTGCTGAAGATTCTACCATGATTTTTAATAGAATGTTTCGTTTTCTTAAACTTTTGAATGTGAGTGGAATAATATTTATACAACTTAATTTTAATCATTAAATGACACAATCATACGGTAATTTTAGAATAAATTTTTTCTTTATTAAGGTATCTTAAGAAAAGCGTTTACTTATTTTGTAATAATTTTGTTCGTAAATTCTGGTATCAAACAGTCATTTCATATTTTCGTGAAGACGTAGTTTGTAACTCAAATGCTTAACCCACTGAAGGGGGCAGTGTAGCAAGTGATTCCCCTTATTTGATGACAAATTAATTAAGGCGAAAACAAGGGGAATTTTACCATTTCAGAAAAGTGGTGCCAGTCAAGAAATCTGAATTTTAAAAAAGTAGCCATCTGGCAAAACTGGAAGGGTGCTGTTTCATTTTTCGAACACTAAATTTATCCAGAAATGCAACATTAGCACCTGAATTTTGGAATGATAATTTTCCTTAATTTTCCTTAATATTAATTTCGTGAAGTGAAGCTTTTTATTTTTTCAATAAATTTGTTTATAATTCAGGTGTCATTCAATTATTTCAGCTTTTTACGAAAAAAAGTTCTTTGACCCTGAAAATCATAAACGAATAAATATATTATAAATTCTGTGAACAAACAACGCGGCTAGAAATTACGTGATAAAATATTAAATAGGAATTTATTGATCAAAAATAGTCCTGCCAGAAACCTTTTAAATTCAAAGGAGTGTATGTACAGTCGTGAAAAAAAAAAAAAAAGTATACACCCCCTACAAACTCCTCAACAAATTATCGTAGAAGAAAATTACTACGTAGAAGAAAGTTACCAAATGATTGGAAATAAAGTCTACTTTTAAATGATATATATAAATTTTGCTTAGGGGGCCATATACTTATTAAAACGAACCATAACTCTGTTTTTTTTTTCAATAGCAGTACACAATTCTGACAGCATAAATGAATTCTACACCATTTAATTAGCCTAAAAGCAAATTTTTATGCAATTCGTACCATAAGTTTCCGAGAAAATAATTATTTTAAAACGAGCGTATTTTAAGGGCTGTATCCAAATTGAAGTTACGTACTCGATTGTTAACCGAGAGAGCCCCCTTCTTGATCAGGGCACCTTAAGCACCACTCAAGCAGTCAATGAAGCCTGCTAGATTACAGGATAGCAGAAGAAATTTCAAACTGTCTAGTCACATCTATCACAGATGGCCCCTTTAAACATCATTTTGCCGTTTTTTAAGCGTAATTTGAAAATTACTTGTAAGAAAAGTGTGAAATTATGGATTTCCATAAAGCAGGATTGAATAAATCTAAATCCATCAAAAAAAAAAAAAAACAGTAGGTTGCAATTCATAATTTTTTCGAATATTAATTTCATAATTCATAATTCATATCACAAAATTATAAAAATTGCAAATTCAATGTATGTTTGGGTAAATTAGTATTATTGCTACACGAAAAGTTAGCATATTAGGAGCATAATTTCAGGAGATATAAATAAAAATATGAAAATGTAATTTATCATTAGAAGCACTAAAATTTGAAATTTTGTAATTCAAAAACTTATCATTCAATTGATTTGAAATTTGGTGTCTTGGCATAGTTTTAAACGAAGATTTGAAATATCTCGTTAAAATTGGGTATTACCATTGAAAAAAATGAAGTTTGGATTTCTTTTAACATGTAGATGGAACCCTAAACAAATATTATACACATCATTTAAAAGTAGACTCTATTTCGAATCGTTCGGTACCAGTAACTTTCGTCTACGATAATTTGTTGAGGAGCTAGTTAGGGGTGTTTAAATTTTTTTCCCACGACTGTACCTTGTATATAGTGCATCTGCTTCAAACACGGAAGAAAATTCTTTTCATATCTTTCCTTTTGGTTTAAGCATAACTGCCAATTTTTACGCTTTTTTCTTGTCACTAAACATTAACAGTAAATTTTCTTTATTTCATCCCCGAAATCTGCAATTAAATAAGAAGAATAATTATATTTAATAACAAAAAAGCGTAAAAGTTGGCAAGTGTGTATAACCCTTTCTGTCGCGAAGTATGTCTGTTTGTAAAATGATGACATGGTGGACTGACACCAGAATTTACAAACGAATTTATTAGGAAATAAAAACATGCTTATTTTCTCGTACTTTATAAAAGGAAAATTTTAATTAAATTTTCTTGGTACCTTTTGTCAGTTTTTGAATTAAAATTAGGTGTCTTTTTTTGTGGACACCTCCCGCTAAAGGGTTAATCCTTTGCGGTGCAGTGGTGCATTATGTGTGGCACTTAATTTTAATTCCAAAATGACATATTCACCTAGAAATCTGGAATAACTTTTTCATTTTGTAATATACGTAAAGAAATGCTTTTACTTATTTTCAAATAATTGTTTTCGTAAATTCTGGTGTCAATGAATCATTTTAACATTTAAGCAACAAAAATACTTTGTCCCTGAAAGGGTCCAGCGATTGAATAAATTTTGCTAAATATCTTAAGGATATTAAAAGCATCAGTGTTTAAAAATTTGTTTATAATATTTATTACGCAGTATGAATTACTTTGAAGCCAAGAGGGATAGTAAATTTACTTCTGCGATGTTTAATATTATTTGAATACCCATGAAATATATGGCACATTATTCTCCTTTGAAATACGGCAACAGAAATATTTATATTATTCAAGGTAAATATGTGAAATAGACATTTTCAAACGTGATTTATGGGATATATTTTAGTATCAAAAGATTAAACAAGAAAGAGCTGTAATAAATGAAACTTTACTTTAAACTTGGAATTCCTCCAATTCTGAATTGTTTCGTTTTGATAAATTTTTCGTGCTATCATAAAAGTTCAAACGCTGAAATTGAAAATAAATTCCTTTCGTGTTAGTAAACGTTTGCATTTAGCTCTACATTTTGAATTGTAAATTCTTAGTTTAAGAGCGCACTTAACACGGGAAGAAGGGAAAACGCTAATGTTAAATCTATACGGGCGTTATTTTCAAATTTCTCGAATTGATTTTAATATTTTGAATGGCTTTTTGTTTTTGCATAGGACAGCTGAGGACGATCTATAACTTTTTCGATTTTGGTTATAGTTTTTTTTAAGATAGTTTCAATTTCAGAACCAGTTCCAAGCGGTTCCGAAAGTAAAATTATTATTTTTTTTAACTGAAACCAAAATCGAAAACGTAAAAACTAGCCCGGTTGCAGATCGTCCTCAGCTATCCTATGCAAAAACAATCATTCAAAATCATTAAAATCAAAGCGAGAAAATAACGCCACTTAGACTTAACATCAGCGTTTTCCTCTCTTCCCTTGACAGAAGTGGACTCTTAACCCTTTGAGCTCTGGCGGTGAATTTCTTGAAAATGCCCAAATGTCACATTAGCACGAGTATTTTGTAAATAACAGATTCGGCTTATAATATACACGAAAAAATGCGTTAATATATTTTCAAATAAATTTGATTGAATATTCCGGTGACAATGGGACATTTGCAGACAAAAAATAAGTGATAAGAAATACATCTATCAGCGCTCAAAGGGTTAATAGGGT
Source organism: Maratus speciosus (assembly GCA_963932465.1). NCBI lineage: Eukaryota > Metazoa > Arthropoda > Arachnida > Araneae > Salticidae > Maratus > Maratus speciosus. The sequence continues at coordinate 195,589,836 of OZ010796.1, read as the reverse complement.
TTGCACTCCTCGGGGTATTTGGTGGATCTGAATATCAAGTTATTTTTAACACTAAAACGCCGAACAGGTGTCAACTCGACACCTATCAATTGGCTAACTATCTGTTTGATCCAGAAATTTCTTCATAAAGTAACTTAAATATAAATGACACTGAAATATGTTAGACAATTTCATTATATAATTTTAAATTAATTTTCTGGTTTAACATATCTTTATAAAACTTGCTAAAATTTCCCGGCGCTCTAGTGTTAAAGTAATGGTCGTCATGATTAAACGCAGAATTTCTTCATTAAAAAAGGAAAATGTTCCTTTAAATAAACTGGTCTGAAAATTCCATGTAGGCAGGGTTAGAAATTTTGCCTCCTTTTTTATTCAGAAATTCCGAAGGAAAAATTTTTACTTGAAGTAATCACAAAATATCTGTCATTAAATAAAGAAAAAAAATACTATTGGAAATTTCTGGTTGAAAAGTGGTCAAATTGGCAAACCTGCCGTATATATACGAACCATGCTTGAGATACAAAAATGTATACAGGTATCCCCAGAATCCATTTTTAAATACCACTATTTCCAAAACATAATCTCAGTGATAGATTTATACAACGTTTGCAAAAGATATACCACGAATATCTTTGTTTAAAAATACTGACATTCAAAAGGAAGATCAGTGGGATACTTATTACGTTAATATGTATATATTAGGTCTACCAGAATGTTCTGTAAGATAATGTTATTTCACACCTACTTTTTTAAAATTCAGATTTCTTCATTGGCACCACTTTTTTGAAATAGTAAAATTCCCATTGTTTTCACCTTAATGTGAAATGTGAAAACACTGGGAATTTTGCCATTTCAAAAATGTGGTGCCAATGAAAAAATCTGAAATTTAAAAAAGTCACTCAAACAAAATGCTTACTTCTCAAAAGGTTAGATAAGAAAAGTTTCTCTGTTAAAAAATAGTTGTAGAAAAAAAAACGTAAAAACTGACAACTATGTATATATGTTATCTACGCACATTGAAAGAATTTAGCATTTTTAAACGAGTACTTTTTGTATAAGAATTGTGTTGCTTTATGAAATTTGCCATCAGGGTTGGGTTGGGTTGATTTTTGACGGCCAATTATCTACACGAGGCATATAGGCCCTAGGGGGAGTGGTTCCGTGGAGGTCTTTCTAAGGGAACCTGATCCGTATTAACGCATGGAAATCCACGGTTCAAAGAAAACCACGAAAACTCCAAACGATTAGGCCGACGGGAGCGATTGTGTTCGAGCCCAGCACCTCCCGTCTACCAGCTTCGAGATCAGAACCTCTCAGCCACTGGTGGGCAATTTGCCATCAGGACATTTATTAAAATGTAAAGTCCTAAAAAGAAATTAATTCTCTTTATTAATTCTGATGAAAATAATCGTTTATAAGCAATATAGTTATCAATCGACTGGAAATAATGTCTACTATTAAATGCGATGAATAAATTATGCTTCATGGTTCGCCTACGCCTTTCACATTATAAATTTATTTTTCAAACTACAACAATCACTTTTGATACAACGTTGGAATTTCTTGTATAAATTTAACTTGGAAAAGTAAATAGTTAGGTTTTTCCCTTTAATTTTCATAGAGTTTGAACAGGTCAAATTTGAGCATGCCAAAATAGACGAGCATTAAAAAAAATTAATTACACTTTTCAAAAATATTATCTGATTGAAATGCTTATTTTTGAGCACATTTGCATCACTAACGGATATATGCATCCATTTCAGGAAACTATTTTATTCAGAAATTACGATTCGTTACCGGGAATTTTATTTAAGGCATAGCTGCAACTCTTACGCTTCTTTATTACCACTAAATATTAACAGAAATTTTGTATTATTTATTCGGCATTTTTCTAAGATTAAATAAGGTTATCTTACTATTAAATTTTAGTGGTGAGAAAAAAACGTAAAAGTTGGCAGCGATGCTTTAGATAATCACGAGATTTCTGTCATTAAATAAAGTAAAAAAATATTAGTATTCAGAATTTCTGGAAAGAATTCAGAATTTCTGAATAAAAATAAACTCCTGAAATCAACGCTAATGATGCAAATGAGTAAAAAAATAGTACAGGATCTGGCAGCTATGCAAGTAATTTACAAGAATATCTCGACAAGCGTCGCACGTCTTTCCAGCTTAAGTGGCTAAATTTCTACGCTTAATTATTTATAAAGTCATTTTTTCAATACATGGTTACATCTTATATTTAAAACTGTTCGAAAAATTCTTTTGAAATGTCTGCGGAAGAAAAAAAAAATGCATCGAAATATCGATTTTCGAATTTCAAGGACAAAAGAATTCGAGTGTAATCAAAAGTTTTTAGATCATGTATCAAATATCTGTATAAAACACAGATAAATATTTTCAGTAATTTATTGGGTTTAAAGAGTTGTTACTTTAAACTATTGATTTTAGATAAAACTTGAAGTCAAATGTTTCTATATTAAATATTATATATAGGAAATAAATGTTGATAAGTACGATACAATCTATAATAGTAACATTTCAACGACTTCATAATGGAAACAAATATTTATGTACAGTCGTGGAAAACAAAAGTAAACACTCCCTATTAACCCCTCAACAAATTATCATAGACGTAAATTACTGGTACCGAACGATTGGAAATAAAATCTACTTTTAAATGATGTATATAAAATTTGCTTAGGGGGCCATCTACATATTAAAACGAATCAAAATTTCATTTTTTTTCAATGGTAATACCCAAATTTAATGAGATAATTCAAATCTTCGGTTCAAACTATGCCTAGACACCAAATTTCAAGTCATTTGAATAATAAGTTTTTGAATTATAAACATTCAAAGTTTAGTGCTTCTAATGTAAAATTACATTTTCATATTTTTATTTATATCTCCTGAAATTATGCTCCTGATGTGCTAATTATTTGTATAGCAATAATACTAATATACCCAAACATAAATACGTTGAATTTGCAATTTTTATAATTTTATGATATGAATTATGAATTATAAAATTAATATTCGAAATAATTATGAATTGTAACCTACAATGTTTTGATGGATTTATATTTATTGAGTCCTGCTTTATGGAAATCCAAAATTTAACATTTTTCTTCCAAGTAGTTTTCAAATTATACTTAAAAAACGGCAACATTATGGTTTAAGGGGTCGCCTATGATAGAAGTGACTAGATATTTTGAAATTTCTTATGCTGTCCTGTAATCTAGCAGACTTCATTAAGCTTGAGTGATGCTTAAGGTGCGTTGATCAAGAAGGGGGCTCTCTCGGTTAACAATTGAGTACCGAACTTCAATTTGGATGCAGCCCTTAAAATACGCTCATTTTAAAATAATTAATTTCTCGGAAACTTATGGTACGAATTGCATAAAAATTTGCTTTTAGGCTAATTAAATGGTGTAGAATTCATTTATGCTGTCAGAATTGTGTACTGCTATTGAAAAAAAACAGAGTTATGGTTCGTTTTAATATGTAGATAGCCCCCTCAGCAAATTTTATATACATCATTTAAAAGTAGACTTTATTTCCAATCGTTCAGTACCAGTAACTTTCTTCTACGGTAATTTGTTGAGGTGTTAGTAGGGGGTGTTTACATTTTTTTTTTCCACGACTGTACATTAGATTAGTTAAATAGCTATTAATTCCGAGAAAATTGGATGTGTAGGTATGGGAGACTATAAAAACTTTTAGTAAATTCACTTAATTTTTTTTCGTATGTCTTTTATAAAAATGAAATGAATCGTCAAAAAATGGCTATGTGAATTTACACATTGCGCCAATCTTTAGTTTTCAAGATATGCAAAATATTTACTTTTCAATGTTCCAAAGGGAACATCACGTTATCTTTTATAATAACAAAAAACAAAATCGAAAAGTTGTAAAAAATTTTCTTTTACGTAAAATTATTTTATTGTAGATTTACATTTTCTATACAAATTTTCCGGCGGTTGTAATTGAACGACTGTGGTGCAAGTAAGATTTTACTAAATTTAAATTTAGTGGTAAATAATTACCACATATTAATTTAGATCTCTATGAAAACTTATGAGATGTACATAAACCATGAGCTTTTCCGAAATTAATTCATACAAGGAATTTAAATAAAGTTTTCAAAAAGTATGTTTAAAATTAAAAAATGAATATTGGTGAAACTGATGCAAGGGGATTTCTGAAAGTGCTTTGACGATAAATGCCGCTGTTGCATTTTTCTAAAACTCTAAATAAAGCATTACATGTTGTATGCAATGAGGAAATAGAGAATGAAGTTAGATATTGCAAACTGTGCTCTTGTGTGACCTTGTGCATCAAAAACTAATTTTGCACCCACTAATTTCAACATAATACCGGATTTTTATTATAATCAGAATAATTATTTTACATTTTATGACTATTTAAATCTTAGTTTACGTAAGTTAGAGAAAAGAAGAATTGAAATTCAGACGCATAAACAATAGAGTAAAAGAGAGAGCTTTTCGATCAGTTTACTAAAACTACATTGCAGTAATTGATGTCTAATATCATTAACCTCTTGAGGGGAACCGGTATATATTATATACCACCTACGATTAATAAAGCTTTACACCAGAAAAAATTATTAAATTTTACTTTTCAAACTTTGGTGGAAAAATGCCGTAAAATTGCTTTTATTTATTTTGAAATAGAATTTTTCAAAGATTCCGGTGGAAATTCAGCATTTCACAAACGTAATTGCTTGCCCCTCAAGGGGTTAAATTGCACCTTGATCAGCAACAGCTGATACGAAATATATAAATATGGTGTATGTTAACCCCTTCAGGAGCAAAGTACTTCAGTTACATAAATGTTGAAATGATTGACTGGTACCAGAATTTACAGACAAATTTATTTGCAAATAGTAAAAGTCTTTTTTTCACGTGCAATATTAAAGCAAAATTTTATTTTAAAATTTTGCTGTGAATGTGTCATTTTTGAATACAAATTAAGTGGGATATATTATATCCCACCGCCCTTCAAGGGGTTAGAGACAAATAGATATCTGCTTTGCAATAACAAAAAAATGGTGATTTACAGCAAGTAAATGCAACAGGCTAGTTCCATGGGTTTTTGTAGCATAAGTCACATAGCTGATAAAAGATATGTTTGTTGTCCACCGTTATTTTCGAAAAGTTTGCTTCGCCTTATTCAAGAAATGAGATATATCCCATAAAATAAGTCACTTTTTTTTTGTTCTAAAATACTGGTAGCCAAAAATCGTAGCATGTGAGTTAAAATACAAGTACTCATGTTTATTTTTATTTTTATTTTTATTTATTTTTATTTTTATTTTTATTTTTATTTTTATTTTTATTTTATTTTTATTTTTTTTTTTTTTTTATTATTATTATTTTATTTTATTTTATTTTATTTTTTTTTTTTTTTGCCCCTAAAAATTTCGAAAGATAATATTTACCTTTTTTAATCGCAATGTTTAATACAGCAAATGGCTTAAAAATTTTTTAAATGAATCGTATATTGCTGATTCTCCATCCACTTTAACCTTTTGCACTCCACTGATACCGATACGGTCACATACACTGTTAAACATTTTTCAGCATTCTGGCAGGTCATTCGACCGTTTTTTGAAAAACGGTTTCATAACCATAATTTAACTATATTCTGACCATAAAATGGCTAATAATATGGTCAGAATAGTGTTAAAATTACGGTTGTGTAACCGTTTTCGGAAAAAACGGTCAAATGACCTGCCAGAATGCTGCAAATTTTTAACAGTGTACAATGTTCAGGGCTGCCACAAGGAACTAATTTTTAAATCACCTCACACCACTTCCTCAAAGCAAAAATTATTGTTGACATACTTTTCAAGAACATTTTCAATGGAACTATGCTACAAAATCTGTTTTTTTTTTTTAAATAGTGGTGCGAATAGACTAGAAAAATAGTCGACTTTTGCAGCCCTGTAAGTTTAACCCTTTAGTGCGCAGCTTTGCATATGTGCAAACAACACTGTTTTGAATTTAATAGATTTTTTTTCACATATACCTAATTGACACCAGAAAATTAAAATAGCAATCTTTGCTTTAATTATAAAACAGACATCCCTTATTTAAAAAAAGCGAAATTAACCATTGAAACTTTCTGGTGTAAAGACAGATTCTCTGAACTACGTAATTTCTAGAACGTATTCTGTTATGGGAATTAAAGGGATAAAGATTAAGTTTTATAAATTAAATAAATATATAAAATAACGTACTTGGAGACATATTTATTAAAGTATTTACTAATTTGCATTATTTTAGCGTGAAACAGACACACGACAGTAATTTTTACTTGAACTGCAGATGTGCAACAGAAGAAAAGATTGACGTATTATATGAAAAATATATCTCTGATTTTTTTTCATTATTTTTCCTGTGTAATAAACCTTTCAGAGGATCAAATATAATTTTTTCGAAACAAAATAAAAAAATGCGCATTTTAGGGTTAACCACAAATCCACAGTCACCGTATAGGTGTCAATGGAATTGAAGTGCTAAAGGTTAACCCTTTGCACTCAAGAGGTGACTCTCACTCACCACTAGTGTTTCACACATAAATCAAGAATCCAAATTTTCTGGACACCACTTATTTCTTATAGTTTATTTCGCCATCTTTAATCGCAAATAATTGTGCCACTAGATAAGATTAAGAAAATTTCTTTAAAATAGTGGTGTCCGGAGCATTTGGAGATCCGATTTACGCAAGACACCTGGCAGCACCAGTGGTGAGTAAGAATCACCTTTCGAGTGCAAAGGGTTAATACCCATATACAATTCTTATATTAGGTCGCCAAGTATGAAACTTGTGATTAAAATGGGTTCATATTACCAACGGGGCAATCTTCCACCAGTAAATTTTAATTGAAATTCTCATATAATATATATGTATGTATTCAATAATATGTAATCTTATAGAAAAATTACTGATATAAATAACACAAAAATTTCTATTCTCTTTTACTGGTGGAAATTTGCCCCGTTGATAATCTGGACCTTTTGTAATATAAGTTTTATGCTTAATGACCTGATACATTCTGTAGGCTTCATCAGTGTAATGTTTTTAAGTTTTAAAATTTTCTGCATTTCCAATCAAATAAGTTAACGTTTTCAAGAACGTTAAACATGTTGCTCGTCAGAAATTTATATCAGCAAGGTTCCCACTGGTCCGTTTTTTGAAAACCAGTATATTCCAAGAAAAAAAAAATTCATGGTAGGTTTCTGCAACAATTGCATCAAAAACGCTCTTTGAATCAAGTTTCTACAAGATTTATTAAGAAGAGTCATCTTTGAAAAAAAGTGGTGTTCGAAAAATGGACTCAATTGAAGTTGGTTCCACCGTGTCTTTGAATTAGATTACAGCTATATTGGAATGGTAATCTCCTATCCTTGAATTTTTGTCATTAAATAAGGCGAACTACTTGGAAATAATGGTACTAAAATGCAAAATACAGAGAAACCCTGAACATTTTCAGCACGTCACTATATATTTAGACATTCTATGTTTTTCTATCTTTATTTAATAAGGCGAACTACTTGGAAATAATGGTACTAAAATGCAAAATACAGAGAAACCCTGAACATTTTCAGCACGTCACTACATATTTAGACATTCTATGTTTTTTTTATCTTTATTTAATAAGGCGAACTACTTGGAAATAATGGTACTAAAATGCAAAATACAGAGAAACCCTGAACATTTTCAGCACGTCACTATATATTTAGACATTCTATGTTTTTTTTATCTTTATTTAATAAGGCGAACTACTTGGAAATAATGGTACTAAAATGCAAAATACAGAGAAACCCTGAACATTTTCAGCACGTCACTATATATTTAGGCATTCTACGTTTTTTTATATTTATTTAATAAGGCGAACTACTTGGAAATAATGGTACTAAAATGCAAAATACAGAGAAACCCTGAACATTTCCAGCACGTCACGCAAAAGATAAAAAAGCATAGAATCTATATTTGCGTCTTGATATGTTCTGTTATAAAATAGATTACTCCAAAGGTCGTTAAAAAAGGTTTCGTACGAGTCCTTGAATTTCCAGACTAAGAAATTCTCCGATATCAATATTTTCTTATTGTAAAACTCTACTTAAATAAGACGAACTTTAGTCCGTTTAAACTAGAATTATTTTTCTATACAAAAATACTGATATTTGGCCTTGAAAATAACGGTACGCGTAGGAACCCTGTAATAAATACAAGTATTTTTTCTTATTCCTAACAACTAATAAAAGAGTAGTTATTTCAATTTATTTTAAAAATATATCACACGTTCATTGTAATAATAAAGCTCTTTGAGACAATAAATGTCTGAAATTTGAAACCTCATTAAATAATTTATTATATTTTCACAATAACATTATTCGATGTTCTTTCTAAATGACTACCTCATTTACTATTTATGGCACATATACACTTACTAAATTAACTTCATTTAGGTAGCTTTCTTTACAAAAAGCTACCTATTGCAGCCGTTCGGAGGAAAGCGATTTCAAAAAATTTTGGTATATTTTCATCGATCATGACCCCCAGACCCCGAAACCACCCTCCGTTCAAAATTGATATATATATATATATATATATATCAATATATATATATATATCAATATATATATATATATATATATATATATATATATATATATATATATATATATATATATATCTGACCTATGTCACACTGTAACTCTCGTATTTATGAACCGATTTGGATGTAATTCGTTGTGTACATGGTACATACCAATGTCTCGACCGAGTTCGTTGGCCAGCTTCATCCGCCATTTTGTTTCAAAATGGCGGCCATTTTAAAATTTAAAAAAAAATTTTAAATTTAAAATGTGGTACCAAAAAATTGAAAATGGAAAAATATTTTTTTCTTATGTATTTGATCTTTATACAAAGTCTCCGTAGCAGTTTTTGTTTTGTCGATATCTTAAAAAATGGCTGAGTAATAGCATTTTGAATTTCTAGCGAAGCTGACATTTTGAAACGTCCTGAATTTTGTCACGCAATAAAAAGCATATTTATGAACCGATTTGGACGTAACTTCGTTTATACATAGTACAGACCAATGTCTCGACCGAGTTCGTTGGCCAGCTTCATCCGCCATTTTTATTAAAAATGGCGGCCATTTAAAATTTAAAAAAAAAAATTTTAATTTGAAATGTGGTACCAAAAAATTGAAAATTGAAAAAATATTCTTTTCTTATGTGTTTGACCTCGATAAAAAGATTCAGGAGCAGTTTTTGTTTCGTCTATATCTTAAAAAATGGCTGAGTTATAGCATTTTGAATTTCTAGCGTGGCTGACATTTTGAAACGCCCTAATTTTTGTCACGCGATAACAGACGTATTTATGAACCGTTTTGAATGTAACTTGGTCTGTACATAGTACACACCAATGTTTCGACCGAGTTTGTTGGCCAGCTTCATTCGCCATCATGTTTTAAAAGGGTTGCCATTTTTAAAAAAAAAATGTAATTTAAAATTTAAAATGAGGTATTAAAAAATTGGAAAAGGAAAAAGATTTTTTTTATGTGTTTGGCCTTGATACAAAGATTCTGGAGCAGTTTTTGTTTCTGAAAATTTGTTCTTTTGTTTATATCTTAAAAAGTGGTTGAATTATAGCACTTTGAATTTCTATCATGGCTAACACTTTGAAACGATCTTGTATTTGTCTCGCGATACCACACGTATTCGCCTATTTCGATGGAAGAAGGCATGTGGATAGTATACATCAATATATCCAACAAGTTCGCTGGATAGCTTCATCAGCCATCTTGTTTCAAAATGGCGGCCATTAAATTAAAAAAGTATATATTTAAAGTGAGGTGCAAAAAAATTAGAAATAGAAAAAGGTTTCTTTCTTAAGTATTTGACCTTGATATAAGGATTCAGGAGCATTTTTTGTTTGTCTTTATCTTAAAAAATGGCTCAGATATAGTAGTTTCAATTTCTAACGTGGGTGACATTTTGAAAAATCTGATTTTTTGCCTGCGACAGCACTCATATGTATCAACCGATTCCGATGTGAGTGAGCATGTGCACAGCAATTACTAAGGTCTCGACCAAGTTCACTGGTTAGCCTCATCCACCATGTTGTCTTAAAATGGAAGAAATCGCCGAATTTGGCAGCGAAATATAAGTTACTTTAAATAAAAGCAGCTTGGATAAAGCTGACTAATTTTGCGAAATTCTCATTCATAATGATTTAGTATTGATAAAAATTAGTATTGAATCTCCTACATTCGGTTTCCACTTAATTGAGCTTCGTGTGTTTGAATAATATAAGCTCTCTTTTTTAAAATAAGGAATATGAAAGCTACCTCTTCCTCCCGGCACTGGCCGGAAGGACTTTTTCGTGATAATTAAGGTTAGTTGGGGCAACTGGGCCATGATTTTACAATGTGACTTTGGAGCTACTGACAATTCAGCTTCAAAAAGTTAATGTACATTTGAATTAAAGTCTGCACTTCTGAAAATGTGTTCAGTTAGGTTTCCTCTATCAGACAGAAATGCCAAAAATTACATTTTAACACTAGAACGCTCGGAAGAAATCGATTCGACTCCGACCAAATGATTAAATGTCAATTGGGGCCAGAAATTTTTTCATAAAATAAGTTAAATCTAAAACACACAGAATACGTTAAATAAATCAGTTCAATAATTTAAAATAAAAATTCTGGTGTGAAATATTTTTATGAAGCTTGGGTAAAATTTCCAGACGTTCTAGTTTTAATATTTAAAAATATAAAATTCCGCATATTTCATCTTTCTTTTATCATGGGTCCAGTTTCCCCCATAAAAATTGGGTAGGTGGACCAGGAGGGTCTATGTTCCACACGCGTTTATTCATATTTTTTTCATATGGGATATCAGGTCGTGTTTGAAAAAGGGTAAAAAACTTAAAAAAAACTAAACCAGGCAGATCATGTAACTTATATATCAACTGAAGAGCGTTATAAGGGAAACCTTAGCTGTCAATGTGTCTAAAAAAAGCACTAAAAGTAAAATATTTGATTTATTTATACCAAAAACATAAAAAATAAGTAAGTATTTATGTACTTTAGTATACGTAATAGGTATAAAACTCACATGGGTATTTTAAGGGAAAAAATAGCAAGGTAAATCTATGAACAAACGGCTACGTATGTACTTAAGTACTTTACCTGTATCCAGGGGTCGCATTATATAGGGTAAATTTTATTGTTCCCACCAGAACCCTTAATGAGTTACCTTCATGATTTTTTTTTTTATTTAACACTAGAACACCCGGAAGGAGTCGGTTTCGACACCGACCATATGATTAAATGTCAATTCGAACCAAAAATTCACTCGCAAAATAAGTGAAATTTTAAAAACGCCGAATTACGTTAAATAAATCAGTCAAATAATTTTAAATAAAAATTCTGGCGTGAAATATTTTTATGAAACTGCAGTAAAATTTCCGGGCATTCTAGTGTTAGCATCTTCTAAAGAATGGTGCGATGAAGATATTATTTTCAAAATAGTAGTAGGATCAATAAAAGTTTCCCTATAGCATGCGACTCCTGTTTATCGTACAATTTCAAGGTTTGGCTATCTCGCTTTCAGGGGCAAGGTACTTGCATTCCTAAAATGTTGTAATAATTTTTGACACCAGTATTTACAATAGAATCTATTTATAAACAAGTAAAAGTATATTTTTGCGTACTTAATATAGGTGACATTTTTATTATAAAATTCCGGTGCCAATGTGGCAATTAGGGATTAAAATTATGTGATGCCATAACGGCCTCACCGCCTCTTAAGGGGTCAAGAAATTTGGTTTAATATCACCTAATATGCGTTATTTAAATTTTATTACGTAATTTTTATAAGGTATTCTATAATTTTCTTTATTGTGAGCAAAAAACAATAGAGAAATTTATTTCCCGTAGTAAGAGAAACTCAAAAAAATTATTTATAACTATTGGGGTAACTGGATCGAGCATGGTCCAGTTACCTCGGATACATGTCCCAGTTACCCGATTCTTGAAACATTTATGGGGTAACTGGGATACCGGGCTCACATTTGAAACATGAAGTAAATATGTATAGATACCTAATAATATAAATGTAGTTATATGCCTAATCTTTAAAAAAAAAAAGATTGTTTAATAAAAGTACTTACAATATTTTAGTAAAAAGCTGAGGATGTTCAACCATATTGACGTTGTTTTTAAAAAAAGAAAAGTAAATCTTTGACAACCTATCACAGCAAAGTGAGAGTTATGATTGAATTAACACAAGTTGTTTTAGGAAGTAGAGATTAAGGTGCATTGTTCACAAAAGCTAAAACTTAAAAAACATCAACAGTTTTTTATAAAATATCCTATGGCCCAGTTATCTCGTGGGTCCAGTTACCCCAACTAACCTTATTTCATTTTATAATTGAAATATTTTATACTATTTCATATAGACACGTGAAAATACTTTTACTTCATTCTTAAACTAATGCTGTGTTGAAAATAACTGATTAATTTATGGCAACAATTCCCAAAAATTCCCCAAAAGTGTGCGAAGAAAATATTTTTTACATTAAAATTGAGATTTCAAAAATCCTTACACATGAAAGTATTTAGTATAAATTTAATATAAACTTCGTTTTTATAACTTTAATAAAATTTTAGTTTATTTATGTTAGAGTAATATCTAATATTTGCTTTTCTGAAAATATTTAAACTGTATACTGTCTTACCATATAGTTCTGAAAATTCAAAGAAAATTTAACAGTTTCTTCTGAAAGAAAATATGTTCTGTTTAGCAAAATACTTTAAATTTTTTTCCAAACGGAAACTTGGATTCTCATAAACGTGATCAGATTCCAATTCAAGCGTGCATGGGAAATTGAATCTCTTCGCAAAAATATAATAAAATGCTTATGTGCAACTTTTTGTCTCAAAGTATATATGTATAATATATATATATATTAATATGAGATTTCAATTTTTAGATAGTACCGTTTATTTCCCTTATGACGTGCGTGATCAGCAAATAAACAAACACACTGTTATTTTTTATTGTATATAATTTGAAAGCATGAGTTATCAAAGCAAAATTTATGGATCACGAGCACAATGACTTTAAACTTTGGAAATCAGAAGAGAAGCAGTCTCCTATTTTTCATCACTTACGGAGCATTGGAACGGAAGCGGTCAACAGTAAGTAAGTAAGCACCCACCCTGGGAACCCGCTTTTGGCTTATGGTTAGGTCTAACCCCGAAGCCCAGGGCAGGGAAAAGTTTTACTACCTGCGAAACTCCTTCAATGATTTTTTTTTTTTTTTCAGTTTAGGAGAAATAACAATGTTAGATATATGACAATTATTGACAGTGTCTGCGATAAATATTTATAGATGTGAGATTAAATGGAACTGGTGATTTTGAAAAGAATAATTAAAGCATATGCGATTACGGGATATAACACAATAAAGAACAATGCAGAAATATACAGTCCTCCCCACTCGAGTACCAAGGTAACAGATAAAGTTAAAAATTAATTCAAGTAAAGTAAATAAAGTAATAATAAATCTTAATAAGAGATAGAGAAATTTAACGACTAGAGTGGGGAGGACCGTGATAAATAAACATTTCAAAAGTTTACCATGATAGATCTTACTAACCAGGTACACTAGATCCACAATGCACTTCAATTATGCATTTCGATGGTAGAACTCTATTATGTGCAAAAGACATTACGGGACTAATTTCGAGCCGCCCGTGATGGCCCCACTGCCCATAACTGGAGGCCAGCACAGCCGTAGCTAAAATTTCTATTACAAACACATATAATTTATAATGTTAATAAGTATTTTAAAAGTACTTTAAGATAATTTATGAATATGATAGGTAAATTATATGAATTTTGAGTAGTAGTGGAAGTAAAATAATTTGCAGCAAAACACATTTATACACTTGAAGATAATTCACTTATAGTCTTAAACACAATAAATTCAGTAAGTTTCAATTTGATAAGATAATGCTTTCAAAGACATAATGCAGAACTATAAAGTAAATTAATATAAATTTTAAGTAAAAATGATGAATATCGCTATATACACACTAAACATATATTTGTACTTGAAAATGAGTAAATTCACTAAAGTTCAAAGTTTACGTTTGATAAGTGTCTATTTACATAAATGGGGATTTTGAAGTTAACCCGCAACTTTTGTGGAGTTCTTTAGAGTTATTTAATACTTAACATTTTGTCCATTATGTGGTCCTATATGACGTTCCTTCTATCTGCCAAGTATGACTGATAAACCGGACACATAGTTGAATCCGCTGAATGTTTCCTACAGTTAGATAAGTGGTAACAATTTGTGCATCTGTATTGCGATGGAACGCCCGCAAACGGGCACTCCGAAGTGCAGTGACCTCTCGAGCATTTGGCGCAAATTGGCTGTCTTCTGCAGTAAGATGTTTGGTGTCCATATAGCTGGCAATTACCGCATCTAATGATTGGGCGAAAAGAATGAATGGAGCACATATTGAGACCCACCTGTATAAATTTTTTATCCAGAAGTTCCTGTGATGCTTTTGTTTCTAATTGCAATATAATGTGATATAGAGTTGAGTTATCCTTCTTTAAAATTTTCAATATGGTGATGTTTTTATCCGACAAATTTTCTTCAAGGTATGCTATTATTTCATTTTTAGGTACTGAGGATGGAATACCAGTTATTATTATTCTTTTATAATTAATCAGTTTATATGTTTTTTGTGTGAGCGTTATTTTTAACAGATGTTCTGTATTGTCATCCGTATTGGATTGTATAATAATTGTATCTGAATTTCTGGCATTTCTGCAGTAAATTGCTAGGACATCTTTCTCTTTATTAAAGTTTTCATTAAGTAGTGCTTTTAGTTTTGGTATCTTTATATGTTTTGCAATAGTTCTAATTATTATTGCAGAGTTAGACTTCGCTGAGGCAGGGAGGTCGCCTGTCCATGTTTCACCACCACACTTTTCTCCTTGAGGGCCCCTACTTGAGTATTCCAGCTTTCGTGTCACCAAAGCCTCAATTTTTTGTAGTCTGTTTGATAGTTGAATAAACCCTCCTTCATCATTATCTTCTATGCTGACATTATCGTTGTTTTCCATTATTGTTTGAGTTGTTATTTTTTTTATTTGACTTCTGTTTGTGTAATTTTTTCTTTAGTATGTGGTTTTAATTGCTTCTGTTGTCTTTTTAATTTATTAATTTCTTCTTTAAGGCTTTCATTAATTTGTTCTTTACTTTGTTCCTCCTTGACCAAAGAGTCTTTTAATTGTTTATTTTCCTGTTTCAATTCTTCCAGATATTTTTCAAGCTTTATTTCTGCATTCAATCTTTCTTCCATTATTGTTTGAGTTGTTGTTGTTTTTAATTTAGTTTCTGTTTGTGTAAATTTTTCTTTAATATGTTTTTTAAGTTGCTTCTGTTGACTTTTTAATTTATTAATTTCTTCTTTAAAATTTTCATTAATTTGTTCTTTGCTTTGTTCTACCTCAGTCAAGGAGTCTTTTAATTGTTTATTCTCTTGTTTCAGTTCTTCCAGATGTTTCTCAAGCTTAATTTCTACTTTTGTACTTTCTTTAAGCTTTAATGACAATTCGTCATTGTGTCTTAGCAGGACATCCATCTTTTGTTGTATTTTTCCCATTCTGTCAGGAGAATTAGTATTTATTTCAATACATTGTTGTATTAGAAGTTTCTCATCTCTTCTTGCTTTGGAAAAGATGATTTCTAGGTATTTTCTAGCTTCTTCTGAGCTACCATTAGATCTATTATTTGATAATATATCATACTCTTGAATGAGATGTCGGATGGATAATGACTCTAAGGGGTTTATTGATGATGGTATTTTTAATGGAAGTGGTGATCCTCCTAATATTTTTTGTATAGCTTTTTCTTTATTTTTTAATAGAGTCTCATTAAGTATTTCTGCTAATGATATTGCTGTTTCCATATTGGATTGTTTTCTTTGTTGAGTATTCTTTTTACTGGTATTTTGTGACTTTAATTTTTCTGTTTGTTGTATGGGTTCATTCGCACCCTTTATTAAAATCAGAAGCTGTAGATGATTGAAGAAGGGACAATTAACCACACTTTCTCTTCTGTTTTCTTTGTTATTTTGCTCTATGATTCTATTTCGTATTCTAATTATTTCTTCACTATTCATTTCCCGATGCAAATTTTTTAGTTCAGTGTTATTTTCTTGATAATATGGAATTTTGTTATATTCTCTTTTAGGTAATGCGCTTGTGTGTTGTAACTCGAATTCCAAAAATAATACATTTTTTCTCAATTGGACAGCACTGTCACCCTTTGCTTTCGCCAGGCGAAATTTTTCTGGTTGATATATGTTATTTACGACACTATAACTTTGTAAGTTATGTGATCTATAATATGGGCTCTTTGTAAATTCTCCCTTTTCTACAGCTTTGATATGTTCTGGTTAGTTTGTTAATAGAACCTTGAACTCTTTGTATCGCTGTGAATAGACCACTTTCACATTATTTATCATCTGTTCAGCATCATGGCTCGTAATAAGGGCTGGTTCCATTGCCGGGTTAACTTTGGATGATTGGGCGTCAACAAGATTATTATTAGGTGCAGCTTTATTTACATTACTTGTTTTTACTACTGTGTCCACATCTAATCTTGTTAAGTTTACTGTTGGATTAAATCCTTTTTGATTCATTACGTGTCTTGACGTCACCCTAGGTCCACTTCAACCAGACTGCTTGTCAATATTTGAGATTGTTATAGCTAAACACTCTTAACTGAATTCAGTTGGTAATTATGTAGAAACTTTTCAGAGAGATATTATTGAAATTACTCAAAGCTACTAGTATGTTATTATTAGATACTTAGTTCCATCATCAGACGCCAGCTAAATATGTAAAAGATATAATATGTTGAATTTATTAAATGGTAGAAGATAAC
Source organism: Maratus speciosus (assembly GCA_963932465.1). NCBI lineage: Eukaryota > Metazoa > Arthropoda > Arachnida > Araneae > Salticidae > Maratus > Maratus speciosus. Next base: position 195,572,820 of record OZ010796.1, on the reverse strand, counting down.
AGTGAAAAATAGGGTCCGCTAGGCCCGCACCATACATCTTTGAAGGAAAGGCATATACTAAGAGATAGCAAAGACCGGTGGTCGTGACCACCGAAAATGACTAAGAGAAAAATTTAAGTGCCTAATGGGGAAAAATTTCGAATAATAAATGAAAATAATAAAAATAAAGATAGCAAAATAAGTTAACCATAAATAAAAAAGGGGGGAAAGTATGTGCCTATGCTTCCCGTGCCACCGAGATCATACACTTTTGAAAGTCTTTGTTACTTTACTAGTATGATTATCAACGTTGCTATTGAAACCCTGCCAACAGTACATTTTTTGCAAATAAAACTTTAAAATATTTCTAATGTGCTTTGCAATGTCTTTAAATTTTAACAGTATTTAACAGTATGATTCAAAATATTATGATAGTTAATAAGATAAAAATTTAATAAAAGATAATAAGAATGTTAAGTATATTTACATATGTACAGCTAAGGAAGAGTCAACATACGTGGTACTACAAGCACCTCTTCTGCAGAATATTGTTCACAATCCCTGTTCGGATCTCCCATAGATTAAGAGAAAAATTTATAAGAAAATCAAAATTAAGGGTAGCCTGGGCGGACAAATAGTGTAGTTATTTAAGTCCAATAACACATTAATGAAGAAACAAACTGTACTCACCAGCCACCAATAGGGTCCCGCCGCACTTGCCTGGAAAATCATTTTATTATATCACTCAATAATACAGTACAGTGGTAAACCACGATGGTGTTTCTATCAAAAAGTTAGCTATAATAGACTTCAGAGGTAGGTAAAATCAGTATTAAGTGTACAGTTGACTAGCTGCCGGAAATCAGTGCAGGGACCACCCAAAAACCGAGAATACGAAAGTAAAGTATAGGGACAAGTACTAGGTAGCATACTGAGAGATGAATTGGAGGACGCAGAATAATCCCATGAGAAATAAGAAATTAGCAAATGTTAAGGAAACTTTTAAAAGTGATAAAATTTTTAAAGTGGGACTATTTTCCCAATATATTTAATCACTATTAGTGCAAAAAGCAAATAATAACTCAGTAAATGAAAAAGTTCCAATTGTTAAGCCTGTTTAGATGACCAGTGTAAATTTTAGTATTGGGATCATTATTGCAACTCATTCCAAGTATCCTGGAGGAAAAAGCACTTAAGTAACTTAATTAGTTAAAAAGTTCCAATTGTTAGGCTTAATTAGTTGTACGATGTCTGAAATTTTATTTGGGATCAAACCTGCAACCGATGCCTAGTAACCTCGAGGAAGAATCAGAAAATTATCTTAATAATTAAAAAAGTTGCTATTGTTAAGGAAATCCTTAACAAAAGTGAAAATTTATTGATTTATGCCATGGATGACTAGAACATTCAAATTAAGTAGTAAATGAAGAAAAACCAAGTCTCTAGCTCAAATAGCTAAAAAGTAGCCAAAGTTAGGGATAAGAGAGGGGGAGGGGAAAGTGGGCGCAAAAGTTGAGAAAATTAATGTAAGTAAAAAGTGGTATGATAAAGTTTCTATAGAAATAAAAGATACAAAGAAAAATACAATAGTAGAAGAAAGCCCAATACGACCCCTCATGACGAGGCCCCTAATTGAGCTAGAGGTAAACTGAAAACTGGAAAAGATGGGGGGGGGGGAGTTTACTTACGCGTTATACAGTTGCTCCCGGCGCAGCAAAAAACGCCTACGACCAATAGTTTCCGAGATAAATGACAATTTGTACAAAAATCCCTGTGTAAAAATCATTCATTGGAAACAAAATGGCGTAAATAAGTAATTAGATGGCAACCCTAGTGTGTTGAATGCCTTCTAAAAGTTGAAGAGAACCCCCCCCCCCTTCCCCCCCCCCCAAGATATTTTGCCTTCGAAAAAAATTTTAAAAATATAACAGGTAGATTTTATTATGTATTATTTTGTATAGTATCATTAAGCATTATTTCAATTTCTAGAAACAAAATGGAGGAAGTTACTTTAATTAATCTTGCTTTTTATAAGTTTTCTTGCATATATGTCCCTAAAGACCTTAATAGTTTGTTAAATTTTTATTTTAAAAAGATCTGGTAGTAATTTCATTAGATTAACTTTCTCCATTGCCTTTCCCATAGAGAAAAGCTGTGGCCAATAATGGCGATTTGATGGCCCTAAAAGGGCTAAGATGATGTATCTAAAAACATGGCATGGCCCCATAAGACTTGTACAGCACTAAAAATTTCATTAAAATTCCTCATAGAAGAATCCGGTATCAATTTATTAAGTATAACTTTGAATAAGATTTTAAAAATATTGGCTGTCGGATAACGCTACTTATGTTTACCAAATATCAGCCAATCATAAAACTTTAATTCAATATGACGTCATATGAAGTTACTCAACTATAAAGGTAGCCTGGCTAAATTGACAATTATTCTTAAACATTAATATTACTTTGCCCTTATGAATCAGTTTAAAAAAAAAGAGCAACCATTGTCTACCCAACCACTCCAGAACAAAAATTACCAATTTTAAAATTAAAATTAAAAATACTTAAAGCTAACCGATTTTAAAACAAATAGTACTGCTAAAAAGAGCAAAGTTTAAGCTTTCAAAAAGTATAAATAGTTAAAAGAAAAGTACAAGATTAATAGTTAAAGTTTTGAAATTAAAAAGTAAACAACGTAATAGAATCCTATGGGAAATCCGAAAAATTTTTCAGAAAATTGACACTTTTTCAAAAATTATTTAAAAATATTAAAGTTCACCATAGAAAAACGTGGGTGGAGGCGGAAGAAAGCTATAGGTTTATGTTAGCGAAAACTGGTATTAGTTTTCAAAATAATGATGGGAAGATGAATTTTGAGCAATGTTAAAAATATAAGAAATGCCTCCAAAATCCCATGTTTCTCTATGAAGATAAGGGCTATTTCAAAATTGCAAAAATACGAAAAAGAACACTTTTTGAAATATTCATTTAAGACGGTAAAATTCAATATTTCTGAACATAATTGGTACCAAAATGAAGCATATACTCTGAACTTAGTGAATTATGCAATTTATTTTCATTTTAATCACAGTAAAATTGTTTTTAAAGCAATAGAATTCCATTGTTTATCCCATGTTAAGTCTATGGGAAAAATTTGCAAAAATATCATTTTTTGATGCAGAGTTTAAAGGGTTAAAACTTGTCAGAAACTTTAAAAATAATGATGCTAAAACATTCTTCGTTCTTTAACTTACATAAATGAAGCTTTAGTTTTCAGTTTTCAACAAGATTTAGTTATTTTTAAAGCATGTGAAAATTGTCATTTTTTGAAAATGGCTGTTTAAAATCAAAAGTAAGTTAGCCAAAAAGGGTTAATTTTTATTGTAAAAAAGAATCGCCGGGTAACATAGTTGATATTAAAATGAAGCTTATGAACGAATTTAAGTATAACAAGCATTATTTTTTTTCATTTTGAGTGTTATGTTGTAGTTTAGCAATTAAAAGAATTTCAATATTTTTTCAATGTTAAGTCTATGGGAAAAATTTGTCAAAACAGCACTTTTTTAAAACAGTAATTAAAGGGTTAAAATTTGTCAAAAACTTAACAAAAATGGTACCAAAATGTTTTACAAACTTCAATATATATGAAATGAGCCACAGTTTATAGATTACTGTTAGTTAAATGTGTATTATAAGCAAGTTAAAAACATGAAAGTTTGAAAATGGCTCCGAATAAACAAAAAGTGTATGATCTTTAATGGGTTAATTATACATGAAATACTTCACGCCGGAGGACATATAAGATATCAAAATGTTCATTAGCGTCTATAGTAACATAATTCATCATGTTTCAAAAAGTATTAACAAGTTAAGTGGGCATGAGAAGCAATTGTATAGGTGGCAAAGCCTGGTTCAGTGGAGAAAACAAAACTAAAGAATACGAAAGTTTAACTATACATATCTCCCGAACCCCTATACATAAATACACATACTATATACCAAAATATTCAGCATTTAAAGACAAAAAGAAAGATGTATAGCGCAAGCCTTAGCTTACCCCATTCCTTAGAAAATCACGCTGGCATCAGGAGCCAATTTTGCACGATGCGTCAATGGTGAAGGCGATGATAGATCCAAGCGGTCAACAGTGTTGCCAGTGGGCTACTTTTTTTAAAATTCAGATTTCTTGATGGGCATCACTTTTTTGAAATGGTAAAATTCGCCTTATTTAACGCCATATTAATTAAGGCAAAAACAAGGAGAATTTTACCATATCAAAAAAGTGGTGTTCATCAAGAAATCTGAATTTTAAAAAAAAAGTAGCCCACTGGCAACACTGGCTGTCAATAAAGCAATTGGGTCTACGAGCAGTGTTGCCAGACTGGGGAATTTTTTAATTCAGATTATTTGACTGTCACCACTTTTTTAAAATAGTATAATTCGCCTTATTTTTAAGAATTTTTAATCTATTTTTAAATAGGCCGGCTATTTATCGTTAAAAAAAAAAGCGGTGACAATCAACAATCTGGGGACAAATATACCCCCAATCTTGCAACACTGACTACGAGGCCTAATTGGAATTTTCTACGAATATAGTAGACAGGGTTCGTACGGCTATCAGGGAATTTTTTCAGGATTTCTACAAGTATTTATTTCCAGAAAAAGAAATTTAGGTTAAACGAGCGAAATTTGTCTTCTTTTAAGGAAAGATTTTCAATACGAAAATACTTGTGCCGAAGAATTTCCTAGTCTCCAAAATTCCAGGAGCCGTACGAACCTTGCTTATAAACTGCTGTTTTTAGGTGTTAATCCTTGTGTACTTTAAAAACAAGTTAGTTATAGGATGTTGTAAAATTAAGTGTCCTCTAAGGAATTAAATTCAAGTTTGTTTTATTTCAGCCTTCTGTAATTATTTGAATATTTTAATAAATAAATGTTTTGCATATCACCCTACTACAATGTAGGGAACTCGTTCTGTATATAGCTGGTAATATTTAAAGTTAAACTATTCTAAAAGTAGCGGTGGCAACGGAATCAAATACAAAAATACGAATTAAATGCGAAATTGACAGGAATTACCAGTGTCAAGAAGTGGATGGTGAGTTATTAATACAAATGTGAAATCTGTAATTATACCTCTCCAAGTACAAGTCTGGAATAATTACATGGGAAGCCTAAATAAAGCTAGAATAAGTGATGTCATAAATCTATGTAAAGATTTCGAGATTAAACTACCAGTATAAATGACGATTCCAGCGCTAATAAAGTTGATAAAAAAACTCAGACGTGATTATTAGAAACTAAGAAGATTTCATAAAGGATCGCTTAGAAGAAATTATAGCAGCTAGAAACGAGAAAGTAGAAGAAGAAAAAGAAACTACAAGCTGAACTCGAAGAGAAGAAATTACGAGCACAACTAGAAGAAAAGAAATTAACTCCATTATATTTTCAAAAGAAGCAGCCAAAGCAAAGTACCTTTTATTTTATATAAGGAGTTATTGTAGTGTTTAATAAGCATACTATATAATGGCAGTTAGCCCAGACTGCCCATTAGGATCCCGAAATTCTTCAGATCTTTAAAATTTCATTTTTTTAAATGAAATATGCTTCATACAGGACTGCTGAAGAAAAAATATTTTAGAAATGAAACATTATTGTATTAAATAAAATAAATCAGAGCATTCACTGTAAGAAAGACGGACTAAAAATCGGAGATTCTACTGGCAATCGAGACGGCAGCTCTATTTCCGTATTTTAACGGAAATCCCCCCCCCCCATAAACTCAGAAATCCGTATTTTTACGGAAATTTTCAACCATAAATTACAGAAAATTTTCCGTTTTTATGGAATTCATGGGGGGAAATTTCCGTTAAAATACGGAAATAGTACCGGCGTCTAGATTGCTAGTAGAATCACCGTTTTTTAGTTCGTTTTTTTAACAGTGTGCCACATTGTTATGTTTAGAAAACGCTGCTGTGAAGATAAACACTTAAAGAAAGAAAATTAACGCAAATGCATGTTTTATTTAACAACCGATTCGCCGAGCTCAATACCAATTAACAACCGGTTCTGCCAAACCGGTGCGAACACGTTGACTCCCACCACCGCACACATACACACTCCAAGTCAAAAAATTAGAATAATAGAAAAAAAGAATTGTAAAAAAGGGTTTTCTATGTATCGCTTATACGAAAAGTAATACAGGATAAAACTGAAAATTGTAAAAATCTACATAGTTTGTAGAGTCTTTTAGTATAAAAATTAAAGGAAATAATACAAAAATTAAAATAATTAATCACACTTGGAAAAAATCAAAATATTAGAATAACCATTTACCTGGTTCATAATATTAGAATAATGCACTGTAAACACTACTTTTTTTTATGAAAAATTGCTATTCTTTAATATTTTGTAGCATCATCTACATTTTATAACAGCACGAACTAGCTATGCCAAGCTAGCTACAAGTGGTTCTCAATGTTTCCTGCCCAGACATGAACATGTCGACTTTATGATGGAAAGAAGCTATATTTTGTTTTTTGGCGCAATATCTTGCAGTCTTTTCTTCATTATTCACCACAAATTCTGTATTATATTTAAATCTGGCGTATTAGCCAGCCAGGGAAGTACGTTCATTTGGTGTTGGCTAAGCCAGTTCAAGGCCGGTAGTTTTTGTACTTAAAACCATTCCCTAAAATTTTGAATTTTCACTCTTTAATAAACAGGAAACCTGGCTTAACCCTTTCATGGGCAAGGCACTTCTATTCGCAAAATACTGAAATGAGTGAGTGACACCAGAATTTACAAGCAAATTTCTTTTAAAATAAGCAAAAGTTTTTGTTCACATATTTAATAAAAGGAAATGTTTCATTCCAATATTCTGATGGTAATGTGATATTTAGGGATTAAAATTAGGTGGTTCAAAAATGAACCACTGCCCTTGAAGGGATTAAAAGTCACTTGTTTCTGTGGATACCAACATTTTAAAATGAGGGACATAGGTACAAGGCAAATATGGGGCCCTAGGTATGACATTTGCTAATTTCACACAAAACGAACTATATTAAAAATTGCGTGTGGATAGGTGATATATTCTATATAGGGTCAATCCAATTCAAATACCCTGGTGTAGTCGATTGACGTTTTAAATTTTCCTAATCTTTTAGCCAAGTTTTTCTTCATAGATTTCTGAGTTTAAAAACATGCACTGTAAAAAAACGACATTTTTAAAGTACAAAGTACTGTTCATCTCGCGCACAAACTCGATCACAGTGAATGTGCTGTATCTTTCTTTGGTTTCCTGACTATATTAGCATGGAAAATACAGTAGTTGCGTAAAATTAAGAGCACAATGAGCTGGCAATTTGGACGCCAGCAGTTTGTGCTGTAAAAATAATGCGTCCAAATTGCCAGCACATTGTGCTGTTAATTTTACGCAACTACTGTATTTTCCATGTTAATATAATCAGGAAACCAAAGAAAGATACAGCACATTCACTGTGATCGAGTTTGTTCTGACAAATTTACAGTGGTTTTTTTTTTACAGTGTGATTAATTTTTTTATCGTATAGTGTTTTGGCGGTGGCCGTTTTTAACAAGCTATATAGCCATTTTTGAGCGAAAAACGTGTTTTACGGAAAATGCTATGACTGCTTTATTTCTATACCTATCAAGATGAATGAAAAACCAAAATGTTCAGCATACAATTGTCTACATTTTATGTAATTATAAAATTTTCATTTGACTTAAGGATGTAGGTCAAACACATGTTTTAAAACCGGAGAAATAAAAGGTCAAACACCACAGTTAGCAGCCATTCTTTTTTATGAAGGAGATCAGACTCACCTTAACACTAGAAAGCCCGCGAGCGGTCATTTTGACTGCTACCAAATAAATATATCTCGGTTCGAACAAGAATTTGTTTTATAAAACTAGCTTAAAAGATACAAAGAAAAAACTAGTTAAATGGATAAATTAATAATTTAAAATAAAAATTCTGGTCTGAAATATTTTCCTACAATTTGAGTAAAATTCTCGGTCTTTCTCGTGTTAAATATATTTTTCTGACACACATTGACACACATCTTATAGGACTACTTATTTTTACAAAGTTCAATCCTGAAAGCCTTTTTTTTTTACAACTCATCAGAAACAGCGTTAAGTCTGATTTTGGCGATTTTCACTAATTAATATCGCAAAAGGGACTGAATAAAATATTCTGAAAATATGGGATAATAAACTTTCCTTTAATGTAAAGTTAAATTGTAAAAGCAGCTATTTTTGTGTCACTACTCAAGGCTAGTATTCTGCAATGTGGAAATACCGTGACGCAAGTCATTTTTTCATCTTGGACGTAGCATTGTTCCGACCGTTAAAATATTAATCGTTCAAACATCGTTACCAAGGTTCGATAACAATCATTAAATGAAGAACGGTTAAGATATGAACACGAATACAAGCAGCGGCAATTGACAAAATTTCTTTCTTATTAAATTAAAATTGAGATATATATGTTGCCCTACCTACACTCTAAAAGAGAATTTTAAGAACTGTGTTTATATTATGTTATTAAATATGAAACATCCGGTAACAAACGGGCCCGATTAACAATGGGGGAAAATTTCCACCATTATATTTTGATAGAAAATTTCGTCTTCTTTAAACACCGTAATCATGAAAAATTTCTGTATGGAATAATTATATTCTTTTTTACTGATGGAAGTTTTCCTCATTGGTAATTAGGCCCTTTTGTAATGGAACATTTAATACTTAACACTAGAAAGCCCGCGAGCACTCATTTTGACTGCTACCAAATGAATATATCTCGGTTCGAACGAGAAATTTTTTTACAAAACTAGTTTAAAAGATACAAAGAAAAAACTAATTAAATGGATAAGTTAATAATTTAAAATAAAAACTCTGGTGTGAAATATTTTTCTAAAATTTGAGTAAAATTCTCGGTCTTTCTAGTGTTAATGGCCTAATACTTGTAGTTACCCTTACCGATTTCTTTGGTGTAAAGAGCCCATATGTGAATAGATAATATTTTTCTTTCTGACTTAACCCTCTGTCTACCAGAAGGGTCCAATGGACCCGACATGTACATTCAAAATATTTATTCAAACCAGAAATTTCTTCAAAACAAACTAAATGTATAAATCAGACAATAATAAGTTAAATAAACAAATTAAATAGTTTTAAGTAAAAATTCTGGTGTAGAATGTTTTTATAAAACTTGAGTAAAATTTCCGGTAGTTCTAGGGTTAGTTGAAACATGGTTTTGAACAAGAAATCTTACAAGGAGCCGGCAAGGGTGTGGTATATTCAAATCAAAGCAAGGTTTTGTGCACAGGTCGTACTCAGTAAGAGAACTCAGATGACCAAATCGTAGCGCGCACTACTCAGTAGTTATTGAGAGAGAAAATTAAGTTGAAAAAAAATTCTTTTATTGCTATATGATAATTTGTTATTATTAATTCTCTTAGAGATAATTAGACGCTTCTACTTGTGTGAAGTTCTTGGACAGTTTTATCAAACACATGAATAAAAGTATATATAAACTCTTGGATAAAATTTTGTTACATATAATAAATGAGTATAAAACAATAGAGTAAAATTCAAGTTAGTGGGCATGGCGTCCCAGTCTTGTCTTTCCTTAATGAGAGTAGAGTTGGCATCGCTTTCATGTCTTCCCTTGAATTTTTACAATTATTTCTAATGGTCAGAATTAAACTGGACATACCAATGGATTCAGGATGGTTGAAAGAATTTTTTAAGCCATTAATAAAAAAAAAATCAATTTATTTTCAAAATATGTCACTCATGTCTCACCTAAACCCTTAGTAGTAGGAAAATAAGACTTCGGGGACAGCCGCAGGCGGTGCGGCGGTGCCGCACTTATTACTAGCCCTATTATACTATACTATCTTATAGTATATCTTATACTATCTTATAGTATATCTTATACCTATACTATCTTATTACTAGCCCTATCGAAAAAATTCTGTTGAATCTGCTAAAATTAAGGAAATTAGATTGAATATATCTTGGGGTATCGTCATCTAACGAATTAAATATTACATAACTAACGTCTAAAAAGCACGATAAAATCTCAAAGTAGTGTAAAGTTAACCGAGTTCGTTTAAATGCGTTTTTTCATTAAAAAAGCAATATTTTCCATTGTTCCGCTTAATTATTACTAATCATTAAGGTAATAATTGTTCAAAACTGAAAGATATAAGTTTATATCTTTCATTTAACAGTTGAAAAGAAGCACTAAAATTGATATTTTTCTTGGAAGTAAACATTTTCTGATATGCTTTTGTGACGTCAAAACTCTATTTTTGCGGTCCCCCAAGTTTAGGGAATGTGAGCGGCTGACGATAGTGAATAGGGGTTGAAATTATTTTTTCTTATATTAGACTTGTTGAAAATATTCTGTTGAATCTTCTAAAAATTAAGGAAATTAGCTTGTAAACTCTTATTTTTATATGTACAATCATGAAAATATATATATATATATATATTTTAATGATAAATTTCCAGTTATTGATTAAGCTGAAAATTGAATTTATTTTGATTAATTAATATATGTCTTAGGACGTATTTGTCTAAGGTTTTAAATCTCACATAACTAGTGTTTAAATGTCTGTTAAAATCTCAAACTAGTATAAAAGTTAATAAAATTCATCTTTTTATTCCATATTAACTTTTGTTATCTGTTCAGTTAATCATAATTAATTAAGGTGAGGGTTGTTCTCAAACTGAAATGTATGTTTAAATTTCCATTTTAAGATGATATTCTCATTTTATGGTTGGAAAAAATAAATAAATAAATCTGCTTTTTCCATTAAAATTTATATTTTTTTGTTATTTTGCATAATTAATAATACTCATTAAGGTAAAGATTGTTCAAAATTCAAATATATGTTTAACTTTATCAATTTAAGTTGATATTCTGATCTTGTAGTTGAAAATAATCTACAGAAATCGTTTTTTTCCTTTAAAATTGTTATTTTTCATTGTTTTGCTTAATTAATAATGCTCATTAAGGTAAAGAGTCTTCAAAATTCAAATGTATGCGTTTAACTTTCCCCATTTAAGAGTATATTCTGATCTTGTACTTGAAAAAATTCATCTTTTTTCATTAAAAATTGATATTTGTCATTGTTTTGCTTAATTAATAATGCTCATTAAGATGTTAATCATCCAAATTTCAAATATATGTTTAACTTTCTCCATTTAAGTTGATATTCTGATCTTGCAGTTGAAAGAAAATCTACAGAAATCAGCTTTTTTCCTTTAAAAATGTTATTTTCCATTATTTTGCTTAATTAATAATACTCATTAAGGTAAAGGTTGTTCAAAATTCAAATGTAAATTTAATCTTCATCTTATAGTATGATAATCTAGTCGATCTAGCGTTCAACTCTCATGTTATAGCAGAAAAATACTCTAAAAACGCCATTTTTCCCGCTAGGGGGCGGTGTCGGAGGGGTTGCCGTGTCGGAGGGTGCACAGGAGGGTGGATGAGGCTGCGGGAGGGGGGACGGTGTCGGAGGGGGTGTCGGAGGCGGTGCCGCAGGTGGTGCGCACCGCCGCACCGCCTGCGGCTGTCCCCGAACTCTTATTTTCCTACTACTACCCTTTACAAGGCGGTGACCTCACGGTCTAGCCACCTAATCTTTATTCCAAAACTTACAAACACGAATCAAGAATATTTTAATAAAACTTTGTTTTTCTAATGGATGTGCAAAATAGCGAGTTTTCATTTTCTAAGACATTCGTTTTAAAATTCTGGTGTCAGTCAATTGTTTCACCATTTTATGAACAGAGTTCTCCTGCCCCTGAAAGGGCGTGTTTTGTGTGTGAACACACACAAAAAAAAATAAAGTAATTTTTTTCTCAATAACTACTTAGTAGTGCGCGCTACGGCTCTGTCATAAGAGTTCTCTTACTCAGTACTGATTACACATATAACCTTACTTTGATTTAAATACCCCACACCCTTGCCGTCTCCTTGTTAGTTAAAACGTGATATCTAATAATTACTGAAAATAATTACCTTGAACTATGTGAACATTTCCTCAACTACACCAGTGCCGTAGCGCCAGGAAATGCTGCATTACTTTACTACCAGCATTACAGTGCGTCTCAAAAGTATATGGACAGGCGATTTTTTGAAGTAACAGTTCAAAAAATGAAACCATAATCACGAAACAAATAATGAGCATATGGAATTCTAATACAAGTTCATGACAAAAAAGAAATACAGTATAGGTTTTATAGAATTTTTGTAAAAAATAAAAATCAAAATAGGCTGTCTCAAAAATATATATACTTTTCGAGTTTTTTGCATTTAAATTCAAATTTTGGATCCGTTCCTTTGAATTATCTTGAAAACCGTGTCACGTAAGCTTCAAACTACTGTTTGGAGAATGCGTGATTGTAAAGAGAACCAATTCTGCTCTACAGTTTGCTTTAATTCCTGAATAGTAGAAATTTGACGATCATGAGTAAATACATATCGTGCAAGTACTCCCCAAAGGTTTTCAATTGGATTTAGGTCTGGCTGATAGCTGGCCAGTATATAACAGTCACTTTATTCTGTGTAAACCAAGCTGTTGTTGAATGACAGGTGTGAATCGACGCATTGTCCTCTTGGAATTTTCCGTTATCCCTTCCAAAAATGTTTACAAATGGAAGTAGATTGTTTTTAAGGACATTTTAAAAATCCTCAGAGAAATGTTGACCATTAAGAGAAGCAGTATCCGTTGTTCCATTGAAACAAATCGCGCCCCACATCATGAGAGAATCCCCTCCTTGTTGTCGACTAATGAACTCCCAGGATTCTCGTTGCAGATCATGCCGATTGTATGCCCAGCCATATGGGCCATCCAAATTGGAAGAAACACTTAAGAATTCATCTTCTCAAGGCGCGTGTTTTTAGTTCAACGAACGCGTGCATTACTATGGCGCACTTTCAGCATAGATTCCGCGCACATTCTATGATATTTATGAATTTTGCTTGCCTGTATGCAACGGTGAACAGTATATCTCGTAATAGGAAACGCTAAAGTCTTCGAAATTTCTAGAACAAACTTCTTTTGGGTTGGAACTGCTCGAAAAATCTCTCTGTCTTGTCGCTGAGTTGCTTTTTTTGGTCGATCTGAACGTTGTTTTGCAATCGCATTGTCAATTTCGATAAAATTTCATAAATTCCGGATCTGTTACTCTTTATTTGTTTATCAATATCAGAAATTTTAACATTTGAGTCGTTAAACGCCAAATTTTAGCTATAGCAGCAGCAGAGAAATTAATGTTGCGAGGCATTTTCACACTATTCGATAATTGAAGAATGGGCAGTGGTTTTATTTCTCGCAGTGGGTACTTCACATGTACAGAACGCAGAAAATGCATTTTTTTTTTTTTTTTTTTTTTTTTTTTTTTGATACGGTGGTATTAAAAGCAATTCGCTTCATTGTCCATATATTTTTGGACAGCTTATTTTGAATTTTATTTTTTTACGAAAATTCTGTAAAATCTATACTGTAACAAATATATAACTATACAAATATATAACAAAAATAACACAAATATATAACAAATGTAACAAATATGTAACAAATATATAACAAAACTATAGTTGTAACAAACATATATTACAATTCCATATGCGTATTATTTTCGTGATTATGGCTTCATATTTTGAGCTGCTATTTCAAAAAATCGGTTGTCCATATACTTATGAGACGCAGTGTATTACATACCTGATAAATTTGAGCTTATATAATCTTTCAACTTTATAAGACTGATTAAGGCCAAGTGAAGTATATAATTACGGTGTTAGTAAAGTAATCCAGCGTACTGGGACAATCGCTGCCATCGAAATACTCAAGGTCAGAGAACAAATTGTGACATCATCGCTAATCGACAGAATTCTCAATAGTGTTTAAATTCACACCGAGAAATTTTGAATAACAATTTTCTTTTTACTTCATTTGTGGAATATCTATCGTCTCATAAAACAATAATAACTCTTTAAACTTACTGGTGAGAATTTGGAATCCCCCAATAAAAAATCAGCCAGATGCGGCAGTACTGTGGCATTCCGCATCTGCTGGATTTTTATTTAGGGATTCCGAATTCTCACCAGTAACTTTAAATAGTTATTACTGTTTTATAAGATGATAGCTATTCCACAAATTAAAAAAAAATAGCAATTTAATAGATTGCAACGACCATTTGGAATTTTTTTTTGATTTAATATTTACTTAGTTTTAATTTTGAGGCATTCTAAATTTCGTTCACCGAATTCCGTCACATTCTCTTCAAGCACAGATCGCAAAGATCAAACTTCAAACGACCAAAACCTTCATCAATAAACTCTCTAAGTCCCGTTTCGAGAAGAAAAACAGTTTACAAATCGAAAGCAGTTCCACCGAATCATCCGCAGATTGCGACAAATTACCTACGTTGAGCTCAATTTTTCCCGGTTAGAATCGAACGATTGTAAAACGTCGTGGCTAGTGGATTGGAGCCCCTCGAGACATGGCCTTTTACTATCAATCGATTAACCATTAGATTGTTTCCTTTTTCGCGTTCGTCTTTTATTCTGTAATCGATTTTCATGAGCTACATAATCAGTTGAAGACCTCGATTTTCATGGCCTACATAATGAGTTGAAGACCTTGATTTTTCCTTTACAAGACGATTTTCATTTCGGCGTCGCTCTTTGGCTTTGGATTTTTCCATATCTGATAATTTGCGCCAACCCATTTTGTAACTTTTTCAATTTTTAACGATTTTATGCCTTTCGATTACCTATTCAAACAATTTTTAACGATTTTAGGCCTTTCTATTACCTATTCAAATAAAAATTCTCCTAAAAGTAAAGAACATCGTTGAATTTCGTAAAAAAATAAATAAAATGCGAGCATCATTTGGCCCCATCCTCGACCGGAAACAACAACCATTTCCAAATGGTTAATAAAAATAATTGGTATTCAAAATTTTCCGGTGTGAATTCCAACACTAGTAAGAAGTCGGTCTATTAAGAGGCTAACGAAAATGACAGGCTACCGCGGTGCATTCCATGTATATTTTTTACAGATCGCTGGAGTCACGTGATGTTTGAATGCACCAATGCAGGTGTACGAAAAGAACATCACGTCAATCCAGTGGTCCATTAAAAAAAAAAAAAAAAAAAAAAAAACTTGGGATTTACCACGGTAGCCTGTCTTTTTCCTTAGCCTCGGTCTATTAGTGATGACGTCACACTCGTGTCCTCTGGTCTTGAGTATTTCGATGGCAGCGGGACAACTGACGCTAAACCATATTATCTGGTTCAGATCATGTTTTGCTTGAATCAGATTACAGGAAGATACCGAAATATTAACATTTACAGGGCTCGGACCGGTCTCATTTTATAGACTAAATCTAAATTTTTACCACCACTATTTTGATACGAAAAATTTCGTTTTAGATTTATCTTGGAAATGTCGCAGGAACCCGCTTCCTGGCGACTTTTGTATTGCAATTCTTGTAGCAATCTTCATAAAAATAATTTTGTAGTATTAATAATGGCTTAAAAAATTACCGCTCCGAGGCCTGCATCTATGTAGAGACCACCTTTAAATACCACTACGTAAATATCCTTATTCGCCTTATTTAACCGCAGATTGTTGCAATTACATTACACATTTTCGAAAGCTAATTTTCGTCTTTTAACCCCTTAAAGATCGCTGAATATTTGGAAAAAACCATCAAAAAAGTACCTATTTTTTTATTACAGAAACTGAATATTTATAAATTTTCTAAATGAATTATGCAATTAGTTTTTTTAAGGCGAAAAAAATATGTTTTCGAACAAATTCCCCTTTGTAGAATAGCCATCAGGTGAGAATTCAGTGTCTTAATGTTTGCTTTACACCATACAAATTAATGCGAATAAGACTTATATTTTTCACATCTTAGACCTTTATTAACACCTTCGGGACGGGAGCCTTTTACGAAATTTTTAATCTTTTGTCACCGTTTTTTGAAAACAGAAATTTGTGTCCTCTTGAATCGAGAAAATGCTCTGATTTAATAAGGCAAATTTTACAGTAAAACAAGGATTATGAGCGCTTCATGCGGCACGTATACGTTTCGCTCGTCCCCAAGGGTTTAATCATAATCGCACAATTTTTTACAAATAATATTTCAAACAATATGTACATTAAATTTTGATTATCAATAGTTTTTAGGGTTTCGTTCATCTGACGAAACCCTGTTCGTCTCACTCCTCTGTCTGTCTGTCCGTCCGTCTGTCTGTCCGTCACAGAGCCCGTTCTCAGAAACTATATATGTTGGAGACTTGAAATTTTGCGTACTTATAGCTGAACACCTCGCATCATACGAAAAATCCTAAAATTTTGAAAAAGTCTTATATTTAACCCTGTGGGCTCCAACTTGTGTATTTTAATTTTTTTGTTCTAACTGAGCCCCTAACTAAGTTGAAGACTTAAAATTTTGCATACTTATAGCTAAACACATCACATCAAATGACAAATCATAAAACTTTGAAAAAGTCTTACATTTAACCCTCTGAGCTCCAACTTGTGTATTTTAATTTTTTGTTCTAGCTGAGCCCCTAATTAAGTAGAAGACTTAAAATTTTGCATACTTATAGCTGAACACCTCACATCAAACGACAAATCATAAAATTTTGAAAAAGTCTTATATTTAACCTCCCGGGCTCTATGTGTATTTTAATCTTTTTGTTCTAACTGAGCCCCTAATTAAGTTTAAGACTTGAAATTTTGCATGCTTATAGCTGAACACTTCACATCAAACGACAAATCATAAAATTTTGGAAAAGTCTTATATTTAACCCTCTGGGCTCTAACTTGTGTATTTTAATCTTTTTGTTCTAACTGAGCCCCTAATTAAGTTTAAGACTTAAAATTTTGCATTCTTATAGCTGAACACATCACATCAAACGACAAATCACAAAATTTTGAAAAAGTCTTATATTTAACCCTCTTGGCTCTAGCTTGTGTATTTTAATCTTTTTGTTCTAACTAAAGCCCCTAATTAAGTTTAAGACTTGAAATTTTGCATACTTATAGCTGAACACCTCACATCAAACGACAAATCATAAAATTTTGAAAAAGTCTTATATTTAACCTCCTGGGCTCTATGTGTATTTTAATCTTTTTGTTCTAACTGAGCCCCTAATTAAGTTTAAGACTTGAAATTTTGCATACTTATAGCTGAACACCTCACATCAAACGACAAATCATAAAATTTTGAAAAAGTCTCATATTTAACCCTCTGGGCTCTAACTTGTGTATTTTAAGCTTTTTTTTTTCTAACTGAGCCCCTATTTAAGTTGAAGACTTGAAATTTTGCATACGCATAGCAGAACACTTGCAATCACACGAAAAATCATAAAATTTTCAAAAAGTCTCATATTATTTACCCACCGGGCTCTAACTTGTGTATTTTAAGCAATTTTTCTAACCTCTCCCCATTGCACCCGGTGGCTACTTTTTAAACTTTTGCCGACACCACTTTGACCACTCTTTCATACTATGCACAGAGCCTTACATATTTCAGTTCCACTTTTTACCGCCAGGGGCGCCTACCAATCACAGGTGCTATGGAACCGATCCCCTCGACTGATATACCTACGGAAGGTTGTAAAACGGAGTTTCGTTCGGATAGAGGTTTGTGTAGAATAGAGTGCGCTCCCTGGTTGCGAAACGTGGAACTAACAGATTTCGCAAAAGTATAAAGTGTTTTGAAAGGAATATTAAACGAAACCCTCTGTGCGATCTGTGATCACACTTATCCACTTGTTTTAAGTGTGCTATCGTCGGTACCACGTCAAACTATCCAATGTGAAAACAGTGGGCAACTTTTTTAAATTCAGGTTTCTTGACTGGCACCAATTTTTTGAAATAGTAAAATTTGCCTTATTTAACCTTATTTAATGGCATATTAATTAAGGCGAAAAGAAAGTAATTTTACCATTTCAGAAAAGTGGTGCCAATCAAGAAATCTGAATTTTAAAAAAGTAGCCCGCTGTTTTAGGTACCGACGATATATTTCAAAACATGCAATACAAAAACATCACAATCAGCGCCAAAAACAAAACCCAAACGGTAATATTCAATGACTTCACATGGCATTTTTTCTGGTTTCAAAGTTTTTCCCAGAAATTAAATCTACAGCCCGGAAATATGACGGGCATTAGAATTAACGAACGACATCCCAGTCCGTTATCTTGACAGGAGCGAGAATTAACACTTTCAGGGGCATAGCACTTCTGTTTCTAAAATAGTAAAATGATTGAATGACACCGGGATTTATGAACATATTTATATGAACGTAGGTAAAAGCATTTCTTCACGTACATTGACCAAAGAAAAATTTAATTCCTAAAATCTGGTGTCAATGTGGTATTTGGGAATTGAAATTAAGTGGTATATATAATATATCGGTATCCTTCAAGGGCTTAAGGGGTTAAACAGGAAGCTCTGTCTATGAGTATTATATTTTCAAGTTATATTTTTAGACGCAAACGTGATTTTCTCTGATTGTGCTTATAACTTAAATGAATGTATATAAAAATGGTGTTGCTTTAATGTAAGCATTTAGATGCATAGAACTCTAATTGTTAAAATACGAATTTTTCATGGTTTTTTAGAAATAATGTAGCGCATAAAATGCAAAGTAGCACCCGTGGACGGAATTACAATTGTAAATTGTAAAAATAATTGAGACAAATTCGTAGTGGATTTTTACAA
Organism: Maratus speciosus; assembly: GCA_963932465.1. Classification (NCBI taxonomy): domain Eukaryota; kingdom Metazoa; phylum Arthropoda; class Arachnida; order Araneae; family Salticidae; genus Maratus; species Maratus speciosus. The sequence continues at coordinate 195,554,048 of OZ010796.1, read as the reverse complement.
CAATAACAACAAAATTGCCTTTCGAGTTACGTTTTGTTGAAAATTATAAAGAAGATTTTTCTTTGAAAAAAGGGGTGTTCAAAAAACGGACAGCGTAGGAGCTTAGCCGTCAGAGATGTGTTAACGAAAAAAAAGTTTAAAAAATACTGTTAATCAAAATCTTTAATCCTAAGTGCTTGTGAAAATTAATTAACATAGAAATACACTTGATAAACTAGCCTTATCAATTGCTGTGCATGGAAAATTAAATTAAGATGGATGCAGCGATAAGAATAATTCTCTGCTATTAAAAAACATAAATAATTATTCCATCTTTAAAGACATTTAGAATTTTGCTTTTTTTTTTCACCCTCCTTTAAGCAGGGATTTTACATAATGGCATAGTTGCCAACTCTTATGCTTTTTGTACCACAAAATTTAATAGAAATTTTAGCCTTATTTCATGGTTCGTACGCCTCCTTGAGTTTTGCAGACCAGAAAATTTTCCGGCACCAGTATGGTCTTATAGAAAATCTCTTCTTAAAGGAAGGCGAAATTTTGCACGTTTAACATAAATTTCTTTTTCTATAAAAAGATACTGGTAGTTTTCCTGGAGAAATAACGATATCCATAGGAACCATGTATTTAATCGGAAGATTTTGGCGATTTAAACAGTCAAAATTCACTGTTAATTTTAATTTTGTACAAAAAAGCATAAGATTTTGCAGCAATGCAATGATTTTTCTTCCGTTTAATGACTTACAGTGACACCAGATAATTATTTTTAACCGGGGAGAACGCGCGCATACCCAGGGTATGAATGGTTATTACTTTGTCACCAATAAATAAAAATAATAATCGTCACCTTATTTAGTCGGAGACAATAGTTATAAATTCTGCGATAAAATAACTTGAAGATTACTGAAAAAAACAGTGGTGACAGTTGTCAAAACCTTACGTACTCCGGGTCTATCAGGCTCGGCACGCTTCCCCCGGGGTTAAAACCTTTTTTAATAAAATCGAGTTTGCCTTACCTAACATGTAGTTTCTACATATTTTATTACAAAATAAAAACCGCTTATATAATTGCTGGAGTATCACTGGTGCATACTTCGAATACCACTATTTTTCGAAAAGTAATTTTCGCTTTATTTAAATGTAAGAATCTTTGATTAATTGATGAGAAAAATTCTTTTTTGAAATACTCAATTCAGATAAAAATACCTGTACGAATCCAGTAATTTTGATCATTACTTCATTTTTATATTTTCTTTTATCATCGCAAACATTATCATGTACGAACGCCGGTATATTTAATATATATATGTTATTATGTATCGCACATAAAATGTTACAGTAAAGCATAATTTTCATATTTGTAAAATTTTCAAGTTAAAAAACTTTAAAATATATCCTTATTATTATTTATCTCCTTATGTAGCGGATAATAGTGTTTAAGCATATTTTCATAAAATTTAAGAGTTTCACTGAAATATATTATTCGAAAAGAAAAAAAAATATCCAATGAAGTTCCGCTGCATTGAAGATCTGATGAATGGCAGAAAAAGCCGTAATATATACACAGAAACTCCATGAAGAGAAAAAATAACATTACGTATCAGTAGTAAAAGCTGGATTTCGACAACCAATATATAACTTCATTCGATATTGATTCTACTGGAAATTCAAAATCGATCTCCAGATTCGAAAGAGTAAAAGTAAATATACTTTATCATATGAAATAAATTTGAGGTATTTCTCTGATATGTTTTATTAAATATACAAGTAATACTGGTCAATTCAACTTTTTTAAAAATTCCTTCCTTTTAAATTAGATCCTAAAAGCACTGGCGTATCGAAATCGGAGCCATGGGGGGGGGGGGGGGGGGGGTCCAGTGTACCACTATTTCAGAGTAGTATACTTTGTTTTCTATAATAGCAAAAAAATACAAACCGAATAAGGATGAAATGTGTTAATGAAATAACCTTTAAACCAATATTCTTAATTTTTTCGCCACGTGTTGCTGTTTAGCCGAGAATACATTATTTCAATTAGAAGCTTATAAATATTACTATTAGGGTGTACAAATATTAATACCAAGAGTGGCCGCTTAACACTTTCAAGGGCAAGGTACGTCTATTCGGAAAATGCTGAAATGAGTGAATGACACAAGAATTTGCAAAAAATTTATTTCAAAATAAGCAAAATCTTTTGTTCGCATACTTGATAAAAGGAAATTTTTCATTCCAATCTTCTGGTGCCAATGTTGCATCTAGGGATTAAAATTAGGTGGTCCAAAAATGAACCACCACCCTTGAAGGGGTTAAAGACATTTACCGAATTATCATTAAAACTTTAGTGACATCCAAATGATAGATATGTTTTTAGAGTTGTCCTAGTAATATATTAACCATTTCAGGGGCAAAGTACTTCTATTCGTAAAATTCTAAAATGAATGTCTGACACCAGAATTTATAAACGAATTTATTCCACAGAAGGTAAGAGCTTCTATTCATAAACTTAAAGAAATTAATTTTTTCATTCCGAGCTTCCGGTGACAATGTGGCATTTTGAAATTATAACATGATGTTTGCAAATGCCAACACTGCCCATGAAAAGGTTAAAACGAACATCCAGAATTTCAACACATATGCCTTGACAAAAATGAAAACAGTTACTTTTCTCTACGTACTTAACCCTTTCAGGGGCGAGGCATATGTGTGTGTAAACTGTTGTAATAATTGATGACACCAGTATTTGCAAGAAAATTTATTTGTAAACAAGTAAAGCTATGTTTTCGCTTATTTAATAAAAGTGAAGTTTTCATTCAATAAAACTAGTGCCAATGTGGCAAATAGGGATTAAAATTATGTGATGCTGTGACGGCATCACCGCCCCTGAAAGGGTTATAGTAGGTTTACTCAACTTCTGACGTACCAGTAGTATGCCTCAAAAACTGAGCCACTAAAACCTTTAACGTAGTGTAAATGATTAATGATAGTAACACTGTTCGAAAATAGTTGTACCATTCAGAATAAAAGTAAGCATCCCACTTCCAACACTCACTTTAAAATCCGTTGATAGAAAGGCAATATTTTAGCATATCTGTATACAGGGTTCCTACAGGTCAAGCAATTTCCCTGACTTTAGGTAAGTTCATACCAGTATTTTTTTAATGAAAATCCCGCCTTTTGCAATCGCGTGTTAATACAAGTCGATTTTTTCTTCATAAAAATACTGGTATTTTAGCTGAAAGTATAGGTACCCTGGCTAACACATTGCTGCCACAAGCGAATATTTTTAAATTCTTTCTCACACCACTTTTTAAAAACAAAAAAATTTCACATATACTTTTAAAAAATATCTGCAAGAGATATATACTACAAAAATTATTTTCTTAAAATAGTGATATGAGTAGAAAATAAAAATAGTCACCAGTGGCAGCCCTGCTAATATAATAGCTTTGCAAAGAATCTGTTTGTAAATTCTATTTAAAAAAACTTAAATATTTATTTATATTCTGCAGAGAAAAAAATCTAAGTAAATTTACGAAGTTTGTTTGCAAGATTTTAAATTTTCTATTCCAGGGGTTTTTAACCATTTTCCTTGAAATTCGTTATACACCAGAAATACCGAAAAGTAATCATCACATTCTTTCATTTAAAAGTTTCCCTCGTTAAGAAAAGCCAATTTTTCTATACTAAGGTAGTGGAAACTTGATGAACTGCGGTCCACAGTTTGGCTTAAAAACACGTGCACAACGTTTACCTGATTAAACAGCTTTAACGCTATCACATAGATGCCAAGTCTTCCGAATTTTGAACACCAGATTTTCAGAATAAGATTATTAGTTTTATTTAATTGTGAAATTTCTCTAATTAAATAAAGTGAATATTTTTATCTCGAAAAACCAGTGTCCAAATATCGCTATATTTTTTGTCATGCGAAAAGTGAGCGTAAAATTGATCTCAAATACTATTCTATGATAGGCAGTATTATACTAGATTAATATTAACACAATTATTCTAATTGGTAAACAAATCATATTAGATGTAAATTTCGAACTGGGCGAAAAATGTCCGGACCTAATCTAATATGATTTGTTTACCAATTAAAATAATTGTGTTAATATTAATCTAATGTAATTTCGTATCCAGCGATTTCTGGAGTTCCATTACCTGAGATTTATTCTGTTGAGCTGAACCAGGTTTCAGACCAGATGCTGTAATCATCAAGGTTAGCTGGGTGAAAACGTTCGACCAGAATAGTCCGGGATAGCTCAGATGGCAGAGCACTGGCGGCTTCAGCCAGGAGATCCCGGGTTCGAATCCTGGTCCGGACATTTTTCGCCCAGTTGGAAATTTACATCTAATAGGCAGTATTATAGTTTAGTTTCGTATGAAGTAGTAAATTAGTTTCTGTTAAAACAGCTTTTTTAAGAGAGAAACGTTCAGAAATTAACTGTGTGATAATTTACATATCGCAACTTCGTCACTGACTAGCAAATCGTTGCTTTTATCCCCTACGACAACTATCAAGTCTAATTCCACCAATGAGAGTACACTAAAAATAGTTTTTCTAAATTCAAGAAGTTTACATTAAATTTAAAACACTTAGCATAGGTTATTCGACAAACACTCTGCGTGTTTCTTGCTTTTGTGCATTCCTTTCAGCCTTTAAAATAAACACACTTGAAGCCTGAGAGTTTGGCCCGAAGGAAACGAGAGGGAATAGCAGATCGTACGACACTAAGTATTAGTGTTGCCAATTTTGCCTCCCTTTTCGTTTAGAAAATCCAAAATTGCACCAGTAATTCCCAAAGCAGAATCTTTACTCTAAATGATCAAGAAATGACTGTCATTAAAAAAAGAAAAAATTACTGTTAAGAATTTCTGATACGAAGTTCTGAATAAAAAATTAGGCAAAACTGGCAATCCTTGGTGCGTGTGATGAAAATTGTCGTACTAAAATTTTATTTCTAATATCAATATTTTCACAGAGAAAGATTCAATTTATTTAATTAGAGAAAATTTTGATTAAATTAGGTGAATATACTACATGAAAATAGCATGGAACTGTTAATAAAAGGGAACTGACATATCCTTAAGTGAAGCTTCAACTATAACCGCTTTCACAGGTCTTGATTACCGCCGTGGAAAACTTCCACCGATAAATTTAAATAGAAATTTTCTCCTTATTTAAACGCTTATTAATGCAAAATTTCAGACATAAATAATTTAAGAAACATATATTCATTTTTACTGGCGGAAGTTTACTTTGACGGTAATCAGGCTTTGCGTTTCCGCCCTATTGTGACAACCTAAACAACCTGCTGTTAGTGTCAGTGAAAAAGATTTTAATACATGGGTAAACTGATACCAGAAAAAACAAATAGATATGTTTACCATATTTGTGAGAAAATATTTCCATGAATAATGCGCTTAAATGAAACGAAATTTTCTAATCAAATTTACTAGTGGTGAATTTTCCCCTGGCGGTAATCAGAAACTGTCGATCCGATTTTTAAAAAAAGCTAACATCTTCTGACAACCTCCTCAGTTACTTAACTCGCAACTGGTGGACAATACAACATATCTCCCCCCTTTATTCATAACTCCATTGAAAATAGTTGTATAAAAATATACTTTAAGTATTTTCTTGTCAACATCCATGCAATTGTACCTTTAATCACGTGCGGTTTCGTCTGTTCAAACAAACTCTCAAACGGTACTTACAAATGGATCACCAAACATTGTACCACCGATTTTGATAATTTTAACGAATGTTATACATAGCTGCCAACCTTCCACTAATCTTCCGTAATGCCTGGATTAATTTAACCCAGGTTAACCACATTTCCAACCAGAAAATTTATTTCTTGAATGCTTACTTATTTAATTCCAGGTTTCTACGTGGAACACATTTATTTCCATTTCTTAAAAAAATTTCTGGTTTGAAACGTATTAAACCGGGGTCAAATTAACACAAGTATTACGGAAGATTAGTTTGAGGTTGGCAGCTATGGTTGTATAATCCAGGTTTGTCCAAACTGGCGCCCGGGAAACACCAGAAAATTCTTATAGAAATATTTGCCTTATTTAATCTTCCAAAATAAGCTGGTAATTTCTGTAAGAATTTTCTGGTATTCCGCGGGCGCCAGGTTGGACATCCTTGATATAATCCATACTGCCGTTAAATATACAATGTGAACTTTAAAAATCTCACTGTTTTGCTTAAAAGAAGACTAAAATAATAAAAGAGATGTTACAAGTTAAAAATATATATTTTATTTAAAACATTTAGTAATTTCGGGCTGTATTTGCCAAGCTCATCATCAGAGAATATTTTAATAACTAATTGCTGTTTATTTATACAAACACGTCACGTATAATTTATACAAATACCTGACATAAATAAACAGAAATTACTTATTGAAACATTTTCTGATGATGAGCTTGGGAAATACAGCCCGAAAGTAGTAAGAAGTTTTAAATGAGATATGTATTTTTAGCTTGTAACATCTCTTTTATTCATTTAGCCGCCTTTTAAGTAAAACATTGAGCTTTTTAAAGTTCATATTGTATGTATATTTTATGTTTGAATCAATGTGAAATATTTCGTTTCGTCTTATGATTTTATTATTTCCATACTCCTAATTTTGCTGGTGGAGGGTTTTCTTGAAATGGCCCTTGACTTAATTGAAATTGGAGATTCAAAATACATTTAAAAAATCTATGAGTTTGAGTTTCTCAATTCGTCATATGGGCATCGAAGTAGGATGCTATTTGCTTATTAGACGACCAGGACTCTCTCCTACCTACTGTCAATTTTTTTTCTTTTTTAATTAATTTTATATTTTTCACATGTTACAAATTTTAAATATAGTTTTTAACCCCTTGATGGGCACCGGTATATATTATATACCACCTACGGTTAATGAAGTTTTACACCAGAAAAATGTTATTAAATTTTACTTTTCTAACTTTGGTGGAAAAAAGCCGTAAAATTGCTTTTACTTATTTTCAAATAGAATTTTTCAAAGATTCCGGTGGGAATTCAGCATTTCACAAACGTAATTGCTTGCCCCTCAAGGGGTTAAATACTGCAGCATAAAAAATGCATTTACGGTTTATTTTTTTAATATCTCCTGCAAAATGAAATGTATTCTGTAGTTTTAAAATTAACATATCTGATGACGAAAATTTAACTTATTTATGTACAGAAAATTTTTATTATTTTTATTTTTTATTATTTACCTTTTAGACCTTTCAATTGTCTTTTATATTTTAAGCTGTTCTCAAATTATACATCTGAATTTGTTTTTCTTTTATTTCACTTTATGGAATTGTAAGTAAAAATGCATTATTATTTCAGGATTCCTACGTTTGCAGCTGGATTACCACACCGGTATTTTCATGTAGAAAAAATCAATTTGTTAGTCGCGCGATTTCAAAAGAAATCTTTTTTCTAGGGAAATACTGGTGTTTGTCTAACCTAAATTTATTGAATTTCCCTGACCTGTAGTAATCCTGTACTTTTTATAACTTATAAATATAAATATAACGTCCAAGGGTACCACCTATCCGTTTTCTTAAAAGTATTTATTAAGCAATCGAAAATACATAAATAATGCAGATTGTCATACATTCAATTTTATATAATATCATTTTCTACAAATATGATTAAACATTTGTATTTGTACACTTTTAAAGGAATTGCAGAATCGCTATTGATCTGCAATTTTTTTTTTAATTATGCCACACTCATCACTGAAACGGTGCTATTAAATATAACAAAGATTTTTATTTGGAAATAGTAGCACCCTGAGCTCCTTTCCACTCACGCTGGGTGCTCCACTTAAAAGTTCAGGGCTGGTATGGGTACCGTTGTTTTCCAGGCCAAATATCAGTATTTTTTTTATTCAAAAATAAATCTATTTTAAACGCACGAAATTTCGCCTTATTTAAGGAGAGATTTTCCATGAGAAAATACTGGTACCAAAGAATTTCTTAGTCTGGAAATTCAAGGACCCGTACGAACCCTGAAGTTTCCAAGAAACTCACTCAAGTTTTAGTAATTAGAAGGGGAAAATCTTCAGTACTAATATCTTATGAAATAATTGACTGATACCAGAATTTTCAAACGAATTTTTTAGGGAAATAAAAATCTGCTCTTTTGCAATTTCATTATAAAAGCAAAATTTTGTTAAAATATTCTTGGTGCCGTTTGTCAGTTTTTAAATTAAAAATATGTGGCCATACCATTTTACCACTGCCCTTGAAAAGACTACTCACTGTGATTAGTTAAGATTATCCCTTTTTCGAACAAAAATTCTCAGCTTATCAGGACTGCCACTAGCAATAAATTTATATTCTATTCACACCACTATTTTTAAAACATAACTTTTATAGCATGCTTCTCTTGCGTATGTTGTCAAACTGCATATAAAATATTTTTGCTTTGAGAAAGTGGTGCGACATATAATTAAAAAATAGTCGTTAGTGGCAGCCCTGCATTATTTATTCGCCAAATTTTTGTGATTAAATAAGACAAATATTTCTATTTAATACAAGTGTTAACAAAAAATAATAAACGTTGGAAGCTAAGCAACAGTTGGAAATGCATTTATTCCTAACTTACGAGTTTTAAAGCTGAGTTCTTAGTAATTCTCCATTCACACGATTTACCGTCTGTAAATTTCTGATGTGCAAATTATGCTAAACCAATTCTTATTAAAGATTAATATAGCTTAATTTGGGTATTTAATGTCAGCTCTATGCCTAAATTATAAAATTATTCTAAGCATATTAAATTGGAAATCGTGTGCGAAATTAACTGAAACATGTTCCCTTTTCAAACGATAATTTGAAACATTCTGGATATTTGACTATTATAATTAAATACTAAATTTCATCTCTTAAGCTTTACTATCAGATTTCTAAAGTGATAGTGTTCAAAACACGTGATAGGTATGACATTCGTCATGCATGAGTATTGCGATATATAATGCAAACAAATAATGCTTTATATAAAATATGTGTTCACTTTTCACATGTTTAATGGGGAGGACGCGCGCCGGACCTGATAGATCCGTAGTGCGTATGGTTTTTACAACTGTCACCAGTACATTTTAAAAAGTAATCTTCAAATTATTTAATCACAAAATTTTTAACAATTGTCTCCAACTAAATAAGGTGACGATTAATATTTGTATTTATTGGTGATAAGTAAAAACCATTTGTACCCTGGGTATGCGTGCGCTCTCCCGGGTTAACAATACACTGCACGAATTTTTCTTTTGAAAGTATGTTCTTCGACGCTCATGTTTAGGGTATGATACCAGAAATTTTAAAGAGTAGTTCTTTTCCTTATTTAATAGCAGACTTTTGTGATTTAGGTGAGGCGAATATTTTTAATTAAATACAAGGTGTCTATAAAAAAATCTCTCACTTTCAGTGGTATATTACAGCAGTTTAATTTAGACTATTTACAACAAATAATACATCAAATTGAAGGTAAACTAACCTCGATTTCCATACTAATGAATTGAATTTTGAATTGAATTACAAATTAATTGAATTTACAATTGAATATTTTACAAAATTCAAACAAATACCTAATTTTTTAACCTGTACACCTTTAGTTACACGGCACACATTCCAACCTAAAGTACAATTCTTCCCACACTTCGTTTAACAAGTCCGGAGTCATGGAAGCTATAGCCTCTTCAATTCCGTGTCCCAACTCTTGGAAATCATTAGGTAGCAGAGGAACGTAGGTACGATCCTTTATAAAGCCCCAAAGGAAAAAATCTCATGGCTCTTTTCGGCTTTTAACCCTTTGCACTCGAGGGCTCCGCTGCGGTGACATAATCTTTCTTTGCAAAATTTGTTTTTGGCACCAGTAATAAAGGAAAATAAAACGTACCTTATTTAATCAGAGAATTTTTGAAATTGTGTACTTGAACGAAACTTCTTTTAAAAAATTGGTTCCGATTGAATAAAATTTGTGTAAGAGACGCCGGGCGCAAAGAGTTAACCCTTTCAGGGGCAAGGTACTTCTATTCGTAAAACGCTGAAATGAGCGAATCACACCAGAATCTGCACAAAAATGTATTTCAAAATATCCAAAAGCTTTTATTCACGTACTTAATACTAAGAAAATTTTCATTTCAATATTCTGGTGACAGTGCGGCATTTACGAATTAAAATTAAGTTGTCCAAAAATGAACCACCGCCCTTGAAGGGGTTAAATCTTCAGCCCAGCAATAACGCTTTACGCTCACAAGTCAAGCTACTATAGTCTATGGCGGCGAATTTAGATTTTTATAGTTCATTCGATTCGTTTTCTCGAGTTTAGTAATTTTGTACCTCATATATCGGCTATTAAGTTTTTATAATAACAGGGGGCCGGGTCAAATTTTAAAATTTCGTTCATAGAAAAACAGATGCCTTCAAAGAAATAAGTGCGATGTAAGTTTACTAATTGTTTTTACAGTGCCATACATCGCCAATAACTACTATAAGGTTATATTATTGCTGTTATTATAAGAATTTGTAATTGAAGATAAAATATCTGTATGCTACTTGACAAGCAGATTTCGCAAGTTGTCCTCGTCTAGTTCAGTGTTGCCAGTGTTCTTGATAGCCACCACCTTCCTGAAATTGTAAAACTCCCTTTGCTTTCTCCTTAATTAATATGTCATTAAATAAGGCGAATTTTACTATTTCAAAAAAGTGGTACCAATCAAGAAATCTGAATTTTAAAAAAGTAGCCTACTGGCAACACTGGTCTAGTTTTGCCTATCCTGTCAATACTTTTTTCCCAAATTACGAGCAAAAATCTTTGTATAATCACACATTGTCGGTTTTTTTGTTAGTTTTTCAGTCACTTCGTAACGTCTGCCTACGGTTTCATGCGAAGGAATTTTCTGCTGCTCTTTTATTTTCGCCAGCTCGCATTATGCAAATTTTTAAACTTCGACCAGGCCCCCTCTCATTATTAAAACTCAATAGCCGATATCAGTGTTGCCAGTGGGCTACTTTTAATAAATTCAGATTTCATGATTGCCACCAGTTTTTTGAAGTAGTAAAATTCACCTTACTTAATGTCAGATTAAATAATGCAAAAATAAGACGGATTATACAATTTCAAAAAAGTGGTGCCAATCAAGACATTTGAATTTAACAAAAAGTAGCCATCTGGTAACACTAGCCGATATACGATGTAGCAAATTACTTAGCTCGATGAGACGGATCGAATAAGCTATAAAAATCGAAATTCACCTCCACAGACTGTAATACTTTTACTTGCCAGGAGTCGCCATTTTGCGTATGTGACACTGCAAGCGAGTCAATAACAAAGCAGTACTCGCGCATGCGCTTATCTAAAACTGTTTGAGCTACTCTTTATTTGTGAACTTGAACCAACACTCTACAATGCTTACAGTTGATACTATTAACCCTCTCGCTGTGCAACCCGAGTCTTTTTCGGGCATGCATTTTTACGTCTAATTAAACCTCATTGATTATTCTCACCAGTTTTTTTTTTTTTTTTTTTTTTTTTTTTTTTTTTTTTTTGTAAATTTTGCCTTATTGAATCGGAGCATTTTCGCGAATAAATTAGACAAAAATTTTTGCTTTGAAAAATCGGTGGCAAAAGAAGTATTTTAATTATTCTGAAGCTATTTTAATAAAACAATTACGCAGCGAGAGGGTTAAAATTTATATTGGGGACCTTCTTTTATGGACACCCTGTATAGTTGTTGCCACGAACCGTTGCCATCGAAATACTCAAAGCCTGAGGACAAGAGTTGTGACGTCATCACTAATCGACCGAATTCTCACTACTGTTGGAATTCACACCGGAAAATTTTGAATAGCAACTTTCTGTTATTTTATTTATGGAATATAAGTAATCCTATAACGCAATATTAACTATTAACTATTTAAACATACTGGAGAGAATTTGGAATCCCCCAATTAAAAATCAGTCAAACAAGGCAACACTGTTGCATTCCGCATCTGGCTGAATTTTTATTAAGGAATTCCGAATTCTCACCAGTAAGTTTAAATAGTTAGTATTGTTTTATAAGGTGTTATATATTCCACAAGTTTAAAAAAAAAAAAAGAAAATTGCTATTCAAAAATTTCCGGTGTGAATTCCAACACTAGTGTGAAGTCGGTCCACTAGTGATGACGCCACAACTAGTGTCCTTTGGCCTTGAGCATTTCGATGGCAACGCACAAACTGAGTTTCATTTATTATAAGATAAATTTTAATTGATTTATGAATGCTGCTCTGCTCAGTGTAGACTTATAATCAATTAGTTTTAACCCTTAATGATCGAAGTACTCTTTCCAGATACAGGCATCTCTTACACGCATTTATTACGCACAACTATTTTTTATGAAACACTTTTATTTGTACTTTGACAACATGTGCAAGAGAAATTTACTAAAACATTTACTTTTAAAATATAGTGGTTCGAATAGAATATAAAAATAAAATCATGTATGTAAAGCTACCGTCCGTAAATATTTTTGCTTGAAATTTGTTTTACATATTCTTGAAATAGCAATAAATTATAATAAAAAACTCTAAGTTCGATTTTTTTATTTGTCGTCAATTAAATTCCCAAAAATGCTTAACATACAGACCGTTACACGGGGGGAACCCCTTAAACATTTTCTATATTTCTTTCAGAATGCGCTAATATGAATTTTGAAGAAACTATAGTAAAAGAAAAGAATAAGAGAAGCGAACCCGTGTGCAATATTCGGATTATTTAATCGCAGATTTTCTGTCATCAAATAAAGCAAAGAATGCTGTTGTGAAAAGTTAGTGTCATATGACGCACTACTTGTTTAAATTACTACTTAAATGGTTTAAAACGCAGTCTTTTAAATTAAATTCACATGTACCCAACAGCTATTTATCGTAATACATCAGAATCGATTTTTTGAAGTATTAACTTTATATATGAAAAAGCGATTTTTTATGTAATTACGGTAATATTTTTAAAGTGAAGCTTAAATTTTAATTGGAAATATGATTTTCTGCATCCGGCTCCAAAGAGTTCAATTTACAAAGCAACGTGCTTACACTCATTGGAGTTTCTAAGAAATATGAAAGTACTATTTCAGATAATAAATTGTGTATTAAAAATATAAATCGCTGTTTTACTACTCACTTTGTTTGACGCACAATTTGTAATATTCTTCTGCGATTAAATAAGGCAAAAAATTCCCTTTAAAAATTGTGGTAGAACTCATTTCAATTTCGCGTAAATGTATATTTTTTTTTATCGAAAAAATTGTTCAGAATTATAAGTGAGACCTTACTACTAAACCGTTGCTCGTAGGTTGATGATCACGAAGTTTTCGTCTAAATCAAGTTGCTCTATCTTGCTTGAAAAGAGATCGTGATTGGTGAAAATTTAAAAGAAAAAGTTTGTGTCAATATTTGTTTCGTGAGAAGCTAAGTATCTCGGCAACCCTGATCATGGAACTATGAATAAAGAGGAAATGACATATCCTCAAAATGGTGAACAGTGTTGCCAGTGGGTTACTTTTTTTAAATTCAGATTTCTTGATTGGCACCCCTTTTTTGAAACGGTAAAATTCCCTTTGTTTTCGCCTTAATTAATATGTCTTTAAATAAGGCCCATTTTACCATTTCAAAAAAAAAGGTGCCAATCAAGAACCTGATTTTAAAAAAAGTAGCCCATCTGGCAACACTGATGGTGAAGCTGCAACTCTAACCGGTTTCGCAGTGGCTCATTACCGCCGGGGCTTACTCCCAGCAGTAAATTTAAATAGAAATTTTCTCCTTATTTAAACACCTTATTCATGCGGAGTTTCAGTCATAATTATGGACAAAAACATATATGATTTTTACTGGTGGAGGTTTACTTCGGCAGTAGACAGGCTCTGCGTTTCCGCGCCATATTTTGACAACCTAAACAACTTCCCGTCAGTGTCAGTCAAAGACATTAAAATATCTGGGCCAACGTATACCACTAAAAAAGAAAAGAAATTTTTATCATATATGTGAGAGAATTTTTGCACGAATAGGTTGCTAATATAAGGAGAAATGTTCTAATCAAATATTACTGTTGGAAGTTTACTTCGGCTGTAATCAGAAACTGTTTATTCGATGTAAAAAAATCAGCCGCCATCTTGTGACAACCTCCTCAGTTACTTTACTCACGACTGGTAGACTCTACACTATATGTCTCCTCCTGTTTTTTCATAACTCCATTACCCTGATATCTTATCTGAAAGTCCGATCGCTTGGCAGAGTTGGCAATTTGTCTTCCTCTTTTATTCAGGAATTCAGAATTTGTACCAGAAATTCTGAATAGTAATTTCTGTGTTATTTAATGGCAGACATTTTGAGATAGTTTAAAGTAAAAATTTTTCTTTCCTCATTTCCGGTATGAATTCGGAATTTCTGAATAAAATAGAAGGCTAAACTGCCAACACTATCTTGTAAGATTTAGTACGAAGAGCGAAACAAAGGGAGTTTCGTTCCCAAACGCAGATGGTTATTTCTGACCAGACTTTCTGAACAGAATTTTTCGATTTGTTTGATAAAATAAAGAGAATATTTTATTAGACAATAGTGTCAGTCTATAAACTGCTGGTAAATTAAAATTAAGTGTTATCTAATAGCTCACTCAGCTTCAAAACCAAATGCATTTCCTGATTAAGATTTTTATCATTATTTATTTTATGTCCCCTACATATCAGTTTCAGAAGTTCACTTGGATTAGAAGGAGTAAATACTTGAGGGTTCTAACAAATGTTGCTAGGTGTGCCGCGTAAATTGGGGCTTCTAATGCTCTGGACACCAGTATTTTAAAGTGGTTTTCGCCTTATGTAATGCAGAATTATCTTCGATTATAGATGTCGAAAGGAACTGAAATAAATTAGTGTTGTTCAGAGCATTTGGAGCCAGGATTTAGGCGGGAACACTAGCAACATAGTTCTAACGTAAAATTTGCTTAACATTATTTAGTTTATATCTTCCTTCCGAAAAAATCCGATAAAAATATGTTTTTTTAAACGTATGAATTCAATGAACCCAGACATTGCAATTTGTAATTTTAATTGCATATGATAACCGAAATGCACTCTCTACATAGCGAACATTAACTTTTCAAGTGGTATTTAACACATGTCTTTCATCCTATCTAGTTTATTATGTTTTTACAAAGAAACTAGTAATGAGTTAACTATGAAAATTATTAAGAAATTCATATTGAAGAAATTTATGAATCATGACCTACATCAGTGTTATCCAACTACGGTTCGCTTAGAACCATTAATTTCTTACAGAGATTTTTTTCGCAGAAATTCTGCAATTAAATAAGGGAAACTTTCTGCAATAAAATAGTGGGACCCTGATGACCTGAAAAAATTTTAACATAAAAAGAATCAGTCTCATACTCAAGGAAAGTATGTGCTTTTACGTCTAATATATATCACTAGCTTTCAAGATATAGAGAAATTTTCCTTTTCAACAGTCTAAAGCACAATTGTCCATTGTTTTTTTTTCCTGTGTTCCTCTTTATTATATTATTTCAGAATGGTTCACATTTCCTTATTACATAAAAGTGTTTAGTTATTTGAAAGGTAAATTATACTATTTTGCAATAGTAGTAGCTTTTCGGCTTATATTGAACTTCTCTCATCTAAAAGGGCTAGCTCTCATTTTTGCTTGAACCCGTAGAAAAAAAAATCATACAACCAGAAATATTCTATAGTAGTTATTTTAAAAGTATACAGCCCACATTCGGTCCGCTTTTTAACACCACTCTTATTGAAAGTAAAATCTTCTTTGTAAATTTCGTGGTAATAGAGTTTTTCTTGCAATCATTGCAGAAACCTACCACGAAATTCTTTCTAAAAAATTACTGGTTTTCAAGAAACGGACCAATGGGATCCCTGTATGTACTGTACTATATTGTTTGTTAACTCCTTAAAGGTCGCATTAAGTTACGGTTTAAAAATTCAAATTGCTTATTGGCACCACTTTTTTGGCAAAAGAAATATTCGCCTATTTTAATGACAGGTAAAATGATATCTTAATAAAGTCAAATACACTCTTTATAAAAAGTAGTGGGAATCAAACAGTCTGAATGAAATTCACAGCCCGTGAATATCACGGTAGCGAGAATTAAGGGGTTAAATTTCTTTATATTCGTTTAGAATATTTTTACAATTTTCATGGTATTACCTGATTCTCTGTACGTTTTCCACAACGGTGTGAATTTCCTTTTTGCACCCATAGAAGGATAAGCATAGTCAACGTCAGTGTTGCTAATCTGCTACTTTTCAATCCTTTATTGGGCGGTGGGATATATATGCCCCATTTAATTTAAATTACGAAATGCATCAATGGCACCAGAAATTTTAAACAGAATTTTACATCTATGGTGTATTTGAAGAAAAGGGTTTTTTTTTTACTTATTATGAAACAAATTTGCTCGGAAAAAAAAACCTGGTGTATTTCATCATTGCAGCATTTTAGCAAATGAAGTATTTTGCCCACGAAAGGGTTAAAAATTCAGATTGCTTGTTGCCACTACTTTTTGAAAAAATATTATTCTCCTTCTTTTAGATTTCTTCGATCTGTCATTAAATAAGTTGACTATTTCTGCCTCAAAAAATGGTAGCAATCAAGTAATTGTATTTAAATAAAAGTAGCCAACTGCAGCACTGGACAACGTGGCTTTCAATCAAATTTACTGATCATTTTTTCGATATGTTGCTGCTTATCTACACTGTAAAAAAACCACTGTAAATTTGCCAGAACAAACTCGATCACAGTGAATGTGCTGTATCTTTCTTTGGTTTCCTGACTATATTAACATGGAAAATACAGTAGTTGCGTAAAATTAACAGCACAATGTGCTGGCAATTTGGACTCATTTTTTTACAGCACAAACTGCTGGCGTCCAAATTACCAGCACATTGTGCTGTTAATTTTACGCAACTACTGTATTTTCCATGTTAATATAGTCAGGAAACCAAAGAAAGATACAGCACATTCACTGTGATCGAGTTTGTGCGCGAGATGAACAGTACTTTGTACTGTAAAAATGTCGTTTTTTTCCACAGTGTAACAGTCAATTACCCTATCCAGTGTTGCCCGTCATCTACTTTGTTTATTCAGACTGTTTGATTGCCACCACTTTTTTGAAACAATATATTTCGGTTTAATTTCGCGTTATTTATTCTCTTATTAAATAAAACGGATATTTCTATTTCAAAAAAGTGATGGCAATCAAAGAAGCTGAATTTTAAAAACGATATCGAATTGGCCACAGTGCTTGTAAAAACACCTTATAAATATCTATATTTATTGATGTGAAATATTTTTATATTTTTATAAAGCCAATTTTTACAATAACTAGTGTGCCGAATTTCGTGCCATAAACATGGGTTATAGAAGTACTAATGACGGATAACTGGAAATATTTGTATATTTTTATGTAATAAAACTGCCTCGAATAAAAAAATAATAAATATAGTCTATAGCTTGAATAATTCAAGCTTTCAGTGGCGGCTCGTGACTGTCTTTTTGAGACGGCACTAAAAGCATTGTTGCCAAATTCATTCTTTTCCTACCATTAATTAAAGAAAAACTTTGGCTTGTTTAATGGTATGGCTTTTTATCAATAAACAAAGCATATATTATATTGCTTTTAAAAAATAATGTTACAAAAAGAATAAGTTTGGCATCCATGCATTTAGTGCCCCCCTCCAAGAAACCAATCACAAGCCACCGCTACTTACACTTATAGGGTAACGAGCATTACCAAAAATTCGTCATGAGTGCCTGCATAATATGTATCAATGCTTAAGCTGTGTAGTGGATGCCATATACAAGATATTTCTATATGTGTAAAAATGCATAAAATCATATGAAATTGTTGTTTGTGGAGGAACTACTTTAATACATGAGTTTGGAGCACAAAAGACAAACCTTATTGTTCTTAAAAGTATCTTTTATCAATAATTTTGCTAATAAGGCAATTGGAGAATTTTTGGAATAAAGTAAGCTGAGAAGGTGTCAACTACTCGATTTTACAAATACATATATAGTAGGGGATCCCACCAGGACCTACCGAGATAATATCAGTGGAAATCGTTCTTTGTTGGTGGAAATTCTAATAAAATTTTTTTATTTAATATATTTTTATTAGATTGCCCACAAATACCAGCAAAAAGCATTTTATGTAAAAAATATCAATTATGCATTGAAGTAATTTTTTGAAATTTATTAAAAGCTATACTTTCGTAGTAGCACCATGTCAGGAGTTAATAGAAGAAGAAATGGTTAAAGATTTCGAAAATTAAAGTAGCCTTTCTAATTTTTATATTTTCAGTGGTTTAAGAGCGTAGTTGGATTGCATTCGCGTAATTTCATGTGTATTAAATTTGTGTTTCATTAAAATAATTTTATTAATTAATTTATTTATTGAAAAAAATTTTATTTCGTTATGAAATATTAGCCTGAAACAAATGCTGAACTATTTTTACTGTTTTAAGAGGATTCGTGATAATATTTTGTAATTGCACTTCACGCTACAGAAATAGATTTTTAATAAAATTAATGCTTGAAATTATTTTAAAAACCATAAAAAATTAGCACTTTGAGATACAGTTTTTAAACAAATTGCATTTGGAAGTAATGTTTTTTACCTATTCGATGACGTAATAATTGTGCAATGTTTAGAAGTTAAAAAACTGCAGTATAAGGCAAATTTTTTGTTCTGCTGTTGTCAAAATTCGTGTGATGCCCACATGTTTTTTATGATATAGATACAGAAGGCCTTCTTCTCAACGCTGTCGATCTTGCTTTGATATCGAAATTTGGAGTTAGTGACGGAGACAACAATTGAAAAGAATACGTTTGTCATGGAAAGAAATAACTTTTTTCGGTAGCGATATACAGGTAGAGCGTCCTGAACCAGGCTCATAAAAAGAGTTTAAATACCGCACTTTATGAAGAAAAAATGCAGTTAGTAGTTGTATTTTTAATTTCTATATTTACTTTTGTTAGCCAAAATTTAAGCCTGTGATAACATAATAAGACTGGCGAATGTTTTTTAAATTAACCTTAACCCCTTCGCGACGGGAACCTTTTACGAAATGTTTATTACTTTGCTACCGGTTTTAAAAAACAGAAGTTTGTGCCTATTCAAATAGGGAAAATGATCGGATTATATAAGGCAAATTTTACAATAAAATTTTACTGGAGAAGATAAACGAAGATCCTTAGGCCTATTTCCGGCACGTATACGTGTCGCTTGTCCCCAAGGGGTTAAGCCCGTGGTAGAATTTATGCTACCATAGTGTTACCGATTTAGCGGATTTTTGTATTCATATACTCCGTATTCCTACCAGAAATTTTAAAATAGAGATTTTTGCTTTGTTTAATAATAGACGTTTCGTTATTAAATAAACCGAAATTTATTATTTATATTTTCTGGTAAAAATTCAAATTCCCTGAATTACGATATTTCTGGAACGCATTCTACTATGAGCATTAGAAGGTTAAATCATACCACAATTTACAAAACCTTTTCTCTCTTGTAAATTTCTCTTTAAAATATCATAGTACACGCAAAGCCATTATGTTAAGTTGATGCAAAAGTCCTATTGTATTTTAATACCTGCGGAAAATTTTATCTATCAGTTCAATGCAAGCAGCTAGGATGTGTCATATCGGGTTTTATTATTTGGAATACCTATCGTGTGATATAAAAGGGCTTTCAATATCTTGCATCAGTTTTTATAAAGTTCAGAGTGATTAAGTCATTAAAGCCGGTTGGAAAGATAATTTGACAGGTAAAGTGAACAATTTTTTTTTTAATTTGAATACCAGTATTTTAGTTTGGAATTTTTCATATTATTTAATCGCAGATTTTGAGCGATTAAATAAATCCAAATTACAAAGTGGCGAAAACCGGTGTCGAAGAATTAAATGAACTGTAAAGAAGGCTCGTCGTTAATGGGTTAAGATGTCGGTGGATAAAGTGCATTTAACCCTTTCAAGGACAAGCAATTGCGTTTCTGAAATGTTGAATTCATTCTGTAATTTCTTTAAAATTCTATTTAAAAATAAGGAAAAGCAATTTTACAACTTTTTTCTCATCAGAGTTATAATAGTATAAGTTAATTAAAAGTTTCTGGTGCAAATATTGATTAAAATTAGGTGAGATATAATATATCCCATCGCCCCTTAAGAGGTTAAGACATTGTATTTGGTATGAGTTCCAGAAAGGAAGCAATGAATTGGTTGCATGTAAAAACTTATGTAACATGTTGACAAGTAGAGTAATAAATGTTCGGACCTCTCAAATATGGTTTGGTAAATTTCGTTCAGGAGATTTCAGTCTAAAAGAAGATCCTCGGTCTCGACTGCCATCCAAGTTCGATAATGATATTCTGCGGTGACTGTTGGAGAGTAAACCACATCTAACCACTAGAGCAGGTTTGTCAAAGTATGGCCCGCCGGACACCCCTAAAATTTTATAGTTATCATTGCCTTATCTAACCATGGATTATCTGCTCTTCAAGACGTGGACAATTTCTTTAAAATGTTAGTGGTACCAGGCGAGCCACAGTTTGACCATTACCGTCTCAATACTCAAGGCCTGCGGACTGATTTCGTGACGTACCAAATGAAGATTAACCCCTTGAAGGGCAAGCAATTGCGTTTGTGTAATGCTTAATTCCCAGCGGAAACTTAGAAAAATTTTATTTCAAAATAAGGAAAAGCAATTTTACGACTTTTCTCCACTAAAGTCAGAAAACTAAAATTTCCTAAAATTTTTCTGGTGCAAATCCTGATTAATCGTAGGTGGTATATAATATATACCGCCGCCCTAGGGCAGAACTTTTGAATCATCCTAACATATTAAGCCTACGCAGCTGTATGGAAGAAATATAGCGAGTTGAAATTATTGCTTTTTTAGACTGTGTTTTTGCATGTTGAAAAAGGGACCGGAATGTATTGAATAAACCAGAAAACTCACAAAATTAAAATTGCAAAATAATTATCGCAAAATTGGTGGATAACTATACCAAATGTGCATCCTGGATGGAAAATCCACGCTTCTGTAAATTCAGCGGTATGAATGAACGATAAGTATGGTTTAGACTGTGACTTAATATCAACGACGGATAACAGAACCTATCAATTACTCGTACCTGTTTTTTTACGACGAACCAGGGTGGCCCATTTGGCCTCCAAATTTAATCCGAAATGTCAAATTCATACCGGAAATCTTGAAAGAAGAACATTTATTTTATGTGATCACTATATGTCTCTTATTAAATAAGGAATGAAATTATATTCTTTATTTCTGTTATAAAAACTAAACTTCTGAATAAAAATGGAGGCCAAACTGGCAACCCACATGGGACTATTAATAACGAGGAACTGGCATACACTACATGGCCAAAGGTGACCGGCCACTTGCGATTTTTGACGCTTTCTTAAATATCTAGAAAAATATATGGGGAATTATCCATAAACTCCAGATGTGTAAATAAAATAGTACAGTTCATATATTTCTGTGAAGATTTTTTCCCGAAACCCCATAGGGGACCATCAACAAATTGAAAAAGAACGAATATCTTTTGGATAACCCTGTAAAAACTAACACAGCAAAAGCGTTCAACACAGTAGGTTATAATTAAGTTCCTTATTGCAATACACTGTGTTAATTTTTATGAGAATAGCATGTATATTCGTAGAGAAATTAAAGTTTTTATAAAAAGAGTCTCAAATTTTGCCAAGTTTTTTGCTTATAATTTGTACAGTTCTTAATATAAAAAAAAAGTTCTTTTCAGAAAATATGACAAATGACATTGTACACAATACCCTGCAATCAGAATGAAAATGACTAGAATAAAATGCCTAGAAGAATATTTGGATCAGGGCTCTTCAGCATGTTTAATTTTATTTTTGAAATTTGTGGACTCTTTTAACCCTCTCGCTGCGTAAGTAATTCTTCGCGATGAGCGTCTTTTACATAATTTGTAATCTTTTGTCACCGGTTCTTTAAAGCAGAATTTTTTTACTATCGTCATCGAGGAAAATGTCCTCATTAAATCAGAGAAAGTTTTCGCTAAAAAATAACTGGTGGGAATAAAAAAATAGCATTAATTAGATGGAAAAATGCATGCCCGAGCATATCTCGGGTTGCGCAGCGAGAGGGTTAAAACTCTATGAAGATAACCCATGAACAACGAGCCTCCTTTACACTTCTTTTAATTCCTCTACACCAGTTTTTGCGAATTTGTAAATCTGAATAATTTAATCGCTCAAAATCTGAGATTAGATAATGTGAAAATTTCTGAACTAAAATACTGGTATCGTAATTTAAAAATTTTATTCACCTTGCATAGCAAGTTTTCTTGCCAACCGTCTTTAATGAGTTAAAGAAAAAGTATACAAATAATACTTTATTCCAGGGTCATTTGAACTCAAGTAAATTACGAATATTAATGTAATATTAATTTTACGAATAAAAAAATGAATTATTTTTCCATTTTTATTATGTAAGCTGCCCCTTTGTTAAAAATCATATTCATATATGGAAAGGGGGAAAAATCCAGTTGAACGCTATCTCCCTCATCTCTTTGTGACAATTTAGTAATAAATTAGCATGGTGTGGGTTTTTTCCACGTATATGCACGTAGGTGCTAAGGATTACGGATTTTGAATACCACTATTACCATATAACAGTTTTCGCTTTATTTAATCACAAATATCTATCATTAAATAAACCTATTCGGAAATTTTGGTTGTCAAATTTCACAATATTTTGCGCCAATTTGTATACAAACAAAAATATATATTGGTATATTCAAGTATTATACAGGGTGTTTCATAAAAGGTAGACAAAACTTTAAGAGGTGATAGTACACATCCAAACAAACAACTTTCATCAAAGAATGCATGGTCGGAAATAAAACGGAAAGGTGCTGGCGTATTTCTAAACTTGATCCAGTGTTGCCGGCGGGATACTTTTTTCAAATTCAGATTTATTGATTGCCGCCATTTTTTTGGAAATAGCGAAATTCGTCTTGTTTAATGACAGATTAAATAAGGTGAAAACGAGGCAGATTATCAATTTTAAAAAACTGGTGGCAATAAAAAAATTGAATTTTAAAAACGTACCTCATTCGCAACCGTGACTCGGTCGATGCAAACGTTAAAGCTCCATTCCTATTGGGAGTTATCGGGAGGAGAATGACACCAATAGCGTGCAAATGTGATATGGGGAAGAAGAAGAACGCGTATGCAAAATTTCGCCTCGATTAATACATAAAAGCTGCTGATCCGAGTGTGCAACTGTCAATCGCAGTAGGAACGTAACGGAAGATGTTGCCCTTCACTAATAGGGAAAAGGCTGATATGCATTTGTATCTACGGAACTGCAAATGGAAAGGGCTCAGACACTCAACGGTTGTACGGAGAGGGGTTTCCCACCTTGATTTTGTCACTTATTCGTTCTTTGTTGTTGTTGCCTCGCATAACAACATATCCAGTGTTACCATTGGTCTACTATATTTAAATTAAGATTTCTTGACAAGCACTACTTTTTGAAATAGTAAAACTCGGCTTATTTAATGATACATTAATTAAGGCTAAAACAAGGGAAATTTTACTACTTCAAAAAAGTGGTGCCAATCAATAAATCTGAACTTAAATAAAAGTAGCCCACTGGCAACACTGAATATTTCCTTTGGCTTCCTCTAGCACCTTTGTGTTTTAATTCCGACCATACATTCTTTGATGAAAATTGTTTGCTTTGTTGATGTGTACTATGACTTCTAAAAGTTTTGCCCATCTTTTATGAAACACCCCGTATATTAAGGCGACATTTTCTTTTTACTATCGCTATCGAAGTTCTACGGAAAACCTTTTTATAAATTTCATCAGATTTAGCTGAATTCCTAATACACCTATACAATAATTAAACGGCTAAGAAAAAGTCAAAACATACAATCTCTGGAAATAAACAAACAAACGATATTTGTTACAAAAACTCAACTCTTCAACAAAAGAAATATGAAAAGACCATTTTGATCAACCGTTTTCATGAGAAGGTTAATAGCCCTAGTGAAAGCGGCAATTATTGAAAGATATTTGTAGATAAAGGAACAATATTTTTGACCTTTTCAAGAAAATAAATGATACTACAATCGCGGAAGTCTTTTATAAGCATGTTGTTTATTAGTCTCAATTTTTTTGTTGTTTCTATCTTTGGAAATGTAACGTAGATAATGTTTCCTACGAATTTAATTGTAACCCTTCAATTTCTCATATGGTGTGTTATTTGTTCAGAAGATTTTTTCAGACATATTAGGTTTCTTAAAATTATTCGCATGGATTCTTTAATCTGAGTTCCACTATTTTAGAATATTAATCTTCGCCTTACATAAATGGAGTAATTAAAAAAAAAAAAAAAAACGTACGTTAATCGGCTAAAAGGCTTTTCGGTATTTGTGGTATTCAAATTCATGGAATCGATAAGAATCATGTATAACTGTATCCAGGATACCGAAAAAAGACAGGATGCCGCCCGATGTTTTGCATTAGACGGATAAAGTCACGTGATGAAATTTTTGTGTAGCTGCATGTGTGCATTCGAGCATCTCGTGGTTCAAGCTGTCTGAAAAAAACAGACATGTGCAACGCACCGCGGTAGCCTGCCTTTTTCGCTAGCTTCGTAATTGTATGCTTTAGTCCAATGAGTGAAAACTACACTTTGAACCATTAACGACCAGCATGTTTTACAGGAATTTTATTGAATTCACACAATTTTTTGTTAAGCACTTACTTTTATTTTAAGAATAACTGAAATATGTTAATTAAATAAGACAAATTTTACTTTTCTCTTTTACTGGTATCAATAAAATTTAAAAAGTCACAAATATAATGTTGCGAAAACGCAACATCATTCTTTAACCCCTTGAGGAACAAGCAGTTGCGTTTGTGCCATGCTGAATTCCCACCGGAAATACTGAAAAGTTTTATTTCTAAATAAGGAAAAGCAATTTTTCCACTATTTTCCCATAAAGTTATAAAAGTACAACTTTGTTAAAAGTTTCCGGCGTAACTCTTAATTAAACTTAGGTGGGATATAATACGAGGGGTGTTTAAATGAAAGTGATTCGAGGTGTGTATCCATGAGATGTGTAAGGACAGAAATAAGACTGATACACTGATAGAAACAACAATATTTAATGAGTGAAATGCATACAATGTGTGTTTAAAAATATCACCCAGGGCGTTTAGGTAGACGTCCCATTGCTTAGGAAGGTTGCGAATTCCGTCCGCGAAGAACGATGTCGGTTGATTATGGAACCAGTTCAGAACTGCAGCCTTAACGTCCTTGTCGGAGTGAAATCGTTCACCCTTTAGGCTTTTCTTTAGCGGTCCAAAGATGCGATAGAGTGTCAATATCCGTAATCAGCTCTGTGTCACAACTTTGTGTGCTTGACCGGGCCGCGGCAAATGCGTTATCTCCTGTCGACCGTCGCTAAACATTCTCGCCCACCTCGTCACTGTGTGCTTTGACACACACGTGTCACCGTACACTGCCAGCATTCTGCGATGAATATCCACCGGATTACACCCTTCCAGTGTTAAAAACTTAATTACAGCTCGCTGATCTGTTTTGGACGCAGTTGCATCCACACCAGACATATTTAACTGAATGCCACGTCCTTGCGAATGAAGTTGTAACAAATCTGCGTGTGCTTGCCTGCGCGTGGTACATACACCTTCGCTATCGCGTTTGTTTCACGAAAATACATTGAAAACTGTTCGCATGCGAAGCTTCAAATCGCTTTCATTTGAACATACCTTATATATATCCCCCGCCCCTGAAGGGGTTAATGGGTTAAAAAAGTAAGTAGCCAAAAATGAACCACCGCTGTTGAAGGGGTTAATATTTGGACATCAGCGTATAAACTACCGTAATTTCCGGTGTATAATCCGAGTCTAATATAAGTCTGCTCAATAATTATGTTTAATAAAAATATTCAATTCAGTGCTAACATGATATACCAGTAACATAAGTTACATTTCATTAAATAAATTTTCCTGTCGAAAAAAGATATATTTGATCCGCGGCTTATTCGCCGGAAATTACGGTATTTTTGGTTTTAAATATGAAAATAATTCCTTAGAAAATCGGCGGTGCTATATTAAAGTAGATAAATGTTGGTTTAGCATAAAAAACATTTAATAGGAAAGTTCGGGGTTTAAAATAATTTAGTACAACGCTGTTGTATGTGTAAATATTTTTAATACATCCACACCAACAGATTGAACGAAAAAATAATAGTACCACCATTTCCAATCAATAATCTTCTTGGTAGATTTATATTGCAATCGGTGTAGCAATCTACCACCCTGAATTATTATTATTATTATTATTATTTAATGCTGAAAAGTTTACTATCCGGAAAAATTGGTAACTAGTGACTTGCTGGTTTGCTACCCCTGACATATAAGTGATTAAGAATAAACAAGAATAAACAAAAGGGAATAAAGAATATTTTTCTATGTTTCAAAAAATAAATTCTTGGTAAGCATTGCAAATACTTAATGGTAGAATAAGATATTTCTTTAAATGTAATTTCAGCTTTTACCCATTGCTGTCTCTGGAAGTACGTCTGAGAATTTCTTCTTACGTTACATCGAAGTATTTAAGATTAAGAAACTTCTAAAATTTCAAATCCGAAACGTATTTCTCTTTCCTTAGCTAAAGCAATATTTGTTCTGCAAAAGCATGAGAATTTTTAGTTAAAGATTCCTTTTTTTTTATTTCAATTTATTCAGGATGTAGCGTCTAAAGCACAGAATGTACTGAAACTAAATTTTATATTTCATATTGAAAAGATTGCATAAAGTTATAACCTCTTCTAATTGATAACATCTCTATCAATATTTATGAATTTATATTTATATATAGTTATAATAAATATTTTTAGAAAAAACGCTATTAGAAATCGCGATTTATAAATGTAATATATTTTGAATTTTTTTATATGTTTTAGTAAAATTGTATTGTATGCAGGTACTGATCAAAGCATGGATCAGCGCCCTTGAAGGGAGGCGGGATATAACATATACAACTTAATTTTAATTGTTAAATGACACATTGGCACCAGAATTTTAAAATGAAAATCTCAATTTCGCGAAATATGTGAAGTAAAGCTTTTACCTATTTTGAAATAAATTTGTTTTTAAATTCAGGTGTCACTCAGTCATTTCAGTATTTTACAATTAGAACTCCATTCCCACTGAAAGGGTTAACGGGGCCCCGGAATTTAAGGAGGGTGGGGTGGGGGATTTTGTATGTAATTTTTGCAAAGCTGATATTTTAACCCTTAAATGCCGGGTGTTGCCTTTCGGCAACATACCCAATTTAAGCTTATAAATACTATTAGAATAATATTGAAGCTAATAATGCCTAATGTTAGCAATAAAATACATTCTGAAAATATTATTAAATCGATTTGCAACATTTAGATGGCAAAACTTGTGGCTGTTTATGAATAAAGATAGATTTATTTTTTCAATTGTTGGTACATGCTGTTTTTGTTTTGTTTGGAGCCTTGCGAAATACCCTATTTCGTTCTGCAGTGAGCAAGTAAAATTTATTTCTTATCATAGTTCTCAAAATTCCTGTGTGTTTAATATTATAGAATTTTATCAAGGAAAATTATTTTTTCAACAAAACACCAGTATTGCCGATTAGTAACAAACAGTTTTTTAGCCGTAAACCATACTTAAAACAAAATATGATTTTTTTAAGTATTTTTTCCATGATTCGTTTAAAAAAAGAAAGTTGAAAAACATTTTAAAAATGATTTTTGAAAACTCCGGTTTTTAAGGGTTAAATCTATTGAGACCTAGTATTGAATATAATTAAATTTTAAATAGAGTAAGAAAAGTTTAAAAACAAAACTTATATGTTTATCTAAATATGTACATATCTATTATTGATTTAAAAAAAATCTGTTACGGTATTTTACACCTCTTATATTTTAGTAAATTTGAATTCGTGTATTATTTGATGATTGGATATATATATTCATATATGTATTCTAAGGCTTGGAAAATATTTAATTTTTTGTGACAGTATTAAAAGGGTTGAGCGAAAGAATGCTAGTCTTTGTGCCTCTTTTTGGCTTTGTCGGATCCTGAATTTATGCAAAAATACTTTCTTATATTTTGTATATTTGTGTTTAAAAGATCCATTGAAAATTTTCGCATTTTTTAAAACAGGTAAAAATGTATAAATTTTTGTTTTCTAGCGGAAATTAATAAAGAAATATTGCATAAAAGCATAGCTATGTATCTTGCGATCGTGTTAATTCGAACTTTTTCTGTTAACAAAGTTGCCAACCTCCCAATTTTTTTAATCTTTTTTTTTTTAATTCTTACGAAAATATTCGCATTATTTCATTGCAGAAGTTATGCGATGATATAAAATAACTATTTCTGCATTAACATATTGGTATTAAAAAAAGCGGGAGGTTGGCAGGTATGTGTTAAATATAAAGTTCGTTTAATACCACCTCTACTTTAACATCCTAAGAAGTTCTGCTATAAGAAATATCAGTTTTTACAAAATATTTTAGAAATTGAAAAGTCAATAAAATGTAGATAAGTAATTTGAATCGATATTTTTCTTTTATCTGTGAGTGTTGTGTACAAGCGAACTGATAGTGATCCAATGGAGGGGGGGGGGGGGGTCCTAACTAGCTTTTCAAGGTACTACATGCATGGCTGCTAAAGCTCTTTTGTGTTACTACCATATTTTAACCCTTTCCGGCGCGAAGTAATTCTGTTTATAAATCGATGAAATGAAATAATGGTGCACACAAGAATTTGTAAACGAATTTATTTGAAAAAACGAACTTGCTTATTTTCACGTACATTAGAAAATAAATTTTTAATTAAATATTCTTGGTGCCGAATTAATATTAGGTGTCCTTTTTTAAGGACACCGCCCTCGAAAAGGTTAAAAGAAATCTTTTTCATGTTTACTTTTAGAAATTCTGCTATTAAATAAGAGGAGAATTTCTTTTAAATATAGTGGTAATAAATAACGTTAAATTTGGCAGGCACTCATCTACTGCCCCAGTCAGCAGCCACCACTGTTGAGTTGAAACCCATGATTTTGACTTGACCCGCATTCTGCTAGTTTATTTATTGAAAACATGCATCCGACATGTGTTCTTGTCACCAAATGCTAGTTTATAAGCCGTTGTCGACACAGAAAGTCGGAGTGCACACAAGAAAATATACATGCATATACATGCTTAAAATTTATTGCAGGGGACGATCCGAAAAAGAAAAAGTTTATGTTCCTACTACTGTTTTGAAACAGTTAACAGCATGACATATTTATATTCCATATGTAAAAGACATTTAAGCAGAAGATTATTGTTTGTAGATAGTGGTTGAAAACAATTCTTTTTTCTTTTCGTTTCGAACCACGATTAGTTTTAAAGATATACAAATTAACTCTTAAATTTCAGATTTTACTTAAAACTTACACATTTGAACACTCAAAATGGGATTATTGTTTTCAATTTTGAGATCAATAATTCAAAATTCTGTGGCGCACTATATTTTGAAGACTGTATTATATGTTCATGTTAAAAATGTACAATTTAATTTATATATGAGAAGCTATAGCAAAAGCAGGGCTCCCATTCGGTCCAGTTTTTTTTAAACGGCTTTTATTTAAAGAAAAATCTTTTTTATAAATTTCGTAAAAACATTCCCAGAAGACGCTTTTTCTTGCGATTGTTGCAAAATGATACCACGAATGTCTTTCTAAAAAATATTTGTTTTAAAAAAACGGACCAGTGGGATCCTTGCAAAAGAATCATTCAAAATTGGATCAATGGTTTCAATTTTGAGATCAATAATTCAATTTCTGTGACATATTATATTTTGAAGTTTGTATTGTATGATCATGTTTAAAATGTACAACTTAATTTACATATGACAAAAAATGCGAGTATTTTTGCTTCAAATTGGGAAACATTGAACATGAAGAAAAATACCTAAAAAATATCGAGACAATATGAGACAAACAGTAAAGGAAATTTAAAGAAATTTAAATATCTCGCATAGCAAAAGAATCACTCAGAATCGGATCAATGGTTTCAATTTTAAGATCAATAATTCAAAATTCTGACACATAATATATTTTTGAAGTTTCTATCATATGTTCATATTAAAAATCTACAATTTAATTTATATATGATAAAAGATGTGGGTGTTTTTGCTTCAGATTGAGAATCTCTGAAGATGAAAAAAATAACTAAACAATTCCAAGGCAATACGAGACACAAAGTAAAGGGAAAAAAAGAAATTGAAAGAAAAAGATTTATCCACGTAACTCGGTGCCATTGAAATACTCAAGGCCTGAGGACACGAGTTGTGACGTTATCACTAATCGACCGACTTCTCACAAGTTTAGAATTCACGCTGGAAAATTTTTAATAGCAATTTTCATTCATTTTATTTGTGTAATATCTATCATCTTATAAATCAATAATAACTATTTCAACTTACTGGTGATAATTTCGAATCCCCCCCCCCCCAGTAAAACATAAGCCAGATGCGGAATGCCACAGTGTTGCCGCATCTGGCTGAAATTTTATTTAGGGATACCGGATTCTCACCAGTAAGTTTAAATAGTTACTATTGTTTTATATGATGCTAGATATCCCATAAATAAAATAAAATAAAATTGCTATTCAAAGTTTTCCGGTGTGAATTCCAATACTTGTGAGAAGTCTGTCGATTAGTGATGATGTCATAATTCGTGTCCTCTGGCCTGGAGTATTTCAATGGCAACCGTTATCCTCGTTTAATTTGTTGCCAAGTTTAGAAGTCATTACGAAAGTATCTAGTTAACCCTCTGAACGGCGATGGGATATTTTATATACCACGTGTTTTTAATCACTAAATGCCACAATTAAAGCGGAAATTTGGAATAATAATTAAATATTTGGTTAAATAATGCACGTGGAGATATTTTCTTACTTGTTTTTAAATAAAATTGCTCGTGAATTCTGGTGTCAGTCAATCATTGCAACATTTACTTAAATTAAGTACTTTGCCTGGAAAGAGTTAAAGGAAGCTATTATTCTAGTGATGGGCATAATAAATGATTTGGTCAGACGAATTAATGATTCGGGCTGGCACAAAAGCATAGTTAGTAACCTCCGTATTTTTTTTAAACCAATTAAAAACGAAACTTTTGAAAAGAAAAAGAGTTTCTTATTTTTATAAGTCTCTAAATGTAATTCTAATTAAAATAAGAAACTTCTTTTTTGACAAAATTTCTGTTAGTAATTAAATAAAATAAATACTAATCTTACAGCTATGTTTTTGCGCATACCCTAAGGCTTGATTCCAGTATCAAAATAATTTATTCCGTTGATCACTATATAATTCCATTAGTTTGAACACACATAACAAGGTTGCGCACACTTCTTGAATTTCCAAGAAGCACCATATCATATCGTAATTTTTTTTGTTAAATATTTAAATCGCGAAATTCATAATCTACTTATTTAATATTGCAATTTGTAAAAATTTTCTGCAATTAAATGAAGTAATTTTTTATTATATTATCAAGCAAAAATATATGCACATTGTGTACGCCTAAGGCGGCAAGGTTCTTAAACTGTGGCCCGCCGGATACCACTATATTTTTAAATATATAGTGACTTCTTTAATCGCTAAATTAGATGATTACATAAGGAAATGATCACTATAAAATTTTCGTGGCATCCGGCGGGCCACAGTTTGACAACCCCGGCCTACGGGATTCACACAGTTCCACCACAAATTTCTAAAAAAAATTTCTCCTTGTTAAATCGTATTTTTTTTTTTTTTTTGAAAAATCCCCGATTAATCGCAGTACGATTTTTAACATGAAAACAAAAATTTGGGAGAAGAACCGAAAATAGTGGTGAATTTCTAAGAGGTGTGTACTTACTTTGTATGCATTCTATTTTTATCTCCGCTTACAGATCTCTCGCCATTGTAAGATGTTTAACAAATATTATACAGGGTGGCTTAAAAGGTCATGTCCAAACGGCACGTGTGGGTGTGTCACGTCATGTGGAGCAAGAATTACATAGGAACTGGTGTTCGGAAATGCGAGAGTGACGGTGCAATTGCATCGTGACCGTGACGCAAATACAATTTAACAAACGGTGTATACAGACTTATTTAAAAAAAAAAAACTTAATCGAAGTACAAAATATAAAAGAAAAATGTTACAAGTCATAACAAGTGTTCAAAACGTGTCCCATTAGTCGTGATGCATGCTTCACATCGGCACCACATGAAATAGCAAACATGTTCCAATTGGCCAGAAGTCTCCCGGACACGAGCCGCCGCTTCGGCGATGCATGCCATGAGGTCCATAGCCGATGGAACGGGTGTCTTGCCCACCAGTGACTTAAGATATCCCAAGAGGTAGAAATCCAGGAGGTTTAGGTCCGGGGATCAGTGTTGCTACTGTACATGTCCGATTAGAACGTGTTCGCGATTTCATGTGGCGCAGATGTGAAGCATTCATCATGGTTAATGGGGCACATTTTGAGCACTGGTTCTGAGTTGTAATATTTTTCATTTGTATTTTGTACTTCGATTAAGATTTTTGTAAAATAAATGTATTTTTACACCGTTTGTTGTCTTTTCTTTGCGTCATGATCACGATGCAATTGCACTGTCATGATCGCATTTCCGATCCCCAGTTCCTATGTAATTCTTGTTCCTCGTCACTTGACACACCCACATGTGCCGTTTGGACATAACTTTTTGAACCACCCCCTGTATATCGTGAAACTATCCAATATAAAAACAGTGTTGCCAGTGGGCTAAATTGTTTTATTCAGATTTCTTGATTGGCATCACTTTTTGAAATAGTAAAATTCGCCTTATTTAATGACATATTAATTAAGGCGAAAACAAAAGGAATTTTAACATTTCAGAAAAGTGGTGCCAATCAAGAAATCTGAACTTAAAAAAGTAGCCCAGTGGCAACACTGTTTCCATATTGGATAGTTTGACATGGTACCAACGATGTTATATATACATCGCTTCCAACTCTTACGCTTTTTGTACCACAAAATATTAAATGTAAATTTTACCTTATTAACCCTTGAGTGGCGGTGGGATATATTATATCCCACCTAATTTTAATCGCACCAGAAACTTTTAATTAAATTTTACTTTTATAACTTTGCTGGAAAAAAAACTGAAAAATCGCTTTTCCTTATCTTGAAACAAAATATTTCGTAAATTCCGGTGTGAATTCAACAGTAGAGGAACGCAATTACTTGCCACTAAACAGGTTAAATAGGCGCAATCTGCCGATTAAATAAGGCAAAATTTTCTATTACATTCCTGTGGTGCGAAAAAGCATAAGATGTTGGCAGCTGTATATATATATACAGTAATACCCCGACTTACGTCACTCCCAGGGATGAGAGCGCTCCGACCCAAATGGTCGATTACTACCACTAAATTTTAATAGTATTTCAAGCATTATTTACTGACCGAATTTCTGAGATTTCATAAAGCAAAGAATGCTATTAAAATTTAGTGGTAATAATCGGTCATTTGGGTCGGAACGCTCCCATGTCTGGGGGTGACGTAAGTCGGGGTATTACTGTATATATATATACAGGGTTCGTACGCGTCAAGGGATTTATGGGGGGTTTTGATGTTTTAGTACCAGAAATTTCGTACAATACTGGTCGCTATATCTCAAGATAGAATTTTTTTCATTAAATAAGGCAATTATTTTTTTACAAAAATTCTTGTACGAAGTCCTTGAAAGTGCTTGAGCGTACGAACCCTGATATACAGGGTGCAATATGTTATCTATCGCCGACCTTTAATTTCTCAACCTTTGATAGTAGACATATAGTTACAATTACAAAAACGTTTCAAATGTAGTAGATATCCATGCTGTGGCATTATTTAAAGTAAAAAATCAATTTTATAAAAATTACGAAATCTAACTTTTTATACGCTCCCACCCGCCCCTAGTTATATTTAGTAAAAGTTTACACATATCATAACATATATAACACAAAAAGTTTGACATCTGTTCTACAAAAATTGACACAGTTATTAAATTTCAAATTTTGAGATTTTTGCACATGATTTTGTCTTTCATTAAGGGATCAGTTAAAAGATGAAATTGAGTAATTCGAGATCAAAATGAGGGTGCTTGTCCTTTTTACGGCGAAACCACCTTTAGCCGGTATCGCCAAATCGGGTATCACCAAAGAGGTTTATTTCATCTAAAAATTTGAACTGAGTTTTAGGGGTCGTATACAAAGCGAAAAATGAAATATTGAAATTAAACAGAAAAATAAATATCAATTTATTATAATATCAGAAAACGGTCTACTATAAAAAATGAATGCATAAAACGCCGAAAACTACTAGAGATACTGCTCAAAGTGTTCTCCATTGGTGGCAATGCACAATTGAATGTTTGACAGTACTGAGTCCTGGACACGTTAGAGCATAGCTGGTGTGCAAACTGTGCGACTATCAAGGATGATGCGCTGCTTCAGATAAACCATAGAAGTAGTCTCAGTCACTTAGACTTATGCCTTGATACAATCTCAGAGGTAGAAGTCCATAGGAGTCAAGTTCAGTGAACGCGGTGGCCACTCTATCGGACCACCATATCCAAAGATCTGTTGACCAAATTCGGTGGCCATATACGCCCGGACGCCTGATGTTTTATGCGGAGAGGGCCCCTTCATGTTGAAACCACAACCGGCATACATGTCGGATAGGCAGTTCTTCATACCAGTCACGTACCGTATTTTGTAGCAGGTGCAGGTAACGATCTCCCGTTAAGAAGATGGGTCCAACAATCTAGGTTCCCCATATACCGCACCACACGTGTCGTACTGTCCGGGCGATGTGGAGATTTCCAGGTCACATCATCTTTTTGATTGTAGCACAGTTTGCACACCTGCTATGCTCTAACGTGTCCAGGACTCAGTGCTGTCACGCATTCAATATTGTGCTTTGCCATAAATGGAGAACACTTTCAGCAGTATCTCTAGTAGATTTCGGCCTTTTATGTATTCATTTATTATACTAGACCGTTTACTGATATTATAAATATATTTATTTTTCTGTTTAATTTCAATATTTCATTCTTCGCTTTCTATACGACCCCTAAAAGTCAGCTCAAATTTTTAGATAAAATAAAACTCTTTGGTGATACCGCCTAAATGTGGTTTTGCCATAAAAACGACATAGCACCCTGATTTTGATCTCGAATTACTTTTCATCTTTTAACTGATCCCTCAATGAAAGACAAAATCATGTGCGAAAATCTCAAACTTTGAAATTTAATAACTGTGTTAATTTTTGTAGTACAGACGTCAAACTTTTTGTGTTACATGTGTTATGATATGTGTAAACTTTTACTAAATGTAACTATAGGGACTGGGAGACCGTATAAAAAATTAGATTTCGTAATTTTTATAAAATTGATTTTTTACTTTAAGTAATGCCACAACATGATTATTTACCTCATTTGAAACGTTTTTGTAATTGGAACTATATATCTATCATAGCTGCCAACCTTTACGCTTTTTTCCTACCGCTAAAATTTTCTTGTAAATATTGCCTTATTTAAAGGTCGAAATCTCACGATTAATGAAGGCGAAAATCTCTTCTAAATTTTAGTGGTAGCAAAAAAGCGTAAAGGTAGGCAGCTATGTATCTATGACCAACGGCTGAGAAATTAAAGGTCAGCGATCGATAACATATTGCACCCTGTATATTAATGTTCTGTAAGTAATTATTGATATGTTAGTATTATAAGTTGAATCATGCTTATGAACATTAATTTCCGATGTCTGTTCAGTGTAGAAATGTTTGGCTTCAAGTGTTATCTAAAATCAATAGTTTAAAATAACAACTCTTTAAACCCAATAAATTACTGAAAATATTTTTCTATATTTTATCAAATATTTGATACATGATCTAATAACTTTTGATTACACTAGAATTTTTTCTTCCTTGAAATTCGGAAATCGATATTTCAATACTATTTTCTTTTTGGCCGCCAGACATTTTAAATGAATTTTTTGAAGCATTTTAAATGTAAGATGTGATAGTTTATTAAAAAAATTGGCTATATAAGTAACCAGTTGTACAGATTAAATACTTGCATTGGAAAGACGAGCTACACTGGTCGAGATGTATTTGTGAATTACTTACATAGCTGCCAAGTCTTGTATCACATTTTTAAATGGTAATATCATAGCTGCCAACCTTCCACTAATCTTCCGTAATGTCTGGATTAGTTTGACCCAGATTAACCACATTCCGAACCGGAAAATTTATTTCGTGAATACTTACTTATTTAATTCCAAGGTTCTACGTGGAATATATTTAATTTCATTTCTTAAAAAAATTCTGGTACGAAAATTATTAAACCAGGGTCAAATTAACACAAGTATTACGGAAGATTAGTTTGAGGTTGTCACCTATGGTAATATTCATCTGTTTTCATGATAGAAACTATAGGATTAATTAACTCATTTATAGCATAAGCGCATATATGCGAACATTTCAGAAATTTCCTTTCATTCAGAAGTATCGAATTCATACCATAAATTCTGAACAGTAATTTTTGCTTTACTTGATGACAGGTTTTTCACGATTATATAGAACTAAAACTATTTTTGGGAATTTCCGCTCATAATTTGTAATTTCTGTATAAAAAAGAAATTCCTGAAATGCACGGATATATACGCTAATGACGCAAATCCTTTAACCCATAGTTGCCAACTATTCCGCTTAATTGTACCACAAAAATATAATAGAAATTTTTGTCTTATTTAATCGGCAGATCACGGCGATTTAAAAAAGCTAAAATTTACTATAAAATTTTTGTCGCACAAAAAAGGGTAAGATGTTGACAGCCCTTATCAGTTTCATTTTTTGAGATAGTAATCTAAAAATAAGGACGAAACACCATTTTTCGTACTAAAATACCAGCTTTGTATAATCGAAAAATGTCCGCCAATTTATAAAACAAAATTTATAGTTTAAAATCAGTGGTGTCCAAAAGCTGTCAGTAACGACGTAAGTAATCTCTTCTTGCCCGAGCGGCTTTCGGGAAAAACTGTTAACCCCTTCAAGCGCAGTGATCCCATGGCAGGACCACCTAGTTTTAATGCCAAACTTACGAACGACGCCAGAAATATTTTAATAAAATTTTGCTTTTACAATGAAAGTTTATAATAACAAGTTTTTAATCTCTAAGAAGTTCATCTGCAAATTCTGGTGTCAGTCAACCATTTCATCATTTTACGAACAGAATTTTTTCTGTCCGTGAAAGGGTTAAGAGGGTAAATAAGATGAAGACTGCTATAAGAAAATGTACAAGAATTGGGAGCTATGCATTGATTTTACAAAACGCTTACACACGCGTGGAACGTTTAAACAGCAAAAGTGATTAGCATGAATATTCGAATTTGAAAATCTCCAAATCATTGAAAAACTGTCCTGGCCAAGAGTTGATTTTCCTACACCTTCTTAGCCAGCACTCTTTTCATTCAGTTAAGAAATTTCATTTTATATCATATCAATCAGTGTGATTTTTTTCAGTATGATATCAATTTTTCAGAAAAATAATTTTGTCCTTATTTATCACAGATTTCCTGCTTTTATAACTAGAACCGCGAGAAATTTTACTCAAGTTTTATAAAAATATTTATTTAAAACTATTTGACTTACTTATTTAAATTATTTTTGTGCAGCATGTATTTAACTTATTTTATAAAAAATTTTCTGATTCGAATTGACATCTATTCATTTGGTACGGGTCAAAATGACCCACCACCGCGGTTCTAGTGTTAAATAAGGTGCCAATTAAAAAGAGGTTGAAATTTATCTCTGATAATCAGGCCTTGCGATTCACACTAGACATTTTTTTTTCGTGCTTATATATGCGTTATACTTAAAAAAAATTCTTATTTGATGAAAATAACAATAACTTATTTATTTATTGAAATTGCCTTATTTTTTAGATAAAAAATGTAGCATAGTTGCCAAGAGCTGCAGATTTTGAATACCAATATTTGTATTTAAAAAAAAATCTTCGCTTTATTTAATTGCAGATTTCTGCGAGTAATTTAAAACGAAGAAACATTTTTAGCACTAGAACGCCCGCAAATTTTATTCAAGTTCCATAAATATATTTCACACGACAATTTTTATTTAAAATAATTTAACTCATGCGGATTTAAGCACGTACTAAGAATAATAAACATGTTTTCACACCTTGTTCCAGATTCGTACGGATACCGTTATTTTCAAGGCCCAATATCAGAACTTTTTATAGAAAAATAAATCTAGTTTAAACGGGCGAAACTTCGCCTTATTTCCGGAGAGATTTTCCATAAGAAAATACTCGTACCGAAGAATTTCTTAGTCGTGAAATTCAAGCACCCGTCTGAACCTTGTGTTCGTGTCCATTCTTTTTTGTGTTTTGTGTCGTTACTACCGCGCCAGGAATGCGTTTCCGACTACGCATTGTTATGTGATTTCCCATTGTCTAGGCTTGGATTTCCAAGCGTTAATACGGGTTAGGTTCCCTTAGAAAGACCCCCACGAAGGGCACTCCCCTCCTTAGGGCCTATATCCCTCGTGTTGATAATTGGCCGTCATAAACACAACCAACCAACCAACCCATTGTCTAGGTATACTCTATCTCTCCTAAAACTTTGTAACCACTGCGCTGAAACACCCTGTATAGTGCGCTGCCTACCAGTTGCCAGTGCAGTAACTGAGGAGGTTGTAACAAGATGGCGGCTGTTTTATTAAATCTTATCAGAAGTTCTGATTACCTCCGGAGCAAACTTCACGCCAGTAAATTTGAATAGAAAATTTCCTCTTAATTAAGCTCCATATTCATGGAAATATATTCTTACAAATATAGTAAAAATTTCTATTATTTTTTACTGGTGTCTGTTTGCCCAGATATTATAACGTTTCTCACTAATGCTGACAGGAGGTTATCTATGTTGTCACAATGGAGTTAGGAATAAAGAGGAGGCGACATATAGTGTACTATCTACCAGTTGCGAGCGAAGTAACTGAGGAGGCTGTCACAAGATGACGGCATTTTTTTTTAATCGAATCTTCGGTTTCTATTACCGCCAGGACAAACCACTCACCAGTAAAATTGAATAGAAAACTTCGTCTTATTTAAGCGCCCTTTTCATGGAAAACTTTTTCAAAAATGTCGTAAAAATTTCTATTTGTTTTTACTGGTGTCAGTATACCTTGTAAAACTGTCAGTGTGTTTCCCTGGTTGTCACAATATGGCGGAAACGCAGGACTAACTGCCTCCAAAGTAAACTCCTACCAGTAAAAATGAAAATCTGTTTCTACCATTATTTATGACTGAAATTTCGTATTAATAAGGCGTTTAAGTAAATTGAAGATTTCTATATAAATCTATTAGCAAAATTTTCCACCTGTGGAAACCGTCGTCTGCGATAGCAGTTACAGTTGAAGCTTCCTATTTTAAGGGTATGTCAGTTCCTCTTTTTTAATAGTAGTCTCAGTATGGCGGGAAACTCAGTGCCTCACTACAAGCAAAGTCAACTTCCACCAGTGAAAATTAATACCTGTTTCATCCATTATTTATGACCGAAAATTTGTATTTGTAAGCCATTTAACCCCTTGAAAGGAACCGGTATATTATGTATACCACTTTAAATGCGGCGTTGGCACTAAAAATTTGGGGATTAATTTTTGCTTTGTATACGGTAGCGAAGGAAAGCTTTTACTTTTGATATAAATTTGTTCAAAAGTCCTCGTATCAATCAATCATTTTAGCGACAGATGTACTTTGCCCCTGAAAGTGTTAAATAAGGAGGAAATTTCTATTTAAATTTACCGGTGGAAGTTTCTCCCGGAGGTCACCAGCTCCTGCGAAAGCGGTTACAGTTGAAACTTCACTATTTTAAAAATATGGCCGTTCCTTTTTATTAATAGTTGCATGTGCTAATAGGCTGCGTATGATTTAACCGTAACTGTTTGATTTGTTTACATTGTGCTTTCGTTCGTTTGTTGCTGCTTTTTGCTTGATTTTTATGAAAAATCCTAACTGTACACAAAGTTTATTCTGTGTTTCACAACAAACAAAAAATTAAGCTTATTCGTAAACACAGAGTTCGATTAAAAATAAAAAATGAGGGCTTGCATATAACCCAGTGGTAGGGGAGCAAAAAAAGGCCCAATTCGGAAATAATTAGGGGAAAGCTGGAAATTGTTTTAATCCCTTCTGTGTATGTCTAGAATGAATATGTTACGTTTTCCCCCTCGTACTAGGTGAGCGTTAGGGATTATACATATATTTATAGTCAAATAACACGTTTTTTTTGTTTTTTTTAAATACCATAACACTATCTCAAAATCACTAACGTTTTCAAAAACATCCTCAGTACAAATGCGATAGAGCTTAAAATTCTGAATAAAATGAGTACCTACACTTAATACTTTTGTTGAATATTAAGGTCACAATTCTACTTTAAAGTTTTAGCACCGTGGTCAGAGGATTGAACTCAGAAT
Source organism: Maratus speciosus (assembly GCA_963932465.1). Classification (NCBI taxonomy): domain Eukaryota; kingdom Metazoa; phylum Arthropoda; class Arachnida; order Araneae; family Salticidae; genus Maratus; species Maratus speciosus. The sequence goes on along the minus strand of OZ010796.1, from coordinate 195,513,352 downwards.
TAGTTAGGGGAAAACTGGAAATCGTTTTAATCCCTTCAGATGAGATCTAAAATGAATGTTCTATGTTTTCTCCTTCGTACTAAGTGAGCGTTAGGAAATATGTACACATTTACATTCGAAAAACAAATTTTTCTTTAATATTTTTAACAATATCTGAAATTGCGACTTTAATTTTGAACAAAAATATTAATGTGAGTATTCATTTTATTCAGAATTTTAAGCTCTACAACATCTGTATTGGCAATTTTTTGATATAGTTAGCTGTTTTGAGATATTGTTAAGGTAATCTGGTCTCTCCTAGCTTGAAACTCTTGATTGGTGATTAAGGCAAAATTTTGAAATAGAATTGCGACCTTAATTTTGAACAAAAATATTAATGTGAGTGCCAGGGATGAGAGTGCTCTGACCCAAATAGCCGATAACTATCACTAAATTTTTATAGTATTTCAAGCATTATTTAATGACAGAATTTCTGAGATTTATTAAAGCAAAGACTGCTATTAAAATTTAGTGGTAACAATCGGTCATTTGGGTCGGAACGCTCTCATGCCTGGGGTGCTCATTTTATTCAGAATTTTATGCTCTACAACATTTGTACTGACAACATTTTTTATAGACTTAGCTGTTTTGAGATATTCTTGGGTAACTTGGTCTCTCCGGACGTCAAGCTGTTGATTAGCGATTAAAGCAAATTTTGAAATTAGAATTGCAACCTTAATTTTGAACAAAAATACTAATGTGGGTGCTCATTTTATTCAAAATTTTAAGCTCTACAACATTTGTACTGACAATGTTTTGATAGAATTAGCTATTTTGACATATTGTTAAAAAATTAAGGAAAAATATGTTTTTCGAATGTAAATATGTACATATTTCCTAACGCTCACTTAGTACGGGGGGGGGGGACTTAGAATATTCATTTTAGAGCTAATCTGAAGGGATGAAAACGATTTCCAGTTTTCCCCTAATTAATTCTGAGTTCAACCCTCTGACCACGGTGCTAAAATTTTAAAGTAGAATTGTGATCTTAATATTCAACAAAAGTATTAAGTGTGGGTACTCATTTTATTCAGAATTTTAAGCTCTACAACATTTGTATTGACAATGTTTTTGAAAGAGTTAATGATTTCGAGGTAGTGTTATAGTATTTAAAAAAAACGTGTTGTTTGAGTATAAATCTATGCATAATTCTTAACGGTTATCTGGTACGAGGGGGAAAACGCAGCATATTCATTCTAGACCTAAACTGAAGGGGTTTAAACAATTTCCAACTTTCCCCTAATTATTTCCGAATTCAACTCCCTAACCACAGGGCTGGCTATATAAGGCTGGCTCTTTTTAAAATTGTATACTAAATGTATATAAACTTATTCAAGTTTTCGCATGACATATATTATTACTAATGAATATTTTATATAAATAAATAAAAATAAGACAATTTTCTCATTTTTAATTTTTCCGTGATTAATGTTTTTAAAACGTTACATCACCTATTATATGTAACTAAATTATGCGCAAGTGTTTAAATTTACTTTAATTTATGTGTTTCATAAAGTTTTGCAGGAAATTCACATAAGTTAGGAGTTTAAACATGATATTTTTGCAAATGAAATCTTTAAACTGATTTTTCTCCATGTTCATATTTTCATAACTTGCTTTTTCGATAGCTTGTTCCAAGGCCTTTTTAGTGATTCAGATAGAGATTTGAATTTTTTTTTTATTTCAGACAGAGATTTGAATTGCTTTCCATGGTGTATTTAACATTCCTGTGCATGGATTTAACATTCAAGTTTATAGTTATTTTTTAAATATTTAAAATTTGAGTTTTTTAAATTTACTTGATTCTTTACTACACACGAGAGACAAAAATTTATATTAAATGTAATATCCCATATATCTAAATATCCATGCACAGTTTTTTGTACTATATTCGAAGAAATTCGAAAAAAATACTAAGCAGAAATATTCATATTTTAAAAAGTAGCACGTATTTTTAAAACATTACATTTAAAAAAAATTAATTTTAGTTAAATAGGCTGTTCTGCATTTTTTTTATTATATTTGCTTTATAACAGCGGTTCCCAACCTATGTATCGTGGCAACGTATTGGTGGGTCGAGGAGCAATCAAGGTTTGCCGCAAAAATATATATTTTATTTCCTCTGTTTAAAAAAATATAACAAATACAATATTTTACAACCACAATAATCATGAAAGCTATTAACTTAACGCTTAAATGCGACATTGTTTATTTTGTTTCGAAAAAAATATACATGGTATTCTGAAAGGTTTGTAACACAGGAAAAATAATGAAAAAAATTGGGAGATATATTTTTCATATAATACGTCAATCTTTTCTTCTGTTTCACATCTGCATTACAAGTAAAAACTACTGCCGTGTGGCTGTTTTACGCTAAAATAATGCAAATTAGTAAATACTTTAATAAATATGTCTCCAAATACCTTATTTTATATAATTATTTATTTTATCAAACTTAACCTTTAACCCTTTAATTCCCATAACAGAATACGTTCTATAAATTCCATAGTTCAGAAAATGTGACTCTACACCAGAAAGTTTCAATGGTTAATTTCGCTTTGTTTAAATACGGAATGTCTGTTTTTTAATTAAAACAGATATTGTTGTTTTAATTTTCTGGTGTAAATTAGGTATATGCGAATTAAAAAAAAAACTATTAAATTCAAAACAGTGTTGTTTGGATATTGGCAAAGCTGTGCACTAAACGGTTAAACTAAAACTTCGTGAGAAGACAGTCTTTTCTTAAACAGTCTGTCGGTATTATGGTATGACCTCGTTGTGAGAAATGTCAGTAGTCGCCGATATGGTTGCCAGCTTGGCCTCCATTTTTATTTCAAAATTTCCCATTCATACCGGAAATATTCAAAGAAAAATCTGACTTTATGTAATCACAAAAGTTCAGTCATTAAATAAAGCAAAAAATACTATTTTTATTTTCTGGCATGAATTTGGATTTTCTGAATAAAAATGGAGGCCAAACTGGCAGCCCTGGTCGCGCAGTCGTTATGACAACCCTGGAAAATCCATAATTTCCTTCTGAATGCACATAGGAGCGGAATATTCAGAAATATCTAAATCAGCTTTGATGTCCTTGATGGCGTTCAACAAGATATACTTTTATGAACGTGCTTTTTCTACTTTGCGGATTTTGAAAAACAAGTACAGAAACAAGCTGCGTGTAGAAAGTAACTTAAGATTAAAATTAACCAGTTTTAACTCTGATATAGATGCCGTCATCGATAAACACCTGTTTTCAGAAATCTCACTGATTGTAAAGTTGTGTTTCGATAATAATTAAACGTATTTTTCATTATATTCGTTGTTTTAATTATTATGCGACTTACACAAATTGGGATTACCAATTTTTGTTTTTTGTTGATAGTGAATCTTTTGTAAGAAAATTTGCCTTTTTCATAGGATAGGATAACCGATAGCTTAAAAAGGTCATACACAATTTCTATACTGATATTAGATACACACTCAAATTAGGTGGGTCGCGTACCAATAAAGGTTGGTAACCGCTGCTTTATGGTATTAAAAATAATGCCACCACAGGTAATACAGTATTACTAAAAATGAAAAAAAAAACAGTTTAACCCTAGATCTACCGGGAATTTTATTCAAGTTTTAATAAAACGTTCTACACCAGAATTTTTATTTAAAACTATTTAACTTATTTATTTACCTTATTTTTGTCTGGTTTATATACTTAGTTTATTTTAAAGAAATTTCTGGTTTGAATGAATATTTTGTATGTACCTGTCGGGTCCAATGGACCCGTCTGGTAGACGGAGGGTTCAAAGGTAGTGTGTCTCTTAAAGAGTTATTTACAACAAAATTGAAAACAAATTAAAAGTGGATAAGGTTAATATCCTAAATTTGCGATATTTTGGTTGAATATGTGATTCATTCTACACACTTGAAAAACAAAAATTCCCTACAAATAATTAAACATGATAGTCGTTGAGCTTCTGCAAAAAATAATAATGTATTATGTATGGTTTTCTTTATGAAATCACCAGTGAGTGTGAAATTTTAGAATTATCACTCAATATAGCAAAATATGATCATTTGAGTAGAAATATAACGTTGGTTCGAACTACTACGTGGCATGCATACTTGCCAACTTCCGACGTAACTTCCGTAAAACTGTCCGCGCAGCACCGCAAATGCCTGATTGCCACCACTAAATTTTTATAGTATTCCCCACCTTTTGTAATGACAGAATTTTGAAATTTTAATAAGGCGAAGGACACTATTAAAATTTCATGGCGAAAATCAGCCATTTGAGGCGCAGCGCTTGCATCCTTGGTAAAATGTGAGTTAATTTAAGCCAGGTTAAACATGTTTCTAACCGGAAAATGTTTTAGATGTACCATTAATTATTTAATTTCATATGTATAGGTGGAACATGTTTGAAATCATTCTTTTTAAAAATTCATGTTCGAAACATATTTAATATGAGTCAAATTAACCCACATTTTACGAAAGAATATAGCAAGGTTGGCAGGTATGACATGATGGCTACTAGTCGTATGAATTTTTCAGGGAAAATAACAGTATATTCTTATAGAAAATTTCGCCTTATTGAATCACTCAATTGAATAAGACGAATTTTTATTTGAAATATATTATAATTTTCTCGAAACATTCCCTGAACGATAGAAAATCTGTACCACGTCTGAGAAGGAAATGTAATTCGTACTAAATTTTCATGTAATATTAAAATATAAAACTTTTTTGCTTATAAAAAAAGCTTTTATATGTATATTGTTGTTGCTTTATAGAGTATTGTTTGCATTATATACAGCTTAGTTAAAGTATACAATTTTAATCGTGTAGAATCTGATGTTGAAGACCCTCATTTTAGAATATAATAATTCTATTAAACTAAATATTCATACATAATAGACACTTTTGTGGTTTCCTTTATGAAAATAAACTATTCAAATGTATATAGTCCGAGTTTATGAATTCTAAAGCAGCATCTAATAATTATTATTTGTTCACGGATTCATAGGATTTATCGTCATTACACTTCTGAAGGGCTCGATATTCTAAACCGCTTCTCCTGAAAGATTATTATCCCTTAGTTTAAGTGATAAATTTAAGCTCATTAGCTCAATCATAAGATAATTATGTGAATATTAATTTCGAAATAGTATACGATATTGAACTACAACACGTAGCCCTTCTAAATGGAATATGAAAGAGAAGATATTTGCATAGGTTTGTAGTAATGTTGCGTAGTATTAAATTACATCTCTTCAGATTTACTATTAGATACCTGAAACGATGATGATGGATGAATGCATAATATGCATTACATTAATAATGGGTGAATACGTATACAGGGTTTTTCATAAAAGAGTCTCTAGATTTAAAATGCAATATTTCATTAACAGTAACAACTATAACGATGAACGAAGTGAATTTTTTATCAGACAGCTCATATGTTTTGGATAGAGTATTTTAAAAATTAAATACAATTTTCTTCAAATGATGACACTGCGATATCTCAAAGTACAAAAAAGCTTAAATTAGCGTGTAAACTTACTAACATACATAGGTCATTCACAGAAAAAGGAATATTTTATGTCCTTAATTTAAATTAAAATTTAATGTGTGAAAAATTAAAATTTAATGTGTCTAATATGAATGTTCTATTTTCATTTCAAGAAATACCCTAATGAACTGCATTCTGCAATAGCACGAACATGGGAAAATAATAATTTGAATATTTTAAAAAATTGAAAAGGTGAAAATGTAATTACCATGTCCTGTATCTAACATCAAATTTATTAGTTCAAAGTTATAGTTTGGAGTGTTGGAAAGCCTTAGAGACAAAAGAAAACCAACATAATAAATTTTTATCTCTCTGCTGCTAATATAATTAACATTTTAACTTGAATGTTAAAAATATTTTAATTATCTTTAATTAAATCTTCGTCCCTGGAGTTACTAGTCATTATCATGGTGCAAAATGTTTGCTTTCCTAAGTCATCACTAGAGCGTTATAAAAGACTCTTTTTATTGATATATTGTAATATAACATATACCTTTACAAGCAGGGAGTGCCTTCTTTTGTTGAAATAGTCAGTATTGTTTCATTTTGATACTTTTATTCAAAATTTGGGAACAATGTGTTTTATATGTGTCATCACCATGTTTCATATTACTAAAATATCACAATGGATATAAATAATTTATTGGTTAAACTATAAAGAGCTTTAAGACTATTTAAAAATTAAATATACTATAAACCTTCAGTCACTATAATTAAGTCTAAAATCAAAATCAACATTAACCGTTTGACAGCTATCCATCAAAATCCTCATACATTCCAAAAGTGCTATAGATAATTTGGATATTTCAAAATAAAATTATGTGTTTTTACTGAAAATTTTAAATATATTTTTTTTAATTGAAAACTAATTAAAAACGCTATTTATGCTTTAAAAGACACAGTTTCGTGACGAAAACGCAAGAGCGTCAAAATATTTGCTCACGCGCAGAGATTCAGACTCGTACTGAAATGACGGCGCGATAGCGCCGCTTAGCTTTTTTTGACTTAAAATCTGGAAGCGCGATAGCGCTGCATAGCCGTCAAACGGTTAAAAATGTCATTACCCATGGTTCGTACGGATACCGTTATTTCTCCAGGGAACTACCAGTATCTTTTTATAGAAAAAGAAATCTAGGTTAAACGCGCAAAATTTCGCCTTCCTTTAAGAAGACATTTTCTATAAGATAATACTGGTGCCGAAAAATTTTTTAGTCTACAAAATTCAAGGAGGCGTACGAACCATGTTACCATGGTAGTTATTATCATGTCTTTTTGGAAACCATGGCAATGACAAAGAAACTATAGAAATGGAACATTTCTTAATTTTCTAAATTTCATTTTATTCATTTAAGATTAAACCATAATTTTAAAAAATGTGTTAATGGATTTCTTCCCCCTCCCCATCCATTTCAGGTTACTAGTAAATTTATCCGTCGTTTCTTATACTCAAAATGGGTAAGAAAATAAATTGACCACTGAAGAAACGCTTCTTCCAAAAGGAAAAATGGAAAGAAAACGCCATGAAAAAAGTTTAAAATGATCAAATTGCATAATCTCATATCACTATCGTACCACACTAGAAAGTTTCATTAAAATATTTGACTCACGAATTTTTATTTAAAATTATTTGACTGATTTATTTAAAATAAATCTGTGTGGTTTAAATTTAACTTTTTTTATGAAAAAATTTCTGGTTCCAGTTGACATTTCATCATATGGTCGGATCAACTCCTTCCGGGCGTTCTATTGTTAACCCTCTCGCTTCGTAATTGTTTTATCAAAATAGCTTCAAAAATTGCGAATTTAAGAATTTTTATTCTTTTGTCACCAGTTTTTCAAAACAAAAATATTTTTCTAATCTAATCAAGAAAATGCTCCAATTAAATATGGCAAAAATTACAATAAAAAAATAACCGGTGGGAATAACAAGGAGGGTTAATTAAACGCCAAAAATGCATCCCCGGGAAAAGCTGGGGTTCTGCAGCGGAGGGTTAATAATCGCTAAAACCGCCATAAAGGTCATTTTGATCCTACCAAATCAATATATATTTCGACTCGAAACAGAAATTTCTTTATAAGAAGATTTAAATATATACCACAGAGAAACAATCTAAATAAAAAAGTTAAATTGTTCTAAATGAAAATTCTGGTAAAAAACATTCTTTAAAACCTAAAAAAAAGCTCTACTATTAAAATCACAAAAAAATTCCTTTTTTCGAAGTCAAAATTCCCTTTTCCTGAGAATGATCCATATATCATTATTTATTTCATATTCTGTTTGTAGAATGTTAAAAACAGGAGAATATAGATTTTTGTATAACTTCAGCGTAAATTGAAAAGATACAGTACATTTCCTTTTATTGAGAGAATTCCAGCTTTGTTTCGAAACGAGTTGGTTGCGTAATAGTTGAATTAAAAAAATCAGTAACCTTTGCAGACTTGCGTTGGCGATTTTGAGATTTAAAAAAAAAGTTTATAGTAACATAAAAATAATTGATTCATCACTACGAATATAGCAGAATAAAATTTGTCTTTTCATACTTTAATAGAATACGATTTAGGTTTTTACAGACTTCAGAATTCTGAATCATAACATTGAATATTCGACTAGTTTACTACTGCATTAAAATGCTAATACCGAAGCAAATAAAATTATCTAATAGAGAAAAAAAAACAAGAATTAATATACATATATCAAGAAGATACATAATAGGATTCTAGAAATTAAAAAGGAATTAAAAGTGATATGAAAAAAAGTCTAGCAAAATTAAAAGCAGCCAATTGTTCTTAGTTTCAGATTCCTCTAGTGCTTTTGTGAATCGATTCTACTAAAAGGAACTTTCTTGAGAATTATAGATTCTCCGCCCCCGACAAGACAGGGAACACCTTTCAAATGGGACGCTTGATGTCACTGTCAGCTGTTTTAATAAGAACGACTCGTACAAGAATGTCCGATCCTGGAAAAAAACGTTATAATGCGGCCCAACTTCAATCTCATGGGCAGAAATCGATCGTGAACAATCACCAAGTCTCCTTCTCGTAGATTAGCTCGTGAAGTAGTCCATTTTGGACGCTGTTGGAGATGGTGAAGATATTCACGTGATCATCTCCACCGAAATTGTTTCATTGCCTTTTCTATAAAGCGCCACCAAGGCTTTCCGCACTGTAGCATTCCGCATCTGGCTGAATTTTTATTTAGGGATTACGAATTATCACCAGTAAAATTAAATGGTTATTATTGTTTTATAATATGATAGATATTGCACAAATAAAATAAAAGAAAACTATTATACAAAATTTTCTGGTGTTAATGCCAACACTATTGAGAAGTCGGTCGATTAGTGATGACGTCACAACTATTGTACTCTGGTATTGAGTATTTTGATGGCAATAGATGAAGCCTTCATTTCATCTGGTAAGTGAACTTCACTTCAATTACTTCTTCAATTACTTCTGGACCTGTCCACTTACGTAGATTAAAACCTCCGCTTTGCATAACTTTGATTAACTCAGTTACCTAAACTTGGTCATTTTCCGTTTAACCCCTTAACGGTCGCATTAAATTACGGTTTAAAAATTCAAATTGCTTATTGGCACCACTTTTTTGAAAAAGAAATATTCACCTTATTTAATAAAAGGTAAAATGATACCATAATAAAGCTAATTACACTATTTTATAAAACTGGTGGGAATCAAACAAATCTGAAAAAAGACACAGCCCGTGAATATGACGGGAGCGAGAATTAAGGGGTTAATCTGATCCAGAAAGTAAATGGTCTACGTCGGTACTCTTTCGAATGATCTGAGAGGCTTCTTTATGATTTTCCTCATTATCAATTGCCAACAGGTGTAAGGTTCTAATGGCCAAAAACGACGCACAAGCAGTACCTTACATTACAGTAAACAGCCTGTATGTTTTAATCAATGGCGGCTCCTGACTGGATTAATTAACCCCTTAATCGTCGCGCCAGGTAAGTGTCGAATACTTTTTTGAAATTCAGATTGTTTGATTGCCACCACATTTTTCAAGTTGAAATATTCTCTTCATTTAATGGCAGGTAAAATGTCGAGAGAATAGAGCCAATTGCATTATTTAAAAAACTGGTGGGAATAAAACAATCTGAATAAAAGAAAAGAAGCCCACACCGCCCGTGACAGTCACGGGCGCGACGATTAAGGGGTTAAGGGCACTATATGCGTGGCTGTCACATAGCTGCCAACTGTTACGCTTTTTCCTACCACTAAATTTTTCTAGTAAATATTGCTATATTTAATCGTCGAAACATCACGGTTAAACAAGGCGAAAATCGCTACTAAACTTTAATAGTAGCGAAAAAGCGGGCATCTATGCTATCAGATTTATTCTTTTTGAACGACGAATTTTTAAAAGAAATCTTCGACTTTCGTAAGAGCAGAAATTCCTGTTTGTAAACGAGGAAAGACTTTCTTTGGAAAAATATTGGTAACCAAAAAATAAATTTCTCTGAAATGGATTTATTACCCCAAAAATAGCCAGTCACGAGCCACCACTGGTTTTAACCCTTTCAGAGGCAAGGTACTTGTATTCGGAAAATGTTCAAATAATTTAATGACACCAGTATTAACAAGAGATTTTATTTGTAAGCAAGTAAAAGTAAATTTTCACGTACTTAATAAAGATGACATTTTCATCATAAAATTCCGGTGCCAATATGGCAAATTGGGATTAAAATTTTGTGATGCCGTAACAGCATCACCGCCCTTCAAGGGGTTAATATTTTCGTCTACATTGAATCTCCAAAAAATAAGATGTTAGTCTACAGGCTTTTGATTAACGAGAATTTGCCTAAACATTTTTTTTTTTGTCAGAGCTAAAACCGATTGTATGCATTCTGAACCATAATAGTAATGGAAAGATTTCTGGCTGCAGTTTTGGACCTATCTCCAGATAATCATCCAAGGAGTGGCCTTCTGAACCAATTGCAGACTCTTAAATACCGTCCTAAGCCGAGTTGTTGAATTATCCTCTTTTAACACCCCGTGATGTGTGAGATAAAATTATCAGGATTTTAAATCTCTGATCCTTGTACAAGTTCCGTGTGCCCCAAATCGATATATTCCTGCACGAAGGACCTTTAACCCTTTCAGGGGCAAGTAATTGTGTTCCTGTAATGTCGAATTGACACCGGAATCTTTAAAAAATTTCATCGGAAAATATGGCAAAGCAGTTTTACGACCTTTTTTCCACCAAAGTTAGAAAATTAAAATTTAATAAAAATTTTCTGGAGGGTATCTTCATTAATCGTAGATGGGATATAATACATCCCACGCCCATCAATGGAATAAACAGGGGATTTTCTTGAAGATTTTTCTCCAAATAATAGAAACGCTTTAAAGCTTGCGATTTAGAATTTCTGAGAACAGGTTTAGATTTAAAGAGCAGATTTACTATACAGTCCTCGGCAAAAGTTTAGACATTGGTGATATTTAATCTTTAAATAAAAAATACGAAAACTTGGGTTATACAAATGGCTGTACTTATTTTTAAATATATTTTAAATGTTTTAGTACAGTAATAACGGTTTTAATGTAGGATATTATTTAATTTAACTGAAAAAGGTGAAATTTCCATGTTGCAAAAGTTTAGACACTTTTGTGATTTTTGACAACTGTTCACGGAAAAAAGCAAATTTAAAACTTATGACGTCACATGCATGAAGTATTTAAGTGCTCCTCGCGATAGTATCGGTTAGTGAAGATGCCGCGAGCTAGAAATTTTCAGTCAGATGAAGTAATTAAAGCATGGAAGCTGAAATTGAAAGGGAAGACTGTTGCAGAAATTTCAGCTACTTTGAATCGTCCAAAGATGTCTGTCTATCAAGTACTGTCTAAGGGTGAATCTTTGAAAGCAAAACATAGATCTGGAAAGCCTCGTGTGGCCAAAAAAGGAGATTATAGAAGGTTCCATAAACTGGCATCTAGACAAATGATGATTGCTAATAGCATTAAAAGTGAGTTAGAACTTTCTGTGTCAACGGATAATTCCGTAGATGAATTAAAGAAAGATGTAAATTAGTTTACATGAAAATGATAAAACAACCAGCCTTGAAATCTCACAACAAATTGAACCCTTTCCTGTCGTGGACTAATTCTGTTTATAAACTGATGAAATAGTGGACGGACACCAGAATTTATAAACGAAGTGATTAGAAAATAAGAAATTGCTTATTTTCACGTATATTATAAAGGGAAAATTTTAATTAAATATTCTTGGTGCTGTTTGTCACTTTTGGAATTAAAATTAGGTGTCCTTTGCCCTCGAAAAGGTTAATGATTTGGACCTCAATTTGTTTTAATTCTCAAGTATCTCTGAAGTTTCTCAATGTTCGCCAAGCAGCGTAAGACTACATATATACATTGGAAAACAATTTACAGGCATTTGGTGAGCTCTTAGCACTTCCAAAGTATGTATTTGAGCACAATTATGCGTATATTCATGTTGCATACAAATCGAAAAATTGGTTTAGCTCTCAAAATATTACTGTTCTCGACTGGCCCGCGTGTAACCCTGATCTGAATCCAATCGAAAACTTTTGTGTAATCATATCTCATAAGGTTTACGTAATTGTCTGACAATACTCTTCTGTTAATGTACTTCGAGCTGGTTTTGAACATATTTTGTACGAAATAGTCCCCCAAGTGATGCAAGAATTAGTTTATTCGATGGAAAGTCACATTTTTGCACTAATTGCAGATATTGTAGGTGCAGTTCGAGTTTAATTTACGGTTATTTTTCTGTAAATTGACAGATTGTCTATACTTTTGCCACAATGTTCATTTTGCTTTTTTGTCATTAAATATTATGTAAAGTGTATAATTTAAAATTTATTGTTTGTGAATGAAGGATAACTACCCAGTAATATATGGCAGTTGAGTTACAACAATTCATTACATAATTGTCCGTACAGAAGCATAATCGATCATTGTCTAAACTTTTGCTGCGTACTGTATATCTTCCAGATTCTGAACGTGAAACTGTTTTCGCATAATTATCTTCGACAAGAGAAATTGGGTCAGAACTGGGAATTGATTCGAGTTCCCAAAATTTCTGTAGTTGAGAATTTATCTGCTTAGTGACATGACAAATAACCGATGTATTTTGGTTTGAATCATTCGAATGAATTATCCCCGAAAGTATCCAATCCCCTCTAGAATTAACAACACTCGGTGATCTTTTATGTCCTAGAATAGGTTCCCATATTATAATATTGGCAAATAAATCTGCGTCTATGAGAATACCGATAGGACTGGACACATGAGAATATCGATAAGATTGGACATATGAAAATTAGTATCCGCAATATTCCGTCCTTCAATATGCGGCCAATATTTAGTTGTAATCGAAAAATTTTGTAAATTGGTTGTAATTTGATTAACAACTAATGTATCTAACTGAAAATTTTCATTGTTGAAATGAGGAGAGAATGTCAAAGAAACTTCCTGAAGAGACGTCTCTGCTACGAAATTATTTATTCCTGAGATTTTGTGATTTGTAGTCCTTAATGGAAGACCTAGCTTTTTATAACAAGGTTTAGAAAGTAGACTTTTCTGAGAAGCACTATCTATCATAGCTCTGCAAGGAATAAATTTTCCTGATTTAGATTTAACTTTTATAATGGCAGTAGCTAACAATGTTTGAGAATTTTTACTAAAAGATTGAGAAGTGAAACAATTTGACTCGTTACAATTAACGACAGCATTTGGGGTTGTAACACGATCTTGCTGCCTGAAAGTATTCTGTGATGCAGGGATAGGCTGATCACGATGAAGGAGTGTATGATGCTGAGAGTTACAATATTTACATGTGGCATAAGGCAATTGGTAACAAAGTGATTTGATCGTAAACAGTTGGTGCAAAGCTTTTTAGATTTTAGTATTTGCCAACGTTGATCAACAGATAATTTTGAAATTTATGGGCACTCATAAAGTGACGACTTTTACAACGAGTTTTAGAAAGTAAACTCTTTTGAGAAGCACTATGGATCATTGCCCTACAAGGAATGAATTTACTCGATTTTGATTTAGAGTGTATAATGTCAGTAGTCAAGAATGTTTGAGAATTTTCATTTAGAGTTAGATTACTTAAACAATTAGATTCATTAGAATTACCAACAGTATTTGGGGTTGTTACATGAACTTCTTGTCTAAAAACATTCTGTGGTGCAGGGATAGACAGATCACGATGAAGGAGGGTATGATACTTAGAGTTACAATGTTTACAAGTGGCGCTAATGCAATGTTACCAGATTGGAGACTATTTTAATTCAGATTATTTGACTGTCCCCACTTATTTAAAACAGTGTAATTCGCCTTATTTTTCAGAATTTTGAATCTATTTTTAAATAGGCCGAATATTTATATTTAAAAAAACGTAGTGACAATAAACAATCTGGGGACAAAAAAGTCCCCAATCTGGCAACACTGCGCTAATAAGACAATTTGCAACGAAATTGTTGGAACGTAAACAGTTCGTGATTAGCTTTTTGGCTTTTACCGAATGTCAGCGTTGATCAATAGATAAATTCAGATTTTCTGGGTATTTATGATGTGGATGAGATTCGTTACATTGTGGGCATAAAAGCTTTGGCGATTTATTTACACTGTCCATCATAACTGCAGTTGCGACAGATTTTCTTTTTAAATGTTGTGACTTAAAATCAAATTTATGATTATATTTAGATTCAGCATTACAGCTCTGCAGACTACGAGCTTGTTTTTCCAGAAATAACATTAACAATTCATAACTTGGAAACGAATCATTATTTAATGATAATTCCTACGGCTTCCTTAACGAATCGTCAAATTAACGTTTGCACTTTATGAACTAAAATCAAATCAACAAATTCATTAAATTCAAATTTCAAGGATTTTATATTTCGAATAACTTTATTGCAAGTATCTGATAACTCAAAAAAATTTTTCTGCGTGGGCGATTTCAATGGTCTCGCATTAACAAATTTTTACAGTAATGAATATGCCAAATTCTTACGATTATCATAGCGATGAACTAATGTTTCCCATGCTTGTTTATAATTACTCCCAGAAATGGAAATACCTGAAATTAATTTGGAAGGATAATTTTTTACATTAGCTACATGGTAAGAAAATTTCAATTGATCTAAGAGCGTTTCATTATTGTAAATTGCAGTTAAAAATGATCCAGTTTGTGACATCACCATAAAATATGGGAAGTTCGAATTTGGGTACTTTTAATGCATTATTATCCCTAACAAATATTCATGTGCTATTATTAGGTGCACCTTGATGTTCTTGCGTTTTTACACCTTGATTTACAAAAAACTGTTCAAGTTTTACTAAGTCTTCAACAACTATATCTTTAGCTTCAGTAAAGGGATCATACATTGAATTAACACTTTCCTCAACTACATCAAAATAAGATTTCTTTAAATCATTTTCTAAACTTATAAACTCGCATTTTAATTTCTCAAATAACTTTAAATTTTTATTTTCAATTGCCTCGGCAACTTGAGCATTACCGTCGATCGGGCTACTTTGGTCCAGCCCATAAAAAAAGATTGTATTCTTTGTATTGAACAAACAATACAAGATAATTTGGAGTTTTTGCCCTTGAAAAATAATTTATACCCTACTATAGGGTATTTGAATAGTTTGGGGGTAATTTAGTTTTTTTAACGGCAATACTGAATGTGTTTGTAAACAACTGTTTTCGTATGTAGATTTTAACTCTCCAAACTTTCTATTGTGAAACAATCTTGATAAGAGCTACAAATAAAGTAAGTGTCAAAATATTACTTTTAGTAACCTGTAACCCATGTGTGATCATAATTTTTCCTTTAACTTTTTATTTTGGCAGAAAATGTTTACGTTTTCTTAAAGCTAGCATGAAAACTAGTATTTCGGGTCTACTTTGTGCCAGGCCTGTTTTGGTCCGAAAATAGCCCCAATTACCGTAATTTCCGGTGTATAAGCCGCAGGTAAAATAAGTGTGTTTCAAACCTGAAATTTTATTTATTATATAATGTCATATAAGTTCGAAGATTGAATAAGTTACATTTTGAGAAATAAAATTTCTAGTCGGAAACAGAATTATTTGAGCCGCGGCTTATACACCGGAAATTACGGTACTTAGAAATGCTTTTTATACACCTAAATCCCTTAAAACATGTTTTAAGTAACTTTTTTTCAAATTTTACTGTTGCAAAATGTTACATTAATTGAAAGAAATTAAGTTGAAACTGGTATGAATGAATAAGATCAAAATAACTTCTTAAAACTCCATCAAAAACTTTTAATTGCGCTAGGCCTTTCGAAAGATCTGAGTCTTTCTTCGTCAGGCACAAAAAAGACGTGCTTCTACTGTGAAAGCATTTGATTCTTGCTGCTGTTTTCATAGTAGAAGCACATCTTCTTTGCGCCTGACGAAGAAAGACTCAGATCTTTCGAAAGGCCTAGCGCAATTAAAAGTTTTTTATGGTGTTTTAAGAAGTTCTTTTGCTCTTGTTACATTAATTGATTTTGTTCCAGTTGCTGAGGATAACATGACGAAAACCGTTTCTCGTTTCTTTAATATTAACAATTGGTTAATTGCGTTTAAATATATAAAAAAAAACATTTGTTTATCGGGTTTGCAGTGTTAATTTATTAGCAAATACTATTGCAAGGGTTTTCCATAAAAATGTATTCATTTACATATGAAATGTATTCATTTTATACGAAACTAAGTGAATGAATCAAAGAAGCCCCTAGCAGGAGCTACTTTGTTCCAAAACTTTAAAGATAGTTAAAAAAATTAAAAATTCCTCTTTAAAACCATACAGTTTGATTCATTGTTTCAAGTTAATTGTTTACAACACCATTTCGGCGTTGAAAAATCACATATAATAATTTTTAATAAAAGAAAAATGAGTGGAACCAGGAAAAGGTGGGCCAAAGTATACCTTTTTATTTCTTTAATTGTAAAAAGAATTTTACATTCATTAGATGTTTAAGCTTTGGTTTTCGTCATAATTGCATATAATTAAGCTTTAAACACTAGCCGACTTTGGAAAATAACGACGGACCAAGAACTATTATGTAGAATTTTAGAAACAGGAGAATATAGATTTTTATTATAACTTCAGTATAAATCAAAAAGATACAGTACTTTTCCTTTGATTGTAGAATTCCAGCTCTGTTCCGAAGGTAGTTGTTTGCGAAAAATCTGAATTAAAAAATCAGTAACCTTTGCAGACTTGCGTTGATGATTTTGAGATTTGAAAAAAAGGTTATAGTAACTTAAAAATAATTGATTCAACACTACGGATAACCCAGAATAAGGTTTGTCTTTTTCATACTTTAATAGAATACAATTTAGGTTTTCACAGACTTCAGAATTCTGCATCATAACATTGAATATTCGACTACTGCTCCGCACCAAAATGCGAATATAGAAGCAAATAAAAGTATCTAATAGAGAAAAAAAATAAGAATTAATGTACATATATACAGGAAATACATAATAGGATTTTAGACATTAAAAATAATATGAATTACAATCAATTAACCCCTTAACGGTCGCATTAAATTTCGGTTTAAAAATTCAAATTGCATAGCTGCCAACTTCTACGGATTTTTCTCACCACTAAAATTTAATACAAATTTTTTTCAAAAACAATTGCCGAAATCTGGCTTTTTTTAACGATGAAACAATACAAAAATTTCTGTTAAATTTTAGTAGTAACAAAAATCCATACAAGTTGGTAGCTATGAAATTGCTTACTGCCACCACTTTTTTGTAAAAGAAATATTCACCTTATTTAAATGACAGGTAAAATGATACCATAATAAAGCCAATTACACTGTTTTATAAAACTCGCGAGAATCAAACAATCTGAATATTTTATTCAATTTGATACAGCCCGTGAATATCACGGGAACGTGAATTAAGGGGTTAAAGTGTATTTAAAAAGCAGTCAATTGTTCTTCGTGTCAGATTCCTGTAGTGCTGCCATCTGCTGTGAATTGAGTTTAATAAAATGAACTTTCTCGAGATTACACACTGTTATTTATTTATTGAAACACGAGACCATGTGTTTATAATTTGAAATTTTGGAGGTTATTTGAATTTTTTTAAAGTTAGAGAAAGCGCCGCGCCAATATTAACAATTTTCATTTAACTTCTATGAGCTTAGCCTGAAAAGCATGTCACATGTTTCATTTCTATATTTATTATAGGTAATTATTAATTCAATTTTAATGTTAGATCGTGTTTTAAAGGAGAATTTTAAAGTTAGTACTAACATTCGCATTATTTAACCCTGTCAGGGGCAAAGTACTTCTGTTGCTAAAATATTAAAATGACTGAATGACACCAGGATTTAAAAACAAATTTATATGCAAACAATTTACCTCGCGTACAATATAAAAAGCAAAATTTAATTTCAAAATTGTGGTACTGGTATATATAATATACCGCTACCGTTGAAGGGGTTAAATAATATGAAGTTTTCTATTACGAAACAACGCGAAGCAAAAATTGTAAAATTTGGCAATTGCGGCTTATGCTGATAATGTGGAGCACGGCTGTACCACTTAACGTCTCAGGCGCTATCCTGCGAGCACCACTAAATTTTTATTGATATTTTTGCCATATTAATAGTTAAAAATCTGTGGTTACCACTATTACTAATATTTCGAAATATTTTTGCTTTCTACTGCTGTTTAAGTACTGCTGTAAGAGACATTTTGCCTTGTTTAATATCAAGAAAACTGCTATCAAAAGTGTCCACTATTTTTCTTCTAAAATAGTGGTACCCATAACTTTCACCATCTGGCAACAGCATTTGAGGTGCGGCGGTGTATATTATAGCTATCGATGATTCTTTATTAACCGCTATTACTTTACGACAGTATTATGACGATGTTCCAGGAGTATGAGTATTAGAAGACACCAAAAGCATAGCTGCCAACTTTTACGCTTTTTCGCTACCGCTAAAATTTAATAGAGACTTTTGCCTTCTTTCATCGTGAGGTTTAGATGATTAAATAAGACAATATTTACTATAAAATTTTAGTGGTAGGATGAAAGTGTAAATGTTGGCAGCTATGCCAAGAGCTTATTAGGAGATCCAACAATGCGACGAAGGTCGGACGAACAACAGGCTCCCCAGGAAATGTCAAAATCAGCAATATTAATAACAACGCCAAAGAAAGAAATGTCATTAAGCAAAATACTAGAAATTCTAATTAATGAACTAAATAGTTATACAGATAATCCACCAATTAAGAGTAAAATCAATACAAACAGAGACACACTAATACTGAAATCCTCCACGGACGAAAACACATAAGCATTATTAAAGTTTATTGAAACAATTGAAACAATAAAAGATCAAACAGAAATAACGTACAGGCGTGGAAAAACAAGTAAACACCCCCTACTAACTCCTCAACAAATTATCGTAGAAGAAGGTTACTGGTACCGAACGATTGGAAATAAAGTCTACTTTTAAATGATGTATATAAAATTTGCTTAGATTGCCATCTACATATTAAAACGAACCATAAACTTTGTTTTTTCCAATAGCAGTACCCAATTCTGACAGCATAAATGAACTCTACACCCTTCAATTAGCCTAAAAACGAATTTTTATGCAATTCGTACCATAAGTTTCCGAGAAATTAATTATTTTAAAACGAGCGTATTTTAAGGGCTGTATCCAAATTGAAGTTCCGTACTGGATTGTTAACCGAGAGAGCCCCTTCCTTGATCAAGGCACCTTAAGCGCCACTCAAGGAGTCAATGAAGCGTGTTAGATTACAGTACAGCAGAATAAATTTCAAAATGTCTACTCACTTCCATCATAGACGGCCCCTTAAACCATCATTTTGCCGTTTTTTAAGCATAATTTGAAAACTAATTGGAAGAAAAATGTGAAATTTTTGAATTTCCATAAAGCAGGACTTAATAAATCTAAATCCATCAAAAAAATTGTAGGTTGCAATTCATAATTTTTTCGAATATTAATTTCATAATTCATATCATAAAATTATAAAAATTGCAAATTCAGCTTATTTATGTTTGGGTATATTAGTATTATTACTACAAAAAAAATTAGCATATTAGGAGCATAATTTCGGGAGATATAAATAAAAATATGAAACTGTAACTTAACATTAGAAGCACTAAATTTTGAATGTTTATAATTTAAAAACTTATCATTCAAATGACTTGAAATTTGGTGTCTAGGCATAGTTTGAACCGAAGATTTGAAATATCTCGTTAAAATTGGATATTGCTATTGAAAAAAATGAAGTTTGGATTCGTTTTAATATGCAGATGATCATCTAAGAAAATTTTATATACATCATTTAAAAGTAGACTTTATTTCCAATCGTTCGGTACCAGTAACTTTCTTCTACGATGATTTGTTGAGGAGTTAGTAGAGGGTGTTTACTTTTTTTTCCACGACTGTACGTAATAAATGACTTACGAAGGCTAATAATATTGGGAATACCAAAAATCAAATACCCTATTCAATTAATCAAGAAGAACTGCATCCAGATTCCATAATAGGCATAGTTAAAACCATTCAGAAAGAAAAATAATCTACATACAAACTAATAATTGAAAAAGATGAGCAGACGACAAAAAAGTTACTACAAAAAGATTCGATACAGATCGATTTTAACAAATGCAGAATCACGTGCTACAGACCGCTGCGGTGGTGAGATGCAATAGATGTCAATTGTACGGACACTCCCAAGAATGTTGCCGAAGAGAGGCAATTTGTGCGACTTGTGCTCAAAGTCACGTAACATCGGACTGCCCACACAAACAAGATACCTCACAACAAATATGTTCGACTGCTACAATTATGATAACTATTTCCCCCCACACAGATGATTCCAGGGTTTTTGTCCAGCATTAAAATTCCATCTAGGAAATAGAAATAGAACGATGTACAGTAGGGTGTCCCAAAATTCAATGTAAAAAAAATTATTTTTTAAAAAGGTGAGTCTCACCCTCTAAAAAGTTTCTTCTTCTCCTATTATTAACATATATGAAGTTAGAGCTCATTTGAAAAAGATTAAGAGGTCCCTCAAGGTCACACAAGTTCACTGATTTATGTAAAAATATGGAATTTTAATCAAAAACATAAGTTATGATCAATTATATATTATTTTATTTCTATTAATAGATTTTTAGTATCTATTATAACATATAACAAAAAATATAATAAAAAGCATAACTAAATAGAGAAACATAACTTAAAACTGTACCTGCTAATTTTATATATACATACTTTCACCATACTCAGAAGCTTTCGATCATTGATTGTTCTGTTCTTGTATACAATAACACTGCACCATTTTGGGAAAAATCAAGTTTGTCATTAAGACATAAACAGCATATCTTAAAAAATATTAAAGATTTACATGGCAAACTAGTGAGTTTAATGAGAAATAGAAAAAGGAATAATGCAAAAGAGCAGGAGAATCAAAAAATGTATAGTGAAAATTTGGTTATGTTATTTTACATAAGTCACGATAATTCGAAACAGCTTATTAAAAATGAAGAGGATTCTCAGTTTCTGGAGTTACAAAGAGAATATAATAGACCGGGCAGCACAGATAATCACCTCATCGAATTCACGGCTGAAATTCCAGAATTAGTTAAAACTCAATTCGCCTATTAAAATGCAATTGGTCTGTCAAGTCCTATCTTCGTTGAAAACACCTGAAAACCCGATTTTAGCAGTTGACTCGCAGTTTTAGTATTGAATTTTCCTGCTCCCAGTCCTCCATGTTTTCATACCTTTGGGTGCACGAAAACACAATGATAAACCTACGAGTCAATCGCTAAAATCGGGATTTCAGGTGTTATCATTAAGAAGATTTGTCCTTAAATGAAACAAGAAAAATTGACTGTTTACCAGTGTTAGTTTCCTCTCTAAAAGATAATAATACAAAACTTCTTGGAATTCCGAAGCCGTTATCTAGTACAGGGGAAGCAGCATCTAATGTATTTTTTTTTTTTTTAATTTTTACAGCCATGGAAATGTACTTATCAAGTTATTGGTATGTGCTTTGACACAACTTTCTCAAATACAAGAAAGGTCAAAGGAACATGTGTTCTTCTTGAATAAAAAAATGGAAGAATCGTTCTGTGGTTAGCCTGTAGACGCATGTTTGAAGTGTTACTTTCAGATATACTTAAATATGTCTTGGACTGTAAAGTGGACCTGAAATTATTATGTTTAAAAGATTTTTAAAAAATGATTAAAGTTAACCACTCAACTCACAATATCAAAAAATTCATTGATAGCAGCACCCGACGCTTTGAAAATTTTTATTACGAATCATCTTCAGACAGTTGCTAAACACTTCCTACAGATGATTACATGGACCTGTAAATTCTTTCTGCTTTTACGATTGAAATAGATGTGAACAATATTATTTGTAAAGCAGGTGCTCTCCACAGAACTCGATGGATGACAAAAGTTATTCATTAAAAAATGAACTAATGTTGATGGAAATGAATAATTGACGCCTCAAAAATTTCAAAGCCTTCAAAGATTCAATCATTTGTTCTATGTTTATGCATTCATTCATGGTATAATGTCAGTCTATTGTAGTTGCACTAGTGAATGGCATTTTAGTGATACAAAGATTGCATGAATATGATTGATTATGTACAACTACACAAAACAGGATTAAAGAAGATTCTACATCACTCCTGATATTTAAGTGAAGAACTTACCACTCTTTGTTCGTTTTCAAAGCTTCTTAATGCCAAGGAGAAATATATAATAGTAAAGCTGATGAAAAAAAGAATTTGTACTTATTTTAGAAACTTCATTTAAAAATTTTCAACTTAAATATCTCTCGCAGCTTCTTTCACACCGCATAAATTAGACGACAGCTTCCTAAGTGTGTTGGTTAAGAAATCGCCAGAAGCACATCCCTTTTAAAGAAGCTGAAGAAATTGTTAAAAATTTTCCATGTGTTAATGACTACGGTGAGTCAGGCATAGCATTAATTGAAATTTTTAACGATGCAACAAAAGAAGAAGATCAAAAACAGTATTTATTGCAAGTAGTTGAAATGCATAAAAAGAACTTCAAGAAGTGCAACCGTAAAGAACTTCAAAATATGTAAAAATGATTAGTTATTTATAGAATGTTATGCAACATTTTCCTCTTTATTTTCTTAAATTTTACAGGTGTATTTTTCTATATAACATTCTCTTTACATTACATTCTGAGATTTTGGATAAAGTTCGTTTTTAGTCACTTTCTTAGTAATTTTTCTTGCATGTACTTCACTAAATATTACCAAGAGGGTACATTTTTTAGAAACAGTATCTTAAATACATGTAACTTAAAAAAAATATATAGATATTTTAAAAATAGTAATTTTGTAAGTAACTGTAAAATATTATGGAATTAAAACTATTTTTTAAGCTTTTTGGCGACCTTGAGGGACCTCTAAATATTTTTTGTTTCAGCTGAAATTTTACTTGAGATCTTAAGTATCCCAAAGGAAACTTTTTAGGGGTTGAGAGTCCAAATTTTTAAAAATTTATTTTTTTGGGACACCCTAATGTACAGTCGTGGAAAAAAAATGGAAACACCCCCTACTAACTCCTCAACAAATTACCGTAGAAGGAAGTTCCTGGTATCGAACGATTAGAAATAGTCAATTTTTAAATTATGTATATAAAATTTCCTTACTGGGCCATCTACACATTAAACGAACCCAAACTTCATTTTTTTCAATGACAATACCCAATTTTAACAAGATATTTCAAATCTTCGGTTCAAACTATGCCTAGACACCAAATTTCAAGTCATTTGAATGATAAGTTTTTTAATTTTAAACATTCAAAATTTAGTGCTTCTAATGTTAAATTACATTTTCATATTTTTATTTATATCTCCTGAAATTATACTCCTAATGTGCTAATCTTTTGTGTAGCAATAATATGTGTAGCCCAAATATAAATACTCTGAATTTGTAATTTTTATAATTTTATGATATGAATTATGAATTATGAAATTAATATTCGAAATAATTATGAATTGCAACCTACAATTTTTTTGATGGATTTAGATGTATTGAGTCCTGCTTTATGGAAATCCAAAATTTCACATTTTTCTTCCAAGTAGTTTTCAAATTATGCTTAAAAACGGCAAAATGATGGTTTAAGGGGCCGTCTATGATAGAAGTGACTAGATATTTTGAAATTTCTTATGCTATCCTATAATCTAGCTGTCTTCAATGACTACTTGAGTGCCTTGATCAAGATCTCTCTCGGTCAACAATCGAGTACCGAACTTCAATTTTGGATGCAGCTCCTAAAATACGCTCGTTTTAAAATAATTAAGTTATCGGAAACTCATCATACGAATTGCATAAAAAATTATTTTTAGGCTAATTGAAGGGTGTAGAGTTCATTTATGCTGTCAGAATTGTGTACTGCTATTGAGAAAAACAAAGTTATGGTTCGTTTTAATATGTACATGGCCCCTAAGCAAATTTTATATACATCATTTAAAAGTAAACTTTATTTCCAATCGTGTGGTTCCAGTAACTTTCTTCTACGATAATTTTTTGCAGAGTTAGTAAGGGATGTTTACTTTTTTTTTCACGACTGTACAACGATACAAAAAATTACTAATAACTCTGCATACTATTAACTCCAAAAACTAATAAAAATAACTTTAAATCTATGGTATAATGAGGAAGGTTAAAGTTCTTCTCCATTTATTATGTAAGTGTAAAATGGCTTTTTATTATTTGCAAATAAATTTGTACATGAATTCCGGTGCCAATCATTCATTTCAACATTTTAGCAATGGAATTGCGTTGCCCCTGAAAGGGTTAATGCTGTCTTCTGTTTGTGGAGATGCGATCATTTTTCAAAGTTGATGGTCTGATTTGGTGGAGGTAGCTAGTAGTAGATAACACCCTTCCAATCCCACCAAATGGCGAGAAAAAATTTATTCGAGTGGAGTCCGGCTTTAGTGAAAGGAATGGGAGCTTTATCTCTGCTGCACCAGGATTATTTGCATTCCACGTTGTCATAAAGTATCCGCCTTTTATCAGGGTTCGCACGCATTAAGGGATTCAGGGAAGTTTAAGTGCTTTGTACCAGAAAATTCGTAAAGTAATGGTAGCTGTATCTGAAAATAGAATTGTTTTGTCAGTAAATAAGGCTATTTTTTATTCTATTCCTAAATATATTTATAAATATACGTTTCTTACTATATTACTTTTCCAGACGTTGTCAAAGGGCATTTGAAAGATTTTTGTTCTCCGAAACAGCGTTGCCAGTGGGCTACATTTTTTAAATTCAAATTTCTTGATTGGCAGCTCTTTTTGAAATAGTAAAATTCGCCTTATTTAATCGCATTTAACCCTAGATCTACCGGGAATTTTATTCAAGTTTTAATAAAACGTTCTACACCAGAATTTTTATTTAAAACTATTTAACTTATTTATTTACCTTATTTTTGTCTGGTTTATATACTTAGTTTATTTTAAAGAAATTTCTGGTTTGAATGAATATTTTGTATGTACCTGTCGGGTCCAATGGACCCGTCTGGTAGACGGAGGGTTAATAACATATTAAATAAGGCGGAAACACGGGGAATTTTACCATTTCAGAAATGTGGTGTCAATCAAGAAATCTGAATTTTAAAAAAGTAGCCCACTGGCAACACTTCTCAGAAAGTTGTGCGCGAAGAATTAAATATATCTCGTGAATAGCGAAAGAAACATTTGGGACAACCTAATAAAATATCAAATTTAGTTTAGTAAAATGTTAAGATAAAACGTAATTTTATTGATATAAAAAATAATATTAACCATTTCAAGGGCGGTGGTATAGTTATGAAACCAGTTAATTATAATTTCCAAATGCCAATGTGGGACCAGAAATTTGATATAAATTTTTTACATTTATCATGTATGTGGGGGGGGGGGGAAGCTTTTTCTTATTTCAAAATCTATCAGTAGGGTAATTCCGGTGCCATACATTCATTTCAATACTTGGCAATGGAAGTACTTTGCCCCTAAAAAAGAACTGCTACTACACTATATGGCCAAAGGTGACCGGTCACTTGCGATTTTTGACGTTTTGTTAAATATCTAGAAAAATACATGAGGAATTAACCTAAAATTGCAGGTGTGTAAACAGTATTGTATAGGTCATATAATTCCGCGAAGATTTTTTTCCCGAAACCCCATAAGGGACCGTCAAAAAATGAAAAAGAACGAATATCTTTTGGATAACCCTGTAAAAACTAATGGAGAAAAAGCGTTTAAACTCGAGATTATTAATAAGTGGCTTATTGTAATATACTGTGTTCATTTTTATGAGGATAGCATGTATACTCGTAGAGAAATTAAGGTTTTTATAAAAACAGTCCCAAATTTCGCCAAGTTTTTTGCTTATAATTTGCAGAGTTCTTAAAATATAAAAAAAAAAAGTTCTTTTCAAAAAATATGACGAATAAAATTGTACATAATACCCCGCAATCAGAATGAAAAAATAATAAAAATGGGATGAAAAATAAGCAGGTTTCTAAAACATGTTTCACTGCGCATGCGCGAATGCAATCAAAATATAATGTGCATAATGTGTTAGATAAGTGTATAGAGTAACTTTTGTAAAAGTCTCAAAAACATAGTTTGAAAAGTCTAATAATAATAGTTTATAGAATAATCTCAAAATCCGTTGTTCCCAAAATGAAGCAAAAACATAAGGGTTTGTATCCATATATCCATTGATTAGTGCCAATTTAGCATGCACAATATCGCACGTAATACTGTATTTGGATACAATCCCTCATCTTTTTGCTTCATTTTGGAAACAACGGATTTTGAGCTTATTCTATAAACGATTATTATCAGACTTTTCAAACAATGTTTTTGAGACATTTACAAAAGTTGCTCTATACATTTAGCTAACACATTATGCACATTATATTTTGATTGCATTCGCGCATGCGCAGTGAAACATTTTTTAGTACACCTGCTCGTTTTTCATCCAAATTTTATTATTTTTTCATTCTGATTACTGGGTATTGTGTACAATGCTGTTCGTCATATTTTCTGAAAAGAACTTTTTTTTATATTAAGAACTCTGCAAATTATAAGCCAAAACTTGGCGAAATTCGGGACTGTTTTTATAAAAACCTTAATTTCTCTACGAGTATACATGCTATCCTCATAAAAATAAACACAATATATTACAATAAGCAACCTATTAATAATCTCGAATTTAAACGCTTTTGCTCCATTAGTTTTTACAGGGTTATCCAAAAGATATTCGTTCTTTTTCAATTTTTTGACGATCTCCTATGAGGTTTCGGGAAAAAAATCTTCGCGGAAATATATCACTTATACTATACTGTTTACACACCTGCAATTTCAGGTTAATTCCTCATGCATTTTTCTAAATATTTAACAAAACGTCAAAAATCGCAAGTGACCGGTCACCTTTGGCCATATAGTGTAGAACCGCCTTAGCGATCATTCTCACCAGTCCCAAATAAAAATATTTCGATTCGAACCAGAAATTTCTTTCTAAAATAAGTTAAATTCGTATCACGGAGAAATAATTTGAACAAACAAGTTAAATAGTTTTAACCCTCCGTCTACCAGACGGGTCCATTGGACCCGACAGGTACATACAAAATATTCATTCAAACCAGAAATTTCTTTAAAATAAACTAAGTATATAAACCAGACAAAAATAAGGTAAATAAATAAGTTAAATAGTTTTAAATAAAAATTCTGGTGTAGAACGTTTTATTAAAACTTGAATAAAATTCCCGGTAGATCTAGGGTTAAATAAAAATTCTTCTGTAAAATATTTTTATAAAACTTGAGTAAAATATCCTGCGGTTCAGGCGATAAACGTATCTGCCAACTTTTTACGCTTTTCGTTTCCACTAATGTTTAATTTAATCATTTTTATCTTCAGTTTAAATGAGTCAAAATTTTCTATTAAATTTTAGTGGTAACAAAATTCGTAAATTTGGTAAATGTGTTTTTATTGGTTAAAACATTGACCGAAATTTTTTTAAATAGATATAATTTAATAAAATTTTCCATAGCTTATGACCATACTAAGTTATTTTGATATTCCGGTTAATCATTGGGCATACGCAAAACCATAGCTGTCAACCTTTGTATTCTTTTTAATCAATTGAAATTGGATTTTTTTAAAGAATTAAAATAACAGTCACATAAAAATAACTTGTTTTTATATTCTTAATTTAATTCAGGGCTGCACAGGCGACTATTTTTTTAATTATACTAAGCACCGCTCTTTCAAAACAAATATCTTGTACATGCGTTTTGACAACATTTGCAAGCGAAATATACTAAAAAATTTATTTTAAAAAAATAGTTATCTGAACAGAAAATAAAAATAGTTGACTGTGGCAGCCCTGTTAATTCTATTTTTTTTTTCAAATTTTCCAGTTTTAATTGATTAAAAAATATATGAAGGTTAATACTTGACAACTGTGCTTTTCCGCATTCCCAGATGATTGATTCGAATATAAAAGTAACTTTGCAAAAGGTTATTTCATAAAATAATCACGACATTAATTTTTTTCCAATTTTTCGGGTATTTCCTGTTTTTATGTACTGGAGAAGGTGGGTGTGTAGTTCTTAATAGAATATTTAACTTATTTAATCGAACAAAATTGTTAAATAACCTGAAATCTGAGCGATTATAATTAGAGCGATAGCAGTACGTATTAAATTTGTTAATGTCCTCGAGCGCTACTTTTGTCCATTGCGGCCCGTTGGAAAAACAAGCCAATCTCGCTGGGATACCAGCTAGTGGTTTGTTCCCTTAAAGTCAAAAAGATTTTAGCCGAAACTCATTAAAAGGGGGGAATGTAAGGGGTCATACAGGAGTTGCATAGTGTCAACGCTTAGTTCTGATTCCCTCTGAATCTGAACAAAATCACGAAGAGTTACTCCATTCTAGAAAATAACCCTGTGCGGTTTGCTGTTGCGGATCATGTTTCGGCAGAATTTATCGTTTTATTGCTTTTTTCAACTTAGCTCAGTAGTGTTTTACTATGCATTGTATCATCTAACCAATAAAAGGGTAACCAGACAAAAAGATCTAGAAAATTCTGTCAGAATTATCTTCTCACAATAAAAAAAAAAAAAATAAAGAAAATAAAGAAAAAAAAAACATAATTTAACTTTATAATCAATGATTCGTGAAACTATAAAAAAATTCTACTGAATGAAATCTATGTCAAATTACTAATTTGTACGAAATATTTTTTGAATTCTTAATTTTTAGGCGTAACTAATTTACAAATTCATAATTAGTGTCGACAATAAAGAGAGAATTATAAGCAACAGCAACAAAGTACGTGTGCTGTTTCTTTTATTGTTTTAAATTATTTTCATGAAGCTTTTTTTTATTAATTTTTTTTCTGAATGCCATGTGGCTATTTTTGGAAAATATTTATCTGTTTTTCTGGTGTCTCTCTATGCGTTACTCAAATTTTGTGGGCGCTTTAGCTCTTTTTAATAATTAAAACATGTTTAATTGTTTTGTACTGTTTCCTTATTTACTGATTTGTTTCCTTTTGTTTTGTTTGTCAATTTTCACATGAAAATCATTTGAGTAATACTTTATTATTTTAAACGTTTTGACAATGAAATTGATTTTTGACTGAAAAAATAAAATCTTGCTAAGAAAGGATTCCATGTAGTAATACTTTACTTGTTTAGTCTTTCAAAGTTAGTTGGGATTGATTAGGGAATAGGTGGAATATCTGGCCAGTGAAATTGACACTATGGTTAAAGGAAAATATAGAATTTCATTCAAAAATTTAAAGTAAATTAATTAAATTCATTGAATGCATTTGTTTTTCTTTTTATGTTCTATGATTAAAATTCTACTGTTTTAATTTTATGAAAATATGCACAAAAGTAAATTTTTAAATATATTATATTTAAATATACAATTATTAAGAAAAATAGGCGAAAATTATGCCACTAATAACACAATCATGTTGAGAAGCTTTCTGTGTACATTAAATTTAATCTATTATTTTAATCTTATTTAAATTATTTAATCGGCATTTATTTGCATTATCTACATATACATATATTTCAATGTATGTGAAAAAATATGACTATAATATTTTTGAATGTGTTTAAAATTCGGGTTTAAAAAAAGAAAAAATATATATTCTCTAC
The DNA here is from genome assembly GCA_963932465.1 of Maratus speciosus. NCBI lineage: Eukaryota > Metazoa > Arthropoda > Arachnida > Araneae > Salticidae > Maratus > Maratus speciosus. The sequence goes on along the minus strand of OZ010796.1, from coordinate 195,483,498 downwards.
TGAATATCGCATCACTTTTGCATATAAAAGCATGCATTAAAGATTCCAATTTAATATACTGTACCGTCGTGAGACAGGAATGCAGGATGGTCCAGCGACAAAAAGCAATTTATTAAAGCAGCACGGCACAGCTACAAAAAATATTCAGAAGTTAAGATGAAGATATTGGGTTTCACAAATTAGGGCTTAAGTAAGCCCTGTCCGCAGTATAGACCCCTTGCATTGACGTCACGTTGCTATTAGCAACGACTGATGCTATGGCAGCTGGAGCACACACGTGGAGCACAGAACTGCATTTTTGCCGTTAAAAGCACGTGTTATCTTTCTGTTTAATTTAGATCTTTCTTATTTTTACTATTATTATAGTGCAAATAAGTCTAATAAATCAAATGGAGAGCACCATTTTGTCTTATATTTAGGCGCCATACGAAGCGATTTCAAACATGTGACGTCATGTGCAACCCGTCTATTGTCAGTACCGCGCGTGGGTTACAGCTTAGAGTACTTTGTACTCTGTCCGGAGATATTAGCTCCGCAACCTGCCCTAACTCTTTAAAACCTACAAAGACGAAAAAAATACTACGTTTAAATCCTGACGTTTAAAAGGAACAGTTTTGGAAAATGAACCCGTCCATTTGAGTTTCCTATAGTCGTAAATGGGAGAGGCGTGGTTGAAATGTCAACTTGATGTATGTTTACACTTCTCCCCCAGATATTTTTGCTCTTTGCTGTCGGAAACAACTAAGAAAGGACAGCAGTGATCTGTTTATTTGTTTGGAATGTTTTAATTCTAGTAAAACATTTATTTATCCCTATCCATCTATAGTAAGAAATATTTAGACTGTATTCTTACTCTATTTATTTTATCGGAAACGTATGTTTATAAACTATAAGACTTGGAAGAAAGGCTTCTAATATTGTTCTCTGACATTCCCTGTGTGCAAAAAGATTTTCGCACGAACCTCCTCACGCGGAAAATTATGTATTCATATAATAAATATGGTAATAATCACAGAACAACGAAAAATAGCAATTATGACACATATGTATTTTAAGTGTTATTTATGACGACCGATTATCTACATGAGGGATATAGGCCCAAGGGGGAGTACCCTCCGTGCGGGTATTTCTAAAGTATTCGTATTTACGCAAGGTTAACCAAGGTTCGAAGAAAACCACGGAAAACTCCGAACGATTAGGCCGACGAGCGCGAATGGGCTCGAACCCATCACCTCTCGTCTACCAGCTTTGAGAGCAGAACCTCTCAGCCACTGGTGGGGCCAAGAATGATGCAGAAAAACGCATATTCTTGTAAAATTATAATTGGAAAAACAAAATTCGGCAAACATTCTATATGGGCAATAAAATGCAAATACCAGAATAATTCAGCAAATTTGTACCTTATTCTTTTTATTATGATGTAAATAGGTCGGTACCATCCATTAGAGTATGAGATGAAAAAATTTAAAATTTGCTTCCATTAGAGAGGGCTCATTCAATTTAAGGATTTAAAATTCTGAAATTAAAGCAAATAATAATTAAAGGCCCTCCCCTAAACCTCTCACAGTAGAATTTAAGAGTAAGTACTTTTAAGATGATTCTAAAAACATGTTCTTCCCTTCTCAAAATTGCGAAATTTTCTCTGATATTTATGAATTTATTTTTTAAAGTAAAATCACGAGATTTCAGTCATGGCTCTTGAATGATTCTTATTTCTCCTTTTTTTCCGATTTCTCCTTTTTTTCCGGTACATTCCTTACACCTTGAATTATAATCAATTTTTGTCACATGACGACTTTTCTTTTGCTTCCCGTCGGGGATTTAGGTTGAAAACGTCAATTTCGACAGTATTTTTAAAAGAATATGCGCTTCTATTAAAAAATGGAAAAAGCTGTTCGCTTTCATAGTTTCTGAATAAAAGCACCTGAACATAAAAATGTGCATTTAGCAGCAATAATAAATTCAGGTGACTATGTTGTTTGAAAATTTACCTAAACTCATTTTATGAATCAATAATTCGCAAAAGCCTGTTAATATGAAACCTGTCTATAACGGTATTCTGTCTGAAACAGAAAACATTCGAGTTCCAATGGAAGATCCTTGTTAAATTCCAAACTTGTCTAAACTAAAGCTATTTCCTGTCCTTAAACGGTTCCGTTTCTAGAGAGTACTTTTTTTATTGTACTAGGTATCAAAATAATGTAATACATTGGAACATCTCAGTATATTTTTAATATAAAAATGAACAGTAATAATAAATGGTAAAATTCCTACTAATTATTAAGACTTAGTCTCTAATAAATGAAAAGATAACTCAAAGAACTCAGAGTTTATCTGAAATATTTTAGATTTTCATTCAATTGGCATTCATTACCAAAACTAAACTGAAATAATAATCCAGTGAATGAAGTTTCTAACTGTAACTAATTTGTTAGTGGTGAACTATTGGTTTCTACTCCATTGTCTGTTCGGATCTCGCTAAAGGTTTTGATAGTCATCTCATCGTCATGCTACAGTAAAGCTTCTTTAAACGGAATTTGTATATAACGGAATCATGTCATAAATGGGAAATTTTCAAGGATATCCTGAAGGTATATCCTAAACTTATACCTTCCTAAAAGTAAAATTCTCTTAAGACGAAAAATGTTGTTTCCGTTTTCATATGCTTTCACTACATTTGAAATTTATCTTAAATCTGCTTTAAAAAAAAGACAATGTTTTTCTCCACTCACACATACGCGAAATCATTGTTAGACATAAAAGCATAAAAACTGCAAGCATAACTAATGGAGTGAATTGGAATCGAAAAGCGTTTTTCAACTTTTAATAAAGGTTTTGGATAAAAATGAATATAAGTAGTTATATTAGAATGTTCTTCATAGCGCAGGTCTTTCGCGGATTTTGATATCTTAAAGATTGGCTTAAAGCGCCAAATTTGACATCATTTTATAAAAAAATGCTTGCTTTTACTGAAAAAAAAGAAAAACATTTGATTTGCTAGCATCTAAACTAGTATACTCTAGTACTAATATACTCTAGTACTATACTCTATTCTAGTAGACATTCCGCCCATTCAGAGACAGAAATATGTTTCAAAAAGTAGCCAAGTACAATTTTATAAAAAAAAAAAAAAAAAAAATCAGAAAATAAACATTATATTAGGTAAGAAGTATAATGCACAAATGCAGCATCAGCCTCTATATTGTATGTGATTCGTTAAATTTTTTACATCAAAACAGATAGCTAAATCATTTGTTAAATTTAAAAAAATGTAATCTATTTTTAAAGATTACAAGCTATATCTAAATATATATACAAACATTTACAGTAATAATAGTAAAAAATTAATATTTATGAGTATTTTGAAAAAAAAAAAATGATTTTTTTTTTTTTTTCGGTAAGAGCAAAATCCTTTTTAAGTTGGCGTTTTAAACCAATTCCTCAATGCGACAGCGTTGAAATAATTATCCTGAGACAATAATCGCTCGGAAATAAAAATGCAACTAATTCATCGATAAATGAAAAACCTTTTCCACTGCAAATCTGCTCAATTGCAATTAATCGCTTGCAAATGTGAAGCTTTTTTTTTTTTTTTTTTTTTTTTTTTTAAGGACAGTCGGAATTTTAAATGCGCCCGTGATAGTAAAAAATTGGTGACCAGTTTTGAATTTAGATATTTTTCTCTTGGTGAGAATTTGCAAATCGAGGAGAGGGGGGGGGGGGGCTTTTATTGTAAAAAATAGTGTGTTTTCTATTTTGCTTTTTTAACTATCCATTATCATTATTTTCTAAATCTCTATCACCTGATCCAAATATGTTTCAAAAAGTAGCAGGTACAATTTTAGAAAAAAATCTGCAAATAAAACATTATATTAGATAAGAAATGTAATGCACAAATGCAGCATCAACCTCTATATTGCATCCGATTCGGTAATTTTTTTTTACATTAAAACAGATAGCTAAATCATTTGTTAAAAAAAAAATATATATATATATATATATATAATCTGTTTTGAACGATTACATGTTATATCTAAATTTATATACAAACATTTAAAATAACAATAATAATACAGTGGACGCTCGATTTTACGAACTCGTGGGGGACTCATAAAAAAAGTTCGTAAATGGTAGTAACATTAGTTCAGTGGGATGATTGTTGGGACCAGTAAATGAGTTCGTAAAAACGAAGAATTCGTAAAAAAAGGTTCGTAAAATCGAGCGCCTACTGTAACAATAATATTTATGAGTATTTGAAAAAAAAAATGAAACTTTTTTTTATTATTATTAAAAGCAAAATACTTTCAAAGTTGGCGTTTTAAACCAATTCCTTAATGTGACAGCGCTGACAATAATCATCCTGAGACAATAATCGCTCGGAAATAAAGATGTAATTAATTCATCGATAAATTAAAAAAAAAACTTTCCCACTGCAAATCATTCCAATCGCAATTAATCCCTTGCAAATGTAAAGCCCTTTTTCTTTTTTTTTTATGTAAGGCCCCTTTTTTTTTTTTTTTTTTTTTATGTAAAGCCTTTTTTTTTTTTTTTTTTTTTTTTTTAGGACCACCCGAATCTTAAATGCGCCCGTGATTGTAAAAAAAAAAAAATAGTGGCCAGTTTTGAATTTAGATTTATTTTCTCTTGGCGGGAATTTGCAAACCGGGGAGGGGGGGGGGGGCTTTTATTGTAAAAAAATGTGCAATTTCCATTTTGCTTCTTTAACAATCCATTACTTTTATTTTCTCTATCACCTGATCCAAACAATATTGCTTCACTTTCTGCCTTTCACGTTTCTCATACTTTTATTCATTTTGAATAAAATGTAATTAAATATAAGCGCTGCTAAATAATAAACTTCAGAAAACACGATATCATGCTCTTGAAGTTAAAACCTTTAGAAAAAGAAAAGCTCCTCTCAGAAGAATCCTTTTAACTGCTAAAGGAGGTAAATATAACCACAAGTGAATATTTCATCAATGTCATCCGAACAAAACAGTCGGCGACAATAGAGACACATCCCTACGGACGTAGTGAAACGCATATCTCTTTCTATTCCCACCACCCCTAAATTCTTCGTAAACGGCCCAGAACGGCCGAGCTAGGCGTTAAGTTGCAGGGCCGTTATGGGCCGCCTTAGGTTCTGGGTAAGCCTGGACAGACTACGCCGGGAGCGTAGAAAAGGAAAGTTTTCAGCCGAGAGTCCCCGAAACGGCCTCAGGCCTTTAGGTATATGTAAGTCAGATTTCTTTGATATCCGGCGGCACTTGAAAATGCTTGAAGAGTGTTTCAAGTATCGTAAGAATTATTATACCCAAAATGTCTAAAGCTAAGTTCTTGGCTTAAAATATGATTTCCAGTCTGACAGTTGGAGAGAGTTGAAGTGGAATATATTGCAAGTTTAATTGGGTTGTTAAAGATTTTATGATACACAAAATGTATCGTTCTTGTAGCAAAAGAGGGATATTTAGGAGCTACATCTGCCTCTATTGACAGAGTGCTATTGAATAAAACCAGGACTTTACAATAATTTATCGAAACATTTTTATTTTTCTTATTTAAGCTATGGCAACAAAAAAGAAAATGGAAGACAATTTTAAATTAAATGTATCATTTGAAATATTTATTCAAATAATGAAATATTGATATTTATGAAAATTATAAAGAAATTAAAAAGGAACCTATATCCTATTGCGCTATTTTGAATTATATTTTGTAATATAAATGATATATTTTTCTTCATTTACTTTTAAGGTTGGTTGTGTTTATTACGGCCAATTACCAACAGGAGGGATATGGGCCCTAAAGGGGTGGTGCCCTCCATGGGGGTCTTTCTAAGGGAACCTAACCCGTATTTATGCAAGGAAATCCAAGGTTCTAAGAAAACCACGAAAACTAAAACGGTTAGGCCGACTGGCGCGATTGGGTTCATTTACTTTTAAGAAAAAGTAATATTCTAGATTATTGTCCAAATTTCGATCCCAGAAAATATTAATACACATAAATCCCAGTTTAAGCCTAGTTAGTGCCCTTTTTATGGAGCCTTGAGACAATTGATACATTAAACAATTTAGTACATAAAAAAAAAAACTATTTTTGCTTTTACTTTGGTTGTTTATTTTTACAAAACGATTGCTGATCATACCACAGAAGTTTTTACATTTAGTTTATACAGTTTTAATTTACATGGGAAGAGTTTTAATCCCCCCCCCCTCTTCTTTCTTCGCTGTTTCAGTGTCTATATACAAAAACATTATTAATGCAGTTATTTATAAATACACTTCACAAAAGCATATATTTTTATCCTTACATGTGCATATACGTCTTTTTGTTTGAAAAAAAAAATCAAAGCACTTTTTCAAGGACTTTAATTTCTTATTTTGCAAGGAATAACCACAAGTATTTATAAATTATTTACTATTTTGTTATATTGAATTCATTTGTTAAAATGGTTCATTTTTACAAAAAGTTTGAATATATATATATATATATATATATAAGAGCAATAGAGATCCATGTCCATTGCACATATAGTTGCAAATGGTTTAACATTTATTAATTTACAAAAGAGAAACATTAAGAAAATTAAAAAAGAGAATAAATATATGTAATTTAATAAATCAAAATAATCATAAAAAAATCTTTGAAAGTTATTCTAAAGACTTTATACGTATGCAGCCGTTTAAACATTTTATTCATGTAAGGGGAAATAAAAAATAAAATTTTGATAAAATTATAAATTAAGTTTCAATTTAAATTATTTTTGATTTGTCTTCTAAAGTATATTTACACAACCAAACTATACGTTTATTTTTTCAATACACTGATAAGTATATCACTTTCCCTAAACCTATATTATGCATTGAAATGTATTTATTGAATAATGTGGTTTATCTTTTGCGCCATGCTATCCGAAACTTCAACAAAAAATTATGTAAATTATTTCATTGCGTCATATTATCCATTCGCATACATTTAACTTAATTTGGATACTAATGACGCAAAATAACCATTTACATATTAGGGTCAATCCAGTTTAATCACCCAGGTGGTGTCGCTCGACATTTTTAATTTTCCCAATCTTTTAACAAAGATTTCTTCATAGTTTTCAGAGTTTAAAAACATGACTAAATTTTTTTTATCATATAGTTTTTTGGAGGAGCCATTTTTAACAAACTACACAGCCATTTTTGGGAGAAAAACCTGTTTTACGGAAAATGCTGTAACTGCTTTATTTTTCTACCTATCAAGAGGAATTCTAAAACCAAAATGTTCAGCATAAAATTGTCGACATTTTATGTAATTATAAAATTTTAATTAGTCTTAAAATTGTCGACATTTTATGTAATTATAAAATTTTCATTAGACTTAAGGATCTAGACCAAAAACATGCTTAAAAACCGAAGAAATAAAAGCTCAAACCCCACATTACGCTGCCATTGTTTTTTATGAAGGAAATGAGACTCACCTTAACTAATTTTTTTTAAAAAAGATCTCTTATAGGACTATTCATTTTTATAAATTTCAATCCTGAAAACAGTTTCTTTTTCTTTTCTTTTCTTTTCTTTTTTTTTTTTTTTTTTTTGCATAGCTCATCAAAAACTGTGTTAAATCTGTTTTTGGCAATTTTCACTAGTTAGTTGTCACTAGTTTCACTGCAAATAGAAGCGTCTTAAATTTAGACACATATGTGACTGAAAAAGAATTTTAGACACTTAAGTGTCTTAATCTGAAAATTAAGACACTATAGATGTCTTAATTTAAGATACATAAGCGTCTTACTATGACCATGGTGTAAACGAACTGAGAATAATGTCTAAAATATCCGCAAACGTCTTATTTTAAGACACTACATTGCTTTAAACGTGTCTTAATTTAAGATGTTTTGATTCTTCCGACGCAATAACCACCAGGGGGCACTAGCACTCCCAGTTGCGCATGCGTTTTAGATGTCTTCGTTCGAAGTGGTATACGTTGTAATTCAAACAAAGTTTGTTTTTATGTACGCGTGTATTTTAATTCGTTTTTTGCGAAATGTGAAGTACTGTGATTTTAATTCGTATTAACTTGGAGTATTTATTTATTGAATACATACATCTGACGTGTGTGCTCGACATCAAATGTCTCTTAGAAGCTGTCGTCGATACAAGGGCGGGATAGACACAGAACAGAAGTAGACGACGGTTGAAGATTACACCCGGAAATTCTACAAAGCGTGTGCAATGGGCTTAGTGTTAACTCGTATCAATTTATATCAATAATATTGTGTTATTCATCTTCGTCCTGTCGAAGCTGGCAAAAAAAGAAACTTTTGTCTGGCGGGTCCTGTTTTTAGGATGAAACATCTCATTCTTTAAATATGGCTAGTCGGATGTATTATGGGATTACCTTTTAAACTGATGAAAGTCTTTCTCCCTCACTGTGGTTGTGGTAGTTTTTAAAATTTCAAATCGAGGAATATTTCTTACCTCTTGCAGCAACTCAAGTAAGTTTCTTTATAGTAGTAAAATTAGTGTATTTTATGATTTTATTTATTGTACTAAACAAAATCCTGCATGAAATTTAATTAGTTTTGAATCTGTTCGCAAAAAACCCCACTAATTCTAGAAGTATATATTTTTAAACTTATGACGTTCTTTTTTATTACGAATTATATATTCAATGTTAGTTCTTAGTTTCAATGGATAATTTTTATCTCGCAGTAAATGACGGCCACAAGGAAGTAAAGAAAAAAAAAACTTTGAAAGATGACCTAATGCTTTCTTACTTCCTGGCATAAAACCGCAGATTAAAAAAAGATAAATAAAGTAAATGAGACTGGTCTATTATATGAAGCTGCCTGTAAAAATATACATATGTATTTGATTTGCAATCAACTCTAATACTGATTTTTTTATTATTTTTAATAAAAAAGTAATTTGAAATTTATAATGGGAAAAAGTAAAAACCTCTAACTAGATTTCGTATTTAAAATTGTGGTAACTTTATTTATATGCACTTATACGAAAAATACAAAAATGACAGATGTTACTGTATATATTTAAGACGAAAGAAGTTTGGAAATCATAAGTTATTTTTTCCTTATGTTTTTAATATAGAATATGTACTTATTTGTTTTTATTGATAGTTGAATAGCTTTTGTGAGTACCCTCTGATCTACATAAAAACTTGCCCATGTGGAAATATAAATTTTTTAAAAACATAATTTTTAAATAAGTATTTTCATTTTTTGGGGGGGGGAGGGGGGGATTTTGCATGAATTTTTGTAAAGCTGATATCTTAAATCTTGCACTGATTATAATGAAAGTTTTGAACTTTTAGAGTAGGACAAGTTTAAAAACGCAAATATATTTAACAAAATACCAAAGTCATTTTTTCCCCAATGTTATTAAAGTAGAATATTTATTTATTTATTTTCATTATTCATAGTTAAATGGCTGTTGTGATTATCAAGTGATGTATATGTAAAATTGCCTATGTGGCAATATATTTTTTTATATTTTCATTTTTTTTGGGGGGGGGGGGGGGATTTTTGCAATTTTCGTACATCTGATATTTTAAATCTTTTTCCACATTCAACCGAGTATAATAAATATTTTGAACTTTTAGAGTAGGACAAGATTATAAAATATATATATATATTTATCTATGTACCTTAAAAGCCCTTAATAGCGAACACTTCGGGACCGCAGAATTTGTCCGATAATTGGAGATGTCTACTTTTTTGAGGTAAAAATATACAAATATGTATGTCTGCTGATTAAAAAAGTATTCGTTAAATAGAGGTGTTCGCTATTCGGGAATGTCCATTAACCTCCACAACGGATACTCCCGAATACCGGACATCTCAATTTAGACAACTATAATGCAGGGTTGCGTTTTTTGCAAAAGTACTTCTTGATTAAAGGAAGGGCAAACTGGGAAGTGCCCCGTCCCCCTACGACTGTAGTGCCCCCAAATTTGATGTGCAATATTTGTAAAGCTTATATTTTAAATCTGTTTCGAAATTGTACTGATTATAATCAATATTTTGAACTTTTAAAGTAAAATAAGGTTAAAAACAAAATAAATTTAAAAAAATCTAATATTTAGATAAATATTTTTTGTTTTTTAATCTTGTTCTACTCCTGAAGTTCAAGATATTGATTATAATCAGTACAATGTCGTAAAAGATTTAAATTATCAACGTAACGAAAATTGTATACCAAAACTGAGAGCACCAAAAAAATCAGGCTGTATTGGGGGGGGGGGGGGCAGGACTACAGCCAAATATTTTTCCAGGATTCAACGTGGTCAAACATGGCTACGTATGATGCTTACGAAAAAATGGATGCGATTCAGACGTTTGAAGTGTCTGAAATTCAGACGCAAAAAGTGTCTGAAAAAATTCAGACATTTTAAAATGTCTGAAAATTGAACACTCCATTTCAGACACTTAAGTGTCTGAATTTCAGACATTTTAATTTAGAGTGTATCTCAAAAAGAAAAGAAAGAGAAGATAACTAAGAAATTCTGAAAACTTAGGATAATAAACATCTTTGTACTATAAAGTTAAATTGTAAATTTTATGACTGAGACTTAACTGGTTTTGGAATAACAGTTCACTAAAAATGCACCGCCCCCTCCCCACCTTCTTTTCCTTTTCGTTTTGTTCCAGATACATAGCATTACAGGTACTTTTTGCTTAGGTACGCTCAAATTGACGATAAAAACAAATTTTACGCATTATTGCTTAGTTAAATATGGCAGTGGCCTCTTTTCAAAACTTTCTTGAATGGGGGAGGGGGGGCGGTCTTTTGATTTTATTGTGCGCATCTGAGGAGCACCTGATACAGTTTTATTCTGACATTTTTTGAAATTAGCCTAAATACTCGCGCTAAGAATTTTATAAAATATCTCGTTTGTGTACGCCACTCCCCCTTGCCTTTTACGCATATTTGCCTTTCCCCCCATGGCCGAAACTAAGGGGGGCAGAGGGGGCATGTGCCCCGGGCGCCAGAACGAAGGGGCACCAAATGAAGGATTATACTTTTGGAATGGATCATTTTCTTCTGATTGACTGACGGCTTTTATTATTATGAAACAGCTATTATAAATGAAGTGTTAGGTGAAGATGAAAGAGCAGTCGTAAAAAGTTATAACTCTGATTTTCTGGTCAGAATGGGAAGAAAAAAAAATGGCCATAATTTTTTTTGACAAAAAAAATTTTTTCATAATAATAGAAGCAATCAGTCCATCAGAAGAAAATAACTCGGTGAAAGCGGAAACTCGGTTAAGCAGGACTCGGATAATCGGGACTCTGACTGTATATTTCATTTTAAAAATGATCTTTAGAATATTTTTGTTGGCGTTCAGAGGGGGCTAATGACCCCCGTGACATCCGCCATTGTAGATTAAGTAGTTCAGTATTACATATTTTATGCTTACATATTTTAAATTTTAAAATAAGTCGGCGATTAGAAAATTAGTAAAATTCTCTTTGTAAATATGGTTTGCGGAAGAGGGGGGGGGGGGGGGGGTTGCCAAAATTCATGTTTGCCCCTGGTGCAAAAAAGGCTAGTTTCGGTCCTGTTCCCCCCTCCCCCCTCCAACACACACACACAAAAATACCGGTTATATGAATCACTAATTAATCAACTTTATGCAACGTTAGCAACTTTTATGAATCAAATCTAATAATCTTCCATAAGGTAAGAGTTATTCGAAAAGAAAAAAAAAAACAGTACGTGTCTTTTGCATTTCAGTAAGGAGAAAGAAATAGTGACCCTTTCGTGACCTCGGAGATAAGGGTTTGAGGTGTGGAGAACAGTAATGAGACAGGGTTGAGAGGGAGGGTGAAAAGGAAATAAGAAGAAACTGGATTCCTTATCTCAGTTCAGTATTTTAATTTTTAACAGTCCCCTGTAGGTTTCGGCTAGAATTTTTTCCGCTTTAAAGGAAGTCACGCTACTGGTTTTGTGCAAGTTTTTCATCGTTTGAAGCGGTGTTTTATTTTTGTGCTAACCCCTTTTAACTAGGGTGAACTCGCGCATAAACAGAGTATGAACGGTTTTCAGTTTGTCACCAATAAATGCAAATAATAATCGTAACCTTATTTAGTGGGAAAATACTTTTGCAAATTATGCGAAAAAGTAAGTTGGAAATTACTTTTCGAAGAATAGTGGTGACAATTGTTAAAACCGTACACATCTGGGGTATGTCATACCCCGCGCGACTTATCCCGTGTTAAACCTTTCAGGGGCAAAGTACTTACATGCTAAAATGTTAAAATGATTGAATATCACCAGTATTTATGAACAAATTTATATGAAAGCAAGCAAAATCTTTTCTTTGCGCAAATTGTACAAAGCAAAACTTAATTCCTAAAATCTGGTGCCAATGTGGCATTTGGGAATTAAAATTAAGTGGTATATATAATATACCGGTGTTCTTCAAAGGGTTAATGGTCTCTTATTATTGAAGTATTATGCATTATTACTAGGGTTCTATTAAAAAATTTAAATAAGATGATTCAGGGTCGCACGATTCTATCACAATTTTTTAACAGCTATTTCCTAGATTGCTAGTTTGGCCTCCAATTTTATTTCGAAATTTAAAATTCACGCTGTAAATTAAAAAATGCGACCCAATAAAATTGCCTCAAAAATCTCAACATTTAGCCTACAAGTACCTTATTGCTATATTTATCAAAAAATAATATGAACCAAACAGTATCTCATAGTTCTTCTGATATTTTAATTTCAAAGCCCTTCCGTTGCTAAAATGTTCAAATAAATGATTGGCACCCAAATTTAAGGACAAATTTATTTATAAATAAGAAAAAAAAAGGCTATATTTCACATATATGTCAAATAGATAAAAGTTTATAAAAAGTCTGGTGCCATTGTGGCACTTGGGAATTAAAATTAAGTGGTTTCATAAACATACCACCGAACTTGAAATGGTTAAAAAAGAAAAGAAATTATAATTAGAAGTTATACAGTCAATAAATAATATTTTTTTACTCTAAGTCAATTGAAAAAATAAAGATAAAGCATTAACATTTATAAGGGTTAATGTTTATTTGAATTAGTACAATTTTTTTTAAACTTCTCCCTGTAAAATAATAAAAATTAAAAATGTATTATCTTTACTTACGGTAGTTAAAAGTCTTGTGAGTTTTTTCATGTGTATTTTATTGCATTAGATTTTCTTATTTTACTGTTTAGTACATATATAAATGGAATCAGATCATTCCCTCACAATTTAAATCATTCCCTCATATTAAAATTATGAGGAAATGACGAAATACTTCTGAAAACCATGTTATACAAAAGTGATTAGTCTCAGGTATATTTTCAGTTACTAAATATCTTTTGAAACACATTTCTAATAATATAACAACATAAAAAGACATTTCATTAGTTTTTATTACATTTATAATAGAGGGGGGAATGACGCGTAATAAAAATATTTACATTGATCTAGTACTTCAAAGCCATTTACTAACTATTCAAGAACGTTTTTGAGCAAAGAACCAGATGGATACTTCACGTTACTCTTGTACAAACTGTCCTAGACCTATATAAAGCATGTGCTGCTTTCTACTAAGTAAATAATGGCAAATTTATAGTTATGTGAGGGAATGACGACAAATGCTAGGTACATCATTAAAAATTGCCCTAATTCATTCCTTATATAAAATATAAATACAATCAAATGGCTAAATATGTATTTAAGTGTGTTTAATGTATTAAGAAAAAAATAATTATAAATATACGCACTGCAATGGCAGAGAAAGCATTTTCTTTCCTACATATGTGAATGGGACATGAATGGGTGAGGGAAAGATATTTGCATTAAAAAATACATTACATTTATCAAATTTCAATATTAATATTGGTAGTTCAAATCACTTTTTCTTTTTGTAATTTTAAAAATATGTCTTCAAGACCCCTGGGACATAAAATTGCCACTTTTCGGAGAATGACTCTCATGTATTCAGAAAATTTAATAAAGAATATTAAATAAAGAAAAAAAATACTGTATTTAATTTCTGGCAGGAATTCGGATTTTCGGAATAAAAATGGAGGCCAAACTGGCAACGCTGGTTCTTTCACCTCATTCAGCGGTAGACAAATATTGCAAATTCTGTAAATGAAGTTGGTGGTTACGAATTCTGTATTTTAAAAAAAATTAAATACAAAATTTTCTTATCATTTATAGACCTACCAGAGTTGTTGGCAATTCTTTTGGAACCTTGGGACTGGTTATTTTTTTTCTTTTTTTTAAATTTTAATGTTGGGCTAATAATAATTAATTCTTCACTTGCATGAATTACTCTATTACGATAGCTGTGTATCAAATACGAAATTTTGTAAAATCGGCACCTAGAAGGCGCTATTTTTTTCTCGGTTAAAATTTTCCAGTCATTTGAGCAGACTTAACCCCTTGAGGGTCCATGGGATCTATTTTATCCCACCTAATTTTAATTAAGATTTTCATTAGAAACTTTTAATAAAAATTTAACTTTCTAACTTTGGTGGGAACATGTTGAAAAAGTGCTTTTCCTTATTTTGAAACAATTTTTTTTTCGAATGTTCCGGTGTAAATTCAACATTATAGAAGCGCAATAACTTGCTCCTGAAAGGTTTAATATATAAGTGCTCTGTCTTCAGTTAAATGAGGTTATTACAAATTCTGCAATGTTAATATTAAATAGAAATTTACAAATCAATAATACCGATACCAGACTCCTTGAAAATTCCAAGGAGTGTAAGCACACTGACAATTTTCATTAACCCCTTTATGGTCCCATTAAATTAAGATTTTAAAACAAAAATTGCTTATTGACACCACTTTTTTGAAAAAGAAATGTTCACCTTATTTAATGACAGGTAAAATGATATCATAATAAAGTCAATTATACTATTTTATAAAACTGATGGAAATCAAACGATCTGAATAAAAGACACAGCCCGTGAATATCACGGGAGCGAGAATTAAGGGGTTAAAATATTTAATAGATTTGCGGTAAAATAAGACTCTGATCCTGCGTTTACAGCTCTGTTCATTTTGTTCTGGATTATATTACATAAAAGAAAAATTCAAGTATAAAAAATTCAGCCATTGGAATTTAATAACTCCGGGTCGTCATGAGTATTTTTGTTGATCCGCATTTTCAAAATTCCTTTAATACTCGTACTTAATAAAGAAGAATGTGAGGAAAAGTTTTTTGAGGAGTCTAAATTTAAAGTTATACCGTAACATATTATGGCTTTTGATTTCTCTTTTAGCAAGAAATAAACTTGTGAAAAAATATACACAGAAATCATTTTTTTACATATTGCGTTGGAAACAAGATTAAAATTAGTTAATACTTTTCAAGAAGGCGATTTCATTAAATTATTCCACTTTTAAAAACACGCCTAGCTAAAAATTAAATAAAGCATAAGGAATTAGCATTTTAAAACAGTGAATATTCCTTTTCTAACACTTTCAAACATAGTCGAAAAGTGTTTATAAAATCGATTTGCCTGTCAGTCCGTCTGTCTGCTCGTGCAAATATATTCGGATTATCATGCAATTCATATAGGTTATTGAAGTTTACTATGGCGTGTTCGGCATTGAAAATGAAGAGTGTATCGTTTATAGTCCATTTACAGAGACACTCAAAAGAATTTACTCACATTAAGGTCTATGAAAAAAATTGTTTAGAGTGTTTTTTAACGGTGTTACGCTATTTCAAAAATTATGAAATTGATACATATCACTGAGATTCACTACTATATTACTACTACTTTTATTCTTACTATAGAATACGGTGTGAATATATCGTTCATGTACTGGAACAAACCAAAAAGGTGAGCTGCAAGATGCTTATTATAGAATAGAGCATGAATAGCATTCATCGTTCATTTTCAGAGGCACTCAAAACAGTTCAGCTACGAACTATGAACATTAATTGCTGGAAGTGCATTTTCAGTTGCGGTATACGTTTTTAAATGTAACAAATATTTTGCACATTACTTGTTGTGTATAAATTCTAGGAAGAATATACAGCTCTACACAAAAGATATCAAGTACATTTGCGTGTATTGACGAAAGTTGTTGAAGAGGAATTTTCAACTGTGCTGTACGTTACAAGACAGAACTAAATTTTAGTATGCTAGTTAGATTATACACTGGTTATCAAAAATTAAGGAAAAGTCACAAAATGCTAATTTTCAAATACGCGAACACTCAAAAGGAAATAATATAATTCGAGTAATTACTATCTCTATAACACAGCTAGCCCATATAACATCTCATTCATGTCACACATGGTCACAAGTGTCACAGTCACTACGGTGAAGCAAAAAAATAGGAAATTCCATATATCTCATTATGAGTCTCAAATGATCACTATATGTGACTCCACTGAGAAGTCAATGTGACTGCTGCTTTGTGACGAGTCACCAGGTGAATTTACAATGTAGTTAAGTTGTGACTCTCATGTTACTGTCATTTGTAGACTCAATTTCAAAGTCATCGTGAACGTTGCATTGTGATAAGTTACCAAATAATGTCACATTAAAGTCACATGATGACTTTCAGGTGACAGAGAGACTACTGTGAAGTCACCATTGTTCTCTTTTGGGAAAAGTCTCCATGTGACTGTAATATGATATTATTTGGTGACTTATCATAACGCAACGTTCATGATGACTATGAAAATGAGTCTCAAAATGACAGTAACATGAGAGTCACAATGTAACTACATTGTAAAGTCACATGGTGACTCGTCCCAAAGCAGCAGTCACAGTGACGTCTCAGTGGAGTCACATATAGTGATCATTTGAGACTCATAATGAGATGTATGGAATTTCCTAATTTTTGCTTCACCGTAGTGACTGTGACATTTGTGACCATGTGTGATATGAATGAGATGTTATATGGACTAGCTGTGTTGTAGAGATAGTATTTACTTGAATTATATTATTTCCTTTTGAGTGTTCGCGTATTTGAAAATTAGCATTTTGTGACTTTTCCTTAATTTTTGATAACCAGTGTAATAAATCCATAGGACATATATAGTGCTGCGAAAAAGAATTCGTAATAGAATTTTTCGACTATTAGTATTAGTTACTGAAATTGGTGTTTCAAATGTGTTACAAGTTTCCAAAATTTTTTACTTGGGCATCATCTTTAGTCTCATTAAACAGTGAAGTTTTGTTACAAAATTCTGAATGTGTCGGAAAGTGTTCTATAATCTATGCTTCACGCATGATTTTTCTTTCATATTAATTATTCTGTAACTCATTGTTATGTCTTATCATGTATCACAGCACAGTAGGGATATAATTAGAGCTTCAACAAACGTATTTTACGCATTAAAAAAAACACATTTGCCTTAAAAAAGGAGCCTTCAACCTATATCCCTCAAACCATTAGATGTATACTATTGCGTAAAAGAAAATTTTGCCTTAATTAATAACAGAAGCTTTGCGATTAAATAAAACCAATGTTGCATTTCTAAATTTGTGGCGGCAAAGGACGTTCAGGGAAAAAGGTTGAAGGCCGCTACCTTAAGCCCTTAAGCGTTGCGCCCGATAAGTTTAAGCTACTTATTTTTTAATTTAGATTGACTGCCACCACTTTTCTAAAGTAGAAATATTCACCTTATTTAATGGCAGATAAAATGATTCGAGAATAAAGCCAGCTAGACTATTTAAGAAAACTGGTTGGAATCAAACAAACATAATTTTAAAAACAGTAACATACACAGGGCTGCCACGGGCGACTATTTTTATCTTCTATTCGCACCACTATATTTGAAATACATACTTTGTAGTATATTTCTCTTACACATGTTGGCAATTTGTATATGAAAGATTTTTGTTTTTTACAAGTAGTGCGAGATAGAATTAAAAAATAGGCGCTTTTACCAACCCTGCTACACTGTCCGTGAAAGTCAAGAGCGTGTGAATTAATGTGTTAAATACTTAACTCCATCCGGATCACCGCCTCATATGTGAATTTTATTTGGCTGATATAAATTGTTAAATCAGTTACCTCTATTTATTTAATCACGGAAATGCTTTAATTAACCCATAAAAACCGGAATTATTTTTCTATATAAAATAGAAATATTTCTTTCCCACCACTTTTTCAAAATAGAAATTTTTGCCTTATTTTATCGTAACGTTTCTGTCGTCAAAGAAACCGAATACAATCTCCACAATCACTGATGTGCAAACAACAAACGTACTGGCAATATGCTGTTCCTCTGCGGCAAAGTTAGGCTTTTACTGATAAACTAAGGCACGTATTAGTTTTCTGTATTACTGAAACCAAAATAAAATCCTCGGAGCGGTCCCTTTTTATAGAGACTAAATCAAAACTTTTACCACCACTATTTCCTTAACAAATTTTCGTTTAAGATTTATCTTGGAAACGTCGCAGGAACACGCTGCGTGACAAGCTTTCTATGGCAATGCTTCTAATCTCTGCCACCGAAGTACTCAAGGCCAGAGGACATGAGTTGTGACGTCATCACTAATCGACCGACCTCTCACTAGTGTTGGAATTCACACCGGAAAATTTTGAATGGCAATTTTCTTTTATTTTATTTGTGGAAGATCTATCACCTTTGAAAACAATAATAACTGTTTAAACTTACTGGTGAGAATTAGGAATCCCTATATAAAAATTCAGCCACATGCTGGAGACACTTCCTGCTGTCCATTGTTAAGGCATATAAAACTGCCCCTACCGCGGCCCTTCAGGTACTTGCAGGCCTGATTCCAATACACCTACAAGTAAAATACGAAGCAACATACGGTACAGTATCAAGACTGAGAGAAAATGTAAACCTCCATGGAACAACAATAAATCACACGGACCATACAAAAAAAATAAACGTATGGAACACACATCCCGCAGAAACAATCGAACCAAGAATAGGGCACAACGTCAAAGACATAAATATCTACACAGATGGCTCAAAATTGGAATCAGGAGCTACGGGTTCGGCATTCGTAGCCTTCAAAAATGAACAAAAAATTAAATCGTGGTCAGCACCTTTAAGGAAGTTTAATAGTGTCTTTCAAGCCGAACTACTGGCCATACTACAAGCAGCATATTGGGGCAACAACACAGGGATGGAATACAGCATCCGCTCGGACTGCATGTCAGCCATCCAAACATTAAGCAAACCATTTAACACCACACAACTAGTAAATGATATACAAGAAGCAATTAAACTCTCAAATAATAGGTTCAAAATTAGCTGGGTTAAAGCACATGTGGGCATCCAAGGAAACGAGGATGCCGACGAATTAGCCAAACAAGCAGCAGAAAATAAAATAAAAGAAATTCCATATAACTTAGAAAGGCCAATAACAAACCTTAAAAAAACAATTAAAGAACAAATTATTAAACAGTGGCAGTTCGAGTGGGATTACGGGGACAAGGGCAGAACAACATATCAATACTTCCCAAAAGTAAATACAAACAGACTAAGGAGTTGTAAATTACTCAGCCAGATATACACGGGACATGGAGCATTCCCAGAATACTTACACAGATTCAAGCGCAAAGATGAGCCAAACTGTGCATGCGGGCAATTGGGAACCCCAAAACACTTTCTAACAGCCTGCCCACTTACACAACCACACCATCTGATTCAAATCACAGCAAACAACGAGCAACTTTGGCATAATCAGCTAGCAAACAATAAACATGTACAAAACAAGGGCAAAGCAGTTATCAGATGGTTAATAGAAAACATAGACTCCATCTCTCAATAAAACATAAAAGAACAAAGCTAAACACATACCATCCCAGCGGACATCGCCACCCCAAACTAACTGCCTTATTTTCAGGTTTAATATATATATATATATATATATATATATATATATATATTTAAAAAAAAAAAAAAAAAAAAAGGCCCGAGTCTAACTATTAAGTTGACCGCGGCCGCAGGTGAAGGAACCTTTTACTTGCAAAAAAAAAAATCGATTTATCGCACTTCTGAGAGGTGGAAGTCATTTATGATGAACTGATAGCTACGGCTCACTCACGCAAACCCAACGAATCATCGGAAGATAGTTAAGTGGATAAGGAAAAGATGTGTTTAAATATGAAACAGAGAAGCCAACTACAACAAAGGAGAAATTATAACGATACATCTTGTGAAAACAGTCATCATAAAAAAATTGACGGACTAACGGCCATGGAACAAGCCCCACTCCAGTAGTGCACAAGCCTTTTCAAATAGCTCGCAACAATGTTGCATAAATCGTGATAACAGCCATTAGGTTCCAATGGACTGATCGCTATGTGCGCATTCACGTATCAAGGTAACATACAAACAAAGGAAAATGAACCTGTTAAGTGATCAAAGCCAACTCAAAGGGTCACAATTAAAGACCACAAGTCGTCAAACCATCATCGGCAAGTTCGCAAAGTGACAAAACCTCAAATTTAGACATCCACCATTAATAGTCATAAAGGAAAACAACCTACGATAGAGACAAGCATCTCACGGTATGTGAGAAGCATATATCTAATCAAGGATAAAGAAAAGACCCACAAGAATATGTCAAAATACTAAAAAGACAACCACCACGACAGTGACCAAATACCAAGACAAGGAAACCTCCTCAGAAGAACAAGTCCACTGGGTGAGATAAGTATATTATACTAGACAAATATAATGAATTATTAAATTAAATGTTAATTTAGGTCAAACCCAACCCCCATAGCTTATGTCTAAGTTACAACCTCAAGCAGCTAGTTCAATTAGAAATTAGTATATTAATCTCACTAGGTCAGCTCGTTAGTCTCTTATCAATTCCCTCCTAGCTAAGTAATAGTATGCCAATTCATAGTTAACTTGTCATAAGATAATATAAAAATAATAATAATAATTAATAAATAAAATCTCGATTCTAATATTAGAAATGATTAAAATATAAATTCATTTTAAATAGCCAGGCAATATTTAAGTAATCTAAAGTAAATTACTCTAGTTCGTTTAGTATCACCTAGTGCTATAGGTTAATATTAAAACAATATATGTAATAAATGGTAGTTAAGTAAATAGCTATAAGTAAGTTTTAAGTGTAATAACATGTACAAGCTAACCCCTTTCCCTTTCAGTTTTTTTTTCTTTTTCTTTTTCTTTTTGACTACCGCCTCTTTATTATTCTTAGTTGCACATAGGCTATAGCCTGCACAAGCTACCGGACCCTCTCCAGTGGGAAGTCTACGGAGTCAGTTTCTACGCGGTGGGGTACGGTAGATAGGCGGAGTCCCATCCCCCTGCATCGTTATGTTTGTCTAGCATTTCGGCCCAAAATTAACTTTTGGTGCAACTTGTCTATCTGCGGCGCTCCTTTTTTTTTTAAATTTCTTTTTTTTTTAATTCTTTTTTTATTTATTTTTTTATTTATTTATTTATTTATTTATTTATTTATTTATTTATTTATTTTTTGCTTCCTCACCCCCTCCAATCCTTTTTCTTATGACAAGTCTGCACCAACAATTCGGCTTCTAAACACCAGGTCATTCAGAAGTAGTTCGGGCAGCGGTGGCCCAGTTGGCAGAGCATCGAATCCGCAGCTAAGGCCGCGGGATCGAGGCATACTGCTGGCTATAATCCGCCATGTACGCTAATGGCGCCTGGTGCATGTAAAATCCGTCGTGGGTGCAAAGTCCTCCAAGTTACCTGTGAATTATACCTCTGGAGGTGCCTGGCCAGGTGAAGGTCTCGTCATCTGATCAAGGTTCTAAATTACGAGACCAAAATGAGTAACAATGTGCAGGTGCCGTACAACAGGTTATAACGTTAAGTAACCGGCAAAACATAGTATACACAAACGAGCAGTAGGCACTGCAAATAGGATGACGATCGAGGCAATGATGTCAGGTTTATTGCAGCTTCGCGGCGGTTAGGCGGTCTTTCGCCCCGATGCCAGGTACTAAACCCGTTAAGCTGGGGCATCTCGGCAGGTAGGGGCCTGGTCATCGGTTAGAAAGAAAGAAAGAATACCACAGTGTCGCCGCATCTGGCTGATTTTTTATTGGGGGATTTTAAATTCTCACCAGTAAGTTTAAATAGTTATTATTGTTTTATAAGATGATAGATATTCCACAAATAAAATAAAAGAAAATTGCTATTTAAAATTTTCTGGTGTGCATTCCAACAATAGTGAGCAGACAGTCGACTAATGATGATATCACAT
Source organism: Maratus speciosus (assembly GCA_963932465.1). Taxonomy (NCBI): domain Eukaryota; kingdom Metazoa; phylum Arthropoda; class Arachnida; order Araneae; family Salticidae; genus Maratus; species Maratus speciosus. Next base: position 195,461,287 of record OZ010796.1, on the reverse strand, counting down.
CTCGTGTCCTCTGGCCTAAAGTATTTCGATGGCAGCGAAAATTCTGGTACCAATGTGGCATTTAGGAATTAAAATTAAGTGGTCCAAAAATGAATCACCGCCCTTCAAGGGGTTAACAATATTTTCCCTCTTTGCATATCTACCAAGATTCCTGTATTTGCAGTACATTTTTCTTCAAATATATATATTGCCTTTATTTTATTCTGAAATCTTGCTATTAAATAAAGTGAATATTTAAAACAGGAAATAGTCGTACTCAAAAAACACTAAATTTACTCCTCCAAAGTAAGTCAAGTAGTATATTCGCGCCTTGAAGAATATCCTAGAAATATTTTTGCAACGCAACGATGAAATTATTTTAAGAATCTCTTTCTCAGACAATAAGTTTGATTCTCCTTATGTTAATAACAGTTATTTGCTGTTATTAATAATAAGACGTTCGCTTAATTAATTCACTAAGCATCTTTATTTTCCTTTAAAATTAGTTAGAATTTTATTTTGCAACATACTTGTATGTTTTCTTAAGTTTACAGATAATTGCACGCTTTTCTTCATATATATAAATACATGAGGCTCAAAAATATCATATTAACACTTTGTGCAACATATTATTTTGAAATATGGCGTTAAAAAAGTGCATGTTGAAAAAAAGAATTAATAAAAGACGCGTAATTTCACAAAGGATTTCACTTACTAATTAAATTAGAAATCTGTATAATAAAGTGTGGATGTAAATTAAATGTCAAACGAACAAAGCTTTGAACGAATACAGTGCACTTCACATACGAAAATTTTTCCTAAATATTCCATTGAAAATGTATCGAAAAATTGTTATTTAACCCCTTAATTCTCGCTCCCGTGATATTCACGGGCTGTGTCTTTTACTCAGATTGTTTGATTCCCACCAGTTTTATAAAATAGTATAATTAGATTTGTTATTGTATAATTTTACCTGTCATTAAATAAAGTGAATATTTCTTTTTCCAAAAAAGTGGTGCCAATAAGCAATTTGAATTTTTAAACCGTAATTTAATGCGATCGTTAAGGGGTTAAAGCAATGTGTAAAAGGTGTTATTTAAAAAGAGAAATTGTGTTTAATTTGAAAATAATCATTATTCATTATTTGAATATATTTGGATATTTGTAGCAGAATGTAGTTTCTAAATAACAGAAGGCGTGCACAAAGAAACCAACACAGTTATTAAAAACAACTTATAGACATGTATGAGTGTATAGCAATTAATAGACATCTACGGAAAAGAATAACCTTTAGGAATTAAAATATTTATTTGCAGTTGTTTTCCAATTAAGATTAAATTAACTGCTACACAATAAAATTAGATAAACGTCAATTTATTTCAAAAATAACATTATAATGATACATAAGGATATTGATATTTTTAAATAAAGAATAATTTTAGAAGAGAAGGGACGGAAATACAAATTAACGATTTCGATAAAGTTTTCTAAAGCGGCATTGCATGTTGATTGGCTCCATGACTTGCATGATCATTTTTTTTGAAAAAACTACATTTGTCTATCGAACAAAATATGTAGCAACTTTAATCCTTTCCATTGCGAAAATGCTGAAATGAATAAGGGACACCGGAATTTACGTACAAATTTATTTGAAAATAAGAAAAAGCTATTTTCCTATACTTAACCCATTAAGGACTAGCATGTTTTACGTGAATTTTATTCAGCTCACACCACTTTTTGTTAAACATTAACTTTTACTTTATGAGTCACTGAAATGTGTTAATTAAATAATGCAAATTTTACTTTTCTCTTTTACTGGTATCAAAAAAATAAAAAAAACACAAATATAATGTTGCGAAAACGCGACGTCACTCTTTAACCTCTTAATTCTCGCTCCCGTGATATTCTCGGGCTGTGTCTTTTACTGAGATTGTTTGATTCCCACCAGTTTTATAAAATAGTGTAATTGGCTTTATTATGAAATCATTTTACCTGTCATTAAATAAGGTGAATATTTCTTTTTCAAAAATGTGGTGCCAATGAGCAATTTGAATTTTTAAACCGTAATTTAATGCGACCGTTAAGGGGTTAATGGGTTAAGGAAAGGCAAGACTGGGTGAAATCCCATGGGATCCATATTCACTGAATTATGCTCAAGATTTATGGCTTACAGTTTTTTTTTCTGCGTCTAAAACTTTTTATTATAGAGCAATGTCAATTTTTCAGAAATTTTTCCTTTTTCAGAACATTTTTTTTTCAGAAACTTAATTAAAGTTTATTTAAACTGTCTGTCATATATGATCTTGTATTTATGTTTTACCACCAAAAAAATTATCAAAATTGCTCTAGTACTTTATGAGATAATGAGAATTTTTCCTGGAAAGTACGATTTTTCAGGTGAGACAAAAAACTATCTAAGGGTGAAACAAAAAAACTATGTCTTTTTCCTGTCCGCAATTACAATATTTCTTTTTTCTGGGTAAAATCAGAAAGAACTCATTTTATTTTATTTTTTATTTCCATTAAAGCAATCAATATGTACTTCATTAGTAAAAATAAATGTTTAAAAAGATATATTTTTTTATTTAAATTATCCATTTTTATTCATCTTGTCTAACAAAACAGACTGTCCGGATAAGTGTAGGCATAGTTTTCAATTTAGTTTTTTAAGTAATAATATTTAAAATTGCATTTTTAACTGGTTTTATGTAATCATAAAACCTACTATTTTAACTAGTTAAGTTCAAAACTCTAAAATATTTATTTTATTATTATTATGTTTTAAGATTAATCTATATCCACTGAAATGGTAACCTCTCTTACTGTAACTTTTCTTACCAAATAAATGACTTCCATTGTCCCCAATAAGGGGTACTAGGTAAAAATATTAGAAAAGATATGCTACAGCCAGTTTGAATTTATTGTGCACACATTTGGTCAGCAAGCTTAAACATCTGAATTCCAGATTAGTGTGTTTTCTGTTTGTAACCTATGTTACATAAATTTTAATTTAAATATTGTCATTTTAATTAAAGTTTTATTTTTATTATATGAAATTAAGTTAACTTAATGTAAATAAATGTAAGATTTATATATTTTTATACAACTATAGAAAATACAATTTTTTACTTTCTTAAATGTAACATCTGCTACCTGTAACTTCTGTTACTACATATTTGTAACAGATGGAGATAAATTAACAAAAATCTAGTTTAAAGTCCATATGCATTATAAAAATCCATCAAAGTGCTTCAGTAGTGTCATTGTTTTTAGATTAATGTAAATACATTTCTACCGTCTAATTTGTGTTGCCCAATGTAACATCTGTTACAAAAATGTAACCTCTGTTACTGTATATAATTTCTTTTACTCGCACTTTTATTGTATATTTTTCTTGTTGTATATAAATAGCTTTCAAAAAATGTTAACAAAACATCAAAAAGCATCTGTCCTTTCACTATACTAAAACAATTTAGCAACTTACAAATATATTTACTGCAGGGAATTTAAAATTTTGGGAATTGAATTTGGCTAGAATGTTGAATATAAGTAACAGATGTTACATATTGTTATATAAATTAATCCCTATTATTGTTTTGGTTTGAATGTAAAACTACATATTGAAGTCGAGTACACTAATCATGATATAATATACTAGAAATAATATTTTGATAGGAATAAAAATGTTGTAAATTGGGTGGATGTTGTCCAGTACAATATTCATCTTCAACCCTTTCAGGGGCAAGGTACTTGTATTCGTCAAATGCAGAAATAAATGGAAGATACCAGAATTTACAAACAAATTTATTTCAAAACAAGAAAAAGCTTTTGTTCGCGTACTTAATAAAAAGAAATTTTTCACTCCAATATTTTGGTGCCTATGTGGCATTTAGGAATTAAAATTAAGTTAGGGGTTAAGGCATTTTCAGGTAACTGTATTTTTATCCTAACGATGAATTTAGCTATGCTGGAAATGATTTTATACAGGTTGTATACATATAAACACAGAAAAAATTATATTTGGTGAAAACTGAATATTTAAAAAAATAAAAAAATATATTGGAAAAGGACATAAAAATTTTTTTGACCCATAAACGCTTGGATAAAATTTAGTTTCATATAATTGTTTTAACCCTTATCGGTTCTATGTAACTTCCCACATGACTTTCGGACCAGCAACTCTTACACGAATTCTATTCGGTTAGCACCACTTTATTTATGGGAAAAACTTTTACTTAGACGTTGACAACATGTGCATGCTACAAAATTTATTTTAAAAATATAGTGGTGTGATTAGAATTTAAAAATTGAAATAAGTATAAAATGTTGGCGTAAAATAAATGTGAATGGGCGTGAATCCGTGTCGGTGTATTCCATTGAAATTTTACGATTATTTCTAATGGTCAGAAAAACAAACGGCATATATATCACTGGATTCTGGAATGTTTAAAGAACTTTTTAAGCCAATAAAACAAAAATATATTTTTTCAAAAAATTTCACTCATGTCTCCCCTTAACCCCTTGAGGGGCGGTGGGATAAAATATATCCCACCTAATTTAAACAAGATTCTCACCAGAAAATTTTAACTAAATTTTATATTTTTAGTTTTGGAGGGAAATCGTTGAAAAATTGCTTTTCCTTATTTAAAAATAAAATTTTTCGATTATTCCGTTGAGAATTCAATATTTAGAGACATTTCTGCTTGCCCTTCAAGGGGTTAATAAACGGAAAATATTTATACCAAAATTCTCGTGTCATTGTGGCATTTGGGAATCAAGTCGGGTGTTCCATATAATGGAACACTGAGCCACAATGATTTAATAAATTTATATGCCTTAGATTGCGGCAAGTAACGCGCTTAGTCGCATAACACGAACCTGTGACTTGACGAAGCTTTTTTCAATTTTGTAAAATAAAAAATAAATAAAAATAAAAAGTAAAAAAAGAATGGAGTTACGAATAAAGAGGAGGAGATATATAATGTACCGTCTACAAGTTGCGAGTGAAGAAATTGAGGAGGTTATCACAAGATGGCGGCTATTTATTTAAATCGGATGAACAGTTTCTGACTACCGCGGGGCAAACTTCCCACCAGTCAATTCGAATAGAAAGTTTCGTCTCATTTAAGCGCCTTATTTAATAAAAAAATTTTAAAAATCTGCTAAAAGTTTCTGTTTGTTTTTACTGGTGTCAGTTTAACCATGTATTATTATCTTTTTGTTCACACTGACAGGAGGTTGTCTAGGTTGTCACAATATAGCTGAAAAGCAGGACCTGACTACCGCCAAAGTAAACTTCCAGCAGTACAAATGATTATCTGTTTCTGCCATTATTTATCACTGAAATTTTGCATTAGCAAGGAGTTTAAATAAGGAGAAAATTTCTATTTAAATTTACTGGCGGAAGTTTTCTTCGGCAGCATTCAATTCCTGCGAAAGCAGTTACGGTTGAAGCTTCACCTAGGGGTGATTCTGAGTGGAAAATAATTTCGGAAATTCACATCACATTTTCGGAAATACATCGGCGATGTTTTGACGAAATGTGCGATTTTTCGCGATGTTTTGCCATTTTTTTGCAATGTTTTGACAATTTTTGTCATTTTTTCACGATCTTTTGGTGTAATTTGCCGTTTATTCGCGATCTTTTGTTGAAATTTGCTGTTTTTCACGATCTTTTGGTGAAATTTGCCGCTTTTTCACGATGCTTTGTAGAAATTTGCCGTTTTTCGCGATCCTTTGACGATTTTTGCTGTTTTTTCGCGATGCTTTGAAGAAATTTGCGATTTTTTTCGCGATTTTTTTGACGAAATTTCCGTTTTTTTCGCGATCTTTTGTTGAAATTTGCGGTTTTTTCGCGATCTTTTGGTGTAATTTGCCGTTTTTTGCGATCTTTTGTTCAAATTTGTCGTTTTCGCGATCTTTTGGCACAATTTGCCGCTTTTTCACAATGCTTTGAAGAAATTTGCTGTTTTTCGCGATGCTTTGACGAAATTTGCGTTTTTTCACAATCTTTTGACGAAATTTGCCATTTTTTCGCGATCTTTTGACGAAATTGGTGATTTTTCTTCGAACGATTGACGAAATTGTTTATTTTCGGCAACCATTTGTCGAAATTCACGATATAGTTTATGTCCGAATTTTCGGATTTATGACCGATTTTTTTTTATTTTCGGAAATGACTGCTTTAATTTTTCGGAATTTTCGGAAAATTCGGAACAGAATCACCCCTGGCTTCATCATTTTAAGGAAAAATCAGTTCCTCTTTATTAATAGTGCCACGAAAAAAAGAAACCTTCTTGAGATATGTACCATGAAAATTACAATAAAGAGAATAAAAAATTTTTAAATCCCTTAGTACCATGTTTTAATATTATATGAGCATTTTTAGTTTTACGTTAATTGAACCAGAATATTTTTTTTAGAATATCTATCTTCATTCTACGACGTATTTATTTGATTTTATATGTTAAGTAATAATTATCAGTTTTTCTGGATCTAAACATTAAAAAATTCAAAATAGAAACAAACTGGGGTCTAAAAAGACCGCAGTGGTACTATGAGGGTTAATAAAAATGTGTAATTTATTTAAATGTGCACCTGGATTCAGTGTTACCAGCCCGCTTTTTTTTATTGTTCAGATGCTTGATTGCCGCCACTTTTTTCATGGTTCGTGTGTATGCCGTTATTTCTCCAGGAGAACCACCAGTATTTTTTTTTATAGAAAAAGAAATCAAGGTTAAACGCGCAAAATTTCGCCTTCTTTCAAGAAGAGATTCTCTATAGCATAATACTGGTGCCGAAAATTTTTCTGGTCTGCATAGTTCAAGGAGGCATACGAACCATGTTTTTAAAATCGTGTGATTCGCCTGCTTTTCATATTATTTAACCAGTTATTAGATAAGGCGAATTTTTCTCCTTCAAAAAAGTGGTTGTAATCAAGAAATCTGAAATTAAAAAAGTAGCGAAGTGCCAAAACAGTATGGGTTAAAAACACACCTTTCTGTAATACAGGGCCGCTACTGGAGACTATTTTTAATGCTATTTCGCAGCATTTTATCAAACAAAAATCTTTCATATGCTCTTTGACGACAAGTGCAAGAGAAATATATTACAAAATTTACTTTATAAAAATAGTGGTGCTATATAAAATATAAAAATAGTCGCCAGTGAAAGGCAGTGTTGCCAGTGGGCTACTTTTTTTAAATTCAAATTTCTTGGTTGGCACCACTTTTTTGAAATGGTAAAATTCCCTTTGTTTTTGCCATAATTAATATGTCATTAAATAAGGCGCATTTTACCATTTCAAAAAAGGTGTGCCAATCAAGAAATCTGAATTAAAAATAGTAGCCCATCTGGCAACACTGGTAGCAGGCCTGTAATGCTAGAGGGTTGCATGCACTAAAACATAGGTTTCGACTGTTTATTTACATAACGACTAATAATGGAACCTAGGAATTTGCAGTAGGTGTTTGTTTTACCGACGAACTTCTGTTTTGACAACTCACCGCAAGAGAGTCCCCGAATGATGATCAATAAGGGGGTTACTGCTAAACAGCGCCGGGCCCTCATATTTTTAAACTGGGTTTTGCATGATAAACAATATTGATGAATAAACAAACATTTTTTTGGCGTAAATTTGTTTTGAAATAGTTCTAAATATCTTATGACAGTAATAATTATATATCAGCATAATATTAGTACAATTAGTCATGTCTCTTTCACAACAGATTAATAATAAAGTTTCTTGTTTTTATATTATAAACTAGTCATTCGTAACTAACATGGACTTACAACAAGGGATATTTTTTTATATGAAACGAAAAAAGATTTTTTTTTTAATATTTGCCAGTGCAGCAAAATTGGACTTTATAAGTGCTGTGGTGATTCAAGGGAATAAAAGATATTTGTTTACTATAGAAAAGAAAAAACGCCTTATTTATTTTCTTTTCCGGTGTGTCTGTTCTAAGGTATACAAGTTAAGGTTTTTGGAGTAAATGATAATTTTTACGAAAACCAAAGTGGCGCTCATGCATGGAAAGAAAACTTACATGCAGTGAACATGCTTTAAGATACAAGAGACAAGATCACCCAACCGGGATACCCACCAAAATGTGGCATAGGTATTACCTCCCCGGTGGAAGTTCCCCACTACTAACCAGAGAAACCCAAACCAAGGCAAACGGCCCGGTAAAACAACGGGCCTTGATTTAACTAAAATAAGTAATACAAATTAAATGTGCCCCAGCACTAAAAATAAATAAACATTAAAAGATCTTGATAACAACGTTTAAAGACATTTCACAATCTAACAAAGTCTGTCTGTCCATAAAACTAAATTATAACAAAATTTTATAGACAATTACAGTATAACTATTGTCTGCTAATAAAAAATAACAAACTGATAACTTGATAACAGCGTTTAAAGACATTTCACAATCTAACAAATGTCTGTCTGTCAGTAAAACTAAATTATAACAAAATTTTTTAGACAATTACAGTATCACTATTGTCTGCTAATAAAAAATAACAAACTGAACACTGTCAGATGGAACATAAATATACAATATTTATGGAGTTACAATATGATACACATGTCTTGATGAAAACTTCATCAAACAGGAAAATAAACTTTGCCAATATACGCTCAGCCGGGCATTAGGCCTGTTAATAAACATTCACCTTAAAGTCAACAGTGCTCTGGTGTAAAATCAGACTTAACCCCTTGACGGGCGCCGTTTGCAGTCTGCAAACGGCTAATTTTAATGCCCAAAATTTCAAATGGCACCAGTAATTTGTTAGTACAAGTTCAATCTCATAATAAGCGTGAAAAAAAGCTTTTGATTATTTCCAAATAAATTTGTTCGTATGTTGCGGTGTGAATTAAATATTTGAACATAATCGGAGCAGAAAAGTCTTGCCCCTGAAAGGGTTAATATAAAAATCACAAGTTCGTAAACAAAATCACAAGTTCGTGAGTAAAGTAAAGGTTCTAAAATTAATAAACATTAAAAGATCTTGATAACAACGTTTAAAGACATTTCACTATAAGTCTTGACTATAAAAATAAATCAAAGCGTCAGAACTTGTATCTAATAAACGAGAAGTTTGCATTTAGATCAGGGGTGACCAACTGTGGCACGTTCGACACCACTAAAATTTTAGAGTAAACATTGCCTTATCTAATCATCGAATCACTGCGATTCCAGAAGTCGACTTTCTTTGTAAAATTTTAGTGGTATCCGGCGTGTCACAGTTCTCCATCTCTGATTTAGATCATTATAAATGGTACATAGATTTTGTAGTTTGTATGGGACAGAAGAATATTCCTAACATTCCATTTTATAGTCCTGTTTTTAAGCACATCAAAACTTTCCGCCGAAAAACAACAGTTATCGAAGAGAAAGTGCTTAACATCACCATGTTTGTTACAAGTGCATTTATCATTACCTCGTTTTCCCAGCTTGTGGAGCAAAGTAGGGAACGCACCATGTGCAGAGACAAAATCTGCAGCTACTTGCTAATAACAAATAAAATTAAAATTAACTTCGGGAATAACCATGTAGGTATCCCTACTTTGTCGCCAAAAGACCAGAGGTTCTGCCAATCTTGTACATTTTTATTACGAAAATGATGCTTTTTAAAACTCGCAGGAATTGGAAGATCAACAGCTTTGTCATACCTATTGTCAAGAACCACCGATTTGGCAAGTTCATCCGCTCGTTCGTTGCCCACGATGACCACATGTGCCTTAACCCATCCTATATGAATAGTTTATCTGTGAGTAAACGCAAGTTCGTGAATATGTCAAATACCAACTGACAACAAGGAAACAGCTGATGCAAAACAATGGTCGATGATAAGCTATCTGTATACAAGTAAAAATGAGCAAACTCAGTTCGTCCGCGACACTGTATAGCCGCCAGAAGTGCTACGAATTCTGCCTGGAACACAGAATTTCTAATATTAGGTTTTATTCTGTAGTTAAATATCTCTATGTTCTTCAAAAAGACCACAAATGCTGCACCAACACCACTCGCAAGAGCGATCCATCAGTAAAAATAACTGGATGACAGCGATCTGGAACCGATTTACGCGCTGGATTCAGGAAACTAACATGATGTCTTAAATAATAATTTGGGTAAAAATATGTTGGCAAGCGTCTGAACAGATCATTAGAACATATACAGAATCTTCCACCATTACTGATTTGTCTCCTTGGATCATATCATATTGACGAGCAGAGTTAGAAAGTTCTTTGTCTATTGGTAAAATCCCTGCTAAAACACATGATGCTTCTGTCGACGTTGAAGGGTGCGGGTTATTGTGAGGAAACAGACTCGCTGACATGAGGATAATCTTCGTATACCATGGTACTTTAAGTTACGATACCAAACTTCATGACCATATGCAATCTGCTTTTTAAGTACAGTATTGTACCAAAACTTTAATAAATCAAGACAAACCCCAATATTTCTTACTCTCACTTTTATCATGTTACAAGTAAAGGAAATTACTTTACTTCTTATCATCTCAAGATGATCTAGCTAATTGAAAACATTGTCTAAAAGAAAATCTAAGTAAAGAATATTATCCTTCACAGTTATTGACAGGGCTCCCAAATGGTCCGCCAACTGAATACCAATATTTTTTTAGAAATATTTTCTTTTTACATTTTTCTTACAAACCGCCCCGGAATCACCTTTGAAAGTTAATTCTAGCGCAAACCTACCATAAAATTTTCTGTTAAAATTTATTGGTATTCAGTTGGCGGACCATTTGGGAGCCCTGTATTGATCCACCACTATGTTTAAAAATGGGTCGCCTCTTCTTAATGGTATTACGTCCAAAAAGCATGGAAACTGTCTTAGTATTATTAAGCTGTAACTTGTAATCGGCACAGACAGTGGAATAACTATTCACAGCATTATATATCTTACTCTCAAGTGACACCCTAGTGTCCGCACCTTCAACCACAACTGATTCATAAGCATACGAAATTAACTGAAGTGCAAAAGCTATACTTTCTTTAATAATACGATCCGCTACTATAGTCCAAATTAGAGGGCCCAAGCATATCCCTGGGGACAGCCAAAAAGCAGACGAAACCATCGTACTCCATCTGTAAATTTGAAACCAATGAGCCGAAATGAGATATAATTCTTAAAGACCTCTTCCAGATAAGCATAGATAGGTAAAATATCTATTATGTTTGCGACAACGTTCCAATGAAGCACATCAAATGCACCGACTATGACAAAGGACTCAACCACACAATATTTAAAAACATTTAGTGCAGTCCTGATCCTTTCACGAAACGAAGACAACGCCGATAGCGTACATAGCCTTAAAATAGTGAAGCCTCAATTGTAACCGCTTTCGCAGAGGTTGATCGTCGGGAGAAACTTCCGCCAGTAAACTTAAATAGACATTTTCTCCTTATTTATTTTTTGTATACGGCTTATAAATGCACAATGTCTGTCATAAAGAATAGCAGAAACAAATATTCATTTTTACTGGTGGAAGTTTACTTTGCTGGTAGTCAGGCCCTACATTTCTGCCATATGGTGAAAACCAAACAACCTCCTGTCAGTGTCAGTGACAAGGATTACAATACCTGGCCAAACTGACACCAGTAAAACAAATAGAAATTTTTACGATATTTGTAAGAATATATTTCCACAGCTGCCAACCTTTCACTAATCTTCCGTAATGGCTGGATTAATTTGACCCAGGTTACCCACATTTCGAATCAGAAAATTTATTTCATGAATTCTTATTTATTTAATTCCAGGTTTCTACGTGAAACATATTTAATTTCATTTCTTAAAAACTTTTTTGGTTCGAAACTTATTAAACCCGGGTCAAATTAACGCAAGTGTTACGGAAGAGTAGTTTTAGGTTGGCACCTATGTATTTCCATGAATAAGGAGCTTAACCCTAGATCTACCGGGAATTTTATTCAAGTTTTAATAAAACGTTCTACACCAGAATTTTTATTTAAAACTATTTAACTTATTTATTTACCTTATTTTTGTCTGGTTTATATACTTAGTTTATTTTAAAGAAATTTCTGGTTTGAATGAATATTTTGTATGTACCTGTCGGGTCCAATGGACCCGTCTGGTAGACGGAGGGTTAAATAAGATTTTATTTTCGATTCCAATTTACTGGTGAGAAGTTTGCCTCGGCCACAAACAGAAAATATTGATCCGGTTTAAAAAAAAACAAAACACAGCCGCCAAGTTGTGACATCCTCCTCACTTACTTTATTCGCAAGTGGTAGGCAGCGCAATATATTCCGCCTCCTCTTTATTTATAACTTCATTAGATGCAAGCACTTTCGTAAGGACATTTTTTACTGCAAAGCTTATCTGCTTGAAAATCGTTCTATCGCATATCGTTTTGGAATCGGTCATTCCAATTATCACATCTTCTTCTCTTGTCCATTAATATACACTGGTCTTCAAAATTAAAGGATAATGAGAAGAAATATGCTCACTAACTTAACGTTGCAACCAATGCCCAATGCTGCAATTATTTATGTTAATTAAATAATATTGAACTTAAAATTGCACTTCCGCGCATAATTTGGCGTCAGAAATATGCAAATTAGCTGATTGACAATGTGGTGCGCAATGGACGTATGTTGGAATTCTGGTCTGTAGTGTTGTTTAACCCTAGAACTACCGGAAATTTTACTCAAGTTTTATAAAAACATTCTACACCAGAATTTTTACTTAAAACTATTTAATTTGTTTATTTAACTTATTATTGTCTGATTTATACATTTAGTTTGTTTTGAAGAAATTTCTGGTTTGAATAAATATTTTGAATGTACATGTCGGGTCCAATGGACCCGTCTGGTAGACGGAAGGTTAAAGTGAATGTGGTGTCTGAATGTGATCAGTATTTATTAGTTATGGATCAAAGGCATCATTTAAGTTAAGGTCAAAAGTGGCGAATAATCGGTAGAATCGAGGAAGTTCAAAGACAAATGGAGGTCGTCCAAGATTTGAATATCCCTCAAAGTGGCGTATCAAGAGCCTCGAGCCGCTTTTTAAGCACTGAATCCGTTGATAGACAGCCTGGTCAAGAGAGACCAAGAGCAACAACTGCATCTGAAGACCGTTTATTTTCATTGTCGGCTCGAAGAAACCACGAAGCTACTACAAGAGATTTGGTTTCAGACCTTCAGTCTGCCACTGGAGCTCGAATTAGCCGTTTAGTGCTGCACGAACGCTTAACAAGAACGGACTGTATGCGAGAAGACCAATAATTTGTGCCCCACTCATTCCAGCTTCTAAAGGGGCCCGTTTCAACTGTTCCTGTCGTTATTTCCAAGGGAGCCAAGATGACTGGGCTCGATAATTGATTACTGACGAGTCCGGGTATAGTCTGAATGCTGATTCTAGACGTGTTTTGATCTGAAGAGATGAAGGAAGACGCAACATGTTCTTCACTTGTTCGTGAAATATCCCGTTCGAGCCCAGTCATCTTGACTCCCTTGAAAATGACGACGGGAACAGTTGAAACGGGCCCCTTTGGAAGCTGGAGTGAGTGGGGCACAAACTATTGGTCTTCTCGCATACAGTCCGCTCTTGTTAAGCGTTCGTGCAGCAGTAAACGGCTAATTCGAGCTCCTGTGGCAGCCTGAAGGTCTGAAACCAAATCTCTTGTAGTTGCTTCGTGGATTCTTTGAGCCAACAATGACAAAAAACGGTCTTCGGATGCAGTTGTCGCTCTTGGTCTTCCTTGAACAGGCTGTCTATCAACGGATCCCGTGCTTAAAAAGCGGCTCGAGGCTCTTGATAGGCCACTTTGAGGGATATTCAAATCTTGGATGGCCTCCATTTGCATTTGACCTTCCTCGATTCTACCAATTATTCGCCACTTTTGACCTTAACTTAAATGATGCCTTTGAGCCATAACTAATAAATACTGATCACATTCATACACCACTTTCATTTTAAACAACACTACAGACCAGAATTCCAACATACGTCCGTTGCGCACCACATTGTCAATCATCTAATTTGCATATTTCTGACGCTAAATTATGCGCGGAAGTGCAATTTTGAGTTCAATGGTATTTAATTAACATAAATAATTGCAGCATTGCGCATTGGTTGCAACATTAACTTAGTGAGCATATTTTTTCTCATTATCCTTTAATTTTGATGACCAGTGTATAAACCTCAATTCGTATCCTTAACTATTAAGCTTTCATTTTGTACGCGCCATATAACGTACACCTGAACATTTTGTTGAGTTTTCTTCCTTCAAAAGTGCATGTTATATACCTGAATCAAGAGTGGCCAATTGTGGCACGCTCGACTTCACTAAAATTAAATATTAATCATTGCTTTATCTAATCATCGAATCTCTGCGATTGAAGAAGTCGAGTTTTTCTGTAAAATTTTAGTGGTATCCTGCGTGCCACAGTTGGCCACCCCTGCCGTAAATATATGAGAATTACCGTAATTTCCGGCGTATAATCCGCGGATCAAACAATCATTTTTCGACAAAGAAAAATTTTAAAATAAAATGTAACTTTTTAAATCGCGGTAAATATTTGGCTTCAGTAACTAAATAAAATTTCTGGGTCCAAACAGAATTGTTTGATCCGCGGATTATACGCCGGAAATTACGGTACTAATAGCATAGCTCCCAACTATTAGGATTTCTTGTTAGCACTAAAATTTATTTGAAAGTTTTGCATTATTTAATCGCAGATTTCGATGCTTAAAAAAGACAAAATTTGCTATTAAATATTAGTGGTGAGGAAAAAATTAAATATTGGCAGCTATGATAATTGCACAGTTGTGGAAAGAAAGTAAACACAAAAATGATGTTTTCTTAATAAAAAAATATTAAAATAGATATTTTTCAAATATTTTGTTTAAATCATGAAAAGTAAAAAATACCCTCAGTCTAGAGGGAGATATGAGATTGAAATAGCTAAGACCTAAAAGTTTTAACATGTTTCGACTATTGCTAGCCTAAACGTTTGAATAAAATGAGTAAAATACATATTTTTTGAAATGATGCTTTTCAGAACATCATAGATGGCCCCTTAGCCTTTTGAGGGGCAAGTGATTGTGTTCATGTAATGTTGAATTCACATCGGAATCTTCAAAAAATTTTATTTCGAAATAACGAAAAGCAATTTTACAACATTTTTCCACCAAAGTGACACCAATAAAATTTAACTAGAAGTTTCCGGTGCACATCTTGATTAAAATTAGATGCGATATAATATATCCCACTGCCCCTAAAGGGGTTAAACCAACATATTGCCTTTTTTTAAGCATAATTTGAAAACTACTTGGGAGAAAAATGTGAAAGTTTGGATTCGCATAAAGCAGTACATAATAAATATAAATCCATCAAAAAATCTGTAGGTTGCAGTTCATAATTTTATCGAATATTAATTTCATAATTCATAATTTCTATTATAATTTTTTTTAATTACAAATTCAATGTATTTATGGTTGGGTTTTTCAGTATTATAAGCACAGAAAAGATTTGAACATTAGGATTATAATTTCACGAGATAGTAATAAAATATGAAAATTTTATTTAACAGTAGAAGCTCTAAATTTTGAATGTTCATAATTCAAAACTTATCATCCAAATGATTTAAAATTTCTAATCTAGGCATAGTTTGAACAGAAGATTTAAAAATAATTGTTAAAGTTCGGGTCTCGCCTACGAAAAAAACAAAGTTTGGGCTGTTTTCGATTTGTACATGGCACTTTATGCAAATTTTATATACATGATTTAACCTTTTCAGGAGCAAGATACTTCTGTTACTAAAATGTTGAAAGGATTGACTGACACTAGGATTTACAAGAAAATTTATAGGAAATTAAGTAAAACCGTTTCTTTTACTATGTAATATAAAGCGGAATTTAGTTTTAAAATTCTGGTGCCAATGTGGCATTTGGGAATTAAAATTAAGTGGTATATATAATATACAGGCACCCTTCAAGGGGTTAAAAGTAGAATTTCTTTCCAATCCAGTACCAGTGAATTTCTTCTACTATAATTTGTTGCACAGTTAGTATGGGGTGTTACTTGTTTTTCCCACGACTGTACATTAGGGTGGGCCGAAAAAAACTTTTTTTTTATTTTTGATGATGGGTAATGCGGAAAAGTTGCCAATGGTAGCACTAAATTTACAAAAAAAATTGAGAGTTTTTGGTCAATTCCTTCATTTGCCGCAAATGGCTTAAAGTTTTGCTCAAATGCTGATTTTTGAATTGTTTTAGCAAAAATTTAAAAAAGTCCTTCCGGCCAGTGCTGGAAGGAAGAGGTAGCTTTCATATTCCTTATTTTTGAAAAGCTAGCTTATGTTATTCAAACACACGAAGCTCAGTTTAGTGGAAACCGATTATAGAAGATTCAATGCTAAATCATTATGAATGAGAATTTCGCAAAATTAGTCAGCTTTATCCAAGCTGCTTTTATTTAAAGTAACTTATATTTGGTTGCCAAATTCGGCGATATCTTAAAGTTCCTGCCATTTTAAGACAACGTGGTGGATGAGGCTAACTAGTGAACTTGGTCGAGACCTTAGTAATTCCTGTGCACATGCTCACTCACATCGGAATCGGTTGATATATACGAGTGCTGTCACAGGCAAAAAATCAGATTTTTCAAAATGTCACCCACACAAAGAAATTCAAACTGCTATATCTGACAAGGAGAGGACCAACCTTGTTAATCACAGATTTTGTTTATTTTAATATATGTTGTAGGGTAGAGACCCCTTAGTGTCAGGTGCAACGGATTTTATCCAACGCTCCTTAGTTCTTGAGAAACCGGGGGGTCTAATATTAGTGCATAACTTAAATACTTACTTTGCAACCAAATCGATAGGTTAGTCGTAGCTCAGTTGGTAACGCGTTTGCCGCCTGATCCGCGGGCCCGTGTTCGATACCTGAATGCGCTACATTTGTTTTTCTCATTTTTTGTTTTATAAATATATTCGTAATTATAATTTGATCATTTCAATTAAAAATTTTAATATCATACATTAATTATAATGTTAACAAACTTAAATTTATCATTTCTTATTTGTAAACTATTATTTCTCATCCTTTAAAGAGGTTTAAAAAGAAATTGGATCTATTATTGAATGATAAATATTCCAAAATCGTGACAAAATCTGTTGTGTCGCCATCTAGTTTTGATAAAATAAATGAATATTCAAATAAAATAAAAATAAAAGCAGAAAGAAGATAAACGAGAAAGCGAAATAATTGAAAGCGCAAGCATACTTATTACAAATTTAAAAATTTTTAATATGCAAAAAATCGGCTGTAATTTAATTCTGATGCTAATTTTTAATATAATTATGCTTGTTACTTTAAAAACAGATTAATATTATTATCGCATTGACTTCCTTTGTTAAAGCAATGCGTAAATGATGTTTCTTTAAAATCACGAATTGACACAATTTCTCAATATCATTGCATCGATAAAGAATATATGAAATACATTTTAAAAGTGATTTTAATAAAATTAACAGTTTTATGATGTTTTATTACAACTATTTAGTTAAAAGTAAAAAATTAAATAGGTTAATGTTATAATTGATATACAATATTAAAAATTTTAATTGAAAATGAGATTATTAAGTTATACTTATAAGTATATTTATAAAACAAAAAATTAGAAAAACAAATGTAGCACATTCAGGTATCGAACCCGGGCCCGCGGATCAGCCGGCAAACGCCATACCAACTGAGCTAGGACAAGCCCATCATCTCGGTTGCAAAGTAAGTAGGGGAGACTAGGGAGGGTAGACCATACGGGAGGCTTGACTCACCCATCAGTTTTCATATTTAAAAGAATTTCAGAGTTTTATCAATAGGTGTCAGCCAAAGCTACCGGAATGCTCAAACAACAGTGTCTGTTTCATACAGACAATCGAGATAGGTGTGGAAAAAATCAATTGTGAGGCGTTTTCAACCTAACAGTTGTGTTTTTTAGAAATATTTTGTAAGCTTTTTTCAAATAAAATATATCACAGGAATTTAAGTAAGTAGGTTTTAAGTAATGCAGTAATATCGAGCTTTCATTCCAGGGATAAAGATTATACAGCAAGTTAGGCTTAACATAACAATGTGCTATTCATTAGAAAAAGGCTATGTGGGGAGGCTTGACCCAGCCAATGTGAGGGAGGGTTGACCACATGTTCAAGGCTTCTTTAACATATTCACGGCTGGAAACGAGAATTCTCGTTTTCATTCAAAATACATCATTGTGGCTTCTATCTTACAGAAAATGAATTTATATAATGTTGTCTATATTTTTTTATATTGTAAGATATTTTTTATTAAGACCATTCATTGAAAGATATTTACCGATGCATAAACTTGGAAAATCTATCTAGAACACCAATTTTCAAAAGACTTTCAGAACAGGGAGGAGCTTCTACTGCTTTAAAATTCCGATTTGATAAAAATTGCCCGACGGCTATGTGTTAATTAAGGGGTTTTGGAAATCTTTTTATTATATACTGTGCATAATGAAAGATTAATGGTTATATATGAAAATGAATGTAAATTTATTCTGCAAAGGTACAGTAAAATGGGGTGATGGAAAAGAAAACGTTTCAAACTGATTAAAGAAAGATGTAAAAAATTGCTATTTGAATAGCACGAAAAAAATTAATGAAATATAAATGGTAGAGTTGATAGGGACTTTTTTCCATTTAAATATTACTTACAATAGGTAAATAGAAACAGTGGAAAATACTAGAAAGTACGAAAGCAGCAGTCTTAATCGTTTCACGGGCAGTGGTATATTTATGAAACCACTTTATTTTAATTCCCAAATTCGACAATGGCATCAGAATTTTGCTAAAATCTTTTCAATTTAATACGGAAGTGAAATATAGCCTGTTTCGTATTTCCAAATAAACTTGTTCGTATTTTCCGGTGCCAGTCATTTATTTCAACATTTTAGTACTGAAAGTACTTCGCTTCTGAGAGGGTTAAAAGATGTTAATGATAAGTTAAGTACTCATGCGGCTGCAAAAGAACATAGCAAAAATCGGAAAACTATTGGAAGGTATGTAGACAAATTACAACACAATGTATAGAGTGAGATGAGGCCAAACTATGTGACAACTAGAGTTGTCAGATCGCATGTCACAGAAAGTAGGGCAAGGAGACAAATAAAAAGCGCGACATTTGCTCCTATCGGACTTAATAATGTATGAAACCCTATGAAAACGGAACCTGTCTCTAACGCAATAATGTCTTAAATATTAAAATTTCATTTTCCTTGTTATACATTATACCTGCTCAGACAAAATCCTGCATAAAACACCCTTCCCCCCCCCCTGACATGCGATTGCGCCTAAACAGGTTTGTGGAAGCCTCATATTTTCAAAAACATTTTTTTTATAATAATTAAATCATGTAGCATTTTACCTTTTTTTTTAAATGATTTTATTTCTCTTCACAAATATTTCAATATAAAACAAAGTGGGTCAAGCCTCCCTTATAGTGAGTCAAGCCTCCCGTATGTGTGGAGCTTTGACCCATTATTTTCTCATGATTAAAATCAATCATTTTTCAAATTTCTTATGTATTACACTTATGTAGCAATTTTATTTTGATAACTGATTGTATAACGAATAAAATGATATATAAAACTTTATTCTACGTTCAATATTTAAAAAATAAAAAATCATTTTGTAAAAAGTGGGTCAACCCTCCCTAGTCTCCCCTATTTAAGTTGTGTACTAATATTAGACCCCCCGGTTTCTCAAGAAGTAAGGAGCGTTGGATAAAATCCGTTGAACCTGACACTAAGGGGTCTCTACCCTACAACATATATTGAAATAATCAAAATCTGTGATTAACAAGGTTGACTCTCTCCTTGTGAGCCCTTTTTTAAGATAAAGACAAAACAAAAAATGCTCCGGAATCCTTATATCAAGGTCAAATACTTAAGAAAGAGACCTTTTTCAATTTCTAATTTTTTTGCAATTTTTTAAAATATATATATTTATTTATTTAATGGCCGCCATTTTGCAACAAGCTGGCGGATGAAGCTGGCCAGCGAACTTGGTCGAGACATTGCTATATTCTATTCACATGCCTTCTTACATCCAAATGGGTAAATAAATTCGTGTGTTATAGCGTGACAAATATCAGATCGTTTCAAAATGTCAGCCATGCTAGAAATTCAAAGTGCTATAACTCAACCATTTTTTAAGATATAGACGAAACAAAAACTGCTCCGGAATCTTTGTATCAAGGTCAAACACATAAAAAAAATCTTTTTCATTTTCCAATTTTCTGATACCTTATTTTAAATTTTAAATTTAAAAAAAATGTAAATGTTCCTTTTGAAACAAGAAGGCGAATGAAGCTGGCCAACGAACTCGGTCGAGACATTGGTATGTACTATGCACACACCAAATTGCATCCAAATCGGTTCATAAATACGCATGTTATCACGTGACAGAAATCAGGTCGTTTCAAAATGTCAGCCACAATAGAAATTCAAAATACTATAACTCAGCCGTTTTTTTAGATATAGACGAAACAAAAACTGTTCCAGAATCCTTGTATAAAGGTCAAACACATAAGAAAAAAATCTTTTTTATTTTCCAGTTTTTTTTTTTACCTTATTTTAAATTTTAATTTTTTAAAATTTTTTTAAATGGCCGCCATTTTGAAACAAGATGGCTGATGAAACTGGCCAACGAACTCGGTCAAGACATTGGTATGTACTATGTACACTAGGGCGGGCTGAAATAAGCTGAAAAAACTTTTTTTCGAAATTGATTTTGGCATAGTACACAAAAGTTGTGTAATGGGACAGTTAGAACTGACAAAAGTTTTTTTCAATATTGCTCAATATTTAGCCGCGCCCCTCTGACATTGAAAAATAGAAAAAAAAAGAGAAAAATTGTTTTTTGTAAAAAAATATATTTTTAAAAATATTCCAAAATTTTTACTGGCATACAATGTAAATGTTACATAACGGGTCAGTTATAACCCGCAATTTTTTTAATCAATATCTCTCAATATTTACCCGCGCCCCTTTGACATCAAAAATTGGAGAAAAATAAAAATATATCGGGTTTTCTAAAAAACTGTTCTAGGAAAATTACTTTTCGAAATTAGTATTGACATTAATTGATTAATTAACTAATACTATAAATAATAATAATTCTATAATTATTACGTAATTTTACTTTTTAGTAATTTTTTTTCATGAAATTAATAGTAGCATATTTTTGTTTTGAATTATACGCAGACAGAATACAGATTAGAACAAAAATCTACAAATTTGAAATTTATTTAATAATACCTGATGCAAATTGAATATTAGGTGTTAGAATAATATTGTCCCTTGTTGTTGAATGTTGGGAGTTCTTTCCTTGCTTGAAGCTTGGCACGAATATATCCATCTCTCGCTGTCTCACCACAAACTTCCATTGCAGCTTCAGATATTAGTTTAACACATAATTCAACAGATTGTCTGTGACATGCAAATTCCTCAAAAGTTAGTACTGGAAACTGTTTTTCTTTGTGCATTTCATTCAAGTATTTGTCATTTATATGCATTGTAAGAGGTGTCTCAGTTACAACAGTCTTTGACCAGATCAATTAAATGAATATAATCGGCTGCTTCAAAATTGGGTTTGGGAAGCATGAAAAAACGCAATCCACCCACGTTCTTCGCCTTTTTCTCTCGGGCTCTGAAAATACGCCTAACTGATAATTTCCGGATGTGTATTCTAGAATCATGTAGCATTGCTAATAATAGATGTTCAGGATGCGCAAAATATGCATTAAACAATGCATACTTTGTAAATAATTTCTTAACATTATCTGGAAGCTGCCTTGCAAGGGAAATCATTTTCCAGAAATCTTGGGCACCATACCGGCTTTTTGAATTCCTTTTTATCTCAAACCACATTGGAGCATACACTAGCATTACCTACTTCAAGAGAATTAAAAGATTTTGTGACGGTCTTGGAGTGCTAATGTATAACCGTAACAAACGGTTTCAGTGGTCAACCATCGTGCATGACTGAGTTTATCTGAGTCATTGTCAGTCACGTTAGAAGAGCAAGTACCATCTTTTATCGCAAGACAGATGCGATATAAATATTGTTAGTCATAGGCTGAATAGGAAAGTACATAGGCAAATACATAGGTTGAAGAGTACAGTGAATTTGATCAAATTTGACCACTAGATTCTTTTCGCAATCTTTTAGAAGCAATCCAATAGGTCCAGAATATGAATACGGTCCTTTTGTACAACCGTTTATTTCCAGAATAAAGTCCTAAGTGGCAACTCATTAGTATGTATAACATACATATGGGGCATTCTCACAATCTTTTGACTTTTGGGGGAAAAATCTGACGAAATTAAACTTGCTAAAATAACATTTTAATCTGATAGACGAATGCCTTAATGATTCAAAATAAAGAAAACATTGTCAGCAGCGAAAGATATTTTATTTAAATGAGGTTTAAGTTAAACTTGCGAGTTTAATTTTCCTTACCACTTTACCCCTATAACTTTTTATTTTCTTCTAAATTTTTGCTTATAATGAATTTTCATAGTACCCACAGGACATTTAAATAAGAAATAATAAAAATGTAGTACTTTTATTTCAGAATTTTTGCATAACATTGTCTTAAAGGGGTGTTAAAGAAGGGACGGTAAGGTAAAAAAAGGGGATGGTATAGGAAAAAAAGGGACGAAATGGTAAAAAAAGGGACGGTAAGGATGGAACGGTAAGGAAAATTACCACCTATTTTTAGGAAAATCATTTTAAGACTAAGTAATAGCCACAATGTTCATTGATTTTTAGAAACAGTTGTTAACATTGGATTAAATTAATTTTTTTTTATTATTTACCTCGGAAAAGGCAGGAATAAACCTTGCGGACGGTAAGACTACCAATAAAGGCTTGATATTTAAATGCTGATTTAAATTCTGCAGTAAATTTCCTGTCAAAGAATTTTAGACATTCTTTCTCTATCATATTTCTGCATGAGAAAAAACTTGAAAAAAAATTCTGTGGCTACATCTGAAGTGATTTTCTGTATAAGTTTAGCAAGAGGGGCGGTAAGGATGAAAAACCCAGGGACAGACTTCAAAAAATAATATCAACCGTAAAAATGTGTGCAGGTTAATTTTTTGCTACATATTTATATAAATCAATTGTCCCAGTTTCGGAAAAAAAATTACGTCGAATTACTTTTATTGAAACAATTTTATACAGACAGCTCCAAACTTAAAAATCAGCATCAGGGACACGGGACGGTAGATGAGTTTTCCTGGTATTTGGACCCCCAACATCGTCCAAAACTTATTTATCCCGTTGATATTGTTATGCAATCATGCAATGGGATGTTCCCCAGTATATGAAATAAAAAAAAACACAAATTGTGTATTAAAATAAAAATTGTTATTCAAGGACATGAAAGTCAAAAGATTGTGAGAATCCCCCATATATTCCATTGTAATGGTCTTCGAATGTATGTCTCAAGCAAACGTATTTCTCTGCCTTTCCAACCCGTATTCACATTTGTTCCGTCACATCCGATAACCGATAGGTTCTGAAAACTCACATTATACTTTTTTTTAAATGTATTAATACCCTGAGGGGCTATTTCTTTTGCATTTTCACCAGCAGTTAATGCTATCTGACCCATATACTTGCTACCTGGTTCCTCTATTGATGCTACATGCGCTTCTTATGTTAATTTTCGATGACCAGATATTTGTTGAACGGTATCATCTTTGCGCCCTTCAAAATACAAACTCTTAAGAGGTGTCACTTCAAATGTCCTTAAATCATTTCCCCTTAGTTCTTTCCTTTTTTTCTAGTTCCCTTCTCACTTTGTTTTTATCAACTATATAAGTTTGTTTCTCAGGTGAAACTAAATTGAAATCAGCCAGTACTGCGGTAGTAATTTTGGCCATTGCTCTACTTGAGGTACGATGTTATTAAATGCACTTCAAATTTATAGATTTTGTTCTGATATGCATTCTGTCTGTGTGCAGCTCAATAAAAATATGCTTAATTAAAATTAATGTGATAAATATTAATGTCAATAGCAATTTTGAAAAATTATTTTCATAGTGCAGTTTTTTAGAAAATCCAATATAATTTTCATTTTTCTCCAACTTTTTGATGTCAGAGAGGCGCGGTTAAATATTGATAGAAATTGATAAAATTTTTTGTAGGTTCTAAGTGACCCATTATGTAACATTTCCACAGTATGCTAATAAAAATTTTGGAACATTTTTAAAAATATATTTTTTCACAAAAAAAACGATTTTTCTCTTATTTTTCTGTTTTTCAATGTTAGAGGGGCGCGGTTAAATAGTGAGCAATATTGATGAAAATTTTGTGAGTTCTAATTGACCCATTACACAACTTTTGCATACTATGCCAAAATCAATTTCTGAAAAAAGTTTTTTCGGCCGACCCTAATGTATACACCATGGTACATCCATATCGGTTCATAAATACGCCTGTTATCGCGTGACAAAAATCAGGACGTTTCAAAATGTCAGCCACGCTAGAAATTCAAAGTGCTATAACTCAGTCATTTTTTAGGATATAGACGAAACAAAAACTGCTCCGGAATCTTTGTATCAAGGTCAAACACATAAGAAAAAAATATTTTTCCATTTTCAATTTTTGGTACCACATTTCAAATTTAAATTTAAAAAAAATTTATGTCCGCCATTTTGAAACAAGATGGCGTATGAAGCTGGCCAACGAACTCGGTCGAGACATTGGCATGCACTATGTACGTACCGAGTTACATCCAAATCGGTTCATATATACAAAAGTTACAGTGTGACAAAGATCAGATATATATATATATATATCAACATTTGAACGGAGGGTGGTTTCGGGGTCTGGGGGTCATGATCGATGAAAATATACCAAACTTTTTTGAAATCGCTTTCCTCCGAACGGCTGCAATAGGTAGCTTTTTGTAATGAATGCTACCTAAAATGGTAAATTAAATTTAGTTTGGCTAAATTTACTTGAAATGTCATGTTTAGTGTACGAAATGTTTAAATAATCCCTAATTATGTATTATTTAATAGTTATGTGCATTTTGAATTAGGTGACTTTTATAGCCTTTTCGCGTATAAGTGAGCAAAAATTGCAAGTATTGCTTGGTTCGTTCGTCGGTTTATCTCTTTTGTCTTTATTATGTTCCTCGCTCTTCCTTCTGTTTTGCGATGCGTTCAAAGTCACATATTTGGATGTAGGACCACAGCATGTCTTGACAGCAATCCCGGAAGGAGAGGAGAATGTGGAGTAGAAACCAATGAAAACGCAATCAGTCATCATGGGATGAGGAAAGAAATAGTAGATGGGATTAACTGCGAGATGGGATGTTAATTATTTTTCTGCTCTAAACTACAGCTATTGTCAGGAGATTCACAAAGTGGGAATTTTGAAGCAGGTAGTTCTTCTGAATCAGAATTTGAACCAGGGCCTTCAAAAGCAGACACTCCCAAACGCATTTCCCTTTCTTACAAAGCGTTTGCCGGATTTAGAATTTAGAACTGGTATATCATATAGGTAAATTGCATTCAGAGATTCATCTGTGCTTCAGGATACAGGAATTGTGACAACCAGGAATAAGTACCTCGTCATCGATAAAATCTTGGTCAGGAGACTGAAAAAGAAACTTGAAAAGAAGATACAGGAGGGGGGATATCTTAGAGGATGAAAAATTACAACCATATTTTTGATGGTAGAAATAATAACACGATTTTCATAGCAAAAAGGGAACAAGCGGCACCGTCGAGGGAAATACGAAGCACATATCACTAATGGCGTGCTAAAATGTACATGCCCATTTCTACGAGCCTATTCCTGTTTCATGGACATCAGAAATGCAAAAGGCTGAAGATTTGAATACTCTATTAATCTAGCTCAGTTTCAGTCGGTAACGGTCTTAGGTCAAGTGGTTCTAAAATCTAATTTAGACAGTTGATGTCACTGTCAGAGTGGCAGCTCGTTCGTATGAAGAATACATATCAAATGTTGCAGAATTCTTTTTGATTTTTTCCAGAGCATACTTTATTCTGGCTTAGAAATGTATATAATGATTTTGCTATTTCTCCGCAGTGACCAAAAGGAGGTGTCAAATGACCTAAATATTCCGAACCACGTTCAGACAACATGGTGATAGTTGTTTCGTCTTTCTGTCGATAGTGCTGCTAGTCCCCTTTTTTCTATGAAGATCGTTTTATTTTTTCTACTTTTAAAAAATTCTTGTAATTTTTCTTCCTCCAAGATCTTCCCCCTCCTGTATCTTCTTTCCTAATTTCCTTTTCTGCCTCCTGACCAAGTCTTTATCGATGATGAGATCCTTATCCCCTGTTGTCACAATTCGTGCAATTTTTGTTCACTTATACGCGAAAAAGCTATAAAAGTCACCTAATTCAAAACGCACATAACTATTAAATAATACATAATCAGAGCTTATTTAAACATTTCGTACATTAAACATGACATTTCAAGTAAATTAAGCTAAAATAGCTTAAATTTAGCATTTTTAAAATTTTTGCTAAAAAAGTTCAAAAATCAGATTTTGAGCAAAATTTCAAGCCATTTGCGGCAAATGGAGGAATTGTCCGAAAAATCTCAAATTTTTTGTGTGAACTTAGTGCCACCAGTGGCAACTTTTCCGCACTACCCATCATCGAAAATCGAAAAAAAAGTTTTTTTCGGCCCACCCTACTGTATATACAACGTATTCAAAGAATGGACATCTTGTAGGTCAATATATATTCATCAACATAACAAATGGCGTACGCAGAGGCGGCGTTGAGAGGGTATTTTCAAATACAAATGTTGGCCTTATTTATTCGCAGAATTCTGCTATAAAATATGGTGCTTGGAAACGTCGTCGCTGCTATTACGGAATAGTGATGTTCAAATACAAGAATTGTAGGATGCGGTTAGTAGAGCTATCCCTAATTAGCATCACCCCAAATGGATACGCGAACGAACACGCACCCAATGACATCGTTGGTGCAATGTGAAACTATCCAATATCAAAACAGTGTTGCCAGTGGGCTACTTTTTTTAAATTCAGATTTCTTGATTAGCACTACTTTTTTGAAATAGTAAAATTCATCTTATTTAATGAATTATTAATTGAGGCGAAAACCAGGGGAATTTTACCATTTCAGAAATGTGGTGCCAATCAAGAAATCTGAATTTAAAAAAGAAGTAGCCCACAGGCAATACTGTTTTCGTATTGGATAGTTTGACATGGTACCGACGACATCATCGATTTTTGATTGTTTGATTTTCTATGTAAAATGTGTGTTAGCAAGAAAAGAAAGTTAACAAATTAAAAGCTAACTTCATAAGTTTCAACAAATGAATAATTTATAATATTTTGACTCATTTTCGAGCACTCTGATTTATTACAATGGATTTTGCAGATTAGGTGAAAAAGAAATCTAAATTAAATAGTAAGTCATATTTTCGTTACTACTATTCATCTAGTTTTAGTATTAATGTGACACAGAAATATCGTCGGTACCATGTCAAACTATCTAATATGAAAACAGTGTTGCCAGTGGCCACTTTTTTAAATTGAGATTTCTTGATTGGCACTACTTCTATCAAAAGGTAAAATTGTTTTCGCCTTAATTAATACGTCATTAAATAAGGTTAAATAATGCGAATTTTACTATTTCAAAAAAGTGGTGCCAATTAAAAAATCTTTAATTTCAAAAAAGTTGCCCACTGGCAGCACTGCTTTCATATTTGATAGTTTGACATGTTACCGACGATATCGTCTTAAACACATCATGTTTTAACCCCTTAACGGTCGCATTAAATTACGGTTAAAAAACTCAAATTGCTTATTTGCACCACTTTATTTGAAAAAGAAATATTCATGACTATTCTTATGACTATTCATAATATTCTCATGACTATTCATAATATTCTTATTTAATGAAAGGTAAAAGGATACGATAATAAAGCCAATTACACTATTTTATAAAACTGGTGGGAATCAAACAATCTGAATAAAAGACAAAGCCCGCGAATATCGCGGGAGCGAAAATTAAGGGTTTAATCAAGTGCATGCTGATTTTCTGGAAGATATTATAAACACAACTTTTAACTTGTAAAAGTATACATGAAGCGTAAATGAGTTAATCGTATTTAATCCCATCAGGACGGGTTTACGTATACGTTTAGAATGACGTGCGTACGGTTTTTATTTTAAAGTACCAGTATATTTTAGTCGTAATCTTTCCCTTGTCTAATCTTAGAATCCCTGGATTAAATAAGGCGAAAAATTCTCGCATTTTTAATTACACGGAGAAGATTTAACAGAATTACTGGTACGAAAAATTTAAATATCGTTAAATGACTCCCGTCCTGAAGAATTTAAAGTCTAACGTTTTAAACTTAAAAAAAAAAAAAAGTTTTGTTTTTATAAATTTTAATTGTATAAAATACTAGCTGAACCGCGACGTTGTCTAGGCCTAGGATAAATAATCAAGTAAATAATCACAAAAAATAATAAATAGCAGAGGCCAAAATTTACTATATTAGGGAGTTGCAAAAAGTCCGTCTAAAATTTGAAAAATTTCACGCCGGTGGCTTTTTTGGCGAAAATTGGCCTTTTTTTGTCAAAATTGGGATTTATATAGAAAAGCATTTTAATTAGAAACTACATATATTTAAATGATTTTAAATTAGTTTTAAAACCATTTAATTGAGTTAAAGATCAATATTTATCCTAATCATTCAATAATAAAGACATTATAATTGGAATAACACATCGATGGAGCTGGTAGTGATTTGTAGTCAAAACTGTTAATCTTTGAGCTACATTTGAACTTAATGTGGAACTTATTAATTAACAAATTATATGTAAAATTATATAGAAAGAGTTATTATTAACGTTTTTCTGCTCATTTTACTTTTTACTTTTTTTTTTTTTTTTTTTTTTTTTTTTTTTTAGAAATTATTCTTAGCGCATAGCTGCCAACTTTTACGCTTTTTGGGTACCACTAAAATTTAATAGAGATTTCCGCTTCTTTAATTGTGATATTTCGGCGATTAAATAAGACAGTATTTTCTTACCAATTTTAGTGGTAAGAAAAAAGCGTAAAAGTTGTCAGCTATGCTTAGCGAGCATTTGTATTTTAAAAGTAACAGCCATGCCGAATTTTAAATTCCTAGACTCTTCAGTATAACAAAAATTGCAAATTTAGAATTTTTTTGCTCTCTAACCCCAGTGGGATTAGTGGCACTGACATAATATACTGCCTATGTTGGAGCAGGGACTGTCACCAACAATTTGTCATCGTTACTTTTCAAATTGATTCGGTAATTCCAGAGATTACCCCTACAAACAAACGTTACTTCTTTATAATATTAGTCTAGATAACATTCTTTTTCTTTCCAATGATAATTATTAAAAAAATAAATCATTGCGCAATATTACTAACATTTTGTTTGCGGGAGGCCAAATACGTTCCAGTGTGCTATTTTGTGTTCAATTGGTACTTTTTTTGGAAAAATAATCTTTGCCTAATACTTATAATAGAATATTTTCAAGAAAAATGTGCCAGAATGAAAACCTTTTTGAAAATTGAGTTACGATTGGATAAAAAATAGTCGCCAGACCGGGCCCGTAATCAAATGATCTAAGTAAAAATCTTTATGTATTTTTTCATTTCTGATTTGTAAAAATTCATTAATCCTTCAGTTTCAAGGAATTTATTGAAAAAATTATTAATTGTCGATATTTTCAAGAATTTTAATTTGATATCTTCAATTAACAGTGCTTTCGCGATTTCTAATGCATTTTAACCCTTTATCTACGGCATTATGATCTACTGCAATTTTTTTCATGTAATATTTTTTTCAGTTACTACAGTGAAAATTAAAGGATAAACATAAAAAAAATACTCACCCGTGAGAAATTTAATTATTTAGAGGTAATTAACTAAAGTGGTACTTTAAAGTACCGTCAGTATTCTATGACTAAATTATCGTAACAGAATTCCCACAAGTTATTTCAACTGGCACCAGAAAATATTTTCGGTTTAATAAGTATGTGAAATATAGGCCTTTTTCTTACTTACAAATAAATCGTACGGCAAATTCAGGTGCCAATCATTTATTTCAACACATTAGAATTTAAAATGCTTTGCTCCTGAAAGGGTAAAAAAACTATTTTTGTTTAGGTTTCCATCTTGTTAGCAGTCCTTTAGTTTTGCGACGTCAATATTTCAGGGACAGCATGTTCTCTCGCATCTCCACATATGCAATATATGAATTTACATATGCCATTTTTAGCATAGCAAAAACGAACCGGTGCCACAACTTTTTCGATTTCTTATAAAAAATAACAATGAAACAGAAAAGAAATACCAGGGAAATCATTACTACACTACAGTTTAGTAATTACATTTTAAAGCCGATGAAAACGGTGGATAACTACACAGACGAAAAGTAAACAAGAAGTTTTTTCTCCAACATCCAGTGTACTGAGGGTACTTATAAGTACCACCGAGCAATTCAACTGTTAAATCAAATACATACACCGTTCACCTAAAATAGCTAGTCATATTGTATTCTAAGACCATAATGAACACATAAAAAAAAATCCAACACTTATCTTATATCCTTTACTGTGTTTGCAGCAATGAAAAGACGAGCGTGGCAATCTGTACAAAAAGTCGGCTCAAAACACATCGACTGCTTCAAAGATAGCCTCATTCCTCTCTAAAATAACAAACCTAGAACTACCGCTGCCATGTATTCAGATAAAGGGGAGTTAAAAGAGCGTTTTTTGTAAAGTACTATTATAATATTAGTAATATTCACTGTGGTATAAAAGTTTAAAGTGAGTGGTACTTATAAGTACCGTCAGTAGATAAAGGGTTAAATTTATATCTTAAAGTCTTTACATATATGAACTTTTAAAGCGCATTAGCATAATCCGTTTTACATTTTCTATTGTGAAATGAACAGATGTCTAATATATTTCGGATATTTTAGGTTCTGTTTGAGAATATTGAGTTATATTTATTATATCAACAGTTCAGAAATATTTGGAATGTGTAATCTTATATGAATTCAACTATTGTTTAGCATTCTTTTAACGTTAAGAAATATTTTTAAAGTTAAAGTATATCGTAAAATTCTAATCTTTTAGAATAAATTTAAATTACTTTTAAGAAATATCCTGCTTGGGAAATTTATTTTTCTTTTGCTATTTTATATACAATAGCAATACAGACGTAACCTGTAAAATATTAGGAAAATAAAATCATAGCTGCCAAACATTACGCTTATTTTCTTTCAGTAATTTTGAAAGGTAAAATATATCTTATTTAATTGCAGGAAATCAACGATTCAAAAAAGCTTGTTTTATTTTTAAAAAAATAGTGGCAACAAAAAAGCGTAGAAGTTTGCTGCTAAATAAAATTTTGAAAACAATTTGATTTTAATTCAAATTATAACAGTTTTATATTTAAATATGCAACATGGAAACTAAACAAATTGACAATTAAATACAGATTACATTTCTTTTGATAGCAGTGGGAGTACAAATACAAAAATGTTTGTAGCTGAATAAAATTCAGGGGTCATACCACTGCCACCGAAATACTCAAGGCCAGAGGACACGAATGTGACGTCATCACTAATCGACCGACTTCTTACTAGTGTTGGAATTCACGTCGGAAATTTTTAATAGAAATTTTCTTTTATTTTATTTCTGGAATATCTATTACCTTATAAAATAATAATAACTATTTAACACTAGAACCACCGCAGCGGTCATTTTGACCGGTACCAAACAAAAATATTTCAATTGGAACCAGAAATTCCTTTCTAGAATGCGTTAAACATGTACCACTGATAAATAAGTTAAATAAGTAAGTTAAATTGTTTTAAATAAAAATTCTGGTGTAAAATATTTTTATAAAACTTCAATAAAATTTCCGGCGGTTCTAGTGTTAAACTTATTCGTAAGAATTTGTAATCTCTCAATAAAAAATCAGCCAGATGCGGCAACACTGTCGCATTCCGCATCTGGCTGATTTTATTTTAGGGATTCCGAATCCTCGCCAGAAAGTTTAAATAGTTATTATTGTTTTATAACATGATAGATATTCCACAAATTAAATAAAAGAAAATTGCTATTCAAAATTTTCTGGTGTGAATTCCGACACTAGTGAGAAGTCGGTCGATTAGTATTAACGACACACTCCTGTCCTCTGGCCATGAGTATTTTGATCGCAGCGATCATACTCATCCTGAAATTTCAAGACCAGAAAATTCTTCGGCATCAGTATTTTCTTATAGAAAATCTCTTTTAATACAAGGCTACATTTCGCTCGTTTAACCTAGATTTATTTTTCTATAAAAAGTACTGATATCTGTCCTGAAAAATTCCCTGAAGTGTACGAACCCTGAACATAATAATGCCAATGTGGTATAATCCAAATTAAGGCTGGTTTATATTTTAATATACAGTGGCGGTCAAAAGTTTCCGGCCAGTTACTTTCTTTGATTTGTTTGCCAGAACGTTTCAGCAAAGAAGAAAAGCACAGTTGCTCCAAAAGTTAGGAATAAGCAAATTACCTCTGACCACAGGATCATTTTGATTGGATGCTGAAGATACTTGATGCAAAAGGGAGGAATTCGAAATTCATGTGCGCAAAAGTTTCTGGGCATTCGTCATTCGTTAGTTTTGCTATAGGTAAAGTGTTTTTTGGTCGCGTTTGTTAATTAATCTACATGAATAAAGTAGTTGAAATTAAAAAATGAATAGTTCAACAATTATTGTTCGTAAACGTGTGATTCGTTTGTCGCTAAAGGGCCAATCTTCTAGTGAGATTGCGGCAAAGTTATCGATCAGATAATTTACTGTGTACGATATTTAAAAAAATATATATATAAAGATGGCCATGGCCTCTGGGAGTTGACACGGTCCGGGGAACACCGAAAAACGAATATTCTTGAGGACAGAATTATCAGAAGAAAAGCAGTTGATAACCCGCATAAAAATGCCGTTGCAATTCCCCGCGATTTACGGTGTTAAAATATTGCTGAAATAAGTCAGTCTACCATGTCAAGACGCTTATGTGACGTAGGACTTTAAGGAAAAGTCGGTGTTAAAAAACCTTTCATAAGTAAAAAAAATCAGCGGGCCCGACTGGCGTTTGCCAAGGAATACCAAGACTGGTCAAGTGAAAACTAGACAAAAGTGCTATTTTCCGATGAATCAATATTCAATCTTTTTGGGAGTGATGGCAGAAACTACACCCGGCGACCTAAAAACAAAAGATAAGATTCGAGATTTGTTATTCCTACAATGAAGCATGGCGGAGGACACGTTATGCTGTGTGGAGCATTTTCTGGAAAATGTGTCAGTCCGTTAGTTGAAACCCGAGGCAAGATGAATAGTGCAATTTTTAAGGATATATTGCAAGATCATTTGCTGCCTTATTGGAGGAAATATTGTGTTCGCAACTATCTTTTTCAGTATGATAACGATTCAAAGCATACATGCAAGCTCGTACAGCAGTGGCTTTCGCACAAAATAATTCCGCTTTTAAAATGAACAGCCCAATAACCCGATCTGAAACCAATAGAAAATCTTTGGAATGAACATCAAAACGTGTGTGGAATTATAAATATTCCAATTCAGCACCCTTTTCCCCAAAATTGCAAGAACCGTAGAAAAAACATGCCATAGACGATCTTCAACCGTTCATTGAATCGATGCCAATTGCTGCGCCGCAATGCTTATTGCTAAATGTATGAATATACAATACTAATTGTAAATGTTGTTGTTCACTGTCATTTTCTATTATAACGCAATTTTTTTCCAAACTTGCCAAGATGGCCGGAAGCATTTGAGAATATGCGTTTTCTTTTGCAATTAATTTTGTCAGTTAAATTTATCGGTATTTATTTTTTGTTAAATAAATAAGTTTCTAATTTTTATGTCAATAAAATGCATAAGTATCACTTTGAGATTCCTCTTCATAAGAGTATACTTAAAAATTAAACAAAAATTTTATGCTGGCCGGAAACTTTTGACCGCCACGGCACAACACGGAAACAAAAGAAATACAGGTTTGTATCAGTCTGTTATTTTTTATTATTATTTTATCTACCACTATTTCCAATTAATAATATTTGAGGTACATTCCTAATTGATATTTACAACAAAGAATATTGCTTAAAAATTATGGTGGAAGGAACAGTATAAAACAGTTTCCCTTGTAAACCTTGCAATAGTAGTTACTACTATTTTACTGCACAGAAAATAATGCAGCTTTGCTATGTTTACTTTATACTAGTGGTGTCAAACCCACGTTTCAGCGGGCCAATTGTCGCAACTTTTACCCTAATTCACCTTATTTAATAATTTAATTTCTTCATCAAATAAGCATAAGAAGTGTACCTTCAGTAATAGTAATGAAAAGTGGCCTACAGGCTCGCTTTTTCGCACCCATAAGCCGTATTTCCTTTGCAGTATTGGAATTACGGCATGTGTTCTTGTTTTGGTTTAAACATTATGATAACTCACTATAAAATAAAAAATTTCACCTCCATCGTTTTATTATGTAGGGTTATTACAACTAAAAAATAAATAAATAAATAAAAAAGAAAAGTGCCCAGCTAAACTGATGGCATTGAGCTCACAGGCTATTTGAACTAATTGTATATTATAATCTTATTTTAAAGAATAATGCCCCTCAAAAAAATAAGTGAAGGGGGGTTAGCCCCCGTTTCCCTCTTTATACTTAACCAATGAACCCCCAAATCTAATATGGAAGCTCCTTGAAATAATAAACCGGTATACCAAATTGGAGCAAATCGAATAATTCTGTATGAAAAACTCATTTATCTAAATTAATGGGGTTCACTAGCCCCCTTCCCCCCCCCCCTTTATCCTTAACCAATGAGCCCCCAAAACTAATCAGGGAAGTTCCTTAACATAATAAACCGGTATACCAAATTTAGAGCAAATCGAATAATCCTGAATGAAAAACCCATTTATTTAAATTAAAAGGGGTGGACTAGCCCCCCTTTTCCCCCTTTATCCTTAACCAATGAACCCGCAAAACTAATCAGGGAAGTTCCTTAACATAATAAACCGGTATACCAAATTCGGAAATCGAATAATTCTGCATGAAAAACCCATTTATCTGAATTAAAGGGGATGTACTAAGCCCCCTTTTCCTCCTTTATCCTTAACCAATGAACCCTCAAAACTAATCAAGGAAGCTCCTTAACATAATAAGCCGGTATACCAAATTTGGAGCAAATCGAATAATTCTGCATGAAAAACCCATTTATCTAAATTAAGGGGGGTGGACTAGCCCCCTTTATCCTTAACCAATGAACCCCCAAAACTAATCAGGGAAGTTCCTTAACATAATAAACCGGTATACCAACTTCGGAGCAAATCGAATAATT
Source organism: Maratus speciosus (assembly GCA_963932465.1). Classification (NCBI taxonomy): domain Eukaryota; kingdom Metazoa; phylum Arthropoda; class Arachnida; order Araneae; family Salticidae; genus Maratus; species Maratus speciosus. The sequence goes on along the minus strand of OZ010796.1, from coordinate 195,425,799 downwards.
CTGCATGAAAAACCCATTTATCTGAATTAAGGGGGGGGGACTAGCCCCCTTTTCCCCATTTATCCTTAACCAATGCATCCCCAAAACTAATAAGGGAAGCGTCTTATCAGAACGAAACTAGAAAAAAAATTTGAAGCAAATAGGATGTTTCTATCAAGAGTTATCGCGTTACGTACGCACATACGTACGTACATACATACGTACGTACAATGTGCATACAGAACCGGCGGGCACATAAGCTCTCAGGCTTTGATAACCTGTGAGCTAAAAATAAAGACTCGTAAGACTCAGTAAAGAAACATTTTTTTCCAGCGACTCCGATATCAGAAGCAGGGCATTATGAGTCCAGGTGGACTTTCAAATTGTGAAAGCTGAAAATTTTACATTATCAATCAGATGATTTCTAATTGTCTACTATAAAATTCGCCTTTTTTCTGAGATTAAATAAGACGGAGATATCTATTCGGAATTAATGTTACTCAATTTTTTGTCGCCCCACGAAGGCTAAGAAAAATCAGACAGACTGGATTTTTGAAGCCAGTCTGTAGACATAGAATAAAGATTTCTGGGATTTGTGTAACCGTAAAAAAGCAATATTTTTTTTTTGTAAATGAAAAATGTATCAGAAATTTAAATAAGAATACTATATTTAAAGACAGAAGGGATTAATTTTTTTCATGTTAACCCTTTCTGGTGTGGAGTAATTCTGTTTGTAAAAGGATGAAATGATTGACTGTCACCACAATTTACTAACGAATTTAACGAGTTTCAATTGGTGTGCAAATTGAATAAGACCAAAATAGACCACGTACGCCACAAGAAAACAGAACGGAAATCACCTTTTTTAATTTATTGCTATCATAATACTAATACTAAAGTGAGAGAAAAGTTATTATAATTCTATTTATATACTCATTATAATATTCATTCATTATATTTTATGAGAAAAATTTATGCAAATAAAAATGTGGTATAAAGTATCAACGCATAGAGTTTTCTGAAACTCTATTTCAAGGAGATAGTAAACTCTTTGCACGTCTACTTGCTATTTCATTTCGAAAGAACTGCTATATTCGTGAGGGGTCAATCCATTTCAAGTGGTCCAGAAAATCATCAATTCGTTGCTTGACCATTTTTAAAAAATCTGAAATTTTTTGTACAACTACACTAACATGATGGAAGTTCAAAATGACTATTATTTTAATTTTATTAATTTTTGTTTGTGCATGGAGGCCATCTTTGTTTCATCGCCTGCAGCAATTTTCTCAGAAAAAGGGTTTATGGAATTGTAAATAATTCATCGTTTATTTATCCAATTCAACTGCGGATTATAGAAATTTGTGCAGAATACATTGGGCTAAAAATCTGGCAATAGAGTAGTTTCCGAAACTAACTGCTTATTGGTAAAATTTAAGCATAAAATTTCAGTTTTTTTCCAAAATTTGTCCGTTTACAAGAGGAAATTTTTCTAGCACGGAATACTATCAACGTGACATAATTTTTTTTACAGATAGGCCAAAAGTACTTGTACTCACATTCCGAGTTCCAGATCTGGGACTTGCTTTCTCTTTGCTAAAAAAATCCCAAATTTTTCAAAAATGTCAAAAATCGCACTTTTCAGGCTTTGATATCTCTGGTGGGGCACGAGATAAAAATCTGATTTTTTTTTTATAAGAGTATTGTATGGTAGTGTTATGCACAAGAAATTTCAGGATGGAGATTTGACTACAAGCTGAGATATGGCAAGGGCAACATGTCAAAACAATACTGCCAAACTATTGTTTTGTTGTAGTCACAGCTAAGTATTTATCTCAAAGTGTCATTTAAATTTATGTTTTTGATAATCTTTAAATAATAGTAACAGCAAATAACGCCCTTTGCAAAGCTTAGCATTTAATTAAAAAAATAATTATGCCTAAGACCATACATTTTGTATGGTTTCAGTAATTTTTGTTGTAAGTAATTTTAGTAACTAAAAGAAACCTCAGCACTTTTAAATAAAGAAAAAAAAATATTTTTATACAAGACCTGAGACAAAAACAACATAGGGAAAAAGAAAAGCTGTTAATGTAGTCATACTTGTTGAGACATGATCAAACGTGTCAAAACACATTCTTGCTTGTTGGTTCAAAAACCACAATTTTGATTTTTCTCAAAATTTTATTTGTAGGAACTAAGTCTTGTCATCTCTTTATAACTTGATTGAAGATCTTGGCCGTGCTGGCTCATAGAAATATACTTTGAAATCACTATGTGCAAGTCTCAATTCATTAATAATTCCTAGCTTACTTCTTATGCAAAAATGTGATTTTTCTGCAGTATAAATTTTGAAAAGGCTTTGGGTATCTTTACTTTCTGAAAATTACTCGAGGCTGATGCATGGTAGCATCGCATAATCTTTTATTTACAGGAACATACTTATGGTAGAAACAAGTTTCAGGGACTGGCAAGCAGCATTAAAATTGTGGTTTTTACACCAACAAGCAGGAATGTGTTTTGACACGTTTGATCATGTCTTAACAAGTATGTCAACATTAACAGCTTTTCTCTTTCCCTATTCTGTTTTTGTCTCAGGTCTTGTATATATATATATATTTATGTAAAAGTGCTGAGGTTTCTTTTAGTTACTAAAATTACAACAAAAATTACTGAAACCATACAAAATGTAGGCCTTAGGCATAATTATTTTTTAAATTAATTGCAAAAGGCTTTATTTTCGGTTACTATTATTTAAAGATAATCTAAAAAATAAATTTAAATGATACTCTGAGATAAATACTTAGCTGTGACTAGAACAAAACAATAGTTTGGCAGTATTGTTTTGACATTTTGCCCTTGCCATATCTCAGCTTGTAGTCAAATCTCCATCCTGAAATTTCTTGTGCATAACACTACCATACAATACTCTTATAAAAAAAAAATTCCGATTTTTTCCTCGTGCCCCACTAGAGATATCAAAGCCTGAAAAGTGCGATTTTTAACATTTTTGAAAAATTTGGGATTTTTTTTAGCGAAGAGAAAGCAAGTCCCAGATTATGTCATGTTGACAGTATTCCTTGCTAGAAAAATTTCCTCTTGTAAACGGACAAATTTTGGAAAAAAACAAACTTTATTCTTAAATTTTACCAATAAGCAGTTAGTTTCGGAAACTACTCTATTACCAGATTTTTAGCCCAATGTATTCTGTACAAATTGCTTTAATCCGCAATTGAATTGGATAAATAAATGAGGAATTATTTACAATTCCGTAGACCCTTCTTGTGAGAAAATTGCTGCAGACGATGAAACAAAGATGGCCGCCATGCACAAACAAAAATTAATAAAATTAAAATAATAGTCATTTTGAACTTCCATCATGTTAGGGTTGTTGTACAAAAAATTTCAGATTTTTTTTAAATGGTCGAGCAACCAGTGCTGGACCACTTGAAATGGATTGACCCTGGGGGATATACATATAAATTTATGTTATATGTATACCATTGGTGGAAAAAATGCTCATCGGTGGGCCGATTGTCACAGCTAAATTTTAATATTATTTATTGCATTATTTAATGACAGAATTTCTATTATTTAATTTGGCAAATTATAATATTAAAATCAAAGGGTGAAAATTGACCCACAGCTACGCATCTTTTCCATTACACATGTCTCCATTTTCTTGTCCTTTCTCGAATATAACAGGGTGTTCAAAAATGTGATTACACGGTTTATTCCTCTAGGTATAAGAGATAACTAAATATATATATTAGAAAAAAATTTCATAAGAAGCTAGAGAATCCAAAGAGTATACTTTCCTCTCAATGGGATCTTTCCTTCTAAATTCAAAATTTATTTTTTATACGGCCCCTTACATAAAAATACCCAATCGTAAATAGGATCTCTGTTGCATCCTTATTCATAGCGAAAACTTTTGATTTGAATCATAGAAGTATTAACACTAGAACACCCGGAAGGAGTCGATCCGACTCCGACCACGTGATTAAATGTCAACTGGATCCAGAAATTCTTTCATAAAATTAGTTAAATTTAAACTACGCACATTTACGTTAAATAAACCAGTCAAATAACTTTAAATAAAAATTCTGGTGTCAAATATTTTTATGAAACTTGAGCAAAATTTCCGGGCGTTCTAGTGTTAATAAAGAGGAACCGACATATTCTTAACCCCTTGAGCTCTGGCGCTGTTAGCGAATGCATGTCACTAGCCATCAGTGTTGCCGCATCTGGCAATTTTTTTTTTTTTTTTTTTTTTTTTTTTAGAAATTTTTAATTTACACCACAAAAATTTAATTGGTAATTTTCTTTTACTTTATTTATTGATAATCAATTATCTTGTAAAGCAAAAAAAAAAAAGAAAAGTTAAAATTTTCTGATACGATTTCGGAATGTCTAATTAAAAAGTCAGAAATAGCATGATGTACGTTGCGTACGTCACAGAGCGCAAGAGGCCAAAATAGCGAAGCTTCCACTCTACTCCCTTTAGGAGGGGTTGATTACCGCTGGCACAAACTTCCAACAGTAAATTTAAATAGAAATTTTCTCCTTATTTTAATGTCTTATTAACCCTTTAATCCCTGACCTACACAATTGTGTAGGTGATCCTAAAATAAAAGAAAAAGACTATTTCCTGTATTTGTTTGGTTTAAAACCGAACCTGCACATTTGTATGACATAATTGGCTTCAGATGTTTTGATAATACACAACTAGATGGCACCAATTGCAAGACAGGGTTAGATTTTTTTGCTTTTAAGAGAACTATATCATCTGACAGCACTAGACAAAAAGTATGTACTGTCGTAACTTCTTTTAAATATGATTTTTAGTGTTTGCTTGGATTTAATTTTCCTTTTCATATACTTTACTAATGATTTTAATTGATATTGCCTTTGATAAATTTAATTAGGCTTTACAAAAGTTCAAAAAACTAATGACCTGCACAACTGTATAAGTCCGGCATTTACCATTTCAAAAATAGTTGCAATTCCTAATACAGAGCTGCCAAGTCTCCGGCTTTTTGTATACCGGTTTTTTAATACAGAAAATGTGGTTTTATTTAATTGGAACACTTCGGCGATTTAGTAGAACCAGATTTTCTCTAAGATAATAGTGGTGCCCAAAAAGCCGGAGACTTGGCAACTCTGCCAATATTAATAAAAATTTTATTTTTAACTTAATTTTTTAAAGTTATGTTTTTAACAATTTATTTTTAATAATATTTTTACAGCGGATTAATAAAAAAAATTAATAGGTTTGTAGTATTCATCAATTCTATTTAAAATAGATACTATTCGAGAAATAATATGCACATATAACGAACTTTATGTTCTGAGTTATAGATGACATATATGAGTTATATGCATCCCACGAGATAAAATTTGAGAAATTAATTCCATTTTGTCGACACAGCAAGTAAACCACCAGGGATGAATAATAAAATATGGAAAGTTCAGCACATGCCCGACAGATTCCGCATAGTATCTGCTTGAATTTACCAAGAGATCAGGGAAAATTTTCCATAGATGTGCAGAATATTCCTTTTTTTTTTTTTTAATTGCCTCAGTAAAGCTGTATGTACAAAACAAACAACAACCTGTGGTAACAGCATCATCTGAGATAGTTTTAAATTTTGTAGTATACCGGTGGGAAAGTACAGACCTGGTACACAAGGATCTAGGCTTAGGAACTTCTGTAGTCCTTACTCTGGTTCTGACCAAGTTTTATGTGCTTCGATCGGTATTTCAATCCAATACCGCTGCTGGAAGAATTAAAGAAATGAACTTTGAAGGAACAGGCACAATCCAAACAGAGTGAAGAGCATCCTATTTGTCAACGGCTCTTAACCCTTTCAAGGGCGGTGGCTAAAGGGTCTAGCCACCTAATTTTAATTCCAAAACTGACTACTGGCACCAATAATATTTTAATAAAATGTTGCTTTTGTAATTAAAGCGCAAAATAGCGCTTTATTATTTAATAAGAAATCCGTTTGAATATTCTGGAGTCAGCCAATTATTTCATCATTTTACGAACAGAATTCCTCTGCCCCTGAAAAGGTTAAGAGGGGTGAGAGCATTGAGTATGTCTCAGAAAATAGAATTGTAGTGGTGGAGTGGAAAAATAATAAGAAAGCTGTACTGGCGTCGATGTGTACAGGACGTTACTCACTGCAGACTGTAAGCGGTGGTCGAAAATTGAAAAATTGGTCGATCTCTCTTGTCCAGACAGCGTTATAAGCTACAAAGCATCAATGGGAGATGTGGAGATTTGCGATCAGCAAATGGGGGCATATCGAATCTAGTTTAAAACAAGAAAGTAGATCTTGAAAACAACGGTTCATTTCCTTGACCTCGCTGTAGTAAATTCGTGGTTTCTCAACAAACGAGATTCCAAAGCAAACAAGTTACCCCGTAAAAAACACTTAATTTACTATCGTTTTGATTAAGTTCGGCTGAGAAACTGTTGTATTTATCATTACCAAGAGAAAAAAAGATCAAGGGCTATCCTCAGCGACAGCGAAGAAGAAGAGATTGAATATGATATTGCTGACTCATGCAGATCCAAATTCTACAATCCGCCCATAGAGATATTAAGTAAGAGGTTAGATGCAACTGTTTAACTGACCTTGTTTCGACGATCTTAAAACTGCCAGGAGTTATCGGTTTCAAAACTGTTCCAACAGTACAAGAACCAGATGCGAGAAATATGGCGTTTATTTATGTCTGCCCAAAAACAAAAATTGTTTCAAACATTTGCGTTGTGGCTGATGAAAATTATCTTAATAAATAACAACGATTTTTGCTTAAACTTTTATTTTTAGATACTTGCGCACGCAATCCCAAACTATACAATTGTGTAGATTTGGTCAAAAAAAAAGGCTGCAATAAGGCCGAAACTACACAATTATGTGGGATCCTCCCTTGGCATAACCTGACATCGGGTATTTTTTTAATATTTTTTTCAATCATATACGATACTATCGAATAGGGGAAACAACCCAAACTTTTAATTTCTACCAAAAAAACTCCCGGTCTTAAAGGGTTAATACAAATTTTTAACTTGCCGAAAATTTATTTAAAAGTTTAGTGGTATCTGGCGGGTCACAGTTTGACACCCCTGCGCTAGTGTATTGGACGAGTTTGAGAAAGTGAATTTTGGGGGTTTTGTACAGTGTTCGTACGCTTCAAGGATGAGTTACCAGAATTTTCGTAAAGAAACATTTGGCCTATTTAATGAAAGAAATTCTACCTTCATATGTAGCTACTAGAAATTTACGAAATTTCTGTTACTGAAACACCTAAAATCTCCTGATGCGTACGAACCCTGTTGCATTTCTAAAAATCTCTTCACGAGTACAAAAAGTGATGGGACGTTTTAAAAAGCTGAATCTCTCTTTGATCACCCTTTAAATCCCTTTCCGGTTCAAAGTACTTCTGTTGTTAGAATTTTCAAATTAATGATTGATACCAGGACTTGCGAATGAATTTATTTGAAAATTAGCAAAACCTTTTCTTCACATACAATGTAAAATCAAAAATTCATTTCAAAATACCACTGGCATTAAGTGAAACAGAATTTTACCCACCGTGCCGGAAAGGGTTAATACTGTAAATTATGACTGATTATATCAACGTGAACTTGTGAATCGGTGAATGCCGTAACTTACATGTCAGCCTGCTACTTTTTATTTATTCAGATTGCTTGATTGCAACCACATTTTTAAATAATATAATTCGCCTTTTTTTCATCCTATATAATCTGTCATTAAATGTCGCTACCCATAAAATCTAGTAGCAATCAACAATCTTTTGTTTTAAAAAAATGGCGAACTGGTCACACTTTGAACAACCCCGAGAGAAAGCAAAACTTTCATAGAATTTAAAAAGAAAATCCAAATATGTGTTTTTTTAAGCAAAACCTTGTCTCGCTTCTAAACGTGAACAAAACTTTGTAAATTAAGTTTTGTATGCCAAAGCAAAAAATGTCCATGCCCAATTAAACATATTTCCAGAATTTATCTTCATTTTAAATATGCATTCTATAAGGTTGGTTGGGGTAACTGGACCCACGAGGTAACTGGGCCATAGGCTATTTTATAAAAAACTGTTGATGTTTTTTTAAGTTTTAGCTTTTGTGAACAGTGCACCTTAATCTCTAATTCCTAAAACAACGCGTGTTAACTCAATCATAACTCTCACTTTGCTGTGATAGGTTGTCAAAAATTTACGTTTCCTTTTTTATAAATAACGTCAATATGGTTGAACTTCCTCCGATTTTTATAAAAATACTGTAAGTACTTTTATTAAACAATCTTTTTTTTTAAGATTAGGCTTATAATTTTATTAATATTATTAGGTATCTATACATATTTACTTCATGTTTCAAACGTAAGCCCGGTTTCCCAGTTACTCCATACATTTTTCAAGAATGGGGTAACTGGGACATGTATCCGGGTAACTGGACCATGCTCGATCCAGTTACCCCAATAGTTATAAATATATATATATATATATATTTAGTTTCTCTTACTACGGGAAATAAATTTCTCCATTATTTTTTGCTCACAATAAAGAAAATTATAGAATACCTTATAGAATACCTTATTAAAATTACGTAATAAAATTTTTAAAAAAGCATATTGGGTGGTATCAAACCAAATTTCTTGACCCCCTTGAGAGGCGGTGATGCCGTTATGGCACCACATAATTTTAATCCATAACTGCCACATTGGCACCGGAATTTTATAATGAAAATTTCACTTTTATTAAGTACGCGAAAATATACTTTTACTTGTTTTCAAATAGATTCTCTTGTAAATACAGGTGTCATTAAATTATTTCAACATTTTACGAATGCAAGTACCTTGCCCCTGAAAGCGAGATAGCCAGACCTTGAAATTGTACTATACACAGGGGTCGCATTCTATAGGGAAACTTTTATCGTTCCTACCACTATTTTGAAAATAATATCTTCATCGCACATTTCTTTAAGGGTTCTGGTCAAAGCGATATCAGTAAGCGTGCAAACTTAATGCTGGAATCGGGCGTAAATTAACACATCTTGTGGACGGAGTGATAATCCACATAAACGGGCTTTCAGTGTGGCGCATATTTTCTGAATCTGTAGTTACTCTTGGAAATGGTATTTGTTTGCCACATTTATTGCAAAATAGTGGTGTACCGAAAGGGGCATCCAGATGCACTTGACCCCACGAAGTTTTCTCCGCCTAGCCAGAGACATTTCAGTTATTAATTAAGGTGAAAAAAAACTTTACAATTTTAGTGGTGTGAGTAAGAAAACAATTAGGTATCTACCTGTAGTTCACACTTCATCCGCTACGTGGCTCGTGACCTTGATTGGTGTGACCTCGCTTTTAATCTTGCGGTTACTTCTTCCATTTAACCCATTGAGCGTTTCACTAGATTATAAAAATGTACCTTAAAAAGGCCTTGAATAGGAAAAAAAACTTGTTCGAAAAGGTAGAAGGGGTTATGTGATTTTGTAGTTGAAAAGTGCTAAGGGATTTAGTTCTTTCCCCTTCTTTCTGACACTGAATGATTGAAATGTCTGTCCACTGTCTTTTATGAGGCGTGAATGGGCGTTTAAAACTAGTTGACTAATAGCTTTCGAAAACGATTGTCTAGTTAATCCCAGGCAACATCTGAAAGTATGTAACGAAATAGCAGTTTTCAGGAATGCAGGTGTGTGTTCCGTGTTGCTTAGAATAATGTTTGCAAACTGTTAATGTAGTATAATTTGCTTTATATGCTATTAAATTTTATCTAAATTTGAAAAGAATTTATATCTTCGTAATAACAAGCATGTTTCATTTCCTCTAAATGCATTCTTTTTTTCTAAACAGTTTCTGTTACATAAACTTGTAAATTTTATTAATTTGTAATGATTTAATTACAAAATTAAACTGGAAGTAATCGATTTTTTAAATAAATTTACATTTTATAAAACGCACGCATAGCGATAGATCTCACTATACAACGAATCTCAATTAAACGTTTAGTACACTTTAGTTACACTTTTAGATAGGGTTATTCATCGTATCTCAATTTCAATTAATGCTAATATTATTTTTTTTCTTTTATAAATAATAATAATAATAATAATAATAATTTCTCATTATGCAAATTAGTGTAACATCTGCCTTCTTTGATTTTCTATGATATAAATCTGAGATAGCTGATATATTGTACATTATCCTGATGAATATACCAGTTGAAAATACATTAAAATATTCTAACACCCCCCCCCCCCCCCACCAAAAAAAAGTGATTTATTATAAAGTATTTCAAATGCGCACTCAAAATAAATGGAAAAAACTTCTTCTAAATGATAATTCTTCTAACTTATTTTTTTTTTTGTGAGCAATAAAAGAATTAAAACAAATTTTAATAAGATTTTCAAAATGTGCAAATTCCTGTTTAAAAAAAGAAGAAAAAAATACAAACTAACAACCTTTTTTCCAGCCATACATAAAAAAAAAAAAAAAAAAAAAAAAAAAACAGGCGGATTTTTGGATCTTATAATTTAGCTTCCAGATAACAAATTTGAATTTTTATTAATTCCTATTATTTTACTGATAAATGTAGAACATTAAAAGAAAAACATTTATTGATGTAATCAAAGTGGCAGTAATTATTTCAACCTTTCCTTTCGTCTCGGCAGGCAATTGTTTTAGTACAGTAAAACCAAACATGTTAAGGCGTTTCTTTTTTATAAAGTACACTATTTCTTATACTTAAATCATGTTTAGAGATAGTAAAGATATATTATTTAAGTTTTACAGAATTAATTAATCAGTAACACTGCACAGTACCACTGTATATTACAATAAAACCGGTTAATACGAGATCACTAGGTACGAAAACAAATTCTGTTTTAGACAGGTTTTACTAGGTGTAATTGTGTAATATTTTGTATTTGGGAATATAAAATTCTCCGTTTAACGCAGGATTATGTTATAAATGGATTTCATTTTTACAGGTTTTACTGTAATTAATTAGTGATCATAGTATTGCATCATTAACGAATTATAGGTGTAATACTTGTGCATCCTCCCCACTTAATCGGGTCACGGATAATCGAATACCCCGCTTATTCGAATAGAATTCTCCGGAACCGAATTTATTCCTATTGGTTCTATGTTATTTTCCCCCGCTTAAACCAAATAACTTTTACGAACCTCCCCGCTTAATCGAATAAGAACTGTGTGACCGATGTTTGAAAATAGGCGCAGAAAGCCCGTTTCAGCTAGAATTTCCTTCCACCTTTTGTCATTTCCGGTTCCTTTACGCTGAAAACAAATTTTCAGTTCTTCCTGCAATGATTTTGGTCGGCAGGTATATAATGGACAGGTCAAATGATTTCCCCACCTTGATCTCACCACCATCGCTTCTTGCTGTTAATCAGGCTTTAATGGCAATGCGTCGTCACTTCGAGACTCGAGATGGTCGTTGTGATATATTGCACTCATTCGAAAAATAACTCTATATTTACTCCTTTAAAATTTCACTTAAACAAACAACTTTAAACGATTTTTTAAAGGCAGTATAAGTAACATAAATTAGAAGTAGCAAAGTTTTGACCAAACTCAAACGAGCTGCATTAAGTGTGATGTAAACCATATAAATGAATATACTGACGTTAAATTAATAAGTATTTACTTTATATTAGCATTCGTATTTATTTTAGTTTATGTTATTCTATTAACGATTTATTATTTTGTTAATTAAACATACCGTAGATGGGTATTTTCCCTTTTTATTACGCATATTACAGTTATGATTCCCCGTTTAATCAAAACCCCGCTTAATCGAATATTATTTCTGGAACCAAAAATAATCGTTTAAACGGGAACGACTGTATTACTGATTAAATGCAAGTTTTAATTTTAACAATGAAACCCTTTAAAACGAAATGATAAGGGGCAATATAATAATTTTGAATTAGAAATTTTCCAAAGAACTTTGGATTTTTTTAAGGCAAGATTCCGCTTAGTACAGGTATTACTATGCATAAATAGGTCAATGGAGAGTCTGCATAGTAATATACAAAATAAATGTGCTTTTTGTAAGTTCCATTGTAATAAAAGTGCCCTTTTTTTTCGGGTGTCATTTTTCTCCTTCTCACCACCCAGGAAAAATAATTACATTTAAAATTTTCCAATAACAGGAATTATTTTAGGTACCTAATATATTCTCCTATTGAAAATGGGAAAAATACAATCCATTTCAAATATCTGTGAAGAGTAATACCTCCCTCCCCCCCCTCACTTTATCTCCCATAAAACTTCCAGCGTCCATCGGCAATAAAGAGATAAAAGGATTTAAACTTTACAACAATAAGTTCGCAACTCCGCGGGACACAAGTTGAACATTCTTAGACCAGATGGAAACTAAGCACTATTTTTAATAATTTCGAAATGCATTCATGTATTTTTTCTTATATTTAGTAGAGTAAGACTCCGTATTTTTTCAAAAATTCTTTGGAGAAATTGAAAAAGAATATTTGTAAAAAGAAACATGAGCTAAAAATCATGTGTCTAGCATAAATTATGAAACACTTTCCAATACATTCAGAATATTGAAACAAAACTTTACAGCTTATTACGGAGAAAGGTGGTGTCTAAATAAATAAATTAGAAAACACATAACGCATTTGAAAACCCAATTTCTGCAATTGCTGTCAGTTAGTTGGAAAAATATCTATTTTTTGTGCAGCCCTGTATATGCTCTATAACTTTGTATGTATGTATGCAAAAATTTAGTTCCGCAGGAAAATTCCCATTCAGCAATTTCTGTCAATAAACGGAATTGTACTTGCGATAGTGATTCCCAGTATATGACCTATTGAATTTATAAACACCACATAATATAAAAAAAAATAATAATAACAACAGTCAAATTTAAAAACGTATACCGCAACTGATAACGAACTTATAGCAATTATTGGTCATAGGCCAAATTTTTTTGTGTGTCCCTGAAAATGAAATATAAATTCTATGCACATCATATTCTACAGTAATCGCCTTGTAGTGTACAACTCCTTAGTGAAATATAAAAATTCCAATATGTTTAAAATAGTGTAATATCATTAAACTACACCATACACGATTTTTCTAATTCACCGTAATGTGACGGCATTCTTTTGCGTGTCCCTGTAAACGAATCTTACATGCTACACATTTCATTTTCAATAATGAACATGCCAAATTAAACAAAAATAACATATATCAATTTTATGGCAATTGGACTAAATTTATGTGAATTAGAGCACGGACAGAAGGAAAGACAGACAAACCGAATTTATAAACGCTTTTCAACTATACTGGAAAGAGTTAAAAAAAAATCAAATGACACTTTTTATCACTTTTTAAGATTTATCCTTTTTTTAAGTTTTAGGATTTGGATGAAACCAGTTTTAATTGTCCTTCTCAAGATATTTTTATTTTTTTCATTTAATTTTTAAACAAATAATATTAATAAACAAATAGTAGTAATTATTATCTCTGCGTATTTGTATGTATGGAAACTTTGAAAACTTTCTCCAGCATAAAAAATAAAAGCTCATAAAAATAAGAACGAAGAATAGATTGTGAGAATAGATTTCAAGAATAGATTGTGAAATACTTTCCAACACATTTATCTATCTATAAAACTGTACTGAAATTTTACCGGTAAATAAGGCGCAAGATATGTGGCAGGAAGATATGTGAGTAAACAGTATGGTAAACATATAACACATTTAGAAATCCAGTTTTATCAATTACCTTCTATAATAATTAAAAAAAATAATCAATTACGCACCCAAACGGCCATGTATCTTGTTGGTTTGCGTATCCCTGTATAATTTTTTTTATGTTCCACAAACTTCTATTGGCATACAAATATAGTTCAGCGAGAAAATGCATCACACAATTAAAACTATTCTCTAAGCAACTTCCATAGTCAGTAATACTTATATTTTTTTTTTCTGCGTTTCAAGTAAAGCAGGTGTATCTGTTCTTTCAACGCGCTACTTTGATAGCTTATGTATAAGAACAGCGAGTTTTATATATTTATGGAATCTTTGACCAAGGATAGTCTTTGGGGTGAGAAGGAAGAGAGTGGGGGAACATAAAAAAACTTTACATACAGATATTTTAAAGGGGTTGAAATAAACATGTTGACTAACAAACGGAAATTTTATCATCTTGATCTTTACAATGTAGGAGAGGGCAGAGTTAAAGGGGTCGGGGGGTAACAAAGTATGAGTAAAAAATTCAGTATTTAGCGCAAGGAAACACAATTTAGGCAATACATTGCATAAATAAAAATGTTTTACAAAGATCTTTGAAAATAAAGTTTAATATATAAAATTATTGGTTATGGTGGTCCATTAAATACATATATATATATATGTATATTACATATATATTGTCAGGGCCCGACTTATGTAGGTGCATGCGGGGAAGCTTCCCCGGGTCCCCCTTTTTAGGGGACTCCCATGAGAGTAGTCAGGATTTTTATTGAAATGGTGTCAAATGTTTAAAATTAAATAAAAGTGACCAAAATTCATACATTTTCGAACTTTTAAGAAGGAAGTGCGGTCCCCTTCCCCCCTCCGCTTTCAGTAACCTCTCCACCTACGCAAATATCATTAGAAAACTAATGATTAATATTTTATTATGACAATTTAGTATTCTATAGTTTTCAAAAGCAATTCTTTATTAACGTTTTTCTCTTAACGTGGCAAGTTAAAACCAATACTTATAACCAATTTGGGACGTTTTCTTTTAGACATCTTATAACGTACGTAGATAAGCAAAGTAAATGTTTGCAAAGAAATACTCGTATCAAACAATCTATCATTTTTTTTCTACTATTTTCCTACAAGTATTTTTTTCTTAAAGTTTTGATTATCTTTTTGTGACACTCTGTATACAGATATAAGCAGTACCGGATATAAAACTTATGCATATAATACAATAGTATGAAGTTTATTACTAGCTACTTCCACATTATTCACAAAAAATCTATAGATAGATAGATAGAGGGGGGGGGCAGAATGATTCTTACCTTTCCCCCCATAGCCTAAGTCGGACCCTGCCCTGTATATGGTGGTTAATTAATGCTCTTCCGCCTGCCCTACCGCTAACTTTTGTAAATATTATTTAGATGAAAAAAAATTGCTCGTTTAACAATAAAAACTTTGACACATTAACGAATTAATATATAAGTGTAAAAGCTTGACAAATGCAGGTATGACTATGTAAATGATTTGAGAGCAAATGTTTTTTTTTTCTTTCACTTTTTCTTTTTTTCACTTTTCGACAAATAAATTACATGAGAAATACAAGCGTTTTCCCATTGTAACCTTTATCGGGCTTCCGTGTGCAGAATTTTTTTTTCAAAACGCCAACTTTAACAGCATTTTCTAAAAGACTTCCTTCCTATGTTTATCGAAAATTGAAAAAAATTGTTCGACTTTATAGTTTCTGAATAAGAGTACCTGCCAATTCCATGTGTTTATGAACAAAACTGAATTCAGGAATGTGTCACAAAAAAAAATCAATTTGGAAGATTATGCAGTTTTTGTACGGGGCATTCGCCCAGAGCACCCCAAATTTAGTGTCATAGACCTTGAAGCAATTGCAATAAGTTGGATTTATATGATGTAACAATTATCAGTCAGCATGAGCAGGAAAGAAATCAACATTAATTGTAAAATATATTTGTGATCTCTAAGTAATCTATAATTAAAAATGGATATTTAAATACGTTAAAATAAATGTGCATTATACAGTATTAGTGTAGTTTAATGCATTAAAATAAATGTTTTCTTAGTTTAATTCTCATGGTAACGAAATGAAAAGTTCAATCATCAAAATCTAGTTTAACTTCTTTTTTTTTTCCAGTTTCAATACATTCATTTCATTATGATTGTTTTAATCATACTTATCATGTAGTATTAGCATTAATTCTGATCATATAGTATTAGTCTATATGAGATATATTTATAAAAAAATAGATTGCCATGATTTAATTTGTCATTTAACAAACATGATTGTACAAAGTAAAGTAATAATAATAATAATAACAATAAATTTAAAAAGATAATGCTTTCATTTGCATTATTGTAAGAATCTTTTAGATAATGATTCTTCCCTGTCTTTAAAGACATATACTTACACTTAATCATATCTACTGCTTTAATTGCATCCATTCTATTGATATTTTTGAATAATTCTATACTTGTACTGTTCATTGGTATCTTTTTAAACAATATATAGTTACACTTGAATATTTTAGGCTAATTGTGAGCTTGGTGTGCCATCGCGGAAAAAGTCTAGTACTACTTTTCCATCTGACCTTTGTAAATATTACTTGCATTGTCATGAAATCGATATATGATATGGAGGCCTGTTCACTATTGGAAATAGTGAGTGTGGCCTTTATTGTTGGTTTACATGGATGTATAAAATAATTCGAATAAACTCGAATTACGGTCTAGATCGATATCTGCTTGTAGTACTTTTTTTATAGTAGTATATTATTCCAACCGCAATAATTGATACACATTGCTAATGTGCACTGCAGTCTGTTTCCCATAAAAATTAATAGTAATAATAATGCGCGTAGTGTTTACTGATCATTAACAGAGGAATTCCAAGACAACCGAAGAACAGTGCACTAAAAAAGGACGGTTGAAAAAGGGCACTTTTGTGAATATTTAAAATATTTTTTAGTAAAGGGTGGATTGCTGAAATTAAAATAATTTTAATATCTATAAAGAAAACTGTCTTATTTTGAAATTTGGTTTTCACACTCGAGTTCAAAATTTAATAAAACATTACTTTCATTATATCTTTCTTAATTTTTCAAATGGTGAAGAAAAAAAAAGTTTTTACTTTCCAGTTCTTTGTTTTTGTTTTTGTTTTTTTTTTGCGTGCGCGTAAAAAATTAGAGGAAAATCAAATGATTAAGAGGAAGAACGATAATAGTCCAATTGTGGGAAATTTTGTATGACAGTTTTATTTAATGGCTTGAACGACGTAATATCGTTTGCTTATCTTAGATAGAGGAATAAGATGAAATAGTCCTTTGACAATGTAGTTAAAGATAGGTCGATACACAGCTGAAGATCGTATATTCACAAATGTAAATTGAAATATAGCTCTGAATAAACGGTCTATGACTATCATAAATTTTCCCTTCGACCTACAGATCCCATTTTTGTAATATGTCTGTTAAATTGTATTAAGACAAGCTTAATAAAACTAGTTTCTAAATTATTTAGATTTTACAATTTTCCTTGTGTATTCAATTTTTCCATTTCTTTAAAAACTGTTATTGTATGCAGATTTTTCAACAGAAAAAATATTTTAGAAATTCTTTGAAAAATCGGGTCAAGCCGAACCGGACCCGCAAGAGACAAAACCTAACCCGAAACAATGGATATCAACCCGATTTGCAGCAAAATTGTAGAAGTTAATCCAACCCCCGACAAAAAAAGAAAGGTTTCCCGACCCGATGCAGGACTCTACGCCATACTCAATAAATTTAGATCCTAAGTATTATTTAAATTATTTTCGAGAAAATATTTTCATTTCTGCTGTGCATTCCTTAAATTTTGTTTTCTTTGTTGAAACTTCAAAATTTTGACTCCCACTTATTGTTACCCCCCTCCATACACACACACACACACACACGTACACCCCGCTCTTAACTCTGCTCCCCTCTTACATTATAAAAATCAAGATAATGAAAAACCTTCACTTTTGAAAAAAGTACTTTTGTTTATGTTTTGACCCCTTTAAATGTATGTAAAAATTTGTTTCTTTTAATTCCATGTCCTCCCCCTTTCTCTTCACCCAAAAGGCTGTCTTTGGTCAAAGTTCCCATAAATATATAAAAGTTAATAGCCTTATACATAAGCTATCCATGTACTAAATTGAGAGAATCTATAGATTGTATTTTCTGTTTACCACCCCGCCCTTTCTAGGGGCTTACTAATGAACAGCCGGCGTCTCCAGCAGAATATATTTTTTCAATACACAGCACCTATTTGTTAGTGTCCTTTAAGTGTAACGCTATGTATAATATACTTTTTTGATATCAATAATAGATATGCGGACTTACCACGGGCTTTAGTTGAAGCTTAGAATTAGTTTTCTATAACTGAAAATATATGTAACTTTAATAACTAATAGATCTGAATTTTAGGTTCATCTAAGTATATATAATAATTATTATTTTTACCACTGATTTTTTTTTTGCTGAGACCTTTTCACCGTTGACCTTTTTACCTAAATTCATTTGAAATAGAGTATCTACATTAAAATATACTGCAAACGATTTTCCCGCGTAGATCATTATGTAACGGAATTCTTTTGTGCGACTCTGGAAATGAATAATAAATTCTTTGCATTTCATATTCTACAGAAAGCATGTTTTAGTGCTGCACTTGAAACAATTTTTTCCCATTGGTCGTAATTTAACGGCATACTTTTGAATGCCCCTGTAAGGGAACTGTACATGCTACATATTTCATTTTCAATGGTGATCGTGCGATAGTAAATGTCAATAACACACAAAATTTCAGGAAAATCGAATTATATTTGCGCAAGATAGAGCACTGACAGACAAACTGAAGTCATAAACCCTTTTCAACTATGTTTGAAAATGTAAAATAAATTCCTCATAATTTAGAATTACAAATTGTCATTAGTGTGTGACTTAATCGGAGAAAAATTTTCTTGATTTTACGATATCGGAGGTAACATGCGCATATCAAATATCACGAATTTGATTTTTTTTTAAAGTAGACCATTGAAAGTGATTATTTAAAAGTATTTAGGTAGAATAACTAAATTACTAAATTCTTCTATAAACACGCTTGCGGAATGGGGCAGAATTTGATAACATACAGAAAATGTGCAACAAAGTTTTTATTATTAAAAATAACCATAAGTTTAATAATAATTCTTAGGCTACAATAAAGATAACTCTTCGGCTATCAGTTTTTATTTTCCGTTGGGGAGGGGGGGGGGGGAGTTATTCTAAGATTTCTGCTGTGATGTCAGAAAAGATTTTTTTTTTAATGATGCCCTACTTTATTTTTATATCAACAATCTTTTATGTTACATTGTGCAATATTCATGATTTAATAATTATTGATTAATACTAATTTTAAAAGAACTAGTTTAAAACATAAACATTTCATAATCCTTTTATTAAATAAGCGACAATGAAAAAAATATGTAGCAAGCTACCACTATTTGGAATTTTACTGTTCCCGTGAACTGTTTTCTTTAGAAATCATCTTTACAAGGGAAGGGGTGGGGCTGTCAATCATAGTTTTCTCAAAGCTCAAAGCGTCACTTACAGGTAGTATTTCGATGTCATTCATGGGTTGCAAGAGTTTGGATTAGATAACAATGGGAGATATTTACTCTCTTTCAAACCTTACTTCAAAGAAAACTCATAGAAACTTTTAAAGTATCATTGAAATTAATTACACTGGAATATTTGGTCAACTCTGTTGTATTTAGTAGAATGATTAGGTAAAAAATAATGATAATTGTAGATATCGTTCAGGGAAGTGTAGTCTCATAAGCATTTTTCTGGCTACACCTCTGGTTCTTCTCTGTGAAACACAACTGTGAGAATAAATAAGATTTAGGGCTTTTTAATATGGCAGTTTTAATGTAAGAGTCGCTATATTGGGACTCGTTATATAAAGAAAGCACAAATAATACACAATGTTTTTAATTTTCCAAGCGGACACAGCCAGTGATATAAACATAAGAATGGTTTTTGGATTCCCCCCCCCCCTCAACTTTCAAAAGAAATCAAGTATCCAGTTATTCAAAAATATAAGTAGGTCGAATATAATGAAAACCACACATATAAATATGTGTAAAAATACACCTTTATTTATTTTTTAATGCAAGTAAAAACAAGGAAGAGTAACTTTTGTTAAGATTATCTGTCTTTAATGCATATGAATGCATTACCTATCTTAAAATGATTATTATTGTTTACTTTGCTTAATCATATTGGTGAGATGATAGGTTATATCTCCCAACCTGAGAAGTACTGTGTAAATATCATTTTATTGATTGAAATAATTCTTTCATGGCAAATCTCTTTGTATGTAAACTGCCATATAAACAAAGGGAAAATCGAGATAAGAACAGGAAAAAAAAAATATGATACGTTTGTAGAGATTTTGAAATACAGCCTTCACGGTAGAATTATCATTAACTTTGTCTCATATGATAAAGGAAAAGTTTCAAATTGAAAAATAAAATTACTTTACTTTTGCTCTAAAATATTAAAAAAGCATTGCAGATTACTGCGAGCAATTGCACTTAATAAAGCCGTCTATGATGTTTAATTGCGTGGAGTTTTTGATCTACTTCCAACAATTAATAGGCTACTTCACTCACGCGAAAGCACCCGCTCGCTAATGTTTATTTGGTGGAAGAATTTTTTTAAGATACCTCGTTTTTATTTCCATTTTTTTAAACGAATCTTTTGCATTGGCTACCTAAGATCGATCTATAGAAAGACCGTTTTTTTCTTTTTCGATTTTGTTTAAAGTTTTTTTTTTTAATTTATTTAGGATACATTTACTTTCGGAACCGGTTTCGAAAGTAAAAGTATCCCCATTAAAAAACCTTGCAAATAAAATAGAAGGAGTAAAAAAGTCCTTTGTACAGATCGACCTCAGCTACTCAAATCAAAGAAAATCGTTTAAAAATACTGAAATGCAAGCACGCTATCTTTAAAAAATTCTTCCTTAGGAATAATATTGAATCTAGGAAAAAAGGTGACCGGAAAAAAAGTGACAGAAAAAACAAGAGCGGAAAAAACGGGATAAGGAAAAAACGAGACCGGAAAAAACGTGACAAGGAAAAAAAGGTGACCGGGAAAAAACGTGACAAGGAAGTGTTAAATATTGAACTTGTCGATAAATAAATGCTAAAAACTAAAGTAAAGTTTTTCCACTGTCAGTTTCTTACAGCGTGGGGGGGGGGGGGAGTTAATGGGTGAGTTTGACAACTCTAAGATTTGGTCCAAGAAAATACAATTTTAACATTTCATTAAGAGAAGTTTATTATGACTTCTACAAAAGACAAGTTAGTGCTATCCACGGAGGGGGGGGGGGGTATTAAGGAAATACAATTTATTGATTCTTTCAATTCGCTATTGATAGTTTATATATGAGTAAAGATGTTTTATAAGGCGGAGGGGGAGGGAAAAAATTGCATACACAGCCTGTAAAGGGAACAAAATAAAGACGAAGAGAGGAGGCATTTTCTTTAGAGGAATTTTTTCATTATCCTGCTTTTTGCTCGCAGGCTATCAAAGCCCAAGGATTAATGTGCACGCAGGTTCTGTATGTATGTATGTATGCACTTACGTCTGTATGTACGTAACGCGATAACTCTTGACAGAAACATCCGATTTGCTTTAATTTTTTTTCCAGGTTCATTGTTTCCAAATTCAATATTTAACACTTCCTTGTCACGTTTTTTCCGGTCACCTTTTTTCCTTGTCACGTTTTTTCCGGTCCCGTTTTTTCCGGTCACCTTTTTTCCGTTTACCAATCTACCTATAATGAAATTTAAAACCTATCTACATCGATGCTTTTTCTGGCCCATTCAGCGTCATTATAGACAGGTTTCACGGTGCTAGTTTTAAATTATGCTAGAATTTGGATAAAATTTGCGCAACAATAATAAATAAAAATATTATTTTTGAAGTGTAATGTTAAATTGGATATTTGAGATTTTTATTATTATTACACAACAAAAGTGCTGTAAGTAAAGAAAAAAAAACAGTTTAATTATTTAGTATTATAGTTAAATGAAAAAAATGACATACATTTGGAAGTAAAAAGGAAAGAAAAGAACGTGTATATTCATTAAAAGAGCAAAATAAATAAATATTACATAATAAATAATGAACATGCAAAATAAATAAATATTATATGGCAAATGATATAAAATAATAATTATTATAGTAATGAATTAGAATCTTATGGACAGAAATAATAAAGTAAAATAAGTAAACGATGATATTCTATAAAATTGCCTAGTATATGGTTCGAAATACAATGCCATTCTTAAGCATTAACAGAAAACGAAATCCCCTAAGGCATTCGACTTAAAATACGGTAATCCAGTTGACAAATAGTCTGCCTAACGCCTATTGTGTGCTTGGAAAGAGGGGGTGATTGATAAACGCCTTCTTTAACTCCCAGTCTCGAGAAGTGGGGGGAAGCACAAACGCGCAAACGCGTTCATAACCATCTAGAAGTAGAATATTTTGACCGCCTATACGCGCTTGTGACCATCTACAAGTACAAAAGTCTGACCGCCTATATGCGTTCACGACCACTTACAAGTACCAAAGTGCGACCGCGGATACGCGTGCGTGACCACGAAAGGGTTAAGATAGGACGCTTGTTTATATCGCTTTGGTTCTGGTAGGAACAATAAAATTTTCCCTATATAATGCGACCCCTGGATAAAGATAAAGTACTTAAGTACTTACGTAGCCGTTTGTTCATAGATTTACCTTGCTATTTTTTTCCTTAAAATACCCATGTGACTTTTATACTTATTACCTATACTAAAGTACATAAGTACTTACTTAATTTTTATGTTTTTGGTATAAATAAATCTAATATTTTCTCTTTGAGTGTTTTTTTAGACATATTGACAGCAAAGGTATCCCTTACAATGCTCTTTAGTTGAAATATAATTTACATAATCTGCCTGGATTAAAATTTTTTAAGTTATTTATACTTTTTCAAACAGGGCCTGATATCTCATATGAAAAAATATAAACGCGTGTGGAACATAGACCCTACTGGTCTACTTACCCGATTTTTATGGGGCAACTGGACCCGTGAGGAAAGAAAGATGAAATATGCATATTTTTATATTTTTAAATATTAAAATGTAATTTTGAGCATTTCTGTCTGATAGAGGGAACCTAACTGACCTCATTTACAGAAGTTCAGACTTTTATTCAAATGAACATTAGCTTTTTGAAGCTGAATTGTCAGAAGCTCCAGAGTCACATTGTAAAATCATGGCCCAGTTGCCCCAACTATCCTTAATACAAGTGCGTTTTAAACTCGAATTATAAATACAAAAATCTTCTTTCATAATAATTTTAAATTTTCACCTAAAATTAAAAGTAAATTTACAAAATTTAATTTCATGAAACCACCTAAGTACCAGCGTTATCTTTTTGAAAATTTTTTTAAAGTTTTTCAAGTCTGAAACCAGAAAAAAAATGATAATTTAAACTTAATACAGGGTATCCACTTGGCCCGTTTTTTGAACACTACTTTTTTTCAAAGGAGAATCCTCTTTATAAATTTCGTAGAAATTTACTAGGAAGCGCGTTTTTATTGTAATTGTTGGTAAAACCTACCACGAATATTTTTCTTAATGCTGGTTTTGAAAAAACGAACCAAAAGCCCTGTTAACCCTTTTAAGGGCGGTGGTCACACGGCGTGACTGCCTAATTCCAAAACTGGCAAATGGCACCAAAAATACTTTAATAAACTTTTGCTTTTATAATGAACGCGTAAAAAAGCAGGTTTTTATTTTCTGAACAATTCGTTTATAAATTCTTGAGACAGTCAATTATTTCATCATTTTACGTGCAGAATTTCTGCCACTCAAAGGGTTAATAAATAAAATCAAATATATATCTCCACGGAGGAAGAATTATGGAGGGGAAAGCAAAGTAAGCGCGAGTCGCCGAAAACGTAATTGAACGGGAGGCGGCAGCACATAAAATCACCTCATCCAGTTCACGGCTGAAATTCCAGGATTAGTTAAAACTCGATTCACCTATTAAAACGCAATCGGTCTGCCAAGTCATATATTCGTGGAAAGCACCTGAAAACCCGATTTTAGCGGTTGACTCACAGGATTACGATTGTGTTTTTCTGCACCCAAAGGTATGAAAAAATGGAGGGCCGGGAGCAGAAAAACACTATGGGAAACCTACGAGTCAACCGCTCAAACCGGGTTTTCAGGTGTTTTCCACCAAGATATGACTTGGCAGACCGATTGGGTTTTAATATGCGAATCAAGTTTTAACAAATTCTGGAATTTCAGCCGTTAACTCGATGAGGTAATTGTCCGTGCTGCCGCCTCAATGTCTATAAAAGATATTTTTGTAAATACAGAAGGTGCTGTAATTCGCGTGAGGCGATTCTTTTAACACAGTGGTGTCAAACTGTGGCCCGTCGGGTACCACTAAAATTTTGCAGTTATATTTGCCTTATCTAATCATCTAATATCTGCGATTCAACTTGTTGAAAATTTCTTTAAAAAATTAGTGGTATGTGTCGAGCCACAGTTTGACACCCCTGTTTTAACAGAATATCATTGGATTGTATGCATGCATAAGATGCGTATGTTAGAATCTGAAAATATTTTATTACATTCGTTTATTTTTTATTATATAGATTACATAATATAAATTAAGATAACTGTATACATCGTGAGTACCATGTCAAACTACCCAATATGAAAACAGTGTTGCCAGGGGCCTACTTTTTAAAGTTCAGATTTCTTGATTGGCAACACTTTTCTAAAACGGTAAAATTCCCCCTGTTTTCGCCTTAATTTGTGGTTTTATGACGGTCAATTATCAACACGAGGGATATAGGCCCAAAGGGGGGAGTGCCCTCCGTGGTGTTGTTTTTAAAGAAACCTAACCCGTATTTATGCAAGGAAATCCAAGGTTCAAAGAAAACCACGGAAAACTCCGAACGATTACGCGGACGGTCATTCGCGGTCATTCATCACGTCGATTGTCGTTTCAGGGTACACCGTCTTCCAGGTGAACAGTTGTTCTCCCAATATACAGCAGATCCTAAACAGGCCAATAGTAGCGGTATTATGCTATGAGGGACGTTCTCAAAGGCGTCTCTAGGGATCCGTGGTTGTGGTAGAACAAGCCATATAAGCTATCTTCTGTCTGAGTATAATTGCAGACAAGTTTCACTTTTGCATGGTGTCTGTCTTCCCAACTGTAAATGGAGCCGTTTAGCAGGACAACACTCCATGTCACAAGGCTCGAATTCTGCTGGAGTGGTTCCAGGAAAATGATGCTGAATCCCCGTTAATGTCCTGCCGCCTAACTCACCGGATCTGAATCCGATAAAGCACCTTTGGGATGTCATGGAACAGAGGCTCAGAGCTCAAAAACAACCATTTCGGACTATCCTGGAATATAAATAGAATTTTTTTAAAAAGATAAAATCTAAAAGCATTAAACAGTTCCGCTTAAGTTGTAATAACAAGAATTAATGTTTTACTGGTACAAATTAATATTTTACAATAGCTTCAGTGTTACCAGCCAGTTACATTTTTTTTTATTTCGATTGTTTGATTGCAACCACTTTTTTAAAGCAATATAATTCGCCTTATTTTCACGTTATTTAATTTGGCTTTAAATAAGGCAAATATTTCTACTTCAAAATATCGGTTACAATCAATCAATTTTAATTTTTAAAACGTAGCGAAATAGCAAAACTGGAGGCATTAAATACGAAGTTTTGATCAATAGACCGCTAAAAGAGCTATTTTCAGCTTGCTAAAGTTCTTTCATTAACCCCTTAACGGTCACATTAAATTACGGTTTAAAAAAACAGATTGCTTATTGCCACCACTTTTTTGAAAAAGAAATATTAACCTTATTTAATGTCAAGTAAAATGATACGAGAATAAAGCCAATTGCAATATTTTATAAAATTGGTGGGAATCAAACAATCTGAGTAAACAACACAGCCCGTGAATATCACGGGAGCAAGAATTAAGGGGTCAAGCTGAGGAGGTTTATCCCCTTAACCCTTTATCTACTGCATTATGATCTACTGAATTTTTTTTTTTTCAGTTACTACAATGAAAATTAAAGGCTAGACATAATAAAATACTCACCGGTGAGAAATTTAATTCCTTAGAGGTAATTAATTAAAGTTGTACTTTAAAGTACCGTCAGTTACACTATGACTAAAATATCGTAACAGAAAACCCGTAAGGTATTTCAACTGGCACCAGAAATGTGGTAAAATATTTTCGATTTAATAACTATGAGAAATGTAGCCCCTTTTTTTCCTAGTTATAAATATATTTTTTGGCAAATTCCGGTGCCAAAAATTTATTTCAACACTTCAGAATTGAAGATGCTTTGCCCTTAAAGGGTTTAAAAAAATTTTTTTTTTTTTTTAGGGTTAAAAATTTTTTTTTTAGAATTAAATTTTTTTTTTTTTTTTTTTTTTTTTTTTTTTTAAGGTTTCGATTTCGTTAGCAGTCTTTTAGTTATGCAACGTCTATATTCCAGGGACAACATGTTCTCTCGCATCTCCACATATGCAATATATGAATTTACATATAACATTTCTAGTATAGAAAAAAAGAGCCGGTGCCATAACTTTTTCGATTTCCTATAAAAAAATAATAATAAAACGGAAAAGAAATACTAGGAAAATTGTTACTACACTACATTTTAGTAATTATATTTCAAAGCAGATGAAAACGATGGATAATTACACAGACGAAAAGTAAACAAGAAGTTTTTCTCCAACACCCAGTGTACTGACGGTACTTATAAGTACCACCGAGTAATTCCCCTGTTAAATCAAATACATACCACGTTCACCTAAAATAGCTAGTCAAATTGTATTCTAAGATCATTATGAACACATAAAAAAACCAACACTTATCTTATATCCGTAACTGTGTTTGCAGCAATATAAAGACGAGCATGACAATCTTTACAAAATGTCGGCACAAAACACATCGACTGTTTCAAAACCTCCTTGCTCGCAAAAATAACAAACCTAGAACTACTGCTGTCACGTATCCGGATGAAATGGAGTAAAAAGATTGTTTTTGCAAAGTACCATTAGAATATTAGTAATATTCACGATGGGGTAAAAATTTAAAGTTAGTGGTACTTATAAGTACCGTCAGTAGATAAAGGGTTAACTGGTTTACCCGTACGGTGAACGGGCATGAAGAGTCTGCTTGTTTCGTTACTAAAAGCTTTTCGACACACTAATTTTAAAGTGCAATATTCGCTTTCTTTAATAGTAGACATATACCGATTAGATAAGGCGAATATTTCAGTATCATAAAAGTGGTGTATAATCCTTATTTTTAGTTTGTTGTGTCAGAAAAAGTAACCAATTAGGGGGTTAATACATAAGGACTTTTCTCG
This sequence comes from Maratus speciosus, assembly GCA_963932465.1. Taxonomy (NCBI): domain Eukaryota; kingdom Metazoa; phylum Arthropoda; class Arachnida; order Araneae; family Salticidae; genus Maratus; species Maratus speciosus. The sequence goes on along the minus strand of OZ010796.1, from coordinate 195,398,547 downwards.
CATGGAAAAATCTGTAAAGGAGAAAAAATAAAGGACAATCCAAGAGTAAGTTATTTACGGTGGCCGTACTTATCCTGAAATTTCACGACGGGGAAATTCTTCGGTACCAGTATTTTCGTATTTTCTTATAGAAGATCTCTTTTTAAACAAGGCGAAATTTCCCACGTTTAACCTAGATTTATTTTTCTATAAACAGATGGTGATATTTGTCCTGAAAAAATCTTTAAGCGTACCACCCTTGTCATTAGGTTGGTTATAAAAAGTAAATTTATTTTTATATTGACTTTTCTACACGAAAATTTCACGGCCTTTTTTTTTTTTTTTTTCAAAAAATTGTCCGCGATAATAAAATTAAATTCCTCGTTCAAATCACACAAAACTATTATCGATCATCAAAAATTAAAACTCGATACCAGGAGGGTTAAACTTAATCTAACATATTTTTTTATATAAAATTTGAATATCTTTATCTATTATAAAATATAAATGCAAAAATAGGTTAGCAAAAAATGTCTATAAGTCTTGAAATATTTGTCATAAATTATTCTCTATTAAAAAAATAAACTTCCATGTTCTGAATCATGTATGCTTAAATAATGAAATATAGGCAGAGGACGAGTAAAGTGGACAGTGGGGACAAAGAATCCGTTTGATCTTTTCCGCAGTATAGTGCCCCGTCACGCAGAAACTGGGCGAAACAGTCTTCACAGATGCTGGTAGTACTGCCATTGGAGCGGAATCCTACCCTTTTCTAATTCTAAACTCATTTTGTTGTTGTTGGTGGTGGTGGTGGTTTTTTTTTTTTTTTTTTTTTTTTTTTTTTTGCATTTTTGATTTTAGGCAAATGGTACAATTTCTTGATTATGGTTAAATAATTAGCAGCGTTATAATTACCGTAATTTCCGGCGTATAATCCGCGGATCAAACAATCATTTTTCAACCCAGAATTTTTTATAAAAATGTAACTTTTTAGATCGCTGTAAATATTTGGCTTCAATTACTAAATAAAATTTCTGGGTCCAAAGAGAATTGTTTGATCCGCGGATTGTACGGCGGAAATTACGGAATTTGCTCTTATGCTGATTGATCAGTAAAATAACATTTTAAGCCTCTCAAGAGCAAAGTACTTCTATTCGTAAATAAGTAAAAGCTTTTTCTTCATGTACTTAATAATAAAAAAAATCCATCGAAAATTCTGGTTTCAATGTTACATTTAGGAATTAAAATTAACTCATTAAAGCCGGTAGGCAAGAAAACTTGCCATTTAATGCGAACAAAATTTTTTAATTTGAATACCAGTATTTTAATTTGGAAATTTTCACATTATGTAATCTCAAATTTTGAGAAATTAAATAAATCAAAATTGCAATGTGCAAAAAAAAACGGTGTCGAAGAATTAAAAGAAATGTAAACGAGACACGTCCTTAATGAGTTAAGTGGTCCAAAAATGTACCACAGTCTTGAAGGGGTTAAATTATGTGTGTTTGAAAACGCTAAGTCATATAGAATAAATGCTAGGCCGCATTTTTTGTAATGGCGTCATTCCGGGCAAAGTGGCCAGATAGCCACTTTGCCCATAAACGATTTATTTTGTCATTGTTTATAACAACATAGTACTCAAAAGTATTTTCTTTGAAAGGAAAAAGACAGGTCCGAGCAATAACTTTTGTAGAAAAAGGCTTATTCTTCACTTTTGCCATCTGCATGTCTGCTGGCACTGGCATTTCGCCGTTTGTAGTATCGTTGGTACCATGTCAAAGTATCCAATAGGAAAACAGTTTTGCCAGTGGGCTACTTTTTTAAATTCAGATTTCTTCATTGGCACCACTTTTTTGAAATAGTAAAATCCGACTTATTTAACCCCTCGAGGGTCGTCGGTTCTTTTATGAAACCACTTAATTTTAATTCTCAAATGCAGCTAATTTTAATTCTCAATAGCACCAGAATTTTGGTAAAAAAAATTCTGTTTATTATATAAGCGAAATATAGCTTTTTCTTATCTTATTTACAAATAAATTTGTTTTCAAATTCCGGTGTTAGTAACTTCAACACTTTATCAATGGAATTGCTTTACCCCGGAAAGGGTTAATGACATATTAATTAAGGCGAAAACAAGGGGAAATTTATCGTTTCAGAAAAGTGATGCCAATCAAGAAATCTGAATTTTTAAAAAGTAGCCCACTGGCAACATTGTTTTCATGCTGGATAGTTAGACATGGTACCGACGATATTGATACACATTACTGTTTACTTTACCTTGTAGCGATTTGATTTTTAACCCTTTAGTGAGCAGCTTTGCATATATGCAAAGAACACTGTTCTGAATTTAATAGGGTTTTTTTATTCGCATATGCCTAATTCACACCAGAAAATTAAAATAGCAATATTTGCTTTAATTAAAAAACAGACATTCCGTATTTAAACAAAGCGAAATTAACCATTGAAAATTTTTGGTGTGAAGTCAGATTCTCTGAACAACGATATTTTTAGAACGTATTCTTTTATGGCAATTAAAGGGTTAAATGTTAAGTTTTATAAAATAAATAATTAAATAAGATATTTGGAGACATAATTATTAAAGTATTTACTAATTTGCATTATTTCAACGTAAAACAGCTACACAAAAGTAGTTTTTATTTATATTGCAGATGTGCAACAGAAGAAAAGACTGACATATTATATGAAATATATCTCTGATTTTTTTTTCATTATTTTTACTGTGTAATAAACCTTTCAGAGAATCATATATAATTTTTTCGAAACAAAATAAAAAATCGCGCCTTTACGGGTTAAAATATTACATAAAACTTATTCTTAATGTGTGTTACTTTAGCTTGTGTTGAATTAATATACACATATCATGGAAGACGGTAGTATTACGAGTGACGCAGCCTTAAGCCTAAAATCGTATCGTATCGTATCGTAGAATTCGTAGATGGCGGAACTCATATATACAGCTAACTCGACGCGATACTCCAAAGTGTATGCACTTTCAGCAAGTCCTTGGCGAAAAATATTTCGCCAAAGGATTTGGCGTACTTCTCCCTAGCGATGCTACAAAACGTACTGCTTTTCAGCGCGACCGCGATATGCTTTTTGATACACAGTATAGATATTTTAAAAATACGCTTATATTAATTTTTTGAATGATTTACTTGTATTAAGTGAAATATTTTTTTTCTATTATGCATTGAACAAAAGATGTCATAATTTAGTTGGCAGATATTTTTAGTTTTGTAATTTTAATTTATGTAGCTGCCATGTGCTTCGCGAAACAGGTCGATTGTTTATGTAAGACTTATTCTATATAAAAGAAAATACGGACATTTTATTTTAATTTATGAATTAATTGGCCAGCTGGTGTCACCTTTGAAGCAGTAAGTGAAATAATTTCTTCTGCTTTGAAAGTGTGCACTTGCTAGCCAAACACTGAAGAACCCGCTGTAAAAATTCATTAAATGGATCCACGATGAAAAGAAAGCAATTTCAAGTTTGGTAAGCATAGCTTTTTCTGTCAATTTATGTTTATTTTTCTTGAACAATTCTAAGCACCTGTGTATTATTTCCTTTTGTGTATGTGCATATTTAATAACAATAAACAGTGATTTATGTATTTAAAATTTAAATGCTAGCATCCATCGAAAGAATAAAAGTAATTTAAATCTGTATTATTAATGAACGATTTTCAAATTGATCAATATCTATTTAATGTTTTAAACTTCGAACACATATTCAATGTTTTGAAAAAATCTTATTGATATGTAACATATGCATCAACATCAGTACTATAATGAAATGTATTTAAGGTGTTTATGTATATTTAAGTGTTAGGTTATTTTAAATTACAGAAATTTAAAATAAAAATATCTGATTTGAATAAGTTCTTCCCAAAGCTTTTTACCTAGACTAGATTTTGTAATGTAGGATATTATGACAATACAGTATAATATATGAGAATACAAGTATTTCTTCTATCATTATATTTATAAAACAGTTGAATTTTAATGTCTGTGTTTTATGCATCTCGTGGGAGTTATTATAAACACTATAAAAGTTTTGGTATCTGTAGTTGATAATAAAGCTAAATGATGCATTATTTTTTCCTATTTAGTACAAAACAAATCATCACAATTTTTGAAGTGTTAGTAAGAAAGTGTTAGTATTATTAATGTAAACAAAACTATTATATACTTTATTTTTTAATTATTGAGTCCACAGAAAAATGGTAAGTATTTTTAATAATCTTTCATCAATGTTAACTATATATTTGGTTACTTATTTATTAAATTATAACTTTTTTATTTGAAAATTAAATGTTTTTTTTTTTTTTTTTTTTTTTTGCCCAAGTATCACTAGGCCTGACTTTTTTTTAAATCCAAATTCTTTTGAAAAAATACAATGTAGTATTAAATTTAATAATATTAGTTTTTAAAAGGAACGCCAATCAAAATTGTCAGTTATTAAACTTTATTTTGTGCTTGAAACATTTAAAAACTCATAAATGATCACTTTCTTTCCAAGCGTTAATCTACTATATGAAATAAATATTTTGCATTCAAACAAATTTTTCTGTGATATTAATAATTTCAAAGTGGCTGCTTATTTGAAAATGACTAATAAATACTTCTATTTAGATATATAATAAACTAAATTCTATTAATTTATTTTAAAATATAGGTATTTTGAATGCTACCTAACTTTTTATAAGAAACCCATGTATTTTTATGTTAGCAAAGTACAAATTATAAATGGCTGAATACCATTTTCCATTAGCAAAATTCATATTACAATCTAGATAAACTTTTCATTCATTTTATTTCTACACAAGTCTTATTTATAATTTATGTACACAAAAAATAAAAGCTGCTGTTGAGGAAAGTTTCCTGCCAGCTAATTCTATCAGGGCCAAAACTAGCCTTTATTGTGCTTGGGGCAAACAAGGATTTTGGCCCTTCCCCTTTCTTTACAAAGGGAATTTTATTAAGTTACTAATAGCTGATTTATTTTAAAATCTAAAATATGTAATCATAACATGCGTAATAGTGAACTACATAATCAGCTTTGTCAAATATTGATTTGTTAAAATCTGAAAACATAATCAAATGGAACCGAAAAATATTTCACTTTATACAGGTTTCCATCTTAGTAGACATAATTGTTGATATTCTTTTTGTTGAAAATTTTTTCATTTAAGGCAGAATTCTGTTATAGACTGATTTTATTTTTACAGATTTTAATTTAGTTTCAATACAGTTGACTCCCTTAAATCCGCGTCTTTTTTCAGATGTAAACAATGAAATTTACAGTTAAGTTGCAGGAACAAAATTCAAGATGGCGTCAAAATCAGCGACTACTGCAATGTGTTTTTTACTAAATTTTTTGTTCATCATTCTCTTTTGGTTATTACAGCTGATTTATTACTAAATAAATTTACATTACTTTTGATTTGATATAAATTAGCATATCTATATGATGACGTTTCGATCTTACGATCAATTTACGAATAGATGGCAGCATAGGACTTTTGAAATCGATTTTGTCGGTAATAATTTAATATTTTTCTAAATTTTTATTTTACATAATTATTTTAATATTTTACTTATTTTAATGTTTCACTTTATTGTAAGCATTCATTATAATTTCCTTTGCTTAACTACCAATCAAATTAATGTTTCAAAAATGTACACAAATCAATGACCAGAAATCCGCACAACCTCTGGTCCTAAACTGTGCAGATTTGAGGGAGTCTACTGTATTACAATATTAAGAGACTACATTAGTCATGCGAAGACATTCAGAAGCTAATACTGAACCTATGGTAGCATTATTGACAAATATCTCACGGTTATTAGTACTTAAAATAATTTTTTTTTCATGGGATACCTAAGTTGATATCTAATGTTGTACTTTTTCGGGTTTGGTTACATAATTTTTTTTTTTTTAATTTAAACGCTCATTTTTAAAAAACTGTTTGGAACCAGTTCTATAATTGCTTTTGCATGCTATGTGTACTTAACAGGCTTAGCTTGTTGGGTGTTTTTTCAGTGTTGCTATCTGTTGTTCTTGAGTAGAGATGGTGAAGTATATGTTCATTTGTCTAAGGTCACTAATGCAGGTAATGAATGGCAGCAAGGATCGAACCAGAGAACCCATGGTCAGAAGGTGAGATCTTTAGTACAGAGCAAAAGGCTAGCTGTACAATCGCTTCCTGCGAGAAACACATTTTATTGACCATGCAAGGTGGTGTACATTAAAGTAAATTGGATAATTCTGCATGAAGATCCATTTATCTAAATTAAGGGGAGGGGTCTTTCCCTCCCTTTCCCCCTTTAATACTTAACCAATGAACCTCCAAACCTAATGAAGGAAGTGCCATATCGAAATAAAACGGTATATCAAATTTGAAGCAAATCGAATAATTCTGCATGAAAAACCCATTTATCTAAATTAAGGGTGGAGAATAGCCTCCGCCCCCCTTTACATTTAACCAATAAACCTCTTAATTTAATCAAGGCACCTCCTTAACATAATAAACCGGTATACCAAATTTGGAGCAAATTGAATAACTCTGCCTGAAAAACCTATTTATCTAAATTAAGGCGGGGTTCTAGCCCCCTTTCCTCCCGTTATACTGAACCTCCAAATCTAATCAAGGCACCTCCTTAACATAATAAACCAATATACCAAATTTGGAGCAAATCGAATAATTCTGAATAAAAACACATTTGTCTAAATTAAGGGGGGGGGGGGTAGCGCCCCCTTTCCTCCCTTTATTTTTAACTAATGAAACTCCAAATTTAATCAGGGAAGCTCCTTAACATAATAAACTGGTATACCAACGTTGAAGCAAACCAGGTAATTCAGCATGAAAAAAACATTTCGCTAAATTAAGGGGGTATTAGCTCCCCCATTTCCCCCTTTATGCCTAACGAACGAACCTTCAAATCTAATCAGAAAAGCTTCTTATCAGAATAAACCTAAAAAAAAGTAAATTGGATAATTCTGCATGAAAACCCATTTATCTAAATTAAGGGGAGGGGACTTTCCACCCTTTACACTTAACAAATGAAGGAAGCGCCATATCGGAAGAAACCAGTAAATCAAACTTGAAGCAAATCGAATACTTCTGCATGAAAAACCCATTTATCTAAAAAGGGGGGAACTAGCCCCCGTCCCCCCTTTTGCACTTAACCAATAAACCTCCAAATCTAATCAGGGCAGCTTCTTAACATAATAAACCAGTATACCAAATTTGAGCAAATCGGATAACTCTGCATGAAAAACCCATTTATCTAAATTAAGAGTGGGGGGTCTAGCCCCCTTTATACTTAACTAAGGAACTTCCAAATCTAATCAAGGCAGTTCTTTAACATAATAAACTGGTATACCAAATTTGGAGCAAATCGAATAATTCTGCATAAAAAGCCCATTTATCTAAGCCCAATGTCAGATGGGCGTCTTTTTTGCTTAGTTATAATCCATTCACAATGCTATAGCATTGTGAATGGATAATACCTAAGCAAAAAAGACGTCCGTCTGACATTGGTCTTAATTAAGGGGGGGACTAGCCCCCCTTTATTCTTAACCAATGAATTCCCAAAACTAATCAGGGAAGCGCCTTATCAGAGTGAACCTAGGAGAAAAAAAAATTGTAGCAAATCGGATGTTTCTATCAAGAGTTATCATGTTACGTACATATAGAACATGCACATTAGCTCTCAGGCTTTCATAGCCTGTGAGCTAAAAAGGAAAGTGCCCAATTAAACTGATGGCATTGAACTCGCAGGCTATTCACACTAACTGTATATTATACTCTTCTTTCCTAATAATGCTCCTCAAAAAATAAATTAAGGGGGAAATTGCCCCCCCCCCGTTTCCATTCTTTATACTTAAACAATGACCCTCCAATTGTCATCAGGGAAGCACCTTATCGAAATAAACCAGTATATCAAATTTGAAGCAAATCGGATAGAAAAACCCATTTATCTAAATTTAAGAGGGGTATTATTAGCCCCGTCCCCACCCCCTCTTTATATTTAACCAATGAAATTCCAAACCTAATAAGGGAAGCACCTTATCAGAATAAACCGGTATACCAAATTTGAAGCAAATTGGATAGAAAACCCATCTCTCTAAATTAGAGGGTATTAGCCCCCGGTCCCCCCTTTAGACTATAACAATGAACCTTCAAATCTAATCAGAGAAGCTCGTTATCAAAATGAACTGGCATACCAAAATCTGATAATTCTGCATGAAAAACCCATTTATCTAAGTTAAAGGGGGGGGGGTTAGCCCCCTCCCCTTTATACTTAACCAATGAGCCGCCAAAACTAATCAGGGAAGCACCTTATCAGAATGAACCTAGAAAAAAAATTTGTATTAAATCAGATATTTTTATCAAGAGTTATCGCGTTACGTACATGCATGCATACATACAGAACCGGCGGGCACATTAGCGCTCAGGTTTTGATAGCCTGTGAGCTAAAAAAAGCCAAGAGCATGTAACTAGGGGGGGGGGGCAGAAAATAAAAGAGGACATTGAAAGCTTTCCAACGATATGTTATACGATATGATTTGGAAGAAACAGTAAGTATGCCCCCTGGGGCGGCAGGTAAGTCCTAAACGGTCGGAGGGGCGACCTCAAATATATCTTTGGTCAAAATGTGGATTTATGATAAAATAGAACGAGAATTTGGCATTTTAAAAATTGCATGCATATTTTGAACGGCCCTGTAAATTAAGATTGGCGAGGAAGGGGGGGGAGACGGATTACAAGGGGCGAACTTGAAAAATACAACATAATAAACTAGTAACCCGAATAACTAGGCTTCTAAACAAAAGTTTAATGATTTAATCTAGTGTTGAATTCAGGGGATGGTCCGGTGGGGACATTCCCCCTGGAACATTGAACACCCCCCCCCCCCAGAAGTTTTAAGGTTTTATGCTTTTTAATTGCAAATGTGCAATTCCCGCCTCCCCTTACGGATCTCTAAAATACGCTCTCCCCCGGAGTCGCAGAAATCCCTATTGTAGAAAATTACCTGCATCCAACACTGATGTGACCAAGAAAGAAAAAAAAAATCCGTCCTTATATGAAATTTTACATCAATTCTGCCACTAAAACAGTAAAACTGGAAGAATAAATATAATGATTCAATCCGATCCCGACTCTTGGATCGACCGCGATTCGATTTGAAGTAAATTAAAGGATAACGATTCTGCCCGCATCTAAAGAATCGTCTTGAAAACGATTCAACCTGCATGTAAAGATCGACATCGAATCTGTGTACTGAATCGATTTGCTATTTCTGATCCTACGTTACGGGTGGAATCAATTTGTTCATTTTTTCATGCTTTCTTTTGTATTTAGAAAAAGAAAAGTGTTGGATTCGTGAAAAATTTTGACTACCAGTTTTTGAAGAATTTATAGTTTTAGAAGGTCTTGTCTGGAATACGATTTGACTATTTTTATAAATTGTCTGTCTGTTAGCCTGTCTATTTGTTTGTCTCTGGCAAAAAAATTGTGGGTGGTCTATTTAAAGAACTAATGCATGGAGTCTGTTGAAACTTTAGATTTAGTTAGACCTTTATATAAATTGGAGCTGATTACTTTTTGGTGAAAATCGCCCAGCAGGTGGCGCTGTTATGTTGCATTTTTTATGATTTCTGCATGATCGCTATCTCAAAAACTAATGCACGAATTTTTACTGAACTTCAGATTAGGTTAGACGTTGACGCAAGTTGTTGATGATTAGGTTTTGATGTAAATTTGCTGGTAGGTGGTGCTGCTATGTTGCATTTTCCCCGATTTTCACAACAGCTCTATCTCAAGAACTAATGCACGGACTTTCATCAAACTCAGTTAGACCTTGGCATAAGTTGTTGCTTATTAGGTTTCGGTGTAAATCACCCAATAGGGGGCGTTGCTATGCTGAATTGAATTCAGCATTTTTCTCTGGGAGGGATTTCTGCAGCTCCAGCGAGGGGGATTCTAGACTTCAGAGGAGGAGAGGGGGGGGTTGGACTTTTGTACATTAAGCATAAAATCTCAAACCTTTTGGGGGGTATCCCCCCCCCGGGAAACCCCTGAATTTAACACGTTTTTCAGGAATTACACGATTTTAGTGATCATATCTCTAGAACTAATGAATGAAATTTCATCAAATTTAATATTCCGTTAGACATTGTCATATGTTGTTCCTGATTAGGTTTTCGTGTAAATCATATAACAGGCTGCGCTGATATACTGCATTTCACACGATATTCGTGATAGCTATATCTAAAAACTAATGCATGGAATTAATTCAAACTTCATATACTGTTACACTATCACATAAATAGATCCTTATTAGGCTTGGATGTATACTGCCCAACAGGTTTCGCTTTTATGCTCTTCGAATTGGGAAGGGAATTTCTGTTGCAGACATCTAAGAGGGTGTGGGCCAAAATTCAATTATTTATTTGGAAAATGCATTCTTTTTAAATGCACATATTTCAACAAACCTATACTTTTTTAATCCTCATGATGACCATAGGTTATCATTTAAATTTGACACTGTGATAGCGAATTTTGGAGTTTGAACATGTTTGAGGTAGAAGAAAGTTTTGGTATTGGCACATTCAAGTGCTTTACCTTCAACTTTTTAAGGAAAATGAAAATGACATTACATTTAGAGGCATCGATTAAAAAATTTATAGAATCGATTAAATAGAGTTCGCCATAGCATCGATTAAAAAAAAATCGAAATCGCCCATCACTATTCCAGTTTGTCCCAGGGCCGAAACTAGCCTTTTTTGAAGCCGGAGCAAACATGATTTTGGCCCCCTTCCCTCGCAAAGAATATTTACAAAGTGAATTTTATTAATTTTCTAATAGCCAACTTATTTTATAATTAAAAATATGTAACACTGAACTACGTAATCTTCTTTGTCAAATATTGATTTATTAAAATCTTGAAAGCAGAATCGAGAAAGAATCCTCTTTATACAGGATCCTTATGCCATATCATCCTTACATTTTTCTATGCTTTGGCATACCATGCAGGTATATTATGTCCTGCCATACCCGAGGCAAGACGGTTTTAATAATACTGTGCTAAACATAGATGTGAGAAAAATTGACAAACAAAATTTTCATTTGGCACCCCTTTGTTCTGACACGCCCCGTCTGCCCCCCCCCCCCTCCCCCTTAGTTTTGGCCCTGGTTTGTCCTAATGCGTTATAGTTTAAATATATTGTTACGCTATAATTTTTAATGTAACATTTTATTAAGTATCAAAAATCTTATATTAATAAAAATGATAGAATCAAATAATAATAATAAACACATACTTTTGGCAAATCCCTTCTAGGTGGGTTGCTAAACACAGCGCAGTAGTGTATGTTCCCTCATTAGTCGGAAAAATATTGCTTGCGTATACGATTCAAATGGACCAATATACAGCAGGCAATATTTATTCAACCGTACCAAAATGAATACACAGCAGAAGTTCCCTTTAGAACATTGCAGTTAAGCAGCACAAGCTGTGATCAACTCTTTAGCCAATGGCTCCTGGCAATGAAATAGAAGCAAATTCGGTGGTGCAGAGAGTACTCTCATTTGGAGGTCAATGGATGAAAAACAAGTGTCAAGCTACGCCAGACTTCTGCCTTGGTAAAATTAAAGCTGTACATTTGGGTGAAACCAATGCCTTCAGGAGCTGGTCTGATGTCGACAGTCCTCCAGAGGCCATAAATCAACAGCAAAATTTGATCTAAAAAAAGAAAAAGAAAATTAAAGTTTAAAACATAAATATTTAATAAAATTTTCAGTTTAATAATAACAATACACAATATATATGTACATACGAAACAGATAATTTTAGGATATCTCTAAAATATTAATTGTTAAATTAAAATTTCGTACAAAATATTGTACGCTCGTACATTTATTTCAAAATTACTTAGATCATTTTTTTTTTTAAATACTAACGAGTAATATATAAAATTGTTTTTTTATCTATTACTAAAACTATGTTTAATTATCACTAAAAATGGATGAATTATAGTGGATTTTTTTTTTTTCATATTAGGAGGTTCACACCACTAAATATATTAATTTTGATTTACATAAGTGGAGAAAAGCTATACAGATTAAGTTGATGTTGAATATTTAAAATTCATACCATGAAAGAGTAATTATCTTCTTCAATCAAAATATGCCTAACTACTTACTGCACACAATAAAAGAAAATAATAATAATGCACAAGATCTACATTTAATATTCTAAAGACCATTAAACTCAGACAGAGTAAAATAATGGGATAACTGATGAAAATTTGATAAATGTGCTTTAACCATTAACTATAAAAGCAAGCTATACTCATACACAAGAAAGAGGAATTTAGTTATTAATTTATATTTGGTTTACATTAGGTTGAATAACTGAAAAATGAATTAATACAAATGGTAATTTTATTTACTTTTAGAAGTTATATGTGTCAGTCATTTTTTTCTCTTTTTTTCAAGAGTAAAATATTTACTGCTGTACTGTTATGCTTAGTAGCCATTTTGAATTTTCTTGTTGATAAAGTTTGGCTATGCTTAGTAAGAAAAACTTTGGATAATCATAATAATGAAGGTGAGTTTTAGTTCTTCATATTGCATACAATATTTATTTTTAATAAATGTTCTACATTTTTCTTCAAAATAATGCAAAATTTATATACTTTTTTTGAAAAACAAGACAAAATAAGATACAAGAACTGAGCAGTTAGGCTTAAGTGAAAAAATATTCTATTTCTTACCACTTGAATCATTTAAATATATTCTTTAATGCAACCAATTCAGCTTTTTTTTCTTTTAAGTTAAAAAAAAGTTTATCTCCAGAGGTGTGGTAGAGGCAATACAGAGTTATATACCATATATCTTTTTGATTTTACTAACAAGCTTTGTCGTATACCTTCTGTTTCTCTAACAAAGCTATAGCTTATACTCTCACTTTTTATTTTTTTACTATTACAACACTGTTTATCTGTTACTGTTAAGTTTAATATTTAAATTCTTACTTGACTCATTATATTAACCAAGAATATTATTATTATGTCTTGTAACTGTATGTTTTCCTCCATGTATTTTCTTTTGATCTAAACTTTAACTTTTGCATCTGGCAACATGTGCTGAGTGGTAGTCAGTTCCAGTTGGCGTACTCTGTGTACAATGTGGCATGGCCACTGTGCTAAGGAATAAATTATAATTTAAGTAAGTTTAATCAATAAGTTTTTATAGGTTATGGGCCCAGGATTTACGCCCATGTAATCAACTTTCATTCGTAACTAAAGTTTAGTTTATTTTCGTAGCATTTGTTGCTATAGCGTGTAAAGCAAACCACGCCGGTTCTTAGGCCTAACGTAACGGGACATTTGTTTCGAAAGTTGTTATTACTGACATCGTTCCCTGAATAAGATAAGCATGGCTGGACTTGATTTTTCATCAATGAATAAATTTGACGGGAAAAATTATTCCCAGTGGCGTTTCCAAATAAACTGTGCCTTGAAAGCGAAAGGCGTGTTCGCTGTCGCGAGTGGATCGAAAGCTAAGCCTGACGCCGAAGCAGAGATTGAAAAATGGGAAAAAGACGATGCTATTGCCATGTTCACAATTACTGCAGCGATGGAAATGAAGCAAATAACTCTAATCGAAAGTTGTTCAACATCGTGTGGCATGCTAACAAAGTTAGACTCTGTGTTTCAACAAAAATCGGACTTCAATAAAATGTTGCTATTGGACAAATTTCACCAACTTAAAATGGACATGAATGAAACCGCTGTAGAGTATATTGCCAGGGTAGAGAATTTAGCACATCAGATCAAAAACTCTGGCGAAAATATTAACGAAATAACTCTCATTACCAAAATTCTGGGTACTTTACCAGCAAAATACCGTAACTTCCGGCAAGCATGGTTGTCGATGGATGAACAGACAGAATCTGTCAAATTTAACAGCGAGGCTAATTGACGAGGAAACAAATTTGAATGAGAACGACAGAGATGAATCGGCATTTGTCGCGAACTACAGGGCACCTAGGCCACCAGCGAGCTACAAGCCAAAGACAAACCAAATAAAAGGTAAACTGGACAAATCAAAGATAACGTGTTACTCCTGTCGAAAGAAAGGCCATTTTGCCAGAGAATGTAGATCCCAACAACAAAGAAGGAGTAGAGATAATAACGGACCAGGTACATCTAATGATTCCATAGGATACAATGCTTTTAGTGCTGAAGTGAAAGAAATAGAGAGCTGTGAAGAAAACCAGTGGATACTCGATAGTGGAGCATCAGCACATATGACATATGATTTCCACTCACTAAATGGATTCCAAAAATTAGATGGAAGTGATAAAATTCGCCTTGGAGATAACACAGAGCTCCCAATAGAAGGAAAAGGTGAGGTAAGAATTTTGAAATTCATAAACAATACCTGGATTGAGGGTTTAATAACAGATGTATTGTATGTGCCAGGTTTAAAGAAAAATTTATTTTCTGAGGGAACTGTAGCAAATAAGAATATGAAAATTATCAAAACTGGTAATAGTGCTAAAATTTATAATCGTGATGATAACCTTATTGCCACAGCTGTTCGTACTTCGAACAACTTATATGCAATGTTATTCAAAACAATAAAACCCATTGAAGCTAATACAGCTGCTACAGATAATATTAAATTATGGCACGAGAGAATGGGTCACATTAATCTTAAGACCCTAAGAGAGTTAAGTGAAAAAGGAATCATTGATGAGATTGATTTTTCAGAAGCTGATAAATTCTTTTGTGACGGCTGCCAATACGGCAAACAGCATAAACTTTCTTTTAGCTATAGAAAATACAAATCTAGCAAACCTGGTGAACTGATTTACAGCGATTTGTGTGGTCCAATGTCAACATCATCACTAGGCGGTGCCAATTATTTTGTTATTTTTAAAGATGACTTTAATGGTTATGTTTCTGTTGCATTTTTTAAACATAAATGTGATACCTTAGAACATTTCAAGAAGTTTGTGTCTATTTGTGAAAACAAACATTCAACAACAGTGAAAGCCCTTAGAGTAGACAATGGTAGAGAATTTATAAACCATGACTTCAAAGATTTTCTGCATAAAAAAGGTATTGAACTTGAGCCTACAGCTCCTTACACTCCAGAGCAGAATGGAAAAGCGGAGAGAAGTATGAGAACAATTATGGAAAGTGCTCGGTCAATGCTACATAGCAAGAGTTTACCATTGTTTTTGTGGGCTGAAGCAGTTAATACAGCTGTGCATATTCTGAATAATGTACCGACAAGTCAGACTCCTGGATCTACTCCATATGAACTATGGGTAGGAAAACAGAAATCCCTCAAGTACCTGAGGACTTTTGGATCAGAAGCGTATATGCATGTGCCAGACCAATTGCGAAAGAAATTACATCCAAAGAGTATCAAAACAATCTTTGTTGGCTATGAAAGAAACTCAACAAATTACCGGCTTTTTGATCCTGGATCAAAAACAATAAAAATTTCAAGGAATGTTACATTTAATGAAAGAACAAGTGTGACAGATATTCATTCGCAAAAGAAAAAGGCAATTTTAGTAAGCAACTCTGAATACCAAGATGTTACCAGTGAGTCAGAAACTGAAACACACCTAATGACGAATGATGGTGATACACTTAATGCATCACAGGTCTCGGATGATGAAGCTTCCTCTTATAATTTCAGACCCAGGGAAAATATAAGAATTCCCAGGCGTTATGATGTAAATGTTGCTGAAATTCCCAAAACATACGAAGAAGCAATTAACTCTCATCAATCAAAGCAGTGGAGCGATGCAATAAGAGAGGAACTCGAATCACTACAGAAAAACAACACCTGGCAGTTGGTAAAATGTCCAGAAGGGAAAAATATAATTGGATCAAAGTGGGTGTTCAACATAAAGCAGTTACCGAATGGAGAGATAGAGCGTTTTAAGGCTCGATTGTGTGCAAAAGGTTTCTCGCAAGTGGAGGGAGTTGATTTCAATGAAACATTCTCCCCAACAACCAGGTATGATACCATAAGAGTGATTTTGGCAATTGCTGCTCAAAAGAAGTTAAAAATATTGCAGTGTGACATCAAAACAGCATTTCTGCATGGTGATATTGATGAAGAGATATACATGGAACCTCCTCCAGGCCTACCTATTGATCCAGACTTGGTATGCAAGTTAAGAAAATCCTTATATGGCTTAAAACAGTCATCAAGATGTTGGAACCAGAAGTTTTCAGATTTCTTGAGAAATTACGGATTCATTCAAAGTGTGGCTGATCCCTGTTTATTCCATGGTGTTTTCCAAGGTAGGAAAGTCCTTCTCATTTTGTACGTTGATGATGTTCTCTTACTATGTGAAGATGAAGGAATTTTGAATGACATAATGAAAAATATGAACAAGAACTTTGAAGCCACTATTTGTAAATCAGGTTGTTTTGTTGGAATTGAGATTGATCAAAATACAGATGGCTCAATTTTTATCCATTCACAAGCTTACATTAAGAAAATTTTAAGACAATTCAACCTTGAGTATTGTAACCCTGTTAGTGTTCCTGCAGATCCCTATATAATTTTGTCGTCTGAACCTGACATGTTAGAAGAAATTGGTGTGCCATATCGTGAAGCTGTTGGGTCGCTACTGTTTCTTTCTGCTACAACACGTCCTGACATCACATATGCAGTAAACCTTGTAAGTCGGTTCCAAAATAACTATAGCCAAATACATTGGAATGCTGTGAAAAGAATAATGAAATACCTAAAAGGAACTCTCCATCATGGCATCCAGTATATGCCCGAATCAGAAAGTTCTCGCCTTGTGGCTTATTCTGATGCAGATTTCGCTGGTGACCTGGACACCAGAAGATCCACCACTGGGTATGTTTTCATGTTGTCAGGTGCTGCCATTACATGGAGTACTAGTAGGCAATCTTCAGTGTCAACATCGACCACTGAATCTGAATATATAGCGGCATCTACTGCAGTTAAAGAAGTCGTGTGGCTCCGCCAGCTGTTATGTGACATAGATGAAACATCCTTTTGTGAAAAAAATGTCACTTTGCATATTGATAACCAAAGTGCAATAAAATTGATTAAAAATCCAGTGTACCATAAGCGTACTAAGCATATTGACATCAGGTACCATTTCATCCGTGAAAAGTACCAGGATAAAACTGTGAACATTGATTATGTTAATAGTAATGGACAGTTGGCAGACATATTTACAAAGGCTTTGCCTAGAGACAAATTTGAAAAATTTAGAACTCTGATAAACTGTCTTGCTAAGTGCTAAATTGATATTTTTTAAATTTTAATAAGTGTAATTTTTTATTGACAAGTAAGAATTGGAGGGAGTGTTAAGTTTAATATTTAAATTCTTACTTGACTCATTATATTAACCAAGAATATTATTATTATGTCTTGTAACTGTATGTTTTCCTCCATGTATTTTCTTTTGATCTAAACTTTAACTTTTGCATCTGGCAACATGTGCTGAGTGGTAGTCAGTTCCAGTTGGCGTACTCTGTGTACAATGTGGCATGGCCACTGTGCTAAGGAATAAATTATAATTTAAGTAAGTTTAATCAATAAGTTTTTATAGTTACAAACTAAGTGTGAACAAAAAATTTATTCCCAACATCCCTATAACCATTTTGTGTGATCAGACATGCACCTAGTAAGGAGTAAACATTTTAAATGGCTTCTTAAACACATTATAACATTTTTTATATCTGAATTCTGTGCATTAAAAATGGTTGTTTCTTTCTGCAAAGATTTCCATACTGAGATTTTAAAAATCATGGAATAAAGGAAAATATTTTGTTCTATAATATCGTTCACCCGCAAGAAAAGTGGCACATGCTGCAAAAATTCATTTTGCATTTTATTCCACTAATAAGTCTGTCATAGGTGCATCTTGCTAGACAAACAGTATTTATCAGTGTAGTTATACGGAAAATCACTTTATTACGCTGTATGTACATTAGTGACCACAGAAGACGAAGGGTGGATTGTGTAGGGAGGTAAAATTATCCAAACCTCATCATACGTCTTCATTCTTAAGGGTTTTATGCTTTTATACACATTTTTACTCCTGCATGCAGAGGTAAGGGCTATAATTTCATGTTACAGTAAAGTCATGCAAATTTTCTTTTGCCTTTCCTGTGAAATTTATTTTGTTGAGATGTGTCACTTTTTTTGCGGGTGAGCGATATGTATATTTGTTTGAAGTTAAGTAACAATTTAAAAATGTTTTGCTTTTCATAAGTAGGTTGAAGTATATATTTAAGAGATTAGATTGGGTGAAATACATTTAAAAAAATTGAATACTGCATCATTAATCACTAACAAATTTTATGTGTTACATTAGAATATTTTAAAAATGAAATAACTGAAAAAAAAAAATTCTTTTTTATGGATTTCATAAAAACTTCTAATTTAAAATAATAATATTAAATGGTAAGTTACCACGTTTATAAAATTATTAGGTTATGAAAAATGTTGCATGTAATTAAACCAGTATCATCCAGTTGAGACCAAACAAACATGTTTTACTTTATAAGAATAATCTATTTTGTTTTAATAAATTCTACAAAATATATTCTATTGACTGCGTACACAATACACCACTATTTATCGTAACAGATCTGTGAAATTAATAAAACTATGGGATCCAGAAAATATAAAGATCGATATCGTTTCATAGATGTTGGTATAATCAACATTACTTCATCATTCCTGAAAAACAGCATAAAAATTCTACATCTTTGAATTTATTTTACAAATAATATTTCAACAAAATTACGAGACATATATTGCAAATCTACTAACCTTTCTCTTCATAGAAATATGTTTTCATGAAGCAATGAAACACATCAAAATAAATACACGAGGACGACTCGTTTTGCGATCACGTTCAAATCACTTCAGGAGCTTCTATGGTTGTAATATTCAGTGTAACATGCGCAGTTTGCCATTGACGATATTTCTCATTTGCCGAGCTTTTCCACTTGGCGACGAGATTGCTGAAAGTGTATACACTTTGGAGTATCGCTAACGCGACACCAAAGAAAACGCGAAAAGCCGCCTTTTAATAACTCAGCAGATATAGGTCCTATTGTTCTGAATTTTCTAGAACAGTCTTATATCTGCAGTCTAATCGTATACTGAAATTTTTACATTTCTACGTGCAGTATATTTTGAGATCTAAATAGCCATTTTTAAAGCGAAAACGTTGTTATGGTATGGACGAAGGAAGTTCCTAATTTGAAAATCTCGAAAACGGTTCTAACGATTTTTTTAAAAATTGATATATAATATAAATCTGATTAAGATGGGGTGAATAACACTTTTCTTTTTTCTGGGAAAACTCGTTTTATATTTAAAAATTGCCTTTTTTTACTTTTCTCGTCTGTGATTGGTGCATAGGTTTGACGTCACTTGGTATGTAGGAGGAGTCTTAATCCATCTTCTGTGGAGAAACCCACAGACTTCGAAGTCTGTGGAGAAACCAGGTGGAAACAGAATTTGCAAAGTCATGGTACTCTAATAAGTTGAGTTAACAATCTGAATGTAGGCAGTAAATCTTTTTTTTTTAATTTTAAATGTTAATTATTATGTGTTTTAAAATATTAAATGAAATTTCGATTGATATTATCTTTCTTTTTTGTTATGAAGAAATTATTATTTCATATTACTTCTTTTTGTCGAAAAAATATTTAGATTCATTTTTAAAAAAGGAGAATTTTTTTTTATTAAATGTATTCAGTATAATTGTTATTTATAATTTTTTTTCAATTTTCAAAAAAAATTATTTTTAATTCTCGCGTTTTAATAAATCGTTTATTGAATCCATAAGATTGAATCTTGTTGAATTGAATCCTAAACCACATTTGTTTGTTTACTTGTTAACGGGCAGAAATTCGCTATAATGATGGATTTAGTGTTTAAATTCGTCGTTTTTTTATCGATTCGTCGGTGCGTAGCGACAGATATTTATTGGGGGGGGGGGAGGGGGGGATTGAAAAATTTCCCAACTTGAAACGAACTAATTTTCAACTCCAATGATATCTGCAATGGATGTTTAACTTACTTGATTATTATTTGAGATCAAAATGAAGGGGAAAGAGACATCGTGTTTTTCTTTTGTAGTATTAGAATAGAATGTTATTTTAAAAGAAAATTTGTGATATTTGCAGATTATGTCTGGCAGGAAACGACCTATTGCTATAACGCCTTTCGGAAGACACGTGAATAATTTGTTCAGAGCACACTATTAGCTCAAAATGAATCATATTATCCCGACTAGTTGTTTTGAGCTTCTAAAAGTAACAATTTTCTTCTTGTTCTTTTTGTTTATTTAGTAATTAAAGGTTATAGGTAAATAAGAGATAGTATAATAGCTTTTTTTGCAAAGGTAAGATACTTGTTTTAATTTAATTCTAAAGTTAATATTGTTAAAAGAAAGCTTTAAATAATTTTCTTTTGATTTTTTTTTTTTCATATCCTGCTTCAAAGTTCGTTTTTTACAATCATGTTGTCAAAATGTATTTTCCCTCTGAGAAAAAAAAAAAGAGCTTGATATATTTGTTTTATATAAAAACTAAAATGTTGATATTGTCTTGCCAACCTAATTGGGTATGTTGATTTAATTGTGAAGTGGATGAGGGGGGAGGGTAATCTAAGGGCTAAAACGTCTTTCCCTTCAAAACCAGTTACTTTTTTTAGGAGATTTTAGGCCACAGATTATCTTCCTACTTTGTAATGGAAGTTTGTTTACGTTACTCGCTGACTTTTAACTAGCCAAACGTGTATCAAGCCCAAAACTAGCTTTTTTTGCACCAGTGGCGATATGGATTTTGGCACCCCCACCTTCCTTGCACGCAATTAAAATTTTCAACCACAGGTACTCTATGCAAAAAAAATCGTTAAAAGATACAAATTATTTTAATAATAATGCTAGCAAGGAATATGTAAACAACGCTCTCATAGGATTAACATTAACTTGAAGGTTAGGAATCTGCAATCGTCATGAGAAGAAACTGGAATTGCTGACGTTAAACCTATGGGAGCGTACATTTAAAAATTTCTCCCTTGCATATTAATAGTTTTAATAGCTGAGATTGAATTCTAACTGGGTTAGTGTTTACTTTTTCGATTATTTTTTTTAAGTTACTTTCAATTTCACAGATTTGAAAAGAACGCTCCCATAAGTTTAACATGAGCTTGCGAGTATCTTGTTACTTCATATATACATACATTTTTGTATGAAACTATAAACAATCAATATCTTCATTTGCCACCCCCCCCCCCCCCTGAAGTATGGGTAGCATTGTTTTGTTTAAAGGGCATGTTTTATTCACTTTTACATAATAATATAAATTTTGCTTGAAATTTCATGAACATTCTATTTTTGGGTGTAATTCTACTTCTGGGCTGGTCTGTCAAGCTTGTAGATAAATGTATAAGTAATTTGGCAAACACATATAATTTTCAGACATGTTACTTTTTCGCGAAAACGCGGAATTCCGCTTTTTCGGTAGTAAATTTTATTATCTCTGGGATTGATGCAAATATGCATTAAAATTTGTTGACATTTTTAATGGGGGAGGGCGGATTAGCAGGAGTGGATGTAATACAACAAAAATGCGAGTACGAACCATGCCAAATTGAGAAATTTGTTCAACCGATCGCGGGAAAATGCAAACTTCTTCAAAGAATCATGGGAAAAAATGCGACTTCTACCAAAGGATCACTGGAAAAACGTGATTTTCGTCAAAGGATTGCAGAAAAAAGTGCATTTTGTCAAAGGATCATGTAAAATATGCGAATTTCGGTGAAAGATCGTGCAAAATACGTGAATTTTGGCGAAAGATCGTGTAATAGCGAATTTCTTTGAAAGGTCATGGAAAAAACGCGAAATTCGTCGAAGGATCCCGAAAAAAGAATGTGAATTTCATCAAAGAATTGCGAAAAAATGCGATTTTTGTCGGATGATAAAGAAACGTGAATTTTGTTAATGCGTAAATTTTTGCGAAAGATCGTGGAAAATGCGTGAATTTTTGTGAAAGATTGTGGAAAATGCACGAATTTTGGCAAAAAATCATAGAAAATGTACAAATTTTTGCGAAAGATCGTGGGAAAATGCGCAATCTTTGGCGAAAGATCATGGAAAATGCGCGATTTTTGACGAAAGATCGTGGGAAAAAAACACGAATTTCTTTGAAAGATTGCAGAAAAACGCGATTTTCGTCAAGTGGTCGGGGTGCTGCGGAAAAATATGAATTTCGTCAAAATTCCATGAGGCCGTGAAAGTTCAGCTTTTTTTTTTGCTGAGCCTGTACCATGTCTGAATTTTGGATTACCAGCCTTAGCATAGAAAGTGATTGCATGCCAAAACGGCACCGATGGCCTAGGTACAGAAGATAAGTTCTATTTTTTTTCATTATTTACCTGTAAAATTACATAATATTGGATTATACATGAAATTAAAAAGTATTGAATAAACCATAAACAATCCAAGTCTCTTAAAACTGAAGAACATTGCGTTTTCGATAACGGTTACATCGATGAGAATTGAGAAACATCATCTTTTGCTTTGTTGAAGAAGGGGGGGGGATATGACCTTCTAAAGATAAATAAAGGGTCAGTACTTAAAAAAAAATGAGTATGACTTGTAGAAACAGTGAAGTTTGGATGTATAGTACTGTACAGTCTTGTAGTAAAACATAAATCTAAACTTTAAATGCATGTTTTGGAAAAGTTATTTTCGGTGAAAATTCCATATGCAAAACATTATTTCTAAAAAAGTTATTGGAATATCATTATGAAATTTAAAATAGGTTTAAATTTAGAAGAAATATTTTTTGCCTTATGGGTGTTTTTGTGGAATGATATGAATGACATGGCGTAGAAAGTGATCGTGTACCAAATCTCCATAGCAGAAACTGTGTGTTTACTTGTTAACGGGCAGAAATTCGCTATAATGATGGATTTAGTGTTTAAATTTGTCGTTTTTTTATCGATTCGTCGGTGCGTAGCGACAGATATTTATTGGGGGGGAGGGGGGGATTGAAAAATTTCCCAACTTGAAACGAACTAATTTTCAACTCCAATGATATCTGCAATGGATGTTTAACTTACTTGATTATTATTTGAGATCAAAATGAAGGGGAAAGAGACATCGTGTTTTTCTTTTGTAGTATTAGAATAGAATGTTATTTTAAAAGAAAATTTGTGATATTTGCAGATTATGTCTGGCAGGAAACGACCTATTGCTATAACGCCTTTCGGAAGACACGTGAATAATTTGTTCAGAGCACACTATTAGCTCAAAATGAATCATATTATCCCGACTAGTTGTTTTGAGCTTCTAAAAGTAACAATTTTCTTCTTGTTCTTTTTGTTTATTTAGTAATTAAAGGTTATAGGTAAATAAGAGATAGTATAATAGCTTTTTTGCAAAGGTAAGATACTTGTTTTAATTTAATTCTAAAGTTAATATTGTTAAAAGAAAGCTTTAAATAATTTTCTTTTGATTTTTTTTTTCATATCCTGCTTCAAAGTTCGTTTTTTACAATCATGTTGTCAAAATGTATTTTCCCTCTGAGAAAAAAAAAAAAAAAAAAAGAGCCTTGATATATTTGTTTTATATAAAAACTAAAATGTTGATATTGTCTTGCCAACCTAATTGGGTATGTTGATTTAATTGTGAAGTGGATGAGGGGGGAGGGTAATCTAAGGGCTAAAACGTCTTTCCCTTCAAAACCAGTTACTTTTTTTAGGAGATTTTAGGCCACAGATTATCTTCCTACTTTGTAATGGAAGTTTGTTTACGTTACTCGCTGACTTTTAACTAGCCAAACGTGTATCAAGCCCAAAACTAGCTTTTTTTGCACCAGTGGTGATATGGATTTTGGCACCCCCACCTTCCTTGCACGCAATTAAAATTTTCAACCACAGGTACTCTATGCAAAAAAAATCGTTAAAAGATACAAATTATTTTAATAATAATGCTAGCAAGGAATATGTAAACAACGCTCTCATAGGATTAACATTAACTTGAAGGTTAGGAATCTGCAATCGTCATGAGAAGAAACTGGAATTGCTGACGTTAAACCTATGGGAGCGTACATTTAAAAATTTCTCCCTTGCATATTAATAGTTTTAATAGCTGAGATTGAATTCTAACTGGGTTAGTGTTTACTTTTTCGATTATTTTTTTTAAGTTACTTTCAATTTCACAGATTTGAAAAGAACGCTCCCATAAGTTTAACATGAGCTTGCGAGTATCTTGTTACTTCATATATACATACATTTTTGTATGAAACTATAAACAATCAATATCTTCATTTGCCCCCCCCCCCCCCTGAAGTATGGGTAGCATTGTTTTGTTTAAAGGGCATGTTTTATTCACTTTTACATAATAATATAAATTTTGCTTGAAATTTCATGAACATTCTATTTTTGGGTGTAATTCTACTTCTGGGCTGGTCTGTCAAGCTTGTAGATAAATGTATAAGTAATTTGGCAAACACATATAATTTTCAGACATGTTACTTTTTCGCGAAAACGCGGAATTCCGCTTTTTCGGTAGTAAATTTTATTATCTCTGGGATCGATGCAAATATGCATTAAAATTTGTTGACATTTTTAATGGGGGGGGGGGGGATTAGCAGGAGGGGATGTAATACAACAAAAATGCGAGTACGAACCATGCCAAATTGAGAAATTTGTTCAACCGATCGCGGGAAAATGCAAACTTCTTCAAAGAATCGTGGGAAAAAATGCGACTTCTACCAAAGGATCACTGGAAAAACGTGATTTTCGTCAAAGGATTGCAGAAAAAATAACCTGGTATACCAACGTTGAAGCAAACCAGGTAATTCAGCATGAAAAAAACATTTCGCTAAATTAAGGGGGTATTAGCTCCCCCATTTCCCCCTTTATGCCTAACGAACGAACCTTCAAATCTAATCAGAAAAGCTTCTTATCAGAATAAACCTAAAAAAAAGTAAATTGGATAATTCTGCATGAAAACCCATTTATCTAAATTAAGGGGAGGGGACTTTCCACCCTTTACACTTAACAAATGAAGGAAGCGCCATATCGGAAGAAACCAGTAAATCAAACTTGAAGCAAATCGAATACTTCTGCATGAAAAACCCATTTATCTAAAAAGGGGGGAACTAGCCCCCGTCCCCCCTTTTGCACTTAACCAATAAACCTCCAAATCTAATCAGGGCAGCTTCTTAACATAATAAACCAGTATACCAAATTTGAGCAAATCGGATAACTCTGCATGAAAAACCCATTTATCTAAATTAAGAGTGGGGGGTCTAGCCCCCTTTATACTTAACTAAGGAACTTCCAAATCTAATCAAGGCAGTTCTTTAACATAATAAACTGGTATACCAAATTTGGAGCAAATCGAATAATTCTGCATAAAAAGCCCATTTATCTAAGCCCAATGTCAGATGGGCGTCTTTTTTGCTTAGTTATAATCCATTCACAATGCTATAGCATTGTGAATGGATAATACCTAAGCAAAAAAGACGTCCGTCTGACATTGGTCTTAATTAAGGGGGGGACTAGCCCCCCTTTATTCTTAACCAATGAATTCCCAAAACTAATCAGGGAAGCGCCTTATCAGAGTGAACCTAGGAGAAAAAAAAATTGTAGCAAATCGGATGTTTCTATCAAGAGTTATCATGTTACGTACATATAGAACATGCACATTAGCTCTCAGGCTTTCATAGCCTGTGAGCTAAAAAGGAAAGTGCCCAATTAAACTGATGGCATTGAACTCGCAGGCTATTCACACTAACTGTATATTATACTCTTCTTTCCTAATAATGCTCCTCAAAAAATAAATTAAGGGGGAAATTGCCCCCCCCCCGTTTCCATTCTTTATACTTAAACAATGACCCTCCAATTGTCATCAGGGAAGCACCTTATCGAAATAAACCAGTATATCAAATTTGAAGCAAATCGGATAGAAAAACCCATTTATCTAAATTTAAGAGGGGTATTATTAGCCCCGTCCCCACCCCCTCTTTATATTTAACCAATGAAATTCCAAACCTAATAAGGGAAGCACCTTATCAGAATAAACCGGTATACCAAATTTGAAGCAAATTGGATAGAAAACCCATCTCTCTAAATTAGAGGGTATTAGCCCCCGGTCCCCCCTTTAGACTATAACAATGAACCTTCAAATCTAATCAGAGAAGCTCGTTATCAAAATGAACTGGCATACCAAAATCTGATAATTCTGCATGAAAAACCCATTTATCTAAGTTAAAGGGGGGGGGGGTTAGCCCCCTCCCCTTTATACTTAACCAATGAGCCGCCAAAACTAATCAGGGAAGCACCTTATCAGAATGAACCTAGAAAAAAAATTTGTATTAAATCAGATATTTTTATCAAGAGTTATCGCGTTACGTACATGCATGCATACATACAGAACCGGCGGGCACATTAGCGCTCAGGTTTTGATAGCCTGTGAGCTAAAAAAAGCCAAGAGCATGTAACTAGGGGGGGGGGGGGCAGAAAATAAAAGAGGACATTGAAAGCTTTCCAACGATATGTTATACGATATGATTTGGAAGAAACAGTAAGTATGCCCCCTGGGGCGGCAGGTAAGTCCTAAACGGTCGGAGGGGCGACCTCAAATATATCTTTGGTCAAAATGTGGATTTATGATAAAATAGAACGAGAATTTGGCATTTTAAAAATTGCATGCATATTTTGAACGGCCCTGTAAATTAAGATTGGCGAGGAAGGGGGGGGAGACGGATTACAAGGGGCGAACTTGAAAAATACAACATAATAAACTAGTAACCCGAATAACTAGGCTTCTAAACAAAAGTTTAATGATTTAATCTAGTGTTGAATTCAGGGGATGGTCCGGTGGGGACATTCCCCCTGGAACATTGAACACCCCCCCCCCAGAAGTTTTAAGGTTTTATGCTTTTTAATTGCAAATGTGCAATTCCCGCCTCCCCTTACGGATCTCTAAAATACGCTCTCCCCCGGAGTCGCAGAAATCCCTATTGTAGAAAATTACCTGCATCCAACACTGATGTGACCAAGAAAGAAAAAAAAAATCCGTCCTTATATGAAATTTTACATCAATTCTGCCACTAAAACAGTAAAACTGGAAGAATAAATATAATGATTCAACCCGATCCCGACTCTTGGATCGACCGCGATTCGATTTGAAGTAAATTAAAGGATAACGATTCTGCCCGCATCTAAAGAATCGTCTTGAAAACGATTCAACCTGCATGTAAAGATCGACATCGAATCTGTGTACTGAATCGATTTGCTATTTCTGATCCTACGTTACGGGTGGAATCAATTTGTTCATTTTTTCATGCTTTCTTTTGTATTTAGAAAAAGAAAAGTGTTGGATTCGTGAAAAATTTTGACTACCAGTTTTTGAAGAATTTATAGTTTTAGAAGGTCTTGTCTGGAATACGATTTGACTATTTTTATAAATTGTCTGTCTGTTAGCCTGTCTATTTGTTTGTCTCTGGCAAAAAAATTGTGGGTGGTCTATTTAAAGAACTAATGCATGGAGTCTGTTGAAACTTTAGATTTAGTTAGACCTTTATATAAATTGGAGCTGATTACTTTTTGGTGAAAATCGCCCAGCAGGTGGCGCTGTTATGTTGCATTTTTTATGATTTCTGCATGATCGCTATCTCAAAAACTAATGCACGAATTTTTACTGAACTTCAGATTAGGTTAGACGTTGACGCAAGTTGTTGATGATTAGGTTTTGATGTAAATTTGCTGGTAGGTGGTGCTGCTATGTTGCATTTTCCCCGATTTTCACAACAGCTCTATCTCAAGAACTAATGCACGGACTTTCATCAAACTCAGTTAGACCTTGGCATAAGTTGTTGCTTATTAGGTTTCGGTGTAAATCACCCAATAGGGGGCGTTGCTATGCTGAATTGAATTCAGCATTTTTCTCTGGGAGGGATTTCTGCAGCTCCAGCGAGGGGGATTCTAGACTTCAGAGGAGGAGAGGGGGGGTTGGACTTTTGTACATTAAGCATAAAATCTCAAACCTTTTGGGGGGTATCCCCCCCCGGGAAACCCCTGAATTTAACACGTTTTTCAGGAATTACACGATTTTAGTGATCATATCTCTAGAACTAATGAATGAAATTTCATCAAATTTAATATTCCGTTAGACATTGTCATATGTTGTTCCTGATTAGGTTTTCGTGTAAATCATATAACAGGCTGCGCTGATATACTGCATTTCACACGATATTCGTGATAGCTATATCTAAAAACTAATGCATGGAATTAATTCAAACTTCATATACTGTTACACTATCACATAAATAGATCCTTATTAGGCTTGGATGTATACTGCCCAACAGGTTTCGCTTTTATGCTCTTCGAATTGGGAAGGGAATTTCTGTTGCAGACATCTAAGAGGGTGTGGGCCAAAATTCAATTATTTATTTGGAAAATGCATTCTTTTTAAATGCACATATTTCAACAAACCTATACTTTTTTAATCCTCATGATGACCATAGGTTATCATTTAAATTTGACACTGTGATAGCGAATTTTGGAGTTTGAACATGTTTGAGGTAGAAGAAAGTTTTGGTATTGGCACATTCAAGTGCTTTACCTTCAACTTTTTAAGGAAAATGAAAATGACATTACATTTAGAGGCATCGATTAAAAAATTTATAGAATCGATTAAATAGAGTTCGCCATAGCATCGATTAAAAAAAAATCGAAATCGCCCATCACTATTCCAGTTTGTCCCAGGGCCGAAACTAGCCTTTTTTGAAGCCGGAGCAAACATGATTTTGGCCCCCTTCCCTCGCAAAGAATATTTACAAAGTGAATTTTATTAATTTTCTAATAGCCAACTTATTTTATAATTAAAAATATGTAACACTGAACTACGTAATCTTCTTTGTCAAATATTGATTTATTAAAATCTTGAAAGCAGAATCGAGAAAGAATCCTCTTTATACAGGATCCTTATGCCATATCATCCTTACATTTTTCTATGCTTTGGCATACCATGCAGGTATATTATGTCCTGCCATACCCGAGGCAAGACGGTTTTAATAATACTGTGCTAAACATAGATGTGAGAAAAATTGACAAACAAAATTTTCATTTGGCACCCCTTTGTTCTGACACGCCCCGTCTGCCCCCCCCCCCTCCCCCTTAGTTTTGGCCCTGGTTTGTCCTAATGCGTTATAGTTTAAATATATTGTTACGCTATAATTTTTAATGTAACATTTTATTAAGTATCAAAAATCTTATATTAATAAAAATGATAGAATCAAATAATAATAATAAACACATACTTTTGGCAAATCCCTTCTAGGTGGGTTGCTAAACACAGCGCAGTAGTGTATGTTCCCTCATTAGTCGGAAAAATATTGCTTGCGTATACGATTCAAATGGACCAATATACAGCAGGCAATATTTATTCAACCGTACCAAAATGAATACACAGCAGAAGTTCCCTTTAGAACATTGCAGTTAAGCAGCACAAGCTGTGATCAACTCTTTAGCCAATGGCTCCTGGCAATGAAATAGAAGCAAATTCGGTGGTGCAGAGAGTACTCTCATTTGGAGGTCAATGGATGAAAAACAAGTGTCAAGCTACGCCAGACTTCTGCCTTGGTAAAATTAAAGCTGTACATTTGGGTGAAACCAATGCCTTCAGGAGCTGGTCTGATGTCGACAGTCCTCCAGAGGCCATAAATCAACAGCAAAATTTGATCTAAAAAAAGAAAAAGAAAATTAAAGTTTAAAACATAAATATTTAATAAAATTTTCAGTTTAATAATAACAATACACAATATATATGTACATACGAAACAGATAATTTTAGGATATCTCTAAAATATTAATTGTTAAATTAAAATTTCGTACAAAATATTGTACGCTCGTACATTTATTTCAAAATTACTTAGATCATTTTTTTTTTTAAATACTAACGAGTAATATATAAAATTGTTTTTTTATCTATTACTAAAACTATGTTTAATTATCACTAAAAATGGATGAATTATAGTGGATTTTTTTTTTTCATATTAGGAGGTTCACACCACTAAATATATTAATTTTGATTTACATAAGTGGAGAAAAGCTATACAGATTAAGTTGATGTTGAATATTTAAAATTCATACCATGAAAGAGTAATTATCTTCTTCAATCAAAATATGCCTAACTACTTACTGCACACAATAAAAGAAAATAATAATAATGCACAAGATCTACATTTAATATTCTAAAGACCATTAAACTCAGACAGAGTAAAATAATGGGATAACTGATGAAAATTTGATAAATGTGCTTTAACCATTAACTATAAAAGCAAGCTATACTCATACACAAGAAAGAGGAATTTAGTTATTAATTTATATTTGGTTTACATTAGGTTGAATAACTGAAAAATGAATTAATACAAATGGTAATTTTATTTACTTTTAGAAGTTATATGTGTCAGTCATTTTTTTCTCTTTTTTTCAAGAGTAAAATATTTACTGCTGTACTGTTATGCTTAGTAGCCATTTTGAATTTTCTTGTTGATAAAGTTTGGCTATGCTTAGTAAGAAAAACTTTGGATAATCATAATAATGAAGGTGAGTTTTAGTTCTTCATATTGCATACAATATTTATTTTTAATAAATGTTCTACATTTTTCTTCAAAATAATGCAAAATTTATATACTTTTTTTGAAAAACAAGACAAAATAAGATACAAGAACTGAGCAGTTAGGCTTAAGTGAAAAAATATTCTATTTCTTACCACTTGAATCATTTAAATATATTCTTTAATGCAACCAATTCAGCTTTTTTTTCTTTTAAGTTAAAAAAAAGTTTATCTCCAGAGGTGTGGTAGAGGCAATACAGAGTTATATACCATATATCTTTTTGATTTTACTAACAAGCTTTGTCGTATACCTTCTGTTTCTCTAACAAAGCTATAGCTTATACTCTCACTTTTTATTTTTTTACTATTACAACACTGTTTATCTGTTACTGTTAAGTTTAATATTTAAATTCTTACTTGACTCATTATATTAACCAAGAATATTATTATTATGTCTTGTAACTGTATGTTTTCCTCCATGTATTTTCTTTTGATCTAAACTTTAACTTTTGCATCTGGCAACATGTGCTGAGTGGTAGTCAGTTCCAGTTGGCGTACTCTGTGTACAATGTGGCATGGCCACTGTGCTAAGGAATAAATTATAATTTAAGTAAGTTTAATCAATAAGTTTTTATAGGTTATGGGCCCAGGATTTACGCCCATGTAATCAACTTTCATTCGTAACTAAAGTTTAGTTTATTTTCGTAGCATTTGTTGCTATAGCGTGTAAAGCAAACCACGCCGGTTCTTAGGCCTAACGTAACGGGACATTTGTTTCGAAAGTTGTTATTACTGACATCGTTCCCTGAATAAGATAAGCATGGCTGGACTTGATTTTTCATCAATGAATAAATTTGACGGGAAAAATTATTCCCAGTGGCGTTTCCAAATAAACTGTGCCTTGAAAGCGAAAGGCGTGTTCGCTGTCGCGAGTGGATCGAAAGCTAAGCCTGACGCCGAAGCAGAGATTGAAAAATGGGAAAAAGACGATGCTATTGCCATGTTCACAATTACTGCAGCGATGGAAATGAAGCAAATAACTCTAATCGAAAGTTGTTCAACATCGTGTGGCATGCTAACAAAGTTAGACTCTGTGTTTCAACAAAAATCGGACTTCAATAAAATGTTGCTATTGGACAAATTTCACCAACTTAAAATGGACATGAATGAAACCGCTGTAGAGTATATTGCCAGGGTAGAGAATTTAGCACATCAGATCAAAAACTCTGGCGAAAATATTAACGAAATAACTCTCATTACCAAAATTCTGGGTACTTTACCAGCAAAATACCGTAACTTCCGGCAAGCATGGTTGTCGATGGATGAACAGACAGAATCTGTCAAATTTAACAGCGAGGCTAATTGACGAGGAAACAAATTTGAATGAGAACGACAGAGATGAATCGGCATTTGTCGCGAACTACAGGGCACCTAGGCCACCAGCGAGCTACAAGCCAAAGACAAACCAAATAAAAGGTAAACTGGACAAATCAAAGATAACGTGTTACTCCTGTCGAAAGAAAGGCCATTTTGCCAGAGAATGTAGATCCCAACAACAAAGAAGGAGTAGAGATAATAACGGACCAGGTACATCTAATGATTCCATAGGATACAATGCTTTTAGTGCTGAAGTGAAAGAAATAGAGAGCTGTGAAGAAAACCAGTGGATACTCGATAGTGGAGCATCAGCACATATGACATATGATTTCCACTCACTAAATGGATTCCAAAAATTAGATGGAAGTGATAAAATTCGCCTTGGAGATAACACAGAGCTCCCAATAGAAGGAAAAGGTGAGGTAAGAATTTTGAAATTCATAAACAATACCTGGATTGAGGGTTTAATAACAGATGTATTGTATGTGCCAGGTTTAAAGAAAAATTTATTTTCTGAGGGAACTGTAGCAAATAAGAATATGAAAATTATCAAAACTGGTAATAGTGCTAAAATTTATAATCGTGATGATAACCTTATTGCCACAGCTGTTCGTACTTCGAACAACTTATATGCAATGTTATTCAAAACAATAAAACCCATTGAAGCTAATACAGCTGCTACAGATAATATTAAATTATGGCACGAGAGAATGGGTCACATTAATCTTAAGACCCTAAGAGAGTTAAGTGAAAAAGGAATCATTGATGAGATTGATTTTTCAGAAGCTGATAAATTCTTTTGTGACGGCTGCCAATACGGCAAACAGCATAAACTTTCTTTTAGCTATAGAAAATACAAATCTAGCAAACCTGGTGAACTGATTTACAGCGATTTGTGTGGTCCAATGTCAACATCATCACTAGGCGGTGCCAATTATTTTGTTATTTTTAAAGATGACTTTAATGGTTATGTTTCTGTTGCATTTTTTAAACATAAATGTGATACCTTAGAACATTTCAAGAAGTTTGTGTCTATTTGTGAAAACAAACATTCAACAACAGTGAAAGCCCTTAGAGTAGACAATGGTAGAGAATTTATAAACCATGACTTCAAAGATTTTCTGCATAAAAAAGGTATTGAACTTGAGCCTACAGCTCCTTACACTCCAGAGCAGAATGGAAAAGCGGAGAGAAGTATGAGAACAATTATGGAAAGTGCTCGGTCAATGCTACATAGCAAGAGTTTACCATTGTTTTTGTGGGCTGAAGCAGTTAATACAGCTGTGCATATTCTGAATAATGTACCGACAAGTCAGACTCCTGGATCTACTCCATATGAACTATGGGTAGGAAAACAGAAATCCCTCAAGTACCTGAGGACTTTTGGATCAGAAGCGTATATGCATGTGCCAGACCAATTGCGAAAGAAATTACATCCAAAGAGTATCAAAACAATCTTTGTTGGCTATGAAAGAAACTCAACAAATTACCGGCTTTTTGATCCTGGATCAAAAACAATAAAAATTTCAAGGAATGTTACATTTAATGAAAGAACAAGTGTGACAGATATTCATTCGCAAAAGAAAAAGGCAATTTTAGTAAGCAACTCTGAATACCAAGATGTTACCAGTGAGTCAGAAACTGAAACACACCTAATGACGAATGATGGTGATACACTTAATGCATCACAGGTCTCGGATGATGAAGCTTCCTCTTATAATTTCAGACCCAGGGAAAATATAAGAATTCCCAGGCGTTATGATGTAAATGTTGCTGAAATTCCCAAAACATACGAAGAAGCAATTAACTCTCATCAATCAAAGCAGTGGAGCGATGCAATAAGAGAGGAACTCGAATCACTACAGAAAAACAACACCTGGCAGTTGGTAAAATGTCCAGAAGGGAAAAATATAATTGGATCAAAGTGGGTGTTCAACATAAAGCAGTTACCGAATGGAGAGATAGAGCGTTTTAAGGCTCGATTGTGTGCAAAAGGTTTCTCGCAAGTGGAGGGAGTTGATTTCAATGAAACATTCTCCCCAACAACCAGGTATGATACCATAAGAGTGATTTTGGCAATTGCTGCTCAAAAGAAGTTAAAAATATTGCAGTGTGACATCAAAACAGCATTTCTGCATGGTGATATTGATGAAGAGATATACATGGAACCTCCTCCAGGCCTACCTATTGATCCAGACTTGGTATGCAAGTTAAGAAAATCCTTATATGGCTTAAAACAGTCATCAAGATGTTGGAACCAGAAGTTTTCAGATTTCTTGAGAAATTACGGATTCATTCAAAGTGTGGCTGATCCCTGTTTATTCCATGGTGTTTTCCAAGGTAGGAAAGTCCTTCTCATTTTGTACGTTGATGATGTTCTCTTACTATGTGAAGATGAAGGAATTTTGAATGACATAATGAAAAATATGAACAAGAACTTTGAAGCCACTATTTGTAAATCAGGTTGTTTTGTTGGAATTGAGATTGATCAAAATACAGATGGCTCAATTTTTATCCATTCACAAGCTTACATTAAGAAAATTTTAAGACAATTCAACCTTGAGTATTGTAACCCTGTTAGTGTTCCTGCAGATCCCTATATAATTTTGTCGTCTGAACCTGACATGTTAGAAGAAATTGGTGTGCCATATCGTGAAGCTGTTGGGTCGCTACTGTTTCTTTCTGCTACAACACGTCCTGACATCACATATGCAGTAAACCTTGTAAGTCGGTTCCAAAATAACTATAGCCAAATACATTGGAATGCTGTGAAAAGAATAATGAAATACCTAAAAGGAACTCTCCATCATGGCATCCAGTATATGCCCGAATCAGAAAGTTCTCGCCTTGTGGCTTATTCTGATGCAGATTTCGCTGGTGACCTGGACACCAGAAGATCCACCACTGGGTATGTTTTCATGTTGTCAGGTGCTGCCATTACATGGAGTACTAGTAGGCAATCTTCAGTGTCAACATCGACCACTGAATCTGAATATATAGCGGCATCTACTGCAGTTAAAGAAGTCGTGTGGCTCCGCCAGCTGTTATGTGACATAGATGAAACATCCTTTTGTGAAAAAAATGTCACTTTGCATATTGATAACCAAAGTGCAATAAAATTGATTAAAAATCCAGTGTACCATAAGCGTACTAAGCATATTGACATCAGGTACCATTTCATCCGTGAAAAGTACCAGGATAAAACTGTGAACATTGATTATGTTAATAGTAATGGACAGTTGGCAGACATATTTACAAAGGCTTTGCCTAGAGACAAATTTGAAAAATTTAGAACTCTGATAAACTGTCTTGCTAAGTGCTAAATTGATATTTTTTAAATTTTAATAAGTGTAATTTTTTATTGACAAGTAAGAATTGGAGGGAGTGTTAAGTTTAATATTTAAATTCTTACTTGACTCATTATATTAACCAAGAATATTATTATTATGTCTTGTAACTGTATGTTTTCCTCCATGTATTTTCTTTTGATCTAAACTTTAACTTTTGCATCTGGCAACATGTGCTGAGTGGTAGTCAGTTCCAGTTGGCGTACTCTGTGTACAATGTGGCATGGCCACTGTGCTAAGGAATAAATTATAATTTAAGTAAGTTTAATCAATAAGTTTTTATAGTTACAAACTAAGTGTGAACAAAAAATTTATTCCCAACATC
This sequence comes from Maratus speciosus, assembly GCA_963932465.1. Taxonomy (NCBI): domain Eukaryota; kingdom Metazoa; phylum Arthropoda; class Arachnida; order Araneae; family Salticidae; genus Maratus; species Maratus speciosus. The sequence continues at coordinate 195,362,809 of OZ010796.1, read as the reverse complement.
CCTATAACCATTTTGTGTGATCAGACATGCACCTAGTAAGGAGTAAACATTTTAAATGGCTTCTTAAACACATTATAACATTTTTTATATCTGAATTCTGTGCATTAAAAATGGTTGTTTCTTTCTGCAAAGATTTCCATACTGAGATTTTAAAAATCATGGAATAAAGGAAAATATTTTGTTCTATAATATCGTTCACCCGCAAGAAAAGTGGCACATGCTGCAAAAATTCATTTTGCATTTTATTCCACTAATAAGTCTGTCATAGGTGCATCTTGCTAGACAAACAGTATTTATCAGTGTAGTTATACAGAAAATCACTTTATTACGCTGTATGTACATTAGTGACCACAGAAGACGAAGGGTGGATTGTGTAGGGAGGTAAAATTATCCAAACCTCATCATACGTCTTCATTCTTAAGGGTTTTATGCTTTTATACACATTTTTACTCCTGCATGCAGAGGTAAGGGCTATAATTTCATGTTACAGTAAAGTCATGCAAATTTTCTTTTGCCTTTCCTGTGAAATTTATTTTGTTGAGATGTGTCACTTTTTTTGCGGGTGAGCGATATGTATATTTGTTTGAAGTTAAGTAACAATTTAAAAATGTTTTGCTTTTCATAAGTAGGTTGAAGTATATATTTAAGAGATTAGATTGGGTGAAATACATTTAAAAAAATTGAATACTGCATCATTAATCACTAACAAATTTTATGTGTTACATTAGAATATTTTAAAAATGAAATAACTGAAAAAAAAAAATTCTTTTTTATGGATTTCATAAAAACTTCTAATTTAAAATAATAATATTAAATGGTAAGTTACCACGTTTATAAAATTATTAGGTTATGAAAAATGTTGCATGTAATTAAACCAGTATCATCCAGTTGAGACCAAACAAACATGTTTTACTTTATAAGAATAATCTATTTTGTTTTAATAAATTCTACAAAATATATTCTATTGACTGCGTACACAATACACCACTATTTATTGTAACAGATCTGTGAAATTAATAAAACTATGGGATCCAGAAAATATAAAGATCGATATCGTTTCATAGATGTTGGTATAATCAACATTACTTCATCATTCCTGAAAAACAGCATAAAAATTCTACATCTTTGAATTTATTTTACAAATAATATTTCAACAAAATTACGAGACATATATTGCAAATCTACTAACCTTTCTCTTCATAGAAATATGTTTTCATGAAGCAATGAAACACATCAAAATAAATACACGAGGACGACTCGTTTTGCGATCACGTTCAAATCACTTCAGGAGCTTCTATGGTTGTAATATTCAGTGTAACATGCGCAGTTTGCCATTGACGATATTTCTCATTTGCCGAGCTTTTCCACTTGGCGACGAGATTGCTGAAAGTGTATACACTTTGGAGTATCGCTAACGCGACACCAAAGAAAACGCGAAAAGCCGCCTTTTAATAACTCAGCAGATATAGGTCCTATTGTTCTGAATTTTCTAGAACAGTCTTATATCTGCAGTCTAATCGTATACTGAAATTTTTACATTTCTACGTGCAGTATATTTTGAGATCTAAATAGCCATTTTTAAAGCGAAAACGTTGTTATGGTATGGACGAAGGAAGTTCCTAATTTGAAAATCTCGAAAACGGTTCTAACGATTTTTTTAAAAATTGATATATAATATAAATCTGATTAAGATGGGGTGAATAACACTTTTCTTTTTTCTGGGAAAACTCGTTTTATATTTAAAAATTGCCTTTTTTTACTTTTCTCGTCTGTGATTGGTGCATAGGTTTGACGTCACTTGGTATGTAGGAGGAGTCTTAATCCATCTTCTGTGGAGAAACCCACAGACTTCGAAGTCTGTGGAGAAACCAGGTGGAAACAGAATTTGCAAAGTCATGGTACTCTAATAAGTTGAGTTAACAATCTGAATGTAGGCAGTAAATCTTTTTTTTTTAATTTTAAATGTTAATTATTATGTGTTTTAAAATATTAAATGAAATTTCGATTGATATTATCTTTCTTTTTTGTTATGAAGAAATTATTATTTCATATTACTTCTTTTTGTCGAAAAAATATTTAGATTCATTTTTAAAAAAGGAGAATTTTTTTTTATTAAATGTATTCAGTATAATTGTTATTTATAATTTTTTTTCAATTTTCAAAAAAAATTATTTTTAATTCTCGCGTTTTAATAAATCGTTTATTGAATCCATAAGATTGAATCTTGTTGAATTGAATCCTAAACCACATTTGTTTGTTTACTTGTTAACGGGCAGAAATTCGCTATAATGATGGATTTAGTGTTTAAATTCGTCGTTTTTTTATCGATTCGTCGGTGCGTAGCGACAGA